>CM061258.1:87652500-92452500 GCA_030848825.1 Tadarida brasiliensis
GATTGGTTAGTTTTGCTCATCATTTCCCTGCTAGGAAAAGGGAAGGGCCAGTGACGCCCCCGAACCCAGCTGCAGAAGCGGCCGTCTCCTTCAAAGCATAAGGTGTCTAGTCTTTAAAAGAAACCCGAGCCCCAGGGAGGCAACGCGCAGTGACCCGGCAGGGCTGGTGCGAACCGCGAGGGAGAGCGCTGGGCAGTGCTCGAGCACCAGTGTGAGCGTGGCCGCAGGGGACCCTCGCGACCTGCTCCTGAGATCCCGGCTCCACGCTCTCCTCGTATTTTACAGATAACGCCCCCCACCTCCTGCGACTATATCTCCCCAAACAGAGCTTGTATATCCAGAGAAGGAGCAGGAGCTGGGGCAACCACTACTTTCCCAGGCACCCAAGATGCGCTCCATTAGGAAGAGGTGGACGATCTGCACGATAAGTCTGCTCCTGATCTTTTATAAGACAAAAGAAATAGCAAGAACTGAGGAGCACCAGGAGACGCAACTCATCGGGTAAATGCAAAGCTTCATTTCAGGATATGATTTAAAAAAAAAAAAAAAGTCAAGCCAGAAATGCAATGTGAATATAGACAATAGAGTGAGGGTTGGGGTACTATGTGTGTTCCTATGAGCTTGTGTGTGTTTAGTCTTGTGAATTAAATAACAAAGGCAGTTGTTGAGGTGTGTGTGCTTCTCTAGGCGTGTTCCCAGTAAGAGTTCAACTTGCTGTTTGGTGGCAGTGACAGTTGCGTTGGAGCCCGGGCTCGCACGCCAAAGGGGAAGTCACTGCAGAAGTGTCAACAAAGAACGTGTGCCCTTGTCCTTTTGATTCGTGGGCAGAACTCAAGCGAGATATCTTTATTCACCATCTGGTTGCCCTTCTTTCTTTCTCTACCTTATCAGAGATGCTAGAAAAAGCTGGCTTTCCGAAAGGCTGAAGTTAAAGCTCAGAAAGCAGGAAATGTGTCTCCGCTCTGCCTTTACTCTTTTTCTTTGTGGGGTAGATCTGTGTATCTTAGTTTGAATTAGAAACTCCAGTACAACCAAGGATACTTTCTTATTTGCTCTTCCGTGGATAAAACGCATGGGCGTCAAGGTTACAGTTTTAGAAACGGACTACTGAAGCTTCAAACAGACTGTATTTCTGCCCTTTTTTTTAAGTTTGTCTAGATGAGGCCAAAATCTTCCTCCACCCCAGTAAGTTCTCTAAATATCACACTTCCTTCCTCCTCGCCCCTGGCCTCTGCGTCTTTGAAGTTTACCCGAGGGGGTGGCTGCAACTTTGTGTTGCTTACATGGCTTGGAAGCGTTTTCTGGGATGTGAACCTGGTTGTCAACTGTGTTCAAAGTCCTGTTTCGGAAATCCTCTCTCATCCGGAGGCGTCCGCTGTCGGAAACTCCACACTGGCAAAGATGCCCGCTCGGTTTTTATTTTCCTCGGCTTTTATTAAAACGAAGATAGAATCCTTGAGCGTGTGTGTGTGTGTGTGTGTGTGTGTGTGTGTGTGTGTGTGTGTGATAGGACTGTAAAACGTGCACACGCACCCGAACTTCGTGCACTCCATTTGTTAATATTCCTTCTCCTCCCTAAGTAATGAGCATTTAAGTGAGCAAGACACAGGCTTACCCTTAGGGAAGGAATTGCTCTTTTATAGAAAACTAAGATAGCCAGAAGTACAGTGGAAAGGAACTGGAAGAGAATGAAAAAGCTAATAAAGAATGGTCTGGATGGTCGCAATGCATCAACAAATCTATAAGTGGTCTATTCTGGGGGTGGGAGGGGAGGATGCCGAACTGTGTGATGAGGTCGTTTACACATGGAGTGGGTGGGTTGCAAATGTGACCTAGCTCAATTGTCAGAAAAGAAGGACTTTGGGCGGGGGTTGTGGGCGTCCCTGGCAGACCTGTGCTTCCCAGGCAGACAAAGGGGTCTTTGGGAAGGTGATGAACCGGTGCGTGGGGGAGAGGCGGAGGCTGAGGTGTGGGGGTCGAGGCTCTTTGTTCCCTTCCGGGCTGGTGGGCTCCGAAGACCAGCCTGAGCCCAGACAAAGCGGCCAAGCCTCACCAGGACTCTGAGGGTTCGGGCCCAGCGCTCCAGACCCTGGATAGCAGGAGTGGGCGGGACGAGTGAGCGAGAGGAGGCGCCACATGCTGCCCAAACGCCCTCTCCGGGCCTCCCTAAACCCCCAGCAGGAAGGAGGCTCGCACCCCGGGTCGAGTCCCTCCGGGGAAATAAAAAACCTGGGGCGCTCCACATTTCGGGGGACATTGTTCCTGTGGTCCTTCCCCGGACACCGCGGACCCGCGGGCGCTGCCCAGGGCGCTGGGGAAGGGGGGGCGGCCAGGCTGGTTCGGCTGGGTTTCGCTCGCCCCCTTTTCGGAGTGCGCTGCTGTTTCTTCCCTGCTCCCCCAAGAAAGCCTGGGGCGGGCGTTGGAGTTCATCACCGGGAAGCGAGGTGTGCGCTAGGTTTACCCCCTCCTCCCCAGAGCAGGCGGCGAGGGTGGAAAAATGGGTGAGGAGACCGGGGAAGCCTTTTTGCAGGAATCAGGCCCCTTAAAAGAACATCAGTTTTCCTGCTCCGCCACCGTGCTCCTCCTCCTTAATTAAAACCCGCAATTACAGGTGTGTGGGGCGAGGCAGCGAGCCCGCTGTGGGCGCTGCGCCTCTGTTCCCGCCGCGCAGGGTCCTGGTGGCCGGGCGGTCACGGCTCTTCCTTGACACCTAGGAGCTGGCGCTGCCGGCCGCAGGGCGAGGACGAGTGCCCCTTAGCCTTCTTTCCCTTTCGCCTCTGGGTTAACGTTCAACGGAAAAGCTTGTGATATGAGTTAATGATTTCGTTAAAACTCCCAAATAGTGATTCTGGTGGAGAAATTGACTCATTAGAAGACCTTGTCGTTGACTCTACCCAAGCCACGTGGAGGGGCTAGTTTTGAGATGACTGAACTAGGGTGGAGGTTTGACCTCAGAGCCCAGGCCAGTATTTAAAAGTGAGGGAAGAGAGGCAGTCTCTGACCTTTGGGGGGCACTGCGTGCCTTATGAGTGGGCAGTCGATTCAATTAAGGGCCTTCTATATTCCTCAGATCTTAGAGCACCCCCCTGGATTCATATTTAGCTTCCCTGCTACCATTTTTCAATAGGCAGACAGTTTCTTTGTCTGTTGGACTTCTGCCTCTCTTTACTGAAGATCCCATCTAGAATCAGTGCAGTATTACTCTTCTAGACAATGCTGAGCAGTCATTCCATGCAGAAGGGAAGGGAACACCAGCACTTTTCCTACCAACCATCCACATTCTCATCTGTCCACAGGAGTACTAGCAGCATGGTCTTTATAATGGACTGTTTGAGAATAGATCAAGTAGTTATTGGACATTTAAAACCGAAATTTCCTTCCATGCAAACCTTTTAATTGCTCTGGCATGATGACTAATTAATAAAGTTGAACTCAAATAGCATTGGGGGTTTGAAGTGGTCTATTCTTGATTGACATTTTTTCTTAATGGAAAAATGGCACTTGCCTCACAGCTGGCTCATGATGTCACTGACTCTGTGTGTGCTCTTTGGGTATAATCGGCAATGTGTTAAGTGTCCTACAGATAAAAAATATGTGGGTATGCTTATTTAATGAGATACTATATTTGAGAGAATAACAGAACTTTATATTTGTTTTGTTATTCCTTAAAATTTGCCACATACCATTTTCCTGGTTGACCACAAATGAAACTGTAACTTACATTTCTTATCATCTAGAGATCTTTTTAATTTGACAATGTACCTATGTTGTCTCACCAGTACTAGTTTTGAAACTTATGGCTGAATTGATTGTGGAGATAAGCATTCACACCGAGAGTATTAACATTGTCAGCAAAGTTACTTACAGATTGTTCTGGGGTAGAACACACTTTTGTAAAGCAGGAAACCCAGAATCTGCGCTTCACTTCATGTGTTACATTTGGAATTCTGCTAAAAACCATAAAGCAGTAAGTTAAGGTAGTACATCTCTCATCTTTATTTTTAGTTGTTTGACACTTAGGTAATGAAAACAGAAAACTGCCTGCTGTTTGTGTTCAGCTTAGTTGGATGCAGGTTCTTTTCTTTTAAATGACTTCGAAAATTTTATATTAATGAGGAGATTTAACCTAGTCCAAAGGAAACACATTCATTCCAAAAACAAATCATAAAGAGTTTCTCAGTGGGGGTGAATGCAGGGTTTTTGGGAACTAATTTCATGAAATAAAATTAATCCTATTTGTTATATACTGCAAAATTAATAAGCTGTAGTGATGCTTGACAACTCATATTTCAAATAGAAAAATATTTGTAAATATTAGTAACATAACTAATGATCAGTTTCTGTCGTTAGTATTGCATAGATGACCATCCAAGAGGGTTTCTCTTAGCTCCATATAAGCAGGAAAACTTTATGATATATACTGCTTTATGCTACATTATTTCCTTGATGTGTCTTATAGTTTTCCCTATAGACATACATATTGAATCTTCCTGTGTACAGCCCTGTGCAAATATTTTCAGTGCAGCTGTTTAGCAATCATGTCTGATATGGAATGAGAAACTAGTAGAGGGGGTGGTAACATCCTTCATGCCTTGCATTCACGGGAAGGAAAAGCCTTTTCTAAAACAGACTGCTACCAAGGTCACAAGTGAAAAATCCCTTGGGACCTATTTAACTTTATACAAAGAAATTTGCTCCAGAGCCTTAGATTGCACTAAACCAGGCCCTCTCACACAGTAATTTCATTGACTTCAAGAAGTTAACTAGTTGTAGTTGTTTTCATTCAAAGTTCTTTCCAATGATAAATGTCTGAAATTTGGCTTATCACCAGTTCAGTGAAAATAGTTCAAACAGCAGAGTAACATAGCAGCATTTCATTAATATGAAACTGACTTAAACTTTCAAAACACCTTTCTTTTAACTCTAAGGGGTTCTGAAAAGGCTCCATATTGCTAGGTACATCACAACAACCATTCTGGCATGTAAAAATGTATGAATATCTATATCAGTAAGGCAATCTTCCATGGAGATTTAAAAATGTCAGGCCATGTATATTTTTACTTCTCCCATAAAAGTTTATTGGTAGTAAAAAATAATTATTATAATCATAGTAATCTGTGGTTAGAAAAAAGGTGATATTGACAGGCCAGTTATTAACAAGATGAAGATTGGAAAAATTCCTACCCTTAGAAATGGTAAGAGTTTGTGCCATACTCTAAAAGTATATCTCCAAAAGTGTGAAAATTAACTTCTGTGTATATCCACATTTTCATTCATATGTAGTTATTATCATTAGATATATAATATAAAAAGTGACTTCTAGGCCACTGAGTAATAAATTGCTCCCTATGTTTTCTTGCATCCTAAATGACCACTATAAAATGATTATTATTAGCCATGCACAGGCAGGCCAATGTATCATTTTCATCAATAGGATAGTTTAAACATTAATTTTTACAGAGTTCTCCATTTTACAGGGAGTAGTTGCATGTGATGCTTTGAGTTGCTTCAAATTGGAAGTACATGTTTAAAAAAGAATGCAGACCAAAATACCAAACTATAAGCCTCCAATTACAGAATTCATCTAACAGCTGTTACACAAGCAGTGTTTCCATTGATAGTAGGAGAGGATTGCCTCTGCAATAAACACAGATTGAGCAAATAGTCATGTTACTTTTTAATTATAATTTTGAGATTTGAAAAAATAAAAAAGGTAATATGTAAAGAAATAAATGCAGATATTGAAAGGGCTATGCCGTAAACAAGTGGCTTTTAGATTCTCTAAGCCTAAGTTTACAGCTATAAAGTATCAAGAAAATGGTTTTGAACAATGAACTAGTTCAGCTATTAGTGTTCTATTGGCATAAATGCAATCATGGGTACCTGTCACCATCATCATTTCCAGCATCCCTGCTAGTACCATAACACATGGTATACTTTACTGACACTATTGATTAAAGGGAGTAGCACAGTTGGTTCCTTTGATGTAATAGAAAATACCAGTAATAATGGCTACTCAATGAGCTTTCTCCCCAGTACAATCTCTGTCTCCTCACCACTACCAACTATCAGGAAAAGTGTCTCTTGTTGAGATGACTCAAGGTAATCTTAGAAATTAGCACGTCAATAGTTCTTTATAAATTGCTTTCATATTCAGAGTCCCACTTAATCCTCACAAAGTCATTGCAAATTAGATCATGTTATTGCAATTTTCAAGTTAAGGTAAATGTTTAGTGGCCTAGAAAGAGAATATTGTCCAAGGTCATACAGGCTAGCAAGTGATAGTATCACCAACATATCCAGATAACCTTATGTTCCAAGGTCTTCTTACTTTAAAACAAAAGCTCTTTCCATTATTGTATATGCCTTCTGTGAAAATAAAATTACAACCTTGGGAGTCACAAGTATACAGATGCAGAAGAATTGGCAAAACATCCTGTCTCCATTGTCTGAACACAGTGGGGGTGGGGATGGGCTAAGCTGGAACAGAGCTTTGATGAGAATTTTTTTTTCTTTAAATACCACAAAGGCCTTTCTTTTCTTTTTTTCAGTATTCTTATTTTTTTTTAAATCTAGGTAACATTGGTTTATGTTGGTTTATGAGGGGTTATGTTGGTATATAACATTATGTAAGTTTCAGGTGTACAACATTCTAATTTAACATCTGTGTACACTACAGCATGCTCTCTACCAAAGGTCTAGTTTCCATCTGTCACTGTACAATTGACCCCTTTTACCGATTTCACTCTACTCCCACCCCTTCCCTTCTGGTAACCACCATTCTGTTGTCTGCACCTATGAGTTTGTTTATATTTTGTTTTGTTTGATTGTTTTGGTTTTCTTCTTTCCACATATGAGTAAAATCATATGGTATTTTTCTTTCTCCATCTGACTTATTTCCCTTAGCATACATAGTACCTTCAGAATCCATCTATGTTGTCATAAATGGCAAAATTGAATCTTTTTTATGGCTGAGTAGTATTCTAGTGTGTGTGTGTGTGTGTGTGTGTGTGTGTGTGTGTGTGCGCGCGTGCCTCAATCCCATCTTCGTTATCCATTCATCTGTGGATAGACACTTAGGCTGTTTTCATACCTTCTCTATTTCAAATAATGCTGCTATGAATATGGGGGTGCATATGTCTTTTCAAATTACTGTTTTAATATTCTTTAGATAAATACCCAGAAGTAGAATAGCTGTATCATCTAATAGTTCTATTTTTTTAATTTTTGAAGAATCTTCATACTGTTTTCCATAGTGGCTACATCAATTTATGATTCTACCAACAGCTTACAAGGGGCCCCTTTCATAACATCATCTCCAACACTTGTTATTTCTTGTCTTTTTGATAATAGCCATTCTGAAAGGTATGAGATGATATTTCATTGTGGTTCTAATTTTCATTTCCCTAAAAATCAGTAATGTTCAACATTTTTTCATATGTCTGTTAGCCATCTGCATGTCTTTGGAAAATGTCTATTCAGATGCTCTGCCCATTTTTTAATTGGGTTTCTTATTTTCTTGTGGAATTGAATGAGTTCTTTATATATTTTGAATATTAACACTTTATAAGATGTATAATTTACAAATACCTTTTCACATTCAGAAAGTTGCCTTTTTGTTTTGTTGATGGTTTCCTTTACTGCCAAAGGCTTTTTCTTCATCTGAAATTGGCTTTATTTAAAAAAGAATAAGTGTAAATGATTGCTCTGATAAAATCATATTCACTTGATCTTTATAATAATTTTTTTTTTTTCTTTGACCTGACCCTTCTACTTCGAGGAATGTATTCAACATTTTTGCTCAGGAGAGAAATGATGTATATACAAAGTGATTCTTTGCATCACTTTTTATTTTTTTATTTTTATTTTTTATTTTCTTTAACTTATCTTTATTGTTGAATGTATTACAGATGTTCCTCATTTTTCCCCCATTGCCTCCTCCTCCCCATTCCCGCCCCCCTCCTGCCTTTCCCCACACTGTTGTCTGTGTCCATTGGTTATGCATATATACATATAAGTTCTTTGGTTTATTTCTTCCCACCCCCCAACCCCCCTTCCCTTTGAGGTTTGTCAGTCTAATAACCAATTTGTACTTAATCCCTTCACCTTTTTCACCCATCCCCCAGCCCCCACCCATCTGGTATCCAACAAAAGTTCTCTGTATCTATGAGAATGTTTCTGTTCTGCTTGTTCCTTTTGCTTGTAGATTCAACTGTTGATAGATATTTATTTATTGCCATTTTGTTTGTTCATATTTTTTCATCTTTTTCTTCAAGAAGACCCTTCAACATTTCATGTAATAATGGTTTGGTGGTGATGAACTCCTTTAGCTTTTCCTTGTCTGGGAAACTCTTTGTATGGCCATCAATTCTAAATGACAGCTTTGCAGGATAGAGTAATCTTGGTTGTAGGTTCTTGCTTTTCATCACTCTGAATATTTCTTGCCACTCCCTTCTGGCCTGCAAAGTTTCTTTTGAGAAATCAGCTGACAGTCTTATGGGAACTCCCTTGTAGGTAACTAACTGCATTTCTCTTGCTGCTTTTAAGATTCTCTCTTTGTCTTGAACCTTTTGCATTTTGATGATGATGTGTCTTGGTGTGGGCCTTTTGGGGTTCATCTTGTTTGGCACTCTCTGTGCTTCCTGGACTTGTATGTCTGTTTCCTTCACCAAGTTCGGGAAGTTTTCTGCCATTATTGTTTCAAATAGGTTTTCGATTTCTTGTTCTCTCTCTTCTCCTTCTGGCACTCCCAAGATGCAAATATTGGCACACTTGAAGTTGTCCCAGAGCCTCCTTACACTATCCTCACTTTTTTGGATTCTTTTTTCTTTTTGCTGTTCTGATTGGGTGTTTTTGCTTCCTTATGTTCCAAATAGATGCTTTGCTTCTTGGCTTTATGTACTCTACTACTGAATCTGTGTAAACTGAAATTCCTTATTTCAGTTAGTGCCTCCTTCATTTCTAACTGTGCATCCTTCATTTCTGACTGGTCCTTTTTTGTGCTCTTGAGGCCCTCACTAAGTTCACTGAGGTTCTCACTAAGTCCATTGAGCATCCTTATAAGCAGTGTTTTGAACTCAGCATCTGTTAGATTGCTTAACTCCATTTCACTTAGTTCTTTTCCTGGAGTTTTGTTCTGTTCTTTCATTTGGGACCTGTTTCTTTGTCTCCTCATTTTGGCTGCCTCCCTGTGTTTGTTTCTATGTATTACTTAGCAAGAGGTATGGGGCTAGCTGAGACCAGATGCTGCTTGTTTGAAAGAATTTAGGAAAAGCTATAGCAGGATCCAAGACAGGCCAATCCTATGGTAAAGCAACTGGCAACAGCTTGGGTGGGCCTGGAAGTTGGGTGGGGTGGGGCCTCAGGGAATCACCAGGGCGGGGCAAACAGTTTGAGCCAGGTTGCTGAAGTCTCAGATATGGCGGTGTCTGCTGGCCCAGGGAAGGGCTCACCAAAGGAACAAAAGCCTCTGACAGCAAGTCTGTCCAGGAGAAAGCTGCTTCCCCAGCCCTCGCTCCAATGCCAAACAGCTCAGTTCTTCCCCATATGATTCTAGTGCCTTTCAAGCTGCCTCCAGCGCGCTGTAGCCTGGAGGGTGGGAGCCCGAGTAAGTCCGTGCGCGGTCCCTTTAAGAGGAGCTGACATGTGGGACCAGCCTGTTGCGCCTCCGCCCCTCCTACCAGTCTCTATGTGGCTTCTTCTTTAATTTCCTAGTTGTAGGACTTCTATACAGCTTGATTTCAGGCGGTTTTGAATGATGGTTGTTCTGTAGTTTAGTTGTAACTTTGATGTGGTTGTGGGAGGACACGATACTACGTTTACCTAGCCGCCATCTTGACCGGAAGTCCTATAATAATTTTTATTATGGTCATTTAATTCCTCTTTTAACAGGTAGAAAAGTTGTACCTACAGTTTTTCACTAGTAATCTAAATCAAATTATGAATTATGCTACTTAGACAAAATGCTTCTTACTTTCACAAAGCTGGCATTTTTATTTTTTTTCAGAGATGGTGAACTGTGTTTGAGTCGATCCCTTGTCAATAGTTCTGATAAAATCATTCGAAAGGCTGGCTCTTCAATCTTCCAGCACTCTGTAGAAGGTTGGAAAATCAATTCCTCTTTGGTCCTGGAGATAAGGTGAGTTTCTTTAATAAGGCATAATACATTTCACATCATGTTCTTGAATATGTTGGGCTTGGCAAACTTATTGAATGCTTAATTTATAGTTAATTATGAATACGTTAATATAAGAGTGAACTAGTTCTACTAAATGTTACCCACTGAAGAATATGAAACCGTAAAACTGAAATCATTATACAGTCAGAAATTTAAAGATGAATATGTGAGTTTGAATATAACTGTCTTTATACTAATGGAATAAGATATTTAAGTGAGTACTAATATTTAACATACTTTTCTTCACTCAATTACTCAGGATAGCCATATATTTTGTGAATTATTTTTAATGTCCCTATTAAGTCTTCATACTGATTTTGAGTTTTCTCACGCTGGATGAAAATAGAACCTATTCAACTCCCATTTTGCTGACAATTAAAAATAAATATGACTTACTCTATCAATGGGTATTTCTATGTGAGCTCCTGTAATAAAAATCTCAAAAATTATATCCTAAATAGGTAAAAATCAGAAAATAAACTTTCTATAGTATTTGTTTCTTCTTTGTAACATTTTAGCTGAAACAAGCTCTTGAAAACAAACTTGGTAACTACATACATCCATTATCTCTTGTTTTCTTCCATTATAATCCTATTAGCAATAAGAAAGGTAGGGTCAGACCTTCCTAATTATGGGGGAAGCAATTTTTCTCTATAGTTACATTGCTGTGTTGGTCAGTAGAATGTTTGTTGTTGTTGTTTTTCAATTTATCTTTATTATTGAAAGTATTATAGATGTCCCCGCCCTGCCCCCCCCCAAGTTAAGAGCATTTTAGTAACTCAGAACTTGTTTAAAAGTTCAAGAGAATGACCATCCTTTACAATAATAAAATCACTGAATATTTCTAGTATTGACAAAATGCTAATTATTCAATTACTGGATATTAACATTTTTAAAGCATAGTTAGTGGTTAAAAGGATAAGCTGCTGATCTGTTTGGGTTTCTACCTACTTCTTGAATCATACCCATATATAATGTAGATTATAAGCAAATTAAAAGAAGAATTTTCTACACTCATCTTTAGAGTATGCATAGCAATTCACAGAACTAATGATAGCAAAGGCACTCACAACATGTTGAAATATACTTGAAAGAATGTCTGGAAATTAGAGATGGGTCGGGCATATGTAGGAATGGTTAGAATACTTTGTTTTAAAGCTTTGGCAGTGACTGGAAAGGGAAACTGGAATCAAATCTCAGCATTGTCAAGTGGTGTTATGTTTGATTGCTTTTAGTTTAGGGAGAACATTGTATATTTATATGGGTAGTACTAGAACATGAAGATAAGTAGAGTCTGATGACAAAGTTTATAAATTGGTGTCTTTTAAGTAGAATGTGGTCAGTAAGCAATATTTATTTCAACTGGAGAGAAAAAAAATAAAGCCAATATTAAATTAGGATATTCCTTATGAAAGTAAAAATTTTCATTACTCTTGAAAATGAAAAACTTTGACAACTCTGGATTCTACCTAATAACTGTTTGGTTGAAGCCAACACTAGGCATGATCTCTCCAATTTGAGATTTTTACCCTGGGGGCACCCTTCTCTCATGATGCCTACCTAGTATCTTCCTCATTATCCTACATCATTACACCCACATTTGAATTTATAAAACCTATATGAGATGAGATAATTATGAGAAAAACAGCTACAGGATGTGGGACTAGATGGTGTCATAAATATAGCTGTGGTTTAGTTTAGAACAGAATAAGGATTCATATTTCTTGGATGCAGATTAGAAAGAGAATAATATGGGTCATTATAAAATGAAATATTTGCAGCGTTATTCACAGTGGCCAAGACTTGGAAACAGCTGAAGTGTCCCTCAATAGATGATTGGATAGAGAAGTTGTGGTACATATATACAGTGGAATACTACTCAGCCATAAAGGATGAAATACAGTCATTTGCAACAACATTTATGGATCTTGAGGATATCATGATAAGCAAAATAAATCAGACAGAAAAAGTCAAGAACCATATGATTTCACTCATATGTGGAATATAACCCTGAAAGCAACAAATAAGAAAAACAAACAAACAAATGCAAACTGATAGACATAGACAATAGTATGGTGGTTACCAGAGGGAAAAAGAGGTGGGGGAAGGTAGTATAGGGTAAAGGGGGCAAACACATGGTGACTGATGGAAGGAGATTTGACTTTGGATGGTAAACACTCAATGCGATATCATAGAATTGTACACTTAAATTTATATAATTTTATTAATCAGTGTCATCCCAATAAATTTGATAATAAATACATAAACAAAAAGAAAATATTTGAGCTACAAGGATGTCTTGAAGGAGAACTTTAAAATTGAATGATTTGGCAAGACAGGAGAAACTGTAATAGTTTAATTAATATATCTAGAAATGCTAAATAATATATCAGATAAAGTAAAATCTAATAAGTAAATTAAATAAGTAATTGGCAATAGTTTAATTAGTGTATCTGGTCATGCCTTCCTAGTATCTGTACAAAAATGGATACTTTAGATGTGCATGAGGCTACAGAGTTGTGTTTTGCTGTTATTAAGATATTCCAGCTAAATGTATTAAACATAAATTGACCCAAGCAGTTCATTATTATAATTTTACAAATTAATGAGGGTTGCATTTATATCTTTGTGGGTAATCTATTTTCAATTATAATAGCTGATAATAATAAGTAAAATATTAGCACTCTTTTCATATGGTTCTTGTAACAGATAAAGAAATAAACAATAAAACACTGAGCAAATATTGAATCGTGCATACAAAGTTGACACTTCCTTACAAGGAAATAATAATTTGTAAAACCATTACTGCACAACATGCAAACAGTTCATTAAAATTATAATTGCCTATAGCAGTAGTGACTAGTGATTATTAATCACTTTGAAACTTGTAATAAAAAATTTAGAATACAAAATCATACTAAATACTAATTATATTTTGGATTAAGTTTTTTTCTTTGTTTTTTTGTTTTTTTTCCTCCCCCACATCTATAGCATTTATGAAGAACCATATTACTTTGTGCCTGTGAGTGGGTGTGGGCATATTTTATAAGTATTTTCAAAATTCTTTTAAGTTTTCGGTAAAGATGTTACCACTAATAATTTTTATCTTACATGATTGAACCATGCTTACAAAACTTTTTCATTTTAAAAATCTCATCAACTTAAGATGTTCTTGTTACATTCCTCATAAATTATTTATTTATTTACATTAAAATGTAAAACAGTCACTGAAAATAAATTTTTTCCTTACATTTATAAACACGATTTTTTTAATTACTAATAATTTCAGCCCTATATGTACTCTGCTACTTTCCATCAAGAATGGATTCAGATATATTCATCAAACAACTGTACCTCTGGGGAGTTGCAAAAGAGAGAGGGTTTCATGTATTGGTTCCTTGTACTTTGAAGACTCATCATGATTTAGGGGAGTTTATTCATTCTACAGCTAACTTTATAATTAAAATAATTAGGTAGGTTAAAGTCTTGATTTTATTGGTACTAGTTTGTTCTTTATTATTGCAAACTAAGAAATGACACATTTAAGATGCTGTGAGTAAATCTGTGAACATTGTATTGAGATATCATTTGGTCACGTCCAACACGTGTGACTTGACTTTGTTTTTTCCATCTTTGGGTTTCTCATCTATCCTTTTTTCTCATTTTTCATATGTTGAGTAGAAACCTAAAGAATTATAGTACCAAATAAGGATATGTAGAAATGTACCAGATCAGCTACTCATCAGAACAGATTAAGCACATTGTAATTAGTCAGAAAAAATATTTTCAACTCTTAGTATTACCACATATTAAAGTTCCTAAACAGAAAAGCTAGCAGGTCAACTAAACATAACTGCAAATTTACATGTGCTTACCTGCAAAAAAGAATCTGCTGTTGCTTTCATCAATTCATTTTAGAAAAAGGTTCCCAAACACTTCTACTTTCTTTGTTCAGTAAGTGACCAGTAGAATACATCTTCGGTCACACAACTTCATAGTAGCAGAGTCAAGCTTCAAAGTGAGGCCTGTCTAATTGGCAAATGTATACTATTAAATGTATCTTTATGAAGTACACAATAGTTTTTATGCACTGAAATAAAATACATATAAGATAATATGAATCCAATATTACCAAATGCTGGGTCAAATATTAAATGGCCATTTGAGGTGTAAGTTAAACTTGAAAATACTTTTCTTTAAGTATTTTGAGACAAGCATTTTCTTTTGATACCATAGAGAACCCTAAGCTCAGAAGCCTGAACCAGCTACAGGTTATGTTCATTCAGAACTGGAATGGAATGTTCATTCCATTGCTCATGGAAATAACCTTTGGAGACAAAAAAAAAAAAAAAAAAAGTGTGTTCTCTGCTTTTCGTAGGCATAATGAAACACTTGGCTCTTTTTAAATTATATTTCCTTTTTAGTAAACCATATATTTAACAACTGAATTGATTTAGTGATTTTTGTCTGGAGTTAAAAGATTGCAAAAACTGATTCCTAATATGTGTCATAACCTAATTTGCTTCTCAACTTGAGGTGCATTCCAACTGTAAGATTTGTCTCACTACTTAACAATGTCGTTTAGATTAACTTTTAGTTGCCAGGGCAGGTATGTTTGTTGGGACAAGAAACCTGCAGAGAAGAAAGAGTGGCACCTGGTGATAGGTTAGCGACAGTTAACATTTCACAAGTGAAAACAATGTTTAGTAAATTAATTCTCTGAGACTCTACAGCTGCTATTTCCAGTGATGGGTGTTGTTGAAAGGGAAGTTCTAGTTGAAAATTTAGTTGAAAAGTTTCTGTATAGGATCTATTTCTGTCAGTTTAACTGTAAACCAACCTTATAGTTTAAGCCCTTGTTGCCTACCAAAAAATGATCTTTATGACTAAGTTTTTTAGTCTTACTGAAAGTGAAACACATATTTTTGGGTTCTTTCAGTTATCTTTATCATTAAAACAGTTGCTGAATTAAGCTGTGTGTTTATCTCATGAGGTTTCAAAAGAAACTATGTTCACAAATGGAAAAGACATATAAAAATTATTTTTATTGTTCTGTTAAGTCACACACAGAGAACACAACCCCCTGCTTTAAATGTCTGGTAATAACTTTGCTACATGTAGGAAAACTAGTACAGCAAGTCCTTGGATAACGTGGTTTTATTCAGTATCATTTCATTATGACATTGATGAGGGAAAAAAAATCAATTTCCAGCTGAGACCACTGTCTGTGTGGAGTTTGCATGTTCTCCCCATGTCTGCATGGGTTTTCTCTGGGTCTCTCAGTTTCCTCCCACATCAGAGACATGCACATGAGGTGAACTGGCGTGTCTACATTGTCCCAGTCTGAGTTTGGGTGTGGGTGCAGATGTCAGTGGCCCTGAGATGGAAGGGTAAGCAGCCAGGTGCCCTCATGGCACTCTGAGCTGCCAGGATAGGCTCCAGCCACCTGTGACCCTGAACTAGGTTGGAAAAAAGTTCTCCTAAATGTTTTTATTTATCTTTTTAAAATGTATGTACAGCTCACTTTTATTTCAGTGTTTAATATTTGAAATGTTTTAGGGTCTTATTTAGAAGTTTGATGATGTTGTGACCAGAAATATCTGGTAGAAAATTAAGTCTTATTTATATCAACTAGCTTATGGCAAATTGGTTTTGTTACATGTCTTCTTTCCCTTGAAGTCACAGTTTCTAAGAACCTATCCATGACATTAATTTTTTTTCTTTATTGACTTTAGAGAGAGAAGAAGGGAGAGGGAGAGAGAGATGGAAACATCGATGAGAGAGTACATCAATTGGTCACCTCCTGCATGCCCCACACTGGGGATTTGGCCCACAACCTGGGCATGTGCCCTGACCGGGAATCGAACTGGTGACCTCTTAGTGCATGAGTGATGTTCAACCACTGAGCCACACCGGCCGGGCTATCCATGACATTAAATGAAGACATACTGTACTGGTTCAGCCTGCATATTAAACATTGGCTTTTTTTGATTCATGTTTCTTTAGAGCCCAGAAGTTAAACTGAATTTTCTTTCCATCTCTCTCATTCTGAAGTAATTTTGTTTAACGTGCTCTTTTCATTCATACCAATTATGTTCTGAGCAAGAACATATCTGTTCTCCTTGGTGATTCTTAAAGTGTTCTTTCAGTTCCAAGTAAGTTCAAGAGTTTTTCGTGCTTCTAATGACATTTAGTTAATTATATTTAAGCACCAGTTTTCTTCTTTCTTTTTTCTACAGCCTGAACAACAACTAAACTTAGCAAATCCACAGAACGTTTTCTAGTCCATTACATCTATAATCTTAAAAAATGCCTCCAACCTGCTAGGGAAAAAAAAAAAAAAAAAAACACCAAACTTTTCTTACTGTTTTCAGAAATATTAAGCATTGAAGTCAAAATAGTATTCACTCACTAATTATTTTCAGTCTTTCTTGCATCAGGAATCTTAGCTCAGATAATTTTCCATGCGTAGATTTAAGCCCTAAAAGAGTAGCTAAAAGTTGGGTTTGATATAAGAAAAAGAACAAACTGGAGACATTCAAGGTTTCCCTTTCAGTTAAAAAACAAACAAACAAACAAAAAGAACAAATACTACACTATCAATCATCCTGAGTTTTACCTAAAAATTTACATTTTTATATTTTGATTAGTCTATGTTAATTGGTATTTTTATTCTGTCTTAGAAAGCACTTTTACTATTTTTACTGCTGCCATTAAAAAAAAAATGTTGAGCCTCTAAGAGCATTGGAAGAACACACACAATAGTATCATCTGCACTCAATAATTATTTATCCCATTAAGCATTATTTTCTTCCAAGAGTAGGACAATATGATGTCTTTCAAAACTACTATGAACTCTAATAGTCCAGTTTTTAGTATCGATTTTCCCTGAATAAACAAATTAAAGATGTCCATTGTTGATACTCAAAAATTTAGAAGACAATGCTTGAAAATATTTTTGCTGCCTTCTATCACACAACAAATGTTCTGTTGTTGGGAAGTCCCTCTTGCACCCTCTTGCAATCAGTTGACCAGCCTAGTGTTAACTTTTTCATGAGTGAAGATATTTGCAAGCTCTAACGAGTCTCTTTCAAATCTGACCTGAAATCTCGACCTGAAATCTCTTCGCTTCATGCTTGCAAACATGCCACTCCTTGTGAGTTGCACTTCAGATATCTACTGCACCCCCTTTGAATTATTTTCAAAGGAAAATGATAATATCACCTCATCTGGTGATTTGACCACATCCGTGCAGTCTTTATTTTAGAGCCAGCCTTGCCGTTTTCACAGGAAATGAAAATTTTTTGTTGAAATACAAGTGTCAGGCATTACTTTTTTCCCTAAACAAATAAATTGCAGTTAATAAGTATGTATATGAGTTTCTATGGATTGCTGTTCTTTGTGCTAGTTGTTAACTTTCGTTAAAAATCATATTTGCTTAACATAAATGAAAGACCTCAATTTTCTGCAATTCATATGCCCCATAGTTACTAAATTCACTGGAGTTCTCTTCTTATATAATTTGTACTTTGTGAAGATAAACTGTTATGGTGTCTGATACTATGGTGTCTGTTGAAGTTTTATTTGTAGGGCACTAATACAGGTTTTCCTGTACAAATTCCACTCCTTATAAATCTGAGATTTCAAATACTTGAGGGAAATTTTTCAGAAAAATATTTCCTTTTTCAGAGAGATGATGGACACATCCCTTATGAAATATGGCAAAATAAAGTTTTTAATCACCTGGTTTTCTAATTATACCACACATTAAACTGGGACCTATTTAAAGCAAGCCAAAAGAAAGAGAACAAAAGGGAAGATATGAGTTAGTTATTTTCCTTTTCTCTTTGCTAGTCATGCTTCTGGTTTATAAGTGCGATTTGGGAAATTGCCTGCCCTTTTGGTGGAGTAATGGGAGGAGGCCCATACTTTGTGCTCAGTAATAAAGGTATGAATTGTGATGGAGCTTAAACAATAATAGCACTAGAGGAAAAATATGTCTGTCATATCTTGAATGCTATAATAATGGCATTGTTTTTAGCTCTGAAAATACAAGTTTCAATAAGTGCACTTTAGTAAATAATATCCAACTTTCAACCTAGAAACGAGTTTTCTCAGATTGCTTCCAGCTGGTATACGTTTGATAGCTTATGGATCCAGCAATCCTAGACTTTGTAGGCCAGGTTCATAGCTTCTTCGGCAATATAATTCCCTCAAAAATGTATTATGTTCCTGAGCTATTTCATTGTAGTTAGTTCCTGGTATAATTAACCCCACCCCCAAATTTCTTCTGAACATAGCTCTTCAGTCTTTCGGCTCCTTCAATTTCATGGCTGCTCCTCTTACGTCATTTGAATGTATACACTTAGGTGGGAAGGCAATATCCGTCTTGCTGCTGGGATGGCTCTGATTTATAGTTGCATCTCTGCTCACCAAGGTTTTAGAAACATTTGGGAGGTCCCAATTACTAGACTCTCACACAGTTTAGATTATAGGTCATTATCAGAGATTTTCCTTTCCATCTCAGCTTGCAATTTGGCTATTTCATGCCTAACTTTGCCAATCTTTTAGGGCCTTGCTCAAAAGAACAAACAACATGTAAACACTTTTTAACCAATTCTTCAAGAATAATAAGTATTTAGATATAGACTATGACTGCAAAATTATGCAGATAACAGTTTTATCAGGAGCTTTGTTGTGTCATGCTAAGGGTCACTAGCCTTTTAGCCTACTAAATGTATTTTTTTTTTCATTTTTCATCATCAAACTTAACATATGCATATATGTTTGTGTAGCATCTTACATCTTTTATCAATTTCTTTATTAATACCCTTGCCAGTATGGTTCAGCGGTAAGAGCGTCGCCCGCAGACCAAAGAATCCGAAGTTCGATTCCAGCCAAGGGCATGTACCTCGGTTGCAGTTCATCCCTGGCCCCGGTTGGGGTTGTGCGGGTGGCAACCAATGGATGTGTCTCTCTTGCATTGATGTTTCTTTCTCTCTCTCTTCCTCCCTCTCTCCCTCCAGCTCTATCTGAAGATTAATGTAAAAATGTCCTCGGGTGAGGATTAAAAAAAATTTCTTTATTAATTATGGGATAGGCTAAGCTTCCTTTAAAAAGAAACCTTAAGATACAGTGGATTAAACAAGTTGAAAATTTATTTTTGTCTCATATAGTCATGCTCAAGATTCACTTATATACCGTTTAAGAAAACAGATTCACATGACCAAACCCAGCTGCACTTGGGTGTGAAAATGCTCCGGTTGAGAATCCATGTGTTCAATTAAAACTTAAAAGATTCAAATACTAAAAGGAAGAAGGGAAGAAAGAAGACGAAAAAACAATTAGCTATCGCTGCCTTGCATGAGTTACATCTGTCTATCTTTTCCCCTATTATACCCATAATACTTCCTGGATCATGGAGCTTGGAAGAAAGCTTTTATATACATATAGTGCTATAGTTTTAATTATTCTTCAAATAATTATAATATATACATAATTTGGGTAAATGAATATAAGTAAATTGGACAGTTCAATTATTTTAATAGAGTTTATTAAGGTATAATTCCAAACAATTTTAAGTTATTTGTATTCATCTTAACTAGATAATATTAAACAAAATAGATGACTATAGAAACTTAATTAAAGTTAGCAGAATACCTAGTCATGCCAAGTCAAGTCATGACAATTGTATTTTATTTACTAAACTAATTTTTCTATATATTTTGGTAGATGAGGGGGCTTTTTTCATTCCACAAATAGGTGTATGTACTGTATTTATTTAGAAAATCATTGAGAAACTATGTGCAAATGATTTTTAAACATATATTCTATTTTCTTTATAATCTATTTAATTGGTTGCTTTAATTACCAACTCACAATTTAAGATTAGTAATTTACCAATTTACATTTCATCCTATGGTACTTTGTAAATGATATCACCAGTTCTTTGATATGCTATCATTAATAGAAAACTTTGTTTCAAATATAGGAAGAACATTCTTCGTTTCCTCGATGCAGAACGGGATGTCTCAGTGGTCAAGAGCAGTTTTAAGCCTGGTGATGTCATCCACTATGTTCTTGACAGGCGCCGAACACTAAATATTTCTCAGGATCTACATAGCCTCCTCCCTGAAGTTTCACCAATGAAAAATCGCAGATTTAAGACCTGTGCAGTTGTTGGAAACTCTGGCATTCTGCTAGATAGTGAATGTGGAAAGGAGATTGATAGTCACAATTTTGTAATAAGGTGAGTTTAATTCTTTTCCTAAAAATTGTATAATTTCTTCAAAGACATTAATATTAAGGATTATTGAAAGCTCAAACAAATATTTATCTATGATATCTTTTACATTTATCCTGAATTATAAAATTAAAATTATTCTATCATTGAAAGAAAAGATTCACACCAGCATTTCTTTTGAAGAAGGGCAATTTTATTAGATTTAATACTACATAGAAAAATGTTCTCTTACTATTTCTTCTTTATACTTATTAAATTAATATCATGAGTATGAAAAACAATTAATTATATTTGTGAATGAATTAATTCACCTAATTATATTTATACTCTTTAAATTAAATGTATTATATTACTTTATTTATTTATAAACATTATGAACATTATTATGCAATGATGTAATAGATATAAGTTAATTTTACTTTATAATGATAATTATTTATCAGATTCTAATAACATAATTTAACAAATTTATATTTGATATATTAGGCCAAATTGCATTCATTATTCTCTATACCTGGTGTTTGTTTTAGTTTTTGAGTTTTCACACATAATTAAACACACTTGTTTGTTTTTCATTGATGGCAAACAGATATTTGATGAATCATGTGCTTGGCTAACTTTTAATTAACTGAAGAAAACACAACAGTAAAAATGGAATCTTGATGGCATCATAAATTTTAGTAATTTTTAATTCCGTATGTATGTATGTATGTATATGAACAGATTTTTGCTTGTTTTAGTTCTTTAGGAAAATCTGCTGAATAAATAAAATATGTATACTGAAATGTGAAGTAGATCAATATAAAGATAGATAAAAAATAGTATGCTGATTTTCCATGTTGACAAATAACCTGAAGTCTTGAATAAGCTGGAATCCAGCCTGTGAAAATATAGATTTTCAAATAATATTTTTGAAATATATTCTTAAAAACAAGTATAACTAATTATATAAGTATTCATCATAAATAGGCAATAATTTTTTATAAAACAATGATAGCCAAGAAAAACCATAATAGGATACTCTCAGGTAAATACAATTCACAACAATGAATATAACTACAAACATTTGGCCTTATTATCTATCTTACCTCTTCTCAGTAGGATGCAAGATCAGAGATTCACTTGACATCATTTGAGGCTTTAAAACCTGAACTGTTAAATTGTTTGGACTGAGAGAAAAACACTGACATGTATATATACAAAGTTGTATCCAAAGAGGAGGTAAAAATACTTGGTGAGGGAATGGCAATGGAAGAGGAAGTAATGAGCTTCAGACATTGAAGTCTGTGCGAAGCATGGTTGTGAAGAAAAAGCAAAGCTAGAATTTCCAAAGAGACTAAACTCAGGGGACAGGTCAAACAAAGAAGTAAAGATTTTAGAGCATAATAGAAATTATTGGAGTGTAAAAAAGATTATTTTTTAAGTCGATTAATACTGGAGAATATAGGATCCAAGTGTGACGGATTCCTTGTTCTTACATCCCTCCGCTTTGCATTGGGATCTATATAACTCTCGAGATTCAGCCCCACCTCTACTCTGAAATTAAGACCATAAATATTTGCTAACACCTCTATCAGGTTATGTAATTATTGCTTCTTTTTTTGTGATGAGAACAATTAAGATCTAGTATCTTAGGAACTTTGAAGTTCGTAATATAGTATTGTTGACTATAATCACTATGCTGTGCATTAGATTTCCAAAACTTATTTATCTACTTGTTGCAAGTCACTTACTGGCATTTGAGCATTTGAAAATGGTAGAATGCTCTTAGGAATAGAACTTCAAGAAGTTCTTTATACTTTTTCTAAGCTATGATCATTTAAAAAACTTATTTAACAAGAACCAAATGGGGACCAATCCTATGAGTCTATAACTGTGTTATGGTCTTACCAAGAAGTATTAAAAACAAGAGGATAAGCATCATAATGAAGGCATGTAAAATTATCACCATAATTATTATTTTCTTTTTCCCCTATTATTACTAGTTTTCAAAAATAGAAGTTGGAATGCTCTAGATTAAAGTATGTATTAGCAAATGTGGCTTAGGATTGGGTTTCTGATTTTTCCAAGAACAACTTTATCAAGAGTCCACTTATCATTAGAAATAAATCTTTGCTGAAGAGCCATCTTTGTTGTATAATAGCTACTTGGGGAATTCATTTCTTTGAGCCTCTTGGACACAAGCGTCTTTAGTGACAGCATCGAAGACCATACCTCTATCCTTCTAAAGCAAGTCTTTCTCACAGAGTTCTGGCTCACTGTGCACAGGAACTGTTTTCTTCCCCAAGTATGTATGGCCTTTTGTTATTGTACATGTGTCTTCTATCCTAGAACATTCTACCCTAGTTTTTGTTTAAAACTCAATCAAAGCCTCATTCCTTGAAATAGTTTCCCATCCATATGAAACTGGTTAAAGTTGTTAAAATTTTATTAATGATCTATAGAATCTTTCAAATGTTTCACCTTCCCGGAGATGTATTGTATGTGGTTTTGCAAAGCTATAGTTTTGGTTGGTTGTTTGCATGTATAGACTCTGTTCCCAGTTTGTTTCCCACTTTTCCTGTTAGATAGTAAGCTTGTTAGGAGATAAATTATGCCTAGTCTGCTTGCAGAGGGCACTAATTAGTTCCTTGACCCTCACAAGGATTAGATTTCCCAGGTATTATATTCAAGTTGACCTCTAACTTTATAAACCAAAATATTATTTTTAGATAAAATCTTTATTCAAGCCCTGGCCAGGTTGCTCAGTTGGTTGAAGCATTATCCCGTATCCCTGATTCGGGTGCATATAGGAAGCAACCAATTGATATTTCTCTCTCTCTCTCCTCTCTAAAAATCAGTAAACAATATTAATTCAATTTTAAACTTCACCTTTATTTTTTGTGAAAAAGTTTAAAAGAAATAAAATACTGCCTTTTTTTTCCTTTTTTTTAAATGATGTACCAGAACATGTTGTTGAATGCAAAAGGTATTTCTTGCTCCAAATAGTTCTTGTACTGGGGGATGAGGGCAAGGGGCATATAGATGGCATTATTGACCTATATATAAATTGTAGCTTTGGAGAACATTATCTTTAATATTTCACACAGATATTTTCCAATGAGCCTGTGAAAAGTGCCCTCTTTGTATGTTTGGCATATAATGGTAGCTCTACATAAACACAGACACACAAGTTCATTGTCATGCATTTCCTCTCCTAGAAGGGATATTCCCTCAGTGGCTGTTTATACCAAAAACAAAGTGCTGGTTTCAGTGGGGTATTACACAAAATAGGAACTCTGATCAGTATCATTACATGATGCTTAAAATTAAATAAATAAATGAAAATCAAAACCTAGTTTGGATTCCCTAACGACTGACTAAATAGTGAACTGATTTGTAAAATCTAGGGCTCATACACATATATACCTAAATAAAAGAAAAATAAACAAGAGAAATAATTTTATTTCTTAATACAAAATGTCTAAAATCATAATTCAAATAATAGAGTTATAGCCACTTGTTCAGCATTGTTTATATGTTCAGCCCTCAGGACACCCAGCACATGGTTCCTCAATTGGTAAAAGCCATGTTGCAAGGAGGGAAGGTTGGCCAAGACAGAGAATCACGGTGTCAGTCACTCCCTCCAGTTGAAAATATCTTGCTTCTCTTGACCCACAATCCTCTGTGCTAGGAAAGATTTAAAAAGGATGATAAAGCTCTTATGATGTTATTTAATTTAATTTGATGTAATTTAATCTGGCATTGATGTCAGTTACATAGCTTGTTCCACCTTCTTCAGAAGAAAAGGAAATGGGGGCATAAAAAAAAATTTTTGGCCCTGGCCAGTTTGGCTCAGCAGTTAGAGTGTTGGCCTGTGGTCCAGAGAGACCGGGGTTCGGTTCCCGCTAAGGGCATATACCTCGGTTGCAGTTTGTCCCCGGCCCTGGTTGGGGTCGTGTGGATGGCGACCACTCGATGTGTCTCTCTCACATCGATGTTTCTCTCTCTCTCTTCCCACCTCTCTCCCTGCCGCTGTATCTGAAGATAAATGCAGAAATGTCCTCGGGTGAGGATAAAAAAAATAAAATGTTAAAAAAAAAGAAAAATTTTGTTTTATTTTTCTAGCTTTATTGAGATATAATTGACATATAACATTGTGTAAGCTTCAGGTGTACAATGTGTTGATTCGATACACCTTCTTCAGGTCACATATTTACCATTTCCTTTTGGTGATGAGAACATATAAGATTTACTCTCTTAGCAACTTTCACACATGTAATACAGTATTGTTGACTATCATCTCTAGGCTGTGCATTCAATTCCCAGAATTTATTCATCTCCTAACTGGAAGTTTGTAGCCTTTGACCATATCTACTCATTTCCCCCACACCTCAGCCCCCGTTAGCCATCCTTCTACTCTCATTTCTACAAGTTTGGCTTTTTTTTAGATCCCACATGGAAGTGATATTGTACAGTATTTGTCTTTGTATGTCTGACTTTTTCATTTAGCATAATACCCTCAAGTTTCATTCATGTTGTTGCAAATGACAAGAAAGGAAGCATTATTTTGATGATACGCACTAGACCTACTTCTTCAAACATTGACAGGCATTTTGAATTCTCTGGATGTGCTGCCTTGAAATGGGAGGAAGCTATACTTTCCTCTTTGTGCTTCTGCATCCATAGAGCAGGCACAGGCCAGGATCTGCACAAAAGAGTGTTCTGCGGGATGTATAATTTTATATCCAATATTCTCTTTTTCTTCTCTGGGATAAGCTCTTCTTTTCTTCAAATAACATCTATGTCTATGGTGTTTTTAAGTGAAGAGAAGTGCAGTTTTAGGCCTAACATTAGCATTGTTAACTAATAAAAAACATTCCAAATACTCAACCAAAGTTACACTTCTAACATCAATTATAATGATGTGTGTAGACAAAAGAATGAAAACTATATGTGACTTTAAAGTTGTGAAACATTCCTTTATATCGGTACTTATAGGACCAGTAAATTTAGAGGCCTCCACAAATAATTCACTAAAATTCTTCTCCCACCCAGGTGCCACAGTAACTACAATTCTACTTATCGAAACACATTTCTTTGGCATTATTCTTATGGTAATTTAAAATGAAAATAATCTGTTTAAAGGTAAACATTAAATTATTATCTCAAAGGTACTAAACACTTATAACAGTAGTTAGTTCATACAGCAAACTTTTATGAGTGCCAGCCATGGGCCAACCACGAGTGGAGCACAATTATAGAAACGATTACTTGTGCATTCCTTTCTGAAGGAGACCTGGGGTTGAGTGGAGTCAGGAAAAGGCTCTGAAAAAAAAAGTCTCTGAAACAAAAAGTCTCTGAAAACACATGATAAATGTAAAATATTTTTATGGTTATCTCTATTATTTTAATGCAGAATGACTTAGAAAATATTTGAAAGGGAGAATAAGGTATGCGTCCAGTACTGAATAAGACTGTACAAACAAAGAATTTTACCTGATGTCCGGTGACAGAATAACTCTAAGTAGATAACTAATCTTTAGAATCATACCCAATACATTTTAGGAAGATGAGAGGGAGAAAATATGAATATCAATGCTGCACAGGAGAACCATCACCCAATATAGAGAGTCCCAGCAGAGTTCATTGTAAACTTGTAAGCGATATTGGATGAAGTTTTGTCTTTCTTATCTTTGTTTTTTTTTTTTTTTTTCTAATTTAGAATCTGAGATTACTATATAAACTATTTCTCTCTACCTAGGGTGTTATAATTTACCTACTCACAGAGCCTACAGAGTGATAGAATTGCCTTTATAAAATCTTCTGCCCTAAGTTCACCCCATGTGTACTTATTTATCTAAAGGTATGCTGTAAATTTCAAGAACTTAGAGTTTATAAGACAGCATGTATCATTTATATAGCGCCATAGACAAAAAATAAAAAAGAACAGTTTAGAAAGCTACCTTCATGCACTCTGTTTAAAAGTATCTTTTGAATACTTTCTTAGTTTTTCTTTTTTATACTTGATGTAATTGTAAAATTATTGGAATAGTATATATATTTTTTAAATATGTTTTTATTGATTTTTTAGAGAGAGAGGAAGGGAGAGAGAGAAAGAAACATTGATGTGAGAGAGAAACATCGATCAGCTGCCTTCTGCATGTCCCCTACTGGGGATTGAGCCCACAACCTAGGCATGCGCCCTGACCGGGAATCAAACCAGGACAACCGTCAATCCACTGAGCCATACTGGCTGAGTGTGGAACAGTATATATCTTATATCAAATAATACAACTATTTAGTCATGAAAATTGTTTTGGATTTTGCAAAACAATTGTGATGTGCTTTTCAATTTTCCTACAGTTACTTTACAAGTTTTTTGTAGATAATTTACTCTTATGTATATTTACAAAAAATGTACATTCTAATATTTATACTTTCTATATTCAAGAATTTTGTAAGGTTAGCAATAGTGGTTTTCTAATGAGAGCAAAAAATATTCAAATATTTCCTAATATTGATGCTGAGAGATGATGGAGAACAAAACCTCATTCCATTTTCTCTATATTTCTCCCCTGCCAAATCTGAGTACATAAAATTAGAAATAGTTGTAGTGAATGTATCTGTTTCTTCAGGAAACTAAAGTAATAAGATCAACATGTTTTACTTTATGATGACCTAGCTTCCTAAGAGAAGGGATGATATGTTTCCCAAAAGAAAAAGATGGAGGGATTGACTTGCCTTCCCTGATACAATGCGGTTTTATAACTCCATCAATTTTTCATTCTCCACTAGTGGATAATTTACAGCTAACTTTAAGTAATCTTCTTGACCTTCAATGAATGTCTACTCTTTTATAGCAAAAGAGACTCTTTCCTGGGAGAGAAAAAAATGCCCGCTTTTCTATGTGTTCACAAAATGGCTTTAATACTTTACTAGCCTCTCTCACAGAGAATATATTTGTCCTTAACTCAAATGTTTTAATTGCAAACAACTAAGTTTCTGGTAGGCATCCAGGTCCAGGGAATTATAAAGATTTTAAAAATTCTTATTGATTAAAATAGCTACTTATTATTTCAGGGATAGCAACATTGCTTATGTGATATTTGCTGCATATATTTTCTACCTTATGCTTACTTAATGTTATTCATATTTTTGATCAATGAAAATTTAGTGTCTTTAATTATCTTTGTGATATGTATAGACTTTAATTATAAAATGTATGTCTGGGTAGAAATCAGAATTTTTATTTTATTCTTGTCTAAGATTTTAAAAATTCAACTTAAGACTAAATATGGAATTTCCTGTTTCTTGTGATGTGAGGTAAAGCTCTAACTGTTTTCTTCTAATCATGTCACTCCTTGGATAAAAATATTTTATTTACAATAGATACTTTTTTTAATGGAAATGACAATGACTCATAAACTATTTTAAATTTTAAAACATTTTCTTAAAATACTTATTCCATTTTCTGAAAATAGAATATTATAAACAGATACAATTACTCATCTATCAGTCCAGCAAGAACTTTAAAAACTCTTCTCACTCAGTGCAAAGTTGCAGTGATTGATATTGGCACTCCTGTAAAATGCTTTCAAAAATGTAAATTGATAAAACTTTTCTAAAAGTCAGGTTGACAATATCTACCAAGACTTAAAAATAGTGTATTTCTCTACTCACTATTTCCAGTTCTAAGAATCTATGTAAATGTGAACAACTGTTTTGGTAGAAAAGCATTTTATAATGTCAATAAGAAAGGACGAATAAATCATCATACATCTGGATGTTCAGTCACTCAACAAATGGAAAAGAGGAATCTAAGGCACAGGGACCAGTAAGCACAAAGACAAATGCCTTCTGTGGTCTTCCGACAAGACAGAGTTTGTGACCATTCTGTTACTACATTCATAACGAGCAACTGTGAAAGGGGAAATGGCAAGGGATTTGGGGATTAAATGAGGAAGGATTATTACACCATGTTAAGGATTTACTTACATTGTATCCTGTAGTCCAAGAAAGACCCTTAGAGTATATTTGTTTGTTTTTGTTGAGGTTTTGTTGCTGTTGCTGTAAGCAGGAGAGGAACATGCTTAGAGGTACAGAAGCATGAGCATATTTGCTGATGGAAGGACCATGATAATAAATACTAAATCAAAGATAAGAAAGAGCACTCAGTAAGGAAAATACTAGAAGAAGCAACATATGATAAAATCCAAGTCATTGCACAGAGTAAGATAATAAACCAAGCTAGATGATATAATTAATATTAAATATTATAGAGATCATCCTTCCCTGACATCAAATAAGAATGAGTAAATGGGCAATTGATCAGATTTCAAAACATGGCTTCAGTTTTGGGTTTAAAGTATTTATTTTTCATCTATCAAATTCATCTGTAAATGAACACAGACCCAAAATATGTACTCCAAAGCCCAATGCAAACATTTCAGTATGTATTGTTTCAAGTGATAGATTGTTTAGCTTTGATCTTTCTTCTAATTTATTCATTAACTCCTTCACTCTTTTATTCACCTATTTACCAGGAAGTGGAGATACAGAAATGGAGAACAGTCTCTACATTGAGATTATCACAGTCTAGTGAAAGAGATAAAGTAATGAACTAATGACTTACAGATTGTTTTATCAGAGGTACACAGAGAAGTGGGTCATGAGGCAGAGAGGAGACATAAGTGGATGGCCAAGGATGATTTCCTGAGAGAGGCAGCACTAGAGTTGAGTCATGATAGCTGAGGAGGCAAGTATAGAAAGGAAAGAAAAGAGAGTGAGACTAGTCCAAACTGGATCTATGATGTGCAAAGGGACCTGGGCATGGGGACTTTCCCAGGTCCTGGAGTAGTTTCGGCACACTGGAATAGAAGGTTGTGTGAGTCAATGGAAACAGGCTAGGTTGGAGAGGAAGGCTGAGACAGGTAATGCAAGGTTCATTCTTCTCGCTAAGGAGGTCGGGCTTCATTTTGCATGTGATCTATGGAGCCACTCAGTTGAGGAATGGCATGATAAAATTCAAATTTTCAAAAGATTTCTAGGTGATAGGTAAATAAGTGAAAGGCAAAGATAGTAATACCGAAAAGAGTCTAAGGGTAAAGATAATAATTGACAAAGTGAGACAGCAATAGTGGGGGCAGATGTGGAAGCAAATTAGGAAAGTCAAGGAATAATATATGAATGGTATAATAAATGGGAAGTGGAAATGATAACGAGCATAAATTGCTACACTTTAAAATGTAACTTTTTTTGAATGACAGAAAATGAATGTTGAAGACTCCAAATAATTTTCCATTGGTTCATCTGAGGTAGTGAGGATTAGGTTAACAAACTACACTTTTCCATAGAACAGAGTTTTGAGTGACTTTCCTGAGTGTACACAGTAAGTTGGAAAAGGAAGCAAAAACAGTTTTTTTTCTCTTCTACTCGAAGTCCAATATTTTATTTTCAATTTAAGATTGGAAATGCTTATCTTTTTCATTTAGAAATAACAGTCAACGTTACACTAGATCGATAGATTTTTGTTTGCTTCTCTAAATCCTAGTTTCTTCACATTTAATATGAAGAAAATAATACCTGTCTTCTCATTTTGTTGGTTTAGAAATAAAATGAGATAATGCATGTGAAAGGGTCTAGCATAAATCCAAGTATAAATTAGTTATTGAAGAAATATAAACTTTTCTTCCTCTGATGGAGTAGAATTATTATTCATGCTGAGAAAATTGTATCTGTGACCTGGGTACACAGAAAATGTAAATATTTGCAGTTAAATGGCCATTCTTACTAAGCAGTACATATCCTTCCATGAAGCGTAATGGAAATGATGCTTATTTGAGAGTTCAGAAACCTGGATCCCCTGCTGGCATTGCTGCTAAATATAGTTGTGTGACTTTTAACAATAACGTAAACCACTTAGGGTTTCAATTTCCCAATATGCCAAATGAGGCAGTTGAACTAGATGGACTCATAAATTCCTTTCTCTTTCCAAAACTCCATGACTCTATTTTTGTATGATTCAATAGATATCTTTAGAAGAGGACCTATCAACTTGCATTGTTTAAATTTTTACTTCTGGTGACCATGTTTTATAAATATATTTCCTCCTCATCAGTCAACTTGTAGAAATAACATTTCCACTTAATACTGTATCCTCTGACCTGGCTGTTTGTTTCCCTTGGTCCAGGAGTATTGCCTTTCCTCCTGATGTATGCAAGCAAATGTTAAGACTTAAAATCAGGAGAAGAGTATAACTTCTTAGCCAAAGAAAAACACGGATAGTTTTTAATAACTCATACAGATTATTGAAAATGCGATGAGGTCAGGGGCATGGAAAGTACAAAATATGTAGAAAAGAACCAGTAAATACTAATATTATTACAAGAAGTTATTTCATGCCAACATCATTTAGTATAGTTTTGTGAAAGGGACTCTGACGTTTTTCTGGTAGATAAGACCTCCCACTTCCCAAATCTGCTTCACTGGCAACCACTGAAATTCTTGGAACCAGAGAAAATAATCTTTTCAGTATATCATTGAACTTATGCCATTATTGGAAATTTTTCTTTAAGAACAATAGCAGCAAGTATGGTTTCAAATGTCAGCAGTGATTGTCTTTTACAGGGAGACTTGCAAGTGCTTTCTGTTTGAAAACTTGCTTCACTTCTGTTTTAGGTACTGATGTGTGTGTGTGTGTGTGTGTGTGTGTGTGTGTGTGTGTTTCCTCATGCAGTGAACACAAATGAAGCTTTTAATTTTGGAGTGAAAGTAACTTTAATTTTACTTTTATTTATTTGTTTGTTTTTCCATCACCATTTATCCCTTCTATGACCTCTTCCACCTCCACCCACACCTTCCCCCACCCCCTCAATCACCATACTGTTGCCCATGTCCATGAGTTCTCTCTTTTCTCTTTACTCAATCCTTCCACCCCCATCCCCAGCTCTCACCCCCCACCCCCCAGAGCTGTTTGCCTGCTCTCTATCCATGAGTCTGTCTCTACTTTGCTTGGTAGTTCAGTTTGTAATCTGGAGTATAGATGGGTAGGGTGAAGTACTAGGAGTTAGGAGAATTGGGCTCATGTTTCAACTCTAACAGTACCTGAGTGATATTAAGCATGAAATATGTTTTTTAGCAAACATAAAAATTCAACTTAAGAGTTTTGTAGCCTGTAGTTTTGAGTGTTCTCTCATTAGTGTCAAGTGTCTTGGTGTGTTTATGGTGTGTGTGTGCGTGTGTATGAGAGAGAGAGAGAATACGTTTTTTGGATAATCATAATCATTTGAATCTGCAATATTGTGCAATACATTTTGGATTTATAGGGTTTCAGATTCAAAATTGGGTTCAGCTCCCAACTCCAAAGATTTGTAAAGTGAAGCTCCCCCCCTCATTTGTAAAATAAGACTACTAATATTCAATTATATGGCTGTTCTTTAGATTTGAATAAGTTAGATATGTGTAGTATCAGGCATAGGTAGGTAGTAACTGTTAGCTCTTATAATGGTTAGTGAATTATACAAATGAGTGGACTGAACAGCACAGTCTTGAGTCAAAAGCATGGTGATCCTATAAAAAACTGGAGTGATATTTCTGCTGTGATTCATAAATTGTTTAGGAAAGATGTTCAAAATTAGAATCCCATAATTATTTTTTGAGTACTGGTTTGACCTTTGACAGTAAACATATGGCTCCTAAATATGATTATTAAAAAATTTAGAAAACATTTTTTTGAAGTTTAAAAATGGAAGCAGTAGTTCCATTAATTTGTTGTTGCATTATTTAACAGGTATTTCTTCAACCAACAATTATGGAGCAGCCACTAGATACCAAATTCTGAAGGACCTCAGGAGATTTTAGGGATATAAATAAAGATAAATTATGTGGTCTTTTCTTCTTGGAGTTTTCAGTCTGATGGAGGAGACAGTCATGCAGAGAGAAATAACAAAATAGTACAATAATAAAGCTAGAAACAAAGTATTGCCACTAGGGGGATATAAAAAATTAATTATAAAATGAAAGAATCTAAGTTTTAAGGCTGTTCTTTTTGGGAGAGGAAAGATAATTTCCTTTTGAGGGATGTCACATTTTTATGGATATTCTTGTCCTTATTCTGTGTGCACATCACCTTATCAAAGCATTGTGTGGATGTGCTTGTCATGCACTTTAGCCTCGATGATTGAGATCATTAATAATCCTACCCAATTTCTTAAAATGCTTTACCCTTCACTTTAATTTTTTAAATTCTACAGGCGTGACCTTCTATATGTAATTTAAGAAAACTATTAATATTTGGGAAGCTTAATTTTGTGCCTTTTATATTAAATATATTTGTGATCTATCCTTTAATTATCTAAGTTATTCTTTAATATCTAAGTCTTGGACAGTTGTAATATACAATAGACTTTTAGGCACATCTCAATATTTTATGGGATGTTCAACAAAAAGCAGAACACTGTCTGGATTCAGCTAGAACTGGGAGTTTCATTTTTACAAACCACAAACTGAAACTATTATATTTTAATAAAATAAAGGGGGGAGGGACCCTAACAATTGGAAGAATGCTAAATGCTTTTGTTTTTTTAAATTTTTATCTCCACTTATCATCCTTATCTACCATCTTTTCTTATGGGAAAATTTTGACTCTTGAATGTTTTAAAAAATCAAGATGTTATTAAAATCAGCCTTTCAAACTTCTCTAGTTTCCTAATTTTTTTTTTTTTTTGGATGATGGTGGTTCTGCTTTCAGAAAACAGTAGTCACCTAAAATAGGTACATTAGTGAAATAATTAGTATTTCTTGTTTAAGTTTAAATAATTCCAACGTGAAAGGATGATTTAAAAAAAATGAAATTTGGCCTATTTTAGTTAGCACAGCTTCTGAGAATTAAACATTGTAACCACTGTGTTTAAAATGCAGTTTTCAGCTTAACAGATATTTGTTTTCCTTAGCTCACCTCCAAAACACATACTCTTATCAACTTTTTAATAGATTATCTTTAACATATTGCACAGAACTAACACTTAAAAATAAAGATTTAAGGGAACCAGAAAATTTGGTGCAGAACTAACAAACTGACAGCCTCGGGGCCCAGTCCAGGTGGTAGATTTTGTTGTTGTCATTGTTTGGCATTTATCATCACTGTCCCATGAGAGGCTGCCCCCTTTAAATAGGGAAATAGATAAGCAAAATTACCCATTCTCAGAGTTATGTTAATCTCTGGTCCAAGGGCCTGTGTGTTTTCAGGCCTGGTTTAGAGCAACAGCAGTGCTCCTGGAAGACCAAGAGATCCAATACCACTGTAAATAATTCTCATCTTACATATACAGAATACACTTAGAAACTCTCATTATTATTATGGTTACCTCTACTAACTTCATGAAAGATGTCAACTCTCTACAAGCAACAGAATTTAATACATAGTAGAATAAAGATATAAGTTAAAATTTCAGAACACTGACATGGAAGCAATTGGTTTTGACAAAGAAATCATTGCATTTTAACAACAGTTATGACTTTTTCCAGATAAGAGGCCAGAGTGTGTTGATGAGAGAGGTCAGGTCAGGCAAATACATCATCATAAGTAAAGGGACACAGAAAAGTATGTGGAGTAGTTGGATGACATTCATATCTAACATAAACAATGGGTGTTGTAGAGAGAAAATTCTGGAAAGTAAGGGTAGGGATAAATTATGAAGCCCTTGGCAAATATCACTGAAGATTTTTGGATAGGATACTAACATGATCAAATGTACACTTGAATAAAATGATACCATCCTTGAAACTGAGAATGATAATGTTGGAGTCCTTGTGTTAAAGACCTGGGTAGAATAATATTCTCTAATATTGTTTAATGAAGATGCATAGTGAGATGATGTGCAAGAATACCTGTACTTTTCCATTACAATCCATTCTGTTCTTTATTATTTCTTAAAAGTTGCTGATCAATGACCTCAAATTTCATTAATGATCTACCAATGGGTCTAGCTGATAGTTTGAAAAATAATTAATTAGGAAATGATTGTAATGATAGTTCGAAGAAACATGGTGATGTCTAAACTGAGAAAATATAAATAGGAATAGAGAATATATTTAGGAGAAATTTTCTGAGAAGAATTTTCAGGGCTTTGTAATAAATCTGATATGGAAAATTAAAGAATTATAGAGATCAAGACCTTTCAGCCAAGTCCAAACTGTGACTTCCTACTAAAAGAGAGCATGAGAAAGGTCCATTTAGAGTAAATATGATATAATGAATGTGAAGTTGCCTTAGCTTACCTTATGATATTAGAAAATAAAACATTTATTTTTATCCACTCATGATACGATACTTTTCTGAATGCTTGATTGGTATCGGAATGCCTAAATCTTCTGGGCATTATACCCTCTATCTTTCCAGGACCAAGTGTCGAATAAATTATATGTACTAAGTTAGAAATCATTTCTCAACCTTAGATTGTACTTTAAAAAAAAATGTAAAAAATTAAAAAAAGCATATTTATAATTTGACAAACAAGAAAATTAAATGTCAAGGCAGTGGTACTATGAGGACTGTGATGGATAATCACGAAAAATTAGAAAACTCCGATATGTTTCCTGCAGACAGAGTAAGGACCCCGTTGTACATAGTTTAGTAACACTATAAATTAGCAAAGAGAGAAAGTTATGGTTTCTCTGCCTTAGTTTTCTGGCATGGGTGATGAAAGCATCAGCCATAATATTGCAGGAATTCTGTTTTCTTCTTTTTAATGCACAGCAATTTTTAAGAACATAAACCCATGCTGAATCAGTTCTTCCCTCTGTAAAACAGAGGGAACTACTCAGAAACCACTGATCAGTGGAGTAGTCCAGTTCCCTGATTATGACAAGAGAGCCTAAAAAATACATTCTAAAAATTCTTACTTGGTTTTCTATCCTCTTGTCTTAAATCCCAGTCATGGATTTTTACCAAGACAATGAACAAGAAATTTCTCAATAGCTATCAGAAATTTCCCTTCACACCCCTACAGAAAAATTTAAATGATCCTACTTATTTAATTATAAAGGAAGGATTAAGAAGATATGTTTAGTATTCATTCTATATGCAATTTCAAGGAACATGACATTTGTAATAATTCATAATTCACTTTTGTGAAAAATAAAACAATCATGCAAGTTCTTAATTATAATAAATGGTAAAATGAATAGGTCATTTTTAATACTTTGAAAAATCATGTAGTATAGTAATAAGTTTTTCACAATGCTTGTGAAGTTTATGAAATTTTATAAATATATTGTCGAGCCCCAGGTAGGAAACAGCAGTTAAAGCTCTTACCTTAAAAATTGTTTAGTGCACACAACCATGCCCTGACAACCAGTGGCTGAGAGACCTTATTTGTTTATTTATTTATTTATTTAAATATTTTTTTCTTTTATTGATTTTTTTTTTAGAGAAAGAGAAAGGGAGAGGGAGAGAGAGATAGAGGGAGAGAGAATATTGATTGGCCGTCTCCTGCATGCCCTCCACTGGAGTTTTGGCCCACAACCTGGGCATGTGCCCTGATGGAGAATTGAGCTGATGACCTCTTGGTGCATGGGTCGATGCTCAACCACTGAGCCACACCAGCCGAGCTGTGAGAACTTATTTTCAGTTGAGAAAAATATATTTGCAAATTATTATCCTTCTCATGTCTTACCTTTTTCCTTTACTTCTCCTGTTATTCCCTTTACCCTTCTCTACTTTTTATTTTTTCTTGAAAAATAGGTGATGACTTATAGGTAGTCACACCACTCAAAATTAAGAGGGCTCCAAGGAAAAGGATAATAAATACTAAGTGTGAGCTTGATTAAAAATGTGGACTCACAGTGGAAAACTGGCTATAACCACCTTTCCAGATTTCCCCAACTCTTGCCTTTTCATATGCTAGAGTTAATCATGAGAGTCTAAAGCAGAGGCCTATGGAGTCTAATTTTTTTTAATCCTCACTGGAGGATATTTTTCCATTTATCATCAGATAGAGTGGGAAAGAGAGAGAGAAACATTGATGTGAGAAAGACACATTGACTGGTTGCCTCCCACATGACCCGACCAGGGCCAGGAATGAACCCCAACAGAGGTAGTTGCCCTTGACTGAATCGAACCCATGACTCATTGGTCCTGCAGCCGTCGCTCCAACTGCTGAGCCAAACTGGCCAGGACTGGAGTCTAATTTTTAACTTTAGTGGAAGTTTTGGAATAACTCTGCACTTTAAGGCCTTACTTTTAATCCATTGCTTTATATCAGAGATGATGTTTGTATTTTATATCACATTTAAATTCATTGAAATTGCTAATAGCCCTCCAGTACTCTCTTAATATTTTGAGATAATTTCAAGTATCGTCTCATTATTTTAAGATCTGAGTTCCAATGCTAAAGAATAATTGTCCTCTCAGCAATACAACTTGTTCATATGTAGTTTTTCATAATGGACAAACACTTTTTATAAGAAATAAATCTCCAAAACAAGAGAGAAAAGATACTAAAAATACAAATACATTTATTTCTAAATTAAATTCAATGAGTAGACTTTACTTCTAATTCTCAACTAGGAAAATTTCCTTATTATAGAGAAGAGAATGTAGTCTAATAATTTTGCTATAGAGTTTGATTTGAATTCATGAGTGATTACAGGAGAGTGAGGAAGGCTGAAACCTCCATTTTAGCCAACTGGTCTTTCAGACCAGACATGCAGATCAATGCAATCAATGAGATGATAAAAGCCACAGCTATATCACATTCAAATGCAACTGAACTTGTGACTGAATCCTTTAAATTTATTCTGTGGCCTAGCTCTTCCTTTTCATTCACAGGGATTAACTGGTGCACAATATTTAAGAACTTAAAACCCGCCTCTACTACGTACAAGTTATGTAAACTTGTACAATTTACAGCACTCAGTTTCTGTCTCATGGGATTACTATGAGAGTTGCATATAATATTACATGCAAAGGAAATAAAAGTTTCTGACACATAATAAGTGCTCTGTGAAACCTAGTTCTTCTTCTTCTTAATGTCATAATAAAAGTCCTTCACTACCTTATATATAAACTATTTCAAAGTTCTATTTGCAGAGCCTAATTCTCTTGTACACTTATGTCATATTCCTCTTTTTTTTTAAATTTATTGGGGTGACACTGGTCAACAAAATTATATAATTTTCAGTTGCACAATTCCACAACACATCATCTGGACACTGTATTGTGTGTTCACCACACCAAGTCATTCTTCCTAAGTACACTTGGTCAGATCTATGAGCTTCTAAAGTCTTCACATTGCCTATGATGTCAGATGTGTTCTGTCTAATATTCAGGATGTTATGTAATCAACCATTACATCAATTAGTGTAACCCCAATTAGTTTCAGGAGTGCCTAAATTCCAGACAAAATAATTTATTAAATGGCCTATAAATAAATCTTTTTTTCCACACTGTTGATCAGTAAGTTCTTCTTATTTGACGTGCTCTTTAAATTGCCTGCATACATTTCTTTGGGATCTCATAATAGGTTGTAAGAGGAAAGAGTATGTTAAAAAGATGAACATTAGCTAATATTTATTACTAACTCTAATCAAGCAATTCTGAGAGGATATTTAAATATTTTGTTCCATTTTCCCCCCAACAGCATTCTAATCAGTGTTAATAGTTTCAATTATAGAAAAAGTTGGATTTCAGAGAGGTTACATAACTTGTCTGAGGTCACATAGATTGGAATGTGAACACCAATGCCCATATAGCTACTAGTAAAAGATGGTTGAGGGCAGAAACTAAGCTAAAAAACCTTTATTCCTTAAAGTAAGCCAAAGTTGGATATTATTAGGTGTATATATAACATTTCATTTGTTTAAGCATAACATATCAATTTCTTGGCATACCTCCCCTTCAGCTTCCCAAAAAACTACGTTATTAAATAATATGTGTGCAGTTGTTGCAAAAGTGCCCAATGACACCATTTCAGTTTTAGTCTAACGTATTTCTCAGTATTTGTCTTTTAGAATGAGCTTGATTTTTTTTTCATTCTGTGATTTCCCTAGAAATAATATGACACTATTCTTCCCAACCTTGCCAGTAATGTAAACAAATCTGGATTTGTCAAAAATTTCCTCCTCTTTTTAGTCAGTTATTTTCATGATATGTGTCATTAGCATTTATTTCTATCAAGTTTAGGATCTTCCTGTTATTTTACCCACAAGCATAAAATGTGATGTGTGTATTTTTGTGTTCATTCACCCACTGAAAATGCAAATCTTCAACATGATACTTCATTTCTATTTCTTTTTTTAAAAAATATGTTTATTGATTTTTAGAGAGGGAGACAGAGAGAGAAACATTAATCTGCTGCCTCCTGCATGCCCCCCACTGGGGATCGAGCACACAACCCGGACCTGTGCCCTGACAGGGTATGGACCGAGCCACACCAGCCAGGGATCTCATCTCTATTTCTCACACTCTGTTTAGTAAAAAATGGTATACCACATATAAATCAACTGTTAATACTATGTTTCATATTTGAAAAATTCACATCAATTAGATAGTTAATCCTTTTACCAGCATTTTGAAAATATTTTCCCTCAAGAAATCTGAAGTATGAATATCATTTTTATATTTAATATACTTAAAGCCCTTTGTTTAATAACTGCTCAGGATTTGGGGAGTGTTATGGCTGAGTTGCTTTATATAATATATTTAAGTCCTGGGAGTCTGAATCTATAATATGAGACTAAATGGTAAAGTAATCTTTCTCCTTCAGGAAGGTGGGGTGAATAATGAACATATAAACATTCCTCTGACTCTGAAAGAAATCATATGTGTAAATAATGTTCATTAGAACTTCTGTCCTGGACTCATTGTAGAATAGCTGTGCTTTTCTTTTATATGCACTATGGCCTTGGGCATATTTAATTTTTTTATTCTCACCTGAGGATATTTTTCTATTTATCTTCAGATACAGTGAGAGGGAGAGAGAGAGAGAGAAACATCAGTGTGAGAGGGACACATCGACTGGTCGCCTCCCGCATGACCCCGACCAGGGCTGGGGACAGACCACAACCGAGGTACATGCTCTTGACCAGAATTGAACCCGCGACTCATTGGTCCTCTGGCTGATACTCTACCACTGAGCCAAACCAGCCAGGGCGGGCATATTTCTTAACCACTTTGACCTTAGTTCCTCATCTTTAAATTGGAGATAATACTACTCCTTACCTCAAAGTATTGCAACAATTATTGGTTTCAGGTCTATTTGGGGCCTACTACCTTCACCTCAAGAAAGTCAGAAAAACTTCTAGATTACATGTTTCAGTTTCCCCTAGCGATTTTGAGAGAGTAACCACAAAACACTCAGGTATCAGAGATGATTTGTTCTCTTGGCTCTTCAAGCTCAAAAGCAAGATGGGAGTAGATAAGAATCATACGCTTCCTCTGGGGGCAGAAAAGAGAAGAGGCTAGCTCCCTTTTCATGGTTGATTGATAAATGTGGTCCCATTGGTGACAATGGTTTGGGCTAAGGGATTTCAGTGCTAGTACAGAGAAACACACAGTGGGATTGGCTAAATGAGAAAAAGGATGCTAATTATGTGTTTGGAACTTGTCTGAACATAAACTAATAGTGAGAAAGAATAGAATTTATTCTGTAATACACTCAGTTTTGTTTTCTTCTCACTTAATCTATGTTATATGTGTAAAGAAGTAATTACAACCTACTATATCACAGTAGATGCTGTTTAACCTCAGTATTGTGGACGATTAGTTCTGTTGGTAGCACAAATGTATACGATGCACCATGGGATGATTAAAGACATGGCTAAGTGAATGAGCATTATCTTATTGATATTACTAATAATAAATGAAAAGATTATATTTTTACCAGATTGTATAGTAAAAAAATTATTATAAAATAGTAAGATAGCAGGAAAAAGAGTTCTGTACATATGGTGTAGTCTTTTCAACCTGAACTCTCAAAAGAACTGTTGAACTATTGAGAGAGGGACCTCTTAGTTGCTTAGACTGTTGAACTATAATGTAAGGGAAATTAAGGGAATATTGACAAGTCTAAGAGATATGTCTTCCTAGGGAATTCTGTGATCTTGAGGTGTTATACATGAAATAAGCATTTCTTTCCTTAAAAATTAATGAATGAATGTTAAAATGAATTTTAAAAAATTATATAGCCTTGATGTAAACAAAAGTACCTTCAATTCTGCATAAAAGTTAGGTTAAAAGGCGACTACATCTAGTGTGAGATCACAGAAGAAATTTCGGCAGTCTAGAGAACAAGGGGACCTAGCTGCATTTCATCAGGTTTTTCAGAAATGATGGAAAATAAACACAAATAAATTAAAAATTGGGTGGCTTAGAGTAAACAGGGATTTGGCCAACATGCCTAATTCTTTGTATATATCTTCAGGTTTTTATTATGTCAAAACTAGTTGGACAGTAAAAAAATTAATTTGCTAAAGAAATATAGCTTAAGTATATTAAATATTTTTATGCACTCAGTAGTTTTGACTCACAAAATCCATCATTTAAAAATTGTGCCCTCTTCAACTTTATAAGATTAAGAATAACGTCTAAAATAATGTGTTACTTCATAAATGCTTGCTACACATTGAGGCTACTTTTGAATATTGTGATTTCTAAGAAGATTTAGAGAAAGGAAGATTAAGTATGTGTGATTGGAAATCTATTCATAATCTTGCTCAATCAGCAGTAGTGCTACTAGTCTCATTATGAGGTTCACAACAAGTCTACTGAATTGCTGGAGTGCAACACAGCTGGTTGGTTATTTTGGTTTACTTAATGCTTGCTCTGATTATGTGGCATTCAGCTAATTATATGACTAAATATCTGACTCAACCACACAGTAGTGAATCTCTTGGCCACATGTGGGCATGATGTTAATCTTTCCTTCCAATGAAGAATTAAACATAGTCACTCCAAGGAAAATGAACCAGCCGGACTCCTGGAGCCAGCATAGATTATATTTTCCTACATGTCCTTCTGTCATGCTATGTCCATCCCTCACAAAGCCTGGTTGGGCTATGCTCAGGTCATAAAAACTTTACAGTAAAGCGGAGGTGGAGTAGCTTTTAAATATGTGATATGAAAAAGCATTGAAAGCATAAAGTAATTAAGTGTTTGTTTTTCTGAAAAGATCATTTAGTTGAATGTTATTTTTGTTCTCTTTAACTGGGTTGGCTCAGATCATTTTGACAAGTATAGAGAAAATGAACTCTAGATATTGTTTTTCTATGGTGGAAATCCTCCGAAAAGAATTGCTGAAGAACTCTTGAACAGAAAGATATTTCTGAAGCTACTTCTCCTGTCAGGAACATGGTATCTAATATTAACAAGTGTTGTCTATTTTTTATCTAAGGAAGTAGAAGTGTCTGTGATAAAGACGTTTACTATACATTTCCCCACAATTCATCTTCTAATCTGCTTGGTTAGAATTTTAGACTATTTTTAAAGCTGGTATGAAGTGCATTTTAGGACTTCAAAAATTATCATGCCCTCAGTCTTCCACAAGTTCCACTGTAAGATGTTTGCTTTGGCTTCTGCTCATGTGTAGCTCTTCTTTTCCAGGGCAGTCCCATTCATAATATTCTGACTGTGGTGGGAATGAATAATATCTAATATCAAATAGTGCACCTATCATGGATAGAGACAAAAAATTCTCATATAGTATAGTGGGTATAATCTAATATGCGTAACTTGAAAATATTATTTCTAAATGATATAGTGTGTTAATTTTTATTTGTTTTATTTCAGTAGCTCATCCTGGATAACATAGACTTTGCTTAATTGTGTAAGAGGAAAGTTATTTGTTGTGGTAGCTAAATGTTTTCAGCAATCTAAGAAGTAATAACATGTATTAATTAAGAGAGATAAGGAAAGATATATAAGCCAGTATTTTTAATAGCAGAGCATGCACTTTACTTTTTAATTAAATTATCTTGTTTGAGAATTTAATGAATATGACAAAATGTATAAGGAAGAGAAATGTGAGAAACTTTCATAATGCAGTTGAATCTGTGAAATGCAGAAAGAGGAAATCAGTTTATTTTCCCTTCCCCTGAAAGGCTGGTATAAGGAAAGAAGAAGAAATTGTGTGTGTGTGTGTGTGTGTGTGTGTGTGCGCGCTTATGTGTGTTTTCATGAAGATGTACATTGAATAGATTCAAATTATTTTGTTTCCAAATTAGCAAAATCTTGTTTGCTAAAAATCTAATTTTTCACCAACTAGTTAAAATGCATCTTTTTAAAACAAGTTAAAATATTTTAAAAGACTATTTTTTAAGTATTCAAAGATTTATGTGAAAGAATCAAAAAAGCATCACAAATTGGTAGAAGACCAAAGACCAAATGCAAGAATGAAATCAACTTACAAGAACAGAATCAGGCCCAGGCACTTTGCAAGGTCCTAGAACTTCAGCTGTGAGAACAGGACAACCTATTCTGTCCCTTCCCCATGGAGAGCACGTGGCCTGTTAGCAGAGAAAACAAGCATGTTGAGGATGTCCTCAAAGGAACGAGAAGATATTTGACCCTATAGTAAGGGCTTTTCTGCATTATTTAACATCTCAAAAAGACATATTAAGTGTGACAACTCCATTTTTCTTACTTTTATTTCCCATTTAGTCCCCTAGAAGGCAATTATAAATATGTTTATGGAGAATGCTACAAGGAATTATAGTTTTCCCTTAACCTCAGGGTGCAGAAAAGTCGTCACTTACTTGTGTTTATAAAGTTGTTGAAATGACTGAAGCTGACAAGTGGTGAAGATTGGAATATCAGGTCTAATGTGTTTTACTTACTTATAGGACAGCATGTGGTTGAAATTCCCTCCTGTATGGTAACAGCCAAATTTACCATCATAAATTCACTTATTAGGAATTCATATCGTGCGATTTTATGACGATAGCAGCAAAGAGTATTCTCAGACAACAGGTTGAATTAATATAAATGACAATTTGAGCCCTACGCTATAATCCTGATACGTGGTGATTTATTGAAAATCTAATGGTACTAGATTATTTTTTCTCCCACCTGGTTAAAAAAAAAAAGCTCATTTCTCATTCTTCTTTTCATGCACACCATTTTAGGAGTGAATGTTTCATATTTATTTCTCATTTGTCCATTAATATTTTCCCCTTCAGGTGTAATCTAGCCCCTGTGGTGGAGTTTGCTGCAGATGTGGGAACTAAATCAGATTTTATTACCATGAATCCATCAGTTGTACAAAGAGCATTTGGAGGCTTTCGGAATGAGAGTGACAGAGAAAAATTTGTGCATAGACTTTCCATGCTGAATGACAGTGTCCTCTGGATCCCTGCTTTCATGGTCAAAGGAGGAGAGAAGCACGTGGAGTGGGTTAATGCATTAATCCTTAAGAATAAACTGAAAGTGCGAACTGCCTATCCATCATTGAGACTTATTCACGCTGTCAGAGGGTAAGTGTCTGGAAAGGACCAGTCTGTCCTTGGCACAATGGAACACATAACTAAACATTTTTCCCTAGACAGAAAGGAGACTCGATAAACTCTTCCAATGGATATATGTTTCTGTTGTTTTATAACGGCAACTCTATTCACCAACTTGAATTTTGTTTATATGCTATAATCTTTTAGCACATTCTTTTTCTTGAAAAGGCAGATATTTGAATGTGGCGCTTACGTATGTCTGCACATGAACAAACAACTGAGTTTTACACTTTTCCATATTAAAGAGTAGTAAGAATTCATGGTAGAATTGATGAATTTGGGGTAAGGAAACAACAGAAGTGTTAAGTGGCTAGTGGGCAATATTGTGGAAGCATAAATGTTAAATGTATTTAAGGAGCAATTAAGACTCATCTGAAGTTAAGAGGCCTACTGGATATAGAGAAGGCTGGCTGAGATAATATTCCGTAATGCTTCCCCCCAAAATGTTACAGATGCTAGGTTTCATGAACTAACTCAACATTTTCCTTTTATTAACTCAAATGAGGAAGAATAACCTAAGAAATAGATGCTTGTTTAAAAGTGGCAAATGACCAAAGGGCCAAATTCAGTCATATATTTGTGTGTTTGTGTGTGAGATATATAACACAAAGATAAGCAATAATGTGTATTTGTTGAATATCTACTGAGTGTCAGATGCTGTAGATACAAAAACAAAAAAGAACAGACCACTGCTTGAAAGGAATGCATGGGCTTTATGGACACAAAGGCATGCACCACTGGCTAGGGCATAAACAAATGATAAGGGGGTATGTTGTCGAGTGCAGAATTTGTTCCTGAGGTTAACAAAAAAGTCTTAAAAGTTTAACATTTGAACTAGATCTTTTTTCATCTTTTTCTTTTTTTTTTTTAAATCCTCACCCGAGGATATTTTTCCATTTATCGAGGTGAGCGAAACACATTGATTGGTTGCCTCCAGCAAGACCTCGACCAGGGTCAGGTACCGAACTGCAATGGAGGTACGTGCCCTTGACTGGACTCAAACCCGTAATTCTTTGGTCCATGGGGTGACTCTCTAACAAATGAGCCAAACCAGCCAGGGCTTGAACTAGATCTTAAAAATAGAATAACAATTGTCGGAAGAGAAAGAGACAGCCAAACAAAAAAATGCTATAGCATCATTAGAGCAAACTGAGGCAGGAAATGATTACACAGTACACTTGTGGAATATTGTGGAACATTGTAATACAAAGTTGGAAAAATTACTTGTGATCTGGTTGGGAAGAGAATCGATTTTATCCTGCATTAAGCACAGTTAGCTGTATGCATTTAAGAGAATAAATCTTGTTACTGCAGACTCTTGCTGGCAAGGAGAGGTGCTGGAGGAATGAAGACCAATTAGGCTTTTTGACTCATTTACTCATAAGATAATGAAAACGTGGGACAGAATCAGTGGACCTGGATAGGAAGGACAAGTTCAGGGGACCAGTTGAATACAGTGGCTAGACATCCTAAGGAAACTGGTTAACAAGTTCAGAGTTAAAAATAGTTTGCTTCATGTGCTATAATTGTGACTGAGCTAGTGTTTTTATTTTGTTTTGTTATTGAGATATACTCCTCAAAGATTTACCATTTCCTTGTTAAGCCTAGAAAGTTTCTTAGATTGTGTTATTATGTGCACAATTAAATTTCATTCTTATAATTAGATCATGTTTATTCAACATTGATTTTCTTGATGTTTGACACAAAGTTTCAACAAAGTAAGACCAAATATGGGTGTTTGGAGGATAAGTATTTTCTAAATTACAAAGATTCCTGTTAATCACAATTTGAAAAAATAATGTGTTCTTTTAAAATAATGTGTTCTTAACACAGAATAACTTTATAATGCATTGTGCTAAGAATACATCCTATTTTTTGAGATGTCAGTGTTAAGTAGCATTTGATTCTGAGGAAAACTTAAAGATATCACTCTGTCCTCTCTTACACACACACACTCTGACACATACATATGCTCCAGTCACAGCTTATTAAGATTCAAGAACAAATGTTTTGAAGTACTTCCTGAGCACAGGAAACTAATTCAAAAATGCATTACTCTGAATTAGTACTTTTTTAATATACTATTTTTACAGCAGTGTTAGGTTCACAGCCAAAATTGAGAGGAAAGTGCAGAGATTTCCCATATACCCTGTGCCCCCAAAACATGCATATCTTCCCTCATTATCAACATCTTTCAGAGTCATATACTTGTTAAAATCGATGAACTTAACATTGATACGTTATTATCACCCAAAGTCCGTGGAATGCACTGCACTTCACTCTACTCCTAGTTTGCACATTCTTTGGGCTTTGGCAGACGTACAAAGACATGTAGCCCTAAAAATCCTCTCTGCTCAGCCTATTCATCCCTCCCTCTCCAGTGACACATGCAAGCGCTGATCTTATTACCGTCCCCATAGTTCAGCTTTTTCTAGGATGCCATATAGTTGGAATCATACAGTATGTGGCCCTTTTATATTGACTTATTTTACTTAAAATATGCTTTAAAAATTCCTCCATAGCTTTTCATGGCTTGATAGCTCATTTCTGTTTAGTGCTAAATAGTATTCCATTATCTGGATGTGCCAACTTATATATTCATCCATCTGTTGATTCCCAGTTTGGGCCATTATGAGTAAAGTTTCTGTAAACATGTGTGTGCAAGTTTTTGGACAGATATAGTTTCCAACTCATTTGGGTAAATGGCAAGTAGTTTTGTAAGAAATTTCCAAACTGTCTTCCAAAGTGGCTGTACCATTTTACATTGCCACCAGTAATGAATGTGAATTCTTGTAGCTCCACATCCTCACCAGCATTTTGTGTTTCTAGTAGTAGGATTTTGGCCTTTCTAGTAGGTATGTAGTGATATTTTGTAGTTATTTTAATTTGCATTTCTCTGATGACATGTGGTGTGGAGTATCTTTTGCTGCACTTAATTTTTATCTGTATCTTTTCTTTAATGAGATGTCCTTTGAGGTCTTTGGCCCATTTTTTAATCAGGTTGTTAGTTTTCTTATTGTTGGATTTTAAGTGTTCTGTATATTTTGGATAATTGTTCTTTATCAGATATATCTTTTGCAAATATTTTTTCCCCAGTCTGTGTCTTGTCTTCTCATTCTCTTGCCATTGTCTTTTGCAGAATATTAATTTATTATTTTTAATCAAGTCCAGATTATCAATTATTTCTTTCATGGACCATGTCTTTTGGTGTTATATCTAAAAAGTCATTGCCAAACACAAAGTTATTTGGATTTTCTTCTATGTTATCTTCTAAGAGGTTTATACTTTTGCATTTTACATTTATATCTGTGGTCTATTTTGAGTTAATTTTTATGAAAGGTATAAGATCTGTGTGTAGACACATTTTTTTGTACATGGATGCCCTGTAATTCCAGCACGATTTGTTGAAAGGACTATCTTCGCTCCATTGTGTTACCTTTGCTTCTTTATCAAACAATAATTGACTATATTTATGTGGGTCTGTTTCTATGCTTTTTATCTGTTCTGTTGAACTGTTTGTCTATTCTTCACCAACACCTAATAGTCCTGATTACTGTAGCTTTACAGTAATGCTTGAAGTCATGTAGGGTCTGCTGACTTTTTTTTTTATCCATCAATACTTTGTTGATTATTGTGAGTTTTTTGCCTTTCCATGTAATCTATGGAATTAGTACTTCTGTTCCTTAAATTCTGGTTTGTATTTCTCAATTTTCTACCAATAGCAAAACACAAAATAAGAGGCATTGTTCAAATAGGACACTTTTGATTAATTAGAATCTGGGTAGATTTATGTATTATTAACAACAATGAATTTATATGGGCTTTTTACAAATATATTAAACATAGAAAGTGCACAACTTTTAATAATTAGTTCATCAGCACTCTCCTTTTATGTTTTGTCCACTTTTCTTCCATAATCATTATAAATATAAACGACTTCACTAATTCCTAAGCATTTTGTTTCAAAGAGCAGCAGAACCAAACGTCTGACTACGGATCATAATGGTATGCTTTTGATTACTGTGCTTTAGGTGTTTTTGACAAGACTTATCTTGAATTCTCCAGAAACAACTTATCTTGCTACTTTCCTGGTCATATGTCTATCTAGTCATTCCCTCTGAAATGTCAAGTGATTGAGTTCTAAACTGTGGCCCAGGACATAACAAGAAGCTGTAGAGATGCCTTTCACCTTTCAAATACTTTGGAAATTTGTTCCCATGGTGTGTGTGAAAGGTAATGTCACTTCTGAAATTAATAAAATTAGTACACGAATACATGTGATGTAGCATTTTGACATAATATGGGTACTCTACACAACCTAAAACGCAAAAAGAAAATAAGGAAGTGATGAAACAAGTTTCACATGATAACAAAACAAAAGTTCCCGAAGACCTGTTCTTGATGTATCTGTTTTACATCTGAAACCATGTGGTTAATACAACTCAGTAAAATAGTTTGGAGAGTTTCAGATCCTCTGTTAATCACTGGAATTTGTTGTCTCTCATGAAAGGTTTAAGGCATCCCGTACATGCATTTTAGAGTGCACATAATCACCATGTTAAAAGCTGAAGGCCTTTCCAAATCCTGCAATTACAAAGCAGAAAGTTTAAGCAATTTGGAAAGCAAATTTCTTGAACACAGCGAGGATCATTTTGGTAATTTTTATTTTGTCAAGCTCCATTATTTAAACTTTTTCCTCTCTGAAAATTATGATGGCTTACTAATTTTAAACAGCCATTCATTTTTAGGGTTTTTTGAAAAGCTCTAAAAATGTAACTATCAATCTCAAAACTCAAAGAAATTCTTATATTATGTTTTAATATATGGTCATTCTTCCCAAGCCATATTAAATGAAACAGGAGAAAAAAAAAATAGGGCTAGATTCTAATTTTAAAACAATCTTACTAAATAAGGACAGGGTAATTTAATAGGGACAAATAAAAGATATAATTACAAATTTAAATGCATTCAACTGGTTTGGGACTGCAAGCTTCTCATTGGTATTCTTCAGTAGTCTTACATGTCTACTTATTTTATTATTAGTTTGTAATATTTCTTGTAAAGAATGGAATAATTCTCATAAGACTTTAAGAGTGAAGAAGTGATTTTGAAACTACAAAATGACTTATTGAAATAAAAAATATTACTATAGTATATAAAAATCAAGTTTTTTTCTTTGTACATTTATATTATCAATGTACAACCTAAATCCTACTGAAAAAATATTTAACCAAATTATGTAATTTAATATATAATTTTAAGTTATTATATAAAATATTCAAAAATATTTTTATAAAATATCAAGTATTAGGCAAAAAAAATCCTATTTTTAGAATTATTATCATTTGATTCATAATAACGAAGTACTTTTTTTGTTTTTTTAGTGGGATGGTTATACTTAACTTCCTATTTTTAACATGGTAGCAAAAAAAAATTAAAAACCTCAAAAATCAAAAACAAAAAATAAAAAATGAATTATTTAAAAAGTAGATCCTGCCCGGCTGGCATGGCTCAATAGTTGAACATCATCCCATGCACCAAGGGGTCACCGGTTCAATTCCCAGTCAGGGCACATATCCAGGTTGTGGGCCCGATCCCCAGAGGGTGGCATGCAGGAGGCAGCCAGTCGATGTTCTCTCTCATTAATGTCTCTCTCTTTCTCTCTCTCTCTCTCCTCTCCTCTGTCTAAAATCAATAAAGAAAGAATATTAAAAATAAAGAAATAAATAAAAAGTAGATCCTCAGTTCTACTACCAACTGCCATCGATAATTTCTTAAGAATGTCCCAGGAGATAGATAAATGAACATATTTTAAAATTATATTCTATATAACCAAATATAAATAAGTTCTTAGTTGTAGATTACGGTCATATATACTCTTACAAAATAAGGACAAAATCGTTCTCATTTCCATTCCTCTATTCTTATTATAGTGTTCTTCTCTCTATTCAGATATTTATTTTTAAGAGCTTAATTGATTTAAACTTTAGATTTGTTTACAATCAGACCTGGAAAAAATATTCAAATATTCATATTTGAATCCTTTGCCCCCTGGCAATTATTTCGAACTATTATTAAACTATTTAAGCCAAAAATAAAATAAGAAAATTATTTTATTATGTATATGATCCATTAGTTTTATTATTTTAATTCTATTGCAACAAAAATAATGTATGTGTCCTATTTTGTCACCACATTCTAATTATTATTTGTTTTAATATCAATGTTCATATAACTAACTCTCATTAAATTAAGAGGCTTATACTTTGTATTAACCAAGATAAACACTAGATTGAAAATTCACTGGTGATTATTGAGATTGGTAAAAGTAAATATGTTCTGTGATGTCACTTTTATAGGAATTCTAAAGTGATCCAACAATTTTATAAACTAATATCTTCAACAAAATGATTTTTAGGGAAAAAATAGAGTTAATATAAATTTTAAAAAATTTGATACAAGTTCTAGTTGTGAGTTTTGTTCTTTATCTTTTAGTGGAGAATACATATGCTCTCCTTATATTTGACAAATATTCCAGGTGTTTTCAATTTGAAGGATAATTTAATGACTATAAAAAGTGTGCAAGTGTGAGATAAACTGACCATATGACTGCTTTAAAATTGCTTGGAATTGAGAATTTTTATTTGAAATGCTTGATATACCCCTCATGACCTACAGCAGTGTTTCTCAAATTAGAGTTGACAGAGATATACTGCAGAGTGTGAGGAAATGTTTTTATTCTCTTTAAAACATGTTTTTACATTGACAATGGGCTATCACTTAATATACTCTCCTACGTTTCCCAGGTTTTTGCTGAATCATTGATGTTTTCTTGTGACATGCAGCCAGTAAACTAGCTGATTCATAATTAATGATCAAGGTCACAATTTCTAACTTGTTGGTTTGAATGTAGGCAGAAATAACAAGCCTTACAGAAATCATATCACGTGACATTTCTATCTTACCTCTTATTTATGTAGCTGTTGCTCTGTTGGAAAATATTTCATTGGTCTAGTATATCTATTAAAAGAAGCATACATTCGTTCCTAAGGTAGGATTTTTATGTGGCTCTTAACAAATAAACGGATTGCATTTTCACACATCTTCCAGCATCAACTTTTTCTTCCAGTTTTAAGGTTAACACAAAAATACTATTTCTCAGACTTTAGTTACTGTACTCATTTCTCAGATGTGAAAATTTGTCAGTTTTAAATGAGTGTGCAAAAAAGGTTATATAAAATTAGGGTGATCTTCTGTATGCTGTATTAATGTGAATGGCAAATGCTTGCACAAGAATTTGAGTCAGACCAGGCTCCAAACAGAGCCCCCAGTAAAAATGTAGGCTGAAATAGACCATTTGCAGACTTCAGGAAATTTAAGTTCATTGCTGTTGTTTAAATGAATTGTTGTATAATATTGAATCTACTCAAGGTCACATAGGTAAAAGTAATTTTTTTAAAAATATTTGAAAATGGATACATTTACTCCAAATGCTTTCTGAAAATGGTTTATTTGTTCTAAATGTAGTCTTATGTCAAACACATTTTCATGTGGTTTCTATTTTGACCAATGAGCAACACAGCTGTAATATTTATTTATAAAACATGTATCCTTCTTAAACAGTTTTGAGTAATTAGACATTGCATTCATTATAGGTGTTTTAAGCCTCGTGATATTTTCATGATGGAGTATTTCTTCCCTTACTGGGAACTCTGATATCCACCCTCTGACATTGCCTCATTTCCTGATATCTTAATCTTTTTTCTCTTGTGTTACAATATTATTTCCTAGCAGCTCCCATCATTCATATTTCATCCTGGAATGTGGAAATCAATGGCTTATATCTGAGAAGTCATTCACAGGGGTATGGCTCAGATAGGAACCTGTGGGAAACAGGCTGCCATTGACCGACATGCTTTCCATTGGTGGTTCTCTCTCATTGAGACTAAAAGGCTCTGCAAATATCTAGAATGTCCTTTGAGGAAGGGGGAAGCATTCATGGCATTCAGTGACACTAACATATCCTGATTTTTCTCCTTGGTGTGCATTTTTCTCTCCTCTCCTCTTAGATAATTTATTCTCTTTCTTCAAGTGTCAGTTGAAAGATAAGTTCCATTGGGCAAAATTCCTCACTCTTGTCCTTTCTCTGATAGATATGGGTGTCTTTTCTCTGTATTCTCTTCACAAGGTTCACAAGGAATGTATGTCTCTAATAGAGCATTCATCAGAATGTATGATTATGTTAATTTTGTTCTCTCCTTATATTGTGAATTTTATGAGAGAAAAATTTATTTATTTATCTCTTTACCTATGAAAGCTCCATACTCATTATGGTGAGGGCTGAGGCACAGGGTCAGAGGGGTAGAGAATGGAGTCATGAAAAAGGACAAAATTGTGTTGAACTTTGGTTTAGGTTTACTTCTTTAGAGCAATCAAAGAAGCAGAATAGCAAGTAGAACAGAAGAAAAAAAAATTTAATCAATCTGGCTGCCACCGAAAATCATGTTCCCTTTAGCTTATGCTGAAACAGAGAGAAAGCAAACCAATAAGGAAGGTTTGAATCTTGAATAATGAGGATAGAACCTGGGTAGCTTATCTTCCCAGCAATGTATTAATTAATCAACTGGTATATATTAAGAACCAACTTGTGCCCAGTATCCACAAAATCATGAAATCAATGCTTACTAAATTTTACCTGCCTAAGGTGTTGTTAGAATGAAGATATAAGATTAACTCCTGATTAAAAGGTAAATAGATCATAATAATGAAGTGTGACATTTGGGAACATTCATCCTGGCAACCTGAGAAAGTTACCATAGTTTCATAGTTTTATAATTTGATAACTTAGTGTTATCTCTATTATCTTGAGTATTATCTTTCAAAATCATATATATGTATGTGTATATATATGTCTATATATATATGTATATATAGACATATATATACACATACATATATAATGAGAGAGAGGGAGAGAAAAATCTATTAATATTTTAAAAATAATTTATTATGGTGCTTTTGAGAAGAAAAAAATGTTATTTTTTAAACACTTTAACCAGGAAATAAAATTGATTTTCATTATTTTTTAAGTTCCAAGACTGAAATTTAGTATTCAGAATAAAGGTTTATACTGCTACATTTAAGAGCTACAGGAAAAAATCATGCATTTTTTTAAATGTTATATTAGTTACATGTTTTTTGTTGTTTGTCTTTCTACTCTTAAGCCCCAATCATGTAATGAGATGTGGTAGAAAATACATAAATAACCTTAGAAATTCCCTTGTTTCTCTGACCTTTCAGAAAAAAAGAGGAACACTGATCAATATGCAAAATATGTATTGGATGAATCTGCATAAAGCTATTCTAACTTGAGTCCAAGTGACTGGGCAATGACTACATTCAGAGATTTCTTATAAACATTAAAATAATTATATGTGAATTTAAAATAAAAAGCAAATAAATTATATTGAATTGTTGAGAAGTGAGTATGACTAGATATTGAGTTTGCTGAGGAAGGTTATTGAATCAAGTGTCCCATAAATCTTTAAAAATTTACAGTTTCTTATCTCCTTAGAATAATTTAGCTCTGGTTTAGCTTGAAGGCAATAGTTTAGATTAGGTGTTTTCATATGATTGATTATAGTCAGTCAGCTAACTGTAGCTTCTAATATGGTTGATCAGATGATCACAGCCTACGGTTACTACTTCAAAATCACGGTTTTAGATATTTGAAATGCCAACTCCAGATAATATATTAGAAGTGAATAAAGCAAAAGACTCGAGGTTTGCCCACTAGACTTTTCATGTAGGAAGAAGTCATTGATAGAGACTTTTGCATGTTCAAAGGCCTGTGTACCAGCACAGCATGGTTCCTATTGCCAAGAGAACAAAGAAAATGCCATCTCTCTTCCTTATTCTCTCTTTTGACAGCCTTACTTCCAAATCATTTAAATATCTGGATAAATAATCATATTGTACCAGAATAAGGACTTTGACTATTAAATATTTTAAAAGTCCCTTTAACGATTTATTTTGGTTCTGTGTTTATATAAAAAACAAGAATGGGAAAGTACGTTGGCCAGGGGCAGGCTGGAAGCTCTGTTTTCTACAGGTTCTAGTTGGAGTCATATACCTGGGATTGACTTCTCAGAAATAAGACATTTCACATTCCATGGATGAAGTAAATCAAGAAGAATATTCACAGAGACAAGAGAAAAAGCAAAATACTGGAGTCTTAGTAAAAACTAGTATTCAGTGGTAGGGGGTGAAACCATTGAGGCTGCCTGAATCTGATACCTCAACCAGCCTGCCCTCATCAACAGCCATCCCAAACAACCAGGGCTCTTCTCTGTTCCCCACTAAAAGGCTAAATGATTCCTTTTATGTATTGATAAGTAAGCGTGCTCTCCCTTCAAGTTAGGATATTTGTGTTTCACTATGGTTTTCTGAAGACTATATTTAAACACAATATATATATATTTTTAATATATTTGGGAAATACTGTTCAATGGTTTACTTTGAGAACCAATCAAATCACATTATATTAATTGCAAATTCTTATACTTTTTTTGCCTTTGTCTCAGTCATTTCCTCCAAATGTTACTATGGTGGGGCTGTCACTTCAGGAGCCTAAGTGAAAGCAAAATCCTAAAGTATGTTTTCAGTTCTTAAGAAAAGATAGTAAGATAGTTTTCATCATATCTTAAGAACTTTGGCTTTCTAATGCATTACTGTTATTGTTACCACTTGTTGATGAATTAGGGTTCTGCTATATGGTAAAATTTTGTATATGCCATGAGAGGTTCCTTATCCCCCAAAAGACCTAACTTCTATGTAATGTGAACAGGTTTTAGTTTCAATGAGAAAAGGCCACCTAAACTTTAAATATTCAGAAGACAGATTAAAAATAATTAGATAAACAGTAAGGTATACATAACTGATAGCTAGTTCCTACTTAATGACAAGTACATTTTGGAAATGAAAGAAAAGTGGTCATAAGGGCCTGATGAATAGACATTTGGGGACTAGGATATAACAAATGGACAATGGTTTATCCTCCAAACCGTCACCCTATGATCATGTTTGTGGTCAAATGGAATGTGGGAACAGCAGTACTGCTGATTTATGCGCTCATGTTGCTTCTTACTCTATGAATCTTTATCAACATGGATCATGAAGTTAGGCACCACAGTTAACTGTGGGTGACAAGTCACTGCTCTGTGTTGGGTAAATGTCTGCTGCTTTCTTGTTTTTACATGAGTTTTAAACACAAGACTTCGTTACCTCAGCAATGGTATTTAATTATATTCCTTGATTAAATTTTCCTGAAGAAAATAACAGTCAATGCCAGCACATTAAGAACTCAGTCACATTCAATTCTACCTTCTTCCACTTTTATCCTCCAAACCATCACCCTATGACCATGTTGGTGGTCAAATGGAATGTGTTGGGGAGAGATTGTGGTGGCAGTTGCTATCTTATTAGTCTCTTACCAAGAATAAACTGGTTTTGTTTCAGGTACTATACAATTTCCTTGTCAACACCAAATTTTTTCAAAATGCAAGTGTTGTTCATGGTGCTTGTCCCATTCTCTAATTCCTCATTTAAACACACTCATGAAGGAAAGATTGCCATTTGATGTATCTCTAGAGATAGTCAAATCAGTGAAAGAATCCATTTCTCCTTCTATAAAAAATAAACAAAGTGATAGTCTAATATAGTAATTAGGGAATCTTAGGTACTTATCTTGTATAGATTCCATTGAATAAATTATATGGACTGAGTTTCCTTGGCCTTTATAATAATTTCAGAGAAATTTGCCAAAATTAATTAAACTGTAACACCAAGCAACTGAGTTCAGAATCATAGGTTCCTGTTTCAGATCGCCAACAATACTTATGCCAGTTACAAACTTAGATGAAATTAAATAGCTAAAACAATCATGCGACATCTAAAATGCAAAGAATTCTATATTAAATTATTAATGTTTTTGATAATTTAGTCTAATAATAACCAACATTTTTTCTTTTCCTTTGCTCCAATGAATTTTACTTAAAGTAAAATTATTACTTGCAGCTAAAGTTATGATTTGCAATTTATTCCATTGATGACCTTACTCCCAGTAGAAATCTGTAAACTTTCTGCAGAAATTATTTTATAGCCACATATAAAATTTTCACAATATGACAGACTGATCTTACATTAAGACATTTGTTTCTCAGTATTGGCTTGAGTAAATTGTATAGTCATTATAAATGTTTGACAGGAGCTACTTTAAAATAATCAAAATTAAAGAAGCAGTGTTTGGCTGGGATCTGAGCACTTTTCCAAAACTCTCATCTTTGTTTTGCTTAATAGACATTATTTAAGGGGGAAGAAAACAGAACTTGAAACTTTATAGAATCCATGTTTGTTAAAGTTGACTAATCCATCAGCAGGTTTCCATTAATGAAAGTCACTAACAGAAAGAATCCGTGCTGCTAAGCACATTTTGTAGTTTATTCAGCTGGTAAATATGTTCTCTTTCTATTTTCCCTAGAACAGATGCTTATAACAGAACCGCTGTTAGTTTCAAAATCAGTAAGCTGATTATTTTATGAAATGTAATTAACACAGAATACGTTCCTACAAATATTTTAGCAATGCACAAAGCATGGCAGTCCTCTCAGAGTGGGTAAAAAATAAAATACAGAATTTTTCATTTAAAAAGTTTATTTTAAAGCAGCAAAATACTTTAAATCACACAATTCCACAGTTGGAAAATATCAGTAGATTAATTTCTTCACATTCATTCCTTCAGCAACATTTATAGAGTGCATTCTGTGTCAGGAGGTGGGCTAGGTCCGAAGTTTCAAAGAAGATAACTAAAAAATAAGCTTCCTCAAGTGATGGAATTCCCACCTTCACAGTCCAGAGATTTACATAAAGAAGGGACAAGGTAATTTGAGAATGCGGGCCCAGGGGTTTTGGCAAGTGCTTGGAATCCCTCTAGTGGGATATGTGAGCAGGATCACTGAATAGAGATGAACAGAAGAGTTTCTAAACAGAATTGAAGGTCAGCAAAAAGTATAGACCAAAATTTACAGTAGTACCTATTCATAAGTCATATCACAGCTATATACTGCATAATAGTCCTCTTTTCAGAGACATAAATGTAATAACTCCAAACTTTATTACTTGATTTAAAAAAGAAAAGAATATTAATCAGAGTCCCAATTTACAGTAAGCTTTAGGATCCAAATGATGACTTTACAATGCTAAAATTCATTCTAGAAAGGTATGGAAGGTGATAAAAGGAAGCATTTATATAACTACTGAAATGGGTTACTTGTTTAGAACTGATACAAGATGACAGAACAAATTATGTTCAAATAGGTTTATGAATCTCTCTTCTTTCTTCACCATGATATATGATGAGTTTGACATTTCCCTTATTCTGGTTTTCTCATTTAACTTAGAGTGCACAGAAACTAAGTCCTTGGATTTCTCACTGCCTGTGAGACACTCAATATGACAGCAAGGAGGCATACTCTGACTTCCAGTAGATTAGGAGGAGGGCAGAAACTTATTGAAAAATAGAAGAGGAAGAAGCAATTGAAAAAGAAACAGGGGCACACTAGACAAACTATCTGCATTTTTTTTATTCTTTTGCATCTATTTAAAAGATTATTAGAGATTGACTTTATTAAATCTTTAGATTTAAGTACCCTGGGATAGGCATGTGACAAGAGCAAATGCAGGCTAACTGGGAAAAAGACTCAAAGGCCAGCTAAGCCCTATTCAGATGGGGTGCTGCCCCTACTGGCCAGGTCATGGTGGGGCATGTGGCTTCCTCCCCGGAAGTGAGTCTAGTTAGTATGTTAGGAAATGATGCATTGCACAAGTATTGTGACTCATGATGAAATGAACTTTTGGGGGAATTTGGCATCCCCCCCCCAATCTTCTGGAGCTTTTAACACTTAGGTTTGATTAGGGACTTTCTAACCAAGCTGATGGTTGATGATATTAGGGAACATTTCATAGCTTGTTCTTTATTTTGTGATAGTAATGCACTGAAAACAGGTTTTATAGTCTCTGAAAATCCCCAGTCTTTCACCTTAAAGGAAACTCTAATCTGTTATATATGTTCATGAAACAACTATATCCTCTGCTTTGAATTTCTTTTAAATTAGCACTATAATCTTCCCTGAAATAAGTAAACAATACTTGAAAAAGAGTGACTTGCACTTGAGTTGCTGGACTCAAGTTTTTATTTTAAATTTGGATTAAAATAGTAATTGCATTCTTATAGATAAATAAGCAAACAACTTGTAGTATTGTGACTTTTAATGTTTAATTTATCAGCATTTTTTGTGTTGCTTTGTTTTTTTTCCCTATAGTGTTCCAAACAATCATTTACTAATGTTTGGACTAGAATGAGAAAAATATAAATTAGATATTATTTCTGGTCAAGATAGACTTTTAAAATATGTTGTTTTCAGAGTCTATTTGGCACTTATCCAAGAGCAGTATAAGTAATATCATATTGGTCTTCATTAAAATCCCTGGTTCATTTCATTTCTTCTGTAGAAACACCCTATTTTTTTTTCTGTTTTTCTTCCTGATTGTAGGATAGGGGTAGCAAAATCATGAGAGACAATTTGATGTCAGTCTACTGACCTGTTTAACCACACAGATATTTAAAAATAAAATTTGTGGCCAACATTTAAAAACCTTGAGCTTTCAGATAAAAATCTCAATTCTTGTTGAGTCTTTAAAATATCAGAAGATCTGGCAATGCTGGAACTTTATCTATTCTTGATTACTGTGAGCTTATGCTGGTTGTTTCTCTCTATAGTGTAAGAATTGTTACCCAGTTTGTCAGAATCCACATACCCCTTTGTCTCTTCCATCCTGACAGTCAGCCTGATTCACTCATCCTGGTTTTCTGCCCATTAGCTTTTAACCGTTAGTTTTATTATTCTACCTCTTGGAAGGAGAATGAGATATAAACCTATATGGTAATTGGTTCAGACAGTCTTAGAACTGGAGAAGACTGAATATCATCTTATCAAAGGACTCATTTAAAATAATAAAATTAAGGCATATCTGGGCAGCTTGACTAAGACTAAATACAGTAGCTTGGTCTCAAACATAAATCTTTTGACATCAAATGTCATGCTCTTTTCACTCGTTTTTTTTAAAAAAGCTGATTGTGAAACAGTTGCAGAAAATTATGCAGCATTTCATCAACAGAGGCTCTTTTCAGGCAATGTGTGCTAATGTTAACAATCAGAAATCTGGGAAAACAAACAAACGTGGAGTGTAGCATTTGCTGATTTCCACAGTTTATGTCCATTTCCCACCATGTCCAATTTTAAGCTACTGGTGAGATGTCAACCAGCTTATAAAATTCAAGAAAATGTAACAGCGTCAATCCACCAAAATACATATATAATTCAGGGATATTCTTATGTATATTACAGAGAAGTTCAATCCATTAATATATAGGCTTATTAAACAAAATTCTTTCAATCACACTGGCACCTCTATAAAAAATGTCTATCTCATGTATTAGAATATTCCATTTTTATTGAATCTATCATCATAGTTTAGATTGACTAATGCACTGACTACTGTGATAATATAAAAGCAAAATCAGAACTTTTATATAATTCATCTCTTTGATTTATTATACTAATAAAATATAAACATACATGATGGATATTTTATATAATAATGCTTAAAATGGAGTCTCTGAATATTACCAGCTAAAGAAAAAGTGCTCCAATTCTTTACACTGGTTTTGAGTCTGGCCTGGCTAAATGCTTGTGAATAATATTTATATTTTATGATGTTTGTCAGAAATGAATATTACCCTAAACCTATTATTTACCAACACACTCATTTTTCTTTCTAAAATGTAAGCACTCCTGATCTTATTAATAGTAGTTATGACATGGAAAAATTCTTATATTCTAATTTCTCTATTATAAATGCTTGAAAACATTTGACATGAGTTACAATTTTCCCTTTTAATTTAAAAACTTGGTAATTTTTATACTGATTCTCACAGGTAAATATATTTACTTACATAATTGGGAAAATATGATTTCTTAACTCATTAACCTAAAAACCAAAATGATATTAGTAAAAATGATTTTATCTGAAAAAATAAAATTATTCCTTTAGTCATAACTAAATACATAAAAAGAAAAAATAATTTTTAGTAAATTTTTATACAGAAAACAAAAGTAAATTTTAATACTTGATAATGCATAATTAAAATATTATAACAAATATATATACACGTTTTATATATGTGCATACGTGTGGATTCCAGTTAGTGTGCATCCAATTCTAGAGCTCATTCCAGAATTCTAATGCATTATTTTAGCGAACTATTTGATCTAATTGTTAATACATATTAAGATTCATTTCTAAATAGAAAAAAAAAAAAAAACGGTATATATGTGCAAAATAACAGTTCAGATTTTCAGAAAAAAAGTTATTTCATCTGCAATGTTTTAGGTTAACTCAATTAACTATTTCAGAGGTGTTTTAGGCTAATAAACTGAAATAATGTTTTTTGCTCATTCCATAATTAAAAGCATCTCATCAGCAAATGGAGTCAGAACCAAATCATTTACAATACTGGTTGAGATCATACATAGTTCATCATTGCTCCATTTCCTAGCAGTTTTAACCTTCTATTTGAAGGGAATGATTTTGTCATCTAAAACCTCTTATATTCATTCCCAAAGTTGAACATGGTTCCATCATAACCACTGCATTTAAAACATTTCACCCCTCTTTCAGGAAGATGACTTGCCCGGTGCCACAGAATTATTAAATGTTACAGATGGTGAATCTGTACCATTAGTTTTCATTAATTTGTTTTCTGGGTAAAAGAAACAATAAGAGAACAGGCGAATGTAACACTGGATTAAGTAAGAGCCAAGAAAGATAAGATTTCAAGATGAACATTCAAATACTAGTAAAAGGTAGCTGCTGCCCACAGGACTTATGAGCCCCATTTATTTTATTTTGTCTGTGAAAAGACTGGCAAAATGGAATTGTGTGTGTGTGTGTGTGTGTGTGTGTGTGTGTGTGTGTGTTATGCTAGGAGAATAACTTGGAGTAGTTGTTAAACCCTGTCCTATATTATTTATAGTTCTTTATACATAACAGAAAGGAAATGATTTATTTTGCTCAATGGTTTGGAGATGAATAAGACTTTGAGTTTGGGGTGAGTAGTGTATGAAAGAAAAGTAAAATAGCCTGAATAGCCTGTGTTCTAGTATTTTAGAATTATCCTCTAGACAGAATTTGGGGGTAGAACAGGGTGTGTAAGACTAAGATATAAATTGGCTTATTATTTTATTTGATGTGTTTCCCCCACATTTAGAGAAAGAGTGTAGTGTGGAAAATAAGACTGCAAGAATCAATCTATCATCTATCTATCTATCTATCTATCTATCGTATCATCTATTTTTTCTTTTTCTTTTTTTTAAACCAATTCAACACTGGCTCCCAAAGCACCTGTTACACTTATGATGACTCAGATTTTATAAGTGGAAAGTAGAGCTGGCAATCAGAATGGTCTCTTATTTCTCTCAGGTATTGTGGAGTGTGTGTGTGTGTGTGTGTGTGTGTGTGTGTGTGTGTGCGCGCGCGCGCGCACGCTTTAGCACTAATGAGAAAACTCCCTAGACTTTCTTTAGAGCTCTTCTGAATAAAGTCAATAGTGAAAATAACTGGCATGTGAATAATTTTACCTGGAAATTGTATAGTACATCTCCAAAGTATTCCATTTTAATGTCAGCACAGAACAGTAGCAATTATCTCTGATGGATTTTATTCTTTTCCAAGTATCAGCATTATTTCTACCAAATGTAAGTAAAAACACAATCTGAAGATGATATAATGCTTTTCTAAATATCCATAGTTCAAGTTTATTGTTTTAAATTATTTTTTAGTTCAAAAATATATTTGTTCCACTCAATGAAATAGAGTAACTTTGAATTGACAGTTTGAAGACGTCAGCATGGTATTTAACATTCGCCATAGAAAAGTGAAAGTTTTTTTTACTTCCAGGTTACACTTAGTATGGAGTTCCATATATTTTTTAACTGGAGAAAAAATAGCATGTTAGCCTTTTTTTGTACATTAGATTTTAGAAGGGTTTTTACTTCTCTGTGTTGTCTTTTATCAGTTAATACAACACACCTAATGACTAATCTAAAAATTATTCCCAAGAAAGTTATAAAATGAAGTATTGGACCCTCAGTTACATTTTATGTGTTAGTAATTTAATTATTGATTCTGAAATTAATGTAATGCCAACTAAAATGACATGGCCAAATTAATAGCACTACTAAGATTCAACTTAACATTTAGGACACAGACTCTGGAGAGAGATTGTTTTTATTTAATTCCAAGTTTCACAGCTTATCAACGTTATGATTTTGGGTCAGTTCTTTATTCTCATCATGCGTTAGGGTTCTGAATTGTAAAACAAAGTTATCAAGAGTACCTGCTTCACAGGGTTGCTGAGAGAATCATTTGAGTCGTATGTAAAGCATATAGAACAGTGCCTGGCACATCGTAAGTGACAGAGCTTAATGCCATATGCCTGCCCACACTTCAGATATGGAATGCAAATCCCTAGCCACCTGTATTTCTGACAGACTGGCTGTAAATCAAGGGTTTGTGAAACCTCTTTCTCGAGTTTGGTAATTTGCTAGAATAGCTCACATAACTCAGGACAGCAATTTATTTACTATTACTGGTTTATTATAAGGATTGTAACTCAGAACTGCCAAATGGAAGAGATACATATGGCAAAGTGTGGTGGAGGAAGAGGGATTAGGAAGATGGCTAGGAGTTTTTAGCACCTTGATTTGTATACTAAAGGAAGCTCTCTGGATCTCCTTGTTCTAGAATTGTTATAACCTAATCTGCAGCCCCCTCCCCTTTCTGGGGGTCAGGAGTGGGGCCGAATGTTCTCACCTACTTATTAGGAGACCTTTCTTATCACCAGCCTAGCCCTGAGGTATCCAGGGACCCACCCTATGTCATCTCCTCAGTATAAACTCAGATGTAGTTGAAAGTAGTGACCCTTTATGAATAACAAAAGACACTACCATCACTCAGGAAATTCCAAGGGTTTTAGGATCCCTATGCCAGGAAGTAGGGACAAAGACCAGGAAGACCATTAGTTAATAGATTTGAACCTAAGAGTCTCTTTAGAATTTGCGATTCAGAGTTTTGTGTACAAGTTGACAAGTTCATATTGGTATCATGTCTGGGATGCAAAGTGCAATAGCTATAAATGTAAGAATGTAAATTGGAAGACTTCCTTCAATTTCTTCCTTGTTTTATAGCTTTGAAAAAAAAGTTAATCCAAGAAGAATGGGTCAATTTCATCAAGAGTGACAACTTGAGAATGAGGAAAAAATATTAAATGCAAAACAAATACTTTTTAAGCATTTAGAAATTCAAAAACATCAAATTAAAATATGTTACACAATAATTCCTTGCAGCAACTATGTTTTAATGTCCTCATTGGATACCAAGTCACAGGCATTTTCACAAATAAGGACATTTATTTGTGTGTGGTGTGAGATAGATAACCATGAGCTTTCTGTATTTAATATACATGTGAGGTTTTAAGAAATGCTAAATCCCAAACTGTTCTCTCTTTCCATTCTCCACAAACTAACAATTTTCATCATTACAGGATTTCATGTTTTATTTCCTTTTATTGTCCTGTCATTTTTTGACTTTCTAATTCTATTAAAAAATAGACCTCAATATTATATATACATATACATTTTATACAATATTTTAATTGCATTTTATAGTAATCTCCTTTATTATTGTTTATACTTGATTAAAATAATTTCCTAAACTTCAATTTTCTTCAGTAACTTCATCTAGCATTCAATTTAATCAAACATAAGTTGAGTGCCAGGTACTCTAGATCTGGGATGCAAATTTGGATTAAACAGGCACAGTTCTCACCTTCGCTCGGATGATTATATCAGCATAACAAGTACTGTTGTTATTGGTGGAAGGGGAGTTCTCAGTGCAGCAAGGAAAAGAACTTCCTGAGGCCCCATGGGAAGATGGGGTTTCCTGGAAAGCTGTATTGATGATGTAAAATTAAGAGAGTTCCCCTCCAAGGTCCCATCTCTGTCCATCCTGCCATGGAAAAGGTCCATTTTTGTCTTCATTAGGGCCAGGATTAAGGCCATTGCCTAGAATTTCTGTTCCATATTAAAGTCCAGTCCAGTCGAGCATCTGGCTAGCTTAGCTTGTGTTTCCAGTTGCAGTCCATCGTGTGTGGGGTCCGCATGGCCATGGGCCATGCAACTGCTTAAGGCCACAGGGTTATGGAGAGAGACTACTCGAACGCACTGGTGAGTGAGCAAGAAAGCAAGAGGGAACAGGGGCACGAGAGAGGGAAAGTCTGTCTGGGATTTTAACTTTTCAAGATTTCACAGGCGTGTATTGACTCCACCCTCCTAGCCAATGGTCTTTTTCCCAGGCCAGAATGACAGGCATGCCCCCTTTCTTACATCACTCCAACTTCACTACACATGCACCCCTCTCCTCCTTTGTTCGATCCTTTCCCCCAGTGATCTGCAGGGAACAGACCAGTGGTTGCCTGGGGAGCGTGAAGCTGTAGCTTCCTGGTGAAGCTGCCCAGATGACCATGCTTATGATGTCTGGCCTCCCTTTTGCTTTTTTCCATTATTAATATTAATAAGCTAGCTGGTTATGATGATAAGATTATGTTGGGGGAGAAAAGGATGGTGTGGGTGAGTCAGTTCTAGAAGAAGTAAAAATGGGAGATTGATGAAAAGAAAAAGACCTGCTGGAAAAATTGATGTTGTAGTTAATGTAGGAAGAGGGGGACAGTTTAAGGCAGAGAAAATGACATGTGTAAAGGCAGATGACCTTTTGCAATCATTTCATTGTTTAATATTGGCTAACACACACGTCACTCTTACTAAATGCCAGCCCTATTACAAAAGTTGTTTTCAAGCTATGTAAACAATACTGTAAGCTGGTTCTCTTATTACTTTCATTTTTCACATGAGGAAACGTTGCAGCAACTAGTGAAGTAACTTGCCAAGTTTATACAGCTAGGGAAAGGCAAAGCCACACAGCTTGAATCTGTACTCTTCCTTGTGCTTCCACGGTCTTTCATAGTGGAAGTGCATTAGAGTAAAAATTTAATTAGTTACACTAGGTATTCATTTTGGAGCCCAATAAAACCAGTAAAATTATTTTGGAGACCAGCTTACAATAGCTCAAATAACATACACCACCATTTATTAGGAATCATGGTCCACAACAGGCTAGGGATTTACTTTACTTCAACATTTATTGTCTTTTTATACATGCAAAGTTCCCTGCTAGGACCCAGGGACATGAAGATCAATTACTTTAAGCTCAGCTCTGCGGTTCTCACTTTTGTCTGTGAGGTGATGTGCCAACAAATAAGAGGATAAACAACTGATGACAAATACAACGGAGCAGACACCTGTATGATATGAGACCAGAGTTTTCCTTATTTGCCTTTGAATTCAGAGCGGTATCGAACACATTATATATGAAATGAATGAATGAATGCAACAATGTGCTATAAAGGGAAAATTTGCTTACATCAATGTAAATAATGAGATATTTCATTAAAAAGAAGCATTTAGGGCCCTGAAGAGTGAATTGGAAATGGAAGATTTCAGGGTAAACAAATCTTGCTTAGTACATAAAGGATGATCAAAATCATTAGAGTGGAAAAGTAAATCACTGAGTAAGGACATAGAGAATTTACTAAAAAGTTGGCTAGCGTAAGATTCCAAAAAGCCTTGAATGATGTAACAAGGAACTTTACTCTTTCGAAAGTAGAGAATCCTTAGAGGTTTGTGAGCAAGAAGTGACAAGATCAGAGATGCACTTTCATAAAATTAACATTGTACTGGGTAACTGGAGCCTATAATAATATTTTAGAGAATAATTTGTTAAAGTATGTGCAGATTAATGATGGTCTGAAGCAAGCCAATAAAAACAAGAAGATAAGGAAACAGATGTGGAAGTTAGCTAAGGGTATATTGCATTTTTAGAATGCTGCAGTAGGTGTTAATGCTCTAACCTACATTAACTGAAAGAGAGAGAGTCATACTTTGAAAATAAGAACAATTCCTTCACTTTACTGATGAAAATAGCAAATCTTTCTTCTTACTAGTTGCTGTGGTCCAAAGCATGTTTGAAAATGAAATATCTATGATACTGAAATATCTTCAATAATGAAACATCTGTGATACTGAAATAGCCTTAGTATTTTTTTAAGAATTGGGAAGGCTTCCCTCAGGCATATGTCCCAGATATACAGTATGGCATTTTAGGTCTAATTGCAAAAACTGTGGTGTCCCGACAGAGCTCCCCCCAAAAAAACTAATCCATGTGGAGTTAAGTTTAAAAAAAATGAAACCTAAACTGTGGGCTGATTTGTATCAAAGTTCTTGCTTTAAACATAAATGAATAGAACACATTTAATGTATCCAGTTATGAAGTCTCTGTTATTGATATTCAGTATCTACTTAGACAAAGTTAAATAGTGTTGTGTTCAAATGAAACTAGATTCTGTTTAGAATTCACAGATGACTTCAAAGCCTTTTCCAGAATCAATGTTTTAAACAAAGTTATGGGTCTAGATTCTGAGAACATACTCAAATTTAATTCACTTGCATATATAGATTCCTATCATGTCTTAACTCACATCACCCATCTATTCCACCTTCCAAAAAAAAAAAAAAAAAAAAAAAAACGTTAGATCAAAAGTCAGATGAGACAAATTTTTAAAACAAAGTTATTTGTTTGAGGTCCCCTCAGAGATGATCAGGTCAAACGATGTAGGAGTACGTCATCTGGCAAGGAACTGGACTTCAACTCCAATGGAAAGTTAAGTAGCGGAGCAGAAGCAACAGAGAATGAGAGGAAAACGAATGTGATAAAGCAGGATGGAGAAGAGATGATATACTGGAGAAGAGTAGTATGTCTCTTCATGGGAGGAAGGACAATAGCAATAAGAATAACTGCAGTTATTAAGCATTTATTTTCTCATTTAACCCTCATAACAAGTATGTTTTGTAAGTCTCTTTTTAAGATAAGAAGAGTTGAGACTAAAAAGAAATAAGAAACTTTTTCTTTTTTAAAATTAATTTTAGTTGTATTTTTACATATATGTTTCTGCACATCTACACATATGCACACACCATAGACAAATATAATGCAAACATTCAAAAGGACATCTTTGCCTAAATAACACAACAGTGATTTTTCCATGTCATTGTTGATGAAGTGCCCTTGACTTCTTGCCTAAAGTCAAAGGATTATTTCAATATGATACCATCCAGAGATATTACATAAAAAAAGACATAAAACAAACCTACTGAGGGCTTGAAGGGGTAGCGTGAATTCAGAAGAATCAAATCTTTGCTCTACCTGGATATTTGCTGCATATGCAGAGTTTCTACCTTAGAAATGGATTACGCTTCAAAAATTTGCTTTTTTATTGGCTGTTTTATTCAGCAATAAACAGCATAGTGCTAACTGTGCTAGGCTTTCTTTGGAGCACTTGATACATTTGAATTTATTTAGTCTCCATAATAAGCCTGTAAGGTAAACATCATCCCCATTTTATTGATGATGGAATGAGGCACATGAAGTTGAATATCGGTACAAGCTCACTTCGTTAGTGGTAGCACTGGGCCTTGAACCCATCAGTCTGGCTCCCGTGTGCCCATCCACAATTACTGCACAGTAGTACTTGTTGCTAAACTCTGTGGCCTTTCACTTGCTGGCCCCTTGGAACAGGTCTTCTTATACAATTGTTTTATAATTTTTATAAAGAACTATATATACTCAGACTGAGGTACACAAGCTTCTTATTTTTAATGTTGCATATTCATGGCCAAAAATTGTAAAAAATACTACTATCACACTCTTAATAGTAAGGCATAAATAAATAGGTAAGACTTTATATCTCCTTATCTTGTTTAATTGTACTTCAGAAAATCAGTTTTATTCAAGAAAGAATATGTCACTAGATAGAAACACTGGTAATTCTAAAGGGTATGTTCAAGCATTTTAGAGTTTAAGGACACAAGTAATTTATTATGTCCATTTTCTGTTCAATTTATGACTTTTGTTTCCCTATTATAGGTCTATCACTGTCCATACCGTTTATGTTTCAGCCTTTTCTTTATTATTTTAAGGCAAAAGCAAAAAAAAAACAAAAAACTTTAAATGAAAAGATTTATCAAAACATTGGGGCAGTAATTGGCAGTCAAGTAAAATGGATCAAAGAGGAATATATACCTATGTTTGCAAAAAAATTAAGGTTAAATTTCTAATCTGTGCCCTGGCTGGTTTGGCTCAGCAGTTAGAGACCTCAGACCAAAGAGTCTCGAGTTCGATTCCGGTCAAGGGCACGTACCTCAGTTGCGGTTTGTCCCCAGCCCTGGTCAGGGTCATGCGGGAGGCAACCAGTCAATGTGTCTCTCTCACATCAATGTTTCTCTCTCTCTCTCTCTCTCTCTCTCTCTCTCTCTCTCTCTCTCTCCCACCCCCCTTCTTCTTTCTCCCACTCTATGTGAAGATAAATAGAAAAATATATATCCTCAGGTCAGGATTAAAAAAAAATTCTAATCTGTGAGTGGAAAAAAGACAAGCAGATGGATATTAGGCCTGAAGATGACAGAGATGGTGCTGGGAGAGTCTTCGGTGCACAGCTCTCAGAGGGCAGGTTCTGTTGTTTTCTAGGATCCCTTTAGCAGTCATCCTGAGAAAGCCAAGCACAGCAGGGCTGTAGGGTGAGTGTGAGTGCCCACACTGATGTTTCCACATGCAGGGTAGTCACAGTTCATAGGCACAAACACTGTCTGCATCAGAATTCACTGGCATTTCATAGGAAGTCACCTGGCACCACTTTGTTCTTCTCCTGACTGAATAATTCAGCTAATGAAAATTCTTCTCAGTCTCAGACTTGCTAAGAACATTTCACAGGAATCTGGGCCTTGAAAAAAAACTGAACTCTTCCCTTGCTCAACTAGGGAGCAGTTTGAACTGAAGAAGGCCTTTACTTCTTCCTGGAATTGACACCTGTGGACTAAGGAGCTCCCACGCCCCATCCAAACTGCTCATCCTCCTCTTAGAATTCTGAAGCTTTCCACTTAGATTTTCAAGAGGCAAACTGCATGTTTCATCATGAAACATGTTCCTAGATGTCTCTGGTGTCCCAAAAGTGAGAAAATCTAGGGCACAACCTAGGCTTTTGGCCTGAAAGAAGTCTTTTTGCAAAGATGTGCTTAGGAGTCTTAAACTCAACCGATGTTCCCATCTAACATGAACATTTTTATTCCATTACGAGCAGCTTTTAGTTAGGTTTCAAAAATGCACTGATAGCTTTTTGAGGTCTCAGGGATGAAAAGTGGAGTTTCCAGCTTGCAAAAGGTGTAGCAGGGAGTTGCTGTCTCAGGGGCGCTGGCGAATATCTGGAAAGCTGCTTGCCTGGCGCAAGGAAGGGACTCTGAAAGTTTGGGGGAAACACTCCTCACGCCAGCACGTAAGATGTATTGCCCACCAGTTCATTTAGGTTTCGCACAGTGGTTGGTTTGTGCTGGCTACAGTTGGTAATGAACTCGAGAAGTAAAAACTCACCCCTGGAAGGAAGCAAGGACTCACCTAGAAAACTAATCCACTTTCCAGTGAATGGAAGTGGACTCATGTTTTGTTGTTACCATCACACATTTGCTCTAATTGGCGAGATGACCCAGAACTGCAAATTAAGATGTTTTATTTTGACTTCAGTTTATTCATCTGTATATACATAGACACATGGATGTAGGTATAGCTTTCAATTGGAAACTTGAATCACTTGACCAGTGTTGACCAACTGTGTGCTGGGTGCCAATGCTGCATGTGACATCTGGGAAATGTGCCACACTGGGGCCCAGGAAGTTTGTATTCTTAAAAGGCACTTTGCAGTGTTCTAATAGAACCACAGAAATTGCTGCTGTGAATGTCACTGCTATTTAGGGAATGACAAAGGTACATCATGGACTTCTTAGAGTAGCCTGTAGCCACACGTGCAGTTTGTCTCTGAAGCCAAGGAGGGTCTGATTAAATACTGCCCACCCACTGTGAGAAAACTCTCTGGCATCCCAGCTGCCATTCAGAATGTGAAATCCAGGATATGACCTGTCAAGATGAGCCACTTCGGCATATTGTGGCACTGCAGCTGTCATTGAGAGCAGTCTCCGGAGGAAACCATTCAAACTGTTTCCATGGTGGGGTGAATACAAATACACAGCTCCAGTCACATTTGAATGTGATTTCTTTTCAACAGGATGGTCTACACGAAATATGCACATTAGTGGAAGTGATCCCAGACCTCTCCTCCTCTTTGACTGCTGAACATTTTCTGGCAGCAAACTGGTTCAATATTTCTCTCGGTCTAGAGTTGAGAGGGGCGTGGAATATTTTGATGCCATGCAAATTTAAAATAGGCATTTTTGTCCTTTTCCTTCCTCAGTGAAAAGAAAATTGCTATAGACCCCCAAAGGTATTTCAGTGAAAAGGTTGGAAAACAGACAGTTCCACAATCCAGACTGAAAAGATTTATTTCATATTTATTCCTTGACAGTGAACTTATTCTATTGAACATTTTTATCTACAACACTAACACCTAAATTTATGCTAGAGCTTGAAAATTTCTGACTTGCGACATGAATGTCAAGAGAAGGTCAGTGAATAAGAATTATATAAGCATTTTCCTAATAGGGAATTAACATGTGTGGCCCCTCAGGTGTGTCTAAATAGGTGGCAGTAAATCAATTTTAGAGGAAATTTCTTTTTTTTTATAGTTCCTATTAAAAGTTTCTGAAAAGTAGGAAACAGGGTCATGTACCAAATTCATGTTTGAATATGATACATTCTTGTTAAAACTGGCTGAAATAAGTCTTATAACAAAAATGCCTCCTCTTAGACAGAGTTTAATCAGGAATTATGCAGATCTATATCGTGAACCAACAGATTTCCTTTGAATAGCAAAAAGGAAATGAGAGAAACTTTGATTCAGCTAAAAAAAGTCTTGCTACCCCAAACTATTTTTTAATTTTAATGCAATATTGCCAATTATGTATTCTGATATTTAGATAATTATTATATACCTATGAGATGTTTGTATATATAATTGCATAGCAAACTAGAGGTATATATTTACATGTGCATTACATATGTTTATTTACATGTGTTTTTCTACATATTATGTTTACATATGTGTATTGCATACATAAACATAATATGTGACATATAACTATGTATATTATATAGCCATACTTAATAGTATACTTATATATTTACTTTATTAATTGGAATGAAATGTTCTATTTTCTAAATGTGTAATAGTTTGTTTCACTCGTTTATCTCAGAATCTCTCGATACCAATAATTCACTAATTTAACAACTATATCCATGCTTACTATGTAAAGTTGTTTAGTAGATAAATGTTTCTAGTTTGTGTGCATATAAATTCAGCACTTGACTATCTCAAAATACCTGAAAGCCATCACTGAACTTTGAGATAACCTTGAGGTGTTCACACGTGTCATTTCTTCACTGCACTGTGACAAATATTTTTTCCCCAAACACCTATCATATTCCCCAGATGGCTTAGCAATCATCACTGGCAGAGTGTGAATAATGTTTTAGGTTGAACAGATGTAAGCAATTTGTAATTTTTCCCCTTTCTGAACCAGCTTTGTTTTGATGAATCAACTGGAAATTGAAACTTATGTAGAACTTCTGTTTGAAAAGGAGCGGTGTTTTCCCACATTGGAATACGTAGTCAGCTGTTCAACGTGCTATGAGACAGGTAACAGGGCAGCTGGCCAGACTGCGTGACAGTAAAACCTGGAAGATCATCACTTAGCATTGCAGTGCAGTTTCCAGTTTCTTTATTCTATGGAACCACATATGAAAATAGTTTTAGGTCATTCCAAACCAACCAAACTTCCACCACATTTTGAAAAGAAGGTTTTTAACTAGTGTAGATATCACATCACTCATGTTTCTTTCTGATCAGAATATTCTTCGAAGAACTAGAGTTCGGAAATGCAGAAAGTGCTGATGAAATGTTAAGAGAGATGGAAATCAACTATTCTTCTAGCAAGGATTTGTTTATCCTGCCAAGTTAATTTTATATAAATTATACAAATGATGATTATATTTTTTACCTTAATATAGTCAACTTAAACTGAGCCTTCTTCACAGTTCAGTTTCAAGGAAAGTGCTCTCAAGTCTACCTAAGATTGATTGTAATTCCATGACCATAAAATGCACATTTATTTATGCATTGATATTCCATCTGTATACAATATAATTTATTTTCCTTACCATAACCAGTTGCCGGCCTAAAAGGCCACTTAATGTCCAGACTTCAATCACTGCCCTGCTGTCTCTGACCTGATAACTCTTACTGTTGAAAGAACAATCATAGTGAGTATTTTTAGTTTTCTTTAAATTAAAGTCTATCAGATCAAACTAATTGGCAATTGTTCTAGATTAGATAACACTGAATTCCTGAACACTCAAGAATTTGGGAACTTCATATGCTACAGACAGAATTTAATAACCAAAATGTGAACTATCAAAGAAGCCATCAGCTCACTTCTTATTTTCATGCTCATTACTGCATTTCAATGCCACTGACAGAGAAAGTTTAACGTTAATATTGTGAAATATTTTTGGTCAGAATTCACAGATTGTCCTCCAAAAATTTTAAAGACTTGCTCCTTTTGAAAATCATGAAGTTTTATATACTTCTTTGGGAATTTCAAAATAAATCAAATAGTGTGAGTTAAACCCAGTCACAACAATTAGAATATTTATTGTGCTTCTACTTCCACTCCCCTTCAGAAATCCACCTGTTTCACCTTCTTCAGTGAATAACTACTGGTCCTCACAAGGTGGTTAAGGATCTGATTTGCCCAAGTCTCTCATGTAGGCACCAATTTTGAAGAACTTAATGGGTATATTTTCTTATTTACTTATGAAACACTACAGGATGGCCAACATTGGCAGCTTTTTATCTCTTAGATTCTCCAAGTTAATGTTCCACAGATATATAGCTCAGTCCCTGAGTTCCTAAGTTTGCTTTCATATACAAATTTTAGGCCAAAGATGAAAAGACTTGTTTTCATTCCAATACAAAAGGATGGACCCTCTGGACAGCTCCTACAGAGTGCCTACCAATTGTAATGATTTGTAGCCTTTTTGGTGTTGCATTTCATAGCAAATGAGACATTTTAGAGACATCTTTATTAGTTAAGAAAGACCATATGAAAGTCAATATGATATTTCTTAATATTTTAAACCTGATTACTCTTATTCCAAAATTTAAATGTAATTCATTCTTCAGTAGTGTGTACTCCTTTTCTGAACCTGTATAATTCCCAAATTCATCTCTTGCTCTCTGCACTCTATGGGTGTTTTGTGCATTCAAGAAGTTTACAAATGAAATTTGAGTCAGCATACAAAACAATATTACATGAATGTACGAACACAAAGAAAAACAGATGGTCAAGAATACCATACACATGCTTTGTGAGCCAGCTATCACAGATTGCCTGTTGTCAGATTTTTTTTTTTCCCAAGTAGAATCAATCATTAGACAAGTGATTTGAGAGGCTTTATTATGGAAATATTCCTCTTGAACAACAACAACAATAACAAAGCCATTTCAATTACATTTTTATTTTCAAGAAAGTTATGTTTCACCCTCTTGATAAGTTTATTGTTATGAAGTCTGAGCTAATTATCTTGATCAACTTATATTCTTATTCAAAGTGTCTGGGAAAAAATTATTACTCTCATTCCTGAATTTTTATTGTATCAGTATAGCGAAAAGAAAACAAATAATATGAAATAAATGGTTGTCCTAGGTCACTGCCTCTAAATTTATGTGAATTTCATGATTGCTGTATTCAATTGAATTGCATAGTTCACATTCTAGATGCAAACTTAATGATTATTTCTCCCTGCCTTTTAAATTTTATCAAGTTTAAAAGAAGTAACTGTTGGTTTTTTTATTTGTGTGTTGCGTTTTGTTTTCCTAGATGATTTTTAAGCCCTCGTACTATAACGCAGGCAATACTTCATCAAGTTCTTTAAACAAAAACAAGAGCTAAACTAAACTGAACTAGAATTCACTAGTTGACTGTTATGTGGCCATGTGCATAAGTAATGTGACTGGCCTTTCCTAATAAGTTTGAATCAGCATAATATGTTACATATCGTTTGTGTATAAATTCATGATTCAAGTGAACTGGAAAAACATGGGAGATGAAGGTTTGATCAGATATGAAGGGTGATCAGATATAAGAAGTGGGGTGATTCTTCCTAAACTAACATGGCAGGATTTTTGTTAAAACTGGATTCAGCAAGGATGGACACAGAAGGCCAAAGTAATGGCCTAGTTGACAAGAGGGTGCAGAAGAGCTTAACTAAAGTTTGGTCAAGGGGAGACTCTTATACTTAGGAGTGCAATTGATGCATCATAAGGTATCTTTAGGTTTAACCTTTTGAGAAATGTCCAGACCATGTTTCAAAGGGGCTACATCATTTTACTCTCATACACAAGCACCAGCTATGTTTGAAGGTTTCAATTGCATCACATCCTCACCAACACTTATTATTATTTGTCCTTCTTGTTATAACCATTCTAATTGGTATGAAAAAAATACCTCGTTGTGATTTTGACTCACATTTCCTTGATGGCTAATAAGGTTGATCATCTTTTCATGTGCATATTGGAAATGTATATCTTCTTTGGAAAAATGTCTATTCCTTTGTTCATTTTTTAAATTAAGTATTTTTGTATTTTTACTTTTGAGTTGTTTATGTATTTTGGATGCAAGTCCCTTATCAGATATGTGGTTTGCAAATATTTTCACCTATTCTGTGGTTTGTTTTTTGTTGTTTCATTTTTACATGGTATCCTTTGAGACCCAAACATTTAAAATTTTAATGAAGTCCAATTTATTTTTGTTTTATCAATTGTGCTTTTGGTGTCACATTTAAGAAGCTTTGCCTAATGTCAAGTTACAGTATTCCTCTATTTCTTCTAAGAGTTTTAGTTCTTAATTTTAGGTCTATTATTCATTTTGAGTTATTTTTTGCAAAGGGTATAATGAAGGGGTCCAATTTCAACAATGCACTTTTAACTGAATATTATGATAAACATCATAATAGGGGCAAGTCTTAGGCAAGGTGCAATTTGTTAAATAATATTCTGATTTTGTAGTACTGTTTTCACTTTTATTTTACATTGCAAAGAATATTATATAATTTGTCTTTACAGTTATATTTCTGATTGTTTTATTTCTTCAGAAGTACAAGAGCATTCTTTCTAAAAAAAAATCTAGTAAATGGTCTTTCATTCAGCAACTACTTTATAAATGTGTTTTATATTTTAAGTGATTCTGCTTAAAAATATGTTGAAGGAATCAGCATTAATCAAATCTGAAAAAGAGGAAAATTGCATTGATTCCATTAGATTGGATTTGCATCAAATATAGATTGACATCTGGAGGATAAAAAACAAACCCAAGTATTTATTGACATTTAACTTGATGAAAAATATTATATATCACTTTATAGCCCTTCAAAGTTTAAATAAAAATTTAAAATCATCCCCTAATTAATCCTGTGGAGCAGAATTACAGCAGTGGTATTTCTAGTGACAGGTAGCTTTGGAGTATAATTCAGGTCCCAAAGCCTATATCCCTGGCATCTGCTCAGCAATACCCTTGTTTTTTGTGTTTTTGTTGTTGCTGTTGTTGTTGTTTGTTTGTTTCTAAGCTGGAAGCCCCTTTCTCACCATATGTGCTCACAGAATGCCCTTTACTGAATGATAAGTTTATGCCAAAGACAAGGCAATTGTCTAAATGGTGAGTTGCTTCAGCATCACATCTTTTATATCAGGCATGAAAGGAGAGAGTAATGACTTAAATTTGACTAATCTCCCCACATGCTATTATTTTGATACTTGCTAGGAAAGTGTTAAAGAACTACTTAGAACTTGCTTATGGCTATCTCGATTTCATACTTCACTGGGCTTTGAGAAGAACTCTGATCTTCGCTGATGTTTGTACACTTTGCTAGCAAGCATTTTACATGATATTGAATGGGTTCTAAATCACATTTTTGGACTTAATTCCTTATTCCTTAGCACAACTTCTATCTGGAAGGTTAATGTGACCTGACTTATTGATGTAAACTAAGCATATACATTTGAAAATAGTCCAAATTAAGCTTAAATAAGATCATCAGACCATCAGAAGAGTTGTTTACATTTTGTTATTATAGTAAAATGGACTTCTATTGGGAATCTGTTCTTATGTTGACTGGGGAATGTGGAAGTATAATCTCTAAGTGTTTCCTTGGGATAAATGTTTATGTAAAGGAAAAATGTGCATGGGTGAAATACCAGTATCAATTTCATCTTCCAATATCTGACTCATTTTTGTTAGGTTTTGGAATTACCTACCCCCACGTAATTTTAATACTTCTTTCTTTTTCAGTAGGACTCCATGTCTTATGATAAATGATTTTACTGCTTCTTTTTAATCTTAATAAGAAAAATGTAAGGTTTTTGTAATTGTTGATTTTCAAAAAGCAATCTGATCTCATAAGAAAGATAATAAAAAAGGAACTTTAGCATTAACCTCATTTAACTCTTTCATCATACTTCAAAAGACCACCCCCTTCTATGTTGCCAATATTTCATCACTTGGACATCATCACTTCCCCCTTTTGACAATTTAGATGATCAATTTCAGTTGTCTTTTAGAACTCAATTGTGTTAAAAGAGAAGCCCATTAAAACCTGTGGCATTACATCTATCTTATTTTTTGCTATAGCCTCTGTGCACCAGTTCAAGTGTGTAAGCATTATCATTGAGAAGTCCCGAAATGCAGTTAGAATCCATTTATGTACGATAAGTATTTTTAAATTCTCCTTCACCAAAAGATAACCAACATATGATGTACTTTTAGTGTGATCCATTTACATTTCATTCAGGTTTCTGATGTGGTACATAAAGCCTAAAGGATTCTTCTGTTTATTTTTGTTTAATTGGTCTCACGTCTCAGCAAAATTCCACTTTTCTATATGATATCATTCTCTTCCATTAGCTTTATCTTTGAAATTATAGTGGATAGTTTTATAATTTTTACATCATCAAAAATCAACTTATCATGAATTTGTAAGTACATTTTAGGACCTCTAGTTACAAGTATTACAGAAAACTAGAAATGATGTTAAACTTTTCAGCAGGGATGATTTTATCAAACAGCTCTATAATGTTATTGAAGGGAAATGCTGCATGTTATTTCGGATCATAGACTGTGAAAGTATTAGCAGTTAATAACTACAAGCAAAACATAAAGATTAGACTACTGCTAAAAGTGGATGAACTTTCAAGTTCCTCAGTCTAAATTCAGATTACTGTGACCTTTTATAAATGTGAATTTTAGACGTGGTAAAAACCATGTTAAGAATCTCATTTTATTGTTAGGTAATCTGCAGCTAAATAAATTTAAGGGGTTTGCCCGAGATCACATAGTTAACTCAAGATAAAGTCAAGCCAAGACTACAGCTTTCTCAGGGCTTTCCCACTATTGAATATTGTCACTCAGAGATTGCCAAGCCACGAATGTGCTCCACTTTATTAACACTACAAATCTCCAAAATGCCAGTAAGAAGAAATTAAACACTCATTAAGTACCTACTGTGTATCTAGCACTGTGCTAAAACATCATGAGATAAAATAGATTCATCTCTTTCTGTTTTATTATGTAATAATGTTAAACTTCTCTATTAGTATGTAGTGAAGCTATCTTTACAGAGATGCAAGTTATTCCCCCATCTTCTCTCTTGACAAATAGGTTAAAAATAAACAACTACCTGGAAATGTTTCAAAGGCACGTTTCATTAACTTTGAATTTCCTTATACAAACCTATAGAGCTGCAGGTCGGAAGGAATATTTTCTATATCTTTTCTGCAGTCAGTGGTGTACTGGAGCTGGCCTGTAGTGACTTGCAAGAGCTGATTGTGCCACCTCTTCTCATCTCAGTGTTCACTGATGTCAGGTTAGAAGCCTGAAATCAGCCATAATGGGTATATTTACACCACAGAAATTGGCGAATGCTGCAAATCAGTAACCATCTCTCCTAGTCAGTGTCTGCTGTTAAACATTTACCAACACACCAATGTACAATGCATTGGTTGAACAAAATTGGACTAGCTATTTTACTTCTTAAGCTACTAACTGCTCCCTCTGTGAAGTAAGAATGAGAATATATAGAGGTTCATGTGAAAGTACTTTGAAACTGAGTTTCAAGTAGAATGACTAATATCACAGTAATTAGAGGTACATGTTCACTAATAAAATATGAGACACTTGCAAAACCAATATAGTATTGGTAGAACTAGAATTTTATAACGCTGCATCTACACATAAACTGGCCAGAAAAAAAGAAAATGATGGAATTCAGAGCTAAGTTCAAAGTCTGATTCTTATAGTGGACATCAAATAACATAAATAGGTACCCAATAGAATATAGTAATTATTGGGCCTAAAGTGTTATTCCTACTCTTTCCCCCATGCCATAATTCTTCCGTGCCTCTGATGAATTAGGTTTAGGAAGGTGGATAAAATATTTCCTGTATGTAGGCTACAAAGGCCTCTGCAGAAAGGATTTTCAATTTTCTTTTTATCACCTACTTAATATAGACCTCTGCATATGAAGGGCTCACAGATAAAAAAAATATATATATACATATATTGACAGATTGACCTCTTGAGGTTACAAATTCCTACTTTCCTTTTCATGACACTTCAAAATACTTTAAGAAGTCTTATTTAAATCTGCATGGAAATCCCTACCCTTTGAAATAGTGTCACTGCCTTTGACATTTGCAATGTGGTTAAGTAAGTTATATATTGAAACTACAAAATTCTCTTCTGATTTCAAACACTTCTGGGAGTGTGCTTGGGAAAAGCGAGTCATGTATATTGCTCAGCTCTTATTTACTTTTTAATAAAAAAAAATTAAAAACTCAAAGACCTTTGTGTGTGACACATCACTAGCATCAGATTGTGAAGCATCAAAACATGATGCAGACCTTTTCTTTTTTTCCCATGTGAACTCAGTGTTGAAACTAGTCCTCAGGAGTTGCTACTTCAAGCTGAATGACCCTGAGAAGCTAAAGAAATCAAACCTTTTTAGTTAAAACCATCATAACCAGAGAGATGTGGGCTTAAATTTAGGTTCCATCACCTACAATCTCCATGATCTTAAACTGGTTATTTAACCTTCCCAAGCCTAGTTTCTTCATCTGGGAAATAGCATCTATTCATAGGTTTGTGGTGAAGATTAAATGAAAAAATAACAACAATATACTTAAAGCTCTTAACACTGTCTCTGGCCCATTATGAATACTAAGTAAATTATTATTATCACTGCTACTTTTTTAAAAAATATGTGTTTTAATTGATTTTTTTAGAGAGAAATAGAAATACCGGTGTGAGAAAGAGGCATTGATTGGTGCCTCCTGCACACCCCCTCCTGGGGATCAACCCTACAACCCGGGCATGTGCCCTGAGTGGAATGGAACTGGGACCTCTCAGTCCATGGGACATCACTGAGCCACACTGAGCAGACAATCATTGCTACTTTTTAATAAATTGTGTATGTTTTTACTCCTAGGTTTACTCTTAGCTTGCCAAATCACATAAAATATGCCTCTCTGTCCCTTTGTCTCCTCTCATGAGAAGCACATTTAAGATCATCACTTTTTGCTTCCCTGGGATGATATAATGATTAATTAATTCATGGTGGACTGAATTATTCTTGTATGTACAGTACTGGAAGTTCTACTTTTTTTTTTTTAAAGAAAGGATCACCAACCCTACTTTTGTGGCAAGACAAATCATCTCATAGTCTTAAAAAAACGTATCACAAACTTTACTAAAGCAGTTTTAAAGCAAAATTAATTTTATGCACTTTTACAAATGAATTCATGCCCTGGCCAGTTTGGCTCAGTGGTAGAGTGTCGGTCTGCAGACCAAAGAGTCTCAGGTTTGATTCCAGTCAAGAGTACATACCTGGATTGTGGTTGGTCCTCGGCCCTGGTCAGGGTGGTGCATGAGGCAACCAGTCGATGTGTCTCTCTCGCGTCGATGTTTCTCTCTCTCTCTCTCTCTCTCTCTCTCTCTCTCTCTCTCCCTCTCCCTCTCCCACTCTGTCTGAAGATAAATGGAAGAAAGTGTTCTCAGGTGAGGATTTAAAAAAAAATGAATTCATGTTATGTTGCATACTTCAGACTGGGAATACATGAAAGAACTATTTGAACAGTTGAAAGCAAAGTACGAGAGATTTTCTATTTCAGTATGCCCAGGGATGACTGATTTACGTTTTATATTATATAACCTCTATACATATATTACTCCAAAGAATGAACCAACATATTGATAAATATGTAGAACAGAGTCCCTGAAAATTCATATATATTATTTAGATATTATAAAAGAATTAGTTTTGGGAGGGTGGGGTGTAGATTTTGGGTGATGAATTATAGAGAGCTAATATATAATTATAGAGAGCTAATATAGATAGCTAATATATGAGAGCTTTTATAATATCTCATATTTTGGTAGATGTTTTAGAACTGGAAGCCCTTAACAGAACCTTTCTGTGGAACCAAGCACAAAGCTCAATTGTGGAAAGATTAAACATGAGAGGAGAAATAGAGAAGACCCCTATGAACTAAGAGTGCCCTATGCTATGTGCTTCATCTCACATTCCAGACAAAAAAATTTCTGGGCTTGTGCATAGCAACTTTGCATGTAATATAATATTAAGTTAAAAACTGTTGGCACAGTGGGATTCCATACTCTTTATTCAGATTCATCTAGAAATTTTCATGTTCAGTTGTTGGAAGAATTATAATATTTTAAGAGGAAGAATATTATATTACTCCTAAACTTTTAGATTTCTTTCTTTAAATATAAATACAAATTAATATTCCTTATTTGAAAATATGTTGAGTGTGAACTGTCACCATTATATTAAATGCTGTTGAATATAACATTTTTTGCTTTTATTTCTAAAATGTTGGTTGCTTGAAATAATCATATATTTTGGCTCATCAAATGGTTGATATCTAATTTCATTATGACATAAGTTCTAACATATTTTTGGCTTTAAAATCCAGCATTTTTGAGTAACTTCTTTGCTTTGCAATATGTTAAAACTTGAAAGAATGTGAAGGGAACAGAATAAGGAGGAGGAAATACGGCAGGACCAAGAGTGTGTCAGAGAATGTTCAGTTTCATGGGGAGAGAAGATTTGAGACAGCAGTAGAATATTATAGTTAACCCTAAAGCCATACGATCAAATGTTTTTGTTTCTCAACTAAGGGAACCTGTCCATTGAGGTTAAATGACATAACTTCAACTGTCCAGCCAATACATAGTTACAGAAAGTGCCAAGAGAGAAGTGGGATGTGTGAGTAGAACTGAAGAATGGGTTGTTGTGAGATATGATGAAATTCAACTAATACTACTTACTCTGTGTCAAATTTACTATGTCTTTTACATGATCATAACAAGCTTGTATATTAAATATTATTTACCAATGTCCAAAGAAATAAAGTAGCTTTCCCAAGGACTCAAAAGCATTGTATCACAGATTCACGCCCGCATGTTGTGACCATAAATATGGCCTTCCATAGCACACTGATTTGGTGGGTAAAGGCATCGCAAGTGTTGAGTTGGTCTGAAATAAAAAATAGGACTGATATGTTGGAGGAACAGTAGATAAAACACCATGCTTAGCAAAAACAGAGCTTCCATACTGGGAAGTAGTGTGATAACTGCATCTATTAGGGAAAAAAATAAAGATATATTCAATTTACACATAAAATCCACGGTGAGTTTGTTTCATACAAGACAGAGTATTACAATATTAATTAAAGCAGAAAGGGAGGGAGAGAATTAATAACTGAAATAAAATAGTCTGGCTGATGAAAAATATTCTATATATGTTTATGAATGATTGTAATATATTTTAATACCAAAACTGTCATGGAAACAAAAGGATGCCTCACATTATAACAGTCATTTTCTCTATGTGATAGATTATAGGTAATATTTTTTCTTTTTCATGCATTTCTTTTCTCTTCAAGTTTTCTACAGAAAGCTTGCCTTTACTTTATAATTTAAAAAATTAATTTATTTGTAAAAATAAATACATACATGGAAACTAGATTATTTCCTGACTTGAAACATTTAAATATAAAATTTAGAACAGCTTGCACTGAATTAGAGCATGAGTAGTTCATTATTTTATCAATACAGTTTTTTCAATTCAGTTTTGTCCTAATTAAGATTAAAAACTTAAGTTAATCTTTTAAAAAATGTATCTTTATTGTTGAAAGTATTACAGATGTCCCTCTTTTTTTCCTCATTGACCCCTTCACCTCCCCCCTTCACCTCCCCCCCCCCACTTCACCACACTATTGTCTGTGTCCATGGCTTATGCATATATACATATAAATTCTTTGACTCATCTCTTGCCACCCCCACTTCCCTCTGAGGTTCATCAGTCTGTTCCTTGATTCCATGTCTCTGGATCTATCTTGTTCATCAGTTTAGTTTGTTCATTAGATTCCACATATAAGTGAGATCATGTGATACTTGATTATCTTATTTTATAAATTTCTCACAACAAACTTATAGATTTTAAATGTCAGCTTGTATATAAGCAAATACTTTCCAATATGGCTTTTAAAATTGTACTCTGGGCTTTGGCTTGTTAAGTTGACTGATATTATCTGATTATGCTAATATAATTTTAAAAGAATATTCATTTTTGTTATTTTTCACATGTGGAATCTGTTTCTGAGCAAATACTGAATCCTGATAATTTAGATTGGTCTATTCAATTTCAAACTCGACATTAGATTTATAATAAGCACACAGTAAACTCTTACTGACTGTATTCGGATCAGCTTCTATGTTTTTTAATTTCACAGAACGTTATGACCTGTGACTTTAGTTCTTGACCTGTTTTAATGTTGTTGTTTTTTTTCAATCTATCTGCTACATGTTGATGACATTTATTTATTTGTTCATTTATTTATTTTTAATCCTCACCCGAGGATATTTTTCCATTGATTTTTAGATGGAGTGGGAGGGGGGAAGGGAGAGAGAGAGAGAGAGAGAGAGAGATGAGAGACACACAGCGATTGGGTGCCTCCTGCACCACCGTGACTGGAGTCAGGGATTGAACCTGCAACAGAGGTACATGCCCTTGACCGATATTCGAACCTGTAACTCATTGAGCCAAACCAGCCAGGGCTTGATGACATGATTTCTTGTGATTTTTTTAGAGTTCAATAGGATAAGTTCCATTTATTTTGTGTTTTTTTTTTTCCAAACATGTCCTAAAAAATGAGTAATTTATATTCCTTTGGATTATTCAAATAACAAGCCAAACATTACAAAGCTTAATTTTTTCCTTCTGTTAGCAGTTCTAAAGGAAAGGTTATTAATGCAAGTATTTTAATTGCATATTTCTAAAGTATCTCTACCCATTATTTTCTTTAAAATTTTTTTTCTTTATTGATTTTTAGAGAGAGAGGAAGGGAGAGGGAGAGGGAGATAGAAACATTGATGAGAGAGAACACTGATTGGCCACCTCCTCCATGCTCAGGCCCACAACCTGGGCATGTGCCCTGACCGGGAATTGAACCGGCGACTTCTTGGTGCATGGGTCGACACTCAACCACTAAGCCACACCGGCCGAGCACTACCCATTATTTTCAAGTAAGATGCTTGGTGATCAGGATTTAGTTTTTAGAACATAATTTTTATTAATATTAATGAATTAATATTCTAGGTATGTCCTCCCTATTAAAAAATTAAAATATTTCTTTGCTCCATAAAATCTTTTGTGAAATCACTGTGAGCTGAGAATTGTCACAAGACTTACATTTTTCTATTATCTTTTTCCGGATGTGCTGATCTTTCCATAATGCTCATTTGCCTGTTCTGCGTTTAGATGTCAGGTGCTTGAGGGTAAGAAGGCACCTCACTAACACCTCACTAACTGTCTGTGGTATCTTATAAGGTGCTTGGATCTAGAAATGTTGAATGCTTGTACCTCTCTGATACTGTTTTGAAATAAGCCAATAATTTTGCCTTCAGCATTTCTTTTCAACATTCAAGTTGCTTATTTTGTATTACATATAGAAGTTGCTTTGGTATTTTGTCTATGACCAACCATAGTTAAGTGGATTCCAGCTAATTTATTTATAGTGTGATCACAGAGTCACATTTGATGTGATCTTTCACTCCCATCCAAATAATATAACATTATATTATTGCCTGCTAGTTATTTTGTTCCTCATCTTAGAATAAGATTAAAACACAATTCAGTATGACTTTCATACTGCCAAACTATTCCCAACCATTGACACTCCCTGATGGAAATGATTTTTGACTAAGTTTGAATTTCACCCAGTTTAAACATGTAAACACAAATGCATTTTTTAAAACTAGTCAACTGCGTTAACTGACATTTGTAACCACACACAGATAACACTCACAAGACTTTCCTGTATCATTTTACATTAAGAACACCTGCTTTCTCAAAGCTGTGAGAACTTCAGGCTGTGCCACAGTCTCTGCAAAACGTGCAAACTGTAGGCATGGAATCAACGTCTGTGGGTCCGTCACCATGTTAACATGCGTGGTATGGTTTTTGCTCATTCAGTTACCTTTGTGAAAAAATGCTTAGATGTTCTCCTCTGAAAATTCCTTATGAACCTTCTCTACTGAGAATAGGCTTTCTTAAAACACTTATGATAACAACAGGTCAATGATGCATTTCACATTGTGTAACACATTCAGCATGTGGCCTTCACCCCAAGAAAAATAAAAAAATGCAAAAGATCAATTCTGGTTTGGGGGGGGACAAAGGAAAAAAAAAGGGGGAATGATAATGGCATAGTGTATTTTTCCTGTTTTAGAAGTTTGTAGTGAGGTTTGAAATTCTAATATTTCTCTATCAAATGAAATAAAATAAAATTTTGTTTTTTTCACATTCAGTCCTCTAGATATATTTGCTCTCCCCTGGAAAGCTTCATGAATTATTCTTTAAAGAGGAAATAATATTATATAAAATCTAAACCAAGTATTTCAATACCACAACGACCAGAATCTAATACTCCTCCCCTTACATTTGGATGGCTGGAATATGTTCCCTTGAATAGGAGATATTAATAAAAACAAAAACAAAAAAACAGACAATGTATTATTGGACAGCGCTGAAAGTGGGAGAAAAGCTATCCCCTTACTCTTTCAGCAGGTTCCACATAAGATAATAAATATGTCAAGAACTATCGGAAACCCCCTTCCACACCAGAGGTGACGATTAACTTCTCAGTTTGCATGCTTTTCAAATAAACAAAGTGTGTCAACAGTGATGGGTCTGAACGTTTTGGAGTATTTTATTGCCTTTTAAAATGAATAGTATACTTATCAGTATTAAAATATATTTTACTGATTTTACAAAATGTTAAATTGCCTAAATGGTGAGCTAGTAAAAATATATATGTTTTATGTTGTTGTTTTTCTGTGGGTTGAAGCAGTGTTTTTGATAAAATGTAACTTGGACAGTGGAAGTTGAATAAGTCAGTATAATACAGGTAAAGCATTTATGTGTTTGGATTTTTAAGTTAAATATGAGATTTTGTAAAACAATAGGCATAGTTTTAAATTCTCTTTTTCCAGGTGATTACTTAGTCACTGGCCAATTATTGTGCCTTTCACAGCTTAGTTTGTACTCTCTGAGAAGATTCCATTCTGTATAGTATATAAACTAAATGTTTGCTACTAATTTATTTTGAGTACAAGATTACACAACGATATTTACCTACATTTCAGGTACCCTGGCTAATTATATGACCTCAAAAATAAACAAGAAAATAAAGGATAAAAGGAAAATGAAAGAAATGCATTAATATTCTTAATGCTTAAGAAATGTTTCTTCAGTAATTTTTTGAGTGTTATTTATAAAGATACTTTTCAAATTTCACTTATTTCTACATACTATACTTGCTATAGGCAATGTTGTATGTTTCTCTAAATTCTCTTTTCTCTTTGTTTTTTCAGTTACTGGCTGACAAACAAAGTTCCCATCAAAAGACCCAGTACAGGTCTCCTCATGTATACTCTTGCCACAAGATTCTGTGATGAAATTCACCTGTATGGATTCTGGCCATTCCCTAAGGATTTGAGTGGAAAAGCCGTCAAATATCATTACTATGATGACTTAAAATATAGGTACTTTTCCAATGCAAGTCCTCACAGAATGCCATTAGAATTCAAAACATTAAATGTGCTACATAATAGAGGCGCTCTGAAACTGACAACAGGAAAGTGTGTAAAGCAATAAAGCACGTTTGAAAACAGACAAACTGAATATGCACTTCTTTTCTGAAGATGCTTCCTAAGATCTGAAAATAGGATCCAAAACAAGACTGGGCTTCAGCATCCACCAATTACCTGAAAGGTGATAAAGGACATTCATGAGAAATCCACTACCAGCTGAGGAAATACCTGCAAAGTGCTCTAAAAATTAGATATTTTGTCTTCAAGGGTCCTAGTAAGTGCCACTTCCACGAAGAACACAGTTTGAATGTATAATCAGTAGTGTTTACAAGATCCAACAATGCACTTGTCATTCGTTACTGAAACAGAAATGTCCATCACAGTCGGGCTGCCACTGCATGCCAAGCACATGAGAAGAGGAACCCAGGAACAACTCAGCCCTTGGGGAAATTAACCCTCCTTGTCAGCAGATATGAAAATGGAAACAGTTTGAGCAGCGAAATTTATAGGATTAAACAACTCAAGTAAATGCCTTCAGTCAGGACTCTGAGTCTGATCATGTATTTTATTGTTTCTGTTTTTGTTTGTCTGGAATCTCTTTCGGTTTGGGTAGTGGGGTGCTTAGAAATCCTAAGACAAATATGACTGAGAAAAAACCTTCAAGTAATCATTTTTAAAGTTCTTAAATTTTTAAAGAGCAATCACACAATTACTTTGTAAAAAAAAGTTTTATTTTGCACAACTCTAAACCTCCAGAGTTTTTCCCAGTGGTGTAGAAGGTACCAGCTAAACTGTACCATTAAGTAATCTTGAGCCATTCTAAAGGAAATATGTTCTACGTCACCTGAGATGGTAATATTAGCCGAAACAATGTACTTTTGGTACCAAAGATTATTCTGATGTTTCTACACAACAAACCGTTCTCCTTTTGTGAAAATAATATATTAATGTGTTATTCTACTAATGTGAAAGTTCTCTCTAGATATTTAAATTTTTCCAAACTCCAACTTTATTTTTATTTCAAGGAAGACTTCCACGGCTTTTCCATTTCATAATAATTTTGTGGAAGCATTTTGCCCTTTAGAATAAATGACTGATAGGGTTGAATGTGACTTCCAGCTCTTTGATATCTCCCTTATTCAGGTGGAAAGATGGCGCGCTCTTTGTATCACAGTGAAATTTTCTCAGTGCAGAAATAACATGACGAAAAGAGTGTTGGTTCCATAACAGAGATGATTCATCTTAAGAGGTTTAACAGTGAAACTGTGTCAGTATTTTGCACTTTGAATGAATTAAATTGACCAACATTTAGTCTGTGGGTAAATTTATTCATGTTATCATATTAATATGTTTTCAAAGAAGCACATAAAATTATTAACAAAGTGGTTTAAAGTGTTTTAGCATATAACAGAATTGACCCATAGGCCTGTTTACTGGTAACCTACCCTACACTGGTAGGTGATTCTGATGGTAAATTGTTTCTTTCGAAAGGAGAAGTGCTCTGTTCCCACTTCTACTCTTACTCTTGGTCTGAAACAACTGAGATAACTTCTTGTTTTTTAGGCAAAACAGTCTGAGGAAAGAAGAATAGGGCACAGAATATGTATGTTTTGTTTTTTAGGGAAGACAGTCTAAAAAAATAAATAATTAGCATGGATAAGGTATATATATGTTATGAAAAATATTATTCTCAGGAGTACAGTTCTCAATATATTGATATGTGCTATTATTTCTAAAAATATGGTTGAACTGTGTGATATAGGAGACTATATTTTCTGAGAATTCATGTGTCTCTAAGAAAACAAAACAGAATGAATAAAGGAGATACATAGCTAAAAATGGATAGAACGTAATGAACTTTTATCATTAACCTATTATCTATTGGAAATTTAAAAAGAATTGGGCACATGTTTTGAATGTAAAGTTGAAAATCTGATTGACTTAATAAATCAAAGGTGTGTGGGTGATTTATAGAACCTTAATTTCAACTACTTGTGAATAAATTGTTTGAGTAGCCTTTAATTTGAATTTAATAGAAATTTTGAGGTCATAAGTAAATTCTTATAGGTAAAATCCATCTCAAAACTCATTCAAAGTATGTCTGAAAAAGCAGCAGCAAGGTACCTTGCCATTTTTACTGCATTTTCAGCAAATGCATTTAAATAATTTTAAGGCCACAGCAAAAGCATCCCAGCCTTTCATCGTCCTGTGCATTGAAGTTTATCTCATAGATGCATTGAGTAGTGCCTTTTCAGCTTCACATTGCTTTGTTACCCTATGCTTTGTGCTCTCTAAATACGTTGCCCAGTTCTGAAAATGTTCGGCATATAAAAAAGGGCTTCAGTATCAACTGAGACTACTTTCGTTCATCTCAGGGAACTTTCAGTACTCCAGAATGAATTCAATTAAAGGCATTTAGTATTCAACTAATACAAACTGGACATGATCATTTCATTCCCTGTTGTATACCTTTCCATCCATGCCTCCCCCTTCAAGATCTACTGTGGCCTTCCTACAGGGTTGGAAGGCTAACAGCAAGAAAAAAAAATTGAGATTTAACCAACAAGGGGGCAAAGGGGATCATGATAAAATCTAATTATAAAAACATACTTGAAATATCTGTTTTTTTTTTTCTTTTGTACTATTATGTGTTCACAGCTTTAATTTTTTTTATTTCGTTTTTACAATTGAACCCTGTACCTGGCAATGCTCAGGCAGCTGATTGTGAAAGATTCTTGTCCTTTAGAGAACATGGTTGTTACTGTGCTGTTGACATGAATAGGCTATGGAAACATTTTCATCACTATCACCCAGCCTGTTCTGTAGTTAATAGTAAGTTTGCTGGTATAAAAAAAAAAAAAAAAAAAAGAATCAGTAACAGATTTTCTGGGCAAATCTAATTATTCAGCCCACAGGACTGACGAAATTACTGTGGAAGTTTTTCTATCTGAAAGGAGGTGCTGGGCATTCAAATGTCTTTATGTAATGTATATCCTATGAAATGTATATCAACTGCTAATGGGAATTTCTACATATATGCTTATGGAAGAATTTATTTCAATAATGCTATGCTTGCATTGGTGGGATAGTGGTGAGCATAGCTGCCTTTGACATGCTATGGGTAGTGTACATACCAACTAGTTATTAAGCTACTACATAGGAAAAGGATGAAGAAAATAATTTATTTCAAATTGAGCCAGTCAGTTACAATGCACACAATGTGGTATTTGGTTGATAAAAGAGTTGTTTTCACGTGGTTATTGTTGCAAGTAGCTATAATTGTGGAAGGGGTATAGGAAGAGTTAAATAGAGATAGTTGTTACCTCTACAAATTTAAAAAATTTCCCCATCAGACATTATCAATATACCAATGTTTTAAAAATTAATGAGAAAAGGTTATTGTATTTAATGAAAGAAAATCCAAATAAAGACCACCTAGAAATAGATATTTTATTATATATGTGCTATAGATATATCTATACAGTACAAATAGACATGTGTGATGCATATATACAATGCTATATATGTGTGTTTGTGTGTATACACACTGAGTCTGTAATATACACACAGTTGATTTGTGTTATGCTAACATCTTCAGGGGCAACACTGTGAAGCACCCTGGAGATAAGACCACTTCAGAATCAAGAAGTTCTTTTGAGACTTCAGTTGCTAACCTGCTTTAAGAGGGATCTACTTTATAACTGAATTCTATGTTGTTCATGCCTAGAGTTACCATAAGGGTCTAGTCTGTCCAAATCTTAAAAAAAGAAAAATTAAAAAAAAAAAAAAAAAGTCTTCAAGCTGGCAACGTATTTGAATTGCAGTTTTCAGATTGTGGCTTCAGGCCCTGTGTCTCCCCTTTAAGTAGCACCTTTTAATAGACACTGTTTTTTGTGTAGGCAAAAGCACAAGTGGTTCAAATGTATATAGCAGGAAAAACGTTTACAGAGATAGCATTGCTGCACAGAATAATTGCTACTGAATATTTCTTATATAATGTGTGGAATTGAAAGATGAGGTTTATTCTGTCCAATTCATTCTGTTCAACACTGTTTCTCTATTGTTTATGTAGAACAGTTGGGTGTCACTGTTTTATCATTTGTAAAATTGTAAAATAAATTAAATCCCCCCTTTTTTTCAATTTTTCTCTTATTTCTTATATCCAAGCCCTCGGTTTTACTTTGTACATCAATATAAGGTCATAGTTTTTGACAAGCTTTAGCTAATGCTTTTGTCTTCCCTGCTTCTCAGCCCCAGCCATTGGCAAATTTGGCATTTATTTTAAAGTATATGCACAAGCTATGAACAAAATCAAAAGCCCTTGAACACCAGTAAATCCTTAACAATTTTATGTGTGGTGCGTTGTGTTTGTAGTTGAAGGGGTGGAATGTTACAAAAGTTACAGTCGTTCATATTCAAGTCATAGTCCTACTAACTGCTGTCAGCCGGTCACTACAGCTTCATGACTGGAGAGGCGAGTGGCTTCTTACACACTGCATAGTCTTAAGGCATCCCTGTGATCTGTGATTTCAAATGCTATTACATCCACTGCCCTGGCCGGTTTGGCTCAGCGATTAGAGCATCGGTCCGCGGACCAAGGAGTCGCGGGTTCAATTCCAGTCAAGGGTACGTACCTCGGTTGCGGTTCGGTTCCTGGCCCTGGTCAGGGTCCTGTGGAAGGCAACCAGTCAATATGTCTAGCTCACATCGATGTTTCTCTCTCTCTCTCTCTCACTCCCCACTCCCACTCTGTCTGAAAATAAATGGAAAAAAATCCTCGGGTGAGGATTAAAAAAAAAAAATGCTATTACTCCACTTGCTGCTGTTTGCAGTTCACCTCACAGAAGATGGTTCTGGAAAACTACATGTTTACATCTTCTTCCATGGCTTTCTATAACTGACGAGTGTATGTTTGCAGGCTCTGCACTATTTTCTCCAGAAATTATTACATAAGGTCACTTTTAGCATTCTGCAATTTTGAAACATTTGCAAGAGACCAACAGTGAACCATGGTTAATAAATATAGATTTTATTTATATTTGCATAATTACCTTTAATTTCAAAGATCCATATACTATGGGTCATTGCTATCTATTCTGGGGATATAATCAGATGTTATGATAAACCTATGGGATAGATATTGCAAATATCCCTGTAATACAGATTAGATTAAATGAGAGGTTGTGTGACTTTTGAAGGTCACATGGTTCAGAAGAGAGAGAATCAGGAACCCAAGGGGTCAGTCTGACTTCATTGTCCACTGTCTTAGCCATCACATTTTGATGTTGCTTTTGTTAAACTGGCAAGGGGTTCCCTGGGAAACTTAATTTTGCAAATAAATTATTTTGTAATGAGCACAGCTCAAAAGTATAGGTGAGTATACAAGAGGGATATATAATTTTGGCTTAAGACAGTGCCCTAAATAGAAGAATCATCTCCGATGACAAGATACATGCCTTCTGGTTCAGAGGCTTTCCCCCTGGCTGGTGCTGCATAAACACTGCCAATTCTTGCTCCAAATTCATATATTTTTTTTCATACAAGGTGGATTACACTTACGTTAGACTCTGACATTATGTATCACAAAATTTATTACATAACAGCTATATTAAAGTCTAATTGTGAGGTTCCTATACAAACATTTTGATAGAATTGGGTGTTTCATTAATCTCCATTAGCAGCTATTTACATAAATATGTTAAGGTTGAACTTCTGCGGATAGCTAAGTTCATCCATTTTATATTAATTTTTTAAAAAGTAGTTTCCCTCTGTTCCTGGAAATGGAAGTAACATCTCCACAGGTAATGACTCCCCCTATACACTATCTTCATTGTGCACAAGCCCATGAAAGGTAAAAAAAAAAATCTCGGATATAGGAATAAAATTATTGTTCAATCCACTCCTAAAAGAGATTTTAGTCACTTTGGTGCTTAATTTCTGAAATCTCAATAAACAAATTATGTGAAAGAATTGAATACCAATATAAATCTCTCTTTTTTTGCTTCCAGATTGCTGATTTCTGATTCAATCACCAAAGTAGAATTTCTCAAGTAAGCACAAGACAATACTGGTCCAGGACATGCTCCAGAAAATGTCTCCATGAATGACAATTCTGCATATCTCCCCCGTGGAGATTCAGAAGATTCATTCATTAGCATAGAAAAAAATCTGAGAAATTTTGCAATTGAGAAAGATATTTTATTGTTTAAAAAATCATAGATAATTTTGTACATAACTTGTGTCAAGTATGAAATTATGTTCTACAGACCATACTTGAGATAACACTTCTGAATATAACAAACAATACAAGATAACAGATAAGAGCTACAGTTAGAAAGGCTGATGCTGACTTTATTCAGCATTATCTTTTCCTGTAGATCAAAATATTTTTGTAATAATATTTTCAAGGATAAAAATAAGTTAAAATAACATTTATTCTCTAAATATTGTATATTAATTTTTACATTAACAATTATTCTCTCTAAGTTATTAATCACACCATGGTTAAATTCCTAAGAACAGTCCCAAAGCTACACAGTATTGCTCATTCTAAGCAATGCTTACAAATTGGTTTAGCATTAAGACATTAATAGCACAGGAAGAAAAAAAAGTGCAATGAAGTGCTAATTTACATTTCTAGAGCCACTCAGTATATTATAGTAAGCTCTCTCCCTGCTGTCTGTCCAGCTCAGCTTCCTTACCTCCAACCTGCCATCACCACACAGATGGGCTGTGTATGAGCACATCTGCCAGCACTGCCACAGTGTAAACACACTCAGCTGGTAGCAGATGTTTTCCAGGAGAGATTGCTACCACTGGAGTTGTTCCGCTTTGGATTCTATGTTAGTTGATCTCCATGATTGGGCATAAGGTCATTGTGTTCAAATAGATCATTTGTCTCTCAGGTATAGAATGATAAGAGGGTAGATGCAGGCTCAACTGCTTGATGTTATCATGCACATGTGTGCAGAAATGCCTCTGAAGGCTCTTAATAAGTCAAAATTTTTCTTTTTTAAAATATGAGCCTTTATAAGATTTTTTTTTTACTGAGTTCTTCAAAGGTAAAACATGGGCTTAGTAAAAGAAAAATAAGTATACTCTCTAATTTTCTATGGTAATTGTTGCAACGTTTAGTGTTCTTGTGAGTTGTTATGATAATTGTCTGTATTCATAGTTCTGAGTCCTACTTTCTATCCATATACGAGGCATTCATTTAAGGGGTAATTTAATTCTATAGACATTATTGGCATGTTTTACTTATGTGAGTTTACCAACTCATTTAATATGGATACATTTGAAAATTACTTGATAGTATGTAAAATCTAAAAATACTTTATCTTATAAATGGTTAGCTTTTTTGGGCATTTATAAAGTAATGCTACCTACTAGGCACTCAACAAAACACAAAGAATAACTTTCCTCATGGTTATCAAAATTAAAATAGAAAAGACATACAAAAAAATAAATAATCATATCCTATTGTGACAAGTATTATATTCCTAGCATGCCCAGAGAGTTAGGGGAGCATAGAGGAAGCCAGGCAGAGGACACAGGCTACACTGAGCATGGTTTGCACTAATAGTTTAGATTCTCTTAAAAACACAGCTCAAAGGCAGTCTATTGGGCAAATGGTTCCAGGAAGCAAGAGTAAGGAACCAGGGCACCATAGACTGAATGTCTGTGTCCCTCCAAAATTTATATGTTGAAACCTGATCCCCAATGTGATGGTATTTGGAGGTAAGGCCTTTGGGAGCTGATTAGATCATGGGGAAAGAGCCCTCATGAATGAGATTAGTGTATTTATAGAAGAAACACTAAATTGTTGCCTGCCCCCCTACACCATGTGAGGACACAGCAGGAAATGGCCGACTTTGAACGAGGAAGCAGGCTCTCACCAGACACCAAATCTGCAGGTGCTTTGATTTTGGACTTCACAGCCTCTAGAACATGTTTATTTATGGGCCACCTAGTCTATTATGCTCTGTTATAGCAGACTGAATGGACTAAGACTCAGGGAAAGTGTAACAGGAAAGGAGAGAAAGCCTAAATAAAGATATGTTTTCAAATTGACTGCTTCTGCGAATACTGGGTGCTTAATCCCACTTGGACTAACTGAGGAAATTTACACTAAGGAGTTCAGGATTCAAGGGATAAAAAGAGAAAGCAACTACACATCATACCCTCTCCCTCACTGAGAGTTTCCCTATGAGTCATAAATTTCCAGAACTTCTCAGTGACACATGTGAATTCTAAGCTAGCTCCCACAGCTATCCCAAAGCATATGCCGGAGTCGCATCCAAGGAGTATGCAAAAGAGGTAATGCAGCTTGACATGAGGCACTGTCTGCACAATATTGTTTGATGAATCAGTGGCTGGAATTAGAGGTGAGGTGGAGAAAAATTGAGGTAGTACACAAGGTGTTGAATATGGTGATTCTAATGCACCATATACATAGGTTTGTGCCCTCCATTAATTCCAATACATAATTCTCCAAATTATTAGATTGCTATAAACTCTACAGAATAGTTTGTATAAGAGAGTTAGTTTGGCAACTGTAGTCCCATCAACTGTGAATCATTGTGAGTGATAAGTTGTTACTTATCATCTCCTTTCTTAGAGCCTCACTTCAGCTAGTGTGGATTTCTTGCCTAAGGGTGACCCAAATCCTCAAGGAGTCTGAGAACACAGTTGACTTGTCTGTGGTGGACCTTGATTGCTGCAGTTGTCCACTCAGATTTATTTCTGGGCAATGAAGCACCAAGAGACACCCCGTGAATGTTCTGGGTCTCAGACATACTCTTCCCTTTCCCCATTGTATATCATCAACTCTAACTCAATTACTCCTGCCATTATGCTAACTCCTTTCCTTGACTATGGGTTCACTGGCATGAGCAGCCCAATTTGATAAGGTAAGAATCTTAGCTTCAAGTTCAGTGAGATCTTTATTGTGTGCCCTGGGAGAAACATTCCCCCTTACAGAGTCTAAATTGTAAGCATAGGAAAAACAAATTTCCAAAATAGATTTTCAGGAAAAATGGGAAGAGAAGACAATGGTACTTTTATTAGCTGGTTATGAGACTAATGTTCTAGATATTAGGAACAGGGCATCTTATATTGGCTATTATTTTAATGCCTATTACACATCTTACAGGACAGCATGCCAATCCTGCATGGTGCCTTGCCTTTGAGCTGCCATTTTACTGAGCAGTTAAGAAGTCATGCCTTTACCATATTAGGTTAGCACTTTGTGGTGATCAGGTGTGTAGTGAGACAAATAGATTCATTTCATGGTAATGGTAATGCACCCATTACTTTACCTTTTTTTTTCCATAAAATTGTCTTGTTAATGTGAGGAAATTTGCAGGATCCCATTTCAGTGAATTAGGGATTTTGTAAGAGCCTGATGGTAAGGTTGGCAGAATGTTATGTATAGGAAAGAAAATCCATATCCAGAATTATGTCAATTCTGGTAAGGTTAAATTGCTGCCTCCTCCAGGGTTAAAAGGGTATAATTCGAAAGGTTCAGGAATTTCACCTTGTATCATTTCAACATGCTTCCAAATTGTTCACCTTGAATCAATACCATATTGAGGGGCCGCATTGGTTGCTGTCATTGACAGGTTGTATATTTAGCCCTGGCAACACCTCATCCAGTCTTAGTGAGAGGGTACCCACACTGCTGGGTCTATGAATAGTTCCATCTTGGCCTCCATGGACATGGACAACCTGTTCTTGAGCCTGCTGTACCAACTCTGTGCTGGCTGAGAAATGAGCTGATATGACATCAGCAGGAAGGGCTATCTTGTCCCCCTAAGTGGTTGAAATTCTCTTCTGTTATAGAGGCTTTGTGTCCCTGTCAGAATTTAATGTGAGGCACAATGATCCATAAACTTCATGCCATCTTCAAAATCAGTTTGCATATAACACTCAAGACTTCTTTTTTTTTTTCAACTTCCAATCTTTGTCTGTCTAGGTCCCTATTCAACTAGTCAAATCATTTGCCACTTTGATACAAAGTAAATGGCCAAGGATACTAGTCCCCCCCTCTGTTCACTGAGAGGATTTCCTCTCACCACCATCCCATAGGGCCATACCTGGATTGAGCTGAAGTACATCGGGTGAACATTTTCAGCTTACATCAATCTATTAAGCTGACCCATCCAAGAACCAGACCTGACTTATCCCTCTCTGTTACTTGGTGCTATGGAATCCCCTACAAGGCCATAGATGTGAGCTGAGGGATAAACAATGGTCCAATAGAAGTCACTGGCATGGAATTTGAACCATGTATTTGTGTAACTTATATGTGCACCCTAGACTGGCGTAGGCCCTGTTGCCACCCAGTGAATTCAGATGGTGTATTGGTGCCATATAACAGGTATAAGAGACGCAGTAATTTTAAGAACAATTGGATTAAAAGGCACTTGTTAAGCACCATAACTAATGTCCTAAAAAAATATACTGAAAAACTATTTTTAATTAACAGGCAATTGAAAAGTGATATGATACACAGAATGAACTGATGGTTGTCAGATGAGAGAGAGGTTGGGATGCTGGGTTAAAAAATGAAGAGATTAAGAAGTACAAATTGGTAGTTACAAAATAGTCACAGAGATGTAAAATATAGGATAGGGAATATAGTTAATAATATTATAATAATTATATACTCTGTCAGACTTAACAGTAGTTCACTTCATAAGTTATATAAATGTCTAACCATTATGCTGTACACCTGAAACTAATATAATATTGAATGTCAAATGTAATTTAAAAAAAAAATTTTTTTTCCTTTATTGATTTCAGAGAGAGAGGAAGTGAGAGGGATAGAGAGATAGAAACATCAATGAGAGAGAACGTCGATTGGTCGCCTCCTGCATGCCCCCCACTGGGGATCGGGCCCACAACCTGGGCATGTGCCCTGACTGGGAATCAAACCAGTGACTTCTTGGTGCATGGCTTGAGGCTCAACCACTGAACCACACCAGCCAGACTCAACCGTAATTTTTAAAAATTAAAATTAAATTACAAAAAGAAAAGCAATATGAAAGATAAAGACACCCTGAGAACTCACACAGATACATTTTTCCTCTGAAATGGGGAGGCAGAGCAACCTAAGAACCAAGCCAAAAACTTAATGATTTGAATAGTCAAGCTTCAAAGAAAGTGAAACTCTCAACCAAGGAAGCTTATTTTACCAAAATCAGGGCCTTGATTGGGGGAAAAAAAATCAGGGACACATAGGTTGACAGCTCCTAAAATACTGAATTCCTAGATTGTCCTAAACTACTTTTAAAGTGTTCAATAGCAACATAAAGCTAATGACTATTGACTTGGACAGTGCAGCTCAAGACATTTCTCCTTTGATAAATTATGGGAAGACATTCACAGTCAATAATCAGGTTATGTGTCTATTCAAAAAGGAGCCCGGAGCTACAGACAAAAAGGTTTGGTCTAGTCCTGGCTCCCTCACTTATTTGCTGTGAAATCAGATTTTCAAATTATTTGTTAACTGGAAAGAATAATACCTTTGTGAGTCTGACACGTAGATATGCTAAGATGTGGTCATTGACAGAAAATACTTTTAATAGTGAGAAGAATTTGTGATGCACTGTGGACTGAGGGTATTAGAAAAGTTGCAAAGGAACCACTTTCTCATTATAAATAAATTATAGAAAACTAACATATATTCATAACAAACTATAATATAGAACACTTGCTTTTCCATGGTGATTTCACCACAAGTTTATATCATTAAATAATATATACTTTATTACTCATGGTTTAAGCTCAGTGAAAGCAGACTCATACTTTTTAAGTATCATTTTACCACTGGAGTTTTCTCTTAGCATGGTATTTATGGGCTATATTGATGCCAATGCATGGAGCACTACTTGATTCATTTTCACTACCACTTAGGATTCTGTTGTACAAATGTAAATTTTAAAATCACGTCTGTTGGAATATTCAGAAGAAAACATGATTTCAGAGAACATTGGCTCTCCAGCTTTCCAGATGCAAAGCCGGAAGTTCTCTGCATGTGTCAAGATGTGCTTCGTGTGCACACCTGTATGTCTCAAGTCAAAAAGTTCTGTTAATTACAGGTTGATCCTTCAGATAAACATGTTCCTTCCACAAGCATTTCATTCCATTTACTGCAAAAGAAACAGGTTATCTCAAGAATAAGATGTACTCAGGGTGACTAAGACCCTTACTGTATTAAATGATAGCTATTATAGATCTAAATGTAGTTATTCATTACTCCTTTCTTATCAACCCTCATCAGGAATTTGTATCTTTTTGCTCCATTAATTGAATTTCGTACTTTTTAAACTTTATGGGCCAAACAGCATGTTCTGGTCATGCTAAATTTTTTCAGCACCCCTCTATTTCTTTTCCCTCTGGTCTAAACCTTTTAGCTAGAACACCATTCCTGACTCTCACTGTACACTATCTGGCTAGCATCTATTTATTATCATCTCAAACATCAAACTATATTTTCCATATCAAAGCACTGTCCAACTTTATTATTATTCTTATCTAATTTTCTATCTTACTTTGCAAAACTGTTCAAAGCTTAGGGACAGAGATTGTATGTATCAGTTTTATCTGTTATAACTACAGTGCTTCACCCGGCCTGTGTGGCTCAGTGGTTGAGCATCGACCCATGCACCAAGAGGTCGCCAGTTTGATTCCCCATCAGGGCACATGCCCAGGTCGTGGGCCCAGTCCCCATTGGGGGGCATGCAGGAGGTGGCCAATCAATGTTCTCTCTCATCAATGTTTCTCTCTCTCTTTCTCCCTTCCATTCTCTCTAAAATCAATAAAGAAAAATAAATAAATAACTACAGCGCCTCTTACAGTACCTGGTACATAGTAGGGTCATGCTACCTTAAGTTGAATGAATTATTTAATTTTATGGTGTCTTATCGATCCTAAGGCACACATATTTTAATATTCTAACATCTCTAATGTCAGAGTGCTTTTTAGCATTGGTAGTGTTTATAGATTATTTGTTTTGTTTTAATTTTATCTAAAATAGAGTCCCCTTTTCTCCACACCCTCGCCAACACTTGTTGTTTGATGATTTGTTGATGGCGGCCATTCTGACAGGTGTGAGGTGATACCTCATTGTTGTTTTAATTTGCATCTCTCTGATGATTAATGATGTTGAGCATTTCTTCATGTCTCTTAGCCATTTGTATGTCCTTTTTGGAGAGGTGTCTATTTAGTTCCTCTGCCCATTTTTTAATTGGGTTCTTTGTCTTCCTTTTGTTGAGTTGTATGAGCACTCTGTATATTTTGGAAATTAACCCCTTATCTGATGTATCATTGGCAATTATGCTCTCCCATAGAGTGGGTTCCCTATCTGTTTTGATGGTTGTTTCTTTTGCTGTGCAGAATCTTTTTAGTTTGATGTAGTCCCATGTGTTCATTTTTCCCTTTGTTTTTCTTGCCTTAGGCATTGTATCAGTGAAAATTCTGCTGGGTGTGATGTCTAGAATTTTGTTGCCTACATTTTCTTCTAGGATTTTTATGGATTCACGAGTCACATGTAAGTCATTTATTCATTTTGAGTTTATTCTTGTGTATGGTATAGGTTGGTGGTCTAGTTTCAAATTTTTTTTTTTTTTTTGCATGTAGCTGTCCAATTTTCCCAACACCATTTATTGAAGAGGCTGTCTTTACTCCACTCTATGCTCTTGCCACTTTTGTCAAATATTAATTAAGCATAATGACTTGGGTCAATTTCTGGGTTCTCTGTTCTGTTTCATTGATCTATATGCCTGTTCTTGTGCCAGCACCAAGCTGTTTTGATTACAATGGCTTTGTAGTATAACCTGATATATGGTATTGTGATCCCTCCTACTTTGTTCTTCTTTTTCAAGATTGCTGTGGCTATTCGGGGTTTTTTTTGTTCCATATAAACTTTTAGAGTATTTGTTCTAGTTCTGTGAAATATGCCGTTGGTATTTTAATGGGGATTGCATTGAATCTATAGATTGCTTTGGGTAGTATGAACATTTTAATGATATTAATTCTTCCAATCCATGAACAAGGCATATGCTTCCTCTTTCTTATATCTTCCTTTATTTCTTTTTTCAGTGACCTGTAGTTTTCTGTGAATAGGTCCTTTACTTCTTTGGTTAAGTTTATTCCTAGGTATCTTAATTTTTTTGCTGCAATGGTAAATGGGATTTTTTTTTTTTTTTTTTTTTAGTTTCTCTTTCTGTGAGTTCATTGTTGGTGTATAAGAATGCCATCAATTCTTGATGTTAATTTTGTATCCTGATACTTTGCCAAATTCATTTATTAAATCTAGTAGATTTTGGTGGAGTCTTTAGGGTTCTCTGTGTATAGTGTCATGTCATCTTCCTCCTTTCCAATTTAGATCCATTTTATGTTTTCTTCATGTCTAATTGCTATGGCTAAGACTTCCAGTACTATGTTAAATAAGAATGGTGAAAGTGGGCATCCCTGTCTTGTCCCTGTTGTTAAGGGAAATGTTTTTAGTTTTTACCTATTGATGTTTACTGTGGGTTTTTCATATATGACCTTTATTATGTCAAGATATGATCCCTCTATTTCCACATTGCTCAGTGTTTTTATCAGCTGGATTTTGTCGAATGCTTTGATATTGATATGATCATATGGTTTTTATCTTTCATTTTATTTATGTGGTGTATCACATTTATTGATTTGTGAATATTGTACCATCCTTGCATCCCTGGGGTAAATCCCACTTGATCATGATGAATAATTTTTCTGATGTATTGCTGGATCCAATTTGCTAATATTTTGTTAGGGATTTTGGTGTCTATGTTCATCAGGGACATTGGCCTGTAGTTTTCTTTCTTTGTAGTATCTTTATCTGGTTTGGAATTAGAATTATGCTTGCTGCATAAAATGAGTTTGGAAGTCTTCCCTCTTCTTGGATTTTTTGGAATAGTGTGCAGAGAATGGGTGTTAGATATTTGAATGTTTAGTAAAACTCCCCTGTGAAGCCGTCCAGTTCTGGGCTTTTGTTTGCTGGGAGTTTCTTGATTACATCTTCAATTTCCTTAGTTGTTATTGGTCTGTTCAAGTTTTCTATCTCTTCTTGGTTCAGTTTTGGGAAACTGTGTGTTTCTAGAAATTTGTCCATTTCAGCTAGATTGTCCAATTTGTTGGCGTATAATTGTTCATAGTATTTGTTAACAATCCTTTGTATTTCTGTATTTCATTTCTGATTTTGTTTATTTGCCTTCTCTGTCTTTGTTTCTTGGTGAGTCTAGCTAAGGGTCCATCAATCTTGTTTATCTTTTCAAAGAACCAGCTTTTTTTTTCATTGATCTTTTGAATTGTTTCTCTAGTCCCTATGTCATTTATTTTTTCTCTGACCTTTACTATTTCTCTCCTTCTACTTGCTCTGTGTTTTTCTTTTTGTTTACTTTCTAGTTCTTTAAGTTGTAGGCTCAGAAAGTCAATTAGGAATTTTTTTTTGTTTCTTGAGGTAGTCCTGTAGTATTATGAGCTTCACTCTCAGGACTGCTTTTACTGTATCCCTTAGATTTTGTGTTGTTGTGTGTTCATTTTCATTGGTTTCCAGGACGTTTTTAATTTCTTCCTTGATCTCCTTGGTAACCCTTGATCTCCTTAGCCTCCATGTGTTTGAATATTTTTGCTGTAAGTGATTTCTAGTTTCATGCCATTGTGATCTGAGAAGATGCTTGGTATGATTTCAATATACTTGAATTTGTAGAGACCTACTTTGTGTCCCAACATGTGGTCTATCTTCAAGAATGTCCCATTGCACTGGAGAAGAATGTATATTCTGCAGCTTTGTGGTGAAATGTTCTGTAGATATCAATAAGTCCATCTGATCTAGTTCGTCATTTCAGGACTCTGTGTCCTTGTTAATTTTTTGTCTAGAAGAGCTATTCAGTGGTGTCAGTGGGGTGTTAAAGTCACCCACTATGTTTGCATTGCTATTAATCTTTCCCTTGAAGTCCTCCAGAAGTTTTTAAATATATTTGATGCTCCTATATTTGGTGCATATATGTTTACCAGGGTTATAGCCTCTTGTTGAATTGATCTCTTTAATATTATGTAGTGACCTTCTTTGTCTCTTATCATGGCCCTCATTTTGAAGTCTATCTGTGTCCAATCTAGACCTCATCTACATTGCTTTAATTCCAGTGTCCTTCATTAAATGTTCATGCTGCCATAGGTTTGACACTATGAATAGTTATATGACAAAATACAATAAAACCCTCCTTCCTGACTCAGGGAGAAAGCTGAAGTCATGGGGATTAGCCTTCTTTAGAACTCATGCTTGAAAAGAGTAACTGTCAAATAACTCTTGATGCTAAAATAAAATTTATGTACCCAAGTAGTGAAAATATGGGGTGTGAAAGTCCTAACCTTCTTATCTCACTCAGATATAAAGTCAGTCCTAACAGTGGACCTACGTGATCTGCAACACTGAACCACTCACAATCAACAGTTCCCATTTTTCACTCCACTCCAGTCACACTGGTCTCCTTGCTGTTCTTCTGACATATATTCATGCATAACTCTGGGCCTTTGCATTGCTGTACCCTCTTCCTAGTGCTCCCTCTACCCCTGGATATTTTCATGGCTTGCTTTTTCTTCATCTTCTGTTCTTTTTCCAAATATCACTAAGAAGTGAGCCTTTCCTAATGCTCATCTCTTTCCTGGTTTATTTTCCCCCTAAATGCTCATCACTAACTGATATCTACATATTTCACTTATTGTTTACATTCCCTTTACTAGAAAGTTAGTTTTGGGAAGGCAGAGTCTTGCTTCCATTTTTCAATCATCTATTTTCAACGTTTAAAATTGTGTCTAGCACATAGTAGGGCTCAAAAAATAGTTTTTGAGGGGAAAAAACATTTCAAAAATATTTGAGGCTTCAGGGTTACCATAATATTCTAAGTTTGTAATTTTGATTGCCAATGAAAATATTAAAATGAGAAAATATCATATGTTTAATTCAATTTTGTACATTGCAATTCAGTATAACATTGAGTATTGATATAAAAATTTTAAGTTGTAAATTTAAAAATGTGGAGCTAACCTTTCACGTTTTCATAAATTTCTCAAACCATAATCATAAATTATGGGTTATAAAATGCCTCCTCTGTGTCAAACAAGTCAATTTGGCTTATCATGAGTCACCTTTTAAAACAAAACAAAGAACAATAATCTAGACTTTCTGATCTTTGTTATACAATTTCAATATGCAAATATTGAAGACAATAAAGTTTGTTTCCCTTAGCATTGCCTATTTTTTCTTCATTCACAGTGTCAGACATGCTCCTCTAAGTATATCTAAGACATGGGGTCTTCCCACTTTTGCAATGGGCCTTCTATGAAGGGTGAACATAGCCATGCTTCTCAGACTGGGAGAGTATGCTGCATTTCACACCAACTTACACATGAACAAAAACCTATGCCTACCCTGACCAGTTTGGCCGTGCTCCTTTTCTAGTTTTCATTTTATTATTCTGGATTTTACGTCTCCATTATGTAATGATCTTCATGTGTTTTCAAGTTATATGGATAAAAATAGTTTTTTCAACAAGATCCAGCTATGAACATAATTTTCACAGCATTAATGAATTGAAGCTAAAGTGTGTCTTAGAATAGAGAAAAATTGTGTCTTAGAATGAGAAGAAAAGAAAAAGTTATTTTTTATTCTTTTTTAAGAAACCTGTTTCTCTTTGGATAATGCTTAGTTTCCAAAAGGCTTCAGTAGGTTTTGAGGGGAGGGGGTCAGGGGCTGCCAGTTTCAGTTGATTGGAAAAGAGTTAAAATTTAATCAAGCTTGTTCAGCCATCCTTGGCTGAATGCTAAGTGGCTCCGTGGATCATTACAAAGGAGGGCAGGAGTAGGGAAGGGTGATACCTTACTAAATAAGTAAGTGTTAGACAAGCATATTGATATGAAGATGTATTTGTTTCACCAATTTACAAAAATTCTTAAAACGTTAAGCTGCACCCAATTTCATTGAGACATTCAGTCAGGAGTAATAAATGAAAAAGTATCAACATCAGTTCTTCAACCTTGATATGCCATTTGTACATAGAATTCATTTATAGTAAGATCATTGTACAATATACATAAAAGGAAAACCTTCTATTCAAATACATAGATATATGGCATTTTAATTGCTACCAGCTAGATTGAGAAGCTGCTCCAGTTCGCAGAGTTAAGATATCAGAGCGATGGATGCTGTCTATGTTCTCTAGAACATCTGATTCAATCATGTTTTTCTATTATCTGTTGCTCTTGGAGGAAGTTGGTTCCAGGAACTATGCAGTTTGTGGAATAAAATTAAAATTCCCCCACCTATTCCTAATTAAGATTAAGAGAATTATTTGTCATGTTGAGTGTACTTGGGCATAAAATTACAATTATTCTGACATTAAATTCTCATTACTGTATTTCTCCAGTGTGATCTTTTCACAGATATTTGTTGAAATTCTGACTGACGACAATTTTTCTTTAAATGCCATTCCCTTGTCTACTTCTCCTTCTTACCTCTGCCTTCATTCCCCCCAACACCAACCTCCTCTCTGTTACGAATTTTGACATTCAGGCAGGAAGGAACTAAAAACAAAAAGAAGTGTGAAATTATTTCCCAAATGGTTTATATAAGAGGAAACATTAAGACGAACAATTGATAAAGTCGCTCTCATACCAAACAGGTTTCTGAGAGGCCACTGCAGGTGTCCTGAGGCTGTGATGACAGCAGGAAGAGGCATTTCATTGCTGTGTGGGAGGAGCAGGGCAGTTCCTTACTCCACAGCAGCTCTGTGCAGCACAGTCAGTGGGAACCCATGAAAGGACCCAGTGGTGTAAACCCACTTCGCCTGCAGCCTACAGTCCTGGTGAGCACTGAAGCCTGTAAGTGCTGCAGATGGCCTGAGGCCAGCTTCCTAACAGTGTCCCAAGAACTTGTTCTTGTGATGCCACTGAAATTTTCTGCCTTTTGCTTTCCAGAAAAGCTGAAATGTACAACCTTGGATAATGGAGCCTAAAAGGAGGCATGCTGGCTTCATTGTCTCTTTTAAAAGTCCCTTTTGAAGGAAGTCAGTCCATAATAGCATTGTAGCTCCCCCTAGGACCACACTGCAAGGTCAGCTCTGCCAACAAGTCTCGCGCTGGAGACACCAGAAAAAGGTAAGAATATTTGACTTCAAACCTCCTGGCGATTCTCATTAAAAGATAAAGATATCTCAATCTCTTTGGAGCCTGTTTATTTATTTATTTTTTTTTATAACACAATAATAAAAGGAGCAGTTTGAAAAAGACTTCATTTCATCCACCACATTTTTCCTACAGCTTATTCTCAGTCTATAAATGCATTTAGCAAGTCGAAAGGCAATTGGAAAGTATATAGCATACGGTAGCTTTGCAGCCAGGTGAAATATTGTTCAATCAAGTTAGAAAATTCAAGATCTGACTCTTTTTTTGTTAATTTCTGAGAAGACAGCAAAAGGCAACTGAATTCCAGTCTCAGTCTCTTTATGTGAAGTGACTATATGCTCAAGGACGTCGTTGGATGAAAACACAGTCATAGGCAGAATGTCGCTTACTCTTCCAAAGCCACACCTTCAGTGCACCTGAGAGTCTGAGATCCGGAATGCAAATTGGTGATTCAGTGAGAAAAACCACCTTCAATAGGTGAGGAGTTTCTGCGCACACTGCGTAGCCTTGCTCCAGGGACGGACTAGTTTTTGAAGGAGGACTTCTGCTGTATAGAAGGTCAGACAGGACACATCACATGGGAAGGATGTGATTCTAATGGGATAATCAATAGGCCACACACTTCCTGGGGTGACATATTAACATGGCAGCATTTAAATACTACTTTACTTCTAACATTTTAAAAGAATGTTAATATATTAGGTAATATGAATTATGATTAAAATTGGTGTGTAATCAAGCACTGGATTCTAACTAAATAAATATTTGCTATTATGATAATGATATCAATATCTTTAATCTATGGATAGCCTGAAAGGCAAAACATTTTGTTTCAGGTCTACAGGACCTATTTACCTTACCATTTCTGTCTCATATAATTTAATTTTCCTCTGTTTTCCATAAATGTTGAATTAATTCTTTTTTTTTTTCTACAACCACTCTAGCACCCTCCAAAACAAAAAACTTTGTTAGGTATTCATTTATTCAGTAAGCTCTTATTAAGGTTTACATAATAAGCCTATTAGAAGTACCCATTGCCAGGATCTTGTGGCCCAGCTACAGGGAAAGAGCCTCAGTGCTCCAAGGCAGGAAGCCAGGCCGTTACCAGCTAACTGCTAATGGCTGGGACAAATCAAATCAAATGGGAAGAATCAAACTTTTAAAATATTAATATGCAAGTGTCTATCTTTGCACTAAGAAGACCCTTAAAATGAGAAGGTTTGATTTTTTTTATCAAATCTTAATCAAGTTTGAACTTGTTGAATATCAACCACATGCAGGGTGTACTGTGCAAGGAAGTAAATACAGGTGAACTGCAATCTTCGTCTCTTCTCCCACTCTGTCTCCTCTGTTCCCACAGCTTCAGGGACATCTTCATAACAACATCTTTAAGCTGGTCTTTCAGCCCAGACCTGTCTCCTCACCTCCAGACTCAGATAGACAACTGCTCACTGGCAAGTCTAACATACTTAAAGCTAACATTTCCCCCCCTTGCTGCATGTTTTCTTTTGATGTTTTCTATCTTCACAAGTGGTATCATCATCAACCTGGTCATTAAGGCCAAAATAAAGTTATCTATTTTCTTCAGTCCCTACAAATGATCAAATGTCATTTATTATAACTCTACATATCTCCTGAACACACAGATTCCCCTCAATTCTCTGACATTATTATAGTCTGAGAGACTATAGTCTTTCACCTGGACAACTACTAGATCTTTTGAGCTGGTCTCCCTGACCTACCACTCCATTCTCACACAGAGGCAAATTCAGGCAAAGCTGATTTTATCCACCCTTAACACCATCAACCTTCTGACAAAATTCAAAACTCTTTAACCTATATTGTAAAACCCTCCATTACCTGACCCATCTTTTTCCCAACTAAATTTGTTCTCTCTCTCAGAAACACATGCATACATTTCTAAGGTTAATTCTAAAGAGAGCCAAATTCATGCTCACCTCAACATACTATTTATTCTCTTTCTGCGCTCTACTTCTCCCATCCCTTCAACTTGACGTACTCTTGCTCATCACTCAAAACTCGGTCTAAATATCACTCTCCTTGTAACAGTTTTCATCATCCCCTATGATACATTATAAACTTCTAGGCAATTAACACAAATCCCACTTTTTTTGTATATAAACAATACCCAAATAAAACTTTCAAATAATCTCTGTTATTTTTAAGAAAATAAAAAGAACATAAATTCTTTCCAGTTATTGAAAGTCTACTCTGTACTATGTGTACTGCTAATGGCTTTACATAAGCAACTTCAGTCTTTAGTATTAATATCATCTCGTTTTACTGATGAGGAATCTGAAGCTACATTAGTGGAGAATAAAACCAGAAATTTGACTCTTAAGTCACACTAGCTCACAAATTATCTGTGCTCACTCTACAGGCTTCATTTACAAAGTAGCCCAAACACAGGAAAACACAGTAGTTGGGGCTACAACAGTAAGAGATCACCAATCACGCAGAGAAAAGACTGTAAGGAGGTTGAAGTCTGCAAAAGATCATAGATTATGGTGAAAAGGAACCTGGCAAAGAGGTTACCAGAAGCCCAGACTGTGTCCTGATGCCTGAGGCGACCCTCACTTCCCACTCCCACCTTCAGATGATGTGGAATCAAGACTGAATGAAAGGGTGCAGGTCCCTTTGCCATGATTGTTGAGCAAATTCTCTACAGAACCAGAGTGGCCAGATCTGAGGGATATTGCTTATGTGGTTGAAGCCAGATTCCTAACAGGTGTCAAAGAGTCCACTTACTCTCTCCTTCATTTTGACACTCATTTTCAATCAGTAAATGGCCTCTTTTGAGCCACCCCTCCCCTCAACAAAACAAAGTGTAAAAGAAACACAAGGGCATAGGTAACAATTGGCCAAACTAGAATTGCTGACACCTTCGGGCAAGCACATCTCCCAAAGACACTGGCCAACATAGATACATTAAATATCCATGCACATGGCTCACTCTGGACAGGTTGCCCATTATGACAGACTGACAGCACAGTCATAACTGCTAAGGATATACCGACTACTTTTTTTTTTGGACTATTTATTTTTGAAGCATGGATTGTTGGTCATAGAGGATATGCTGAACTTCCTAGACAGATTCATAGTTTCAGATATATCAACTATTGTGGACTAATTTATGCTCTCCTACTTGAGCCTAGTGCCTAGATGAACCCAATCTGTTCTGTCCCAGCTGCCCATGAGCAATGGGTTAAGGAGGAAGAGCTTAGGTCATTCATAATATCCACTGGGCCAAATCATACCTTCATATTTTCCCCAAGTTTAACAGTTATGGTTTTTATTGAACATTTGAGCCACTGAACCCACTACCTACCTTCTATTAATCCCAGGATAGTTACACCTATTATCTCACAAATATTAACATATTTTTACTTAATCACTCTGAACCTAGTCTGTGAATTTCTATAATACATACTTTTAAACACATCTATTTTGAACTCTATTTAATATTTTAAAAGGTATATAAAAATGGAAACTTTGGGTATTTTTTTAGGGATATTCTTTGAAGGAATATGTTTATATCTTCCAAAACCCAAATTACATCATAGACAACTATTAGCTATTCTTCCAAGATTTCAATAAATTCTAGGAAATCCTATATCTTATAGAGACTATTACTAGTGTTAAAATAAAAATAGAGCCTATTCATTATTTGTCAATAACTATTAAGATCTTCTGAAACAGTATGTGTTATGCTGGCAACAGGTATTTATTTCTTGAATCTGACAAGTCACACTGTATTCGTAGGTCCTCATGTTGTCAGTGAAAGCATTTGTTAAGTGAATGAATGAAGCAATGGTTCCTGTCTTCAGGGACCTTCTACCCCAGGTGGAAATATGAAAGAATGAAAGCACAAGAGTATGTAATTTTAGTAACACAGAAAAGACTGAACATCGAGAGATGTGGTATTGCAGACAAAGATACATTTTTAGTCACATAAACCAGGTTTCAAGTCCTATTTTGTTAGCTGGTGGCTTTGGGTATACCATTTCTCTCTTTAAGCTTTAGATTTCACATTTGTGAAATGGGTATAATCAAAGCACATAGCTTGCCTTTACATGGCCATTTCAAAATAAAACTTTGAGGGTTGGTAGGAATCATGAAAAATGTTTAAAAAGAAAAGGATGATAAGCTGAGATTTTATGAATGAGTAAAATTTTAGAAAAAGAAAATGGAAATGAAGCTTGATTCTAGTTTCAGTAAAGAAAACAGAGTAGAGAAGAAACCGTGCTTATGTTGAGAAAATAGTTAGGAGGCTATGCTGGAAGTATGGGGAAAGACAATGGTAGCTTTGATTAAATTAACAGTGGTGATTAGGCTTATTGCATATGAGGGTAAGTTAAAGATAATTCCCAAGTTTTGGGTTTCTGAAACAAGACGGAGAGTGATACAATTCATTGAGGCAAAGAACATCAGAAAAAGGCAGATCAGGAGAGTGAAAAATTAAGAACTTTGTGTATGATAAATTAGATTGCTATAGTTTTTTTTTTTTATTAACATAAATCTATTAAGGTGTGAGTTGACTATATTGAACGTATTGATCTGGAGTCTACAGGTTTTGATTAGAGAGGTGACTTGTATTAAAGAGAAGACTCTAAAAGCAAATGCACCAAGGAAGAGATATTGCTCAAGCCCAGATGATCAGAAAGAGCTGGAAGTCAGAAAAATTACATAGGAGGTATATATATATGGAGTTGTAACTGCACAGAAACCATATTTTCTTTAATCTGGCCTTTTATTTATTTTTTTTCCTTTGCCTCAAACTGGCCTCACTTAGCACCCTAACTTACCCACTTCCCTCCGCCTTGCTTAATCATTAAGCCCTCAGACAATGAGACACTGGTCAACAACCGGTAGTCTTAGGAGCAAGGTCCTGGGTCTATTGACTACTTAGACAGTTAAACATAATATCTTGGCTCCCATTGTGTTTTAGCTCTGGACCCAGTAAAGCAGAATGATCCCATAGAACAAATCGTTGCAAAATTGGACAGAGCAACTCCATGGCTGATGTCAAGACCAGATGCAATAATCAATTACCCAATGCCCTAGCACCAACCAATCAGTAGAGGCCACAACCCAAAATCCATTAGTCACCAAGACTAATGATTTTTTCCCTATATAATCCATCCCTTAGAAGCCACTGGGGAGCCAGGTCTCTGAGTGTGAGCTGCCTGTGCTCCAGGAATGGCACCATGTCCTTAATAAATCTTTACTTCCTTGGCTGCAAACTTCTGTTCATGTTTCATTGGGTTTTGATGTGTGTGGGCAAACGGATCCCTTCAGTCCAGTAATAGAGCTTGTGGTCTGCTGCTAAAGAAATAGATTAAGAAATTTTGAACTTAGTAGTACAACGTGAAGCCATAGGAGTATATAAAAAGTATGAAGGACAAAGCAGCAAAGGAGAACAGAAACTTGGCAGAGGGCCCCACGTAGATAGCAGTAGGGGGAAGGGGAGCTAAAATAGGAAATGAAGAAGGCATGTCAGTGGGAGAAAAACTAAATACAACTTCACAGGAACTGAAGGAAGAGTCCTAAGAAGGGGCCTGTGAACCATTACAAGCATCACAGAGACACCAAAGAGAAGTGCTATACCCCATGAGATAGGTAATATTATCACAACTGAAGGCAGTATATAGGCTAGAGTCAGTTTGCCAGGAATTTGCAAAGTCTATGGCTATTTCTCAAAATATTTACTGACTTTTCCCCCAAAGAATCCAGAACCTTTCCAATAATTAATATTTCTTTAAATCTGGGTTCAACATGAGAATATCAAAAAAACAAAATATTCTCTTATGAATTTTGTCATAACAATGTGTAAATGAGAATATAATAAACAAGTATGGCATTAGTTATAGATGTTCTCAATTGTCTGAATTACTTCAAAATGAGTAGCCCCATTTCCAGCCAGATATCCCAAGGCCAAGGAGACAGCAAATGACATGTCATGTTTGCTCCAAGAATTCAGAGACAAAATGGACCTATCATTTTATATTATTAGCACTTAGAATGCCTCAGCGAATACACAGAAGTGATTCCACTACTGAAGTCACTTGAAGTGAGGAGCTTTTCCATGCTATGAGAAGTTAAGAAATTGAATCCTGACTCTTGTAATGATATTTCCTTCGTTACCAGGCATTTAGCAAATTTTAAGATAAATCATTGGAATATAATATGTCTGTTGCAAAAATGCAGCAATTTTTACACTGGATTTTCTTTGATCACCTTCTCCTTATAGTCTTCTTAAATCTCCCATTCACCCCATTTCTCTGAATCTCAGTAGTTTTTGTTATGGTATGTATCTTAGATACTCCTTTTTTTTTTTTTTTATCTTTTTCATCTTCCTTTCCTTTGCAAACAACTGCGTTCTGAACCCTCACTTGGCCACTGCACACATCCTCTAAAATTGGATTAGCTATGGACTACATAACATTTGCAGAAACGCCCCTCATCATGCTTTGTATCTAAGAGACAAAGAAGCAGACCATAACATAAAAATAAATCTTTTCAGATGTTTCACCTTTTGTAGTAAAATGTTCTAATACTGGTTTTAACAGATTCTTGCAAATGCAAAAGAAACTCTTTTATTACCAAGTTACTAATTGCTTCAAGGCAGAATTCACAGCTACTAGACTGGAACTTGAGGAGTCTCTGTCCTCTCTTCGGCTCTATCCCCTAACCCTGCCCAGACCTCAGAAAGCCAAGCTGATGTTGCCTAACCAGTAAGCTATGAGAACAGAAGTTAATTATTCAATGTCCACTTAAAGAAAATTTCTACCTTGGAGTCATTGTAGTTCAAGGTTGGGGTTGATGTTTTCATGTTAGTTTCCAATTTTTTCTCCATGTACTTAAACTGTATGAGATGTGAAGTATAGGGGATATAGGAAGAAATTGTATTTTATACACATGACAATAAATGTAAAAGTATCATTGCCTCTAGGGCTAGAGGTGGCCCTAGCATAAATGGATCCTAAATAGGTCAGAACACCTTTAAAAATGATGGAGACATAAATGGTAATGAAGAGAAGGTGAGAGTGTTGTACTACATCTTTAAGTCTGACCCAGACCCGAAAACATTCCCACGGCATGACCCTCAGAACCTCTCTTGGCAGCAGGACACTAAGTGAGATGGTGGATGAACATGGCCCTTCATGGGCTACCCACCTTCACTGTAATGCCTTAGTGAAAATAGACTTGCCAAATCACTTTGAGAGAGTCGTTTAATTCCATCCTGATCAAATTTTACAGGTTGTGATTCAAATTATTCCACGTTGTCGGCTGCAAGACTTCATCAGGAATGAATTTGTTCTGCTTGGACTCCTTAGTTAGTATTCAAGAAAGACCTCTGTGATTAGCCAAATCAAAACCTTTCAGTGGCAGCCCAGACACATTCAGACTGAATCTCTGCAGCTGACTTTTCTAACAAAACATTATCTCCTCTTTAATCAAGGGCTAAAACACATGATTTTTTTTTCTCACTCTCAGTAAATAATTGAACTGTGAGCTAAACACAGAATCTGGAGGGGCTAAGATCCACACCCCTACCTTCCCACCCCAAGTGATCAAGTTGCCTCTTCTTCAAGCCACTCCTATAAGTTCTCTGGTCCTCTCAATACAGCCAGACACTCAGAACAGCATAAGGGAGGCCTTTAGAATCCTTTTGGTGGGTGAGGTTTGGGGGGAAGAGGGCTGGGGCTGTGGAACCCAGGCAACTTAAATTTGTTGGAGCAATCCCAGCAGGAGCACACTAGGGAAGTCTTCGCCTGAACAAACAAAGGCACTTCTACCCCACTTAGCAGCCAGAGTCTACTTTAGGTTAATTGTCCTGCTTATTGCAGGAAGCTCGTTTCCCAGAGCCATGGCTCCCCTCTGCTGTGTAAAGCACTGGGCACATTTCCCTGGGTCTTAATGGAGATTCTAAATGCCATCGCACAGCTGCTTCAGCCTTTTTTCTCTCTCTCTCTTTTTCTTGTTTTAAGCTCATTGACTGGCATCTCTCCTAGCTTAAGCATGCATACAAGTAGCAAATTCTGATTTCTTGTTTCATGGGTGGTTAGCTGTTTATTGTTATCATTTGCTGGCTGGCTAAGCTCTTTGATGACTTTAGAAGACAAGTAAGTACCTCCAGTTTATAGCTGAGTACCTTGGCTGGCGTGGAGCTGTGCTGGATGTGAGCGTATTTGGAAGTCTGGTGTTTTGTGGTGCTCTTACTTTGCGGTGCCCTTACTTTGGCTTCAAAACTGGCTATTAATCAAGACATCTGAACAGCCATCCAAGAGGGCTTTAGAACATATTGCTGCCCTGAATCACCTGCCCCTAAGCCCCAAAGAGAGTACTATGCACTAACACTGCAGGAGATGCATTTTGGTGATGATTCTCATGGAACTCTACTCATAACTGATATTTTCCCCATAAACATTTATATTTCCTGCCTGATTCATTTTGTGATAAACTATGATGTGCTGAGTAGATGTCAATGGTGAAGTCTTTGACCATTAGAAGAATAATGATCATAATAGTTAATGAGTGCTATTTATTCATTTTTCTTATTTAATCTTTATAATAACCATGACAACTAGATACAACTATTCTTATTTTATAAATGAGGAAGTAAGCATAAAGAGTTTAAAATACATCTGGGAAGAGTGTAATGTTATTAGCAGAAGTTTTTCCTTCCTGTAATTTCTACCTTAATTTTCCAAACCAAGAAGTGTGTTCATCATCATAGAATAGGATTTGAGGAAAAGAAAAAAAGATACCCAGTCTCTGGCATTTGTGTATCCCCAAACCTAATCTAGAAGTATAGTGTTGAAAATAACACATTAGATATTGTACATATGAGGGGAAATATCAAAATTAAAATGGAAGAGGACCTCCCTACCCTACAAACTAGAGAAAAAATTCTGCCAGTTTCAATATTGGTTCATGTGTGGTGGAGTAAAAATGAAAACAAAACAAAAAACAAAAGTGGTCCTGAACTGAGAATCTTGCTTCCTGTTGAAAACTGAAGGAAATGTTAATTGGTAACAACCTTGTGCTGCCCGTGGGACCATGGAGAGCCTAGGTGAGAATCTCATCAGAGGTGACAGGCAAACGTGACTCTGGAAGTCAAATTTAAATGAGTAGATGAATAATTTTGCATGAACAAGATGTATGTTAGATGCTCATTTTATATTTGTAAAATCAGAGGTGTTGATTTGGAAGGAAAGTAAATTTTAATTTAGAAATCTGGAGTTTGTGGTGGAGCAGAGCATCCAGGATGAGACATCTGGAAAGCAAATGGGAGATGTAGCACTGAGACTTAGGAGAGGTCTGGGTTAGAGACCTAATTTAAGAGTTAGCCTAAAGACACAAAATATTATTTTTGCAAAGCATGTAATATAAGCAATAGTCATGTTCCAGCCATTTTTGTCTTCCCAATTTTTAAAATAATTCCTGGCACATTACTGATTGGACTCATTGGACAAATACATAAAAAGAATAGCCAGAGACACACACAGGGAAGGAAATCAGATACCTATCAAAATCTGGTTTTCAAACAGAATTAGCTCAAAAGCCACTTTCAGGAATCTTTTTTCTTCCCTAGTCAGAATTAATTCTTCCCTTTGCTCTACTCTCCTGTCACATAGTACCTATATCACAGCACTTGATACGTTATGTCTTACTTTATGGTTAATTGCTTTAAACTTCTTTCTCCCACACTAGTTTCCGATTCCTTAGAGACTAGCTGTCAAATCTGAGTATCTTCATATCCCACATTTCATGTAGCACCTGCTTTATAAAGAGTAAGTACTTAATATAGGCTCATTGCTCTGGCTGAACTGAATTGACTACAACTGTGCTGAAAGTATTTTTACCTAAACGTCAGAATCAGTAAATATATCCTGATAGCCTAGTAAACACTTTTCTATAAGAGGTGTACATTGAACTTTAATACAGCTAATATGATTCCATTCCAAACATTTATCACTCTTTTGCAGTTATGAGAAGGTCTTATAAACAAATCCAAAGTGTTTGGTTTTTTTTGTTTGTTTGTTTGTTTGTTTATTTGTTTACCCTACTGATTTGTCAAAGCAGAAGCAATTAAAAAAAAAATAGTCCTGAGAGAAAGAACACTTCACCTAACAAAATTGCCTTTGTTCAAGATTTTAGGTATATTGTGTTTGTGAAGTAATCAGTTTGGATTTAGCCCATCTCTTTGTTAGCTAATGGATTTCTTCTTTCTATTTAATAATTATGGTAAAGCCTATTTCTGAATAACCACAGGCTTAATTTTTTTTTAAAATGACAGCTCTTAAAGCCTTGCTTTTTACCTTTTTTAAAAAATAAAATGGAAGTCGAAATTGCTCTCATTGTGTCGCCTAGGTTGTACCATGCATTAAGAAAACATTCTACCGGAAAAAATAGTAAATGACTTTCCTAGCCACATGCCTTCTGCTTAACTAATGACCCGTTTAAAGGAGTCCTAATCAGTTCTTGCTTCCCTGGGCATATAGATGATATAATGCATGGATGGAAGCTATAGTTACAGCATTCATTTTTTTCCCTCAATGATTTACAGAAAATAACCTTTTTAACTTGTCTGTAAAAAATATTTTATTAATGAGGCTCTTTGTAGTCACATTGCAATCTATGTTAAATAAAAAGTCCAACAATGTCTATTATTTTCCCCTCTGTATTAGAAAGAGTTTCTTCTCAGGTTTACTGATTTCTCTGTTATTTTGTCCAAGGACACTCATGCTGTTTGAATACAATAACTAAAAAGTAACTTAGAATTACTGCCTGTGAATTAATATGTACCTCTTTTGGTGACTCAAGCATCCAAACATATGCTGCCATTTTAGAACATAGAAATGTCTTTTTAAATGGAAATTATAACTGATCATAGCAAATCATATAGGGTTTTTGTTGGTGGTGGTAAGAGAGAGGAATCTTAAAATGCAGTAATGTCTTACCAGAGAGGGTATTATTTTTCTGTGGCTAAATGCTGCAAAATCAGACAATTGAAAGTCTATATAAATAATTACACTTGTCCACGGACCTATTCTCATAAAGTCTAAATCTTAATGTTAAGCAAAATAACGTAACATCTATCATATTTATCCACGTTTTGTGGGAAAGAGGGTTATTTGTCGTGCATTTGTCCATGACAGCCCTAAGAAGCTACAAAAATAAAAGTAGTATCAAGGGCATTTGTCCTCGTCTGTTTAAAGTCTGCTCACTTATATATTCACCTATTTCTGGACAACTTCATTAATAGCCTCTCCATGCCATCAAAGAACCCTTTCCATGGTCATCCTAATGTAAAACAGCATCCTTTCTCTATCACATTGTCTAGCTTTATTTTTCTTCCTACCGCTTATCATTATCTGACATTATATATTTAATATTGTAGTTGTTTATTATTTGTTCTCCACTAGAATGTTACTTAACATGAGACTAAGAGTTTTTTCTGTCATGGTCACCCCTGGATGCCCTGTTCCTCTATGTATGAAGTTTTAAATGAATAAACACTACGCATTACTTTTAACTCCAGAAGGAAAAACAAGAACAGCTGAGACTTGTAAAGACAGCTAGAAACAAGGAAGAGCAGCAGGGGCTATTAATAGAAGCCCGGCAGTGGGAGTGCTGTGGTTCACAGTGACCTGGTCTACGAACTAACCCAGCAGGCTCACCACTGAAGAAGGAACCATCGCCACCCCAGGTGCCCAAGACACTCTGCAAATTTCCTCAGCCTTTGCTCCACAGGTATTCACATTCACTGATGCCAGCCTCCTAAGTCCCTCCCCATTTCCTCTTCCCTGCCCCCTTGGGAGCCCCATCAATCGCCCTGGCAGCTAACTCAGACCTCTGTGTCTATGCTACTGTAAGAAGTCACCTAGATCCCCTCTGATCCCTGTCACATGCACACTTGGGGCTGGCCCCTCCAGGAGTGCACTTGCCTGCCCCAGGCATGGCCCCCTCACTGGCCTCCTCTGCAGTGCACAGGCCCAGGGGAGATTGTGCAGCCCCAGGGGAGCAGACCAACAGCCAGGAATGCCAAAGCTGCTTGTGGCCCCAGACCAGGACCTGTCTTCTGTCACTAGCATGTACCACTGCACTCACCTGTAGCTACCCCCACCTCTCAGCTATGCACCTGCAGGCTCCAGCCCAACCAAGCCCTGTCACCAGCCTCCAGGGCAGTGGGCACACCTTGGGGAGACTGCACAGAGAGGATTATGCTAAGTGAAATAACACACAGAGAGATAATTACTGTATGATTTCACTTATAGGTGGAATCTAAAAAGTTGAACTCATAGAAACAGAGTAGAGTGGTGCTTACCAGGGGCTGAGGTGGGGAAGTGGGGAGTCATTGGCCAAAGGTACAAACTTCCATTAATGTGAATAAATTCTGGAGATCTAATGTACAGTACAGTCATCCCTCGCCACTTCGTGCTTTGACTTTCGCAGCTTCACTCTATTGCAGTTTTTTCAAATATATGCATTAAAAAGTTGATTGAGACAGTGAAAATGATACAGCACGCGCCTGGTTGTCTGAGTCAATTATACACCCCTGTATTACAATTACAATTAAAATTACTGTATGTATGGACTGTAAGCCTATGTATTTGAGCACCCCAAGAATCTTTCAACGCCAGGTGCAACCGCTCCACCACTCCTTGTGTGTGGGCAATAACTTTTTTTCCAAAAAATCGGGTGTGGTGAAGCCAAGCCAATCAGAATGTGCTGTTCACTGACTGGCTATCCTATCCTCTTCCTATCCTGGCCACTGATTGGCTCAGCCTCATGCAAGTTCGTTTCTCTCATACACACTTCTACATCGCTACACATCAGAAGCATCTTTGCTCTTGTAAGTGTTTGCAATTTCTGAGAACTTTTATCTAAGCCCCATGATGTCTCCTAAATGTTCTGCTTCTTCTAAGCCTTCTGATGATGAAACTAAGCACTGGAGGAAGATGCTTACCATCCAGGAGAAGGTGAAACTCTTGGATATGATCAAAGATGGCAAGAAAATCATGGAGGTTGCCACCATTACGACTTGAATGAGTCTACCGTTTGCTCCATACATAAAGATGAAAAGAGCATCCGTGCAACGGCTACTGTCTCTTTCAACAAGGAAGCCAAGCACGTCGTGACAAGTTGTAATAAATTCATAGTGAAAATAGAGTCTGCCCTAGACGTTTGGATCAGTGACAGCCGCAAGAAAAATATTCAGTAGGATTCGCTGGTCATCTGGGAGAAGGCGAGGCAGCGGATGAAACTCAACCAGGACCCTCTTCTGCAACATTCATGGATTTCACAGCGAGCAAGGGTTGGTTCAAGAAGTTTCAGAAGAGGTATCATCTGAAGAGTGTTGTTCTCCACAGAGAAGCTGCCTCTGCTGACCAGCCTGCTGCAGAGGACTATGTAAACAACACATTCCAGAAGATCCTTGAGGAGGGTGAGTATCATCCAGAACAGGTGTTCAATATGGACAAAACAGGACTGTTCTGGAAAAGAATGTTTTCCCAGACATTCATTTTCTTTTCTTTTTTTTCTTTCTTTTTTTTGGCGATGAGATTTTATTTTATTTTATTTATTTTTTTTCTCTATTTACTTTTATTAATTTATTTTTGTTACAGATGTTTCTCCTTTTTCCCCCATTGTCACCCTCCTCCTCCTCCCTCCCTGCCCCGTCCCCAGTTTTGTTGTCCATGTCCATTGGTTATGCGTACATGCATACAAGTTCTGTGGTTCATCGCTCCCCTCCCCCACCCCCTCTTCTGGCAATTGTCAGTCTGTACCCTACTTCCACGTCTCTGGGACTACCCTGTTCCTCAGACTGTTATGTTCATTATATTCCAGAAATAAGTGAGATCATATGATATTTGTCTTTCTCTGCTTGGCTTGTTTCGCTTAGGATAATAGTTTCCAGGTCCTCCCATGTTGTCTCAAAGGATAAGAGATCTTTCTTTCTTACAGCTGCAGAGTACTCCATTGTGTATATGTACCACAGCCTTTTTATCCATTCATCTACTGATGGACACTTGGGCCGTTTCCAGATCTTAGCTATCGTAAGTAGCGCTGCTATGAACATGGGGGTACATATATTCTTTATGATTGGTGTTTCAGGCTTCTTAGGGTATATTCCTAGGAGAGGGATCACTGGGTCAAATGGTAATTCAATTTTTTATTTTTTGAGGTAATACCATAGTGTTTTACATAGTGGCTGCACCAGTCTGCATTCCCACCAGCAGTGTACTAGAGTCCCCTCTTCTCCACACCCTTCCCAACACTTGTTGTTTGATGATTTGTTGATGGCGGCTATTCTGACAGGTGTGAGGTGATACCTCATTGTTGTTTTAATTTGCATCTCTCTGATGATTAATGATGTTGAGCATTTCTTCATATGTCTCTTGGCCATTTGTATGTCCTGTTTGGAGAGGTGTCTATTTAGTTTCTCTTCCTATTTTTTAATTGGGTTCTTTGTCTTCCTTTTGTTGAATTGTGTGAGCACTCTATATATTTTGGAAATTAATCCCTTATCTGATGTATCATTGGCAATTATGCTCTCCCATACAGTGGGTTGCCTTTCCACTTTGATGATTGTTTCTTTTGCTGTGCAGTAGCTTTTGAGTTTGATGCAGTCCCATGTGTTCATTTTTTCCTTTGTTTCTGTTGCCTTAGGTGATATATCAGTGAAAATTCTGCTGCGTATGATGTCTGAAATTTTGTTGCCTACATTTTCTTCTAGGATTTTTATGGATTCATGAGTGACATTTAAGTCTTTTATCCATTTTGAGTTTATTCTTGTGTATGGTGTAAGTTGATGGTCTAGTTTCATTTTTTTGCATGTAGCTGTCCAATTTTCCCAACACCATTTATTAAAGAGGCTGTCTTTACTCCATTGTATGCTCTTGCCACCTTTGTCAAATATTAATTGAGCATAATGTTTTGGGTCAATTTCTGGGTTCTCTGTTCTATTCCATTGATCTATGAGCCTGTTCTTGTGCCAGTACCAGGCTGTTTTGATTACAGTAGCTTTGTAGTATAACCTGATGTCCGGTATTGTGATCCCGCCTACTTTGTCCTTCTTTTTCAAGATTGCTGTAGCAATTCAGAGTCTTTTTTGGTTCCATATGAACTTCTGAAGCATTTTTTCTAGTTCTGTGAAATATGTCGTTGGTATTTTGATGGGGATTGCATTGAATCTATAGATTGCTTTGGGTAGTATGGACATTTTAATGATGTTAATTTTTCCAATCCATGAACAAGGTATGTGCTTCCACTTTTTTATATCTTCCTCTATTTCTTTTTTCAATGCCAGACATTCATTTTCAAGAATGAGGCTTCAAGGCGTATAAGGATCACGTGACTATCGTTATGTTTGGAAATGCTGAGGGATTTTTGCTCAAGCCTGCCCTTATCTACAAGGCCAAGAATGCTAGAGCTCTGAAGAATAAAAATAAGAACCTGCTGCCAGTGCATTGGATGCACAACGACAAGGGCTGCATCATGAAGCAGCTGTCATCGGACTGGTTCCACGAGTGCTTCATCCCACAAGTCAAGCTGTATCTCACGGAGAAGGGACTTGAAATTAATGTCCTTCTCCTCAAGGACAATGCTGGAGGTCATGTGCAAGACCTATCCTACGACGGTGTGCAGATCGAGTTCCTTCTTCCCAACACCACTTCGCTGATCCAGCCCATGGATCAAGGCATTATTCGCGCGTTCAAGGCCCTCTACACGTGAAACACCCTGTAGCACCTTGTCTTAGGCATGGACTTTGAGGAGAACTTCTTGCTGAAGAAGTACTGGTGGCAGTATACCATCACGACCTGTCTGAAGAACATCCAGGCCGCGTTGAAGGCCATAAAAATGGAGACTGTGAAGGCCAGCTGGAAGATGTTGTGGCCTGAAATTGTCCATGACTACAGAGGATTCACCCCAGAGGATATAAGCAACTCAGTAGTGGATAAGGCAGTTAGGCTAGCCCGGATGCTGGGAGGAGAAGGTTTCATGGATGTGACCAGTGATGACGTGGATGAGCTGCTGGAGACACATTCAGATCCCTTAACTGATGAGGATCTGGTGGAGATGACTAAGTCCGCGAGTGAGGAGGAGGAAGAGCAGCCAGAGGTTCCTGGGGATCAGGAGGAGAAAGTTGGCCTTACACTTGAGTGTCTCTTGAAAGTCATGAGAACTATTAAGGTAGTACAGGACATGATTGGCGAATGGGACCCACAAATGATGCATGCATTGCGGTTTTGGAATGCACTTGATGGAGCGATAGAACCCTACAAAAGCCTCCTCACGCATATGAAAAGACAGCGCCAGCAACTGCCTATCACGATGTTCTTCAGCCAAGCACCCAGACACCCACTGCCTACTCCTAGCACTCCTTCAGCGGAAGAAGACGACGGTGCACCTGCTGAAGATACTGCACCACCTGAAGACTCTCCTACTGAGGTCGTGCCTTCAGAGGAGCAGTAACCTTGCTCTTCTTTGCTGTGCAGTACATCTCTTCATCTTCATCACTTCATCATCGAACAAGTTGCACTATTTTCATAGGTTAGTGGTTGTGTGTAAGAACTGTGTGTGTGTATAATTAAATGTACAATAATAATAATATGATATTTGTAACGTCTAATATGTCTTATTTTCTCTTATTTCGTCTAATATATTGGGTAATACGAGTGTAATGGTGACTAAAGGGTGTTATTTCATGTCTAGAGGGCTCTAATAATGTTAAAAAATGTATTTAGAAGGTTGTAAACAGGTTTTCTATGCTCTAACTGCGAAAATATTCAATTTATAAATAAAGAATCCTACTTCGTGAAAATTCATTTGTCGCGGTAGAGTCTGGAACTGATTAACCACGATAAACGAGGGCCAACTGCATAGTGATTATGGTTATTAATACTGTATTATATACTGAAAAGTGGAGAAGAAAGTAGATCTTAAATGTTCTCACCACAGAAAAGAAATGTTAATTATGTGACATGATGGAGGTATTAACAAAATGGGGTAATCATTTTATAATATGTCTGTATCAATCAACACATAAACAAATTTAAGCAATGTTATATGTGTAATTACATCTAAATAAAACTGAAAAAAATAAGTGAAAATAGCTTTTAGGGGGAAATAATACATGCATATTATTAAAAATGCGAACAATGAAGAAATTTACAGAGGAAAAGAAAATAAAAATCTAATTATGTGGGGATTTTCACCATGACTATATTTATGTAACCTTTTACAATATGCCTGCAATCACAGATGCCAGGTTTTCCTATGAGAATGGAGGAATACTTATCTGAAGGTGGAAAATGATGAGAATGTCCAATTCATGCCTCAACACTGAGAAAAGTGGGTTGTAGGATACTGCAGTCCTCCATCTACAAGGGAAAGGAATGGTTTAAAGGCACAAGCATTGTCAGTTAAAGAAACAAGTGAAGATGACTTTCTTTGATTACATTGTGATTGTGATTATATGAGTGTTAGTTAATCATAGACTGTAGATTTCAGAAGTCATAGAAGAGTGTTTGGAAACTGGAAAGCTAAAACAGAATGTGTCGTGCTAAAGAGAATACGAAGCTGAAAAAAAATGTCTTCATTCAGCTGAGGGTATGGGAGAAGAGAGATGATCGGACGGATTCCACACTGAACGGCAATCAGGAACTTGAGGCGTGGTAGGTGCAGCTGCCGCAGGCTGGCGAGAAACTTGTCTCCGTAACCTCTTCCTAAGTTGGTGGATGTGTAGGTCTCTCAGGGATCAGCTGCCGGGGCGGCCCTCATTCCTTCCCTCACTCACTCAAAATAGGCTTTGAGCACCTACTCTGTGCCAAGAACTATGTGAGTCTCTCAGGAATAAACTGGTAACCAAGGGAGTCATAGTCCCTGACCTCAGCTTGAATAGAAAGGCAAAATAGTATGTGTTTGTAAATGCCACTGAAAGCCTGCAAGTGGACAAGCACACAGCAGTCTGTTCCCTAGTAATAATCATTGGGAAAGCTATCTAGTGAAGCAGGAATCCTGGCAATGCCATCAGTTCATAGTTTTCAGATAAAAAAAATAAAAGTGTCCAGTATCCCCAAACCAATTAAAAGTTACCTGGGCTCATCCTTTATACAGATATTAGCATTTTTAGAATATTTAGCATAATTTATCCTTAGTGAACTAGCAAATACACTCAGAGGTGCACATGTCTTTTAAAAAAATTGAGAAAGGTAAGATACCAAGATACATATATTACAAACTTGAATCTTCTATGTATGATTATTAAATACTATTTAATATACAAAATAACTGTAATGTAATATATCATCACATGTCCCCATTTTTCAGACATACCACCATAATTTCAGGCATATGTAAGAAAAGAGTCACTGACATTTTGAATTGAGATTCATTTCACAAAGACACAAAGCATCACTTTGCAAAACTATACCCATCCATCATATCTGACACCAACAGCAATGTCGTTCTATGTATACACAGAGAAGTGGCTCATGTGCTTTAAGACACCTGTTCCACACCAGAAACCCCTAAACACCATCCATGGAAAATTTATCTTTATCACATACTATCTTATTTCTGAAGGTTTCCTTTCTTTCAAACATAAAATCGTAATACTCTCTTTAAAAGAATATTCAAGAATTTTATACATTTCTAGTTTCCTCTGAGTAATTTATTCTAAATATTTTTAAAAGAGACTTTTGGATTGAAGACACAAGATTCTTAAACTTCTACTGACATGATTTATAACATAACATAAATCCATAGGTAGTATACAGTTTTTTCACTTTTAGGAGCTGATGGACTGTGGTTGAAAGATAGTTATTCCTAGACTAAGAAAATGTGATATGCTTGGCAGTAAGGAGGATAAAAAGCTTTTGAGTGTATTCCAGGACAGCTCTTTCACAAGCAGTTAGGCTCCATGCTTTAGTAACATTTCTCTGAGAACAGGCATCATGGGGAGACAGAGGGATTGCAAATGGAGAATGGCAGGTACATTTCAACATCACAGAGTGAGGGTGATTGTTCACCTTGTGGGCACCTGACCCTGTGGCACAAACTTGGAATTGGTCCCTGTGAAAGGATATCAGCGGGCTCACCTTAGGCTGAAACACACTCTCCAGACAGATGAGGATGAGAGCAAAATGGTAGAGTGTTTTGGTTTTTGTTTTAAATCAGATTTCTGATTACCACTGGTTTATATGCTTGCCTTTAAATAATTTGCTTATGATCAAACAGAAACTTTCTCTTTGAGTGGAACTGATTTAGATTCACCTACCTGGACAGATGGCTATTTTTCACCAGCTGGTGGTTACACAAGCCAGGAATAAGCCATCATTTTAGGGGCCTTTACTGAGCAAAGAGGGTCATTCTTTAATCCATGTCCACATCCTTAAAAAATGTCTTCAGCCCGGCCGGTGTGGCTCAGTGGTTGAGCATCGACCCATGCACCAAGATGTCGCCTGTTTGATTCCCAGTCAGGGCACATGCCCAGGTTGTGGGCCTGATCCCCAGTGGGGGGCATGCAGAGGTGGCCAATCGATGTCCTCTCTAATCGATGTTTCTATCTATCTCTCCTTTCTTCTCTAAAATCAATAAAGAAAAATAAATTAAAAAAAAAATCTTCATTCAGAAAAAGGTGTGACCTTAGATATAATATTTCCCATAGAAAAGAAATTCTGGGAAGAATTCTAGCCAAGGGGATGAAAGGGATCTTACTGAAAACACCCTTTCAGTCATTCTCTATAACATTTAATTTTCCAAATAATTATATATTTTTCTCTTTAAAAATATATTACTGTCATTCAGTAGTTCCCCTGAATATTTTCTGAATCATTGTACATAAAATTATTTCATAGAATGACTTAATTATAGAATAATGTAAATAAATGATTTAGATCTTAGTCAAAGATGCTAAAATCTTATAAAAATTTCCCATGTGTGAGAATTTCCTGGATGCAGAAAATTCTCTTTCCCAGAAGTTCTATTCATTATTCAGAAATACTATTCATTAGTAACTTCTCTCCAGCCTTCAACAAGGATGTAGAGACCTACAATCCACTTAACATTTCAAATTAATTAAAATATTAAAAGCTGGCTAATTTCTGGAGTGTATGCTGATTGTTTGTGAGCAAAAAGATGCAAACTACTTTGCTAAAATGTTTTTGTTTGTATTACACATCTTCGTGGTTCATTTACCCCATTTTTCAAGTCAGCAGCACACTTCCCTTTTCGCTCCTATGTGCCCATCGTCTGAATAGTTAGAGTGAAGAGAATGCAGGGCAGTGGGCCAAGCTTTAGAAAATGACTTCATCTTTTACTTACCCAATTCTTTTAAAGCAGGGACGCATCCAGATGGTCATCAATAACGGAGACAGCCACTGCCTCCCTTAACAGAGCCGAATGTGTGTTAGCTGAATGAGAAGCAAATTTCCCTCACAGCCCAACTGTACGTTTTAATTGGAACCTACTGACTGTAGCATTTTTCTTTAAGAATCCTTCTGGTCAGCTGATAACAAATCATAACAATCTGAAGCTATCTAATATTAAAGAAATATTGACTGTTTAAGAAAACTAGTGTTTAAAATGTTATTCCCAGAAGACCTTATTAGTTATACCCCAGTTGCTTTCTATTCTTAGGAAATAATATCATTTTACCTTAGACTTCACTGGGAAAAAAAAAAAAAAAAACACTAAAAACTAAAAGATACTCAAAAACATAAATTGGGGGAAAATGTGTGAAAATAAATTTTTCCTTTGTTAAATAAGTATGAGCCATTTTAAGGCAAATGTTTGTCTCTGTGTACATCAGACTTACTACATAGTTAATAATGGTATTAATATGTGTAAAACACCCATGATGTGTTACGAATAGGATTAAGTGTTTGTGGGGATTGTATCATTAAATATTTCTACCCAGTCAATGAGTCAGGCAATGATACATGGAAGGAAAATGAGACTCAGAGAATCTAAGTGACTTATCCAAGGTCTCACATCAAGTAAGTGGCAGAGACAGGACTGAAATCCACAAAAGTCTCGTGTCAGACTGCATTCAGCCATTGTACCATAGCTCTTCTTAGTGACTTAATGGAGAAAAACCCTTCTTTCAGCACAAATCTAACTCAAAAACAGCTAATAATATGCAGAGAGAGAAATTATTATTTTTAGGGTGTAAACCCAACCCCAAGTTGCCGCTTCCGCATCCAAGAACAGCTGGTAACTCATCTTTATATATATACACATACATATATAGACATATACATATGTATGTATGTATATATGTATGCATGTGTGTGTGTGTGTGTGTGTGTGTGTGTGTGTGTGTGTGTGTATAAATACAGAGTGGTCCTTCAGGCGGCAGCCAGGCAGCCATGGCAGGACAAGATGATCTGGTGCAGCAGCAATTCACCAGGACTGGGTGAACTCAGAGTACACTGAGGTCATCACCAGCAGCAGCAAGAAAATCTCGAACTTCATCCAATCATTCACTGTCTTGTCTCTCAGGACTTGAAACACATTCAGTAAGAAATTAACAGCCCTTGAGCGGAGACTAGAGGACACTGAAGAACAGATGACAAAAGGTGCCCCTCGCCTAGAACTGTGCCAGGAACACAGGCCCACGTGGGGAAGCTCCCAGCAACCTGCAACTCCTTCCTCTCTCCGTAAAGAGCAACAGGCCTTATTCTTGTTTTTCTTTCTTCAAAAATGTGGCCTTTGGGCTCTGCCATGTACATCTGGCAGTGTGATATGGCACGTGGGGAGAAGCCCAGGGGAACTCTTGAAAATATTAGGCATTTTACCTTTTAAGTAACATTTTGTAGAACTACTTGTCAATGTATTTGAGGCGCTCAGAGTAAAAGCCTGGGACTCTTTTTTAAGGTCCCTCTTTTTTTCTTCCCTCCCCTCTCCTCCCCTCCCCTCTTCTCTCCCTCCTTTCCTTACAGCTTTCCTTTGCCTCTGAATTGATGGTATAATTGATCTTTGTCTCCTCCCCACCTTGGTTGGGGGTAGCAGAAAGTCTGGCTGAGACACTCACTTCCTGGCAAGATGGCTCCAGAGAACGCTGTTGCTAACCCACCAATTTCTTGTCCCTCTGTGGAGGTCGAATCTAGGCCCCCACTTGGCTTGAAGGGATATTTTCAGAGTCTTCTTTCTGTCACTTGGGGTGTCTGCCTCTCATATTTCCCTAATAAACTACAAAACTTGGAAGGAAGGAAGGAAGGAAGGAAGGAAGGAAGGAAGGAAGGAAGGAAGGAAGGAAGGAAGGAAGGAAGGAAGGATGGATTTTGTGTTGAAAGAAGACTAATTTTTTACCTGAAAGATTTAATTTCATATGCCATTTAAAGGGTAGGAACTATATAAAGGAGAGAATTTTGCTGTCTTTTTTGGAAACAACTACTTAAAAAAAAAAAAAAGTGGGGGAAGAATCAAATAAGTATATGTCCAGTTAACGATTTCCAACTGTACCTCAGTATGTTGTTTTTGAATATCAGCAATATAATACTACTGAGGAAAACTCACCTTTAGAACAGAGGAATGTGTGTGTTGTTTATGCTGATTTAAGAGTAACAAACATGAAAAGAAATCCCCATGGTGCCTGATCTAATCTTTGCAGGGACAGGACAGTATCCACAAGATCTATTGTCAGTCACAGCTCAAAGCTGCTGCCTGGGGAAGAAGAAAATGTTTTGATAACTCATGATGTCAAAGAAAAAGATTTCACCATGTGAAATATTGATTAAAACTTTAAAATAAAATTGGTACTTTCTGAAAGAACCTTGTAACGGTAACAAAGAGAATAACAAAGAAAATCCAAAGGGTGCTTTTCAAATTTTTTTCAAAACGGTTGGTATTTAAAGAAAATCTTTTTTGGGGGGAAATGGTATTTTACCTTTCAATACTTATATCAATATACATTTTTCACTAATAATGACTGTATGCTTTCTTCACATTGCTGTTATTACTTTATATTGTGAGGTCAAAGTGCATTCACTGTGGTTTTTATTTAATAAAATAAATGCATTTCAGCCCTAGCCATCAGACTATTATTCCTCAAGGTACAAACAAGTCAAGGAAAATAACAAATAGATATTTTACTGTCAAAAACGTATGAGTATATGTAGACTTTTCAATTGTATAACATATTTATAAAATATTACAATACTATCACAATAATTTTGGGGAGAGTTTCTAGTCTATTAAGAGAAACTATATAATATTATATAATAAAGAAACTAATCACATAGAAACCAAGACAATAGGGGCCCCATGATGATTATATTACTAGGGATATATTGAGAAATGTTTAAAACATGAAAATTTCACCCAGGATAAGTTTTATTCCTTTTGGGGAAATGAGGGTGCTATAAGAAGAAGGCAAGAAAATGGATTGAAACAGGAAAGATCAAGTCAAACCTCAGCTAAATTACTGTACTCTTCAGCGCAAAATAAAAGCAAAGATGTTTGTGTGCGGCTGTCTTGTGTGTCTCCTTCCAATGCCTTTTCACTCAGTCCACCCATGTTTACCATGCATCCATTCACTCTGATTATGGCTCTAAAACAAATAGGTCTAAAAACATGTCTCCTGTGCGTTGATAAAGAGATTTCCAAAGAAGTATTAAAGTGCATAAAGTTTGAAGACATACATGGTATTTTGAGAGGAAATATGATGGGAGGAAGCATATTATATTGACATAAGGCCTGGAAAATAGTAACTTGTGAAGAAATATCAAAGAAAAATCGGTTGATGTAGTTTAGGAACCACTGGGGGTCCTGGGTTACGGGACCTAGTTCCTTCTCTGGTCCTTACTTACCTGGGTGTGAGACTGTGAATGTCTCCAGTGGTAAAACAGAAAGTGAAGAGCAGACTTCACTCCCCACGTTAGAAGTACTTCTAATGATTGCTTCTAGCTCTCCCAATTAAACTATATAACTTTTGAGAAGGGAAGTGTTTCTTAGGCATTCTACATGCACAGAGAACATGATGAGTACTAGGCGTAGGGATCAGAAACCCAGTGAGTCAGGCACCCGGGCTGAGGCTCTGACTTCAAATCCTAAGTTTAAGTACTAATGCTACCACTAAGTGTGAGATCTTGGGCATGCTACTTAGACTCTGGACTTCAGTTTCTCCTCCATAAATTAGGGATATAATTATACCTCCCTCACTAGGTTATTGGACAGATTAAAAGAGCACATCTAGCCCTGGCTGGTTTGGCTGGGCGCCTTGGACCAAAGAGTCACGGGTTCGATTCCGGTGAAGGGCATGTACTTCAGTTGCAGTTCGGTCCCCAGCCCTGGTCGAGGTCATGCAGGAGGCAGCCAGTTGATGTGTCTCTCTCATATAGATGTTTCTCTCTCTCTCTTTCTCTCTCCCTCCCTCCGTTCTTTCCCTCCCTCCCTCCCACGCTATCTGAAGATAAATGGAAAAATATCTTCGAGTGAGGTTTAAAAAATAAAAGAGCACATCTAAGGTGGATAGCATTGTGTTGGGGCACAGTACATACTGAAACATTAAGAAGCTGGTAATAGCTCAGGTTCGTAATGTTCTGGAAAATCAAATGGTTCTTTGATTTTAACCTGGTAATTTTGCAAGCATAACTCTATTTTTCCGTGAAGAGACACAGGCCCAACTTGACTTTATCCTAATAGGCTGCTCCTTTTGACAGGGCCGTGGACCCAGAAGCAGTATTACACTAGACCATTCATTTAAGGATGGTCAGTCCACTTTCTCTTTCTCTTTCACACCCTTGTTGAAATAAATTTGTCTGAAATATCCAGAAAATTAACACCAAACTGTGAAGATTTTCCTTTGCTTTGCTTAAGATCTTTACCTAAGTATTTTACATAACATTTAATGAAGGCATGGCATACTCTGGGGGGAAAAACAAACAAACAAACTCTCCTCTCTTTCTGACTTGGCCTTTCAGACTATTAGTCCTCTTTGTCCTTCAAATCATTTTATACTGCAGAGCCAGACAAATTCAATTATTTTCCTAATGCTGAGCTCTGTGACTAACATTCATTCCTTTGGGGTTTGGTCAGAAACATTAGACCTGAGTGATGTATAATATGAAATAGGGCATATTTACTAGCTGTGACCTTTATCATACATGGTATCAATAAACAATTTACACACAAACACTTGGGGAGAAGGTCAGGTTAAAGATAAAGAAGCTGGTCTCAAAAGAAAGGTCTTTAACTGACATTTAATTGAATTGACTGCCTTTCCTTAAACAGTATGAACCCTTTCCCCTTTCCCCACAGGCCATACATGTCCTATTTCTTCTATTCCAGGATTCTAGAGACAGAACCATTGTGTTTAGTCGTGCCTCTAAAGTCAAGTTTGGAGGGACTTCCGGTCAAGATGGTGGTGTAGGTAAACGCGGTATCGCCTCCTCCCACAACCACATCAAAATTACAACTAAACTACAACACAACCATCATTCAGAACTGCCAGATATCGAGCTGAATGGAAGTCCTACAACTATGAAATTAAAGAAGCAGCCCCACCGAGACTGGTAGTAGGGGCAGAGGTGGACAGGCTGGTCCCATACCCACGTGTGGCAGATAAAAATCAGGAGGACACCTCAGCTGTGAAGGTCCCCCCCTGAAGAGTGAGGGATCCCCATCCCACACCAGCACCCAGCTCAGGGTTCCAGTGCCAGGAAGAGAAGTCCCCATAACTTCTGGCTGTAAAACCAGCAGGAACTGAGGCTGAGGCTGCTGGAGCCCCAGGCAGTTCCCCTTAAAGGGCCCTCACATGGACTTACTCTGACTTGCACCCTTCAGGCTCCAGCATGAAGCAGTTTGAAAGGCACCAGAGACATACAGGAAGAACTGAGTTGTTTGGCATTGGGGCGAGAGCTGGAGAGGCAGCTTTCTTCGGGACAGACTTACTGGTGGAGGTCTTTATTCCTTTGGTGAGCACTTCCCTAAGGCGGAAGACAGCTGCCATATCTGGGACTCCAGCAACCTGGCTTACACTGTTTGCCCTGCCCTGGTGATTCCCTGAGGCCCTGCCCCACCCAACCTTCGGGTCCACCCAAGCTGTTTCCACTGGCTTTACCATAGAAATGGCCTGTGTTGGCTCCTGTTTCAGATTTTCCTAAATTCTCTCCAAAAAGCAGCATCTGGCCTCAGCGAGCCCCATACCTCTCACTAAGTAGCCCCAGGCATAGCACTAGAAGCAGCCAGCCTTGGTTCACAGCTTGGTTTTGACTGGACACCTCCAAGCCTAGCACAAGAAGCAGCCATCTGCAGATCACTTTGTAGCTTATGCCTGGTGGCCCCAGATAGAACACAGGCAGTGGCTGGCCTTGCCCTAGAGCCGGCACACCCAGTGGACAGCTTTAGACCACATCAAAACACTACCACCCAAACACTTCCACAAGCAACACACTCAAGGAGTGGACTCAGTGGGTACCAGAACCCTGCTGAAGTAAGTTTTGCTCTGTGTGATGGGCCCTACACAGCTGATCCTCCAAGGTAGTCAGAGGTCAGTGGTCAGTGGGCACAGCCAGTCCTTGAAGCTGATCAAACTGAGTAAATCTCTCCCATTGACATGCCAACAACAATCAAGACTCAATTACAACAGAAGGGTATACAGTCCACACAAGGGGTGCACCTCGAGGGCACAGCTGGAGTAATCAAAGAGACTGTGCCATAGGACCCTACAGGACACCTCCTACAATAGGCCACCCTAGGAAACCTAGGAGATATAGCAACTCTACTTAATACATAGAATAAAACACAGGGAGGCAGCCAAAATGAAGAGACAAAGAAACATGTCTCAAATGAAAGGACCAAACAAAACTCCAGGAAAATAACTAAATGAAATGGAGATAAGCAATCTAAGCAATGTAGAGTTCAAAACACTCATTATAAGGATGCTCAATGAACTTAGTGAGGGCCTCAAGAGCATAAAAAAGGACCAGTCAGATATGAAGGATGCACACTCAGAAATGAAGGAGGCACTAACTGAAATAAAAAATAATTGACAGAGAATCAATAGTAGAGTAGGTAAAGCCAAGAAGCAAACAATCAATTTGGAATATAAGGAAGCAAAAAGCTTCCAATCAGAACAGCAAAAAGAATCCAAAAAGATGAGGATAGTGTAAGGAGCCTCTGGGATAACTTCAAGCGTACCAACATTCACATCATGGGGTTGCCAGAAGGAGAAGAGAGAGAGCAAGAAATTGAAAACCTATTTGAAGAAATAATGACAGAAAAATTCCCTAACTTGGTGAAGGAAACAGACATACAAGTCCAGGAAGCACAGAGAGTCCAAACAAGATGAACCCCAAGAGGCCCACACCAAGACACATCATTATCAAAATGCAAAAGGTTAAAGACAAAGAGAGAATCTTAAAAGCAGCAAGAGAAAAGCAGTTATTTACCTACAAGGGAGCTCCCATAAGATTTCTGCTGATTTCTCCAAAGAAACTTTGCAGGCCAGAAGGGAGTAGCAAGAAATATTCAAAGTGATGAAAAGCAAGAACCTCTAAGCAAAATTTGATTCTTGGAATGTTACTTAGCAGAAATGGGCTCTGTGTACTTTTCAGGCTGAAAGATTCTGGTGGATCTGTATTGGTGCTTCAAAATTCCATGTCCAGTTCTTAGAGACACGTTGTGGACTCCACGTTAGGGTCACACAATAGAAGTAAAGTACAGACCACATGGGAAGTTCCCAATGCACATCATCACTTTGAACCAGAGACATCTTGGTGAACCACTTTTGAGAGTCTTCATTTTGCTTATTGCCCATCACTTTAGCCTTGCATTCACAGATTTTATTATTTCTGTTTCAGTATTCTACCCGAGCCTTTTTTTCACCCAGAAAAAAAAAAAATCAAAGTACTTTAAGTCTTGTTATTATCCATTCTGAACACATAATAAATGATATAAATAAGGTAAAAAATAATGTATAATACCAGTAGTCATAGTAATTTTGAAACATATTTTAAGGCAACACTACACATGTATTTTATTCAAATAAAATTTCAATTACAAACTTAGTGTCACAAACCATCCCTTTATGGAAAAACAACAACAAACTTTTGAGACATCCTAGCAGGTGCTTAGCTTATTATAGTACTACCAAACTTAACTGTGCTCAGTTACAGTGTATTGAAGAACAGTTACTGGCCCAGAAAAATGGTCCCCAACTCCCAGCTTCTGAGAGTCCTGCAGCTGCACACACAGCACCAGCCTTTCATTCTGATGCTCTGCAGTCTCCCCCAAATAAATAATTTTTGCAGGGTCTAGAAATTTTCAGAAAATTGATTTTAAAATGTATTACAAAATTAACAGGCCCATGGGAAATACAATAATTTATTGATGAAAACTTAGAGCAATTGATAGAGAAGTGGTACATAGATATTTATTTTTTGTTTAACCAGTGCATCTGAAGTATCTTTATTCTTTGTGTAAGTTGAATGGGACTTACCCTAAATAAGTGTGTCAGCACCATGCTGGTGTCCAGATCTCAAACCATTCAATAGAAGAAACATTGTTCTAGAGGGGGTGAGTGATCTGCTTTCCAGGGCCCCTGTTGAAACCCCAGCCTGATCAGGAAGTACTATGACCTCATGTGCACAAATCCTGGAACTTCTTTGGCCATGTGTTTAACCCTCTGACATGGGTATAGAGGGTCAGAAAGCACGCGAAAAGGTAGAAAAAGGTTCAGAGCCCACACATTCCCCAGTTCAGGCTCTGGATACCTGCCCAAATAGCAGAACAGCACTGATGCCCACCTTTTCCCCACTCTTCCCTCCCTTCCCCTGCCATGTCCCAGCACTGAGAGATTTAAATAATTTCCACAAAAGCAATCCAAAGCCATAGTCGGGACTCTGTGCCATGGCTTAAATGCTATACTATTCCCTAAAGATGAAGATCTGACTCAAATCATTCTGTACTGTGTTTTATTCAGTATTGTCCACGGGTCACCTAGCTCTGCTTGAAAGCAGAACTGCTTGGGTAAACTAACATTCCTCATGTAATCAAAAGAACCAGGCTTTAGTTCTGTATTTTAGCAACTGCCTCATCCTAACTTGTTCATTTACCTATGTCTCCTCAACCAGTGTCAGGGACTGCTCTCCTCTGTCTAGGTTCATCTGCAGCCTATATCTAAACTATTCCTGATTGCTGCAATGATTTACATCCACAAACAGCACTTTGATCTTCCCAGATTCCTCCCCACACACTGATACTGGCAAGAGCCTGAAGTTCTTAACTACTGGCTTTCTTTTTCATCCCTCCAAATATTATGAAAATTGTGCTTTTCCTACCTGTGGTTCGAGATTGTCAAGATCCATCTTAATTTAGGCACTCTCCCTCCTGGGAGCAGGCCTGCACCTCCTCCCTGCCCCCGACACTCCATCCCATTTTCCTTGTCTTTTTTTCCTAAGTTCCAAGGGTCCTTCTTTTGTTTCCTGAGCCCATTTCTTTTGACATTCACTTCTTCCACTTCTATGATTTTCTAAATAAATATTCTTTTATAGTTTGGGGAAAAAAGAATCAACTTAATTTATGCTGTATCTTTATAAACATATATTAAGGAGGTAGGTTGATTTAATGAAACGAACTAAGAATTCTGATTTAAATAGACTTAGTTTTAAATACTTTCTTCCTGTGTGATGTGATCAACTAACTGAACTTCGGTTTCTTATTTGCAATACAAGAAGAATTCACACTTCAGGAGTTTTGCATTTAGTAAATAACTAACTTGACTAGCATAATGTCTGGCATATAGATATTACTTTTGAAGTTAATGATCACTAGCATGATATAGGAGTCAGTATGAAAGTAACTTTTTTTGCAATCTAATGCCACAAGAGACCAAATCTGTAGAAGAATGCGTAGTTATGTCAAAAGGTGTGTCAAAAGGAGATGAATCAGAGAGGACAAAGCTGGCTGTTTTCAGGTAAGAGGCACATTTTCCATTACACTCTTCCCTCCTTTTTCCTTGAACACTAGAAATAACGTTGTTTTTAATCAAGGAGTGTGGTCGGACTAGGCTTTAAAAGAATTTCAGTTATATCAAGAAGTCTTCCTGTTCCACCATATTGTTCCCACTGAACTGCCAGGATGTCTGAAGAATCCCACTTGTGAGGCCACTATTCTGAGTAAATTGTCATAGATGCCTGCTTTAAACTCAGCTGTATTGTGTAACTGAGATAGCACATTAAACCATGATCATGGCATTGGTAACTTAGGTGGATTGCTGTTATAGGACACTAGGCAAAGCCGCTGGAAAAAATAAAGGGCAGGCTGTCATGAAAGAAAAAGAATATTTGCATGTTTAATTATTGCAAAGACCATCAGGAAAACTTGCATGAACTCTGTGCAGTTTGGGGTCCTCCTAAAAACCAATGATCAGGGAGGACAGAGAGAGAGAGTGGCATAAAAAGAGCATTACTATAGGTCTTGATATTAAGTCTTGGGTGCCTCCTTCCAGCATTTTCTCTACTTCCTCATTTTCCTATTTTAGTAAGGTGTTGTTTTTAACTATCTATTTCAATCTATGTGGATAACCAGGAGAAAAATTTTATTGAAGGTAAACTAGTCAATATTTGTACTTAAAGTAGACATAGTCCTTGGCACAAAAATAAAAACTGATGTTTTTGAGCACTTGCTATATATGCATTTCCTTGCTAGGTAGTGGTAATTCAGAGATAAAGAACTCATGTTTTCCAGCCCATGGAGCTCAATCTAGCAGAGAAAGCCAACACATTCAAAACAAACTAGATTGCAGATGAACTCTCTCTTCAAAACTACAGTGAAATGCCTCATCTATCAATCCTTAATTGACTCAAATCTAAGTCAATTTGATCACTTCCCTATAAAAAAAAACCTAGATCTCTTCTACATACCTTCACCCTTGTACTTACCATACTGTGTTGCAATAATATATTTATATGCCTACCTCCATAACTAGATTGTAAGCATCTTTAAAGCAAATGGTTTTAAGTTCTGTTCAGTTGTATACCTTTGGTACAAAACACAGAATTTGATTTCTAATGGGCACTCAAATGTCTTCTGAATGATTGAAAGAGTACTATAATCATGTTGTGAACTGTCTTTGAAGAGAGCATAAAAAAGCATAACATTAATTCTAGCAGATAGGAAGGCATCATTGAGCAAATGCCCTTCGACTTCAATTTTGAAGGATGAGATCAATTATGCTAGTATACAATCAGACAAAGCTCAACAGATTTCTAGGCTGATTCCAAATGCATTCAGCTAAATTGCTTAGAGGGTCCAAACACAACCTAAAGACAGCTTGTCAAAATAAGCTAGAAATTGCTTAGAGAAATATACTGAAGCTCAAAGCAGCAAAAGTATTTATTTTTCAAGCAGTGTAAGCAAGAAATTATGGAGGAAAAAACTAAGAGAATTCATTACAATGATTTTTTTCTATGAACACTACACACCATGCTGTTGCTGGACCTTTTCCTTGGATTTCAGGACACACAGCTGGAATTTGCATGAAAATGTGAGGCGACTGTTCCTTTAAGAGCTCAGCTGACAGGCCTGCAGAAATGTGTCCTATGGTTGACAGGATTTGTCACACTTAGGGTTCTTCTCACGTTGAACTTGTCACTGGTTCTTAAATTTCTCTCCCTTATTGCCTGGAGGGGGCAAATTATCCTTCTAATATTTTCCCAGATATTTCCATGCTGAGAGCCAAATGATGTGTGAGAAAATCTTGTCTAAAAATAGGAAAGCAACATTTCAGGACATTATTATGGACAATTTGACTTGGAGTGGTCCAAAGAAACTAGACCTCCAGTAAAATAGCAAGTTTTGTGGCACTTTTGGGATGTGTGACCATAGAAATGACCAAGCTTGGTGTATGTCTTGACAAGTAGCAAGTCAAACATCTCTGGAAACTAATTCATGGAAGGAAGATTTTGAAAATCAAAAATTTAATTGTATCAAAAATATTGCTTTATTTGTTCTTGTTAAAAGAGATTAAAACCCATTCCTGTGATGGTAGTTAGTAGACTTGGGTACATTTTTACTTGTTTTTCAAGATACACTACATTTTTAAGCATTACATTAGATGAGCCATGGAAAAAACCTCCATCAATAGAATTTCAGGGTCCACATGAAGAGAGACTATAATTTCACCATACTATATGTTTACCAGAACACATCTGAATTATTTGTTTCCCAGTTATACTTACAATGTTTTAAAAGGATCAAAGATCAAGTGGATTGTGTACAGAGGAGGACAGCTAGAATTGAGACATCTGAATATCAAGACACATGAGGACAGATAAAGTAGTTGAGGGTATTAAACCTAGAGGGAAAAAAATGACTATAAAGATCAAAACAATAACTAAAGAATTGCCATGTATTAGATGAAGTAAATCTTTTGTTTTGCTCCAGAGAAACTAGCAATAGTGAAAGGGAGAATAATAGATTGCATTTCAGACTGTAAAGATTATGTGTGAAGATACCTAATCAACAACAGGATGAATGACCAGGAAAAGTATCAACAGAGTTGTTTAAACAGAGGTTGAGGAGTATTCATCAGGGATGTTGTAAGAGATTTTGGCATTAGATGGTAATTTGGACCAAGTGACCTTATAATCTCTTCATTTTTATAAAATTGACTGAGATAATTAGATGGATTACAAAGCCATAATAATAAATATGGTATGGTATCAGACAGAAACAGACAATAATCCAGTATAATAGAAAAATTCAGAAAAAATGCATAGAAACTTAATTTACAATAAAGGAACCCCAAAGATCAATAAATAAAAGATAATTGTATAGTATATAGTGTTAGATAATAATCACATTATATGGAGAAAAATAAGATTGATTCCAAAAGAATTAGATATTAAATGTTAACGATAACACCATGAAAATACCAGTAAGAAATGTGGGAAAAGTACCTTCATAATATGAAAGGACTTAAAATTTCAAAAGCACAAACTATAAGGCAAAAATCTTGTTTAATTAGATTACAGAAAATTAAGAATTTATGTTCAAATTAGATTCTAAATAAATCTAATATATATAAAAGAGAACAGGAAAAGATATTTAAAGACTACAAATAGCAGAGCAACAAAAGCTAGAACTCCCCAAAATCAAGTCAGCCCCAATAGAAAAATTGACAAAGGAATTAAAATTGACAAAGCAAATAAGAATATTTTTTATAGTGGTAGAAATCCAAAAAGCTAAGAAACATTACAATATGCTCACAATCATTAGTAATGAGAGAATTATAAATGTAAAGGGAATGAGGTATCATGTTAAACCTATTAAATGGCAAAAATAAAAAAGCTCAATAATACAAAGTGTTGTCATAGATATGAGCTGTATGAATTTTCATCTGCTGTTGCTGGGAATGTAGGCTGTAATACTCATTCTGAAGAGATTCTGTCATTTTTTAATAAAAAAGAAATATGTATGCCATATGGTCTTGGATTTCCAATCCATGGTGTATAGTTTTAAGAAATTCTCACACAAGTCATCAGAAAGATATGTACATTGGTGTTTATTGCATAAATATTTATAGTTATAGGGAGTTTGAAGAAAATTCAGAATGCATTGCTAGAAAGGTAGAAAAGAAAATTAAGTTGATGCACACAACAAAATATTGTGAATGAAATATTGTGTTGAAGCAATGGATTAGAGGTACATTAAGAAACATGAATGTTCTTAAAACATGTTTAGTAATAAAAGTAAAGAATGCCCAGCTGGAGTGGCTTAGTGGATTGAGTGTCGTCCCATGGACGGAGAAGTGCCGGTTCTATTCCCAGTCAGGGCACATGCCCAGGTTATAGGCTCCATCCCTGGTGGGGGCCATGCAGGAGGCAGCCAATTGATGATTCTCTCTCACATGAATGTTTCTATTTCTTTCTCCCTTCCTCTCTCTCTGAAAAATCAATAAAAATATATTTTAAAACATAAAGTAAAGAAAAATGATAGATACAGTCATATATAACACAATGCCATTTATGTACATCAAAAATACATGCACACAAAATGACATATTTTTTCGAAAACATTCACATGCCAAATACACATTAAATATATTAATATACTGACTATTGGATAAATGGGAATAGATGTGCAATATGATAATAAAATAGAACAACTAAAGAAAGAAACAAGAGAGTGATTTTGCATGGATCATTGATGATAATGTGCCATGAACTGAATTAGCATAATTAACTCAACACTATGCATCTGAGTATCAGAAAAATAAAACAAAATCATGTTTGTTTTCAGGGGACCTAGAGACTGATATGCTGTTGTGTGTGGTACTTCACATTTTATCTGTTATTAACTCATATCCTTGACTCAGACCTCCTAGGAAGCCGTAGGACATCATTTCCCCCTATTCCCATGGCAGGTCTCAAGTTTTTGCCTTGTAATATATAGATTTCATTAAGGAATTTCTTCCAGCTTGTTATGTACATATACACATGAAAGAAACGCAAAGGAGAATGATCTCTTTTTCAATTTGAAACATTTTCAACTATGTACTAACCTATTTCAATCATTTTTAAAGTTTCATATTTAATGGAAAAAAGTTTAATTTGAAGATAATATGAAACTGTTATAATAGCTTATTAAATATAAAGGATAAAAGAACTAGTGAAGCTTTAAAGTGGTAATTAAAAGAGCTGGTGTGTGTCTAATGCATTTATTCAGCGTCTTCTAGCAATAAGTCATGATGATGTTAAAAATGTTGTCTATATATTCAAGTCATTATTATTGCAGTAATTTCTGTCTCCACCAACTGTCAAAGTTCTGAATTGTCACTGCATTTGAGCTACCAAAAGTAGTAAATGACGCACTCAGAATGCAGACACATGCATACTTTACCTGCTGCAAGCCAACCCGCCTCCTTACAGGGAAATTCACAGAATTGATGGTACTATCATAAAAGGGAGGTTAGATGTGGTTTCCTGATCAAGATGAAATTAGAAGTGACAAAAATAATTGAATAGTTTTCCATGTATAGAGGATTTATTCTGTTTTCAAGTTTACAAATACATTTACATATATTAGCTAATCACTGCCTTTACAAATAGCGGTCTTTGAGATAAGTGGAGTGGTATTATCTTGATTCTATAGAAGAAGAAACTGGATATGCAAAGACATTTCATAAATATGCCAAAGACCACATAGTTCTTACGCTCAGGTGTGATTTGAACATGAGTTTCCTACTTCCAAATCAGAATCATTTTCTCAGACATGATTTAAAACTTCCATCAGACCATGAATAGCTTCTTCAAGTTATTTCCCAGTTTGAGTCAGTAGTTACATTTCCCTAGTGCTTGCCATTAAGGAAATATAGAACATACCAGAAAGGTGGAGGGAGTCTAAAGGAATCATAGAACATCTTGTTACAATACATGGTCTGATGACAGAGTTTCAAGCTGAATTTATGTTAATTTGCTTGTGTTTTATGAGCTAGCTCCATAATCCATGTAGAAGGATGAAAATGCATGTTGTAAATGAAATATAAAATAATATGATATTGGTAGACTGCTTTATCTATAACTTAAGTACATGATTCTATAGGACCAGAATGTAGAAAAAGAAAAAAAATCCCAGAAGCCTAAATAATAAATACATGTAAAATATATGCAAATTTATAAATTTTGTGCTGGATTCCTCTACAAATCAGGATAGTGTTTTACATATCATAACTATATTGACCAAAAAAAATAATTATAATATGCATCCATAGGATACAGATTTGTTTGTAGAGAGGGAATTCTAGGTCACTGACAAGAAAAAGAAGAAACCCAACAATTCCTAGAGTAGGAATAGAATCTCAGACATCCCTCTCCAGGAAAACCTTTCACACACCTACATAATTTATGATTAATTTGACTACTGGCTCCTTTTAGCAACTGCAAATAGCCCAGGGTGTGTGTGAGTGGGTAGGGGGCAGAGGGAGATGCTGGTTTATAGACTATTCATAATGTGATTTAAATCATTTTATAAATTATATATGGTGACCCACTAATGTGTCTCCATGAGCAATTTTTTTAAATCCTTTAGCCATGGATATGTTTTTCATTGATTTTAAAGAGAGAGGAAATGAAAGAGAGAGGGAAAGAGAGAGAGAAACACTGGTGTAAGAAACATTGATCAGTTGCCTCCTATATGCACCCCAAGGCCAGGGATTGAACCCACATCCTAGGTATATGCTCTGAAAGAGAATCGAATATGCAACCTTTTGGTGTATGGGTTGATGCTCCAACCAAACAGAGCCACCCATCCAGGGCTCCATGAGCAATTTTAAAAAATAAAACAGAACGGAATGGAATGGAAAGAAAAATGAATAGAATAGAAAGTATAACAGTAATTGCAAATGGTATGGGTACAATTTGATTTATGAAATGTTTATTCTAGTCATTTCATGTGTGTGATTGTGTTTATATTTAGGAAGCAAATTATATTTTTATTGTTCCTAAAATTTTTAAAACTAATGCATGCAGTAAACTTGCTGCTGACAGCCATAGACTCAGCACAAGAAAAGTTGATGGAGCTGGAGAGGAAGGAGAAAAGAACTGAGGGAACAGGTGCCCTTGGATCTGTGTCTTTGGAGGGCCAAAAGGGACCATGGACACTGACAACCCAAAGTTCAGAAGATTCAAGTATGACATAGGAGACTAGACAGTGGTGTGTCTGGACTAGTTAGGAATGCCACTCAGCCCAGTCTCTCCCAGTTTAACCGATTTTCTACAGTCTATCTGCAAATCATAGTCTTTGTATATTTTATATATCTTGCAAGCTAAAAATGCTTTTTACATTTTAAAAGATTGAAAAAATCAAAAGAAGAATAACATTTTCTGACATTTGAAAATTAAGTGAAATGAAATTCAGCACCCATGTACACACTTGCACAGTCAATGCATTTATTTACATATTGCCTAGGACTTCTTTTGACCTACAATGGTGGAGATAAGTAGTTGTGACAGATACTACATGATCAGAGAAGCTTAAAATATTTACTATTTTGCCATTTAGAGAAAAAGATTGCTGATCCTTGGTCTAGGTTACTCCATGTGGGTCACAATGTTCTAGAGCCAGCTCATCCTAGATCATAAGAGCAGATTGAGATAATCTTCTCCCAACTCCATGATCAATGACATCATCTTGGTAGCATGAAATCAACCACAGTAGGAGTATTTACACCACAGATAATCAACAGGTACAAATTATGGCCTTTTTTCCCATGTGAGAAAATTCAAGTATCTGTAGAAACCAGTTGTTGAACATTTACTAACACGCCACTGCATTAAGCACATACTGGACCCACTTAAGTGGTGGGTAAATTTAGGTGGGTAACAATTTAAGTAAACCATGGTTTTGCAATGATTAAACTTGACCACCCATACTACACAAGATTGCTTTTACAATTAAATGAGATGAGGCAGTTGCAAACTCTTTTAAAAACTGGGCAGGAAAAAATCTCTACCTCCCTCTCAGTTGTTAAATATAAACCTTAAACTGCTCTTTAAAAAAATGAAGTCTTATTTAAAAAATAAAAACAGTAACAACAACAAAAAAACTACTGCCAGTGTAAACCACTATTAATAGTACTTCCATATTCTACCTCCAATGTTAAAAAAGAAAAAGAAAAAAGTAAGAAGGAAAAGCTAGGATAGTGACTTAGTACTAAGAGGTTCATGGTCACCTGGCCGATGTGGCTCACTGGTTAAGCATTGACCCATGCACCAAGAGGTCGCCGGTTCAGTTTTCAGTCAGGGCACTTGCCCAGGTTGTGGGCCAAATCCCCAGTGAGGGGCATGCAGGAGGCGGCCAATAGATGTTCTCTCTTATTGATGTTTCTATCTCTTTCCTTCTCCCTTCCTCTCTCTCTCTAGTATCAATAAAGAAAAAAAATTAAAAAATAAGAGGTTCATGGTCTTTTCCAAACAGTATGGCCTGAAAATTTGGAGGAGCTGAAGTCTAATCTCTAAATTTCACGTAGAATAGCTGATGTTAAAATTTACCATCATTATACCCTTTGAAATTTGTTTCAACATTATAATTTTCTTTAAGGCTTTGTTCATTTCAAGACTTTGTAATATAGAAAAGAACTGTTGAGAATCTTTTTGCACAGAAGATTTACGACAAAATATTTGGCTATAGTCCTTTGATACAAACAAAAAGAAAGGAAAAGAAAATGCCATCAGCAGAGGGGTATACACAAAAGTGTTGTTAACTTTTGGTATGTCTTACAGAATTTCAAACAAATGGCTCCTATGTCACTATTCCCCTTAAAATTCAAGTATCTGTAGAAACCATTACCTTCATTGGATAATTTATACCCTTCACATCTCCAAACTTAATGTGTGTTTTTTTTCCCCACTGACAAAATTAAAATGTTATTATCTACTCTTGAATATATTTGATATAGAAATAGATGTACTTTTATTATGTAGTGTGACATGGTAGAAACACATAGGGTTTGGAGTTGTACAGAAATGGGAATCTTGGCCTTACCCTTTATGTTCTTCCATTTCTTCTCTAAAGCGGGGTGTAGAGTCAGCAAGGGAGGGAGCTGGCTGACCACACCAGTTCCTGTTTCCTTGAGTTGGGCAGAAGTCTGCATGGCCTGGACTAGGATTGCTTCTCCGTCACCTAATAGTTGAATCATTTGGAGAAAATCTTATCACTTTCTGAATCCCTCTTTCTTCATGGGTAAAACAAGGACAATGATGGTACATACCCTGAAATATTTCTATTAAAACTGAGTAAGACTATACAGTAAAACAAATGTTAAACATTTAATAAATATGAAGTATTGTTTTTTTCAACTGATCCAGGCCATTTTTGTACATTCTCATCGTATATAATTCTCATGGTTCTTATACTTTTGATACTCATTAGATCTTAAGTATTATTCTTGAAGATTTGACTTTTGTCCTTTTAAAAATTTTAAGATATAATATTAAACCAAAAATTATCCAATATTTCACAAATATCAGAGTTTTCTCTTTAAAAAAAATTATTCATGTCCCAGCTATTTGATCTTTCCAGTTGATTTGTGTCACCTTCTGGAGTTTTTTTTAAAAAAAGACATCTAGAAATCTCCATGCATTGGTATTGATAGGATAATTATATAGAATAGTTTGAATTTAAGGAAAGGAATGAGAAAAAAACAACAACTGTTAAATGGCCAATAGTTACTAAAGATCCCCACCCCCACCCCTGCCCCAGTTCTAGTCAAGTGATTTCTCTATAATTTGAAATTAGGGCAATAAAAATAGTCAATTTCCAGACCACATATATTTATAAAGGATTTTGTATGCACCAAGCACCAGAAGGAATAGAAAGATAAGTCAAAACTTCATCTTGCTTAGGAGAAAAATAACACAGGAACTTCAACAGAAAACTTTCTTTAGGTAGATCTGCAAAGTCAAGCCAAACATGAATAATTCTCTGGCCGACTTTATAGAAGGTTAAAGTAACTTGGAAAACAGGAAGGATCATGCGCTCCACACAATATGCTGAGCATAGAATTGAACACTCTATTCAGAAGTGGTAGCCCCTACTATATAGTAGAACATTCTGTTGCATAACCTGTAGGGACTGAAAAAGGTAATGCTTAAGCTCGCCTTCTAGGATGCACTCTTTAGTGATTCTGTCAAATCGGGACATCTGTAAAACTAGATTAGAATTCCCATGGTATTTCAAGTTTAATGATAATAGAGAAGTAGCTAAAGTGTATAATTTCAAGAGTTAAGGTTGTTTCTTGAATACTAAAAGTGGCATTTGTATTTCCTCATGTTTGACCATTGAATCATTATTTAGAAGCTGATATCAACATTGTCTAACCAAGAGGGAAGCACTATGTAAAGTATATGATTGTCTAAGTACTAAGCTGTACACCTGAAATCAATATAAAATAAAATAAAAATATTATTTTAAAATTGTATAAGTAGCTTAAATATTTTAGCTCAATCTCTTTAGTTTGGTAACTTTACCACCATTTCTAGAGAAAAACTGACTAAAAAGCAAGATATTGTTTCTTTTAAAGCATACATTCATTAATTTATTAGTGTTCTGATATAAATTTTTATGTAAATGCAGCATTTATAACTTGGTTTATTATAAACCTATGCTACAAATAAAACAATCTCTACACAATTTAATTAGCATAGTTAAATGGTAAATTATTCAATATTTTATAAATTGTAATGCCCTCAAAATCACCAATAGTCCAAATTATGATTATGTTGGCAATTTTTCTATTCTCCATTGGTTATTAAATGTAAAGTATACATTATAGTCATCTGATGTGAAATGTGTAGTCAATTAAATTTGTAAGATTTTACAATAAAAAAATTGGAAAGAGCTTGAAGAATTCAGATCAATACAAAACTAAATATGACATCCATTAATTAAAATCTAGGAATATTTTTCAAGATGTCACTTATTTCATAAATTGAGTTTCATTTGAAAACTAAAGTAAAACTAATCCTCACAGTCACATCAAAGTTTTGTTTTTATTGTGATTCTCCCGACCACTCCAAAAGGTATTTTCATGGAAAATAGATCTGTTATAATTATGATTGCTCTAATTATGGGTCAGAGATGGTTCTGGCTTATGTCTGATATTCTACTATAATTGTTAATAACACCCTGTTTACTTTCAAACTTGTCCCATGCTGGAAGATAAATTGTATTGGCACCCTAATCATAATTCAATATGAGATAATGGTCATATTTCACTGATAAATATACTGTGTGTCAGAACAATGGGGGGGATTATAATTGCTCAAAACTATCAAAACTTATAGTGAAATTTAAACTGAAACAAATTTGTGAGATGATTAGTGCATTAGCCATCTTAAAAATATGCCTAACAATAATTATTAGATATAATGCTTAATCAACTTTGGTTTAGGTCTGCACCTACAAAGAGAAGTAGTGAGTTCAGTGCCAAATCTGTTTGACAATTATCTCTTTTTCTAACTGTAAAGCTAACCAGCTGTTGAACAAAAGTATGACTAGTGTAACTGTATACTGTGTCCTTTTTTTTTTATTGTGACATCAGCTCCACTCTCTTGCTGAATCACCTTTAATTCAAGGTTATCTTTGTAACTTGATCTGTCCCTTGCAGCATGATTACTCTTACCAAGAACATCAGCCCTCTCCTCTGATATCAGAAGGATACTTTTGATATATATCAATGACTGGAACCTTGCTACTAAGAATTATAAATTGCTATGGCTGGCAAATTTAAGTCAAAATTTAATTGCTTCAATTTGTTGTAAGTGCATTAAATTATTATAAAAAGAGCTATATTGAAATCTCTAAGTACCAAGTTTTCTCTTTATAGTTAAAGAATACGTTGATGATTTTCCTAGCATGCCTTGGGAATATATTTTATTGTGTAGACATCTATCAAAAGAGATTCAAAAATGAAAGCTCACTTTCTATTTTTTAGTCTTTAACCTTTAACCAGTGTTTGGCCACAATCATGCCAGCTCAGATGGTGATAATTCATTTGTTGTTGAATGTGTATCCAATCTTCTTTGTTAAAATTCTTTTTTTTTTTTTTTTTTTTTTTTTCTGATCAAAATTTGAGGAAAAAGAGTCCAGGAAGAAGTCTTTTTAATCTTCAATCTAGTGACAATGAGATAGACATTTACTTCAAACATATTCATAGCACAGATTCAGACATGGAAAATTCTCTCTTAGGAAAAAAAACTTGAAATAATAAAACAATGATGTATACTTCTCTTTTCCTTACCTCATACACTAATTCTCTAATTTCATATCAATTAAAAATAGAATATTTTGCCTGATTATCATTATTTCCCCAATCTTTAAGTTCAAGCTTACAAATCCATGTAGAGAGAATAGCTTTTTAATATTATTAATTAAATCAGTACACTATTATTTTTAAAAGAAATTAACAAACTAACAGATTGTAATCCTTTTACAATTGAGAAAAATTGTAAACTAAAATTGCTTTTCTTTGCTACTATTCCATTCAAGTAAAACCACAGAAGCTCCATTTCCCTTGCATTTTCAGGGTAGGGATAGTTGAACCATGTGGCATCAAAGCAATTAGAATCTCTGCTTTTTCTTCCCCCGTCCTTCCGTTCTTCCATCAGTGCACACACTCTAAACCATGGAATTACTGACTGCTCCTTGCTCTGTGATGGCTGTGCTAGAACTCCATGCTTCTATACTGGAAACAGCTGTGCATTCAAAGCATAGAACCTACAGTTCCTACAATTCAGTATCCCATTTAAATTATAAGAGCACAAAACAACATATTAGAACTGTTAAATTTCACATATCTAATGAAAAGCCTTTCCTAAAAAGTATTGATAAAACAATTTATTGAAAGAAAAGTAAAATTTAGGGATTATTTTAATTTTCTAAAATACGTTGTGCTACATTGTATGTGTGTGTGTGTGTGTGTGTGTGTGTGTGTGTGTGTGTGATATATTTCCAGTTTCCTGGAAAATACATTTATTTCTCTTGAAAATTGAGCCTTGATTTTTGGAGGAAACTAAATTAAATTTCTTTTTTTTCAAATTGTTAATTAAACTATATATTTTTGCCTCTGAGTTTTAAAAAATAATTTGGTTTTCAATGACAATATATAATAGTATTTATTGAATTATGACCCATTTCCACCTTTGGCATGCTTTTACTGTTTCTTTTTCTGCATTTAAATTCTCAGATAATTGAGAATATGCAATAGAAGAAAATGAGACACTTGAGGCCAATTTGAGTTAATATAAACACATTTTCAATATTCACCATAAGCATAAAAATACTTGTAAGATTTTGCTGGGCTCAGTTTCTAACAAGATCTTAAAGCTTATTTTCTTAACTATATCCCAACAACTTTGAATGACAGTTCTAGATGCCCTGTTAACTTGCTGTTTTATATCAATTAACATTGCTGTTTTCTAATGTACTTTATGAATGTATCAGTCTAGTGACTTCATATGTATTATATCCTCACATTACAAAATTAATTTGAATAAGTTTTTAAATTATTTTTATTCTTTAATAAAGTGATCTCTACCAAAAACAGCATAAATTTGTGCATACTCAATATGCATACAGACCTTAATATACAGGGTTTTATAAAGCAATACACAAGGTAATTATTTAGTACTCAAAGTTTTTGGCAATTTTTTTATATCGTTTTTATGACTTTTATTAAACTAATTTTTCCTACAGGCAAAATAAAATGGCAAATATCACTCAGAAGGTTTTTAAATTGCTATTTGTTATAAAATTATACCTAGAAATAAGTTATTAAACTTTGAATAAGTATTGAAGCTGTAATAAAGTATGTTGTAAGAAGGTTAAGTCAAATGTATATTGATTTGAGTACACTACTAAATTTAAATGAATAGAAAGAGGAGAAATAGAACAAATAAAGTATAAACAAAACAGAAAATAGAGACCAAGATTAGCAGTAGAGACATGGGGGATGTATTCATATTCTTGAAATCCATGCTATTTTTAATCATATAATTTACAAACACATGTATCAAATTGTGTTTTGCCCATATGTTGTTAATTCATTTATATATCTCTTCATTAATTAATCAAACATTGATTAAACACCATCAGGATGGTAGGCACTTTAGTGGGTACTGGACACAAAGAGGAGACAACAATCTAATGAGGTAGAAACCTAGGTAAACATGTGCCTCCATTATTTAATGTAGGAAAATTACCTGTCTAACGTAGCATGAATCTTTAGGTTTTAGCCCAACTGCCACTTTTTCTAGAAACTGTTCTCTGAGCCATACTCCCTGACCACAACTGTGTTAGAAGCTGCTGCTAGGCATTTCCTTAACTCTGTGTTCTCTCTTTATTGTATGACTTTCCACACTTTATTGTAAGTCATTGCTTTAAAATTTGAATCTGACTCCCTGATTCTAAGCTTTGGGAAGTCAGATAACATATCTGCTTGTTCAATTTATATCCTTGTGCCTAACACAGTGCTTGGTACATAGTACATGTCTAATACATACTGGTCGAAAACAGAAGACGGAGGGAAGGAGATAGAGGAAAGAGAAATGAGGATGGAACATGAAGGAGAAAGAGGGAGGAAATGAGAAAGGGATTAATTTTACATGGAAAACCTCTCAATGTCAGTACTGGATGGAATGCTCAATATTTCTTCATAAAAGTTTAATAATAACAATAGTTGGGAGATCAGAAGAAACTATAATTCAGAAAAAATATCATTTACCTCAAATTTAATATATTTGAGTGAGGGCTGGAGACACACAGAAACATGAGATCTAATTCTGCTTTCAATCTATCAGCAAATACTAGCCAGGGCTATCATCCTTTGAAAAGATTGAAAAAATTGAGTCACTAAATCACAGCTAAAGATGTCTATAGTTATCAGTCAAATATTTACCTGAGCAGTCCAAGAAGCAGGGAGATTTCAAAATGCTTTCACCCTGAGGAGACTCTATGCAATATATTTAGAAATATCCATAGTCTTTTTTGATACAATATGCTCAATGTTAGAATTTAAAAAGAAATATCTCAAAATTAGTAGAAACATATTTGTGACTTTTATTATGCAAAGATCATTTAAAATTAAAACAACCCTTATTTTTCTTGTTTGTACATTTATTCTTTGGAGCTGTATTTTCAAAATTTTCTAATGTACATGTATTATATTTATACTTCAAGAAAATAAAGAAAAATGTTAATAAAAATTGAAAAGTAGAACTGAATTGAGCATAAAACATATAGCAAAATGTCATGAGTGTTTACATTTAAGTATACACATACTTACATATTACCTACTAATTATATTTGTCAACAACAACATAGTATATATTAAATCATGTCCTATTTAAAATAAAGAGGTTATTATTAATAAATTGATTGTATATAGAATTGTCACATCCTTGTCTTTTTTTGCTTCTAGGATTTGTAACTTTACTGCATTGTCTTCTGGAAATAATTACAATTGAAAAATTTGTAATAACTAGGACAAAAAATATACTATATTCAATTTCAAAGAATACTGATATATTCTTTCTAGATATCCTGCCCATTTCATTACTTCCATGACAAAACTTGTAATTTTTTAAAATTTGCTAATTTAATAATACATGACTAATAGTTTACAATTATTCTCACTTGGGCTTTTGTTTGTTTGTAAATAGTATTTCTAAATATTATTTTATGTATTGATTAGGATTTGTTTTGTTGTTAATCTTCACCTGAGGATATTTTTCCCATTGATTTTTTAGAGAGAGCAGAAGGGAGGGAGGGAGGGAGGGAGAGAGAGAAACAGACATGAGACACATTGATTGGTTGAAGGGGATCAACCCAAGACCCAGGTATGTGCCTTTGACTAGGACTCAAACCTGTGACCCTTCGGTCCTCAGGTCGACTCTCCAACCACTGCCACACTGGCCAGGGCTGATTAAGAAATATTTTATACAATTAGTCTGTTTGCCTTACTTTTATTTTTATTATGTATGTGTTTCATCACTTTGTGAATTAATCTTTTAAAATATATTTGCAAATCAAAACTAATTTATCGTCTTGATTCAGCAATACATAAGCCTGTTATATATAAAAAGAAATAAAAATATTAATTTTATCTAGAGGAAAGATTTTGATATCAACTTGACAAATTAATATCTAAGCCATGAATAAGTACATTTTGAATCACATTTACATGATCAACTTTAATCATTAGTCCATGCTCAAACTATATCTTTCTTTTCATTATTCAGCTACGAGAGCTGGGCAAATTAAAATGGGAAATTAACAATTTACAACATTTGCCAACAAACCTGTTATTTTTACTGCAAGATAGGGTAACCATGCAGATAGAGTAACCATTTATGGTGCTAAAAAGATTTGCTTTCAAGCTCTAAGATGCTTTTTTTGAAATAACATTATTGTAGTTGTGGCAGTAAATAGTTCAAAGTGCACCTAATACATTTAGAATTCGCCAAATTTTTTGCATTTCCAATCTGACCCACATCATGTTTATTGGGCTATAATGACTGTGGATCGCAACAAATTCAAGACGCTTCTCGAAAGGCAAAACCTCTCCTATTAATAATGCAGCAGTTGATTATGAAAGTACTGTCACTATGCTATTTATGATGTGATAAAAATGTTAAAAGTGCATTACTCTACAACTGCAGGGCTACATTTGGCCATAAGTGTGTTTTAAGTACCAAAGAGAAACAGAAATAAAATAAGGGCTAACAGGGTCCTTTTTATCTTTCATGTAGGTGGAAAAGGCATAATACGTATTATCAGATTAAAATGACAATATGTTTGTGTGTCTGTGCAATGTGTGTGCACATATGCTGAGTTCATGTATGTCTCTGTGGATGTGCTTGGATATGTATGTGTGTTCTTGTGTGTGCCCATATGTTTGTGTGTGTGTGTGAAGATGACATCCAGATTTCATGGCTCGCAGTTGAAGGTGCTAATGACATGTTCAGTGGGTGGAAGGGCATATGCAGGTATGAAGTCAGGGGATGAATATTTTCTGAGAACAAAATAGGAAGTGGCAAAACCTAAGTGCTCAGCACTATCAGTATGCCCTTCAAGCTCTAGACTAGTTTGTAGCTCAGGGTTGATTTCTTTCATAGAAATTATATATTTAAAGAAATAATTGACTTTGAGAGGTGTCTGTATTACTTTCTATTGCTGCATTACAAAGGACCACACATTTACTGTCTTGAAAAACACACATTTGTTATCCCATAGCTGCCTAGCCTCAGGAGCCCAGGCACAGCTGAGATGAGTCCTCTGCTCAGGGTCTCACAATGCTCCATTCAAAGTGTCTGCCAGGCTGCTTTTGTATCAGTAAGCTTGATCAGGGAAGAATTTATTTCCCAGCTTATCCAAGTTGTTAGCAAAATTTATCTCCTTACAATTGTAGGATTAAGGTAACTTTTATAACTGACTGTTGGCAGGGGTGACGCTCAGTTCATAGACGCCACCCAAAATACCACGCCACATGGCCTTCCCCAAAGGCTCTTCACAACAGGGCTGCATCTGAAAGAACTGCAGGGGAATCTCTTCTAACCTCAGGAAAGGCCCAGTTTCTCCTTTAAGGGCTTTTATTTGATTAATTAGGCCCACCAAAGATAGTCTTTCTTTTGATTAACTAAAAATCAACTTATGTGGGACTTTAATTACATCTGCAAACTCCATTTACCTTTGCCATGTAAGGTAGCCTAATCACAGGAGTGACATCCCACTATATTCCCAGTTCCCGCGCATACTCCAGCTGGGCCTAGTGTGACAAGTGTGCACAGGAAGGGACAGGAATCTTGAGTACCATCTTAGAATTCTGCCTGCCAGTGTCAAACCTATTTTAACATCCAATAACATTTACTCCTACTTGATTCCTGCCTCCAATTACCAACACTACAATTTGTTTAAGAAATGTTTTATCATTTGATCTCTTCTGACTCTCTCACTCTTGTCTACATCCTCCATTATCCATTGCATTGCTGCTTGTTTCATTCTTTGATATTTTCCTCTATGCCAGGACCCTTAAGACTGACAAAAGTTAGCCTGGGTGGTGTGGGTCAGTGGACTGAGCGTCATCCCATGGACTGAGAGGTCCTGGCTCAGTTCCTGGTAAAGGCACATGCTGGGGTTGCAGGTTCGATCCCCAATAGCGGTGCGTGCAGGAGGCAGTCGATTAATGCTTCTCTCTCTCTCTAAAAAAAATCAATAAAAACATATAAAAAAAGAAAAAAAGACTGACAAACTTGACACAAAACCTTTGGCTTTGGCTTGGTTCCCCCATCTCAAACCCACTCACCGTGTCTTACAGAGGAGCTTGAAAACAGAGAGAGTAAGTGCTTTTCCCAGAGACACACCTGAGTTTCAGTCTTGATTATCCTACTTTTTATAAGACATTGAACAAGTCATTTCATTTTTCTGAGTCTCAGTCTCTTTGTCTGTTGAAAGGAATGATAATATTTACTTTCAGTAGAGGTAGAAGGAGAAACTATATAATGCATATATTAACACCTAGGATAATACTTGGCACACAGAAAGAGCTCAATAAAAGGAAATCTATTCTTCAAGTACCCATCTATTTTGGCAGTGGTTCTAGGTTCTATACTGCTCAGGCTTTGCATAATAATAACTTCTATTTACAAATAACATTTACATACTAGATCATAGGCTAAGTATATTTTTCACACTTATGTCATTTAATGTTGTATTAGTTTCTGTGACTGGTTTAACAAATTATCATAAGCTAATCGACTTAAAACAGAAAATTGCCCTGGCCAGTGTGGCTCAGCGGTTGGAGCATTGGCCTGCGGATAGGAGGGTCATGGGTTCGATTCCTGGTCAAAGATATGTACCTGGGTTGCATGTCCCATCCCCAGCCTGGTCAGAGTCATTCAGGAGGCAACTAATTGATGTGTCACATTGCTGTTTCTCTCCCTCTCTCCCTCTCCCTTTCTTCCACTCTATCTAAAAAAATCAATGGAAAAATATCCTCAGGTGAGGATTAAAAAAACAGAAAATTGTTTTCACATTTTTCTGGAGACCGGAAGTCCAACATCAATCTGTCAGCTAAATCACACTCCCTCCAAAGGCTCTAGAGGAGAATCTATTTCTTGCCCCTTCCAGTTTATGGAGGCTGTGGGTGTTCTTGGCTTGTGGCCATATCACTCTAATTTCTCCATTGTAAATAGTCTGCTCCTTTTATGTATGCCTCTTCTCTGTGTGTCTCTTTTGAGGACATTTGTTACCCAAAAAATCCGGGGTTATCTCATCTCAACACACTAAAGTTAATTACATCTGCAAAGACCTTTTTTCTAAATAAGGTATCATTCACAGGTTCCAGGGATTAAGACAAAGACATATCTTTTGTGGGGGCCATTGTTCAGCTGACTACCAATTGCAACACTTCTAATTTTAGGTATTAGTGCTATTTCAATTCATAGAAGAAGGAATATTTCAGAGACGTTCAAGTAGTTCTCCCAAGATCACACGGGCAATCAGTAGTTTGGGGTGGGTGGTGGTGCTACATACACACTTCTGGCTCCAAGCCTGCGCCCTGAACCCCTGGCTGTGTATTAGCTTTGGCACGTACTAGCAAATCATCAAGCTCTCAGGATCTCTTATTTTGGAGGATATATCTATCAGCAAAAGAAGAAAATTTTATCTTTTTTATCTTATATGAGCTTAACCTGACTTTCTGAAACTGTCAAATCATTTTTTTTTTTCTAGTAAAAATTAACCTGAGTGTGGGAGTAAGAGTTGAATTGCTTTAAATTTGAAGATGTCAAAGTGAAGGTCGAGTAGATGCCTATCTTGGTCCTTTAATTAGAAGATCTCAGAATTCTGCATTAAGATTTTAAAAGCAGGGTGACTCATTTCACCTTTGTGCAGTGATCTTTGATGCTTTGTTGCTGACCCCTGTCATCACAAATTACAGTGATCAGAGGCAATTTGAAAAGTAAGTTTGGGAGTTTTGAAGAAGTGCATTGTATTCCATGTTTCCCTACCACTCCATTTTTGTCTTGCCTTTCTAACTAACCAGGACTTCTACCAGCTATATACTATGTTTGATTGGTGAACATGATGAGTGGTTAAGGCATCTTATTTTATATATGTTTTGTTCTAATCAGAACAGATTATCTCCCCCGTAAGACTCTTACCAGATCATCTAATAAGAACCTTCCCCAACCTCAGCAACTAGACATCACTTTTATATATTAGCACTAAATATATATTTTTACAATAATTATATAAATTCATGTACACAAAGCCACACATGCTGATAGAAAAATCTTAAGCTAGGACCTATAAAAATCTGTGTTCTAGTCCAAATCTGCACTGTTTAATTGTGTGACCTCAGTGAATGCCAGAATGACTTTTGTGCATTTTTGTTATTTGCAAAACTGAGATAATTGCTATTTCCTTTCTTAAAGAAAAGTATAAAAGAACATATAAAATAAATGTCAAAATGTTCAGGAAACAAAAGTGTGTAGCGTAACTCAGCCATTTTCCTACAGTTGTCATGTCTATTTTAAGCCTTGGCATTCTCTGCTAATGACATTGTGATAGATGATCAAGATTTCAGAAGGATTTTAATGTTGTTAATGAAATACAAATTTTATTCCTCTGGAAACACTTCATTCTATAATGACAATTCTGCAAATACCAAGAAGTGCCTTTGGAAACTTATTCTAGCCTCCTATTTCCCTTAGCCCTTAATTTCCAGATGTGTTACAATACTTATTCTATGTGAAAGGTCATCAGCCAGCTCCAGGGATCTTTAATTCTCAGGCACTCACTTCAACAGATAAGTGGTTAAATAGTAACCAGGTGTGTAGGTCTTTCCACGAGAGTAAAAGATGTTTGCAGTGAGAATGGAAGGTAGTTTAAAAGTATTTAAACTCAAATTAGTGGAGTTGTCCAGGCACCAAAGGGACTTCTGTTGAGTGGATAGGAAAAAGATTGGCCTGCTGTTTTCCACAGATAGTTTGCTTTTAAAACATAAAGTAATTACTTGTTTTAATTTTGATCTCCACGGTGCCTCTCCTTTTCAGAGCACAGCAGGGAGGATGAACATTATTGGCACCTTTTGGAAGGTTGAGTGCCTATAGTTGTAGAAAGTCTTTGTTTGTAGTTGAAAACTGACTTGTTTTGAAATTTTGGTTTTAATATGTTACTATACGGATGCATTCCCTGTTCCTTTTCTAATTATTAAGCAGAAAGATGGTGCCTACCCCACCTGCCACAAGCAGCCTCAAATCTTCAACAGCTAGGTTAAATATGTTTCTAAGATAATTTTGACAGTAGAAATGTTACACATTTGATGGAACATCATTTTCTCAGATAAAGTGAATAGACACACCAAGCAATAGTTTTTGAATTCTTTGATTGTGACAAATTATGATTTTCTTTTATTTATAATTCTCTATCAAGAGTGAACTAATTGGTAAATAAAAGACCAATTAATTTGTGTTCATATTATAGAAACTCTAAATTGCCATGATGGCTATCATTAACCAAAGGAAGTTTGCACAAAAGGAGAAAACAATCTTTAAAAGCTGACTTTTATTTTATAAATCTTCTGTCCTTATCATCTCTTTATCAGTTTTTTTTTTTCCTTTATGTCACCTGGAATCCATGAGTTAATGTCGTGAAAAGAAGAGTATAGCCCTGGCTGGTGTGACTCAGCTGGTTGGACTTCACCCTGTGCACTGATTGGTCAGTGCTAGGGTAGGGGTGGCTGATCAGTGCATCTGGTCCTGATGTCGGCCATGGCATTGCTTTATCTGGGCCTGGAGCTGAAACATAACAGTGGCCTAGATGTTATCTCTAGTTCCACCAAAACTCTGTCTCTGAGTCAACAGACCTGAGGCTTCGTTCTTAAGATTGTTTGATGCTGATCAGAAACCTTATTGTCCTGAGGGCTTAATAATAACTAAGGGAGTGAACATGCAAGGGAGAAGGAGGCAGAAGAGTGAGGTTGCTGGATGAGGCCAGTTTAAATCAAAAGGAAAGGAGGGAAGATCATATTAAAGAAATGAAGTTTCTAGGCAGTTATAATTTTCAAAACTAATTTTTATTAAAAAAATGAAAGAATTGATATAGAGTTTAATAAGTGAGGGGGGGATTGAAACAAAAGAGATTCATTCATTTGTTTACTTATTTGTTAAACATTTTTAAATACCTATTGGGTCAGGGACTGTTGTGGCTGCAAGGATACAACAGCCAGCAGACAAACAAATGAGCAAAAAGGCATGATGTCTGCTCTCACAGTACATATATTTTGGAAGAGGAGAGGTTTATTAAATAATTAATAAATAAAAAGTTGCTATTCTTTTCAGTGCTGTGATGTTCTTAGATGTGTCTATAACAAAAGAACTTAATTTGAAATGTTGAGTTTAAATGATAAATATGATTGAATTATGCAAAAAGAGGAAGAACATTTCATTTCACTTTTTAGAAACATCAGGATTAGAGCAGATTCACTAGTGTTTCCACCATATCCCCTTGTGTAGAGGAGAAACATTTATTTATACCCCACTGACCTGCGTACTCAGTCAAAATTTTTGTTTCCAAAAGCAAGATCTCAGTGCCTGAGCCTACTTTAGACAAGGGTGACCTCACACTTCAATTTGCCCTGGCTCATGCCTGTTGCCCTGGTTCAAATTTTTAATAGCTCACCAGTTTACTCTGAGAAATGTGTTTATTAAGACACTAAATTACAATGACAACATTTTTTACACTCATATTTTATCCTAAATACTCACAAAAACATTTCATTGTGTGCCAAAATAATCTTGAATTATTTTATATAAAGTAGGCAATGAGGAAGATAATACTCAAGGGGAAATCAGTCAGTGCAACTCCAATTTGAGTAATGTAATTTCAATAGACTATTTAGACACATAATTTAAAACTGGTTTAAATAATATAAACTCATTCTTGATGGCTCCGAGAGATAAATGATGTACACAAACAATTGATCATACTTATAAGAATTCTAGAAATAGAGAACAGAGAGGATGAGGTAACTACACAGTAATCTATGACAAGTCAATTTAAGTTATTGTTGTTTATTTTTTTAAGGATAGTGTCTTTATGTATTTTTATTAACTTCCCACCTCATTTCACAATCATTAATTTACTCTCTTAATTATTCATTTAGCAAATATACTCTAAGTGCCCACAACATATATCAGGTACTGTTCTGTTCAAGATGTTGGGGAATAAATAAGACAGATGAAAAAGAATGTTTTCCTAGAGCTTGTTCGTATGTAAGTACTTTTATATTGAAGAATTAATTATGATAATAGCTAAAATTAAGTAGTATGTGATGTAGTGGAAGAAAGAACCAATATAAAAGAAATATAGGGTCAAGGTCAGGGAAAAAGAGGTCAAACCAGCAGTATGAAAAGAAACCTTCTATGATTGAGTCTCAGACTTGTCTCTGGGCTTACTGAGCCAAAAGAAAAAAATAGAGAGATTCCATAAGTAATCAATTTTTTCCCTGTTGGGGAAAAAATAATTCTCAGAAGACTCAAGGATTTTCTAGGAATAATTTCCAAATACATATACATGCACATACACAAAGAACTTTGAATAAAAAACCTTGAGAGAATGATTCAAGGTTCCAAAGCTCAGGTCCTTGGAGTAACTTCACATAAGAATAAACCAGAAAACTTGAAAAAATACAAATTCCCAGGTATGTCCCCTAGCATAATGCTTCTCAGGTAGCTCTGAAATGTAGTCTGATATGGGAATCCCTAAGATACTGGGCCCCATTTTTAAATAAATATGGATCAGGTCTTATATGGCACAACTTATTTGAATGAAGAAATTAGTTTTATAAAAACCGGAAAGAAAAAGATATAATAAATATATATAATTATATATAATGTATGTAATAAAGACTTAAAAAAAATCAATTTATGACACAAAGTTTTCCAAATTCTGATACCAAACACAAGAAAAACCCTAAAACGGACAAATACAGCCTTGTTACAATTAAGATTTTAAAATCCTTAAAGCAAATACTACAAACTTAATCTATAACTATGCTAAATAATAATTCACAAAAACCATGCAAAGTACATGTCTGGAATATAACAATCACATTAAAAGTAATTACTATGTTTAATTACATTGGTAGAACAAAGAGAAATATTAAAGAATTGACATATTGCAAATCAATTTCAGATTTAAAAAAATAAACACTGCCCTATTCACATACATTCCCCTCACAATTCACAAAAGTAGAAGGCCTACCAGACTAGCACAAGAGCTCAGAGAAGTTATAGTATTTATCATTATTATCATCATCATAAATGACCTCAGTAATTTAGTGCTTAAGTATGTGAGGAATAAAGCAAGTGCTTTTCATTTATAATTTAAATTAAAATTAGATGTAAAAAGTCTAAAAATCCACTATTTTGTTATTTCCAATTTTCAATAATGAAATCAGAATGCTAGAGACAGAATTTCAACTTAGTTCTAATTAGTCTTCAAAGCAAGAATTCATTATTGATATGCTCTATTAAGTCCATAAAAATTGGAGTTAGATAATAAAGGTGAATATTTGTGTAACTAAAATTGAGAATATTCTTTTAAATATGACAGTGAAAAGATGACTAATAAATAAAATGATATAAAAAGTAAGAACATGAATATAATTCTTTAAAAGTAGATAAACTGAGAAAAGTGTGTCTAATTACTAAAGTCATTATCTTCTACATATAAAAGTTCTCATATATTAATATGCAAGAGATACATATTTCATTAGAAATATTTTTTAAACTGAGGAAATAACTGGCCAATACTATTGCAGACATGTTTATACTAGAAGTTATAAAATATACAAATTAAAAAGAAATATTGTTCTTCCTTATATAATATTCTCTGGAAGAGTGAAGTGAAATGAGAGAAATATCTCTTTTATATGTCACTCTTTGGAATACAAATTGGTATGTCTTTCAGGGAGTAGGTTAGTAATATATATCAAGTGTCTGATATATTTTCATCATTGTTTACCTAGTGATTCCAATTTAATTAATTTGTCCTAATGAAATAATCTAAAGTGTACTCAGACTGCACACCAATATAATGACTCCAATGCCATTTATGATAATATAAAAATTTAAATAATCTAAGTGCACACAAAAAAATAGAAAGTTAAAATATTTGTTGCATATTCATAGGCTAAAATTCTCTTATAAACCTATTAGCAAGATTATGTCACATCTTACTAACACAATCTGTTTTTATTAGATGAAAATAAAAATAATTGAAAAGTTGCACAAAATCATTATTCTGGGAAAACAATCCAAATGGTATGTACAGTGTAGTCATAATATTGAGGAGAAAATAAGCCTATAACACCACACTTACTAACTCAATACTGGGGGTAACTGCAACAATTCTGATAGTGGCTGTCTCTGAGAATAAGTATAAGAGACAATTTCCATTTCTTTTTATACTTTTCTGTATTCTCATGTGTTAAAATGCACACAAAGTAACTTTATAGTCAAAGAAGGGCTGAAATAGTCTTCCTAGGACATCATATCTATAAAATGATTAATGTTATAGAAACACCATGTCTATTCTTTAGCCACACAAATTTGTATTTCAAAATATATGCACACATAAGTGACACAGAAGTATGCAGAGGACTGGTTTTTATGTCACTTGAAGAATTTCACATCCTCTTTATATGTGATTGTTACCAAGGGTATGTCATCAAATACAAAGAGGCACGAATAATTTGGCTGTCATAAATCTTCTCTATATATTTCTTTTCCAGAAAGCATGACAAAAGAGCGTTGCTTACCAGGATTAGAAACATCATCAAATTCATAACTTCTTGTCAATGAGATGTACATAGTAAAATAATCATTTTCCTCTTTTTTCTACAACCTGACCTACTTTGAAGAAAAATGAAAATTACTGTTAACACAGAGATAAACACTGTGTATGAGCATCTTATGAAAACATAAACTATATTCTTCCAGAATTTAGCTCTCAATAAAGTTCTAGTGTTGCTTTTTCAATTGTGGACAAGATATGTTTTATTAAATGACCACATGAGTTGTAAGAACATTTGAGAGCAACCTTCTTCAAAATGTTTTTCACAGGTAGCCGATTTATAAATCCGCTGAAAGAAGAAGGAAACTGGGTAACAGTTCTTAAAAGCCATAAGCTCTGAATAGATGTTATCCTCAAGAAAAGGAAATTGAATCTGAGTAGCTTACCCTAAACCCAATTTTATTTTTCATTGTGCAGTTGGCCTTCCTTGAATGGAGAGGACAGAGACATCTTCTCAGTGCTCCTTCTTGGGTTATCTGCAGGCGAAACTTATGTTTAATTCTGTAAGAGAAAAACTCACACAGAAATAATTTTCTAAATGATTAATCTTCATTTTTAGTTTAGTTACATTTTGTCAACAGTTTATGTGAAAACACATGCCAATAACACAGAAATGAGTCACTGCATAAGAAAATTCATAAGTATAATACGTAGAGAAAGGCCTGCTGTTTGCCATACATTATGATAAACTCTATGGAGGATACCAAAAAAGAAAATGTTAAGGCATGACTCTTGCCTTCTATGAGGTTACAATTCATCTGAGATGATACCAGTTTATTGAATGCTTTCCCTCTTCCTGGGGCTGAAGGAAGTGCTTTGCAATGATTACCCCACTTAGTCCTTCATAATGTCTTGAAATACATATTATTATCCTTATTTTACAAATGAAGCCATCAAATTTCAAGAGGTTAAGTATCTTGACTAAGATGGTATATTGAGTAAGTGGCAGAGTTGGCATTTGGAGCTCTGTCAGATTCCAAAATCATTGGTTTTAACATCATGCTAGCCCTGGCCTCAGTTGTTAGAGCGTCGGCCCGTGGACCAGAGAGACCTGGGTTCGGTTCCCGCTAGTTTGTCCCTGGCCCCGGTTGGGGTAGTGTGGGTGGCAACCAGTTGATGTGTCTCTCTCACATCGATGTTTCTCTTTCTCTCTTCCTCCCCCCACCCCCGCTCTATCTGAAGATAAATGCAAAAAAAAACACAAAAAGTAACAAAAAAACTGTGCTAAACTACCTTCTCCAGTCAATTTGGACAGGATTCCACCATGAGTTACTACATAACACTTTAAGTCTTCACTGGTAATTCTGCTTTGCTAAAATGAAAGACATTTGTAAAAAATGCTATTTTATTAAATATTATTTGAGGTAATTCCAATCCTTCTGGTTAGAAACATGGACTTATTGAATCTCAAATAATAAAAATATTAATTAATATCAAATTAGCAAATTCCATATATTTGCACATTGAGTTTTTGTTGTATGTTCTGAACTGGTATCCGACTATTTTTTAAGCTGGGAAGGCTATTGTTTTCTATAAATCAAGACTGGAATCAACACTGTTTCAACATTTTTTTTCTATTCATATATCATTGCTGCCACTAAGGTCAGCTAATATATAAATATTACCTGTTGAGTCTCAAATTTCATCCACAACCCCGCCCCCCGCCATAATCTGGATATTTTAAATGAGTTATTATTTATGGAATCATCAATATGACCCTAATCAACAAATTTCCTATTGTCAACTTTATTAGACTCAATTTATAATTTTTAATTACTTATTTTTTTTTCTGGTGAGCTAGGTATTTAGATTTATTAACAATGGTATTTCACTGTTATTTAACATGTCATCGTTTGCAACCCTTTGCTAAAGCAATTTATGGAAAGGAATTATTTTAATTATAGGAGTATAGAATATATAGAAGTTTGGGTAAATCACAATAGAACAGTTTACTGCACCTATTTTAATATCATAGCAGTTCTGCTGGGTATCTTGACTATGTTTGGCATTTATCCTCCAAGAATAATATTTAGTACTTAAAATTATATAGTTTGTAATTGCTTTGTGATGAAATGCCAAATGTTTACTAAATCCTTCAAAACTCAGCATGGTGATCTAAATTAAGAGGACTACATTGGTACCAGATCTTTGGAGTTTACATTATCCATTCCACTTCAAAATGGGTAACTTACTGTTTCAATTTTCTTTTTTTTTTTAGTATCTTAAGCTTTTATTTATTCATTTATTTTAATTAAATTTATTGGGGTGGCATTGGTTAACAAGATTACATAGGTTTCACAAGATCAGTTCTATGATATATCATCCTGTATATTGCACTGTGTGCCCACCACCCAAGGTCAAATCTTCCTTCATTATATATTTGACCCTCTTTATCCTTTACAATCCCTCACCCTCTTCCCTCTGGTAATCACCATACCATTGTTGTCTGTGTCTGGATAAAGAAGATGTGGTACATATATACAAATAGAATACTACTCAGCCATAAGGAAAGATGAAATACTGCCATTTGCGACAACATAGATGGATCTTGAGAATATCATGCTAAGTGAAATAAGACAGATAATGTTAAGAACCGTATGCTTTCACTCACATGTGGGATACAAAACTCAATGCAAAATGGGTAATTTAAAAAGTTCTGAATTGTGCTAAAAAAGAGAGATGTACGTATTTATGCCAGTTTATGTAGAACCAAAAATCAAACTTAGGGGTTAACTGAGAGAGAAATGTGACTTTCTTCCACAAATAATTAACTGACTTGGCTGAGTCAACTGATTATAAGCATCGATACGGTCTGGGAGTCATTTAGAATTTTCCTAATGGTTGTTTTGGAAGGAGTTAAGGAGCCCAATGCTATCAGTCATTTCACACCAATATCCTCATCAACCAAAATGTATTTGACACATTCAACAATGATGAAAGGTCTGTCGTGAAGATATAATCACACCTCTTTTTAAGAGAAAAATTATGGAAACACGAGATAGCATTCATTTTGGTAATGGAGAGGGCTCTTTTCATTTACTTAAATAGACTTTGGAAAAATTTTATTTAAAATTCATATCTGTGGCAAGTATAGTAATTTCCAGCCAGCATACTCAGTTATTCAATACAGGCGCTACATAAATCTGCTCAACAACATAAACACACTGCCTCAGAGCGATCTCACGAATTAAATAGCTTGTTTCCTGGTGAGAGAAAAGTATAGAACAAAATTAATAGTACAGCTACTGTATCTCAATGGAGAAGTACCCTCAAGCCTGAATCACTGCAGAAGAGATGTTAACAGAGCTGATTTTAGTGAGCATGAGCGTGAAAATGCCTGTGAACTCAAGAGAAGGGAGTAGGAGAGTTGATTTGGAAGCATGTTGTTAATTAGCTAACTTAACACAAATGAACGTCATGTAAAAAGCTAATTAAGGGAAATTGATGTGCATGATCTCAGTTTTCATTTTGAATACAGGCGAAGCAATCTCCAAACCAGGGAATACAGCTCCAGAAGTATGTTTCAGTGGGATAGGTGCTGATAAAAGGGGTGGATTTCAGCTGCTCTTAAAGTTATGCTTTTCATGCTCTGGTGGTTTGCCAAGCCCAGCCATCCATGGCAATGCTGTGTGGAGAGACATCTGCTTTTTGTAAGATTGTCAGGAACAGTAAAGTGTGAAAAATGGGATACCAAACTCATTATATTATCTAATTCTAACTCCATACAGCCTTAACTGCGTTGTTAACAAAGAAAGTGCTATGATCTACCATTCTACCCAGAACTGGACAATCCAGAGTAAGATATAGGACGTTTGTGCTACACCTTTAATATTTATTTCTTGAAATTTCTTCTCGTTGGTTTAAGGCTGCACTTTGTTCGTGTCGTTTTTGCACATGTAAGAGGCATAATTGAGAATCTATGTTCTAAGGAATCCTTCTGAGAATACTCGAAAATATTCTATATTATTTTGGTGTGCCCACATCAACTTTCAAAAAAGCTAATTTTATGTAAATAAGAGAAATGAACAGAGGAAGGATGGGTAATGCTTAAAGTCTTAAAATGCAAAATGCACTTAAAACTCAAATTACAGCTTGATACCTGTTACTCAAATTTATCCTCTGACCCAAACGTTATGAGGCTAGGACTAAATCCCAGAAAGTTTAGGGCTAAAGTATAAAGCCTAGAAAGTATATTGTCCCTAAAAACTCAATAAGGTATTGAGGATACAAGACATCATACACAATGAAAAGAGTATAATGCACTTGTAAACATAGCTTCAGTGTGCAACTCTCCAAATTATGTCCAGGTGCATAGTGCTGGTGTGACGTACTGGGGAACATATATGTGGAGCCAGCAACAGGAACCACTGCTCAGTTGTGAGGATAGATCCCTCACCCAGTGAAGGGGACCTCAATAGTAATGGTGTCTGGTGCTTGTTATTTGGTAGCAGCAGGAATTAATGTCAATGGTAACAGATGATTCCACTTTGGAATCTCATAGGATCCTTTGGCACAGAAAGCAGACCCTTCGCATAGAACACTCTCAATTGTAGTGCTACTGAGACAGTATCTTGAATGTATATATAATAGGTTTTAGAAAACAAGGTCAGAGCAGAAGTATGGGGAGAAGAAAAGGGCACGCACTAATGTGGGTGATGAAAAAAGCTGTTCCTCATTCATGTGGTAACCCTACCACCAACCAGAGACTTCTAAAACTAAGATATTTTGAACAGGGCTAAATTCTAATAAAAGTGGGTTGTTGTAAGACCAGGAAATACTACTTGTTTTGTTATTCAGATCAGGAAAATTACAAGAAAACTGTAAGAGCCTTTCTAGAAGAATACCAAAAGTATCTATTGATTTTCACTTTTACAAAAGAAAAAAAAAGGTGATGGGTTTGGGGTTCTATGGATGCCTTTCAAAACCTAGGCTGATATACATTTGATATTTGTGGAATGAGCATTACTTAGTTTGTAAACAAAAATAGTTTTGTCTCCTTTTCTATTCATGTGCCTTACTCATAGTCATTTTATTAATCATGTCTTTAATTTCATTGTCTAGAATATCTAGTGTAAGGCCTCGGGTGTGAATTTTAAGACATCACTCACTCAGAAGGTTGTGCAAATGTTGACCGTCTTTACTGGCCTCACCCCATTCCCGGCCTAGGAAGACATCCTTGTCATTCCCCTGATTTAATTAGAATGCCTTTGAAATTTTACCATTAAGTATGATGTTTGCCTTAGGTTTTTGAAAGGTACTCATTATTCAATTAAGAAAGGTACCTTGCATTTTCAGGTTGCTATTTACTTTTTAAATTAATATTGAATTTAAACAATTGGTTTTTCTGCATCATTTGAAATGCTTGTCTTTTTAATCCATTATTCAGTCAGCTCAGTATGTTACATTGATAGATGTCTATGATGTTGATTCATTGTTTCATTCCTGAGCTAACTAACCTTCTATTCTATAGAGACTAATTCAAATACCACTTTTGATCTGTCAGCCAAAATAATGTTTTCCTTCCTCCTCTAAATTGCTACAGCACTATATTTACCTTTTCTATATACTTTAGCACATTCCACCTTGTATTTATATTAGGTAAGTGCCTGTTGTTTCTCCTACTTTATTCTTTCTCATAATGTTAAAAAAAAAAAAAAAGTAGATTAGAAGTCTGAGAATTTGAAATGGATTCCAGGTCTTCCACCTAGAAATATGTTTAAGGCTTAATTTTCTTTTACATAAAATAACATTCATAATGCATGTGTTGTCTGACTTATAGAGGCTGTTGTTTTTAAGTAAATGAGATATGTTGATCATGGTATTATTCTATAAATCTGGAAAGCTTCATACATACCACTTTTATTATTATTAATCATTAAGCTTCAAAACTTGCAAAAATTTTATTTAATATTGACTATACTCAGAGATCTAAGTTACCTTGAAAAGTTATTCATATTTCTATTTTAATACCATCCAAGTGTGAATATGTAATAGCAGTAGTCATATTGAACGACTATCAGTTGTGCCTTCATGTGTTATAAATCAGATTGCTTGTGGTTCACCACACAGTCTATGAATGCCATATATCCCTTGCAAGAGGGCAGGTGCAACTAGCACAAAGGGATCATTGTTCTACTTTAATCTCAAAGGTTATTTTTTTGAGATTCTAGTGAGAAAATAAACTTGAAAGGAAGAATTTGTGAAAAGGGTAAAAGGGTTTCCAAATTCTAAAAATGTCCCACTATATATACAAAACAAAGTTTGGGCATTAGTGCATCAAATATGAATTGTGGGTATAGAAAACTCAAGATATGCTGTAGGGTAAATAAAATAAAATAAAGTTTGTTTTATGAGAAGAGGGAGATCAACTTAGGGAATGACCCATCTATCAGTGTGTTATTGTTATGTAAAAATACCAAAACTTAGTGGCTTACCAATTATTATTTATTATGAATCTACAGGACGATATGAAGTAATACTGATGTCATGCTCATGTGTCTGGGATGTGTGCAGTGGTTGCTGACACAGGGTGATCTTGGCTGGGATGAATCAATTCTGATCCACATGATTTTTCATCCTCCAGTATTTTATCTCAGGCTTGCTGTCATAGTGAAGGTAAAGGATCAAATAGATAGAACTAAACTCTAAAACATATCTTGAGGTCTAGGCTTGGAAATTTTTTGCCTCATACTTCACTGAACTATATAAACCCACTCAACTATTTGAAATGGATTTTACAGTATTTACTAAGATATAAACTGAGGTTCCAATCTTCCAACACACCATGATGTCACTAAAAGTTTTAGAGATAAGAAGATAGATAGGTGTGTAGCATTTATGGAATGTCTTATGCTACTCCTTCTTAAAACTGCAATATAAGGCACTTGGCTCCTATAATTTCAACAGTCTTCTTCTATAGCCAAGACTATATTTAGAAAAACATATAAAAATGGAATCTATCTTATGTAAGAAACCAATTTTCATGTCCTGACTAGCACTTCATTCTTAACAATGGCTATGTTAATACAAATACAGGGTGCTTCCATTTCCATGAGATACCCCATAAAATAGATGTCTTCACAGACTCCTGTTTATACAGTATTTAGCCTATTTAATGAAGATGTTATGCTTTTATAAAGCATTTATAAGTGCTATGTTAGACAGCCCTGTGACACAAATCAGCCACATCATTTTCAAGGGATTAGACATCCACTGACTTGGGCCCACCTTCTAGAAATTTAAAGCATGTCTACCTAGTTAACAGTTATTAACAAGTCCATTTAAAAACACACCAGGCAACATGAATGAGAGGGAATATTTTTTAAAAGAAATGAAACCCAGTGCATGTTAGATGTTAAAGAAGAAGGAACTCTAGTGGGGTAGAAAGAAAGTGGAGCCTAGGGATACAGATCTGAATTGTAACAGTGCCACAGACCTACACTTTGGTATGAGCTGGTTGATCCAAGTTATCTTTCTAGGTCTCAGTCTCCTTGTCTGTAAAATACTTTAATCTCAAATAACATTGCTAAGATATATTTCATGAGCTCTACAATCATGAAATAATTTTTGCAAAATTAAAAAAAAAGGAAAAAGGAAAGGGATCTGAGGAAGTATACAGAGAGTACACAAGAAATCAATAGATGCACAGTGCATATTAATGAGGCCCTGAGTACCTTGGCAGTAAAAACAGTCTTACATTGCTTTGAACATTCTTTTCTGGGTGTATTTAACCAGAAAATTTCTTCCAAACTCTCTTTTTATGTGGCATCTATTAATATACCAAAGAAATACTACTCCAAGAGACACACTTAGTGCTGTTAAACTCCAAGTTTTCTCTAGCTTTAAATATATCTCTGAAAGCTCTGCTCTTTTCAAAAGTGCATTTCCTGATCTTAAAGGTCCTAGTTGAAGGGTTTGCTCCTATGTGATACTCCCTCTCTAGTTTTTCCTGCACAGAAACAGCCATTGCCTTGAAGTTGTTCCAGACATCCAGAGGGATGAGCCATCCACAAAGTCATCTTCTTGGCCTCTGCTCTGGTCTTCTCCCTGAAGTGTGCTCCTTGTCCTCTGCTCAGGGCTCACACCCATGTCCCAGTTCAACACATTCTCCTATAGTCTGCAGCAGTCTACAATTCTACCCAGGCTCTGGTTAGGAGCACAGAGTCTGGGACCCTCCCCTGTAACCAACCCCACTGAACCAGAGCTGAATATGAGCTCTACAAGAGAAAGAACATCCCACTCTAAGATATATGAAAAAGCAGCTCTTTGGTAACTTCCCACAAGTCCATAAATGGTTAAACTACAAACAAGCAGAACAGCTTCAAAAGGAACAACTATACTGAAAATGTAACCCATAATCAGTCCTGTTATGTGGTACAATAGCTCCTACCGGATCTATTGTCACAGGCTGGAAAAACATTTCTCTCTCCTATAAAGCTCACATTCTGACCCAGGCTGCACAGAACTCATGGCAACTGACTTTATTCTCTCACAATGTCCTGCTGTTTCCTAGTCTTCCCTGAATCCCTTCTCACTCACTTTTACTCTTCCAGGAGACACAGTTTACTGAATATGCCTACATTAAACATACTGTGTTGCTTACAGTTAATACTTACTAAACATTTAATCTCCGTATTCAGTAACACTTAATTTAAGAAAAATACATTAGGCTCTATTAGTTAGGTATCTTCCATTTTCAAGTAAATTAAAGAAAATTAGCTTAAATAATAAAGGAAACATATCAGCTCAAGTAACTGAAATGTTTAAAGAAATATGTTCTGAGGCTCAATTTACAAGCTCAACAATGTTATAAAATACCAGATTCTTTTTATTTATTTTTTTTAACTTATCTTTATTGTTGAATGTTCCTCATTTTTCCCCCATTGCCCCCCTCCTCCCCATTCCTGCCCCCCTCCTGCTTTTCCCCACACTGTTGTCTGTGTCCATTAGTTATGCATATATACATATAAGTTCTTTGGTTTATTTCTTCCCACCTCCCAACCCCCCTTCCCTTTGAGGTTTGTCAGTCTAACAACCAATTTGTACTTCTTAATCCCTTCACCTTTTTCACTCCTCCCCCCAGCCCCCACCCATCTGGTACCCAACAAAAGTTCTCTGTATCTATGAGAATGTTTCTGTTCTGCTTGTTCATTTTGTTTGTAGATTCAATTGTTGATAGATATGAATTTATTGCCATTTTGTTTGTTCATATTTTTTTATCTTTTTTTTTCAAGAAGACCCTTCAGCATTTCATACAATAATGGTTTGGTGATGATGAACTCCTTTAGCTTTTCCTTGTCTGGGAAACTCTTTATATGGCCATCGATTCTAAATGACAGCTTTGCAGGATAGAGTAATCTTGGTTGTAGGTTCTTGCTTTTCATCACTCTGAATATTTCTTGCCACTCCCTTCTGGCCTGCAAAGTTTCTTTTGAGAAATCAGCTGACAGTCTGATGGGAACTCCCTTGTAGGTAACTAACTTCTTTTCTCTTGCTGCTTTTAAGATTCTCTCTTTGTCTTGAACCTTTTGCATTTTGATGATGATGTGTCTTGGTGTGGGCCTCTTGGGGTTCATCTTGTTTGGGACTCTCTGTGCTTCCTGGACTTGTATGTCTGTTTCCTTCACCAAGTTAGGAAAGTTTTCTGCCATTATTGTTTCAAATAGGTTTTCAATTTCTTGTTCTCTCTCTTCTCCTTCTGGCACCCCCAAGATGCGAATGTTGGCACGCTTGAAGTTGTCCCAGAGGCTCCTTACACTATCCTCATTTCTTTGTATTCTTTTTTCTTTTTGCTGTTCTGATTGGGTGTTTTTTGCTTCCTTATATTCCAAATCGATGGTTTGCTTCTTGGATTTACCTACTCTGCTATTGAATCTGTGTAAATTATTTTTTATTTCAGTTAGTGCCTCCTTCATTTCTGACTGGTCCTTTTTTATGCCCTTGATGCCCTCTCTAAGTTCACTGAGGTTCTCACTAAGTCCATTGAGCATCCTTATAAGCAGTGTTTTGAACTCAGCGTCTGTTAGGCTGCTTAACTCTATTTCACTTAGTTCTTTTCCTGGAGTTCTGTTCTGTTCTTTCATTTGGGACCTGTTTCTTTGTCTCCTCATTTTGGCTGCCTCCCTGTGTTTGTTTCTATGTATTACTTAGCGAGAGGTATCGGGCTAGCTGAGACCAGATGCTGCTTGTTTGAAAGAATTTAGGAAAAGCTGAAGCGGGTTCCAAGACAGGCCAATCCTATGGTAAAGCAAATGGCAACAGCTTGGGTGGGCCTGGAAGTTGCGTGGGGCGGGGCCTCAGGGAATCACCAGGGCGGGGCAAACAGTGTGAGCCAGGTTGCTGGAGTCCCAGATATGGCAGCGTCTGCTGGCCCAGGGAAGGGCTCACCAAAGGAACAAAAGCCTCTGATAGCACGTCTGTCCAGGAGAAAACTGACTCTCCAGCGCTTGCTCCAATGCCAAACAGCTCAGTTCTTCCCCATATGACTCTGGTGCCTTTCAAGCTGCCTCCCGCCCGCTGGAGCCTGGAGGGAGCAAGTCCGAGTAAGTCCGTGTGCGGGCCCTTTAAGAGGAGCTGCCGGGGGCTCCAGCCGCCTCAGCCTCAGTTCCCGCTGGTTTTCCAGCCAGAAGTTATGGAGATTCTCTTCCTGGCACTGGAACCCTGAGCTGGGCGCCTGGTGTGGGACGGGGACCCCTCAGTCCTCAGGGAGGACCTTCCCAGCCGAGTGTCCTCTTAATTTTTATCCGCCACACGTGGGTGTGGGACCAGCCCGTTCAGCCTCCGCCCCTCCTACCAGTCTCGATCCTGCGGCTGCTGCTTTAATTTCGTAGTTGTAGGACTTCCATTCAGCTTGATTTCAGGCGGTTTTGAATGATGGTTATTCTGTAGTTTAGCTGTAACTTTGATGTGGTTGTGGGAGGACGCGATACTGCGTTTACCGATGCCGCCATCTTGACCGGAAGTCAATACCAGATTCTTTTTAATATATTTTTCTTGCCTTTGATGGAATGTGTACCATCATAAGATTGTTTCACCTCATTGTAACTGATTGTCTAGCCAAGCTTTATAGATTACACGTGTTATCATTCATGTCAATCTGGAAGAATGAGAACCTTACCCTCCTGAAAATCATACAATAATCTCCAGCTTTATTCTGATTGATTCAATTGAGATATTTCCCCACCCAAGAAAATTGAAATGCTGAATGCTTTAGGTCTTGAATTACCAATTGCTTACAGAGGGTTGGATGGAAAGGTTTGGAATAGGTCTACTCCTGGAAGTGAAGATGGGGTCAATGCCACTTTAATCACATGATGAGCTTTTTTAGGACAAGTGAAGGGGAGTTGGAGCTTCAGAGGCAACCACAATATTCTCTCGTGCGCACGCGCGTGCACACACACACACACACACACACACTCACTTAAAACTCATGTAAAAACCCATACTTTAAGAAAAACAAATAAATCTTATAAAACTATAAATATTTCACTGGCCAGCCAAGCCTCAGAATATCTACCACATTCAGAGTTCCCTTTGGAGGCCATCTTTCCCACACTCAGAATATGCTGAAATATGGCCTTTAATTAGTTCTGTTTTATACCCTGTGACATGCCCTGTGCAGTTGATTGGTCTTAGGTTGGGGGTCTTGCCCTAAAGCAGCAAATCTATATGCTACAAAAGATGAAGAGAGCCGATCGGATTCTACCCTTGACTGCTGAGATACAGTTTGCTGCTGGAGCTGAGACTGGGAGGATGACCATGAGCTAGGGTTGGAGCCCTGAGGTCTCATGGAAAGCCAAAGTTTTGAGTAATAAGCTATGAGACAGAACTCATACAGGTTAGGAGGGGAGGAAGTCTGGCTTTAATGAAAGAACAGAAGATACAAAAGAAAGACACGCACGTAGGAGAAAGGGGCGTAAAGGGGCCACTCCTGCAGTATCTCCATTCCTGAGGGCTCTCAGGCCCAGCTTCTATGAAACCAACTGCACGTCTCGTTTTGAAATCCTTGCTCCTGTTTTTGCTCTCCATATGTTCTTTCATAACCACCTGCCCCTTCCATGTGGCATTTCCAATGAATTTCTGTTCCATATAAACTATTGAAGCACACTGAAGAACATATGTGAAAGAGTTCTTGTTTTAAACAAATAATTCACAATGAAGTTCTTTGGAAAAATAGCTTTACTTCTGTCATTTTTAAATGTACCTGTTAATTTGTCCAGGAGCAGTTGTTTAAAATGAGGTGTACCATAATTAAACTTTAAAATATATATATTTTAAAGGTTGCCTACCAGGATTATGAAGAAGAAAAATGCATCCCCCACTCCCAACGCTTTCTCCCTAATGTACTGGTCTATTGTTAATACAAGCTAGACAGTAATAGCTCTAGGCTGAAGATACATGGGGCTAAGATACGAAGCTCTCATTTAAACAGGTGTGGATTTTCTCCCTGGTTAATTTAGAAAAACTCGAAATGACTATTTCTAACATGTTAAACAGGAATGTTAATGTGCTTATCCATTTATTATTGAATAAGCATGTACTCTGTTTCTAATATACAAAATATTTTCAAAATACCTGTAGATGAAAATAATTAAGATACTTCCATTATTGAATTTAACAAATGAATTCATTTTTAAAATGTTAGTAGTATTGTGATCCATGAAGCCACAATTACATTGTGAAAATGAGTTGTAAAATTCTCCAGTACTCTTTTTTTCCTGAAAAGGAAATGTAAATTTGGTAAGGTCACATACCTTGCCAACAGAGAGGAGCCATTGACGTGCTGCTCTGAGCCAGCATGGAAATTTGCCTAGAAGCAGGGGTTCTGTACTCCTAATTGACCTGCCAGTTTGAAATCTTTTCTTGCCAACTGTGGCTTCCTACAGAGTTGAAAATACTGTCCATCTTGAGCTCCGATAGTGTATTTAGTCTGAAGCAATATGATGTTCAAAATAAAACTCTTACATGAGAGGAAAAAATATTAAGTTTTAATAAGAAAAAAAATCAATAGCTTTTATATTAACAATATTAGATGTAAAACAGACTCTCATATTTCTAATTTATTATCACCAAGGAAATTTTATTAGTTACCTACATTCTTAGAGAGTAAATTTTTGTTTCTATGAGAATCATCAACACTTGACCGATTAGTATGATAAATTAACTTGTAAGATTTTTGATGCAGAAAAAATGTAGGCGGACTGTTTTGCATCCTAATGCATTTCTTCAGACACTATGAGAGTTTCAAAACTGTCCTCATGATATGTCTAACTGACAGCAGTCCTACCTAATTGGTGGGTGACTGGCTGTTTGGGACTCCTCTCTAGCCTCAGTGGCTCCTTGAAGCTCTTGAAGTCAGCAGGAGTGAATTTCACATACTTCATGTCATTTCCTCATTCAAAAATGTTACCCATAAAATATCTCAGTTCCAAGACACATATTCAATGTGTCCTACTGTTAAATAACTTGAAGATCATCTGTAAAATTATATATGATCGTTTTTTTATTTACCAGTTTTGACTCAGGGTTATATAAAAATTGTATTTCTTTATTTTTTAATTAAGTGGCTTTTTAAAAAATATGTTTTTATTGATTCTTAGAGAGAGAAGAAGGGAGAGAGAGAAACATCAATCAGCTACCTCCTGGACACCCCCCACCGGGGATCGAGCCTGCAACCCGGGAATGTGCCTTCACCTGGAATTAAACCAGGACCTTTCAGTCCATGGGACAACACTCAATCCACGGAGCCACACCAGCCAGGCTAAAAATCTCTTATCCTAGCTCTAGTTACCTTTCTTCTTATTTTTTTTTTTAAACCTTCTGAAGGTTATCTTGCTTCTTACAGTGACACATTCCGAGGTCTAAGCTACAAATGGGGCAAAGCCAGAGAGAGGCTCCAGTTCAAGTAAAATATGTGAACTGTCTCTGGAGCCCCTGGGTCCCAGGGATCTTCTCAAGGGTCAGTTATTAGAAAGCACCATCACAGGTTCCATAATTCCATTATATGGAACTTAAAAACAAGAGAAGTTAGGAATTTCAGAAGCTCCTCAGAATACAAAATTCTTCCTGAAGTGTCTCTGGCCCTCATATTTGTCCATGGTCCCAGGCTTAACTTTCAGATCAGACCTAAATGCTACCCAATCTATTGTTTTGTTTTGTTTTTAAAGTGACGACAGTTTAATGCTAACCAGTATATGGATAGTGAGTAAACAGTAAAAGTCTTTTGTTTCTTCTGATAAAATGGGAATTGGGGTAGGGATGGCAAAATTCATTCATTCATTCATTTATTCATTCATTCATTCATTCATTCATCCTTCTGCAGGTAAATCATGTTGATTTTCAACAAAAACTACCCTACACCACTTAGACCAAGTAGTATGATGGTGTTAACACCATCCTCAATCCAGTAGTAAACATGGGATTCATATCTGACCATTCAGAGTATTCATGCCTCTGTTCACAGTGATTGGTTCAAGGAAGAATACACGAATTACTTAGAGCCAGTACACAGTTAGACTCTTTTTTCTATGACAATTAAAGAGAACAAGCATTTTCCTTTCTTCCTTTCATTGTCCTGATTTTGAATTTGAACCTGTATAGACATAAGCCCAATCTGTTGGCATCCATATTTCTACCCAAAGGCAAGCTTTCTTGAGAATAGAGCTAAGGTAAAGCAAGGCAGAGCCATACAAGACAAAAAAAAAAAATATTGACCTTGATAACATTGTTCAAGCCTCCTGGTCCAGCCACACATAAAGTCCATTCCACCTTTGCACTTTTAGGTTACATAAGCCAATGTTTCTTCAGTGCCTAAAATGGTTTGAATATGTATCTTTGAACATGAAACTTTAAGATTCCAATTAATTCCAGCTACAAACAGGACATATGATTTCTTTAATAAAAGCTAAAAATACATTAGGTTTTCTTATTACCATGGTTTCTAACCTTTCGCATCAGAGACATTATCATCTGATATCATATCTAAAAATAAAACTGAATTTATAATCTATCAAGCAGAACTGACCCAAGTACTATAAAAGGTCTCCACTGGACTAATAATGTCTCTAGATGAGCCGATGAGATCCTATTTGTCCCTGGAGGTAAAACAGCAACAACAATTAGCCATCCATGAAAACCAGTGCCAAGCAGCCCCAGTAGCTGCAAGACGACAGATAAACACCCACCATCGCATTCATTAGCTACTGCAGTGAGTGCCAAGCCAGAAGGGAGAAAGATGTCTGAATAAATCTCCGTCATTTTTTGTCTGCCAATTACTACATGCACAAAAGCAAAATAAATACTATACCTGGTTTTGGAAAATGTGTCGGTACTTCAAGAGCCGTACCTTAAGTTGTATGAAACAGTGTACTTTGGTAGAAATTGTCTGCATTACTCGGTCTTGAAGGCAGCTGAGTTTGAGTGAAATCTGAAAATCCCATTCAAAGGAGCACCTGGTTGAACACACTCTCCACTCAGATGAACAATTAGCATTAGTGAAAACCTATAACTCTTCAAATGAAAACTATCACAAATGCTTAACTACTGGTCTTGACACGATATGTTTTTTGGAGTCCATGATGGAAACTTAAATTTGGGAAAATGCGTTAAAAAACGTTAGTCATCATGTCCACAATTATAGACTGGTGACTTCATGTTAGTGTACTCAAGGAGAGAGGGGACAGAGTCAAGTGATACTTATTTGGTCAAAAGCTGGAAAGAAAAACATGATTCTGTTTAACATGTTCCAACCCACATTGGAGGCTAAACTAAGCAATAGTTACTACAGGAACCTCAGTGGGAAATCTGTGGCAGTGTTGTTGCCAATGTCTGAGCAACACTGAAGTATTATGGATTGAAAATCACTCGTATTTGTCTGTAGAAATAAGAGAAGGCCTTGCCTCCAGTCCTTAGCCATGAATTAGTTCTCTCTAAATTCTGTTTCTTCTGTTTTTACATGTTGCCCCATCACCAGCATAAATAGCTCTTAAAGTAACTCCTGATAAAAACAAATGGTCTTGAGTTATAAAAAATATGTTCATCTAAGAATTAATTTAATGGTATTTCTACTCCAGGAGCAAAATGGGAGGGGCACTATCAAAGCTTTGCAAGCAATACAAAAATACACACCCTTAGATCAAGAAGGGTCCCAGTTGCCTGGAATGCTTAACAGATATGATACTTTCTTGGGATTCATAAGATACATTTCAACACATTCCTTTTATTACACTGTCTGGCAAGATTATATCATAATTTCTCATTTTCTCCAATGCAGTTTATAATGTGTCTTGTTATTTTTACCCTTTATTTGATTAGATTATTTCTCTTTTCTTTTTCTGTTTCTTATTATACACCAGTACCCTGTCTCTGAATATTTATCTTAACACATGTTTTGTATTAGTATATAATAATATCTCTTCTCTTTGATTTTCTGTTCATGCACAGAATGGCTTCAGATCCTTATTTCTCTAAAATCAGAACTTATTTGTTGTAAATAGGTAAAGAATCTGACTATTTCTTTAAGCCATCTACTGTAGTTATGCTTAAATATTCTTATCTTTAAACAAAATAAAATTATATTGATTTTTTGAAATTAGGCACCTAATCTAAGCATGTTGCTTTTTCTGGGAATTCAATCTCAGGATAGTGAAGAGGTAATTATAAAACAGTGTTATAAAATAGACTATCAAATGTGAAAAAATGAGATCCACTAATCCAGGGTTTTAATAAAAGTTAAATGATATATATGTAAAGTGTCTAACAAAATCATTGACATGAATATGTGCTCAATAAATATGAAATCTCATAAGATAAGCAGAGATGACCATTTCTGACTCTAGCAGAAAAGATCTCAAAAACCACACAAATCAAAATGCATTTCAAATAGAATGTGAATTAAGATTAGTTTGGGCAAGAATAGAGACAGAAATCTTCCTTCATGGGGAAAATGTTTGAGCAAGGGTGTAAAGATATAAAATCACAATAGCATGCTGATTGCCCTGGCCGGTTTGGCTGATGCTCTACTACTCACGAACCAGTGAGTTGCTGGTTTGATTCTAGCCAAGGGCATGTAAATCGGTTGTGGTTCGTCCCCAGCCCTGATCAGGGTCATGTGGGAGGCAACCAGTCAATGTGTCCCTCTCACTGATATTTCTCTCTCTCTCTTCCCTCCCACTCTATCTGAAGATAAATAGAAAAATATCCTTGGGTGAGGATTAAAAATAAAGCATGCTTATTTTCCCTCCCAAGAGAAATATAGGCTAAGAGTGACCTAGTATTTAATGTTTTCATTGATAAACACTGTTGGGACAACCATCACAAGGAAATATCAAGACAAGAGAACAGGTAGCAGGATCTGAGTGTCAGAAAATTGGATGAAAATAAGAAAAAGCTGGCAAGAGGAAGTCAAAGTGTTGATGGGGAAAAAAGCTTATCAAAGTTCCTTCCTTGAAAGAGGGTAGAACTAGGTGACCTGTATCCAGAAAGAGTTGGCTACTTAAGCCATGAGTAGAGTGAATGACAGCAAGGCCTAAAAAGTCTGGAAGACAAGGGGTAGCATGGGAGTAAGAGAAAAATCATTTTGTAGAGACCTCAGGGTCTATCATTAGTATATACCACTGAGCCTAAGTAGTGTACCAGGAAGGGCACATGGATAAATTACAATTGTATTATCAATAAAGTGAAATACTGAATTTCCCAGACTCCTTTGCCATTTTCTGACCTATGTTATGTGAAAAAAGAAAGCAGTAAAAGTGAGTTCAGCGTTTAATGGGAATGAATTTGAAGGTAGTTTGTCCAAGTTAGTTCAGGTAGTTCACAGATAGATTATAGGTTTAAAAAAAGCAAGAAACACTAGTGGGTAGTTCTCTGATACCCCATTGTTCAAAAACGAAATGGATCAACAAGTCCTTCAAGAAGGAAGGGAAGAAGCATGTTTTCTTTTCATTCCCAAGAGTACGCCTGACAGCATTGTTGTTTTACTGAGAGGACAATAAGGACCAAAATCATCATGGCACCTGCCCAAAGGCTTAGGTTGTGGTAATGAAGTCCAAAGTCTAAACTGTGCTTTGAGCTCCTTAGAGATGTTTTACATCTGTATGTGTAGATATATGATTGATAGTGAAATTTGTATTAATAGTGTGATGCTTATATATGTTTGCCAGTTAATTGCACCGAGAGGAAAAATGTGTATTGCAATAATTAACACTCTAATAACAACTTTAAACAATCTTATAGGACATTGCCATTCTCACTTGAAGAATACCATTAATACTATAATAGTGGGAAAGACTTTATTTAGATGTTCTTTGACTCTTTTTACCTTTTTCAAACATAGTTGGCAAAAAACATTTGTTTGAATCCCTGTACTGAGTTAACAAAGTTTAGGGGCAAATCCTACTTTTTCACTTAAAGAAACTGAACTAATTCTGATGACTATAAAACTATGTTCATTGCAGCATTGGCTGGCATGGTGAAAACTTTGAAATGACATGTCTGTCAAAAAGTGATTGGAGTATAAGAGAATGCAATGCAAATGCTTAGATTCATGCTATACACTTGTATTTATTGAGTTTGGAATAAAGTACATAATACATGACTAAATTTTCTTAAGTCAGTTGCAAATCAATTTATGGGTATGTGTGCAGTAGGTATGTGTATCTAGAAAGTATGGGTCTGTGTATTTCTAAAAAAATAGAAAATCCACATAAAAATTAATGTTCTCTTTGGTAAGAGAAATATATAATATATAAATATATGTTAGTACTATATATGAAATACATTTTTAAAATACTACTATAATAAATACTTTTCTACCCACCACCTACCTTTAATTTACCTTAATATTTTAGCACATTGGCTTCAGGTCTGTTTCATTTTACATAGTAATGAATTTGAAGCCCTCAGAGCACCTGTCTTGATTTTACTTTTCATTCTCTTTCTTCCCAAAAGTAATCCTTATCCTGACCTTGATTTTTATCTTTTTAATTATTTTAAAATAATTATATTATACATATATTTATTAACAATATATAGTCATTTGTTTGTTTGCTTTTAATGATTCAATACTTGGTATCATATTGAATATATCATTTCAACATGCTTTTCCCATTCAACATTATGTTTTTGAGATGCATCAACTTCAATCATGGGAATCTAGTTCCTTTGTCATCACTGAAGAAGCAAAAAAGCATAGTGGTTAAGATTAAAGACTATGGAACCAAACTAGATTAGAATTCTAGCTTTGATACTTATTAGCTGTGTGTTACCTTGGATAAAGTATTCAACCTCATGGTACCTCATTTTTCTCACCTATAAAATGGAAATATTTAACAGTCTTTATTTCACAGGGTTATGATAAGGATTAAATATATAGATAGGTAAATCACATAGAACAGCACAACACAATAATTTAAGTTTGTTAAATATATGATGTGCATTATATTCTACTTTATGAAATGTAGCCACTATATCTCGTTGAATATTGAGATATTTTTAAGTTTTTTTTTTTTGTTTTTTTTTTTTGTTTTTTCACCATTGCACATTGCGTTGCATTCTGTTGCTTATGGCATGTCTTTGAAGATGTGTCTGGTCAATAACTTCACGGTATATGTTGCGATGTGAAACTGCTGGGTCGTAGAAGATGCAGATGCTCAACCTCACTAGACACTGTCACCACACTCTGAATTTGTGTCTTGATTTACAGTGGAAAAATGTGTTACATTATTGGACAAAGTTTAAATTTTAATAATATAAAATGTATTGTTCTCTTTCCTTAAAATTTAATTTTCTTTATAATTTTATAGTTTTACTAATAAATTGTTCCATATCCTGTAGTTAAAAGGATATAATGTAACCATCTAGTTTTTTTCAATATGGATAACTAATATACATTAGTTATATATATAATATATATATATTATATTATATATATTATAATATATAATATATTCTATTGAATATATTATAAAATTGAAGCGTTTTCTTTTCTTTTTTAAGCTACCTTTTATTTGCTACATATCATTATTATTATAATAAATATATATGTTTTAAATCAGAGAAAATATTTCCATTTAAACAACAACAACAAAACAGTCTTTGGACTTCTCAATGAATCCATTGCATTAATAGTAAAGGAAAAGAAGACAGGAAAACTAGTATACATTGAGCTGGTTTCTAGGCTCTACCAGGCTTTTTCATATACAGAAGAAACTCTCCTAACTGATTTCCCAGGAAGTAAATATAAGAAGTAATATTATTTTCCATTTCCTTTGTTAATCATATTGATCAATTTCTGGGGCATTTTGAATACCATACATTGCTAATTTAACCAATTTTTAATTAACCAATCAACTACCTGCCACAGTGATGTCAGACAGGTGACATTCTACTGTCATTAAATGATGCTACATTATTTAATTCTCATAAGATGCCTGTGAAGTAGTTACATCTTCACCATTTTTACAGAAAGCTAAGGCTAAGAGCGGTTATATAGTCTGTCAAGCACACACAAGTTCAACAGTGACAATACAGAGATTTGAATGACTCCAAATCCAATACTTTATTAATTGTCATCAGTTATGTTTCTTTTACATATGGCTTGATATTGGACTCAGAATATCTTTGGGTTCATTTACAACAGCTTTATCTAGGAAACATCATGATCCAAAGCACTAACTTAAAGTGAATTATTATTTTCTCCTCTCATTTAAAATTTTTTTTCTTTATTGATTTTAGAGAGAGAGGAAGGGAGAAGGAGAGGTAGAAACATGATGAGAGAGAACATCGATTGGCTGCCTCCAGCATGACCCCCCCCACCCCCGGGGATTGGGCCCACAACCTGTGCATGTGCCCTGACCAGGAATTGAAGCGGCGACCTCTTGGTGCATGGGTCGACGCTCAACCCCTGAGCCACACTGGTGGGGCTCTTCTCTCATTTTAAATGACCTTCTTAGTCAACAGCTAACTTCTATAGCTCACTTAGGACTATAAATATCCAGTGGCACAAAAAGAAGGGTGGGCTCTGATGGAATTAGTCCCACCTAGAGTTCATTATAAATATGTTGAACAGAAAGTCATTTTTTTAAAAAGATAAGACATTTTGAAAGGAAAACATTGGTAATATTTAAAAATTAAGTTAAGCCCTGGCCGGTTTGGCTCAGTGGTTAGAGCGTCGGCCTGCGGTCCAGAGAGACCTGGGTTTGGTTCCTGCTAAGGGCATGTACCTCGGTTGCAGTTTGTCCCTGGCCCTGGTTGGGTCGTGCGGGTGGCAGCCACTCAATGTGTCCCTTTCACGTCGACGTTTCTCTCTCTCTCTCTCTCTCTCTCTCTCTCTCTCTCTCTCTCTCTCTCTCTCTCTCCCTCTCTCTCCCTCACACTCTATCTGAACAAAAAATGGAAAAATGTCCTCGGGTGAGGATAAAAACAAACAAACAATAAAAATTAAGTTAAACCATCATTTATTTTAATTCAAAAATTTGACTTTGGCTCATATCTAGACATATCTGTATAAACTTTGGAGCATGCTTTTACAACTTAGTTACTTCCAGCATTGATAAAACCAAACAATATTCAAGGCCATTCTGAAGACTGAATTACAGATTTCACAATACTTAGCCACATCTTGAGCCATGTTTAAATGAGTGAAACATTACAAATGAGCTACGCTGGCCAGGGCACAAAGGTGATCTTTCTAATGCTGAAGCCCTTTCAATCATCAGACTGGCTATTGTTTGTAGTTGTTTGTTTACTTGCACAACCCTCATTCCATTTTTGTTTTGCTGCATGTCTTTCGCTGCTATTATGGGTTTCCTATGAATACAGATGTCGTACCAAATGCAATTGTGTTTCATAGATTATATGGACATAGAATCTGCCATCTTCAACTGGACAACTTTGATAAAGTGCTTTATCTTCCTTCTTTTACCCAATTTCATAACAAAGCCAAGCACATTTTGCAGAAGTGTAATAAACCCAGATCTCAAGGCCTAACAATGGACTTAATCATGAATCTTCATTGCTGACAATTTGGTATTTTATTTCCTGAATGTAAGAACACTTGGTCATCATAGACAAAGTCTAAGATACAAAAACAGTTCTTCCTCGGCAATGACAGCAGTACTTGGAAATGCTTCCATAACAAAAATCTCCCTTAAATAAATCTTCCTCACAGTGCCATTGCAAAGGTAATTTCACTCTACTTAATTCTATTTTCAGAGAAAAAGCTGTCTTCGTACTTTATATTACTGTATATTCTATCGCTGTTTGAATTTTGCCTACTGGCTGTAAAAATCAACTGCCTCTTCTAGGTTAGCTAGTTTATATTAAAAACAAACAAACAAACAAACACCTACAGGAATCAATAGAATGTGATGGAAATATGACTGGAATCTCAAGCCAAATTGCTGGGTTCAAATCTTGACTATTTCTTACTACTGAGTAACTGTGCATAAATTTCTTTACTTCTCAGTACTTCAAGTTCCTCATTTATTAAATAAATAAAAATAGAACAGATTTCCTAAGTTGGGTAAAACTTAAGTGACTAACATGTGAAATATACTTAGTATAACAGTATTTGTCTGACAAATATCTTTAATGGTTTTAACCATGTCTGGTCTTAATACAATTTGTATATAAAGGATGGGGAAAAAGTAGGTTTGTAGTTGTGAGTACGCAAAACATAGTATATTCTTGTATTTTTATTTATTAATTACTGTGTTATTGTCCATACCAACAACTGTAAACCTACTGTTGCCCCACCCATGATACGTTTGGTTCATTGTTTCTTCCTGTAAAGGTACCTTTTTTTCTAATCTGTTCCTTCTGTCTTTACATCCTGCTGTTGTTGATGTTCTCTTCCCATCTCCTTTTCATGTTTGTTGGATTATTTTGTCCATTAAGGTATTCACTTGTCCAACATTTCAATCAATTCATAAGATCTTATTTATTGCCCAGAATAAAGAGGATAACTAGAATAAATAGCAAGAAATAAGAATTGATAAATTAGGCCCAGTAAAAGATCACAAGGTATGTTGGGGCCTGTGACAGACATGATTGCCCCATCTTCCTCTTAAAACAATCAATATAAGATATTTGTTTAAATGTCGAAGCATATTTGAATGCTCATTTAACTTCAAGGCACTAAATGTCTAAGCCCATGTCTAATGTGTTATGACCTCAAAAGTTTAAGAATTAGCAGCTTTAAGGGAAGCATAGAACTAATATTTATTGACTATCTCTTTTGCTTGCCCTGAGCTAGATTATTCAAAATATAGAAGAGAATGGAGAGAAGGAAAAAAGGGACCAAAGGAATAGAACTGATATTTTCTGAGGTACTGCTGTGTGTCTACAGCCAAAAGGATCCTAGTTCACAAAGGCAAGCAGGACATAAATCACTGTCTTCAAAGTAATCTGAAGGTGACACTGGATGTTCATGCTATTAGGCTACCAGGAAACTCAAGTTCACTCCTGAATCTGTGGTGAGGTCTTTATCCCTCTTTGGGACATGCGCACATATAAGAGGTCTTGTTGTGCAACACAACGAAAGAAAACTAGGAAATGTTCTTGAATGCGGTTATGTGGTCCCTTGCAGGCAAGTAGCTCTGCTGCTTCCAAATGGAGACTGGTATAGCCCGTGATAGGTTTCCATCTCTCTGAGTGTGCAATGGAGGCACTGCCCCTGTGGCTAAACCATTTTCCCACGCTGTGCGTAAGAGTCCACACCAATCTAAGAAACTCACGGTCAGGCTTCTTTGCCTATTTGGGAAAACTTCTTCTCTTTTCTTGCTTTCATTGGCTTCACTTTGCTTTTTTGGAATAACTCTTTAAAGGTACTCAACCTTACAAAATCTAAACGCAATTGGGAAACATCTTCAGGCAACCTCTTTGAACTATGTGAACTACTCCTTTGAAATAAGAAAGCACAAAAACCTAGCTATCATCACAGAATGGAGAGGGATGAATAAAATCATAGCACAGAATGAAAAGAGAAATTTATTTTAATTTTTCAACTGCAATAAAAACAAAATAGCAATAAATATCTCAATAAATTAGCCTAACGTATGCTACGTGTTTTACGTGTGTAAACTAATCTGACTTGTATTACTAATATAGTTTTACAAAAAGAAAACTCGGCATCAAATGGATTAGAGCCTAATAATATAGCTTGGAGAACTGGGCAAGAGGAGGTCAGAACCTGAGTGTACTTGATTGCAAAGAACAAGTTCTTTTTACTAGACCAGTCTGGTGGGAGACAAGAAAGTTCTTTGGGGAAGATACTATCATTAAATGGAGAACCAGCTTTTTTTTTTTTTTTTTTTTTTTTTTTTGCGGGGGCTACAAGCAGAAAAGAAAAATGGCAAAAATAAAAACACAAAACTGGGCGGCTGAGGACCACTACAATTGATAATCACTGCATTTTACAGCTTGTTCGGATATGTCTTGCAAGTTGCAATTACTGCCACTACAAAAATGAAATTTCACTGTGGGCCTTGAACTTCTGGACTGGGTGTGCCCTTCAGTCTCCTGCCCTAGCTGACAGGAGGGCTAACAAAGCATTTCTCTAGCCTTTTCAGTTTCAATAATAGAAGGCAGCTTTGCTAACTAACAAGATTCATAAATTGGAGAGATCTTCAAATATTGGAAGAGGTTCAGTTGCAGGTTTGCCAAAACGAAAGACAAGTGGCCTCTATACTGAATAAAATATAGCTTAGATACTGGCACCTTAATAAAAACAAGAGTTTCATTTGAAATGGAAATGGATTGGTTCTCTTCAGAGTGGCAGCTAACAGAGTGGTTTTTGGGGAAATCATTCCTAAGTGCATTGGGCTGCCTCTTGCTTGCAGCACAGAAATTACTGACTATTGGTTAAAATGCCATGTGAATTAATTTTCAGCCTCATTTATTCTCTGACTGAGCATAAAGGCAATTTCAAAGGGAGAAAAATGTCCCCAATAGGTGTTACCACAAATCTTTTGAGAGATGAAAAATATTAGCAGCTAGTATAATTTAATTCCAAATTCAAACAACTATCATTGTTGTAGGTAATAGTTCAGGGTGCATACTTTGCAGATACATAGAAAAAGAGTGTTGTTTGATCTTAGATTTCAATGATTTCTTTTGGTATCTAATTTGCTCATAATTGCTGCAGCACAAAACAATATATTTAAGTATTGAATCCACCTTCTGTAAACCTTCTCACCAGGGGCTCACCTGGATGATTTCATTAATTCTCTTTTATAATTAATTATCTCCCTCCACTGTAAGGAGAATAGTTCTTTGTTAACTGTTGATTATTGTTGTTTTATTCTATGACTCCCATGGATTGATTGTTTCTCTAATTACTTAAAATAATTTCACCATAAAATAATTCTTATGAAGATGAAACAATCTCTAAGAATTGTGATGGAGGAGGTATACTTATTTCAGTCACTTAAAATGTGTGAAGTGACATGGTAGTGACAGCCTTGCATATGTTATGTATGCCTCTAACAGTGAAGTCAATTAGCATACATTCATTTCTGAATGATTGCATGGCAGTGAATTAAAGATAGAATATGAATCTAAAATAAAGGTGATATTTAACATTTGCAGTCAGAGCAGATCCCCTGGGTGGGATGATGATGCTTTATCATCTCATTTTTGTTATAATTTAAGTTAGATTCAGATGACTAATTGTTTTAATCTCAAGCTCAAAGAATGAAAACCCACATTTTATTGGGCCGGTAGAACAATTTATATGAACTTTTCTTTTTCACAATGTATTCTGCACTGGAGTGATGGAAAAGATTGAAGAATAAGATTGAAAAGTTTTAAACTGTCAAATTAAAATTTTAAAAAAAGGGAAATAAGATTATTTAAGTTGTTTGTATCAGTACCTCTAAGTTTATGTCTGTATTGCTTGTTTTTATTTTTTGACTACAAATTGTTTCCAAAGTCACTTTTTATTATTAGAGTTCTTGGACAATCTGAGAGGTAATTTAACATCTCCTTACATTGATATATGGCTTTGAGAAATTAATTTAATCATTTTAATTATTGGGCACTATAAAGGAGATTTTGGTATGTGCTGATTGAAGCATAAATGATCACAGCACGATATTACTTTTAGGCAAGTTTTCTTATTTATTCTCTATAGGGACACACTGCACAGTGTACTCTGGGTCTCTGTGGTCAGAATCCCGAAGAAAGAATAAGATGTCTAAATATGAGGAAAACATATAACAATAAAGTCCTCTTGTGAATGTTAGTGAAGGACCAAAGAGGAACACCTGCTTCATAGCTACAAACGGAGAGCTTGCTGCTGCCTCAGAAACCAGGCATCACTTTTTCTGCTCACGCTGCATCACAGCCGAAAGTTAGTCCAAAGAAAAACCCTTCAGGTGACAAAAGCATACACTCTCATGATGAAAAGTAAAATAGACCTTTATTTAAATATTTTTATTTGAAAGCCTTTATACACAGATTGTACCATCTCATGCCCTCTATTTTATAAACAGAGGGTATTGACTATTACTGGAAGTTTTCCTAATATGTCAGATTATTATTATTCACATTACCATGTTCAGCATCGATAAAGTCACACAGCAATGTGTCAGATTCAGTTTCTCTATCTTCTTTGCTATCAGATTATGAATTCTTTCTTCTCACACATTTATTCTCTTTCTTCAGTGAGAGTCCTTTTACCTTTTAAAGAATGATTAGGACAAGAAGATTTTTAAAGTAAACATAAATTATTATGAGTCAAATATAAGAATGTTAACAGACTTTCGGTCAAAAGCATTGAAAATAAGAAGACAGTAGAACAATATCTTTAATGTACTAAAACCTACTAACTAGATTTCTATACCTACTGCAATTAGTTTCCAAAACAAAAGTGAAATAGAGACTTTTTCAGACATAAAAAAAAGAAAGAAATTATCTTTAAAGGCTTTCATCACAATAAATATTAAAGAATATCCTAAGACAGAAGGAAAATGATACCAGGTCAAAATATGAATCTAAACAAGGAATGAAGAGAGCTAGAAACTATAGCTACATGTGTAAATATCTGAGAAATTTTTATCATCATTAGTTAGCTCCCTTTAAAATATAATTGGCTATATAAACAATACAAATAATATCATATAGGGACTTTATAAGATAATGTAAAATTGTGACAAAAATAGCCAAAGGTGAAGAGGGGAGAAATGAAGGTATACTATTGTCAGTTTCTTTAAGTATATTTAAATTGGTATACTATTACTTAAAGGTAGCCTGTGGTAAGTTAAGCATGTAAACCATAAACCCTAAAGCAATCACTAAAAAAATGAGTTAATAAATAATAATTAATAAAATAAATATAGTAAACAAAAGGATAAAATGGAATCATAAACCATCAGTGCAGAATAGATAAAGGCAGGAAATGGGAAAAACATCAAAATTTAAAAGTGAGAAAATCAGAAACTAATAGAAAGATGGATGGACTTAAGCCTATTCTTATCAATAATTATAATAAATATAAATGGCCCAACACAATTAAATGTTGGAGATCATCAGCTTGGATACAAAAGCAAGGGCTAATTTTAAGCTGCCTATAGGAAACATACTTTAAATCTAAAGATACAAATAGGTTAAAAGGGAAACAAAAATATATATATAATATGCTAATACTAAATAAAAAGAAGGCTAAAATGGCTACATTGATATCAGAAAAAGTAGATATAAGAGCAAAGAATATTTCCAGAAATGAAGAAGTTCATTTTATAATGATAAAGGAGTCATCAGTTAAGAGACTATAATAATTCTAAATGATTATGGAACTAATAAAAGAACTTCTAAATACACGAGTCACAAAACTACAGGGAGAACTGAACAAGTCAAAAATAATAGTCAGGGATTTTAATAACCATCCAATGGGAGTTAACCCTTAAGATAAGCTATGTGAATGAGTGGATAATACAGACAAAAGGAAAGAATACAATAGAAGTGAATTTCTCTTCATCAGTTTGAATTTAATAATTTCAGGATTTTTTTTAGCTTCCAGGTGTCATGATTTGCTAGATGTCCTGTTAAGTATCAATATTGTTTATTTATTGTATTGTTAAAAGATTTTAAAAATGCATACAAATACATTTTGAACAAATTCTTTGTGGGAAATTTTAGAGAAATGGTGAACAGACACAGTCCCTAACCACATGGTGCTTCAGTCTTATAGGGGAAAACAGACATTTACAAACTAATAAAAAAATGAATCTGTAGTAATTGAATCATTATCATCCTAGAAATTTCTATAATTAGCATCCGTGTGACCACCACGCAGAGTTGGCCAGATAGATTTCTGGGTTGATCTAGATGTTTTTTAAAGCTCATAAGAGACCTAGGGAAAGGTGAAAATGGAAATGAGATGCTTCTCAATTGCATTAAAAAAAATGCTCAAAAAGAGAGTTCATATCTGGAATAGCACATCTAAGTGCAAAAACACATAGTCTACCTTCTTTCTGTATCTATGATTGTGAATGGAGTAAATAAGAGATCGTACTTCTAAAACGACTATTATCTTCTTAAGAAACAAATGTCCCTGGATCTTGCATTTGAAGAGTGAGGGACAAAATGGATTGGACCTATGGTTGTTTTGCAGGATGGTGCAAGTTGTACACTGCATAACGCTAGGCTTATATATAAACACGCATGACGTAGATGGATATATATGGTGGCCCTTAGTAGACTTCTATATAAACTGCTGCTATAAACTTCTGAAACAAGATAACCCTGTTTCTGAGCTTTCACACCCTGTAATAAATAGACTGAGATCTGCTGATTCAGCACCCATGCAGGGTGCCAGGGCTTTCCTAAACAGCCAGAAGAGAGGTTTCTCAGTTTCCAGTACTGTAGTCTAGTAAATTTCATGAAACAAAGTTCAATGACATTAAGAGTAAATTGATAGATTCACTAGGTAACCAGAGAGCTGGATCTAGCAAGCCTTTAAGAGGCTGAGAGCTCTGTGTGTCACCATCCTAAATAAACACCTGAAAGGCAGTTAAAGGTGTACATGTAGATTAATACAATGGGTATAAACCCAATGAATCTCAGAGATTCATTTAATCACCACTCACTTTCATCTTCAAGTCTTATACTGAATTGAAAAAAAGTGAACACTACTCAGTAAGTCTGAGAGAGCTCCATTGCCTTTGGTAGAGTTGTAAAAAAATTTTTGAAATCCTTCCATGATATTTAAATTTACATCAGCCAAGAATTGTTCTGACAGATAATGTGTGCTAAATAGGTACCTGTACAAGTCTTCCATGGGTAATAATTTTGGAGGAACCTTAAAAAATCCATTTAATATCAAATAATGTACCATGATTACTAACCTGGTGTGAATAAAAGCAGAGCAGGACTTCTTTCCACAGATCTAGCTGACCTAATGCTTTTAATAGATAATAATTAGTCTAGCCAATGACAATCTTTGCACTTTATATAGTACAATTCAATAGTGCTAAAAGATGTCTTCTCAGGGAAAATGATTAAGGCTATTATTTAATAATGTTGAGAAAGATACAGTAGCTGACAGTTCTAACATCCACAGTGCTGGCAGCGATGCTTTTTACCGCTAATGACTTGGCTCATAGATCTTACTCAAACTTTGAGCAAAAGAATATTCTATTTTCTTCCCATGTCTTCCCTCAATATACCTCTATTCATTTCCTTCTTCATTTCATGAATATTAACTGAGAACCTTCTATGTGCCTGGTACTTCGCTGGGTAAGAGGGATAAAATAATGAGCAAAACAGACCTAGAATCTGAGCACTAAAATTAACCTTCTTTACCTTAAAATGTCCTGATTGTAAAATTAAATGGGTGAGTAATTCGTAATGATTTCAGATTGTTGACAGCTCACAGTATTATGCCTGTGCTGGGGGAGAGCACAGTGAGAAAGAAATGCACACCTGCGAGGTGCTTGAGAGAGAAAGTTAATCCAAGATCTGTCTCCTAATGGTATTCTGAGGTGTGAGATAAAGGAATGACCCTCTTTCCTTATTTTACTCCATCTAATGCCAAAATATAAAACACATTTTTAAGAAATCAGCATTTTGTCCTTGAGCCTAACATCCAGATGTGCATTTCTGTAGGCAAATTCACTGTATTTGTTAGCGGTGGCAAAATTTCACTAATAATAGATTGTAACAAAAAATGAGCCTGTTACAATCATGATATAAAGTTTAAACACAATTGAAAACATATATAGGCAGAGAGAGGGAAATAAATATTCATAAAGTGGTACCAAATCATACTTACTCATTAAAAACAATAGTCATAAAAGACCATGTTTACCACAATGGTATTAAAATGAGCTTCTATTCTTAGTTTTTCCAGGTTTTGGATATGCAGAAAGCAATGTAATGTTTTCATGGTTATGTTCATGAATACTGGAAAGGGCTAAGAAGGAAATATTTCTTTCCTACTCCTCCAAAGGAAATAACACTTGGAAATGTATTGGATAAATATTGCTAAAAAGAAATGCATAAGAGCTAAGCAGAGAAAGAACAGGAATTGATTAATAATTAATTTGTCCTGAATCTGCCAGCTTCCCAACCTTATTCCTAGAAATGTGGCCGCTGTTAACTTTCAGTGACGCGTTTGAGCCACTGGTGTATTCCATACTCAAGGTCGAGTCCTACTCCAAAAGTCCACTCAAGGAGTGTTGGGATGGGTAAGAATCCAGGTCAAAATTTATGAACTACGATTCTTTTGGAGAAACTTTCATTGAAATAAGCAAATCATTTTTAAAATCTTACATTAGGGGACTACAAATATTTTCCACAATAATGACTCTTGTCTGGTTCCTCCTGGATTCTCTTACTCTTAGAACTCTATACTGGACTGTTTTCATAAATCATGGACTTAGAATTCCAGAAGGCACACAGGTGAGTGTCTTAGCAGCAATTTTCCTGAGTCCTTGTTTTCAGCCTCTCTTCAGGGGCTCGGAAAGTCCTAAAGACATGTTTTTGTATAAGCCACAATGGCTGACAGGAACTAGAAGGCAACAGGAATCTTTGTGCGTCAGATAAGTTCTTCACATAGGTCAGGCTTTCTGTACAGATTTGGGGAAGTACAAAATATCCAGATAGCCTGGTTTTGCTTCTGTGACTAGTTTTAGGGATATAAAGGGAGAGGTTTCCATAAAGACATGATTTTGTTCACACCAGTGAATCATGAGCTCAAGAATAAAATGTTTCAATAAAGATGCTCAATTGAATAAAAATGTAGCCACGGTGAATGCAGCATCTCATTGTGATGCATAATGAAAGAAACCGTTGAATAGTTTGGAGCACGTGTTCTCTGTCACAGTGAAACGTGGCTCTGATTACATGGAATGCTGTTTGAATATTGTCTACAATGTGGAAATCACCCAAATCTGTCTAAGACCCTTCATATGATTGACATCATTAGTTTTAATGAAACTTGACCTCTCAGAACAACTGTTCTCATGTACTAGAGAGAATTTGTTTAACTCTGGCAGTTCCACTGGGTTTTGCTTTAATTAGTCAACATCTATATAATTACATATTCCGTGAAAGGGACACATCGAGTGGCTGCCACCCGCACGACCAACCGGAGCCGGGGACAAACTGCAACCGAAGTACATGCCCTTAGCGGGAACCGAACCTGGGTCTCTCTGGACCGCAGGCCGACGCTCTAACCGTTGAGCCAAACCGGCCAGGGCTATGTAGTCTTATATATGTAATAAACAAATACATGTAATGACTACCAGCCCATAGTGAAGAGTGTGTTATTTGCCTTGATTTATTCATTTATTTTTTCTATCCCTGATAAGTACCTGGTTTGGAGGTGGAGAGTGAGGCTTCTGCCCTGTGGTATGTGCACTCAGCAGGGTTGATCAAAATATAAATTAAATAATAGGAGTTTGACAAAGTAAGACTCTACTCCGTGGACTCACTGATTGTCCCCTAAAGAAAAGCAGACCAGAGTAGTAAAGGGCTTGAATGCAAGCCAAAGGACGAATTCCAGTAGAAGTTATGTCATTATGAAGTATGTATGTATGTGTGTTCCCTGTCCTCATATATATAAATTTAAAGAATTGGATTAGATGTTTTCTGTAGTCTACTAAAAGCTATACACTTCATCATTTTGTGAACAAAGAATACTGAATGCATAAAACAAGAATTATCCAATCATTTTAGTTATTTAACATCAATCTGGAGGTTTTTATCTAATATAATAACATAAAGAAAAAATCAATTAAAGGTATGAATATCACACTAGAAAATATAAAAATAAATATTATCAGATAATACTTTTGCATAAATAAAAAACCAAGAAAAAAGAGACATAAAATATATTTATAATAGGTCCACAAAGGAAATAAACAAGAGTTTTTCATATATTAGCAATAACAAATTTATAACATAATAAAATAATAATAAATCTATTTTTCATGAGAAAATACATAAGATAAAATAATAAATTTAATAAGAAATATGGAAACCTATATGAATAAAGTTATAAAACATTGCAGAAGGGTATAAGAAAACCAAAATAAATGTGAAGTCATGTATTTTTTGAGTGGGAAAACCTATTTCAAAGATATTAATTCCCAGAATGATCTGTAAATGTAATGTAATCTAGTGTAAAACTAATGAAAACCCAAGAATATTTGGAAAAGAATAATAAGGTGAGATATATCATGCTGGATATCAAAATGTACTCTAGAGCTACAACAATTAATTGATAGCCTACAAACTCAGGAAGAAAAAATTCAAGGAAAAAGAATAGAATCCAAAAATAAGCCCTCTCTTAATATACAGAATTCTGAACAAGTTGGTTTTAATAATTTTTGCCAGTTTCCTCATCACTTTTAAGAAAGAGATAATTTTTGGAATTCCATACATCACTATTTTCACAGCCATAACTCATTCAATGCAATTTAAAATCAGTCTTCTAAATGTACCTAAGGAAATCAATGAAATAGTGCTTTAAAAGGTCTAAATGTCATATATACTCCAAAATGTGCTCACACATGTAGTTAAAACTTAGGTATCATTTTGCCTAAATATTTTCTGGATTTCTTGTAGTTTTCTATATTTCAACTTTAACTTCTCTCACTCGGTATCCTTATAAAATATTCGCAAAAATAGTTCATCTATCTACCTTAAATTGTTTCTTGGATGGCTTAATATAATACATGATATGACACTCATTGAGAAATGAACATGTACTATGATATGTAAGATGATATTAACAGACCTCAAAGTATTTTCTGCTGGACATATATATTAAATATCAAATACAGTTGACCCTTGAATAACATGAACTACTCGGGTTCCTTTTATAAGGATTTTTTTTCGGTAAATACTGTAAATGCATTTTCTCTTTCTTATGGTTTTCTTAATAACATTTTCTTATTTCTAGCTTACTTTATTGTAGTATGTTATATAACACATATAACATAAAATATGTTAATTGACTGTTTATGTTATCAGTAAGGCTTACAGTCAAGAATAGGCTATTAGTACTTAAGTTTTGGGGGAGTTCAAAGTTATAACTGAATTTTCCACTACACAGAGTCATCGCCCCTAACTCCCCTGTGGCTCACAGATGAACTGTAGCACTTTTTGAAGAGAAGGACCATGACTCCCAAATCTTAAGCAAAAATATACTCTTCACTTCAGCTATATTTTGATGGCAGCAATGGGAGATGTTTTAGACACATTTATCATAAAACTAATGTCTGTGAAAGACTGCTTAGCATCTGAGAAAAGACATGAAAACTAAAAAAGAAAAAGAGGATCTATAATATACTTTCAAATCTTTATAATTAATCACATGTTTATTATTTAATACCAAAAAATGAATTACATGAATGATTTTGGCATCATTCAAATTCTGATATCTGTTCAGGAGAGGAAGAGAGAGAAAAATAAATTCTTGGAAAATAACAATATAATTATTGGGATCAAATATTGCATGTATAGTATAGCCTATGTAGCATTTTTTTTTTCAATTTTTATTAATTTATTTTTGTTACAAATGTTTCTCCTTTTTCTTCCCCAGCATTGTTGTCTATGTCCATTGGTTATGTATACATGCATATAAGTTCTTTGGATTATCTCATCCATTCCCCCAGCTCCCCTCTGAGGTTTGTCAGTCAGAACCCTATTTCTATGTCTGGGTCTATTTTTCTCATCAGCTTATTTTGTTCATTATATTCCACAGATAAGTGAGATCATGTGATACTGTCTTTCTATGACTGGCTTATTTCACTTAGCATAATACTACTCTCCAGGTCCCTCCATGCTATCTCAAAGGATAAGAGATCTTTGTTTCTTATAGTATTCCATATATATATATATATATATATATATATATATATATATATATATATGCTACAGATTTTTTATCCACTCATCTATTGATGGACATTTGAGCTGTTTCCAGATCTTAGCAACTGTAAATAGTGCTGCTATAAACATAAGGGTGCATATATTCCTTCTGATTGGTGTTTCAGGCTTCTTAGGGTATATTCCTAGAAGTGGGATCACTGGGTCAAATGGCAGTTCAAGTTTTAATTATTTGAGGAAACACCATATTAGTTTCCATAGTGGCTGCACCAGTCTGCATTCCCACCAGCAGTGTACTAGAGTCTCCTTTTCTCCACACCCTAACCAGCACTGGCTGTTTGATGATTTGTTGATGGTAGCTGTTCTGGCAGGTATAAGGTGATACCTCATAGTCGTTTTAATTTGCCTCTCTCTGATGATTAGTGACATTGAGCATCTTTTCATATGTCAAATATAAAGACTTTAAATTTACATTTTAAGAGTTAAAAGAGGGAGTGAAGAGTAGGGCAGACAATCTAAGATGGCAGTCCAAAGATCTGTATTGTAGCCCTAACCTTTAATAATAATTGTAGGATTTTGAAAAATCATTTCACATCTCTAAAATTATTGGGTTGAACAGTATAAATCAAGACTAAAACAAAACAGTTGCACACTGTAACAGTTGTACAGTCTTTGAAGTTTTTATTCAACATTGCTTTATCATGTCAGGCCTCTTCCAGGTCTAAAGTCTGTGACATAGAGCTACAAGCACAATTACTTTAATTAACTAAGGTGTTTAATGTGAAACATTTGAAGAAATTGAGAAGGAAAAAAAGAATTACCTTACTTTCACTAAGCCATACATTTCTTTTCAGTGTGGAACCACAACAAGAATTTAAAAATACAACCAAGTATATAAGCATCATGAACTAATTTGACTGAAACTTATGGTTCAGCTATTTATTAGACGGTATATTTCCTTTGGGTTATATGAATGTTGATTTCTAATAGGACATCTATAAGAGACTCAGTTGGCTTCACAAGACTCCAGAGTAGACTCCTTTGGTCCAGGCTATAGGAAAATCTAAAAGGCTTTCTCCTCAAGGGCCAAACCCTGTGGTGTGATAGGACTACCTTACACTGCCAGAGGAGAGCTGATTGTGACCACCTTTTCCCAAGTCCCATTCAGTAGCCTCATATTATAGCTCAAAATCAGCCATGGTGAGAGTATTTACAATATGGAAATCAGTAAACACTAATTAGGTCAGTGGAGAGAGGGATCCAGCTATGGGGAAGCCCAGCTGTTACAAATTTCCCAGCTACCACTAGCCAAACCCATGCAAATTTTGGTCACAAGCAAAAGTGACCTAATGGTAGACATGTTGATGAAGAAAGAGACAGTTTTTTCCACCTTTGAAACTAAAATCTCCTCCCCAGAGCCTCAAGGTAAAGTGGCTCTCTAACTGCCAAGCTCTCAAAAGGAAGCATGTCTTGCTTTGTCTCTAAAGCTAAGAGCAATCCCTCTCCTGGTCATATACCAGAGAAACTCGAAAACACATATTCACAAAGATATATGCACCCCTATGTTCACTGCAACATTATTCATAGTGGCCAGGACATGGAGAGAAACAAAGTGTCCTGCAATAGAGGATTGGATAAAGACGTTGTACATATACACAATGGAATACTACTCAGCCATAAAAAAAGGTGATAGAGGTAGGGTACAGACTGACAAACCTCAGAGGGGGTGTTGGGTGGGGGGATGAGATAAACCACAGAACTTATATGTGTGTATGCATAACCAATGGACATAGACAACAAAGCTGGGGATGGGGCGGGGGGATGGGAAGGAGGGTGTCAATAGGGGAAAAAGGAGAAACATCTGTAACAAAAACTAATTAATAAAAAAATAATTTAAAAATATATTCATAAAAAAAGAAAAGACAAAATGCTGCCATTTACAACAGCATGAATGGACCTTGAGAATATTATGCTAAGTGAAATACATCAGGTAGAAGAAGCTAAGAACCCTATGATTTCACTCATATGTGGGATATAAAACTGAAACTCGTGGACACAAACAACAGTGTGGTGGTTGCCAGAGGGAAGGAGATAGGGAGGTGAGGGATGACGGGGGCCTAACATGTGGTGACGGAAGATGATTTGACTTGGGGTGGTGGGCACACAGTGCAATATACAGAACTGGTAATATAGGAATGCACACTTGAAACCTATATGATCCTATTAACCAATGTCACACCAATAAATGTAATTAAAAAATAAAATAAATTAAATTAATAAATGAAACTAATTGACAGAGAAGAGACTTTTAATAGACTGACTTCCAAGAAAGAAACAGACGGACAGATTAAACACTGAAGTCCATTAAGTATTGTTGCCCTTGAGAAATCTTAATCAATCGGCAAGAGGCTCTGAGGAGAGTCAAGAGAGCTGACAGCCCCCTCCTTCATCTCCTCTGCCTTTCCCTAGGTGATCACAGGCTAAGCCCGCCTTTCCTGACTCTGAGTTTGTCCTAAGGATTTTAAGTGTGAGCTTAATTGCCATATGGGGATTTGGGGTAATGTGAGGAGAGAATAAAAGAGACAGCAATTAATTGACTTTAATTATTAATTGACTAAGTTAATAACTTAATTAAGTTTTTTGACTTTTGAAGGACTTTTCAACTCGTCATAGAGCTTATCACTGTAGCAACTACTATGCTAATATTCTTTATTTTATGACTATAGTATTAGATTTGCTACAACAGCCTCACCCTCCAAATATATGAAGGATCATTTTTTTTGAAGCAGAGGGCTGAAAGAACATCTTAGGTCAATGATGTTGATATGTGATAGAAGGGATTAAAACTAACAAAAACACCAAAAAATACATTTTTTGTTTTTAAAATTTTTATTTTTCTCACAAACTGCCTCAGGGTAACAGTATTAAAATGAAATTAACCCAGAAAATTATAGTTCTAATTAAAGCAGCATAAACTACGTTTTAAAAACCCATTTTCTTTCTGTTGTTTTCTGTACCTGGTGGCCAAATGGAAAATTTAGTGATTGCGTGCACCTTTAAAAAAGGTAGACAAAATGGAATTTTAAAATGTCACAGGAAATAAGAATTTCAGAGATAAAGACCCTTCACTGAAAACAACCCATATCTCGTTCTAGAATGCTTATAATTTGAGGGATGTGAGAAGTTTGTGAAATTAAATTGGGCAAGAAATTAACAACCTAAGAGAATGCAAGAGGAAAAGGAATGAGTCAACTAATAGTCATGACCCTTTATAATCTTATGCTAAACATATTCGTTGACTTGAAAGGAAAAAAAGCATTAAAAAGTTATCATATAAGATCTTACTGTACTGAGTATAAGTTATGCATGAAATACCTGCATCCTGGTAAATATTATCTTTGAAACTGTCATTATACTGAATGTCAGATACAGAATTTAAATTTGATGGGTCTTGAATAAAGTATACCTATTTTTTATTTTCTACTGTTAAAACTTCCAGTGATGTAATTTAGTAACTTTCTTAAAGCCATCTGACTCTAAGCATAACTCTGGAAAGGAGGTATGTCACAGGTTTATGCTTGCAGCTACTCTTAGATTCTGCCTCGGAATCTTGGTGATTGGTTCTTATAGGTTTTATTATAGTTATATTCAATGAACATGAGAGATCTGTATTCTAAAAGTGTTTGAGACTTTTAAAAGAACCAACTAAAGGGAAATATTGTTTGTGTATGTGGAGTTGCCCTGTTTCCCTGAAAGCTAGAACAGCCAGCCCCGAAAAGTCTGCCAGTAGCGTAAAGAGCTGTGGAGTCACAATTCAGGTGACTTTGAGAAAGCAATTTCATTGTGAAACCCAGGGAAACTTACAGAGGAACAGAAGGTACAGGCAGAAAATGTTGTGCTTGCTTAGACAATAACTGACTCCAAAGAAACAGCAACAGTTCTGGAAGGAAAGTATAATTGTGACCTAACTGAAAAGCTCCTATGAAAGAACTTGGGATTACAGCAAGAGCCAGACAATGGTCGTGGGCTGGAGTCCTTGATTGAAACTGAGCAATGCTTTAGCTACGGTCAAGCTGACCTGAGAAACTTCAGACCCTCCTCTTTCACTTTCCACTGCTGAGTTTGTGGGCCTAGTTCTGTAACACTTTAGTAGTTCGTTCACTGTGCAGGCTGACTGAGGGTGAACTGGGAGAGCATCGTGGGGGAGGCCACAATGAAGAGAGAAACCTCAGGAAGTTATGAACCCTGAGGGTGGAAGCAGATTCACCTTGAAGTTCCTGAAGCTTCAGGGCCCTCACTTGCACCAACCCCTGTGTGGGGGCTGCCTCTGGGCCACCTCAGGCATTGTTGAGATGCAATTAAGTTACAGGTCAATTTAATTTGTGTTTAGTTAGGTGTATATATCTATGCTTTGCAGTAATTTCCATTTATAGTTATCATTCACCTCAGTGTCGAAATGGCTTCCAAAATATTCCTACCACCACCCTGCTGATTCTCTGTGCCCTGAAACGAAGGTGCAGGGCCCAACATAACATGCATAACCCTCACTACAATAATATTTGAACACTAATTAATGGACGATTGTCATCATTACAAGCATCATTTCATTTTAGTCACTGCCCACCTTGAAATCCCTGAAATCTTAGAGTTTATATGTGAAAGAAACTGGATAGAGATTTGTCTTAAGTTTCAAAATAATTTTTCAAATAAAAAAAATTATAAGTAGTAAAGCTGTAATGGTGAACAGCCCTTCTAAGGGTAAGACTAAATTATCTTCCTCTAGTGTTTCCTAAGGGGAATAATATTACAAACAGTTGGCAAATAAAGAGATAATCAAAAAATGTGCAACCAAAAAATAAAGAAAAACATTGTATTCTAAAGGTCAGACAGTAAATTAATAAAAAATAATATAAAGGAAAACATTGTATTCTAAAGGTTAGACAGCTAATTAATAAAAAATATATTGGTTTCCCCTCTGAATTTTGTGCTGTTTGGGGTGGTAGTATACGTGGAGGTACCATTCCCTTATATTTCCAGCTGCTGGGAGTAGTGGCTGCTATTAGTTCACAGCTTCAGCACATCCTAGGACCTGCCCTGCCTGGAGGCAGCCCAGGACCAAAACCAGGTCACTAGTACAGTGCAAAGTCTGCTTCCCTTGGCCCTTGCTTGACATGGGCACAGCACTGAAGGACCAGTCCAGTCCAGGAGCTCCCCCTGGAGTCACCGTGGCCTCTGTTGCAGCTGCAGCACAGCTCAGACTCTCTCCCTCTTCCTAATTCTGCCGCCCTCCCTCCCTCGCAGGAGTTATCCCTGAGCACCCTTCCAAAATTTTTTTCTACACAATCCATTGCAAGGTAATTTTATTGAAAACAATGGTAGATTTTGTTTGTTTTAGTTTATACTTCTAACATTTTTGTTTCTCATTCTTAGTAAATGTTAAATGTTTTACCTGATTTTGTAGTCATGACTTTGTACCCTTGTTCCTAAATAGCACTCTTAAACTTGTATAAACTTCCTGTAGACAGGCTGGTAGTAGCCAGAAGGAAAGAGGGGTGTCGGTAGATGGAGGTGGGCAAAGGGGGGATAAAGGGGAATGGAAAGAGATTTTACTTTGGGCAATGGGCATATCATGTGGTGTCTAGATGTTCTTTTGTTGAGTAGCACACTTGAAACCTGTATAGTTTCGTTAACCAATGTCACCCCAACTAACTGAATTTTTAAAAATTGTATTAGTGTTAAGGTCCAAAAAGCCTGGATCTAGACCTTCTCTCTTTGAAGGGGTAATCACCTCCTGGTTGACCCCCAGCTGGTGGCAGGAGAAACTCTTCCAGTGAGAGCAGAGACTGGTCAGAGAGCTCTCATGTGAGAGAAGTTTGTGGCCATAATTTGTTTTGCTGCCAGTCCTATGGTGGTCTCTCTTCTGGTTCCATTGCAGCTAAGTCTTTTTCATGTCATCTGGTTTCACACTCCATAAATTTAATGTTCAAAAATATTTTCTAATTTCCATAGTCAAACGTCTCCAATCATACCCCGAACATCTTTATAGCATTTTTGACCTTCCATTCAGGTAAGAAAGGTGATGCATTTCACCTTATTGTCCTGTCTCTTTATTTACTTTCAATCAACAAGAACCCTCTCACTTTTATTTTCTTCATAACATTGATATTTTTTTGAAAAAGTTTAGGCTAATTGCATCATAGGATATCCCACATTATAGATTTATCTGATTGCTTAGGACAGTTGTGTTGTAGGGTATTTAATAATCTCTATTTCAGCCCAGCCAGTGTGGCTCCGTGGTTGAGCATCGATCCATGCACCAAGAGGTCACTGGTTCAATTCCCGGTCAGGGCACATGCCCAGTTTGGGGCCTGATCCCCAGTGGGGGGCATGCAGGAGGCAGCCAATCGATGTTCTCTCTCATTGATGTTTCTATCTCTCCTTCTCCCTTCCTCTCTCTCTAAAATCAATAAAGAAAAAAGTTTTTTTTAATCTCTGTTGGATTGTTTTCTCATGTTTAAATTCCATTTTAAAGCTTATGGTATAAATACCATATAGATGACAAAAATTTTCCATTGTACCACATCACTGCAAACATAAAGTTGGTTTGCCAATTTTTTGTCTAATTGTTAGTGAAATTGGATCACAGTTATCTGCCTGAGTGTTATCTGAGTTTCCCTCTTTGTGGTTAAGTAATCTGTGCAGTGATACCTTGAAAACCATGTGAATATCCTTGCACTAATTTTTATGCTCAGAAGTTCTCAGCAAATGCTTAACTACTTTATTAAATAAGTTAGACAGGAAAGAATATGATTCTATGAAATCCAAACTACAAAGTAGGACCATACATGGTGTCCTGTAATAAAATGGGCAGAGCTCAGGTGGTTGCTGTCTTGGCAGTGTTGGGATTTACTGAATTTGCAGTTACTGGGCAAGGATCTGCAGCCGATGATGAACCCTACCATGTGATCCACCTAACACAGGCCATTATAGCTGATGTTTTCATTTAAATGGTCATTAGTTCCAGGTTTGTGCACTGCTCTGGGGCTGAATCTGCTCCTTTCCACTTAACTGTGTGCATCCACATTTTCCAGGAAATACTTCTGCACTTGCTGAATTCCTGTTGACACTGTCACACATGTTCCCAACGTGCACCAGTTGTCCAAGTGCTGTCATAACAGCTGGGGGCACATTCGCTTGAATGATGCATCACATCCCACTTGCCTGACTTGACAGTCCCCTAGTGAAGAAAAGATTGATTGATTTACTTTATTAATTAGAAGAAATTTGACTCTTTTGGACCCATGGGACATTTCTTACCACTCTCTAGCTCTGCCAGGTGGCAACAGCTATCTTAGATATTATGGCTTCACAGCGAGGGGACTACCATTTGTGCTGGGGACCTATCCTCCATGGTCCTTTCTCATTTTGCTGCCTGTGCTGCTGCTATAGCTGTTTTTCACTCCTTAATGCATAATGGTTCTAAGATTATAGTACATATATGTCTCTTTACTTTTTGTTTTCCAAGGGTTGACTCTTATCTCTATCTATCAGTAGTTCAGGATCCCTTTACAAAAGATCAGAATTCTAGACTAATTATTTCTGGACTGTATTTTAAGCTAGATGCTCATTTTCCACTGTTCTATGTCAATGTTGTGACAGCAAAACATTACAGATATTCAGCATTTTACTCTTGATATGAACCATCGAGACCTTTGCGGATCTGATTTGCTGACTAGGCTGTATCACAGCCACCCACTTAACCTGAGAAGACCTGGCTTTCTCTTTTTCAAAAAATGGAGGGATTCCATCGACAGCAATTTTAGAAAAAACTTTGCAATTAATGTGGGGAATTAGTACACTACAAAATATATATTTTTTTACCCTATAGCCCTATTATCATTCTGTGTAAGAGCAATGGAGAATAGGCTAATATTAGTTCTTATTCAACAATTGAAACTGTACTGTTGCCCTGGCTGGTTTTGCTCAGTGGTTAGAGCATTGGCCCATGGACTGAAGGGTCACAGGTTTGATTCTGGTCAAGGGCACACACCTGGGTTGCAGTTTCAATCCCCGGCCCGATCAGGGTTGTGTGGGAGGCAACCAATCGATGTATCTCTCTCACATCGATGTTTCTCTTTCTCTCTCTCTCCTTCCCTCCCTCTCTTCCACTCTCTCTAAAAATCAATGGACAAATATCCTTGGGTGAGGATTAAGAAAAGAAAGAAAGAAAGAAAGAAAGAAAGAAAGAAAGAAAGAAAGAAAGAAAGAAAGAAAGAAAGAAAGAAAGAAAGAAAGGAAGGAAGAAAAAGTACTATATAACTTTTTGCAGCAGATGTAGCAAAATGTGTTTTTTTCCTAACCACTCCTTCCTTATCCCTTAGTCTTCCTATCTGATTTATTCATATCTTTCAGAAAGAGGCAGAGAGCAGTTAATATATTTAGAATGCCTTCCAGGATTTCTAAAAGTGACGTGATAAACATATTCCCACTCACATCCTCTGACTCGGTTTCATGTACAGTTATGTTTCCCGGTAAGACCATGCAACACATATTAAACTCTAAAGACAAGCCAAAGAGTGATACCAAATTGGTCATCCAGCCTGAAGGCAAACAATGAGGATATGAGAATGGCATCATCAATCTGCATTGTCCTTTCATCATAGCACAATAGGTACGATGAGAAGTGAACACACAATGGCTCAATGGCTGTCTGTGCGAGGGACTAATTTGCTGTCTTTGTTAGATATTTTTTTTTCCCTTAGTTATGAAGAAAAAAAGAAAGCCTAAAAGTTTCTCTAAGGAATCAAGGGGAAAACCACAGTCAGTTGTATTAACTCCATTCTTTTTGTGCTTAATATCAGTATGTAAACCCTAGAGGAGTTTTAAAAATATATGAATATCTTTCTATTTTAGTCTTTGTATATTATCCTCAACCATTATATTAGTCAGGATTGTCCAGAGAAACAGAATATGTATATATAATATATATGCAAATGTACATATATATTATATGCATAATATATTCTAAATACGGAATATATTAGACTATATAGAAGGAGATCAATTATAAGGAATGGTCTTATGTGATTATGCAATTAAAAAACATTTTTTTTCTTTATTGATTTTAGAGAGGAAGGGAGAGGGAGAGAAAGAGAAACATCGATGAGAGAGAACATCGATTGGCTGCCTCCTGCATGCCCCCCACTGGGGATCAGGCCCACAACCTGGGCATGTGCCCTGACCGGGAATCGAACCGGCAACCTCTTGGTGCATGGGTCGATGCTCAACCACTGAGCCATACTGGCCAGGTGACTCATGTAATTTTAGAGATGGTCAAGTCCCAACATCTGCAGGATGAGTTAGCAAGCTAGAGACTCAGGAGAGCTAATGATGTAGTTTCAGCCGAGTCCAAAGGCCTGGGAAACAGGAGAGCTGATGATGTAGTTCCAGAAAGAAGAGCAGGCTTCAGACCTTGCAAGAGGCAATGTTTCTGTCTGAGTCTGAAGGCAGGAAAAAGCTGATATCCCAGTTTTAAAGCAGGAAGAATTTTTTCTTACTTGGGGAAGGGAAGGGTCAACCTTTCTCTCTATTCAAATACTAGACTGAATGTGGTCCACCCACTTTAGGGAGGGCAATCTCCTTCATCACTCTACCAATTTAAATGTTGGTCTCATCTGAAAACATCCTCACAGGAACACCAGAATAATGTCAGTCCAAATATCTACACACTCCAAGACCCGGTCACGTTGACCTGTTAAACCATCTATAGCCCTCCTGAGGATAGTTTGTCACTCAAATGTTTATTTTCCAAAGTATTCCCTTTATTTTCACCTACCACACTACATTTTACTCTCACCACCAAACTTTATATGACAGGTGACTTGACTCCTTTGGGTAGTGGCAACTCAATTCAACCAATTCGTGTAAGAATAGTACTGCTGGCAGAAGCTTGAGTCATATATTTATGTCAGGTTCACCTTATTTCTTTTTCCAGTGGGTATTCTGTTTTTAGAGATATGCAAAATCATACCTCAAGTTATTAAACCCATAACTTTTAATCAGACATTCACATTCCTGAGCAAGGGTCTGCCACAATTTAAATGTTTGACAGTGCTAGGCAAAACTTTCTATTTTTAAGAAAAACTTTGGAGATAGCCAAGCCCTTCAGTTTTGTTACAAAGAATCTGAGTGAAAAGCCTTGCTCGTGGGCGTGGGAGTGGGAGCCCTGAGTCAATAGTGTCTCTTGAGTGCCTGGGCAGCTGCACCTCTGGTCTGTGATCCTTTTTCCTGTGCTGTAGCACGTAAGGAAACATCAGACCAAAATGCAACAAAATTCCACACTTCTCTGGGTAATCCTGAACCACCTTTCCTATTTAATGATCACCATTATTCTCATCTAAATTGTTAAGAGAAAATATCAGTAAACTAAGCCAACCTTTAATAAACAGTTGCTGAGTAAATATAACCCCAAATATAAGAGAGTAACCAGCTCAAGCAGAGTTCTGCTTTTCACCATGTATCATAAGAGGAGATTCTCCTAAAGAATGTTTCAAAAATATATTGCTATTATCTCCAGGAGAGAAATGCAAAATAACCCATAAAAGGGATATATTATAACCCCCAATACTAGCAATGCCTGCTTGAGCTGTATCTCCGTCCCTGCAGGCACAGTTCCACAGGAGCTGGCCCTAATGGAGAATATAATAGAATAATGATAAAAAGTTCAAACTTCAGAGTCTTGTCAGAGGTCCGCTGTATTTCAGAGTAAATTTGTTTTAAACTTAATAAACAAGGGAAAAGAAAATGGAGAATACAATGAGGAAAAATATTTTTACCTTGGGGATCTAGTTCACACAATTTTTCTCAAACTTATTTGGAAAAATAAAAAACAACAGCTGTGAAGACAAAGGAGAAACAGTCATCCGAGTTAGCAACAAAGCCATAGAAGCATTTCCCTCCTTTGAATTCCCCTTGCATTTTTTTCTAAGGACCCAAAGTGCACTCAGCGTAAGTGGCAGCCTTTCTGCCTGTCATAGCTGAGGAGAGAGTCTCTTCTTCCTGCCTGGTAAATGCTGGCTGCAGGGCACATGAAAGCTGAAGAGTCAGAGGAGGGAAGGGGCTGGTGGCCAAAGTGTGGGGACAACAGCTCATACAGTCTGGGTCAGCCGCCGACCTCGCTAGAGAATCAACACGGAGCTGCCAAGTGCAGAGAATATCTAAACCAGGAAAAGGGAGGGGAAAAAATGAAGTGCTTAAAACTTCAAGAGGCTAAATTTGAAGTAGCTTTCCTGTTATTGTACACTTTTCTTAGATTGTTTGCCCACAGTTCATTCTGTAAGAACTTCAGTTTCTGTTACAAAGTCACTAGTGGTAAGAACAATATGATGAGGAGACTGGAAAATTACCTTTGTTTCTTTTATTTTAACTTCCAATCAGTGGGTTGTTGTTTTGTTTTTTTTTTTTTTTTTAAATGATCTGTAAAATAATGTTGAGAGTAGTGGTACCTAACTCTGATGTTTCAAGAATGGCCTTACTCTGGTTGCCTTTGTGGAATAGGCCTCAGTCCAATTCCATTTTAGAGTGGTTTGGAATTGACCGAATAGTTTTATTCCTCATACAGTGGTCTTGAGGAGAGGAATAAGAAAGTGTTTAAAATGTGATGCAAGGGACTGTTCCAAATCCTAAGGGGTTGGGTTTTGGCTTCCCTGAGCCAACAGAATTAAAAATAACATACCAAAAATTGTTCTAAGAGTCTACAAAACTATTGGAACCACTCCATACTGCAGTACACTGGGTCTTCAAATCTCTAAAACTGGATCAAAGTGAAACTAATATTTTGAGGTGAAATTCACCAACATGTAAAGAAAATCATTTAATTTGGTATTATCTGCATTTCATTAAGTGAGGTTTTAAAATATAAAAATGGCTCTGACTTTTAAGGAATCAGGCAGTAAAGTAAACACACATTCATTCACCTGTAGAAGATGCAAATAGTTCAATCAAAGGCCAATAAGAGCACAGATAATGATTTCCCCTTTAAAAATACATTCTTAAGCATTTTTAAAACAAAAGAATATTTCTTTCTTAAAATCTTTATTGTTGAGAGTATTACAGATGTTCCCCATTTTTCCCCCCATTGACCCCCTCCTCCCCACTCCCACCCCTCTTCTGCCTTCCTCACCCTATTGCTTGTGTCCATTGGTTATACATATATGCAAATCAGTTCTTTGGTTTATCTCTTCCCACACCACTCCCCATCCCCCTTCCCTCTGAAGTTTGCCAGTCTGTTCCCTTCTTCCATGTATCTGGATCTATTTTGATCATCAACTTATTTTGTTCATTATATTCCATAAATAAGTGAGATCATGTGATACTTGTCTTTCTCTGATTGGCTTATTTCAAGAGCAGAAATTCTGCCCATACTGAAAACGCAGGATCATATACTGCTGGGTCAATAGTAAAAGAGGAAATGATCGCCTGTATTCAGAATAATATTCACATACAGGCTAAACACCCAATTGAATAAAAATAAAGAAATTATATATATATAAAAGGGTGACCTTTAGAAAATTTCTGGATTTGTCTCTAACAAATTAAGGTACACTCATCTGCCTGGCACACAAAGCTATTACCTAAATTTACATAGGTCTTCCCATATACCTACCCAAGGCTCCAGTTAAATCTATCACCTGCTATTGCTTGACACATTCCATCTTATGCTATTAGGTTTTTGCTTGTGTTTTTCCTTCCAATCTAGTACTCCAATTTCTGCTTTCAAGCTCCATTTCAAAAATATCACTTCTATTTTATAAAGATATTCTGATTTTTCGATTCCTTTCATTTCAGAGCCAAACTGTATACCCTCTTCTTTTAACTTCCATTCCTTTAAGATAAGGACAGACATGGCAGCGTGGATGGAAACTATTCTTAGGAAAAGATTTGAAGTCATGTAATTTTTCTTAAAGATTTATTAATATTCAATTCTTCATGTGATTTTTTTTCCCAAGTCACTTAATCATTCAACAACTTGCTGACTATTTATTTTAAGCTGCTTCTTGTGGTAGATCTTGAAAATGAGAAGATGGATTAAGATATAGTGCCTACCCCAAAAAATTTCACAAGTAATGGGCAATAGGGTTTTTTTGAACACTACCAGACAACAAAGGCAGAGAAATTGGCCAAAGACAAGCATGGGCAGTAACATATCACATGAAATTTTCACAAGTATCCACATGTCTAATTTATTCAAGATTCAGACTGGAGATCAGTGAGGATTATTTTGACATATAATCCATCACTGAAGACACAGTCAGACAACTAAAATTAAACATAACTACAGCAAACAAAATACATAGAAAATCTTATTTGGTTCCCTGGGATATTGGAATTTGCTTCTCAGTTTAATTTGTTTCAGATTTTCAACATTTCATAGTTCACTTAGCTCTTGTAAGTCAGATGAAACATTTTTTCCAAAAAAAAAATTTCTTTATTGATTTTAGAGAGGAAGGGAGAGGGAGAGAGAGATAGAAACATCGATTGACCACCTTCTGCATGCCCCCCACTGGGGATTTGGTCCACAACCTGGGCATGTGCCTTGACTGGGAATCGAACCAGGGACCTCTTGGTGCATGGGTCAACGCTCAACCACTGAGCCACACCAGCCAGGCCAGATGAAACATTTTAAAATTTTATTCTTATTTATTAATTTGCACCTATGTTTATTTTATATTTGTAATTTTTCAGATTAAATTTGTGACCACAAGTTGAAGTCCCATGATAGAGTTTAAACATTTTTAACAGCTTTCTCTATAATTCAATCTCTAAAAATATTTTTTGTGCTTAGCACATACAATTTTCAAGTATACAAAAGTAGACAAATGTATACTTATGAAAGAACAAAATTTCATAGGGGCTCAAAACATTATTTAGAAAACTGGGGATAAAAAATACTTGTTAGTTTTCAAAAAAGAGGGAAATGTATAAAAGCTTAAAGTAAAATTATTATGGGGCTACAGATGGTTCAACACAAGAAGAACTGGGTTAATGGCTTTATTTTCTGGTTGAAGACTATCTGTGTGAGCTTGAATCAGTTAACCTCTCCATGCCATCCATTTCTCATCTGTAAGGTTGAACTAAACATTTCTTCTTTTCTGAAGAAGTTTCATGATGTATTATGCAATTTCAATGAAAATTGTTTTGCAAAATTCAACAAATATTGACACAATTTTCAAGTATCAGTAATTAGATGAAAACAAAGATAAACTAAAACTATAATTGTTGGAGCCCAGCAGGTGTGGCTCAGTGGTTGAGTGTCCACCTGTGCCCCAAGAGGTCGCCGGTTCGATTCCCTGTCAGGGCACATGCCCAGATTGTGGGTCAAATCCCCAGTGGGGGGCATGCAGGAGGCGGCCAATCGATGTTCTCTCTCATCAATGTTTCTCTCTCTCTTTCTCCCTTCTTCTCTCTCTAAAATCCATAAAGAAAAAAAATTAAACAAAAAACTATAATTGTTGGAAATGAAAATGTGCATATGTATAAAAAAGTTACTTTTCCCCCTTTGGTAACTTATTAAAAAATATCAGAATAGAAAGAATTAAGATCTAAAATGGACCTCCTATGTTAAGAGTACGTATGGGAGGTTTTCAGCCTTCACACCAGTAGGCTCTCCGCAAGTGGCCTTGCCATGGTGGCTGACACAGAGGGAACTTGGATGTCGTGATTTTCAGAGACCCTGTATTATATAATCTTCCCCAACACTTTGCGATTATAATAGACCTGAATGAAGAGCCTTTCCTGAAAGAGAAAGACATTTAATTAATTAATTATCTCAGTTGTTCATGATTGCTCTGCAGTCACGAGATGAGGAATCAGGAGGTGGAGGCTTTGGAACAGTGCCAGTGCTTTCAAAGCCAAGTCTGTTCAAAGACAACCTATGTCGGTAACGCAGCAGGCACAGCTCTTCAGGAATCTGAAAAGAATAGTTTCACTTGCTTAACATCTCAAGTCAGAAGAAGGATTTTCTTGAACTCAGGCTTTTTCAGAGCTCCTGGTCAGAAAAAGATGCTTCATTAGAGTTGGTTTCTTTGTGTGTGTGTGTGTTTTTTTTTTTTTTTTTTGGAGAGAGAGAGAGGAAGGGAGAAATAGAAACATCAATGTGAAAGAGAAACATCAATCGGCTGCCTCCTGCACGACCCCTACTGGGAATCTCACAACCCGGGCATGTGCCCTGACCAGGAAGTGAATGAGGACCTCTCAGTCTATGAGACAACGCTCAATGCACTGAGCTACGCTGGCCAGGCTAAAGTTGGTTTCTGTATTGACCGGAAACAGTCTTAGCAGAAAAGTTAGCAGGAAACAAGACCCAGCATTAAAATAGGTAGAGAGATAGATGATAGATAGATAGATAGATAGATAGATAGATAGATAGATAGATAGATAGATAGAATAGATGACTATATGTTCATACTTTCCATACCCTCAATTAAAAATGTAATAAGAATATTGATAACATTTTTATAGTATGCTGTAGTTACTGAATGATAATATATAACAATAGGGATACATTATCATATGTTAGCTAAATGTCACTTAAGAGGATTGTATTGCAATAGAATTTGAATCAGTACAATCTGGCTAGTCAATTAAAGATATTGCAAATAACTTTTTAAAATAGATTAAAATTTTCAAAATCACCAAAAAGGCCAATTTTGTCTAAACATTATATTGCTTGTATCTTGGAATTCATATAATAATGAAATACATAGAGACAGAGAGTAGAATGGTGGTAATTTGTTATAGAAGCAATAGACATCTAATACAGGCATCGTCATAAATCAAGCCTTTGCAACTGAAGTTAAGGGATGATTTAAAGTGCTTTGGATATGTAGAAAATAAGGAACTATCCAGAGTTACCCAGTATTGGAGTGATTTGCTTGTACATAATTTAGTTGGAGGCTGGAGCTACTGTTTCTACCAGTGTGATTAGCAGTCCCCAGACAGAAACTTGACTCTAGGTTTCTCTTGAATCCGTTTTATTTGCATAACAACAAAACAAATCCAATACAAAGAAAGGGAACATGTGAGCCCTGGCCAGGTGGCTCAGTTGGCTGGAGTGGTGTCCAGTATACCAGAAGGTTGTAGGTTTGATTCCAGATAAGGGCACAGGAGGCAACTGGTCGGCAACTGGTCAGCAACTGGTTGGCAACTGGTTGATGTTTCTCTCACACATCAATGTTTTTCTCTCTCCCTTCCTCTTTCTAAAAATCAATAAAAATATATCCTTGGGTGAAGATTAGAAAAAAGAAAAGAAAGAAAAGAAACATGTGAGGGTAATTAAATTGCAATTTTCTGTCCTGCCAAGAATCAATATTTTTTTTTTTTTAATTTTACAGTTTTACTCTAAAGGGGTTTGCCATGTGGTCTTGGTCAAGAGAGGATTTCTCAAGATGACATTCTGCTACTTCTTATTTCTTCTGTGTCTTATATAGCAAATATGCTTATTTTACAAGTCAAAATAAGATTTTTTTATTCTGACAGTGTTGAAATTCAATATTCACTCTAAAAATCAAGCTATTTTTGTTTCACATCTAGTATAACTGACAATAATCACTGTAAATTTGAGAAATCAGATGTGCCCTGGTAGTTTGGTGGACACATGCAGCTAAAAAGATTTTGTTTGCCTCTTCTACAGATAAAAAGATTCTACAAATAGTCTAATTATACTGTGACAACAGTAGCGATCGGATGATTTGAGGCTCATAAATTGCCTGAATATGTTCTAGAAAACGTTTAAGGAACAGGAGCTAAAATAAATTAATATAAAAATTATAGTGAAATATCATTGATCCATGCCATGTACAAGAAGGTTACCTAAAATTGTTGTTAGGAAAAAATAAAATATATATTAATTTAAAATAAGTAAAATTTGCTCATCCAGAGCATATGCCATAATTCAAACCAAGCTAACAAAGTATTACCTTGTAGAAATCTTTAAGCCATGTACTTCAATGAATGCATATAAGAAAGATCATATGGTCACTTGTGATAAACTTATTATTATTGTGAACTTATTACTATGTAATTAGATATTTCTAGAAATTTCAAATAGCTCATATATAATATCTTTTAAGAATTCAATCTCTAGTCTTATTCATTAACTTTTGTTGCCTACTACGATGAAGTTAACTCAGATAAACTTCTGAGATAAACTGAGTTTATCTCAGATAAACTCAGATAATATTTCAACCAAGTTGGCTTTATTATACCAAATATTACAAAAAACATAATATTTTTATAAACATTCTTTTCTGTGGCTTCAAAGAACTTCCTAACTGCTGTCTAGGATGTTGAAATGTGAAGAAACCATTTAAAAAGCAATAATTGTTAGATATGAAAGAAGAGGTGAATAAGATAACAATATTATGAGTGTGATCACACCTTTAAGAAATCTGACAATCTACATCAGTAGATTCATATTCTTGCATCTTTTAGCTTCAACTTTTATTTGTAAAATGTATCTGGCATTCAGTGGTGTCTTTAGTAAACCAACAAACAAACAGGAAGAAAGCAGGAAAGCCTGGCTATCACCCCAGAGCTACACCCCGCTGCTTCTCTCTGTGTGCTAGCTAATAGCAATACCCGCATAATCAAGAGTACAGCACTAAAAAAAGATGCTCATGGTGAGTAGAAAAATGATCACTAAAGCTAAGACACGTTGAGAAACTATTCAAAGTGGCGCTGGTGGCCCTTCTTTATGTCTCTTTTATACCTGCTGTCTACATGCCCAATCCAATGACTGCAGGCCTCTGGGTCTGCTTTGTGTGGCTCTTATAGATACTAAACAAGCTGATTTTATCATAACAGGCAGAAGCTATAAAACTACAGATGCAGAATTGCTTAAATTTGTATCATTTTCTATCGCTCCACAGTCTTAGTATTTCTGCCTTTAGGCTCTCTGTGTTCAGGCTATTATCACTTCTTTCAGCACCCTTAACTACGTCTACTTTGGGCAGAAGGAAGTATTTCTGTTCTTAATGTTATATTATCCTTGAACTTCACACCCTCAACAAAACTATACAATACCTCAATTATAAACTCTTTTCACTTTGTGTGATGAGTATTATAGTATATGTCTTTATTCTGGACTCTAAACTTTATGAGAAAAACTATAACACTTGATGCATCATCTTTAAGCCCAGTGCTGAACCTGGGTTAGTGTTCATGAAAAGTTGTTTGAAGTGGACTAAATAGAATATTATCCATTAACGTCTATTTCTTGATAGTCTCACCAAAACTACATTATGATGCAATGTTACTGATAGCATTCAAAATTATACCTCTTCTCCCTAGAAAAGGAGGGTGAATAAGATTAGATTCTGAGACCAAGACCAAATATTTCAATGACAGATCTGAGATGTCAGTTGCCATCATTAAAAGCGAGTCCTTCAGCATCGTCGATCCACTTTAGAATGACTCTTCAGTCAAGGTTTTACTTGTGACAATGGAAATAAGAGTAATCCTACCACAAGGAATTTCTTGCCAGGTTATTTATTAGAAGGAATTTGAGTAGCTTCAGAAGCTCAAGAAGAATGCACGGAAACTTGGCAGAAGCGGACAGAGATGAGAGCAAACAAGGTCTTACCACACTAAGGATCTGCCCAGGCGGCTGCCACAGGTGCCATCAGCACTGGATAACTGCATCACACCTGGATACTCTCATCTCCGTCATATAGGATATTATTTAAACATATGAGGACATTTCTTATGAGGAATTGGTTTGCATAATTAAGGAAGCTGAGAAGTCCCATGATGGGCTGTTTGTCTGCAAGCTGAAAACACAAAAACGTCAGTAACATAATCCAGATCAAATCTGAAAGCCTGAGAACAATGGTGTAAACACCAGTTCAAGGGCAGGCGAACACTGATGTCCCAGCTCAAGCAGACAGGCAGAAAGCAAAAAGCTAAAAGGCTGAATTCCTTCTTCCTCCACCTTTTTGTTCTATTCAGGTACTAAACTGGACTGGATGCATCTTGCCCACTCCAGGGAGGGCGGTCTACTTTGCTGAGTCCACTGATTCAAATGCTAATTTAATCTGGAAACACTCTCACAGACACACACCCCAAAATGTTTAACCCGGGCACCCCTTGGTCCAGTCAAATTGACACATAAAAAAATTAACCATCACAGATGTGAAACCATGAAGATGTGAAGATTTCCTGTGATGAGACTTCCTAAGGTCCTGACCCATCTGAGATCTGACTGTTACTAGAGTATATCTCTACTCTTGCGACTTTATTATTTTAAGGTGTCTCACATCCAAATTATAAAATACATAGAGTGGGAACAGGAATGTGGGTAATTGATAGGTTTAGTTTCAGAGATTTTTTTTTCCTTTCTATTCCTGGCCACATAAATAGAGAATACCTTTTCATATTCCGGAGTTTCATCTAGGACTTTTTATTGTAGAGTTTGCCAAAACATTTTGAACCCAACATCTCTCCATGCACTTTTCAATTCATATATGTATACTAATCAGAAAGAAAAATAAAATGTTTATAAGTTACAAGTCTAATTCATAAAATCCTGCTTAGCTCATTATGAAAAATAACACTTTTAAGACTAGGAATTAAATTAAACTACTCAAAAAACAAATTTTCTCTTTTTTAATCTTTAAATCTGCAGTTTATTTATTTTTTAAATTTATCTTTAGTGTTGAAAGTATTACAGATGTCTCCCCTTTTATCCCCCATTATCCCCAGGTCTTCACCACATGACATTTCAAAATGTCTGTTAGATCAAGCTTGTTTAATTAAAGAAAGTCAAGGACATCAATGACTGTTATGGAGATAAAATAAAAGATTTTCTATGTTTAGCAAAAAGAAGATTTGTATAGGAAGGAAGTAAAAATGGGCAAAAGGAGCCTAAAATGAATACCTGTATGGGACTGTTTGAAATGTAATTCATTTGAACTAAGAACCAAAGTATAGTAAGAGAAAGTGGAGGAAAATGGGACACATCAACATACAGTAAGCAGGAAAAGCTGCTACCTGAGCGCTGAAGTCACAACAGACCTGGCCTATTATTTGGAAGAGGAGATGGAATCGAGGGTGAGAAATGGGTCCTTTATATGCAAGTTCAGGATGATCATAGTCTGGAAGACTTTCCCAAACTAGATATGTATCAATCAGGCATTTGTGTTGTCTCATATTTATAATGACATTGTTTTCTGAAGACAATTATTGCTCATTCAGAGTTTCTTAAAAAACAAAGTAGGTGAGAAAACTATTACCTGATGAACTCATTAAGTCTGTCACATTCTAGAATACTCCAAAAATGCTATCAAGTGACCTCATGTAAGAAATTAAAGCGAGTTGCCTATTGTTTCTGTTTCTTTCACTTCATATGGATGGAGATAACTCATATTTCATTATGTATATTAGTTTTCTGGAAAAAGGAATTGTACAAAATATGCCCCTACAAGTTTTATATGTAAACATGTATCCATCTGGACATGAATCTAGGATTTTCCTGGTTCTGATTCATGCTAGGGAAAGACTGTTTCTTGACTTGAAAAGTTCAGGTAACTAAATTAACCCTTTATAAACCTGTGTAGATCATCAAACATCATTTATAAAATCAGAGCCCATTCATGCATATTAAAAATCTCAACACTCTCAATGTCTTGTTTTATAAAGAAATAAAAATACCTCCCTTTTAAAAGTACTTTTCTTTGTATGAAGTATGCCATTGGTTCACTGTACATATATATATAATTTATTTCTAAAAAATCTTCTGAGAATGGTAAGCTTTCCCAGTTGATAAATATAATTGTGTGCATTCTTTTCTTCTTCAAAGTCATAATTGTTCTCCACAGAGATATTTAGAGGCATTCAGAGATCTCTAGTGGTCCACATATATAATTATGACCTATATTTTCATTCAATTTCTAAATTGATTTTTGAGGCATAAATATACATTGCCATTTCACCCTATTCTTGCATATCTGTGTATCTATCTGTGTCAGAGAGACTGTCCCAGATTGAGAATGCCTGAAGCAGAAGCACTGGATTATATATTATATATTATATATTATATATTATATATTATATATTTTATATTTTATATTTTATATTTTATATTTTATATTTTATATTATATATTTTATATATATATAATTTTGTTCTCATTTCATCACTCTAGGTATCTGACTTTCTTACGTATGCAACCCTCTCATTATATTTACATAAAACATTGTCCATTACCTAAATCAAAATTATTTAGCAAACTGCCGTATTATTTGGTGTTCATCAACGTATATTAATTCCATACCTTTAGGCAAAGGATTCATTTCCTCTTGGGTTACTTTTCAGTCTGTACAAATTCAAGGCCAGCCTCCAAGTATCTCTTAGTTTCTGCCCAGTTTCTTCCTCTGTGTTCTCATGTTATTTTCTCTCCCTCTGCCCACCTCAATCTAATCCCTTAAACCATGTCCTGATGCTGTCCTTTGGGCAATGTGAGAAGTGAAAACCAGGAAGCTCCTCTTGCAGCAATCTTCAAAATAATTCTTGCTAATGTGAACAGATTTTAATATATAAACAACAGCAAAACAGATTTTTCAACCAGAGGTAAGAAGAGAAAGAAATACAGAAGACAAAGGGACAGAAAACTTTGTCCTACTTATCAAATAAAAGGAAAGAACAAAACTTATTACACATACATATAGCCTATATAGGGTAATCAATTTTTATAAAACAAAATTCTCCCAGATCATTGACAACATTGCAAGTTCTATCATCATGAATAAAATGTGTTACTTGAAAAGTAGAACTGAGATCAGAAAAATTTTCCGTCTGACAGTAAATAGCGCTCCTCCACTGCACATACATTCAGCCTGGTAAGTGCTAGAAATCAGGTCTGCACATTTCACAGAAGAAAAGACAATTGCACTATTATCATCAATGCTGAGTTGTGAACTTCTAAAAAGGAAGTTGGATTTTTCCACCGAATGCAGTGTCAACTGCTGCCAGAAACATCCTGATCTCAGGATTTTTATTGCTGGTGATGATGTATGAAGTGGAAAGAACATAACTTGATTTTCTAAAAGTGGATAAGCTTACACTACTGACTATATTATTGAAAAAAGAACTTGGTAAGTGAGTATGATAGGAAAGTCACTGATGGGGAAGAAAACGGGAACACTAAGATGTGTCAGCTTTATAGAGTCACATATTTGGAAATACTGTACTTTAAATCAAAGAAAACAGGTTACATAGGAACCTTTTTTAAGATGTTACAGCACAACTCATTTTAATAAAATGTAGTATTCTCCTCAAAAATGCTTCCATTGGGAAATATTCAATATCTTGAAATAAGTTATTAAGAAGTATAAATCTTTTTTTTTCAGATTCCAAAGCTCTGTATGTTTCAAAACAAAGATCACACATTGTTTAGAGACAATCTATGCAAGATTTACAAAAAAGAGTTGCCCAGGCATAAGCATACATTTTGTTAATTATACTCATATGGTTACAAATGTGCTTGCAAAAAATTTCATTGGAAATATACACAAGGCTCTGGAATTGTATAGAGAATCATGTGGTGAGGGCAGGGTCGGGGACAGGAGTGGGGAGGAGGGGGTCAATAGGGGTAAAATAGGAGGGACATCTGTAATACTTTCAACAATAAAATAAAATAACATATTTTCTCAAAAAAAAAAAGAAGTATAAATCTGCATAATCCATTTCCTTGCTGTGAAACACAATTAGGCTTCATTTATAATCATGCTTTAGAGATAAGCAGTGATATGTCACATGAGTATGAGAACTAGAGAAATGGGAAAATCTATGCTCATCTTAAAAATAAGTTGCTACTTAAACTCATTTGCATATACTTTAATTTACATATAATTAAATAAAGTAAGAAGCTAGATTGGGTAATGTTCTGAGTGTTTTAACAGCTTCATTGTTAATTCCTGATACCAGTGGTAATAGAACAACCAGACATACCCAGAATAGGTTAGAAAAATAGGTGAATCTATTCATTGCATGATTTCATGGAATCATTTAAGAATAACTTAAATTATTTTGGATATCTACATCTATCTTATATAATTTTGTTTTAACATATATTATTCCCTCTTTTAAGTCTAGAAATATAACTCTACATAGTCATGGATTGCATTTACATCTGGTGTTACACATTTACCCTATAGGAAATGGCTGCACTAAGATTACACATTATCAAGTTTAAATCTATAGAGCAAAATCAACAGTATTCTCTTTAATTACCTTTCACTAGTTTATCCTGAAGTCTCATGTTACACTTCCATCTTGGGTTGCCTTTCTTTCCTTCTAGGACCCAGTCTGATGGAGCAGCCATCTGCACATGTCAAGTTAGTGGCAGGGCAAAAGGGCCATGATAAAACCATATCTAATGACTCTTAATGGTTCTGCTTGGAAATAGCATGCCTCAATTCCACTCACATTTCATTGGATAAAACAAATCACATGGCTGTCTAATGTCTATGACATAGGCCTGCTACAAAGGGGTTTGGTAGGGAAAATTTTAATATTTTGTCAATAATATAGGTTAACCCAAACTCAAATCCAAGTCCTCAAACAGGATGGCCTTTGTCTACTAAGCTATTATTCACTTTAGAACTTTCTTTCCTTACCTCTATACTAAAACTGTTCCCTATTCAGGTCATCTCAAGGTTGGCATTGCTAATGAACACTTTCTGTCCTTATATTTTGTTCCAAATGATTCAAGTTTTCCACTCTTTTTTAATGAAATTTATTGAGGTATTGGTTAATAAAATTATATGGGTTTCAACTGTACATTTCTATGATACATCATCTTTATATTGCACACTGTGTGCCCACCACTCAAAGTCAAATCCTCTTCCCTCACCATATATTTGATGCCCTTTACCCTTTACTAACTCTCTTTTCCTTTTAACATCCAAGACTCCAAATTCGAGTGCTATTATTCTTAATTGTCTTATTCTATTTTCCCCCCAGTCTCCTTTGCTAGCTTCTTATTTGTCTTTTGAATGTTAGAATAATTCAGGGTTCAGTCCTAGGTTCTCTTTTTGGTTGCTTTTATTATTTTCTAATCTCTTCCTAGATGGTCTCCTCAAGTCTCATGGCTTCAGATTCCATCTATTTTCTGGTAACTTTGAGTGTCTATCTTCAAACTTGACATATTTCCTGAGCTCTACCCACTTGTATAACTCACAGGGATATGAAACATAATATCTATAAATATAAACTTACAATTTCTCCTCATCCAAAATGTGCTTTTCCCACATTTCATCATCTTATCTGAGAACATTTGAATTCCTTCAGGTTCTTCTATACAGTGATCATGGTTTTATTTTTTGAAAACCTCCTTTAGCTTACCCTTTACACGAATCTATCACAAATATTATTTATTTATTTTTAAAACAACTTTTTTGGGGGGTGTAAAAGAGTATTGCTCAAATAACTCAATCTTAGAATTATCTTGAATCCACCTTGTTATACTTAATGTCTATATCCCTTTCAGTTTTTGAGTAATAGTCACTTCCTTGGAGGGCTCTCTCTATCATGCTGGCCAATATTTATATTTAATAATTTATATTTTCCTGTTATTATCTCTCATAGCACCCTCAATTTTTCTTTTATAATTTTAGAGAGACTACCTCTGCCTCAAAGCTACACACCCTGGGATAAGAAATCTATGGGGCCAATGAGTCCTCACCCCTGCATCCCTTCTAGACCACATTCTGAAAATGTGAGTCCAGATATTCTCTGCCTCCACAGCCCTGAGCATATTGACAGAGCCTTCACTGGAGTCCAAGAGTCATGTTGGAGCTGGGAGTGGGAAAATAATGGTGGAAGGCCAGGAGCTTCCATTTATTTTCTTGCCCAGGGCCCTGAAAATATGAAGAACACGTCTGTCCATCATTTCCTTTGTAAATCGAAGATTTAATGACCTTAGCAAGCTATTTCTGTTCTGTCTGTCAGAGCAGAGGAAAAGTAATCATGGAAACATGCATACAAGTTCAGTCCTTTAGCTCTCCAGAGTCGTTGCTTCACCGGTCATCTTTCTATATTCAATAATCATAAAAACAACACAAATACTAGCAGTTTGGTCACACTCTAAATTTGATTTACTTGTTTAGCTCTACTTGCCCAGTAGGAGGAAATTTTATACAGATTTGTCTTTATGGAAGCCAGACCTTGTAACTTCTCTTCACATCTACTGACATACTTCGTGAGAAACCATATAGCATTTAGTAATTTCAGTTTTTTTCTCTTTTGATGGCACAGGATAAATACTGTTAATTATTTACTTTTAGCAATGTTGGACTATATATTCAAATGTTCTATTCACAAGACGACATATACTGTATATTAAAAATATCCAATGTACAACAAACCTTTTTGAATATACAGTTGGAGATGTCTAATTGTTGGGATTGATAGGGACAGTTTGAATGTATTCTCAAACCTAAAGTTTGTGTTCATTTGATTATTTTGGTTTTTTCCCATGCCATACCCAATATGGAAAGGAAAGGTAAGACCAGAGATTTAGCATAAACAGTATTTATCTGATTCTAGTTTCTTCCAAGTATCTTGGATCTCAAAGCTCCCCTTCAAAATCTTCATTAGTTTTTATAATAAAAGGTTTTAAATATACAATGTATTTTAATAAAAACTCTCAAAATTGTTAATACAGAATTGAATATAGCATTCATGGAATTGAACACAGCATTTTCTTAATTCTAATCTCTACTCTGCCTGAGTTTATATTCCCCATTTCATGCTTAATATGAAGTATTTGTTTTCCATATATTGATTAAAATTGTCAAAATGTTTTCTAATTTTATTTGTAGATAGCCATATGTTAGAGTTATTAATAAATCATAATATTTTCCAATCTATTGTTATTATTTTATTTTTTCTAATTCTTACTTTCTCTGTAAATGTATTTTTTTTTTCAGTTATGCCCGTTTGTTCTCCTCTGGTTACTAAAAAAAAAAAGAAAAGGCTATAAATTTGTTTTGAGTCTACCTTTGGTCAAAGCTCATACTTTTTGAAATTTAAAATTAATTTTCAATGATCTGTAATTTCAGTTGTTATTTCCTCTTTAAACCAGGAGATTTTTATCTATTGTTTTAAATATTTTAGAAGGTTTGATTTTTCTGTTCATAGCTTTATGGCATTTTGGTCATGAAATATAGCCCATATATTATTTTCCTTAGTAGAATTTATTAAGGTTCCCTTTTGACATGATGTATAAATGATTTATGTAAATATTCTTTGGGCACTAAAAAGACATTTTATATCTATTGGTTAAAACGTTTAATTACTCTTGAGATATCTTATATATTACATTCATTAACTTGTTATCCATTCAACAATTAGAATTGAATATTTATTTCCATTTATTGTGGGAAATGTAACACATTAGTGAAGCAAATGACAAGTAATCAAATAAATACAATAGAATGGCTGTTTTGATAGGTGCTATAGGTGCTATAACCCAGAGTTGAAGGTCACAGGTCTTTATCTCTGGAATAAGTGACGTGAGAGCTAAGAGTTCTTTTGGCAAAGATGGAGAATATTCCTGAAGGAGACTACAACACATGTGAAGCACGGGAGGCCTAAGATGACATGGTGTGTTTGAATAACTTTAACCAAGAAGGATCTCTTGTCCTTTGCAACAGCATGATGGACCTGGAGACCATTATGCTAAGTGAAATAAACCAGTCAGAGAAATACAAATATCACATGATCTCATTTATATGTGGAACCTAATGAACAAAATAAACTGACAAACAAAATAGGTCCAGAGGCATGGATGCATGGAACAGAGTGACATATCTCAGAGGGGAGGAAGTTAGGGTGGACAGTAAGAGATAAACCAAAGAACGTATATGCATATAGTCATAGCCCATGGACACAGATAATAGTGTGGGAAAACATGGGGTGGGGTGGGGTCTAGGTGGAGGGAGGATTTGGTGGGGGGAATAGGTGATGGAGATCTATAGTACTGTCAACAATAAAAAATAAACTTAAAAAAAATTATGCCCTGCCCAGTTTGGCTCCATGGATCAAGGAGTAGTGGGTTTGATTCCAGTCAAGGGCCCATATCTGGGTCACAGGCTCGATCCCTAGCTGGACCGGGGTCGTGGGGGAGGCAAACAATTGAAGTGTCTTTTTCATTTCTCTCTCTCTCTCTTTCCCTCTCTCTCTCTCTCTCTCTCCCCCTCCTACTCTATCTAAGCATCAATGGAAAGAATGTCCTCAGGTGATGCTTTAATAAAAAGAAGATAGGAAGCAATAGCAGAAGTATGTGGTAAGTAATTCTATATTAGCTTTACTAAGTATCCATTAATGAGTTTAAAGTAGGTTGGAAAGATAATAAATTTTATAGAAAAATAGCCTAGGTTGCAAATCAAAAGACTAGAAAAAGAAACACCATGAGGAGGTTATTATTATAATAACCCAGGAAAGAGATGAAGATGGACTGAATGGAGGTGTTGACAGTGTGGGTAGAACTAACAGAACCAATTTGAGAGATGTTTGGAGGGCTATTCAACAGTAATTAATAAGCAATTAGAAGTTTTTATTTAAATTTCTCTTTAGAGATATTCAGTATATTTCCATATCTTTATTGACATAATGCATTTTCTCTTCTTTGATTTTCTTTTTATAGTCATTGTAAATTTTTGCTCCTTTCCCTAAATATTTATTTGTATGTTTTGAATTTGTGCCGACATTCTGAATACTAAGGAAAGTGATTCTCGTATTGTCACATGTATTGTAATGTTTTTCCGAGTTTATCCATTGTCTTTTGATATTATCTGAGAGTTTTTCTGCTAAATGATTTCTAGTTTATTTTTTCATTCATTCATTCATTCATTCAGAATTTGTTCACTCAATAAAGGAAAGGAAAGGAATAGTCTCAAGAGCACACGTTGAAAGGAGATGAAGGTAAGTAAGATTTAATTAAATGTGAAATTATATACAATCTCATTTAATTCTAAACAACCTATAAGGGTAGACAAAAGCTTTTCAATTTTTCAGCTTAATAAATAGAGTTGCAGAGTTTAAGTAATATCACTGAGATTTAAAACAATAACTGACTGGCTTAAAAAGCTTTTTTGTTAAACCATACTGCCAAATATGGTGAGATGGTGGCAAATCTGTTAAATATTTTCCTTTGAGTCTTTTGTCCCACACAATCCAATATCATTGACTTGCCATACTTTATGAATAGTGAATTAACTTTAAAATATATTATAAAGTAAGCAACCTTATATTTTAGATAAAATACACACACACACGCACACACATTTTTTCTGACTTTTGTTTTAACACAGATATTAGGTGACCACAAACCCACACAATGAGGAGTATGCAAACATAAAGAATTTGTAAATGAATACAATCAATGATATTAATTTCGTGTAACAGATGTTAGAATAATTATTAATCACAAGTATTTTGTCAATACAATATAAAATGTGCTGAAAGTAAATTTAGCAAGAATTTTCCCATAAAACAAATAAATAATTCTAAGGGAAGAAGTTTTGAATTATGTATCTATTAAAAATATGTATTGATAAATATGCTTATCAATATGGTGAAGAAATTACAGTGGAATACCACTTTTCTTCTTAGATAACAATGAATAAAAACATATGAATATACTAATTAATATTGTGATAGAGGTCTTGTCTTACATCTAGATTGTATATGAGTTTACTGGGGAACACATGAGGACACTATAATTCTATTTGTGGGAGAGCCTGAGAACTACTCATCTTATTTGTTTGTTTTCCCCACAATTTCAATGTGGGATTAAGCTCAAGTAGCCACACCTTGAAATGCACCTTAGCTCCTTTTCCTTTTTTGAATCACTTTCCCAATTCCTACCAGTGGCTTCTGAACTTCCCAAATAAGCTATTAGACTCAAATTTTTGTGTTAGAATGAGTTTCTGAGGAGACCCATTCTAAGATACCTGGTACTAGAAATCAGATACTCAGGATGGAATTATGAAATTGGAGCATACACCAGTCAGATAGCAAGAACCTTGCAGCTGATTGTAAACTGGGTGATGATAGCACTGGCGTGATGTAGTTTCATTATTACCATGGTAAATTGGATGTGCTACAGGTAATAGGACAAACACTTGTTTATGCAATATCTCTAGTATTGGGGATAAATGATGGTAATAGTAATTTTAAATACTTCAGAATTGAATGCTGAATGAAGGAATAAAGTGATAGGCTCAATCCAGCCAATAGTCAATTTAGGCCATGGTGTGGAAACCAGAAGCCGATAAAGAGACTTTTATAATCTGCAGTGGGAGGATAGATTGGGCAGAAAATCAAGCCCAAAACCAGTTGTTACAGTAACAGAATTACAAGGAAGGCTTAATCCATAGCCTCAGCAAGTCTCCTAAACTGAAGTCAGAGCCTTTATGTGGAATTAGTAAGACACAGAGACTTGGGAAGGAAGTGTCTGGATATAGATTCCAACCTTGAACTTTCTGTTACACGCATATAGCCACACCCTTTCTAGAGGATAGTAGCTCCCCTTTGCCTAGATAACCTGTAGGGGGGAACTCCACAAGTCATGCATGACAAGCACATACGTTGATTCTCTCAAGACCTCCTTGGCTTTATCTCAATAAAACAAACTAAGGTGATTGTTGTTCAGAAGTTCACTGGATCCCTAATTGGGAAAATTCAGGAGGGAATATTAGGAATCATGATAAGAACTAAACCACAGATGAATAAAAATAATTATAAAACATAAATAAGGGGTCAGAGTTCAGGTGAAAAACATCAACATATATTGAACTTAACAAGGATAGTTACATTATCCCCTCAGTAATACTCAGCAATGTCATAGAAGGATAAGAGAAAACAAATAACCAAGATTACCTAAACTAGATATTGGCAAGGTGAGCCTGAGGAAAGACACTGATGTGGGAAGTAGTGAGAGTGGATTTGGAATGGCTTGAGTGAAACTGAACTGTATATCAGATGAGTACCATAACCAAAGGGAGAGAAAATCATGTAGCTTTTGAGCACAACTCAGACTGTACATCATTAGTGAAAATGTCTCTAAGGATAAAAAGGTTGCAAAGAAATCTTAAGCTTTTCTCAGTACCTTGATTGTTAGTAAAAATACTGGTTAGTAAAAATCATATATATTGGTATTATAATTTTATAACAATTATATCCAAATTGCAAGCTAAAGAAAGTGTGTTATTGATATTAGTGACTGATATTTTTTCAGCTCAGAGCAAAGAGGTGGAATTATAAAAAGAAGTTAAGAAAAATCCTGCCATGATGAATTTAAGTTAGAAAAGTCAATATGATCTTATGATTTTTAACCCACTGAAAGGTCTAGGAACTCTAGCACCAATCAGTACCCCTAAAACCTGTAGCTGCCCTGTTAAAATAAAAGGGCTCTTGGACACATTCAGGGATTAGAACAGAGAAAACACAATATGAGTTGAGACGTTTGTTTTGCAAGAAAACAAGGAAGCCCAATTGGAAATGTTGTCAAAAGAACACAAAAGTCAGCTTGAAAGGCTCCCACAGGCATGCCAAGTGACTGAACTTGACGGTAAAACATTGAATAAAAATCCATGTGACACCAAAAAAAAAAAAAAAAAGAGGAAAGATAAAATTTACATTTATGCAACAGAATATGTGACAAAATAATTATATTACTATAAATTTTGAATAAATGTGCAATCCTTGTATTGACTATGTTCAGGAAAGAAGTGATTTCTAAAATGTACAAATCAGTTTTACAATAAATATAAGGGGTGTTACTTGTTGAAATTTTTAATTTGCCAAAATAAAAGGTTACAAACTTTGCTACCTAAATTATACAATGTTTGATATGTATATATAGGAGAAATTCAAAGTTATTTATATATTTTTTCCACTGGTATAAATACTGGTTCATAAAAAAAATTACCATAAAAAAGATGAATTAAATATATATGACTTAATGAAATATTTTCAGCAAAAATTATAAACTCTTCAGTAAAATTATATCTTAAAAATAGTCACTTTTATGATCGTTACCACTTTAATGAAAAATTTAATGTAAAAATAAGAAAACAAATCAATATTTGTATCATGCTAGAGTTACATTACAAAAATAAATGTACCATATATCTGTTCAAAGGGGATTCCAGAAGGAAGTTCTGAAAGGTTTTTCCTTCTTGCTGAATTTATTTCTAATGAACAATGCAACCAGAGATCCTTAAATCCATTGGCAAATTAAAAAGCTCTTTTATTCTGGGATGAGAAGATCATAAATCCATGGTACTGATGTGAAAGAGAACACAAGTGTTCACATAGTTTATTTAGCTCTAAAAGTCAAGATGATGGTCTTTAAATCACTGGTGTTACTGGGTGGTCGCTTAGGAAGCTGCGAATATGTCATTTACAATCTTTGCTAAGAAACTGCATGGTTTCTTCATGAGAATGTTTTGATTTCCTGTGAGAATTGTCTTTTTTCCTTTTATGACTTACTGTTTCCCGATTATGATATCTTGATAAAATTCTAGTTTCTCTCAATTCTTGTAAAAACAAAATGTACATATTTACATCTATTTTCATGAAATCCCATTTCTCAAAGTTATTACTGTTCCTTTCCCATGTATTTACAGAGACAGGTTTGCTAAAACAGAAGAGGTGACAGAGATTCCTTGGTTATATGCCAAATAAGTGCAAATTTTCAGTAATTCTGAATATATGTGGCAAAAGGGGACAGAGGATATGGATAATTCAAATAATTGTTCTTAGAAATTTAGACAATGGTGCATGTAATAACATTTTAGTTCTAAAGGTATGTGGAAATAACTCATCTGAACCTATGTCTATAGCGTATTTCGAAATGCAAAAGGAAAAGCATGAAGTGTGTGCTTGTATATGAGTGTGTGTGTGTGTGTGTGTGCATGTATGTGTGTGTCTACATGCATGCACACACATCTGCTTGTGGAACAGAGAAATAATATTCCAATCACCTCTCTAGAACTATTATTTCTCCTATGAAGATGGTACGCAAGTTTTTGCCCAAAGTTTTACAGTATCTGAACTTAATGGGTACAAGTAGATATGACTTTAAAGTGTAAAGGATACACAAATATTTTTTTAAATGTACTTCTAAAAATACAAATTTTTTTCTTTCAGAAAATTGAAGAGCATTTTAAGCAACATACCAAATGTTTAATTCTTCCTAAGAATCTAAATTAATTTGTTTAGCTAGTAAACGGTCCATTAAGATACAAGCAAGTTTTCAGTTCAGTGTTTCTTTTTCTTGGGAAATCCATTCATTAATTTGACGCAATTTATTGATCCTGTTATATATGGCAGACACCATGCTAGGATTTGAGGACAAAATAATCAGCAAGGCAAACAATGACCTGCAATATATAGTATAAAACCTGATATGGCTTTAATTTGTTGTTTTTCCTCCTGTAATTCTCTCAGGTTTTACCTTGTGTTTTTCTGGCTATACTTTCTGATATCTTCCTTTTAATATTAAGTAACCTCCTATTTTTATATTCTATTTAATTAGCCTTAAATTTAATTTTTATATAATGCTACTTTTCTTTGTTAGTCTTTGTGTACTGAATCCTTTTCCACCCTTTTATTTTGATTCTCTTTATATTGTATTAATATGGATGCTCCTCTTTTAATGAGCAGATAGTTATATATATACATATATATGTCCAATCTTTTTATCTCATAAACAATAAGTTTATTGCATCTATTTTTATTGTTAAACTTAATACTTATGTGCCTTTGGTCTTAATTTTGCAATCTTTTATGTATACCAGGCTGCCTTTGTTTTCCTTTTATCTTTTTGTGAATTCTTAAGTTCCTCCATTTCCCCTATGATGGATTATTAAGTTATAAATTCTATTTCTACCTGCATTGATTAGCCTTAAATATTGAACTAACTATTAACATTATATGTTTTCTGACAAAGTTCAAAGCCAGCACATACATACGTTGCACCTCCTTCCCATACTTATCTTTCTTCCATTTTTCTCCTTCAACATTTTTACTTATTTGTATTTAACAACTTGGTTTACCAGTTAACTTTTTCACCATTTATTCTTGCTTTCCACTCCTCTCTTCTGGATTCATTTTATTTGTTGTTGAAGTGTATCTTTTAATAGTTTTCGGTCTAGACTCTCCACACTTCAAATTCCTAACCATATTTTGCTTATATACATACTTACTTTACTTTTACTTTTGAGTAAAAATTTAGCTGGATAAGGTTCCTAACAATTTCCCCTTAGCAGTTTTAAATTGTAATTTTATTATCTCCAGACATTTTTATTATATATGAGGTCTTCTATAATTCAGTATATTTTTGGTAGTAATCATTCTTAAAATATAATTCTATTATCTTTAGACATTTTTATTATATATGAGGTTTTATATAATTCAGTACTTTTTTTGTTAGTCATCATTCTTTTCCCTTTGTTAGTTATACATTTTTCTATTTGTTCTTGATATTAAGTAGCTTTATTAGAATGTATTAATTGTACATTTTATGTTTTATTCTGCATGCTTTGATTTACTATTTGTTAATTTAGTACTCTCAGCTTTCTTCAGTTCTCAAAAGTTTTAGCCATTATGACTTTGAATTGTGTCTCTCTCCAATTACCTCCCTGTGCTACCTCTAGAAATTCAATTACACACTTGTTGAGTTTTCTTCTCTCTCTGTTCTAAAATTCTGAGTGATTATCTCAGCTTTACATATTAGTACACTAATTATAAGTTTACTGCAGAACTTTTCTATTAAAAATTTCTATATCAACTATTACATTTGAATTTTAATATTTTAATTGGTTAATTTTTATATTAGCCTGTTATTGATTAAACACTGCATGCCTTTATTCCAGAATTCATTGGAATCTGCCAGTCCTCAATATGCATTAACAGATTTTGAATAAAAGCAACATGGGCCACTTCTCCATGTAACATATAAACATCTCACCCATGTATTCCCAAGCTTTTTTCACTTTCCTGTGGCTTTCAAAATGTTGGTAAGAGCAATTTTTTGAAGCCAAGAGCTAAAGATGGAACAACCACCTACAGGTCCAGGTTATTGAACAATTGTGTGTGTCAAAGCCAGCATCAAACAAAAATCCCCACCCCATACTGTTATGTGAGAAATAAATAAAGTTCTTGTACTTTATGTCAACAAATGTTAGCTTGAAAGCTCATTTTGCTCTATTTCTCATTTCCACCATATCGCCCCTCTGTGCAGTGTTTTCTGAGGTCATCTCAGCTCAGCCCCAGGAATGCATAGCTCAGAAATAGGTCATCCAAAAGTATTCAGAACACTAGATGACAGAACACTGTCCCTGTCTTAAGTTAGCATATGGCTTGGCCAGGATCCAAGTTGTACTGCTCTTTCTTTTAACTCCCTTCCTTGCATGCAAGCAGCATGTTTCTCCTACAGCGGGAAAAACGTTACCAGCTACATTCATGGAGCTATGCTGGCTCTGTTCAAATGCAAGGTTGACATTTTAGACTCATTCCTGCTTCTGAGCCCAGCATCGCTTGGGACATAAGGTCTCATTCTTGTTGTGATTTCCAAAGTATTTTTTGTTCATGGATTTTATTTTTTTTAGCACTGTGATGTTTTATCATTTCATAGACTAGTTCTATGTATGTGTAGAAGTTAGAGCAGTCATTCTGGTGTCTAATCTAATGTCACGACTTCTATCATTTATCCTGAACAGTGAGATCTATCCAGAGATCATATATACAAGTAGATTTATTTTAGCATTCTTTATAAAAAATCAGAAATGAATGACTGACAGTGGGTTTGATTAAAGAAATTACACTATTTCATAGAATAGAGTATGTGTAGTCAATAAAAATATGTTAAAGACTGACAAGACAAGATATATTAATTAAAAAATTTTAAATCGCTATTTATACTATATTTCACATATGTATAGTTAGACATTTGCATGTTTGAGTGAGTGTGTGCACCTATACAACATGCTACAGCAACAGGTCATCAGGTTATTTTAAATTTGTGTACACTAAATTTGTGCTTTATAAAATGCTTGTGATGGACATATTTTCATTTCAGAATACAGAATAAAAAGTTGAAATTCTAAAGGTGATACTTCACTTTCACAGTGAAAATAGAGTTGGTGTTAACTGGCAAAGTACCTAAAACATATAATTAAGATAACATTTGGCTTGTCCATTCTATTGTTTCTGGGGCAAAAATAATACTTTTGCTTATTTATTAACAATCTAGGATTGGAATCTGGGGTCTTGAGCATGCTGCTTCATCTGGCAGATGTTTGACAAACAGATTTTCCATTATGCCTCAAAAGTAAAAAAACTTGGCCTCTTTCAAGCAAAGCAGTAAATTATTTGTTCATGGTTCCATTAAAGACCTGACAGATCAGCATATTAATGAAATGTGTAAAGTGTACTAAGTTGGTGGTGATATGAAAAAGTCAATGAATATAAAAGGAAGAAACACATTGATTAAAAAAAAAATCAGTAGAGAGAAAATTTGCCAACATACATTCTTTACAAAACTCTAAGAGAAATAATGAGGTAAATGAGCAATGGAGAGAGTATCAAAAAAGAATGAATTTGAATCTTTGATTATGCCTTTTTTATTGTGTGTATGTTTAGAAAAAATTAATATATAAATTTCTGTTGTGAATTATGTCTTAAAAATATTTTGAAAAAAAAATCCACAGGTCTTATGCAACTAAAACTTACTGGATGGACTCCATTGTTTTTAAAGCACTATATATAATCTAAGTTCCTTGAGGGCTGAACAAATAACTATCATTTTTATTTCCCAATGTATCATCCTACTGTTCTTCATGTAATAAGTGATCATTAAATCACTGATGAATTGAATAGAATTGATTGAAATTTTCAAAAATAAAAAGTGATAAAGCAATTACATAAATGTGAAATGACAAGATTGAATTTAGAAAATCTATCCTTTATTTGATATGAATATTTTGTTCTCAATTTAATACTTCTTTATAGAACTACCTTTTAAAAATTCCTGGGTTTTAGATTTATTCTTGCTTTAATTTTTCCCATGTCATTTATTTACTCTTTCTCCTTTTAAGTCTAAGGACAGTGGAAGTAGAAATAGATATTTTTTTGTTCAAAGTGAAGCATTTTAGAAACCCAAAATTCATAAATAATTAATGCATCTTGGAATAAAATTCAAATGATATACACAAGAAATGGACTACCCAATAAAGCTGACTTTTCCCTAAGCTTAAAAGACAACAATAGGTTTTTTAAGCCTTTTAGATGAAGAGAATGAGGAAAAGAAAAGCAGACCTCCAAGTAGGGGGCAGCTATGTTTATGAACGCCAATGCTCAGCCAATATATAGTTTTGCATAAAACAAGATCTGCTAACCATGGAAACATAAACCCCAAGGATGTTAGTCAGCCAGCTTCGATGGTCAAACACAGCTGTAGTGTAGAGTCTGACTCTAACAACAACTTTGGTAGGTTTTCATGTTGTTTCAGCTAATATACATAGCTATTCACTCTGCAAGGGAGTATGCTAAGAACCAAAGCTACTAGGCTACAAAGACAAGAGAAAGAAATGAACAGGAAACAAAATGTGGATCTCCACTAAGGAACACAGTTTATTAAAGGTCCCTTCCTGGTATTTGTCATATTAAATATTCTCACTATTTCTAATTCTCTTTAATTAATCAAAATTTTTGGATAATGGCTTTCATGTTTTAAAGGCATTGTATTGGTGACAAACTACAGAATAGGCCAATTAAGTCCAAGGTGATTTGTTTCTATACTACATTTTTTTATGTCTGCATAAGATAAATATTTTTCATACATTCTATGTATTATGCCCTTTATATCCTTTTTAGCATTGTCATGAATCATGTATTTATTTCCCATCATTATTAACTAAGATACCTCCAAAATCTTAACTGCATTTCAAAAGTGATATCAACTCTGTAAGAGTTGAAACGTGTCTTTATCATCATCATCATCATCATCATCATCATCATCATCATCATCATCATCATCATCTTATAGCCATACTATTCTTTATTTCCAGGTAATATAGGGGAGGCTGACTCAAATCCAGATGTAGATTCTGATTAAACTAAGCCAACCATGTTTTCCCATTCCACGTACTGGGAAGTGGTTTAAGCATGAAAGTATGAGAGAATTTTGGTCAATGAATGATAGTTTTCAAAGTGGCTTCCAGAAATAGTTTATTTACACTTATAAAGACCTAGTGGAATTATGGTTTATTTTCTATGGCTAGATGTCTACACATGGCTCCTAAAATTGTGTTATCTTTTTTGCAGCCATGAGGGAAGGTAGTTATAGAAAAGGTTAACACATCAAGAATAGCTAAGAGAAAGTTTCATGAAGGGGTCCATCTCCATGACTCTCAAAGTCAGCTCCTATACCAGGAATGGGGGGGCGGGAGCAGGGAGCAGGCTCTGGGTCCCATTTCTTTACTCATGTTTATAGGGAAAAAAATTTAAGTGTTTTCTATATTGTTTCTACTTCATCTCAAATTCAGTCTCCAACTTACTTTTTCTGGCTTACGTCTTCATCATTTAATTCATACTAATCTCAAGGCCACCAATAAAGTCCATGTTTCTAAACTCAATATATACTTTTATGCATGTTATTAAAACTCTCAACAGTATCTGTTGATACAATTGACCATTCCATTTTTCCTAAAACATTTTCCTCTCTCAGCCATGGTTTTTCTCCTATTTCAGTGGTATTTCTTTTTTCCTTTCTTTTTTTTTTTTTTTAATTCTTTTGTGCATCCTTCTTCAGTAAACCTTTAAGAGTTGAATTTTCTCAGAGCTCAATCTGGGGCCTTCTAAATCTACATACTCTCTAGGTGACCAGTGACCTCATCCATTCCATGACTTTTTTTTTTCCAAAACCAAGTATTACTTACATAGACCCATATAATTTTTCTGTAATCTGTAATATAGTAGGCTAAGAACACTCATAATTGAGAATTCTTCACAGATTCTATGCATTGAGGTCCTTCAGACAGTGACTTCTCTAAATCTATACAATCTCCTTAGGTCATTTTTACTCCATAATAAATACTGTTTTTATGTTGATAATGCACAGATTTTTTAAAATCTCCAGACAAGAGCCATGAATTTAAATATCATTGCATTTTGATCGTACTCAAATGCATATTTTACTACCTCTGTGTTCCTGACCTATACCCCACTGTCTACTTGATAGCGCTACTTGCCCATTTCACTGAAACCTTAATTAAACACAAATAAAATTAAAATTCTGATTTGGTCATTCCAAGAAATTACCTCAAACTTAATCTTTTGTTAATCTTCTTTATCTCAGAACATGACACTGACCCAATTGCTGAAGTGAGAAAACTGGGAGTCATTTTGACTCCTCCCTTTCTTTTTATTTATTTTTTAAAATTTATTTATTTATCTATTTTTGTTACAGATGTTTCTCCTTTTTCTCCCCTTTGACACACTCCTCGCCCTCCCTCCCGGCCCTGTCCCCAGCTTTGTTGTCCATGTCCATTGGTTATGCGTACATGCATACAAGTTCTGTGGTTTATCTCTCCCCCCCACCCCCTCTTCTGGGGATTGTCAGTCTGTACCCTACTTCCACATCTCTGGGACTACCTTGTTCTTCAGACTGTTATGTTCATTATATTCCACAAATAAGAGAGATCATATGATATTTGTCTTTCTCTGCTTGGCTTGTTTCGCTTAGGGTAATACTTTCTAGGTCCTTCCATGTCGTCTCAAAGGATAAGAGATCTTTCTTTCTTACAGCTGCATAGTATTCCATTGTGTATATGTAACACAACTTTTTTTTATCCATTTGTCTACTGATGGACATTTGGGCTGTTTCCAGATCCTAGCTATTGTAAATAGTGCTGCTATGTACCAATGACATACTTCACAGAACTAGAACAAATACTTCAAAAGTTCATATGGAACCAAAAAAGACCCCGAATAGCCACAGCAATCTTGAAAAAGAAGGACGAAGTAGGCGGGATCACAATACCGGATATCAGGTTATACTACAAAGCTACTGTAATCAAAACAGCCTGGTACTGGCACAAGAACAGTCACATAGATCAATGGAACAGAATAGAGAACCCAGAAATTGACCCAAAACATTATATTCAATCAATATTCGACAAAGGTGGCAAGAGCATACAATGGAGTAAAGACAGCCTCTTTAATAAATGGTGTTGGGAAAACTGGACAGCTACATGCAAAAAAATGAAACTAGATCATCAGCTTACACCATACACAAGAATAAACCCAAAATGGATAAAAGACTTAAATGTGACTCCTGCCTTTCTTGATCTCCTCTATCCAATCTATCCATAGGTCCAGTTGGTGGGTTGCTTGTCTAAATTGTATCAGGCATCATCCACTTAGATCTAGTTCAACTGTCACCATTTTACTCCCATACACTGTTTATTTCAAAACCTCCTAACTAGTTGCTCTTATTTTCCTCTTAAATCATTCCAGTCTATTCTCTATATAACAGCCAGAGGGATCTTTTCAAACTCAAATGAGACTCCTTCCCTACTTTAAATGTTTCCATAGCTTCCCATTTGCATTTCAGTTATAATAAAACCCAAACTTCTTGCCAGACCTTTATGGCTCTGCATAATCTGGCCCATGTTGGCTTTCTAAATCTGCACTAGTCTCTCCCACTTGCTCACTAAACTCCAGGCACCCTGGTGTTCTCTCAGTTTCTATAACTGTTCAAATTAGTTTCCATTTAGGGAACTTTGTGATTCTAATTCCCTGGAATACTTTCCTACTGATTTTTCACACATCTGTCTCTTTTCATTCCTTCAGGTCTCATTGTAAATCTACCCTTTTTGGGAAACATTTCTTGAATTCCATGTTAAGTAGCTTACCATGTCCCTACCAATACTCTTCTAACATAGCAACTAGGTATTTACTTCCAGAGTGTTTATTACAATCAGTAATCATTTCATCAATGTTTATGTACTGAATTACTGTCTTTTTTTTTTTCAATATAATCTATGTGAGTGGAGGTCTTGTCAAGTCTTCTCACCTTATGTACAGTGACTAGCGCATAGTAAGTGCTTAACAAAATTTTGTAGAATTATTGACTAAAACTATAAGACTCAATAACATTATCCATGATCCAAAGAGAAATGTGAGGCGATAATCTTTTTTACAGTAGGTCTTTATAGTGGTCCATGAAAAATTCTGAGATTCTTTCTAATTTTTAAGTCTGAAATTTTCATGAAAACTTTAAAATATTTTAATATTCAGAATTATTTATATTTAAACCATGTCTCAATCCAAAAGGAAACTTCAAAACCCTGAATTACCTTTTCAAAACAAATACAGTATAAAGCTACCTTAGAGAGACCACTTCAAAGTGGAGGTAACATATAATAGCGATAACTATTCCTTGGTGAGAATTGACTTCATGTAGATCCTATGCTAAGAACTATTTGCGCTATCCCATATAATTATCACACTAAGCCTATCTTATTATATCATCCTAATTTCTTGAAATAGGTATATGGAGGTTTAGAAAAATGAAGTAAGTAATACCCAAGGCCACACAGCTCATGTAGGATGGATGCCACTGAAATCTGAGTGCTACGATGTTGTATTTGCCACTATGCTATGTTGTTTCTCAACAGGAAAGAAAATAGAATAAAAATTAGGCATGGCAGATTCTAGATATCCACTTACCTAATGTCCATTCTTGTGTCTTTTTCAGCTTGCCTTTCTGTAAAATGGAGCTTGTAAAGTTAAAAACTGCAATGTCCAGAATGCTTTGCAATACCAAGCGGAAGTCTGTCAATAAAACGGAAAAAATGAGTCTGCCCTGGTCTTGTGGCATATATAATCACAGAGGTCTGTTTTTATGGGGCAGGTTGTAGTAGTTTCTGGTAGCCCGTTCCTAGTGTCACAGGTGACAAGCATGGCAGCAGTGATGTTTCCCTTTGAACAGTTTTTTCCCTCTGGCCTTTCTGCAGATTTTACAAGATGTCAATACTTAAATTAATAAAAAATGCATTGTTCTTATGCATAAGTACTGCAATTGATTCAGTAATTATTACTAGAAATAAGTTGCTGTAAGAAACAGAAACTAAAATGTAGAATTGACTTAATGGAGAAAGGGGAGAGATGAAAATTCAGGTCTTAGATACTTGACACTGGAAAACTGGTCGCAGTTTTCTATATACAATGAAAAATATTTGGTCAAATCATCACCTAATGAACTTCATGAAGCAAACTACACTGACTGAGGCTGCACTGTTGGAAAGAGCGGGGACTGATCAGAATGTTGGTGAGTGAGTGCTGGCTCCATCGCCACCGTGAGGAAAATTTTACAAGAGCTAGAGGAACCCAGGTGAGACAGAGAAAGCTTGGAAGCACAGATGGAGGAAATGCCACTGGTAGAAGTACTAGCTCCCTACAATCTGATATCTATATTACCATAGACTCTTATAATTTGGAGCCTTAGAAAATTAGAGAATAAAAACATATTTCTTACCCTAAATAAAAACCATTGCAACCTGGCTGGTGTGGCTCAGTGGATTGAGCATCATCTCATGGACTGAGAGATCCCGTTTCCATCCCCAGTCAGGTTGCAGGCTCTATCCCCAGTAGGGGGCATGCAGAAGGCAGCCAATTGATGTCTTTGTCTCACATCGATGTCTCTCTCTCTCCCCCTTTCTCTCTCTCTAAAAGAATAAATAAAAACATATCTAAAAAAAGAAAGAAAGAAACCATTGCAAAGGCAGCAAAAGTGCCAACCTTAGCAAGAGATAAACTCTTGCTAAGTCAAACCAGGCAAATTCAGCCTGTCTGAAAGCAAAAATAAGATTAAAGGTTTGGCTTTCCCCAAAATATATTATTTTAAATCACCCCAAGGCAATGGCCATTAAGTTAAGGGAGGGAAGAATGTAATGGCCAGTCAATAAAGAGAATATTCAAGGTTAAAAACCTTGGCTAGATAAAATCTTTAGTTATAGTTATTCCTACAAGATACGGACTGGACACAAGTAACCCAGTAACAATCTGACAGAACTGTATGGTGACCAAACACCCAGTCTGTATTGCAAAATCCTGTGATTGTCATTGCTTCACTAAAAAAGTCATGAAACAATTCCCAGGATCCATCATCACACAATCACAGACAACCGTTTTGAAAACAGATCTATGCAGCATCTCAGAGGGCAGAGCCAGGGACTACTAACATGGAATGAGAGAGTAAAAGACTGGCTGAGTCTGAGCTTGCTCTGCTCCTAGCTCAGGGAGTCCTTGCTGGTTCTGATCAGCAGGATGGGAAATTGCTATGAATGTTACTTCTCTATTTTGTCAATCCTCTCTTTTCCCAAGTGGAAGTTTTCATAACAGTTAATCTATCTTCTCCAATACTGTGCATTTTTTGGAGACATATAGTTTGTCTTTTAGTTAACAAATTGCCAGAGAACCAGGAACTACAAGTGGTCCTTTTGGTGAGATTACCCATCAAAAGAGGGGTGGGGGACATCTTTAATAGTGTAACAAACAAAAATAAAGTTTAAAATAAAAAAGATTACATACCTTGAATTTTGAGTTGGGTGCAGTAACTAGAAGAGAATTTTAGATGTCTTCATTGGAAAAGAAGTGGTTATATTCTACAGTTTGGAAGAATGGCATATAAAGAATGTTAAGTAGTCAAGGTATGGACTATAGCAAATGTTGTTGGTTTTCTACCAAATAACCATTCCCTTCCTCCTCATTAAGGGAATTCCTACTTTTTTGTGGGTTGGCAATGAACCCAGAAGAAAACCATCCATATTTCCTAGTCTCTGCTGTTCCCTTAATAAATTCTGAAACAACTCTGGCTAATGGGAAAAGCTAAAGTGTGCTCAGGAATTCAGAAAAATTTTACTTTCCCTATGTGGTAGATAATATCCAAAGATGGCCACCATAAATTCTTTCCTTTTCTACATGAATGTTCTTTCACATATCAAGAGATGGATTCTAATTCTTCTTTTCATGGGATGGCCTTTGTGACTGATTTGACTGATAGAATTTAGTAGAAGTGATACACAAGAACTTTTGAAACTGAGTCAAAAAGTTTAGTGATGACATGCTACAGTTATGTAATAGAAAATTGTCCTAATGAACTGATATATCAAGTTATGGAGATTTTCAGGCAGAATGTTGAAAGTGCCCATTGTTCTCTGTTAGATACATAGGATAAGATACAGATAGAGAGAAAATTAGCTTTTTTAATTTTCTTTTTAAAAGACAATAGTCAGTGTTTTACAGAAGAATCTAGAGGAAAAAGAAGAGTTAAGACTTACTGGACTCCAAAATAGAACTATTTATCATCTTCAGTCTTCCCAAGCAGCCAAAGATTTCTCAAAATAAGAAATAACCTTAGGGCAAAACTTAAACCCAGAGTATTTCCAGTAACATATAACAGAAGGGTAAAGTTCAGTTCAATGGTGCATGTAGGTCACCCTTTAATGACACCTCAGAAACATTTATGGCAGGGTTTCCACCAGACAAAAAGGTTTCTACAAATGTTAGAGTGGCTTACCTACCGACTCTCTTAAGTAGGGCTCTGAAGAATCATAAGGAGGTAATCCCACACCATCAAGACTCTCAGCCCAAGGTAGAGAGGAGCCTCTCTGGGAAAAAAATAAATGTGAGACGGCTTTTATCTAATGGTGTGAACCCCAATAAGACTGGACTAAAAGGGATAGAGGCAGTTTAAGATAAAAGGAGCCCTTGGGAACTCCAACCTTGTGAAGGCAGAAAGTAGGCTGAGAAAGCTATTCAGCAGGAAACACAGACCATTTCTAACTGAAAAGGAGTTTTAGAGCACAGTCAGAAACCGACAGGGCAAAGCCAAGTGGCTCAGAGACTCATTCTTAGGGAGCAGAACTGGGCTCCAATGAGAAACTGGTGACATGCTCAGCTAGACTTCAGATTCCCTGTGGATGAGTGACCATTATATGCCTCCTATCAGATATCACCCCTCTTTAAAATTGGAGGGTTTTTTATTTTTGTTTTTGTTCTTTTGTTTTGCAAATTTCATACTCTTGTATCACCATTGCAATACTGAGCATTGAACAGATAGATACCTTATTGAGTTTACTGATCAGATACATTTTCTCTTTAGTTAAAAAAACTTCCAATAGAGAGAAGTCATGCTTGAGAAACTTTATTTGAAAAATTGGATCCCCATCTTCCCTTGAATCTTATTTAAACTATAAATCCTAGACTTTAAACCAAAACCATAACATAATACAATTTGGGGGATATTGGAACAAGATTAGTCTATTTTGCATGTGAAAGGACATTAATATTGGTAGCCAGAGAGCAGACTGTGGAAGATAGTCTCCCAAAACGTCTACCACTGATTCCTTGCTTCTCGCATGACAAGGTGGGCTCTAATTTCCTTCTCTTGAATCTGAGTACACTTTAGTTATTTTCTTGACCAACAGAATATGACAGAAGCAGTATTCTCAAATATCTGAGACCATGCCATAAAATGCCTTGCCACTTTCATTTTTAACACTCACTCCTGGGATGCTCCCTCTCAGAACCTAGCTGCCATGCTATGAGAAGCCAAGGCCAAGTGTAGGCATTTCAGTTGAGCTTCTGGCCAACAGCCAACAATCAACTTAGCTACATGAGTGAGTCACCTTGGACTTTCAGCCCAGTTAAACCTTCAGAAGCCTCCAACCTCAGACTCAGTCGGACTGCAATCACATGAGAGATCCCAAGTAAGGACAGCCAGTTGAGCCTAGTCAATACACAACCATATTTGATGATAATACATTGTTTTAAATGACTAAGTTTTGAGGAGGTTTGATATGAAATAACAGATGGCAGGAACACCTGTTATCAGGACTATTTTTCTTCTGGCTCTTTCCTTCTTCTTTTATCAAACAAAGGCATGATGCCTACAGCTACAACAATCATTTTGAGATCATGAAGAAAATATCAAGACATTTTTAGGGACTTTGACCCTGAACTCCTTAAACTATAAAACTAGCAATCACAAACATCCTAACTTCAAGATATTAGAAAAATAATCTCCTATTTGTGCTTTTGGTCACACACAGCCATGTAACTAAACTGATACTCCAGGAATGAGGTACATGTACAAAATGATACCATGAAGTGTTATACTTCACTAAACAGAGGTTGCTGGTTCAGCTTTGAGTTTTGTGGAAAAAGAAAAAAAATCAGTCACACGATTATAAAATTGTCAGGGTATATAAAATAACAATCATACTAGCTGCTCAATGGGAAGCCAAATATTTCTGATACCAAATTGAAGTAAATATATGTTTCATAGATACTTGTAAAAAAAAAAAAAGATATAGTGTGATATAGTATAGTTTACCCATTGTTATCAAATATAACCTTATCTTTCACAGCCATATATATATATAAAATATTTTTCTTTATTGATTTTAGATAGAAACATCGATGAGAGGGAACATTGATTGGCTGCCTCCTGCATGCCCACCACTGGGGATTTGGCCTATAACCTGGGCTAGTGCCCCGACCGGGAATTGAAGTGGTGACCTCTTAGTGCATGGGTTGATGCTCAAACAGTGAACCACACTGGCCGGGCTCACAGCCATATATTTTTAACATCTCTTCAGGAAAAGCATAATGCCAGACAGTCCAAGGCAATTGTACAAAATCAAAACAATGAAGTCCAGTTTTACAGCTGTTGGTAGCCTGAATTAATCAAAGGGATAAAATTCAGAATAAAGAGGAATTGGTGGCTGGTGATTGCTACTACCAATCTTTATAGAAATATCTTGCTAGTAAGCTTCTGATAAATCAATCTGATGAAACCCAGTAGTGTAAATGTTGCATATGATTAAAGATGGACTCAGATGCTGACACGGAGACAGTGAGCATCCTCCCATGGAACCTGAAGAGCCTAATTAGAATATTGCTTGGATGGAAGACTCTAATTCAATCTGGAGTTTGGCTGAGATAGTAGCCAGTAACAAAGTAAGGGTTTTCTAATAGAACATTTCTGTTCATTTTATAAAAACTGAGATGCTAATAGTTTAGCCCACAGAGTATATGCCCAATAATTTTAACTTGGAAAAAATGAAATTGAGTAATTCCAAATGCCGTTTTTTGTGTGTGTATATATGAACATGGTGTTGATTTGGATATGAGGAAGATGCTAAGGAAGATTCATGACTTCAGGCTCATATACTTCAATGACTGTTGATACCCATCACAGATTGGGAATGCAGAACAAGGCCTAGTCTGTGTGAGAGTGATCCTTAATTTGAGGGATCTATGGGCGATCCATGTAAGGGTGAGAAGTATTTACAGGAAGTATATATAGAGGTTGAATAGATAGGTCTTAATTGTCAGAGAAAATTTAAGGAAATACACACTTGTGAATCATCTGCTGACCAAGATGACCTTAACATTCTATTCCCCTTGGCTTGACTAAATTGACAGGCTTTTTCCTATTTTAAGATTCCTTACCCACCTACTTTTTTAGAGCATTTACTTTAGAGAACTTGTATTTGTAAATTATCCCTGCCCCTTTGAGATGTAAATCTTAAAAAAAAAAAAAAAAAAGTCTCAACAGCTTTACAATCCAGAAATGTATTTCTTAGGGAAAAGGAACCAACAGTTGGAAGCATAAATAAATATCAAGGGAGATTTTACTCTTATCTTCCAGTTTTTATGGGAGAGTAGGAGCCTAACTTTGATGGGACCAAGTTGCAAAACTATCTCTTATCATAAATATGTGAGTTTATTTTTTCTTTGGATAAAACCAATTAGAAAATAGATGATCTGACTTCCCCCAACATCCTCCAGTACTTTCCATTTCCAACTAGCGCCCCGCAGTGTTCTTCTGCTCTTTGTTTCAGTGGAGTTGAGTATAAATTTAGTTCTGGCATCTTTACACTACTGCAATAGCCTTGAGTAAAGTCTTCCTTGCCTGTTTTACCTTGCCTGGTACAATTTTTGATTTGATATTGTCTATATATAAAACTTAAATCATGAGTAGTTATGCCTAGGGAGAGATCACAGTGTGAAGAGGAGAAACAAAAAATGGAGAGAGAGCTACAACCAAAAAGAGAGAGGAGGAAAAGTAAACAAATAAATAGAGGATATCAGGAGAGCCAAGGAGAAACAGTGATTCTTTTTATAGGTTGGTTAAAGACTATTTGGGGAAAGGCTGCCTTAGATGCTATTAAATTTACCTTTCAGGTAATATAAATCAGTAAATGGTTATATACAAATAGAATTAGTTTGCTTTCCTGTGAAATTAACTTACTAAATTATATTGTAGTGTGGTGCCACTCATCTACATTAAAAGACATTATAAGAAAGGTGTGCATGATATACTTTACAGATTTAATGTAAATATGTTGAAGAAAGTGTTCACTGCTGTGTACCAGACGGACTCAGTTCCATTACTCACTGAGAACCTGGTGAAAGAAATTTCCCTCTAGTCCCTCTACCAGCAATAACTGAGTAACTTCGCCTCTCCCTTGAGTGATATTTATGGCACATTTATAGCAAGTGTATGGAATTTCATAGTCTAGATGTGAGACAATAAAATCATAGTCTGACCTTATTTTCCTACCTTTTGTTTCCCAGTGCCTCAGTGTCCTCACCTCCTCAAGTTGATTTTATCTTTTCATTGTACGTACATTTATAAACAACCTTATCCTTTCTTTGGAAACAATCTAAAGTCCATATTAGTAAAAACAAATTTCATGAACTTGTATTCAAAAGGCCATTCTGCTACTACTAGTTGTTTGATTTGGGGCAAATACCTTAATTTTTCTCAGCCTTAGTATCCTTATCTGCAAAATGAGAATAATCTCTCCCTCAAAGAGTTAGTGTAAAGATTGAATGAATTAACAAATCTAAAGCTGTTAGTACACGTGTTCAATTAGACTGGATTATTTGTTACATGTGGAGAATGAGCTATGAAAAAAGAAACTTTGAAGGTAACTAAGCTGATTAAAATGATGGCGCCAGAATTCAGTACCAGGTTTGTTGGTCTCTGAAGCTCTACTCTTAACCACCATGTGGAGCATCTTCAGCCTGGTGGAGGATCTCATTCTGAGGTTACAACAGAATCACCTGTGGGGCCTTCTTCTAACAACAGCATATGCGTATTTAAAAATTTTTTTTGAGAGACTAGGAACCATCACATTTCCTGCAGAAAATAAATCTTTTGTTCTTCAACACATCTAAGAGTCTCTTTGGTCCTCCTAATAGTTTTGGGTTTCAGGTCCCCAGATATAATTGTTTTTTACACCATGTAAATCATAAAGAAGTTAAAAGTAAATAAAACTATACACAGATATCCAGAGGAGGTGCTTTTGCTAGAAATATTAAGTACCATGATGGCAATGAATTCAGAAGCAATAAACAGCAGACCCTGTGGATATGAGAAATAACACCTGACTAATCTACCCCTATCCATCAGAGTCTTTCTACCATAGAGAGTCACAGAAGACAAAACAAAAACCTATAGAATATTATGAAATAAAATTCACATATCTTGAAAACAGAAAATAAAATCTATTAGAAAGGACAAAATAAAGAATTTAGGATGATTAGTTTTGGAACTTACCTTGCCATAATCCAAGAAAAACAACCATTACCAGCAGAAATGCCCAGAGTTTGTCTCTTCTGAAAGATTATACCTATTGATTTTACCTTAGATCTTAAGATTGGTTAAGTCCATAGCTCCATGGTGTACTGCAAATATGACCAGCCAAGGGCAACTAATCAAAGGTCACATGTCTGTTGCTTGGAAATCTGTAGGCTTCTGAGGCCTCCATGACTATATTGGCACTAGTCTGCCTAAATTGGAAAGTTGGTCAGAGGGTCTAGTTAGAAGAAGATTCAGTCATATTTTTTTAGGAGGCTGGGTAGGAGGCAAAATCTTTCCAGCTGCAAAAAAAAAGGGGGGGGGTATATTCTACTTTAGCAAAAAAGGTTAGAGCCTGCATGGATGAATAGTAATAATAGATTTAGTGGGGGAAAATGCATAAAACAAAAGGGTAAGAGCTAAAGTCTGAAAAGTCTGAAACCTAAAGATTGCCATCCTTCCTGTTTTGGAGGTAAAAGACTAAAAAAAAAAAAAAAAAACACCAAACAGCCTGAGCTGCACTTTTATGTCAAGAACTTTTCTTCAGGCAAGAGGGTGAGCAGAACCATAGGATAAAATGACTTCCTAATCCCTTTTAGGTAATAACAGTAGGTGTGGGCCCAGGATTCCCCTAATAGGACACTGGCAGATTAAGAGAAACAACTATCAGAGGTGTTTGGTATAGTTTGCTTCATATGCCTATTTGAGAAAAAAATACTTGAGTAATTTTGCCTTATCCTGGCAATATGGCAAAATTGGGTACTAAAGGAACCTGTATAATAAGAATTCAGAGAAACCCACATAAAAACACATCTATTTAGAGCCAGATGCAAAAATAGAGCCAGAAACCTGGCCATAGATCCTATACTGTGGCTCTGTAATAGGATCTTTTCATGGAACATGCAACATCATTGCTTTCTCAACCAGCCAGACACGAAAGTTTTGGGGAGTGCCCATCCCCTAATGTCTTCCCTTGCACGTTTAACTCATATTTTATAATATGATATATCGGTATAAGCAGGCAAAATATATTGAAAATAGGTATTCCTGCCACATGTTTATAGAATGAATTATTTCACTACACTCATTCCTTCAATCTTTGAGAGAAATAAACTTGTTTTCCTTTACTGCTTCACTTAGAAAAGTAAATTAGCTAAAGCTATACTGAATAAGTAAAAATTAATAAACTTAAAATTAAAGTAGCAAATAAAATTTCTTAAAGAGAGGCTAAATGACAAAAGGTAAGAGCTTATATCCTCTGTAACGCAACTACACCCCCAAACCAGCTAGAAGCTGACAAGATGAAGGTTGAGAACCCTCTAGCTCAAGGGTTTATTTTCATAGTAGTGGTTATCTACCTATTAACCACGAGAAAGTAGGTCAAAAGAAGCAACTTGCTCTTCTAGCCCCACACAGTGGTTGGTCAGAAACTTCCAGTTCACGTGTAGAATGTCTATAAATTACTTGAAACCTATTCTTTCGCTCCATTTACTTGTCTCCTGAGCTAGAATGCAATTACACTAGTGTCCATTGACCTCCAATTTCTAGGTGAGACTCTTGCCAATAAAACAGCCAAAAGGAAATACAAAGTGGAAAAGGAGAATAGTAACATGTTTTCACATCTAAGATATCATCAGCTATCTTATAATATACATATATCTTTATAGTTGATAATCCTAACCATTTCATAAGCATGTTTGTAGGTGAAAATTCTACCATCTTATCAATATATCTAATGAAGCTAAAATTTAGTGTACTATCTGGCACTTCAAAGCATGGCTTATTATGATGATCAAAATAGATTTGCAGTTCAAGAATGACTGTGCTTTTTTAGCATCTGTTGATATGATCACATGATTTTTATCTTTCATTTTGTTTATGTGGTGTATCACATTTATCGATTTATGAATATTGTACCAGCCTTGCATCCCTGGGATAAATCCCACTTGATCATGGTGTATAATTTTTTTAATACATTGCTGGATTCTATTTGCTAAGATTTTGTTGAGGATTTTGGCATCTATGTTCATCAGGGTTATTGGCTTTTAATTTTCTTTCTTTGTAGTGTCTTTATCTGGTTTTGGGATTAGGATGATGCTGGCCTCATAAAAAGAGCTTGGAAGTCTTCCTTCCTTTTGAATTTTTTGGAATAGTTTGAGGAGAATAGGTGATAATTATTCTTAAATACTTGGTAAAACTCCCTTGTGTAGCCGTCCAGACCACGACTTTTGTTTGCTGGGACTTTATTATTTCTTCTATTTCCTCAATTGTTATTGGTCTGTTTAGGTTTTCTGACTCTTTCCAGTTGAGTTTTGGGATAGTATATGAATCTAAGAATTTGTTCATTTTGCCTAGGTTGTCGAATTTGTTGGCATATAAATGTTCATAGTATTTTCTTACAATCCTTTGTATTTCTGTGGTGTCTGTTGTTACTTCACCTCTTTCATTTCTGATTTTATCTATTTGGGTTCTCTTTGCTTCTTGGTGAGTCTGGCTAAAGGTTGATCAATCTTGTTTATCTTTTCAAAGAACCAGCTCTTGGTTTCATTGATCTTTTGTATTGTTCTTTTAGTCTCTATGTTATTTATTTCAGCTCTGATTTTTATTATTTCCTTCCTTCAGTCAGAGAAAGACAAGTTATCACATGATCTCACTTATTTGTGGAATATAATAAACTAAATAGACCCAGAGACATAGAAGTAGGGTTCAGACTGACAAACTTCAGGGGTGGGGCAGGGACAGAGATAAACCAAAGAACTTATGCATATAAGCATAACCATGGACATAGACAACAATGCTGGGGGTGGGGGCGGGAATGGGGAATGATAGGAGGGTGTCAGTGGGGGAAAAAGGAGAAACATCTGTAACAAAAATAAATTAAATTAAACAAAAAAAGTTAAAACAAAAATAAAAACAATGACTATATGAAAGTAATGATATAAAAGCATTTTTAACAAACATGCCAGAATTTCTATATTCAGTTGAAAAATATTCTCTTTAAAGCAGTCACATAGAGAAATCGTATATTTCTAATAAAGTTGACACCACTGTTTAAAACATTTTAGTAACAACCCCTTTAAAACCAACTTGAAAATCATTTGTGAAAATTATCATTACTGTAAGTTATCTTAATAATTAAAATTTTTATTCTCCAGCAGATTTAATTCTTATCTCTAGTTTTAATATAAAAGTTAATTTATAAATGACATCAGTTATTAAATGAATGATATGAGTGATCAGTATTTCTAAGATACTATAGTATATGGTTTTCAAATATCACAAAATGGTAGGTATGGGGCTACTTAACCCAAAAATATGATCTAGTAACATTTTAAAATGAAGAAACTTCATATAAAAAATCCGATGTCTTGGTTTGAAAATTAAAACTAAAAGATTTAGCAATACTAGGCAAGTATTTCCTCTTAGTAACTATTACTGGGAGCTGAACAGAGGCTGATCCCTTTAGAAGAGGAAATGTATTTTTGCTTTAATCCCTGCTTACACAATATACACAAATACACTGACATCAGGGAACTTGACTCATTGTGGTATGCCAGTTAGCATATAGGTAAAAATAAGATGGCATTTTGGGTGGCCAAATCTCCAACTCATTGCTAGAGGATTACCTATTCTTGTTTTGTGGAACTCTGAAGTGGCCTTAAGGTTTGTTTTGGCCAATAAAATGTACATGCAAATGAAATATATCACTTTAGGGCAGAAACTTATGAACTAGAATGGACTTCATCACATCTGGACATTTAGCTGTGAGGAAATATTCCAGGCAGAGGTTTCTCCATTAGCCTTGGCCCCAGAGAAAAGACAATGAACAGCAGAATCACAGTCCATAACAAATGGGCGGCATAAGTGAGAGAGAAATCTATGTTGTAACCCATTGTGATATGGGGACCATCTGTTACTACTACATGTTCTTGCCTATCCTGACTGACACACACATTTACCTCCCTGGCCCCTGTACTAGGCAAGTATTTCCTCTTAGTAACTATTACTGGGAGCTGAACAGAGGCTAATCCCTTTAGAAGAGAAAATGTATTTTTGCTTTAATCCCTGTGAGTTTGTGACCCATGCCTTTGCTATAAGTTCTCCTCTAATTTTTAGAATGTGATAAACTGAAGCTCAATAAGGTTGAATAATTTGTTCAGAGATAATGAAGTCAGTTTTTGCATCCAGGTCTGTCTGACTCCAAAGTCTATGCACTTATTTTAATTCTACATATGTTAATATATAATTTAATAGTTTGAGTTTATTTTATAAACATATTCTGTCTGTACCACTTAAAAATAATTTTAAAATATACTTATTGTTTTGCATACAATTCAGACATTTATTAATATTTAAAAGACCCAAATGCAAAGTAATAAATTTGGCTTCTTTTCCCCACAAAAATGGGAAATATATCTTGATAAAGAACTTTTAAAATTATTTTTACACATCAGTTAGTTGTTGAAATTTATAGTTCCAGGAAAAATTAACCAGCAAACAAAACAAACAAACCAGAATTAGATCAGTATGTGAAACAGTTTACAATAATATGGTAAGGAGGAAACAAAAACTGATCAGAAAACACCCTGCTTTACAGTAATTCTCAAACAGATTTCTATTATAGCACAGTTTACTCCAAATAACTCTAAGCCCATTAAGAGCACTTCTATACATACAAAGACATAGCAAAATTATGCAGTATTTATTGCAATAACAAATTAAAAGTTGTCATAATATATGTAACTTAAATACCCCCCCATTGATAAAGTGGCTTCTTATTCCTTAAACATAAAAATTCTGCTCTTCATTGTAGAAAGATGAAATCCTCTCATCAAAAGGCACATTCTTATCTGCAAGAAAAGAAAATACTATAAATGTTCATCCTGGAATAAATTTAAACATATTTTAAAATATTCCCAAAGATCTGAAGTGGCAAGAAGTTAATTATAGTATTTAAGCTAAGGGTATTATAATGAATGGCACTGATAAAACAGATGATGATTTTGCCTATATTAATTATATACAATACTATCTTTAACATTATAATTCTAACTTTTTCAAAGGGATTTTATATGTAACTAGTGTAAGTAATTAAAGAGCAGTTCATAGTCTTACCAGGTTATACCCTCATATAATATTCATAAATGACTTTATAAATGATTTTTTATTTATTTTCTCTATTGATTTTGAGAGAGGAAGGGAGGAGAAAGAGCTAGAAACATCCACGGGAGAGAACATTGATTGGCCGCCTCCTGCATGCCCCCCACTGGGGATTGGGCCCACAACCTGGGCATGTGCCCTGGCTGCGAATTGAACCGGTGACCTCTTGGTGTATGGGTCGATGTTCAATCAGTGAGCCACACCAGCCAGTCCATAAATGACTTTAATTGACTTAAGTATACAATATAGTTACTTGTTTATATAATTTCTGTAAATACAGTTCTTAATTGATCCTATTTCTAAACCTTCAGAAACAAGAATTAGTGTGGTGAAGGTGGGGGTGGTAGGGGGAAAGAGGAGAGGGTCAATGGGGTAAAACGGGGGGATATCTGTAATACTTTCAACAATAAAGATTTTTAAAAAAGAATTAATTGAAGCTGCAGGCCTGGAAGTATACTCTGTGAAACAAAAATTGCTTCTAATATTTTAGCAGAATAACAGACTTCATCCATAAAGAAGATAAGGTTTTCCATAAACATATATAATGGGGCAAGTTTGCTCATTTTCTTAGTTTATTGACTATTTTATGGTAATATGAGGTTATATTTTCATCACACACATTTTTATAGACCTTAATTCTAATTATATACCACGCTTTATTGTTACTTAAACCAAATCATAGTTTCTAAGGAACGTCTACTAGTAAGAGCCACAGCAACCATAAGCACTTAGTCAAATTAAGAGAATAGCCAAAGGTATGCAAATTTTACTAATTTAATAAATCTTCCTCATAATAGTCAACATTTTGAACTTCATGGGAGATATGAGAATGAGTACTACTCTTCCAACTTGCTGTTTTATTTGAATCTTTAGTAAGCAATCTATAATAAATCTCTAGATTGCTTTAGGCTAATGAGATTCTAATATACTTTAATTTTGGGGTAAATTTAAGCTTTTTCAAAAAGATGTTGAAGTTTATTAAAAAACAATGTAAAGATTATACTTTCAGGGATCATTTCTATAGTTTGTTACTAAAAAACAATGTAATAGGTAGTCCTCATTTTACATAACTCCTTTCCTTTGCATGCTTAAAACTCGATCATTTTGATAATAAATAAGTAGATAATGAAATAATCAATCAGTGAAATAAAAATTGTTGTTCCATTTAGCAGAGTAAAAATACAACTCTATTATCAAATAGTCTTTTGAACTTGGACTACTTATGAGAACCTAAGGAACATTTAACAATGGCATCGTAAGATGTTTTGTGATACAGAAGTCCTAGTACATGAAAAATCTCTTAATGTACAGTTTTAGAAATACATTTTGAGATTCATAATTAAACTCAAAATATGTGACTATGCATACCTGTCTCTTATGATACATTACATTACATATGTCCACCACTTTCTGGTACCTATTTATATTTTCCAGACTATACTGCTATCCTAGAAAATTTAGAGGATTGCATTCCATGAATTGTGATTTCCTTAGAACTCCATCCCAGTTGTTTTCATCCTAACACCTACTCTGTGTTGTGCTATGTGGAACCACCATTCTCTCTTCTCTCCCTGGCATGACTAAACTACAGACCAAACAGTACTGAAAAACTAAAAAAATGTTCTTTCTCTGTATGACCTATAAGAAATATTTTTAACCTATCAAGAATCAAACCTGTCATCTTCTAGCCTTAAACCTGGTCTTCCTCTGTAACCTCTCTTTAAAAAAAAAAATTATCTTTTCGTTGAAAGTATTACAGATATCCCTCCTTTTTCCCCCAGTGACCCCCTCATCCCCACCGCCACCCCGCAACCACTGCCTTCACCACACTATTGCCTGTGTCCACTGGTTATACATATATGCATATAAGTTCTTTGGTTTATCTCTTCCTGTCCCTTCTCCCCCCTTCCCTTAAAGGTTCGTCAGTCTGTTCCCTGCTTCCATGTCTCTGGATCTATTTTGTTCGTCAGTTTATTTGTTCATTAGATTCCACATATTAGTGAGATTATAAATCAAAAGATCATAACACCGTCCACCTAGTCACAGTTTCCAGTGTGAGCATGTAGGGCCTCTTTGACTTCTTCTCATGGCCTGCATTCCGCTGAGCACTACTATCTTTCAAAGTTTTCATTTCCTACCTCTCCAAAGCCTTTGATTCTGCTTTGACACCTCTCAACTGAACAAGTGAAACAACTTCAAAAGACTGGGCCTTAGTTTATTCCTAACTCTAATTCATCTTTTACAAAGTCAACAAAATCATTTTCCTAGAAAAGAAATTTCATGGTATTACTCCTTTCCTCCAAAGCAGTGGAGGCTTTGTGACCATTTTCACAAACAGCAAAAGCCAAATCCTTAATATGTTGTTTTTTAACACGTTCTTCTTGATTTGGTCCCAAATCCGACCGATTTTCTTTGATCCTACCACATAACCTGTGTTCTACAGAGGCTCACAACATGCATACACTCTTGATAGGTCTTCCCTTGACTCATGTTTTCATCTCTGCTTGAAATGCAGTTTTCTCTCCTTTCATCAGGCTCTTATTTGAATCTCTTACATATTTTTTATTCTTTTTCATTAAAAAAATTTTTTTTCCACCATCATTTATCCCCTCTATGCCCTCTTCCACCTCTACTCACCCCCACCCCGCAATCATCACAGTTATCCAATCCATGAGTTCTCTTTGTTTCCCCCTTTTTGCTCGATCACTTACATTTTTAAAAAATAACTACAACTCAAGTATCACTTCCTCAGTGAAATCTCCTACATTTCTATCCCTAACTCAGTTTATCAGAGATCGCACGGCAGTTTGAAAAGTGTGGAGCATTATTAGCATGGCACAGAGTAAAAACACCTAAGTGTTTTTATACACCAGTCATGTATTAAGTTGCAAAGGTGGACTGCAAGAATCAGAGATGCTTGGAGACAGAACCAGGAACACACAGTATAATTTGTGTAGACCTGTCAACAAGAGGCTCTTTGACGGAAGAAGCAGGGATAGAGGCTAAAGTCCCCAAACCGAGCAGGACTGCAAGTGTACCCTCTCCTATGGACAGGACTGCATAAAACACATACTTCATATTTTAACATCTTTGAACTTGGGACGCATCTTCCAACTGATGGCACCTTAGAACTGCTGTCAAACAAGTGGTAGTTCTCACATAGCTGCCATTGACTATAGGTGCACAAAATTGTTTGAAGCTCTTTGTATTACTGTTATTTCAATTGGATTTATATGCATTGTTGGTATTACAAGGAATGCGTTTAATGATTTTTAAAATGCCTCCAAAATATAATATCATGAATCATCACTGAAGCAAAGGTTATTATATATGTAGAAAGAGATGAAAGAGAATAATAGTAGGCTATAATTTGATGTCAGTAAGCAAATGTTTGTCACTAGAACACTAGGGTCAATTCTATATTTTTGCCAAGAAACAACCATGTCTATTAAATGGGGAGATATTTCAGGTAGACATAACTGTTAATTTCTGTTCTAAGAAACTATTACACACCAAGAAATGCATTTGCAGGTAGAAGAAATTGCCAAATTCTTTAGAAGGGATTAAGAACGTAATAGTATTGAGAAGGTGGTGAGCATGATTCCTACATTAGGTAAAAATACCATTATATTATTTCAATTAAATTGACAGTATTTTTTCTTTCTTAGTGTTACAGCTTAAAATTAATAATGTCTTAAATGAATAACTGTGCAAATCTCCACAGCACTGAGATCAACTTGCAGTGAAAGGAGGAGGAAAAGGAGCGTGGAGAATCTTTAATTAAAGATGTTTAGATCTTGAATCAACAATGTTTAAGGTGGAAATAATGACTGAAATTGATGTGTTCAAGTTCTTTACCAGTAGAATTTAAGACGTAAAGAAATTAAGAATGTTACATCCTTGCTCAACCACATTCTACGATAGTGACATGTAAAACCAGTACAGACAAATACACTCAAATGTATAATCACACGAGGAAACAGATAAAAACTTGGCACTAATGCCTTGATAGCTTCCAATGTATTCTCAATCACGAGGGTTTAATCAGTGAAACCTAAAGATAAGATCAAATGTCAAATGCTCTATTGTTCGATCATTTAGAGAATTCCCACTGTACTAAAAAAAAAAAAAAAAAAAAACAAAAAAAAAACTGCTGGCATGTTCCATACTTATGATTCTATTTTTCTGGATACCTCTTACTTCTCTGCAGAACAGCTACTTGTGAACAATAATTCCTCAGAATTCCTGCCTTCATTGTGTTTAGAAACCCCCAGCCAAATTCACACATTTCTCTCTTGCCAGTTGCCAAATTTAACCTTAGAAAATACTGTGAATAACCAGGGTAACATAAGCTGTTTACTCAATATTTATTCACTCCTTGTAGTTTGCTAATAAAAATAGCAATTTTGTTTTTTTTTTTTTTTGGTGAGCGAAGGGCAGGGGAAGGGGTTATGAAAGTCTGTTGGGAGGTAGGGGACATGGCCTGCCACCCTCTTGTTGCCTGGAACACAGATGTGATGGATGAAACTACAGCCCCCATATAAACCAGGATAAGACAAGCATGACAACATGTTTGAGAAAATTGAATAGATGTAGACCCTGCCATCGAATAGCCATAGAATCGATGCCAGGAGCCAACTATTGCAAACTTCTTATGATGTAGGAAAAACCTTTGAGTCCTTATAATTCTAGGTTCTCTATTACTAGCAGTAAAAAATAAACTTATAGAAGCATTGAGTAGATGGTGGTTGCCAGGAGCTGAGGGCAGAAGGAAATGGGGGTTGCTATTTAACTGTTATAAAGTTACAGTTAATTTACAGTTAATGCAAGATGAATACATTCTAGAGATCTGTTGTACAACATTGTACCTATAGTTAACAATACTGTATTGCACATCTATAAACTGAAGAGGGTATATCTCTTATTAAATATTCTTAGCACAATAGAAAAAAAATTTCATGCTTTTCTATCAGGAAAAACTGTGTGTAGTGTTAATAAATTTTATAGAAATCTCTGAGTATTTTTCAAGCTTCAAGAATGCTCTATCTCTACATATTGTACAATGATACCATAATTTTAAAAAGACATTATTTTCAAGAAAATTTAAAAGCCAATTCGAGAATCTCAAACTATCAAAACAGCTATAAATCCAAATCAAATTTGAAAGGAAAAACTGTCCTAGTATAGTTAAGAGCATTGTTACATTTTGTTCACTTAAATAAATTTGAAAATACTAGATTCCTGGAGATTTTTTCTTCTCAGGTCTTCTTAAAGAAGATATAATGTCTGTGGGTGTTAGAGAATGAACATTCTGAGAGCAGTGGGAAAGGTTAATGCCTTAATAATTGTGTTTAGGATTTTTCCTGTCCATAAACTTGAGGTCCTTGTTCCTGTACTGTCCTAACCTTGCTCACACAAATCAGCCTCGTGAGTGGTTATGCTCTGTCACCCAGCTCCCTCTCTCCCACTATATACCTTAGAGAGTCTGCAGTCCAAGCAACCACAGAATATAAATCCGGAACCAAAGTAGTAAGCATTTTATTAAATGAATCAACTGCTATATGAACAGAAACTGGTGTATAACAGTTTTCATTTAATAGAATTAGTTTAAACCAGATCAATCAAACTCTTTTGCTCCAGGTCTGTGTTGTCCTACACAATAACCACTAGACACGTCGAACATTTAAATTAACATTTCAATTTGTTAAATGCAATAAAATTAAAAACTCAGTTCCGCAGTCACACTAGTCACATTTCAAATGTTGAAGAGCCACATATAGCTAGGGGCTTTCACATTAGACAGGGCGACTCTAGACCATGCACTGAGGTGGGATAATAGCACTACCAATCAGAATCCGATGTTACATAGCATTTGTTAAAATAATATCCAAATGATTCATGTTCCTCACCAATAAGCACATTGTGATTCTAGTTATTAATGGAGCAAGGCAAATTTTCTTCTAAGGTTCAATGTCCACAGACAAAGTAAAACATACAAAACAACCTACGTGAAGGTTCTCTTTATTACCTGTTTAAGTAATGAAAACGACAGCGGAGTTCCCTTTAAGTGAATTAGGTACATTTGAATAACCTTAGTGTTTATTCTGATAATATGTAATGTTCCATATTAACAGTTGTGTTTTAGAAATTAAAACTATTTTCAAATTGATAACTGTTAAAATAAGATCGTTTTAATGAGGCTTTCTGGTTAAACACTTAAATGGAATCTGCTTTTTATTTCTGATATGCTGATGTTAAATAAACCAGAAAATATTTTGTGGTCAAGTAACACTGAGTACAAATGTAATGAACACACACAACATGACATTAAATTTAATGAAGCAGAACAGAAGTAGCTAACAAGCAAATTTAGGAGGTTTTTTTTTTTTTATTACAAATTTGGCAAAAATTATTAGAATAGCCCTGAAGTGACAGAATTACTAGATTTTAGAAGCTGTTATCAAGATTGTCAAAATGCCCTTTAGAGTACAACCTTATAAAACAATAACAATAATTTTACTGTTCAGTAGAAATCAAACTAAATAGCAAAAAGATATTGTTCCCATTTCTTGTGTTGTCTTTAAGCACTGTTTTAAAATTGCATTTTTGAGCCTGATTCTGAGTATTTGTTTCCAATATTTTAAAATTGTATTAAATATATGAAACACATTGTTTCACTTGAGGAAAATGAAAGTAAATTTTAGTCAGTATATGTTCTCACACTTCCTCATCAAATTCTCTATCCAAGAAGGCTGAAATATCCTACACAATAGTTAAGGATTGTTTTTTGTTTTTTGGTTTTATAATTCCTTTGTACAAAATGTTTCCATAACTAAACAAAATAAATACCTCTAATACAAAAAAATTAGGATATCAATAGGAAATTTAAGATAAGTTATATTAACCAAGCTGCTCAAGTTAACTTTTTCCACAGACCTACAAATTTTCCCAATTTGACTGTATTAGCCTCAATGCTTAGATTACTAGATATAGTGGTACTGGTGGTTAGCTCCTCAATATCCATTCAATCCCAAAAGACAATTCTGAGCTAATCATGGTACTTCAATTTTTCTTCCCTGGGTTTAGTTTAGAAGTGATCACTAATGATAATGGGAAACAAAAACAAATAACATGAAGCAAGTCATTTCAGGAAAATAACTCTGCTACGAGTTTCTGGAGAGCCTGCCATGTGGTGTGGCACCAGGAGGTCACCAGTTTGATTCCAGGTCAGGGCACTTGCCAGGGTTTTGGGCCCAATTCCCGGGGGGTGGGGGGTGTTGGTGCCTGCAAGGAGGAAGCCGACCCATGTTTCTATCTCTTTGTCGACCTCTCCCTTCCTTTCTCTGAAATCAATAAATACATTAAGAAAAATAAAAAAGGAAGAGTTTCTGGGGAAATTTTTCTCATTTCTAAGAAAGAGCCACAAGAGAGCTAATCCCTAACTTCCAGTGAAAGTTAGCATTCTGGATATGATTATAGGAACTGTTAGCATCATCTTATTATCAGCCTAAAATAGAAGCCAACACATAAAAATGGGCTAAACCAAGGGGATCACGAAGAAGCCAGAACCCTGATATATGGTGCCTGGAGTCAGCCCTATCTATGACATCCTTCCACATGAAATAATAAATTATCTTTAGGAAACTTAGATTAAACCATATATTGGCAGTTTCATATTGTTCAACGTAAAAGAAAGAAACAATGAAAATAATTACCTCAAGTCCTAACTACCAACTACAATTATTATTAAAATTTTGATACATTAAAAGCCACGTTAAAAACATCCCTCTCAGAAAGAGCTAACTACAAAAGGATAATTTAATATTGTGATAAAATTGTAAGCAAGGAAATCCATTTACCTCTCTGGAAATGACTTGTTTCCTGTTATTTTGTGGATAGCATTTGGTAAATGATGAGAAACTAATTTTAGAAAGCACTTAAACAATGAAGGCAGCATCAGTGAGAGATGATCCTACAGGGATTACCAGCAGTTACACTGTAGACTACCATGATTCTGCACTGCAGTTGGCAAGGTCGGCAAAACAAAATACTTATATTCCCCATTTTTAGGGTCCCCATTTGAAAATGCATAATAGCAAGTGTTGGTATAGAAAACAAAATGAACATAATTTATCACTATTCTGTTCATAGGTATAAATCAAATTAAGTATTTAATAAATGGAATGATGTTACAGCAGGAACAGAAATCTTAATAAATCAACTCTCTGAGCCTCAGTTTTCCTATCTTTAAAATGAAAGCAACAGGCCCTGGCTGGTTTGGCTCAGAGGTTAGTGTGTCGGCCCGTGGACCAGAGAGGCCCGGGTTGGGTTCCTGCTAAGGGCACGTACCTCAGTTGCAGTTTGTCCCTGGCCCCGGTTGGGGTCGTGTGGGTGGCGACCACTCTATGTGTCTCTCTCACATCAATGTTTCTCTCTCTCTCTAAAAATGAATATATACTCTTCAAAGAAACAAAAATCAAACAACATTGAAGGGTACAGAAAGAAAAGTGAAAATAAAAATGAACCCTTAACCTCCAAGCTCACCTTTTCCCTACTAACAGCTAAGCTTCACAAAGCCAGAATATTTTTCTTTTTTGTTTTGTCCCCAAGCAACCAGGCCAGTACCTAGCATTGAATAGCTGCTACTTCATCAATTTATTGGATAAATAAATGAATGAATAAAAAAGCAGTTAATACTTCGATGTTTTTACTTTATCTAGACATCTGTATATTAAAGGTTTTTTTGTTTTGTTTTTGTTTTAAGTAAATGGGGTCACACTACCAAAAAAAAAATCTCAAGATTACAGACTCAGGACTTACAGGGAATTATCACTGATAATTATCATTGTCATTATCCCTAAAACTTGCTTCTCTATTATTATTACCATGTCTCCCTCCTTCATCCTCAAAACACAATAGCTAAATCTTGCTGATAACACCATTCAAAGCCTCATGAATAATGTATTCCTCTCTACCTCTCTAGCTATCACTCCAGTACGGGCCACTTTATGTACCTGCACCATCTAAGTGGTCTTCTTCCCAGTCACCTTATTACTTATCTTACTCTTCTGCAATCCATGGCAGAATAAACTTTGGAATGCACCTTTGATTGTGTTTGTCCTGTCTTAAAATTTTCCAAGTGGTTTTTCATAACCTATAATTTCCCACTGATTAATATGGATCACAACCTGCCTTATGATTCTTTTTTTTACATTACCCATCACTCTTCTTTTTCATTCAAAGCTCAAAAATCATTCATTCATTCACTCACTCATTCATTCATTCTCACACATGATAATATAGCATCTATTTAACTTCTTTTAGTCTCCTAAATATTCTATACTCTCTTTTGCCTCTGGTACTTTGTGCCTGCTGTTCTCTTTCCAACACCTACCCCATATCTACTTTTCATTTTAATCATTTCTACTAATTTTTCAGGTCTCAATGTATATATCATTTCCAAGAGGCTTTTCTGTACTATTAGTTTTTGGTTAAATGCCCTATACCCCTGCTTGAAGTCCTTATACCACCCTATACTTATTCTTTCTCCATATATGTAACTCTGATTAATGTCTAGCTCCCTAATGGAGTGCAAGATTCATAAAGAGTGGGGTATAAGAGAGGGATAAATATTAGAAAAAGGTCTTCAATGAGGTAGGATGCAGAATAAAAGATAGTTATAGGTAATTATATCTCGTGGAAACTGTACCCTTCTTTATGCCCCTCCCCTCTTTATCTCTTCTAGGCCACCTTCCCTACTACTTCAAGAGGTATTCTTTTTTTTTTTTTTTTAATCTTTTTTCTTTATTGATTTTTAGAGAGAGAGGAAGGGAGAGGGAGAGAGAGATAGAAACATCAATGAGAGAGAACATGGATTGGTCGCCTCTTGCACACCCCTCACTGGGGATCGGGCCCACAACCTGGGCATGTGCCCTGACCACCGGGAATTGAACCGGCGACCTCTTGGTGCATGGGTCGATGCTCAACCACTGAGCCACACCGGCCAGGCAAAAGGTATTATTCTACAACACAAATCTGATAACCTGATTACATACACTCCAGACAAACAGCATCAACAGTTCTCCAATGACAGCAGGGTAACACCAAATTTCTTAGCAGATTACAAAACTGCATCTTTCCCTCAAAAGAACTTGCACATCCATGTGTCCTTCACAGCTGGTCCTCCCAACCTTGCCATGTAAAAATACACGTGTACACACAACAGGCTGCATTCTAGGCATTTTCTGCTGCAGTCCCTGAACAAACTACCATCTTTCACAACTACTACATTTAGGTAGTTTCTTCTGCCTACAACAAACTTTGTCTTTAGTCAAGCCTACTTGAAATATATTAGCCGGGATTCAAATTCAGTTTCTCCTTGGAAACAACTCTGACTTCCTAAGTTAACAACTTCCTTTTTGGTCTTCGCTTTCTGTGCATGTACAGAAGAGGTGCCTCATATGTACTTATTGTTAAAGAATACTGCAAATACTATACTTTTTAAATACTATAAAAACTTTGCAGAAAATTAACACAAAATAATAATACATAAAATTGAGACTCCACCCCCATCCTATCAATAACGGGCCATCCCTCAGTCAGTCTCAGTTTCCAATTGCATTTCACATTATTCTTACTGTGATTTCTAATGGATAGAGATACGTCTCTATTACACACAATAGCTCCTACATGCATGCCAGCCACTTTATCTGGTTCAAACTAAAGAAGCAGTCAACCACTAGCATTATTAGACTTCATGGGAATTGTATACTTTATAGACAATTAAAGTACTTTTCAGAATGTATATTCAAATATTCTAAAATGTTTATGCAATGCATTTTATTCATGTTAGTTTTCACTAAGAGACTGAGTCCCTAATGAAGAGATGCAGTTGTTCTGTTCATGTTTATACATCCAGTCTCTAATACTATTCCAACTGTACAACTGGCATTTCATGAAAGTATTTTCATTAAATGAATGAATTACCAGCAACTAAAAGCTCACACAGATATAATTTAATAGACACATTTTTGTTGAGTCCTTATTTTAAAATTCCAGATTTCTGTACTCTGCACTTGTACCTGATTCTGGGCTCTAGTTTTCCTTCATTCAAATGATTCCCTTTCTATCCAAATGTTCTTCCTTATTGAGTGGAATCTTTATTGCCTCCTTCCCTCATTCATTTTCACTGAAAGAAATTCTATAGCCATATAATTGTACTTATTTGAACCTCTTAGGAAAGATATTAACACTCAGCGAGGCTATATCTGAGAAAAGATACAGCTACACAACGAAACCACAGACCATTAGTCCCACAGTTTTGCCAGGAAGCACTGTTTGCAAACAGAGTAACCCAGATTAACACCAGAATATCTTCAGAATGCAATAATAAAATCAACTTTACTCACCTCACCCACCCCCCCCCCCACACAGAGTTAATACATATTCCCAGTATGCAGCAGTTAAAAGGACAAATCTCTGCAAGATCTACAATAAAGATTTCTTTTGGCAATGGTGTTCTATTATTTATGTTTATTTTAGTAAAACAATGTGTACATGAGCTATTGGTTGGATAGCACAAAGAACTTCATTAAACAGAACTGAATAAACTCTGTTAGAATAAAAACTATTAAATGAAATTCTACTTTATTTTTCCAATTTACTTGTCCAGGACTTGCTTCCTGATTCATGGAATTAAACTGCTCAACACTTACCTTCGAGGATGATTGGCATCAAACAACGTGTTATCATCATCCTCATCATCCTGTTCTAAAGGTGTCAGTTCCATGTTTTCTATGTTAGTGTCCAAAACTCCGTATCTCCTAGTCTTTCGGTTTCTTCTTCTCATCCTATTAAACAGAACATAGTAATGAAGAAAAATTATTTTATATTTATATGTAAATTAAAAATAAATTGTCCCCCCTATTTCTGGCACAGGAGACTCTCAATATCAGAATGATTACATTTCGGAAAAGCAGCCTAGATTCTTCATAAAACATGTTTGTGTGCCATCCCTGTTTCTTCTGACATCCCTTCATCTCCTTCTGATAAATTATGGTGTTGATAGATACTCCTTTAAGCCTCAGTTCAGGTACCATATTTTTACTGAAGCCTTCTAGTCCAACTTATCCCCACCTCATCCATTCATTCTTAGGCACCATACAGGATTATATATTTTCAGCCTCACTAAGAAATGGTATGTATATACATACTCAAATTCTAGACTAGGTAGCTTCCAAACCTGGATGCACATCAGAACCAGCTGGGGTCTTTTAAAAGCTCCATTATTCAGGCCATAACTCCACACAATTAAGTTGGAGTTTCCAAGTACAGGAACTAAACATCAATATTTAAAGTTCTACAAGTGGTTCCAAAGTACTAAAAACCACCATCCTAGATCACTGGTTCTTGAAGTGTGGTTCCCAGGATCAGCAGAATCACAGACATCTAGAACTTATTAGAAATGCAAATCCCCATGCCCATCCATACCTAGTAAATAAGAAACTTTGAACGTGGGGCCCGAACAAACGTTTTAACAAACACTCCATGTGAGTTTGATGCCTGCAAAGTTTGAGAACTGCTGCCCTAGAGGAATTAAAATATTTTAGGAGGCTAAACACTAATTATCTGTATATATGAAAAGGCCTCATGATTTAGAACCCTATTCTCTGCTTCTCTCAAATAACTTGTTCTTTTCCTTCAAATTATTTACATCAATTTGCATTTATATGTGCTTATGTAAATGACTGTTTATTTGCCTGTCTCTCTCACTGAATTCCATGAGGGCAGCAACCTTGACTGTCTTTTTCACCAATGCATTACTACTTTGTAGGACAGTGTGATTGATTAAGACACTCCTTAACTATTTGTTGAGCATCTAAGTGATATCATATCTGACCCTCCAATCAATGCCTAAGTCATTTTTTATGCAACAACCTTAACTCCACACAAAGGAAAATGTGTCACACAAGTATCTATGGCAGTTTAAAAACAAAACAAAAGCTATTTTGGCAAGTAATGACAAATAAGTTTACTTAAATTTTGATTCACTTTGCTGGACGCAATTAAGTATGATAAGAAATACTACAAGTATAGCATCAACTGTAAAAACAATACAAGCCTCTGAAAACATGACAGTGGGATACCCTGAGAGACAAACTGTCATATATATATATATATATATATATATATATATATATACACACACACACACACACACACATACACGCAAGAAATATTAGAATCTTACTGAGTATCAGGCATTGTGTTAGCTTCTGAGTAGAAAGTACCTGGTCTCAGTGATACAAATTTCAAAAATATGATTAAGCCTGGACAAAAATCAAGATAATTTCCACTAATCACTGCCTATAGATCTATCCTTATGCCCACCCAAAGGTGCTGGAACAGAAAACAGAGGTTTAAGAATAGTACAGTATTTAAAGCTACAAATGTAGCCAAAGAAAGAGTTAATACTAATACAAGAACTAGCAATATGAGGTAGATTGGTGATAGTATGAGTATAAGCTAGTTTTTCTTATATAGTGAAACAAATATGTTTAGGTTATTAAATTAACAAGTATGTTTATAGTGAGAATGTTTGTATGTGTGGGTGTGTATGCACGCACACACGCACACACACACACATGCTCACACGCATGCCATGTACACCAGAGGTCTGAAGTTTTGGCTTGGATAGTAAATATTTTAGACTCTGTAGGTCATATACAGTCTCTGTCACATATTCATCTTGCCTCATTGTTTAAATTTTTAACAATCTTTTAAAAATGTAAAACATTCTTGGCTCTAGGCCTTAAAAAAATGTCAGCAGACTGAATTTGCCTTATGGGTCCTAGTTTGACAAGCTCTGATTAGATTTATTGTGTAATTTACAGAAAAACTATGAACAGAAATGATAAAACTACTAACTCTAGAAGCAGAAATAAAAAAGTACAGGGTGTTTTATAGTTCACTATTGGTCCTTAGAATCACATGATTTAATAACATTTGCATATATTCCTTTGATTTGAAAAAGTTAAGGAAACCACCTGGCAGCAAAAGTTAAGGCTACTCAATTACAATTTCTCCTCTTCCCTTTGGTCAATCTGTTGCTCAATTTTCTAAACCACATGGCTTTCTAAACATTCATCTTCAGTGAACAAAAACATTAATGCTTTGGGAAATTATTTTTACAAATAAACCAGATTCTTCCAGGTTATATATTATATATCTAATAGTCAATATGTTAATAACCTGGTCATCGCTGGTCATAGGACACCTTCGCTACTCCTGAAAAAATATGAACATAGATCTTAAGGACTTGTGAAATTTATCTCAGCTGCCACTCTTCTCCACTCTACAGGTCTTCATCATACCTTGAATGAATTCTGTCTTTCAATGTGTGGCTAAACAAATCTGCCTAGTACCACTATTTTCTCTATCTGTGTATGTCCAGTGTAAACATTTGACTGGACTTCGTGAGTACTTTGTTATTTATGCTAACTTGTACTGTCCTTTAATCATGTATATAAATATCATCCAAACATAAATCTAAGCACCTGAAAAACAAGAAATCATTTCATATACAGATAGTGAGTGCATTGTTATGCACCAAATAAATGGGGGAATGCAGATCAAATTAATTTAGCATTTTAGTAAATGTTCCCAATTTATACAATAAGTCAAATAAAAAACTGTATAGGGTAAAACAGAATTTACTCTTTCCATTTAAAATCATTTTTATATTTTAATTACAGTTGATGTACATTATTATATTAGTTTCAAGGTGTACACCCCAGTGACTAGACATTATATAACTTACTAAGTGATCATCCCAATAAATCTCGCACCCATCTGATACCATAATTATTAGAATATTGTTGACTACAATTCCCTATGCTGTACTTTACATTCCCACAGAATTTATACTTAAAATGAATGTCCCTAAAAATGTGTTTCCTAGATCCAAACATATAGGCAGTGATGGCTACGTAGTTATGACAGCTACACTGCCATGGAAACATCAAATATAATAGAACACATATGTACCCATATGCATTTCTCTTTCTCAGGGAAGGTCAAAAACATCTGTAAAACTATAAAATTATCGGGCTGACTCAATGAACCATTTACTTAAAATATTAACAAACATGCGTTAAATATAATACGCATAAAAATATACTAAAATTTTAAGTAAATAGGCTACTTTTACCTTTTAATATGCAGTGTACATCATTTCTTAAGAAGTCTATTTTTATTTTTAAACAAATATTCAGAGAGTGATACTTTTACTGCCCTTTGTACACCAATTATTCAAGAAAAAAACAGGAACACCAAAATTAAGTGGAGAGGTAGAAGCTTTAGACTTTTGCCCTAATTTTTAAGAAATTTTTCAATTACAGTTGACATTCAATATTATTTTATATTAGTTTCAGTTGTACAGCATAATAATCAGACAATGACATAATTTATGAAATGATCCCCCCAATAATTCTAATACTGACCTGGCACCATACATAGTTATTACAATAAAATTGACTATATTCCCTATGCTGTATTTTATAACCCTGTGACTATTTTGTAACTACCAATTTGTACTTCTTAATCCTTTCGCTTTTTCACCCAGCTCCCCAACCTCCCTCCCACCTTCACTTCGTTCTCTGTATCGTTGAGTCTGTTTCTGTTTTCTTTATTTTTGCCATTATTTTTAATCAAAAGAGTAAAGCCTTTAAATTCATGCAATTTTAACAGCTATGGTTCTTTTCCTACAAAGAAATGTTTCTATTAAGCTCATGATACCCAAACTTATCTATGTGTGTTCACAATCACATATGTATAATTTATAGACATGCACACTTTACTAGACATAGTAAATGCATATTGCAATCTAAAAACAAATTCTGTGGCTCTTGGTTAACAAAAAAATAGGGGCTTTACTTATAAAGTGCATAGAGAGGGAAATATGGAGGCCTAAAAGGACAAAAGAAAATAGCTACATGGTTTCTTACACTGAATTATATTCACTCATCACATGGCATGCACCGGTAAATTATTTTGATCAGATCCCTTCTAGGTATTCAAGTTATTATTCAAATAGCTGTCCGACACAGATGCAGATTCCTCAGTGTTCCACTACACTTTGGTTGGTAAAAATTATTTCTGTTTAAATAACGTGTAAAAGCTACAGTAGAAAAATAAAACTACTAAAGTAAGCTTGATAAAATTTTATGTAAAAATGTATGATGCCACATAAAATAAACACAACAGGATAATAAAACTCCATTTCACTTCACTACTCTGTGAAAGTAAGAAAACCGACCAAGGTAAATTGCTGTAACTTGCTGTACCCATCTGACTTTCTTTCTTTTTCCTTTTAAATGAATGCTTGTGGGGGTATTATAAACTATGGAATAATATAAGGAATATTATTCCTTAATTTCTTCTATAGTACATTCAAAACTAGACTGAGGAATATTTTACTGTATATTTTATACACATATACTACCCCCATGTACTTAGACATAATGATAAAGCAGAGTTCATCTTAATAAAGGTGTAACTACTTATATGCAATATTTTTTCTTGACTATTTTTTGCAAATCAGTGAATTAGTAACCAAGAATGGTTTACTTATTTATTTATTTCAACTTTAGGTAAATTTTAATATATAAATTCAAATAAATGACTTGAAGGAAAGGTACACTTCATTATACTATGCTGGAAATAAGTTGATATACAGATTAAATTGGACTAATTAGACTTTTCCCCCTTTTTTATTGAATTCATTGGGGTGACCTTGATTCACAAAACCATACAGGTTTCAAGTATACAACTCAACAAAATATCATCTGCACACTGCACTGTGCGCCCATCACCCAAAGCAAAGTCTCTTTCCATCCCAATTTTAGCTCCCTTTGTTCACCTCCATCTACCCGCCACGCCCCTTTCCCTCTAGCACCACACTGTTGTCTGTGTCTATGTGTTATAGGTATGTTTTTTTGCTTAATCCCTTCACCTTCTTTCATCTAGCCCCTCAAACCCCCCATTCTGACAGCTGTTAGTCTGTTCCACATATCTATGCATCTGTTTCCATTTTGTTCATCAGTTTTTTAAAAAATAATTTTAAATAAATTTTTTCTTTATTGTTGAAAGTATTACAGATGTCCCTCCCTTTTTCCCCCATTGACACCCTCCACCCCCTCCCCACCACCTTCATCACACTGTTGTCTATGTCCATCGGTTATGCATATAAGCATATAAGTCCTTTGTTTTATCTCTTCCTGCCCCCATATCCCCCTTCCCTCTGAGGTTTGTCAGTCTGTTCCCTACTTCCATGTCTCTGGATCTATTTTGTTCGTTAGCTTATTCTGTTCATTATATTTCACAAAAAGTGAGATCATGTGGTACTTGTCTTTCTATGACTGGCTTATTTCGCTTAGCATAATACCTTCAGGTCCCTCTATGTCATCTCAAAGGGTAAGAGATCTTTCTTTCTTATAGCTGCATAGTACTCCATTGTGTATATGTACCACAGCTTTTTTATCCACTCATCTACTGATATCTACTGATGGACATTTGGGTGTTTCCAGATCTGACCTATTGTAAATAGCACTGCTATGAACATAAGAGTGCATACATACTTTCTATTTCAAGCTTCTTAGGACAGAAAGTGGGAACACTGGGTCAGATGGCAGTCCCATTTTTAATTTTTTGAGGAAACACAATATTGTTTTTCATAGTGGCTGCACCAGTCTGCATTCCCACCAGCAGTATACTAGAGTCCCCTTTTCTCCACATCCTCACCAGCACTTGTTTAAACTGATATTTTTTGCCATTGTCACACAAGGAAGCAAAAATTAGTGAGGCACAATTATAGTTGTCTATGACATTCATCAAGAAACTCAACACAATTGGATATATAACATCCAGTAAAAATCATTTTTCTTCATCTCACATTCCCCAAACCCAGTCCATCAGTTGTCATTTCAAGCTTTTCAATATGTAGATACTAATAAGAAATAAGAGTATGTTATGGGTTGAATTGTGCCCCCCCCCCCCAATTCACACGTTGAAATCCTAACATCATATTGAATTACACTCACTCACCACATGGCATGCACAGGTAAATGATCTTGATCAGATTCCTTCTAGGTATTCAAGTTATTATTCAAATAGCTGTCCTATACAGAGATTCAGATTCCTCAATGTTTCATTACACTCAGGCTGGTAAGAATTATTTCTGTTAAAATAACATGTAAAAGCCACAGTAAAAAAAAATAAAACTAAACCACTAAAGTAAGCTTGATAAAATTTTAGCATGTGACCTTATTTGAATATAGGGTGTTCACAATGTCAATCAAGTTAAAATGAAGTTGCAAACACAAAGTCCTATTGATTATACTTCCTGAGATTCATTGAAGTTCACTTACAGTGTTCACCACTGCTATCAATTTCCTTGACTATTAAAACAGCTTCATACCTGTCTTTTTCTATCTACTCTGGTCACCCACTAACCTCCCCTCCATCCTCTAAAACCTCCAATGGTTTCCTACTGCTCAGCATTAAGTAATAATTCTGTAATAGAGCCTACAAAGTTCAACACAGGACAGCTCAGTTATCTCTCTAGCCTCATCTGGCTCTTCCCTCTACATTCTACTTCACTTTCATGACTCCAGCCACAGTGACTTCTCTCATTCCCTTAGAATGGCCATGCTTTCTGTCATTGGCCTCACACTCTTCTCCACCCACCACAATATTATGTTAATACCTATTCATCTTTCAGCTCCCGCTCAAGTATCTCTTCCTTAGGGAAGCCTTCTTTCCTGGTCATCTAACTCAGTCACAAACATCTATTATTGGCTTCCATAGCACACATGTACATTCTCTTTGAAGTACTTACCAAAGATGTCTTGTATATTTATTTGTGTAACTACTTGTCTTTCCTACTGCAACATCAGTTTCATGGAAGCAGAAAAAGGATCTGTTCTAGCTCACTACTATACACACAGGCACTGGCATAAAGTTGATGCCTAATAAGTATGTTAAACAATTTATTTAACTGAAATATATGGATTCACAATAGGTCTTGCATTTTCTCTGTATAACAAAGATATCTATAATTTTATATGCAAACCATCATGTTTGGGATAAGAGAAGCCTGAAAAAAAAAACAAAAAAAAACATTATCTCCAGAAACATAACACAGCATAATTTAGGGGAGCTAGCCAATTTTTGAATCATAATATGGATAATAGCCTTCTGACTCAGGAACAACAACAAAAACATATTAGAATGATTGAAAATTAAATATGCACTCACTCCAGGGAGTCTCATTTAGGGTGTTTTAGGTAGATCCCAGGTGATTCTTATACACTACACAAATTAGAACCACTAATATTCAAATTGTATGCTGTACTATGGAGTTTCATTTTTATCTTTTGGGTATGAAAATGTAATATGTAGTTATCTTTCATATACTCACTAAGTAAGTTTATCCTTTCTAAAGCTAAACTGAGTTTTTGCTTTTCTCTTTAAAATTACCAGCATTCTACATGAAAACCATATCCAATACTAGCGCTAATCCCTGCCTTACTATACAGGATATAATGAGTTAATTTGACTGATTTTGATCTCTCAGGATCATTATGATTATTCCACTTTCATGTAAAGCAATGGTGCTCTCAGAAACTGTTAATTCTTAAGTAAAGTTTTCAAACTACTGTGCTTTTGAATTCTTTGCCTTCTTTTCATAATTATTATTGGTTCCTCTCCATCGGTTTTTCAGCTACCAAGCTCTGTCACTATCACAACCTTGACCAAGTGAAGCACTGAATAGAAGGTTCCCATAACAAAGGATCCTGCCACTGGTCATCAACAGTAAAATGTTCACTGCTAACACCCAAATGTTTAAATAAATTTGAAAAGATCAAATGTATGTTCGTTTCTGTTTAGGATATTTCAATCTTGCTTTTTCAGATAGCTTTTTCTCACCAAGCTCCTGTAATTCAGCACATACTATCAGTTCCTATGCTTAGATTTGTCTCCCATTTGATGCTATGCTGGTGGATACCCCCAGGTGAAGTAAATCCTAAGTAAATGTCATAGAGCTTAGCTATGAAGTATCCTGTATGAAAATGCATACATAACACATAACTCCCTTGGGATACATGGATTTCCTAGTGTTTTCTTTTAGGCCCCAAACCTTGGGATGTGAGGCTTGATAATTCTTCTGACCTACACTTTTAAGAGTTCAGCAATGGTTTGTATCCCCCAAGATTCATTCCAGCTGGCCTCTGACTGACTCTATGACCACCCCCTCCAGCAGATTTCTCTTATAATCTCTTGTCTCCCCCTCCCAACTTTGTTAGACCTACCCTCTTGTTGATTATAGTTTCAGAGGTCAGATATCATACAGAGTATGGTAGGGGGAGGTATTAGATAAGATATTATAATAAAAATGCATCAAATTTACTACAATTCCAATTCTAGATACAAAAAAATCACTAAAAATACTTACTGAATGTGCACCTATGTCAAACATTGAGGTAAGGAGCTTACAAAATTACCTGATATAATCTGCATAACAATTCTAAAAGTACCCTCATTTTATACATAGAAAGGTAGAGCTTGGAAAAAAAAAATATGGCAGAGTTAGGATTTTAATATAAGCAATTTGACTCCCAAGTCTGGGTTCTTAAACACTAAGCCATATTGTATTCCTAGTGAATCAAAGTAATTTTAACCAAGGTCACAAAAGTGTCTACCAAACAGTCTTCTGACTCCCAGTACAATGATCTTACATTATACCAGACTGGATATAATGTTCTGGTAAACTGTTAATCCTTTTATGGTGAAAATAACTTGGTAGCTACTTGCATTAATAAATACATGTATGTTCTTCTGGTTAAATCATCTCTTAGCTTTGATCACTATAATAGAATCTGCTTGTTTATCCAGAAGGAAATCCTCTTCTCCCTTAACAGAACCATGATTTTGTTTAGACAGCAATTGAGCCCAGCCCTAAGAGATTCATAATGGTCATAACAATTGGTGTAATCCAATCATGAAAATGTAATTTTCCTTTTGCCGATCGTTGTCTAGGGTTGAGTAGATGAAGCAGTTCAGACAAATGGAGTAGTGGGGTTTCTGGAAAAGATTTTTCTCCCTGATAAAAAATGAATATAGAAAAAGAAAGCTATGTTCAGGGTCCCTTCCCTCTTCCCTGTCTGAGACACTAATTGTGTGAGAACATAATACTAAAAACTAAAGTAGCCATCCTATGGAGAGACAAGGATAGAAAAAGCCAAAATTCTTGATAATATCACAAAATCACTGAGCCAACTCTGAGCCTGCTCATATTCATGACAAGTAAATAAAACAAAAACAACAAAATATGTTTTTATTAAAGTCACTCTTAATTGGAATTCTATTACTTATAGGTGAAAACCTCCTAATTGATAAAGGTACTAAGCATCTTAGCTTCTCTGAGTTAGGCTGTAAATCTTCCATCACTCAGATATGTCTTCTCTTCTGATTCTCTTCTTTCAAAACATCTTTCAGACAGGTTCTATTAAAAATACCTCCACCCTGAATAAATTAATCATGTTTTATTTTTCCTCAGTTTTCAATAAAAAAAATCAGAGTTTCACAAACACACATACCCACAAAACCCAGTAACATCTCATAGTTTCATTCTACTTGTTTTTTTTTTCCCCCAGCTTAGCTCAGTGGTCCCATCTCCATCTAGAAAGATCATCATACTCTTTTCATCTTTTTCTCTCCTCAGTGTTTCAGCAGCTCAAATTCATGAATACAACTGTTTTTATAGTGGACACTTAAGAGTCCCTGGCTATGGTGGAAGTGTTGCCCCTCAGTGCAATGTTGCTTTTAGCTAGTTTATATATTGGGGCCCTATCATTAAACAAGATAGAAATCTCTAACATTAGAAATATGCATAAGGCCTGCTATAATGTGACCCATCATGTCCACTGTCCCTAGTCCTTCTCTAAGAAAAATTACACTGCCTAATAAGCTCTTCTGAATGGGTGAGGATGTTTTCTACCATGCAAAATCCTCTACTCTCAGGAACAACTAATGTGATCCTGAGATGGGCACCTTTTCTAAACCAGGACTAGAAATATCTGGATTAGATTGTGACCTATGATGTGGCCTAGCCTACAAAGATAAACCAATCAGATTATCTGCTTTAGAAAGTCCAAGCGGGAGAAAACACATGCACATATATGCAAACAGGAATGTAAGACATTTTGAAGGGGTAACTGAGATCAAAGGATTCATGGAGATACAACAAGGCATAGTAAAGGGAATGATGGGTCATAGTAGACCTAAAATATCAGAAAGTAAAAAGTTGAAGCCAGAATCTATTAAGTAGAAAAAGATATACATAGTGAATAAGTAAGCGAGTCAAAGTAAGAAGAAAAAGAACAGGCAATTAAAGAATATAAAAAATTTGTAAATTTTATAGAGCAGCATTACTTTTCCAAGAGTTGGGGTAATTTTGCAATGGGTATCATTGTGCGTCCATTACAATGTGTATACTTTATTTTTTTTTATTTTATTTTTTTTCATTTTTTGTTCAGATAGAGTGGGAGGGAGAGAGAGAGAGAGAGAGAAACATCGACATGAAAGGGACATATCGAGTGGCCACCACCCACACGACCAACCAGGGCCGGGGACAAACTGCAACCGAGGTACATGCCCTCAGCGGGAACCGAACCCGGGTCTCTCTGTACCGCAGGCGGACGCTCCAACCGCTGAGCCAAACCAGCCAGGGCACAATGTGTATACTTTATAAGAAAGCATGGGGAAATAGCACAGACCAAGCTAATTGCAAAAGCATTATTTAATTGCTTCTTATTTTCAGTATCAATAAGAATTTGTTTTACTATTCTGTATAATGCAAATTCATCCCAATGAAAGAGTAAAAATATAATTGATCAATCAGCCAGGAACTCACCAAGCAATATAGAAGGAATGCCAAAACTCTGGGTTCTGGAGGAGCTTGGATACTTTCCAGCTATATGAACTTTGGTATTGTCACTTCATATGCAGACATTACTAGTGCTCACCAAATCTGGAACACATACACACAGTCACTTCCCAGCTGTTTATACAATTAGACTCATTTCTAGGCTGAAGCAGTCAAATGTCTCTGTGCATTCTTCAGTCTCTCTTGCCAAAGTCTGACAACTAACTGTAAAGGGCTTTTGCTGAAATGACAAAACCTCTGAGGTAAACAGATGATTTTAAAGATATTGGAACTGATACGAGAGGCTAAGTATTTTCATCAGGGAAATATAGGTTATGCTGAGGTAAAAAAACAACCTCAATCTCAATGGCTTAATGCAATAAAGTTTATTTCTCCATTATGAAAATTCAGCTACAGGCTTGGACTCTTCTCCAGGACAGTTGTCATCCATATGGTAATTCAGAAATTTGTCTGGCCTTAATCTTATGGTTTTGCTTAAAAAATAATGAGCTTATAAGAATATCTTTTCTTTCTTTATAGATTTTACTGCGAGAAAAATGTCCTATAGAGGAAAAGAAAACCTAAGTATTAAATGAGATCTTCATACTTCTTTTGTTATAACCTGACGGCGAGATAACCAGAGACGCATGGCCGAATTGTAAAGGAGCACTTTATTTCGAGGCTGGCTGCGGAGGGCATAGTTTCCCCTCAGATCAACAGCCCCGATTCTTCTTACTCGTCCCATTTTAAAGACAGAAACTCCCTCCTCCTTTTGCCCCCTCCCCTCAGGGAACCAGTACAATAGTGGGAGTGACAGAGACCACAGAAGTCAAAATTAGCATTATTTACCGACCCTAAGCACTTACAAGTACCTGCAAATACCTATACTCAGGAAACTGCGAATGCCTCCCAACTCCTGGGGCCACTATAATCTTAGGCAAAATTCCTTTATGTCTAGGGGTAATTATCCTATTGTTGGAAGAATATCGAGGAATGTCTATTGGTGACAAAATGGAGTCCTTTAGTCGCCTTAACCAAGGGGCCTACATAAAATGGAATCTAGTTGCCTTAGCCTTGGAGCCCAGATCATTTTGTTCTATCAGTAAGTAGCAATTGCCCTTACATTTCCAAATCTTCACCACCTATGTACACAGCAAAATAAAGAATTAACGAAGGATACTCACTCATTAAGCAACTACTTATACAGAGCCTACAGTGTTGTATATAGTTCAGAACTGGGGATATAGCAGGGAATAAGACAGACAATGAGCTTCTTCTCATAGGGATTAGGAAGCCTACTTTGTTCCTACTGTTTCTTGTATATATTTTTCATTTTCTACAAAGAGAATCTAATTGTTCTTTGGAATATTTTTAGACTCAAAGTGGAAGCTACTTCTAGTCACATATTCATTATAACTGAATTAGATGAAAACAAAACAATTTGGAAGTTTAATGGACTTCAAGTATTTTACAAGTAAAATATTCTCAGTGTTACCGCCTACCAGTTAAAGAAATTATGATTTTGGACAATTCTTCCCCCTTGGTAAAAATAACTAATGCTGGTGTGCTGTTACACATACTGTGGAAGTGGGGAACCAAAATGAGTATTCACCAAAATGAGTGGTTTTCATCCCGTATTCTGGAAGCAAAAATTATATGAATTCTGAACATTGTCCACACATTGTTACCATCAATCAAGCTTTGGACCTCAGGTAGCCAACTAAATTTAGGACTTAAGACTGAATAAATGCAATAGACACTGGTTAAAGAGTGAAGTTTTTCAGGCATAGTGCAGAATTTGGAGTTTAACACACAAGATGTTTAGTGAGTCATCCAATAGAATCAGACTGAAACACTGTACCCTTCCAAGCTTTACAGAAATAAAGATAGAAAAATCATGCCGGCCCACTGTACCCTTCCAAGCTTTACAGAAATAAAGATAGAAAAATCATGCCGGCCAGTGTGGCTAAGTGGATTGAGCATCGTCCCATGGACTGAGAGGTCCTGATTAGATTCCCAGTCAAGGCACATGCCTGGATTGCAGGCTCCATCCTCAGCAGGGGGAGTGCAGGAGGCACCAATCGATGTATCTCTCTCATATCTATGTTTCTATCTCTCTTTCCCTTCCTTTCTCTCTAAAAAAAAAAAAAAAAAACCAGTGGCAATAAACATTTATATATACAGAAGTGGGCAAAAGTAGGTTTACAGTTGTGAATACACAAAACCATTCGAAAAATATAAACCTACTTTTGCCATCCCAATATATATACAATAATAAATAAGGTAAAAGCAAAATGAAGAGGATCATCCCAAAAAAGTCATCATCAGACCCATAATTTATAAGAAACATAATACGCTGGGTACTCTGCATCTTTAAAGGAACTAATGTTGATCCTTGAACATGGTTTGAACAGTGCAGGTCTATCCACTTACATGTGGATTTTTAAAAATTAAATAGTGTAAATGTATTTTCTCTTCCTTATAATTTCCTTAATAAGACTTTCTGTTTTCTAGCTTATTTTATTGTAAGAATACAGTATATAATACATATAGCATACAAAATATGGGTTAATTGACCGTTTATGTTGTCAGTAAGACTTCTGGTCAACAGTAGGCTATTAGTAGTTTTGGGGAAGTCAAGTTATATGCAGATTTTCCACTGCACTGGGATCAGCATCCCTAACCCCCACATTGTTCAAGGGTCAGCTGTATACAGACAGCATTAAATAACAATCATAGAGTTAAAAAAATGTTTTTCCTTCAATTTTCTTCTTTCTCTGTATCAAGAATAAAGTCTCAGCCTGGCCAGTGTGGCTCAGTGGATTAAGCATCATCCTACAGACTGAGAGGTCCCGGTTTGATTCCCGGTCAGGGCACATGCCAGGGTTGCAGGCTCAATCCCCAGTAGGGGGCATGCAGGAGGCAGCCGATCAATGTTTCTCTCTCAAATCTATGTTTCTATCGCTCTCTCCCTTCCTTGCTCTCTAAAAAAAAAAAAAATTTCAATAAAAAGATATTAAAAAAAATAATAAAGTCTCAGTTTGGTGGTAGTATGCCTTTAACACCTCAAAAACATTTTCTAACTTTCCCTTTAAAAGAAAGTGGGCCTGGATTCGCTGGCTTTTCTAAACCAATAGTATTTAGCTCAAATAACATTGTTTATATCAGTAGTTCTCAAATATTTGGTCTTGGATTTCCTTTACACTCTTAAAAATTATCCAGGACTTCAAAGAGCTTATATTTACATGGATTTTATATATATCAGTATTCTATGTTAATTAAACCTAAGAAAAATGTTAAATATTTATCATTTTATTTAAAATAGTAAATCCACTGCATGGTAACATACTTTCTTATGAAAAATATATTATCAAAAAGAAAACATAAAAAGGTGGAAAAATGGCACTGATTTAGGTTCTTTCAAATCCCTTTAATGTCAACAAAATAGAACCAGATTGAAAATAGAAAGAGATAGAAAACAGAAAACAGCTAAATTTTTATATTTGCTTCTGCATTCCAACATTTGCAATGTGTTGTTTAGTTGAAGAATATGAAGAAAATCCAACTTCACCTGGAAAAGGGAGGAGTATTTTAATAGCCTTTTCAGATGCTAGTGTTTATTCTTTTTTGCTACTACACCAAAACTCAACAAGAGGTAGTTTCTTAAGTTAGTTGCAATGTGAAATTTGAAACGGTATCAGTGAACTTCTTGTACCCTATAAACCTGTAAAAGAATGTACTATTTTGAAAGTAGTTTTGATCTTGCAGATCCCCTGAAGAGGTCTCAGAGAACCCTCTTCCCCACCCCCCAGGGTTCCCTGTACCAAATGTCTAGAACCAGTGGCGTACACTGTACATTTTTAATCAGCTATTTAAGCCAAGGGATGTTGGTTTTTCCATTCACAAATTAATAAACAGATTTAGTTTAAATAAATACATTTCAAGAAATGTATGAAATAATATAAGGTAGGTAGTTATGGGGAAAAAAATGTGAGTTTGGAAAACAATAAACCAGTGCATTCCTGCAAACCTATCAAACCTATCATCTACTCTATTTTATAAAAGAGGAATCTCCCTTAGCCCATCTCTTTACTGGCTCCTCCTAACAGTGACATCTTGGCCTATATGTCAGCTCTTCAGCTCCCCAACTAACTGCCTTAAAGAGGCTTTATTATAGATTTTTCCAAATCAATTTTATTACATGGTTGGAATATTTTAATATCATGATTGATGCCATCAAATAATTCTACATCAGTAACGAAGAAATACATCAAATAGAGGTTACTGATAACAATAACAGATATCACTAATTGGATTATATGATTCCTTTTCTACTTCATAAGGCATTAAGAGTAGTAGAAAACTAAGTGTAAACCATCTACTTTTATTCTTAACCGGGAACTTATAATACAATGATTTGGTTTATTTAATCTAAAGGTTGATCATTGGTCAGGACATAGACATTTTGTTAATTGAAAATAAATTCAGACAACTCAAACAGTAGATTGTACATTCATAGATTATCAATTAGACCCCATGGAACACCAGATACATCACTTTACCATTCTGGGTTAGTTTCCTCACATGTAAAGTGAAAGGTGTCATTTAAGTGATATCTGTTCCAAATCTGAAATTTAAATAACTCCACAATCTAGCATCCTATGATAAGGCTTTAAAAACTATTTTGTAAATTTAAACTTTTGAATGACTTAAAATTATTATTTATAGGTGAATTCGTTTTTAGAAAGTGTTTTTTGTGAGAAATATCAAATTTATCCATATAGTAATTAAAATATTTGTAAATTTAAAGTCAATGTACTTATAGTTTTGTTAGGATATTAAACATTTGCTCCAGTATTAAAACTGGATCTTATTTATGACATTTTTTTTCTTTTGCTGCATAGGTTATCAGTTTTCCATCTTACCATGCAAATAAAAACACTGTTTTGAAATACTTTGTGCCATAGAAGAAGAATGCTAATTGTTTCTAATTAATGAGGAGTATGACACAGATAGAACCATACAAAACTGTCACTTTTCTAGGTCAAAATTGGTGGAATGTAGGAATGTACAGACTAATTACTTAGGTGGCAGATTAAAGGCCACTACTGAGAAACTGCTGGTAAGGAAGAATTTTTCTTCTTTTATATTTCATAAAATAACCATAAGGTCCTTCTGCCAATAATATTAATTCACTCAAATAAATATTGCTTTCCTATTAAGTGTCAATATTGTACAAAGAACTCCAGGACTTACAAATGCTTCTAAATAAAAATCCTGCCCTTAAGAAGTTTGTCTTCTAATAGCCAAAATGACACAGTACACAGTATATAGAGTAGAAAGAGAAAAGTATTACAAGATATTGGAGTTGAATACAAGATAACTCCCTCTTCAGAGAGTTTGCCCTTTGTGGCAAGGTAAAGCGATTTGGAGATGGGGGTCCTAATTTATCATTAAAAATTATAAATAAAAGGGAGCAACTACTTGGTAGTTTAAATTTTCCCAAAGGTATCACAGGCTTTTCAGACAGTCATATGCACATCTCTCACTGAGGCAGGCACCCCTGACAGTGGGAGCGGAGAGTGGGCCACGCCAGGTCACAGACATGTGCCTTGCTAGGTCACCAGGCAGCCCCTCTCCGGCTGCGGGGGAGGCTCATCGAGGCTTCGCCTCACCTGACAGTCCTGACGACGAAGTACACCAGCACCGCGCTGCTCACCACCATCAACACGGTCAGGGCCCGCTGGGTCATGGGTTTGTCGCCGGGGTCCGGGCTCACGGCGAGGACACCACCCACTGAGCCTTCTTCCCCCGCCTTCCCCGCTGGGTCATCCGCCGCAAGCGCCGCCCCGGGGTTGCTGCCATTGCCACCCTCTGCGCCCCGCGGGCCCGCGGCTTCGGCCGGAGCGCGGCCCGGGGACTGGGCGGCGGTGGGGCCCGGCGGAAGTGGGGGCAGGGTCCGCGGTCCTCCGTCGGGAGGTCGGGAGTCCGGAGCGGCCTCGGCCGCCTGCAGCAGGACCGACAACGGCCCTCTTAACCCTGGCAGGAGTAACAGCAGCAGAAGGGCGGAGGCGAGAAGGCGGCTGAGGCAGCAGCTGCAGTGCAGGGCCTTCATCGTCCCCGGACCAGCTCTCACCACACCGGAGCCGCCGGAGCCGCCGGGACCGCCGCCCTGGCTCCGGGAGGGAACATGGGCGCAATGGAGAACGGGGAAGACGTGCCCAAATCCGGGGCAGAGACCCGGCCGCGGCAGGTGGCAGAGACGACAGCAGTTGCAGCAGCGGCAGAGGCCGGGAAACCGGAAGTTCGTACATCTCAGCAGCCACTGCTACCACGGACGCTTTTGGTTGCTAACCTGTAGGGGCGGGCGCGCCCAGTGACGTCAGGTGCGCGATGCCTTTTGCGCACGTGCCCGCCAGAACAGGGACGAGCTCTAGGGATAGGTTATCAGTAAAAAGGTAAACAAAAGAAGCGTAGTGCCGAGTGCTCAGCAATTGTTTGCCCAAGGCAACCGTGAGAGATTGCGAGCTCATTATTTGAGTTCCTTGGTGCGAGCTACAGAAAGAGCCAATCAATGAGTAGGACAAGCTTGACGTTCCTCTCAATTCAGGTACAAATTTTAGGCAAGTTTCTTCCTGCCTCTAGGTCCTGACCTTCATTTTCTGAGAGCATTTACTGTAAAAAACTTGTAATTGTAAATTCATCCTATGCCCTCCTGAGATACAAATATTTTTAAAAGCTTCGTCGGTTCTACAACCCAGGACTGTCTTCAAGACCTGGGAGCCAATCTTTTGAAATGTAATGAACGAAGAAGAAAACACCCGTATCTTCCAGGCCCTGTGGAAAGGTAGGAGCCTCACTTAGGCAGGCACCTTGTTCCAACTTGTAGAACCACCTCCTGTCATTAAATAAGAGCGAGTTAACTTTTCCTTTGATTAAGGCCAATTTGTAAACACGAGTGGTCTATGATGCGCCCTACTTCAACACAAAATCTCTAAGGGCTCTTTGTTTCTTTCTGGGTAGTTGAGCTCAGAGTTCTGTATTTTATTAGGATTATCTGGCATAATACAATACAATACAATACAATACAATACAATACAATACAATACAATACAATACAATACAATAGTTTAACTTTGACATCACTAACATGGAATTTTGGCTTGAGCAGATACTGACAGCAACAACAACAAATTTGACCAGAAGCCAAAGTTAATATTAGGGGGACCGGAAAATGATGTCGTTAAAGTAATGACATGTTAAGGGCGGAAGCGGAAGCAAATCCGTGTCAGACAGTACAGGAACTGTCAAACACTCTTAACCAGCCTTGGTCGACCATCCAAGAACATTTGCAGCAGATTGGTAAAGTAAGCAGAGCAGGTGTTTGGGTCCCACATAAACTATCCGAAGAAAACAAAGCTAACCAGTCCACCACATGCAACTTATTGCTTCAGCGGCACAATACAGAAGCATTTTTTGATCGCTTGATCACTGGAGCTGAAAAATGGGTCCTCTATGATAATCCAAAACGCAAAAGGCAGTGGCTCTCTCTGAATGAATCGCCACGAAGTACAGCTAAGCCAGGTTTACACCCCCAAAAGGCACTTTTGTGTGTTTGGTGGAGTATTCGCGGGGTCGTTCATTTTGAAGTGCTGAAACCTGGACAAACTGTGAATGTAGACCTTTACTGTGAACAATTGGATCGAGTAAATCAATCTTTAATTGAAAAGTGCCCAGCGATTGTCACCAGAAAAGGCGTTATTCTGCAACACGATAATGCAAGACCGCACTGTGCAAGACGAACCCTGGAAAAAATTAATGAATTGCGGTGGGAGGTATTGCCTCACCCACCATACTTGCCCGATATTGCGCCATCGGATTTCCATTTATTCCAATAACTACAACATTTTCTAAGTGGCAAAAAATTTGACAATTTGGATGATGTCCAAAATGCCATCTCCAGATATTTTGCTCAAAAACTAATTGATTTTTATCGATCCGGCATTGAAAATTTGCACACTAGATGGCAAAAGGCTTTTGATAACAAAGGTGATTACATTACTGATTAAAAATAAAAACTTGTTAAAAATTTATCTGTTTGAAGTTAATGTAAAAAAAATGACATTACTTTCCGGTCCCCCTAATATTTGTTCTTTTTTAAAAAACGTACACACTCAACAAATTGTTTAGAATTTCTACTTGCTTAGCACTGTGCCAAATTATGAGTATTGGAGAGTAGACAAATACGATCTGATCCTTGCTCTCATAGCATTTACATTCAAATGGAGATAACAAAATAAATTGGACTCATTTTGAATGCTGAAGTGTGTTATAAATGACGAGAATGTGATCTATGGTAAAAATGTTGTAAAGGACTGTTGTACATAGTAGAGTGGACAGGATAGTGTGTAGCTGCTTGGGGGTAACAGATTAATGTAGTTGCTCCTGCCTGGTAGAATTGCAGGTACTAGGCATCTTAATGCTGGATTCCAGTGTGAGGAAGACCATTGCTGACACACCCTAATTTTAGCTTCCAGCTTGACATTTATCAGCAGTAAAGGGGCTCTTTGGATTTCTTATCTCCCTTATTCACAGCCTTATTAAGAGATACATGTAGAATAGGGTTGGTACTTAATGCCACTCTCCCCCACCCTTTAAAAAAGTCTAATATTCAACACATAAAAAAACAAAAAAAAAAAGTGCATCATCTTTCATTCCTTATACTATCATATTTTACAATTGTATTCCTTATCTTGATTACTAGCATTATTTTTCTCCAGGGTGCACCCTGTTGGCTTCTTTCCTGTTGGCTTCCCATATGTAGCAGTCCTTGCCAGTAACTGGAACATGCAAAGTGCTGAGTAATTCTGAAATAGCAGAGTCAAACTAGTGGTTCCAAAAGATTAGAGCACACCATGTTCTAAGTTTCTCCAAATGTGACTCTCAAGACACCTGAATCAGAATCAGAATCAGAAATGGCATTTGTTAAAAATGCAGGTTCCAGGTCACTATTCCAGAAGTTCTGAGCCAGAATTTTTGTTAATGGGAATATGGACAATGTATGCATTTTTCTTAAACTCTCAGGGTGATTTTCATTTACACCAAAGTTTAAGACTCTCTTTCCTTTCTCTCGCCAATTGTATCCAGATGTTATCAAACCGTCTTCACTTCCCTAACATCTTTTTTAATAATCAACTCTTCTCTGTTCCCTGCTTCTGACAAGGAATCATTTTTTATATTGCTAGGGCTATACACTAGCCTGCTTGGCTCCCAGCCCTATATACCTTCAATTAAACTCTATACATTACAGCCAGGGTAAAATGTCAAGTTCAGATCTCTCTTAACGTAGCAAACAAATATCTTTTCCACCGACAAATATTCTCAGTCCTCAACAACAGACAAAGCAACTGCAAATTATTGTGTGTGTTTTTGTTTTGTTTTGTTTTTTCCTGCAGAATACCATATTATTTGTAAAACATCATGAAACAGTAGTTGCAATTCCATCATAGGAACTAGGAGCAAGATTCCAGGGAAAAAGTATTATATTTTGCTTGTGTAATATAAAATGGCAATTTTGGGTACATATCTCTATTTAAAAGACAAGTTGGCAAACTAAGTATAATAGGTATTTCTGATTTTTTTCAATTAATAATAATAATACTTGTGCATTTATTTGTTTTCAGTTGGCTTGGCAAGCCCTCGAGATTTAAAAACATATAGGGGAGAAAAATTCTGAGAACATGAAATTTATATCAATTTACTTAAATTAATTTGCATACTAGAAAAAGACCACCGTTATTCTAATTTATCAGGGAACACTGATAGCTGACAGACACCAGTCCTTTGTGGAAATATAGTTAAAAATCACTAGCCTGCTGAATAAAATCTAAATCCAACGGTCATATTGAGTGCTAATTTTGAATATTAATTAAGCAATGTGTGCCAGATATAGGGTTATCAAATGTTAAACTATTATCTTTGTTTTATCCTTACCAAAAAAAAAAAAAGAAAGAAAGAAACTTTGTTATTATTCCTGTTTTACAATTAAGAAAACTGAGACACAGGGTAACCAATATGGTGAAAATCCACATGAGTTGGGCAGTGAATCCAGACAGTCTAGCAGCAGAGGTGAGCTATTACCTGTTACATTTTGTCGTCTCCTAATTAAGGGTTTCCATGATTTGAATCTAGCTTATTATCTCAGTCAACTATTGCTAGAATAATGTTGCATAAACAATAACCAAAAAGATCCTAGTGTCATACAGCAAATAAGCATTTATTTCTCAGATGTCTTTGGTCAAACTGGGATTGACTGATTTCAGCTGACCCTGTATAGGCTTGGTTCCAGGCCACAGGTTTAATTCAGTTTTACACCAGGCCCTTCTCATATTTCTGGGATCACATAACTGTCTGGGTCATGTATAGCTCAAATCTAAGATCAGAACTTCCTGGAGCAGAGTGGGTGAGGGGAAGGAGAATGGTGACTAGGCCTATTAAGAAATGAGGAGCCACTTGTGTCGTTTTTTTAAACAAACACACAAACAATGAAAACGATTGGTTACCCCAAAGTCTGACCTCATGCCCTTGACAGGAATCTCATTGGAGATAGGTATGTTACATAGCCACTTCTAGCTTAGGAATCTGTGAATTTTAATATTTAGATATTCTAATCTCTAGTCAAATTGTGTTTATGTTAGCCAGGAAAAATAAGAACATTTATGTTGATAAGCACTTCATTTTCCTTTCATTCTAATAGAGAACAAGGCTCAATAAATATCCCCTGGTGTCAAAATTCCTTTGTTTGTCCAAGGTAGGAGGTTGGGTCAGCTATAACGGTCACATTTGACAGAAGGAATCTCTTAAACTTTAAGTGGCAGAAAACTTCCATGTCAGGGGATTGTTTATACCCTGAAATCCAAAAGGAAACCAAATTAAATAATCCAGAAGAAATATGAACTGGTCACAAAACCAGGAGGCCAAGAGAATGTATACTAAAAGCTAGAATGTGAAGGCAGAATTGGAATATCAGAGAGACAACTAAAGAGCCAGAAGAAGAAGGGAATAGTGCGGTTGAGATCAGCACTGTATAATCAAGTAGGAACATGAATAAATGTTAGGATTAAATGTCTGTAAGAAAACAATCTTATGTGTATGGTGTAAGTTGGTGGTCTAGCTTCATTTTTTTGCAAGTAGCTGTCCAATTTTCCCAACACCATTTATTGAAGAGACTGTCTTGACTCCACTGTATTCTTTTGCCACCTTTGTCAAATATTAATTGAGCATATTGTCTTGGGTCAATTTCTGGGTTCTCTATTCTGTTCCATTTATCTATCTGCCTGTTCTTGTGCCAGTACCAGGCTGTTTTGATTACAATGGCTTTGTAGTATAACCTGATATCTGGTAATGTGATCCCTCCTACTTTGTTCTTCTTTTTCAAGATTGCTGTGGCTATTCAGGGTCTTTTTTGGTTCCATATAAACTTTTGGAGTGTTTGTTCTAGTTCTGTGAAATATGTTGTTGGTGTTTTGATGGGGATTGCATTGAATCTGTAGATTGCTTTGGGTAGTATGGACATTTTAATGATGTTAATTCTTCCAATCCATGAACAAGGTATATGCTTCCACTTTTTAATATCTTCCTCTATTTCTTTTTTCAATGACCTGTAGTTTCGTGAATCCATAAAAATTCTAGAAGAAAATGCAGGCAACAAAATTTCAGACATCATACGCAGCAAAATTTTCACTGATACAACACCTAAGGCAAGAGAAACAAAGGAAAAAATGAACACATGGGATGACATCAAACTAAAAAGCTTCTGCACAGCAAAAGAAACAACCATCAAAACAGAAAGGGAACCCACTATCTGGGAGACCATAATGCCAATGATGCATCAGATAAGGGGTTAATTTCCAAAATATATATAGTGCTCATACAACTCAATAAAAGGAAGACAAATAACCCAATTAAAAAATGGGCAGAGGACCTAAATAGACACCTCTCCAAACAGGACATACAAATGGCCAAGAGACATATGAAAAAATGCTCAATGTCACTAATCAACAGAGAGATGCAAATTAAAACAACTATGAGGTATCACCTCACACCTGTCAGAATGGCCGCCATCAACAAATCATCAAACAACAAGTGTTGGTGAGGGTGTGGAGAAAAGGGGACTCTAGTACACTGCTGGTGGGAATGCAGACTGGTGCAGCCACTGTGGAAAACACTATGGTGTTACCTCAAAAAGTTAAAAATTGAATTGCCATTTGACCCAGTGATCCCACTTCTAGGAATATACCCTAAGAAACCTGAAACACCAATCAGAAAGAGTATATGTACCCCTATGTTCATAGCAGCACTATTTACAATAGTTAAGATCTGGAAACAGCCCAAGTGTCCATGAGTAGATGAGTAGATAAAAAAGCCGTGGTACATGTACACAATGGAATACTATGCAGCTGTAAGAAAGAAAGATATCTTATCCTTTGAGATGACATGGAAGGACCTGGAGAGTATTATGCTAAGTGAAACAAGCCAAGCAGAGAAAGGCAAATATCACATGATCTCACTTATTTGTGGAATATAAGGAACTAAACAAACTGATGAACAAAATTGACCCAGAGACATAGAGGTGGGGTACAGATAGACAAACCTCAAAGCTGGAGAGGAGGGTGTCAATGGGGGAAAAAGGAGAAACATCTGTAACCAAAACAATAAAAAAATAAAACAAGTGAAAACAAAATCTTAAAAATGGGCTGTGGTTCCTGAGAGGAAAGAAACAAGGTGTGTCCCCATTGCTCTGGATCTCTGCCTTTGAAAAATCTCCCAGCTGTAGTGCAGTGACCTGGAGTTTAATCACAATATGGAGTCTCTGATCTAAAGAGGCAGAGATCAGAGTTCTGGGCTTTTGAAGTGGTTGGAACCTGTGTGGCAGGGGATTAAAAGAAGGAGTGTGTGGAGGTCATAAAGTTCTCATGGGAATTTGCCACAAATCCTTGCTTGAGAGCTGGGTAGTACAATCACAGACAAGGCCACTCAAGTCTTAGTGGCTCTCAGAGGGGAGAGCAGAATAGAGGTATTAAACACTAAGCGGAGCTGGAGGCTTTAAATTATGGCTCAGACATGCTGAATGACCTCCTTAACAGCTCCTAACAACATGGTGATCAAGCTGAATCACTGCTTTATGATAAATGCCATACCCAGAGAAAGGCCAACTCTTGTTACACATTAACAAAGCTTAAAATCAAGTTCTAACAAGATTATTAGAAGAGACAAAGTTAGGAGATTGAATTTAGCCAATTTAGAGGGGTGTGGAAAACATAAAGAGAAACTTTTGAGTCTCAAGAACAGAAATATAAAAATATTCAAGAAAAATGAGCAGAAGCACTATAAACTTATAAGACAATATTACACAATTTAATGTATATGGATTTGAGCCCCCAAAGAAAACTCAGACTATAATATGGCAATGAAATATTTTTGAAAAATGATAGCTGAAAAACTTTGACTTACAGTTCCACAAAGATCAGAGAGCAGTAAGCAAGATAAATACAAAGAAAACCATATTTAGGCATAAAAGATCCACAAATATCAGAGTCCAAAATAGACAATCATGAACTATAGGATAAAATGCATTACATACAGAAGAACAATAATACAAATGAAGGAATACTTGTCATCAAAAACAATGGAGACCAAAAGCCAATGCAGTACCATTTTTAAAGTACTAAAATTATTTAAAATTATTGCTCACGCGGAGTACTACTACCAAAATAGAGCAGTGTTACATGAATGAGATTTTAAATTTATTGGGGTAGCATTGGTTAATAAGATCATACAGACTTCAAGTATACATTTCTTTTACTTATTTTTTTTAAAATATGTTTTTACTGATTTTACAGAGAGAGAGGAAGGAAGAGAGAGATAGAATCATCAATGTAAGAGAGAGACATTGATCGGCTGCCTCCTGCACACCCCCACTGGGGATCGAGCCCACAATCCGGCCTTGTGCCCTGACCAGGAGTTGAACTGGGACCTCTCAGTCCATGTGACGATGCTCAATCCACTGAACCACACCAGCCGGGCTAAGTGTACATTTCTGTGATATGTGTTCTGTGTATTGCATTGTATGCCCACCACCCATCTTAAGTGTTTTAAATTCAAAGATAAATTGTTTAAATAGTATGAGTACAAGAATGCCTGTGAGAGTAAATGCAGCTTCAAGTTAGGGTTTCAAAATATGTGTGTCTGAGAAAACTACCAAGATTATATACTTATTTATTTTGTAAGGAATGGGTTGAAAAAGCTTTGTACAACATAGTGATGAAAACTCCAGTATTACTGTATTATTAAAAAGTGGCAGTGAGGGAGGAAATATTTTGGTCTGGGGAATTTAATCTCATTCTGGAAAAGAATCTTGCAGATTTATACTTTGGAGTGACAGATCTTCAGTGTCTGCAAACTGCAGGTTCTTGGCATATTCAAATTAAAGCAAGTATTAGACATTCATCTGTGATCACTAGAAAGTGGTCTTTTGATAAAGGTGAAAGTGTCCAATTAGGATAAATCAAACTTTTTAACTTTTTGATTTTCAGATAGAGAAAGAATCTCGATAACTCTTTGTGGTAAGGGGAAAGGTGGGGAAAACCGAACACTGAAAGTAAATAGTTCTATAACACCAATTTAATATACAGACTGGGGCTAAAGTAGGTTTACAGTTGTTTGTATGGAAAACAATACAATAGTTAATAAGTAATAATACAATAATAAGTGTTTCACATACTCACACCTGTAAACCTACTTTTGCCCCACCCTGTATTTCTAAATATTATTTTAAGCTGTGAAAAAATCAGTTCAATTATTTAAGAATAACTGCTTTTGAACTTCAAACAGATGTATTTCAGGAAACGTATTTTATTTATTTGAATCTAAAGGACAGATTTTTAGTAGAAAACCAGATTTGATTGCATTAGAATTTTTTACTCTTAAGTTAACATGATTGCTTTTTCAAAACCAGTGTACCAAGGTGGTGAATGGGTCTTTCCTGTAACTGAGAATTGGTAACTAGGAACCAAAACTGGTGATAAGAAAGCTTAAGTCCCCTGTATTCTAGGGATTGCTGAGAACAAATGAAGACCAGATACTTCTTGGGGTTTATTTAGAGGACAGTGTCACTCCTGTTTTCCTATGGACTCAAAGATGTCCTCAAGGAGAAAGGTGGAGAAAGAGAGACTTGATAGAGGATGGTTGAAGGTAAAGAGCAAGAAAAAAATAAACCACTTCAAGTTTCTAGTCCATTAAGTTTACATTCAGTAAAATGGTTGCATTAACTCAGCAATTTTCATTATCATTTTTGGACTTTATTCCACTGAGGCTGAGACGGGATCCTCAGCAGCATAATGCCATGTACCTGCAAGTTGGGCTTTCATGTAAGAATGATGTATAATACATACAGAATTCCTTTTTGGAGATAGAAGAGTTAGAGGGTGTAGCTTTGAAGCTTCTGCCTCACATAGCTTAAGAAACATAAAAAAATAAATATTGTCCAGCCGGTGTGGCTCAGTGGTTGATGTTGCCCCTTGTACCAAGAGGTCACCAATTCAATTCCTGGTCAGGACACATGCCCAGGTTGTGGGCCCGATCCCCAGTGGGGGGCATGCAGGAGGCGGCCAATTGATGTTTTCTGTCATCAATGTTTCTATCTCTCTCTCCCTCTCATTTCCTCTCTCTGTAAAATCAATAAAGGAAAAAAAAAATTTTAATAAAAAAATAAATTATTATATAATGGGATAGTAGTTGAAAATATTATTAGAATTTTTTTTTTTTTAGTTTTTAGCTATGAAAAATAATATGCAATGTTAAACAACATCACACAAGCCTATACCGTATGACCTGGGCTTATCAATAAATAAATCAATTTATGGCTTAGCATAATTAGAGTTATGTTGTGATCCAATAGGACAAAAAACTATTATCTTACATCTCCAAAATGTTTTAAGTAAACTCTCAGTATATGTTGTTCTAGGCATAGCCCTCATAAAAAAATCCCCAAAGCAAGTATTTTTTTTGGTTTATTTAATGCAGACAAGTCAAAACTATAATAGCTTAAGCTCTGCTATGATCATTACATTATCTTTCACTGGCATTTACTAGAAAATGATGTGTTTATGTTTATATTTTTAAGTACTAAGAAAATCAAGATAATATTTAGAGACAAACATCATGATCACTACAAAGGTTAATTATTTTATAATTTCCAAGGTTTCATGTCAGAACTTTCAATGTGAGTTATTCAGCATTCTATGATTTTTCTACATAATTCAAAGGGCCCCAATGTTTCCATCCATTTTTTAAAAAATCGCTTTTAAATTATTTAAATTGAAATTACTGAATATTCATACTTTCTTAAATAATTTTAAGTGATAATTACCAGCAACTTATTAATGTACATTTTATAAATTAGGCATATGTATAAATAGCAACAGGTCATTCATTCTCTTAGAGAGTGGGGCCATAGCATGAGCATCACCTGGGGAATTTGTTAGAAATAAAAATTCCAGATGTTAGTCCAAACTATTGAATCAGAAACTTTGGGCTGGACAGTCTGATTTTACAAGTTCACTTTGTGACCTGGAAGCACACTACAGTTTAAGAACAACTACAGTAGGGTATTGCTACTAGGAAAAGATTAAAACAGATTAATAAGATTAGTTGTTCTCTGTAAATCGAATCTTCTGATTGTAAAACTAGTTTCAAGCTTGGCTATAGATTAGAATCACCTGAGGGACTTTAAAAAAGACTGACTCCAGGGCCACAACACAAACTAAGTGAGATTCTCTAGGGGCTGGGACTCAGACATATTTTGTAAAGCATCCCAGATTATTATAATGTACGGTCAGATTTGTGTACCATGCTTTACAGAGTGAGCTCTTGGAAGAAAGTAGTGCCCTGTGGGAGCAATAAAAACATTTCCTAAATATCAGGGTCACCTTTTGAGGGGATAGCAGATGAAGGTACTTGACTGTAGATGCCACAGGTACCCACTGCCTAGGTCATTCCACATTCTTCCAACACTGTGCAGATGCCACAGGTACCTGCTGCCCTGGTCATTCCACATCCTTCCAACCATTTGGAATGGCCAAAGTTAATACATCCCTAGGTTGTTCTCCACCTCCCACAATTTACACCAGATCTGAAGAACACAGCTCTTTCTGTTCCCAATTTTTGAGCTTGTTTTGTAGACGTTAATGGATTTCATGCAATTAATTATTCACCCTTGCTTCTTATACATCTGTCCAATGTAATGTCAAAAAAAGAAAAAGAGAAAGAAAGAAAGAAAGAAAGAAAGAAAGAAAGAAAGAAAGAAAGAAAGAAAGAAAAGACAGCATCTAAATAGACAGCATCCCTGCCCTTTAATCCTAGATGTCAGTGGCACCATCTACCCCCGTAGTGACAACCAAACATGTCTCTAGGCATTGCCCTGGGAGACAAAATCACCCTCATTTGAGAACCACTAGTGAATACTATTCTGTCTTCTCTCATTATGTATTAAGTTTATCTGTTGAATTTCACATAAATGGAATTAGATGATGTGCATTTTGTTCTATCTTTGTCTATATACAACCCATTATTGTGCTTGAGTGTAGATCTGTCCGTGCTGTTAGGGTAGATATTTTTTAACCATGGTTGTGAGGTTGATCTGTGTAGATGTTAATTTATTTTATCATTAATGCAGCATTCTATTGTATAAAGATACTATAACAAATTTAATCCAGTGTCTTGCTGATGGACATTTGGGTGTTTTCGAAATTTGACTATTATGAATGAAGCTAATATGGCCATTTTTGTACATGTCATTCTCTGGGTGTGCACTTATTTCTATTGTTGTTGGTGTTGATGTTGATGTTATGTTGATGTTGGTGTTCATTAAAACTAAGAAGTTCTCTTATGAAAATATGGCCATTAAGAGAGTGAAAATACAAATTATATGCTGAGAGAAAATATTTCAGTACATATTTTCATTAAGGAACTCATATCCAAATGTATAGAGAGAGCTCCTATGAATCTATAAGAAAAAGACAAACTGGAAAAATGAGCAAAAATCTTGAACAGGCTCTTGACAAAAGAGAATATATAAAGCTATCAATAAGCACATGAAAACATGCTAAACCCAACAGTCATAAAAAACATGCAAGTTAAATCAATAATCAGGTAACCGTTAGCCACCAAAGTGGAATGACTGACATCCCAAAATATTGGAAAGGATATGAAAGAACTGGATCTTTCACATTGCTTACCCTGTGAAACACTCTCAGTGTGAAACATCCATAAGTGCTCTAACTAAAAATATTTGTGTTGTTTCTAGTATTTTGTAATTATAAACAATGCAGCGATAAACATTCTTGTACTTTCATCTTTGTATCTGTGTGAAACTGGTTTTTAATTTCTAAAACAGCCTGTTTCACTATGACTTATAGGAGCTTTTTATATATCATGGATATTAACTCTTTTATATTATATGTGTTGAAATTTTTTCTTCTTGTACCATGTCTTTTAATTTTGTTTATAAGGTCTGGTAATATAGAGAACTTTTAAATTTTATTGTTTTCAAATTTATCAGTTCTTCAATGCATCTTGTTCAAGTCATGTTAAAAAACTCTTCCCTTATCTCAGGAATAAGATAAAAATAGAAATTTAAAAATATTTTAATTACTATATGTTTTTCATAAAAATTGAAATTGTTAAATAAATTATGGTGTATTTTCATTATGGTATAAGGCTGGAATTATCCCCTATTAGTCATAACTGTTGAAGTGAAATTTTCTCATTTCCATATACTATTTCCCCATGTGTGTGTGTCCTTTTCTTGGCTGCCTCACTGGCTTTTTTTGATCTATTTGTCAATTGTTGTAATAATGCAATATTTAAAAATACTTGAAATTTAATTTAATTTATTTTTCTTTTCAAAATTTCCTGGCTATTCTTGAATATTTACCCATCCAGATAAGCTATAAAACAAAATTTGTTGTCTTCCTCCAAAAAATACTTTCTGAGAATTGGATTGAAACTGGCATTTGCTGTAGAGTCATTTATGTTTTTACGATATGGATCTTCTTATCTAAAAGTATAGTATATGTTTCCCTTTTAAGTATTTTAGCAAAGATTTGCAGTTTATTTTATGGATCTTACAAATTTCTTTTTTGGTTTATTCCTATGTGTTTTATTGTTTTGTTGCTATTGTGAATTTTAATTATTTTCTCATTTTCAAAAAGTATATGAAAAAGACCTTACTTTCAGCATACTACTATTGTGATTGGCACTTTACTTAACTCTCCTATTAAGTATAGACTTGGAAATAATGAAAATTTGCCTCAATATTTTAAAATTTTTAATTCTCATTTATTTCAGTTATATTGCTTCAGTGCCATGTCAAATTCTGGAATTCTTGAAATGTTAGTTGACATCTTTGTATCTTTTTCTTTTTTTCTTTTTTTAACTTAAATGGCATTGGTTTTAGTGTTTTAATTACAAGTACACAGAGTTTGTACTTGTTTTCTGGGTATGGTTTTATCATCATAAGTAAGTTTCCTTCAAGTGCAAAATTACTAAATGTTGAATCTTTTATTGCCATTCCACTCAATGTACATACATCCTCTGAAATGAGCATGATATAGGAAGACAGGAATATCTATATTCAGATAAACTCAGTTTCTGTTTGCCTCTCATTGTGCAAGACTTTTCTAAAATGACTTTTTATTCTAGTGTTTAAATGTATGCATTTTTAAACCAACAGGGCCCCTAAATGCAAAGCAAATATTTAATCTGTTGTAATTTTGTGACATACTGAGTAATATAGTATTGCCCTGGTTTATAAACACAAATCAACATATTATGTTGTCATGAGCATTTTAAGGGGTTGCAGGAGTAATTTCATATAAAACAAATTTTTACCTTAGACACTGAGTTCAGAACCTAATCTTCTTATAAAATGCAATTCCACTGCAGCTTTATAAGTGAAACGCATCTGTGATTTTCTATTTTTTGTGCTGTGTTTGTCAGCATCAGGTGTCAGGGTTCAGTTAGATTTCTAAAATTAGACTCAGACTGCAAAGCAATTAAAAAAATCTATGCTCTTAAATATTTTAAGTAACATGGAATAAGAAATAAAAGATCATTAACTAGCTTTTCTACTGATTTTATATAATTAGGGGCTTATTTGCATTTCTTACATTTTTCACTTAGCTCTGGTAGTTTATGCTACCATATATTTCTCAAATAAATATTTCTAAATTTAACTTAATATAGTTTTTCCCCTTATAATTTTGTTTCCCTTTATTAATTTTAGAGAGAGAGGAAGTGAGAGAGAGAGAGAGAGATAGGAACATCGATGAGAGAGAACATTGGCCACCTCCTGCATGCCCCCCACAGGGGATTGGCCCACAACCTGGGCATGTGTCCTGACCTGGAATCGAACCAGTGACCTCTTGGTGCATGGGTCGATGCTCAACCACTGAGACACACTGGTTGGACTCCCCTTATAATTTTTAATCTTATTTTTATCTGTCATTGTATTCCTGGTAAAATTGGTAATGCTTATCTCTGTTTATTTTCTTTATTAGGCTAAGTAGAAATTTGTCTATTTTGTGGGTCATTTCAAAATTCCAACTCTTAGTCTTATAATCATGCCATCTTTTTTTTTTTTATAATGTGGAAAAATCACAACATGAGATTTTTTTGTCTTAACAAATTTTAAGTGTATAATACATTCTTGTTGACTAGAGAGAGGTACATATTGTACCTATTAGTTTATTCATCTTACTTAACTGAAACTGTATTCCTATTGATTAATTAATCCCCATTTCTTACTCCCTCCAATGTCTGATAACCAGCATTCCAGTCTTTGATTATATAAAATTGACTATTATATAACTCATAAAAGTAGAATCATGAAGTTTTTATCTTCCTGTGTCTGGTTTATTTCACTTAGCATAACGTCCTCAAGGTACATCCATGCCATCACATATGCAGAAATTTCTTGTATTTTAAAGGCTGAATAGCATTCCATTACATGTATATGTCATGTTGTCTTTATCCATTCAACTGTGCATGGATGATTAGGTTGTTTCTGCATCTTAACTCTTGCAACTTGTACTGTAGTAAACATGGAAGTACTGATATCTCTTTGAGATCCTGATTTCTTTTGTTTATATACCCATAAGTGGAGTTGCTAGGTCATATGATAGTTCATTTTAAAAAATTAAAGAAACTTCTATTGTTTTTCAGAGTGGCTGCACCATTTTGTATTCCCACCAACATTTTAAAGGATTCTAATTTCTCAACATTCTTACCGACATTTGTCTTTTATTTCCCCCAAAGCCTTCCTGACAGATATAAGGTGATATCTCATTGTGTTTTTGATTTGCATTTCCCTGATGATTAGTGACAATGAGTTGTTGTTTTTTTTTATATTATCTATTGGCCATTTATATATCTTCTTTGCAAAAATGTCTATTCAAGTCTTTAGCCCAGTTTTTAAATCAAGTTATCAGGTTGGTTAACCTGGTTATTGAGTTGTAAGAATTACTTATATAATTAGACGAACCCTTATTGGATATATAATTTGCATATACTTCTCCCAGTGAGTCAGTACCTTTCAGTCTATTGATTGTTTCCTTTACTGTGCAGAATTTTTAAGTTTGATGTGATCAAAGTCTCAAAGCCAATTTTGCAGAATTAGAAGAAAATAACCGATATCAAAACTCTTTCAGTTTACGAATGTCACTGACAGAGTAGAGCCGTTCCCTTTCTGAAACCATGATCCTTTGCATCCTGGACATTTAAAACAAAAGGTTCTATTTTGGTTTTCAGAATTTTACTAATTTTATTTCATTATGGTGTCTAGGATACATGGCAGGCACTAAGATTCAGGATGATCTCTATAAAAACTGTAAATGTTTACATTCTGCAATGAGGCATATTGTCCTTTCTCCAAGTAATACTGGCTTCTTGAACTACTCTATATGCATAAGTTGAAGGTAGTAATAGTACTGGGTAATTGGAGAAATAAAATGAGTAAAGGTATGTAAAATTCTTCAAACAATGCCTGGAATTTTGTAAGTACCATATAAGTTTCCCTTCCTGTACCCTGTCCCTCTCATGATCCTGACAAACAGGGGTATTACTAGGGAGGTCTCAAGCTGTCACTGGGACCCTCACTTTCAATCCAGAGATTATTTTCCCAGAATGTATTCTGCATTCTTAACATGATCATCTTGTTTCTTAAGATATTCAGCTGAACACTCCAGATTTGGGATCTATCACTTTGCCAGGATCAATTTATTGGATAATATTCAAGTTGAATTATAGCCTACCTATTATTAACTAAGAGATCATTTCAAAGTATTTTAACCACAAAAAGGAAATGTCAAAATTGTTGGTCCTTTTATGGGAAAAGGAAATATGTTTGATTTAAAGGCTATAGTGTTGATTAACCCAAGAAAGTAATAGAGAGAAAACATTAGCAAACGGTTTGATTGCAGACTCTGCTATGTATGCAATAAGTCCAGAATATACCTCCAACACAGGTTTAGACTTAATATACATAATTTGTTTAGAAATAAATTTTTCTTATTGTAAAAAATACTTTAATATTATAATAATTTAATCAGAAACTGTTAAGGAAGTAAAATTATAAAGCAACTAAAAAGACATAGAAATCCCTATACTGAACTTGGAAATACTCTTCCTAGTGATTGGCCTGTACACATAATATATTTCATCCAATCTAAGATAACATCAGTTGTAAGATGCTGCATTATGTTATGAACCATTAAGAAAGAAAAAATATGCTTCCAATTAAAACTATGATAAAATGCTTGCCTATGACATATTTTTACTTTATGCATTGAAAGGACTTTGGTAGATATATAACACATACTTTCATCATATAGGGCACTTGTAGAGGCAGAAAAAAAGATAATGTAACAAAGTGAACTGGTTGAGATATTCCTAAATTGTCTTTACATGAAGTGCTGACTCTATTGAATCGCTTTTTGTCTCAGAGTGGTCAATTTACATGTTGTTCCCCATAATATCTGCTGTGACTACAAGAGCATAGTTGATGCAGTATTTCTTAGAAGAGTGTTCTATTGTGTTCTCTGATGTCTTTCTTTAAGCTGCTGGTACCCTTTCTGCAGGTTTTGATGCACATTCACAGGCAATTGTAGATAAATCAGTTTTGCTATCTTATCAACAAAAATGTTAAGATCCACTCCAATTTCAGAGTTGTTAGGACATGAAAACAGTGTGAGCATCATTTGCATCCAGTCAGGAAACAGAATTGCCAGGAAATTCAACAGAAACAATTTAATAGAGAACTACTTAGAATAATGTTAGAGAGCTAAAAGGCAAATAGAGGTAGGTAAGACAACAAGAGAGATAAGCCCCTGAAAGAAGTTGCTCTCACTTTCAGGGCAGAGGAATAAAGGAATGAGGTGGTGTTATTTGTGCACATGAGTCACCATGCCTGGCAGAAGCTGGAATCACCGGAAGGAGCCTGAATCGTGGAGGGAGAGACTGGTTGGAGCTAGAGCCATGGAGGAGATACCTGGCTGAAGATGCCTTCTACAAGGGGAAAAGGAGAGAGCCATCTTGTCCTTCCCCAATTGCTCACATATGTCTTCTATTTCTTGAAAATGAAAGGAAGCCAGCTGGCAAGAAGCCTAGGGAATAGAGTTTGCAGGGTCAGCTGAGCAAGGGATGGATGAGAAATGGATCTGAGAGCAAACATGGAAAAGACTAGCAAAGTAAGCATTGTAGAATTGATTACATATGGTATTTCTCTATCACTATACTTTTCCCTACAATGAGCGTGATCATAGAATACATGTACTTTTATAAAACAGGTTTTATACTCACAATATATCTTGCATGTATATGTCTGACCTAGCTCTGTTTGTCTTTTGTTGTTGTTGTTGCATTGGCTATTGTATTTTTTAGATAATATTTATTAAAGACTCATAAACATGTTTGTACTTCTATGTAGCTCTATAAACCTTTACTCATTTTTATGTTTTCTTTGCACAATGCACATTTTTGTTGACTTCCCCTTAAAAATACAAGCCCCCTCAGATGCTTTTGTATTTCTTGCTTATTTCTAATAAAAATAATGTTTTGCTTAGTCATTTTAAAATTTTACTATCTATTAATCATTAGCATGTATATACTTATTAAACTAGAATCAGAATAATAAAATAGACATTCAGATTATAATAATTCTTAAGGAGGCCATTTGTTATGGTGGAAATCTCATGTTTTCATTTTAGAGTTTTATGCATGTTTTACTCTATTTTGTAATTCCAAATGCTAACTACTGATTAGTTGTCAAGTTATTTAAATTTTAAATTTCAGTTTCTCCTGCTACCTAATGAAGTAATGAGTCACACTTCTTACTTTATTGTGAAACTATATAAAATATGCCTAGCACATAGCATACACTCAATATTGTTCCCATCTCTCCAGCATCATTCTTAAAAATTCCATGCAGTTTCCCCTATTTTATGTTCAACAAATGGCATACTTACAACCAATTTACTCCCAGTGAGTTCATATGTTCCCTGCTACTAAAATTTAAGAACCTGCCTAGGAACAAACACGAGGAAAATGTAGTCTACAAAGAAATAATGTGATCTGTAGAAGTTGATTTGTTGAAAGCAGCTGAATTGTCAACTCCTGCTTCATGTTATATGGTAGGATTCAATGATGCAGTCTAACTATTGCTTTGTTTTGATTTTGATAGTGCAGGGCTCTGGAACTAGGAAGAGGGAATTTATATTCATAAGTACTTCTTTAGTACATTAATATTAATTTAGTCACCCATTCTTTCATCCACTTATTCATCCATTTATTTATTAACTTAGTAAGTGTTGCCTGCTAATGTCAGATACTACTACACTGTGTACAGCAGAGAGAGAGACACTCACAACAATCACAGTATTGCAGCTTACAGGGTTAGGAATACTACTATAAATAATTATACAAAAGTATGGAAATGTAATTCCTGATCTAAAAAACTATGTAAAAGTAAAAGATGCAGCTAGAAATCATAAAAGGCACTCTGATTTAGTTTGTCAATTAAGGGAACGGTTTCTGAAAAAGAGACAGTTAAGCTTAGACATGAAAGATTAGCAGAAGTCACAAAAGAGAGTGGAATAAGAGTTGGATGAAATAATTGGCTAATTTATTCATTTTTAAGCAAGCTTCTGCATTTACAAACTCATAATCCTATTAACTTAATAGATATTCCATCTAAAATGTTTAGTAAACTCTGTTCTTAACAATTAGTAATCTAGGCTTTCTATGTCAACTTTTCTAGTTGAAGGATAGGCTCCCTTAAAGTATGATGATTTCAGTATTGAACTCCTTATATTTTGTGGAAATATCTGTTAAGAATAATATTAGACAGTGTAGAATTTTGTTGACTTTACTTTGTCCTTTATTTAGTGACTTGGACTAATTATGGCTACATATAGCTATAGTATTTGTAGCCATAATTAAAAGTGACCAAAACTCAAAATATTTTAATAAAAATATAATTTATTGGTCCATGTGTCACAAGTCTATGTTTAAATCTTATTCTTGACTGGATGGATCTAGGTAATTTAAAATGTTATCAGAATGCTCCAAATTCACCTCACACATGTACAGTACCTGAGATGAGAGCTATTTAGAATCAACATAGATACCTCATTATTGACTTTTATACAGTACTTATGTTTTAATACATTTTTAAACATTCACATTTAGTAGGCAAAAATCTGCCACTTTTTCTTGAACTGGAAACATGTCCTTTTTAGAGAGAATAGAAGGATATATATTCCCTGTTATGCAATTGACAGGAATTTATTTTCTTAAACTTGGAGCCAAGTGAATTGATGATATAATTAACGTCAGAAAAAATAACCCCAGATCAACTATTCCAAAAGTAAATTTTGGCTTTTGCTGCATGTCTTTCAACAATTTATTGTTTTGTATCCAGCAATTGACATATATATATTTATATATTGGAATACATTCTTTAATATTTTATTATTAAATATCTGTGGTGCTTTACTGGAGAATATAAAAGCACACAAGTACACATTTTTAAAAAAATCAGGAAGTGTGACTAAAATGGGATGCACATATTTTCTAGACTAATTTTCTTGTTGCTGTCATTTTTGCTATAGACCTTTAAAACTTTTAGCATTTTTGCATTCATTTGATTTGATGGTATGATTTCCCAATAGATTCTACGGCCTGCTTTCATGAATTCTATGTCCTACCTTAGTGCAGAAGTGTATATTTATTATAGTATATATATGTGTGTTTAATGTGTATATTAAATATATATTAAAAACTATAACAGAAACAAATCATATAACTTTGTCTAGTAAAGATATTTATCTTTGGTGCCCATGAGTAATAAATGTGCTTCTTTGAGAAACTGGCTAACCTTCAGATTTTGGAAACTATGGGTCAAGTAACTGGTTGTTTCCTCTGGCTTTACTGTTATAGACAGTGCATTGACAAATTGGAGACTTGATGTTAGCTAATGTAGTCTAGGGCATGCATTTTGTGTAACTTTTTAATTTATTCTATTGTCTCTACCCTTATTTACCTGTGCCACAAATTATTCACTTCTTTTAGATATGCATTTTTTATACTATATATTTTTATAAGATTCCCCAAATAATTTCCAAAAGCACTGAGTGTACAAATATAAATGAATAAATAAATAATAATAGTGACTGAGGTAGCTATTGTTTGTTTTATAAATATTTCTTTCAAATGGTCCACAGTTTTAAAGTTCTTTCAGAAATGTTTTAAAATATCACACTTTTTAGTAGTGTTTATTGTAATTATTTATTTTTAAAATGTAAAAGCTACTAAAGTTTTCTTAGTAAAGTAGTAAGAGAAGAAGGGGTTAACATTGAAAAATAGATTCAAAGGATTTCAATGGTGAAGCAGGGAAGTTCTCTTCTCCCCTTAGGTTTGAAAAAATACTTTAGGCATCACTGCTTTTGGTAGATGTACTATTTTGCAGTCACTTGTTCAGAAAATCTAACAAAATTGAATATACTACCCAGAACGCATCTATTCTGTCTTCTGCTTATAAGTGTAATTATGAGTTTCTGCTTTGGAATACATTTTAGTGCACACCAATGTACTTTTGCATGTGTGTGTAACTAAGCTTTGCCTTTTAGTAAAATTGCAGCCATTTATATAGTCCCTATTTTGATTTCTTTTAGTTTTAAAGTTGCATTCGTAAAAAGTTAATAATAGATACTGCTTCTTCTGTTGCTGTTTGGTACAATTGGGTTGCCAATTGTTATTGTATTGTGATAGGATGTACTAATGAATGGAAAAAAAATTAAAGTGGGAATTGACTTTTCTTTTTATGTCCTAAGTAGGACTTCTAATCTATAATGCCATCTATAGAATAATCATTCTAATGTACTGTTAGTGGGTAAGACGAAAGCCAGAGCCTTGGGCATAGCATATCTAATAAGCAAACTCCAGAGATCTTCTGTAAACTATTTCTTCCAAGCCACATATTAATTGTGCTGTAATGGAAACATTGAGTGTTAATCAAGAGATAAGAATGACAATTCTGTTCACATTACACAAAACTCTAGAAGCAACAAGTTAGGCAAAAATTACAAAGCACCAATATATCTATGTCTCTATCTGTGTCTCTATCTATGTCTCTATCTATCTATCTATCTATCTATCTATCTATCTATCTATCTATCATCTATCTATCTATCTATCTATCTATCTATCTATCTACTTATACCTATACCTTATATCTGTATCTATATCTATATATCTAATCTTAACAAAAGCTACTACAGTTCTTCTATATGGGTAGCATGAATGTACAGAATATGCTATGTCCTTAGACAAAAACTGAAGAGGCTTCTCTCATCACATAATTTGTCCCAGCCCAGGCCTAAGCTTAGTTCTGTGCCTGATGTATGTTAAGTGCTCAGTAAATACTTATAGAATATTTGATGACACTTTAAAGAAAAAGGCCCTGTACAGTGGACCTGTGACTCAGAAACAGCTGGCAGGGAAGAAAAATGAAGTGCCCAGGTTGCCAAAACCAAGTTTGTTGGAATAAAAAAAGTAAAGTTTGGTCACTCCTAGTCAGAAAGCTGACAGACACAGCTCTGTTCACAGTATGGGTGATTTAATGCTGGGCTAGATGTGTTTATTGCTCTACTCTGCATCTGCTAGAAATGTCAGAGGTAGGCGGATCCTTACAGAGGAAAAGAAAATGTGAGCGTCACTTCATTCATGTTTGCAATGAATTGTTAAACTGTAAAGACTTCACTCTTAATACACAAAGATAAAAAACCTGTGAATCTTTCTATAGGCTGCTAACAGCCTTAGGGACAAACTCTCCAAGTAGCAGGAAGGCAGAGAAAAGTAGAACTAAGTTACTTCAAACTGAAGATTCTAGTGGGCCTTAGAGTGAATATTTAAAAGGAGTATCTAATAGAAGCTATATTCTTTCCACCTTTGGAGAAGCTCAGTGTCACTGTGTAAAATAGTCTCTAAAGTACTACAGAGGTATGCTTTTGGGGATATATAACCAAATAAAAGAGGTAAAGGCATGCTTCTAGGTTCTGCTAACTCCCTCTCAGAGTGTTTGGACATCAATCCCTTTGACTAATTTCCTCATGTCGCTGCATTACTACTTTATCTGTCAGGATTTGACCTAACAAAGTATAATCACTGTAAGTGATGTAGAACAGAAATTTATTTTGGAGACTTTCACCTCACACAGCTGTGGGAGCTGGTGCAGACGTCTGTACAAAGTTATTGCTGTGCATCTTGTACGAGGCCTCAAGTCTCACAGGTTAGCTAGGTCAGCAGTCTGGACGAAAAGCTGGATGTACAGTAGGGGAGAACATAAAACTTGGAACCTATGAGGACAAACTGCAACCCATAAGACCAAATGGAGACCCACATGTGTCTTTTATTGCACATACCTGTAGGAGAAGCTGGTGCCTTTTGCCATGGTTAAGTTTTTCAGTGATGGCATTTCATCAGCTTACTCCCACGCTCCCGCTCACACTCTTCAACTGTCTACAGCGCATTAAAGCATTCTCCAAAATATATTTTTAAAAAGCTACTAAAACATCATCTGAAATTGAGCTGCAGTTATCTTCGAGAAGCAGAACCCTTTCTGAGGATACTTTTAGACTAAAAGTGGTTTTTAAGAGGGTGATACTCAATACAGTGAAATTGAATCTTTCTCTTATATTTTTAGAATCTGTGTTCAGCAGTGGTAACAAATAAAAGATTTACTGGTCACATGAAAAAGATGACTTTTTCCATCCCTGCTCCTTCAGAATTAATGTTGTATTTTGTAGCTATCTCTACAAAGACAGAGTCTACCAGATCAATTGCCGATCACATAAGACCATCCATTTAAGTCATCCAGATGACCTGTGTTGTAGTACTATGCTGTTCAGGAATTTAGTGCCAGCTAGCACAGTGACTGGTTGAGCAATGTAGCTTTGATATTTGTGGTAGTAACGCTATTTTTATTCTTCCTCTAGAGAGGAATGTTGGAGTCTGGCTCTTTAAAAATAACCGATTTAAAATAAAGTAGCCATATGGCTGATTACAATGAGGCTTTCCATTTTAGTTCAGTTTTGGTTAAGTTAGAATTTGATACTGTCAATATATAATACTCATGTAATAACAGAACAGAGCCTAGGCATTTCAGTATTAGCATTCATGTTTGTATATAAATCTTGAAATTCTAAAGATAATCTGAAGGGCCAAGCATTATATAAACTTTAAATTTAAAAATTTAATATTTATATAATGCCATACTATAGTAGTTAAATTTTTCATATTTATAAAATGCCTTGCTATAACATTTATTCTAAAATAATTGGAAGTTTAGTAAGAAATTGAGAAAAAGAAATGAACATATAAGAATTATTCCTTAAGAAAGAAATTTATAAGACAAAGGTTACCTAATGCAGGTGAAACTGGAATCAAGCAATCTATAAAGCTATGTTCACATTTTTTGGTTCAGTTCACATTAATAGGACATTAAGAAAAGAGAGTCTTTGGTCACGTAAAAGAGATGATTCTCATTATTCTTTCTCCCTAAGAACCAATGTTGTCTTTTGTAGCAATTCATTGTTTTCTCTTTAATAATGTCTTCTTGTAATATATAATATGTAAAAATTAAAAAGAAGGGGAGATGCAAAGAAATATCAGATCTATGTATATTACTGCAATGATTTTTAATTTGTCCAAAATTTTTTTATGAATTTTGCAAAAATATTTTTCCTAAACATGAAAGCCAAGACAAAATGCACCAACTTGCTATACAGCAAATTTTAGGTAGGAAAAGTTGGTAATATTAATATTTGTATTGCAAAGTTACCTTTTGAAAGGCATTGCATCATGTCCAATATTAAAATATAAATTCCATATTATTTTGTGGAGTATCATAATATCACAATAGTATGTCTGTTAGTTCTATCACATAATATCAAGTGTTGATGTTGAAATACTACATAATTTTATTCTTAGACTTTCAACGTAATTTAATTTTTAAAATTAGTATTTTTATGAAAAACAGAAAAAAATTATGAGAGATTAAGAAAAATTTGAAGAGATTTCAGTTACATTTAGAAATGTTTTCCCCAAAGCTATGCTGTCACTTGGTACTTCAGATATCAGGTTTGTCAACTGTTTGACATTGGAAGTTTACTTGAGCTTGTAGACAATTATGACCTTGACCCTCCCTGGGAAGCCCCAGTTTCTTAGACAGTCAACCAGTTACCCTATAAGTCAGTCAATCAGCCAGTGAGTCAGTCAGCCAATTCACTTATACAGAGTGGGGCAAAAGTGGATTTACAGTTGAGGCTACATGAAACAGAGTTTATTATTATTTATTAATTATTGTATTATTTTCCATACAAACAACTGTAAACCTAGTTTTTTCCCACCCTGTATTTACTTGCTACAAGGTGGAACATTTTGGAACCTAAAAGAGAGTGCAAACTTTCTCAGCACCACAACCACATGATCCAGTCCTCCATCTGGGCTGATGTATGGGGACTGTGGGGGTAGACAAATCATCCCTGAGTGTTTCAATCTGAGGATAAAATGCTGACTCATAATTTACTGGATTCAAGTAAGTAAGTTCAAGTTTGCTCTTGTCATATCCATGACATTCTGGAGACTGTGATCTTAGGTAAGGCAGTAGGGATCGGTGTACACAATACGAGGTGCGAATCTTGGTCCAGCTGCCAATTCATTTTATGTTTTTTATCAAATCTAGTTTTTGGTCCATAGCTTGTTTAGTTAGAATGTTTGCCTAAATAACCCCTATGCCTCATAAGTGTAAAATTCTATGATTTTTTATTCATCTGTGTATATAGAATAGTGATTCTCAACAATATCACACAGCTTTCTGGTGTGTTATGAGCTCTTTTAAGTGAACCACCTCTAGTTGATCATTGTGTAAACACTTCATTTTGTTACAATTAAGTTTACAGTATAGCTTTCATAACGTCCAAACAAACAGATCATTAAATTGAGGAGAATTGGGTACAACTTTCTACAAAGAAAAAGTAAGCAGCATAGGGTAATATTAATTCAGCACTAAAGAAAAGTAATTTCCTTAAGAGGGTATTATGCCAATCAAATTAATATAGTAAATAATTATTGAAACAGCATCACATTGTTAAGTGTGAATATATGGGTGGCAGGATAACTGAATGGTTTTCTGAATACTATGGGAGCTTGTTATACTTTAGTAGTGATTTATTATAGTTATATTTGCCTTTTTAAAATGTTATATTAGGTTTTTTAAAATATTCAGTGTGCTACCCCAAAATTCTGGCATTCATAGGGGTTTTACAAATAACAAGAAGTTGAAGTGTGCAGGAGGCAACTGATCAATGTTATTCTTTCTCTAAAAAAATCAATAAAAACATATTTAAAAAAAGATTTACTATAGAAGATTGGATAATTAAGTTGATTCAGTAAAGACAACCTAAGTTGGATGAAACCCTCTAATCAAGTCTTGAAATTTAAAAAAGCGTAACTAGCCCTGGCTGGTTTGGCTCAGCAGTTAGAGCGTCGGCCCGTGGACCAGAGAGTCCTGGGTTCGGTTCCCACAAAGGCCATGTACCTTGGTTGCAGTTTGTCCCCGGACCTGGTTGGGGTCATGTGGGTGGCAGCCACTCGATGTGTCTCTCTCACATCGATGTTTCTCTCTCTCTCTTCCCCTCTCTCTCCTTCCCGCTCTATCTAAGGATAAATGCAAAAGTGTCTCTATCTGAGGATAAATGCAAAAGTGTCCTTGGGTGAGGATAAAAAAATAAAATAAAAAAGCATAGCTAGAGACAGACTACTGTCAGTTCACTATGACTTAGTGCAGCATGTTTTTTCTGAATTTACTATAAATAAGGAAATTTGTAAAAAGCAAAGCTTTCACTTAATGTTCTATTATGGTATTTTACTTTGAGGAATGTGCATTCCAAATTGATACACTGAATAAATATTCCCCTTGCACTCATATTCAGTCTTTTGAGGTTGTTTTCTTGATAATTAAATATTTCCCTAAGTTATGAAATTGTTAAACTAAAAATTATTAATCAGATGATTTTTAAAACTTGTGAGATTTATAATAAATATGAAGAACTACCTTGGCTCAGAAATGGAAAAATAAAAAGCATGGATCAAATTGTGTGGCGCCTCTTTGACAGTTTGACACAAGGCCAGAGGCAAGAGTTTGCGCGGAATGTTGTTTTTAAAATGCAACCTTTAGTGTTATTTGATTTTTTTTACGCTAAACAAACTAAGATGTGAAATTTAATAATCCTTTCTGACAATTTTATAAAAACAGGCTGCCATGCTTAATTGATGACGGGCCTCTTCATGTGCCACCTGCAGGCATTAGCTGTAAATTATTGATACGGAGTTCACAGCCTCTATCCATCAGATCTTTGACTGCATCTGTGTTATTAACCTTCGGGTTGATCTGAGAGTGGCATCGCCCCAACTAACTGGCTGTCACGTCAGCTTGTCAGCTGGGCTTCGCATGTTCTCTTTCACTTTCACTTTGTCTCCCAAGATCATCTGGACAGATAGGGACAAAGCCATGTAGCCAATTACCTTGTAATGTCTAGATTGTCCAGCTTTTCTCCTGAGATAGTGCCAGAAGGAAATAAAATTCTAAAAGGTATGAGTACATCATGAACTAGAAACGTAACAGTCAAAAAGCCTTTTAGCCGTAGTGACCCATTTTCTAACTTCAACTCCAACTGTGTGTTACGTTTCTGCAAGATACTTAACCTCTCGGCGCCTCATTGGTAAAATAAAGGAAATTATTTGGGGACAAAGGCTTTGAATTTCTCCCCAGAATTTATTCTTCTTGTATTTCTTTAATAGACAAGGCCCTACCTGTCTGGGGGCAGATCTATCCTTTGGAAGTGTCAAGAATAAAAATATACAAAATAAATAAGTTGCTAGTTCTCTCTTTCGCAGAGATTTGGAAGAAGCCTGTGCAAGTAAGGGGCCCTAAAGATTATATCACATTAATTTCATAGGAAATCTACCTCAGCGAACTCCATCCATATACACATATGTCAGTAGGGCACATGTTATCCCAGCAAGAGACTACATGTCTTAGCCTGCCTGTCACTAGATGTGACCATCCAACCCAGTTCAGGCCAGCAGGAGAACACAAATGACATATGCCACTCTCAGATTATGTCCTTAAAAACCCCACATGTCCTCCATTTTCTTTTCCCTTTTCCACTGGCTGGGAAATGGCAAGAGCTGGACTTGGGAAATGGACCTTCTTGGGCTGAGATCGAAGCTCCACCTTCAGTCCAGCAGAGCCCGCTGGGGATGACCCGTTCTCGATCACTCGCTGTGTCTAAGTGTTCCTTAAGAAAGAAAGAAACCTGTATTTCTCTTAAGTCAATGTATATTTTGAACTGTTTCCTAAGGTAGCTTAGCCTATATCCTAACAAATATAAATACCTACATTCCAATATTTTTATGAGGGTTAAGTGATACAGTGCACGTAAAATGCTTGCATGGGGCACTCTGCAAATAACAGCTCTCTTGCAGACTGAATTTTTGAATTATTTAGTTTTGTTTGGGCAAAGAAGTAATCCTAAAATCAATAGAGAGATTGAACCTTAGTGTTAATAGTTTTAAAATATGTTATTATATCTTCCTTTTTTTTGCATTTATCTTCAGATAGAGCAGGAGGGAGAGAGGGAGGAAGAGAGAGAAACATCGATGTGAGAGAGACACATTGAGTGGCTGCCACCCACACGACCCCAGCCGGGGCGGGGACAAACCGCAACCGAGGTACGTGCCCCTAGCAGGAACTGAACCTGGGACTCTCTGGTCCACCCGCGGGTGCTCCAACTGCTGAACCAAACCGGCCAGGGCTATTATGTCCTCTTAATAATATATTTTTCACTGTGTTTATTTTTTCTTTTTTAAATGTTTCACTCTGTTTAAAATGAGTAGTACAAGGGTACTGCTGACTATCATCCCGTTTATCTTCATATTTATTATCCTTTATGGATATGTGGATGAGTTTATAATGAATATAAAGTTTATAGGGCATATAGTAAGTGTGCTACTCATTAAAACACACTGTTGTTCTCCTTTTATCACATTCTGCATTAAGAATAAAATATGATGGCTTTCCAGATCACAAATATTCACCCACTGGCCTTCCCATTCTTTTGAGGAACTGCATCTTCTCCTGACATTCTAACCATGGAGTCTAGAGGAAACTGTTGGGATCTTCCTTTTTATTCCCTGGGATTTTTAAAATATTGATGAGAGAGACAGGCAGTCTTTTCCCTTTGGATTTAATGTTTTTGGAAATGTGAAACTTGAAGTTTTCTGCAGCTCTCTCTGCTGTCACATAGGAAGAGTTTTGGCAATGTGAGATTTACTTGTTCTAAATGTGCAAGGCTAGTTTCATCCTAGCATTCCTTGTGATTCGTGCCCATGAAACAAAATAATTCACTTCAATTAATGTGAAGTAAGATGTGTTTCTTTCACTTGCTGTGAAAATAATCCTTGAATGAGGAGGAGCCTCTTTGCCACAAAGCTGTGTGTCTCCCATGGGCTGTTGTTGGAACAAAGACCAGTATGTCTGAATTCTCTGCCGGATCAAATGGGCAGGCGCTGTGCCTTATAGTAAAATACCTGCTCTCTAGGACACATTCCTGCCTCGAGGGGTTTGCCACTGAGTTGAAGAGAAATGTTATGAACAAATAACAAATAAATAGATAAATAACAATATACGCTTTAAGTAACTGAGAAAATTAATAATTAAAATAAAATATGACAAGACAGTGCAATGCTATCCCAATTTCCTGTGGAACTTGAGAGCAATAAGAAAAGAAAAGCATATCATAAATCACTAGGGAAAGGGTTGTTTCAAACCTCTGTGAAATAGTACCTGCAGATATGCCTTCGATTTCTCTGCAGCTTAAATAAAGTAAAGAGAACTGGGTTCTGCAACCAAACATAAAATCTGCAAATATATGAAACCTGCAAAGGCTTTTCTCCCCCACCTATCCACCCTACCACCATCATCCCTCCCTCCCTCAGTATTCTGCCTTCCATAGTCCTTTGTACAGTCCACTCCCAAATGTGGCTATGTAGTTCCAGACACTGGCTCAGTGGGATGTAACAGTATGTTCATCCCCAGAAGCAGGAAGGTTCTGGAGTTTCCTGAATTAACTGTGCTGAATATTGTTCGATGAAATATAATTAAGCCTCACCTTTTCTCTTAATTGCAGTTTATATTTATCACACCAGGCCTTACTGGTTAATACTGGGGAGATTCTCCTGAACCACCATACAGTTGGCTGATGGAAATAATTCTTTGCATACCTGCTGAAAGCCCTTTCACAAGTTCTGAACTCTGCTGTTTCCTATATGTTACAGTTTTCCTTACGGGTCACATCTGAAATTCCCACTTCTTTTATTTTGTTATAAGTAAACTAGTCATCCAAAACCATGGCATTATCAACGGTTTGACTGAAAATGTTTATCGCCAGGATCACCTGATTCATTTCCTAACCTAGGGGATTAAGCCTTCTAGAATATTAACAATGATTTGAACAGCCAGAGTTTGCCACTTCCTTTGGTAGATGCTATGTAGACTGCTTGCCCTGCAGCCCTGGCACACATGGCCTGGTTAGAGAGGTAGAGTTGTATATTGGCAAAATAGCAGAGACCTTGTAGCAAGAACTGTGAACTCTGACTTACATATGTGTTGTTTTTTTAAAAAATATATTTTTATTGATTTTGAGACAGAGAGTGAGAGAGACATCAACGTGACAGAGAAACATCAACGTGAGAGAGAAATGTCAATCGGTTGCCTCCTGTACACAACCCAACTGGGGAATGAACCCACAATCTGGGTATGTACCCTGATTGGGAATTGAACTGAGGATCTTTTGCTGCACAGGATGATGCCCAACCACTGAGCCGCATCAACCAAGGTCATAAGTTTAAAATTGGATCTATCATTTTCTAGCTGCATCACCCTGGTTAAGTTACTTACTTTCACCCATTGTAAAGGTAGAACTAGCAAGCACACTTTTTTTTTTAATTCATTTTTATTGCAGATGTTTCTCCTTTTCCCCCCATTGACACCCTCCTACCCATCCCCTCCCACCCCGTCGTCCCCAGCTTTGTTGTCTATGTCCATCGGTTATGCATACATGCATATAAGTTCTGTGGTTTATCCCTCTCCACCCCCTTCTGAGGATTGTCAGTCTGTACCCTACTTCTATGACTTTGGGTCTATTTTGTTCATCAGTTTGTTTAGTTCATTATATTCCAGAAATAAGTGAGATCATGTGATATTTGTCTTTCTCTGCTTGGCTTGTTTCACTTAGGATAATACTTTCCAGGTCCCTCCATGTGGTCTCAAAGGATAAGAGATCTTTCTTTCTTACAGCTGCATAGTACTCCATTGTGTATATGTACCACAGCTTTTTTATCCACTCATCTACTGATGGACACTTGGGCTGTTGTACAACTTAAGAATAGCATTTATAAAATGTTTACTAAGTGTAAGGTAAGCACTCAATAAATAGTAACTGTTAGCTATGATTGATGTGTCATTGAACATGAATAAATGTCAAGTAAATGTATAAATAAGATTCCATGCTACATTTCATACTGTAAAAAAATAATCACATTAAAGGAACTATTTTGGGGGCTTAGTTTGAAAGTTTAGTATTCCTCTTGTAGGGAAGAAAAACATTTCCCTTCTTCTCTTCTAGGTTTTTTGGCTGTCCTAATAATTAAATTGATATAAGACACATTAACAGGAGAAAAACATATTTAATTTTCTACATACAGGAACATCAAAAAAGACATGAGAGTTTTTCCAACAGTTGGGCAATTTAGGCTTATGCTTTAGGAGAAGGGGGCAGGTGTCTGATATTTAAAAGGGGAAGAAGATAATTTACAAGAAAATGCGAAGAGAAAATGTTTGGTAGCCAAATGTTAGCTATACCACACCCATGTTTTTCTGATATAAAAAGTTATCTGTGGTAATAGCTCTGCTCCTGGTACAGGCCCCATATCTAAATTCATTTAGGCACTTAAGGGAGAGGTAAAATCCCTTCTTGAGTCTGTTGGGCCTTGATTGTCTTCAGCTGGAAATACAGTAATCCACATGCCAAAATGACACATTCTGGGGTGGCCTGACCTGAACACATTTGCTCTAAAGAAAAAGAAAATAGGTAGACAAGATTCATCATTGGATAATTTTAAGCTAAAGTCATTTTAAAATATAATTCAATAAACAGTTATTGGGTGTTATCATTACGCCAAGAAATATACAAACATCAGGAATACAAAATTAAGGATAATTCAGTGTGATAGGTGTGCTCTTGGAGCATGCACATGTGATAGCCTGAATACAAAAGTGCAACACATAGTTATTCAGACAAGAAATGAGATAAATGTGTGTTTTCTCCTTGTCTGCATAAATTTTCCCTGTTAAAAATAAGGAGAGATGGCTTACCCTTTTCTTAGATATTTACTTTAGAAAACTTGCCTTTATAATTGTTTCTCTTTGAAATTTTTATAAATATTTTTAAAGGCTAAATAAGCCTGTTGTCAGTTTTATAATCCAGTAATATCTTTTTCTAGGACCTGGGGACCATCTCTTTGAAATGTAATCATCAAGGAAGATAGTACCTCTATCTTCCAGTTTCTATGGTCAAGTAGGAATCCAACTTTGGCCAAGTTGCAAAACTACCTCCTGTCATAAAGGTAAGAATTTAATTTGCCTGAGGGTAAACCCAATTTTTTAAAATTTATTTTATTTTTTCCATCACCATTTATCCCCTCTATGCCCTCTTCCACCCCCACCGCCACCCCCTATAATCACCATGCTGTTGTCCCTGTCCAAGGGTAAATCCAATTAACTAACACAATGGGTCATCTCATTTATCAGGTGACTTTAGAACTGTGTGACAAATGGTGCTGTCAAGTCCTCTTACTTGAACAACAGTCACTGTTTACCTTGACAACATATATGGGATTGGTTGTATCTGCTTGGCCATGTAGAAGGGTGAGATTTCTTTCTGCCTTTACAATCTCTTAGTGATTGCCTATAATGCACATCATGTTCTGGCTTGATGCTTATTCAGTAATAAAACTTTTCTCTCTCTTCTACCTTTGTGCAAAGGTTTATCTGGTTTGGTGGAAATGTTTCTAATTATATTTCCCAAACAAAGGTAAACACAGATATTATTTACTCATTAAACTATTTATAATTTTATAATAGTGTTTCTCTCACACATCGATGATTCTATCTCTCTCTCTCTCTCTCTAAAAAAACCAATACAAACATATATTTTTTTAAAGAATCTACCTCAAACTATCAACTAATTAGTTGGGGAGAGATTATTACATTTTGTTTTATATATCTATCCTAATAATTTTTAACTTGCAGTAAATTTGTATTACTGTTTTTCTTGTTTTACATAATACAAATTGATTAGAAAAAAGATGCTAATTGGGTTTGCAATATAAACATTATTAATCAAGAATCAAGGCAGGGACAATTTTCTTTCACTTACATAATATTTATATATATATCTATATCTATTCTTGTGTGTGTGTGTGTGTGTGTATGTGTGTGTGTGTGTGTGTGTGTGTAATCCCCAGCTCCTAATGTAGTGTTATACAAATATTTGTTAAAGGAAAAAAATGCATGAATGAATGATTATATCCAGAGAATGTTTTGTGTGTTTGTTTGTTTTTTTGAATAGTGAAGATCTGAAGCTAGCTACACTGGAATGAGTTGCCAGACATTTGGTGCGGGGTGGGGAGAGGCAGTAGAACTAATACCTTTTTTGAAAAGTTGTGAGTTCCTGGAGCACATTTGCATGCTTGTTAACATCATTGTTGGTGGCAAAGAGGCTGAAGATAGAGGAAGAGGCAGGATAACTAAAAGCTGGAGGTCATTGAGAAAGCAGGGGAGGTAATGGCTCACACAGAATTCCTCTTTTAAAATAAAGATAAGGAAAGGCTGCACATACAGGTCTATTTGCAGATCTGTTGGGAGATTGGGAGGATCTTGGTTGAGGATAACTTTTCTGTCCCTGTGAGGCGTGGGGATGAGATATGATGCATCTGTCTTTAATGCTGCAGTGGGTCTTGCTGAGCCTAATACATATCTGCACAAGCAAAGATGGTGTCTTCCATGTTTTCAGAATCACCACTTTTAGTTGTTATTTGTATGCCCAGCTACTAATTCTGAAGTATGCTCATTGTACCCCGTTGCCTAGGACAGATGGCTTTTTATCCCTAGTTATAAATTGCCAAGTAAACTTTTTCCATCCTGACAATCCTGGAGTTGATCACAGAGAACCAGCACATTCTCTTCTTTTCCTCTTGGTGAGATCTTATTTGCGCTCCTGTGTTCCTTTCCTGTCAGGACCACCAAAGGGCTTTAGAAAGAAGATGAATTCTGTATTCCTCTTTTTCCATAGGGGGTTCAGTCAGGAAACTGGAAATAACTCCAGGTACTTCAAACAATAAATGGTTTAAAAGAAGGGATGAAAAATCCCAGGAAAGAAAATATTAGGAAGGTCACACTACCATTTAGGAAATCAGGAAATGCTCAGATTATAGGAAAGCACTGTCATTGATTTTACTGCCCACTGTACTAAAGCAGGTAATTCTTTAGAGGACACAAGGAAGCTGCTGGAAGAAACTTGATCCTGAAGCTTCAGTAATTGCCAGCCACAACCATGAAAATAATAGTTGCTTTTGTTTTTCCTATGCCTTCAAAATTACACTAGTTCCTCTCATTGGCAGACTCTAACCTCGAACCATACTGGCAGGTGTTCTTGAAAATGTAGTTCCCAGGCTTCTAGCTTCTATGATAAAAGAACATAGAAGAGGGGAAATGGGTCAGAGTGGCCAACACAATTCCACACAATCCAGCACATGTCTCAGCCAAATTGCTCACATCTTTTCCCAGGGAGCCTGTAGTAGTATGTTCTCTAAGTAGGATTATGCTAATTCAGGGGAGATCCTAGTAGAAACTGATGCAGATGTAGTCAAGCACTTAAGGGCTAGGTTGATTTGCCTCTAGCTGTCTTTATCACAGGTACCACAGCAATAGCCCCAAAGGCACAAAAAATTAGTGTAGGAGTCATCGTATAGCTGCCCAGCAGAAACTCAGTGGTAGTTCTATGATTTTGCTGACTCCCATCGAGTTGTTTGAAAGCTAAAATAGGGGGAAATGAAGCACCAGTTCAAAACATCACTAAACAGTTGCTTTCAAAATAAGTAACACTTGTCTGTCTAAGAAGGTAGTGCTGTTGTATGTAATAATTTAGTAAGGGCAATTTATGAAAAAGTTCAAGATAAAAAAATTATAGATGATATTGTTTTGAAGATTTTAACTTAAAGCAACTTTGTGAACTAACATTGCAAGAGAAAGTAAAAATTTAAGAAAGTTTGAGAAGGATGAAAACACTTCAATCACAATGTCTTCACTCAGGATACTATACTGAGTACTCCACAAGGAACAATTACAGTTAAATTTAGTAGCAAGACTTTGGATTACCATAATAAAATCAGTGAATTTTAAGAAACCATGATCAACCCCTTCAATTTTATGAAATGTCAAGAATTTTTTATTTCTGGATTTAAATCTGAATGTCTTAGATATCCTGCCACTTAACTTCTTCCACAAGAATGTTGACAAGCACACCAAATAACTGTCTTGCTGTGTGGGAGCCTCATTTTATTTCTGTTTTGAGAAAAGTCCAGGTTCTAAGATGATAGTGGTCATAAGAGGATCATTAGATGCTTAAATTGAGACTTATCAAAAAAGAAATGGAAAACTTAAAACATGTTCTTTAGATTTAGAAGAAACAAATTTAAAGGTTGTTCTTGGAAATGTTTGAACTTCTATCTTAGTAAAATATATAGTTTAAGACCTCTGAAATACAACACATAGAGCTTTTATATGTGCACCTGAAAAATAAAAGTCTCTGAATTTCTCACTTCTTTTGTTTCACAGTTGAATAAATTTTTCCTGATATTTTGTTTGTTTGATATTTTGCAGTCTAAGAAATGTGAAAATCTCAGTTTTAATAAACTATAACTTCTAAACTTATCAAGGTAAAAATACCTCAAAAATTGAGAATTATTCTCGAATATTCTCCCAGAAATTTTATAATTTAAAATCAAGTGCAATTTATTCTTATATCTATGATATATGATGCATTATATATATATTATATATCATATATATCACAGTTATATTATATATATATATATATATATATATGCATTGCCCATTCTATTTAAAAATATTTAGCAGTAGTTATTATTCAAAGATAAAAAAAATCACATGATTTCACTTATGTGTGAAATTTTAAAAAATCAGAACAAAACCAGACTCATAAAACAACAATCTGAAGGTTGACAGAGGGGCAGGAGGTGGAGGGAAGGGGTGAAAAAAGTAAAAGATAATATAGTCAATAATAGTGTGATAACTTTGCATCATGACAAGTAGTTACTAGTCTTACTATGATGAACATGGCATAAGATATATAACTGTCAAATCACTATATTGCACTCCTGAAACTAATATAATATTATATGCCAACTATACTTTAATTTTTTAAAAACAGGTGTTTTTTTTTTTTAAGTTCACTTATAGTTTGGTTGGTTGCTTTTACATGTATTCAATGTTAGAAATCATGATTTGGTTCCAAGTGGAGAATACAACAAATAAAGAAACCAAATAATAAGTTGAACTATGTTTGTGGTTTCTTATTCATTTTTTAAAGTTTTCTATTTTCTCTATACTTATAGCTTTTAAACTTTTAAATCTTTGTTCTGTAAGCTATTTTTAAATTTTATTGATTGATTTTAGAGAGAGAGAGAGAGAAACATTGATTTGTTGTTTCACTTGTTTATGCATTCATTGGTTGATTCTTATATGTGTACTGACCAGGGATCGAACCCAAAACCTTTGGTGTACTGGGACATTGCACTGAACAACTGAGTTACAAGGCCAGGGCCTTTGCAAGATATGTTTCAATGGCAATATTTTAGGGACAGTGTACATATTGTATATTAATTAGGTTTTATTAAGTTACTTTACAGATTGAGACAATTAGTACCAGAAAAATCAGAAAGAAAATGATCAATATTCCTTAGAATTTCCATATGCATTTATGCAAAAGTATTTTGGCCATAAAATTCTTCAAATAAACTGAGCTTTCAGGTAAGTCAGAATAAATTTACTTTGTGGTTTATATCAGATTTTTAAGTGGCAATAAATGCTCTCAGCAAGCCAATGTTGGCTCAATGGACAGAAATCTTTATTTAAAAAAAAATAAACAGGAAATATTTTATTTTATGTAATGATGAAAATATTCACCCATCAACAGCAATAATTTGTCTCCAAACCTGAAGATTAAAACTACAATCTTCTAAAAGAGGACTACTAAATATATATATAGGCAAGACAATTTCTTTTGATCAAACTCTATATGAAGCTTGTTTAATTGATTCTGGCTATTTAAAAAAAAAAAACAGTTGAAAAAATTTTATACAATTTTGTGGTATCTTATTTGCATTTTCCCAAATTTGTAGTTTTATTGTTTTAAACTTTGTCATACTTGTACTGAAAAGCAAAACATAGTAACTTTTTTTTTTTATCCTCTATTTGAATATTCTCGCATATTCTTTATTAGACTAGCTATAGGTCTGTAAATTTTGTTTATCTTTTCTAAAAATCAGTCCTTAGTTTTGTTGATGTTTCCTATTGTTTTTCTGGTCTCAAATTTATTTATTTCTGCTCTGATCTTTGTTATTTCCTTCCTCTGCTCACTTTGGGCTTACGTTTGTTCTTATTTGAATTTCTAACTCTTGAGTAACAGAAGAGCAATGATGGTCTTACACAAGGCAAAGGAACTGTGGTTTCTTCCTTCATCTTTTATTAGGCTATAAGGTATGAGCAGCGCATATCATAGTGAACCTGGGAACCAAGCTCAATATACTGTAAATGGAAGAGGCCTAAGGAATCCTGGAAGGGCTAGCAATAATGCTTACCACCTGGTGCTAGAGAAAGTGACCCTATAGAATGCTCTTCTAATTTGGGCACCGTAAGTGAGATGAAGGATGTGCACATACAGGAGGAGTTGGTTGATTCCAAATATGTTCAGACTTGCTTGGCAATTCCTCCCACCAGGTCTAGTCCAGCAGTTCGTGGTGCAGTGAGCAAAGTAGTGGCTGATGTAGTGTGTTTTGTGTATTTTTCATGGAGTTATATCTAGTCAATTTAAATGAATGTCCTTTCATCAGAGAATTGGTTCTTTCTAAATTTGGGGGGTTTAAATATCCATTATTTCATGAAATGTTGCTAATGTGTTTTTTTTTAATTTTTTTTCTTTATTGATTTCAGAGAGAGAGGAAGGGTGAGGGAAAGAGAGATAGAAACATCGATGAGAGAGAACATTGATTGGCCACCTCCTGCATGCCCCCCACTGGGGATTTGGCCCACAACCTGGGCATGTGCCAACTGGGAATCAAACCAGCGACCTCTTGGTGCATGGGTTGATGCTCAACCACTGAGCCACACCATCCGGGCTGTGTTTTTGTTTTTGTACTTTTGTTCTTGTTTTGGCAAAGGGAAAAAACAGGCAGTTCTATTTTAGTTTCAAAAATATTTTTAGGAAAATGTTTCAGACCATGAAATCCAAATTCTTGGGAGCCATAGTTTAAACTCTAGGTATTTAGTGAAAACATCAGTGGTTGTGACTTTGGCCCCATGGACACTCTTGAGACTGTCCTTCCTCCCCAACTCCCCTCCATTATAGACTCCTTTCCTATTCTCTAGTCCACCTGGCTTGTTCTTGATTCTTCTGCTCTGCCTGGCTCTTTTGGCTAAGGTGAGCTTTGGACCACCTGCTTGGCTTTTGATTCTGCCATTATCCTTGTGTGTGACCTTCAGAGCAACCTCATTTCACGTGCTAACTCCCAGCCTATTTCCAGGCACCAGAATCTCAGCCCCAGACCTATAGCCAAACTCCTCATGAAACCTCAGAAGACAGTTTGCATGTACATTTTTCTAATTTGATGCTTTTATATATTGCTGATTAAATGTCTATTCAGTTAACAGTATCTGGCATGCCTTTCTTGGATATCAGGCATTCCAAGTAGTACTGATGATGGGAAGACTATACCAGTTTTGGACAATACTATACCAAATGTGTTTGCTGAGGGTCTAAAGAAAGGGTGGGCTGTCCTGGGGGCACGTTTGTTTATCAATGTAAAAGCACCATGGGCAGTGGAGTGTATGCTGAGCTGAGAGAAGGCATGTATTCAAGTTCCGGTTTCACTGCTGATAGTTATAAGGCCTTATTTAAGTCACTCAAATGAATGCCTCGTTTTATGGACAAATACAATGGGGTTTGACCTGGATTCTTTCTGTGAAGATATTTCTAAGTCTGCAGTTCTCTGATAGCACACTTAGTTTTGAGGTCACTTGTCACCTCTGAAAAGTATAGTTGGAGATTACTAGTAATGATAACTAACAGCGGATGGGACCTAACTGATTAACTCCCAGCTTGGGTGAGAGTGGCAGAGTCCAAAATGAGGAGAACCTGGCTGTAGCTCTCAAGGGTTTTTTATTTCTCTTTTACTCCCTCTCCATGACTTCCTACTCCACCCTACCTCACCCCACGATTCCTTCTTCAGTGGGTCTAAATTCTAAGCTGAATTGTCCTTGTATCATTTCATATGTATCAGTTTGTTCTTTTTTTATTTTTTTATCTTCACCCGAGGACATTTTTGCATTTATCGTCAGACAGAGCGGGAAGGAGAGAGGGAAGAAGAGAGAGAGAGAAGCATTGATGTGAGAGAGACACATCGAGCAGCTGCCACCCACATGACCCCAACTGGGGCCGGGGACAAACTGCAACCAAGGTACGTGCCCTTAGAGGGAACTGAACCCGGGACTCTCTGGTCCACAGGCCGATGCTCTAACCGCTGAGCCAAACCAGCAAGGGCTCAGTATGTTCTTTTTAAGGAGGTATTGCTCTCAGGGAGGTCTGGGACTGGGTCTTTTCAAGTGGTGTGCTGGTAAAATTTTTAATAAATGATTCTCTGGAAAAGAAAGAATCTTTGGTTTGTAACATTTGCAAGTTTCTGAGGTATAAAAAGCTCCCACCATGGCTGATTTTAAACTATTAATGAAATGTAACTAAAGCCAAAAAGAGATAACTACAATCAGCTCTCATGTGCCAGTATGAGCCAGTATAAGCCAATATGATCCAGTATGAGCTAACTTCAGCACATTCTTGTGGTTCTGCGAACAGATAGCTGGGTGCCTGGCACACATAGTACTTTCTCAGTAATTGCTTGCTTGGCAGCATCCCCACTGTGAGGACAAGCAGGAAAAGGGAGGGCAGAGAGAAGGTGTTGCTTAGCCCTGCCACGTGGGACATGTATTGTTAGCACCTTTGGAAAGAGATCCTCCCCCATTGTTTTTTCCATCTTCCATCTGTGGCTATGTAATCTTTCTCAAATACATTTTTTTTTTTTTTACTTTTGTTTTGTTTTTTGTTTTTATTTATTTATTTATTTATTTTTTATTAATTTATTTTTGTTACAGATGTTTCTCCTTTTTTCCCCATTGACACCCTCCTCCCCATCCCTCCACCCCTTCCCCAGCTTTGTTGTCCATGTCCATCAGTTATGCATACATGCGTGTAAGTTCTGTGGTTTATCTCTTCCCTCCCCCCCCCACCCCCTCTTTTGAGGGTTGTCAGTCTGTACCCTACTTTCACATCTCTGGGTCTACCCTGTTACCCAGACTGTTATGTTTATTATATTCCACACATGAGTGAGATCATGTGATATTTGTCTTTCTCTGCTTGGCTTGTTTCGCTTAGGATAATACTCTCCAGGTCCCTCCATGTCGTCTCAAAGGATAAAAGATCTTTATTTCTTACAGCTGCATAGTACTCCATTGTGTATATGTACCACAGCTTTTTTATCCATTCATCCACTGATGGGCACTTGGGCTGTTTCCAGATCTTAGCTATTGTAAATAGCGCTGCGATGAACATGGGAGTACATGTATTCTTTCTGATTGGTGTTTCAGGCTTCTTAGGGTATATTCCTAGAAGTGGGATCACTGGGTCAAATGGCAATTCAATTTTTAATTTTTTGAGGTAACACCATAGTGTTTTCCACAGTGGCTGCACCAGTCTGCATTCCCACCAGCAGTGTACTTGAGTCCCCTTTTCTCCACACCCTCTCCAACAGTTGTTTGACGATTTGTTGATGGCAGCCATTCTGACAGGTGTGAGGTGATACCTCATTGTTGTTTTAATTTGCATCTCTCTGATGATTAGTGATGTTGAGCATTTCTTCATATGTCTCTTAGCCATTTGTATGTCCTGTTTGGAGAGGTGTCTATTTAGTTCCTCTGCCCATTTTTTAATTGGGTTCTTTGTCTTCCTTTTGTTGAGTTGTATGAGCACTCTATATATTTTGGATATTAACCCCTTATCTGATGTATCATTGGCAATTATGCTCTCCCATACAGTGGGTTCCCTTTCCGTTTTGATGGTTGTTTCTTTTGCTGTGCAGAAGCTTTTGAGTTTGATGTAGTCCCATGTGTTCATTTTTTCCTTTGTTTCTGTTGCCTTAGGTGATGTATCAGTGAAGATTCTGCTGCGTATGATGTCCGAAATTTTGTTGCCTACATTTTCTTCTAGGATTTTTATGGATTCACGAGTCACATTTAAGTCTTTTACCCATTTTGAGTTTATTCTTGTGTATGGTGTAAGTTGATGGTCTAGTTTCATTTTTTTGCATGTAGCTGTCCAATTTTCCCAGCACCATTTATTAAAGAGGCTGTCTTTGCTCCATTGTATGCTCTTGCCACCTTTGTCAAATATTAGTTGAGCATAATGTCTTGGGTCAATTTCTGGATTCTCTGTTCTGTTCCACTGGTCTATATGCCTGTTCTTGTGCCAGTACCAGGCTGTTTTGATTATAGTAGCTTTGTAGTATAATCTGATATCCGGTATTGTGATCCCACCTACTTTGCCCTTCTTTTTCAAGATTGCTGTGGCTATTCGGGGTCTTTTTTGGTTCCATATGAACTTTTGGAGTATTTGTTCTAGTTCTGTGAAATATGTCACTGGTATTTTGATGGGGATTACATTGAATCTATAGATTGCTTTGGATAATATGGACATTTTAATGATGTTAATTCTTCCAATCCATGAACAAGGTATGTGCTTCCACTTTTTTATATCTTCCTCTATTTCTTTTTTCAATGTCCTGTAGTTATCTGCAAATAGGTCCATTACTTCTTTGGTTAAGTTTATTCCTAGGTGTCTTAATTTTTTTGCTGCGATGGTAAATGGGATTTTTTTTTAGTTTCTCTTTCTGTGAGTTCATCATTGGTGTATAAGAATGCCGTCGATTTCTTGACGTTAATTTTGTATCCTGCTACTTTGCCAAATTCATTTATTAGGTCTAGTAGATTTTTGATGGAGTCTTTAGGGTTTTCTATGTATAATATCATGTCATCTGCAAATAATGACAATTTCACTTCTTCCTTTCCAATTTGGATTCCTTTTATTTTTTCTTTACGTCTCATTGCTGTGGCTAAGACTTCCAGTACTATGTTAAATAAGAGTGGCGAAAGTGGGCATCCCTGTCTTGTTCCTGTTCTTAAGGGAAATGTTTTTAGTTTTTGCCCATTGAGTATGATGTTGGCTGTAGGTCTTTCATATATGGCCTTTATAATGTTGAGATATGATCCCTCTATTCCCAAATTGCTGAGCGTTTTTATCAGAAATGGGTGCTGAATTTTGTCGAATGCTTTTTCAGCGTCTATTGATATGATCATGTGGTTTTTATCTTTCATTTTGTTTATGTATGTATCACATTTATTGATTTGCGAATATTGAATCAGCCTTGCATCCCTGGGATGAATCCCACTTGGTCATGGTGAATAATTTTTTTGATGTATTGCTGGACCCGACTTGCTAGTATTTTGTTCAGGATTTTGGCATCTATGTTCATCAGGGATATTGGCCTGTAGTTTTCTTTCTTGGTAGTGTCTTTTTCTGGTTTTGGAATTAGAATTATGCTGGCCTCATAAAATGAGTTTGGAAGTCTTCCTTCTTCTTGAATTTTTAGAAATAGTTTGAGAAGAATGGGTGTTAGTTCTTCTTTGAATGTTCGGTAAAACTCCCCTGTGAAGCCGTCTGGGCCTGGACTTTTGTTTGCTGGGAGAGTCTTGATTACATCTTCAATTTCCTTGGTTGTTATTGGTCTGTTAAGTTTTCTATCTCTTCCCGGTCCAGTTTTGGGAGACTATGTGTTTCTAGAAATTTGTCCATTTCACCTAGATTGTCGAATTTGTTGCCATATAAATGTTCATAGTATTTGTTAACGATCCTTTGTATTTCTGTGGTGTCAGTTGTTATTTCTCCTCTTTCATTTCTGATTTTGTGTATTTGGGTTCTCTCTCTTTGTTTCTTGGTGAGTCTAGCTAAGGGTCCATCAATCTTGTTTATCTTTTCAAAAAACCAGCTCTTTGTTTCATTGATCCTTTGAATTGTTTTTTTGGTCTCCAGGTCGTTTATTTCTGCTCTGATCTTTACTATTTCCTTCCTTCTACTTGCTCTGGGGTTTTCCTTTTGTTTGCTTTCTAGTTCTTCAAGTTGTGAGGTTAGAAAGTCTATTAGAAATTTTTCTTGTTTCTTGAGGTAGGCCTGGAGTGCTATGAACTTCCCTCTCAGAACTGCTTTCGCTGCATCCCACAGATTTTGTGTTGTTGTGTGTTCATTTTCATTCGTTTCCAGAAAGTTTTTAATTTCTTCCTTGATCTCCTTGGTAACCCATTCATTGTTTAATAACATGCTATTTAGCCTCCATGTATTCAAATGTCTTTGCATGTTCTTTTTGCAATTGATTTCTAGTTTCATGCCATTGTGATCTGAGAAGATGCTTGATATGATTTCAATCTTCTTGAACTTGTAGAGACTTCGTTTGTGTCCTAACATGTGGTCTATCTTTGAGAATGTCCCATGTGCACTTGAGAAGAATGTGAATTCTGTAGTTTTGGGGTGTAATTCTCTGTAAATATCTATTAAATCCATTTGGTCTAGTGCTTCATTTAGAGTCTCTGTTTCCTTGTTAATTTTTTGTCTAGAGGATCTATCTAGTGATGTCAGCGGGGTGTTGAAGTCCCCTGCTATGATTGTATTGCTGTCGATTTCTCCTTTGAAGTCTTCCAGAAGATTTTTAATGTATTTTGGTGCTCCTATATTGGGTGCATATATGTTTACCAAGGTTATATCTTCCTGTTGGATAGATCCTTTCAATATTATGTAGTGGCCTTCTTTGTCTCTAGTTATGGCCTTCATTTTAAAATCTATTTTATCAGATATGAGTATTGCTACCCCAGCTTTTTTTTCCTTTCTGTTTGCTTGGAAGATTTTTTTCCATCCCTTCACTTTCAGCCTATGTGAGTCTTTTGTTGTGAGGTGGGTCTCTTGTAAACAACATATATATGGGTCATGCTTTCTTATCCAATCCGCTATCTGTGTCTTTTGATTGGGGCGTTCAGTCCATTTACATTTAAGGTGATTACTGATATGTACTTACTTATTGCCATTTTTGTTTAGTGTGTTTCTATTTTCCTTTCTATTTCTTCTACTAATTACAGCAGTCCTTTTAACATTTCTTGCAGTGCTGGTTTGGTGCTAATGTATTCCCTTAGCCTTTTTTTTGTCTGGGAAGCTTTTTATTTGACCTTCTATTTTGAATGATAGCCTTGCTGGGTAGAATAGTCTTGGGTTCAGATCCTTGTTTTTCATGACCTTGATTATTTCATGCCATTCCCTTCTGGCCTGTAGTGTTTCTATGGAGAATTCAGCTGATAGCCTTATGGGGGTTCCTTTGTAGGTAACCTGTTGCTTAGCTCTTGCTGCCTTTAGGATTCTCTCTTTGTCTTTAATCTTTGGCATTTTAATTACTATGTGTCTTGGTGTGGGCCTGTTTGGGTTCTTCTTACTTGGGACTCTCTGTGCTTCTTGAACTTGAATGCCTTCTTCCTTCACCAAATTAGGGAAATTTTCTGTCACTATTTCTTCAAATATATTCTCTAACCCTTTCTCATTTTCTTCTTCTTCGGCGACTCCTATGATGCGTATATTATTACGTTTCCAGTTGTCCCACAGTTCTCTTAAGCTGTCTTCCTGTTTTTTAATTGTTTTTTCCTTTTGGTTTTCTGATTGGTTGATTTTTTCTACCCTGTCTTCTAATTCACTGATCCGGTCCTCAGCTTCTTCTACTCTGCTGTTTAGTCCTTCCAATGTGTTCTTCATTTCTGCTATGTCATTCTTCATTTCCAATTGATTTATTTTCAATATTTCTATGTGTTTGCTCATGGTGTTGATGTCCTTACACATGCTGTTGAGCTTCCTCAAGATCATGGCTCTGAATTCTAGCTCTGTTAACTTGCTTAACTCCATTTCATTTATCTCATCTTCATTGGAGGTCTCTTGTTCTTTCGTTTGGCATCTGTTTCGTTGTTTTACCATTTTTGCTATCTCAGTGGTTTTTGGAGCCTGCCAAATTTTCCCTGTGGATGTTGGTGTTCTGCTGTGTTGTGGCTCCCTGTACTGGGTTTGGATGAGCGTGAGAGGACCCACGTTATACACCACTGTCGAGTCTTACTTTCCTGGGTAGAGTTGCAAGCCCAGAAAAGTTTCAGTTATCCTCTAGCTTTTTGCCTAGAGGCTATTAGTCCTGGTTACTTGCAGAGCCTTGGGTTCTCAGTTGAATGAGAACCTCCCTCAGGTGTTCAGCGCGAGAGGATTTCTGGAGGGTGGGGCAGATGCTGGTAGTTAATGAGCCTCGATTTGCATTTCAGTGGCCCACTAGGGTGTGGCTGTATCTCCCAGGGAGGGGCTGCCACCTCTCCCCAGAGCCCTGGGATGGAGTAAGAGGGCCAGGCCACAGTCCTGCATGGCCATAACTCAGCAAAAGCTCTGAGCGCCCTCCAAATCCTGAATGTCCCCACACAGTTCCAGTCCAGTCCACTCTCCCTCTGCCGGAGCCCAAGTGAGTGGCTGTGGCTGTTTTAGCGCTCTGTCCCGGCCTCTGCGCTGTGGAGCCGGCTTGGGCTTTAACCCCAAGGGCGGGCGCTGCTCACGGCTAAGGCCGCTGCTCTCTGTGGGCTCCCAGCCCCCCTCTCGCGCCTCCGCACTCCTACCAGGATCGATTCAGTGTCCCTGGTTGTATGGTCCTCGCAAGCTGCTTTTCTGTTGCTTTTTCCCGATGATTTGACTTTATTTTAGTTGTATTTCCAGTTTGGTCCTGGGAGATGGTCTGTGTAGCTTCCATTCACTCCGCCACCATTTTGGAATCTCCTCTCCATAGTAACTTTTTTTACTTATGAAGTTTTCTGCATAGTAATCTTGAGGAACTACTTTCATACAATATTTGACACTAAGTTACACAACAACATATGACATAAAAACAGTATCAGTGGGGTACATCCTGAAAAACAAAAGGTAAAGTCTGGATCTAAGATAGTGATGGAACAGGTGGATGTTACACTCACCTTCTCCCAGGACCAACTGGAATTACAAGTAAAATATAGAGCAATCAACCTGAATAACCACTGAAGACTAGCTAAATAGATATCTTATAACCAAGGATTTATAGAAGAAGCTACAATGAGACTGGTAAGAAGGGCAGAGACACAAAAAGAGCTGGCCTAGCTCCCATGGGCTGTGGTTGAGATCTTGGAGGGATATCTCAGATGCAAAGGTTCCCCCTAAGGAGTGAGGGGTCTCAACCCTAGCCCAGAGATCCATTGGTGGGAGGAGGTGACCACATAACATCTGGCTGTGAAAACAAGTGGGAATTCTGTTCACCAGGGAGAGATGGGAGTCTGTTAGAGGCACAGGCACCCTCTTTTTTTTATCCTCACCCGAGGACATTTTTGCATTTATCTTGAGATAGAGCAGGAGGGAGAAAAGGAGGAAGAAAGAGAGAGAAACATCGATGTGAGAGAGACACATCAAGTGGTTGCCAGCCACACAACCCCAACCAAGCTGGGGAAAAACTGCAACAGAGGCACCTGCCCCTAGCTGGAACTGAACCCAGGCCTCTCTAGTCCATGGGCCGACACTCTAGCAGCTGAGCCAAACCAGCCAGGGCAAGGCACCCTCTTTTTTTTTTTTTTTTTTTTTTTATGTTTTTATTGATTTTTAGATAGAGAGGAAGGGAGAGGAAAACAAGATAGAAACATTGATGAGATACATTGATTGGCTGCCTCCTGCATGCCCCCTACTGGGGATCGAGCTCGTAATCCAGGCATATGCCCTGACTAGGAATAGAACCAATTACCTCTTGGTGCATGGAACAATGTTCAATCCACTGAGCCACAATGGCTGGGAATACAGGAACCCTTTTAAAGGTCTAACACACAAAATCTCATTCACAGCCACTCACCTGGGCTACAGCAGAGGGAGGGCAGAGCAGACTGATAGTAGTGTGAGGAAAGGCTGGGGTTTGTGGCCCTGGGGAGAGTGCTGAAGGGACAGCTGCCAGGATACCTGAGTTCAGTCACTCTCCCACACCACAGATGCCAACTTTCTTGGGTGGAGCACAACCTTCCCTACAGCATAGCCTGGGGGAATGCAATTGCCCCACCTTTTTACTCCCTCTCACCCCACCCTGTGGAGCTTGCACCCTTCTGAGGAGTCAGCTGCCTGGGCCCCTGTGTAGAAGTCTGGGCAGACTCAGGGAGTGTCAGTGACTGAGTTGTGTGGCATTGGGATGGGAATCATTCCTCCCACTTTCCCATGAACCTTATTGGTGTCTCTCCCTCATGGGAGATCCACTAGCACCAGTCTCCAGGCTCCCAGTGGCCCTACCAGTCCAACTCCTATTGGCTCTGGCCTGCTGAGGCCTGGGTAGAATGCAGGACAGACTGAGTTCTGTGGCTCTAGGACAGGGGCCACTTCCCTCACCTTCCATCAAGCCTGATTTGAACCTCCCCATCATGGGAGATCCACTAACCCCATTCTCCCAACTCCTGATAGCCCTACCCTGCTTAGATCGGCCTCTTGGCAGAATCTGGGACAGACTGTGTTGTGTGGTTGTAGGATGGGGCCATTTTTTCATTGCACACATAAGCAGTGCAGAGTCCTCCCTTCACATGGCCAAATCTTTGTCTCTTTGGGCCTGATACAGTCTTCTGGCCTCACCCTGATGGTGCCCTCAGACACTGCCCCACCACAAAGGTGTGTGAGCACCCAGCAGATAGCAGCTAGACTTGGAATACCTTGGGACATTTGCTGAGTGGCCTCAGACCCAGAACTGGCACTAAATTTGAATCTCTATCACTCTGGTGAACACCACTTGTTCCTACCTGGTGACTCAATGAGAACCTACCTCATACAACTCGAGTAACATCTGAGTCTCTCAGACTAACAGGCAACTGGCAGGCAAAGGAGGTGGAGGCAGATTTCAGGGTGCTTTGGGACTTTTGCTGACTTGTCCCCGGGCCTGGTGCTAGTAAAAACCAGTGTTGGTGAGTAGCCTGACCCTTCTTGTACACACCCAGGTTCAGCAGAGGCAGCCACAAACTGTGGATCACTTTGTAGCTTCAAAAAGGTTGTCCAGGGACAGTCACAGGCAGTTTCTGACATTGGTTGACACCAGAGTCCCTCCAAAGCAGCCCCCAAAACAACACAGCCAGTGGCCAGACAGCATCAGAACAGGATCCAATTAGCTTCACAAGGGACATATTCAAAGGGAGATCTTTGCAGGCACAAGACACTGCTGAGATGAATTCTACTTCATGTGGTCAGCACGTGCACAGTAGCTCTTACAGTGTGGTCGGGGTTGATCCTAACAGTCAGCTAGTCTGAGGTTAGACCCCATACACAAATGGGCCAATAGCAATCAAGACTCAATTACAATAGGAGGGCCTACATAACACACAGAAGGGACATTCCTGGAGCACCCAGCTCAAGTGATCAAGGAGACTTTGCCACTGGGTCCCATGGGATACCTACCACATAAGGCCACCCTATCAATAGCATATCTACCTAACATATAGAAAGAAACACAAAGAACAGCCAAAATGGGGAGACAAAGAAACACGCCGCCAATGAAAGAAGGAGAAATCTCCAGAAAAAGAACTAAATGAAATGGTTATAAGGATGTTCAATGGCATGACAAAGGTCATAGAAACCATAAAAAAAGAACCAGTCAGAAATTAAGAATACAATATCTAATATGAAGACTAATAGACACAGAAAACAGTATGGTGATTGCCACAGGGATGGGGGAATGGAGGAAAGTAGAAGGGAGTAAAGGAAAGATTAATGGTGATGGAAGGAGACTTGATTTGGGTTGTAAACACATGATACTATATGCATATGATGTACTGTAGAATTGTATACCTGAAACCTTTATAATTTTATTAACAAATGTCATCTCAGTAAATTTAATTAAATAAAAAAGAATATACTCAAAGAAATAAACAGTAGGTTGGATGAAGCAGAGTCAAATCAGTGATTTGGAAAACAAAGTAGAAGAAAAACTCTTAACAGAGAAAAGAAATAATTTTTAAAAATCAGGATACTTTAAGGAACTTTGGGGACAACATGAAGCATAACAACATCTGCATCATAGGGCTACCAGAAGAATAAGAGCAAGTGCAAGAGATTGGGAACCTACTTGAAGAAATAATGACTGAAAACTCCCCTAACCTGGTAAAGGACAAAGACATAAAATTCCAGGAAGTGCAGAGAGTCTCAAACATGAAGAACCCAAAGAAGCCCACCCAAAACACACCATAATTAAAATGGCAAATGTTAGAGAAAAGAAGAGAATCTTAAAAGCAGCAAGAGAAAGACAGTTAGTTACCTACAAGCGACCTCCCATAACACTGCTGGCTGATTTCTCAGCAGAAACATTTCAGGTCAGAAGGGATTGGCATGAAATATTCAAAGTGAGGAAAAGCAAGGACCTACAACCAAGACTAATTTACCCAACAAGGATATAACTTAAAATGGAAAGAAAAATATAGAGCTTTCCAGACAAGAAAAAGCTAAAGAAGTTTGTTACCACCCAACCAATATTATAAGAAATGTTAAAGGGCATTTAAGAAAAAGAAGAAAAGGAACAGAGGAACATAGTTAAAAGAATAAAATGGTAATAAATTAGTACCTATCAATAATCACTTGAAATGCAAATGGATTAAATGCTCTAATCAAAAGATATAGGGTAGCCTAATAAGAAAACAAGACCCATATATATGCAGTCTACAAGAGATTCAACTTAGAAGGAAAGATACACAGAGAGCAAATGTAAGGGGATGGAAAAAGGTATTTCATACAAATGGAAATTTTAGAAAATCTGGGGTAGCAATATTTATATCTGACAAGACAAACTTTAAAATAAAGGCTATAATAAGAGACAAAGAAGAATACTACATAATGATAAGGGACCAATCCAACAAGAGGATATAACACTTGTAGACATTTATGCACCCAACATAGGAGCTCCTAAATAGATAAAGCAAGTCTTGATGGACAAAAATGGAGAAATCGACAGTAATAAAGCCATAGCAAGGGATTTTAACACCCCTCTGACATCAATGGATAGATCTTCGAGACAGAAAATCAACAAGAAAATGGTGGCCTTGAATGACACACGAGATCAGATGAATTTAAATTATATCTTCAGAGCATTTCACCCCAAAGCAGCAGAATATACATTCTTTTCAAGTGCACATGGAATATTTTCTAGGATAGACCACATGTTAGGACACAAAACAAGTCTCAATAAATACAAGAAGATTGCAAGCATATCAAGCATCTTCTCTTGCTATAATAATGTGAAATAAGAAATCAATCACACACACACACACAAAAAAACATAGAAAGACATGGAGACTAAATAGCATGTTAGTAAGCAATGAATGGGCTAACAATGAGATCAAGGAAGATCAAAAGATACCTTGAAACAAATGAAAATGAGAACACAACAACCCAAAATCTATGAGACACAGTGTAAACAGTCCTAAGAGTGAAATTCATAGCATTATAGGCCTACCTCAAGAAACAAGAAAAATCTCAAATAAACAATTTACCTTTATACTTAAAGGAACTAGAAAAAGAACAACCAACAAAGCCCAAAGTGGGTAGAAGAAAGGAAATAATAAATATCAGAGCAGAAATGAACAGTATCTAAAAAAAATACAAAAGTTCAATGAAACCAAGAGATGGTTCTTTGAAAGGATAAACAAGATTGAAAAAACAGACTCATCAAGAAAAAGAGAGGACCTAAATAAATAAAATCAGAAATGAAAGGGGAGAAGTAATAACTGACACCAAAGAAATATAAAAGATTGTAAGAAAATATTACCAATAACTATATGCCAACAAGTTGGACAATCTGGACAAAATCGATAAATTCCTGGAAAGATACAAACTTCCAAAACTGAATCAAGAAGAATCAGAAAATCTGGGTAGACAGATTACAACTAATGAAATTGAAGCAGTAGTAAAACAATAACAACAAACTCCCAACAAATAGAAGCCCTGGATCGGATGGCTTATCAGGTGAATTTTACCAAAGATTCAAAGAACTAACACCTATCCTTCTCAAACTATTACAAAAATTCAAGAGGAGGGAGGATGCCCAAGCTCATTTTCCAAGGCCTGCATTATTCTAATTGCAAAATCAGATAAAGAAATACAAAGAAAGAAAATTATAGGCCAATATCTCTGAACATAGATGCTAAAATCCTCAACAAAATGGTAGCAAACTGGATCCAGCAATACATTAAAAAGATTGTATACCACAATCAAATTAGATTTATTCTGGGGAAGCAAGGTTGATACAATATCCACCAATCAATTAACATTTCTACTGATACATGTTTCTATTGATATTAAGGTAGACCAGTCCCATTTTCTCCTACTTAATCTAGGATAGGTTATCTGTGACCAAAGGCCAAAGGGATTAAAGAAGTTGGCCAAGTAGGTGGTAGTTCTGTGAAAACTTTTCCTCCAGAGTGCCATATTAAGAGAATCCTCTTTCCCTCCAAATTATTTGTATTTTGGAGCTTGTCATATGAGAATGCGATGCATGGAGATGCAGTAGACATGTCTGAAGAAGGAAACCAACAGACTGAGGAGGAAAGAGCAGAAGAATATCAAATGAATGAGCAAAAGAGCAAAAGAAGTTGTGGATGCCATTTTTTCAGCTGCCAAATCAACCCTGAACTCATTCTTCTAGATTTGTTGTTGTTGTTGTTAAATTTACAATAACTGTTCCCTATAATTCAAACAAACTTTTTGTTTTCATTTAGAACTAAAAGCATTCTAAGTAATACACAAATCTACCTCAAGGAATTGTGAAGATTAAATGAAATGAAAGACAAAGTAACTAGAATAGAACCTACTGAATGCTCAGCTGAAAAAACAACTGTGCTCTGGCTGGTGTGGCTCAGTTGGTTGAGCATTGTCCTGTGCACTGAAAGATTGCTGGTTTGATTCTCAGTGGGGGCACATACCCAGGGTGTGGGTTTAAGCCCTGGTCACCCTGGTCAGAGTGCATACGGAGGCAACTGATTGATGTTTCTCTCTCACATCAATGTTTCTCTCTCCTTTTCTTCCTCTCCCTCTAAAATCGATAGAAATATATTTAAAAACAAAAAAACTACTACTGCTACTGGAGAATATCTGAAGTCAAAGCACTTGTTGGTCTGTTGGATAAGTGTCTGTATTCTAGGTCATAGCTCAGGTTTGGGAGGGTTTGTGAATGAGGGGTTCTTGAAGCACAAGGACAGAAAAATGATGAGACATATTGTGTAAGGACAGGAAGATTAGGGTAAAACACAAAATGGGTATTTATTATTTTTTAAAATAATTTTTGATTTTTTAATTGCAGTTGACATACAATATTATATTAGTTTCAAGTGTGCAACCCAGTGATTAGACATTATATAACTTATTAAATGGTCACCCTGATAAATCTAGTACACATCTGACACCATACAGAGTTATTACAATATTATTGACTACATTCCTTATGCTGTACTTCACATCCTCATGACTATTCTGTAGCTACCAATTTGTACTTTGAAATCACTGCACCCATTTCACCCATACCCCCAAACCCCCTCCCATCTGGCAATTTTCAAAATGTTCTCTATATCTATGAGTCTGTTTCTGTTCTGCTTGTCATTTATTTTTTTAGATTCTACATATAAGTGAAATCATATGGCACTTGTCTTACTCTGACTTATTTCACTCAGCACAATACCCTCTAGGTCCATCCATGTTGTTGCAGATGGCAAGATTTTATTGTATTTTTATGGCTGAGTCATATTCTGTTGTATAAAGGCACCACTTCTTTATCCTTTTATCTATTGATGGGCACTTCTGTTTTTCCATATCTTGGCTATTGTAAATACTGATGCAGTGAACATATGGATGTATATGTCTTTTCGATTTAGTGTTTGGGGTTTCTTCAGATAAATACCCAGAAGTGGAATTGCTGGGTCTTTCTTTGTCATTTGTTATTAACCTTTGTTTAAAGTCTATTTTGTCTGGCATAAGTATTGCTACCTGCTACCTCAGTTTTTTAATGTTTGTCTTTTTTTTTCCATTTTCATGAAATGTCTTATTCTATCTTTTTATTTTTACTCTTTGTGTGTCTTTTGATCTGAAGTGAGACTTGTGAAATAGGTCATTATTTAGAGCAGTTGTTCTCAAACAGAAACCCCTTATACTCTTGATAATTATTTAGAACTTCAAGAAGCTTTGTTAATGTGAGTTGTCTATGTCAATATTTATTGTATTAATTTTAAAACATAATTTTAGATGCATTTATTGATTACTTCATTTTAGCTTTACTATAGTTTCTTTAAAATATATTCTATATAAAATTGTTTTGCTAAAATAAAAAAATGAGAAAAATGTCATTGTGTGAATTTTTTTGCAAATCACTTTAATGTCTGACTTCTCATATCTGCTTTTGCATTGAAACTATTCTGTTTGACGTATAATGTTTGATTGAAGTATATAATAAAAGAGTTTCAGTTTTATACAGATATGCACTTAGAAAAGGGAGGAATAGTATAATAATCTTTAAGGTAATTGTGTTTTTTGGGAGGAAACTATACCAAAACTTGTCATTTTATGTTTTTTTTTTTTTAAGTTGATTGCAATGTAAAATCTTGATCCATAACCACAAAATATTTCATAGCAGCAGATGTGATCTTGCACCTTAATTACCTTTACCCATGTGTAATTATGTAACATCAGGCATTGGCTATTTGAAAAATATCAGCTAACATATATATCTTCTAAAAATTGACAATTTTATATCACATTTGTTAACATCACTGATGGTCTTATCAGAATATTGCTTGAGTATTGGGAAAGTGTCAAGTTCACATTGGCAGGCCTACATTTTCCAAAATTCAAATTTTTCCTTGAAAGCTTGAAATTTATCATTGCAACAAATATTGTCAGTTGTTTCCCTTAAAATGACAGGTTTATTTCATTAATTACAAAAATGTCTGTCAAAACATGTCTGAATAATTATAGTATGTCTATCAGTTATGCTTTCAAGTAAAAATGGTGTTTCAGGAAAAAGGCAGCCAATTGAGCTTGCATCTAAAATAATTGTACCAGAACTTTAACTTGATACAGCAGTCACACTTCAGAGCATAGCAGAAGTTTTTAAAGTCTATATCCCCCATTTTGTCATATGGATTATTAAAGAGGTATTTGTAAAGGTCAAGTTTAATTAAAGTAATAATATACTACTTCATCAAAAGTTCTCTAATGTGAAATTCAATATTTTTCTTTTTTAAAATGCTATGATGGCAATAAAGAATACAATGGGTACTAGACTAGTGCTATAACTTTGTGCTACTACCTTAATTAATGGTAAGGTGATGGTTTTACCATCATTGTTTTTGCACCATCAATGTACATGTCAACCCATTTAAAAAGGCAAGTTATATCTTGGTATTATTATGAAATAGTTTTGACTTTATTGACCCCTGAAAGGGTCTTACTGCCTGTTTTTGGCTCTACGGATCATACTTTGGGAACCACTGAATTAGGGAACAAGGAAGGAAATGTATCAGTGTATCTCAAATCTCCTTAATTTACTGACATGTGCCAATAGAATGAAAATCTCACATCAAGCCCTTCAAAAGAAAGGGCTATTTATTTGGGTTCATCAGTCATCTATCCCAATAATCCCCAATTCTTGTTGTCAGTGGTAGATGTTGTTGTTTTCTAGGTGACTTACATTTGGATGGATGCTGTTGAAATATTTTACCATTCATTTATGATATATTGATCTCCTGCTATAGTTTAAAAGAGAGAAACGAGGAGTTTTTTGTTTTTGTGAATTCATCTAAGCAGTGTTTACTGCAGCAGATTCAGTCTGTTACTAGAATTTCATCTTTTGTGTGTGTTATTGTTCCTTTTCTGTCATTAGATGCAGGTGTCTATTGCACATTTTTCCTTCTCCCCAAAGACTGTTACATTAGAAGCCGGAAGGTTTAATTTTGCATTATTTGTTTGTAACATCTGCTTCATAGAGACAGGGAAGAATTTTTGTTGACCCAACTATTTTATCATGCTTAGTGAGATAAGTTTACTAACACCCTAAGCTAAAACATTTTTTTGTGGTCAGCAGTTACTGACTGGTACAAAGTTATTACTTTTATGTACTTATCACAGTACTTTTAGTTCATGAACCGCTGACATTTGTTTTTCTTATCCCAAGTTGAGAAAATTACACATATATCTGTAAGAACTCTGCTTGGTATGGCAAATAAATTCAGGATTTAATTTCTAGAGGCTAAAACATGCCTCTTTATCCAATGCATGATGCCCTTTTCTGATATATTCTAACCTTTGTAGATTCCTAATATAATGAGTATTAATTTTGACAATGGTGTTAATCTTCATTTTATTTTTTATATTTCAATATCCTTTATTTTGTCTCATATACCATTATTTATTGCTCTGTTTATACTTTATTCACCCCTATAACAATGAGTGTTCATATGCTATTCTGTTCAAATTCTCATTTTTTCCCCATTTTTTTCTCTGATGGCAATTTTGCTTCTTTTTTTTTTATCCTCACCCAAGGACATTTTTGCATTTATCTTCAGATAGAGCGGGAGGGAGAGAGGAAGGAAGAGAGAAAGAGAAACATCGATGTGAGAGAGACACATCAACTGGTTACCACCCACACAACCCCAACCAGGGCTGGGGACAAACTGCAACGAGGTACATGCCCTTAGTGGGATCCGAACCCAGGTCTCTCTGGTCCGCGGGCCAACGCTCTAACCGCTAAGACAAACCGGCCAGGTCTCTGATGGCAATTTTTAATGATACAAAGAGCTTAATGGTGTGTGTCTCACAATACATAACCCCTGAAACCAAAACAGGAAATGACATTTTGGGGATAACTGATTGAACAGACAATGACAATATGAGATTTACCATAAGGAATCCTCAGGAAAATTAACCCATGGGACATGAAATCCTCCTAGTTACTAGACACATAATGACATTTCTTTTACAAGAGAATTCATAGAGAGCAGTAATACATTTAGACAATGGGTCCTAAATAATGTATGTCAAAGGCAATGTATTCAAGGAACATCTGCATTTTGTCCTGAGAATAAATAATGCTTTTAAGAACTATACCTTTATTTAGAAATTCAGATCTCTCCATAAGCAGATATCTCTTCTTGTATATGACTAAGTAAATTTTAACTTCTAAAAATGTCTGCCTCAGAAAAGGTATTCAGCCAGTTAGAGAAAATCTTAAAATAGTTTGGACTGAAGATAAGACACCATTAGATGCGGATGTGGCCAACATGGACAGCATGTGGAATGGTAGTTTCCTTTCCTGTATCTCCTTTCTTATATTTTCTTTCCTGTGTCATCTACACTGCCAGTCTCCTCACACAGTAGTGGGTTCTAGAATATTATGATTGGGGGATGAAGCATGGAATTTGGAGAGGAAAAAATAACTATCATAAGAAAAAATAGTGAATATCTTCAGAGTGTAAGATCCTTTTGCAGATTGTCACTCATAATGAAACAGTTATTTAAAGTGTTCATATGCAAATCTGGGCATGTTTGAAATGTGTTGACCTCACACAGAATGTAACTTTTTTCCTTTTTTATTTATCTTTTGTCAAGGACCAATAATATTTAACATGGCATTATCAGAGCATGCTCTTTTTTTTACTTCATTCTTTCAGGATTTGGTATATTGAGAAAAAACTAAAAACATGTAAGATATAACAAGTTCTTATATTATTATAGAAATAATGATTGATTACTTCTACATGATGTTTTTGTCCTTAGTATTGTTGTTGAACAGAATAGCCTTGAAGCTTGTACATGGAAGATTTAGAACAAATATTCCATAGAGATGTGTGTTTCTTGACTTGCTAGAATAAAATGTGCTCCCTTTTCCACCCGTGATACAGAGAATTTTTCATTTTTTTTTTTCCAGATGTCAAATTATCAAGAAAAAAACCCAGGTACTAAAAAGTTAGTCTTAAAATGTTCTACTGTAAGCACATGATTAACTGCTATAATACAGTTCTAATTTGTAACATTAATGTTCTTTTTAAATACCAGAATATTGAGTTTTTATAACAACCATATTGTTATATATAACAAATCATAAAATGCACCCATATTAAATGTACAATTCAATAATTGTTTTGAAGTTAAAGAGTTGTAAAAGTCATCATCATCACAATCCAGTTTTAGAAACTTTCCATGAACCTGAAAAGATTCCCTCTGCTCATTTTCAGACAGTCCTCATTCCCACCCTAGTCTCAAGCAGCCACTAATCTACATTTTATATCTAAATATTTGTCCTTCTGGACCATTTGTATACATGGAATAATACACTATGTAATACACTATAATGCATCTGACTTATTTGGCTTAGCATAATGTGTCTGAGGTTTACCATGTAGCATGTATCAGTAGTTTGTTCTTGTTTCATTGTTGAATATTATTCCATTGTATGGATATACCTTTGTTTAGACATTCATTAATTGATGTGTATTTGAATTATTTCCATATTTTGGCTATTATAAATATTGCTACTATAAACATTCATATACAAGTAATTGTATGGACATATGTTTTTATTTCTTTTGAGTAGATACCTAGAAATGGAATTGCTGGATTGTATGATAATTTCATATTTAAGTTTTTAAGAAACTGGCAGGAGGTTTTCTAAAGTGACTGCATCATTTTATATTACTACTAAAAATTTATGAAGGCTCCAGTTTTCTACATTCTTGCCAATACTTGTTATTGTATGTATTTTTTTTTAAATTAAATTTGTTGGTGTGACATTGGTTAATATGATCATACAGGTTTCAGGCATGGGTTTCTATGTTACAAGAGTTGTGTATTGTGCCCAGCTGATGTGGCTCAGTGGTTGAGCATCGACCCATGAACCAAGAGGCCGCCAGTTCGGTTCCCGGTCAGGGCACATGCCCAGGTTGTGGGCCCGATCCCCAGTGGGGGGCATGCAGGAAGCGGCCAGTCAATGTTCTCTCTCATTGATGTTTCTATCTCTCTCTCCCTCTCCCTTCCTTTCTCTCTAAAAATCAATAAAGGAAAAAAACAAAAAACAGGTGTGTATTGCACTGTGTGCCCACCACCCAAAGTCAAATAATCTTTCATCACCATATATGAGGCCCCTTTCACCCCCCCAAACCCCACCCCCTTCCCTCAGGCAACCACCACACTGCTGTTTGTGTTCACGAGTTTCAGTTTTATATCCCACATATGAGTGAAATCATATGATTCTTTGCTTTTTGATTGTAGCTATTCTAGTGGGTATGAAATGACATCTCACTGTGCTTTAATTTTGCATTTCTCAAATGACTGAGGATAAATATGTTTTCATGTGTTTATCAGACATTCATAAATTTTTTTGAATGTCAGTTCAAATCCTAATCGTCAGTAACTCTGAATGTTGGCAGTAAGGTACAGGACCTTATTGAATTCATGTTTTAAAGCTTGTTGATAGTCAGCCTCCCAGGCTTTCCATAGTAAATGTTACTTTGCTCTGCAGTGACATAAGTGAACCTTTCTATTTTCTAATATGATAACATATGCTCATTTTTGCATATACCATTTAGGGAGAGAAACCTAATTTCCCACTTGCCATATTTCCCCTACAGGACTCCGAATTTCTTTTGAGCATGATTACAGTTTGTAGGCAAAAAGTCATGGATCTACTTTCAGAAATTGGTATCGAGTATCACAGAGAGTTCAACACTACATGGTGATTCTTGCATTGGTCATTCCTAGCCCTGTAAAATTTAAATTGAGATTATTTGTATGTAGATGTACCTGCTGACCTCCTTGACTTGATCCTCTGCATGGCTAGACCTATAGTAACTATAAGACTTACACACATAAACTTGACAAACTTGAACCTGGATACTCCTGACTCTTTGCTTTCCAAATTCCGGCACAGCATTCTGATTGTCATAAATCATACAAGAGCATATATTATTCAAGAGTGAGATTGCCGCTTCATTTTTACACATTTTGATACCTGTAACCAATCACTTACCAGAAATACTAATTTAATCTTTACAGAAGGAGTTTGCATCATTTTGGCAAGAGTTTGTTAGATAACGTTTTAAAATGTCTCCCCCTGCCTTGTGCTACTGTGATATACATATATCACATATAGACACATTTGCTCTATTGTGTTACCAACAACTAGGTAGTACAGTAGTTTTATGACTCCACTTTCTAGCATCACAAAGTAACTGCCACTAGATCTGTTCTGCCACTATAAATAACTCCAAAACTGGACAAAATGTATTAGCTGTTTTCAGATGTCGAATAACAGGTATCATGGGACTGCAATCATTGAAAGAAAGAAAACAAATGAGATTAGCCACAGGATCGCTCAAGTTGTCTGCCTAAATGCCTGTTCTTGACTACAGTTCAGGGAGAGAAAGCACAATAGTAGTCTCACCAAGCTAAAATGACAAAGGTCAGGGCTTGAGGCTGTTGAGGTAGCTAGAATGTTCAAAGCAGGGTAACAGAGGCAAAAAAAAAATCTATGCAGAGAAGGAGGTTCAGAAATCTGTATGTGATTTGCCTCGGGCTGAATACCGAGCTGAACATGTGCAAATTGATACCCCAAGAGGAGACATAATGACTACCAAAAGACACACAACTAGTAGGAACCATGAGCTGAATGACTGCTGCAGCTTGCTCAGAACAGATGTTCTACTTCCAATTAGCTGGTGTGCAGAGACTTCATTTAATATGACAGGCAGCAAAGAGGCCATACTTTAGTAGTAAGCTATTCTAGCCCTCAAGTAAAGGCTGTTCTCCGTGATAAATAACAAAATTTTTAAAGCTTCGGAAAGTTGAAGGATATGTAAATAAATTGTCAGATGGAACAAAGTAAACACGTTATTAAGAAAAAATAATATCTAAATATCAATAATATAATTTTTATAATTTCCAGTATACAGTAAAAATCTGACACACAAAAAAGAAGTTAATGAGACCCATAACAAGGAGACTTATCAATAATGAAAATGACAGAGGTGTCACAATTAGCAGATGACTTTATAACAGCTATTAAAAATAGGTTCAAGTCCTGGCCGATTTGGCTCAATAGTTAGACCATTAGTCACAGGTCAAGGGCATGTACCTGGGTTACAGGTTTGATCCCCAGCCCCAGTTGGGGTTGTGCAGAGGCAACCAATTGATGTGTCTCTCTCACATCAATCTCTCTCTCTCCCTCCCTCCCTCTCTTCTACTCTATCTAAAAAAAAAAAAAAAATCGATGGAAAAATATCCTCAAGTGAGGATTAACAACAACAAAAAAGATTCAAGTTTTAAAAGCAATTTAAAAGGGCACTTTTGACTTGAAAACCCAACCTCCCATGTAAGATGCAACTTTTCCAAACCTCACATTAGGTAAGTACATAATACATATAAACAAACAGACAATACATTCATTTATACATACACAAAATATATATATTTTTGACTGACAGGGGAGCATGAGAACATTCTAGGAGAGAAGGTGGTGGAGAGGAAATTGACCTGTTCTATAAATGGGTTGTATAGGAATACAGTGTACTTGAAACAGTAGAAAATGTGGTTAAAGAGTTATTAAGGAGCCAATTGATATGGGTTTTGAAACCAGACTGTTGGGTTCAATTTGGCTTCAATCATAGTAGAAATTCAGGAAATATTTATCCAACTTTTATATGTAGTAAGTCTGAAAAATGTTATACTGGATAGGTGAGAACCTGTTGCCATTGTTGCAGGGTAGGAAAGGGCATTTGCTGTGTGTGCATATAGACCCATGTGTGCTCACATGATTACATAGAAAGAACTATACAACTAAATGAGTCCTTCAATACTCTGAGCACAATACAGAGAAGAAAGGATTATTTTATCAGTTACTTCTTATGATTATTACATCCAGGCTAATTAGTGGAATGACTTCTAATCCAGGCTCAGGATCATCTATGTCAGGGAATAATCACTGTCAACAATAAATGAATATAAGCCCTACCCTGAAAAGAGTGTCTTGTTGATATTTTTGTATTATTATAACTTTAGGGTACTGCTTATCTTTTAAATTTATTTTAGGAGTGCCAGCAGTTTGAATATTGGTAGATTGAAGCACACATTTTTCTATTTTACTTTCTGTAAGCATTTTTTCAGGATAAAGAATATCATGAGATTTTTAAGTTAGCAATTGTAGCTGCTTATCTGTTTGAATCAGGATTTTATCTATATTATACTATCAAAACAAAAAGACATCAAATGGTAACCTAATAATTAATGTACAATAGCTACCATAATTTAATAATTTTTGTTTTAAACTTCAAAAATCTAAATACTTCCATTTTTCTCACTACTGCTAACAAATAAATGTTATAAACATTACATAAAATATAAATTTATACTAATTACCATATATATATATATAATTTTTTTTTTATCCTCACCCGAGGACATTTTTCCATTTTTTGTTCAGATAGAGTGGGAGGGAGAGAGAGGGAGAGAGAGAGAGAGAAACATCGACGCGAAGGGGACACATCAAGTGGCTGCCTCCCGCACGACCAACCATGGCCGGGACAAATCGCAACCAAGGTACATGCCTCTAGTGGGAACCGAACCCGGGTCTCTCTGGACCACAGACCGATGCTCTAAGTACTGAGCCAAACCGGCCAGGGCCCATGTTTATATTTTTACTTACTGAGATTCTATGTAAGATTTTGTTTGGGGAAAAAAAAAGTGCTCATTTGCTAATAACATTTAAAATCACTGTACTGAGATATTGATCAAAAGGGAACCTGAAGCCCTGGCCTGGTAGCTCAGTTAGAGTGTTGTCCCAAAACACCAAGGTTGTTGGTTCCATCCCTAGTCAAGGCACATACAAGAATCAATCAATGAATGTATCAATAAGTTGAACAACAAATCAATGCATCTCTCGCTCTCCTCTCTCTCTCACATTGATAAAAATTTTTAAAAAAGAGAACATGAAAATAGAGTTAGCATTGACAGAAATTCTATGAAGATAAGTTTAATTTTAGACATTTAAAGTGTAATGTAGTGACATTAACTTACATTATAGAATGAATTTATATTCTCATTATAGATTTCCAAGAAAAGAAAATATGAAAGGGGGTTCCAAAGATGTAAAAAAGGAAAGAATACAAAGAGTTAAATTTAAGTCTTGAAGGCATCTCATATTTAAGAGAAATAACTCATAAAATCCGGTTTGAAATATACAGAGTTTTATTAATACATTTGAATTCATGCTGAAAAGCAAATGTGGTTATTCCTGGCCTAGAATAATTATGGCCTGATTTGAAAGCCCTAGCAAAATGTGCAGTTGCTTTTCCCATTGAGAGGTGGATTCCTATTTTTCTACCCCTTTAAATATGGCCTGTGTTGTGCTTTGAGCAATGGAATGTGGCAGAAATAATGCTGTTTAACTTCTGAGCCAGTTGAGAGATCTTGCACTGTCTTGTAATGTGAGCATCACAGGTGAGGAAGCCCAGTCTGATCTATTCTCCTTGAAAATAAGATACCTGGAGGGAGGCCCAGCCATTCTAGATGCTACAGCTGAACCCCACCCCAGGCAGTTTGTTAGCTGGATACAGCCCCATGAAAGAGCACAGGTGAAAACAGCAAAGGGTAGAATAACTGATACACTGAGCAAAACAAGCTCTTTGTGTTGTTCCTTCATATTTACAAGTGTCAGATTTACACCTACATATGTGATTTGATGAATAATGCAATATTTAGGGTAGTTGAAATTACTAAAAATATTAATATATATCTCTCTCACATAGAAACATGCAACAGTGTGGTGATAACTACAGGGAAAGGGGGGCTGGGGAGAGGTGGAGTGGGCAAAGAGAGGATAAATAGGAACAGAAAGCAGAAAGAGACTTTCCTTTGGGTGATGGGCGCATGATGCAGTGTGCAGATGACATTTTGTTGCGTTATACACTTGAAACCGATATGGTTTTGTGAACCAATGTTACCCCAATACATTCAATAAGAAATATAAATACATAAATGTAAAATAAAAATTAAAAAAAAACATTATTCAGCGTAGGGATCAACTAAATTTTCTGGAAGAAAGAATGTAAGATTTGGAGATAAAAGAATCAATTTAAAGTGATAATTTGAGAAGAATTTGCTAGCTGGGTGACTTTGGTGAAGTTATTTAATCTCTCTAGATCTCTATTTTTTTTAAATCTGATTAAAAAGAATTTTAAGACAATAATTCTAAGTTTGTAAGAATACATATTTGTTCTGAATTTCTCTGTTTCTATGTTATAGTGCACGTTTCTTGGCATTTGTTGCCAGGATTTCATTTCCTTTAATTTAGCATAATGCATACTGAATGTGAACTATGAGCAGATTACTGAAAATATTGCCCTAAATGTTTTACTGGATAATATTTTAAGATGATTGAAAGAACTTTTATGACAGGCTATCCATTTCAATACAAAGTTATAATGTAAGTTTATTCATATTAATATTAATAAGAATAGAATCTGAAAATTAAATAATAAGTGGAACTAATATATCTCTTTGACTGTGAAAGCCTCAAACTTAAACCATGAATACTGAGTGAACAGATGAAGGCTAACTAAATGAATAAATAAATAAGACAGACACATCATTCATTTGCATTTGTCAAATAATATATTCATGTGGTAAGGAGGCTCGGCCACAAACTTCTTGGTGTGGCATTTTACTCATTCATGGCTGGCATGATAGTTAATCATTTTTTGACATATATGACAAGTCAAATAAGGAAGAAAAGAGTACTTGCTAAAATACTTAAATTATTCAAATATTATAAGGAGTTTTACTCACAAAGAGATGACACTAGAAACCCTTAATATTGTCAACTTGAAAAACTATTACATGTCAGTCATAAACTTTGGTTATTACAATGTTTAATTTGTAATTCCATGTGGCAAAAATCACTCTCTCTCTACAGATACTTCCACAATATAAGAAGACACAATATAATATACAGATCATGTATTATAGAAGTGTATACTTGAAACCTATATAATCTTATTAACCAATATCACCCTAATAAATTCAGTAAAATAAAAAAATATAAAGATTAAAAAAAAATTAAAATTTTACTTTTATTTGAAATTTTTATTGAAAAGTTCAGGGGATAAAGGAATTTAGAATAGTGACTAATGGAATTGAGTAGAGTTGAGATGCACGATTATTAGTGGCTTTCTTAAACTATTTATGAATGGATTATAAACTATTGAAAAATTAGTTAAATTAAGGTCCACTGTGTTTTCTATTGCTTAAGGTATTTAAAGATACTATAGATATTTCAAAATTACAGTTATCAAATAATGACATAAAATAAAAATGAAAGTAACTTTGTAAAATATTGCGAAGAATTTTTGTGAGAAACAATTTAGACTGATAGTGGAAATAGTTAAAAGTATTTAGTCTCATAAAAACTCAGTTTTGTTGATAAAAGCTGCTTGGCCATATATATTTTTGTTTTCATTTTTTTACCTCTTCATAAAATTTTTACAGTCATATTTACCTATATATAAGTATGATTAGATAAAATAACACAAATTTTTATGCAGCCATTAGGATATCATTCTTAAATTTATTTCTACAGAAAAAGAAGAATCGAACTGAAGATTAAATAGAAATTTATTATATTGTTACTTTCTTTAAGGCACATTTAATATTTTGCCTGCTATGAGAATGAGGCTATGTTTATTTTTGTACTTATTTAATTCATATAGTCAAGCCAAATTTTCTAAATTGGAAAACCATTATTTATGTAGATCAAAGGCTGTATTTTTCTCTCACATTAGAAAATTTTGTTAGACAATAAGCACTATGTCAGAGATTTCAGAAGCTTTTTTTTAAAATTTTTTTCTTTATTGATTTTAGAAAGAGAGGAAGGGAGAAGGAGAGAGAGATAGAAACATTGATGAGAGAGAACATCAATTGGCCACCTCCTGCATGTCCCCCACTGGGGATTTGGCCCACAACCTGGGCATGTGCCCTGACCAGGAATTGAACCGGCAACTTCTTGGTGCATGAGTCGACGCTCAACCACTGAGTCACACTGGCCAGGCTGAACTCCTTATATAAGATAGATCTCAAAGCAAAAAAAAGTATGTCATCCTTCAAGTATTTGTTCACTTAGAGTTTTTAAAAGATTTTTTAGTGAGAGAGGAAAGGAAAGGGGGAGAGAGAGAGAGAAACATAGATGTGAGAGCGAAACATCAATCACTGCCTCCAAACGGTGCCCTGACTGGAAATCAAACTGGCAACCTTTTGATGTGTGGGACTACCCGCAACCAACTGAACCACGCTGGCCATGTCCACTTAGGAGATTAAAAAGCAATTTCTTAAGGTACAGAAAGTTGAGGGACTTAACTGAGAACACATTGTTGGTGTTCTACAGATATTTTTTGAATCAATAAATGTAAAGAAATATACTGTCACTTGGCTAATTGCTAGAGATCTAGTGTTCATGGTCATGATCAAAGAAAACCTATGAAAAGAAAAATTTGGTGTTGTTTTTGTTTTTGTTTTTTTATCCTCACCCGAGGACATTTTTGCATTTATTTTTAGATAGAGCGGGAGGGAGAGAGGGAGGAAGAGAGAGAGAGAGAAACATCGACGTGAGAGAGACACATCAACTGGTTGCCACCCATTCAACCCCAACCGGGGCCGGGGACAAACTGCAACCAAGGTATGTGCACTTAACGGGAACGAAACCCGGGACTCTCTGGTCCGTGGGCCGATGCTCTAACTGCTGAGCCAAACTGGCCACAGCTTTTTTTTTTTTTTTTGCTTTTAATAGGAGGGTTTCTAAATGAGAATACATTAGAATAACTGAGGTTACAGAGTAAGAAAAATGAGACTACATAAAGTAAGATGGAGAAGATGCTGAGGAAAACTGGCTATCATGCATTCATTGAGAAAGCACAATATATGATTTTATCAACAGTTTATTTTATTGAAAGAATGCAAGAAATTTGAACTTAAGATCATTGAATAGATAAATTTATTAATTTATTTTTCTCCATTTCCTAAAATCTCTTGAAGCTTGGGCTTACCTGCAGTTTTGGAAAGATTTCTGCCATCATCCATAAAGTAGTCTCCTACATCACACTAAAAATTTATATATTATACAAATTCAGAAATGTGGAGGGCATACAAATGCAGAAGAGAACAGAATTTATTAAATCATTGGAACCATTTAATATAATTTGAGGTCAAGATGTTTAAAGATAGGTTCTCATATGGTAAATAATAAAAAATGACATTTTTACACATAATTAGGCATGGAATTATGGGACAAAATAGTGTCGCTTAAGTACGAGTAATTTTATATTGCTGCAATGTGATGTCCAAAGATCAGAAAACAGCAACAGATGAGGAAAGGAAACAATTTAAGAAGTCAATGCAGTAATCCAGGCAAAAAGCAGAGGGTCAGATATGTAACTTGGCAGTAGAGAATTGGAGAGGAAAAATAGATTCAAGGAGTACTTAAATAGGACACAGAATTATTGGGATTTGGTGATTATTAGAAAGTATGATATATTATCATTTAAATGTTTATTTATTGATTTGAGAGAGAGAGACTTATGCAACCTTAGTGTATTGGGATTGCTGCTCTAACCAACTGAGCTACCTGGACTTGGCTAAGCACTTTATGTTTTAAGTTCTGTATTGCTCCTTAAATAAATGTGATGGAAGAAAGTATTAGGACAAAAATGCTGTTAAATTTGTACATGCTGGTTATTATATTTATATGTTTACCATTTAAACACTTTTTATCCATATATTTTACTGATGAGCAGATAGAGGGAAGCGGTTAAGATTACAGTGTGATATAAAAGTTTTTTTTAAATAACAATAAAATAGAAAATATAATAAATTTAATTAGTGTGAATTTACTTAAATCTTAAGGTCAGTTAGATGGTGCAGAACAATGTTTTTACGAGATGCAAAACTCTCTAAGTCCTCCTCACTATATTAAGAACATACTTCAAAAATGCCCACAGACATCTTTCTTTTAATCAGTATAAATGGATAAAGTAGCAATTTGTTTTCAGCAAAATAGAGAGATATTTTGGCCCCTTTTCTCATAAAAATAAAACCACAGCAACTTTTCTTTCTTTGATGTATACATCTTTCCTAATATCTCCATCTGTGTGCCTTTCCACTATGTAGCTAATTAAATTTTTGTTTCTTACACACTATAAATGCAGCTGTAATGTCCTGGCTTCTAAAAAATGGCTGAAGTAATGCAATTCTTGTTAGAACTCATTTGATTACAGACTTGCTCATTGCAATCAGGCAACAGTAATTTCTTTTTGAGAAAAACAGGAAATATCTTAATTTATAAAAACCTATTTCAAAATATTTTATTGTTCAGCAATGATCCTTGTACAGTCCTAACAGTCATTGTGTTGCTAAACAAAGGAAAATGGAAATTATAGTTTATTAATATAAGGCATATTTATAAGATATTCACTTTATCTTCCTTCTAAAATGCAATCAATATCAACTAATATCTGTTGACCTGGGATTTTAACACAAATACACACAGAGATGTGTGTGTAGATATATGTGTGTGTGTGTACAATTATTGAAAATAATTAATAGATATATATTGTCTATATTTTACTGCTTAACCAAGAGCCACAAAGCCTAGTGAGTTTAAACATTTTTTAGCTCTTAATCTGTGCATTGTCATTAGAATTGGGCTTAACAGGGAAGTTCTCATGGTGGTTTAACTTGGGTCTATTCATGAATCTGCAGTCAACTAGGTCAGGAGGGCTGCTGTGCTTTTCATTGTTGATTGAGTACTGGCTGGGGTAATAGCAGCAAGCAGGTTATGAATCTCTCTTTAAAAAATTTTTTTTAAATGTGTTCTTATCAATTTTTAGAGAGAGAGGAAAGGATAGGGAGAGAGAGATAGAAACATCAATGAGAGAAATGTTGATAGGCCACCCCCCTGCATGCCCTCCACCAGGGATGGAGCCAGCAACCCGGGCATGTGCCCTGACTGGGAATTGAACATGTGTCCTCTTTGTGCATGGGTCAATTCTCAAGCACTGAGCCATACCAGCCAGGCCAGGTTATGAATCTCTTATCATCCAGTAGACTAGTCCAGGTTTATTTTCATAATAGTAGTATATTTTAAGGATGAAGAGAAAGCAAGGCCCAATGCTTAATTACTGTTCAAAGCTCTACGTTTGACACATTTGCTACTATTTTATTGGTCACAGCAAGCCACCTGGCCAAGTATAAGGTCAGTGTAGAATGAGACTTCCCATACGGGTAAGGATACAGAGAGCTAAGGTGACATAAACAAATTAGTGGCAATTATTGCAGTTTACCAAAACATGACACTCTGATAATATGCCTGTGTATCTGTCTATCTATCTATCTATCTATCTATCTATCTATCTATCTATCTATCTATCATCTATCTATCTATAAATTAATGGCTCCTATATTTAACAGTACAACCACTGACCCATGATTGGCAATTTAACTGAAGCTAATGGCATGATTTGAAAGAAATGTTGTGGCCAGAACAGCATTGTATTATATGGCCTTTTAAGCTAGCTTTTTGTATTTTGTGAACTCTTCCTTTTTAATTACTAATTTATCTATTTGTCTTTAATTTGGAAATATATCTGATTTTGCTAAAAGCAGTTGCAAACAGACCCTAAGTTGACCCCACCTTCCCAATGATTCCCACTTTCTAGTATTCATGCCTTGTATAATTCCCTTACCTGTGACTTGCTTCTAATGCATAGACTAGGGAAAAGGATGTTATTCCCATGCTTACACTACATTTTATAAGACTCTGTCTTGGGAGCATTCTTTCTCCCACTCTACTGATGGTCTTGAATAAGTAAACTGCCATGTTGTAAACTGCCCATGAAAAGGGCCAATGTGGCAGGGAACTGTGGATGATTTTTAGGAGCTAAGGATGGCCTCTGAATGTCAGCAGCAAGAAAGAATACAGGGCCATCAGTCATAGCTTGGAAGTTGATTCATCCTCATTCAAGTGTCCAGATGGAAATGAAGCTCCAGTGGGCCCCTTAAATGTAGCCTTATGAGACCCTGTCAGAGGAGCCAGTTAAGTTGTGCCTAGACAAAGAAACTGAGATAATAAACGTGTGTTATTTTACACCAGTAAGTTGTGGATAATTTGTTATGCTACAATAGAAAACCAACACAAAGGCAAATATCCACCGCATTTAACATCTGCATTGAAAAGTGTTTAGATTTGGCCTTGGTTATTTTGCGTATGGCTAATTTTTTACATAAAACCTATCAAAAAAAGTAATAGCTTAATTTTTTTTTGAGTGAAAAAAAAAGTTTACATTTCTTGCGTTACACATTTTCAGACTCTGTCAACATATTTTCATATATTACACTTCAGATGAGGGCAGAAGTCCTATTTAATTAGTGTTTGAAATAGAAGACTTTGTTGAAACAATTTAAAAATTATTATTTCCTCATTGTGTTCATTATTTATCTGTGACATATGTGGTTATTTCTTCCCAAATAGAGGGAAACAATCACTTTAATGTTTAGTGTATAAAGTATTGTTAATTTACAATGGCTAATCTGTCCAAGTTAATTATGTCTTTAATCTGAAACCATTTTAAATATATTCAAAGTTCTTCATGTTTTATGTGAAGGTATGTGTTTTTTCCAACTATCCAAGGGTGAATTCAGTGAAACAAAGAACTAGAGCCAGTTTTTGCTATTTGTGGGACATAGCAAAATAAAATTTTAACACTAAGAGTTCATCTATTGAGGTTCTTTATAGAAGAATATTTGACCATTATTATAGCTTATCAAAATATATTGATTATAAGTAACAAGTTTTGTTTTTTTGTTTTTTTCTGGTACACAATTATTTTAACCTACAGCTTTTCTTAACATTTTATTTATTTTTATCTTCTATAAATATAGGCACTATGCTCATTTTTATGTTGTATGAAATAAATATAAGCTGGTGAAAGATCATTTGGATGTGATTTTGACAATAAAGGATTCCATACCCCTAACATTAGTGCTATGATGGTAATTTTAATTAGTTAGAAGCCACATTAAGTTTCAAGGGGCATATTTTTAAGGAAAAGGCAATAATATTATTAGGATTAATATTGCAAGTACCTTCCAGTTATTATTTCCTTTAATTTTGTTTTTACTTTCCAATGTTAATAGGTCTATTTGAAATGGAAGTTTCAAAATCAATGTGTATATACTCTCACATCATAAAGTAGGAGAGGTAAGCAGTGCCTAACAAAGGTACATCCTTTAAAAGAAAAAATTATGTTTTTTTCCCATTATTCTGAGGAAAAATAAGGCATTAATAAAAGGACAATAAGAGAGAGCCTTAGAACTATGTGAATAGTATGCAAGATTGATTTATCTATATATCTAATTATTTTTAGCAGCTATTTATTTATTTACTTCAGGTTGTATAGTGTGATAATTTCATTTTAATACAAAATGATTTACTATATGTATTGTTGTAAAATGATTACTTAAAATCAAGTTAATTAATACATTCATCACCTCACATAGTTATTACGTTTTATATGGTGAAGACACTGACGATACACTTTCTTTGCAAATTTCAAGTATACAATGCAGTATTATTAACCATAACCACCATACTGTACATTACATACCTAGAACTTATTCATTTTGTAACTTTAAGTTTGTACACTTTGACCAACCTCTTCCCATTTCTCCACTCCCAAGGCCCAGGACCCACCATTTTACTCTCTGGCTCTAAGAGTTCAATTCTTGGATTCCAAAAAGAAGTGAAACTATATAGTATTTGTCTTTCTGTGTCAGTCTTATTTCATTTAGCATTATGTCCTCCAGGTTTAACCATGTTGTGACAAATGAGAGGATTTCATTCTTACTTAGGGCTGAATAATATTTCATTATATAATATATAATATTTTATTTATTCATCTGTCAGCAAACATGATGTTTTTATATCTTGGCTATTGTGAATAATATTGCAATGAACATGGGAGTGCAGAAATTGGTTTCATTTTTTCTGAATATATAACCAGACATGGATTACTGGATCATATGGTATTTCTATTTTTAATTTTTGAGGAACTTCCATAATGCCAGGTCACAGGGCTGTTTGAAGTTCTACTGTTTGATTTAGATATTGGTGGGCCTACCTCCAGGGTTAAGGCAGGTGTGAGCAGCAGTGTTCTTGGCCTTAAGTGAGAGGAGTTGGAGCCAAATTACAGGGCTGTGTCAGGATCTGCAATTGGACTGTGGTCAGAGGATCTGCCTCAGGGTATGGCTGGGTGTGTCTCCTATCAGGACTCTAGGAGGGTATGACTGGAAGCCAAGAGTGGCTGGAGTCAGGCCTACAACCACTTCAGGATCTAAAGTTGGAACCTAGGGTCTGTTATCTGGGGCATGGGTGTATGTGACTCCTGTTGAGTTCCTTGGATGGTGCTGATGGCAGGACCAAGGCCAAACAGGGCTGTAGCTGAATCCACAGAAGAGCAAGGCTGTTTCTGGGTTTGTAGTTGGGATCACAATCAGTGATGCTATCACCTGGGCTTGGGCTTGCTTTCTCAAAATGGCCCTCCTTGGTCTTGGGCTCCATTGGGGTTCCACGGCCTCCTGCCTGGATCTCAAATTCCCACAAAGTCACTTTTATCTATGGATATCTGTCAAATTTTGTTGCTGAGGGAGGACACCAGCCGAGGATTTTCTCTTCTGTTATCACTCATCATTCGGGTTTTTAGTTGGGAATGGTAGTCACTCAGAATGTAATAGTGGCTTCAGTGCTGTCCACTTTCTTAGTACTGTTTAAGGATAATATTTAATTAAGGTTATACTGTTAAGGTAAAGCCGAACAAGGAGAAAATAAGCACGCTAATTAGATTGAAACTGTATTTTTTTAAAGGACTTTATGATGTTACCTAGAAAATAAGCTGCCTAAATACAAAGCACAGTGATGAATAATATCAAGATGTTGTGGCAAGAAGGAGTCTTCATGGGGGTAAGAATCAGCCAGTGTCACTTTGCATTTCTCCAAAGCCTATAGAGCTGATTAGACACAGGGAAATTCATGATTATATTACATAGACTATTCCACATTTTCATGCATTTTTCTAGGTCATTTACTTGAAGAGAGATTTCAGTAAAAACAAATATATATCATTTAATTTAGGATGCCAAGATAGTGTGACATTTTTGCAATTAAGATTGTATCTGTAGGATAACACAATTCAATACTTGCAAAAAAAATAAAAGGAAAACCATATACAAAGAAGTATTCAAGTTTCAAGGAATGATAATAAATTACACCACTTAAAATTCACCATATTTAATTAAAAAATACTGTACGACTCTGAAATGGTAATGCACTTGAGAAGAACAAACACTAACATATTTTAGAATGAAAGTATTTACATTAAAAATGTTGAGTATCAATGCTGCTGTAAAAATGTTTTTCAAAACTATATTTTTCATATGAATGGAATTCATTAACACGTGAGTAATTTAAATAAGTTTAGATCTCTTAGAATATATGAAAAGGAAGATAATTTAGAAATGATCTAATGAACTTTTCTCCTTTTATCAATAAATAAAATTAAGCCAAGGATACTTGATGACTCATTCTTAACTACTAATGATGGCAGTCAGAACAAGAATCCTGAACACATGACCTGAACTCTATGCTCTTAATCTATATTATGAAGTAGTAATTATTTAATACATCATCTCATGTAAAAATTGACTATTTTATAGCTCTAAATCTAATATTTATATCAGGATTGATTTGTAATTTTTGTGTGTGTAGAAGATAACTTATTTAAAAGTACAGATCTGTTTATGTTTACTATGAATACAGATCTGCATATATACATATTATATAAACAATGTATGTCTATGTTATAAAATCTTTGTAATTTACTGCACATTTAAACAAAAATATTTGTTCAACAGATAAATGACATTGTATGACTGTTCTATTCATTTAATGAGTTATCTCATGAAATCCTATATATTAGGTAAATAATCCCTATATGCAGTAGATGTTAGGTCAACTAGATGGTTTAGTAACTAATTAATGATAATCAGTTATTGGTAGTGATATCCAAAATTTTTTGACTGATGTTCTACCTGAAAACAGAGCTTCTAACTGTGTAAAGCTTCATTCATGACTCTCTTGCTCATTATTTTTTTCTGAATAATTTGAGTGAGGATTTTTAAAACATGTATACCAAATTTTGTTAGACTATATTTCAAAATTATAGTATTTTTTCTTAGTATTAGAGGCAGAATCCAGAAATACTGTAGAGAGAGAAGGAATAAGCTAAATTTTATGAAATAAAATAAAATTTAGCAAAATAAGACCTGTTTGTATTGAAAAACATTAAATAAATATCAGTGCCAGAATTTATGCAGAAATGTAGTTATTTTAGTCAGTCATTAATTACCTCAATATGGGACATTTCAGTGGATTGATTATTGGTCCACTTTTTGCTAAGTCCTCAATTAATTAACAGAGAAGTAAACGAAGGTTGCAGAACCTGCAGAGATATGTACCAATAAAAAAAGGTTTATCAACAAAATTGTTGAAATTCAAGAAAAAATACATAATAAATATTATTTACAACTTTTAGCAGCTTTCAGCTCAGGCAGTTTCTTTAAACTATTTCATGTGTGCATTCCCGAGTAGTGAGGGACTACCACCTCATGCCCACCATTTTAGGAATTATAGAAAAATCTGATAGTTCACAAAAAGTTTCTCTAGCCTTTCCCAAATCCCTCACCAATTGTTTGCCTTCCTGAGATGACTTCCAACTGCAACTTCTCTGTTCCCATTTGAGAGAGGGCATCTTCTATAACTTACAGATATTTTGTGGAGTTGAAAAACTCAAAACCGTCATGTCATATAACAAAATTTAAAAGTCAAAGAGCATCTCATACTTTCGTTCCATCTCTTTCAAATGTATACTAATTATCATTGGAAGTGAACAGCGTAAGCCTCCTGTTGCCATATTCTCTTATTAATTTAAACAGAAATAATTTATATGAACTGATAGAGATGCTCATCCTTGTTTTTGTATATAAATTCATAGTATTTTGGTTAGCTCCAGGAATTAAATTTTAGGCAAGATCTCAACAAATACAAAAAGACATTCAGGAGATAATGATGAGGTAGAAGGATGTGTCAATATAATGTGATGTGAAAAATAATGAAGGATAGAGGAATGTTTTATCTGAGTGTGTTATGGTAGTTGCCTTCAAATGCATTTTGTACAACTTTAAGAGTGAAATTAATTAGTGGAGTTAGGATCTATGGCTATAAAGTATAGTGAGACAGAAACAGAGCTCCATAAAATGAAGGACCTGTGTAACAGAGAAGTCTATAGATGACATGGGCAAGTCTCAGGGTTTGAGCATTTCATATTATGAAAAGGGTTTCTACAGTGGCTTCACAGTCATTTGTCAATGTGCTGTTTCTTTAGCAATAGATCTGCCTTCCCTTTAAATCCAGAAATTCTATGAGTATGTGTTTCTTAGCAGTACTCTTCACCCGGCATCAAACAGAATTTATTTGACTTAGAATTGTATATTTATGTATTAAGAGCTACATATAGCCACCTATAAAATTGCATGAAAGCAATGTGAAAATGTAAATGAAAAACCCTGTGCTGCTTTTTCTTTTTTTTTGTTTTTTGTTTGGCGTAAATACAGTTTCAAAATGTCAATATTTGAACTTTATTATTTCAATTTTTGAATTAATACTTGCTCCCTTCTTTCTTGTATTTTTTAAATTTTTTTTATTAATTTATTTTTGTTACAAATGTTTCTCCTTTTTTCCCCATTGACACCCTCCTCCCCAACTCCCCACCTCGTCCCCAGCTTTGTTGTCCATGTCCATCAGTTATGCATACATGCGTATAAGTTCTGTGGTTTATCTCTTCCCTCCCCCCCACCCCCTCTTCTGAGGGTTGTCAGTCTGTACCCTACTTTCACATCTCTGGGTCTACCCTGTTCCCCAGACTGATATGTTTATTATATTCCACAAATGAGTGAGATCATGTGATATTTGTCTTTCTCTGCTTGGCTTGTTTCACTTAGGATAATATTCTCAAGGTCCCTCCATATCATCTCAAAGGCTAAGAGATCTTTCTTTCTTACAGCTGCACAGTACTCCATTGTGTATATGTGCCACAATTTTTATCCATTCGTCCACTGATGGACACTTGGGCTGTTTCCAGATCTTAGCTATTGTAAATAGTGCTCCTATGAACATGGGAGTACATGTATTCTTTCTGATTGGTGTTTCAGGTTTCTTAGGGTATATTCCTAGAAGTGGGATCACTGGGTCAAATGGCAATTCAATTCTTAATTTTTTGAGGTAACACCATAGTGTTTTCCACAGTGGCTGCACCAGTCTGCATTCCCACCAGCAGTGTACTAGAGTCCCCTTTTCTCCACACCCTCGCCAACACTTGTTGTTTGATGCTTTGTTGATGGCGGCCATTCTGACAGGTGTGAGGTGGTACCTCATTGTTTTAATTTGCATCTCTCTGATGATTAGTGATGTTGAGCATTTCTTCATATGTCTCTTGGCCATTTGTATGTCCTGTTTGGAGAGGTGTCTATTTAGTTCCTCTGCCCATTTTTTAATTGGGTTCTTTGTCTTTCTTCTGTTGAGTTGTATGAGCACTCTATATATTTTGGAGATTAACCCCTTATCTGATGTATCATTGGCAATTATACTCTCCCATACAGTGGGTTCCCTTTCCCTTTTGATGGTTGTTTCTTTTGCTGTGCAGAAGCTTTTGAGTTTGATGTAGTCCCATGTGTTCATTTTTCCCTTTGTTTCTGTTGCCTTAGGTGATGTATCAGTGAAGATTCTGCTGCATATGATGTCCAAAATTTTGTTGCCTACATTTCCTTCTAGGATTTTTATGGATTCACGAGTCACATTTAAGTCTTTTATCCATTTTGAGTTTATTCTTGTGTATGGTGTAAGCTGATGGTCTAGTTTCATTTTTTTGCATGTAGCTGTCCAATTTTCCCAACACCATTTATTAAAGAGGCTGTCTTTGCTCCATTGTATGCTCTTGCCACCTTTGTCAAATATTAATTGAGCATAATGTCTTGCGTCAATTTCCCGATTCTCTGTTCTGTTCCACTGGTCCATATGCCTGTTCTTGTGCCAGTACCAGGCTGTTTTGATTATAGTAGCTTTGTAGTATAAGCTGATATCCGGTATTGTGATCCCGCCTACTTTGTCCTTCTTTTTCAAGATTGCTGTGGCTATTCAGGGTCTTTTTGGTTCCATATGAACTTTTGGAGTATTTGTTCTAGTTCTGTGAAATATGTCGTTGGTATTTTGATGGGGATTGCATTGAATCTATAGATTGCTTTGGGTAATATGGACATTTTAATGATGTTAATTATTCCAATCCATGAACAAGGTATGTGCTTCCACTTTTTAATATCTTCCTCTATTACTTTTTTCAATGTCCTGAGTTTTCTGCAAATAGATCCTTTACTTCAAATAGATCCTTTACTTCTTTGGTTAAGTTTATTGCTAGGTATCTTAATTTTTTTGCCGAAGTGGTAAATGGGATTGTTTTTTTAGTTTCTCTTTCTGTGAGTTCATCATTGGTGTATAAGAATGCCGTCGATTTCTTGACGTTAATTTTGTATCCTGCTACTTTGCCAAATTCATTTATTAAGTCTAGTAGATTTTTGATGGAGTCTTTAGGGTTTTCTATGTATAATATCATGTCATCTGCGAATAATGACAGTTTCACTTCCTCCTTTCTAATTTGGATTCCTTTTATTTTTTCTTCACATCTCATTGCTGTGGCTAAGACTTCCAGTACTATGTTAAATAAGAGTGATGAAAGTGGGCGTCCCTGTCTTTTTCCTCTTCTTAAGGGAAATGTTTTTAGTTTTTGCCCATTGAGTATGATGTTGGCTGTAGGTCTTTCATATACAGCCTTTATTATATCAAGATATGATCCCTCTACTCCCACATTCCCGAGCATTTTTATCAGAAATGGGTGCTGGATTTTTTCGAATACTTTTTCAGCATCTATTGATATGATCATGTGGTTTTGATCTTTCATTTTGTTTATGTGGTGTATCACATTTATTGATTTGAGAATATTGAACTAGCCTTGCATCCCTGGGATGAATCCCACTTGGTCATGGTGAATAATTTTTTTGATGTATTGCTGGATCCGATTTGCTAGTATTTCGTTTAGTATTTTGGCATCTGTATTCATCAGGGATATTGGCCTGTAGTTTTCTTTCTTTGTAGTGTCTTTTTCTGGTTTTGGAATTAGAATTATGCTGGCCTCATAAAAGGAGTTTGGAAGTCTTCCTTCTTCTTGAATTTTTAGAAATAGTTTGAGGAGAATGGGTGTTAGTTCTTCTTTGAATGTTCGGTAAAACTCCCCCGTGAAGCCATCCGGGCCTGGGCTTTTGTTTGCTGGGAGAATCTTGATTACATCTTCAGTTTCCTTCATTGCTATTGGCCTGTTCAAGTTTTCTATCTCTTCCCGGTCCAGTTTTGGGAGACTATGAGTTTCTAGAAATTTGTCCATTTCACTTAGATTGTCGAATTTGTTGCCATATAAATGTTCATAGTATTTGTTAACGATCCTTTGTATTTCTGTGGTGTCAGTTGTTACTTCTCTTTCTTTTCTGATTTTGTATATTTGGGTTCTCTCTCTTTGTTTCTTGGTGAGTCTAGCTAAGGGTCCATCAATCTTGTTTATCTTTTCAGAAAACCAGCTCTTTGTTTCATTGATCCTTTGAATTGTTTTTCTGGTCTCTATGTCATTTATTTCTGCTCTGATCTTTACTATTTCCTTCCTTCTACTTCCTCTGGGGTTTTCTTTTTGTTTGCTTTCTAGTTCTTTAAGTTGTGATGTTAGAAAGTCTATTAGAAATTTTTCTTGTTTCTTGAGTTAGGCCTGTAGTGCTATGAGCTTCCCTCTCAGAACTACTTTCGCTGCATCCCCTAGATTTTGTGTTGTTGTGTGTTCATTTTCATTGGTTTCCAGGAAGTTATTAATTTCTTCCTTGATCTCCTTGGTAACCCATTCATTGTTTAATAACATGCTATTTAGCCTCCATGTAATTAAATGTCTTTGCATGTTCTTGTTGCAATTGATTTCTAGTTTCATGCCATTGTGATCTGAGAAGATGCTTGATATGATTTCAATCTTCTTAAACTTGTAGAGACTTCGTTTGTGTCCTAACAGGTTGTCTATCTTTGAGAATGTCCCATGTTGTGCTGCTTTTTCCAATTGTGAATGAGCCTCTCTTATCTGTTTCTTTTTAGCATGTGTATGTGTTGATGTTAGTGTGTATCTGTAGATCAGGAAAAGGTGAACAGTATAACACATGATAAGTACTAAACTTGTCATTCTCTCTGGAGACTAGGAAGTATTGCATATTTGAAGAGTTATTTTTTTATGATATATGGCCCAAATTTTTTCATTTTAACTCAGTCCATTTGTTCATTCTATACCTTAATAATCTCCTCAGTAAAATGTTCAATAAGTCTTTGTCTTACATTTTTCAGATATTTGTAGGATTTTATCATCTTACCTTTTAGTCATCCTTTTGCACAGTTATGGAGACTTTGATTCTTTAATCTTTCATAAGTCAAGACCTATATTCCCTAAATCATTTTTGTTACACACCTCTAAACTTCCTTTATCTGTCTTTTATCTGTAGTGCTCTGGTACTGAGATGTCTAAAACCAAGTCTTCAATAATAAGTAAAAATGAGTAAGTATAAAAAAGAAGTTGGTTGTATCTTTTCAAAACAAGCATCAGAAAATAAAGGTTACATTTTTATCTGTCATACTGTTCTATGAGCACAGAAGGACTTGAGTTTCTTCAAAATCTCTTGGTAAGAGGGAGAATCTGCAGTGGTAAGAGACAGATTTTTCTTTTTCCTTTTCTGCGTCAGATTTTCTCTGTTGTATTTCTTGTCAAATTATTATTTAAGCTTTCTGGTTCTAATCTGATGATCAGTGTTTAAATACATTCAATTTCCAGTTCTCTTCTCCCTGTTATTTACCACTACTTATTTTAAAATTTAACTGGATTCAACCATTTTATAAGATGGTACTCAGTTATATTTAATAAAGTATGGAATATGGGAAGGTCCATAAGAGGAAAGGCAAATATCTTAACGAAGTAAAATCTAACTATACTTAGATATTAAGCACATTAGAAAGCAGTGTCTTCAATTTTATTTTATTTTAAAATTTTTAAATTATTTTTTGTTTTTCAATTACAGTTGACATGCAATATTATATTTGTCTCAGGTGTACATCTCAGTGACTAGACATTATATAATTTTCTAGGTGATCATCCTAATAAATCTCGTACCCATCTGACCCCATGCATAGTTATTAGAATATTATTGACTATATTCCCTATGCTGTACTTTACATCTCCATGAGCGTTCTGTAACAACCAATTTGTACTTCTTAATCCCTATACCTTTTTCACCCATCCCCTTGACCCCCGTCCCATCTAGCTCTGTAAGGTGGGCTCCTGCACAACAGCTGCTCAGTTGCAGTTACAGCCAGTTCTCACAGCTGATTGGCCTGGGGGTCAATCCCTCCCAGTGAAGCCAACAGCAATCAAGGCTCATCTACAACAGTGTCTTCAGAATATAATGAACAAAATAAGCTGATGAGCAAAATAGACCCAGAGACATAGAAGTAGGGATCAGACTGACAAACCTTAGAGGAGGGGGTCAGGGGAAGGAAGAGATAAAACAAAGAACTTATATGCATATAAGCATAACCAATGGACACAGACAACAATACTGTGGGGGGGGGATTGAGAGGAGGGTGTCAATGGGGGAAAAAGGAGAAATATCTGTGACAAAAATAAATTAATATAAATAAAAAAATAAAAATAAAATTCCTTTTTTGAAGTCTACAGCTGGAAAAAGAAGGAATGCCATTTCCTTTTCTTTTTGTTTTAAACTAACTTCTGAATATTAGCTCTGATTTCTACCATTTTCTTTAGCTTCACGTCCTAGGGCTATTATTTCATTTAATTAGGGGCTTTATTCTTTGCCCCATAGTCAAATTTTTTCTACACTTTGACTCAAGGTATCCAAGAAATATTAATGTCTTTGCTTGACACTTAGCCTTTCCTTTCACTATTTTCACTTCTTAGACATTGTCATTTTCTGATCTCTAAGCCAAAGGGAAAAGTCACCAAACTTTGAATTCAATGGAGAATTGAAAAGCTAAGAGTTATTCCTTATGGTCTATCTTGGAAGTATAATAGTTAGATTTCTTATAGTTGTCCATTACTTTTACTGGCCAGTCGGTTCTCAGTGTGTAACTAAAGCACACAAACAGTTTCTGCAGTGAAGGGATTAATTTGCAGTATGCTGAGAAATGAATTTCATCAATATGCACATGAATCACCTTAATATTTCAAATGACTTAATTTACTTCAGGCAACAATGTCAATCATGAACTGAAACAGAGTTTTATACATTTTGTTTAACATGGAAAAATGAATAATTTCTCAAGACTGATGATCTGTGGTTGTTATTTTTATAATTTAAGTTACCTGTACAATGACACAAACTTGCAAACTTGTTTTGAAGAGATAGAACCAACTTCTTTTTTAAAACTATGGTCTATAGCTAAAGCTATAGATATACTTTGTAATTCCCATACTTTATAGACCATGGTACACATACATGCACACATAAACACACACACACACAAATACACAAAGGGTTAAAAATTCAAGCAGGCAATGCATGCATCAGTTAATTAGGACTAATATGTTGTTTGGAATTAAAGTTGAATCCTTTTAATTGTCATATCTCAGTGGGAATAGAAATACAAACTTGTAATTAGGTGATTGGCCTGATTATCAAAGCTTCCTTGGCATAGATTGTGCAGAGAGAGTATTTTTTTCTTTTGGCATGAGTTTCTCAAACAACTATAGCATGATATGGGAGATGAATTGAGCAGACATGATAGAACTTCGATGCTGCCTAATATGAACAAATGTATACAGAGTGCATAATATAATTAGCCAAAACTATTTTACAACTTTATGCAAGTGAGAATCAGCATTTTAATTTTTAAACGTGTCTGTTATTTTAGTGACATAATCTGATTTGTTTAATATATATAATCAAATATACTAAATCCTCTGCCAATTAAGTGGTCTGAAGTAGGTTTATCATTATTAGGCACTCAGCAATTTATTCAGGAGTTCAACCACATTTCTGTAGGACATGTAGATGAAGGTCAATAAGCAAGAATGAGAAATCTTCTTTTTAACCAAACATAAAAACCTAAGGAGGAAAGCCCCTCTAAAATTAAGAGCTGTAAGCAATCAATAAGTCACTATACATTTTTTATGAATGCTTTATGTAGTTATTTAACAACATATTATTATCATTTTTTTTTCTCTCTTGCTGCTCTCTGTGTTCCTGATTGGGGAAACTGGAACTTCAACAGCTAAAGTCATCTAATATATATTGTGACATATAATTCATTGAAGATCAGTTAGGCACTCTCAGTTAGGAATTTGTAGTAAAACAGAAAGGGTCTGGGCATAAGTTCCTGTACTTAAGAAAAGAAAATGGCTTTTAAATAACAGTAATAGTACACATAAAATCTTAAAGAATATGTTGAAATATTTAAGAGAATAAACTATATGAAGCACTTTAGAAAAGTCATTTATATTTAACTCCAGTGTTAAGAATTAATTTTTATGTTCCCAAAATGCTGTTTAGATATCCTATTTCCTGCTACTATATATAGCTGAGTTTGAATGTCATGCAAATGTGTGTGTGTGTGTGTGTGTGTGTGTGTGTGTATTGACTCAAACTACACTTCCAGCAAATAATAAAAGCTCTATGACCTATAGCAAATTGGATTAATGAAAACATAAAAGACAAAATTAAAATATGTGAGTACAAGTTATTATTATTATTATTTTTGTCAAATACGTTGAGGGGTAGTGTCATCATTTTCAAGAAACCGCAAAGGATTCACTTTAAAAAAATAGAAAACAAAGGGAAATAAAAAGTTTTATTTATTGCATTTATACAGCATAGACAGGTGTTCTGGGTGTGATAGATGCTACTTCACCCCCAATCTTTCACATTAGCACTCTGGGCAGTCAAAGACTATGCTGTGAAGATTGTTTGTTGTTATTGTGTAATGGAAATCTGGCTCAATAATGTTTCGGGTTAATACTCTCTACTCCTTGAAAACAACATTAATAGACATAACAGTAAAACATACAGATGAACTTAGACTGTTGTTTGGGTTAAAAGGTCACCTCAGGAAAGGATAATCATTTCTTATTACTGCTCAAACAAGTGTGCACTTCATTGAAGTATCTGGAAGGACACAGTGTCTTATTAGAAGATTAGTTTACATTATAGGCTGACAAGAATGACTTGTAAAGTGTGATTCATGCTCTGAAACAGCACACCACAGATAATTTCTCCCTTGTCTAGTCTATACTAATGAAAATAACCAAGAAACTACATCCTAGACTTTATAGGTCCATAAACATATACAAAATCAGGTCACCCTATGCCACCATTGTCACTCCCCATTCATATTTACCATGGTTATTCCTTTATCCAGAACCACACTGTATTAAAGAGGGAATAGGATCCACTGTTAAGTTTGCAGAAATACTTTTTCATTTCCAGAAGGAGCAAGGTATCAAGCACCAAATGATGAAAGAAAATCAGAGGAGAAACTAGCAATCAAATATGCTTTGTGAATTTTATCTATAATTTGTCACTTGATCTATTCAGTGTAAGGATAAGTTTGTCCAGTTAATGTAGTTACTCAAGGCCAAGCAATTAAAGGATATTAACATATTTAGTGAACTATCAGAATAACCCCCAAAATGAGAACAACCCATAATCTTCATCAGTCAGAGAGTATTATAATGGAAGGATAGTTAGTGGCCCATTTATTATTATAATTTATATAATTATCATTGTATAGATTATAGAGAATTCTGGAGGAGGAAATTTAGAGTATTCCTACCAACTGTAAAAATTTCCTTATAACTAGAGAAAGATATAAGGATTATGAATTAAATCAGCTTTATAGTGATTGGTTACTTACTATAGAATTATTTACTTCATTAGTCAATTAATAGAAATGTAGTAATTTTTTAAAGTATATTATGAAACAGAATATACCTTAACAGACAGATAATACTTTGTCACATTCTTTGTTGCACAGATGATATCTACATTTGATGATTTCCTATCATATCATTTAACATTATCACTAATATTAATTAATAATACTAACACCATGTAATTGTATTTTAAAAATCCAGTTTTCTTCAAAATTCAGTTTAGATGTCATTTTATTTATTTATTTATTTATTATTATTATTTTTTTATCCTCACCTTAGGACATTTTTTTCATTTTTTGTTCAGATAGAGTGGGAGGGAGAGAGAGGAAGAGAGAGAGAGAGAAACATCGATGTGAAAGGGACACATCGAGTGGCTGCCACCCGCACGACCAACCAGGGCCGGGGACAAACTGCAGCCAAGGTACATGCCCTTAGCGGGAACTGAACCCAGGTCTCTCTGTACCGCAGGCCGACGCTCTAACCGCTGAGCCAAACAGGCCAGGGCTAGATGTCATTTTATTAATAGAGATTTATCTGGCTCATCCACAGAAAAAATTACTCCTCTGTTTCTAGTGCAGGTTTCTATCATACATTTCCTCATATAATTCAATCATTTAGTTACACGTAGACTCCTTTTGGAGATCTTGAACTTATGGAAAAAATAAATCCATCATCCTTATGTGGGGACTAAACTATTGGTTATTTGAGCTAGGACTTTTTGAAATAAAACACTAGAAGAATGGCAATACCCAAAGAGAAGAAGATTACATTAGAAAAACTTAAACTGATCACTGGAGTCAGAGATAGAAGTTGAGATAAAATGGATGTTTTAAGCTTTGAAGGGCTGCAGATATTTGCATGGAACTTGCTGAATGTGGTCATAAGAGGGGCCTGCCTAGCCCTCTGGGGTGAACTGATCCAATCCACTGGGAGAGAGCTACCTGTGTGCTGACTGCAAAGGGAAGGCCTGAGAGGTGGGAGAAGAGTTCTCTTGTTCCTCAGCACAGATCTCACAGCTGGCCTGACCAATTAGGACAGAAGAACGTGACTCCCACCACTTATTGGTTTGCCATCACTTGAGAGAACCTAACAGTCCAACCTGAATGAGTGCTGGGGGAACACCAATTGTGAATAATCAAAAGAAAAGTATCAATTGTTTAAAAAAAAATCTTGAAAGACAAAGAACAAGACCAAAACTTAGGCAAGTGGACTTGGCAGAGGCAGAAGTGATGAGTGAAGCAGAGGACAAAATATTTTCCTAGAAAATATTAATAATGCTCAAAGAGAAGCACTTATAGTCAACTCCTTCTCCAAAATCATTCAGAGACCAGAAAATATTATTTCCAAATTAAAAGAAATCAGTATACAAACAAAAAGAAACTATGGTCATTCTAGAGGAAGAAATGTCACCAATGCAAAAGAAATGTGAAATATGAAATTCATGAATAAAGGACTTTAGAGCAGATTTCCCCATTGTTTGGACTATGTAAGAAGTTCTAAAAGGAGAATAATAACCTTGGTTAGTGTAGGTTGAGCATCGTTCCATGTACTGAAATGTTGCCGGTTCAATTCCCTGTCAGGGCACATACCCAGGTTGTGGGTTTGATCCCTGGTCAGGGTGCATATGGGAAGCAGCCGATTGATCTCTCTCTCTGTCTCTCAAATCAATAAAAATATATTTAAAAATAAATAAATAAATAAAAATAAAAAGAGAATGAGAAATGTTAATTTTAAAAATCCACCAAAATAAAGTGGACTCTTCATTTGGAAAAGTTCACTGAGATACAGATAGTAGGAAAGAAGCAACACGAACACAGAGTATACCTTCATATCCCCAATTTGAGTAAGGTGCATGAGAAAATTCTGCAAACAAGTGAAATCTGAAACAGAACAATATAGGAAATCTAGAAATAGGAAGAAAACTGAGAAATTAATATTAGGACAATAATGAAATTAAATTATAAATTAATATTAATATAAGGATTAATATTAGACTTGCATACATTAATAAAAGGATAATTATGTTCTTGGAATTTGTAGAACAAAGATTAGGAAAACAAAAAAGACACTGGGAAAAAGTCTTGCTCCTCTGAATGTATTCGAGTTTGAGGGGGAGTATAGGGAAAAAAACAGAAAAAGAAAAACATTCTAAAGATTTTATTAACATGAAAGAGCATATTGAGGCAGTTAAACAATTTTTGTTGGGTTCACAGTTGTTATTTCATTTAAATGTGCAACTGATGAAGTAGGATGTTTTAGGATGGGAAGATGTAACAATTTGTTTTAGTACCACCCCAAGTCCATGCACCTGCCTTGTGTCCTGCCAAAGCAATGTTGATAATGGTTTAGGGGGCTGAGCCAGTTTGCTGCAGCGGCTACTATATCCTAATGAGGGGGATTGGAGAAGAGGGGCCAATGCACTAGTAGCTCTGGGTACCTCTTAGATCTGATTACAGTGTCTTGCCTTGCATCCATGCTGCCTGGCTCTAGCCCCAGTCTTGAGGCCTAATCAGCATCACATATGGACGGACATCTCAGAACTGTTGGTGAGTTGACACCTCATGGAGCAAACTCTGACAATAAAATTTAGGAGAGGATACATCCTCTCTTCTGTCACTTGTCAAGGAGCAGTGGCCAGCTCAGGTATGTACTCCTTCCTTCTCTGTATCATTCCTTTTTTCTTAATTCCATATCCTTGGATTACACTCATCAATGGTGTTAGCATATATACCTTTGCCTTAAATGCTGTCTTTTAAAGCATTCAGATTACATCAGAAGTTAAACACTGGTGACATTGAAAAGAATTGTGGAACTTCCAAATTAATGGGTCAGGGAAGAAAAAGGAATGAAGAGAATCAGGCACAGTCCAAAAAACATAAAGAAGTGACAACAAAAAAGTAAAATAAGTAGTAAAAATATAATAATACAGAAGGATGCAAAACAACACTATCAATTAATGATGTTTTTGAAAGGTATCGATTTTCCTGTTAAAAGATTCAGGCTTTAAGATTGTGCTAGTTGTGCAAAATCCAGCTACAGAAGTTCTACTAGAAACATCTAAATCCTAGTAACGTGTAAATAACATGAAAATGCTTCAGGCAATTGCAAGCTGACAAAAACCAAGAATAAATTAAAATTTAGGTAGAATTTAATTCGAAATTAAAAAGATGAATTGGGACTGTTAATTAAGATGGCGGCTATTAGACTGGTGGTTCTAGTATCTTAGCCAAGGTAAACAGATCAAAATGTAAGCCTGTAAATAAATGCCCCAAGATTAAGAAATCGACACCTAAGGACAACCAATCACAAACAGCTAATTAGGCCTTCCTAAATAATGCAACCACTTAAGCTATGGCCAACTGAATAATTTCCTTGCTTTGCTTCTACCTGTTCTCTATAAAAGTTTTTACCTAACTCCTGTTGGTGGTGGAATGCTCCTAACCACTTCCATTTTGGCACTGCCCAATTTAAGTTGATTTTTGCTCAAATAAACTCTTAAAATTTGCAATATATCCTAGCTTACCTTTTAACAGGACAAAATAAAATACAATTCAGTAACATGGATACAGAAAATATGATATATTTGCTACTGTTTGGGATGTCATTTTTCATTTCCCCTGTTTAGAACTTGAAGCCATGTCATAAAACACTGTCACAGGATTGCCCACTAAGACTTGACATGACAATGTGCAGACACAAGTCAGCAATCCGAGCATTTTTGCAATCTCTCTCATCCTGCCTCAGGCTTATTTAATGGAATAGTAGACTATTAATCAATAATATAAGTTGTCCACAAATTGATATCATGCTATAACTTTCCATCTAAAGTTCATGCCTTAAGCAGACACCAAAATAGGACTACTTAGGATCTATTTGAATTTGACTTTTCCCTTGAAATGAGAAATATAAAATGCTTTTAAAAAAGGACTAGAATGGCCCGGCTGGGTGTGGCTCAGTGGTTGAGCGTCGACCCATGCACCAAGAGGTAGCCAGTTCGATTCCCAGTCAGGGCACATGCCCAGGTTGTGGGCCCGATCCCCAGTGGGGGGCATGCAGGAGGCAGCCAATCGATGTTCTCTCTCATCGATGTTTCTATCTCTCTCTCCCTCTCTCTCTCTAAAATCAATAAAGAAAAAAGAAAATAAAATTAAAAAAAAGAACTAGAATGAATAAGGTGGCTGGTCTGTAATTGTTTATTGATTAACCATGCATTAATTGATATAAAAACTTACCTTGGTATATGCATGTCATATCTGAAACTTTAATAAAATCTATGTATAACATGTATAATCTTTAGTGTTCAAGAAAAGGTGCAACCTAATAGTCAATACTACGTTGGACTCAGTTAAACACATATTAAAACTCTGGCCTAATTATAGCCTCTTGGTTTCACATGAAAGAAATCAAAGAATGATGTCTTTTATATTCTTCTAGAAAATGTAGAGATGGTGAGGAGCCCTGGCTCCTGGTTAGAAACTTGTGCATGATTTTCAGGCCTCATCATAAGCACTGTAAAGGCTCTTTCTGGCAAGGACCACTGGTAAGCTGCCCTCCCCACACCAGCCTGGATGCATAGCCCCTCTCTTTCTCTCAGGTCCTAGGCAGGGGAGCTCTTCAGGTGCCCTTGCCGAGTCTTCCATATGGGAAGAAGGAGGGGAACCGCGAAGACACTTTTCCCCACTTGTACTCAGTACCCAGCACTTCTCCACTCCTAGCCTTCCCATCCCACCCCCCAAACCCCCACCCCCGGTCCATAAAACTACCAGAGACTTTTGCTGGGGCTTCTTCAGTAGGAGATGATCCTCATGTCTATACTGTCCGACCTCACTCTGAACTGGTGAACTACTCCATGGAGTAAATGAAACTGGGGAGTCAGCGTTTTATCTGGTTTTCGACTCTGGCTTCTACCATCTCAGTAAGTGATTAAAGGTGTAACTCTTTACTTTTTAGGCTTGTTGCTTTGTTTAATTGGTTACTCTGCTACATGGTAGCTTAACTTTCTCTCTCTCAACTCAGCTAAACTCCTAACAGATGGGATAACTCTTAAAGTTAAAACATTCTACAAGATATAATATATAGAATTCAATTTAATTAATGTCTTGGAATGACTGTGAAAAGATAGAGGTAACTGGCAGAGATATTTAAGTCAGAGGTTGATATATCATTCCTTTTTATATTTAGGCCAAGGGCCAAGTATAAGTATTCTCCAAGAGTAATGGTGTCTCTTCTGATTCCTTTTTTTTCTGCAGCGATATTGAAACAAATTCTTCAGAGTGCAGACTGTTCCCTCCTCACTGTCAACCATGTACTTGATCAGAAGAAAAACCTACAGGAGACGAAAAAGACAGTGGGGACATAGGATATACATTCTTCATTCCTGAGTTATGAAGCTTCTTAATGAGGCACTTTCCTGAAGGTAAGTTAAATAGTTATAAAAATTTTTTATGCACTATATCTTGCAAATGCCTAAAAATACATTTAAAATGTCTTATAATCCAATCTTAATGCTATAAAAATGTGGAGAACTTTATATGGCAATCAGTATCTTATTATTCTTAATCATGAGACATATGCTTCATTCTTTTTATTTCAACCTGCACTTTTGTAGGATTGTAGGTCGTGGAAATTTGTAGTTAAAATTTGGTTAATCAGAATCAAGTTACAAAACAGCAAGGAAACAGAGCAAAAGGGTAATAATTGCTGCCTATTATGAATTTTTTTTCTATTTATGGAATAGACTATTTTTTTTTTTACCAAATATACTGACATATTAAGTGACCTAAAAAATATATAGACCAGTAGATGTTTACCTTATACAAATGAATCTTCAACAAAATGGGTTTATTGGGGAACAATAAAGAATTACAATTCATTACAAGCAGTCTAATGGCAAACCATGTGCAAGTCCAGTATAAATCACTTTCTTCTCTGTGTTTCATGGGTGTGGGTGTATCTTATATTAAAAAACAAAAAAAAAAAAACTATATTCTTATCTAGTATGAAATAGATATATACCTTTGACATCTGGGCTTAAATGTTACTAATAATACAAATAAACAATATAGTGAATATAGGTACCAAATTAGGAACTAAATTAAAACAGGTATCTTGATGCAAAAAAAACACAATACAAAATAAGTTACATGCCAATATATATATTTTTTTCTATCTTTTATTTGCTCTTTAAGAGCCCCTAATTCTGAAAAGCTTACTTTTTCATGTTTATTTATTTAGGCACCAGGTCTAGTACTCAAAGCAGATATATTTTCTTAGCCCTCTAGGTCTCTTCTCCCTTTTTCTTTTCTCTGTAGTCTACCTGTCAAGTGTGTGAATGTCATCCAGCTCTCTGTACACCTTTAATATCCTCAGCAATGTATGAACTTAATAGATACTATAAACCAGGAAGGACTGAGATTTCTTTTCTGTCCCTGAGGATTTTAGAAGACAAATGTCAGGGGTCATTGCTTAGACCTACTTGGAGAAATCAGGGCCAAATATGTTACTCACCCTACGGTACATACGTAAGTATTGGTGCATATGGCTAACAGTCAGAAGGCTTTAGTGTGTTTATTTTTAAAACTTTTTTATGCATATAAGAATGTACAAAATGTATTAATGAACAAGGGATAAACATGATTATATTACGCATATTCTTTGGGGACAATATTTTTCCTTGTTTGTTTCTTTATTGCTTGGTTCCTCTCCTTCTGACTTCTCTTGTACTCATCTGTGTCAGTTAACCAGTTAACCCAAGTTGCCAACCTAGAGTATATTCTTACTTTTCACCATTCCTATGTAATATACATACCTATTCCTCCCTTCCACATTCATGCATGCTATATAGGCTTGTCTAATAACATAAGTAACAAAAGTATTTTACTAGGTATTCATATTTATTTATTTATTATATATCTATACACACACATATATTTGTTGATTTTGATCATTGCTTTACAAATATGAGGTAATGGACATTTCTCTGAATAATGCTTTTTCACCCAACAATTCCTTGTAAAATATCTCCAAGTCAACTATAGTAGTTCTTAGAAATTTTTGTTTATGGCAGTTGATATTTCATGGCACAGATATAATTTATTGAACAATTTCTCTGTGAATAGGCATCCCACTTTTTTTTTTCTTTATTGATTTTAGAGAGAGAGGAAGGGAGAGGGAGAGAGAGATAGAAACATCGATGAGAGAGAACATCGATTGGCCGCCTCCTGCATGCCCCTCACTGGGGATTTGGCGCACAATCCAGGCATGTGCCCTGACTGGGAATCGAACCAGCAACCTCTTGGTGCATGGGTCGATGCTCAGCCACTGAGCCACACCGGCCAGGCAAGCATCCCACTTTTTTTTAAAAAAAAGCTTTTGGTTTGTTTTTGTTTGTTGAAGGTAGTGGTGCAAGAAATAACTCTTTTTCACAGGCTTACCTACTTGTGGCTTTATTTTAGTAGATAGATTCACTGGATTGAAAAATGTATATTCCTCAAGTAATTGGTAATCAAGTAACATATTCCAATAGAAGTGACACCAAACTGAGACCTGAAGAATAAATGATAATTACAGAGGTGAAATGTGGGGGCAAGTGTCCCAAGGAGAGGGATGGGTATCTAGATAATCTAGGAGAATATATCTACCCCTTTCTTTTTTAAACCACCCAATGATAGTATAACATAGTAGAAGGAGATTTTGCATAATAATTTGGACACCAGGGTTCTAGGTACAGATTAGCTTCCAATGGTGTGACTTTGAAACAAGTTATTTAACCTCTGGGATTTGGATTTATTACTGTAAAATGAAGGAGTAGAGGTAATGCCTGAAATGATGCGAGCTTTAAACCTCTGACTTGACTTTATTCTACTTGTTCAAGGCAAAACTGCTTGGAACAGAACCCTTCTGAATTGTTCTTGTACCACATCTTTTTTTTCTTGCTTTTATTAAAATTCCCTCAAGCACTGAAAAAAAAAAATCTAGGAGGATATATACATACATTATGTGTATATCTAGGGGATTGATTTTAGATATTAAAAATGTTCTGAGTGCAAAGTCTTAGAATTATAAAATGAGGAATAGCAGGAGATGAAAGTAGATAGCAAGAGAGGAGTTAGAATTCGAAGAGCATTATTAGTCATGCTAAGACCATCCTGTGACAGGGTAAGGTCATGGATCATTTAGGAAATGTAACAATGTGACTAGATATTATACTTTTAAGCAACTGCTCTGTTAGACTCTGACATCTGATCTGGACATTTGACACTCATTTGATAATTAACATCAACTACTTAAATTGTGTCCCTCCTGAGGTTATTACCTGGTTGCAGGGAATATTATTCTCTTTAGATAATTCTTACCTATTTTAAATTTTGACAATGAATCTTTTCTAGTTTTTATTGGTCCTTTAAATATATTTATATTGTTCAACATGTCACGCAACTTTACTTTTTTCAGGGCAAAGATAGGTGGAGAACAGATTGGGACAGTATATAGGGGACAAGGGCAGTCAAATGAAGAACAACCAATCCAAGCTTTAACATTGATGACAAAGACATGTCTAAAATATTTTCCTGTTTGTATTAGCTAGTAAAAAAATTACAGATAAAATTCCTTATCCAACTATAATAATTAAGTTATCTTACTTTTTCCCTTACATGGATTCTTCTTAATTTGCTGTTTTTTTTCTCTCTAATTAACTTTTTTCATTCTGTATTGATTCTAAAAGGTGTTGAAAGTGCCAACGAAAAATATCTAGGGTGTAAATAAAACCTAATATGATATAAAATAAAAATAATATTATAAAATGATATAAATAATATAAAGCTATTAGTAATACAAAATATGAAACTAAATAAAAAATACTTTTATAGATCACAAAAATACAAATATTTTATAGAAAACCTTAAAGTAAATGTTTTGTTTTTATTAGAAAATCAATAAAAATAAAATTATAATATTCATACTTGGGAAACTAGTCACCATTGTCTTTCTTTTTCTTTTTCACAGACTAAATATATTTAGTAAATATCATGGAAATAAATCCCCTAGGTGACAACACATTAACTTGGCCAACTTTGTTGGCCTCTGATAAAAGAGATGCAAAAGGGAACCACAAACTGCTGAAGATGAGGGAGCAACCCCACTCATTTTTATTATTGAAAAATATTGAGGCCTAAACAAATTTAAATTTAGAATTCAGATCTCCTGATGGTTGCTCTGTTCCTTTGCCTTAAGCCTAGGAAATTTTTCCTATGTAAAGAGTATTTTCTAACTGGCTCCACATAAATAATTCTAAGCAAGATGTCAGGGGACATCTACGATTTAAATACTGCGGCAGAGGCTTACAATATTTGTGGAAAATTTTCAAGAAATGAGGCTACAACAGGTCTTTAAACTAAAGTAAAATGTTTGGTCAATGGTTAGCCTTTGATGGATTCCAACTCACGTAATCATATGATCAATTTTGCATTTTAGAATCCTAGTGTGACCACTATATGAAGAGTAGATTTGAGGGGACAAATAGGAGAAAATGAATGTTTATGGTGTTGATAAGAGAGTCAAAGAACAAGTCGTATTTGAGAGTAATTAAGTGCATAGAATCAACATGACTTATTAATTGGTTGGGTGAGGGAACTAAAAGAAAATTGGTGAAGTATACCTCCCATGTTTCTGGATTATAAAACTAGGTGCATAGTGATTGTTATTCACTGAGATTGGAAATAAACAGGTCCACGTAGCTGTGAACAGAAGATAAAGAATTACATTCTAGATATGCCAAAATGAAGCAGCTATAGGTTATCTATGTAGGCATTGATTGTGAGATAAAATATAGAATTTTCAGCCATTCACATATGACTCTGATTTCTTTGAGCCCATGGATGGTTTAGATGATCCCTGAGCAACTTGAAATGGTAAACAATATGTGATGTATATATGTATGCACATTTCCAGAAGACAGTTGGTTAATTTTCATCAGATTCTCAAAGGATTATCTAGTGCATTAGGGCTTTTTAAAGTCTTGCAAAGGAATGAAATCACAATAATCTAGGGTAAATTGATAGATAAAAGTAGAAATGTGTCTATTTTATATTTCTGAACTAATTTTTCTCCATATTGAATGACATTTTATGAAGCAGCTGTATTTATGAGCAATGCCAAGTTTAATCAAGAAGAACATGTTTGAGCCCAGCCAGTGTGGCTCAGTTCGCTAAACATCGACCCATGCACCAAGAGGTCGCAGGTTCCATTTCCAGTCAGGGCACATGTCCAGGTTGTGGGCTCCATCCCCAGTAGGGGAGTGCAGGAGGCGGCCGAACAATGTTTGTCTCTCATTAATGTTTCTATCTCTGTCTCCTTCTCCCTTTCTCTCTCTCTAAAAAAAATAAATAAATAAAAACGTATTTTTTTTTTTAAATAAGAGGAAGAACATGTTTGAGATGCCTTTTATTCTATCCTGATCTAAATAGTTTAAAAATCTTTGGCCTATAAGATACCTGAGACAATGTTATAAAGTCTACCCTTGTTTATATGGTTTATAAATCTTTCAACCAAGACACTCTAGGCTATAAAAACAAACAAACAAAAAAAACAACAACAACTTCCTTTTCTGACATAAAAGGTCCTTCTAAAATGTATTTTTAAAAATAGTATAATTGAACTTTTCCTAAAATAGGCCACCAATATGTCAACCTACCTACCATTTGTATGTGTGGGTACCACAGGGAGATGCCTTTCGGACTGTGGCCATGAATTGTTTATGCAGGAGTCACATATTTATCTTATTTAAACCTCTCTGCTTCTGTGTGAGGGTAAATTTGCTGATAATAAAATAATATCTCTTTTCCTCCCAATTATCTTGCTTAAAGAGGCAGGGAGAATCATCCAAAAAACTGAAGTGCTGACCCAGTACAGTGGGAACACTTTTTAGTACTTTTGTCATTCATTTCTTCGTGTGTACATGTAGTAGAAATTAACTATACACCTGTTGAATTTATCTTGTGTGCTAGAAAATGTGGTCACCACTGGCAATGGTGAATATAGCAGTTTCTGATTTCATAGAATTTATAATCCCATTGTCAATACATACAAGTATACAAGTAATAATAATTTTATTTTGAGTACTATGCTATCAGTAAGTTAGCAAAGGTTCTAGGAGTATTCATTCACGATGCATCTCATCCACTCTTTGGAGTTTCTCAGAGAAACCTATAGCCAAGTCTAGATTTGATCTGATATAATTGGGCAACCATGAATGGTTTTAAACAGAGGAGAGATCCAATCAGATGTGCACTTTAGAAAGATCAGTAGCATGTCAGCAATTCTTGTAACATTAGTATCTCTCATTACAGCCATGTTAAGAATTCCCGATATTGTAACCTGACTGACAATAGGGTGGAGGCAGGGGTAGGGGGGGCAGGAAGTAATACTTAGCTCCAGGTATGTGAGGTCAATACAGGGGACAATTCTGGTTCGAACTCTTGATATTGCTACCCAGAATTTCAGTGAGGATTACACGTAGTGGCATGTCTAGGATGACCATATGTTCTGGTTTGTCTGGGAGAGCTGTTTGCACTCAAAAGTGTTTTCAGGCTCCCAAAAGGTGGTCACATTTTATAAAGTGAATTAAACTAAATATGTGTTCCATTCTGAGTCAAGTCAGAAAACAGAAACTAAATTAGACATTTTAACATGAGAGAATTTAATATAAAACTTGATTAACATAACACAGAGGTAGCAATCGAAGGTAGCAACTACCGTCCTTAGAGCGGTTGAAATGATTAAAATTAAGCAGCTTGGGGAAGGGACTAAAGCGGAAAATCAGACATCTTAGGAAGGGGTCCTGACCAGTAGCTGCTATTGTCTCTGAGGGCTTGTGATGGGGTTGATTCTTCAAGTAGTGAGAAAAAATGCAAAGTGGATTTTGTTGCTGGAGTTACTGGAAGAAATTGTCTGCCAAGTGTAAAAAAGGAAGGCCTGGCTGACATTGGCAGAAACAGAAAGTGGGAGGAAACTCAAAGGAAGCAAGCAGCCTCGAACCCTGCACTTCAGTCTCCCTCTAACTCCCCCTACAGTCAGAGGCTAACTGGCAGTGTATGCCGGCACAGCATAAATGGGGTTTGCATCCCAGCCCCAAAACTGCACATTCATTACTGCTTATTTACCGGAGAACGCTTACATTGAAAAATGGGGATTATACAGGGTGGGGCAAAAGTAGGTTTACAGTTGTGAGTACGCGAGAGTTTATTCTTATATTATTGTTTATTAAATATTGTATTATTTTCCATACTAACACCTGTAAACCTACTTTTGTCCCACCCTGTATTTGATATGATTTTAAGATTTGGGTGTATGTAGTTGAGGACATCAGAGTATCAGAACCATTAACTAACTGTGTTTTTGCTTCAAAATCTATCTTAAAAGGAATATATATATATATACACACATATATTCATATATATCTCAAATATTAGTTTAGATATTGTGGGGTTAGTAAAAGCTTCCTATATGAGCATCTGAAAGTATTTCTTTCACTAATTTACTTAATCTATTTTTCCATATGTGAAATAATTTGGCTTTAGTGTAGAAGGCATATCCATATATGTATTATGTTTTTGCGAAATTACAATTTGCTTTGCTCTCTTTTTTATTGCAGATATGCATATATATATACACACACATAGATATGCCTTGAAGTGTAAGAAACACATTAGTAAAACTGAATTTTCATCTTTCTTGCAAGCACGGCCATTTCTCTTACTTTGCATGTCCTTCAGGCCTCATCAGAGCAAAAATTTCAAGTGACTTCAAAGGGTTTTCTGTACTGAGATCAGCTCTATGGGGCATGTAGGAAGATGAGAAATGAACCGACAGGAGAGGTGCAATGAAAGGTAAAAAAAAGCCTAGCATCACCACAGCTCCTGAGCTAAGCAGCAGGCTAAATGACTGCACCTGGATATAGGAATCTCATGGGTTTAGGAAGGAAAATATGGTACATTCAAGGCAGAAAATAAATCTGAATTTATTCAGGGAATGTTTTTCTCACCAAATAACACAGGTAACATTTCATTATTATTATGAATATCTGTCAGCTTTCTTGTTTAGAGAAGGAAATATCAAATAAATGTAAATGATAAAAATAAAAGCAAAATACAGTACAGTACAGTAGTCATTTCATATACACTGTTTGGTCCTTTAAAGTCCAATATGTTTTTTTAAATCTTTAAATTTATAGCAGTATGAGTTCTGGGGATATTAAGGCATTAAAGAAAGACCCAGAAACATGTAGAAGAAATCCTGTGTATTAATTTACACCAGCCTCACTCCTCTCTGAAAGATCAAACTTGGGAAAAGGAAAAAAGAATGGGTAGAAAATGAAATCCTCAGAAGAGGGGGTGGAGGGGGAGGAGAGCAATGAACCACAGAACTTGTACGCATGTACTTATAACCAATGGACATGGACAACAAAGCTGGGGACGGGGGAGGGGGATGGGGAGTAGGGTGTCAATGGGGAAAAAAGGAGAAACATCTGTAACAAAAATAAATTAGTAAAAAAATAAAATAAAATAAAAAAGAAAATGAAGACTGGATATAGGTACTATGTCCTATAATACAAATATTTGCAATAATTCCTTAAGAACAGGCAAATATAAAACTTAAGCAGTGTTTATATACATGTAGATGTTAAAAATTCACAATATCACAAAGTGAAGTAGTTTATACTTTTAGGTACACTTGGCAAAAATTTTCAAAGTTTGAATTTTTGAGAACTTAAATCTTCTAATAATTTTGATTTGATATTGATAAATCTGAAATTTCTTTTCTGGAATTAGGATTTTTATACTTATCAATTCAAATATTTGGGCTTGTAGATTTTTTAACTTTTCCTTTTTTTTCTTGAGGGTTCTCCCTTTCACACATGTCATCTGAGGGGTTCTTAAAGCTCATATTGATTTTACTTTATAGTTCATTGATAATGAGATGGGATTAGGAATCATCATAGACTTTTGGAAAGCTACTATAAGCAGAAAAAAGTTTCTCTTCTGCTTTTTTAGCTGACTGACAAAGGATATCTGTTGAACTTCATTCTTTATGTTCATTATTGATTAAGATTCCTACTGGAATATCATTTCTTCTGGAATATGCCTTAGAGTATTGACAGTAAAAACTGAGTGAAAGACTTACTGTGTGTGTTACATGTCATTGAGTCAGCTTCCACTGCTGGTGATCCTGTAAATGAGGTATGTCCACAATGAGCCTTGCTCAGCTTCTGTAGACTCATGCCTGTGGCTGCTATTAGAGAGTCAACCCATCCTATATTTGGTGTTCTTTACCTGCTGCCTTCTTTTATTTCCAGTGTTACTGTCTTTTCCAAAGAACCCTGCCTTCTCACGATGTGTCTGAAATAGGGCAGCTTCAATTTAGTCACATTTGCCTCCAGCGATGTTTTAGGCTTAATTTGCTCTAGCACCCACTTGTTCATCTCTCTGTGGTCTCTGCAGAGCTCTCCTCCAACATCATATTTCATGGGAATCAGTCTTTTTCTATCAGTCTTCATCACTGTCCAACCCTGGAGGAATACAAGGGGGTGGATGATCTTAGCCTTGGTCTCTAATGACACATCTTTGCTTGCAGTGACCTTTCCTAATTCTTCCATTGCTGCCCTTTGGAGTCTCAGCCTTCTCTTGATTTCTTGGCTGCAGTCAAATTTGAATTGATAACTGAACCAAGGTAAGCAAAATATTTAACCATTTCAATGTCTTTGTGGTCTATGTTAAAGTTGTGTATTTCTTCTGCAGTCGTGATGTTTGTCTTCTTGATGTTCAAATGGAGTCCTGCTTTAGTATTTTTTTCTTTCACTAGAAGTCGTTTCAAATCTTTGCTACTTTCTGCCAATAAGATTATATCATCTACATATCTTAAGTTATTGATATTTCTTTCACCAACTTTCATTCCTCCTTCCTCGGAATATAACACCATTTTTCATATGTTCTGTGTATAGATTAAACAAATAGGCAGAGAAAATGCACTCTTACCTGACACCTTTGCCTATAGAAAATAATCTTCTCTCCATATTTTGTCCTGACAGTGGCTTCCTGTCCACAATACAGGTTACACATTGGGACAGTCAAGTGCTGAGGCATGCCCATTTCTCTTAGAGCTTTTCATGATCCACACAGTCAAAGGCTTTACTGTAGTCTATAAAACACAGACTAACCTTCTGAAATTCATTGGAGCACTCCAGTATCTAACAGATGTTCACAATTACGTATACATTAGGTGTAACAAAATGCATTAAAACTATTCATTCTTTAGTCATGTCTAAAATGATTGCTTTTAAAATATATTTACATGAATATACTGTCTTAAAATCAGCCATGTGCCATCAAGATCTTTCTCACCATCAGAATACTTTCTCTGTAATGTTCTCTTAATCATTCTATCCAATCCATGTTCCTATACTCTGATTCCCTCCCTTTTATCTGAATCCACTTTTACTAGAGATTTTGGGTATTACTAGTAGCTGGGATGAAATTATGTGGTTGGAAAAAGAGATTTTCTATCATTGGCAATAGATTTCCTGTTCCACAATGTTTAGTTTTTTGTTTTGTTTTTCTTTATTTCTGGGATTTGGCCTTTCAGTACCATGTGAAATGTACAGTGTTGTATACCTCTGGCAATTTGCCAGGTGCCTAGCAGGTTCACTGGGCCCTCATTTGCAGCCACTGCTGCCCCCACGTTCTCCAGCCTTCACTTCCTGAAACATCCTGTTCCCCAGTTTCACATGCAATCCTTTGGAAAGAGGGTCTGCTTTTCAGGGCTCGGCATTTGACTCCAAAATCCATGTCTCCAGTTATGATCCCTCTTATTTATATTCCATTATTTCCGTTTAAATAATCTTCTTCCACCACAAATTTAACCTATGAAATGTTAAAAGAACAGGGCCAAAGCCCACCTATGTGGTCCAAGGACACTGTGTCTGGATGAGTTAGGACTTAAAGTTGAAAACACTAAGATGGTTTCCCCGTCTAGTTTCTATGGGTTTATTATTCACATGGTAGTAAAATAAGAAAGGAAGTTGTTCTAACTGGAGGGCCCACAGAGAGGACAAGGCAGTGCATTGTCCTTGCCAACCACCTCAGATGCAACAGGGACAGGGCATCTTCACTGGAATCTGTTTTCAGACACCATTAGTTAGCAATCTTGGCACAGTTGTTGACAGCATTAGCAGCACTCTCAACACCGTCAGAACCTATTAGCAAAAACAGCCCCTTGGATGGTGGCAACAATTTCAGTGATTCACTTCAGAGGGCTTGGGAGTTTTGAAAAGCTGGAAATAACAGGAGAAAATGATAGATGTCATTGGACTTACACTTACGAGGACAAGATTTTGGAGTACAAGTAAAAGACCGAGGAACTTGTGAAACTGAGGACATTGATAGGCATGATCGGAGTTCCTGTGTAATGTGAAGACATAGAATGAAATACTACTATGTTGTCACATTTACTGTGGCTCCACATGTCCTTCTTCTCTGGTGTGCCTTATGAGATGCAAGCCACACAAGGTTCTTATAGTATGTCCTTCTTGATTTTCTTGCTGTGATGGTAAATTGAGGCTCAGCAGGATTCCATTTCTCTGGGAAGATGCAAACAAGTGTCTAAAGTTGCTAATTTATTCATCCAAATGCTTCACAGTAGGTAATCTTTGCTTCATGCTATAATGGTTAATATTAGCCATTTTCTCATAGTCAATCTAAAAGTGTTTTCAGTGACAGAGATTCCTCCTAAAGCTTTCTCAATCTTTCTGTCACTATCATCCTTTCACTATTCTGTGCAAAAATTTTCAAGTTGCCTTTGACTACATATTATTGCGAATCTACATCTCACATGTATGAAACTCAGTAAATTATAACATCACAAATTACTAGCATTCAAACCTCTTAGCTCTAACAACCAGAACATCAATTACAGGACTAATTGTTTCTATTTCTGGATTATAGTAACAGCTTCTTAACAGTCTCTTTACCTCTATTTTTTTCCTTCTTTAATTCTTTCTGCATATTACTGCTCGCTTAATCTTCCGCAATCTGATTTTAACTCAATATATAACAGGATAAAAATATTTCAATTTTCTGCTCAAAAGCCTATAATATCCCCCCCCGCAACACCCTATAAAGTTGGCAGGGCAAGCAGATTAGGAAGTGGATTCTCTGGCCCATCATGTAACTAGCTTAAGGACACACTGATGCTTAGAAATGAAGACATTCCAGCTCCTAGTTCAGAACTCGCTTTCACTAGACCACCTCCAGGCTGAGGCACTTGGGCTTTAACCTGTGGGCAGTGAGAGGGCCACGGGAATCACTGAATGGGAGAGCAACTAATTAAAGGTAACGTTTTCTGAATCTTTAGCTAGGAGATAGGTATTATTACTTAAAGTCTATAATATCTTAATGTTGCCTATCATATTAAAGTTAAATTCCTGTCTGGTTTATGTGATTTTTAAGTAAATTGGTCCTGATAACATTATAATTAGCTAGTTATTAATAATAGGAAAGGAGCAAAGGGAAGGCTAGACATTATAGGCGTGTTTCCTGTAAAACACTTGGGGAGAGAACCGCATAGGGAAGATAGACACATGCCCAATTAAGTTGGGATGACATAGGGAAGGTACTTGCTGGTCAGTCATACCTGGGGATAGAGATGGGTGGCCAGAATGGGCATGCCCACTGCAAAAGTTCGGATATTTGGGCTGTATAATCCCCTCTTGGTTCCTCTTGGCACACTTAGCTCACGGGTCACATGTGGCTTCCTGGCATTTGCCCACATGACCCACAGCCATGAGGATCCTGCACACAATGGATGAATGGACTGCAGCTAGCCTGATGCTGTGCTAGGCCCTGCTCCAACATGGAAAGGAAACTCTGGACACTGGCTCTGATGTTAGCTCTACTGAAACCCCAGCTACCCTTCTTCTATGACTGGACTAAGGGGAATGGGACTTTGTAAACCCAGGGGTATAATTTCACAGAAATAAGAAGTGAAGACACCCCACTTCTTCCAGTATCAGTCCTAGGTTATTTTTAAAATTCAGTCCATTATCTAATTAGGAACTCTTTTCATGAGTTAGTAAATATAGTAAATATATACTACTAATTTGGTAAATTCTGCCTTTCCACTGAGAGTGTAAACTTTGCGAGGGCCAAGATAATGTGTAATCCTTCTCTTTGCCTTTCACAGAACTTATCATAGTAATATAAAATAATAATTTTTAAATATTTACCTAATATCTCTAAATTAACTTTGAAAAAACATAAAGTCAATTTTTAAATGTCACTGAAATCTATTTATTTCAAATCATTTAAAATCATGCAATGTCAAAAGAAATAAAATTTTAAGGCAGAGAATGTGTATAACTCAAAAATTCAGTTATTATACCACCCACATTTTAACAGTCTTTGCCCATAAATGAGAAAATTAGCTCACCATGTTTTCTGAAAAATGAATGCTTCTAAGTCATAAATTCATTAGAGATTTCTTTTCAAAGTTCCATTTAGTCTATCATTTAACAGAAAATTGTTTTCTAGATGTCACACCAGTTGTGGAAATTGCAATATACCGCTATGACTTCTGTGACAGTTGTCTGTGCATTGTTGCTGCATACGTTAAGCTCCCTCATAAAGTGGAATCCATTTAGAAACTTATAGAATTCAAACAGTATTAGTGTTGTTTTGATTCTTTGTAACAAGTGTTCTTCAATCCACTTTTTAAAATACATTTTTTCTGAATAAACAGGAACTTCTGCTCACCTAAGAACCACCTTACATTCATCTCTCAATGTCACCGTACTATCATTACTCTTGAGATTTGCTGACAGATTTTCTGCTTTCATTTTGTGTTTTGTAGAGGAATGAGTCGAATGAATTAATTCATTCAAAAGACCTGTCACATGTTAAATCTATTGCTTTTAACACATTGAGATGTATTTGCTTTTCTTCCCCACAGTACACTCAAAGAAATGCTCTTCTGTTGACACCTAATACTTAACATGCCAAAGACCAAATTCATAATTTTCACCCAGCACTTTTCTATTTTTCAATACCTCCAAAGTTCTCAGTTCTCAGTGATGCTTTCCCCTCTTTCTCTTTCAGATAATTTGTTGGATAATTGTCCTCTCTGAATATCTTAAAAGTTATATATATATAACTTTTTTTTAATAAACAGACTCCAGCTGTTTCTATGTTTCTATTGAATTAACTAGTTAATATATGGTTACTAAATGGGCATATGAATCTGAGTCAGTAGAAATCTGGAAACCAGGGATCTTTTCCAACTCTACCAAGTGGTGACTGGAAGTAAGTATTTTAATCTCTTTGGTCCTCCAGTCTTCATTTTTATAATTAAGTTATTGAAGTATATCTCAGAGGTTCTTTTAACATTGAAACTGGTCATAATGAATTCAATGGGTGATGGAAGTCTGTGAGGTAATTCCTTATCCAATCATGGATAAGCAGTTCTGGAACTCCCACTAACAATACTGCTCACAAATGTAGCTCTGTGTCAGATAATCACCTGCAACCTTGCATATATTATTGTGTATTGCTAAATTAAAAGAATAACAGCTTTTAACCATAGGACTCTGAGGCAATATGGCATTTGTTATATAAATATGAATAATTATAATTAGCATTTCTCTTCAAAACCATTCAAATTTTCCTGAATTCAATGTGCTTTTTCTAGTGCGGAATAGGAGATACATCCATCCTCTGAAAATGGAATAAGTTTAAAAATGGGGGGAGAAACTATGATTCTTTGGCAAGATCCCCTGAGCTAAGATGCCAGCTTCATTTTTCTTCATTGTTCAGTGTTAATTTAGTGGCAGCTTGGTTTGCTGCCAGTGCACTGTCATTTGAATTCCAGAAAACAAGAAAAGAAATTGCATCCTAGTGATTTAATATATTTAGCATTTGGAGAATTCTAGACTTCTGAAGGTTTAATTTTCTATTTATGATATAATCATTAGGAAAAAATGAGCATTTTTTAGTTTAGAGAATATTGAACATATCTCTCTAAACTCTTCCACATGATGTTAAATGTTATCCCTATTTGACCAGATCATTTGGCTCAGAAATTCATAGCCATCATGTTTTAATTTCTCATGTGAACTTTTGAAATACATGAAAAATCTATCGACAAATACATGTCTAAACAGAAGAAATTATTCTATTTTAAAACTTTCTATTGAAATTAGAATGCATAAGCACATAATTATTTTGGCATGGATTCTACAATATATTTTATGGAGTACATGTAAAAGGGATACGATTAGTAAAATTATATTCTGCACAAAACTGTTTGTTGTGTGAAAAGAAAAGTTATTATAGTGGTGTTTCCACTAATGATCTATTTGCTTTACTGCCATATAAGATTAAGAGTCTATTTTGGGCTTTTATTTCAGTTGCATGCAATTTCCTTCAGAGTTATATTTGTTTAAAAGAAGTTTCTGGAATAGTAAGCCTTTTTGAGGAAATAGTATTATTTAAATACATTTTGAAATAGGCAAGATTAGGAAATTAGGAAAAGATGGCAACCTGAACACTTACTGCCCTGCTGTCATTATCCTAATTGCCACTCTGCAACTCTTATCTCTCACGGGTTACACACACACACACACACACACACACACACACACAAGGATTAGAGGCTGGTAGCAAGGCATCAGGCTTACATGTAGTCCTAGAGGAGTGAGTTTTACAGTTATTTTCCCCACTGAGCTTGATTTCACTGGGGCCAAATGGGGGTAAGTTTAGAGTGGGGAAGTTTTGATGGACTCCAGCGAGAACCTGGCCTGCAAATGTCCATGGAGTCCATCCCCACCAGGAGCATGGCTGCGTACTTCCTCCTGGAGTGCTTCGTCGAGGACCAGCTAGTCCCTGTGCTTTGGAGTTGCTGTGGGACCACCACTCTGGCATGTTGAGCCCTCTGTGCCCTGGAAAATGAGTGTGACATGGAGCTGAAAACTGGATTGTTGCCTTTTCTTAGACCAGGAATACAATGTTTTACACATCTCTCCAGATCTCTGCCACCTTACTCTACTATTTGGACTGAGCCTTAATAAGCTGGCAAGACAAAGCTGTGTTGTTGCTAAGGGGCCCCAGCAGATAGAACAGGAAAAGAAGGTAGTTTAATTAATTAAGACTGCCCTGAGGAAGAAGATATTTTAAGGAAAACCAACAGTTTTAATTTAAGTTAAACACAGTTTTAATTTAAACAAGCATTTGAAATTTGTGGCTTGATTGTTTTGATCAGATTTGAAAAGTTCATAGCCAATATTTCTTTAGTTATTATCTGCCCTATTATTTCTCTCCTCCACTAATGCAAATCCAATTATATGAATGACACACCATTAGCTCTTTTGTTCTCTGTGTTTTCCAGTCTTCTCTCCTGTTTGCTATTCTGCTTTTAAACCTGTTCCTTAAATGTTTAATTTCAGTTACTGTATTTATCAGATTTATAATTTCCAAAGATTTTCTAATTTTATAGATTTACTTTTCTGATACAAATCTCTATATTTTTTCCCCTCTTCTCTTGAGCACACTAATCACAGTAATTAAAAAACACTTGTTAGAAACTCTAATATCTCTATCATTTCTGGGTCTGTTTCTTTTGTCTGATTTTTTTTTCTTTGAATTTCTATTATTTCTATTCATTCTCCTGATAACCCTGGAAACCATTTATTTAATGCCAGCATTATGTTTGAAAAATTGTGGGGGCTGTGTAAGATCCTATCTTCTTCTATACTCTTATACTTCTAGATGTAGGAGCAGCATTCCCTGGTCAAATAGGGATGGGATATTTTAGCCATTTTGAAAGTTAGCCAATTTCCTGTTGGCTTTGGTTTAGGGCAATTCTAATTTATGTCTCTTTTCCTAACGTAGGTATCAAGAAAACTCTTTTATAATTAAAAGTGTTTGATTAAGACCAGGAGTCTTCAATTTTTTTTCTGTGAACTTCCAAATAGTAAATCCTTTAGACTTTTATGGTAATATGTTCTCTGTTGTAACTACTCAGTTCTACTTTTGAGTCCCAAAAGCATCCATAGAGATAACACAAATGATTTGGTATGTCTTTTGTTCCAATAAAACTTTATTTGCATTAACAGATGTTGGACTAAATTTAACCATTGAGTCATAGATTATTGATATCTGCTTAGAATACAAATGCAAATTCCCTCAATTTCTTAGCCTTTGTCCCATGACTTTAAAAAATGAATATGCTTCAAGGAGAAAAGAAGCACAAAGTGTTAGGCTCATTTTTCTGCAGTTCCCTTTTCGACAGATACTTTATCCTCCAGTATTAGAGCACTTTGTGGCTTTGAAATATAATTTTCACCCTGATCCCATGAGACCACCATAAGTTCTGGGCTTGTTTATGCGTGTTTACTAAGTTTCCTACTGTTATTAATCAAGAAATAGGTAGAAAGAAAAGTGGCAGAAAAATATCTGGATATATTCAACACTTTTGTCTTCTCTCTGGGATCTTTGCCCTGTAAAATTCTGGCTTGAAAGAGATGTTTTTTGGTATTTTTTTTACAGCTTTTATACTTATTCTTGAAGGGACAAGTTAGTCTAATACAAGATAATCTATCATAGTAGAAGGTGGAAATCCCTAAAGGGAAAATAAAAAAAGCAATTTGTAGGCTTTTGAATAAATCACCAAAAGATAGAAGTGGAAAACCATGATAACAATAAATTGACGTGAAAGCAAACATTGAATAAGAAAGTAGAACTGAAGTATATCAAGTATTATACCACATACAGAAAACTACTCAATTTTCCTCAATAATGTAAAATAAAATCTGAGCAACAGGATGTATGCCATTCTTTTGATAGGAAGACTAATAGAATAAAATGATCAATTCTCTCTGAATTATAAATTTAATGTAATTTTCAATGGAATCACAATGAAGTTTTTTGTTGTTTTTTTTTTTAGTTAGGTAAAATGATCTCAAATTTCTTTAGAAAAATAAATGCTTGAGAATAGCCAAGACAATTATAAAAAAGAAGAATAGTTATAGAAGACTAATCTTATAAGATACTGAAACAATATAAAAATCACTAGAATTAAACAAAAATTATATTGGTATAAGAATAAAAAACCCAAGAGTGAAACCAAGTGAAAAACAAGTAGATTCCAGTGTGTACACGAATAAAATTTTATGTCACTAGTGTACTTTAATCTTGTGGTAATTTAATAGCTGATTTAACGAATGTGTTGACCAACTGGCATTCTAAATAGGAGAAAATAAATATTATTATTTCATACTACTCACAAAAATAAATTGTAGATAAAACAATGTAAATGCAAAACTTAAGCATTTTATAATAAAATATAAGAGATTAAATGAACATCATATTGGTCAAGAATAATTTTAACCATGTTAATAAACTGGAAGCTATGGAAAAACAAAGATAGACATATTTGATGCTACATTAAAAAAATATGCTGCATCACAAAATGCACCATAAACAAAGTAAATATACCTAATATTGATTAGGATTAATATTTGCAACTGAGGTAACATCTATAATGTAGTGTGGCCACAAATTCTGAAAACAGGCAAATGAACATAATATATGGTTTATTGACATTACATTGCAACATGTGATGTAATCAATGTGTTTATCTCATTAACAACACCCATGTTAACAGAAAAAAGAAAAGTACTATAATATATTGCTAGTAGAAATATAAATTTTGCAGCACACTGAAATCTTTATGGCAAAATCAATTTAAATAAAAATGTACATATTCAATATTTTTTCTGTGAATATACCCTATGGAGAAACAAGCCTCATTCATATAGCTCCAAGGATGTTTATTGTAATTGCGCTGTGGCAAAAATAAAATAAGATAGTTTTTCCAATTACCTGCTTCCACCACCAGATCCTACCTGGAAATAAAGAGAAATATTTAGGAGGTTGTTGAAGACTTGGGTATTTTATGTTGTTAATGAAGAAGAAGTTTGTGAAGGACAGGAAGGACATACAAGGTCTTATAGAAAACAGGCAAAATTCTTCAAAAAAAAGCAATGCGTCTATAAAACCAATTACTTAGAATAACATATTTTAAAAACATCTATTCTCTTAAATGCAAGCACCTTGAAAACAGGTTTTCTCAGTTTTGTTTACTGCTGCAACCCTAATCCTAGATCATTGCCCAACACAAAGTAATACTCAGCAATATCTATAAATGAATGGATGAATGGATACTTTATAATCTACAGGTAATAAAAGTCCTTTTACAGTTTTAGGATGTTTTTGACAATTTAACAGGATTTTATGCTGCAGCCCTTAAATATTTTTCAAATATTGTATTTTTCAAATATTTTTCAGCGTGATTTTTTCAGTTCTATTTCAGAAAGTAGAGATAACTTTTTTGTATAACTTTTACTTTTTTTAAGCTTCATGTGATTAAAACCACATGAAAAATTGAAATAATTTAGTTTTGCAGAATATGTACAAATAATTTTTAAAAGAATATTTTCTGCAGCAAATAATACAATTTTCTTTTTGCATTTTTGTCTAACATTTGAATTTTGTTACACTCTTTTAAATTAGTTTTTGCAATTTTCTCTTCTCTCTGAAGACTAATGTTTCTGTCATAGTTAACTGGAAAGATATTTAAGAAATCTATCCAAAAATAAGTTTAAAAAAATGCTTTATGCTTTTCAGAGCTGTGCTTCTTCTTGGGAGCCTAGCCAGGATTGGTTAACACTAAGGAACTAAGACAATATTTCTGTTGCTCACACATACCACATTTGCCACAAACAGTAAAGTAAAGCTTCACATTGTCAACAATAGAATTTGGCCTGGCATTTCCAGCCCTGATGCTCTCAGCTGCATGGTACAGTCCGCAAAGAAATGAGCAGCTATTGTCTCTTGCCAAGACCAGAATTTTGGACTGTAACCAGGAAGACGTATTTTTTCCCATTTATAGGCACACTGATAATTAGGCTCAGGAAACTGAAGTGCATAGAATGAAAATTGAGATTTTGTTTTTTAATGTGGACTTGTTTGATACCAGATTCCACTCTTCTGACAGATGGATTCGTTTTGGCAGGTGATTATGCAAACTGTTCCTTTCGTGCCTGTCTCTATGAAATGTATTCTATAAACACATTGAAGCATCGTGCTCCTCTGAGTCCTCAGTGCTTGGGAATGTATTAGCACCATGATGATTTGGATGACAGGATTCAAAAGTGTCTGAGCGTAGAAGCTAGGGAAATACTAGTGTGACTACTTTGCTTCTGTCAAGGGCCCTGGTAGATAATAATGTGGTTCCCTTGAAATTTTGTATAGGGCATTTTCATGTCAAAGGAAAAGAAATGAACTCACAGGTAATAGAGGAAATTCCAAACAAGCAAGTTGCAAATAGTTTTTGATACGTGTTTTAACAGATACTAGAAAACTAGTGCATTTGGAAAATAGTGCTCAGGCAAATTTGAAATGCATGTGAAGTACTCACAAGGGATTATTCTGCCATTCATGATCTCATTATCAGGGTCATATTCTTCATGATTTAACAGTTTTGAAATGTACTCTGATATTTTGATGACAAAGAGAACTCCCTCTTTGTATTTCTGCAATCGAGGATATAAGACCTGATTCAATAGTACTTTTACAATCCAAATTTTAGTGTGGGTTTCTTTTTTTTAAATTAAATTTATTGGGGTGACATTGGTTAATAAAATTATATAGGTTCCATATGTACAGTTCTATGATACGTCATCTTGTATATTGCACTATGTGTTTACCACCCAAAGTCAAATCTCTTTCATCACCATATGTTTGACCCCCTTTTACCCTTTACTACCCTTCACCTCCCTTCCCTCTGGTAACCACCATACTGTTGTCTGTGTCTATAAGTTTATGCTATTTTTCTTGTTTGTTCACTTGTTACTTTCAGTTTTATATCCCACATATAACTGAAATCATGTGGTTCTTAACTTTTTCTGTCTGACTTATTTTGCTTGACATGATATTCTCAAGGTCCATCCGTATTGTTGCAAATGGCAGTATTTCATCTTTTCTTATGGCTGAGCAGTATTCCATTGCATATATGTACCACATCTTATTTATCTAATCATCAATTGAAGGGCACGTTGGTTGTTTCCTTGTCTATTCCTGAGGAACTAACACACACACACTCACACACACATACACCTATATTTTAGGAGAAAAACCAGATTGCTTCAACTGAGTCACAGATAATTTGTGTTAATTAAACAGGTCTGGCCATTCACTTGGGCAATATAAGTGTGCTATATCATACATTCAATGGGTCAGTGGAGTGTTAACTCATGCTCTAGTCTGCCACCTTACCTAAAACCTTGGAAGCCATTCCTCTTTAGGGCAGTATAAGAACCTTAGTATTTTAATACACAACTGTGGCCACTTATCAGACACTTCCTTGTGATTGAATCAGGGATTTTGATATTGTTGTTTCCAATTAATTACTACACATTTAGGCAGGCCAATTCAACTTGCATTGGTTTGTGGTGAACTAAACCAACATTATAGCTATCTAGATGTTTGGGTTGTAGGTGTAAAATATCAATGTGATTGATTGGTTATTGTATCTGATACCGTTAGAATCTGGTTTTTAAATTTGGTGGTACAGAAGCAATGAGAAAGCATTTGTTGATACAGAGGATGAATCTACAAGCCTCTAGTATTCTCCATCTCTATTACCGTACAATCAGAACCTCTCTAACAGTGAAATTAGTAGAACAGAATTAGTAATTAATTTATTCAATAAATATATATTAGTGCGTGTATATTAAGGTATTGCTTTAGGTGTAAGAGATATAGCAAAGAACAAGTCAAACAATTTTTATTTTATTTTATGTAACTTGTACTCTAATTTGGGTGGGAGTGGATATATACAGATAATAAACAAAGAAACAAACAATGAAAGGATAATGTGATGGGTTAAGAATATAACAATACCTAAGACTGGAAATGCATTTTCTATGTTATTGCATTTAAGTAAGTACTAAATGCTGAACATAAAATTTACCCTGCAAAGATAGTGTGAAGAGTATTCTCCGTAGAGGGAGCAGAAACATTTTACATGAGACTACACTGGGGTCCCAATTGTCTATTCCTATGTAACAAAAAGTGCCAAAAGTTAATGGCTTGAAATATGAATTCTATTTTGTTCATGATTTTCTGGATGGAGAATATAGGATGGGTTTAGTTATGTGTACATCTCTGCTCTGTGTGCTACCAGCTATGACATATGTCAATAGGATTGGAAGATCTATTCACATAGCTGATAAATTTGTGCTGGCTGATAGCTAGGAGCTCAGTTGGGGCTATTGGCCTGGGAACTCAATTCTTCCTCATGTGCACCTCTCTAAGGGCTTGCTTCAGCTTCCTCCCGACATGGTGGCTGGCATCTAAGAGTGAGTTTTCTAAAAGACAGGAAGTGGAAGTTCCCAATCTCTTAACATGTCACTTCTGCCATACTCAGTGTAGTCCACAGAGCCCACAGACTCAAGGAAACTGGATACAGACTACAACTGTTAATAGAATTGTAAAGAATTTATGACCATCTTTAATCTGTCACAGCATTCTGTCCAAAAATGATTTATGTTACTCCCACATGTCACTCCCCAAAAAAACTCCAGAAATTTCATTCCAATACATCATCAGTTTCAAGATCAGGATCCAGGATTTCATCATCTAAATCAGGTTTAGGTGTTGAGGAGGCTCCTCACATGGAATAGCAAGTTGGTGTTGACTGCTGTCTGGGAGCTCAGCCAGGCTTGTCCTCTCCTGGAGGCAGCTTTGGCTTTCTCACAGCATGGTGGCTGACTTCCAAGAGTGAGTGGTCCAAGAAACATGAAGTGGAAGCTGCCAGTCTCTCAAGGCCTGGAGCCAGAAACAGGCACAGCTAAGCTTCCCATATATTCTATTAGTCACAGAGCCCACCCACTTGATGGGAGGGACATCAAAGCACTTGTGGCTTTCTTTAATTTGCACATCTGGTGTCTTCAAATGGAAGAAGATGGCAATAGCCCATGCTGTCCTGTCTGTGCCTCTCATTTAGAATCAAATCCTTTTAAGAACTCAGAAAGTGTAGGAGTCAGGAGCATGAGGGGCAACAGAGGGGATAAAAACTCAGTACTGAACTGAGAGCTGAAATGAGAGAGTCAGCGTAAAAACCCATTGGATGAGCAGTGAGGAATAGGTCACAAATTGAGCTAAAATTTACAGGCTGGGGTCAGGTTCAACTGGGACACAGCAGGAAGTGAGAACAAGGAGAGGATGGGAGCAAGGGAATTCTCGTTCATTGTCATAAGCAGGACTGTGGTACCAGCTTTCCAATATTGCCTTCTAGTTCCATTATGAATGCTTAGTTAGACCTGTTTTAAAAGTACATAGTTGAGGTAAAGAGAAAAATATGAATGATTTTCTTCCTTTAGATATTAAAAGAGGGGTATCTGTAATACTTCCAATGATAAAGATAAAATTTTAATTAAGTGGGTAATTATATATTGCATATTATAAAACACTTTTTCAAATACCATGTGAAAAATGTAGATTCTCAAACTCCAAAATATTTACCTGTACTCTTTTGTATCCAGTGGGAAACCGATTTGATATTTTGGTAGATACTGTTTAATCTTTGCTTGAAGGATCTCCTGATAATTGCTTCCTTGCACACAGAACTATACAATTGGAAGGAAGAAACACAAATACCAATCACAATAAATAGAACAATCTATTTTTGAAAATGGGTATGGCCACGATATCATAATTTGTCTCCTTTGCAAGTGCAGCCAAGGATCTACTTGGCTCTAACTTCTACTCATCCTTCAAGACAACTGCTTTTCTCTCCTTTTAATGACTTTCATTGATGTCTGCCATGTCTTCTCATCTGAGTTAGAGATTTTCTACGTTCCTTTGGCCACCCTATGTATAATATTATGCTTTCTGTACTGTTTTTAAGAATTATACTGAATTATTTTCTCTCAATATTGTGGAAACATGAGTACAGTAACATTCTTATTATAATAGATCTGCCCTGTCGAATATGTTAGTCATTAGACACAACCAGCTATTATTGAGATTTAAATATAAAGTTTTAAACTTACATAAAATTCAGCCACATTGCTGGTGCACGATAGCCTTGTGAGGCTAGTGGCTACCACATTGGAAGGCATAGATGTCGAGCATGCCCATCTCAACAATTCTACTGTACAGTGTTTCTCAATATGTTTAAATAATTTTTTGTAATGTAGGAAAAATGTCTGTTACTCAACATTATTACAGTCATTTGGCTTCATGTAAGAAATTGTGAAAATTCACATAAAATATTATACGTATATATTAAGCTTCAGTTTTCTCGGCATGGCATTGGTAGCTGTTCATGAAACACAAATTAAAACTTGATCATGCTAAATAGAAGTATTTTAATTCATAGGAAATGGTTAATGATCACATAAATTCTACTTGTTCTAAAAATGTATTTGGACACTCTGACTTGGTTAGTCACTGAGATAATAAACTCTTGACCTCTTTAATGGCCCATATTGAGGACCCATACTGAGGAAAATGCAATGGGTAAGAGTGGATCTGTAAAATCATCATGCCAAACCTGAATTTAGGTTACACTTAAAGGTGTCTTTATATTTATTTAAATCTAACATAAGAATTAGCTTAAGTTATTGCATGCTTTAAAGAAGTGATCAGAGAGACCATGATAGAATGAAAACTGTGCTCAGAGTTATAAAAGTGCTTTTTAGACAAAGAGATCTAAGTCATATTAAACAGACAATAAGAATCAGCAACTTAGGTGAAAGAATTTCCTAATGGTGTCATTTTAGCGGTTTGGAAAATTACAGAAATGATCTTATAAATTGTTCTCTTCATTGACCCACATAAATAAGACAGTAATGATAAAACAGTTGAAGGAATGTGTTCATTAGACCTCAGTGGACCTGTGCTTCTCTTCAGTGACTGTTCAGATTTATGCATTTTGCTTATTCAGCTGGCAAAGCATCCCAGAACCTCAATTTTAAATGAAGAGAGGAGAGAAAACTCCAATGCTTTGGAAAATATGAGAGAAAGAAAATTAAATATTGACTGAAGAGGAACATTTCTAATTGGATGGGAAAAGTTAATTCATTGTGGAATAAAAATGAGACCATATCTCAAAATGGTCTCAGATACATGAGCATTTACTAGTCGTATTTTTCCATTATGGATTGCCATGTGTGGCATAGTTAAGTTTTTCATTTTCCCTATATTGCATGCTTTCTTATCTCCCATGTTCTTTTATAAACAGACTGAAGAGAGCATACTCCTGGTTAACTACATAGAAATAAACGGTCTCTAATTGTAATAATTATGCAAGCAGAGTATTTTGCTTTTGATTACACTTGACTGAATTCATACATCCAAATCTTTATTTTACTTTATATATTCTTAATCCTAATTGTCTTTTAATTTCACATTTCATTGCCTGCCTCCTTGCTTACTATTCTTTCATATCTATCCTTATACATTTCAGGCCCTCCCTCCTGAGCAACAAAGTAGTCATTAGCTATATTGAAGTTTTTCTTCCTTGCTAAATCTGATATGAGTATTTGGGTGATGAAATAATAATCTCAAAGATGCCCAGGGTTTAAAAAAAGAAAAGAAAAGAAATCCAGGCATTGTAGCTTGTTCTAACACAATAATCAAGCTCTGTCCTTTGAGGAAAACAATATACATAATGGGAATAAAAACAGGAATTTTTTTCTGTTCTTTGCAACACGATTACTATATATTACAACTTTATTCTATATGTTAAAATTTTAAATATGTCTAAGTATTATTAAGATATATAATTTGGCCCTAGCAGGTTTGGCTCAGCGGTTAGAGCGTTGGCCCGCAGACCAGAGAGGCCTGGGTTCGGTTCCCGCTAAGGGCACGGACCTCGGTTGCAGTTTGTCCCTGGCCTGGTTGGGGTCGTGTGGGTGGCAACCACTCGATGTGTCTCTCTCACATTGATGTTTCTCTCTCTCTCTTCCTCCCTCTTTCCCTCCTGCTCGGAGTAAAAAAAAAAAAAGATATATAATTTGGTGGTTACTTTTAGTCAGTTTGTATGATTACTTGTATAATATGCTCTATTACTAGGTCTAGAATTTTGGAATTCAACCTAGTTTGGTTCTTTCTACTAATTCTATAGACAGAAGGAATTCTGCATTTATCGTACATGTCATACAATTTTACTTGGTTTTAGATATCAGTTCTGATTTTGAACATAGATGGAATGACTATCATAAAACCTTGGCTATAGCAAATTTCCCCTGCAGGATGGCCTCGGCATTAGAAAATTTTCAAGGTCATTTTTCATTACAGCAAATTTGGAAGCACAGGTAATTGGACATTTAGATGGTGAACTGTTACCTTTTGGAAATACATTAGGCCTCTTTACTGAAGAGGGACCCTATGAAGTTGTCAATATTTGACGAGAGCTGAGTAGCTCTTTGAATCTATTCTCAGTCCACAGTTTCAGTGATGTTTCTGAAACACTAATAAAATGTGAGCATAATACTACTCCACTTAAAAACTTCCATGGATTTGTAACACCCCTAGCATAAAGTCCGAATTCCACAGCAAGGTTTACAAGTTTAAAATGTGTTCCCTAATTATTTTTCCAACTGCATCCGACTCCCTGCTTTTTCTGTGCTGCTCATTCCATAACAAGCAACTTGTAGTTCTCAAATCACCATACTCTTTTATTCTTAGGCCTTTGCATGTGTGCTTTTTTTTTTTTTTTTTACAGCTTTAACAACTCACTCACCATGTCCTCTCCCCATCCCCAGGCATGTACCTAGCTTCTGTTCTTTTATTTGATTTTCGAATATCTATTTTCTTGCTCTGACCACCTTCTCCTCTATACACAACTAAATAACTAGAATTTCCCCCTTGCGAATCAGGAATAGGTATATAAAAAGGAAAAGGGTAATTTTTCATCAAACAAAAATAAAAATCTATAATTATTACATACAGATAATCTGTGATTCCTGCCAAATATTTTGATTATGGGATATCTAAGAGGCACTTCCTTTTATCTCCTCAAATATCCTATACTTCCTGTTAGAGAGAAAGTTACAATATTACTTTTGCGGTAGATATAGAGATGTACTGCACACATCTCCTTCAAAGAAGGACTTGCTGTTAGGCTTCAGGAAGTGTGGTCAACCTCCATTGTGAGCTTCAAGATATGACTTAGCTGCAGAAAGTCCTCTTGCCTGGGGTTATACCTTTTCCAAAGTCAGATTGTTTGGTGACTTGATTGAGGGATGTCTATATAGGCCCAGCCATTTATTTAAACAACTCTACACAAAGGAAAGGTGGATAACCAAATTAGGAGACTGAGGACAAGAGGTCTGGAATAGAAGATTACGAGTGGATGTATGAGAGTAGGCACAATGTGGGAAGATCTTTGTATTGCATGTTCATGACCCCCCAAATGCACCTACCACAGAAGAGGCTCTGAACGTCCAAGGGGAAAAAAATGGACCAGTCAGATGACTTCAGTTTGTTTCTGTCATCTGACATCCCAATGCCAGCACATGCATGGAATGTTTATGGTGGTGATTACAAAGGCTGTGCATAAAATACATAGTACTAACTCCGCTGAGGTTGATCTACCAGAAGTCAGCATCGGATACCAATGCTGAGTCCTTGATAGGGACCATTTATTGAGAAGACAAACTGGCCACTTGGTGTCAAGTTAACTATACTGTTCCCAGAAGAATAGACACACATTCTGAGCATAGGTTTGCCTTTCTTGCCCACAAGGTCTCAGGCTGCACTATTATTTGGGGGTTACAGAGTGTTCTCGTGACTGCCAGTAGATGCCACGTAATTTCATGTCAGATCAGGTAACCAACTTTATGAAAAAGAGGGCAGAAATGGGTCCATCATTTCGATACCACCCATGCTGCCAGCAAGATAGAGCTTTAAAATGGTTTACTGAAGACTTAACTGAAGAGGCAGCCTGGCAGCTATATGCTTCAAGGATGGGATGCCATCTTTTAGTATGCAGTGTATGCATTGAATTAAAGACTTTTATTTGGCTCTGCACTTGCAATAGGAAGACTGCATTGCTTCAGGAACCAGGGATGAAAATAGGAACGGCCTCCTTACCTTCAGTCCTAGTAATTTATTGAGTATTTTATGATGGAATATGATAGATATGGAGATGTGCAGCCCATATCCCCCTTAAAATTAAAAGCTTGCTCTCCAGAAACCGGGAGTACCTTCAGAGACAATTTTTCATATGTCACATCCTCAAGGACTGTCTGGCTACAGAGAGTACCCTTGTTCAAGGTTATATGCTTTCATGTACACCCTATATCTGGCGACTGACCAAGGCTGAAGTATAAAGTCCTGACTGTATCTCTTCCAGGCAGGACACTTTATTGCTCGGTACTTGCTCCAAAGATCTTTACTGAGTTGGCCAAGGCTTTGATGGTTCTGTATTGCAGTTCAACTGCCTCCACTGGCAAATCCTGTTACCCACCTCCCCTTCATTTCACAGATGTTCGTCTGTAATAAATAAGTTGCACCCCAAATTCTGTCTTAGCATCTCCATCTGAAGAACTCAACTTGTGACAATATTATAGTAGTTTTTTACCTTTTGTAGAGGACGTGCAGTTGTGAAGGTGGAGTTGTGTCTTCTTCGCCATTTTATCTATAGAAACTCTCACAACGGTTGACACATCGTATGTTGTCAGTGACTATGGGAAGAATGAACAATTTAAAATATACATGACCATTAGCAAACATGCACATGCTGCAAAGTAACACTTAAATTAGAATTCTAAGAAAATTGCATTATATTGGTCCAGATAGAAAATAACTTTTAAAATGACTACATCACTTATTATATAACTTACTTTATATGTAGATGTGGATTACTCCAAAATTTTCTTGAATCTATAATGTAATTGGATAAACAATAAATCTCTCTAAAATTTCGTGATGTTTCAGTGATAACTCTGTTGTTTTCCTTAAGATCATTTTGTCTTTAAGTAATTCGAAGCAGGGAGTGTCTAAAATCAAGCCACAAATGGAAAAGGGTATGATAAGATAATTTTAAGGTTCTGATTTCAATTCTTGTTTTCTTGTTTTCAAATACTTAAAATTGGATACCTTATATAGTACAGAAAACATCTATCACTGTCAGCACATATGAATTTTTGTTGGATTTGAATTTGTTTTTATGTAATTTTGCATGACATAGCACACTACAGCAAAATTCCCTTATTGTAGGGAAAGACAGGTATGGGGATACCTTGATAATTTATGATAAATTTCTGGTAAGATTCATGGTTCATATATTTCCTCAACATAATCTCTTGAAAAAAAAATGATGAACAAATGCAAAAAATTACTGGAATATCCTATTGTGTTAAAAAAAATAGAAGAGGGCCTCATTTGATTTCATAAGTGAAAAAGTCTCACATATTAGAATTCTGTATAATTTTGTAATAAAACATTATTTTGAAAGAATGAAAGTCACTGTATTAAAATTTATATTTAATCATTTAATTAAAATAAATGTGCTTGCATAAGACAGAGTTTTAAACTGCACTATTAATATCAAAATGCTAATATGAAAAAAAGTATCCAAAAAGCAACATAACTAAAGGGTACATCTGGTTAAAATTATAGGAAAGGGAAATCATCTTAATTCATTATATTTTTTATGAAACAAAATTAAGTGTTCTTTAAGTACATATTATGTATTCACATTGTGGGAATATTTTGGAAGTAGAAAACATATTTTTTGCCCATAAGAACATTATCATTTGGAATGTTGGCTTCACAAGATACTAGAAAGAGCACACTTTTATGTCAAAAGACACGAGGGATAGAATTTTGCTTCAGACAATTCCTTGCAATACTATTTTGGACAAGTTTAATTTTCCTAAGGCTCAAAGACTTCCACCTGAAAAACATTAGGATAAAATTACCTCTCAGGGTTGTTGTAGTTCTTCTCAGTCTCTTTTTTAGACTTCCCTGTGTTGCCCTATTATCCAAACAAGAGAGTTTGTTTCTTAAATGTCTTACACTTGGTCCATTAGTTTTCTCTCTCATGTTTGTGCTGGCTGATTCCAGTCACCCAAAAGTTTGTATTACTGTGTATTTACTGATGAATCCCAAGGTGAAGTCCCCAGGCTGGATGTCTTCCTAACTTTGAAACATCTTTCTCATAGGACATATTCACTTGATTGATCCTACAGGCATCTCACACTGAATCTGCCTAAATCAGTTCCTCGTCTGTGCTACACTTCACTCCCAAACCTTTTCTCCATACTATTGACACCTTCATTATCACTTTACCAGGAAAATCTTTCTAAATCAAATTGTATGTCTGACAGCTCCAGTACCTCCAAATGCTCCTTTACTCTCCTCATCCACCTTGCTTTCATGGAATGTGCAAACACCATCCATCAGTAGAGTCAGCCATGTAAACTAGAAAGATTCATATTCCAAGTTAAAACTTAAAATATCCTGCTTCACAGAATACAGTTATTGTCACTTCGTTTGGCATATAAGGTCTTATATGAGCCTATACCCACTTCTTTCAACAGCTTGATACGTTCTTCCTCTCTTTTTTGTAATCAGGTAACATAAAGTTTATAGAATTACTTTGTTTCTTATCACACGCCTTATTGGTTCACACCTGTACATGTGCCTGTGCTTTTCCTTCTACTTGGAATATTTTTTTCCAGGATTCTTTGATTAACCCTTTGGGATTCAATTACAGCATCTTCTCATTCACAAGACCTTCTCTGAATCTTCAAGTTGAGCTTAGCTCTCCTCCTTTTAGCCCATATTACATTTTAATGAAAGTATTTCCTTATGCATTTACCCTCACCCAACTCGTCAATACGGTTTTGGTGTTTGATGAACAGTTATCTGTCTCTTTTATTTTATGTCTACTAGCATCTAGCTAACTTCCCAGTGGTAACTGGTAGCACTTAGAGCGCTCAGTATTTAGTAGAATTGAGATTCTAAGAAATAATAGAGTGAGAGACAGCTGGGGTGAGAAACTTTATCCAATCCTATCTCCATTAATTTCTCTAAAAAATCACCCAATAAATACTTCAACTAAGTAAAAAAAGTTGTTTACTAGACAATAATAGATTGCAGATAAGTCCCTTAGCCTTCAACTTCCAACCAGAATGTCCCCCAGCACTTTTGAAATAGAAATTTTGGAGATATCACTGAATATTGCTTATGATAATTAACATAAATCCAAAATACTGTAGTTGGTTTTTTTTAAAGGTTAGCTGCTTTTATTATAATTATTATCATACTGAGATTTACCATTGTTTAAAATCACAAATTATTTTTTAATAAAAAAATTTGAAGGCTAAGAAGAGACACTATATAAAAACAGTAGGAAAATTTTTCACTCACAACACTTATCCATTTAAGACAACTTATTTCTGAGGATATTTCCTCTCTTCTTTAATTAAATAATGCTCCACCACCATCAAAATGTTCTATCATTTATGGATAAGATAGTAAGACTAAATGGAAGAAAAATGAGTAATTTAACAGCCTCACAACTTTAAATTACTGTCTCTTAAACTTGGCATTTATTGACTTATATTTTGTTCAATTAACCTTTATTCTAGAAAAATTAATAACATCTGTTGTTATAATCTTAAATAAAAGTTTACATTCATAATGTTTCCATAAATATCTATTTTGGTTCACTATGGCAGAGTATAAACAATATAATAAAAATAACCTCTGTTCTTTTTTTTTTTTTAGTTGCTTTTTAATGTCTCATCAAAGAAAATTTTCAAAGCCTCAGTCCTTTCCAAAGGGTTATTTACTCAGCTAAGTAAAAGTATTTTTGCAAAGCCTGCTGCAATTTTTTTTAACATAGTCCTAAATGGACTCACAACTTACACCGAGCCCATCTTCAGCTGTTGTTAGGGAGTTACCTCTTTGCAGAAGGACAGGGTTCAACCAAGCATGTGGTTCATGCACCTCAAGATTCCAATTATAAGAAGATGTCACATAAAATCTCTAAATCAATTACTTGGAAAGAAGAAACAGAATAATTTTAACAGCAGGACATAACAAAGGAGGAATTTTTATGGTCCTATAGTACTTATCTTGATTGTAAAGAGCAATGTATTAGCTTCAATGAGACAGCATGCCTTGTTTATCTCACTCTCAATGGGGACATGTTAATATGGCAAAATTGTTTCCAAAGAACACAATCCTGGTGATACTGAAGCAAATAATAATTTATTAACATTAGTGGCTTTATTGAAAGCACAATTATTTGATTTCAACAACAAAAAATCATTGAGTTGATCATAAAAATCAGTATCCAAGCATTTATTTATATAGATAATTTTGATCATTTCTTACTGAACATATTAGTTCCTAGTTAAACTTATAGATATAACATTCATCAATAGCTATGCTTTTTAAAATCTAGGTTTAGCCCTGGCCAGGTGGCTCAGTTGATTGGAGCATTGACCTGTACACCAAAAGGTTGAGGGTTCAATTCCCAGTCAAGGCACATACCTAGGTTTTAGATTTGATCCCCTCTGGAGGCGCGTATAGGAGGCAGCCAGTCAGTGTTTCTCACTCATCGATGTTTCTCTCTCTCTCTCTCTCTCTCTCTCTCTCTCTCTCTCTCTCTCAAATCAATAGAACATGTCCTTGGATGAGGATAAAAGAAATCTAGGTTTATATTTAAAATGAGAATTAGACCACTTGTTTAAAAAAGAAAAACCACAACATTATACTATATACCATGGCAAGATTTCAAACTTATTTCTGTAAAATGAAAACATAAGATTTAAAATGTCAGGCTTTAGATGTACAAACGAACTTCCCATAATCCATCATCCAAAATAAACTACATTATTCAGAAACTTTGTGACAGCATACAAACTAAAATCACATTTCATAAATGGAAAGGGGTATACTAAAGTGTTAATCTGTCAAGAACTCAAATGATTTTTTTTTAATCCTCACCTGAGGATATTTTTCCTTTTATCTTCAGATATAGTGGGAGGGAGAGAGAGAGAGAAACATCTATGTGAGAGAGACACATCAGTTGGATGCCTCCCTCACTATACTAGCCAGGGCTGGGGACCAAACCGCAACCGAGGTACATGCCCTTGACCAGAATCAAACTCGTGACTCTTTGGTCCCCTGGCTGATGCTCTAATTGATGAGCCAAACTGGCCAGGGCTCAAAATAATTTTTTAAAAAGATGTATATGTGCCCAGCCAGTGTGTCTCAGTGGTTGAGCATCAACACATGCACCAAGAGGTCTCCAGTTCCCGGTCAGGGTACATGCCCAGGTTGTGGGCTTGATCCCCAGTGCAGGGCATGCAGAAGGCAGCCATTCGATGTTCTCTCTCGTCAATGTTTCTATATCTAGCTCTCTCTCCCTTCCTCTCTCTAAAAAAAAATAATAATAAAGAAAAAAAATAAAAAGATGTGTATGTGAGCTGTGGCTTCTAATTAAGTACTACCAAAGTGGCTTCATATTTTCAAACTCTGCTTCCAAGGCTGACCCTGGTTTATATTAAAATCATCTGTTTAGTTAAACTTGATGGGGATCTATATAAACAGTTTTGATAAAGGAAAAAAGAAAGTTACTGAGTAATATATACAGGGAGATTCTATGTTGAGAGAGTTGTTAGATATATATACATACATGTATACAATTTGAATTAAAGGACCGTTTCATGTTTTGTTATACATGTTCATAGTGTTTGAAAAAAATTTAAGAGAATCAACCCAAATTACTTCTCAAGTTAGGAAAACCCCACATTTTTTTAAAAAAAGAAAACTTTGTAAATGTGTAAATTCTAACATTTACTACTTCGCAGTGAGCTTCCTTTATACATCTCTAAAACTCCCACCCCCTTTTATATATTCCTCCTTCCTTGCTAAATATTTTCTCCTGTGCACTACCTACGCTATTAATACACTTTGTCTTTTTATCATGTTATTTTCTGGCTTCTCATTAGGACTATAACTTCAGGAAGGTAGAGGTTTTTATCTGCTTGTTTACTACGGAATGTCTAGCACCAAAACACTGACATATAATAGGTGATTTCTTAATAAATGAATAGATATAGTTTTATCCATTAATTTATTCAAGTATGTATATATGCATACTAACATACTAATATATAAATATACATATATTATATAGAAAGAGTTAGGGTGTCCTACTTTTGTGTAGTATCCTAACTGACTTTTAAAGAAGGGGAAAAAGATACAAAAACCCAAATCTTTCAAACATCATGAAGAATGCTGTCTGTTTATGAAAATAACTGCTATTTTTAGGACACATGATAAAGTTGAAAGAGGCGCTAGGAGAACATTTGAAAAGTAATCTTTGAAACAACACAAGAACAAATGAGGCATTTGATATATTTATGATTGCAGGCATAATTGTTGCTGCCAAGTATGCATATATCTGAGTTTTCCAAATCCATTTCTATTACATTCTTGGAAATAAATCAATTTTCCATGATGCACTGTTTACATCCTGCTGAGGACGAATATGTATCCAGAATGAAAAACATGCCAACCATTAGGAAAGTGGTCCTTTGTCAGAATCTTGAGCCTTTTGAAATTGAACTATGAAATTAATTAACAAATACTCTTTATGTACCAACAGAATTAAAATGTTATGATGGTGTCATTGAAGTCAGAATCACATGTTGGCCTTTATATTAATATATGTATCTGAAGTAAATGCTACCTGGTTATCCTTCCTTGCTAGAGCACATCATTTAAATAGTTCAGTCAAAAATCATTAAGAACCAGCAATATACACAACACACCATGGTAAATGATGAACACAAAGATGAGCACCATCTGATCTTTCCATAATAGTGCCACCACCACCACCATCCACAATAGCTGTCATCTGTTGAGCATTTCCTATATACTATACACTATATGAGGCGTGTTATTTTTACATATGAACTTTTTGAACTACCCCTTTTGAACAATGTATCACATTATCATTTTATACAAGGAGAAATTGGGATTCAGTAAGGTTAAATGATTTGTTTCAAAATTACCTGATATTTGTCACTTCTTGGAATATATCCTAGTCATCTCCTGGAAAATGTCCCTATTTCTATGAGAACTGCTTTCTCCCCATAACAGATATGAGTGACACTGGCCATGTTTATAATGTGTGTTCCTTTCTCAGCCACAATTTGTTGAATCAGGAATAGATACCAACATCCATCTATTAATATTCTCTTAGGCATCTGAATTTGGGATTGAGAGATTTCCGCGCATTTGCTCAGAATACTTAAACCCACCTGAAATAAAGTCAGGGTCTGTTGGATGACTCTTCCTCTGCAAGGAGAAGGAGAAAGCACAAGTCTATAAGGAGAAGAATGAAGCAAGTGTGGAAAACAGGAAATGTGAGCTACCTTCTGAGGGTATTTTTAATTTCCTTTGGTCAAGGTAAGGTACATTTGATAACTTGGGTACAATACTTCCTTATTTTGAGAAAGATGCAAGAAAACTGTTGTGCAAAAAAATATCTACAACTACATGGTAGTGATTTGCTAGTATACAAGCCAAGCTTCCCATCTAGTGTGTGTGCTGTTGCTTTTATATCTAATTACTGATTATTTTAATAAGGAATTCATTCATTTAATATGGTCACTGATTTTTCTCCATGTTGATGTCTGTTCATCATGATTGCTAGTTGTCTTTATTTAGTTTACCAGAAGAAAGCATTCATGGGTGCTGAAAGGTCATTATACATCAAGTTCGGATCTTTCTTCTAGCACATAATTTTAATATTATGTCATCTTTGATTCAACTCTATCACACGTGTAAACTTCTACCCATTCTCTGATGAAATGGAGAAAGTTTAATGCTGCTAAACCTAATGAAAAATTAGTAGCTAAAATATACATTTAGAAAGATATATTTGCAAAGGAGTACACAGCCATGACTGGAAAATTTCAAGCAACAAAACAAGCCTTCAAATTGTAGTTCTATTGCAGATATATTCTTATAATACACATGAGCAGAAGTGGAAACACTACCATTGCTACCTATTGTTTACTACGACTACGAATGATAATAAGACTATTACTACCACCATCAATACCACCACCTCTACTATAGTACTATAACTACCACCACCACCAAAACCACTACTCCAACTGTGGCTAACGCTTATGTAATATGTACCAGCACTGTTACAAAAATTGACTCAGAGCTGTGGATACAAAATCGGACAATATTAATTCATGTAACCCATACTTAATGTTGGTAATGTGTTAGCTTTGATTTGGGCAAGTCATTGAAATTATATGAGAGAAATCTTTTTTATCATTATAATTTCAGAAGTTTTATAACAATTAAATAGATGAAGCACATGAAAGTACTATTTGAAATGTATAACATTATACACATTTATTTATTTATACTATGTTCTAAGTAAATGCCTACCATTGGGGTTATTACTTTAACTGATAGTAAAGAAAGTTACATGTATGATAATTAGGATGCCATACACTAATCATATAAATTGTCCTCCAGTAATCAAATACGAATAGAACTTTCCATCCTTTATATCTTCCAGTGTACTTATTTTTAATTCACTGAAATGGTTAGACAATCACTCTTGCCACATTGGAATAACTACTATTATTTTAATAGTTTTTATATATGTGATAGCACAGTTAAACCTCCATCTCTACCAGTGTACTTTAAGTCGATATTTGGTGTAACGAATCCCTGAGTTTCTTCAATATATTTCACATCTAGCCACATGAAATGAGCAACTTTGTTCCATAATTAATGATGCAATATACTCCTTTTAAATAAGGATTTTATCAGCCTATACAGCTAATGACAGAGTCACCTAAATGACCAGTTGGCATCATTAGATTTACCAACTACTGTGCTATCATCAATTCCAATTAAGTCCTAAGTACGTCTCTCAGCAACATGTATACACATTTCCTAATTGGGAAGCACCATCATGAGTAAATTTAATGGTGCCAAGTTAGTCGTTTAAGTGATTTAATAGTTTCGTGAGACATCATTTGGTTGTGAAGGTATTCCTTTTTCTAACCCTCACATTTGTTGCAGTTGGGAATATCTATGTGATAAAAATTGCTAGACAAACTGATACTAGCCTCCTATAAAGCAAGTTTATTACATTTAGCAGTGACCTCAGTGTGTTCTGGGATGGTGTGTTAGTATAGCAGCTGAATTAAAGTTATGAGAGCCCAAAGGGAGATACTAAATAGTTAATATGAATATTTGGAACAAGTAAAATTATCAGGAGTTTGGCACCTGATCCTAGAAAAATTATTTTCCCCCATGAGGTATCAAAAAAAAAAAAAATGTGGGCAGCCATCTGGCCTTTCTTGTTTGCTTGTTTATCCTCAGCACTTGAAATACTGTCAAGCATATAGCAGAGGTTTGTTGAATGAATCAATGAACCATAGAAGTAGCTCAGTGACAGTATCATTTTCTGTGTTTGAGCATCTAAGCAAAGAATTGTCAATAAAAATAATAGCATCTAAAATTTATTGAGCTAATTATGTCCTGAAGACTGGAAGAAGCATGCTTCACATGTTGTATACTTTGTTGTTCACAAAAGCTAAAAATAGAATCAGCCAGGATTTTGGACAGAAGCCAGAAACCATTCTAGATATTTGAGGTAAAAATGTAAGGAATCAGGTTCTTCAAAACATTGTAAGTGTTGAGACATCGGCTCCAAGAAGGCTTCAGGAATGACGCCAAGCCTGTAACAGAACCTGACCCCTAACGCAGTAGGAACTCTGCCACAGCTGCCTTCCACCCCTTGAAGCTGACAACACAGACAGCTCCACATGTTGACTTGCCAGCAGAAAACAGCCAACGCAGCTGGAAGGTAGCCTGCACTGCATGTATGCTTCCTAATCTCAGAGAAGTATACTTAATGTATGGTCATTTTTCATCCAGGACTTTAGCTGCAAGGAAGAAATATCGCTTTTGCTTTTTTAGCCTTTTCTGTTTAGAAAGAAATGAGGGAAGTAAGTAGGAAAAGATTCTGAGTGCCACCAAATATATTTATCACAAACCTTAGTATTGTCATACACAGATATGGGAATTATGAGTCCCATAGTTTTAAGTAACTTGCCCATGATCATAGAGCTAGCATGCAATAAAGCAAAGATTCAAACCCAAGCCTTAGTAGTTAGCTTTTGCTAGAATAAGCTATATAAATTAGAACAACGTGAACAGTTCAAAATTTCAAAGTCTCATATTGACAGTGTAAATTGTCTTATTCTGGAATAGCCACAGCCTGGAATATTTCAGTCACGGTGATAGAAGAAAAAAAGAATGTGGTGAACACAGTGTTGTCGCAAGCTTGCTCCCAAAAGTGACACACAATTATTTTGTTTCTTATTTCATTGACCAAAGCAAATCCCAAGGCCACATCTCAGTTCACTAACATAAATTAGGGAGTATGTAACTCTCCCTCAGCAAGGGGAAACAAATATTTGTAAACTAGTCTATCGTGGCAAGATAGTCTGTCTACTGTAAATCCTATGCTATTGTCTGCTAAAAGTCTCTTCTTATTCCCCAAAGACACAGTGAAAAAGATCCAGATAAGTGGAAGTCCTTTCTTCAGAGAGAGAGATCCAGGTTGCTGCTGGCTATTCCATTCTGGGATCAAACTTTTACAGTGAGGTGCTGCCAGCTGCTAACGTTCTTTCTCCTGATGCCAGCTCTTTCCTCACAGACTCTCTTGGGACAGTCAGGATTGGTCAAGTAATTTTACCCCGAATATTGAACTATATCAGAAGTCATTTCCTGGGTGTGAGTGGTGCAGAAGAGTGTGGCATTCTGAAGGATAATATCACAGTGTGGAAGACTGACGAAAAGTTACGTAGACACTTGCAGATCAGACACCAGTGAATGTGTGTGAGGTCCATTGTGTCACAGGGACAATCACCAGAAAGGATTCCGCAGTCAGCCTAGTGCAGCCAGCCATCATGGAATTGTGAACAGGGCAGTGAGGGAAAGAGAAGAGTGAGATTAGACTTAATCAGTAGAGTTTGACCAGAGCAGTAATTCATTTTTCTGGAGTAGCTACAAATAAATAAGAAAAGATTTGGTGAGGAGAAATCAGAGTCACACGTTTAAATAAAAGGAGACATTTGCTTTCTTTTCAGAAAAAAAAAAAAAAAAAAAAAGAAAGTACAGGATTGAGTATTAGAATCAGGCCATAAACGTTCAATTAGGATTAGCAACTACCCTAATTTGACTTCTGTGAACCCACCAAACACATATGTGTGTCTAGTTCTTGGTAGAAACTATGTATTCAGCTTGGGTTATTTGAAACCATTTTCTCCTCTGAATTTCGGTTGCCAATAAAAAGAAGTTAAATTCTTTTGTTTATGTTTTTAGCTGAGGGGATAAAGCTGAGTTATTGGAAAATGGAATTCAAGGAATAATAATAGAGCCAAGACACCAAGATGGCATGAAAGCAGTTAAGTTAGGAATCAGAGGCCACCAGGATTTAACTTCTTTTTTGTACAGTTACAGACCAGCTTTAGTAACTTGACAGTAAATATGGCCAGTAGCCATATTATATTATATTCCCACCCAGTTCCAACCACTGGGTAAACAATTATTTTCACTGCCTTTTGATGACAAATCCCAAAAATTGGGAGAAGGAGCTCATCCCAGGTTGGGTCAGTGCTACCAAGCTTGCCTATGAGATCACAGTCACATACATCAAGATGTGAGTCACAAATACCTGTGTTAATGGTATGTGTGGTGAGACATCCTTTAGCTGTGAGGAAAGGGGGAGCTCCTGGTCAGAAAATGTATGTGCTTTCCCATTGTACCAGGATAACTATTTTTCATCCTTAATATATTTGCTAAAGACATATTATCTCTCTTTTGACCATCAAGACTAGAATGCATGTCTTCTGTTGTTCCTCCTGTACTTACTCCAATCATGGTAAACCTAAAAATAGATTCTACTTGTTTGTTTCTTTATCTGCATGCCTTATAAAATAATACATTTCTTGAGGGCAGAGACTTTACTTTGATAATAAAATAGCACAAACACAGGTACATAATATAATGATAATAAAAATTGATCTTTATTCTGATTGAATACAGCTTTGCAGGCACTGTGCTGATACATTTTATGTGTATTATCACATGTATTTCTGGCAATAACCCTATGAATCAGTCAGTAGTATCACCTCCATTTTACGTAGAGGGAAATTTAGACCTCAGGAGGGCATGAAGCTCAAGGTCATGACTAAAGTGTATTATAGCTGGCACTTGAATTCAAGCAGCCTGACATTAGGGTGCTTAGTTTTAATCATGACACTAAAACTCATTCTTTCAGCTTTCGGAAACACAGAAATTATACGACATAAATTTGAAACATTTCCTTTGTTTTATATAATCTTTAATCATGAAAATTTATTATTTATTCAAAGAGGACTTGATTAGCTCTAAAAATTATGGGTAATGGCATCTGTTTAGACAAAGTGAAAAAAAATAATTATTTGCATAATATAGGAAAAGGAAACAAAGTAAGGAAGGCAGTTTATATATATATATATATATATATATATATATATATATATATATATTATTCTGATTAGTCTTTTTTTCTTTTTATTAATTTATTTTTGTTACAGATGTTTCTCCTTTTTCCCGCCATTGTCTCCCTCCTCCCCATCCCCTCCCACCCTGTCCTCAGCTTTGTTGTCTATGTCCATCGGTTATGCATACATGCACATAAGTTCTGTGGTTTATCCCCTCCCTACCGTCCCACCCCTTCTGAGGACTGTCAGTCTGTGCCCTACTTCCATGACTCTGGGTCTCATTTGTTCATCAGTTTGTTTAGTTCATTATATTCCACAAATAAGTGAGATCATGTGATATCTGTCTTTCCCTGCTTGGCTTGTTTCGCTTAGCATAATACTTTCCAGGTCCCTCCATGTTGTCTCAAAGTACAAGAGATCTTTCTTTCTTACAGCTGCATAGTGCTCCATTGTGTATATGTACCACAGCTTTTTTATCCACTCATCTACTGATGGACACTTGGGCTGTTTCCAGATCTTAGCTATTATAAATAGTGCTGCTATGAACATAGGGGTACATATATTATTTCTGATTGGTGTTTCAGGCTTCTTGGGGTATATTCCTAGAAGTGGAATCACTGGGTCAAATGGCAGTTCAATTTTCAATTTTTTGAGGTAACACCATAGTGTTTTCCATAGTGGCTGCACCAGTCTGCATTCCCACCAGCAGTGTGCTAGGGTTGCTTTTTCTCTGCACCCTCACCAGCTCTTGTTGTTTGATGATTTGTTGATGGTGGCCATTCTGACAGGTGTGAAGTGATACCTCATTGTTGTTTTAACTTGCATCTCTCTGATGATTAGTGATGTTGAGCATTTTTTCATATGTCTCTTGGCTATTGTAATGTCCTGTTTGGAGAGGTGTCTATTTAAGTCCTCTGCCCATTTTTTAAATGGGTTCTTTGTCTTCCTTTTGTTGAATTGTGTGAGTACACTATATATTTTGGAAATTAACCCCTTATCTGATATATCATTGGCAATTATGCTCTCCCATATAGTGGTTTCCGTTTGCACTTTGATGGTTGTTTCTTTTGCTGTGCAGAAGCTTTTGAGTTTGATGTAGTCCCATGTGTTCATTTTTTCCTTTGTTTCTGTTGCCTTAGGTGATGTATCAGTGAAAATTCTGCTGCGTATGATGTCTGAAATTTTGTTGCCTGCATTTTCTTCTAGGATTTTTATGGAATCACGAGTCACATTTAAGTCTTTTATCCATTTTGAGTTTATTCTTGTGTATGGTGTAAGTTGGTGGTCTAGCTTCATTTTTTTTGCATGTAGCTGTTCAATTTTCCCAACACCATTTATTAAAGAGGCTGTCTTGACTCCACTGCATGCTCTTGCCACCTTTGTCAAATATTAATTGAGCATATTATCTTGGGTCAATTTCTGGGTTCTCTATTCTGTTCCATTGATCTATGTGCCTGTTCTTGTGCCAATACCAGGCTGTTTTGATTACAGTGGCTTTGTAGTATAACCTGATGTCTGGTAATGTGATCCCTCCTACTTTGTCCTTCTTTTTCAAGATTGCTGTGGCTATTCGGAGCCTTTTTTGGTTCCATATGAACTTTTGGAGTATTTGTTCTAGTTCTGTGAAGTATATCGTTGGTATTTTGATGGGGATTGCATTGAATTTATATATAGCATTGGGTAGTATGGACATTTTAATGATGTTAATTCTTCCAATCCATGAACAAGTTATATGCTTCCACTTTTTAATATCCTCCTCTATTTCTTTTTTCAATGATCTGTAGTTTTCTGTGAAGAGATCCTTTACTTCTTTGGTTAAATTTATTCCTAGGTATCTTAATTGTTTTGCCACAATAGTGAATGGGATTGTTTTTTTAGTTTCTCTTTCTGTGAGTTCATTGTTGGTGTATAAGAATACAGTCAATTTCTTGAAGTTAATTTTGTGTCCTGCTACTTTGCCAAATTCATTTATTAAGTCTAGTAGATTTTTGATGGAGCCTTTAGGGTTTTCTATGTACAATATCATGTCATCTGCAAATAATGACAGTTTTACTTCCTCCTTTCCAATTTGGATCCCTTTTATTTTTTTCTTCATGTCTAATTGCTGTGGCTAAGACTTCCAGTACTATGTTAAATAAGAGTGGCGAAAGTGGACATCCCTGTCTTGTACCCATTCTTAAGGGAAATGTTTTTAGTTTTTGCCCATTGAGTATGATGTTGGCTGTAGGTTTTTCATATATGGCCTTTATTATGTTGAGATATGATCCCTCTATTCCCACATTGCTGAGCATTTTTATCAGAAGTGGGTGCTGGATTTTGTCAAATGCTTTTTCAGCATCTATTGATATGATCATATGGTTTTTATCTTTCATTTTGTTTATGTGGTGTATCACATTTATTGATTTGCGAATATTGTACCATCCTTACATCCCTGGGATGAATCCCACTTTGTCATGGTGAATAATTTTTTTGATGTATTGCTGGATCCGATTTGCTAATATTTTGTTAAAGATTTTGGCATCTGTATTCATCAGGGGTATTGGCCTGTAGTTTTCTTTTTTTGTAGTGTCTATATCCGGTTTTGGAATTAGGATTATTCTGGCCTCATAAAATGAGTTTGGAAGTCTTCCTTCGTCTTGGATTTTCTGGAATAGTTTGAGAAGAATGGGTGTTAGATCTTCTTTGAATGTTCGGTGAAACTCCTCCATGAAGCCATCTGGGCCTGGGCTTTTGTTTGCTGGGAGTTTCTTAATTACATCTTCAATTTCCTTTGCTGTTATTGGTCTGTTCAAGTTTTCTATCTCTTCCCGGTTCAGTTTTGGGAGACTGTGTGTTTCTAGAAATGTGTCTATTTCGCCCAGATTGTCCAATTTGTTGGCATATAATTGTTCACAGTATGTTTCGATGATCCTTTGTATTTCTGTGGTGTTAGTTGTTAATTCTCCTCTTTTGTTTCTGATTTTGTTTATTTGGGTCCTCTCTTTGTTTCTTGGTGAGTCTGGCTAAAGGTCCATCAATCTTGTTTATTTTTTCAAAGAACCAGTTTTTTGTTTCATTGATCTTTTGAACTGTTTTTTTTTTTTAGTCTCTATGTCGTTTATTTCTGCTCTGACCTTTACTATTTATTTCCTTCTACTTGCTCTGGGTTTTTCTTTTTGTTTTCTTTCTAGATCTTTAAGTTGTAGGGTTAGAGAGTCAATTAGGGATTTTTCTTGTTTCTTGATTTAGGCCTGTAGTGCTAAGAACTTCCCTCTCAGGACTGCTTTTGCTGCATCCCATAGATTTTGTGTTGTTGTGTGTTCATTTTCATTGGTTTCCAGGAAGTTTTTAATTTCTTCCTTGATCTCCTTGGTAACCCATTCGTTGTTTAATAACATGTTATTTAACCTCCAGGCATTTGACTGTTTTTGTGTGTTTTTGTTGTAATTGAGCTCTCATTTCAAGCCATTGAGATCCGAGAAGATGCTTGATATGATTTCAATCTTTTTGAATTTGTAGAGACTTGCTTTGTGTCCTAACGTGTGGTCTATCTTTGAGAATGTCCTGTGTGCACTTGAGAAGAATGTATATTCTGCAGCTTTGGGGTGAAATATTCTGTAAATATCAATTAAGTCCAACTGATCTAGGTCATCATTTAAGGACTCTATGGCTTTGTTAAGTTTTTCTCTGGAATATCTATCCAGTGGTGTAAGTGGGGTGTTAAAATCACCCACTAAGATCCTATTGCTATTGATCTCTCCCTTGAAGTCCTCCAGAAGCTTTTTAATATATTTTAGAGCTCCCATATCTGGTGCATATATGTTGACCAGGGTTATAGCCTCTTGTTGGATTGATCCTTTTACTATTATGTAGTGACCTTCTATGTCTCTTATTATGGCCCTCGTTTTGAAGTCTATCTTGTCAGATATGAGTATTGCTACACCAGCTTTTTTTTCATTACCATTTGCTTGGTAAATTTTTTTCCATCCCTTCACTTTCATCCTGTGTGAGTCTTTTGTGTGAGTCTTTTCTTGTAGACAGCATATATATGGGTCATGCTTTCTTATCCAATCAGCTACCCTATGTCTTTTGATTGGAGCATTTAAGCCATTTACATTTAAGATTATTCTTGATAGATAGTTATTAGTTGCCATTTTCATTTTATGTCTGTGTTCCTTTCTCTCTCTCTCTCTCTCTCTCTCTGTTTCTTCTTCTTCTTCTTACAACAGTCCCTTCAACATTTCTTGCAGTGCTGGTTTGGTGGTGGTAAATTCCTTTAGCTATTTTTTTTTTTATCCGTGAAGCTCTTTATTTCTCCTTCAATTTTGAATGATAGCCTTGCTGGATAGAGTGGTCTTGGATTCAGACCCTTGCTTTGCATTACTTTGTAAACTTCATGCCACTCCCTTCTGGCCTGCAGTGTTTCTATTGAGAAATCAGCTGACAGTCTAATGGGAGCTCCCTTGTAGGTAACTTTCTGTCTCTCTTGCTTCATTTAAGATTCTTTCTTTGTCTTTAATGTTTGCCATTTTTATTATGATGTGTCTAGCTGTGGGTCTTCTGGGCTTCATCTTGCTTTGGACTCTCTGTGTTTCCTGGACTTGTGTGACTTTTTCCTTCACCAGTTTGGGAAAGTTTTCTGCCATTATTTCTTCAAACAGTTCTCTATTCCTTTCTCTGATTCTTCTCCTTCCGGTACACCTATAATGCGAATGTTGTTACGTTTTGTATTATCCCACAGCTCCCTTAAACTCTCCTCCTGCTTTTTAAACATTTTTTCCATTTGCTGCTCTTTTTCGGTGTTTTTCTCTACCTTGTCTTCTAAGTCACTGATTCCGTCTTCAGCTTCTTCTAATCTACTATTGAACCCTTCCAAGGTATTTTTCATATCAGCTATGTCATTCTTTATTTCCTCTTGATTTTTATGTATAGCTTCTACCTCTTTATGCATAGCTTCTACCTCTTTTTTTAAGCTGAAGTAGTTCCCAGTGAGCTCTTCATAATTCTTATTAAGTTGCTTGTAGTTCTCACCAAATTGTTTGAGCACCCTTATAATCATTGCTTTGAATTCTTTGTCTGATAAATTGCTTTCTTCTAGTTCCTGTAGTTCCATTTCTGGTGATTTCTCTCTCTTGTTCACTTGGGTGTTGTTTCTTTGTCTACCCATTTTAGCAATCTGGTAGTTCTAAGCCCAGTGAGGGATGTTGGAATATGTAGGCAGGTCAGTTTGTATCAATTAAGGCTGCTGCACCTCTCAGCCTGTTTTGGTGTATGGCTTCTCTTGTCTGCTGTGGATCCTGGAGGTTGACACCTGGCAGCTGGAATTGGTCTGTTGTGCTGGTGTCGGTTCCCCGAGACTCGCTGCTGCTTGGGCTGGGGCACCACTCTTGATCAGCTTCTGCTGATGATGCTAGGGATGGGTCTTAGCTGCCAATATGTGCTGCTGGTGCCTGGGGGTGTGCAGGTTCATCTGGTGCTCTGCTGGGGTGTGGGGGACCCTCTGGTATGATGCTGGGGTGTGTGGGGTTCCACTAGTGCACTGTTGGGGTTCGTGGGTCCCTCTGGTATGCTGCTGGGGTGTGTGAGTCCAACTGGTGTTCTGCTGGGGTTCATGGGTTCCACTGGTGCACTTCTGGGGTTCATGGGTCCCTTTACTATGCTGCTCGGGTATGTGGGTCTTGCTTGTGTACTGTTGGGGGACACTGCTGCCTGGTGGGGCTCAGCTCCTGAACAGTCGCTGCTGGGGGCGAGTGTCAGCTCCCAGTTTGCACTGCTACTGCTGCTGCTGCTGCTGCTGCTGCTGCCAGAGGGTGTTCTCAGGTCCCAATCCTTTATTGCTGTTGGGGGCTGAGGATGCTCCGCACCTGGGATTTTGCTGCTGCTGGGGGGAGGGGCTCCACTCCAACTCCACTTCTGCAGTTGTCAGGGGCAGATCTCAGCTGCTCTAGCCCTGCTGTTTGGTATGGGGCACCGCTCTTGGTCAGTCTTTGCTGATGCCACTGGGGATGTTTTCAGCTGCCAGACTGAGCTGCTAATGCCTGTTGGGGGTGGGGCTCTACTCGGCCCAGTCACTGTTGTTGTGGGGGGAGGTGCCAGGCTCCCAAGCTGGTGCTAGTGCCCCGGGGAGCCTGGGCAAGCTGCCTTGAGCCTGGGTGGCCTGCCTGCCTGCTGCAGACCTGGGTCCCAGGCTGGCTGCGCCCCATCGTGGGCCAGGGTCCCGGGCTGGGTGCGCACTGCCCTGGGCCTGGGTCCTGAGGGCCACAGCACTGCTGCAACAGACCTGGGCAAGCTGCTGCTGCTGTTGGGGGTGGGGCTCCGGCTCCCCCTGGTTTCGGCTACTGCTGCAGGCACCTACTGTGTGCTGACAATGCCAACACAGCTGAGTTCACTGGACAGATGGTGCAGGGCGCTCTAGTCGACTCAGGTTGCTAGGCCCCAGCCGCTCCCCGTTTCCTCCTCCCAGGGAAGACCCAGGATCCTCCAAAATGGCGGGGCCTCCTGGCTGCGCTGGGGAAAGTTCGCTGGCCTGCTGCTTACCACGTAGCCTTCTGCTTTCCTCCACAGCACAGGAACCTTCTGTCCAGTGTCTCTGCACTGCTCAAGGTTGGTCTTCCATGTCACATTCACTCACACTCTCTCACACTCTCACACACTCACCCACGCTCTGGTCCTGCCTGTCGCCATCTTCTTCCTATTTTTGAAGTTTAACTATGTCATTCACTGGAATTTAAACATATATTAGAAATTTAAACATATATTGAAACATATATTTTCTCTAATCTTTCCAGCAAAACTGTTTACTAAATGATGGTTAAGTTGATGTTGAGATAGACACAGAAATGAATCTAAAACAACATAGCTTTTAAACGATGACATTGGGTTTATATCCACATTTTGCCATATGATAATGATAACTCATAATCAGTTCACTATACCATACTAGTTATGGAAGTATAAGATACATTTATATGCAGAACTCAAATACACTAGACAAATTCACTTGGCTACCAGAATGTTAGATAACAAATGCATATAGTAAGTCTTACTGTGTTTTGGCCAAAATATTCTATAGATAATATGTATGTCTATATAATTATGTATTTATAATCTCTACTAGTAGCAGAGTTACTTAGATTGGATATATTTGCAGTGCCAATGGTCATTTATTTCCAGGAATAAGCATAGAAAAGTCTTCACATTTTTAACTCACTTAAATTGTAAATATGAGATAGTTACCTTGGATAGTATAGTATTGATACAAGTAATTCTTATGTTGTAATATACAACTTTAAAAAAAAAAAAAAAAATATATATATATATATATATATATATATATATATATATATATATATATATGGTAGTATGTTCCCAAAGTGATAATAATTTCTCTGACTGAAAGAAAAATAATTTGGATTAATAACCTGTAGGTCATGAAATATACCAGCACTCAGTTCATTTTATAAATAAATTTCTCTATTGGAATGTGTTCTATGTCATTGCTGTAAATTTACAGCTCCTTCTGAATTCCCAATTATCTGATAATGAAATCAAACTAACTTGGATCTTTGGATTAGTTTTCTAGCATTTTACCACAATGATGTAAAACATTTTGTAGAAGTTTTTAAAATTGGTTAAATTTAATTGGAGATATTAAAAATAGAATTTAGGAATGGTTAAAAGATATTTTCTAAACAGAAAGAAAAAGAAGAAGAAATCTTGGAATATCTGTAAAGGAAGAATAAAAGGGTAAGAAAAACTCAGGGTAAATGCAAAAGGCTTTCCATCTCTTCTTGAGCTTTCTAAATTATGGTTGATGGTTCAAGCAATAATTTAAATACTCCTATATGATTCAATATGTGTGGAGAGAAATATCTAATATATTTGCATTAAAATGGGGGAAGGTAAAAGGATATAAAGGGAGGTAAGATTTTGATATTCTACTAGAACCGGTAAAATGATGACACCAGTTTTCTTTAATAATATATATAAAATTGTAATACCTACAGTAATCCTGAAAATACTATGTGAGGTGATACACTAAAATCATTACAGAACAAGAAAAATGGAATTCTAGAAAATTCCTGCCATAAGCATGAATATAAAACAGAAACAAACAAAAATAACTAACAAAACAAAAAATAAAATTACACACTTAACATCTAATATATCAATAATTAGATTAAAATGTGTGGTCAGACTGCTCCAATTACAAGACAGAGATTGTCAAATTGCATTAAAATAACTATTTACTAACTATAAAAAATATTTGAAATATAACAACATAAGTAAAAGAATGAAAAATATATATCATGAAACCATTAGTTTTAAAATGGTATAGTGGCTATATAATTATCAGAGAGTAGACTTTAGAGGAGAGAAAATAACCAGAGCCAGATTGGGACATTGTATAATGATAACGCGTAGATATTTGACAACTTAGATAAAATGGACCAACCATTTAAAAATTACAAACTACTACAATTCACCAATATGAAATAGATAATTCAAATGGACATGTAATTATTAAGGTCAGTAGAACAAGTGGATACGAAATGTGGAAGTCTTGTATAGAAGGCCACCTGGAAGGATAATGGGAACTTTAGTTGAAGTGCAGGCAGCCTGAGCCAATATTAGAGGGAGGCAGCCAGAGAACACACATCTGTTAGTGCTCATTTCTCCCTTCTGTCTACTAATGTTCCCCATTAGCCAAACCCCACAGGAAGTCAGAGTGCAGGACCAACTGGTGAACACATACAGGTCTGCCTCCTGTGGCAGAAAACATAAGGGCAAATTGAGATATTTAGTATACTCATTGAGATAAAATACAAATATTATTTCTAATTTTGTTTCCTGTTTGTAGTCCACCATTCTTTCTTTTATGGAATGTCCAATATCAATAGATATGATGACAGTCATATGATGAACCTATCCTCCTGGTCAAATGATTATATTAATATAAAATTTATGTATAGCAGAAATATTTTCTTTGCCAAAATAAACCATTTTGGCCTAAATAATGATGACAATGACTTTTGTAATAGTGACTGCTTTACACTGGACATGATTTAGCTTCTTGCTCAGCATAGTAAACAGAGCATTAAATATTGTATATAATTCAATTTAAATAAATTGCTCTTTACCCAGGTTTCAGTGGGCTAGTATAATTGGCTTTATTAACAAAGACAATTTGTAATAACAGTTAAGGATGATTTGTAGCCTAATTTTTCACCATGAATATTTAATCAATGCTTTAATTGAATATTTTGATTTAATGATAGAAATAATTCAGGGTAAATGTATAATTATCTTATAAATATGCAGATAAAAATTAAAATAACAGATGATTATAAGTGCTTTATTTTATAAAATATATAATTGAGTGGACCTCTGAGGAATTTTTGCATTAAAATACACTTAATTATAGACACAGAGAATTGATAGAAAGTAAAGGAATAGACAATGATGAGAAAATCCTGCAGATACATAAAAATCTATGTAAAGAATGAGTTGGGTGGGGAGGAGGATGAGAAACCACAAATTTACTCATTACTGATCTGCCCAAGTTTAGGTGGGTGAAGAGGGCATGGGATGTGAAAGACACTTCAATTATTAGTGAAAAAAGTCCTAAGGACTTCATCTTTTAGCGTTGTGGGTTGTAGATAGTATCATTCAGTCAATAAACTGTTTTATCAATTCTCTTAATATAAAAACTTCAATTGATTTAAAAATAAAATAAAAATGAATTAATTGTATAAATAGTGTAAATTTCTAATAAAGAAGGGTCAAGTAGAGTTGAACTGAAACATCTCTTAATGACAAGAAAAATACACATTATGTTACTGAAATAGTAAAAAATCACTGTAGTCTTTAGAATATCTTCTCTTATTAGCACCAGATTTCATTACTGAGGACATTTTAAAAAACTTAAGACATTTCTAAAACTTTTAGATGTAGTAAAATAAGTTAGAGAAAAGAAAATGTAGTAAAATAAGTTAGAGAAAAGATTAGGTTTTTTGTCAGTTATGATAATAGCTTTGAAAAAAGTTTGTGGTTAAACAGAGTAATTTTTATTTAATAAATATCCCTTGGGTTGATCTAAATAAACCATTTCTGAAATATTTATATTCCTTTTTAACTTATTTTCAGATGTTGTTTATGTATGTTTTGTTATTCTTATTTTGACATTTCAATTACTTTTTTTTATCATATTTCAATATGATATCTAATAGCACAAATTTATTTTGACATTTTTCATATGATGGGACAAAACTAAGAATATATTCCAAAGGTTTGAAAATCAATTTAAGAAAATCTTTGACGATCCTCTTTTTTACTCTTTTCCTTAAACTAAGCCAATTATATGAAAATATTTTTACTTAAGAAAGTCCTTTCTCAATAATCTATTTCCAACTATTAAAAGAAACCATTCAGATCTATATTATCTTGTAGTTCAGCCCATCATCTTTTTGTTAACTACTATTTTTTTATGCTTTATAAAGTTGGAGTTTATTTTCCTCAACTTTTGTTGGCAGAAATTTTCTCTATCCATTTTAAGCCTCTTTTGTATCAGTAATTTATAAGTAAAAACAAACTAGAAAATATTGCAATATTTATTAGGCTTTTTTTCTTAAGTTATATTATACATATTACTGGAATATTTAGACACACCAAGGTTTCTTAACTTGGTTGTTATGGATAGAATCCACAGATTACTAAACTTGGATGAGAAATATATTTCATCTTTACTTTCAGTACCTTCTAATAAAAAATTAGCATTTCATTTAATAGTAAATATGGACAATAAACCATGGTGGGGTTAGTAGTATCTGTATCTTTCATGTCACATGATTGTGGCAGATACTTTAAAATAATATTTATGATCACAATATATTCACAATTATTCAGCTAATTGCAAATCTTCTTTTCAGATACTCAGTCAACGTCTACTGCAGCTTTGCTACTATTGGGCAAATCTGAGTCTAGATCATCTTCCAAAGTTTCAGGTCCCCACATTAAAGATTCAGACATCAAGAGGATCTTTTCCAAAGCAGTCACACCTTTTTACATTCCCACCAGCAATATATGAGGATTCCAGTTTCTCCATATCCTTGCCAAGACTTGTTATTGTCTATTATTTTTATTATAGACATCTTAGTAGGTATAAAGTGGTATCTCATTTTGTTTTGATTTGCATTTCCCTGATGGTTAATGATGTTGAGCATCTTTCCATGTGCATATCTTCCCTGGAGAAATGTATGTTCAGATCCTTTGCCCATTTGTTAATTGGGTTATTTGTCTTTTAATATAGAGTTGTAATATACTTTATGTATTATATATGCAAGTTCTTTGTCAAATAAGCAGTCTAGAATTTCCTCAAAAAGTTAAATACAGAATCACCATATCATCTAACAGTTCTACTCCTAGGTGAATACCCAAGAGAAATGAAAACAAATGTCCATACAAAAACGTGTACAAGAATGTTTACAGCGGCATTATTAGAAATAATCCCAAAGTGGAAACAACCCACATGTCCAACAACTGATGGGTGGAAAAAAAGAATAAAGTACTGATTTGTGCTACAACGTGGATGACACTTGGAAACATTATGCCAAGTGGAAGAAGGTAGTCACAAAAGACCACATATTGTATGATTATGTTTATATGAAATGTTTAGAATAGCCGAGTCCATAGAGACAGAAAGTAAATTAATGGTTGCCAGGGGCTGGGAAAAAGGGAGTGACTGGTGATGGGTACAAGGTTTCTTTTTGAGATGATGAAATGTTCTAAAATTGATTGTGCTGATGATTGTAGAACTCAGACTTTATTTAAAAAACCACTGCATTGTGGTTTTTGAACAGATGAATTTTATGGGTGTGCACTGTATCACAATAAAGCTGGTTTTTAAAAAGAAAAAAGGAGGATTTTTTTCTTTTCTATATCTTTCATTGTTAATTGTTATATAGAAGGAGATGAGTCATTGCCTTTTTATATCATTTTTTTCAAGCCTAGATAATTAAAATGAGAATTACTTGTACTCTTTGTAAGAAATGTTGTAACATGAATAGGTATGGCTGCTATAAATACAACATTTAGACTGGGAAAATTCAAATATATATAACTTTTGAGAAAAAAAATGTTTAAGATAATATTTAATTTATTTAAGTTTATTTTTCAGCTTTATTGAGGTATGATTGATAAATCATTGTATATATGTAAGTGCAACATGATGTTTTGACATACATATACATTGTGAAATGATACCCCAATCAAGCTAATTTACCTGTCCATCATCACACATATTTAACCTTTTTTTGCGTGTGTCCATGGTGAGAACTAAAGTAATGTATTATATACTTGAAATTTTTAAAAGAGTATACCCTAAGAAAATTTATTATGAGTTGTCTTTAAAGTAATGTAAAAATATTGCTAATATATTGTGCCACAATATGATTTATCATGCTGAAGTTCTAAGGGTTCTTTTTAGTGTTTAGTCTTTGGTTTTCTTTTTTGGTTCAGCATCTGTGTTATGAAATAAAGGATTTTGTATTCAGCATAATATGCAAATTGTCTCTTTGTATTATAATTTTTGAAAACAAACATTAAAAAACAATTTTGCAAAATAATCTAAAAGGATATCAGAACTTAAAATTATTATTTATATCAAGGCCCAAAACACATATTTCTCTGCCCAACTCCTCCATCCTAACAATGTAATTTTATTTATATTGAGTTTTATGTGACTTTTGTCAGTGTTACATAATTTTGGAAAGAATAACACAGCTACATGACGGTCATCCCACCTAAATATCACCTACATGTATACTTAGCCTCAGTGTTAAGGGGGCAAGAATAATGAAAAATGCATTGGAATGATAAAACTATTTTGGAATACAATACTATTTCAATGATTTAATTATTTGAATGAGTTAATAATTTCAAAGTCTTGATGCAATGTGGCTGATACATTAAATTACAAAAGATAAAGGAAATGACACAATGATAAATGATAATATTTGAGGAATTTTAAAAGACATGGGAATAACAAAATTTTCCCAAAATTTGAGATTTAGACATATATAGGTCTTACTCGGTACAGTTAAAATATATTGAACTATTATTCTGATATAAGGGCCTCCTATTTACTTTAAGACAGCTCTTTAAGAGTAAAAAGCATGAGGTTGACATCTAATAACCATCTATCAAGTTATAATGTTACTATCATTAAAGCAGGCTTACTTTTTGGTATATGTAGGTTAATGATTCAATTAGTTTTAATTACCAAAGCCTGTCAGGCAACTAATCAAACATGTGGGAAGGACATTCTTATTTTATCCCTAATAATTTTACCTAAGAGTCAGGATTGAAAGAAATAAATGTAGTTTGTTCAGATCCTAAGTAAACAAAATGATACAATGTATACATATGAGAGTATACCTTTTTATCATTATTTGGCATATTTGATAATGCATTAGTAGATTATTTATCATAATGCCAGACTTGTGCTTCATAATATTGACAAGAGATACTAGACCATTGGTATATGAAAATGAGATTTGTATCAGACAAAAGAATAAAGTTCCAGTCCCAGATCTGTTTAATTGTGTGACAAGGACAAGTTCATTTGAAATCAGTTCACTTACCTGTCTGGACTTTGATTTACAGAGAGAGAGAGAGAGAGAGAGAGAGAGAGAGAGAGAGAGAGAGAGAGAGAGAAAATGTGTTTCTTATTCTCTTTGGTCAAGGTTCTCTTAAGACTTAAAGAATCTGATAAATACCACAGGCCATCTGCCTAGATAAATGCTATGTAGGCACACAGTTTTGCCTGTAATTTCAGGAGTTAAAGAACATCAAGAAGATTGCCATGGATACCAATTTTTTTTTAAATCCCTGTACTAAATTATAACATTTTTTTCAACTGGAGATTTATAGTTCTTCTTTGTCAAGTTCTAATATAAATTTATTGATGATAACTCACAGGCAGGTGTAGGCAGATATGTCATATTCAGATGTGGTCTGAATCTATTTCATACACATCAGATTTTAATTTCTGACTTTTTTAATAATATAATACCTTCACAGAGGTAATGATGCTGGAATTCTTTTCTCAGCACCCAAGAATGATGGTGACCCTTAGAAGGGTAAATCAATTAGTTTATTGTAGATAGTATGCAGATTGGCTTCTATTAAAAAAATATCAACATTAAAAGTAGTTGGTCTGGCATTGTGGAAAACATTATGGAGATTCCTCAAAAAATTAAGAATAGAGTTACTGTATGATCCAACAACCCCTCTTCTAGTTATCTACCTCCCAAATTTGAAAACATTTATTCTGAATGATGTAGAATATTTTCATAATTATAGTAATTTAAAACTCTATTCCTATTATGTATTTTCAATTATCTATAAGAAAAGCAGTTTTGTTTTTCCTTAATCATATCTCATAAATTATATTGATTATTACAGTACAAATGTGCATAATAAGAACCTATTTTCCTTTTTTTTAAAAAAAGGAAAGTATACATGCACACACACAATTAAAACCTAGTAATATTAGACAGTGATGAATTATTTTTCCACAGTATCTCATGCCTTGTTCATAGTCTTCATCAACCTACACTTCTCCCTCTCATTCTTTGATGGAGAATAGTCATAAAACACCTTCAAATATTTTCTTTACCAGTCAATTGTTGACCTCTATAATTTCTGGAGCACTATTTATAAAATTATTAAATTTTTATTAAGGTTTTCTACATCATATTTTTATAAAATCTTTCAAAATATAAACATTTTAATATAGTATTCTTCTGAAAACATTCTTGCAGACATATTGGTGAAATTCTTCAGTAGCAAAAAAAAAAAAAAAAAAAATAGCCAATATTGTCTAGAGACAATGTATCAGTGAATAGTGTTAGAGAAAATATGGAGAGAAGCTATGTTTCCACATGTAAAAATATCAGCTGCAACATTCAAAGCCATCTTCATACCATTCATCCAATAACTTATCAATAAGATCAAACTAATATTTTGATCTAAAAATTAAAAAGCCAAAGTGAGAGGCAGCAAGTGTTTATTTGAGATCAAAGAATTGCAATTTTAGGATACAAATTCAGGCAGAAACCGAATTATGTCCTGATTTCAGAGTGATGGAAGGGGTTTTCGTGAGGAAGGAAGGGAAATGATTACACGAAGAAAGGTAAGGAATTACCATCCATGTTAACAAACTGAGCTACTCTTTAGCTGTAACTGATTCTATCTTCTGAAAGAGAATCAATAATTATCAGTCCTTGTGGCGAGGATGTCTGTTTTCCTGTTTAATTGTACAAATAATTGTTTGTTCTTTTTGTTATTGTTGTTAATCCTCAACCAGGGATATTTTTTCATTTTTTTTTTTTTTTTTTATATCAACTAGAAGGGAGGGAGGGAGGGAGAGAGAGCTCCTCCCTCACATCCATTGGCTGCCTCTGGCAAGATCAGGGCTGTTGATCAAACCTGCAACCCAGGTATGTGCGCTTGACCTGGAATCAAACCCTAGACCCTCTGATCCGTGGGCCAAGGTTCTAACCAGGGAGCCAAACTGGCTGGTTTTACAAATAATTGTTTGTAAGGCAAAGCTGCTTTAACCAAGTCCAAAGGTTATTTTGCCCAGTTCAAACATGTTAAAGGTTGAAGGAACAAGACAAGCAAACAGTTTCTGTGGAATGACCGCTCTGGCTCTATTTTTAAGTGGCCTCCCTTAAGTCAACTCTTCACAACATGTATTTAGATTAATATAGAGCAATTTTAAAAACATGCAATACCTGACTGTTTAGTCAGAAGCACTATCTCTTTTCCCTTAGATTGTCAAATAAAAATATGACAACAGCCAATATAACAATAGCCATTCAATGTGAATGAATCAAAATTGTACCTATTTTTTAAATCAGATCAGCAAAATATATATTTTTTGCTTTGCTACAGAATTTTAATAATTGGTTTATGTGTGCCATGAGATGAAAAAGGTTGAAAATCACAGATCTAGAAAATTACCAAAGCAGGGAATATAAAAGTAGGGAGCAGGTAGAAATAACTGAAAGGAGCCATTACAAGTTATAAGATCATTAGTGATTAAATGTCTTTTTAAATATGGGTGTACTCCAAACATTAGTTGAATTAGAATGTAAAGCCCTGAATCATATTAAACAATGTTTTTACCTATATTTTCATTCATTAATTCTGAAAGGAAAAAAGAAGTTCTAGGTTTGGGAGAACAAATTTTCATGAAGCAACCATTATGTTGTTGTCTTTGTCGTTGTTTGCAGAGTCATGAAATTTAAAAAGAAAGATATTCAGTTAATATTTATTTCCAGCACTGCCACATGCATACTTTTCATTGCTTTATTTTTTCTCTACCACACTAAATGCAATATTTATAGCTTACTCCTCCTGACCCCAAATAAACAATTAGAAATAGTATTATTTACATGCCTATTTTGCATTAAAGGTATTGGCTGTAAATTTTTTTCTTTGTTTTTGCCTAAGATGATGGTTTTGCAAACTATTCGTGTTGCATTGATGTTATTGGCATCAGAAAAGATGTTATGAGACAGCCCCCTGAGACTAAGGGAGAGAGCTATCCCCTCCTCAGTTCTTGTCAGTCTCCTAAGAAAGATTTGAACCGAGTGACAGACAAACAGCAGTGTTATAGCAAAACAAGCAAACTTATTAACACTTGGCATAAACACAAGTGGGCAACCAACTAGTTTAAGCATGCGCTTGTTAGGGGTTCGAGGAGTTTTATACCCTTCTTTCTATAGGTTTCAAGGTTCCTCTGCCCGGATATCTTGGGTAGCAGATCAGGTTTCAAAGTCCCCGTTTACATTGTTGCATCTTGTTTGGCAAGTCCTAAGATGGCTGACTTCTTTATTCAGTGGGTGAGATAAAACTCCCCTTTTACCCCTCCCTCCTCCAAGACAGCTGACTTCTTGGTTTAGTGGGCGGTATAAAACTTTCCCTTCTTTCCTTCCCCCTTCCCTCCTCCTGCCTTAGCAGTTCCAGGGTGATTTAAGCTATGTATTCTCAGGTTAGGGAGGAGAGGTATTAACCATTTGCTCTCAAGTGTCCTTGGTTGGAGAAGATAAGGTCTTGCAATTCACAAGCTGGCTGCAAGCTGTCTAAACTGTTTGGTCTTGTTTAATTTTCTTGTCTCAGTTTTCCTATTCCACTTGCCCTGGCTTACTGGCCTGTCTCATTATGTAGAAAGATTGATTTCTTTTTACCACTGCAGAATAACCCATCATCACAGATGAATTATTTTATTGACAGATATATAGTGTCTTATGTCAAGCTTTTATGAAGCAGAGCTTGAAATGAAAACCAAAGTGTCCTTCCATAGAGGATTGGATAAAGATGTGGTACATGCATACAATTGAATACTACTCAGCCATAAGAAAAGATGAAATACTACCATTTGCAACAACATGAATGGACCTTGAGAATATTATGCTAGGCAAAATAAGTCAGAAAAAGCTAAGAACCATATGATTTGACCCATGTGTGGGATATAAGACTGAAACTCATAGACATAGACAACAGTAAGGTGGTTACCAAGGGAAGGGGGTGAGGGTGGGTAAAGGGGTCCAATATGGTGATGGAAAATGATTTGACTGGGTGGTGGGCACACAATGCAATATACAGATAATGTAGCATACAAATGTATACTTTAGACCTATATGATCCTGTGAACCAATGTTACCCCGTTAAATTTCATTTAAAAAGAAGAAAATTTTTGTGCAAGTAATTTATTGGTGGAATGCTCCTAAGAGAAACTTGTAAGGGAGTGAGGAAAGCTGGTATAGAAAGGTTTCAGGACTCATCTCAGCCTGATCCCAAGGGAGCTCTTGAATGTAAATTACTCTTAAGATGTTGCCTTGCCCATAGGTAGAGTCTAGGTTATTTATCCCCACATCACTAAGTCATTCATAAGCTTTTGAGACAGAACTAGGGCAAGGGGAATGGGGAAGGTGGGTGTGGACATCTCCTGAGTTGGAGGCTTCTATTAACCAAGGTAGATCCTCTGGAGGAAAGGGCAGGTGTGAAGCATCTAGAGACTAATAACCAGGTTGCTTATATCTCTTTATTATCAAAGCAATAATAGGATGAATAGTCTTGTTCCTGTTTCATTTTGCACTGATGTGAAGATTCTATACCTAGGAGTGAAATTGCAAAACTACATTTGACTGAGATCTGCTAAATAACATGTCAGCTATGGAATCATGTATACTACTGCCGGCAGTGTGTGAGGATTCCTACAACTTCCTGCATCTTTCCCTGCACTTCACATTATGCAATTTTCTAATTTTGAGAAATATAATGAGGGTTGAATTGTAGTATTTTATTATGGTTTTAATTTTTCAAGTTACTACTGGGTTTGAGCATCACTTCATATAGACATTGGGTTACCTTTCTATTAATTGTATATTCATATTTTGACCATATTTTTCTTTTGTTCTTAACTTGTGGGAATGTTTTGTATTTGTATAAATTCTAGATGTTGAAGGCAAGATAGGAAACATGTAATCATTGTGTCTGCATTCAAATATTCAGATTGCCATCAGCCAACATAAGACGTTTAAGTAACAGAATGTCAGCACCATTGTTGATTTCCTTTTTGACATAGGATTGATATTACTATTTTTCAAAGTGGAAACTGTCTCCAAGTATCTCAAATTGAACCTGGATTGTATCTTCTCATTTCAAAGAACTAATGACCCATTTTTCTTTGGCAACAGCAGCAGCTTACATTAATATATAGAGAACTTCAATCAGTCTAGAAATGACAGACTTTGATTTTAAAAAGTGACATTTTTGTAAGTGTATGTTTCAAGCATTTAAAATATATTTGTTGACAATGTAGCAATTCAATTCTTTTAAAAATTACCTGTTGGATAACTCATTTTTACATCAAATATTAGATGGAGATAGGGTATTCTTGGATTTCTTTAAAAACATACAAAAAAAGCAAAATTCCTCTCTCTAAACCTTTCCCTAATCCTTGACATGTAAGTCATTGTTTGAATATAAATTAAATATGAATTTATACAGCAAAGTTTTTTTTATAACTTATCTTTATTGTTGAATGTATTACAAATGTTCCTCATTTTCCCCCCCGTGCCCCCCTCCTCCCCATTCCTGCCACCCTCCTGCCTTTCCCCACACTGTTGTCTGTGTCCATTGGTTATGCATCTATACAAATAAGTTCTTTGGTTTATTTCTTCCCACCCCCCAACCCCCCTTCCCTTTGAGGTTTGTCAGTCTAACAGCCAATTTGTACTTCTTAATCCCTTCACCTTTTTCACCCATCCCCCCAGCCCCCACCCATCTGGTTCCCAAAAAAGTTCTCTGTATCTATGAGAATGTCTTTGTTCTGCTTGTTCATTTTGTTTGTAGATTCAATTGTAATAGCTATGTATTTATTGCCATTTTGTTTGTTCATATTTTTTTATCTTTTTCTTCAAGAAGACCCTTCAACATTTCATATAAGAATGGTTTGGTGGTGATGAATTCCTTTAGCTTTTCCTTGTCTGGGAAACTCTTTATATGGCCATCGATTCTAAATGACAGCTTTGCAGGATAGAGTAATCTTGGTTGTAGGTTCTTGCTTTTCATCACTCTGAATATTTCTTGCCACTCCCTTCTGGCCTGCAAAGTTTCTTTTGAGAAATCAGCTGACAGTCTGATGGGAACTCCCTTGTAGGTAACTAACTTCTTTTCTCTTGCTGCTTTTAAGATTCTCTCTTTGTCTTGAACCTTTTGCATTTTGATGATGATGTGTCTTGGTGTGGGCATCTTGGGGTTCATCTTGTTTGGGACTCTCTGTGCTTCCTGGACTTGCATGTCTGTTTCCTTCACCAAGTTAGGGAAGTTTTCTGCCATTATTGTTTCAAATAGGTTTTCAATTTCTTGTTCTCTCTCTTCTCCTTCTGGCACCCTCAAGATGCGAATGTTGGCACGCTTGAAGTTGTCCCAGAGGCTCCTTACACTATCCTCATTTCTTTGGATTCTTTTTTCTTTTTGCTGTTCTGATTGGGTGTTTTTTGCTTCCTTATATTCCAAATCGATGGTTTGCTTCTTGGCTTTACCTACTCTACTATTGCATCTGTGTAAACTCTTCTTTATTTCAGTTAGTGCATCCTTTATTTCAGACTGGTCCTTTTTTATGCTCTTGAGGTCCTCGCTAAGTCCACTGAGCATCCTTATAAGCAGTATTTTGAACTCTGCATCTGTTAGGTTGCTTAACTCCATTTCATTTAGTTCTTTTCCTGGAGTTTTGTTCTGTTCTTTCATTTGGGACCTGTTTCTTTGTCTCCTCATTTTGGCTGCCTCCCTGTGTCTCCTCATTTTGGCTGCTTCCCTGTGTTTGTTTCTATGTATTACTTAGTGAGAGGTATGGGGCTAGCTGAGACCAGATGCTGCTTGTTTGAAAGAATTTAGGAAAAGCTGTAGCAGGATCCAAGACAGGCCAATCCTATGGTAAAGCAACTGGCAACAGCTTGGGTGGGCCTGAAAGTTGGGTGGGGCGGGGCCTCAGGGAATCACCAGGGCGGGGCAAACAGTGTGAGCCAGGTAGTTGGAGTCCCAGATATGGGAGCGTCTGCCGGCCCAGGGAAGGGCTCACCAAAGAAACAAAAGCCTCTGATAGCATGTCTGTCCAGGAGAAAGCTGCCTCTCTAGCCCTCGCTCCAATGCCAAACAGCTCAGTTCTTCCCCATATGACTCTGGTGCCTTTCAGGCTCCCTCCTGCACGCTGGAGCCTGGAGGGAGCGAGTCTGAGTAAGTCCGTGCATGGGCCCTTTAAGAGGAGCTGCGGAGGCGGGGGGGGGCGGTTTCCAGCCGCCTCAGCCTCAGTTCCCACTGGTTTTTTACAGCCAGAAGTGATGGGGACTTCTTTTCCTGGCACTAAAACCCTGAGCTGGGCGCCGGGTGTGGGACGGGGACCCCTCAGTCCTCAGGGAGGACCTTCCCAGCCGAGGTATCATCCTAATTTTTATCCACCACACGTGGGTGTGGGACCAGCCCCTCGCGCCTCCGCCCCTCCTACCAGTCTCGATGTGGCTTCTTCTTTAATTTTGTAGTTGTAGGACTTCCATTCAGCTTGATTTCAGGCGGTTTTGAAATCAGGCGGTTTTGATGGTTGTTCTGTAGTTTAGTTGTAACTTTGATGTGGTTGTGGGAGGACGCGATACCGCGTTTACCTACGCCGCCATCTTGACCGGAAGACCACAGCAAAGTATTTTTATTACATTCAGATTAGAGTGAACTGGGGCTTAGAGAGGTAAAGTCAGGTTTGTAAGATCAAAGTTACATTGAAACCTAAATTTACCTGGTACCAAAAACTGTCCTTTACCAGTAGCCTAACCTGCTGTCCTCCTTCTTGTAGAGGGCTGCGATGTGTGGGCCTGGCCTGGGGGGAAGTACAGTTCAGAAAGTGATTCAAGGAAAGGAATCCATTTCATCCCTCTATCCCGTTTGGGATCCAGATCACTGAATCCATAGCTTAGATGTTTTGCCCCAGACAGTCTAAGAAGTCAGGTTTCACTTTTTAATTTAATTTAAGGCAACTCATTTCCTTGTCACAAATTCTCAGCTAGAACACAGAAAAAGTGTGAATAATTTTAGTTCTTTCCATGACACTTGCATAGCTCTGAAACAAATCTGAAAAAGAAACATGAAAAAGAGAAATGTTTATCTATTTTATTACTTCATATTCCTTAAAAGTAATTACATTCAGTTCAGCAGAAATTTTGAGAGACTAATTAACTATGGTGGAACAGAATTCAAGAATTGGCCAATCCAATGAATGATATGTTATAAATCTCATCTCATCTTTATAGATGATTCAAAAACAGTTTCCAAAATTTAAAAAAAAAACACTAAAATATAATAAAACTTACAGTAAACTAAATATACCAAATAACTCTTTCATGAAAAGTAATATGTATATAAAATAATGATAAAGATATGGTTTAGTTTTGAAAACTAAAAGGCATCACCATTAAACTCCATAATAAAAAGGAGCACCTGCCCTGGACGGCTTGGCTTAGCAGTTAGAACGTCGGCCAATGGACCAAAGAGTCTTGGGTTTGATTCTTGGTCAAGCCTATGTACCTTGGTTGCAGGTTCGATCCCTGTGAGGGAGGCAACCAAACGAAGTGTCTCTTGCTCATCTCTCTCTCTCTTCCTCCCTCCCACTCTATCTAAAAATCAATGGAAAAATATCCTTGAGTGAGTGTTTAAAAAAAAAAAAAGGGCCTCCCTAATTAACATTATTATTTTAAATATTTTGAAAATTTTCCTGAGCTGTGTGGCTCAGTTGGTTGAGTGTCATGGACCAAGAGGTCTCTGGTTTGATTCCTGGTCAGGGCACATGCCCGGGTTGTGGGCACCATCCCTAGAAGGGGATGTGCAAAAGATAGCTGGCCGATGTTTCTATCTCTCCCTCTCCTTTCCTCTCTCTCTCAAATAAAAAAAAAAAAAAACATAAAATTTTTAAATATTTTGAAAATTTTAAACAATAAAATAAGAAAAGATCTAGAAATACTGACATAAGTTTAACCAAAATTTTAACAGTACACAAGAGAAATTTTAGTGAGATTCATGTTAATATCCTTTAAAGAAAGGGTAGATTATTCTATACATGAAGCAACAATGATTTTCTAAAATGCCCCAATTTTTTCTCAATTTATATAAAATATATTTTGCATTTAATATGAAAACTGAAAAGAATTATGAAATAATTAGAATATCGCTGAGTTTTTCTTATCTTTGAGTGGGAAAATCATCTCTAAGCATAAAAGCAAGCAAATAAGCAGTAGAGATTGATTAATTAGAATTTCTTTACATCAAAAGATATTATAAACAAAATTACAATGCAAGCAATAGACTTGCCTCTAGCTGCCCAAGGATTGGCCATTGACTTGAGTGTTCTGGCCAATAAACCAGGCCTGAGAGGTACCCACCAAACAACAAAGGCAGAGTGAAGGTGCTAGACTTATTCTGAGAGGATTGCTTTTGACACTGCTTAACAATGCAGTTAGTTGCTCTCAAAATGTAGCAGTCACCACATCCATAGCAAGTGCTTATCTTCCATTACCTAACAGTCAAAATTCTTGGAGAAAAGAATGTCAATGGTCAGATATCTACCTTGCTAATTAGATAATCAGATCAATTAACAGCTACAATTCCCTAATCTATCTTTTAAATTGCCATTGGAATGGCTATGCCTAGAATTACAATGTATAAAACAAAACGTATTTCTTTACTAAATATGCTGAATTCTACTATCTAATTTTAACAATACCATGGGTACAAAACCTATTAAGACTCCTCAAATTGACATGTTTGAAAAGCATAAGGAGGATTTGACTTGATGTTGAGAACAAATGTTAAATCTGCAGAAAATCAAGTGCAAAAACAAAGTGAGACAGACATCGAAATTTCGTAGTCAGAGTTTAAATACATTAAATGCTGCTTAGGATATATGAAGTCCATTTTGTTGTATTAGAAACAAAAATGATAAAAGTCACCTTTATCTTATCTAGAATTATGAAAAAAGAAGGAAAGGGTATATGGAATGAGGCCTAAATTTCCACTTTGGTTCATTAAATCAAAAGGCCATGAGTGGTTAGGTAATATGAAAAAGTCTGTATTTCATATATATATATATATATATATATATATATAAAATAACCTTTCCCCTCCCCCTTCCTTCTGTCAATCTGTTCCAAGTATCCATTCCTCTATTTGCGTTACACTAGTCAGTTTATTTTGTACATTATATTCCACATATAAGAGAGATCATATGATATTTGTCTTTCTATGACTGGCTTATTTCACTTAGCATAATAATCCCCTGGTCTATCCATTGCTATCACAAAAGGTAAAAGTTACTTCTTTTTTATAGTCACATAGTATTCCGTTGTATAAGTGTACCATAGTTTTTATCCACTCATCTACTGATGGGCACTTGGGATGTTTCTAGATCTAGGCTATTGTAAATAATGCTGCTATGACATTTCATTTATTTGCTGTATAATAATTGGCTTGTGCTACAACAGTGATTGATTGGAATCTTACAAATTCAAGTGTAATTAATAAATCTGCCTTAAACACTATAATGCCAAAAGGTAGACAGTTTCCATCTAACAAAAATGTGTCAGATTCATTGAGCTACCATGTTTAATATAACTTCAAAATTAATCTAATTCACATTATTTCCAAATGTTGCTTTTTACTTCATTATATATGAAATAACTGTAGTGTTTTAAAGATAGTCCATTTTGAAGGTATCCTTAATTTTTTTAAAAGGAAACAACATTTTACATATTCCAATGGTCAGTGTGTATAGACAGAGTAGTTTTAAATTCCTAAAGGAAAGTCATATTTTCCATCCATAAATCCAACCTGAAAACAAGTCAATCATATGAATTTCAAGTTCATGTTTATAGTGATCATTCCTTTATGCTTCATATTTTGGGCTTTATCTATTTCAGATTATACATTATTCTTTGAAATTTTTGATTATAGAATTTATTTCATTTATCACAAAATCTAATTTTAAAAAGAGCAATTGAGAAATTAAAATGACATACTGGAATAAATTTGCACATGTTGGAAAGATAAATATTTTCAATATTAAAAAAATTTATAGGAATTGAAATAAGAATAATTTGAATACCTGTATTGGGAGATAGTCCAAATGGGGAATTTAAAAATAAAAACTAATGTCAAAATAGATTTTTTAAAACCTATTCAATTTTATTAGACAACAAAATTTCAAATGAGAACTAGCCATTATGTCGGAAAAGATTCAAACTCAGTAATTGTACCAGTATTTGCAAGAGTGATATAAAATTGGCATTTGCACATAGAGATGGTGAGAGTGTGAAAAGGTATCATTATCTCAAGAAAATACAGGTATATATCAAAAACTATAAAGTTGTTCTTATCCTTTCACCTAATTATTTTACTCCTCATAACTTTCTTAAGGTATAAAAATAGAGATATGTAATATTTTTTGAAAAATGTGCTTATTAAAAATGTCCTTTTAATAAAAAGAAACATTGGAAATACAGCAGGAAATTAAAAGAATTTCTACCACTTTACAATGAAGAGAATGAAAGCAATGTTTTTTTTTATATATATATAGAGCTGATGATATTTTAATTTTAATTTAAAATTGTAACTGCAGAATATGGCAGATGTAATATATTTTATTCATCAGTTCCCTACTGATGATCAGTTTATGTTACCTTCAACCTTTAACTATTTAAAATGATTCTACAATGAACATCTTTGTATAAAAGCCATTTTGTATTTTTGCAATTTGGTAAAAATTCCTGAAAATGGTATTGTTGGATCAGAGGGCAAATACACTTTTTATTTGTAGACATTGTATAGTCTGCTCCTCATAAGTTACACAGTTTGAATTCCCTGCAGAAAAATATGATAATTCTTGTTTCCTTATAGCTTTCCCAAAAAATGAGTTTTTAAACTTTTAAATATTTATAATTATGATGACTTTCTTTTATTTTTTCTTTCTTTTTAATTATTTTTTCTTATGTGCAAGATTGAGCAGTTAAAAATATGATTTATTGTTCTGTGATTTATTTGTTTGTATATTTTGCCCATATTCTTACCAAATTGTTGGTCTTTGACTTAATTTCTATGACCTCTTTTTTTAAAAAGAATGTTTTTTATTCATTTTTTTAGAGAGAGAGGAAGGGAGAGAGAGAGAAACATCAATGTGATCCCTGACCGTTTTGCTCAGTGGTTAGAGCGTCGGCCCGTGGACCGATGAATCACGGGTTTGGTTCCGGTCAAGGTCATGTACCTCGGTTATGGTTTGTCCCCAGCCCTGGTCAGGTTGTGCGGAAGGCAGCCAGTTGATGTGGCTCTATCACATCGATGTTTCTCTCTGTTTCTCTCTCTCTCCCTCTCTCTCACTCTATCTGATAATAAGCAGAAAAATATTCCCAGGTGAGGAATAAAAAAAAGAAACATCAGTGTGAGAGAGAAACATCTATAGGCTGCCTGCTGCACGCTCCCCACTGAGTCTGAGCCTGAAACCCAGGTACTGCCCTGACCTAACCGGGACCTCTCAGTCCCTTGGACAACGCTCAATCCACTGAGCCACACCTGCGGGGATCTATGACCTCTTTATACAGAATGGGGCAAAAGTAAGTTTACAGTTGTTCATATGAAAAATGATACAGTAATAAATAATAAAACAAGATTAAACTCTGTGTTTCTCATACTCATAACTGTAAACCTACTTTTACCCCACCTTGTATATTAGGGACACCAACATTTTGTCTCTAAGGTAAGTTACAAATATATTTCTCTTTATATCATTTGCCTAGTCAAACCAAAACTTTCTTTTCTAATTCCTTTTCATTTCTATGGGCCTACTAGCAATTACTTCTTTATTTCTTCTGAGTTCTGAATCATAGTTAAGAAGATTTTTCTCTAATTATGGGTTCAAAGAAATTTACCTGTTAATTTCATCTAGTATATTTCAGATTTTACTCTTTGCTTTTGATTTAAAAATCCATTTAGAATTTATGCTGAGAGAAAGGGACCTACTTTTAACTGTTTTAATAAAGATATAAAGTTGTTGCAATATTGTTTATGTAGAAGTCTGTATTTTTTAAAATGCCACCTTTACCATATTCTAGATTTCTTCTTTTCTTGGCTTGTTTTTAGATATTTTTTATTGTGCTTTATGCTAACCATCCATATTCCAAAGTATAATGTTCCCTTTGTTAAAGGTAGGACTAGTCTGTTCTTATTGCTTTTGTTTAAGGATTTCTTGACTGTTCTTGCTTCACATCTCCTCTTATGAAAGTCTTGTCAGCTTGTGAACTTTCTGTCAGTTCTCAAAAAAAAAGGTCTTTTAGTTTTCCCATGTGGTAGTTTTCCTTACATAGACATTTCCTTATATACACATTTCTTAAGTTTATGCCTAGTTATTTTTTTCCTATTGCAAATAGGGTTTCTAGCGTTCATCTAATTGACTGTGTTTATTTGAAGATTACTGATTATGAATATAAGACATTCTTAAGTATATTTCTATTGTGCAATGAGAATAATAACTGGTTGTGATATCATACTATAGTTTTGCAAGATGTTACTATTGGGGGAACTGGCTAAAATGTACATGTTATCTCTATTATTTCTTACAATTGCATGCAAATCTATAATTATCTCAAAATAAAAAAATATATTTAAAAATTGATAGTTATATTGCACTTTAATTTGTTATATAAAGACTTGCTATCGCCCTGGCCGGTTTGGCTCAGCAGTTAGAGTGTCGGCCTGCGGTCCAGAGAGACCCGGGTCCGGTTCCCGCTAAGGGCACGTATCTCAGTTGCAGTTTGTCCCCTGCCCTGGTTGGGTCGTGCGGGAGGCAGCCACTTGATGTGTACTTATCAAGTTGATGTCTCTCTCTCTCTCTCTCTCTCTCTCTCTCTCTCTCTCTCTCTCTCTCTTCCTCTCTCTCCCTCCCACTCTATCTGAACAAAAAATGGAACAATGTCCTCGAGTGAGGATAAAAAATAATAAAAAAAGACTTGCTATCAAGACTAATTTAGGTAATGCATGTTTAAGTAATTTTCAGTATACAAAATAATATAGAGATACAAGATACAATTATTATTACATACTTTTCTCTAACAATCTAAAATTTGAGGAGAATTGAGTCATAAGTCTAAAACTTAGAGAAAGACCTTTACCTTACCTATAAATTGAGACAAAGTTATTTTCTCTCAGGTATTTGTTACATATATATGCAGTGATTGCAGTAGGATTGTTTCCTATTATATTGTCAGTACTTCTTAAGACAACACTATAGTGATTTAGAAAATTAAATATTTATGCATAAACAAAACCAAAAGTATTTTGTAGTGGAAATAATATTTATAAGCAACATGCAATTCCTAGAATCTGTGAAAAACAAGTATTAAAAAATGGGACGTAAAAATTACTGCAAAGCAAAAGTACCATAAAATGATAATATAAATGCAAAATGAAGGGAGAAATTTCATTATAAGTACGAATCACAAAGAGAAAACAAACCTGACACCTAAATATAAAATATAAAAAGAACATGATTTGAATTAAAATGTGGATAAGCTATTGCTTTTTTTCTATCTCATTGTTAAGGTCCAGTGTTCAATCACAGTGTTCCAAGGGTGTAGGAAAACTGTTAGCTAACATTGCTGTAAATGTAAATTGGTTTGACAAGTTTGGAAAGCAACTTAGCAATATCTAATAATATATAATCATGATATCTGTTGATCTAGCAATTTTAATTATATTTTATCATATAAAATAAATATATATGAACTTGACAACACATAAAAACAAATTATTCAGGGCTGCAGAGTTTATAATATTAAAAGACGGGAAAAATATTAAATACTTTGTAATAGCCCGGCCGGTGTGGCTCAGTGGTTGAGCATCCACCCATGTACCAATTCCCAGTCAGGGCACATGTCCATGGGCCAGATCCCCAGTGGGGGGCATGCAGGAGGCGGCCAGTCTATGTTCTCTCTCATTGATGTTTCTATCTCTCTCTCCCTCTCCCTTCCACTCTCTCTAAAAATCAATAAAGAAAAAATAATTTAAAATAAATAAATAAATACCCTGTAATAGGGGGTTGGTTATACAGGGGTGGGCAAAAGTAGGTTTACAGTTGTGAGTAGGTGAAACAGTTTATTCTTGTATTATTATTTATTCTTGTATTATATATTTTTCCATATGAACAACTGTAAACCTACTTTTGTCCACCCCTGTACGCACACATTGATATACCATGTAGCCACTAAAAACTGAAATCTCTCTCTCTCCATATATATATATATATATATATATATATATATATATGTGTGTGTGTGTGTGTGTGTGTGTATATATGTATGTATGTATATAAATATATCTTTGAGTGAAGAAAGCATGTTACAAAATAATGTGTGATGTAACATATCGTTATTTGTATTTTACTCATATGTAACGCAAGAAACTATTAAGAGCCGTTATATATGGGGAGGAAGACTGAAAGGTATGGTATAGGAAGATTTAAGGGTGGAGAGCATCGGTGCCAGCAGGAGGAGGAGTGCCCAGCACTGCCCAGTCCACAGGGCGGCACCCTGATTAGCTCCACCTGGCTGCCCAGGTGAAGCCCTCTCGAGCCTCTGCCATCTGGGTCTGGAGAGCAGGTGCGGGAAGATTCCTGCTGTGCGCGAGCGCAGGAGCACCTGGTGGTGGGTGCGGGCGCTTCCAGAGGGTCTGCGAGGTTCCACGCTGGCATTGTCGCTGAAGTTTTCTGGAAACCCTTTTCTGGAAACCCTTTTCTGGGACCTTGGTTCAATCTGCTTCTCACTTGCTTCTTGCCCCCAGCGACGACGGTATGTATTGTCCTTTTGATTTGAATTTCCAAGTATTCCTTTCCAGGTTCTAGAAATTCAAGAGATGTTGATTTTGTATACTGCGACCTTGCTGATTTAATTTCAGTTCTAGGATTTGTTTATAGATTCTTCGGAATTTCCTATATAGACACATCTGCAAATAGAGAGGGATTTATTTCATCTTCTCTAATTTGTGTCTTTTATTTCTTTAGGGGCAGGGGGAGGGGGGACTTATGGTGCTAATAGAGCTTCCAGAACTATCCTGAAGGGCAGTGGTGATTGCGGGCACCTTTGCCTTGTTCCTGATCTTTGCTGGAAACATTTCAATCTTTCATAAGTAAATGCAATTTGCTATATATTTTGTAGTATTCTTTATCAACTTGTGGAAGTCCCTCTATATCCCATTTTTTTAAAGAGAATTTTTATCATGAATGGGTGTTGGATTTTTTCCAAATGCGTTGTCTGCATCATTTGATACCATATTGTAATTTTTCTTCTTTAGCCTCTTGATATAATGCATTACATTCATTAATTTTCCAATTTTGAAACAACTGTGTGTGCTTTAAATAAACACCACTTAATTGTACTGTATTTTTTTAAATCCTCACCTGAGGATATGCTTCCACTGATTTAGTGAGAAAGAAAGGGCGGGGGAGGGGAGGGGAGAAACGTTGGTATGAGTGAGAAACATGGATTGCTTGCCTCGGTCCAGTACACTCCCTGACAGGGATAAAACCTGCAACCCCACCATGTGCCCTGACCAGGAATCCAACCTGAAACCTTTATGGTGTACAGGACAATGTTCCAACCAAATGAGCCACTTGGCCAGGGCGATGTATAGTTTTTTAATATATTGTTGTGTTATCTTAATTAATACGTTGTTAGTAATTTTTACAACTAGATTTATGAGGGATATGGTCTGTAGTTTTCTCTTTATGTATTGTCTTGCTCTGCTTTTGAAAAATAATAGTGGTTTCATAAAATGAGTAAGAAAGTGTTCTTCCTTTTTGGAAGAGATTGTGTAGAATTGATGTTAATTCTTCTTTAAATATCTGATGAAATTTGCAAGTTAAAACCTCTGGACCTGGAGATTTCATTTTTGAGAGTTTTTAAATTAAAATTTTAATTTCCTGAATAGTTACAGTGCTCTTCAAATGATCTTTCAAATTCAGTTCATTTGTGGTAGTTTGCACTTTTCCAAGAATTGGTCCATTACATCTAAGTAGTCAAATGTGAATAATTATAGGATTACCTATTAAGGTTTTGTTGTGTGTAAAATATCTTCTGTTTCATTGATTTTTCTTTATTCTTTCCTTCTTCTCAATTCCATTGTTTTCTGCTGTTATTGTTATTATTTCCTTCTTTCTGCTTGCCTTGCATTTTTAATCTGGTCTTTTTTTTTTTCTAGTTTATTGAGTGGTTTAGATCTACTTTATCTGATAAAAATATATATCTATTTCTGCTTTCTTTGATTAATTTTGAGGTAAAGCTTTTTCATCTTTTTATTTTCAGCCTACCTCTATCAATATATTTGAAGAGACTTATTATTGACGTTATATGATTAGATCATCTTTAAAAATAAAGTTCCTAATCTTCACCTTTTAATGTTTTTGCATGGTTTATTTTAATATAATTTTTGATAGCTTTGGGCTAAAATCTGCCATTTTATTTTCTGTTTGTTTTCTCTGTTGCTTATTTTTCTACATCTCTGTGGTATATTGGAACATTTGTTTAGAATTCCATTTTTATTGTTTATTTTTATCTATGTAATGTTTTGTGTATCTCTTTACATGTATATTTTTTTTGGTTGCTCTTGGTATTACTATATATATATATATATATATATATAGTAAGATGAATATATATATATTCATCTTCCTCCATCTACAATCTAATTTTCTTTACATATATTAAGATACACATTATAGAGTACTACAATTTTTCTTTAATCATCAAGCATGAGTTAGAAATTTTAAAAAGAAGAGGTATGCTTATTTTATTTACTCATATTTTACTCTTTATTCTTTCTTCCTTTCTTATGTTCTAAGATTCTTACTTTTAGTATTTTCCTTCTATTTAAAAGATTGGGGGGGGGCATTTTTAAAGGATAGGTTTACTGGCAAAAATGTCTTAGGTTTTCTTTCCCTGAGAATGTCTTGATTTATCCCTTTCTTTTTCTTTTTCTTTTTTGTTTGGTTTTCTTTCTGTTTGCTTTCATGAGTTTTTCCTGGTCTATGATTTTAGAAGTTAGACTATGATGTGCAATGGCTTGTATTTATTTTGACATTTTCTCATTTCTACTGGATGTAATTAGATTCTAGGTTTTCTACTGTCCTCCCTTGACATCCTAAGAATGTCATCCTAGGGTTGGGCAGAGAGGAACTCATGCACATGGTTGAGGTGCTGGTTTGCTAGTTTAGGTGCCCTACCAGACTAGACCGCTGTTGATAGTGTCATATCTGAGAGGAGGAAGTCACCTTATAACTACTAAGCAGTGGTGGAAATCCTGATTTTTCCCTTGGCTTCCTCTGAAACTACTCCCATGGAAAACAGAAGGAGAACTCCTCACTGACACATGGGGATAGAGGTGTGGGCTCCCTCTGTGGTCTCCACTGACATCACACTATCAGCTTACTACCACTCATCTGGGATGAAAGTCCCAGCTCCATACTCTGATACCACCCTGGCGGAAATTTGGAGTGGGTTATTTTAGTCTGATTAGTGCAACTCTCTAGGCTTTCTACTTGGACTTTTGTGGGGCTGATGGTGGGGCAAAAATTTTTTTCTTTGGTGCTTGCCTGAAGTAAAGTGGTTATTGTTAAAAAGCCTTCTGTTTTGCTAGCCTGCTATTTTCTGGTCTTTTGACTGGAAAAAAAAAGTTTTTTAGGTGTGTTTTTGTTTCTGTCTGCACCCATTGCTGTTTCTGGATTGGTGCCTTCATGAATACCCAACTACTCAGTCTGATATATATGAGGCAAAAGACAATCTGGAGAAATTACCACTGTCCTCAAATTCTGAGGACCTTGTTTACCCTTTTCTCTCCTTTGTCTTACAACTCTTAAAGAAAAGCAAACAAACAAAACACAGGGAAAAAACCCAAAACATAAGAAAAAGCAGTTCAATTAGATAAGGGTAAAGGACGTAGCAGCTCCATTTGTCATAGCCCAAACCTAGAAACAACCAAAATGTCCACAGAGAGGTGAGTGAGCGGTTGATAAATGCAGCAACATGGATGGATCTCAAAAGTATTAATCTGAGTGAAGAAGCCTATTTCAAAAGGTCATATACTACTTGATTATATTTAGAAAACCTTCTACAAATGACAAAATTATAGAGCTAGAGAACATACTAGTAGTAGTCAGGATTTAAGGATGATCTATTTAGTTTGCTACGGCTCCTGTAATAAAAATGTCCCATTGTTGTATATTAAAACAACAGAAATTTATTTCCACAGTTCTGGAGGCTAGAAGTCTGACATTCAGGTTGTGGGCAGGGTTCCCACTGGACTGAAAAGAAATTGCTCCACACCTCTTCTAGCTTCTGGTGGCTGCCGACAACCCTTGGCATGCCTTGGTTCGTTGAAGCATAGTTCCCGTCTCCGCCTTTATCTTCACATGACCTTCTTCTCTGAGTTTTTGTGTGTTCTCTCCTATGCTTATAAGAACAACAGTCATAGGATTTAGGTTCTATCCTAAATACAGAATGATTTTATCTCAATAGCATTAACTCTTCATGAAAAGACCCTGTATCCAAATAACATAACATTCTGAGGTTCTGGGTAGAAGTGAATTTTTGAGGGATGCTATTCAACCCACTCTGGATGGTGCGGGGAAAGAAGGTGAAAGTTACCACAAAGGATAGCATGAAGCTCTTCACACTGATGGACTAGAGCTGTATCTTTATGATATTGAGGATTACATGAGTAACATTTATGATAAATGGTATAAAAATTTAAACATTCATTGTACCAATATCAATTTTCTGGTTTTGATATTCTGTTATACTATGGAATGTGCAACCATTGGGACAAAAAGTATAAAACATACATGGGACCCCTATGTACTATCTTTGTAACTTCTTGTGAATTGATTTTTATTTCAAAATATAAGTTAAAAAGGGGGTCTAGGACCGGCTGGTGTGGCTCAGTGGTTGAACATCGACCCATGCACCAAGAGGTTGCCAGTTCTATTCCCTGTCAGGGCACATGCCCAGGTTGTGGGCGTGATCCCCAGTGGGGGGCATGCAGGAAGCAGCCAATTGATGTTCTCTCTCATCGATGTTTCTATCTTTCTCTCCCTCTTCCTTCCTCTCTTTAAAATCAAAGAAAAATAAAACAGGTCTAGTAATTTTTGTGTAGATGATGTTTCCCCTAATTATGTGTAAATATTCCTTGCCTTCCTTTGTACTTAATATAAGAAAGAAATGATCTCTGCCTCTTGCACTAAGGAAAAAGCATTGATAATACTAAAGTGTGTCATAAGTCCTGTGTTCAATATTTTAATAGATTGCGTATGTTGTCACAGAGTTTATACATCTGTTCAGAATGCTGTAAGAATGTAATTGTCTTACTGGCTGCACCTGAATTGAGTATCAGGCCTAGAGGGTCAGTTTCTATATAATGAAGCTAAGTTAAAACCCAAATTAACTGTAAAGTGTCATAGTGCATCTTATGTAGTCTAAACTCCTTAGTACCCTCAAACTAATTTATTTATACTTAAAAAGTTTAGTTGAAAAAAGGATGATAGAACAATTAAAGATTTTTAAAAACACAGAGTTTTTTTCCTTAGAGGTAAAAAGAGAACATATACAATCTATTTGCATAAACCTTTTATAAAATAAATGAAATAGAATATTATCGAGGGAATATCATTAGCACTAGAAATTTACAAAAAAAGAAAGAAAGAAAACCCTCAGTGGTAAATGTGTCATTTAAAGTGATTCAAGCCTGGCCAGGTGGCTCAGCCAGTTGGAGCATTGTCCCGTACACCAAAAGATTGCAGGTTCAATTCCCAGTCAAGGCACATACCTAGGTTGCCTGTGGGTTCTATCCCCAGTTGGGGCATGAACAGGAGGCAAACAATTGATGTTTCTCTCTCACATCAATATTTCTTTCTCTCTCTCTGCCTTCTGCTCTCTCTAATAATCAATAAACATATCCTCAGTTGAGGATAAAATAAATAAATAAATGAATAAATAAATAAATAAATAAATAGTAAATAAATAAAATGATTCAAATATGCTATTAACAAGAGAATTATTTGAAAATGATTTTTCTTAGTAAAAATTTTTGAATTTCTAAAATATGCAAGAGAATTTCTCCATGATCTAAAGCCACGGGATAGTTATATTTAGGTACGTAACTGACTGGCAGGTATCTATTCTGTTAGAAATGAGATTCCTCCTCCTCTGTCCACCTCAAATTTATCACGAAATATGTTACCAAGGAGAATTTAGACCTGATTAGGATTGATGCTTCTTTTCAGGGGAAAGCTCCCTGGGTGGAATGAAAATGTCATAAGGGAAATAAAGCTGTAACAGAACAGAACTGCAAAGAAATGAAGAAAGAATCACAACTCAGGCTATGGATTGTTTGTAAGAATGACGATGCTATTTTCTAATTAGACTTGACTTTCAAAGTTTGTATTTATAGACAGCAATGATAGCAGGCTTACAATGAATTTTTAAATGATACTTTCTCCTATGTAGTATCATAGCATAAATATTAATATCAAGAATAGTACCCTACCTTTACCTAGTATCTTTAACGCCAAAACGTCAAAAGATATTTTACAGATTAAGTGCCTCTTCTGTGTGGTAGAACTCACTAGAAATTTAAATTTAAAAGTAATACATTGCAGACTGCTTTCATATGTGTGGTAAAGTGTATAATTTATTTTTAAAACCAAATCAAGTTAAAATGACAAAGATGTAAATAATTAAATAAGGAAAAGTGTTAAGTATATATTTAAATTAAATTTAATTTTTAAATTTATTTTTATTATAATTGATATACAATATAATATTAGTTTCAGATGTACAACATATTGATTCAGCATTTATATACCTTATGATGTGATCCCCCCAATAGTTTAGTAACCATCTGTCATCATACAAAGTTACTACAATATTATGGACTATTTTTAAAATTCCCAAAGTGACCCTAACATTCAATAAATATTGAAAAATATTTTTAATAAATATTGAACCAAGTATGAAAGCCTTTGTATTCGATAAAGTATTTCAAATTCAGGATATTATTCAGGATTTAAATATGTTCAGTATCCTTATCATACAAACTTAGTCAGATCTGACTGCTATAACAAAATACCATAGACTGGTCTGTGACGTAAATAACATGTTTGTTTCTCATGGTTCTAGAACCTGGGAAGTCTAAGATCAAGGTACTGACGGTTCTTGGCGAGGGCCCTTTCCCTGGTTTGTAGAGAGCCAAAGCTTTTTTCTGTGTGTTGATATGGCCTTTCTTCAGTGCTTGCACGTGGAGAGTTAGGCCTCTGTCTTCTCCTATGAAGTCACTGATCCCATCATGAGGTTCCCGCTCTCATGACCTAATCTAAATTGAATCCCACTTCCAAATACCACCACATTGGGGGTTGGGGCTGCAACATATGGATTTTGGGGGGACACAAACATTTAGTCTACAACATTGACCACTACACAATGTGATCTTGAAAGTGGTGTAATGACTTAGTCAGAAATCAGATCTTGCAAGTTCTAAGCTTTCCTTTGTGAATTACATTATAATACAATAAACTAACAGGGAACATTAATTTTTTTGAAAGTGTGCTTAAGATGATGGTGCATATTAACATAAATTTCAGGCTGCTCCAAGCCATAGAGCGAATTAATGACAGAATCCAGAGTATATTAAAGCCAAACTCTTTGTGCTATGTTGTCTTGGCCCCTTGCTTCTTTTTAATTACTTGTACTTTATTCCCGACCTTCAGCCCAAATTCCCTCCTGTCTAAAGTTCTCCTTGACTTTCCATGGCAGGATAAATCTCTCAATTCAAAGTACTCTGTTTTACACTTATTTTATTGTAGTAAAATTATGTACAGATTGGTCTCCGTCACTCGTCAGTGCCCACTGTGGTACAGTGACTGGTGTATCTGACAGCCTTTTGGTCCAGACTACCTTCTCAAAGATGTGTTTATAGCAGACAGCCTTGGAAAGCAGAGCTAGTCTCTACTTCCTGAGCAAGGGCGTACATTTTTACTATTCAGGATAATGCCCATAATATCTCCCTCCCAGGCAAAGGATAGATTTACTTGTAGTCCATTATAAAAGATTTGACTCCCCTAAAGCCAGGGTTCCTCAACTGTGATTCAAACCCACTGTATATACAATATCTGTCTGAAATTCTTCCTGTTGTCCCTAATGGGACTTGGGGTTGACGAAAAAAAAATTATGCAAATACAAAGTTCATGCAGTCCTCTGTGCCCATGAGTAATAAAGTGCTTTGGCTTTGTCCTAGGAATCTCGAGTCTCTTCTAATAGCATCCATGAAACTATAGCATGCTACCTTATTAACGTTCAAGTAGAGTAACATCTCACACTCTGCACATCTATTGGCATTAAGTTCTCAATAGTTGTATGATAAATGTGTTTCATTGAATTATACACAGCAAAAGAAAAAAAATAAAAGCCTAATCAATCATCCAGTCTACAACTCTCTTTACCCATGTAACACATGAAGAATTTGAGGTTCAGAGAAGTTAAGTGACTTATTCTCTGAAGTGATGATTACAAAATGTTTATGTAAATACTTAATCCATGGGTAATTCTTAAATTTGTCATTTTTGTTTTTAGTCAGAATATTGAATGCATTTTATGCTCATGTAGAAAATGACTGTAAATGTGTATTTGAATTTACAATCACATTGGCACCACAATGTATATCTCTAATTATTAAGAGTGATAAGAAATGAAAAAGGAAGATGGTATTTTTAATAAGATTAGGCCAGTTTTTTAGTATTTTAGTTAGGAAACAAAGTAGAAGAAATTTTTCAAATAATTTCTGGTAGAATAAGCATACATATTTGACAAATCTATATTATCAAATACATTAAATCAATGTTATTGATTTAAATGTTATTGATTTTAAAATTATGATTTTATTCAATTGGTAATTTTGTTGTTTTTTATAATTGCATGATCTATGAAAATGAGATATCTATATTTATATCTTTATATGTAAGTAATAATATATGCAAATAATCTAAATTAACAGGGAAAACTCACAAGAAAGTTTTCTAAAGAATCCGTACATGTGTATTAATTTATACTTTAGAAACTCTGCTCCAAGCCATAAAGCCATTTAAATACAAAATATAGATTATATTAAAGCCAAGATCTTTCTCATGTCATTTTGATCTCTGTATTCTTTACCATTTCTCTAAAGAAGAAGAATAGAAACATTACCCTCTTGTTTATTAAATATTGATGAAGTGAAACTTAATTTTAGGATCTAAAGTTATTTTGTTCTAAAGGATAGTAAGTAATCCAATAATTGTGATTCAAATGTTTGAAATTCCATTGACAAAAGTATATGGCAAAACTATAAATCACTGCCTTATTACTACTTATTCTGTATTGCAATGTATGTGAATGCAGATTTGTGAAGATAAGCATTAGGTAAATGTCATACAAAGTATTAATATTTTCTTATGATAAAATCATAACAAACATAATATTCTCCCTTCTCAAACAGTCAAAATTTATAGTTAAAAGTAATGGTTTGGGATATAATCTCACCTTCTATTACTGTTTGTATATTTTTCTTTGTTTTATTTATTTAAATCCTTGTTTATCACGAAGTTCAGTTACTCCATGTTCACTCTTTGTGATACAAGCTATTTATCCTCAGACCTATTCCCACATATGTCTGCTGTCCTCTTCTTGCCTTTTATTGTTACTGTAATTATGAGATGGCAGAATAAAGTACAAGATCCCTAGGAATCAGTCTTATTTTATATAAAAATGAATAAAAGTATATTTTAAGTTCTGTGTATTTTTTTTTCTTTATTGATTTTAGAGAGAGAGAGGAAGGGAGAGGGAGAGAGAGATAGAAACATCAATGAGAGAGAACATCGATTGGCTGCCTCCTGCATGTCCCCCACGGGAGATTTGGCCCACAACCTGGGCATGTGCCCTGACTGGGAATCGAACTGGTGACTTCTTGGTGCATGGGTTGATGCTCAACCACTGAGCCACACCAGCCAGGCCAATAATATATTATTAAACAGTGCAGTCAACAATAATTCTCCAGAGAACTGCAGCACAAGTTACTGAAATGGTTTGGTCCTAATTGAATATGTAATCAATTCACCTATAATTTACATTTGGTTAGATCACTTGTAGATAATTTTAAATAAAAAGATTTTTTAAAGAATAGTTTTCACAAGTTGTTTTTCTATTTCTTTTCATATATTTACTATTATTGTTAATTTGCCCTTGGAGTAGAAATAAGTGGTCAACAGAAACACAATAAATAGAAGTTGTGGAAAGAATAAATACACTTAGTTCTTAATGATCCATGAACCACACCAAGTGACTTAGCTGTCTATATTAAGAATGTGTTTTCTATAAAGATAAGCTTCCCACTATCTCCCTCTGGCAGAAATGACTGTATAATATATATGTATACATACATATATGTATACATACATTTATCTGTCACATGCATTAAACATTAACATGTAGGTTTTAAATAATATATGTTACATTTTATGTATATGTTTTGGTATTGATTGATTGATCTATTAATTGGAGGCATGCACTTATACACATATTAGTATGCATTTTGTGTAGCTTAGCACCAGAGAAATATGCATACTATATTGAGAGACCACAGGAAGTCAAAGAAACAAGTTTGGAGAAATAGAAGACAATTTGAAAGAAATAGAGTATAAGAAAAGAACACATGAGAGAGACTATGTAAAGAAAGTAAGGGAAATGAAGAATATTTATGTGGTGCAAGGTGGTCAGTAGTTTGCAGAGATGCTCCTGGCCCTCTGGCCTTGATGACCAGCGATATCACATTCTGAGGGATTTGCTTGTTTTAAACACCACTTTTCAGAAGCTGTAATATTTACCACCAACTTTGTATTCTCAAAATCGTAGTCGCCACTTTGATTCCCCTGACCACAGATCAGACACTTCCCAGATCTTTCTGTCTTTGTTCAAACAAGATAAATGCTCTATAAATGTTAGTCCTTACTGCATAATGATGTTTCAGTCAAGGATAGGCCACATATACGACGGTGGTTCCATAGATTTTGGTGGAGCTAAATTTCCTGTAAGGAATAGAAGGATATGTAGGTCAGGAGGAATTTTTTTCTCTGGTGGGAACAATGTATGTGGGGCTTGGCAATAGATTCCCTCTCATTCCAGCACCTCAGTTTTGAGTGTACAGATTACATCTCAGTCAGTCAGCCATGGGCCTGTTTCACCCCAGAGGAGCCTGTCCCCTCAGCACTACATATTCAGAGGGCACTACCGCCCTCCCAGATCTAGCTTGACGGTCTTCAGAGAACACTGCTGTACATTCTTTTTTGAGGACCTACGATCCTGCACAAGGACACAGGTCTATAGGAGCTACCTTAACAAATATCAGGTGCCACTGCCACTTTTCAGTGTTAGTGTGGAGCCAGCCTGTCCCTGTACTTTGGAAATGTTTTCAGGTTGTAATGATGTAAAGTGTACATAAGTTTTATTTCTTCCATCAATCAATTTAATGCCAGACAGTGCCCTTTGTGCCAGATAGGGCCAATGGAACCAAAATCAAATTTCCAAAGACAAAATATTGAGTCCTCAGTCCCACACCCTCTTCGTGGTAAACATCCTCTTTTAAGAATACCACAGAGTTCCTGAATCTGACCACTGCTCCAACATGCAGTAGATAAAACCACATTGCCATGACAGTCCCTGTGTTCCTTTATCTCTCCATCTTGATGTCTTATTTCTGTTGATCCTCAGGTGAACTTTCACTCCCTGTTGACTGTCACTATTATGGTGATCAACATCTTACCCAGCCAGTTTCTCTTCGATATCTCGTCAGTCCAGCCCACATGTTCATGCAGCAGCACTGACAGCTTCGATGTTCTATTTCTGACCCTGTCAAGGAAGCCAGGGGAAGGCCTATGGAACAGGGTTTACAAAGTCTACTGTAGTGTGCAGCAATGTCGTCAGCCTTCACGTTCACTCACCCACTCACCCAGAGCAAACGCCAGTCCTGCAAGCTCTATTCATGGTAAGCGCCCGATGCAAGTGTACCATTTGTTATATTTTATGCTGTACCATGTTAAGTTTAGATAAGTTTAGATACACAAATACTTATCATGGTGTTAGAGTTGCCTATAGTATTTAATACATCAACATCCTGTATAGCCTTGTAGCCTAGGTGTGTTGTAGGTTATACTGTCCAGATTTGTATAAGTGTCCTCTATGGTGATCACACAATGACAAGATCACCTAATGACACATTTCTCAGAACATATCCCTGTCATTAAGTGATACATGACCGTACTATATTTACATGATGCTTATGAAAAATAATTTACAGTTAAATACGACACATTGTTTTCTACTGTGAAGGATGGCACTTAAGAGGATATGACACATTTATTAATATTTTAAACTTGGCTAAACTACAAGTGATCATGGGAAATTATAATTATATTAGAAAGATAACAACAGAAAGCACAAAGAACAAGCTTATAAATTACAAAACAAAACCAGCTTTACCCATAATTTGTGCAGCTTGTAATTTATTTTATTGAAATCTGCAAGAAGGATATTATAAAAAATATTTCTATAATTATTACTGTATGCTATATCTAACAATAGGTGCATTAGGTGCACATAATCGTTAATATTACTTATACTATATTCAGATACTAAGCAAGTATGGATATACGTTTTTATGGGCTAATTTGCATTCTTTTACTTAAGCTTGATTTCTGTCATAATATATTGCATTTCAGACACTTTTAAAATAAAATGCATTTATCTACAAAGAAGATCCAAAAGTAATTTAACTACAAAATGTATTTTATAGCTATTATATGGCAAACACTATAGCCTTTGTATTGATTTTTAATCTGTCAAAGAGCATTAAAACAGCTTCCTTGATATCTGTTTAAAGGTCACTAAAATATGAGGACATTGCATAATTAGAAAATAAATCATATGAAGTTTGTTAACTCCAGGAAGAAAATGACTGCATGTGGTTTTCATCTGGATATCAATGCTTTCCCCCTCAAGATTTGATCATTAGAATCAGATTTATTTTATGCACATCAAAGTGGGAGTCTCGTCTGTATTTACGAAGGCATATTGAATTATACTCTAGAACTGTATAGCACGGTCCACACAGAATGTCTGGAAAGGTTTCCTGCTGCTGGAGGGATATAACTTCAATCTTATGAAAATGATGGGAATAAAAAACAAGTAGAAGACATAATTTTAAAAATCTTAAAGTAGGAAAATGATTTTGGATTAAATAAAATTCATAGAAAAATTATGTAAAGCATTTTCCACTCAGCTTTCATTTTTTTTCACATATTCATGATTCTTAATGTAATAATGCCTCACAGATGTAAAAGACAGTGAACTAAAATTCAGAAGACATGGATTCTAAGGCTGAAATTTCAGCTACCACCACTATTGGACACCACCACTGGCAATAAAGAAATCATTTTCCTTGTGTAAAGTGAGAGAATTGACCAATGACTCATACTCTCATACTACCTCCACTAGCTCTTTGAGGTATATTCTAATTATTTTATGTCTGTATTATCAATATGCTAGAGTAATCATTTAAATTATAATTTTATAATTAAACCTAAGAGTGACTCTTATAATGCCCTCAATATTTTATTTACTTATTGTATTTTTAAAGTAAAATTAAGAGTCAATTAAAACCTAGCAATATATAAATGTGAAGATCTCTAGTCAATGAACAGGGTAGAGGTTCTCGTGGATATATTTGTAGTGCAGAGTGTTGGGCTCAGAGACACTCAATTAGTCTTATCATTTGAATAATCGTAACTTTGTGTCTCTCATATGTGTCCTGATCATTCGTGGTTTTTAATAAAACTGCTTTTTGAGGGAATAAATTATTATTTTTTTATTGCCACAAATTGGTAAATATGTCACTGACTGATGGCTTAGATCAGGGCTGAACTGATGACCTTGAGCTAAAAGGTTTAACATCCCATTATAAATCAACCCTGGGTCTTCTTTCCTTCTATGTGTGTGTGTTTTTTAAGCTGTATGTGCATGCCTGAGTACTGTTATTTAAAGATACATTAGTGCTCTTAAGCATTTACTACTGTGCAACTCTATTTGCTCTCTTGTTTCCAGGAGGATATATATTAAATATTTACTATCAGAATAAATAAAAACAACTTACCTATAATTGCGATTATCCTAAATAAATTTTATTATATAAGTATACCAAACCACCTGTCAGCACTCAGAGGTATGTTTTTATCTGCAGATTTAAGACAAAATTGACAATATAGTAACATTTTAAAACTATTGTTTTATTCAGGAAACAAGATTGTGTCATTTTTTTTAGCTAAGTTCGCAAGGAAATGTCTGGAAAGGTCTGTTTTCTAAAGAGTAAAATCAGAGCATATAACATTTTTTAAAGGATCCATCCATTTGTCCATTTATCCATCCATCCATCCATCCATCCATCCATCCATCCATCCATCCAAGAAATATTTGTTCATATCTGCCATGTCCCAGGTAGTTCTAGGTGCAGTAATAAAGCCTCTGCTCATATAGGAATAATATATTTCCCTTAATTTACTTTTTGATTGTTTAGACAGAGTAGTTTTCTGCTCCTTCCAATATACAGAATGCTAGGTGGCACACAGGGATATTGGATATTCTGTGTTTATTTCACTTATCCTTTTACCTTTATGCTCTCTCTTCTCTACCTGTCTTCCTAAGCCACACCATTTGTATATTTCCTCTGCCTTCTGTCTGTATTACTCTAACTTAACTCATATTTCATAAATTTATTTTATTATCACATCCTCTTTTTTTTTTACTTTCAGCAATTATATTTTTATTTCCATACAAACTTTTCTTATCACAAATGCTTTTAAATTATTATTTGATTTGATTTGATTGAAAGTATAAATTGGCTACACTTAGGAAAGCTGAGGTAAAAGAGGTCACCTTTTCTGTTTTAATTGCTAATTTTCAAATTTTCTTCAAATGCAGAAAAAGAAGACACTATAATAAAAATACTATATGTTGTTAGATTTTAAAAATAGAGTGACAACAATAGAGAGGTAGAAATTGTTTGTCTAGAGTAGTACAGTTCTTAACAAGACTGTATTATGAAGCATGGGTAGAAATTTTCTTCAATTTGTGTACTGCTGTCAGATAACTATGTGTTTCAGAACAGTGAACTCATGTGTCTTTGCAATTGACCTTGAAGGCAGACCATTTAAATATGAGATAAAATCCGTCAGTCATTTTCAGTGCCATATTTCCCTGCTGAGAACGTTCCAGCCAGGGATGACTTGATACCATATGGCATTTGATTGTTTATTAGTGAATAAATGGGAAAATTATTCTGTTTCTTCAGAAGAAACATTTAAAATAGTTTCTGTTGGTGCCTCTATACCCATTAGATCCACAAGCCTTAATATTGCTACTCAGTGCATACATGCATCATTAAAAATATTAACAGTATTTCCAAAAATTGACTACTAGGTATATCCAAAAAAAGTATGATATGACCCAATTTAATTTATTATTCAAAAATCACATGCTATATTTTGTGAAATTTGTAAGAAGGGACCTTAAAGAATAATACTTTGTAATACTTGATATATCATATAATTCTAATTTCCAAAATGTAATGCATATTCTTTTAAACATTATTTTTGTTCTAATAGAAACATGCATCAATTTTTTTTAGTATTATTCAACATTCTTCTGTTGGCTAACTTCTTTGGAATGCTTATTTAGCCTTGCATAAGTAAGGTTTGTGGAAGCATCAGTAACCTTTAATGATTAAATACTTCATATTTAAAGCCATAAAACAAATTGTTGTTAGAAGAATTACGTATTGGTTGCCATTTTGTTTTTGGCATCACTGCATTAACTCTTGTATAGCTCTTCCTTTTTTTTTTTGTTTGTTTTTGTTTTATTTTTTTGGATTAATCCTCACTGGAGGTTTCCCATAGATTTTTTTTTTTTTTTTGAGAGTTTGGAAGGGAGGGAGGGGGGGGAGAGAGAGAGAGAGGGAGAGAGAGGGGGAGAGAGAGAGAGAGAGAGAGATCAGGCTGGGATTGAACCTGCAACCCAGGTAGGTACATACCCTTGACTGGGAATCAAACCCATGACCCTTCACTGTGCAGGCTGATGCTCTAACCACTGAGCAATGCTAGCCAGGGCTCCTATATAGCTCTTGTTACCTACATTATCACACCATTATATGATGCTTAATTGCATCTATATGGTCTCTACTTGCAGGTGTGTCTACATGGAGCAAAATATTTTAATTTAAAATTAAGACACTAAAGAAGTTGTTAGTATAAGTCCCAAGTGATTGGCAGAAAAGAACTCAAAACAACAGATAAAAACACTGTTGAAGAGAAAAATAAAAGACTAAATTTGTCCAAACACTCCCATTTATATTAATGTGAAATAGTTTATATCCTAACAAAGTATTAATACCAGCATTTGTCCATGTCTCAATCCCTAAATTTGATAGTCTAGCCTCGTTTCTGCAGATCAGATAATGGTCAACTCAAACTGAATTGGCACTAAATTAAGCATTATGGCAAAATCAATTTCCTCTCTTGACATGCAGTTAGCCAACATTTCTTGATTCCCTTTGTAGTTAGGTATGACCATTTGACTGAGTTTTTTGTGACTGCAATGTGAATTGAAGTGGTGATCTAAAATATTTATTAGAATAGGTAGATTGTACTATCTAGCAAAAAATGTCACTTTTATTAAGGTAGGGTTACTACTATAACAATTATACCTCCCCAAAGCAATAAAAATTTAATATGACCTCAAAAACCTCCTACATGCATTCTTTTTTTCTCTCTTCTAACTTCATACTGATAATGACAGTCCCTGCTTGAAAAGAGCATAGTTTCTAATTTTCTTCATGGAAAAGAACCACTTAAAGATTTATAACATCTCTTTTGGACTGTTGTTTAAATGAATAATCTTCCATTTTGTTTGAGCCATTGTACAGTTTTTTAGGGTTTTGTTGTTGTTCTGTTTCCAATTTAATTTTTAATTTTTTTATTTGTATACCATTTTTTAAATATTGTTTCTTTATTTTATTTTATTTTTCCATCACCATTTATCCTTTATTCCACCTCCACCCACCACCCTATTCCCCATAATCACCACACTCTTGTCCGTGTCCATGAGTTCTTTCTCTTTTTTGCTCAACACCCCCAATCTCCACCCACACCCCCCAACCAGAGCTGTCTGCTTGATCTCTATTTTATGTGTCACTGTTTTGCTTGTTAGTTCAGTTTGTTCATTAAATTACACATATGAGTGTAATCATATGGTACTTGTCTTTCTCTGACTGGATTATTTCACTGAGCATAATGTTCTCCAGGCTGTCCATGCTGTTGCAAAGGGTAAAATTTTCTTCCTTTTTACGACCTGGTAGTATTCCATTATATAAATATACCATGGTTGTTTTATCCACTCATTTACTGATGGATACTTGTGCTGCTTCCAATCTTGGCTCTTGCAAATAATGTTGCATTAAAATAATGATTCTGCCTACACAGATGAACACACATCGTTTTGGCTGAGGAAAGGTTCCCTTACAAGTTCGACTTCCTTGTTGCAGTCGGCTTTTATAGTCCTCGTTGTTTTACTGGATTCTGGCCTTGTAAGAGGACTTCATCTGTGAAACATTCTTATCTATTTTCTGATTACTTTTCTGCTTCTTAAAAGACTATGTCTCCTCATGTCTTGCATGCTCCTGACTGTCTTCTATTAATGATTAATGGTTTGCTTATACATTAATAGCTTGACTCTTGACTCTTTAGCTAGTCTCTTACTCTGAACTCCATAGTAACAGCAAACCTTCTGGGACTCTCCTCACGTTGGCCAGCACCTACATCTGCCTTGTATATTTGTACCCCACCTAGCCTCACAGTCTGGTTTTTCCAACTTGTCCTTGATTGAGAGTTAATGTACCATTGCATAAAGTCCTACTGGAAGACTGGCAATGCTAGTAGCTAAGGTGTGCTGTGTGTAGTTGAGTGCATCTATGGCCATATAAAGATACAAAGAAGGACTCAGCATAGCATTCTGCTTAAGAGGGTAAGCCTCCAAGTTAAGTCACCTGGATTCCAATCCTGGCTTTATCTCTTGCTAGTTGTAAATTAAAAGTTGTAGTGATCTAGGGAAAGTTTCCAAACTTGCTTATTTCTATAACTTTGACAAATACCTGAGTTTATCTGTAAAATGTTATCTTTTTCATTATAATTGGATCTCCTCCTTATCTTATGTCTGGGAAAATGTGCCTAGAAAACTGCTTTAGGCTCTGGAGAAGCATTTGTTGAAAGAGTTCAATGAATATACAAGGTCTCCTCCTCCTGCTCAGCATTCTTAAATTGAGCCATTTTAATGATTTTAAATTTTTTTCATTTTACCAGTTCCTCTAATATCTTACTCATTAAATGTTTGGATAAAATAGTAACATAGTAATGAGAAAATAATATAAGAAGAATGGAAAATGTACATTTCTCTTTTTATTGATATGTAGTTGACATATAACATTATATTGCATATCTGTATTTGTAATTCTCATAATATTATTGCATCTCCTTTGGAGTCTTCCTAAATGTTTAAATGAACTAATAATGCATCCGATACTCATCAGGAAATTGATTGACTTGTAATTGGTACCTGTTAGAATGTGGACAGAGTTGCTGAGAGAAAAAATAAAAATAAAACAAAAACATAAACAAACAAAATTTCCATAAAATGGTTTGAAAGTAATAGAAGTTTATTCCCAATTCATGTAACAGTCTGGGCAAGTGAAAAGGTTGGCAGAGTGGTTCTCCTTCAGGTAATCATGCATGGCCAATGCTGGTTTTCAGGGTCACCCTCAGAGTTATCACCATTCCAGTTACTGAAAAGGCAAATGATCATGGGAAAGCTTCCAAAGGAGATTTTCATGGTCTAGCCTGGAACAGCTCACATTCCAACTGGCCAGAAACAAGTTCACTGGAGCCTTGGAAATATACTCTAACTCTTTCCAGGAAAAAAGAAAAGTTCCTGGATTTTGGAGAGTAGCTACCAATTTCTGCCACAAATACCTTTTCATCTTCAGTTTACGTTCTAGTGATTCCTGCTCCAGAAGAAATTAGTCCACTTAATTTGTATATTACTTATCTTAGATTTGTCAAAGAGTTCACATATGAATCCAGTAATCAAACATAGAATTATTTAAACAAATTAATATGCTAAACAATAATGCTCTCTACCTCATTAAGAACCTATGTGCATATAATATTTTAACGATGGTAATCTTAAATTATTAACGAGTGATAATTTAAGCAATGTCTCCCATATATATTGTTTAACTATTTTCAATCATTGTAAACTATTTGAAATTGTATAATACTCTCAAGAGACTTTTGAAATACTTTTATAATTTTGAAGAGAGATTCTTCTGGGGTTTTTTTTTGTTTGTTTGTTTGTTTTTTAGCCGTGTTACTAAAATGTGCATGTCCAGGCGGCAGTTCAGTTTAGTGAAGAAATGAATTATTTAGTTAAGGTTCCTGATAACAGGGGTTAGTCATTGAGAAGAAAATATAGTTGGAGCATTAGGTCATACATATTCAAAAATAAATTTTGAAGAGACTTAAGTTTAAAAAAAAAAGGAAACTCTGGAAGGGAAGTTATATCTACGTTAAAATAAAAATTTAGAAACTTGAATCTGTGAAAAAATATTTTTTATAAAAAATGTACCATTAAACAAAGTGAAGAAAAGGATAGATTGATAGAAAAATATTGCAACTCCAGGTCTGATAAATAGTTTACAATGTGGAAATAATCCAATTAATTAAACAAAAAACAAACCCACAAGATGTTTGATGGAAACAAAACAAATGTAAAAGATAGGCATTCAAAGAACAGCAAATAAGAATGATCCATAATCATAAAATAATATACAATAATAACAAGAAAATCCATGGTAAAGTAAGATATATCCTTTTCACTTCTCAGAATTTTTAAATTTAGATGTGAAAATATTTACAACTATAGGGCTCTAATACATTGCAGATGTAAATGCAAATAGGTACAGATATTTTGAAATATTACCACACATTATCCATTAAATCAAAAGATGCATATGCTCTCTGACCCAGAAATCATACTCTATGAGCTTCTATCCTATGCAAAATAAGCAACCAGTATGTAATATTACAGGAACAGAGATATTTATCACAGCATCATTTCAAGTGTAAAGAAACTACGAATAGCCCTGGCTGGTTTGGCTCAGCAGTTAGAGCATCGGCCCACAGACCAGAGAGTCCCAGGTTCGGTTCCCGCTAAGGGCATGTACCTCGGTTGCAGTTTGTCCACAGCCCTGGTTGGGGTGTGTGGGTGGCAACCAGTCGATGTGTCTCTCTCACATCGATGTTTCTCTCTCTCTCTCTTCCTCCCTCTCTCCCTCCTGTTCTATCTGAAGATAAATGCAAAAATGTCCTCGGGTGAGAATAAAAAAAAAAAAAGAAACTGGAAACAATCTGAACAAGGAAGTAGTCGAATGGTGTGCCATACCATGGAATACTTTGCAGCCAAAATAAATGAGTTAGAGTTTTCACATATTTTCTCAGAAGTGTTGCAATGGTGTATATTTTGAGTGTGAAAACAGAGATTCAGAGAGATGTGGATAAAATAAGCCATTTTTGTAGGATAACTAATTATACATTTCTACTCATTGCATAGTTTAAAGTGTACATATTTAAATTCTTATACTTTGTGGGTATTGTGGGTAGACTGAACCTGTAAGCAGCAAAATAAGAGATAAAAAAGTATATTCATGTCAATATCTGTTGTATTAATTTTCTCTTTCTGCATAACAAATCACCACATACTTGATGATTTAAAATACCATAATTGTATTATCTGACAGATCCTGTGGTTCAGTGGTTTGGGTATGGGATAGCTAGGTCCTCCGCTCGGAGTCTCACAAGGCTCCAATCAAGGTGTTTCTTAGTGCTGTGCTGCCTTCTGGTATTGGGGGTCCTGTTTGAAGGCTGTGGCAGAGTTATTGATAGGATTCAGTGCCTTGTTGTTATAGGACCAAGGTCCCTATTTATTTTGTTTGGTTGGTTTTGTTTATTTCGCTGGTTGTCAGCTGGGGACACTCTCAGGTCCTAGCTGTTGCTTGTATTTCCTTGCCAAGAGTCCCCATAGGCAGGTTGGTGGCAGGTTGATCCATCTTTGGGGCCAGCAGGATAATATCTCCCTGATGTTCACTTTCTTTCAGAGAGTTCACATTATTAGGTTAGGCCCACTCAAATCATCTGTCTTTTGCTTCACCCAAAGTCAATTGACTACTATCCTAATCACAGAAGTGATATTCCATCATATTTCCTGGTCGTGTTCACACTCGAGGGGAGAGGATTATAAAAGGTATGTATAACAGAGAGCAGGAATCATGACAGCCATTTATTCTGCCTACCGCAACTGCCCTTAAAATAAAATATATTTATATAATCCAACTTTGATAGCAATGCTTATACATGCACATATAATTAGATAAAAATACATGAAAGAATGGTCATAAAATGCCATTGGTAATTGATGGGGGGTAGTGAGTTTTCTCTTGGTTTTCTGGTAATTGTTACATTCTCCCCTTAACTAGTGTATAATCAAAAAATTTATTTTGCTTTACAATGAGCATACATTATTTATATAATAAAAACAAGACAGTTAATTTTAGTATTAAAGATAGAAAATACTATGTGTTATGCTTACTTTAGGTTACAAACAAATGTTTTAGGAAAACATTTCATGACTGTAAATGGAAATATTTTGAGTAACATCCTTTGGTAAGTTGTAAAATCATATAGTTATATTGCTTTTTTAAAAAAATTCACAATAAATGAAGAGTTCTATCAAATTCAATTGTGCTATATAATCATAGTAGTTCTCTTCCACATCTGAAATTCTGATCCTTATTCTTCATTAATAATTAAAGATAAGGTTCAAGTACCATTGAATGTATTCTTAGTTTGTTTTGATATTTTTTGGCAGAATGGTGCTTATATTTTATTTCTCTAAAATTATGATCATTTATTTGTTTATCTACAGTTGGTAATTTAAACATGGATACATATAGAATTCTAGTTATACAATTTACTATATATTTGCAAATTCAGTCAATTTTAGTTTGCAGTACATAAACTTTTATTACTATAAAGACATATTTATTAAAATTGGCCCTATTAACATATTTAGTAATATATTTAGGATGCAATGTATAGTGAGTTAACTTTTTTCTGAGATGAAATGATTCATATTTCTGAAGTAGATAGATATGTGATTGTATTTAAATAGAAAATTATTTGTACCAGGTCATGTGTGTGTGTGCATGTGGTGTTCCTAGGTGAAGATAGATCAGTCTTTAAGACGTGGAAGTAGGGTACAGACTGACAATTGTCAGAAGAGGGGGTGGGGGAAGGGAGCGATAAACCACAGAACTTATATGCATATACACATAACCAATGGACATGGACAACAAAACTGGGGACGGGGCAGGGAGGAAGGGGGAGGAGGGAGTCAATGGGGAGAAAAGGAGAAACATCTGTAACAAAAATAAATTAATATAAAAAAATAAAATAAAATAAAATAAATTGTAAAAAAAAAAAACAGTTAATGTATACATTTAAGGTAAAAATTTGGCATGTGTTTGTCTCATATTATTTTTTACCTGTATTTAAAATTTTATTTTCTCATATGCTGATCTAGAAAGGAAATAACTTGAGGAGTAGAAGGCTTTCTGAGCATCTGTTGTTTTTATCAACTCAATAACTATTCTTCATTCTTCTGGTAGTGGAACCCCAAGTTTAGCTTTGGGGAAACATCTCCCCATGGAGATGCTTTGGAGGGGCTATAAATAAAAACGATCACTCCTCCACTTGTCAAGGGATGCAAGGGACAACCTGCCACCCTATCAGATTCACTTTAATACTCACTGCAGGGTAATACAACAGCTGAAGATCATAAGAATTTATTCTCCCAAAGACAAGGGGCACTGTTTATTACTTATTGCTTCTCTAGCTTCTGTCTTTTTTATGAAAAGCCAGGCTCTTTATCTCCTCTTCAGTGGCCCTATATCAATAAGTTATATTTTGCTTGTTTGGTAGTCCATTATTAACAAAGTTTATTATTCATACAAAACTAATAAAGTTATTAATAAAGAATCTTGTCTGATAGAAAGATTCTGTGTATAAGATAATTTGGATTCAAATAAAACATATCCAATTGGCAAAACCTGTGTACTTCTGAGCCAAAAGAGATCCTGGGATCCGTTACAGTTGTCACACTATAAGTGTGCCCCTAGTCCTCAATGAGCCTTTGTGTAGGATTCTTTCTCCAAAATACTAGAAACGCTAAATCCATTTCAGTCATTTGTTTCTTTATCATATGTAGGGATTACCAAATAATGCTAGAACTTTTTATCTACAAGCATTGCAGTTACAACTATGTGAATCCTGATTTATTTTGTTAGTGGTTTTTATTTTTTTTAACTATGCTTCAGGATATTTTGTAGTCATTCAGCAGCCTGGCAATCTTCAAATAAGTCCCTAAGGATGCTTTCAAATAACTTGTGTTGTCTTTTACATCTCATATCATTCCTTAGATGTAGCAGTTAGTAAAAATCATGATGCCTCATTTTATTTTAGAATATTGGAAAGAATAAGTGCACTTTTGGAAGAAAAGTTACACTTCAAATCCAGTGGAGAGTATTTCAGATTTTCTCAGGAGGCATGCCAATGACATAATTATTTTAAGGAATTATTTACACAAGTAACTTCAAGCAATTTTACAATTAAGTCACATATAGCAAAAATATTATTTAAGTAAGAATTAAACCATGAAGACAAGCTCTTTTGAAAATTAATTCCTCAGTAACTCTCTAGTGAGTCATTGTTTTAGCCAGACTCAGCCACAGAAAGGAATATGAACCTTTCAGCTTAAAGTCCAGGAAGATATATCTACTAACAAAATAATGTTAACTTTGTATGTTATAAAAGAAAGATGAGACAAGAAACTCCTGTCACAGAAATTACAGAATAATTTATTTTTATAATACTGTATCTTGTTCTCTTGTCGTTTTCTTATAGAAGGTCTCATAAGTCATTGGATCAGGACTTGATGTTGAGATAGTTGAGATCCACTTCACGTCCAGACTTTTATTGATATGCTTAATCTTTATTTGAGGTTCTTTTCTAATATGTAGAACATCCCTGCCTACACCTTTCTGAGAAAAGTCTCTTTCAAGGACTTACGAACCATAAAAAAAATACAATTTGGGTGGAGAAAGGAAAATAAATGCATATATCAGTGCACTTTAAAAAATATGTTTGTTTGCTTTGGGAGGAATAATAACTCTATTGTACACTCTGCATTTCCTCTATCATCTACTTATATCTTATCTCAAAGTTTACTCAAGAAGCAAGAAGTTAAAGGAAGGGCAGAGAGCATTAGCAAAATTTTTAAAAATATACTTCAAAAATACAATTAAACTGTGTTCATAATCTTCAGCTGTAAAATGAGAAAGCGGGAATAGTCTATGTAATGTAAATGAACAGTTAACAGGAACCATCTTTTATTTATCTTTACTTTTTATAACTTTTTACCGTTTTATTGAATTTATTGGGGTGACATTGGTTAATAAAATTATGTAGGTTTCAGGTGCACAATTCTATAATGTATCATCTGTATATTGTATTGTGTTTGCAACACCCCAAGTCAACTCTTCATATTTTTAAAACAAGAATGCTATCATATTGAGAAAAGACATTTATTCATTCACATAGTCATTTTCCATGAGCCTGTCCCAGACCCTCCTAGAATGACAATATTTTTAGAAAACCAGGGCACAAAACAAGAGATAAAGAGCAAATACTAAGTAAACACAGGTGATTAAAAGGTGTAGACATTTGAGAACTCATTGTAACAGCATTTCCTCACTCTGGGTAACTGAGTCTATGTTCTTAGTGGGTTTACTATAATGATAAATAATAATAATAATGTGACAATAATTCTACCTACATTTTAAGTTATTTATAATATCTATAATCTGATCCTATAGTTAGTGTATAAACCCAATATTTATGGCTAATTAGAGAAAATATTGCTATGTTAGGTGTGTTTAAAGCACTTTTGAATGCATATTTTACTGTTTCATCATCCAAACAACAACAAAAAGAAAAATCAGAAATATTTAAATAGATCTTCTAAAATTTTAGACAATTGGACGCCACGATTTCCTGTTTTCAGACTATGTTAGTAATACGTTTTAATGATAAATATTCAGAATGCTATTTTTAAATTTGACCTACTCTTTATGGGACCAAAAATGACTACTGTTATCTCAGAAAGGTCAAATCATTTCATATAACTCTATGGCTCTTTAATGATAAGACAAAGCATCTCTTCTGAGGAGCTGAGCTGCACCCAGGAAGTAGTGATTAGGATCACCATCAGAGAGGTCTTTCAGTCCTAAAGCCACAACATGGAGAATTCTTTAATGTCCTGCAATCTTTCTGAAGGGCACAGGTATTACACTGCAGCATACGTGGAAGGCACCGGTATGAGGTAAGTAAGTATTGGTTAGAACCAGGAGCAAAAATTTAGGGAACAATGAGAATAATGATAGAGAAACCTGACAAAGGAGTCTCTCAGACTTTCTAAATACATCAGGTAGAATAGATTACCTCCCACTGCACTATATAACGTCCTTTATTATACTATTTTAGTCCCCATCAATGTGCACTGTGATACAAAGAGCTAGGCTGATGAACTAGATTAATTTCATGTAAGGCTGTAGGAATATGGGTTAAAAGCAATTAAAATACACAAAAGCTTTGAGCATCCTTTAGAATTTTCTACAATTTATAGGGAATTCTTTAGAACTTTTGCTATCTCAAACTGCATGACGTAGTTAATACTACAAAGTGGTATGAAATTCTTGTGGGTTTAAGAGTAAATATCTAGAATAATTCTCAATAATTATTTGTGAATTTGCATTATTTTTCACATAGTCAGTATTAAGTGATAACAAGCTTTTAACATACTATAATGATAATAACACCTTATATCTGTAATAACTTTAATATTATTCACGTAGTTTTTCATCCTAACAAGATTAACTGTTCCTAATTATACACACAAATGTCCAGTTATCAACCTTTACTCTAAATAAAGACTGAGAGTGCAGCAGTGGATTCACTATTTATATGCCTGTCCAGTGCAGTTTTTATTTGTGGGTATGTTTCAGGGAGAATACCAGAAAGAGTAGGTCTGATGACTATCTTTGTAATTGCGTTTCTAATCTTGCTTCATATATCTCTTTGATATATGAAGCAAGATTAAAATGTAAGCTATCAAATTGAAAAAAAGAATAAGTAGAAGGAAGTAAGTTGTGCTAACCAATTGCTATTTCCCTTTGAGAGGTTGTTTTGGAGTTGTTGCATCTCTGAGAATAGATTTTAAAATTTGTTTATGATGCTTCGTAATCAGCATAGTTTTGCAGAGAGGAGAAACCTTTTCAAACAGAGTTGTCTTCATCTTTTGTGAGCATCACTTTGATACCAGTGACTCTCTCCTGACTTGCTTTATATTTCATCAGTGAACAGTCTCCTGGCTACTGTCACCTAGTGAAATGGAAGCACGGCTTCTTTGCTTTGCCATATAAGCCAGCCTTGAAATTCGGTCAGAGTTCATTATGCTGCTTCTGCCTCATTTAGGCCCGGGTGTGGAGGAACATAAAACTAAAAACCTAGCTAGAGGCACAGATGAAATGGATTTCAGTTTTGTAAGGAATTAGAAATTGCTTTAGGATAGATGGATTTTATACAGATAGGAAATAAATGTCCTTAAAAAAACTAGCCTGTAGAGGGAAAGATTATAAAGCACGAGGAGAATGCTGGCAGAAGGGACAAGCACACAAAGAGAATGAAAATGACAAAGAGGTGTGTATGGAAAACCATTAAGAAGGCGTATTGTGAAAGTGTGCATACTAAAACAAACAGCAAATGTAGCACTAGCAATCTGAAGGAAAATAATGCTCATGTATCTGGCCAGAACTGTAAAAGGAAATAAATTTGAAAAAGACAGTAATTATTGAGCATGTATACAACCCTCCCCCAGAAGCAATAAAATATATGTGATGAGGGCCAGAGGGAGGGGAGGATGGGATCTGGGTGGAGATGAGCAAAGGGGGGAGGATGAGGGACATCTGTAATAATGTCAATAATAAAAATAAAACATAATTATATATATATAAGATTTGGAATCACATGCACTTTGTTGTGTGATGGAATGAGAGTAACTGGAACTCGACAGAAAAATAAATAACTAGAGTATCAATATAGCAAAATATAAGCTATTTTGGAAGTAGGGGTAGTGAGAAGACAGAATTTAAAGAAATATACTCTTCTCGTGGCTATTACTTTCAAAGAAGAAAATATATTATACATATATTTAATACTCAACTGATTGCCTCACTGACTAAAAACTGAAGTAAAATTAAATTGATATTCTTGGTCAAGGTTAGATAATGAAAGGAACCAATACCATTCGCATGCTTTTAATGAGGCTGGATTTTTAGTGTTTCCTAAGTGCACACTGTAATTTTATTTTCCTGTAATTTGTGAATATTTCTTTTTTCTTTTCTTTTTTTTTTTTTTGCCACTTACCTTATCACCAATTTACCCACCCTTTGTAACATCACAATCATTGCCACTTTTTCATGGTGCTTCTCTTTCTATTTTTCTATCTGCCTATCATCTATGTTTCTATTGATCTACTTGTCATTTTTCTAATTCTAATTCTACCTATTATTTATCTAATACTATTTTATAATTCTATACATACACACTATATATATTTTTAATTTTTTATTTATTAATTTTTAGAGAGAGAGAAAGGGAGAGATAGAGATGGAAACATCGATGAGAGAGAACATCGATTGGCCGCCTCCTGCATGCCCCCCACTGGGGATTTGGCTCACAACCTGGGCATCTGCCCTGACTGAGAATCGAACCAGCGACCTCTTGGTGCATGGGTTGATGCTTAACCACTGAGCCACACCAGCTGGGCCACACTATATATATATATTTATACATAAACACTATATACATATTTTTACTAGACAGGCGCTTTAACCAACTAAGCTATGGTGCCGCCCGCTACATATTTTTAAATATATATACACATAGATATTTATTTATTGTTTTAGAATTCTATTTTTTCCTGTGCAAGCTGGAAGCTTTTAAACTCTGTAAGGAATGTAATGGTAAGATTTGGGAAGCTCCTGGGGTCCCTGAAGCCACCTTGTAAATGAGATCCTACTCTAATTTACTACTTTCTCTGAATTGTTTGTCCACAAAATGGTTAAACTTTTGTTTAAAGCTCTGGCAAGTAGATAGCTCGGTTTTCTTGTCACACTACACTTTCTAATTTTCTGATAGTAGATCTTTAAAAATCATCCACAGAAACCCATATTGAATGCTACCGTTGGTTAAGAAAGTTAAAAGATATATATATTATATATATATAACACATAACATGGCAAACTCTGGTTTACTGTTTCCAATCCACCGTTTTTAGTTTTCTGAATGAAGAAAGTAACTCATCATTCTATGTCTCTGGTTTCATTATATGTAAAATAGAGCATATAATAAGAACTACCTTGAAATATTGTTTTTAATAAAAATGTGTTTAGCACAATGCCTGCAATGTAAAAAAGAACTCGAAAGCCAGCTATTATTATTATTATTGTGAGATGATATGGATATATAATTACAGAGATATATAGTATACATATAAGGTGTTTTATATTAACATTTCAGAACATTTCACTTAGCACAGGAGTGAGGCAGATGTTGAGGTAGTTTACAGACTTTGGCAGAAGGCTGTCTAGACAGTAGGGTAGATGGGATTTATACAGTAGGAGAAGAATGTAGAAGCTGTTATTAACACAAATGCAAGGTGAACAGTGCCACAGAGAATTTAACAAGCTGTGATTCTAGAAGAATGAGTATGCAGAGTGCATTGGCTTTGTAGCTTATGTGATTACTTCAGATAAATTAAAATATGAGTTTAGTGATTGTATCCTGTCAATCTTGAATTTTTATTTGGGCCCAGCTGGAATCTTCTGTAGCATGGTCAATAATGTGCGTTGACTTGGAAGACAGATGAAACAATTTTTCAATTATTGCAGCAGTATTTTTCTTTTTTAATAATAATTGCCAGTCTGGTGATATTTCCAAAAACGTGTTGTCTTTTCAGTATTACTCATCTCCAAAATTTAAGGAAAAGGTTGCATTTAAGGTTTTGCATTACCATAATTTTTTCCTGTGTTATTGAAACTCTCCCAAGACATGGCTTAAGGTTTCTTTGAAATCCACTGTATGGTGAAAGGTGATTTTTGTCATAAGTGAAACTCAAGAACGTTATGCTGTGTGCTGGCAAATTCTTGGATATTTATAATCTCATTATATTTGATAGACACTGTTGAGAAAAGATGTAAGCAATATTTCAGCAACCACTGTGGAATTCTCCATTTCTTTTGTCATATAAAAATAGTTTCTTATTTCTTCAAAGCAATGGTTATAGCATATACCCTTTTCCTAAACTCTGGAGATGTTTAAAAACTTCAGAAGTTTGTTTCTCTGTGGTTTGCACTCTTGTGTTGCATTAGTTGTGAAAGCTTCAAGTTGAAAGCAAATCGAGAAGTATTGATTCAGTGTAGGCTTACAGAGAGAATAGCTTAGAAAAATAAAATTCATTTGATTGCATAGTAGATCTTTGTTATAATGCAGTAAGTTCTTTCTTTGAACCAATGCACTTTCTAAAACAGGTTTGAAATCATTCTTAATATGGACCTTATAGACCCTGTTTTTCTCAAAATGTAAGAATACTATATTAGACTACCTAGATTACTAATGTATGAATACAGTATTTAAATTTTTAAACCAATTTTTATTCTGTCTTTAAAATAGAAGTTCTTTGTACAATGTATGGTGACCAGCTGTGCCAGTTTACCTGAGACTCAGAGTTTCCCTAGACTGAGATTTTAATGCTCAAATGGGATAGTCTTGGGCAAACCTGGATGGTTGGTTACCCTAAATGTATTGCACAGAAAACAGGTAGAATATACAAAACAAATAAATATCTATGTGGCCTGCATTTGCCATATAACCACAATTTAAATTCATCTAAGAGGCTCAGCTGGTGTGATTCAATGGTTGAGTGTCAACCCAATGGTCGACCTCTTGGTAGAGGTCTCTGGTTCAATTACTGGTCAGGGCACATGCCCAGGCTGTGGGCCAAATCCCCAGTGGGGGGGCATGTAGGAGGTGGCCAATCGATGTTCTCTCTCATTGATGTTTCCATCTCTCTCTAAAATCAATAAAGAAAAAAAATTAAAATAAAAAAATAAATTCAACTAAGAGTAATTGGTTCAGATTCTTAGATAGGATTCAATACATTCTGATTATTTTTCTGCATGAATATATTTCTATAAAAAGCAACTCCTTGGAGTATTATGTTCATTTTTAAATGAAATATATATGCCCCAAGGAAGTCACCACTTAGCATTAATGATAATATTCACAAAGTTCTATTTTAATTAAGGTGTGATCATTATTGAATTATGAGTCAGATTATAAGGGAAAGCAAATGTCCTATGCAGATGGTAGTCACAGATACTAAAGGAAGAAAGAAGTAATAAGGAAAAACATACAGTTTAAATCTATCTCTCTCCTGTTGATTTCTAAACTCTCATGTTATTTCTAGAGTCCATTAAAATTTAAGGTAGCAATTTAAGAAAAACTAAGACAATCAGATGCTAATCTAGGATCATTTGTTTCAGCTGGAATATTGATTGAGCCAAACAATATTTGTAGGTAAATACTTTGCATTATTTATGGGCATTAGCTACCAAGCATCTTATGCATTGCTTGAACTACATTAACAAGAAAAAACAAAACAACACCAACAACAGTTAACAGATGCTTAGAAAGTTCTGAAAGTCATTTGAGACAGAATTTTTTATATATGAAAACAAATCTCCCCTTGACATCAATTAATTATCCAGACATCGCTCCATTTCTTTGCTTTTTGTCATAACAAAACTTGGTATATGTTCATAGATAAGGCAACATTGCAAAGGTATCAGTTCTCCCTAAATTACCTTGTAAATTAAACACTATCCTGAAAAAGTTACCAAATCTTTTTATGTAGTTGGACAAATTAATAATAAATTTCATGTTAGAAAACAAGCATGAAAGAGTAGATAGAACCCTCAAAGGAAAAACTATGAGAAGGAACCAGACCTAGCAAATATTAAAACATACTATAAAGTCTCTACAATTAGAAGTTAAGTAGTGATACATAGAAAAGATATATTATTTGATTTAAATAAAAATCCCAGAAGTAAACAAAAAACATGAAAATTTGTATATCAGATAAGTAAAACCTCAAATCATTGGAGCAAAAATTTATTCAATAAATTGTGTGTGATTCATATCTCATACCACGCAAAAGATAAACTGCAAATGGATTAGAGCTCTAAGGTAAAATAAATTAAACCATACAGGTACAGCAATAATCCTGCATGAGTGCCTCTTTAACACTGATGGATTTTTAAGCCATTACTCAATAATCAAGGACAAGAAAATAAAATATTGATATATTTTACTACATCAAAAAGTTGCATTGCAAATAACACCAAAAGCAAAATCACAGTACTGAAGCACAGGAGAAAATAATTAGAATATTAACCATGAAGTCTTCATATCTCTAATACATTTTTTAAAATCTTAAAAACTGATAGAGTAACAAAAATCCAAAAATAAAAATGGGAAAAAAGACATGAACAAGGAATTCACATATATACACACAAAAAATGGTGTATAAATGGTCCTTAAATGAAAAATCTCAAAGTCTCTCAGCTATTAGACTGGTAAAAATTTAGAAGTATTTCAATTACCAGGTTGTAGGGAAACAGACATACCTTAAATATTCCCACCAGCAGGTGGGAATGCAATATGGTACATCTCTTCTGGAGGGAAGTTTAGTAATATGAAACAAGCTATGTACATGCTTACCAAAAGAAACTATATATGGAATCTCACTTTAATAGGAATTATTGTTAAAATCATGGTCATGTCTCCTACTCTCCATATAGAACTAATTGAAATCAACAAAGAGATTGACCCAGGATTGAATATACATAGTAACAAAGGAAACTAATTACATTATAAGTGAATATCAAAACATACTGAAGAGAGTTGGGGAGAGAAGAAACTAACTTATATAATTTTGTATATTTTATGGTTTAACATTAAACATACTATATACAGATATTTTACTCAAGTTAATAAATTCATTCCATTTGTGATTCTGAAACACCTTCATGTATATACTACATATTTACTGATATGTATTACTATAGTAACTAAATATATTGTGTATAATGATAGCTAGGTTTCCCACTATAAGAGGAAATAGTTACATAGGGAAAGGAGAAAGGCTAGAATGATCCCTGTGATGATGGATTGGAATCAGAGCAAATAGTGTGATATTTTTAATATATATAAAATATGTGTATTATAAAATATATATTATATATTAAATATATATTTTATATGCATATGAACTCATAGTGTGTATATTTCTAGGTATATTCTAATTTACTGATATACATAGATGGATAGATGGATAGATATATAGATGTATATGCTAATATATAAGACTTAGTACCTAGTAAAATGAGTAAAACTACTGTCCAAAATTTGGTTTCTAAATACTACTTTCCAATTAAAAAAAAAAATCAGAGCTCCTTGGAAAAATTTTTCATTTTAAGATGAGGTTAGGGAAAGTACAAAATGAGCCCGGAGTACATTGTGATACTCGTTAATGAAGTGTTCAAAATATGATACTCATGAAAAAATACGTAAACACTAACATGAAGAAGCTTCCAATGACCAAATCTGGGCCAAGTGGAGCAGCAAAATGAGTAACCATATTAATTTATGGATAGTTTATGATAATGTATGGATATACTGTGGAGTGATTTAAATATTCATGATCCTTCTTATAAAAACAAATACTTGAAAACAGTTAATAAATGGAGAAGAGCTGGTCTTTTTTAAAGTAAAAGGTAAAAGGAACAATGGAGGTAGAAAGTTACCATTAGGCAAACATTGGAGAAATAAACATTGCAGATAAGATTAATCAATGATGCTAAACTTAGTGGGTGAAAATATGACATGAAGCAGATTTTTGCATATTATTGTATTAAGAGACACTGACAATTTTGCTGAGGAAAGAATGAACAAGGCTTAAATTTAGGTAGAAGATATTGTTACAATGATTTGGGGAAAATGATCAATTATATGATATTGTACTAGTATAATTATGCATAAATATTTGGAAATCTTTAAGTAGAAACATGGAAATTATTTGATATGTAAATATTGCTTAATATACCTTTTGTGTGTGGGGGGCTGGACAAAAAATCATCTCTCATAGTCAGATGTCCAAGTGTAAAAATAAATGCAATCTGACCTTACGTTTTCTCAGGTCCACACTGTGAAGTGATAAATGCAAGAAAATTGTGAAATCAAATTTTTAACCTTTGCTTTATATATTTTGACAGTCTTTATATATTTGGTTATAGTTTTCTGTGCAATATAGTTTTGTAAGAAACTAATTTTCTGTCACCTTAATTTTTAAACATTGCAAATGAAAAAAAAAAGATGTATATGGGCAATTGTTCTCCCTTTCATAAAAACTTTTTGAAAGATAAATGCATTGGAATAAAATTAATTAAGCATATCTTAAAGTTAACACAGTAAACCTTTCTTTAGAATATATGCAGATAACATTATTTTCAAGAAAGAAAAGGAAGTATAATGGAGATAACATTAATGAATGTATCGCATTCTCTGGCCAAGTAAAATAAAAATGATCATAGGGAATTTGCTAAAAGGATGTGTTTTATTTGTTTCCATATAAAAAAATACTTACCAATGGGTTAAGACCAAAGTAAGCTCTATTTTAATGTAGAACTGCCCATGTATTATAAGAATGATATATCAGAAGACTTAAAGGAATAAGTTATATAAAAAAAACTGTAGATATTAAAATATTACACCCAGTTTCCATAAGTCCAATTCCTGGAAATCATACCAAGTATATAAATAGTAAAAACAATTTCTTATGGAATTAAAATACAGGTCCTACCATAAGTGAGTAAAAACTAGAAGAAATATAAACTGAACAAATACAATATTAGAAAATTAAGACTAAATTAAAATGGCAATGAATACAATAATCAACAGATTCAAACAGGACTGAATATGGCATATTTGTTTAATAGAGAATATTTTATTTAAATTATTAGATTTGCTTCATAAACTATTGCACTGTGTTCATTATCTCTGGTCAACCTCCTACCATAAAAATAGCTAAATCATAGATTTAATACTATTACATCCCTAGTGAAAAACTCGTAAAGCCTCATCCTGTCCTAAATAGGCATGGCAAAAGGTTTCTATTCTTGGGTTAAATCCATTAGTGTTTGTTCAGAAACCATCTTGGCTCAGTGTGAAAGTATACTTTGATCAGTGACAAAATAATTAAGCCTCTGTGGTTTATTTGAGCAGGTAGTGAAAGTATGAATACAAGTATATGCCATCTTCATCCTTCAGCAATGGATTTCAGCTCCTTACCAAGGGCTCCATAGCCTATCACACTTTGGTATGCACCATGCCCAACTTTCCAGCTCCATCTCCAGGAATGCTGTGTTAGGAACTATCACTTTCAGCACCCCCCACCTATCCTGTTTCATACCCTGGTTGTGATGATCACTCCGTGTAACATAGCCTTGTCACTTCAACCTTACCCTTCCCAGGAAACATTTTGCCCGGCTAGTTCAACTCACCTTCTGGTCACAATTTAGGCAGAACTCATATTACTTGAGATTGCTTAATGAACGGAGTGCCTACTGTTGTTAAATACCATGCTGGACTCTGGAGGTAAAGCTGTCAAAATAAACTTTTTTTTTCTGTCCTCATGGACCTTACAGTATGAAAATAATAAATTTATAAAAGTAATTATACTTTTTTACTTGAGATAGGTTTTATTGACGAAAAAGTTCATGTAAAAATCATTCTGAAACCTTCCAGGGTATGCAAAGAGTCCCTCTTCTATGCTCACATAGTTCTGTTTTCTCACTAGAATATAATCTTTGGGGGACGGGTATAAAGTGTTGAGCACAGCACTTCATCACCAGCAAGTGTTTAATAAATGTCGATTTAACTTAATATATGAAACGATAACCCATTAATCATATGTAAATCGATTTTCTCAATATATTTTTAATAAAAATATATCTTAAACATCTTTGCAGATGATACATTGTTTCACTTAAGTGGATTGTCACTCTTCACTGAGTCCTTGGTGGAAAATAAATTGCTACTCCACCCTATGCTGTTTTCCCCATAAAGGAAACTTTCTATCAAAGACTAACTTACACAATTCTCAACATATGAACACACACACACACACACACACACGCATACACACACACAAACAACATGTCAGGACATAGCTATATCTGAAGTAGCTTTTAAAATTTTTTATTTAAATGTGATTTGGTTTATTGCCTGTGGCATTAGAAACAAATATCTGAAAAAGCATGGATGAACTCTGAACATTTATTGAATTTTCTTCACTAATTCATTACAAGGTCACAAAACGAGCCTCACTATAATTTACTAAGTGTGTTCAGGGTTGCGAATGGCTATTATCTGTTTACTTACACAGAAGATAAAGATTATTATATACATTTGTACATTTCTCTAAAATGTATACAATGCCCAAGTTCACAAATGCATACATGCAACTTAATGAGAGAGTGAAATAAAATAAATTCAAATTATTAACATGGTTCAGATATGATCAAATAGTTGCCTCTATTTGATGGATTCTTGCATCCATCTCCATATTTGAAATAAATCCCAGACCAGGAGGTAAATATTGTCTCTTAGATTAGAGCATTAGGCAGAAACTAAACATACAGTATTTAGGACATTTCTCACAATTAAAGGACTGATTTTCTATGCTGTTTTACTTCAATGTAAAATTGAACTCTTAGGACACACCAAAATTTGGTAGGACAAACAATACAGACTGCAACATAGATGCAAAATGTAAGCTATCATACTGTGGTTACAGAGGGAAGAGGTGGGTGGGGTAGTAAATGAAAAAGGGGGCCAAATATAAGGTGATGGAAGATGATTTGACTTTGAGTGGTGGGCACACAATGTAATACACAGATCATGTATCATAGAAACATATACTTGAAACATATATGACCTCTTTAACCAATGTCACCCCAATCCATTTAATTAAAAATGTAAACTATCTAATTTAGCTATAATTTCAAAATGTTTGAGTATTAGGTGAAAATGTTATATGTCTAGTATGTTCTGATTATAGGTGAGGAAAAATACATTTAGATACTATGTGGATCCATTTATAATCTTACTTTCTTATATATATATTCTGATATAATTTATTATATATTTTTCTATAGATTTAGTTGTTTTAACTATGGACTTTAATACAACATTTATATTTTGAAATTAAAGTAGATGGTGTTAACATTGCTATTGAATCAGTTAATTTGCAGGAGAGAAAATGGTTTATGCTACTGAAATATCTGACAAAAGTTATAATTTTTCTTGACTGGTTGATGTACTCTTCTTAATAAGAAATTGTATTAATCCTCCCAATTCTTTATCCAGCTATTCTCCCAACTTGACATTCATATGTAGAAATTAGTGCTCTAGAGAGAAAAGAACATACTGTCTTGATAATTAATTCTAGGCAAATTTTCATGGAGAAGAGAGCAATAGCTATTGAAAATCACCCTTAGAATTTCTGCGTAGTTGATATCCAGAGTATTTGAAGGTCATGCACTAAGAAAACAAAACTATGGTTCTATTAATATAGTTTAAGTGTAATTGATAAAAGCTTACTTTTGATACTAGTGAATACAGAAGAAATAAATACAAACTCTAAAGTGTTTTTAAAGTTCTAAAGTCGTCTCTTTCCATGAATGATAAGGCAGGCAAGTCTGCTCCTGAGCAGTTTACAGATCTCCATTCTTTTGTATAACTTTCAATAATAAACAACAACACTAATATTAAGTTCAAATACTTAATGTGCAGTTCAAACATTTCAGTATATCATAAGCCAGGACTTGTGCTCAGGGCTCTAATGGCATTGGCACATTTTATTTTGATAATATGTAGTAGGTAGTATTATAGCTTTTATGAGTGTTAGCACGTATGTGATATGGACATGAGTATTATGAGAAGAATTGGTCTTGAAATATAGATTATTTGAACTCATTTGACAAGCATTCAATGAGCCCTCTTATAAGTAATAGACAAAAATAATGATTATAAGCTCTTGAGGCAACCTAAAATATGTTCAACACCTTTTATCTCACCAATTAACCACTGCAAAGCCACAATATTGTGTTCATAAAAGACAAGCAGAACGGAGATTTATGTTGGTAAATGTGGCTCACTTCCTTTACTTCAGTCCAATGAGAAGAAATCAGAATTGACATGAAATTGAACCTGCTGATACATAATTACAAAAATTTACAGGATATATAAATTTATCAAAGTAATCTGGGTTGGGTGATTGGAGAAATTGGGTGGGGATTTAGTTGAAACAATATTGGCCATGACGTATTAATTGTTGAAGCTGGATGCTTGGTATATTTACATAATTTTCTGTAATAAAATATTAAAAAATAGAAAAAACTACATTATTTTGCAATTTAAAACTGATGAGCTCACGTGCAGCCAAACAGTTTTTGCTTTTAATATTGTAGTTTAATTCAGCGAGTACCTGCATTTCTCTCTCAAATAAAATGCATTTAACATTCATACAATTGTACATTTTTATATTTGCCTTTGCCCACCTAAAATAATTGTGGCTAACAGCCATTTAAATTATTCATTGTATATCATGAAAATGTGATTATTCTTAAAACACATCCTGTGCTCTTTTAAATTGCTTTTCTCCATTCTCCAGTTGGCCCAGACCATTACTGAGTTAAATGTTCCTTAATGAAGAATACTGCCTCACTGAACTTTGCTTTGTCTGCAAATCAGAGGAATAATCTGGAATTCCTAAAGTCCAGAACTGAAGTTCAAAATGAGACAGCAAAATGCTAAAATTTTGTATCTCTTCACTAAGGGCCTTTTTCTGCAGGTTTTTTTTTTTTTTTTAATCTTTTTTCTTTAGGAATAATGCATTGTTAGAAGATATATTTTAAATCTACAAACCTGGATACAAATTAGTTTGTATGCTAATTATTCTAGAGGAGTTGGTTTTATCAATTAATACATAAATGATTTATGAATAGAAATATGCCCTATGAGGGGAGGGGGGCAAGAAAGACATAGAATCGTGTTTCTGCTTCTACTCCCCATTCCCCCCCAGCACTTTCTGTATGGAGGAGAAGCTGCCAATTACATTGTCTGAGTCCAGGGCATTGATAGGGTTATACTCTTTAGGTGAGATCAGTGTCCTAAAGCCATTGTGCTTCCTCCATCCTTTTCTATTTCCTACTTCCTTTGAGTATCATCTACTTCAAATCATGAAGGTTTGCCAAAGTTGGCTGTTCATATCTGGTGATCTCGCTTGCCCTTTGATTTTGACTTCTGTTTGGGAGGCACATGAAGGAAATAAAGCCAAAGTTTAAGAAACAGGGGAAGTAAGGGTTTTCATTACACTATGTACTGCGTCAGAGCCTTGGCCAGACCCTGTGCCACAGTGTGGGTTTAGCCTATGTGCTAATAACTTGGAATTTTCATTTGGACGTTTTTCTCTTCACATATCCTTCTCTTTATGGTGTGTGTGTGTGGGGGGGTGTGCGTGTGTGTGTGTGTGAGGGTGTTTTGTGCTTGTTCAAGTGAGAGCCATCAGAGGTGATTGGTGAAATGTTCCTGGTATCCTGGGTCAAAAATAACATAAAATTACCACCAGAATCCTTAACTCTACAGACTCTAAGTGCATATTCAGCAATGGCATTATGTAATGGCTGAAGACTTAATGGCTAAATTCTAATGTATTATAATAAAAAACTAATTATTTTAATGCAAAACTTTTCACTGTAGTGGTAAATATTCATGTAGTATTTAAATATGAAGTGAAATTAAATAGACATGTAATAATTTTATGAAATTATTCTGATGAGCAAATAATTATTCTTAAACTTGTGGGCTTGACCATGAATATATACGTGGTTGATGCAAACATACCAAATTAGAAGTTGAAAGATACAAAATCCAGAAACACTTTAAATTTACCTGTGTGTGCTTAAGCTTCTGGTTGACACAGCACTTCTGTAGGATGTGGAAATCCCTTCTCCTTCTTTGCTCCCTTCAGGTGCCAGGATTGATTGTGTAGCCTGCAGGAGCGTCATGCCCAGCTGTGTCCTTTTTCATTTCTGCCTTTCCCTTGCCTTTACCTTACAGTTAGTCACAAAGCAATCACATAACTCCAACAGTGTCAAATTGTAGCATTCCAAATGTCTCAGCTCCGCATCTCCACACTTCCCCAGACCTCCTGGCTGTCCGTATGATCAAGGACCCATATATGCCTAATCAAGTGCCTTTGTACAGAGACACTCATTTAGCTAAATTCTAATGTATTATAATAAAAAACTAATTATTTTAATGCAAATTTTTCACTGTAGTGATAAATATTCATATAGTATTTAAATATGAACTGAAATTAAATAAACATGTAGACACAATTTTTTGTAATTGATGAATGTAATAAATTAGCATTCTTTGAATATACAGTTTTTAAAATGAGAGGTTTATTTTTTCCTTCACTTTGGTAATGAGTTTAAACTTAATTTTAAATAGTAAATATGAGGCATAATCAAATATAAAGTTTGGATTTGGATTCCAAATGTAAAGTTCTTTTATCCACATTCATTCTCACTTATTTTTAACCTAAGCAATTACCCGAGTAAATAGACCTGAAATAAACAATCCGTCAACCTGTATGGATAATAGTTCTGAAAATCCTGTGGTGACCAAATGCATTGCACTGTTTAAAGTATTTTTTTAGACTTATATGGGGTGGGATGTATTTTAGGAATGTGGACACAGCAATCAGATTTTATATCTCTCAGATATACTGAGGACAGGGTAAGTGAAGTGTGCTGGTGGAAGATATAAACACAGGACAAAGGGAGCCACAGCTGGTCATTCCAGTACTTCAAAATATACTAATAAGTATTCATCTCTAAACCTACTACAGCTGCTGAGTAGGAATTCATGCTTCCTGTTTATATACTAATTATACAAAATTTTAAAAACTGGAAGTATGCACTTTATAATTGTGATGTCAGAGCATGCTCACCTTTGGCTTGGAGTATCAGGGTGTTCTCCATGTGGTAGGTATGATGGAAAGTAACAGAACTAATATGTAGAGAGTATTTATACAAGACTGGACACTTGGTTTTATTACTGGGAAATATTGAAGTTGTTTTTGATTCCACCAGTGCTTTATAAGTTGAGTTAAAGCAGTGGGTGTACTTACGCTTTAAGAACTGATATATTTGTTAGGAACTCTCTATCTGAGAAATGATGCTTGATATATGCACCTCACATCTGTTCATTTACATATTGCCATACCTATGTGGTCAGCTGCACCCTTAAAGTGACAACTGTTGGCTGTACTGTGAAAAATATGGGTTCTTCTTGGTTATTTTACTGAAAACAATTTTATGCCTATTGTTTATGAAAGGAGTATTAGCTCAGAGGATCATCTTTTATTCCCTGCTGTAATTGATGCTGACTCCAGCAGCTTCCGTCGGATCAAGCTGCTTGCTTCCCGTTTAGCATCCTTCCATTTACTCCATGCACAGGTTCCAGAATCATCTTTTTAAAGTACATATTGATCATGTTATTTTTCTTCTGTAAAGCCTCTTGTGGCTTCCCATGAATTTTAGAATGAATTCTAGTTCCTTACAGAGCATTTAAGAATCCAAATAATCTGCGGGCCAGTGTATCTCAGTGGTTGAACGTTGACCCCTGCACCAAGAGGTCACTGGTTTGATTCCCAGTCAGGGCACATGCCCAGGTTATGGGCCCGATCCCCAGTGGGGGCATGCAGGAGGCGGCCAATCGATGTTCTCTCTCATCGGTGTTTCTATCTCTCTCTCTCTCTCCCTTCTCTGTCTAAAGTCAATAAAGAAAAAAAATATTTTTTAAAAATACACATAATCTGAAACTAATTTATCTCTGTCATGTTTTGCTCTCCTGCAATCCCACTCTGTTGAACACATTAATTGCCTTATCAAATTTATTTTGAAGCTTTATCAGTCGGAGTTTAACTCTCTAGGTATTTTAACAAGAAAGATATTTAGTACAGGGAATTAAGGGACTGCAAAACTGATGGACATACTAAAGGCCAAAAACCAGATTCTAACTCGGGGTCCAGGAACTCCTACAACAATGAAGTTATTCACCAGGGCAGCAACTTCCTCTCATGTTTCACCACAGGAGCTAAGGTTAGAATCCAAAAGCCTCTACTAGAGATGACAACTGACTCCAAGAATGCTGAAGGTTAGGGAACAGAGAAACACTGCCCCTGAAATTGGGCTGAAATGTGGTCTCGGCTTCATTGTTTCCTCTCAGTTATCCTTTCCATCATCACTTTGGGGAAAATCAACTTTCTCTTTTGGGCAGAGAACACAGTCTCTGGGAGACAGTGGTTGTTCTTTTCTAAACCCTTCTATTTTATTTAGAGAGTTTATTTTTCAGATATAGCAGCATTTGATTACGTTCCCAAATGTTCATTATACCATATCATTATTCTAAGAGGAGAATGTTTTCTCTGGTAAACCAGTTAAAAGACAGATAAAGATAACTTAAGAGAGTGAGAGATCAAGAAACAATTCATATCTGAAGATTTGAATGTACTTTAATGGACTCTATTTCTGTTTCCGAATAATTGAGCACTGTAAGATCTAAGACCATCTGTGACTGGGCCACTTTATACATGTTATCTCTTAGTCTTTTTAACCACTTTCTATCCACCACTATTGTAGGTATTCTTATTCCAATTTAATAGATGAAGAACATTAATCTTAGTGAGGTAAAGAGATTGGCCCATTTGAATAGAAAAAGTTAGCATTCAAAGCTAATTTTGACTACTACCAAGGCTCTTTTGTTTATAAATAACATCCATTTTTGTGTTCAAAATTTACGCCAGTAGAAAACATTAAACATTGTAGTTTTGCATTGTTTAAAACTATGGAAGGAAGGTAAATGGAAATAAACATGTTTCAATTAAACTTAATATAAAGGTAATTCTAAGTATGCGTTATTGTGAATGAATAATTTATATAATTTTATTTCTATAACATTACATTGCATATATAAATGGTGTAGAGAGAATTATTTGGCAAGTACTACAGTTACTCACTGGGGAAAAACCATAGTATTTCATATTGTGGACAATTATTGGTACAATGTGTACTTTTCTTTCCCTTAATAATTACATGTTCCCTTTTGTCACATCTGCACAAGACAGACTAATTAAAGTACATTAGCTTCATCGTGCAAGGGACATTTGGCTTTAATTAACATTGGATAATAAGAAAGGCAATTTGCTCTATATGACCATTCATTATTTGATACACACATACACACACACACACACATACACAGTCTGTGCACAGAAAGGCAACTTAATGAAATGTTAGAGAGCTTCGCAATTTGAAGTTACACTAAATCTACCCAAAACATACAAAATTTTTTATGCAGAAAAAATTCCTTTCTTCTCTTTGACATTTGAGACAATTGTATTGTATTCTGTAAAATAATTTAAAACCAGAAGTCAGTTTTATAATGATTATTCCAAAGGTGAATTGGACAGTCAAACCACCTGGTGTTCATATTTCAGGAGCAAAATTCAGAACTCACTGGAGATTAAAATCACAGTGCATATTTATTTTAAGTTAGACCTTAAAGAAGCAAGACTGAAACCTTGGACTTATCTAATACATTTTAGTATAAAAGAAGTTTATTTTACAATTGAGTAAACTGTCAATTAGACTTATTTTATATAGGGTAAGAATGCATTTAGATTACCTGTGTGATAAACGAAGGTAACCTTATTACCATGTCAGGTGAATATTGATCATGTATATCAGTTAGCTTTTGCTGCATAACAAACCACTTCATATCTTAATGGTTTAAAATAACAACCATTTATTTACCTCATTCTGTGATATGGCATTTGTCTAGCCTTATCTGGGTAGTTTTTCTCATCTCAGTGGGGCTCACTCATGTGTCTGAGTTTAACAGTATAGCCAGCCAGGAAGTGGTTATGTGGTATGACTGCAGCTGGCAGAATGTCTCTGCTCTTTATCACCTCTCAGTCTTCAGCAGGCCATCTGGAACATGTTTACATGATAGCTGGCAGAGAGGGAATGACTCTGGAGTCCGGAGCCCTAGGTTCAGCATTGGCATGCTGTCACTTATACTACATTCTATTGGCCAACCAAGTCACACAGCCCACTGATATTCAAGAAATGGAAAAAGTCACTCCACTCCTTGAGGGAAAGAAATTCAAAGCCACATTGAAAGGACATGAACATAAGAAGGACTAAAGGATTATGGCCAGTTTTTCAACCTATTATACCACACTGGGAAACAAATTTTGTTTGTGAGGTAGCTCTCTTGATAATGAAGTGCCCTACGAACAAAAGTAGGTGTCAGAAAAGGAAGGTGTATAAATTGCTCCTCCAATTCCCAAAACTTTTCTCGATGTTGCTTCTGGCTCAATATAAGTATCTCCTATGACTCCTCAGTGAGATTTTATTCCAAGCATGTTAGGCTGCTGTTCAGCAGTTCCACAGTTTCATCAATTGAACTTATTTAACATCCAACTCTTTAATCTAATTTTTTTTTCTAATTCTCACCCGAGGATATGATTTTGTTGATTTTAGAGAGAGAGGAAGGAGGAGAGAGAGAAAGAAACATCAATGTGAGAGAGAAACATGGATCCATTGCCTCCTGTAGGTGCCCCGACTGGGGATGGAACCCACAACCATTTTGGTGTAGGGGAATACACTCCAACCAACTGAGCAACCCAGCCACCACCAAAATTTTTAAATATATCCTTTCTGCCCCACAGAAGTTGATTCCATGAGAATCTCTTATGAAAACCTAGATTATTATGTGCTTTTCACGGGGTGCTTTCATGTAGTAGTCTGTTTCTCACATTTGTAGTATTCTTTTGAAACTTACTTCATACTTTGATATATATTCTTTACATTTCAGATCTCCCCTGCATAAGACTCATTGCACTGAAAATGTCTTCTATAATTGGTTACACTTAATTATTACCTGCATTTGAATTCACTTAAAATATATATATATCAGACACATATATCAGATGTGTTTTAAATATTTGTTGATAATGATGATTTTATCTTCCCAGCTCCATTATAATACCCTGTAGGGTAAGGACAACATTGTTTCCATTGTAGCATTTATACAATTTACTACTCTAAGTATCTAATTGTTATTGGAGCTAAATTAATGTATGTCATCTGTCTCTGTCTAAGTGAGTGTATATGCACACACATACACATATGTAAATACATATATGCATAAATGCACACATCTATATATTATACATGTATGTACAAATGTGTGTGCATAGATGGTTATATAGATAGCTAAATAGCAAAGTAAGTAGATATTGACACTTAAATGACCAATTTTAATACCAGATATAATAACCAACATATTTTTAAAATTTCAACTTATTCATAGACTTGTATGTTATATTACTTTCCTCTTTTCACACCTTATATTTACTGATGAACAGTAATCAGCTATATGTATGTGCATAATTGTGTCCATGGTAAAATTTTAAAAATTGTTTTTGATAAGAATGACAATACATTTTATACTCTGAAATAAGAGTTAATAAAGGACAATGAAATGTGGAATGAAATAATAAGACTCTTGAAAATTAATGTACTGGTTTAAATTTTTATTTAATTTTATGCTCTGTGCATTAATGAGAATGAAAATGAAAGTTAGATTCTGCTAGAAAAAATGCCTAGTTGGCTAATTTTGAATCTATATAACAATAATATATAGGTATTATAATAGTCATGACTTTATTATACTTCAAAGCAATAGGAGTTAAAATATTATATTCCTTCAAAAATCAGATATATTAATTCATTTGTTTTAAGATTGAAAGGAGACCTATTTTTATCTTGATGATTTGTTGTTACATATCTCTGACCACACTTAAACTGTAACCCTTGCCTCCTTCAGAGACACTAATAGAGTAGCTCTTAGGAGCTGAAGCTCTTGTGTCAAATGACCCTGGGGTTAAGTCCCTGTTCTACCATTGAAATATTTTGGGGGAGAGGTTATATTGGTTATTAAAATTATATAGGTTTCAAATATATAACTCTAGGATACATCATCTGTATATTGCATTATGTGCTTTTGATAATAAGGTACTTAAACTCTTCTTGTGCTCCATTTTCTCATTTGTGAAATGTGAGTAAGAATCATACCTATTTTGATGGTTATGACTAAATGAAAAATGCATGCATTATAAAAATATGAAGATGATACAACTCAAGATGATGATGCAAACATCAGATGAACTCCCCTAACTTTCCTATGTATCATTGTGTGTGTGTGTGGGGGGGGGCGGTGTGCTTCATAAGAAAAATCAGTAAATTTTTCTTAGGCTTCTTTTATTTGTGAAAAATAGGAATTAAAAATAAGTACTTCCTGGTATTGTGCATGTACATTAATAGATAATATGTATCCTTGAACCTAGAATGGTTTCTGGTAAATCAACATTCAATAAAGTTTAGCTTTCTAATAACAAAAAAATCTTGAGGCCAAATTGTAGTGGTGGACTATATTAGTAGGATATGTAGTGAGAACATGGTTAGGTGAGTAGGAATAATCTATGGCCTGAACTATACATAGCCATGTGCCACAAGGGCCATGAGTGTTGGAACATGGTATGTTTGGCCAGAGGCACACATACAGATAGTAATATTAGTGGGTATGTATTCTAACATTTTAAAAATGAAAAATGAAAAAGTTTAAAAAGCTTGACATATCCAAGGTCATTAATTAGGTCTTATGATTCTAAACTCATGATTTTTTCCTCCACTATCCTACTCTTCCTTTCTCTCACACGTGCGCGCGCGCACACACACACACAGACACACACCTCAGTTAAAACATTTTTGTTTGAAACACACATAAATAAAACAATTTTAGTTTAAATTAACCTCTTCTGACCACTGATCTCTACCTCATATTGCTGATTTATTTTTACCTGTCAGTATATAACATAAGAAATAATTGGAATGTTTTTAAAACAAATGTATTTTAAGGAGGTCTTGGGCATTTATAAATCAAAACATCTATCATGATATTTACAAACTCAAATAAAATGGAAACTTCTATCATCCAAAAATTATAGCCCATTTGTAAAACAAATAATTTATGGGATCTAATGCATACTTCTATATACCCAAGTTATTTCTAATTACATTTTAATAATAAGCCCTGTTAGGCACTTGACTTTGAGTCTTATATGGAAGAGTTCATCCTTTCTGTTTTAAAAAAATAAGTTTTGCTTCCATTTTGTTTAATTAGTATAAGGATTCTCAAGACAGTAATGCATATAAAAATATACATTTTGTGGAAACCTCTAACTTCTCTAGCAAGACTAGTCTTCTGTTATCATCCACCCCACCAGTACACAGAGCAAAGATTTTCTGTCTCCTCAACAGTGAACTCTTACATCATCATGTCCTCCTCTGCTTTCCCTGCCTCCTTCTGGTCCCAACAAGAGCCAAAGGGTTATAGCCACTTATAATCAGTCCCCAGCCAGCTTCCTTGTCTTTATCTCATCATTACAGCACGATGACAACAGCAGCAAAAGTCCTTACATGGTTTTGACTCCTAATCACTGGTAAATGATAAGCCATCCCAAACTGCAAAAGCTAGACCCATACCAAGGACTCCTGATCAGGAAATACAGGATCCAAAACAAGAAATAAGTCTTGATTCAAGATTAAGATTTGGAGAGAAAGCTGAAATGTAAGGACAGCCTTCTTTATAATGGGAATCAACAGCTAACATCTGAGGAGATGTCTCATGGGTTGCTATGTCAAGTTCCTATGACAATGAGGCAGCAAGATTTACCACAGCACAACTCAGGACATGCATGACTGCAAGTTACTATGTCATCAGAGTATATCATCCTCAAAGGAGATGTGAATGATCAGATGCAATCCAGGAGAAATTTTACCCACCACATTTCATTCAAGTACCAGAGAACATGTCCACTGAAGAAAGAAGATTTTGCAGAATGGACTTTAAAGTAAGTGGACTGTCAGCTCTGATGTGCCTTACTATGTAAATGGAAGACCAGTTTAATCAGATGATAGTCACAAAATGATAGTGTCTTGGAAGGGTTTTCATTCACTCATCTTTGATGTGGGCAGATCTTCAAATGTTGAGACTCATGCATGTGTTGCCAACACAGTAGGATAAGCTACCTTTACTGTGCAGCTGCACATCCTTGCAAAAGAACATCGACACCAGTGTTTATCTGCAAACCACAGAGCAAAAATGTGTTTGAGGGAAACTCTGGGAAGCTAAAATAGAATGCCAGATCTCAGTTGTACCTCTACCAAAGCTGTTCTGCCAAAGAAATAATGAAGTTACAACTCTACACTGAGTTGTATCATTATAACCAGGATGTACCACTATGACCAGGATAACTCTAGATTTGTTACTTGTAAAAGGTATAAACAAGGAAGATGATGGGTGATATAGTACTGTCTGCATTTGATGAAGTGATTGGCCACCTGTGACACAAGCTTAGATGTTACAGCTCCTCTAAAGCAAACTCTTCCAACTCCTAAGCAGGTACATGTTCAACCAAATTTCAGCAAATATTTAGCATTTAATATGAAAAGTTTGGATGTGAAACAAGCTTTTAACTCAGAAGAAGTCTTTCAGCATCTGACAGCTCAATCTGAACTCTGTAAAAGTGAAAATTTTGTATAAATCTACCAACACTGGAAAACACAACTGCACTATTAGTAATACATTTGATTAACTATTTGAAATAAATCCATGGCTATATTAACAGATTATGACTTCAATTAGGTCGTATAACTGACATGCACATATATACATAATGTACATAAGCATATACACATAATGTAGCTGATTATACACATATGTATGTGTATTTATAATATTAAATCTTAAAATTAAATATTATAAACGTGTATTATAATATTTATCTTTTGACTCTGGAACATTTTAGCTACTTGTATGGTTTGTGAAGCCTACGGAAAATTTGGATTTGTAATTGTAGAACACTATATTAAAATGTGAGATTTTAATATTTATGTCATACACATTTAACAGTTGCAGGTTATGAATTAATACCAACTTTTTAAAAAACACATCTAACACTTCCAATAAAGTTTTTTAGTACTGCTTTTTAAATAGTGTTTAACCCATTTTCTGTTATACTTGTTAACATGGTATACATTATCTGAATGTTGCATAGTTCTATTTCAAACGGGAATAGAATTTCAAATATTTTAAATAAACAACTACAACAAAAAGAACATACATTACCTCTCACACAAAAACAAGTAACTATTTATCTAAGTGATTTTTTTTTTAGGGAAAAATATCCAAGAAAGGAATTATGATTAATTTTAATCTTTTCTATGAGTGTAAGTTTTTTCTTCTTTCAACTCAATTCATAATTTTCCTACTACTTTATTTTCCATCAGATTCATTTTTTTAAACAAAGTATATTTTAGAGAGCTTTATAAATTGTAACTTCTCAAGTTAAGAAAGCTAACAATGAACCTCAGGAAGAGACTAAGTATAATAATGTCAGATAAATAGACATCATCTGATTTTTAGATTTGCTGACCCTTAGAGTTATTACATCAAGATGCTAGCTTTATTTTTTTTCCTGCAAAAGATTATATGTGGCTGACTGCTGAAATCAAAGCATACATACTTTTACTTTAATTTCTAATTCCAAATTATGTATAACAAACATAACTTACATTTTAGTGGCTAGGAGAGAAGGTGAATAATTTTGTTTGTTTATTTTTAATGTTTAATGGGTCAGACAATATGATGCTTTTTATTTATTATTTTATTTGGCTTTCAAAAATATTGCACGATAAATGTCATCCCCACTTTACAGAAGAAAAACTAAGACTTAGAAAACTGAAGTCACTTGTTCAACAAGATGTATCTGTGACTGGAAGTGCTAGGATTGTTTCCTACCTGGCATGATTCAAAAGGAATGTTCTGATGTCATGCAGCCTTCTTAAGACATACTTTTTAAATTTTTATTTGAGTTCTTAAAGTCATATTTTCAAAATATGGTTATAATAGCTCAGCTCAAATTCAAAGGGCATTGACAACCAAGAGATTTATGCAAACTCAATGTTTTAAGTCATATTTGTAGGTAATTTATGAAGCTATCCATAGCTTTGTGAAAGGCAAGATAATCTGTTACATTTCATTTGGGTACAGTACAAACTAATAAAAGAAAAGGTAATTTTTATTTTAAAGTGTCTCTCCCTCATTTTCTCTTGTATATGAAATAGAAAATTCTATTTCTCCAGCTCAAATAGATGGAGTTCAAGTTAGGTGAACAAAACCAGCAGCAGAGACAAGGAGCTTTATTAGATTTTCCAGAGCCTTTGTAAGAATTGTTATATGTTCCCAAGGAGACCAAAGTCTTCAAACAAAGATAAAATGGATGAAGGTTAGTATTAAAAGAAACCTTCACAGGGATATATGTTAATTGCTCACTTTCAACTAATAATTCAGTCTAACTAAAAACTGAATTTCAAGATTAGCTTAATAGTTGAGCTATTATGTAATATACTATGTTATAATATTTATTATAAATAAAAATTTAAAAAGTTATCTGCATTTTTTATGAGATTCTGCTCCATTTTATGACACAAACAGGGGCTTAAAAATGAATAGCTCCTTTTCGATCATGTGCTACTTTCAGAAATATATAAGACATAAGAGTATGTAATACGCATGGCAATTGGATTTTTCTTCCTCAGTGGAAAACATTTACATTATTTTTATTTTCATTTGCATTATAATTTTATAAATTTGCATGTTAAAGTTCTGAGTAAATTAGTAATTTACTAACAAGTTATTATTAATGTGAAAACATTTACTTTTCTCAGAAATCTTAGTTTTTTATTTTTATCAAATATTTTTTTTTTTAGTATATAGTTTGCTCCTGTCTGTGGTTAGCTTCATTTTTTTTCAAGTCTTTGAAAGGATGTGGACACATGAATTTTAACCAGTGTAAGTTTGTGGTTGGTTTGCTAGCCATTACTTACTAATGTAGTTGGCCTCCAAGAATATTATTTGAAAAAAAAATTCATTACATTTGACTCAAAATAATTGCATATATGGACATACTTATTTTTATGTCGCCTAAATTGTACATTGAGCATAATATTAGATGGTTATATAAGTTTATTACTTGGGGTTCTTTTCAAAATGCAATTCTTGTATTTACTTTGTAGGATTCTATTTTTTCCTTTCCTTACATTTCCTTTCTTTTCTCTTTGTTCTCCTTTTCTTATGTCTTTCTCTTTTTTCCTGAAATAGATATGCAACTCTAAGGATATTTTTAGACTGATAATTATAGTTCACTAAATTTTTTTAAAAGTTTCTATGCAGATGGCAATACCTGAAAAACCTTCAGTAGTAAAAGTGAGAGTCCTCTAATTATTGAGGTTGAATCTAATCACAGACTGCCGTGGAAAATTTTGTCCTGATGCTTCCTATGTATTCATAGTTAAATAAATTCATAAGAGGCCTTGATTTTAGGGGTGTCAGTTTGGGGATGTAGGATGTACAATAGTAAAATATTAAAAGGTGAAAGGCTAAAGAGTTCATATGCCCATTTGATATCATTTAGTGTCATATATTTTTCAGTATCAAAGTTGATGTATTTTATTAACTAATATCATAAACCCTGAATCATCTGCTAGCCTTCTGCTACAATCTTCTCTTTGGGGTTACCATTTCTAGTACTATAATAATAATCTATGGGTTTTGAGAAATTTCTTCAAACTATAATTATGATAAAGTCATGGGACATGGCAGGCTATGTAATTTAATGGATCGGTGAACATAGAACATAAACTCTAGTTTTTTTTTAATTACCCTCTAGAAGTTTCTTTTAAAGTTTATGAGACCTTGTCTACATCTATCTGTTATAAAAATGAATGGTTTCCACCAATCACATTCACCAAAACCTTGACCTATTTGAAAAATTCTTGTACTCTTTGATCCCACATTATCTTCAATTTATCTGACCTTCCTCCCATGCTTATGAGAATAAATTTTTATTTTTATTCCAATGGAATGTTATAGATACTTCTATCTGTACTTATATCAATGTGCTATAATTATATATGTATGTTCTTTTCTCACATTTTTCAGGGTGCACTTATTGAGGGCAAGGGCTTTCTGTCACTTTTTAATGTATTTATTTATAAGCTGAAATGTACCTGAAGAATTTTTCATTTTTTCTAAATAAATTTTGATCCATACTAGGAGCTCAGTTAATATTTGTTCAATTGACTCTATCCCCTTCTTTGACTACAATGATTATACGTATTAGATAAGATACAGCTTTTCTCTAAGGGAACGCTTTTTCTAGCCTTTCTCTCAAGATACTAACAACATATGCTTGATTTCCTTGAAATTTTGAGTCCCTGTCATTCTAGGACAGATAATTATTTGCATAAATCATGTTCATTTTCTTATTATTAACACCAAGCAATTTTTTGGGGATGGACAACAATATGTCTGGATAAGTTTCCTGCTTTGTCAACTTTTCTTGCAACTAGGGGTGGCCTATGCTGCATTATTGCCATTGGGACGTAGGCAGGAATTGTTAAGCTCATGAAATCATTTTAAAGGAAGAAAAAGTCAACTGTTTTGGGTTTTTGCTTCTTGTAGTTAAAGATATTTGAGTAGGAAGATAAAAGCCTATTTCATGAAGCTGCTATGTCACCCTGACCTGCTCTAAATATTTATTTGGTAAAACAAGTAAACCTAATTGGAGTAAAATATGTATATATTTCATGAAAATAATTTTTTTAAATGGTGTAGTGAATAGTGCATTTTAATAAAATGAAAAATTTCCAAATCTATTTTATAGTTAACAATTATATTTTAAAATTATTTCAGCCTGATTTAGTAAGAGAGAGAAATGTTTTCAGTTGTGTTTTTATGAGATTTCATAATAAAATATTATCTCTTATATTCTTAAGAATATTATTCATAATATTTAGTAATATGACTCACAAGTAGCATAGAATGTATATTTAAAAATGTTTAAAATGGATATATAGATATTTAATTTATTGAAATAAACTAGCACAACTAATGTCAAAAGGATGTTAGTAGGGACTTTATTTAACAGAAAATAACCAATAAAGCACTAATCTCCATCATCAAATTAAATTGTGAAAAATATTACTTGCAATGGAAAAGCTATTCCAGTAGCTGTAGGGAACTGAAACTATTATAACGAGGAAATTTTCAAATACCATAGGAATAGAAGGGGAACCCATGTAGATATCACATTAGATCCTGTCTGAAACGTGGACAGCATGGTGACTCTCTAAAACATCCAAAGAGATACTGTGCTGTCATAACGTATACTCTGAGAAGAAAGCTTGACAACCTCTCTCTGAAGCCTATCCTGTGCTTAAAAATTAATAGGAGTCTATTAGTCTGTGTGTTCTAGCAGAATATCCTTTATATTGTTTGATCCCATTGCCATATAGGAAATATGAATGAGTCTTTGTTCTCAGAATAAACCCATTTTGAAAATTATAAACTATTATTTGGTCTCTTAAATATGTTGTTTTAAGAAATCTGAATTAATTTTCTATTAAAAAATTTTAAATTATTCTACTTTCTCTCAACGTTCTCTCCAAATAACTTTTTAAACATGAGGCTAATAAAGGACTATATAAACCCTAACTGAATATTATAATTCTAGGCTTACATATAACATGAAGGAAAATTTGAATTAGCCCATCATACTATCACCAAAAATCATCACTAAGTAGTCTCTAGCTTCTTCATGGATTATTAATGAAGGATTATGTACTTTTCTCATTTCTAAATTAACCAATTAAACTTTTTACCCATTGTTTCCTATATCCTGCTTTTCCTCTCTTTTTCACACACTAGTCCTCTGCCTATTTGAAGACTTGCAATGCTCCCTCTGAAGACGTCTTTCTATTCTTTAGGCTAAATCTCAGTCACCTCAAATGTCTCTAATATGAAAAGGGTTCAATTCTTTTTTCAATGGAACAGTGGCTCTTTTGGAACAAATATGCATTGTTAAAACTCTTTTTTTTTTTTTTTTTTTTAAGTATATCCCCTCCCACCTCCAAGACCTGAGAACTGCATGCTTACAGTTGATTGCTTGGTCCCAAATGTGGTACCTGACATGAATCACAATTTTGTTTTTTGAGAACTCTTAATTCTTGCTCTTGCCAGCACATGCAAAGCCTTTAATAAACATTGCTGAGCAGAGAAATGAATGGGTGAAGGAATAAAACAATATATTAGTTTAATATGACCACCTCCAGATAAAACCCAGTTGGCTTCCCTTCATATTTGCAACCCTTTCTAACGAGAAGAATATTTTAAATTATTCATTACAGAATTCTCCTTGAGAATAATGGGAATTTCACATTTTGTTTTTTGGAAGTTACATTCTGTTTTAATCGGGGTTATTTTTCTTCATCCCCAGTCTTCCTTTAGCTCCCCCATTCCCTATTATTTTCTTAGTTCCCTGACCTCAGTTCAGGCATCTGACCTCTAGATACTAATAATCTTGTGGGAATGTAATTTGCCCAAGTCAATATGTTTAAATCTATATGTCTCTTTCTTAAGGCCCTCTTTTCTTATTTGGACTCAGGCTTCCCCAAATACTATTTGTTATGTCCTTTTCTACCATAAGAGCATTCTTCTGGACAGAATAGTCAGACATAAAATGGAAGCTGAGGAGTTAATTGTGTTTTCTCTCTTGTTTCCTTTAATTACAACATTTATCCCAAGCTGCAGACAGATGAATTTCTTATGTTTCTGCTTTTTGGGAGGGTAACTCATTACACACTTCAGCTTCCTAGTTTATTTTCTTATATGTTAATGATAATCATCTATCTTGCATCTGAGACTCACCATCTCTTTCTATAATGATTTTACTTCTTTCTCCCTCCTTTTATTTCAACTCAAATAGTTTGGTGTTTCTCCAAACTCCTATTTTTGGCATATGTTGACATCGTTTCTAATAATTTTATTTAACATAGTATTCTTCTTTATTGCTTCATTTTTTTTTCTGTTTTCAATCTCTTCTTTGCTAATTTACGTTTGCATTCAATGTATATCTTATTAAGTAAATAAGTTTTTACCTATGTGCACATTCAGTGGCTAATCAGATGGATTTATTTATTTAACATTTAATTTATTGAATAATCTTGATTGAACATCAACTGTGTATAAGAATTTTAGAAAGTCAGATACATAAAAATAAAAATGACAAAATCCCTGACCTCAATTATCTATTATAAGAAAATAGGATAAACTTTGAACAAAGTATAATATGTGTGCTTCTCTCTGTTAAAATAATTTATCCTTTTCTAGATCTTATTCTTATTTTTCTGACTTCACTCGGTTAAAATATAAACTCTTAGAATCCATTTCTCTCTCAGATTGAGTTTGATGCTCAACCTTTGCGGTCTGACAACACTCCATGCATAATATAGCTAAGCTACTTATCATGAAATATCATAATGTCTGCCTTGCTTGTCCATCCCCCTTAGGGCTGTGGGCTCCTGGAATGCACAATACATCTCTGTATTCCTGGTGCTTAGAATGCAGCGAAGACACTCAATACATTACTTTAGAGTGCTCAGATGAATTAATGACTATATACTGTAATAAAGGTTTTAGGTACACACCATTGGCAAGATGGATGAATTATTTTCATTTGCACAATATTTTTTCTTTGCTTTTTATTAGAATGAGTTCTTCATTTAGCTTATGATCATACTTTTTCATTTGTCCTTGTGATACTTAAGAAATATCTTTATCAAATTTAAGGAACGCATTTTGTGGAATAGAGATTTGACAATGATTTATATGCTCCTTCTTAGAGTTATAACATGTTCCAGGCTGAATTAATCCTTAGATATTTTGAATATTATTATATTATTCTACCAAATTATGATTTAAATTAGATTCCTGTTTATAATTATATGAGCCCCACCCAAATAAAACTATCTGTTGGTTAGATGAGTATCATGACTGTCAGCCCGAGATAAATGGAGATCTTATATTAATATTATCATATTAATTTTAATTTAAGAAAACCCTTTTAGCAGTTCTCATAAGAAACCCTTCAGATAAACACCAGGCCCAACTTACTCAGTCCTGAATTGTATAATTGTTTCTTGCATATTTTATATCCCACTAATAGCATCATTAAGTTGCCAGCTCAAACTTAACTTGTTGCTACACATTATTCTAAATGTCCATTGTGGGATGTGCTTTTGTAATTTTCTGTCAATGAGATAACTGAATGGAAGCTCTCAAGAAACATAAGGGGCTACATGGTCTGATATTTGGAGAGATCAAAATGAAAAGTTGCTAAGATGAACAAATTAGTTTTATCTTTTATGAATATAAATCTAAGAGATATATTTTAATTCCCAAGATCTAATATTATCACGGAAAGTGTAAGTAATGAGCAAAGTAAAATGATGCTGATTCATCCTAAAACTCAGTTGTGCCCCAGATTTAAAAATGAAATATATTAAGATAAAAAGATCTATTTGTTTTGTATCTATCTTCTTCAAATATTTATAGTTATATATCTCAATATTGTCATTTTCAAAATAAAGCATCTGGATATCCTGAAGCTATCACTGAATTAACCTAGTTTCTGCCTAGCTACATTTTAAAAATCAATATGTAAGTTAAAAATCAGTAAAGAAAGGTAACTCAGGCCTGCACAGAATGATTTTCATTAGCTCAGAGGTTTGGAGAAACTATTGGAATACCAACAATTTCTGAGCACTTGATTCACATGTTGAGTAATGGGACTTTTTCTCATCTTATTGGCAGCTCCTTGATAAAGTCAGTGGTATTTTAAGAGAGAGACTGCAGGAGAGTTAAATTACACATTAGATTAAGAAGAAGAGCTGATGCAAATAGATTGTTTAGATGTCTAATTCTTTATCCAGCTCTGAGCACAATGTTCTGTCTAGCAGAAACGGAAGATCAACTTTGAGGATAATTAAACATTTTCTGCTGCCAGAGAAATTATCTATTAATGGGATAAAGTGCCACCGAGCATGTTCCTGTCTTGAGGTTTCCACAAATATAAGAGACAATAAATTTAGGCAGATTTCCTACACTGTCTTTTAATTAAAAATAAGTGTGAATAAAATTAGATATAATTAGTTTTCCTGTCCTACTGCCTAGAAAATAACACTAATATTGATACTACTACTAACAAAAAAAATGTAATTATACTATAGAGCACCTTTCTTTATACAGAAATACATGAAGGCATATTTTTAGCTTATGACATTTTGCTTGATGAACCTATAAGCACAACAGTCTTTTATTAGAGTCATAAATTTTGCTAATAACTTCTATTATTAGGTTATATGTTTTTATTTTGTTTAATACTAAGTGCTTTATTTTCTTGTGTAATAGAATATATTTTATTTTATTTTACTTATTTATTTTTAATTGAATTTATTGGGGTGACATTGTGTTATTGGTGGGGTATATTCCGTGTCCCCACCGATTGCCAGTGGAAGTGGGCTTCTTGGGTTGCTGCTGAAATAAGAATGTCCGGAGGGACCCATGGGAACATGAGATATTGTGGAAAGTTTTATTTCTGTGGAATTAAACCCCTGAGTTTCCAAGGCCCATTGACCTCTGTCGCGTTAAGGAAAAAGTCCCAGCAGAGCTAGGGTTAAAGCCACTGCCCAGAGCCTCTGTTCCATACTGAAGCACAGTCCAGTCCAGCTAGCTTAGCTTGTGTTCCCAGCTGCAGTTCATTGTGGGGTCCACATGGCTGTGGACCATGGGGTTTCTAGGACCACAGGGCTATGGAGCGAGCACAGGCGAGTGCAAAGAAGCAGGAGCAAAGCAAGAGGAGAGAGAGAGAGAGAGAGAGAGAGAGAGAGAGAGAGAGAGAGAGAGAGAGAGAGAGAGAGATCCTTTGTCTGCGGATTTTAACATCTAAGATTTAGTGTGCGTTCAGTGGCTCCACCCCTTAGGCCCATGATTCTTGTTCCAGGTTAGACTGACAGGCAAGCACCTTTCCTATGTCACCTTAACTTCACTGCTGGTGAACCCATCTTCCTTCCCCCAGTGATTTGCAAGGAATGGACCAGTGGTTCCCTGGGGAGTATAAAGTTGCAGCTTCATGGTGAAACTGCCCAGATGACCATGTAACTATCTAATTACAATGGAACAACTGGTTCACAAAACCATACAAGTTTCAATGTACAGCTCAACAAAATACCATCTGCACTGTGCATCCTGCACCTATCACACAAAGCAAAGTCTCTCTCACCATTTATCCCCTCCTTGCCCACCTCCACCTAAACCCCACCCCTTTTCCCTCTGGCCGTCACTACACGGTTTTCTGTGTCTATGTGTTATATATGTGTGTGTGTGTGTTTTCCTTAATACCTTCACCTTTCATCCAGCTCCCCAATCCTTCCCTCTGACATCGATCAGTTCCATGTATCCATGCCTTTGTTTCTGTTTTATCTGTCAGTTTATTTTGTTCATTAGGTTACACATTTAAGAGAGGTAATATGCTATTTGTCATTCTCTGACTGACTTATTTCACGTAGCATCATGCTTTCCAGGATCATCCATTCTGTCACAAAAGGTAAGATTTCCTTCTTTTTTTACAGACAAGTAGTATTCCACTGTGTAAATGTACCACAGCTTTCTTATCCATTCATCTACTCATGGGCACTTGGGCTGTTTATAGATCTTGGCAAATGTAAATAACACTGTTATGAAGATAGGGATGCATATATTCTTTTGAATTCGTGTTTTGGATTTCTTTGGATATATTCCCAGAAGTGAGATCACTGGGTCAAATGTCATGTCCATTTTTAATTTTTTTGCGGTAACTCCATACTGTTTTCCACAGTGGCTGCACCAGTCTGCATTTCCACCAATAGTGCATGAAGGTTCACTTTTCTCTGTATCCTCGCCAGCACTTGTTGTTTGTTGATTTATTGGTGACAGCCATCCTGACAGGCTTGAGGTGGTATCTCACTGTGAATTAAATTTGCATCTCTCTGATGATTAGTGGCATTGAGCATTTTTTCATATGTCTATTGATCATCTGTATGTCCTCTTTGGATAAGTGTCTATTTGTATCTTTTGCCCATTTTTTGTTTGTTTGTTAATCCTTACCCCAGGATATTTTTCCATTGATGTTTAGATAGAGTAGAAGGGAGGCAGGGAAGGAGGGAGGGAGAGAGAGAGAAAGAAAGAAAAACATCAATGTGAGAGAGACACATCGATTGGTTGCCTATGGCATGACCCTAGCAGGGACTGGGGATTGAGCCTGCAACCCAGGTACATACCCTTGACTGAGAATCGAGCTAGAGACTTTTTGGTCCTTGGGAGGATTCTGTAACCACTGAGCCAAACCGGCCATGGCCTTTTGCCCATTTTTAAATTGGGTTGTTTGTCTTCTCAGTGTTGAGTTGTGTAAGTTCTTTATATATTTTGGAAATTAACCCCTTATCAGATGTATCATTGGCCAATATGTTCTCCCATACAGTGGGTTTCTTTACATTTTGTTGATGGTTTCCTTTGCTGTGCAGAAGCTTTGTAGTTTTATGTAGTCCCATTTGTTTATTTTTTTCCTTTGCATATGGTATAAGTTGGTGGTTTAGTTTCATTTTTTTGCATATATTTGTTCGATGTTCTGGAATGAGATATATTTGTAAGACATTAAAGCAACCTGGGAAAAATAGCTTAGTGGATTTAAAGAAATAATTTTTAACTACATGCATTCACAAATACTTCCCATCTTTATTCTATCTAGCCTTATTCTCCTAATGCCCTGAACTGAGCAATCTTTTCACTTCCATCAGGATCCACCTTTTATAAATATTGCCAGTTTTTACTCTCTCTCTCACATCTGGTGTCTTTACTTACCAGCTAAAACTCCATAGTTAATTATTAAAATCACTTTCCCCCATTTACTCTGTTTCCTTACCCTTTTCAGCTCATGTCAATATCTGGCAAAATCTCAATTCTAGTTAATTCCATGTTCTCTCTATTTGTGAATGAACCGTCCCAACAGACATGGCTGGTGGAAATTACTATTGGTCTCATTCAAAATTTATAAGATAAGAAATATCTTTTGCTTGTTGTAATATCACAAGTGCCCAGAGGAACACTTAGAATACAGAAGGAGCACAATAAATATTTGTTGAATAAATACATCGATGTTGAATTGTCCATTAGTGTAGCCCAGCAAACCCACTGTTTCCGTTGCTTCTTTTCCTAGCCTGGTTTTCTTGCCTTATCTTTTCTCTCAAAACACTAACAGTTTCTTCCCATCCTAACTTTCAGCTAATGATATTAGCTATCATTTTTCTGAGAAAAATAGGACAACTATAAGAGAACATAAATTCCAACTACTTCTAAATCTAAATACAATGATGGTTTAAAAAAATACACTAGAAACTGATGGAATTAACATTATAGAAGATTTGAAATATAGAAAAAAAATTTTAAACAATGAATAAAAACAAGGAAAACTTGAGAAATACATTTGCAATATATGTAAAAAGATATAAATATTTACACAAAAGCCTTTGAAAATTGTGTACAACAGAAATAATAAGCTAGAAAATAGGTGAAATTTTGTATGAAAAATAATTCAAGATGATAAATATGCAAATAAAGAGTTATTTAACCTCACTAATAATCAAAGTAGGTTTAAATGTTTCTCACTATTATATTGATGATGATTAAAAATATAGAAAATGCTCAGTTTTTGTAGTGGAGTCAGGCTGTGAAAATACCCAGATGAGACAAAATTTAACATGCTTAAGGTATGGAAACAGATCAGTATTTCTGGAATACATGAAATGAAGGAGACAAGTCATTTGGGCTGTTGTAGGCTATGGGATGGAGTGTGGGTTTATTTAAAAGTAAAATGGGAACATCTTTGAAGTTGTAAACAGGCGAGTGACAGTATTTGTTTAAAACATTGAAAGAGCCCTGGCTGGTTTGGCTCAGTGGTTAGAGCATCGGCCTGTGGTCCAGAGAGACCCATGTTCAGTTCCCGCTAAGGGCACGTACCTCAGTTACAGTTTGTCCCCGACCCAGGTTGGGTCGTGTGGGTGGCAGCCAGCCGATGTGTCTCTCTCATATTGATGTTTCTCTCTCTCTTCCTCCCTCTCTCTCTATCTGAAGATGAATGCAGAAAGTCCTCGGGTGAGGATAAAAACAAACAAACAAACAAAACATTGAAGATCACTATGACTGTGGTGTGGGATCATGTGGGTTAGCTGGAGTGCAGTGACTCATGGTGTTAACATTGCTGTGTGTGCAAGGTCATGATGTCTGGACCAACACAGTAGCTGAAAATATGAAGAGAAGAAATGAGAACCATCTGGGAAGCCAACATTTTTAGAACTTGCTGTTGAAGTAGATCTACAAAGTAAAGGATAGAGAAAGCAGACAATATTTTTCCAAGAGAATATTTCATAAATGACAGATGTGGGATTTGAGCCTGACTCTAATAATGTCCCATATAAATTCATGGTGGTAGATATATTGGGATGTGAAAGAAACTTAAACTTCAGTGTCCTTCACTTACTCAGGTGCGTTCAAATGCACCGAGGTTGCCCTAGCACTGTGTTCTCATGGTACATGCTTCTGTAAAAATATTTTAGCAATATTTCAGTCCAGTGTCTTTCTGTTCATACTCCTCCTCCTTCCCTATTCTCCTTAGAGTGGGTGTGATCAAAATAGCCTTAAAACCTCCCCTCAGCTTAACCGAAGGTTAGAGAGTCATCTTCCTGACTCTAGACACTGAACTCAATTTTGCTAGAGCATTTGTTTCAGAATTGTAGGTTCTCTAACTGTCCCTTCGGTAAATATTTTTAAAAGCCTCTTACCTGTTTTACAACCCAGAAATGTTTTTCTCAAGGACCCTGGATCCATTTCTGTATGGAATGCAATCACCAAGGAAGATGGTATACCTGTTTCTCCATCTTTGTTGGGGGATGGGGATAGGATCCAAACTTTGGTGGACACTTGCTCTAAGGTGTAAAACTACCTTCTGTCATGAGGATATGAGAAAGTTTACTTTGCTTCTCGGTAAAGCCAATTAGCAAACACAGATGACCTTCCCACCTCAGCTCTTAAAACTTCTCGTGCCCTTTGTTTCAGTGGAGTGGAGTTCACGTTTCAGTGGAGTGGAGTTCAGATTGCATTCTGTTCTCTCTGATTTATTGCAATAGCCTTGAATAAAGTTTTCCTTGCTCATTTAACTTTGTCTGATATAATTTTTGTTTTAAGAGGTACCACAGTCATTTAGGGGTCCAACTAAAGGAGAGTTAAATTGGAGTGATCCACATTAATTTAGTTTTGGAGTGTGTGTGTGTGTGTGTGTGTGTGTGTGTGTGTGTGTGTGAAATTGCAGGGACTTCTTCTGTATATACTTGAGTTATTGCTGGCAAGTTTACACAGGCTAATAAGGACAGCAGTAAGATTAAATTTCATTCTGGCTGATATTGATGCTAATGAGTTTAACAATATACAATATCAACTGCCTTAGGTTTAGTGATCTATCAACAGATCACTTTTTATTTTAAAAGCATTCTGGCTCTGGCCGGGTAGCTCAGTTGGTTGGAGCGTTGTCCTAATATGCCAAGGTTGTGGGTTCAATCCCCAGTCAGGACATATAGAAGAAGCAGCCAATGAATGCATAAATAAGTGGAGCAGCAAATCAATCTCTCTCTCTCTTTCTCTCAAATCAATAAAAAATAACTTTCTAAAAGCATTCTGGTTGATCCCTAATCAGTTTTAGAATTGACCCATCTCCTTATCTGACTCTACATTACATGTATGTCCCAATTCTCTTGTCCACTTCTGTTCCACTCATGTACTTTGCCTCGCTCTGTCTCTGCTTGACTGTGCCTTCACTCATGTTCTTGCTTCAGCCTAAAATGATGTGCCCAATCACATCTTTATGGTTCTTATGAAATTATAGCTGAAAGACACAAAACATTGAAAATGATAACAATAAAACAAGCCAAAAACATTAAAAGGATGATTTAATCAACAAATTGTGGTCTCTTCAAAAAATATTTAAGGTTAGACTTTGCACAAGAAAGAAAAAGTCCTGTAATCTTAATGTTCATACATGAAAGAAACTCAAAAAAGGTATTGCCAAATTTGGAAACAACCCTAGAATTTATATGACATTTCCATTAACAAATGTGAAGCTAAAAGAAACTTTTCTAAATAATACTTAATAATAAAAGTCTGTATTGACCATGCTAGAAGAAAGACTGAATTATATTTTTTCCACATTGATAGTGATATTACAAAATTGTTTTAATTTGACTGGCATTATAGAGATAGTGAGACAGTCATTTGGTAAAAATATATTTTTCTGAATTATGTGATCTTGTAGTATTTGCAATTTTCTGAAATTTGCTATTTATTGTGATTTATATAGTCACTTTGGAACTTAATTTAACAATTGTAATTCTTCCTTTTTATGACAGAGGACACAAAATTTGATAAGCTTCAAAACCTAGATACATCTCTAATTTTTCTTCTAAAGCAGTCTGTCTTAGTATATCAGACAGCATTTTATAAATATGATTCCTTAGAGGAGCAGACAGCTTTTAAGAAGGAAATGGAGAAGGTTTCTGAAATTTCAGTGGGAAGTGATGTTATCATTTTAAACTTATGGAGCTGGTCAGAGAGCAGACCTAGTTTTGGGATCAATGAAAGTGGGTGTGAGGAATACCAGAGGGCAGCAGGATTCAGGAGGAGGTTAAGTACCTGAGGACTTGCAGCATAAAGCCACCTACCTGAGCTAGTGTAGATGAGTCCTTGAAGACTGGACTCCATTATCTAGGATAAAGAATGAGCATCTCTAATGGGGACAGTATGAAAAGATGAGGGGGGAAAACAACACAATTATTTAGTATTTGGGTCTTTTTGGTAGTTTAATGCTGACAGTGGATATCATAATATTGCATATATTGATTATTTTGTGACTTGTTAAAAAATGAACCCAATACACTTCCCAGACATTCAGTCTGGTAAAGAAAGTAGTTTAAGATGGTCGAAACATTGAAAGCAGTGTGTATTAGGAAAAGGTTGCCTATGAAAATATCACTTTCACAAACTATATTTGTCTTTATAATTCAGTCATTTCCCAGATTGTTTCCCTGTCACCCACTTCCAGTCTGGGACAGTGCAGGCGTAATAACAAGGGGCTCAAAGTTAATACATTCTGGGCATTAATTGACCATCAGTCTGTTTGTTCACAAGGAAAACTAACACAGTATTGTAATATAGTAATAATGATCACAGCAAGAGAGAAGACTGGGGAGAATATTAAATGATTCTGAGAAAATTCATTATAATTATATTTAAAGAAGATTAAATTTCCACCAGTTAAATTATCTGTAGAGCAGAATTTATTGTTTTCATTGTACCTGATATCATGTTGGCAAATAGTTATTCTCAATTTTTAATGTGTATATATATATAACATTTAATGTGTATATATATATAACATTTAACAGTAAGTACAATTCATTTCATGTTTCGTTTCATGTGCAAAACGTCTATATGTCTATTAAATAAGCATTTGGATAAATGTGCTTTGGTAATTTAGACTTTTTATATTCATTGGAAAAGGAAACTTTAGTATTTAAGAAACAGCAATAATGATCTCAAAAATCATCTTATTGCATGGGCATGTATTTTATTTTCCTTATTACCATGTATTCTTACACTCGATTTTTCTTAGTTGAAGTAAAAGTCTTATTATCCTCAAACTTATATCTTATATTGAGCTAAAGATTGCATTCTTTTGAGCATCTTAGTAAACCTTGTATTGCATATTGAATATGACATTTGCAGTATTATTTAGTTATGTAAACTAACTACTATTGAAATATCAATGAATATGTTTATTTATAAGCCTAGAGAATTGTTGGTAAGTTTATATCCAGCTATATCTATATCCCATCATATGAGCCTTTCCAGGCCACAAACCACTACACCAAATCCTTAGATATATGTTTGTGAGAAGTGATCATATTTCAAGGAAAATCATTCAATTCTTTCAGTATATCTTTTGTTTTTCTCACTTTTGATATAAATATGGGTATAGAAATCATTATCAGTTGAATTGTGCCCACACCCAAAAGAAAGTCCTAACACTCAGTATCTTAGAATGTGACCTTATTTGGAAATAGAATCATTGCTGATAAAATTATTTAAGATGCAGTAATACTGGAGGAGGGTGGGCCCCTAATCCAATACCTTGATTTCAGACTTCTGACTTCCAAAACTGCAAGACAATACATTTGTGTAGTTTTAAGCCACCCAGCTTGTGTTACTTTGTTATGGCACTCCTAAAAATACTAATGAAGACTCTGGTCCTAGGAAGTGCAGTACTATTGTAACAAATTCCTAAAAATGTAGAAGTGGCTTTGGAAATGGGGTATGGATAGAGGCTGGAAGAATTTTTAGGGGCATGATAGGAAAAACCTAGGTTGCCTTGAAGAGACTGTTGGCAGAAATATAGATGGTAAAGGTGATACTGCAAAAGGATCAGATGGAATTGAAGAATGTGTTCTTGGAAACTAGAGGGAAAGTAATCCTTGTTCTAGAGTGTCAGAGGACTTGTATGCCATTAACTTGGATATTTACCTGATAGGATTTCCAAGCAAAGATTTGAAGGCACAGCCTGTTTTTTCTCATGCTGAAGAATAGTAAAATGCAAGAAGAAAGAGATAAATTAAAGAAGGAACTGCTAAGCAAAAATAAACCAGCACACAATGATTTGGAAAATTCTCAGCCTATCCAGATAGTGTGCTCTCAAAACAGTGCAGAGTTCCTAAAGAGATTAGGTATGTGCTTTATGGATCCAATCGAACATCTCAGCAGCAGTCAGGAATAAAGATGTGATTATCTAGGAGAGATCTGTGAAAATCCCTCTTGTCTGATGCCTTGGACTCCCAAGAAATACACAGGAGGCTGGAAAGAACTGTGAGAATGTTATATCTGAAGACACACTGCCAGCCTGGACTGAAAGAAACAGATGGATGGGATAGAAAGGATGAAACCATGGCAGTCACCGATGCAGAAGCCTGGGCTGTCAGGACCTCTAGTTTCCCGGAGATGAGCTGCTACCCAGGAACAGAGGGGGCAGGGCCACCCCTGCAAGGACAGAGAAGAGTTCATCCAGGCACAGATAATTAGTCTTAGGCCTTAAACCTTCCTGGAATTTGACCTGCTTTGTTGCCAAGTTGCTTTAAACCAATAACCTCTTTTTTCCCCCCTTCCAATTTCTCCCTTTTTGAATGGAAGTGTCTATGCTATGCAGTTAATTTGTTTTCTGGTTTCACAGGTTTACAGATAGAGTGGAATTTTGCCTCAGGGTGGAACATAAAATCCGACTTACCCACCTGCTTTAGATAATATTTACTTAAGGTTTAGAATTGGTGCTGGAATGAGTTAAAACTTTGGTGGTTATTGGGACAGAGTAAATGTATTTTGCAGGTGGGAAAGACATGAATTGTGGGAGGCCAGAGGGTAGACTCTTATGGGTTGAATTGTGTGTCCCTCGACCTGCAAAAAAAGATATGTTGGTCTTAACCCAAAGTACCTCAGAATGTGACTTTATTTATAAATAGGGTGATCGCAGGTGTAATTAGTTAAGAAAAGGTCATACTGGAGTAGGATGGGCCTCTAAATCTACTGTGACTAGTGTCCTTAGAAAATGATGACCATGGGAGGACAGTCACCTAAGGAGAATACGGTAGGGCAACAAAGGCAGAGAGATTAGAGTTATGCAGCTGCAAACTAAGGGATGCCAAGAATTGTCAGCCACCCACCAGGAGCTAGAAGAGGCAAGGAAGAATTCCTCTACAGGTTTTAGAGAGAACATGGTCCTTCCAATCCCGTGATTTTGAACTTCTAGCTCCCAGAATTGTGAGGCAATGCATTCCTCTATTAAGCCACCCAGTTTGTAGTACTTTGTTACAGCAGACCTAGGAAAGTAATACAGAAGCTATACTCTCCTGTTATAAAATATATATATATACAAGAAAGCTGATGTGTGCCAACAACAGCTAGTCGTAGTGGAGGGAACCAATAGGAACAGATGCAGACGGTGGCAGTGACGAGAGCAAATGCCCTGTCTAATGGTTAATAGTTTTATTAACCTCCTCCCACATGAGGGTTTGTTGAGAAAAATGAGGTTTTAAATGAGATTTTCTTAATTGTAAATTATCAGTTAAAAAAATTACCACCCACCAAATCAAGCAAAACAGGAGTCAGTGAATATTTAGGTCATAGGTGATTGACTGGTGTCTGCCAAAACTAGTGTTTAAGGAATAGGTGATCAAAATAGTCCTAGATCGTGCCCATGGCTGTTAGAATGTGCTTTTACTATACAGCTGTGATCATTTTGGCAACACTTTAAGTGTACCAAATAAAGCCTTCCTCTACCATTGTAATCTTCAATTAGTGCAACCAAAATTAATAGATACAAAGAACATTGCTTCACCTTTTCTGAAGTTTTGCTACCTGTCATTATTACAGGCTTATATAATTCTTATGCTTCTGGTTATTAAAATTCTTTTGCCATCACAATTTGACTATCCTTTTCAGCTGATGGAAGCAAGATGTATGAAAAAGTGATAGTTTGTTCATTATCAAAGAGAACTACGGGGAGTAGATTCAGTACTTAATTGTTCTTGTTTAAAGTAAGGCTCAACAATTTCATCCTGAGCCATAATGTCTAATTCTGGTCTTAAACTATTAGATTTCAGTAGTTTTGACATAATTTCTCTCTTTTTCTAACTTCAGTAAGTTCATTGAATTTTCGGAATTGTCTATATAGCACTTCAGAAATATTGAAAGTACCACCTAGACAGATGGTCATGACGAGATGGTTGTTAATGGACTCCTATTCAACACTGCCTGCTGATCATTGCACCCTCATTCACAACCACCTGGGCAAGTAATTTCCTATGAAAAATCACCTGCTGCATTTTGTTTGACTCTAGAAGGCAAACTTTATTATTATTATTTTTTAACCAATAAAAAACACACACTGTCAATGTGATTTTCAGCAATGAGATAATGTTTATGAAGAATAAATTTGTAGCTCTTCAAGTCATTACTATTTAAACTGGCCATAGAAATAAAAAGTTAAATATTAATTCAATTTTATATTTTGAATTTTTAAGGAACAATCGAGTGGCTTTTGATTTGGTTTGGTTTCAAATCCATTATTCTAATAAATCAGCTTTTATTCATGTGAATATTGATTTGGCCTTAGTGTATGAAAAGAGAGAAAATGCACTTAAGTGAGAAAAGCAAAGAATTTACAACACCTAGAAAAGGAGAGAAAATAAATGAACAGAATATAAAACCAAGTCCCAGTGCAAAAGCCATTTATACTATGGTTGAAAAATACTTTGTAAATGAAAACATACTATTCATAATACCTGTAAAAACCAAACAATATTTGTAGAAACTATTTATTTGCCATGTCTTAATACTTACTGGAGGTTTATGGATTTTTCTCAGAAGGTGCCAGCTCCTCTCTGTCCGTCCTGCTATGAGCTGTTAGTAATTAACAGGCTGTCAGTAACTCCTCTAACACTTCTATTCCTGTAGTTCCCATGAGCACCACCCGATATAATTCCTCTATTTTAGAGACCCAGATCCCACTGTAAAAACAGAGATGTTACTTGCCTGCATGCTGGTCTCTGATTATCAGCACTTCTATAATGCTTTTTGGAATATAATTTATAAAGGCTTTTTTTTCTTTTGATTACAAAAACATATTCATAGAAATAACATTCTTCTATAAATTACTAGATATGTAGACTCTGTTCTCATGCTTATGACAAAGCATGATATACTTATTTTACAACTATAAAAATAAAAGAGAATCCTTCTCAAAATTCTATACTATTTACTTTCTTTCCTTGTTGATTCTTCCCAGCCCACCTCGGGGTACAGCCATCCTCCAGCAGATAAGTGCAACCCTAATGTATCTCCAGGAACTGACTCCTGTCATCTCCCAGTGATTATCACGGGAAGATTCTAAGGGGTCCTTTGGCGCTGCCTAGCTTCTCCATACAGGGCTTACAATTCAGATGTTTGACAGTATCTCTGAATGAGGCCCAACTCTGCATGCTTGCATGTGTGCTTGGATTTGCTTGTCATTATATAAACATTGAGATAGATTACAATAGGTACAATACTTTTTGAGAAAGAAAGGAAGAAAGAAAGGAAGGAGGAAAGAAAGGCCTTCAAAAATGGTAGAAGGAAGGAAGGAAGAGAGGGAGGGAGAGAGGGAGGGAAGGAGGGAGGGAGAAATTACATAGCTCAGGTCATTTTGACTTCTCTGAGGTCCTGCCCATTATATTAATCCTTTGTTGGATATTTTGTTTGGTATCATTTTTTTTTTTCCCTTTGGTTTCATCAGGGAGGGAAAATATCTCCTCTACCATTCTAGGTCCTTCTGGCTGGTTTAAGGATTAAATTGACATGAACAGATTAACAGGAGAAAATCAAATCTAAATATGTATATATGGGGACTCCATAAAAATATGGGCACCACAGATAGTCAGGAAATTGAAGCTTTAATGCCATTCTGAGCTAAGGAGAAGGGGTGGGAGTATGGGACCTCAAAGGGGAGAAAGACACTTCACATGGAGATGGAAAAACAAATGTTTGGTGAATAAATGTTTGCTGGGCCTTGCAGAGACGATGGGACACAGAGGGAATGCTGGTCTGCAAGCCCTGCAGAGCCCCCCCCCCCCGCCTCCTGCAACACCACCACCACACCTAACCCATATTTTTTGTAGTTATCTCTGGTGATAGCTTTTTTTTTTTTTTTCCTGGAACAGGCCCTCTATCTCAATTCATTAAGGGGGAGTTAAAAAATTCCTCCTGAGCTTTTTATTTCTTGAAAATAATCAGTCTAATATAATCCTCATGTCAAAGAGATATATTTTGGGGTGGAAAAATCCTGCTCCTTTATAGCTTCATACCCACTGACCCCTGCTTTCCCAAACACTTTGGCTTGATATGTATGTATGGTCTATCTGGATTGTTGGAGGAGTTCCTTCCTAAACTGTTGTCTCGCAGAAATACAATCCGCCTATTAACGCAAAGCAGCATATCCTGAGCATGTGTCCAGTTCTTCCTTTTTGTTGTAAATAGGTTTTCCAGAAATTGCAGTGGCCATGAGCCTTTTTGTCCCATCTAGGGATGGAGACTTGTCACCTTACTAACAATAAGAATAAGAATCAAAGAGATGAACCACAGAACTTATACGCATGTATGCATAACTGATGGACATGGACAACAAAGCTGAGGACGGGGTGGGGGGTTGGGGAGGAGGGTGTCAATGGGGGAAAAAGGAGAAACATCTGTAACAAAAATAAATTAATTTAAAAAAGTATAAATCCAATTTTAATTTTAAAAACTATCATTCTATCAGAAAAAAATAAAACAGAAAAATAAAATTTTATTAATTCTTAAATGAGGGATAAAAATGAAAGCACTTTATGCTGTGAAAGCACAGAAAAATTTTGTTCCATCATGTTAGAGCTGATTCTTTAGGGGTTCAAAATATAAATGTGGAGAAACAAGAATCAAATGAGCTTAGTCATAAATTTAACCCTCATCTTGTTGCACTACTGATCTTTGTTTCAAGTGTCAGTCATTCCGGGGGCTATAGAAACAACCCTGGGTAACTTCACAAGGCAGATACAGTACTTGCAGAGGTTACAGGTTAGAGAGCAATTGACATCCTACCCTAAGTCAATAAGCGATTCTTTGTTCCACTTTCATTATGTTTTATGAATATGGACTGCAATGCAAAGAGCAGCTTATGATATGATGAGGTCATCTTTTTAAAAACAAATAATTAAGCAATGGGATATAACTCAAAATGTGAACATAATGGCATAATTACATCCCTAGGGCTTTTTCAAGGCTTGACATGCTTTAAAATGTTCTAAACCCCAGGAGAGCGATTAATATATTTTACATGATAATCTTATCACCCACAGTTGAATCATTTCAAAGATGAGAAATGCAATTATTAGAAATAAATATTATACAAGGAGTTAAAGAGGATAATTAGGAAGTATAAAGGGCTGCATAAGAATTTGAGAAACACAATGTAATGTTGCTAAATGTGGCCCCGGCCGTTTGGCTCAGCAGTGAGAGCACCAGCCAGCGGACCAAAGAGTTGTGGGTTCAATCCCAGTCAGGGGCATGTACCTCGGTTACAGTTTGGTCCCTGGCCCTGGTTGGGGTCGTGCAGGAGGCAATCAATTGATGTGTCTCTCTCACATAGATGTTTCTCTTTCTCCCTCTTTCCCACTCTATCTGAAAATCAATGGAAAAATATCCTCGGGTGAGAATTAAAAATATGTGTGTGTGTGTGTGTGTGTGTGTATTTGATTGATTTGATGTTAGAGGATACACTTTCCCATTAAATTGAGCTGTCATTCACATTCATAAAAATGTGAGAATCCTACAGAAATTGTTTAATTAATATCCTAGAATTCTACCTTTGAGAAAATTCACTTTTCCTCACTTCCACTATAATATCATGCTACTATACAGAGTTGCCTTAGGTTTTAGAGTCTGCTTACTGAGAAAATTGTAAACCTCCTTCAGTTTCCTTATTATAAATCTTTCCATCCTATATGAGTGTTTCTCATGCCTCCAGGCTGTAAAGCACTCTTGGAGGAGGGTTAGAGCACCACATAAACAAACATATGTTTTTCTAAAAGAAAAGTCCCTGAAATTTGGTAAGCAATTTTCCTAGTTGTTTGTGCAGATTTATCCTTTAATATTACTAAAGAGTATAATTCCCCTCAAAAATGAAATAAAGGGGTTTAGTTCTTTTAGTGCATTTGGTGTTTATGTATCTGCCAGCATGCCTCCATTTCCACTGCTCTGTATAACTCTGTAGACATTAAATAATAATGGTGGTTAAAGCGTGTGTCCTCAAATAGATTGTACCCATGGATTTTAGGAACCTAGGGTTAAAGAAGTAATGCAGTTGCTTCGTTAAAGAAAGGGCAGGTTATTAACAAAATGTAATGTGTACGACTGTTTCAAATATATACATTTATAATGCATGCCTTTTGGAAAACTCTCCATCTCCCTCTTCCCCCAGTCTCTGGCAACTATCATTCTGCTCTCTGCTTCTATGAGTTTGACGTTTTCAGATAGCTCACCTAAGTGGGATCCTGCAGTATTTGTTCTAGGACTGGCTTATTTCCCATAGCATGATGTCTTCTAGGTTCAATCATGTTGTCGCATATGGCAGGATTTCCTTCCTTGTTTAAGGCTGAATAATAGTCCATTGTATGTATATACCCCACTGTCTTTATCCACTCATGAGTTGATGGAAATTTTGGCTGTTTCAAGAACTTGGGTATTGTGGATAATGCTGCAGTGAATGTGGGAATACAAATATCTCTTTGTGCCTATAATCAACAACACTGCATTGAACACTTAAAATTCTATTAAGAAGGTAGATCTCAATTCAAGTATTCTTAACACAAGCAAGCAAACAAACAAAACCAAAGGGGTAGGAGAAACTTTTTGAGGAAATGAATAAGTGCATCACCTTGATTGTAGCAGTGGTATTACAGGTATATGCATATGTTCAAACCGATCCAATTGTATAAATTGTGTGCAGTTTTTTGGTATAAATTATTATCTACCTCTCTAAAGCTGATAAAAATAAATACATTTAACACTACATGTAACTATCACTAGCATAATGGATAGCTCTAAAATTATTTTGAAATTTTTCAATGCCTCGTTCCTACACTCAATTCCTTCTTTAGGATTAGTAGATTTTACAAGTGACAGGTAGATAAAAAAAGAAAAAAATCTACTTAGGAGACGTGACTTAGAATCATTTTAGTTATAAATACATGACCTATAAATGAAAAAAATTGATTACTTGGACTTTATGCAAATTGAGAACTTCTGTTGCACAAAAGACACTTTCAAGAGAATGGGAAGATAAATTGGAGACTGGAAGAAAATATTTGCAAAAGACACATCTGATAAAGGACTGTATCCAAAATATACAAAGAATTCTTAAAACTCAACTATAAGAAAATGAACAACCCGTTTAAAAAATAGTCAAACAATATGAGCAGCCAGACACCTCACCAAAGAAGATATATATGTGGTGTATGAGATTACACATTGTGCCTGGCCAGTGTGGCTCAGTTGGTTAAGCATTGACCCATGCACCGAGAGGTCGTCATTTGATTCCTGGTCAGGGCATATGCCCAGGTTGTGGGCCCAATTCCCAGTGGGGGGCATGCAAGGCACCCAATTGATGTTTCTCTTTCATTGATGTTTCTATCTCTCTCCACCCTCTCCCTTCCTCTCTATCTTAAAAATAATCAATAAAAACATATATTTAAAGATTACATGTTTTTAGACAATTGTAAATTATGACAACCACGAGATACCACTACACACTTATTAGAATGGCAACACTCCAAAACACTTAAAACACCAAATGCTGGTGAGGATGTGGAGCAACAGGAACTTTCATTTATTGCTGGTGGGAATGTGGGAATACAAAATGGTACAGCCAGTTTGGAAGACAGTTTGTCAAATTCATGCAAAACTAAACATATTCTTTCTAAAGGATCTACCAATCACACTCCTGGGTATTTATCCAAAGCCCCATTGAAAAATTATGTCCACTTAAAAATCTGCACACATGTTTATTTCAGCTTAATTTGTAATTGCCAAATCTTGGAAGCAACGAAAATGTCTTTTAGTAGGTACATGGGTAAACTGGTACATCCAGACCATGAAATATTATTTGGCACTAAAAGTAAATGCACTATTAAGCCATAAAACAACAACAACAACAACAACAAAAAATGAAGGAACCTTGAATACTTCTTACTGTTATCTACCAAAAAATCAGTTTGATGGCAAGAAAAGAGTTGGGGGAAACTTAAATGCATATTTCTAAGAGAACTAAGCCAGTCTGCAAAGGCTACATACTATTTAATTCCACTATATGAAATTCTGGAAAAGAAAACCTATGGAGTCAGTTAAAAGATCAGTCAGTGGTTGGCCCAGACGGTGTGGCTCAGTGGTTGAGTGTCGACCCATGCACCAAGAGGTCGCAGGTTCGATTCCCAGTCAGGGCACATGCCCAAGTTGTGGCCAAGTCTCCAGTGGGAGGCATGCAGGGTGCGGCCAGTCGATGTTCTCTCTCATCAATGTTTCTCTCTCTCTCTCCCTCTCCCTTCCTCTCTCTCTCTAAAATCAATAAAGAAAATAATTTTAAAAAAAAATCAGTGGTTTCCAGGGAGTGTGGGAAAGGATTGATAAATAGCCAGAACACAGAGGGTTTTTAGGGCAGTGAAAATACTATACATGTTTCCACAATGATAGATACATGTCATTATACACTTTTTTCAAATCCATAGAATGTAAAACACCAAGAGTGAACAACTATGGACTTTTGGGTGATTGTGTTTTCTTGATGTAGGTTCATCAGCTGTAACAAAGTTACTACTCTGGTAGGGGATGCTGATAATGGAGGAGTCTATCTCCTCGATTATGCTGTGAACCTAAACTTGCTCTAAAAAATTAGTCTTAATTTAAAAAATGATCCCTGCTTCCATAGAGCTGATATGATGTAGTTAAAATGTTGAATAAATTCAAGAAGATAATTCTATACACTGAACAGTGCTATGAAGGTTATACTAATTTAATTTGAGGAAAACATTTGTGAGGAGATGACATGTGAGTTAAGACATGAAGACCAAAGAAAATCCAGCCATGAAATTATTTAGAGACTATTACTGCAAGCAGGGAAATTAGGAATTGCAAAGGTCTTAGTGGAGAGGAGCTGAGATAATGATTTATGAGCAAAAAGCTAAAGAAATCTAGTTTTTAAGTATAGTACTTTATCTGAAATATGAAACTTCTGCAGCTTCTGCTATTTCTGATAACAGTTTCCAAATAGTAATGTCATAGATATTACTTTAAGAGTAAACTGTTGTGGAGGCAATTCAATTTATTGGTTCACTTCATTTGGTGATATTGGCAAACTCAGTTATTGTAATTGGTAAAGTAAGATTAAGAAAGGAATATTATCTGACCTACTGGAGGTCAAATTAAGATGTATGGAAAATTGGTGCAAAGAGGAAAACATAACTTTTGTTGCATTTATATTTTAACTTTTGTTACTTATGTTTGTATTTGTGTATTTTGTCCAATTCTTTCAAAATATGCCAGATGAAATGTGAGAGTTAATGAGGTTTTACAGACTCCAAAACTGTATTACTGAATGGAGTTACATTCAAAATTTTCTGAAGTGGATTTTTGGGTTCACTGCTTTCTGAAATGAATTTCAGGGCTGTCTTGAATCTCCGGCAGGATAAATGAAGCCAGTACACTTGAGAAATAGATAGATGACAGCAGGTATTTACTACCTGAGTAGTTAAATAGATATTTGTAGACCAATTTTCTTTTCACTGTGCTTCACCAACAGTAATTTATAAGTGTAGCCATCGATTAATTCAAATTGCACAGGTCAGGTTGAGCAAAATATTATTTTATCAGCTTCTAACACTGACATCTAAAATGTGGAACTGTCTCTTAAAAAAGCTAAAATGGATCCTGAGGCTATTTTAAGATATTTTAAATAGAAAAGAGGTTCTTTTAAATCAGAATTTTTTTAAAAGGAATTATAGCCACTTTTAAAATTTTAAACGGGTTTTTAAAATTACAGACAATAAAAATTATATTAAATGTGTAATCTGCATATACTCATTTCTCCTTAATATATTAATTAGTTGCCTATTATATATATATACACAGTAAGTCATATTTATTTGTGTGTGCTTGCATTGTATATATTCTATGAATTTGTTTTAAGTGTTTAATATTTTTACTCAAATTTATATATTTTTAAATCCAGCTATGTGAAAAAGGCTGCTACTGATCACGTATTAATTATACAGCTGGAAATTACTTGTTAATGCCCAGGCTCAGTGGTTAAACCATCAGCCTGAGGTCTCAGGTTTGATTCCCAGTCAAGGGCATGTGGCTGGTTCAATCCCTGGCCCCAGTCAGGGTTGTGTGGGAGGCAGCCAATCAATGTGTCTCTCTCACATTGATGTTTCTCTTTCCCTCTCTCTCTCTCTCTCTCTCTCTCTCTCTCTCTTTCTCTCTCTCTCTTTCTCTCCCTCACTCCCCCCCACCCCCACTTCCATTCTATTTAAAAGTCAGTGGGAAAGTATCCTTGGGTGAAGATTAACAAAAAGAAAAAGAAATTACTTGTTGTCAGGACAAATAACTGGATTAAGTGCTGAATTCTGAATGGGTGCAAAAATAATAGGGTTCTAGAATAGAAAGTGGATTTTTATTTATTTTTACTACTATTTATACCTGGAATACAAATTATGGGAGTCATATAGAAACCATGTTTTTTTATTCTATACTATTATAAGCCATGTAATTTTTATAATCCTTGTTATTATTTTAATTTTATCATAATAACTAAAATGTTTCTGATATTTGCAATAGCAAGCTAAAATGATAATAAAGGTTAACACATAGGAATTTAAACACATTGTTTAAATATATGAGAATAATAATTATAATGTCTCATAGTTGTATAGTAAGTTTGATTTATTTCATATTAACTATTTGAATTTGTTTTTTTAATTTCTAGTATTTCTAATTCAGTAATTTATGTACAAGAATAATATGTGAAATAGTAAAACACATGGACAAAAAATTTCAGAAAATACTGAAATTCATAAATGATTTGTTAAAATAAAAATGATAGTATCATAAATCATTTTCTAAAAGAACATGAATGAAGATTAGTACATTGAATAAATTGTAAGGACCTAATTTTTTAAAAATAAGTTTTTATTGATTTTAAAGAGAAAGAATGGGAGGGGGAGAGAGAGTTACAAACATAGATGAGAGAGAAACATCATCCATCGGCTGCCTCCTGCACAGCCCCCACTGGGGACAGAGCCCAAAACCCTGGCATGTGCCCTAACCAGGAATCAAACCAGCAACCTTTTGGTGCATGGATCCAGCTCAACCCACTGAGCCACACTGGCTTGGCTGCAGGGAACTAATGAACTGGTCACAATATTTGATTTTTATTCAGACTAAATATCAAAACTGTTTATTCAAATTGTAAAAGTTTTTGATCCTTCATAAAGAAGATATATGACTTGACATTACTTGTCTCTGTTCATTGATTTCCCAGAAATCCCAGTTTAGATGTACATTCTGCCCTTTATCACCCAATACTCATCTGTCCAGAGGTCACAGATGGTGTTCTAGACTTAGGGCCAGTGGCTGTGGCTGCAGTAACCATGGCAACTAACTAGATCATTTGGGATTAACCCATCAACAATAATGTACTCTATTCTACCCTGTTAAATATAAAGTCCAAAAGACATGCTAATAAGATGTATCTCTAAATTTAGGCATGGTCTAACAAGGTCTTGACTTGTATTAATTATCTTGACTGATTTGGCTTTCTTGATAATCCACTAATGTTTTAGGGCACTAGATAATTATATTTGATAAAATAATTATTTTGATAAGGAATAGGTGATTATATATATACATATATATACACACACACATACACACACACATATATACATACATATATATGTATATATTAGGTATTAATTTTTCTCATGATGGCCTTTGATTCAATTAAATTAATATTTTCAGTAGCCACATTGTGCAGTTTATCTAAATAACACAGAGCAAACTTTAGCTTTAAATGAATGACTATTGACCTTTAACATGAAAATTACTACTCTTTTGTGACATAGGAGACAAAGACCAAACTTCCCACCACAGGGGAACTGGCCAGGCAAGAAATGCCACCAGACACCAGGAACCAAAGAAACACCCAATCTCACATCCGCATTCCTGTAGACCCAAGCTCCTGCCCAAACCCACCAACCAAGACCCCAAAACCCACTGACTGGCAAAAGCTTCCTGCCAGTGGATGCATATAAGGATAAAATTCCAGCTTCAAGAGGCTGCCGTCATCATCGACCCGGTACCCATGGTTCAGTGACGAGTAGCCCTTCCCTTTGGATATCCCCACTCCCCATCCCCATTTCTTTAAATAAACCCAATTTTTCTTTAAAAAAAAAAGAAAGAAAATTACTACTCTAAGAAGAGTAAATATGACATAAAATGAACATATGAAATGTTGTTGCTCAGAGCGTTTATCCAAATGTTATATTTTTGAATCACAGATAAGATAGCAAATTTTATCACATTGTTAGGCATAATTAATTTTCTCTTCATATTTAAATAAAATAGAAATTTATTCAATTTTTATTTTAATGATAATATATTTATAAAAAGTCACAAAATGACTGAAGATAAGACAAAGTTGAGAAAAAAAATTCAAGACGTTAAATTATTCATACAAATAAATAAGTCATTTCTACTTCTTTAGACAATAATACATTTTCAAAAGTAGTACAGTGTATTACTTTCTATGGCTGCCATAAAATTTTACTACAAATTGGGTGGTTTAAAAAAAAAACAGAAACTTATCCTCTTGCGTTTCTGGGGCTGAGTCTGAAACAACAGTGTTTTCAGGGCCAATGCTTCCTCTGAAAAATCTGGGAAAGAATCCTTCCTTGCCTCTTGTAGCTTCTGGCTGTTGATGGCAGTCCTTGCATTGTAGCAGTGTCATTCCATTGTCTGCTTCTGTATTCACATAGCTGTCTACCCGGGACATCTGTTTGTATTTTTGACATGAGATATTGGATTGAGGGCCAACCGAATCCAATATGACTTCATTTTACCTTAATTACCTTTGCAAAGACCTTAAATCCAAGTATCACATTCATAGATATGGAGGGTTAGGACTTCAGCATATCTTTTTTGGGAAACATAATTCAAACCACTACACATATGATGAGCTTAACTTTCACAGTAACACATAACATAAATAATGTTTAGCATACACTAGTATACATATGAGACAAAGTAACTGACATTTTGTGTTTCTGCAAAGGAACAAAAAAAGTAGCCAGAGAAAACTACCACTATTTCTCATTTATTTATTGGCTGATTGTGTCTGCTATTTCAGTAGTGTTAAGAGTCATTACTTGTCTTATGTGGGGGAAAAAAATTGGGTAGATGTTGTCAAAAGTTCAGAAATTGCTGAAATAAAACCAGTGACTCACTGAAGTAGCAATTAGTAGAATTATATGTGCACACACCAAAAGGACAGTTTGCTAATCAGAAGCACTTGAACCAAAACATGGAATGAACTTGGGGTATATTGTTATAAACCAGCTTATATAGTGAGAAGGAAGTAACTGTTTACACTTTAGAGTGATTTGTTATAATATTAGAATTCTTAGTGAATTACCTCTGATTAACCTTGGTGAATGAACAGTTCAAGTTTTGTTTATCATTTCCAGAGACATAAGCAAAAAATGACCCAGGTTGAGCTAGTTTTGCAAAATAAATTAAACTTTATTTGTATGACTAAACAACTGGTTTTATCTGTTCAGGTAATTTTCTATTTTGTTTAAATTTTATAATTATATGACTTATTTAATATTATAAATAATGTTTAAAAATATTGGACAGACTAAAAATATATTTATAGAATTTGTAAATAGGAACAAAGTTTCTCAGTTTGTTAAAGTCACATGTGCACATGCCTTTACATTAATTTTTTTTTTGAAGGATGTGGCCAGAAAGATTATGTCTTTAATGAATATAAAGACCTCAGATTCAAAGGAGAATCTGAACACATTCCTCATTCATGAAGTTCCTCCCTATGAAAACAAAGGAAGAGCTTCTGTAAGAGTCTCATTATTAAAGCAACATCTCAGATGAATTTATCATGAAGAGGTGTCAAAGTTATATATTTTTTAAATAGTTTAAATTTTTAAAAAATGTTTAAATTAAATTTATTGGGTGACACTGGTTAATAGATTGTATAGGTTTCCAGTGTAAATTTATCTGATACATGATCTGTATATTGCATTGTGTGCTCACCACCCAAAATCAAATCAACTTGTCACCATATATTTGACCCCCCTTACCCTATAATACCTGCCCTCCCCCCTTCCCTGTAGTAATCACCATACTATTGTCTGTATTCATGAGATTTTTTTGTATGTTTTTCTTGTTTGCTCATTTGTTACTTTTAGTTTTATATCCCACATATGAGTGAAATTATATGGTTCTTAACTTTTTCAGAATGACTTACTTCACTTAGCATGATATTCTCAAGGTCCATCCACATTATTGCAAATGGCAATATTTCATCCGCTCTTATGGCTGAGTAGTCTTCCGCTGTATATATGTACCACATTTTCTTGATACAATCATCTATTGAAGGACACTCAGTTGTTTCCTTGCCTTGGCCACCGTGAATAATGCTGCAGTGAACATAAGGGTGCATATATCTTTGAAAGTAAATGTTTCCAAATTTTGGGAGTAGATGCCCAGAAGAGGGATTGCTCAGGCATATGGCAACTTTATTCCTAATTTTTTGAGAAACCTCCATACTGTTTTACAAAGTGTCTGTACCAATTTACATTACCACCAGCAGTGAATGAGAGTTCCTTTTCTCCATAGCATCTCCAATACTTGTTATTACTTGTTTTGTTGTTAATAGCCATTGTAACAGTTAGTTTTGAGGTGGTATCTCATCATAGTTTTGATTTGCATTTCCCTAATAACTATTGAAATTGAGTATCTTTACATATATCTCTTGGCCCTTTGTGTATCTTCTTGGAAGAAGTATATGATCAGGTCCTCAGTCCATCTTTTAATTGGATTGTTTGTTTGGTGTTGAGTTGTGTGGGTTTTTTGTATATTTTGGATATTAACCCCTTGTCAGAGCTGTTGCTTGCAAATATCTTCTCCCATTCAGTTGGTTGCCTCTTTGTTTTGTTGTTGGTTTCCTTTAGTGTGCAGAAGCTATTTGGTTTGATAAAGTCCCATTCATTTACTTTTGCCTTCACTCCCTTGCCTTTGGGATCAAATTCATAAAATCTTCTCTAAGACCAAGGTCCAAAAATTTAGTACCTATCTATGTTTTCTTCTATGCATTTATTGTTTCAGATCTTATATTTAGATCTTTGATCCATTTTAATTAATTTTTGCCCTTGGGACAAACTGTAGTCTAGTTTCATTTTTTGCATGTGGCTTTCCAATATTCCCAGCACCATTTATTGAAGAGGCTTTTTCTCTCCATTGTATGTTTTTGGTTCCTTTGTCAAAAATTATGTGCCCATATACATGCAGTTTTATTTCTGGGCTCTCATTTCTGTTCCATTTGTCTGTGCATTTGTTTTTCTGCCAATATAATGCCATTTTGATTATTTTCACTTTGTAGTATAATATGAAATCAAGTAGTGTGATACCTCCAGTACATTCTTTTTTTTTTATCAGGATTGCTTTGGCTATTTGGGGTATTTTGTGGTTCCATGCAAACCTAACAATTTTTTTGTTCTATTTATTTTAAAAATGTCATTGAGATTTTTATGGGATTGTATTAAATCTGTGTATTGCTTTGGGTAATATAGACATTTTAATTATGTTGATTCTTTCCAATCCATGAATATAGAATATCTTTCTAATTAATTGTGTATTTTTTCAATCTCTTTTAATAATTCTTTGTAGTTTTCAGTATATAGGTCCTTCACATCCTTTGTTTCAAGGCTGGCCTCTGTATTTTTTAAATTTTATTCTATTTTAACCATGTTTAATACTTGAGTTTTTTGAGAGTTCTACATTCACAAGATTTGTGCGTTTAAGTGAAGCATTGCTCTCCAAATATCCTAGTTGAATCTCCCAAGGTAGCTGTGCTCCAACTTCTTATGGTTCTTTGAAATTAATATCTCAGTCCCCTCATAAAAGTTTTCCCTGAGTATCACAATCTCTATCATGAAAGTGCCAGAGAATATATGCTACCAATCCTTTCTCAGAGTGCATCTTTGTTTTCATGATCGGGATGTGTTAAAATTGTACTACTGAGAGTACCCCAGTGATGCTGATGCTATCAAGCAGAAAGAATAGTTTTTAAAACTTTTGGAAGAACACCTTTTAATATATACTTATTTTCCTTCATTCATAATATTTTTATAATTTTCTAAAGAGGAAAATTATGTTAAAATACATATTGTACTTCTGTTACAGAAATAAATGATTGCAGCAGAATGTATTCTACATATAATTAACAAATCTTCTGTGGCATTTATAATAATTACACTCTGTATGTATATCTTTTTATCCATAAGGCTAAAATTTTTTACAATAAACAGTATCTAAACTGGTAATTCAACAATGCAGCATTTAAACAGAGCTAAAATGAGTAGTCATTCTTAGGAAATAATTCATGTGGTCATAATCCCTAGAAACATGTTAATACAGATCTATTTTGTTACTTTTATTATATATTCTATTGAGGCAATATAAATACAAAACAATTCATAGATCTTTCAGTTGAACAAATAACAGATATAAATTAATTTATATTTCCTGATAAACACCTCTCAAATCAAGTAAGAGATTATTTTTATTGCACCAGAATGTCCTCTGTGTCCCTTTCCAGGCAATTCTACTTCCACTTTACTTCTCAGAAAGTAACTTCTTTGTAATTTCTATCAGCATAGATTAGTTTTGTCTGATTTTGAATTTCATGTAAATGAACTCATAAAGTGTGCACTCTTTATGACTTTGATTTATTTGCTTAATATAATGTTTTTGAGATTCTTAATATAATGTTATTTGAGATTACTATTTTATCTGTAATTCATTATTCATTATTGACCAGTATTTTCCTATATGTTTATATTAATATTTTTCCATTTTCTTATTGGTAAACATTTATTTTGTTTCAGTATTTTTCTATCACGAATAACAATGCTATAACATCCTTATCTAGATATTTTTATAAACATATGTTCCTGTTTTTACTGAGTAAGGACTTGGTGGGTCATAGGGGAGATTCATATTTAATTTCATAAGAAACTACTGAACAGTTCTCCTGAATGGTTGTATCATTTCACCTTCCATCTATAATGTCAGTTCTAGTTGCTGTATATTTTCACAAAATTTTGATGTTACTGTTGATATATATATATTAGAGTAGTATATACATATTAGAGTATATATTTTGAATAATAATCCTTGAGCAAATATGTCTTTGCTAATAAATACTATGTCCCAGTATTTGGTTTATCTTCTCATTGTCCTTCACAGGGCAGACATTTTTAACTTCTATAACCCGTTGCATTTCTTTAAATGTTTAATTAATGTAATGAACCAATCCCATCATAGTGTCAGTCTGACAGCATTAAACCCTTCTGTATTCACTCACATATTCAGTAGATGACTAAATATGATGAAGATTTTGATTTCCCCCTTTCTGTATAATCTATTTTTCTAAAAGAGAACAGGAAGAAGAAAATATCTAACAAACTTGTTCCTTGGTGGTGACATATCCTGGGCTTATTTTACATGAAATCTACAGTGTGAAAATCTACATTTTTTCCTGGTGAGCATGAGAAATTTAAACATAACAATGACCAGAGCCTTAGAAGAAGAAAGCACAGTGACAACTTTTTGGAAAACTCGTTAAAACTAGTAGAAAAACAGATGTTGGCAGTTTCTGAGTTAATGGTAACATCACAAAACCATCATGCCCAAACAGGTTCTCTCCAGCTTCATGTGGCCATGAAACTGATTGTGGGTTTGAGTACACATTAAGATCTCCTCCACCTAAAGGCTTCATCATGCAAAGCCTACATTCTCTCTATTAGAGCATGTTTCTCTACTCTGGCAGAAGGTAAATATTGCTTAGCTCTTTCCATGTTTCAGTCTTTATTTTTCATCATCAGTGATTCATGATAATACTGGTAGATACATGACAAAGCAAATTAAAGATTCATGTGTTTAAAAATTGTAAGGAATTCTTATATAAATAGCATTATACAGGTCTGGTCTAAAGTTTGGAATGGTATAGCAAAAAGGTGGCTGTAATAATTTCATTTTTGGTCTATTAACCTCATCTCCTACAATATGCTAAAATTTCTTCTGAACTTGACATATTTTAGATTTTACTTCATAGATGATAATTAATAAGGAACAATGAAAGCATTGCTATTGTTTATAAGGAGTTTTAAATTATTAATGATTGTACAATGAACAAAGGAACCAAATGCGTTTTTGAAGGAGGCAAAGCATTGATATAATATAGACATTTTTAAAAAGAGTAAATTATTTTGTTTTATGTTCAATATTCTTTTTACCTCAACCTAAAGGGTTGCAATGTGCATGGGTTTAGACAGATATTTAAAATATTAATGTGGAATGAGTAAAATAATATGTGATTGTGTCAAACATTCAGATAAATAGTAAATATCTTAGTCACTTATTCGAATATTTTAAAGTAGATACAATTATGGCATTAAATTAACTAAATATTGAGTTGACTGATGAAATGTTTTACTTTACAGATTGAAGATTGCTGCTCTATACTAATGGATTAAGGAAGTACTTTCTTTTAAAGATTATTCCACTAAATGTAAAATAAATGTGTATACACCTATTTCTGATGATTATCACAGTTTACAGAGTTATTCCTTAGTGATTTATAGAAAAATAAATATCCATGACATACTTTGAAGTCATTTTGGGGCATGTAGAGGAATCAGTTATTTAAGATGCTTATTAGAACAAATCATATGCTATGAAATAATATTTGTGTTTATTAGGTTATTGAAGTGACCTATAGGGAACCAAATGAAATTTTGATACAAAATCCAAGTTTCAACATGTATGTAATTTTATTCATATATTATAGTGGTTTTCTTTCATTTCATACTTATCAGACAGTTAAATATATAATCATTTTTATATTTTAGGGGCATATTTGAAAGATACATGTTTTATTTAACAAAGAAAGTTGGAAAATGAAATAATTCTTTCTCCACAAAAATAAAAAAAAAATGACCTGATTTTATTTTAACCAGTTTGCATCAAATAATTTCCAAATCCTTTGGAAAATTTGAATTAGTAAGTAATTTTACACCATGTAGGGCAAAATATGAACTCTATTAACCTTGGGGACTATACCTTACTCAAAATAAATGGAAATAAAGGATTTCCTGTTATGGAAATAAAGGATTTTCTAACACAGAGATTGCAGTAACTATTTATTTTGCTGCAACTTGTATTTCCACCAACCAGCCATATGTGATTTTCAAATGGGAAATGGTGTCAGTGTGACAAGAAAGTTACGTTGGGTCATCAACATTTTGACTTAGGCATAATGGAGGATTTAATTATTTCCTTTGGCAGTAAATGAAAAACAGCAACAACAAAACACCTTTCACTCTACACATAGACATGAACCCTCTTAGCTAGAATGGGAGAATTAAAATAGAAAATTTTGAGCTCCCTTTTTTTAGAAAATTAAAAATTAGTGTCTGATATATCCAGTTCCAGCTAGGATGTGAGATTGTGCTCATCATACAAAAAAAAAAAAAAAACAAAAAAAAAACAAAAAACACTGGATAAACAACACTTGGCTTTAAAGCCATCTAAATGTATTGGATGCAACATACAAAGTACCCAATTCCGAAGAGAAATGAGCCTTTCATAAATGACAAATGACCGGGGTCTACAAGTTAAGAAATGGTAAAGGAAGAGGCAAACCAAAGAAGAAGCAACTTTTCTGGGATGAGGAGAAGCAAGCTAAACCTATAATGAAAGTTTCGGCTGGTGTTACTGTTTGGAAACTGGAAGAGCCCCAGTGTAAAAATAAAACTTTTGGCCAGACAGTTATAACCCATAAGAATTTGCTAAGTATCTGTGGTTATGGAGTGGAAAACAGAGAGAGATATCATAATGTTATCAGAAGCTTAGGTTCAAGGGCCCAGCTGCAGTTCATTTCAGAACTGAATTGAAATTAAATAAAGCTTAAACCCAATCCCAGATCAATCAGACTTATGATTAGCTTCATCTTAACTCCCTTCAAAAGGAAAGGACAAGCCCTTACTGGGGGAAAAAAAAACAAAACAAAACAAAGAATAAAGCAAACATATTAAACAGTTCGATATTTATTGCATCATTATTTAAAAAATAAGTTGAGCATGTCAAATGTTAGAATGTATATAAAAATGCAAGAAAATGTGAATCTGCGATGAAGATAAAATAATAATAGAGGGATTCTCAGTTTCAGCTTAGGTTATATAGAGCTGGAAAGAATGCTGCTGTCATCCTTATAACATGTAAAAGCAAGATGGTCTATAAAATATAATGTTTCTTGAACTCATTGGAGAGCTGAGGTCACAGGATAACAAACTCATCTGAAATCCAGGAAAGATGAATACATCCATGGAGAGATGGAACATGCGGACTTCCTTTCCCTGGGGCAGGTCTTGGGAAAACTACTAATTGGTAAGAATTCAGTGATATCTTAACACATTGTTGAAGGCAACTACAGTACGGTTTAAGGGGTAGAATCTGCAGGAGCAAGAGATACAAGCAAGAGGAGTTTGCTTCCACCAGCACGGTCTCCTCCACAAATCTAACTGGGTACTCAGGAGAAAGACTGGGGTCATCAAAGAGCTTGGAAAAGCCTTTCCCTAGGAGAGAGGTATGAGGCAGCCACTACTGGAAAGGCACAATGTCCCACCTGAATCTGTCTCCCCAAAAGCCTTGCATCCAGTGCTCCGAGATATCTTCCCCTCCCGTTTTCTGGGATAAGGACACAGGTGAAGACTAGTTGTGGGTCGAAGAACAGAACAGACCAGAAATCTCCTCTATCCTTAGGGACAGAGAGGAAAATGTCACAATCCCAGACCATTAAAGATCCCCTACAAGTAGGGGAGGACAGGATAACTGAAATGCCCGCTTTGAGAGCCAAGAACACAGTGCTTCCCTACAACCGATGTGAACCAGAACAAAGTATGCCCTGGCTCAGCCCACCACAGCCAGGCTAGCAAGAACTGAGTAAAGTTAACACCAGACCAATACTGGGGTAAGGGGTAAGTGTATGGAGAGAGACATCTCTGAGGCATGACTATAAAGGGAAGTCTTTAGTTGAGGGGGAGCAGACTGAGAAAATATCCCTAAATGATCAGACCATAATTCAACCTCAAGGTGACATGAAAGGAATTGGAAGACTTTGGTGCATTTAGGGTAATTTTAAGAAGAGCAGAAATACAATACATCTCAATTTCTGGCTATATTGACTAAACTCACCAAACCAAAGGCAAAATCTAGAATTGAAAAAGACAATATCTCAATTGAAGAATTCATCAAGTAAACAACAGCAGACTGGACTCAGCAGAAAATATAAGGCCTTTGAACTCAAAGACTGGTCAGCAGAAATGTCCAAACAGAAACACAGAAAGAGAATGATAACCACAATTAAACAGATTTATCAACATCCATTACCTTTAACGTTTAGATCTGCAATCCAACTGGATCTGATTTTGCATAAGGCATTATGAGGTCGATTTTCCCTATTTCTCCCATGTGTATACAATTGACCTAGCATCCTTTATTGAAAAGACTCTCTTTTCTACCTAGCTCTGCTGTGATGCCTTTACATTAACATATACGTGGCACTGTAATTTATAGTAAATTCTTAAAATTATACTACGTCCAGTTCTAGATGTTAACAAGTAAAAGAGAGTAGCTTAGAAATTTAGAGGACCCTTTTACTGCTTTCTAGGTACTGACTTGCAAACCATTGTCACAATGCTGATTAAAGAAAGGCAGTCTGAGACTCTCAGCTTATTACTGTTCTATGTGTTTTTGGTTAATTGGGTTTTATTTTCCTGGGTGAATATGCCTCATGATTCATTTTATGGATGGAATAATATAGGGGGATATGAAAATATATTTGTTTAATTTTTAAGAACATTATTCCCATTATAATAACCCAAGCATTAGGTTTTAATTTTTGCTGTTTGATTAGGTGCTAACAAAAGTTAAATTAAAAGTCAGATGTGAGAAGTTTTATGAAGACATGCAACAGAGAATAATATCGTTGATGAGAAAGCTCAGTATTGTTCAGATGTTAATTCTGCCCAAGTTTTCCCATAGATGCAATGTAATCTTAATGAAAAATACAGGAGGCTTTTTAAAATAGAAATTTATAAATTGGTTATAATATTTATATGGAAATTCAAAAGATTACCTACAATACCCAACACAATATTGAGAACAAAAGTGGAGGAGTAACAGTAACTGATATCAACCACTAGCTATAAATAAAAGAAAAGGACAAATTGGACTTTGACGAAATTCTGAACTTCTGATCTTTGATCAACTGTACCTTTTTTTTAAAAAAATATTTTTGCTTTACTGATTTTTGGAGAGAAAGGAAGGGAGAGATAGAAACATCGATGAGAGAGAACATCGATTGGCCGCAAATCGAACCGGTGATCTCTTAGTACAGGGGTCGACGCTCAACCACTGAGCCACACTGGCGGAGTCAACTGTTCCTTTTTAAAAGTTTTTATTGTGGCACAATTTTCATTCAAACTATTTTCACTCATTTTTAAAACTGATTTTTAACTTGACCATACAGATTAATTATTACGTGTATTATTTTTCCCTTAAATAGGTACTTGGCATCATTTATGGACACTTCATCATAATGTAGGTCAGCCAATTTGGAACAGCTGTTGTGAACGGAATACTGAAAAGACAGCTGTGCAGTGCAACTATTTTATGTTTTGTCCCCTTTTCATAGAAAGTGTGTCCAAGATTATATTTCAGTCTGTCTTAAATGTTAAAAATTAATCACATTGATGAAAATGTGTAATACATTGGGAACACTGGCTGAATGTTTTAGAAGTATCATTTCTCTATAAATCATTTAGTGAATGACTGACACAAGTAGTACATATTCAATAAATTTATCACTGAGTCATTATAATGTCAATCAAATCAACCAATACATCAACAATTATATTTTCTAATTTTCATAAAGCATCCTATTAGTTTTTTTAAAATAATTTATTGTTGATATATATCTCTTATTAATTATTTTCCTTCCATAACCCCTAAAAATTATAGTTTTGAGGCATTTAATTTCATTTTTTTTTTTATCTTCACCTGAGGACATTTTTGTATTTATCTTCAGATAGAGCAAGAGGGAGAGAAGAGTGAAGAGAGAGAGAGAAACATCATTGTGAGAGAGACACATCGACTGGTTGCCACCCACAGGACCCCAACTGGGGCCAGGGACAAACTGCAACTGAGGTACGTGCCCTTAGCGGGAACCGAACCTGGGACTCTCTGGTCCGCGGGCCAACGCTCTAACTACTGAGCCAAACCAGCCAGGGCGAAGCATTTCATTTTTTAAATGGACTCTAGAGATTTCCATAATTTTCCTGAAATTTAACTTTTTTATGTCTCTTGACATCATTTACTTAAAGAGAAATGCATTTTAGGTCATTCCTATATTTATGTATATCATTTTATCCATTTTTGTGTAGTTGCAATGCAAAAACTTTTCTCAGTGGTCTATGGTTATTAGGTTATACATGACAAAGGAAGTTTTCAAATATGTAATTTTCAAATATAAAGTTTTTAAATATTGCTAAATTTTAGTAAAATTTTTAAGATATTGAAATGTAGACTATATTTCTTTAAATATCACTGAAATAAGTGGTAGACACATGGCTTCGCATTATAATCACTACCAATATCTCAAAGTACAATATACTCACAGGATATAGTTTATTATTAATGATAGTGAATTAAAATAATTATTTCAAATAGTTACTTCTATTTTAAATATTTTTGCTGGCTTTTTGTCATATCTGATTTTATTTTTATTATTTTGACTTTTTAATAATTATTTTTGAGAGTATTACAGATGTCCGCCCCCCCCCCCTATAAAATGACTGTGGTAGAAATATCCTTGATAGAAATAGGATAAACATCAGGTGTGTCATTTTTTCATTCTCCTGAATATTTATTATTAGTAATATTTTAATATATAAATTTTTTCAAGAAACATTTTAAACTATTTTATATTTTTTGAGTACTTAACTGGTTAGACATAATTGTACATTATATATTAAATATATAATTGTTATTTACATAAAGTATGATAGATATAAAATGTATATTTAAAAATTTATTATATATACAGTTAAAATATATTATATAAAATATAATAAATATAAAATAATTATGTAAATACTAAGTATATTTTAAATTTTATATATGAATATATTTAACCTGAGGTAACTAATATACCTAATATATATATCAAAATTAATATGTATATTTCTATTTTTAAATATATATAATCATATGTACATATAGTAATCATAGATACATATTTTTAAATCAATTAATTGGGCATGGGTATATAACAATACATTTCAATTGTATCACATTTAAGATGAATATTTGCACCATTTTTACATATAGAAATTAATACTCTTCCATCATAGAATCATATAATAATTACTCCTCTGCTTCACCTTTTCAACCATCCCTCTAGCTCCCCTCCAATCTGGCAACCATCAGTTTGTTCTCTATATTAATGAGTTTGTTTCTGTTTTGCTTCTTTATTTTGTTTCTTATTTTATTTATTTATTTTTTTCTTTATTGATTTTAGAGAGAGAGGAAGGGAGAGGGAGAGAGAGATAGAAACATCGATGAGAGAGAACATCAATTGGCCACCGCCTGCACACCCCCTATTGGGGATTTGGCCCACAACCTGGGCATGTGCCCTAACCGGGAATCAAACCGGCGACCTCTTGGTGCATAGGTTGACACTCAACCACTGAACCATACCGGCCGGGCTATTTTGTTTTTTAAATGTCACATATAAGTGAAGTTACATGATATTTGTCTTTCTCTGTCTGACTTATTTCACTTAGCATAATACTATCTGGGTCCATCCATGTTGTCAAAAATGGCAAGATTTCATCTTTTTAAAGGCTGAATAATATTCCATTGTATATATATGACACTTCTTTATCCATTCATCTATCAGCGGGCACTTAGGTTACTTCCATATTTTGGCTATTGTAAATAATGCTGCAATGCACATAGGGGTGCATATATCTTCTTGAGTTAGTGTTTTAGATTCCTGCAGATAAATACCCAGAGGTGGAATTAATGAGTCATATGATAGTTCTATTTTTAATTTTTTGAGGAAACTCCATACTGTTTTCCACAGTGGCTCCACCAGTCTGCATTCCCACCAACAGTGCACAAGGGATCTCTTTTCTCCACATCTTTGCCAGCACTGGTTGTTTGTTGATTTATTGATGATAGCCTTTCTGATAGGGATGAAGTGTATCATATTGTGGTTTTAATTTGCATTTTCCTAATGATTAGTACATACTCTCTGCTAGATACTACATTGCAGTAAAAAAAAAAAAAAAAAGACAATGTTCATTTCATAATGGAGCTTACATTATAGGAGTACATAGACAATAAAAATAAATATATAATATAATACCAGGTAGTGTTAAGTACTATGAAGTAAAGTAAAGCAAATAAACAACATAGAATAAGATATGAGTCAGGTAATTTTTCTTTATTTGTTTTTTTTTAACTTTATTTTTCTTGTTGAAGCTATTACGGATGTCCCAATTTTCCCCTCCTCCATTCAACCCCCACCCCCTCTTCCCTTTGGCCATCACCACACTGTTGTCTGTGTCTATGTGTTATGCATATATGTTCTTTGGCTAATCTCTTTACCTTCTTTCATCCAGTCCCCATTCCTTTCTCTCCTCTGACAGCTGTCAGTCTGTTTCATGTATCCATGCCTCTGTTTCTAGTTTGTTCATCAGTTTATTTTGTTAATTAGATTCCACATATAAGTAAGATTATATGGTATTTGTCTTTCTGTGACTGGCTTATGTCACTTAGCAAAATAATTTCCAGGTCCATCCATGCTGTCACAAAAGGTAAGATTTGTTTCTTTTCTTTTTTTTTTTTTGACCAAGTAGTATTTATTGTGTAAATGTACCACAGATTTTTTACTCATCTACTGATGGACACTTGGGCTATTTCAAGATCTTGGCTATGCCTAATAATGCTGCATTGAACATAGAGGTGCATATATTCTTTTGAATTAGTGTTTCGGAATTCTTAAGATATATTCCCAGAAGTGGAATCACAGGATCAAAAGGCAGTTCTATTTTTAATTTTTTGGGGGAAACTCCATACTGTTTTCCACAGTGGCTGCACCAGTCTTTATCCCCACCAATAGTGCACAAGGGTTGCCTTTTCTCCATATCTTCACCCACTGGTTGTTTGTTAATTTATTGATGATAGCCATTCTGGCAGGTGTGAGGTGATATCTCATTATGAAATTAATTTGCATCTCTCCAATGATTAGTGACACTGAACATTTTTTTCAATGTCTATTGCTCATCTATACGTCCTCTTTGGAAAAGTGTCAAGTCAGGTCCTTTGCCCATTTTTTAACTGAATTGTTTGTCTTCCTGGTGTTGCGTTGTACAAATTCTTTGTGTATTTTTTTAAATTAACCCCTTATCAGATGTATCATTGGCAAATATGTTCTCCCATTCAGTAGGTTACCTTTTCATTTTGTTGATGGTTTATTTTCCTGTCCAAAAGCTTTTTAGTTTGATGTATTCTCGTTTGTTTATTTCTTTTGTTTCCCTGACCCAAGGAGATATATCGGCAAAATTATTGCTATGAGAGATGTCTGAGATTTTACTACCTATGTTTTCTTCTAGAATATTTATGGTTTTGCCACTTACATTTAAGTATTTTATCCATTTCGACTTTATTCTTGTTTGTGGTGTAAGAAAGTAGTCTAGTTTTATTTTTTTGTATGTACCTGTCCATTTTTCCCAACACTATTTATTGAAGAGCCCATCTTTACTCCATTGTATGATCTTGCATACTTTGTCAAATGCAAATTGACCATAAATATGTGGATTTATTTCTGGGCTCTCTGTTCTGTTCCATTCATCTATATGTCTGTTCTTATGTTACTCCCAGGCTGTTTTTATTATAATGGCCTTGTAGTATACTTTGATATCAGGTAGTGTGATATCTCCAACTTTGTTCTTCTTTCTCAATATACCTGAGGCTATTGGGGTCATTTTTAATTAGACATATATTTTTTGAATATTTGTTCTAGATCTGTGACATATGCCATTGGTATTTTAAGAGGAATTGTGTTGAATCTATAGATTGCTTTGAGTAGTATGGACATTTTAATGATGTAAATTCTTCCAACCCATGACCACAGTATATGCTTCCACTTATTTTTGTTTTCCTCAATTTCTTTCTTCAGTGCCCTGTAATTTTCCGAGTACAGGTCTTTTACCTCCTTGGTTAAATTTATTCTTAGGTACCTTATTTTTTGTTGTTGTTGCAATAGTAAATGGTATTGTTTTCTTAATTTCTCTTTCTGATTATCAATTATTGGTATATAAAAATGTTACCAATTTTTGAATATAAATTTTGTATCCTTCTACTTTACCAAATTCATTTATTAGATCTAGTAGTTTTTTGGTGGAGTCTTTAGAGTTTTCTATGTACAATACCATGTCATCTGTGAATAATGCTAGTTTTGCTTCTGCCTTTCCAATTTGAATGCTTTTTATTTCTTCTCTTTGTCTGATTGCCATGGCTAGGGCTTCCAGTACTATGTTGAATAAGAGTGGTGAAATTTTTAATAAGATAGATCAGGGAAGGACTTTCCTATGAAGTAGTAACATTTTAGCATACATTTGAATAAAGTGTGAATTGGTGCTACGCCAATATTTGAGAGAAGAGTGGAAGAAAGAGCAAGTTCAAAACTCTAAAGTGGATATTTTCTTGGTGCATTGAAAGAATTGTAAGAGATGCTGTGTTGGCTGAAATGGCATGTACAAGAGAAATAAATATAATCCAGGAAGTTTGGGGATGCAAGTTAATATGGTGAGGTAGCCATTGTAAGTTCGTCATATATTCGTGTTATAAAAATGATGGAAAAGTTTAATGGAGAAGTGATATGATAGGCTTGATAGATTCAAAATGTCCTTCCAATTCTGTGGAGAAGACTATAGCTGGGAGAGAGTGGGAACAGGGAGCTAAATGGGCTGTAACAGTAATCCAGGTGACAAAGGTTATTGACTGGGACCTGTGACTCAAGAGCGACATCTACTGATGCATTTGCTATGAGACAAAGACATGGTTCAAGAATGTCATTAATTTTTTTGGTTAACCATCTGGATGGGTATGAGGGGTACCAGGTAGAGAAGAGCAGATTTGGAGACAGAAATGTATATTTTAGCTCTGAGTAATATTCATATACATATTATTAATTTAAGTGGAGATGTCAATCATTTACATAGATATATGATCCAAGATTTTGGGAGAGCAATTGATCAGAACTATGAATAAAATTTAGAAGTTATCAAAGTATGAATGGTATTTAAACTTGAAAGAATGAGTGATATCACATAGGGAAAGGTATAAAGAAAGAAGATCCCAAGAACAGATAAAAAGGGCACAACAACATTTAGAAACTGGAAGGAAGAGTTTCTAGTAAATGAGACTGAAAAGTAGCAAAATGTGATGAAAACACAGGAGAGTGAGGTGGACTGGATATCAAGTGCAGAAAGTGTTTAAGAACAGAAGCAGCTAGCTATAATAATTACCACTGAGAATTCAATAATGAAGATTGGGAATTGACTCATGGAATTTGATACTGTGGAAATTGTCAGTGATCTTGTCAAGAGCTGTTTCAGAAGAATTTGGGGGATAGACATTTAATTGGAGTGTTTTTTAGTTAAAAGTAGAATTTAGAAGTTATGGTTTCTTTCTACACCACCAGAGATCATTTGGTGTCCTTCTCAAATATACAGGAGTGGGCAAAAGTAGGTTCAAAGTTGTTCATATAGAAAAAATACAATTGCCCTGGCAGGAGTGTCGGCCCTCAGACCAATGAGTTGCGGGTTCGATTCTGACCAAGGGCACATGACTTGGTTGCGGCTCTTCCCTGGCACTGGTCAGGGCCGTGCGGGAGGCAACCAGTCAATGTGTCTCTCTTATGTCGGTGTTTCTCTCTCTCTCCCTCCCATTCTATCTGAAGATAAATAGAAAAACATCCTTGGGTGAGGATTAAAAAAAAAAAAAGAAAGAAAGAAAGAAAGAAAAAATGCAATAATTATTAATTAATAATACAAGAATAAACTATTTCATGTACTCACAACTGTAAACCTACTTTTGCCCACCCTGCATATGGCCTTGTACTTACAGAGATGCTTTGTTCATGTGAACAACATCTGTATCTAATTTTATTCACTACATATCTCTATTTCTTGGAACATAGACAGTTACATAAATGAAGTTATGGAAAGTATCACTGTAAGATTTTAAATTTTCTTTTATTAATTGAGAAATTAGAATATGGAGAAAGTTGATAAGACTGAATTAAGTAGAAATCTGAAACAACTTCATTCTAATCCAATTTTCCATTATATAGGAAATTATATATTTCTCTTGCCCATTTCTTCATTATCTCCTAGGAACTTAGAGTGATTTATCTTTCCTCCTGAGTTGAACTTTCAAGTTAGTAATAAGAATGTAAGTAATATTTATAGCTTCTCATGCCACTGTGCCAATAGAGATATCAATAAGCTTGAATTTATAGCTCTGGTTTAATGACAAATTTGTTCTTTTCAGAATGAGATGTCAAAAGAGTGGGTTGGGTTTTATATAGGAAAAAAATGATTAACAAGAATTCAGTCAGTGCTTTTATAAAGTTTTAGTTTCACAATTACATGTGAAACATTATATTCCACTGCTTGGACTCTTGTGATTTCTGTCAAACCATACAAAAAACATATTATACCTAAAAATAGAAATCCCTTTAACTTCTACAGAGTATTCTGAAGAGCAGCTGCTTTGATTTTATTCCTCTCCAATTTTAATTTGCTTCTGCATTGAAAACCTCTATTGCCTAGAGATTTTCCTGACATCATAGATATATTTAGCAGATTTTGGTTTGTTTTTATGGAGAATTTAGGATTTCTGCCACTAATGTTTGTCAGCCAGATAAGAAAAATAATTTAGTTTGGGAAAGAAAACCTATTAAAAATATTTTTAGCAAATATTTTTAGCCCTGTCCGGTTTAGCTTAGCAGTTAGAGCATCAGCCCGCAGACTGTAGGATCAATCGTGGGTTCAATTCCCAGTCAAGGGCACATACCTAGGTTACAGGTTCTATCCCCGGCCCCGATGAGGGTCATGGGGGAGGGAACCAATGCATGTGGCTCTCTCATGTCCACGAATATGCTCCTCTCGCTCTTTCTCCTTCCCTCCCTTCCACTCTAAGAAAAAATCAATGGAAAAATATCCTTGGATGAGGATTAACAAAAAAAATTTTTACCTTCAAGGATATATATGTATATTTTGATACCAGATTAAATTTTATGTTCTACTGTAACCAGCACATTGAACAAGAATGAATCATGGGATATCATTTAAAAAACAACTTTATCCTTTCCCACTGACCATTTAAAATGTATTTAGTAGAGAAAAATTTTTTTTTATGACAGTGGTAGAAAATTGTAGGACAAATCATAACTTTAAAAAGTTTTTATTAAGATATAATTGACATAATATTATATTAGTTTCATGTGTATAATGATTCAATACTTATATGAATTGTGAAATGATCACAATAAGGCTAGATTATATCCATCACTATACAAAGTTATCATTTTTTTTCTTGTAATAAAAACTTTTAAGATCTATTCTCTTAGCAATTTTCAAATATACAATACACTATTATTAACTATAGTCACCATGCTGTATGGAATTGTGACTTTTATGATTACTCTCAAGTAATAAAAACAAGTTATAATTAAGTAATTAAAATTCCTAGTTTTATTAATTAATCATAACCACAATTTTGGCTTCTACCACTATTTTAGAAAGTAGCATTATCAGCAGCATGGTGAATTGCACTTCCCCTAGACTGACATGAGACATACAAGAAAGATTTTAAAATCTTCTCCACTCTCCCTAGTGAGCCATATTCATGCAGGGCGTATCTTCTGCTAAGGTGGCACGTGATGAAGGTTGTGGACCATTTCCTCTTCCTCTGGCTTCTTATCATAAGATTTTGAACCCCCTAGGGTTGAGATTATGGGTAGAAAATAGAGGGAAGTAAAAGATTTCTTTGACTTTGTAGTAACTTAAGATGACCTGAAACACTGTCTAGACAAGGGTTTCAACTTGATTCTCATGTAAGATATTTTATAGGTTTATAGAGACTCCTTACTGTTCCTTTCCACCTGGAACTTACATTTCACAGACAATTAAGATTTTATTACTCTAGCTGTGGCTCTTTTCTCGGCTCTTTAGGAGTTTTTTTCATTCTCCCTTGTCATCTGAATATTTTAGGGGATTGAATATAAAATATAAAATCTTTCTTATATGTCTCATGTCAGTCTATGGGAAGTGCAATCTGCCATGCTGCTGATAATGCTACTTTCTAAAATATTCTTTCTTCTTTCTCTTTCTCCTTCCTTCCTTTCCTCTCTCCCTTTCGCTCCTTCTCCCTACCGCCTTCCATAATACCACATGCCAATAGTGATAGAATCTAGTCTTAGATTCCTCTGGTACAAGCCTAAAGCATCTCTCTTAATATGGGAGACAAGTACACTCTTTCTGAGTTGTCTCACTGTTGCCCTCCTCATTAGTTGAGGTGGGCACACATTCCTCTTTTTCCTTGTGAATGTTGAAATGTACAACAAAGTAGCAATTGTCTGCAAATACATTTTCCTTTCATTTTTTCCTGCAAAGTCTATTTTTAAATGCTTTGTATATGCATAAAGTTAATGAGAGAATTCAAGTTATTTAAATAGTTCTAATTTATTTTGTTAATAAATCTGCATATTGGTTCACCTTCTATCTCACTTTGATATCTTATATATAACAATCTTAGGTACTAGGTGATACCTTCACTTCATATCTATCATGATCATTCTTACGTTTATGGTGTGGTTAACCAATCATCTGAAGTCATAGAAAATCAGTGTTGTGCTTGATTGCCATTCATGCCACCATCCTTCTTATCTTATCTTCAATTATATTACATTTTAAAGTAAAATGGTTTTATCTTTAACCTAATTTTATTTTTATAAATTTGAATCATTTAAATATCTTAATATAAAGATGGACATTTTAGGTAATTAAACACCTAGGAATTACTGATATTGGGTATACAACCAAAGAACATAAACATAGGGTAGTCCAAGAAATGATTATAACTTTACTTCATTAAATCCAATATTATTTATTAACATATATGTCACATTATGCTTATAAATTCTGGTATTTCTACTACTAAGCAGGAGGACATGACCCTTTGTCAGGAAGCTGTTTCTCATAATGTTATACCACTTTGAAAATGTATGATTTAATGTGTTGCAATGGAAAAAGATAGTTCCTGTGAAGCTTCCATGATTTTGTGAACATTTCTTAATGGTATAAAAATCCGACTAGAAAATCTACAGTGAAGGGAACAAAAGTCCAAGGAGAATATTAAATATTTTCCATCTTTTATGGATAGTACTCATTCTCAAAAAATTGTCATCTCTATGAAGCTAGGGATTTCATAATAAACTCATCTTACTTGAGATAAGAACAAGTTTGGACATTGCCCTTGGGTAAAGTTGTCAACCTGTTACTTGTTTGTCACTGTTACTGGTTTGATTGCTTGCTACAATTTGGCAAAATATTTTCTGTTTTCCTAAAATATATTTTATTGGTGAAGATAACTTTGGCAAACTAAATCTATACTGTGCTGGAGAATAATTCTCTATTTTACAAAAAGCATTACAGATGTTTACTCTTTGGCATAGAAATAAACTAAGATCCATCCCCAAGTATGAGATATAGATATTCCAAATGGAAAGATTTTTCTTCAGAAGAAAGGATTTATTAGTCTATTTTGCTTAATGTAAAAATTTGAGTAAAATATTTATTTAATTATGGTATTCTGACATTCTGGCCATTTTGTATATATTAAAAATAAACAATGTGAGCTATCAGTTTGTTTTTGTGGTATGGTTCTTTAGAGCAATCACAAGTGTATTAAACAAGGGCATCTGATAGATATGAATATTTAGGATTTGTAAAAATAAATTGGGTTATTTTAAACGAATATGAAAATTTCATTTACTTTAGATGATATAGAGAAAAATGGAGTACCTGAATAAAATGGTGTCAAAAATTATGCTTTTAGCAAGATGAGAAAATTATTGAATTATGAAACACATGTGGCCATAGTCACTAATCTTAAAGTGCTGTCTGTCAGTGACCAAATAAATCATTTTAAAAATGTAAATTCTATACTTTTAAAAGGATCATTTAACATATATGCTTTAGCAAGCTGATGCACTTAAAATTTTAAGGAATTTAAATATAAAAGTGCAATTATTTGTAAGTGGCCAGCTTTGGCAAATTTTGAATTCTGACAGAATTTATATTATATGATTTATAATATGAATCATATTAATGATTTTTATTTTGAAATATGAAATCTGTGTTTTTGCTAATTTTGACTTTGTTGTTAAAGGAAAATTATAAGTGATGAGCTTTGCTCCCTGTTAATAGCTTCAATTTGTCAATTATTACTTATGCTCTATTATTAGGTGCCATATGCACTTTAGGCAATAGTTAATGAGATTCTCCTATTTTACCAGCTATACTAAATATTGCAAATATAAAAGTAAGTGCATAGTTTTTATTAATGAGAGGGAACTGCTTATTAGCTGTGCTGTCACTCAAAGTTATTATTTTGTCAATGGAGATACATGTTTGGTTCTATGGATGTAAAGACAAATAATCCAAACTCACCTTTGAGTACTCTCTCATTGTTGAATACTTTTTACCTTTTCTAACTTTATATAATTGTATAATTCTTTCCTCTTATATTGTATATATTAATTGATATCTATAAGAGATGCATAGTAAATTAAATAGCAAATATTGTTCCTTTATTATTTTAAAGGAAAATGACTAATGCAATGGAATTTATAAAAATACACTTTTTCTTTCAAAGAAATTATTCAGATATTCAAAGTTACCAATTTCAGATATGTTTCATGCAGCTGTAGTCAAGGAGATGAATCACTGTATTACTGCACAAGATAACTTATTCCTTTTTTAAATTTGTGAGGGATTTCAGAGTAGAGCTCTAAAATCCAGACTCGCATATAATGATCCTATACACATTATTAGCACTTAGTCCTAAGATTCTTTCAAGTTCTAGTAAATTGTCCTTCAGGTGAAAGATGAAGACTGATTCTTCATGCATACAGGCATCGTGATTACCTTCCTTATATATATGCTTCAGTTTTATATATACATTCAGTGTTCCCAGTAGCCACATATCTCTAGACACCAGTTCAATTGCTAGAGGGATTTACATGCAGGAGCTCTTGGTAGAGTTATGCTGTAAAACTTACTTTGATTTACATTTCAGTCCAGAATAAATTATTTCCTTTTTAATATACACAGACAGCTTCAGGGTATAAGAGTCTTGGGAGAAGAAAATGAGGATCTTTTCTCTATAGTTTTCCTTGCATGTGACTGACAAGACCTATTCTTTTTTTGTTTGTTCTAAAATGTTAATAACAACTGAATTAGATTTAATTCCATATTTATCTTTCAATTGAATTTTAAACTTCTCTTAATATCCATAGCATAAAAAAAAATCGATACACAAAAGAGATAAATTAATTATTGGGAGTCTTCATGGATACAGCCTGCCTCAAATTCATCTCATTGTGCAATCCGCACTCGTATCATTTAAAGCATATTCTGGAGAGGAGTTTTGAAGGGTTGCAAGCTTCATCCTTCAAGATCGATGTTGATGAACCCAAGTAAATGAGAGAAAAGCATTCAAGAGATAATTAACAAAATATTAGAAACCTCTGGGGAACTGAAAACTCTTGTGAACCTGTGTGTGTGTGTGTGTGTGTGTTGGGGGAGAGTGTTCATGGCTGCAACCTAATGTGAAACACACCTAGGGGCAACAGTGAGAGCATTGTGTGAAGGGAATTTGTGAAGATTGGTTCTTCCCATTTCCCCACACCACCATTGTCTTCTAATAATTCCCTGCCTCTTGACCACAGAAATTGGAAACAGCTGTCCATATCCCATATAGGACCTATCAGGCAGGGTAAAACCCTAATGGGATGAACAATTTTTTAAAGCATTTGAAGACTGATCAAACTGACTTGAGCTCTTATTTCACAAATGCATTATCCCCCTTCAACTTCAGGGATATTGGTTTATAACCTGACGGGACTATGTCCTTCCAGTTCTTCATATTTGTAAGAATTTAATAGTGAATACTTGAAAAGAGAAATTATCAGTTTGGGTAACAGCAATGGATGTGATCCTTACTGGATCTGTGGTGGTTGTTTATTGATTATTGATTATCTCCATTTTCCAATTCAACTGGAAGGATAAGAATTGTGCCTAGTTTTATTACTTCTTCAATATGTTTTATATGTTTGAGTGGCCAGTCTGGTGGTGTGCGGGAACCAGTCTGCACCTGTTCCTCATAGCCAACTGTGAACCTCTCCTCCCAAGTGTGAATTCAGTGATGATGCTTTGGTAACTTGACATCAGCCATGGTGGGAATATTTAACTACAGAAAATGGAAAACACCTGAAATCACACTTAAAAAAAAAATTGATGGCTTACTAGAATACTATTATAAAGAAAAGAACACTAAAAGTTAGTATCCCTTATAAACATAGATACAAATATTATTTTTTAAATTTAATGAAAATTTACAATATGTACAAAGAACAATATATCATGATTTATTGGCATCTATTCCCCAAATTCAAGATTTAAGAAGCAAGTAAATAATTTGCCACGTTTACAAACTAAAAAAAGAATAATCATATGATCATATAAATTACAAATGCAGAAAAAGCATTGGTAAAATCTAACATCCATTCCTGTCAAAGTCTCAGTGAACTAGAAAGTGAAGCATTTCCTCAAACTGATAAAGAGCGTCCAAAAACTTCCTCCTAAGATCAGGAACAATGAAAGAATGCGAGTTCTCACCAATTCTTATCACTGTTGTGGGGGTTACAAGCCATTGTAATATGTGAAAGAAAATAAATAAAAGAAATCAGGTAGGAATGGGAAAACTTGGAAAGGGACATGAAGAAGCTTTTAGGTGTGTAAGTGTATTGGATTTTTCATTATCTTAATTGTGGTGATCACTTCACATGTCAAAACTGAGCACAGTATGCAATTTAAATTTATTCTGTTTCTTGTATGTAAAATGTCTGAGCCACCTGGAGATCACATGCACAACGCAAGGCCAATGTAGAGAAAAATGATTGTATTGCATGTGCCAGGGTGCAGGCGGGCTGAACCCAGAAAGGGGTCAGCCTCAAATAACAGTTGGGGTGTAGGTTGTATATTCTACATCTAGCTTCTGGCAGTTCCTACTGACTTACTCTGCCTGGCCCATTGTCCACTTTGCAGCTAGACTTGTCTGGTATCACATCCTGCATCTGCTGGGCGATTCATTGTCTTATGGATAATCCAATAATCCTTACTCAACAGAAGGCTGAGCAAAGGTCATGCAAGCAATGCATTTTTCAGTTTCCACCTTTTGCAAGCTTTTACCTTTCTTTACCCCTTGAAACGTTACTAGCCCTTTCAGTATGTTAATTATATACTACTAAAACTACTACAAAAATATTAAGATAATTAATACCCACTACCCTGACAAAAAGATAGAAAGGTAAATAATGCAAACTTTTGTTTTGAAGTAGAGATATAGTAACTCTCAAGCACTGCTCTTTCCTGGGGTAAACTGATAGTTCTTCATTAAATAAAATGCACATACTCTCTCTAACACTACAACTCTGTGCTGGATATATATCCCAAGTAAATTCTTACATAAAACATAGGAGGGTATGAACAAGGAGACTGATTGCAGTGCTGTTGGTTATGAAGAGAATCGGATATAATGCTGGTAACAGTACTTAGGACAATGTCTCTAAAACACACACGTGAATACCATATGGCAGCTGGAAGCAGAAGACTTGATCGGTATATTAACATAGAATGAAGTGAAACAAACAAACAAAAATACAAAAGCAACAAACTGGAAGAATCTAGCAATAGATTCTATGGGATTATTTGTGTTAGTGAAAATTTATTGAACTAAACACGGACATATAGTTTTATGATACATACCAACAGAAGGACATACATCAAACACATCAGCATGTTGCCTCATTTGGGGTGTTTAGGGATCGGGGAGTGGTAAATGAAGATAAAAGTGCATGAATAAACAATAAAATTTAAAAATAAAAAACGATACAGGTCTTGAACAAATTAATGATTATAATATTCTATGAACTGTATAATCAATCCTTTATATGTGCATTAAACGTAATGATTGAAACAATAAAATATTAATTGCCCCCACATGTTTAGCAACTATTGGTATTACAGACCTGGTCAAAGCCATTGTAAATCAACAGATCATGCGTGTCTTGTTTCACTGGTCACGTTTGATGCCATTTTTTCAGTTGTTTTGAAACCAGAGGTTCAGCAAGGCAGGTGCATTCATAGCTAGTGCAGTAAGTAGAGGAATGAGAGTAGTCCCTAAGGGGACTTCACAGAATAGCTCAATTGGCCTTCGGTTAGGGAAACATGCTAGGACCAGATGGAGTCTTTTATAAACACCATTAATGAGATTAACAATCCTTTCTGGAATTTCTCAAGAAGTTTCTATATCCTGTCCAATACACATTCTTTTAAGAAGGGCCTCCATACAAGAGAGGAAATCTTGATGTAAATAAATGCTTCCAAGAGGAATTGTGCCTAGAGGAGATACAAGTCAAGGAAGCTGGGATTCCAGAACAAAAGATCTTTATGTAGTCCCTTCCCCACCCCTGTTGACTGCTAGGTAAGACTTCTAACTCTGTTGAGTTGTGCCAAGCTCACAAAAAGCCGAAGGAAAGAGGGAGGAAATGGAGCTCTATGTCTTTTTCCCATTGGTTAGATAAAAACTCTGACAAAGGAGTGTAGATTTCTTTGCTACTGTGTCACAGCTAACCATTGGTGTTCTCAGTCACATCTCAAGGGACATCACTGAGCTGTGCAGCACCAGTGGTGGGCTGCAGCCCTGGGCATTCAGAACTGCTGGCCATGTCTTCATTGCACCTCTCTCTGCCTCCAAACGTCCTGGAGAAAGAGGATAAAGGACCAAGCTTCTTCACAAAAGGCTGTCCCTCTAGGAATTTTGTTAAAAAGTAAAATCTTGTATATTGTCAGTGATGTCTACAAAAACAAAGAACATGGAATAGATGCCAAATACTTTAGAAATAATTGTAGGATGATAGTGGAGAAGAATGATTGTGGAATTAAGGGAACAATCATTGCTGAATTTCCCTGAACAGTTAGCTAAAATATAATGTGGGGCATGGGAAATTTATTAAAAGGGATATAAGCCTGTGTTGGGCATGTCTCATTCTGGTGTTTCAATGGTGAGTAAATATGCTATGACAAGTGCAAGCAACAGCATCCTGAAGACTTCAAAATGTGTGAAAGTTTTGAAGTTGATTTGTTTACAATTATCATTCAGAGAGATCAGAAAGTACAATGTACTTAAATGTGAATAAGACTTAGTAACAAAAAATTCTGTTAGAAAATTAAGCAAATCCCTTCATAAATATTCCCTTAAAACATATCAGTGGGTGTGCCAAAGTGTAAAAGGCTAAAGATTTATGAGATCTGAAGAGAAACCAGAGTATAGTGGGTATGCCAAATAAAGTGACATATTTGATAATAACATATGAGAAATCTAAAAACCTTAACTTGTATTATTTCCAGGTTGCTTATAGTCCACAGTCTCCAGACACCATTTTTATCTTAATTGCATGAGCTGCTAAATATACTGTATATATCTACATATGTACCAAGCCATTATTTTAGTAACAATAATTAAAAACATTAAATTGTTCAAATGCAAATAAAAAGCTCTTTTTAAGAAATACTATCCTGTATGCAAAAAAAGGCAGTGATGTCTAATCTATTGTTCTGGTCATTATTTTTAGGAATTTATACTATGTGTATTAAGAAAACAAATCAAATTGTTAATATTCAAGTGTTAGCCTACATCTTCAGTTGATAGTCAGATGGATATTTTAACTTTTTAATAGGTCTGGGATACAACAAATACTTATTATAAAGAGGCAACTTGAGGCTCTTAAACAGTTATGACAGGAAAAATGTTTTTTTTTCCTTTGGTAGTATTCAAGCAGTTCCTGCCACTTTGGCTCAGGAATAAGTCGGTAATTTTTTTCCAGTTAACAGATCTATATATAAACACATTATTTTGGCTAGGTGATTTTGTGCCACTATCTAAGAATCTCAACATAATTTGGGTTAGATCTGCAACTAGTTCGCTACTTTTTCTTCCTCTATGTCTATTTAATAGGTTTTTCATACTTGGAGTATCCATGAAATTTCTCTATGGATTATGGTTCTGATAAGATTCTCTCTTATGTCTGCTATAATAATACAGCCAGTGCACTGTGAGCAATGTTTTAAAGTTTCAGTTTTAAATGTTCTATAATTATCTTGTAATTATTTACATGGCATCATGACATAATTATTTTTTAAAAGTATATAAAACTGTCACTTCCAGCTGATAGTATACTATATTATATTATAAACATGTATGTAAATCCTCACTTAACATCTTCCATAGGTTTTGTGACTTTAAGGGAAATGTATACCAAAACCAATTCTACCATAGGCTAATTGATACAAATAAGAGTTGAGTTCCTATAGCCACTCATCAACATTATAACAACACAACGTTGAATGACAAAACATTATTTGAGGACCTGCTGTATAGATGTATAGATATATAGTCTTTATTCCTTTTCTTTTCAGGAAATTGGGCTTGTTATCATTATTGTTTTATTTACTGCTATATCCTCACATTTTAAATAATTCATGGCATTGGATAATATGTTGTATTGATGGATACTGAATTAATTATTTAACCATGGTTTTGCTAGCATACTTCAGCAATAGTTACAGCAATGGGAAAGTTAATTTTGATGTAATAAAACAAGGGGTGCTAGCTTAGTTTTCCCAACCTAAGATTGCTGAGATATCCATGCTAAATGATGAGGGGAGGAGGAGTGGAGTGGGGAGGGGAGAGGAGGAGAACAAATAAGCAACAAAGGAGAGCTTTTCTGTAAGGGGAATCAAAGCTCCTGATGTTCCTGGCTCTGTTTCAGACTTACCCACTTCCCTCTTCCAGTGAAAATGTATCATAGTTGCCAGACTATGTTCATATGCAAGCTCTGCCTAATCCACAGTGTATAACTGGGCACATTTCTTAACTTCGACAAGCCTCTCTTTTCTTAGTTGCAAAATACGGATATTAATAGGTCTTACCATCTAAATGCTACTGTGAGAATTAAATAAGAGAGAAAGTACTTAACACTGTAGTAATCATGAAGAGAGTGCTCAAAAAAAATGACTATAGACTGGTAGATTTACTTGGGAGCCTTCATACAGATAGATCAGGAAATCATGCAAATCAGAAAACATGTGCAAGATTAAAAAAGGGGTAATGGAATTTCCAAAAGACAGGAAGAACATGATGATAGAATATAATAGAGATCTAAGAAACACTTAGTGAGCAATTATGCATATCATGGGCACAATAGAGGAGCCTGGCCTACCCACTTAGAGTTAAAGGAAAATAATTGCAGCTCTCGAGGAAGTAGGCAGGCAGTCACCAGGGCAGTGATTGTGGCCCAGAGTGAATGAAATGAACAAGTGGGAACTAGAGTTATATATTTATGTTTTAAAATTATGAATATGATACTCTTAAATGTGCTAGGCTTGATTCTAAGCACTTTACAACTATGAATCCATTTCATTTTTATATAATCTCATGAAGTAGGATTAGTATGAGTATCCTTATTTTACAAATAAAAAGACTGAGGTACAGAGAAATTAAGTGACTTGTGCTGGGCCATGCAGCTAGTGACAAAAGGAGCTGGGGTTCAAAATCCAGCTATTGAGCTGTAGAGTCCAGAGTCTCTGTCACACTGCTTGTTGCTGTTGGTTTCACTGAACTACAAATACCACAACTAGATTCCAGAAACAATTGCAATTACATTGTGTTGAATTACATTGTACTGCTTCAAAATTTATCTTTGCCTGTGACTGAGTTTAGAGATAGTAGACAGAGGTGATTGCATGTTGAAGGCCAAGTGTCTCAGTGTGGAGAGTTTGTTTCAAGAATCTGTAAACAGTGCAGGACCAGAGAAACAAATTCTAAGGCCATTGAGGAATATTACTTCATTACATAGGTAATTCTATAATGCAGATTTAAAATAACCGCACATAATATTTGTATTTTCTATATAGCAAGTATTGTGGTTTTAAAAAGTAACTGCTCATATTTTCTATCATAAATACTTTTAGCAATACTAACAATCACAGTTTATGAATACCTTATTGCCTTTCATGAGCTGTGGACAGTTGTACCAAAGTAGATACCCAAACAGAATTAACTGAATCAAAATGTATAAAGGCCAATTGCATAGCATCAACATGAAACTAAGTCCTACTAAGTCCTACTATCATTCACATAAAACTAGTCATGTTTTTCGGTATATTTATGATTATGTGAACAGGCATATTAGAAATCAGTTTCCCAAACCCCAAATGCTTGCATCTCTATGAGTTCCATGGTCAACTAAACATAAAATAGTCTGTTTTTCCCCACCCAGACCCTTGGAAATTTCTGAAAGAAAGATTTAGAAAATCTCCCTTGTGCCCAGCCAGTGTGGCTCAGTGCTTAAGTGTTGACCCATGCACCAAGAGGTCGCTGGTTTGGTTCCCGGTCAGGGCACGTGCCCAGGTTGTGGGCCTGATCCCTAGTGTGGGGCATGCAGGAGGCAGCCAATCAGTGTTTTCTCTCATCGATATTTCTATCTCTCTCCCTCTCTCTTCTTCCCTCCCTTCCTCTCTCTCTAAAAACAAAAAAAAAACAAAAACAAAAAAACAAAAACAAAACTCCCTTGTAAGATTGTAGAAATGGAAGTTTGATAGCATTTGCCATAAAGCAAACTAAAACCCAGTAAATGATAGAGGAAAGCTGAAAGTCTATATTAAACATGAGTTTAATGTGAGGCTTCCAGTCAAGATGGGCACATAGGTAAACACAGTATTCGCATTCTCCCAGAAGCACTTACAATTACAACTAAACTACAGAACAGCCATCATTCTGAATGCCTGAAATTTAGCTGAACAGAAGTCCTCCAATTAAGGATATAAAGAAGAAGCCACCTGGAGACTGGTAGGAGGGGTGGAAACACAAAGGGCTTGTCCCACACCCCCGTGTGACAGATAAAAATCAGGTAATGCCCTGGCCGGTTTGGCCCACCAGTTGGAGCATCAGCCTGTGGACCAGAGAGTCCTGGGTTCGGTTCCCGCTAAGGGCACGTACCTTGGTTGCAATTCGTTCCCAGCCCCGGTTGGGGTTGTGCGGGTGGCAACCAATCGATGTGTCTCTCTCATGTCAATGTCTCTCTCTCTCTCTCTCTCTCTCTCTCTCTCTCTCTCTCTCTCTCTCTTCCTCCCTCTCTCTCTCCAGCTCTATCTGAAGATAAATGGAAAAAAAGAAAAATCAGGTAGTGTATTTTGGCTGGGGAGGTCCCCCTGAGGAATGAGGGGTCCCAGCCCCCCGCCAGGCCTCCCATCCCAGGGTTTCAGTACCAGGAAGAGAAGTGCCCATAACTTCTGGCTGTGAAAACCAGAAGAGATTGTGGTTGAATGAGATGGAGATCTTTTGGAGTCCCAGGCAACCCCTCTTAAAGGGCTCCCACACAGATTTATTCCGACTCACTGTCTCTTAGTTGTGGTGATGGGACAGTAGCTCAAAAGCGCCAGGGACATAAGGAGAGGAGCTGAATTGTCAGGTCTCAAGGTGAAGGCTGGAGGGGCAGCTTTCTCCCAGACAGAAGTGCTGACAGAGGCCATTGTTCCTTTGCTGAGCCCTATCTCCACAGAGCCAGCAGGTGGATGTTATATCTGAATCTTCATCATCTTGGTTAACACTGTTCACCCCACCCTGGTGATTCCCTGAGACCCCACCCCACCCAACTTTTGGGTCCACCCAAACCATTTCCAGTGGCTTTTCCAATTTTAATATATGTGCTGCTGCAGTGAGCACCAGTGGCTTTTCCATGCAAAAAGCCTGTCTTGGCTCATGGAGCAGATTTACCTATAATTTCTCAAAGGTTCACAAACCACACACAACCAGCATCAGGCCTTGGCCTTCCCCATGCCTCTTACTTAGTAGCCTCAGGCCCAGCACTAGCTGCATCTAGCCTTGGTTTGCATCTTGGCCTCTACCAGGTGACTCCAAGCCCAGCACAGTAGCAGTCTTTATCATGGTTGCTTTGTAGCTCATGTCTGTGGTCCTGGACAGGGCCCAAGAGGTAGCTGACCTTGGTCTTCACCTCCTGGGAGGCCCCAGAGCCAGTGCACCCAGTGGACAGCTTCATACTTCACCGAAGCACTACACAACCACCTCCACAGTCAACACACTAAAGGAGTGGACTCAGTGAGCATCAGAGCCCTGCTGAAACAAGTGGGGATTTGTTCTGTGGGGATTGCCCCTGGACAGCAGATCCTCTGCTGTGGCCACTACTAGTCCTCAATGGTGATTGGCCTGGGGCTAAATCCCTTCCATTGACAGTAGTCTAGGCTCAACTATAAGAGAAACATGTACACAGCCCACTTGGGGGCCCACCTGACGTGCCAAGCTCCCATGACCAGGGAGGCTGTGCCACTGGGCCATACAGGACACTTACTATATAAAGCCACTCTAGTAAGATGGCAGATGTAGCAGCTCTACCTAATACATGGAAGTAAACACTGGGAGGCTGACAAAATGAGGAGACAAAGAAGCATGTCCCAAATGAAAGAACAGAACAAAACTCCAGAAAAAAATAAACAAAATGGAGACAAGCATTCTATCAGATGCAGATTCAAAACACTGGTTATAGGGATGCTCAATGATCTCAGTGAGAAGTTCAACAGAGGGATAGGATACATTAAAAAGAACCAGTCAGAAATAAAATATACACTAACTAAAATGAAGACTACATTACAGGGAATCAACAGTAGAGTGGATGAAGCAGAGGATCAAACCAGTAGTTTGAAAGATAAGGAAGCAGAAAATACCCAATCAGAACAGCAAAAAGAAAAGGAATCTAAAAAATGAGGATACTTTATTGAGCCTCTGGGCCATGTTCAAGCATATCAACATCTGCATCATGGGAATGCTGGAAGGAGAAGAGAGAGAGTAAAGGATTGAAAACCTCTTTGAAAAAATAATGACTGAAAACTTCCCTATCCTGGTAAAGGAAATAGACATACAAGTCCAGGAAGCACAGAGAATCCCAAACAAGATAAACCCAAAGAGGCCCACAGAAGAGCAAAAAAAAGAGAGAGAGAGAAGACTTATGGACATGGACAATAGTGTGGTGATGGCAGGGTGCAGAGGGGGAGGTGGAAGAGGGCATAGAAGAAATAAATGATGATGGAAAAAATTAAATTAAAAAAAAGACATAATTAAAATGCCAAAGTGTAAAGACAAAAAGAGAATCTTAAAAGCAGCAAGAGAAAAGCAGCTGTTTCTCTATAAAGGTGCTCCAATAAGAGTGTCAGCTGATTTTCCGACAGAAACTTTGCAGGCCAGAAGATATTGGCACAAAATATTCAAAGTGATGAAAAGCAAGGATCTACAATGAAGATTACCAAACAAAGCTATTATTTAGAATTGAAGGACAGAAAAAGAACTTCCTAGACAAAAACAAAAGCTAAAGGAGTTCAATACTGACAAACCAGTATTACAAGAAATGTTAAAGGGTCTTCTTGAAGAAGAAGAAGGAGAAGGAGATAAAAAGTATGAATAATAAAATTACAAAAATGTATCTATCATCTATATGTTCATCATAGCATTATTTACAATAGCCAAGATATTCATTATTAGATGAATGAATAAAGAATTGGTACATTTATACAATGGGATATGACTCAGCCATAAAAAAGAATAGAATCTTGCCATCTGCAACAACATGGATGGACCTAGAGGATATTGTGCTCAATGAAATAAGTCAGATAGTGAAAGCAAATGCCATATGATTTCACTTAAATGTGGAATCTAGAAAATAAGGTAAATGAAAAAGCAGAACAGAAACAGACTCATAGATTCAGAGAACATTTTGACAGTTGCCAGATGGAAGGGGTTTTGGGGGGCTGGGTGAAAAATGTGAAGGAATTAAGAAGTACAAATTAGTAGTTACAGAATAGTCATGGGGATGTAAAGTACATAATAGGGAACATAGCCAATAATATTGTAATAACTAAGTATGTTGTCAGATGGGTACTAGATTTATTGGGGTGATTACTTTGCAAGTTATACAAATGTTTAATCACTTGGTTGTACACTTGAAACTAATATAATATTGTATATCAACTATAATTAAAAAATAAAAATAATGATTAAAATAAATAAATGTGAGTGTAGGCATGCCTTTTGACCCACTTTAGTTACTGAAATCCCTGGGTATCTTCAATTTGTTTCTTTACTGGTTTGCATTTAGTACTTTTGTTCTCTCAGATTCTTGAGGGACTTAATACTCTGCATCAACTGATTGAATGAAATAAGAAAACAATTCTACTTCTCTGGCCCACTCTAAATTATATCCTGGTCCTATAAATTAGTGGAAAAAAAACAAAGCAAAAAAAAAAAAAAAAAAAGAGAGAGAGAGAGAGAGAGAGAGAGAGAGAGAGAGCAGGTGCTTTTCTGTGCAAAATCATTTTCTTTTTAAAGCAGTCTCATTTCTTTCTCACTTCTCTATTTTATGGATAGTCACTTCCACTTTTGTGCTAGGTTTAATTAACTAGTTACTTATTTCCCATTCATTTGCCTTTAAACTTCTAATGCAAATGTATATGATCTGGATTAAAGTGGCTTCCTAAATCATATTTTATTTAGGATAAAACCAGAGGGCATTTATTTATCATATTCATAGTTTTGTCATGAATTAAAATTCAAATTGTATTATATATATTTTTAATTTTGCGTTGTAATTATAAAGCCATTGCAGTGCTTTGTTCCCATTCCTGATGCTCTTTGTCCATGAAACAAGGTAAAACTGAGTAAAAAAGTGTTCCCAGTTCAAGAGATTGTCATTCCCACTGCAATATGTATTTCTCAGTTAATCTGAATCAAATGTATTCATTTCCCACTTATGTTTAGAAATGAGACATATGTTGTTAAGCATGTATTTAAAATACAAAGACCATGAAACCAGCCTTTTAAATCATGTGGATTTTTAACTCATTTCTCCTCTTTGTGTAGCAAACATGATGCTTTCCTGGGAATCGCTGTTTAGGAACTGATCCTACTACTTATCTAACTCTATATCCTAAAGAAATATTTCAGTGTGGTTCCTTTTCTCACCTGTAAAATATGAAATTCATTTCTTATTCTATCGAATAATTCCTTGTTTTTAAATTGAAATTCTGTTGGAACATAACACATATGGATAAAAATACACAAATCACAAATATTCAGTTCAATAAATTTTCTCAAAGTGTATGCACCCTGATACCATAAGCTTGGTAAGAAATACATCATTAATGTACCTCTTGTGCTCTTCCAGCCATCACTCTTCCCAAAAAATTCAGTATCCTGAGTTCTATCACCGTTGCTTATATTGACCAGTTTCACATCATTTATCTGTCTGGCTATTTTCAGTTAAACTTGTTTGTGAGATCAATCTGTGCCGTTTGTTTATGGATTGTAACTAAGTTTATTCATTCATTCTCATTAATGTATATAATTCCGTTGCCTTAGTATAGCAATGTTTTTTGTAATGCCTCTACTTAACATTGTTAATCCTTTTTATTCTCATCATGCTTGCAGGTGTGCTATATCATTTCATGTGGTCACTGAGTTGTTTTGAAAAATAAATATAACTTTACAAAAGCAAAGTTTAGTTGCTGTGAGTTGCATATGATTATGATTCAAGCAGACTTTATTCATCAAATATTTATTTATGTGCTCTGAAAATGAACCAGGCATTGTTCTAAGCTCTAGGTATTACTGTTGAATTGTACTCTCACTCTTGGAACTTAAATTATGGGGGAGAAATGACAAACTTTTCAAGTAAACAAAACATCAAATAAAGACAAGTGTTATAAATAACACAAATCAGTTTTATCAGTGAGTTAAGTTTATTTATTAATCATGAAATATAATTTATTTTAGGCAAAACATTAAACAACTTTGATAGTTTAATGTTTGGATAAATATTGCTTCTACTACATCCATTAATTGGATCAGGAAGAAAATCAGAATGTACTTTCTATTAAAACTGAAATCCCTGAAGTTTTCTTTTGACCGTTTAGGCCATTTAGACTAAGAATAACTTAGATGTATCAACTCTTTAATTTTTAGTTAAATTTCAGACTTTAATGTAAAATATTGGCTAAGATATATAGTTATTTCCTTATCTTTATCATTATCCACTTATATTAGCTTATTCCTCAGATCCAAAGATAATTTATTATCAAAATTTTGAGCCAATTTTCATCAGTTGTATTTACTTACAATCTAAATATTTTTAATAAATATCTTCAGTGATCAATGTGCCAATGGCTCATCATGAAATTTATATATATATGTATACATATATGTGTGTTTGTAATCCCTATTGAATTAACTATATGATAGTTTCTAAATTATTAATGTTTCATTTATAAGCATTACATTCAATTTCGAACATCTCAAGTTATTTTGCTAATTCATTTGATGTTTCTACCACATTAATTTTAAATTCTAGTACACAATAAACAAATGCAAAGTAATATAAAAGATTAATTATAAAACAAATTGAGGCTCTATGGCATATATTTACACTTTCAAGTATCTTCTCCTGTTTGGCCCAGTTTTAATCATTATAGGAATAAACAGATAATTAATTTAAAGGTATATTTGTGCTACCTTCATATTCTGAATAACATCTACTATACTTATTGTATCAATGAATTAAATTAGTTATATTAATACTTTCTATTTTCACTGTTTATACACTCACTGTTTTTCATTTAGTGCATATTTTGATTATATATGGATTTTGAAAAAGTAGCATGTATGTAATATAATATTTAAAATACGCACTTTATAGTTCATGAATGCCATTTATCATACTACTTCATACTAAAATTAATTGATACATAATCTCATTGGACTGATTTTAAACAAGTTTTATGATTTATTTTAAAACATTATCTTTTATATGCTTGCAAATAAATTGTTACTGAGTCAAGAAAAACATTATTTCCTTATTTAAAAAAGTTTAGGCCCTAGCCAGTTTGGCTCAGCAGTTAGAATGTCAGCCCGTGGACCAGAGAGACCCGGGTTCGGTTCCCGCTAAGGGCATGTACCTCGGTTGCAGTTTGTCCCCGGCCCCGGTTGGGGTCGTGTGGGTGGCAATCAATCGATGTGTCTCTCTCTCATCGATGTTTCTCTCTCTCTCTCTCTTCCTCTCTCTTTCCCTCCCACTCTATCTGAAGATAAATGCAAAAATGTCCTCAGGTGAGGATAAAAAAAAAATTAAAGTTTATAAAATATAGACATATAGCAAAACATAAAGAACTGTCCATCAGTTCTTCAACCAGTTATCATCACTACTAAGTATTCATACATTTACTTTAGTTATTCTGCACTTCTTAAAATACTGAGTAATAAAATATTTATTTAAAATAAGGTGGGTTTTTTTGTTTGTCTTTTTCGTAAAGCACTCAACTTGTCTGAGAAACTCTTGAGGTTGTAAACTATTTCTTTTTTGGAGCTAGATCTTTGAAAAGAGCCCCAAGGTTATGAGTTAATGAGATTTGAAACAATTCTTCCAAATTGCTTTAGAGGTAGTTCTAATCTATCTCAAAACACATTTTTAAATCTTTTATATATAATATAATTTTTCAATTTTTTAACTTAATAACATCATCTGAAAAACTAATATTTAGAGTAGTTTGTACATTTTTGTTTAATTAGGTTGGTATTTATGATGTTTACTTTTCAATCATGAAAATTTTAGATGTTTATGTTTTGTCTGATTTTTTATTTTTAAAATTAGGTTTGCAATTGATAAAGTCATACTGCAATCTTTTTTTTATGTGGGCCATTATGGCAAATATGAATTGAACGTCTCTTACATGCCTGATATTGATTTGAATGCTGAAAAAAAGCAATGAGTAAGAAAAAATAATAGCCCTCAACTCAAGTGCGTTGAGTGTGTGTGTGTGTGTTTGAGAGTGAAGAGGATGGAATAGGTGAGATCTTTCACAAACGTTCTTTATAAAAAACAAAAGGAAAACAACAAAAATTAAAAGCATGTATATATGTGTCATAAAGATAATTTAAAAATATGTTTTTATTATTTTTTTAGAGAGAGAGGAAGGGAGAGAGAAATAGACACATCGATGTGAGAGAGAAACACCAATCGGCTGCCTCCTGCATGCCCCCTACTAGGGATGGAGCCCGCAACCGGACATGTGCCCTGACTGGGAATGGAACCAGGCAGTCCATGGGAAGATGTTCAATTCACTCAGCTACACCAGTTGGGGTAATTTTAAATATTTACAAAGAAAAGGAGAACAAATATTGTAGGAGGAGCAGGAAGGGGAGTTTACAAAGAAATAGTGTGACAGAGGACCCAAAGAATGGAAAAACACTGAAAGAAAATCATCAGTGTTTGAAAAGAATGAAACAGATCATTTCTAAAAGTCCTGATAGACAGATAAATTTGTTCAAAGGTTTTAAATGACTTTAGGCTGTATTAACATAAAACCAAATTATAGTAGTCCCATTGCAACTCTGCACTATCTGAATGCTGGAAATTACTTTTCTGTTCTTCATGCCACCGTTTAACATTAACCTAAGTAAGAATGACTATGAATAGATAGTGTAGCCCAGATAGGGTAAGATCTAGATTAAACAGTGTATGGAAGAAAATTAAAAGGAGATGAATAATGTAAAAAATAGTTAAATGGTCCAGCTGGTGTGGTTCAGTGGATTGAGCATCCCCCCATGGACTGAGAGGTCCCGGTTCAATTTCTGGTCAGGGCACATGATTGGGTTCCTGGCTCGATCTGTAGTAGAGGGCGTGCAGGAGGCAGCCAATCGATGTTTCTCTCTTACATCGATGTTTCTATCTCTCCATTCCTCTCTCTCTAAAAACTACATTAAAAAAAAACTTATAAAAATAGTTAAATGGAGAACAAAATTACCTTAAATCTGAAAAGTCTGGTCTTCCAATGAAGAAAAACTTGTTTTAATTATTGTTATTATAAAAATTATTTTTCTGAAGACTTTGTAACTATATTTATCTAGAAAATGATATATATTTTTTCATAAAGAATGTGTAACTTTGAATGAGTAAAAGGAATTCCACATATTCTCAGAATGTCTTATGCAAGGAATCACAGAAACTGATTAACATTTATAGATCCCTCAACAATTTTTGGAAAATGGTTTTTGAATTTTTAAAATTCCAGCAGGGTAAATCTATTAAAAAAAAAAAAAGCAATAACTCTGGAAATAATTAGGTAAAATTTTTTAAATAATAAAGAAAGAAGAAAAAGAAGGACAACATTGCTATGTTATTAAAGTAAAAATGATTATTTTAAATCTAAAAGTGAGTGCTAGTTTGAAGAAAGGTTTGTTCTTTAGTAGTTTCTAGTTGAAGAGCTAAACCTAAACTGCAGTTTCATCATTAGTTTAAAAACACCAAATCAAGATAAGGTAACAAAACCCCAGGAAAATATTGATTTATACCAGTTAATTTAAAGATAAGATGGATAGAAAAAGAGCTTTTAAAAATAAGATAAACCAGAGAAATTGCAGTTTGTCCTTTATTTGTCCATTCTGAATTGAGAACTGCTGAAAGTTTATATATATATATATATATATTCATTTATATTTATATATATTTATTCATATATATATATATATATATATATATATATATGTAATAGAATCTACAGATACCCAGTATACATTTTATTTTTTGGTATGTGTGTGTGTGTGTGTATATCTCCAAAATAAGTAGGATTTATTGATTCAAATTATATTCATATAATATAAATATAAATATACATCTCATTCAGTTCCACTAACCCACACATGTTGAGCACACAATGTAGACTCTTCTCTAAGTTTATTTTTTATGGGGAAGGAAACTATTTTTAGGTTTTAAAATTTTCTCCAATGTTAGGCAAATATTTATAAAAGGACTATAACAACTAAGTTTATATCACATCAGACTAAATGTTATCTTTATCAGCCCTCTTTTAGTCTATATGTAAAGACAAAAATCCCATAGAAAATTGTCCACTTATAGGGCTCTTCAGAATAAAAGTTTATTAGATAAATGTAAAATTTATAATACAAATGAAATCCCATGTACATAAATATTGTACTCTTTCTCTACTAGCTGTAAGTATTTTCAACTGGGGAAAAAAGAGTAGTGTAAAGTACATATTCGATTTGGTCATTAGTCATTCAGGGTCAACATAAGTTATAGAACACTTATGTACCAATGCCTTTGATAAAGATGCAAAGGTATTCACTACCATCAGAACTCTAAGTTCTAATAAACACAATGGATTAAATAAGATTAAGGTATACAATAACTTGACAGTGTCTTTTGACATATATAAAGATAGTTGTGGGAGCAGAGAAGGGAGGCACCCAACTCAGTCTGGGAAATCAGAGGGGGTTTATTTTAAAAGACATCATAGAGAAAGTTCTGTTTTAGCTGAATCTGGGAAGATAAATTGACAATGGGACTACATCACACTAAAAAGCATGGCAAAAGAAACCAGGATCAAAATAAAACGGGAACCCCCTCTCTGGGAAAACATTGTTGCCAATGATACATTGGATAAGGGGTTAATATCCACAATATGTAGAGTACGCATACAACTCAACAAAAGGAAGACAATCCAATAATAAAATGGGCAGAGGGCCTGGCCGATGTGGCTCAGTGGTTTAGCATCGACCCATGCACCAAGAGGTCGCCGGTTCAAGTCAGGGTCATGCCACATGCCCAGGTTGTGTCCAGTGAGGGGCATGCAGGAGACAGCCAATTGATGTTCTCTCTCTCTCCCTCTCCCTTCCTCTCTGTCTCTAACATCAGTAAGGAAAAAAAAAAAAATGAGCAGAGGACCTGAATAGACACTTCTCCAAACAGGACACACAAATGTCCAGGAGACATATGAAAAAAATGCTCAACATCTCTAATCACCAGAGATGTAAATAATAATGACTATGAGACACCACCTCACACCTGCCAGAATGGCTGCCATCAACAAATCCTCAAACAACAAGTGTTGGTGAGGATGTGGAGAAAAGGGGACTCTAGTACACTGCTGGTGGGAATGCGGACTGGTGCAGCCACTGTGAAAAACAATATGATGTTTCCTCAAAAAATTAAAAATTGAACTGCCATTTGACAGTGATTCCACTGCTAGAAATATATCCTAAGAAGCCTGAAACACCAATCAGAAAGAATGTATGCACCCCTATTTTACAATAGCTAAGATCTGGAAACAACCCAAGTGTCCATCAGTAGATAATTGATAAAAAAAAAAAAAAAGCTGTGGTACATTAACACAGTAGAATACTATGCAGCTGTAAAAAAGAAAGATCTCTTACCCTTTGAGACAACATGGAGGGACCTAGAGAGTATTATGCTGAGTGAAATAAGCCAGTCAGAGAAAGACAAGTATCACATGATCTCACTTATTTATGGAATAGAATGAACAAAATAAGCTGATGATCAAAATAGATCCAGAGGCATGGAAGTAAGGAACAGATTGACAAACCTCAGAAGGAAGGGGGTTGGGGAGGTTGGGAAGAGATAAACCAAAGAGCTTATATGCATATATGCATAACCAATGGACACAGACAATAGTTTGGGGAAAGCAGAAGGGGGTTGGGAGCAGGGAGGAGGGCATCAATGGGAGAAAAAAGGAGGGGACATCTGTAATACTTTCAACAATAAAGATTAAAAAAAAAGAAAAGCTGTTTTAAGAAGAGAAAACAATGGCAAATGTAGATGGCAAGCCTAGTTGGTGTGTCTTAGTGAATTGAGCATCGTCCCGTGGACTGAGTCTCAGCGGCTCTCAACCTGTGGGTCGCGACCCCTTTGGGTGACCCTTTCACAGGGGTCGCCTAAGATATAACAGTAGCAAAATTACAGTTATGAAATAGCAACAAAAATAATTTTATGGTTGGGGGTCACCACAACATGAGGAACTCTATTAAAGGCTCGCGGCATTAGGAAGGTTGAGAACCACTGGAAGAGGTCCCATTTCGATTCCTGGTCAAGGCACAGGCCTGGGTTGCAGGCTCCATCCCCAGTAGGGGATGTGCAGGAGGCAGCTGATTGATGTTTCTCTCTCACATCGATGTTTCCTTCTCTCTCTCTCTAAAAAATCAGTAGAAACATATTTTAAAAAATGTAGACGATGAGAGAAAGCAGACATTTAGAGAAGAAGAAACAGTTTGAATTAAAAGTGTGAAGTATAAAAAATTAGTACACGTACACGACTTAAAAATAGAAGACTTGGCATGCAATGTTAAAGAGAATAAACCCTATTCTACAGTTGCTGGGTGATCACTGAAGGAATACATTGACTGTGGCTGAGGCAGCTCACTGAAGCCAAGGCAATGCCTGAAAGGGCAGACAGCTGAGAACTGTCTACTGACAGCCTTCCTAGTACCTGGGAAACAAGACTGCAGAGATTTGGGAGAACATCCCTGAGTCCATTATAGTAGGTGTAAGGGAGGAAGAACATCCAAGGTGGATTCTAACATTTACAGTTTGAGAAAAGGATTAAGGAGTGATTCAGTAGAAGAGGTTTGCAGAAAGCATGACAGTGTGTTGGTGAGAAATTGTGTCTAGCTTAAAGAATTCAGTTTCAGACCTACTGAATTTGTCTGAATATTTTTAGGTACTACTGTTTGGCAGAGTATAGTATTTATAATAACTTTGCCATGGTCCACATCTCTGCATATGCTAGGTAGTTTAATTTTATTAAATAAATCTCAGTTGTCAACCTGTATGAATAAGTATACTTAGAAATATATGGGAAGAGATAAACCACAGAACTTACATGTATGTATGCATAACCAGTGGACATAGACAACAAAGCTGGGGATGGGGCAAGGGGGATGGATAGGAGGGTGTCAATGGGGGGGAAATGAGAAACATCTGTAACAAAAGCAATTAATAAAAATAATTTTTAAAAATAAATACATGGGAAAAGGAAAATGACTAGGACTGAAATGCATCTCGTTTATTGGAAAAACAAAGCTACATACATGCCCTATCTTGAAAGGAGTCAAAAACATCTTCCTCATTAAAAAAGAACAGGTTAGCCCCACTGGTGTGGCTCAGTGGTTGAGCGTCGACCCATGCACCAAGAGGTTGCCTGTTTGATTCCCGGTCAGGGCACAAGCCCAGGTTGTGGGCCTGATCCCCAGTGGGGGGCATACAGGAGGCAGCCAGTCGATGTTCTCTCTCATTGATGTTTCTATCTCTCTCCTTCTCCTTTCCTCTCTCTCTCTAAAATCAATAAAGGAAAAAAAATTAAAAAAAAAAAAACAACAGGTTAGTTTGCATGAAAAGTGAGAAACTATAGAAAGTCTTTCAAATAAATGTTAGTCTAAAAGATACAAAATACTAAACTGGTCTGTATTAAGAAATGACATAAAATTACTCAACAATTTTTTCCCCTAAAAGTAACTCTATTTCCCTGGGGTTTTAATATTATAGCTATTTACAAAACCACCTTCAGGAGCTTCATGCAGAAAGTAACCATTTTTTAGTGCTTTGTCATGGCATTTCATGAGATGTGGCATGATACCTTGTAATAACTTCATTTTCCTCACAGGAAAAAAAAATGAGGCTACTGCACAGTAAGAATTTACAGTAAATCTTACAAGAACTCAGTAGCTTGGCATTTATGGCCCATTGCTTCCTTTTGATTTAGCAGGTCTGCCCTTCAATATTTCTTTTCTCCAAATACTTGCCCAACTCTGTTTTTAAAACAATTTATACTGGTGGCACATTTTACAGCCTTTGGTAGTTTGTGGCATATGTTATTGTGTCAGAATGGTCCACTCTAGTATATTTAGAGAAACTTCTGGACATCTTTGGTAAAACTCAATTATTTTAAGGGTCTATATCTCCAAGAAAGAAGGGCATGGTACTATCTAGTGTTATTCCATACGGGAGTTTTTCTTTAAATATTGCTATATACTTCGCTTTAGGTTTGAAGGAAAACAATATCTGGAAGTGGACTTGTTGAAGTTTTTACTCTTTATTTTTTGTTGTTGGACAGTGCGAATGCATGATGAAAGTAAAATGTTCAATAATGTTTATCATAGGCTTGAATTCCAACTTTTTAAAGAGTATCTTAAATCTGCCATATATTGCACTTAGGCTTACTTTTAAGAGTTACTATTTTTCATTTGAGTGTTCATATTTCTTTCATATTTCTAAATATCCACTGAAGTTTTGAGGTCTTATTTAATAGTAGATTATTCATACCTATTTCATGTTTTCCATTAAAAGCTATTGAAATTGTTCTAGTAATAGAAGTTGATTTGTCTTAAAGTCTTAATACTTAAGAATTTCAAATAGACCTTTATTAAAAGATGGCAGTGGCCCAAGATTTTACACTAAAAACCACTTTAATTATTGAAAGCCATTTCTAGGTATATATCAAGGGTTAGTTAAATTTATATGGCATAAAATAATGTGTTTCCTTGTAAATACAAAAGATACCTAGAAAATTAGAATGGAAAGACTACCCTTTACAATTTTAAAGTAACTCTTCCTCACTATAAAGTTTATTAGTTTTTTTTATGGTAAATATGAATTCTGGAATTACATAGAGAGCAATTAATTTTTATCTTTTTTTTTATTTGGTGATATATAACTCAATAAAGTTATGCTTAAAATGTCCAAAATAGCCCTGGTCGATTTGGCTCAGCGGTAGAGCATTGACCCACAGACCAATGAGTTATGGGTTTGATTCCACCAAGGGCAACCAGTCGATGTGTCCCTCTCACATTGATGTTTCTCTCTCTCCTCCTTTCTCTCCCTCCCATTCTGTCTGAAGATAAATAGAAAAATATCCTCAGGTGAGGATTAAAAAAGAAAAAGAAAAAACATGGCCAAAATAGTTTACAAATAAAAATGGATCTTATTTAAAATAACTAAAAAAGATGGGAAGAATTGCTTTTGCTGTCTGTACAATCCTCTGAATCCATATGTGATTTTTATAGCATTTGAAGGGATTGATAAATAAATTGGAGAAACAACTCAGATAATAGTATGAAATAAAATATAATTAATTTCATGATTTCACTTCTTAGGACCCATGCTATACCTATTTGATTATGTAGATTCCTTAGCCTAACTTAAAAGACTGAGCACAATAAGGGTTTCCTTCAAGCATATAGCCAACCATAATTTGCACACTACATTGAACAATGAGGCTACCACTTCTTTACTGCCATTAACTCTAAAGTATAAATTGCCAAAAGTAACTGCACATTATTTTATGTTGAGTGAGCTGAGCATTAGAGATGTATTATTTCATTTTATCTGCATGATAAATATATAAAGTAGGTATTTTAGTGTCCGCTATTGTGTGATGAGGAAATTGAAACTCGAGGGAAAGTCAGATTTGTTTGTTGAGTGTTGTCCTGTCTGAATCCGAATAGAAGGGCAGAGTGTAAGGTGCCTAATATTGCACTGAGACACAAGATTTCTGCTTCTGTAGAGCTTACATGTGATAGTTTTTTTTTTAAGGTAATAAATACAAAAAGGAGATAGTGTTAGACACTGAGAAGTATTTTGAAGATTACTACTAGTCTAAGTCAAAGAGAAACTCCATGAGGAGATAATATCTGAGTTAAGATATGAAGACCTAGGAAAATCTAGCCATGAAACTATTTAGTGACTATTACTGCAATCATGGAAATTATGAATTGCAAAATTTCTAATAGGAATGAGTAGAAATAATGATTTATGTTTACAATCATTATCCAGGGAGAATCAAGAATGGCATTGTAGGGGAGGTAATCCTTAAACAATTTATTTGAGGATTTCACCTGGAGAAGAAAGGAGATGCCAACTCACTTTTAGAATTGGAGCAAACTCATGGTGGGTACCTGAAATATTCTGGGCGAGAAGCAGACAATAGCTGAATGCCATCATGTGTCAGGGAAAAGAAAGTAAATGGGGCCCATAGAGTGGAGAGCCACAAAACCTGTGATTAAGCCAGTGACTAATTTGAAAAGAGGTCGATGTGAACAAACTGCACTGAGGGTAGAGGGGTATTTTGTAATCAAGCTACATAATGAAGTTGAAAATTCAAGAAGAAAACTAAATGTGAGTCTGGCAGCAGCAGTGTTAAATGATCGGGTGTGTAGTGTGAGGAAGGCAGGATGGGAAAGAAGTATAACAGAAGGATATTGAATTAGTCTGTGGGAAGGTGAGTATCCTTTTCTAGGCCACTGGCATTGAAATAAAAGGGAGAAAACATATTAGCTAAGCACTTAAAGGAAGAATTAATTACTTCTAGGTATGAAAGTTGAGTTTGATTTTAGAAGACAACATAGACAAAAAAAAACTCAAAACAATCAAACAAGAAGAATGAAGGATGTTCAGGGTTGAGGTTTTATATTAATTAATCTAAGAGCAGAAAAGATGATACTGCCTTTGTCAATTAGGAGGTTATTGATAATCTTTAATGCAGAAAATTTAATTGTATGCCACAAAAGGACTAGGATGATATGGAGAGGAGAGATGAAAGGAGATTATTGATTGGTAATTGTTCCTCTTAGCCAATAATTATGTTACACAAATATTGCAGAATGCTTAGGGGGAAAGGCATAGAAGAGACATGACGGGGGTCATTCATCGTAAACTGGAAATTAGATGACATAGAAGCTTTCGTGATATTTGTACAGTTATTTGTGTTTGGACATATTACATGACTGTAAAATAATAAATGTCTTAAAATTATATAAAACCTAGAGCTGAGGCCTTAAAGGTGCATTTTAATGCTGAATAAATGTAAAGATGTTTTTCTACAGATAAACTTAAAGGTGTGTGTGACATTCTGTGGAGATTGCCTATCTGAAACATATTGCATACTGAAAATACTGATAATACTAACAATAAATTTAATAATGTAAATACGCTTGAATTTTAAGATTTAGTTTAATTTTTATTTATTTTATGCATCATTAATAATAAATAAGTGAAAATAAGACAAATTGTGTTTCTTTCAATTGAAATAAAACCAATACTATTTTATAATATTTTCTCCCAATCTTTTCTCTATATATAATTATTAAATAGTTTCTTTATTTAATATGTATTACATAGTCATTATTTGACTGATACATAACCAATGGTGTATATTTGTATGTCTTGCAAACTTAGAAACCACCAGTAAATGTTTCCCTGCTGCCATCTGTTTGGCAGGTTGATCAAACAGCAAACATTAAATGTGGAGCTTTCTTTATCGATCTTTACACCAACAGTCTTGGGTCTGCTTTCTGAGATGGAGATTTGTGGGCAGTACGTTTATTGGGAAGCAACAACACATGTAAAGGAGAGAGAAAAGCAGGATTAGAGGAAAACAAATTTAATTGTGATGTAGTTTCAAAGTCTTCAGTTGATTTCATGAGATGTGAAGCTGAGATGGCCCTTTGGTTTTCTTCCAGTTGAGGCAAGGATGCTGAACCTTCCTGCTCCTATAATTCCTATCATTTGATGCAAGCTGCCCAAGGGGATAGGGTGTGCCTTGGCCAAAGCAATTCCTTTTGACTGAGGGCAGTTCATAGAGTCGGCTCCAACGATGAGCAAACAGCAGGGAACAACCAGTATTTGTTAAATGAGTTAGTTTTACCTCTGTGTCTAAAGCAGACAAAGATGTTTATCTATAAGTTTCCTTTGCTGGCAAGAGAAATTTATGTAGATCATCTTTTCGGTGATGGTATTAACTCAAGGGCCCTAGCTCCATGTTAGAGTTTAACATTCCTGCTGTAGACATTTGTAATACATCACCTGATCCCAAAATTACTATGCTGTTTTCCGTAGCTTTCTTTGTGCTCCAGTTTCCATTTGCATTTGTACTGTTTAATTCATTTACTTTTAGAAACACTGACTATTCTTTTTTCAATTTTCCAAAATTTTTTAAGCATAGATTTTTAAAATCACAATTTAGAAAATTTAGATAATTTTTATAGACTTAGTATTGAAATGATGACTCAAGCTATAGCAACACTTATTAAGTAGATGATATACATCAAAAACATTGACTATTCTTAAGGATTTTTGTAAGATTTGTAAATTATTTTATTTTTTGGTGTGAGGATTTGTCAGAATATAAAATCTATCTGTGACTTCTGGTTATTCATAATCAGTCCCATTGGGCATCTAGAAAATCTGTTTTGCTTTTTGTTAATTGACTGGAACATGAAATTGTCACTATTCTGTGCACATTCTACTAACTCATTCTTTTCCAAATTTACTGAAGTCATTTATCAAAATTTTTATGTGAATTGTGATATGCACATTACCTTTTTCACTGTGTATTAATGGCTTATTTATTTACTTTTATCCAACAGCACAGAATCAGTAGATTTAGTTTTCACTTTTACAATTAAATTGACTTTTGCTTCCTGATGGGGACAGCTCTGAGTGAAAAGCTGTCAAGTTTTAAAACTGTTCCATTCAAATTCTATAAACCATTTCTTCAGAATGTTATTGGAAACACACACACACACACACACACACACACACACACACACATACACCCTTCATGAATCACCATCTTTGTGCCCTCTAACAATCCCTCCCACTCCTGCCCACCATCACAAGCACAGCACTGCTGGTTCCTCCTTCATGGCTCAGGACAAACATCATCTTCTCTGTGCGATATCTCATTGTCATTTGTATCTCATTGTATGATGACGGTATTCACATTATACTTTTTATTTTGTCTATCTCCTTCACTGGAATAACAGAGCCTAAAAAGAAACAGATAGATGATATTAATTTTCATAAAGAAAATTTCTAGCATAGTTGTTTGTACACGGTAGATACTCATGCTTTGCTGAATATTGACTGACCATGTTCCTCATTTTTAGAGATGCTTTCAATATACACAGATATTTTATAAAGACCTGAGAATTTAACTTATTTTTTATTATTTTGCTTTCAAATGACTGTAACCACACAATGTGTGATGGCAAAGGCAGAGATTGGAATGATACTGATATTACACAAAGGAATGTCAAGAATCACTGTCCACCACAAAAAGCTAGGAAGAGTCAAGGAGCATGAGTCTCAGAGGTAGCATGGATCTGCTGACACCTTGATTCTAGACTTCTAGCTTCTAGAACTCTGAGAGAACAAATGTCTGGTGTTTTAAGCCAGTGGTTTGTGATACTGTTACAGCAGCTGGAGGGACATATGTTTATTGTATACAGTTTAAAAAATCAAATAAATCTATCATAAAAATATCTCATTTTGGGAAACAGCTATATCATGCTATGTATCTACATAGAAGATTGCTTTGGTCAAACAGTCTGGGAAATAGTGCATATTATATCTCTCTTTTGTAGATTATGGTGGTTAATTTTATGTGTCAACTTTATTGAGTCATAAGTGCCCAGATATTTGGTCAAACATTATTCTGGCTATTTCTGTGAGGGTATTTTTGGATGAGATTAAGTGAAATTAACATTTTAATTGGTAGAATAAAGCAGATTGCCCTTCATAAATTGAACAGACCTCCTCCAATTAGTTGAAAGCCTAAATAGAACAAAAAGAATGACTGTTCCCTGAGTAAGACCATATTCTCCAGCTTATTCCAAGAAGTGGGATCACTGAGTCAAAAGGCAGTTCCATTTTAAATTTTTTGAGGAAACTCCATACTGTTTTCCACAGTTGCTGCTCTAGCCTGCATTCCCATCAGCAGTGCACGAGGGTTCCCTATTCTCCACACCCACACCAGAACTTGTTTGTTGATTTATTTATAGTAGCCATTCTGGCAGGTGTAGGTGATACCTCATTGTAGTTTTTATTTGCATCTCTCTGATAATTAGTGACCTTGAACATTTTTTTTCATGTGACTATTGGCCATCTATGTCTTCTTTGGATAAGTGTCTATTTGGGTCCTTTGCTCATTTTTTAATTGGGTTGTTTGTCCTCCTGGTGTTGAGTTATATAAGTTCTTTATATATTTTAGAAATTAACCCCTTATCAGATGCACCATTGGTGAATATGTTTTCCCATACAATGGGTTCTCTTTATTTTGTTGATGATTTCTTTTGCTATTCAGAAGCTTTTTAGGTTGATGTAGTCCCATTTGTTTATCTTCTCCTGAGTTTCCCCTGCCCTTGGAGACATATCAGCAAAAATACTGCTGTGAGAGATGTCTGAGATTTTTCTGCCTGTGGTTTCTTCTAGGATATTTATGGTTTCATGACTTAATCCATTCTCAGTTCATTCCTGTGTATGGTATAAGCTAGGAATCCCGAAATACCAATATGGAAGAATATATGTATCCCTATGTTCATGGCAGCCTTATTTACAATAACCAAGATCTGGAAACAGGCCAAGTGCCTATCAGTAGATGAGTGGATAAAAAAGCTGTGTTACATTTACACAGTGGAATATTATGTAGCTGTAAAAAAAAGGAAGCCTTACTCTTTGCAACAACGTGAATGGACATGGAGAGTATTATGCTAAGTGAAATAAGACAGTCAGAGAACGACAAATACCATATGATCTTACTAATATGTGGAATCTAATCAACAAAATAAACTGACAAATAAAATGGAACCAGAAGCATGAAAATATGGAACACACTAGCCAGTGCCCGAGGGGAGTTAGATGGGGGTGATAGGATAAAGGAGGTGAAGGGATTAGCTAAAGAACATATATGCATACCCCATGGACATGGACAATAATTTAGTAAAGGAAAGGAGAGGCAGGGGAGGGTGCAGGTGGACGAAGGAGGGTGTATGGGAAGGGGACTCCTGCAATAATGTCACATTAAAAATTTTTAATAAAAAATAAATTTCAATAAATGATTACTTATAGGACTTTGTTTAGCCCACCTTTTAAAAAAATTGATTACTAAATGATTTATTCACTGGATTCCTATAACATCATATAAATCCAGTATGCTGTGATCTGAACTTGGGAAATATATATAAATTCAAAGCATAAGTTATAGCTATAGCTGCAGGGACCTTGTAAAGCAGTGTCATATAATCAGTAACCCTTAGCATTGTCTGCAACACATGTAGCCGCTCAGTTGCTACTTAAAAACCACAACTGCCTGAAAGTGTGTAATATTGTAGCTCTTCCGTAGAAGAGCAGAGTTTCTGTGGGTCCTGACCAATCCACGCCAGGATGTTCTATCCTTTCTGACCAGCATCGGAACCCAAAGTATAATTTACATATATTGTTCAAGATTAGAAATTATGTTATCATTAGAACAATTATAACAAGTCAACAGGTCTAGTTTGTTGGTGGTTTTAGCTATATGTACATTCTAGTTATTTTAACATAGTTAACAGTGGGAAATCTTTGATCAAAGATTGTATATAAGTAATTATACACAAAATGATTATATGAATGCAAATTACAAAAAGCACCATGTTATTATTCATACAGATGGTCATGCTAAGTAGTACTATGCACACAATGATTTCGGTGGTTTCACAAAAATACATTCAGTTGATAGAAATGGGAATTTTATAGAAGTGATCAAACTGCATTGGTTCTGCATGCTGTCTTTTGAAACATGAAAACTACTCCTAATTATTCTATTGTTAACTTGATTTTTAAAATTGACTCACTACTTTTGTCAGATTATATCTGTATTAATCCAAGATTGATTGTACTACATTTTTATGAACAGACTTAGTAATGCACCATAAAAACAGTTTTATACAGTTTTATAGGATTAACTATTGTGCTTCCTTGAGAAAATTTTTCTTTCTTTTTTTACAAGGAGATGATAATGTTTTTATAATTTGCTTTGATTATTCGATATACGTGCATGTTCTTTTCTATGGGGAAATTTCTCATTTGATTTCTTTCTACTTTGGTATATATTTCTCTCTACTGTCTCATTAATCCTTTTGATTCAAGAGCTTAATGGAAAGTATAGAGATTCTGACCTAGGAACATCAGCTATGAAGGAGTTTGGTGTTGAAACATCAAGAAACCAGCAAATCCCTTTAGGTTTTCATCTTCCAAAAAGCTAACTGTGTAAATCATGAGAAGGTAGTAAGCTTATGCACTTGAGAGAATAAGGATGAAAGATTATATCAGAGGAAACTGGTATGCCATCTAGCCACGCCTTACAAAAATAAAAGGGAGAGATTTGAAGGTATGAATAAATTGCATCATTAAAATTTGGTTCTGTGTGTTATTCTCTCCAATTCTGATATTAAGATTTGAATTGGAAGATTGGTTTTAATTTTGATTAAAGCCAGTGTACTTCTAAAATGTCCAACTAGGTAGACTTATATTCTAAATGAGTTATCTTCAGTTGCTAATAATTGATTAATTTAGTATAGGGGACTTATTTCGTGATATTCATTGTTGCAAATATTAACTTAATTACTTTTTGAATCTGTAATTCTTTCTAATACCCAATCATTTCATATTGAAGAATTAAATGACTAGACTTTAACTCTTTTTTTTTTTAATTCCTCACCTGAGGATATTTTTCTATTTATTATCAGATAGAGTTGGAGAGAGGGAGAGAGAGAGAGAGAAAGAGAGATAGAGAAACATCAATGTGATAGAACCACATCGACTGGTTGCCTCATCCACGACCCGACCAGGGCCGGGATGAACCGAAACCGAGGTACGTGCCCTTGACCAGAATCGAACCCGAGACTCATTGGTCCGGGGCCGATGTTCTAACCGCTCAGCCAAACCAGGCAGGGCAAGAGTATCTTTAACTCTTAAATGTCAGAAGGGAAATATTCAGTGAGCTATAAATTGTCTGTTATCGCTATTACTTCAAGATAATATTCAATATATGAGCAGTCAAGTACTAACATATTATGACAATTTGGTGTTTACTAAGAAATAGCAAAGAAACTTTTTTTTCTACAAAAAATGTGCAAATATATTGAGGCAATTATTCAAAAATTTTAGTGTTTAGTATCATCAAAAGGTATTTACAATTTACTATCACTAGTGAGAATATAGCAGGAAGCTTTTTCTCCATTGAATGTTAGGTAGCTAAAGGAATAGGACTAGACAGAAAAATACTCTTTTTAAATTGCATTGGTTAAGTAGAGATATCTGGGAATGTTGTACTTCTCACAAAATGAGACATGAAAGTTTAAGTAACTGAAGGAATAAAGGTATAAGAATTTTGTTTGAGCAAACAGTAATTTGTTTAAAGGTATTTATGTACTGTATTTGAATTACATGATAACATGATACATGAGTAGACACAGCAGGAGAAAGCAAACTTTGTTTATTACCAACATATTCTTCCACAACATTATCAATTAATGAGTGTCCACACACTTGTGTTTCTAAATCAGTTTATCTTCAATTTAGAAAAAAAAAAATCAAGTCATTCATAAAATTCAACTCCAATTTTCAAAAAAAATCCATTTCATTTAATCCCTTCACCTATTTCACCCATCCCCTCAGCCCAATCCCCTCTGACAGTTGTCAGTCTATTTTCTGTATCTATGAGTCTGTTTGCATTTTGTTTGTTTATTAGATCCACAAATAAGTGATATCATATGGTACTTGTCATTCTATGACTTCCTTTTCTCATTTAGCATAATACTGTCCTGGTACATCCATGCTGTTCCACAAGGTAAAATTTCCTTATTTTTTATGGCCGGGTAGTACTATTCCATTGTGTAAATGTACCACAGCTTTTTTTTATCCACTCATCTACTGATGGGCACTTGGGCTGTTTCCAGATTTGGCTATTGTAAATAACACTGCAATGAAGATAGGGGTGCCTATGTTCTTTGGAATTAGTGTTTAGAGTTTCTTCGGATAAATTCCCAGCAGTGGAATCACTGGGTCAAAAGGCAGTTCCATTTTTAATTTTTTGAGGAAACTCTGTCCTGTTTTTCACAGTGGCTGCACCGATCTGCATTCCCACCAACAGTGCACAAGGGCTCCCTTTTCTCCACATCCTCGCTGACACCTGTTGTTTGTTGATTTACTGATGATAGCCACATAGACACAGACAACATTATGGTGATTGAAAGAGGGAAAGGGGTGGTGGAAAGAGGAAGAGAGCAAAGGGGGGACAAAGAGTGATATAAATAGACTTGACTTGGTGGTGAGTGCATGATACAGATCAGAGTTATACACTTGAAACCTGTGTGGTTTTTTTTTTTTTTTTTTTTTTATCCTCACCCGAGGACATTTTTTCATTTTCTGTTCAGATAGAGTGGGAGGGAGAGAGAGAGAAACATCGACGTGAAAGGGACACATCGAGTGGCTGCCACCCACACAACCAACCAGGGCCGGGGACAAACTGCAACCGAGGTACATGCCCCTAGCGGGAACCGAACCCGTGTCTCTCTGGACCGCAGGCCAACTCTCTAACCGCTGAGCCAAACCGGCCAGGGTGAAACCTGTGTGGTTTTATTAACCAATGCCAATAATAAATAAATACATAAAATCTGTTTTAAATTGAGTTTTTTATTATCTTACCTTCCTGAAAAATAAATTGAGCAGATATCTTTAAACGGTTTAATAGTGAAATAACTTTAGTACCTACATACCTTTGAATTATGAAATTACTACTCAGCAATAATTGAGAACAAACGATTAATATACATACAACTTAGATGAATCTCCAGGGAAGAGTCATTATGCTGAACAATAACCAATCCCCAAAAGTTATATAGTGCATGATTTTATTTAGGCAACATTTTTGAAATAATAACATTTTAAAAATGGAGAGTGAATTATTGGTTGCCCAGATTTAGGAGGGCAATAGGAGGTTAGGTGGGTATATAAAAGGATAATACAGGGATTCTTGTGGTCAAGGAACTATTGACTGGTAGTTGATACAGAAACCAACACAGGTAATAAAATTTTATAGAATTAAACACAGGCTTGTGTGCACATACATGCACACAGACATACACAAATGAATGCAAGTAAAACTGAGAAGTCTGAAAAGATTGATGAATTGCCTCAATATCAGCATCCTATGTGATACTGTACTAATTTTTCAAAATATTAGCAATGGGGAAACTTGGTAAAGGGTACATAAGATTTCTTTGAAAAATGTCATTGGTATTTTTATGGGAATTGCATTGAATCTGTATATTGCTTAGAATAGAGTAGACATTTTCACAATATTAATTTTTCCAATCCATGAGCATGGTGAAGGGTTGCCCTTGCTGGTTTGGCTCAGCGGTTAGAGCATAGGACCACAGACTGAAGGGTTGTGGGTTCAATTCCCGGTCAAGAGCATGTACATGGGTTGCAGGTTTGATCCCAGTGTAGTCGGGATCGTGTGGGAGGCAACCAATTGATGTGTTTCCCTCACATTGATGTTTCTCTCTCTCCCTCCCTCCTTTCCACTCTATCACTATCTAAAAATCAATGGAAAAATATCCTCAGGTGAGGATTAACAAAAAATAAATAAAATAAAATTGCTAGGGTTTTATACCTCTTATGAAATTATACCAAATAATTCTAAGGAAGAAGATCCTTTGAAAATTAGATATTCTGAAACTAATTTTTTAATTTTAATTTTACAAACCCATCAATTCTTTGTTTCAAGTATCTCCTAGTACACATGGCAATGACCTTCAGTGTATTAATTTAGATCTGTAGCTGCTACAGTATTGTTAAGTGTGCATAAGGAAGTGTGAAATATTTTTTAAATATGCCCTTAATTGGAATAAATTAGCTTTTGTTCAAATCCAGAAGCAGATTAATAACTGTACGACCTTGAGAAAATTATGTAATACTTTTAAAACCATTGCTTCATTAATAAATTTATGGTACTCTCAAAGTATTTTTTGAAGATTTAATAACCTGTAAATATGAAAATGTGCGTTACTTTACAGAAAAATAATATCATGCATTCCGATAGATGTCACATTTGTTTTTTGTAACTTGTGGTGTTACTATGTTTGATTTTGTATGAATTCAGTGATATATTGTGTGTAGGTATGTCCTGAAGTATTGCAGATCTATAGTGCACTCAGAATAAATACTTAACTCTCGTAAAGCACATGAATTCTTAGAATGTATGCATGATATAACTCTATTTTACCAAGTATTATACATTTATTTGGCAGATAATTTTTATTCAAAATATTTTTAATATGATATAATTAAAATGCAATTATTCATTTTCATAAAGTATCCAGAGTGTTTTAATTCATTCTGTTTTATGTATGCTCTTGTTAAAAGCATACATGTTAGGATTGTTCTGTCTTCCTGGAGAATTTTTCCTTTTATTATTATGTATGCCCCTATTTACATAATGCCCCCCCCATAACTCGCTTTACTTTGAATTCTGCTTTGTTTGAAATTCATATAGCTACTCCCACTTTCTTTTGATTAATGTTAGCATATCATATTTGACTTACTTTTAGTGTATAGATGTCTGTATTTTAAGTAGTTCTCTTGTACGCAATGTATAGTTGAGTCCGTTGTTTGATCCACTCTGACAATCCTTGTTTTAATTGGTGCATTTAGACCACTAACAGTCAAAGGGATCGTATGCATAGTTGGATTAATATCTACAGTTACTATTTTGTTGCCCCTGTTCTTTGTTTCTATTTTGTCTTCCACTCTTTTTCTGCCTTTGGGATTTTAAATGAACTTTTTTTTTCTCCTTTCTTAGCATATCAGCTATACTGTTTAAACTTTTTTACTTCTTTTCTTCAGTGATTGCCCTAGAGTTGGCAATATACATTTACAACTGATCCAATTCCACTTTCAAATAACACTATTCTTCTTTGTGGGTAGTGTGAGTACCTTATAACAAAATAATCCTAATTCATCCCTCTTCTCCAGTATATCACTGCTGTTATACACTTCACTTATACATGAGCAAACGTAAGAGAACACAGCAAATACTATTGTGCTATTGTTGTTTTTAACACACTGCTCTATCTGTTTGCTGTATCAGTCCCAGTCTGCCGATGGTGATGCTCTCAGCTAGGAATGTCTGAGATACTCAACTGGTCCATGTTCCTCATAGCGAGCCCAGACACTTCCCCCACTAGGGCCATTGTTGTGGCTGGATTGGTCCTCTGTTGTCTATAATCACAGGAGGCACATTAGCAAAAACTATCAGGGAACTTTGAGGAACAAGATTTATTACAAGTCCTGGTGGGTACATGGCTGGGGGAGGGGAGAGAGAGAACCTTGGGTTCTGTCTTTATGAGGGTCTGAGGGTGGCTTACTGTGGTTTTGCTGAATGACTCATTAGTAGCCAATTTGCAGCATAAGAGAGCAGGAGTTAGGGCACTGGAGAGTGGAGGCAGGGTCCCGCACAGGGTTCGTTATCTAGGTCGTCCAGGGTTTTCTGAAAGAGGAACTTCATAGGGAGGGGAAGCCCAGTTCCTTATATGGTGCTTTGTTAATAGCTGTGTCATAGAACTGGCAATGTGTTTATTCAAAATGGATGTCCTTTGAAATGGATGCCCCAGCAATCAAAAGCTTCATGTGGGGCACTTACACATTTTAGATCAATTAAGAGTAAGACAAATACTTATTTTTATTGATTGATTTTAGAGAGAGAGGAAGGGAAAGAGAGGGAGAAACATGGATTTGTTATCCCACTTATTTGTGCAGTCATTGGTTGCTTCTTGTATGTGCCCTGAACAAAGATCAACCTTGCAACCTTCAGGTATCGGGACAATGCTCTAGTCACCTGAGCTACCTGGCTAGGGCCCACATGTGCTTTTTTTTTTTTTTTTTGATAGTCAGGCACGATGTATTAGGTAAAAGGAACTGTTGAAAATGGGCTTTTAGTAACGTGGCGTGGCAGTAAATTATGGAGAGAGGGGAAGAGGATTAGGTCTCTGTGCCTCTAGACTATGAACTTCACATGTGTTTCCTTCTCATCCCTCCCCCCATAGCTCCTCCCCTCCCCCCGCCCCCCCTTTAGCTGTGACAGGATGGCTGGAGTGGGCTAGAGCTGGATATTTCCTTTCGTCCACCTGGAAGGCTGGAACCAGCTGGGTTTGATATTTCCCTTCCCCCATGTGCCTTAGACTCTATGAAACCTAGGCAGTTTAGGCTCTGGTTAAATAGTTTCTCCTGTGGGCAGCCTTGTTAAAAACAGAATGTTCTGGGATGTTTCAAATGGCTCCCTCCCTCCATGCCAGAAGCACAGGAATTTTTCTCCAAGCCCTGGGAGAATCCGGCACTCTCGGAGAGGACACTCACAAAAATGTGGGGACTCCCTGCTGATTTTGTCCCCTGGAGTTTTTATCTCACAGACTTTTCCACACTCAGCCTCCAGCAATTTATCAATTACGGTTCAAGTGTCCCCACCCTGGCATTGGTCCCATCGTGGTTTTTGCTGAAGGCTTTCTGCTCCGGTAAGTTGTGATTTATTTTATTTGTCTGTTAGACTCCCCAGTGCGAGGGGCAGTGGTTTGCCCTGTGACTTCACTTCTCTTGCAGATCTAAGAAGTGTTGGTTTTATAGTTTGGTCAGTTAATGGCAGGACAGAGTGGCCACTTCCAAGCATTTTGCGTGCTGGATGAGAAACCCTATTTCTATGTTAATAGTTTAAACACATGGCAGTTATCTAATGATACTCAACAGTACTAAAACCTGAGATGCACAAGCAAGTGAAATGTCCCACAGATTTATTGCACAATGTGAAATTTAGCATTAATAGAGTGTGAATTTGAAAAAGTATATTCAGCCCTGGCCGGTTTGCTCAGTGGTTAGAGCGTCCGCCCACGGACCGGAGAGTCCCGGGTTTGGTTCCCGCTAAGGGCACGTACCTCAGTTGCAGTTTGTCCCCGCCCCTGTTGGGGTTGTATGGGTGGCAGCCACTCAGTGTGTCTCGCTCACATCGATGTTTCTCTCTCTCTTTCTCCTTCTCTCCTTCCCGCTCTATCTGAAGATAAATGCAAAAATGTCCTCAGGTGAGGATAAAAAAAAAAAAAAAAAAAGAAAAAGTATATTCAGATTTGGTTTAAACTGATCCTTAAAGAAAGTGAAGCACTTTCCCCAGGTCTATGTGCTATAAGGTTGAAACTTTGGTGAATTAAATTCTCACCATTGCCTCGTGTTTTGCAGTTACGGTAGTGATTCATAGATGCTTAAAATTGTTTTCAAAACCTGTATGATACATACAACAATGAAGTTAAACAAGGGTGTGCCTTATGGGCAAAATGATTCCCCATATATATAGTAGGTGATCATGAGCAAGAGATTTAATCTCTAAAATTTGGTTTCTCCACTTTCAAAATGGAGTTACATAAATTACAGTATTTTAAAAGGATTAAATTATTTCCTTTGAGATGGCATGGAAGGACCTCGAGAGTATTATGCTAAGCGAAACAAGCAGAGAAAGGCAAATATCACATGATCTCACTTATTTGTGGAATATAATGAACTAGACAAACTGATGAACAAAATTGACCCAGAGACATAGAGGTGGGGTACAGACTGACAAGCCTCAGAGGAGGGGGGTTGGGGGAAGAGATAAACCACAGAACTTATATGCATGTATGCATGACCAATGGACATGGACAACAGGGCTGGGGATGGGGCAGGGGGATGGGAGGAGGGTGTCAATGGGGGGAAAAGGAGAAACATCTGTAACAAAAACAAATTAATTTAAAAAAAGTGCCTAATACTTAATACATATTATTTTATTTTATTTTCTTGTCTTACATTAATATAGTTCTTCTGCAAATATCCTGATTATCAGAAATACTGGTATACTTGTTAAAATTTAGATTCCTGGATCCTACCTGAGAGTTACTAAATCAGAATCTTCAGTAAATCTGCAGTGAGACCCAGTATACATGTGTTCCTTATAAAAGTCATTGATGAAATACATTATATTAGGTCTCACGTGAGCACAATTTGGCCTTTCCAATGCAAGGAGGTAGATTACATTAGCAGTAGAAAAGCTCACCCCAAACCAGGTTTGGTGAAAGATTTGGGGCTTATGTTTTCCTCTACATGTTGGTTATCATAAGTGTGTTCCCATAGTTGAATTAAGTTTTCTTAATTGAATTTTGTCTAAAGAGGACCTATGTAAGTTTAGGGCCATATGATTATTTTCTGGAATAAAATATGAGACATGGTTATACTGAAGTGTCTTATGTGGGAAGTATGGCTCATCTATGTCCTTCTTATTCCATAAAGTGAATAAATGATTGACAGTAATTTAAGTGAAAGATCATGAAACTGGATTCTTATAAAAATAATTAGGTAATTTTATTCTCATATTTTTCACCTGAAGGAAGTGCCATCACATGCACATGCGGGTGAGCACACATACACAACACACACAATACAACACACACCATACAACACACACCATACAACACACACACACACACACACAACACACACACAACACACAGGCACACAACACAACACACACACACAACACAACACACACAATACAACACACACAATACAACACACACACACACAACACACACACACACACATTTAAACCCCAGCTCTGAAACTTGCAATTTATGTAACCGAGGACCAATTATTTAACCCCTTGGAGCATAAAAATTAATATTTCAGAAATAGAAATCATAACAATTGCATTGTAGAGCTATTTTGAGGATTAGATCAGCTTCCATTCTTACATATCTGTATATTTTAGATGTGGTTCCTGTTCCTAATTTCAAACTAATCTAAATGCTGGAGGGAAGTTTTTGCAAAGAATTCTACTGCAATTTGATGAAGGGTAACTTAAAATTCATGGCTTTAAACCTTGAGCACAGTTCTTTTATACACAGGATATCTTCTTCAGGATATGTAAGGACTTTACACTCTATTAGATTAGAAGACATTTCAACTTCTGCTCTATTCACATGCAAGCTATTGAATAGCTTTCTTTACAAATGTGTTTATCCCATATCTATGAAAGATCCAGAATAGGAGTTAAAAATAACAAAGTAAAATTTAAAACTAAATTATATAAAAATAAAGAAAAGGTAAAATGGGCAAAGCTGAAATTCTATTGTTAAAAAATTGCTACCTACAAGAAAGTTTATTTAAAGTAAATAAATGCAAAGATGGAAAAAGATGCCTTAGTAACTGAAATAGCAAACACTATTCTTGTGTTTGTTATAAAGAGAACAATTGGATCAATATTCTTATTATAAATGTATAAATTATTGTAAACATTCAGATAATACATAAAATGTGAAGAATATAGTAAATATAAAGACTATTTTTAAAAGCAAATAGAAGTTACATAGAGCTAGTGACTACTAACTATTAAATACCATGAAGAGTTTAATATATATTAATTTTAATATACATGTATATATGTGTGTGTGTGCGTACATATATATGTTTCTCCAGAGCTTTTCTTTAACATAATAAAATGTGAAATGCAGAATTAGAATAAAAGTCTATCTTGGCATGTGATTAAACTTCTTTAACCCATTATATTTCATGCATGGCCAAAACTCTTACTATATATTGAGGAGCAAAATTCTATACCATTTATTAGATGCAGCATGCTTCAATTTTCTTAAATAATTATTTATTTTTATCCATTTATGTTAATGTCCACTCTCCCCACTAGAAATAGTGGAGCAGTGCTGAAGCCTGTGTGCACATCATGCACACTCAGCCTGTCGTTTCCTGGGGATACATTAAGGCATTCACAGTTGTCAGTGCAAAAGTTATTTGGATTTCAATTTAAACAAACATTGCAGATGAATTCAATAAATTGAATAACAGAAAGCCAGCCACAATACAAAATAGCATACGTTATATGATGATGCATCTCTAGAATTTTGGTTCAGTTGTGTTTAAAAGAGAAATGCATGAATTGTAATTTGCAGAATTAGAAAAACAGTGAAAGGAAAGCAAAGGGAAACATAAAACAATGAAATAAATATATGGAAAAATAAAAAATAGCAGCTCTGTTCTAAAAATGATATAATAAAAGATGCCAAAAAATGTTCAATACTTTAGAATTATGTGTATTTTGAGCAGTTTATAGGTACTTATTTTAAAATACATGTCAATGTGTTTTTTTCCATTATTAATTTATACTTGTACCAACATAGTATGAGTAAATTTATTTCTCTAACCTGGGCATTGTTAGGTTACTTAGACTCTGCTGTTTGGTTAGATCAAACTTTTTTTTTTTCCCCCCTCAAAACAGACCAAATGTAACGTGGAGTAACAATAAACTATGACTTTTGGCATAATAGACAAGTGTTCTTATCTCAAAACAAATACACAAAGTAGATTTGAACAAATGTCACAATATAGGTCAATCTTAGCAATAGGAAACAAAGAAAAAAACTGTTGTATGAAGCATTCTGCCCTTTTTATAAAGTTAAAAACAATAATACTTGTATATTTAAGGGATGCATTTTATTTTTTTTCACCATTATATTTTATTTATTTTTGTTACAGATGTTTCTCCTTTTTCCCCCATTGACACCGTCCTCCCCCTCCCTCTCCTCCCATCCTTAGCTTTGTTGTCCATGTCCATTGGTTATGTGTACATGCGTACAAGTTCTGTGGTGTATCTCCCCCCCACCCCCTCTTCTGGCAGTTGTCAGTCTGTACCCTACTTCCACATCTCTGGGACTACCCTGTTCCTCAGACTGTTATGTTCATTATATTTCACAAATAAGTGAGATCATGTGATATTTGTCTTTCTCTGCTTGGCTTGTTTCGCTTAGGATAATAGTTTCCAGGTCCTTCCATGCCGTCTCAAAGTTTAAGAGATCTATCTTTCTTTCTTACAGCTGCATAGTACTCCATTGTGTATATGTACCACAGCTTTTTTATCCATTCGTCTACTGGTGGACACTTGGGCTATTTCCAGATCTTAGCTATTGTAAGGGATGCATTTTAAAATAAAGGCAAACTGAATACAGGAATCTGACATGGGTTTCTTTGTGTAGAGCAAAGCAGGGGTATGTGGTGGTGTGGAGGCACCAGGCACCAGGATATGGGTTATTTTCAGATTGTAGCTTTGGTTTTGTATTATGAATTTTCATTATCAAATATGTTAAATAAATCACTAACTAAATAAAAGTATGCCCTTAATAGAAAAATAATAAACATATAACAAGAACCAAGGATTGTGATAAATAGGAATCCAAAAGAGAATAATCATATTTTCTTATTTTAATTTATATTTTAATTATTACTATTGAGTTTGAGATCATTTCCAATATTATTTGGTTCCTTTCATTCATTTTTTTTTCTCTCCTTTCCATTGGTCTATATTACTATTTTTTATTTTTAATAATAATAAATGATTATTAATATTTTTCATGAAGAGGCAATTTCTATTGACATTCAAATACAAACTGTTTTTTTTTGGGTTCTGCAAAGCTTTGCGATAAGTATGATGGACACTTGTAATTTTAAAATCATTAACTTGAAGATGCTTCTCTATTAAGGACACTCATCTATTATATACCTTTAGAGGTGAGACAGTTTTAAAAGTACTTCTTTAAAAGTTACATATTTTTGTTATATCAAAAAATATTTAGATGCTTGCTCCAGTTTGTCTTTGACTCTGATTTATGTGTGTAGGTTACACATTTCTGCCTGATTTTAAGTTATTCCTGCATCTTCAAAAGTTTTGGAAAGTTCCAGAACATTTTATATGTCTTTCTAACTAGCCATAAAATATCAGTCAATTTAAACTCATTTAACTGCATAGTAAATATCAACAAGGAATGTTGCATTTGGACTACCTAAAACTATTTATATCACAGTGTTTTTAATTTGTAACACAAACAGTCATACATGTACTCGTAGATTGAAATCTACATAGAAAATAGGACATTTACTGAAATTAGAATATTTATCAAAAACAAATTGCATTTCTTTATGTGTTCACTGAGCTTAAATGTTAATGAAATTCTCGCTTTCAAATTATATCCACAAGGCAAATATTAGATAAGACCATGTTATCAAGGATAAAAATGATTGAATTGCTGGTTTTACACTTAATAATCTGGAACAGAGATGTAGGTCAATGAGAAAAAAGGGTATTTAGACATTACTGTTGCTTAGATAAAGTGATAGTTCATTCAAAGAATTAATCAACCTTGTGCACACTTGGAAAAAAAGTGATTCCTTTTAATCCCAAATGCCAACTGAACTGTAAAGGGTGACATTTTGAATTTTTTAAAAAATAGCATAAAATGGATTTTAAAAAAGGCATGTTGAATTGTACACTTCCGTTGCTCAGACCAAGCTCTCAGGATCCTCACTTTTATTATTATATTTTCAAGTGCTCTGGTTCAGTTTCATTCACATTTTCTAAATAGTTTTTAGAAATAAACATATTTTGGCAAAAAGGTTTATAAAACCTCAGTAAAATGGAAACATGGAAACCTTCCCCACCACCAGCTACCATTGATCCTCCCCAAATCCTTTCTGCAAGTTTCTGACAGCAGTTAATGCAGGATTCTGGTCTGGTCCAGAATACTCTGTTTCCCTGACAGAGACAAGTTTAGACAGTGATGTCGGATATGTAATATTTTGTAATATGTTCTTCATTTTTTTTAATCTCATATAAATGGAGATGACGGAAATTATTAAAATTTGAATCATCAAATGAAGAAATAATACAGATGACAGACAATAGATTTTTACCAAAGTAGATATTGTAGTTCATCCAATGTTTAACTTGTGGAACTTACACCGGTTTTATTCATAGCTAGATATAAAGCATATTGGTTTTGTTAAAATAAAAATAATATTTGCCTTGAGTCATAATTTATTGTAATTTATTTTGAGAACATACCAATATTATTTAAGCTATATCTATTCTCTTAAATACAGGGGTTGGCAAAAGTAGGTATATAGTTGTTTATATGGAAAATAATACAAGAATAAACTCTGTTTCACATACTCACAATTATAAACCCACTTTTGCCCACATTTGTATATGCATTGGAACATAGTTATTAATGTTTTAATCCAAGTAACTTAAATTAGGACACTGTTGTAGAGATAATAAATTATAATGATAGTTTAAAAAAAAACATAGAATGACAGACAGAAGAAAATATAAATAGCTATATAGATAATTTTCAGACTAAAATAGTAAAATACAAGCATTTGTTTATGTTGACAACTTTTTTGGCTTACTAAGTGACATTGATCTATATTTGACTCTTAAACAGATGGAATCTCAAAAGTTCCTCTGATGCATTCAGCCATATGACATTATCGTCCATTTTATTGGCAACATCATTGTTATCTCATAAATATAATTTTATCTTATGTAGAACCACATATAATTTGTAATTAAATTTTAATGTATGTATTATTCGGGGTCCAACCAAGAAAACAGAAATGACTATGTATTTAAATTGAACGAATGTAGTATAGGGCATTGATTGCATGGGTAATAAGGTTGCAGAACACAGGAGATAGCAATGTTACTACAGTGCAGGTCTGGAATCAACTGGTGGAAGCTAAAAAGGCAACAGCCTGACAGGCTAGAGATGGAGCCATAATGGAGGTAGCATTGGAAGTAGAAAGAGGAGAGACACTGTAGCTTCTCCTTACTTCTGCCTTCCCATTTCCTGTCAGTGTTCCCATTGCCAGGAAAGCTTGAAGCCACCTGACCTGGGAGCCTAGGAAATGATACCTCAGCCATGTGCTGGAGTCTCAGGCTCATACATCCTCCTTATGCCTTTTAAACAGGCTTGAGTTTTATATTTTATGAAATATTTCCATTTTATAAAAGATTTCTGCTGAACACATGCAATATTATGTCCTGGTGTGTCAGATAACATCAAATAATTCTGATAAGCGGTTCAGTTCATGTCATTTAGCTATCACTCGGTCAAGCATGAATCTTCTACTGGGGCTGATGAGCTTTAAGGTACTGGTTAGGAACTGAAGTTGTGGCTTTATCTTGAAACCCTAGGGATCTTTGAAGTAATTCTCTTTTGGAATTTGTAATTACATTTATTTATGAAAGTCATTTTAAGCACATTAGATCTACTGGTTCCTATGAGCTGAATGTCCTGAAACTTTATATGATAGCCTGGAATTACTTCAAAGCCTTCCATTTCTTATTCTGGGCCCTTCTATTAACTAGCAACATCTTATGGGTTCCATGGAAATGGGTCAGAGCAAAATGTGTAAATCTAAGAGGTTCAGCAATCGATGCAAAAACCTGTCCTTTATTATTTATGTGTTTATTTTCATTGAATTTATTGGGGTGACATTGGTTAATAAAATTATATGTTTCAGGTATACAATTCTATAATACATCATCTGTATATTGTATTGTGTTCACCACCCCAAGTCAAATCTCTTTCTGTGACCATTTATCTCTCCTCTACCTTATTCTACCTCCTCACTCCCTTCCCCTCTGGAAATCACCATACTGTTGTCTGTGTCTATGAGGTTTTTGTTTTTTGCTTAATCCCTTCACCTTTTTCACCCAGACCCCCAACCCCCTCTCCCCCTGATAGCTGGCAGTCTGTTCTCTATCTATGAGTCTGTTTCTGTTTTGTTTGTTAGTTTATTTAGCTAATTAAATTCCACATATGAGTGAAATCCTATGGCACTTGTTTTTCCCTGACTGGCTTATTTCACTTAGCACAATGCTCTCCAGGTCCCTCCATGTTGTCCCAAAGAGAAAGAGATCTTTCTTTCTTACAGCTGCACAGTATTCCATTGTGTATATGTACTACAGCTTTTTTATCCACTCATCTATTGATGGACACTTGGGCTGCTTCCATATGTTAGCTATTATAAATAATGCTGTACTGAAAATAGAGGTGCATATATTCTTTCAAATTAGTGTTTTGGTTTCTTCTAATATATTCCTAGAAGTAGAATCACTGAGTCATAAGGCAGTTCCATTTTTAATTTTTTGAGGTAACTCCGTACTGCTTTCCACAGTGGCTGCTCCAATCTGCATTCCCACCAACAGTGCTAAAGGATTGCCTTTTCACCATATTCTTGAAAACTCTTATTTATTTATTTATTTATTTATTTATTTATTTATTTATTTATTTATTTTTATTGATAATAGCCATTCTGACAGGTGTGAGGTGATATCTCATTGTGGTCTTAATTTGCATTTCTCTGATGATTAGTGACATTGAACACCTTTTCATATGTCTGTTGGCCATATGTATGTTCTCTTTGGAAAGTATCTATTCAGGACCTTTGCCTATTTTTTAAATTGGATTGTTTGTTTTTTCGGTGTTGAGTTGTATAAGATCTTGATAAATTTTGGATATTAAGCCCTTATCAGATATATATATATATATATATATATCATTGATGAATATGTTCTCCCATTCAATGGGTTGTCTTTCCATTTTGTTGATGGTTTCCTTTGCTGTGCAAAATTTTTTAGTTTAGTATAGTCCCATTTATTTTTTGTTTTTTGTTTTTTTTAAAAATTTTGTTTCCCTTCCCCAAAGGGGATGTATCAGAAATAACATTGCTATGAGAAATATCCAAGATTTTACTGCCAATGTTTTCTTCTAGGATTTTTATGGTTTTGAGTATAACATTTAAGCCTTTAATACATTTTGAATTTATTTTTGTGTATGGTGTAAGAAGGTGGTCTAGTTTCTTTCTTTCTTTTGTTCTTGCATGTATCTGCCCTAGTTTCCTAACACAATTTTTTTTAAATATGTTTTTATTGATTTTTTTAGAGAGGGAGAAAAGGGGAGGGAGAGAGTGACAGAAACATCTATGAGAGAGAAAGAACAATTGGCTGCCTCCTGCATGACCCCTACTAGGGATCAAGCCTATAACCCATGGCCCAAACACAATTTATTGAGTAGATTATCTTTATCCCAGTATAGGTTTTTGTTTCCTTTGTCAAATATTAATTGACCATAAAGGCATGAGTTTATTTCTGGGCTCTCTATTCTGTTTCATTGACCTATATGTCTGTTTTTATGCCAGTACCATGCTGTTTTGATTGCTATGGTCTTGTAGTATAGCTTGATATCAGGTAGCCTGATTCCTCCAACTTTGTTGTTCTTTCTCAAAATTGCTGTGGCTATTCAGAGTCTTTTGTGGTTCCATTAAATGTTTGGAATATTTTTGTTGTTGTTCTGTGAAATACTTACACCATTGGTATCTTGATAGGAATTGAATAAAATCTATAGATAGCTTTAGGTAGTATGGTCACTTTAATGATGTTCTTATTCATGAACATTGTATATGTTTCCACTTATTTGTATCTTCTTCAATTTCTTTTTTCAGTTTGTTATAATTTCCCGAATACAGGTCTTTTACATCTTGGTTCAGCTTCATAGGAGAATTTTACCAAACATTCAAAAAAGAACTAATACTTATCCTTCTCAAACTATTCCAAAACAATTCAAGAGGAGGGAAAATTCCTAAGGTCGTTTTATGAAATCAGCATTATCCTAATTCCAAAACCAGATAAAAGCACTACAAAGAAATAAAATTATAGGCCAATATTCCTGATGAACATAGATGCTAAAATCCTCAACAAAATATTAGCAAACCAGATCCAGCAATACATTAAAAAGATCATACACCATGATCTAGTGGGATTTATTCTGGGGATGCAAAGTTGGTACAATCTCCGCAAATCGATAATCATGATAGACCACATAAACAAAATGAAGAATAAAAATCACGTGATCATATCAATAGATACAGAAAAAGCATTTGATAATATTTAGCACCCATTTATGATAAAAAACTCTCAACAAAGTGAGAATAGAGGGAACATACATCAATGTAATAAAGGCCATATATGACAAACTCACAGCCAACATCATACTCAATGGGCAAAAACTGCAAGTGTTTCCCTTAAGGTCAGGATCAATACAGAGATGTCCGCTTTCACCACTCTTATTCAACATAGTACTGGAAGTCCTAGCCAAAGCAATCAGACAAGAAAAAGAAATGAAAGGCATGCAAATTGGAAAGAAGGAGGTAAAAATGTCATTATTTGCAGGTGACATGATACTGTATATAGAGAAACCTAAAGTTTCCATCAAAAAAAACTGCTAGGGCTGATAAATGAATTCAGTAAAGTGGCAGGATATAAAATAAATATCCAGATATCAGTTGCATTTTTATGCATCAATAATGAACTATAAGAAAGAAAAACTAAGAAAACAATCCATTCACAATTGCTTCAAAAAAATAACTAGGAATAAATTTAACTAAGAATGTCCTTTTAGCCCTGACTGGCATTACTCAGTAGTTAGAGTGTTGGCTTGTGTACCAGAGGGTCATGGGTTTGGTTCCCAGGCAAGGACTTGTACCCAGGTTGCAGCTTTGATTCCGGGCCCTGGTTGGGGCACGTGAGGAGGCAACCAATTGATGTGTCTCTTTCACAATGATGTCTGTCTCTGTCTCTCTCTCTCTCCTTTCCTCTCTCCCTCTCTCCCTTTCCCCCCTCCCTTCCACTCTCTCTAAAAATCAATGCAAAAATATCCTCTGGTGAAGATTAACAAAAAAACGCACACAAAAAAACCAGAATGTCCTTTTATTATTGTTGTTGTTTATTAATCCTCATCTGAGGATATGTTTTCATTGATTTTTTTTTTTTTAAGAGAGAGTGGAACAGAGGGAGGGAGAGATGGAGAGAAAGAAACATCAATGTGAAAGAGATGTATAGATTGGTTGCCTCCCACATGGCCCTGGTTGTGGGGCCAGGGATTGAACCTGCAACCCAGTTAGTGCTCTTGACTGGAATCAAACCCAAGAACCTTCAGTTCATGGGCTGATGCTCTAACCACTAAGCAAAACCAGCCAGAGCAAGTATGTTCTTTATTTTAAAGGGGACATTTGGGCAATACCCAGAACACAGGTCCCCTGGTAAATTCACTGATAGGATAGGCACTTGAATTTTCACTGTATTTATCTGATATATATGTATCTTCCTTACACTTGTTCTTGCTACTATGTATTCACCCAGTCTAATCAGATTCTATATCATTTATACTGTTGGATTAACTCCAAGGGTAAAGATCAAGGAACAGTCTCATTACTGACTAATCCTTTACTGGAAATCCTTACTTGGATTATGTACTTGGATTATTTTAACTTTCTTTTTCTAGTCAAGAGCAATTATGAAAAGTTCCCAAGGAGAACCCAGAAGTTGAAAAAATGTTAACCCTTTAGTAGAAATCTTTATGAAGCTAATTTCTTAAAACAGGTCATTGAACTATAAAATACCTTGAGGAAAATGTAACTATCCCAATTAGGAGAAATGATTGATTTAAAATGAGAGATCTTTTAGATAAATATTAGGAGATCAAAAACTGTGCACATGAGACTGCCTTTGCCAACACAGATTTTGTAGAATTATAGATTGTTGTAGAGTTTAGACTTTGTCTCTCACCTATAGACCTCGATTTAAAGGGCTCATGTGATTAGTCAACCTACCTAGATAATCTCTCTTTACATTAACCTAAAGTCACCAATTAGTACCCTTAATTACTTCTGTAAAATCTCTTCTGCCATATAAGGACTAACAACTTATAGTTACAGATTTCACCCACACTTAAGGAGAGGAGATTATATGAGGGTGAGGGTCACTGGGGTCATTTTAGTATTCTGGCTGCTACAGCTTCATTCCCTTTTTACTATTCTCTTTTAAGGTAATATTACACATGTTTCCTTTCGATATCTATTTGAAAAGGATCACTTCATAATAATTTGTGTTCACCATTCCTCCTTGGTTGAATGTAGAGGCTCTGTGCTGGAGTAATCACCTGGACGTCAGAGTAACACCGTTTTTGTGGCATTTCAAGGTCGGTTCTGCCAGAGATAATGGATGACACATTTTCAAATGTCAAATGTTCACAAGGAGATTAGGAAGGGATTTCTCCAAACAAGATTTGTTTATTTTCAAACTGATCTTTCCCATCTCTCCTGATGCCTGCTTCTGGTATTTCTTGGAAATAAGCCAGAAATGAAATGAGGTTTTAATTATTGCACAGAAGTAAGGTTATTCTTGAAAGAGATATAAGCCAGGGACAACAATATATACTTTTGAACATAGTTTGTGGTGGGACATTTTTTCTCTCTCGTATATGACCACTTGACGGCCTACAATTTATGAAACCTCCCGAGTTGCTACAAACTAGGTTGATAGTTGTTTTTCTTTTAAGATTCCTTAGGATGTTACAAATCTACTCAAAATAAAAAGGAAAATTCTGACCCTGATACCAAAATATTCTCATAAACTTCCAAGTAATAGTTTCCTCTTACCAAAATATCTTCGGTGTCTTTAAACTAATGAGAATAGCCTGGCAGTGTGGGTCAGTGGATTGAATGTCATCCCATGGACTGAGAGGTCCTGGTTCGATTCCTAGTCATGGCATATGCCCAGGATGTGGGCTCGATCTCCAGTAGGGGGCATGCAGGAGGCAGCCCATCGATGTTTCTCTCTCACATCAATGTTACTCTCTCTCCCTTCCACTCTCTCTAAAAAGTCAATAAATTTTTTAAAAAAATAAACTAATGAGAATATTCTTTTCTTACCTTTAAGACGTGAAGGTCTTGGGAAAGACCTAAAGCACCCAGTGCTGTGGTTTTTTAGAGTAGAGTCAGAGAAGAGAAGGGTAGAGGTACTTAGTAAATATATCAAAAGACCTAGAAGAGTGCAGCTGAAAGGAGCAAAGAAAATTTGAGAAAAATCTGTATTTGTCTTAGGTAGGTCCTCAATTATTGGTTGACCATCTCACGCATGAAGAAGTTAAGAACAAGACAGCTACATGTTCTAGCCTCAACTGTCCTAAAAGGAAGATGGGCTAATAGACCTAGAGGGTTTAAGAAAAAACCTTTTCCCTCATGGTCATATGACCAATTGCCATCATATTATTATAAAGTGGTAAGAAGTTGCAGTAGACTACCCTTTAAGTTGGGTAAAATAATCAAGACATTTATACTACAAACAAACTATTGAAATTCATATTCCTATCTTGAAAATAACTTGGTTTGACCAGCTTGCTCATTTCCCACACACTTAAACATAGAAAAACTCATAAACCATATTGTCTTACTAAATACACATTAATTTTTCCAATTAGATACTTAGGAGTGTTTTTCAAAGCATGTATGAATCATTTAAAATAAAACTTCACTATTCATTCACAAAAGCTATCAAATTTGCTCCCAGACTTGCTTTGAATAGGTCCTTTTTCTCTTTTGGCTGGCAAAACCAAAGGTGGTGCAGGATTTTTCAATAAAGCAAAGACAGAGAGAATCAGCTGCTTATTCACAAAATAGCCAAGCAAAACAAACTGGATAAGCAAAAATACATCGCAGAGCCAATTCACATTCAAGCAGAACTTGGACAAAGCAGCCAGGTATGGCAGAGTTTCCACTGAGGTGGTCCTATTTTAAGCAATGCCCAGAGCTTGTGAATAGAGTCCATTATTTCTTTGTATTTTAATTCAATAGAAACAGAACAAAGCAGATTTCAATTCCATCAACAAATTAGGTAGAGCTTAACTGAATGGGTTTACGCAGGCAAATATGACTGAGCAAGCAAATAAAATCTTTGAGAGAGGGTGATAGAAAACAAGAGGACCAATTATTTTAAATTTTATTTTATTTTAATATCCCATTTGATTAAAATAGATGTCCGTGTATCCAAGAGAAACAAATTAGACATTCTAAGGTCAGTTTGAAATTTGGCAGAAACACGCAAGGCAGAGGGGCAAACTGGAGAGCCCGTCAGAAACAACTCGGGTTTATAAAACCATTTAGATTGTCTAAATTCTAGAATTCTAGCTCCTATTCTATTGTGTAGCTAATAGTGTATGTCGGAACTGTGTCACAGGTATTCTCATTTTCCAAATTTTATTTTACTTTAAGTTATTATAGAATATTTTTGTTAAAAAAATTACATTTCTTACCAAATCCGTGTGTGTGTGTGTGTGTGTGTGTGTGTGTGTGTGTGTGGTGTGTATGTGGTTTTTGTTTGTAACACTATTCTAGGGTTTCTCTCTCTAGGCATAATTAAATTTTTAACCCATTTCCCATTTAGAAAATAAAAGTGCAGCTGGCTGCCAGCGTTCATTTAATTTCACATAAACACACTCTCTGAGGCTGGAGCAAATCTGATTTTATTTTCGATGTGAAAATAAAATATAAAAACAGTTCTTGGAGTTATTTCTATACAAAACTTGTCTCTACTCCTGATGTAACAGACATGTATGTGATGATCAGTGGCCAACTTTGGGGGTGCATATTGGAGCACAATCTGTGAGTTATCTTTGGGTAAACGCTGCGGCCACAAGCGCCACCCGGAGGTCTTCTCCCGGCAAATAGAAAATGGGTTAAATTGTTTTCTTTCCAAAGTTAACATTAGCATATGTGTATATGTTTTTAAAGTTGGTATCAATTTAATCTAATCACAACCCTATTTTTTTCTTTAATATCACTTAGATACAAGAAAGGTTGAATATATCCTTAAAAGTGAGAGTTTTGACACAGTTCCCTTGGGAGGCATAGACAGATCCAGGTCTCAACTGTCACCTAAAATAAACAGCACAAGAGAATCTTCAACTAACTGTGTGGCTCACAATCTTGAGCCTTGGTGCCAGTCAGTGGCCCATATGTTTATTTCTTTCTCACTCACTGGTTGCTTTCTTGCTGAAAGTTTGTCATAGTCTCGTGGTTCAGAAGAATATCATCACAAACCCGGACATAGAACTAAGAAAAAGCGTATTAGCGGTATCATATTTCATTATTAGCATACTGGGAAATAATAATGCCAATGCCTGAATAATTGTAGGCTCCACGTTCAAGAGAATAATATAAAAATAGTATCGTGGCAAAGTCAGTAGCAAAGCTATTTTGGTTTAGTTGCTTCTAACTCTCTTGCATACTGTATCCTTGAAAGGATAACATATAAACATCTACTAAAGTGCTTCACATGCCACAAAGAAAGGTAAGGCTAATTTGTAGCAAATGACTCAAAAAAAGACAGAGAGTAGTCAGAGAACACCTCACTGAGAACATGCATTTGGGCAGAGAGCTGGTGAAGCATGAAGCCAGGAGAAAGTCTTGTAGATGGAAGGAAAGATTCCAGAAAAGACAAGAGGGAGTTCAAGGACTGTGACATGTACCACTTGGTCAAATCAAAGAAAATTTAGCAGGTTGTTAGTGCTGAAGGTGGACCCATAAGAAGGAGAATGGCATATAAGATTTGGTTAAAGGTAGACAGTACATGATACATTTATATTTATATTAATATAATATTTATATTAATAAATATTTCTTCCTAGAACCATCATCTCCATTTAAGTTAAAAGCTCACAACAGTGGGAAAATATAAGTGCTAGAAAATCTAACTTTGAATGTCAGGATATATTTCCTTATATAAATAATGATTATATTTCCTTAATTGTACAAAACTGACAAATATTTAGAAGGTTACATGAGATTTTCCATCTCTGTTTCCATATTTTGAAAAAGGATGGATCCAACAATATCCCTTTTATTGTTCTTGTAACCCTTTCTTATTTGTGAGATAACTGACTTAGATCAGGATCTTTGGGCATTCTTGAACAAATTACCTTCCATGTGATTTAGAACAGATTATGCATTTCTATAACTTCTTTAGACTACAAACATATTTGCAAGATTTTATGTCATTATGATAAAGTTTATTTCAGTGATAGCATTATTAAAGGAAATAAATATTTTAAAATTTATTTAAGATTTTATTTCTTACTTTTCCTTTTAATTATACTAGTATATATTTGGATTTTTATTTTTTGAAATAATTTCAAAATTACAGAATAGTTATAAGAATAATAAAAAGAGCTCCCAGTAACTCATTATCCAGCTTACCTAAATGTTAACATTTTACTATATTTTCTCTCTCATTATCTGCCTGTGTGTATGTGTATTTGTGTATGACATTGTGGCCTATTTGAGAGTGAGTGGCAGACATGATGCTGTTTTAGCCTGAAACAGTTCAGTTCTTATTTCCTATAAAAAGGAGACTTCACAATACAATATAATTATCACAACAATCAGTTGTTTACTTAGAGAACAGGGCAGTTATTTTGAAGAATGTCCCTTATATAGGGTTTCTCTGGTGTTATTATTTGATTCATGTAGTACAGTTCTTTACAAGGATATCACAAAAGTGATGCTGTTTCAGCAAATATCAGAAGATGCAATTTTGAATTGTTCCATTGTGTGGTGGTGGTAATTTCAATCACTTGCTTAAGGTTATGTGGCAACATTCTTCCAACTATAGTTTATTATTGTTTCCCTTTGTATTAGAAGACAGATATTTTGAAACTGTATGTATGTACTGTTTTTCATCAAACTTTCATTCATTTATTTTAGCATCTACTGATGATGTTTACCTGAATTAAGTATTAGCAGTAAGGTTACAAAACAGTGAATTAAAAAAAAAATTAAATTCTGTGTTTATTGGTTAGCATTCCACTATAAAGAAGAGTTTTGTGTCCCCTGTAAATTAATTAATATTATTATAGAATCAAGAATTCCTATTACATTCAATAAGTTATTGTTATTATTTATTTCAGTGATAAAATGATCACAGATTTGATCAGTGAAAGCTCCTTCAAGCTGTCTCCTATATCCTTCTGGGATATCCATGCCATTCTTTTTTTGCTGGATATAAAACATCTTTATTCATTTGTTTTTCAACAACATATCATTCTTTGAGCATTTCCTTACAGTTTGGTATATTACTACATTTTCTTAGTTTTTGATACAAGATGTTGCAGCCTTGTCCGTATTCTGTCTCATTCCTAGGAAATAGCCTTCCTAAAGGTGCCCTGTTTCCATTTAGTGGAGAATACTAACTACAAACCAAGATATCAGCCTTAGATATGTTCATGGCTACTAAGATTTCATTGCTTCTAAGTCTTCTCATTGGACAGAGCTAGGGCAAAAAACATATACATAGACATATATACATACATATGTATGTATATATAAACATATGTTCATCTATATCTGCATATCTAGCTACCTACTTACCTACCTATCTAATAAATCATTAATTCACAGTGGTATCTCTAAATTCAATTCAACACCAAGAGTTCCTACTGGTTTTTTTTGTTTGTTTGTTTTTACTTTTCTATATGTGTAACTTTCTTCACTGACCTGGAGGAACCTGGCTCTCTATACTCAATATACACAGAATAACAAACATAAGCTACTTCAAACAAACTTTCCTAAATAGAGCTCAATATTTGCTTACACCTTTCTGTTGTCTTTTGTGTAAGGATTTCATTAAGTGAATCTCTCAAATTTCAGAAAAATACAAAAGTCTTATGCCCTTGTAACTTTAAAAAATATATAGATTTCTTTTTTACATAGTGCAGGTAAGTTCATTAAAACAGAGATACAGAAATATAACTGTTATTCTAAAGTCCCTCTGAGTTTGTGTGAGTAGAAGTTGGTTCAAATAACCTACATTATGACTGCACATAAACACATCAAAGCCTTATTAAATGTTAGCTCTGTGCATCTGAACATGTATTTCAGAATCCATGGCCCTTGGAGACTGTAAGGGTACCTTGAAAGTAATAAAAAACCAGTCTGGCTGGGAGGATTTTAGAAGATTCTTTTGGCATTAGGAAAATTTAGAGGAGTCTCCAGGCATTTTTAAACTTCTTTTGATATAATGTTGAATGGAATATTTTGGGAGTTAAGGCTCTGTATATCCCCAGTCCTAGCTCCCGACCAGACATAATGAAGAGGGATTTCAAAGGGGATGGGGCAATATTTCACTCTTATTGAATTTATAATTTAAGTACCAATCTTAATCTTCTACCCAATACCATAAAATCCCATATCACTTAAAATAATGTGGGGTAAATATTTTTTACAAAATCAGCCTGCCACTGTATCATACACCTTATTTTGGAAATGGTTATTTAACTCCACATTTTTTACTAAGACTCCCTCCCCAAAATTCAGAATTGAAAAATCATACAGTTGCCCTGAATTACAACCTAATTAACATAAAAATGAGAGGCTAATTAAATACATAATGGCAAAATGGTAACAGGTGCACAAGTAATCGCTGGGGAGTCTATTAATGAGTAAAAAAGAAATCAGTTGAAATTGCTTATATGCACTATTTTTGGCTGAAAAGAAATAATTTTATGCATGTATTCATTTTTATTGTTGCTGTAACAAATTATCACAAATTTAGGGGCTTAAAACAATGTTATTGTTTTGGAGGTCAGAATCTGAAATGGATTTCACTGACTGAAAGCAAGATTTCAGCAGGACTTCATTTCTTCTAGAGGCTCTAGAGAAGAACCCATTTCCTTGTCTTTTTCAGATTTTAGAAACGATCTACATTCTTTGACTCACGGTCCCTTCCTCCATTTTCAAAGCTAACCCCATAGTGTATTTAAATCTCTCTGGACTATCTCTTCAGCCTCATTCTTCCACTGTGAAGAACCCATTGATTACATTCAGTCCACCTAGATAATCTAGGGTGATCTTCCCATCTTAAAGTCAACAAATTAGTAACCTTAATTCCATCTGTAGCTTTTATCAGTGAAACAAGGTTATTTGGGGGGTCTCAGCTCTTGAGATTTTTCTTTTAATGGATTTCCATAGATTTCTATTCTGTTTGTACCATTGGGGATAGCAAGGTGGTAGTGTTGATTTTCACCCCAGTATGATTATTGTTAATGTTTCCTGGAGGGAGCATTTCTGTGAATCAGCAGAGGTCTAAGCGAAGAAAAAAGAAGTCCAAGTATTACACAGAGGATATTAGATTTAATAATGAGAAATATAATTTATCTTTTTACCTCTTGGGTATCATCTGGACCTGTACTCTGGCTGTAGATGAAAGAGCACAATATATTGGGCACTGGTTCGAAGTATATAAAACATTATGTAGGAGAGCACCCAACTATATATAAAGTGTTGTCTTCTAGCTGGCACAGTTACTGAATCTTCAATAGGTCATTTCAGCATTTTGTCAGACCAGCTGCTTTGCATGATGTTAATACCAATAAATCCAGTGTAAGTGAGGCCTTTGCCTTACTCATGTGATATAAAACAAGTCTTCCTATGAAATAAGTTTCTTATAATGAGGTGCATATTACTGAGGCTCAGGGATTGCTCAGGTATATACATGAATATATATATTAACCAATTTATGTTTTCTTCCCTTCCTACTATTATTTTATATAAAGATTGTGAGGAATGTTTAATTTCATAATTTTGCTATGGTCCCTTTTTCATATATCAGATTCTCAGTCTCAGAAATACTGGGACATATAATGAAAGTCAAAGAGTTAGTACATTGAAGAATACATTTTAACCAGCATTTTCTAGTTCAAGTCCAGTTCTCTTTGTGTGACATTAGAGTCGAAATCAGGACCCTGGATTAAATTATAACAATAATAACTGCAGTGTATTAACACATTATGTAATACAATTTTATATTTTAAGTATGTATATGTATGGTTACTTGCAAAGTTTCAATATTTCTTAATGTCAAATGAAATTCTAAGATGTAATGCCACAGAAAATATTTTATTCCACTTGAAAAAGTGTTTAGAATTTGCTTCCAGTTTCAAGAGCTCATATTGTCATATTTTTGTTAAATATGCTGAGAGGGTTTATTCTTACCAATTAGCTTGCTTGAGCAAAAGGTGTGCTGTGTTAAATAAAGACATTATTCTAATGAGATACAACAACGAAAAATAAATAGTAATATCTGTTTACATAAAACTCCAACATTGAAATATTTCTCCTGTAATATGACTTAAAAAGTATTAATTTATTCAAGATGGGTTAAAATGCACAATTAAATTAGCTTGCATTTTTAATATATAAAATTCAGTATAAAAAAATGAAAAAGTAAACAATGTAAATAAAATTAAAAGAGATAAAAAAACAAGCACCTATACAAATCAATTGATGTGGAGAATTAAATTTATTTTCCTTAAAATTGATGTCAAATTTATACTCTGAGTGAATACAAGATATCTGTAATGAATTCTGGACCAGAAATAAAGAAAAAGTAATGAAAGACTGGAAAATCAGAATAAAGTCTGCAGTTTAGTTAACAGTATGATACTAATGTTTAATTCTTAGTTTTGAAAAATATACCATGCTTACATAAGATTAGAGGAATCTAATTACATTTACTCTTTGGTAAATCTAAAATTATTTCAAGTTAAAAAATTAATCTTTGACCTAATTCATATATGCTCGGTATAAGTGGACCAAATTAATTATTTTTTATCTTTTTTTTAAAAAATATGTTTTATTGATTTTTAGAGAGAGAGGAAGGGAGAGAGAGATAGAAACATTGATGAGAGAGAAACATCGATCATCTGCCTCCTGCACACCCTCCATTGGGGATCAAGACCACAACCCAGGCATGTGCCCTGGCTGGGAATGAAACTGGTGACCTCTTGGTGCATGGGTCCATGCTCAACCACTAAGCCATGCTGGCCGGGCTAATCTTTTTTTTTTTAATCCTCACTAGAGGACATACTTAGAAAGAGGAAGGGGGAAGAGAGAGAGAGAGAAGACAAATACAGATATGAGAGAGAAATATTGATCGGTTGCCTCTGTACATGCCTCTACTGAGAATAGAACCTGAAACCCAGGTATGTGCCCTGACCAGGAATCAAACTGGAAACCTTTTGGTGCACGGGAGGGTGCTCCAACCAACTGAACCACTCTGGGTGGGCAATTATTTTGTATCTTAACTCATCCAGATGATAACCACAATTTTCCATTTACTTTCAGCTAGAAATAGTGTTGAATATTGTGTAAAAGAGAAAAATGCTAGATGTATTAAATGCTAGATGTCTTTTATCCAAATAGTAAGATGGGAAATTAGTAAATTTAGATAAATTAAAATAGCCATGTGTTGTGATATTTTGTATATGTACACTATTTATAGTGATGGTATTGATTGTAAAATTATCAGCTTCTTCTGGTAAGATCATCTAAGCACAGATGTCATAGAAAACGTCCATTATATATAGATGTCCAAGATATTCCCCACAGTTGTAAATTAAATACATTCTTTAAATAAGTATAGATGTATTTTTCACTTTATATGTGAGCTCCAATACTAAGTATATTTGATCTGTCTAAGGGGGTGCTGCAAATTTTAAAGGAAAAGGGATAATTTGGGTATATTCAATTTACAATAAGAACATAGCCAAATACACATAACTCACTGTTGAACACTAACAAGTTACAAACATTAAGGAGATAGGTACAATTTAAAAACTACAGTGAGGTTACATTGATGAATTTCTAAGAAGGGATCTTAAAATTATGTTATAAATATAGTCTAAACACACATGGTAAGCAAATGATCTTATCTTTTATCTTTAGGTAAATGATGCTGGTAGCACATCACTTTGCGAAGGGTAAACATTCTTAAAGATATAGGGCGGAATCATATACTTTTATAGAATTTAGAATTAATACTCTAGCTGCCTTATTACAATCATTTAAAATAAGAATAAATTGTAAAAAAAAAACATCTAAATAAATATTTTACCATGCTCAGAACAAGGCAATATAGGAGCTGTGATACTTAAGTGGAAATCAATAGAGAGATAATTGGTGGAGAAATATATGTCTTTTTTAAAGATCACAACAAAAAGCTTCAAAGCTTAGTCAGTTGTTGAAAGCTTTGCAAAAGGAAAAAATCAACGTCTTTAGAAGATGATAACTCAAATGTTGTAATTACATGTAACATGACAAGGTAGGCACAGGTAAGCATTTGTATGTGCATTGAAACAAACTAGTATGATATGTGAACTATTGCATATGTAAAGCACATGTCATGATAAAGTACTTTACCATCAGAGATGAGAAATACAGAGACCTTGCTGAGGGGATCAGAAACTTTTCCTTAAAACAGCTATTTATATGTCAAAATTTTATATGCAAAATAGAACCCCTGGCTTATCAGGAAGAAGTGTGAGGCATGGCAAGTTTATGCTATTAATAATGGTATTCCATAATACTATTTAGTATTCTAATGTACTTGGGAATCTAAATTTTGTAATTCAACTCAAAAAATATTTCAAGAAAACATGTCCCAAAAGTAACTCATATTATACCTATGTATAAATTCATGTTTTGCTTTTATTATCTACTTTTGTCTTTGCTATCCATTTTGAGTAAAGATACCTTGCATTTACTGAATTTACACTCAAATTTCCTTTCAAAGAATTTTCAAGCATATTTTCTCTCTTTATTTTCACAGCATCTTTGTGGAGATAGATACCTTTGTTTCATTTTGTCCTCTTTCTTCTTCTTGCCATTGTATAGAAGTCTCTGTCCTCATCTTGATTAGGATTACTTTGACAAGTTCAGGATAATAGAATTAGCTTGATAGTTCTCAAAAAACTAATAAATTACCTATAATTTGACCTTAATGGTGGTTCTTAAAAGTAATAGATATATATATATATATAGATCCAGTTCTTACAACCCAATGAGAATCTATATGCCTACCATAAAGCTTCAGTCACTACACTATAAATAAGTTGTGAAGAACAATTATGATATTGCACTGTGGATATACTTCCTTTATAGTTTGCATATGCCTTAGCAAATAAGGAGGTTTTGAAAAATGAATATGAATTATTTTTATTACTCTTTTTAGAACAGTCCCTTGAAGCATTGTGAAAACACATTGATAATTTCCTAAAGATATTTAATTTATTTTAATGCTATTCCTAATGTTGTTTTAATTAAATCTAAAGTGTATTACTGTAAAGACCTAGATTTCCCATTTGTATATGAACATTTCTTCCTGAGTACTCTTTCAAAATTCCTCATATTTATCTTAAATATTTACTTGCAGTGAAAAAGGTATAACTTTGTACTTCAATAGCTTCCAAAATAAAAGGGCAATTAGCCTTACAGATTTTGAACGTAAAGTGCTATTTCTTCTTATACTTTATACAGACACAGTAAAAGAGCTCTTATAGCAGCAAGAACATCTTCGAGGGGATTGAAGTCTATATATCTAACTCTAAAACCATTCCTTAACCTACATTTTGCGTTTCCTACTTATTTAGCCCTTAGAGAGGCTCAGTCTGAGAAGTAAAATTTTACATGGAATGTTTACAAAATCGTCCTTTTCTAGGGCCCTTCTTACACTGACCCATGACTGTGTTCTCCCATGTTTAATGCAATAAGTTTTAGTGTATAATAAATTATTTATTTGATTATTGTGTCATGTTAAGTTTGATTTCCATCTAGGAGAACAGATTGCAAAATGTAGCTGGACTAGACAATTTATGTAGATATTAAAAAAAGAAATATATCTTCTTCAAGAATTTATAAAAATCTTACTGAATGGTAAAAGTGAAAAAAAAAAGTAAGATTAAACATTTATTTTTCAGTGGATTGACTTAGTCAGAATGATACAGAAAATATGCTTTCTAATTATAAATAATTAAATGGAAAAAATAGGGTACATTTTAATTCACCTCTACATGATGAACTATTGTTTATGTATTTTTCATCTTTTCTATGCTCAGTTTAAGGTTTCCCAAGTGATAGTCAATATAATTCCTAAGTAGTACAACTCAACCACTGTTATATCTGTAAATATTATTTAAATTTCTATTGGATAAATCCATCGATAGACTCCAATGTAGGAAAATCTCATTGTTGTTTTAATGATTTTATATTATTTAGTTTCAGAATGTTTTTAATGTAAAATGATGAAAATCTATCATTAAAATATGAAAGGATAAGGATTATGGTGGTTATTTTACATCTGTGGAAATGCAGTGCCTGACACAGTGCCTGGCAAATTATAAGCACTCAAATATATTGTGGAATGACTATATTAATAAAGATAACTATCAGCCCGGCCGGTGTGGCTCAGTGGTTGAGCATCGTCCCATTCAGCAAGATGGCTGGTTCGATTCCTGGTCAGGGCACATGCCCTGGTTGTAGGCCAAATCCCCAGTGGGGGGCATGCAGGAGGCAGCCAGTCAATGTTCTCTTTCATCAATGTTTCTATCTCTCTCTTCCTCTCACTCTAAAATTAATAAAGAAAAAAAAATTTAAATAATTATCAGGCTCCTAATATCCAAAATAATATATTTACTCAGCATAATGAATGGGAAAGAAGTATATTCACATCTCTGATAGATTGTAACTGCTAGTGTAAACTCAGTTACTTTTTTTATGTAGGGAATAGGCCTCGAAGGAATAAATAGTTGAACAGGCAGGAGAATTATTATGTTTATTCTTATTAAATAATTTATATTTTCTAAAATTGCTTAGGGTTTTAAAATGTGGTCACTAAGAGTATTTGTAGGTAACACAAAAGTTCTAAGAACTTCTCTGTCCCTCAGATTGACAATGGCAAATACCGACTGAAATAAAAACAAAGCAAATCAAATTTTATTACTCGAATTTCAGATTAATAGGGAAAATTAAGCTTTCACATTTGTTTGTCTAAAATCAATAAATAAACTTTAAAACCACACTAGGGCATGGCAAAATTTGTATTAAAAACAAAACTAAGCAAACAAATAATAAAACCAGACAGATATCATATATTACCAATAACAGTGAAAAGATTAACTATGCCAAGTTAAATATCATGCTTCCTTCATTTTGGCTTTAATTTTCAACACAAGTTTGAAAAATATGGTTAATGAAATACTTTTGGTAATTTGTTTTTAGGAATTGAGATTCATGAGATGTTAATTCAAGCTGCCCTTGATAGTATAAATGTGAAAATCACTAAAATAGGCAGCAAAGAACATCTGTATTCTGATGGAGCATAGATCTCTTAGAAGCCTACTTAAAATTACTTGCTTTTATGCAAACTTTTACCTTAACTTTTAAATCACATTTTTACCTTGTTAGGAACTACATCAGCAAATATATTTACGCTATGAGTCACTCTGTGGACCTAAAGGCTGAATCTGATCAATGATTCATCTGTAAAGAAGACAAGACTATCAGTAATCTTACAACTTGGGCACTTATATTGGCTCCTTTTATTACAGCCAGGTGTACAGCCTACTAATAGGAGAAAGGGAGCATACATTATTGGGTAACATTAGTGTTTGTGAACTACCCAATTCAGAACTGTATGTTGAAATCATAAGACATTTATGCGATTAGATGCTGCCTCTGCAAATTCCGATTAGTGGAACCATCACTGCATTTCATCACTTATTTTGCCTTCTGCAGTTACCACTTTGTTTGGTATGTGCTTTGTCTTTTAATCTGCCCTTAAAATCCATCTATTAGTTATTGAAGCTAAGGTGCTCTCTACAGCATAGATCTTCTTTTGATCTATGGCCTCATGTGCCAGGAACATTTGTTTACATGTCACACAAAACTTCTTTGTAATATTAACAATGAAAACCTAATATCTATCCTAGCTGTAAAAATAAAGAGATGGGGTAGGGAATGGGGGTTGAGGTGGGGTTAGGTGAGAACACAATTTGGAAGAAAAGCTATAGGAATAATCTTTATCTGTTTCCTCCTTGACTCCATGTATCTTCACCCACAAAAGCCAATCCATTATTCTCAATTATGTAGTCTACTTTCCTTTCTCCCCTACACTTCTTCTCATAAAATGTTTCACCTTAATCTTAGCATAAACTTCTTTCTTCAGCAACTCAATATAGCGAACTTAATATCTAGCTTCATTACTACTTCCTTTTATCCTATTTAGAAAAAGGCATATTTATATTTCTTTTTGAGACTGAACATTAAGGGTTTCCTACAGTTAATTTACTAGATGATAAAAAGTTTCCTTGAAATTTTAACACAAATACAATTATTCTAATAAATAACTATTGTCTTAGGCAGATACCATGAAGCAAAGCACACAATGAAATGCTGATTTTTGTTGCATTCCTTTGAAAAATAAATCGTTAGCAAGTTTTAATGTTTAAACAAATGACTATTGTTTCAAAGAATAACAATATTTTCCCTTGAGCCCAGATTTCCACAAAGGATTCCTTCTTCCCTATCTCACAGTACAAAAGTAGTGATTTTTCTTTTCTTTTTTTTTTTCCTGAACTTCCTGCTTATTTAATTGAGCATATTATATGTGTGAGTCACTTTTAAATCTTTTGCAGTCTATACGTTATAGATCTCTTTGGTATATACTGCATATCTGATAAATGAACAAAAAATCTTGTTAAAAATATATATATATTTAAATCTAAATTCCAGTCATTTCAGTAGACAACATATTTAGTTATTTTAAATTATAATCTCAGTCATTACATGTAGAATAAAAATAAGGTACCCTTTGGTTTTTGTCTTGTATTATTTATAAGACATCAAGAGAAATATTACATATTTAACAAAAGACAGAGCTTCTATAATTATTTTTCTTATTTTTTCTCACATTTCTTATCTTGTACAATTCTCCTCAAAATGACTTAAGAAGTGAAAATATATCCAAATGCATTTTAATAAATATTTTCAAGACCATCATGATCCTTTGTAAGTGAAAAAAAATATTAAGGCAGTTTACTGAAAAATAATGCTGATCGTATCAGTGTTTTTCTTACCTCTAACGCTATCAAAAATGACTTAGCCTCAATTAACATGGCATTTTTTGCTCAGAAATTACAAAACATTTCATTTCATCTTTTTAAAATTTGCCTCTATACATAGATAGGAAAACAGGCAGCACTAATGATTACACTTGAAAGATGGCACGTTTTCCTGTAAATAGCAGAAAGGCTTAGGGAAGTGGGTAGGAGCTCACAAGTAAAGTGGATTAATATATTGACCATTTGCTTTTAACAAATCAACCCTCTTCTACATTTGCCAGCAAAACCAGGCACTGTGACAGGAGAATGTAATGGCAGATGGACTCCTTTTTACAAACCAGAATAAAATGAATGAAATAAAGTGAAATATGTGTGGAGTTAAACAGACAGATACTCAACTTTAGAGACTCGATTAATCATGTTTAGTAGTTAAGAAAATGATATTGGCCCAAGGCAAAAACTTCCTTAAATCACCTTTAAATGGGAATCTGAACCCTTGTACAAGATCCTGACAATTAAATCAGTTTGTTGTTCCAGTATAGGTGTGAAGCATGCTGGGGAAGACTTCTTTGCTATTTGGCCCATTGATGCTCAGGTTTGTTTGTGTACTATCTTTGGGCTTAACAGATGGTGAAGAAAACAAAACTCAGACTTGGAAGTCAAAATGTACCCCAGTTTCATTCTGATACTTGCCAGATGAGATATCTGAGGACTCTCAGCCTTATGATGGTGACATTTTAACCACTTGTACTAAAAGTGTACCATTTTCTAGGTAAAAATCAAATTGAATTTCAATTCAACATAGTTTTCCAAATATGATCTTTATGCTGATTCTACCACTAACTCATTATATTTCAAAAGAAACATCTAACATGACCAAAAGAAAATACTCTTGGATGTTTTTCTATGCCACCTCTGATTAAGAACTGAGAGAAACTAATTTTTCACCGTTAATAATTGATCACTTAAAAATATGCATTTTGTAGCCCAAATAGCACATCAATCTACTAAATTATTCAGTAATAAAAAATGTTAACACTCTCACATTCACTTTTTCTTGGACAAAATGTAAGAAACTGTGTATTTCTTGCAAATTTCCTTAAGAAATGATGCTCGCATGAGGGCATCATTTAGGTGCCCAGTCCAACTGTAAGACCCAAGGAATGTCTGATAGGCCCTAATCCTCTAGCTGAGCCCACAGATTTCTAGTAAGTCCGTTAGGCTATACTTGGACCCATTCTCCTCAAGGTTGGGTACTGCACTCTCATTTTTACCTTCTTGGCAAGAATGTAAGATTGTCAAAACCTCTGCTTTGCTTTCCAGTAGCTTTCTGCTTATTTGATTATGTGTCTGACATATACAATTTTAAGAATCTGGTTCATGCTTCATTGGGAAAACCAAAGAGTATCTCATTTCTCTGTGCCTGCTCCCCCTATTCCTAGAATATTGGGCTCTCTATTCAAGGCTTTCACAGACCTGAATTCCATTTTGTGACTCCAGCACTCTAAGGCTGGCCAAAATTTCCATAGCCTCTCTGCTTCTTAGTCATGACTCCTTGCTTGGATTCACAGCCTTGGGCACTGAACCTGCAATAAATGAATGCCTTGAAAACAGTGGCTCACATCTCTTAACCTTTGGTGCCCTAGTTTCTACAGAGGCACACCAGTGCTTTTATCCAGAGGTTGTTTGTGTATTATCCAGCTTTCCTCACTTGTTTTCAGTGGAGGGGTCAATCATCACAGGTAACCCCATTTACCCAAGACCAGCGGTATGATTTTCTCTTCTTACATATACTCTGCATCTTCTTTTTACCCCATTTTCTAAGCATACAATACGCAGCAAGAGCTAAGAAATTATACAAGTGTATAATATATAAATCAACAATTAAAATATTTAGTAATTCATGATTATTTCTGGGGTGTTCTGCCCTTAAACTTTTATTAGTTTTCCCCATTTACAATGCTGTTTTCCAAATTTTTTGAAATTGATAATGGGGATCTCGCTGTGGTAAGCTAGCTGGTCCCAACTTTTCCTGCAGCTTTCACTGTCTGTACATTCATTTTATATACAACTCTGCCTGGACAATGTGCTACAAACAGAATTAGGAAAGCATCTTTTTTCTTCTCTGGAATTCATCCAAATTTAGTTAAAATCTGCTTTTTTCCCACCTCTATTTTTTTAAAAAAGAAAACTCTTACTATACCTTTCTGTGCTAAAATTGTATAGAAAGGTTAAGATTCAAGCAAATTAAAACATTTGGTAACAGTCCCAGGATCCAAACGTAGGCATATACAGGGGATGCTGCCATGGAAATGTTTTACTCTGTATACACAAGTAAAAAATATCCATGGTTATTTTAGTATCAGTCCTGCCATATTTCACATGTGCCAATGGAATTTGCAAAAAGATATCCACTTTTACATAAAATTTGAATACCAAAAAAATCCTATGGCTTTGAGATAATAATTGATTCTGGAAATTGCTCATATAACAGTTGCTAAATTTGCCTTTAGAACTAAGTGAGGTGTGCACTAAATTTGATGTTTATCATAGGAGAAACAATACCCTAGATTTGAATTTAGTCTTATGTAAAAATGTTATTTCTGATATTCTACGAAATTATAGGTGAGACTATCCATGGAATGGAAATTACCAGATAATATATTTAAAGTGCTTTGACTTTTCAGAATATAGACATGAATTTATAAATTTAAATGATCTACATATAATGATCAAAATATTTTACTTGTCCCTACTGTTTTTTTTATCAAATTTAGTAATATAAAACATATATGGAATATGACCTTTGCTACAATAATTAAGGTGTCACTAGAAATCACAGGATCAACACTCTATTGTTACTTATCAATGCAAAATAAATGATCTCTTTTAAATAGCATAGCCAGAAGCTGGGTGTAATATCCTACATTCTATTGTTCACTTTTAAATGGGGAATTTTATGTTATGCAAATTTTAAATAAATAATATCCTATTTTAACTAAGAGACTATAATTGTCCATGATAGAAAACAATTTTTATCTTATTTTGAAGGAGATGCTGTATCATTTTTATTTGAAATAATCCTCAGTGTGTTTGTTTGATAAATTTTTATGCTTTTAAAGAAGTTTTTGTCTATGAGTTTTTGTTTGTTTTTCTTATTTATTTGTTGCTTTCAGTTTTATATCCCACATATGAATGAAATCATATGGTTCTTGACTTTTTCTTTGGGTGGTGGGCACACAATGCAATATACTGATGATGTATCATAAACTTTTACAATGTCATCCCAATAAATTTAATTAAAAAATAAAATTGAAAAAATAAAGAAGCCATTTTTAAAATTTAGGGAAGTGTAAAGCCATTTATTCATGTAACTTTGAAAAAAGTGGTAATTTCTTCTTTCATTACATTGTACTCAACAAAGAGGGAGACTAATCAAAAAGAACTGTCATCTTTTACCTTTACTATTTTTTGTTCCTCATTTCAAGAGAAATGAAGGATGATGCACACAACCTACATACCTGGCTTCACACCAGTGCACTATCTCTTCAAAAAGTTCCTTTATGCTTTAAGACAATGATATTACACACAGTTTTAACTAGCTATGGGTTCTTTGTGGTGTTGAGTACTTTTTAAAAAGACAAATACCATCTGTCTACAAAGATTTTAGAACAATCTTTTGAAATTCCGAGAACTTAGATGATTCTTAAGAGCTTCATGGAAAATATTATACTACAATAATTCCTGGTAGGATACCACGAGACGAAGGCTGTGATTCACTCTAATTTAACTATCCAAATGAGATAGTCAATAAAAGATAAATGTGAAGAGGTAAAAACCCTCTCCAAATGCAATATGTGACAGATTTCTGCCCATTTTCTTTCCTTACTTAATACCGTAAATTTCCTCTCACATTAGTAATAATATGGGAATGAGTTCAGGAAAATCAAGCTAGTAATCCCATTAATTCAAAATTGTTTTTGTTTGTTTGTTTAGCTTGATTAAATAATTTTAGCTTAAATTCCCACCACTTTTTAAATACAAGCATTCAGCCCTGGCCGGTTTGGCTCAGCGGTTAGAGCGTCAGCCCGAGGTCCAGAGAGACCCGGGTTCGGTTCCCGCTAGGGGCACGTACCTTGGTTGCAGTTTGTCTCCGGCCCTGGTTGGGGTTGTGTGGGTGGCAACCCGTCGATGGGTCTCTCTCACATCGGTGTTTCTCTCTCTCTCTCCCTCCCTCCCGCTCTATCTGAAGATAAAAGCAAAAATGTCCTCGGTGAGGATTAAAAATAATAATAATAATAAAAAAATAAATAAATACAAGCATTCAGAATTACAAGTGATTTTATATATCCAATAAAAAATTAAAAAGGCAAAAGATATCAAAGTAGGAAGTACCATGTATGCTGGTGGTATATTACTCTGTTGGTATGTTTAATTTAGCCTACTATACACACCATTCAAATATATAATTCAAAGAAATTTAACTGTATACTACTGTAGTTACTGCCAAGATCAATATATAAAAAATTTCCTTAAAGTAATCATTATGACCACCATATATTAGTTCCAGCAGTTATTGAATTTCATACAAGTGAAATCATACAGTATGTACATACTCTGATTTTTTTTTTACTTTTCACTCAGTCTTTTATCTGTGATATTTACACACTTTACACCAGAAGTTTGTTCTTTTACATTGTTGTATAGTTTTCCCTCACATTAGTATACCACAATTTGTCTATACTTTTTCTCATTGATGGTTATTTACAGTTTAGTGTTATCATCAATAAAACTGCTATGACCATTCTTGCTTATGGCTTTGGTTGGAATTGACTTGTCATAGGGTATCACTTAGCTTTAGTTGGTGCTGCCAATCATGTTTCAAAAGTTATTGTACCAAGTTATACTTTTATAACCAATGTAACAATGTGACAGTTGATTCATACCCTCTCTAATATTTGTTGCTCTCATTTTATTAATTGTATCCTATTCATTTGGGTACAGCGGTATCTCAGGAATTTAATTTTCATTTCCCTGATGCCTAAGGCACATTTCATGTTCTTCTTGGCCAACTGAATAACCTTGTTACTAAGAACTTATTCAAATTATTTATTGCTTTTATTATTTTTTTTATTGTTGTATTTTTCTTATTAGTTTATTACAAATATATTTCAGTCACAGTCATTTATTGGATATATGTATATCAAATGTTCTGTCTCAGCCTGTGGCTTGATTTTTACTCTCTCAAAGATGTCTTAGAATAATTTGAACTTAGAAGTAGTTGTATTGGCTTTATGTAATAAAGGAAGCATTTTTAATTCAAAGAATGATGTGATATTCTTAATTTTAATGACACCTTATTGAGCATATTTTTATGATTACTACTTACTGTATTTTGCTTAAAATAAAGATTTTCTTAGTATAAAATCATGGACCTAATTTTCTATGTTTTATTCTAGAAGCTTTACTATACGTTTAGGCCTATGTCCCATCTGAAATTAGTTTTACTTGTTTTTTGAAGTGACTCCAACCCTGGCTGACTCTTATTGATTGCACCCTCCTGAGAAAACCACCCAGAACCACCCAGTTAAAACATTGCCAGATTACTGATACACATAGAATGTAATCATTGTTTTTAGTTGCTATAACACAAATAGATATGTAATTGATTCACAACCATTTCCTAAAAAGATATTTACCTCCACTGAATTTCAATGGCATGTTTATCATTTATCAGGTGACACATAGGTAATGGTCAGTTCTTCAAGTCTCTGTTTGGTACTACTGGTCTAACTGTATAGCATTTCACTGCTACCATACTGTCTTTATTACTATAGCTTTATTTTTTTAAAAAACTTCATATCTGATATGTAAGTCCTCCAATATTATTTTTCTATTTTAACATTATTTTGATTATTTTAATCCCTTCTAATTCTTATATTAATTTTTTAAAATAAGCTGGTTAATTTTCAAGATTCTGCTAGGATTTTAACTGAGATTATATTGAATTTTTTATTGATTGAGGTGCTATTTTTCCAAGTGAAGGCTAGAGAATTACTTTAATTTTTAATGTATTTTCCAAATTTCTATTGGCAGTTATTTTAAAATTTTAATTGTTGAGCCTGGCTGGTGTGGCTCAGCAGATTGAGTGTCATCCCATGAACTGAGAGGTCCCGCTTCGATTCCCGGTCAGGGCACATGCCTGGGTTGTGGGCTTGATCCTCAGTGGGGAGCATGCAGAAGGCAGCGTTTTGATGTTTCTCACATTGATGTTTCTCTCTCTCTCTTAAAATTCAATAAAAATATTTTTAAAAATTTTAAATGTAATTGTTAAGGTCTTATACATCTTTCATTAGATTTGTTTCTTGTTATTGTTTATTTTACACTATCCTAATATCTTTTATATTTTTAAACATTTTTGTAGTATATAAATGTACAAATTATATTTTATATCGAGCTTTCTTTTAGCATCCTTAGTTGAAATACTTATTCTAATACTTTCTGTAGATTTTTTTATTTTCTACATACACAAAATTTTCACTTCTACAAGTAATATAATTTATGATGAGTAGCAGTTTTATTTATTTTTTACTTACCATCTTTAAACTTTCATTTCTTACAGTGTTATCTCACAATGTTACTAATGTATGTGCATAAAGACATATATAAAAGATACAGTGCTGAATACTGAATATTGAATAATTGCATCTGTTCCACACATCTCTTATTTGAGAGGCTGGAAAACCAAAAATGTTCTTTCACAGATGCCAGTGCTGCTGGGGCTTTGGAGGCAGCCTTGGAATCTGCCTTATAGGGTGGTAACAGCACCAAGAGTGGTAATATCATGACTTAATTTTCTTATCCCTGAGACAAAGCTTTGGGTGTCTACAAGATTTACTTGCAGAATGACAGAAGTGGCTTACTCAATGGGCTACTGAGTTTGGCATCGTTTCAATCCTGGTTTAACTTGCATTTGCTTCCATGTTGAATGAGCTCTTCATTATTTTGGAACCAGGTCAACAATTTCAGTTGATAATCTTTTCAACATGTTCAGTTCTTTTGCTGCTACCTAATTATTGCATGGTTGTTGTTGTTGTTGTTATTATTATTATTACTATTACTACTACTTAAAATTCCTGGAGTAGGTAGTTGCTTCCTCTCTCTGCTAATAAAGTATTTTATACGTGAGTCCCTCAGATGAATTAATCTAGAATTAGTCATTTGTCATGATTATGTTTGAAGTTAATGATGACAAACATATTATCATAATTCAAATTATCCTCACAATTCTTAACCTACTGGGACAAAATTGTTCTAAAGTTCAACTTGTGAGGCATTTGTCTTGTACTGTAGACTATTATTGGCATGAGGAATGTGGAGACTATAATATGGGTACTATAGATTGAATTGTCCCCTCAAAATTCATATGTTTAAATCTTAGCCCACAGAGGATGGTTTTAGGATGTGAACCTTTTGGGAGGTAATTAGGTCATGATGGTGGAGCCCTCATCGATGGGATTAGTGCCCTTTTAAAAGGCCCCTCTCCCCTTCCACTATGTGATAGAACCCTTGCCCCTTATGCCATGCAAGGTTACAGGGGAAAGGCAGCCGTCGAGGAAGTGGGTCCTAACCAGACACAATTTTATGGAGACATGAGCTTGGATTTTCAAGCCCCAGAACTGTGAAGAATAAGTTGTTATTGTTTATAAACCACCCAGTGTCTTCTATTTTATTTGAGCAGCCCGAACATACTAAAACATGGGATAGCTATTTCTGACTACAGTGTAAAATTTAAGTAAAGAAAATAAAAATATCCTGGGCTTTATATTTTTAACAAAAGCCACTATCAGAGAACTAATGAATTTAGTTCTACCCCCCTCAAAAAACAAACAAACAAACAAACAAAAAACCTAATACACTTTGTACCACAGAATCAATGGAATAACAAAACCACTTCTAAGTCAGGGAGTGCCTGAAACACATTATAGTAGATTGTATTTTCCAAAGGAGACTACAAAATACTTTCCTTTCCCTATGCTCTTTTCAAATGTGATGTTGAACATTCCATCAAGAAGAGGAATTTGTTTATTCAACCTTTTGAATGTAGGTAGGTCCTGAGACTTCTTTGTCCAATAGTATAATGGCAGCAATGATCTTATGCCAAGTCTAAGTGTCTATAAACAAGAATTATTTTACATTGCTGTCAGTTACTACAACTTAGAGAATCATACAAAATCTCAAAGACAATGAAAAGTAAAATTACATAACATGGGATTTTGTCTGCTTGATATTGCAGAGTTTCTCACTGAAGTGAGGTAAGAAGCCCAGGCTGCTCTAGTGGTCTTGGGACATGTTGGAGGAAGGGAGGAAGGGAAGGGAAGGGAGAGAGAGAGGGAGAAAAAGGAGGAGGTCTAGGAGGAGGAGGGAGGGAGGGAGGGAGAGAGAGGAAGGAATTAAGGAAGGAAGGAAGGAAGGAAGGAAGGAAGGAAGGAAGGAAGGAAGGAAGGAAGGAAGGAAGGAAGACAGGGAAGGGAAGGAAAGAGGGAAGAAAAAAAGGGAGGGAGAAAGGGAGAGGGAGGGAGGAAGGGAGGAAGGAAGGGAAGAGAAGGGAGGGAGGGAGGGAGGGAGGGAGGGAAGGAAAGAAAAAAAGGAAGTGAAGGAGGGAGGGAAGAAAAAAGGGAGGGAGGAAGGAAGGAAGGGAAGGGAGGAAGGAAGGAAGGAAGGGAGGGAGGGAGGGAGGAAGGAAGGGAGGGAGGGAGGGAGGGAGGAAGGAAGGAAGGAAGGAAGGAAGGAAGGAAGGAAGGAAGGAAGGAAGGAAGGAAGGAAGGAAGGAAAAAAAGGGAGGGAAGGAGGGAGGGAAGAAAAAAAGAGAGGGAGGAAGGCATGAAGGAAGGGAAGGGAAGGGAGGAAGGGAAGGGAGGAAGGGAAGGGAGGAAGGGAAGGGAGGAAGGAAGGAAGGAAGGAAGGGAGGGAGGGAGGGAGGGAGGGAGGGAGGGAGGAGGGAAGAAAGGAAGAAAGGAAGGGAGGGAGGGAGGGAAGGGAAAAAAGTAAGGGAAGGAGGGAGGGAAGAACAGCCGCACGGAAGAGCAAAGGTACCAGATATTTAAGTTGTAGGAACCAACTTGGACATCCAGCCCAGTCAAGCCTCACATGACTCTAGCATCAGTTGCTATGTGACTAGCTCTGCGTGTGAGAACCAGTGAGAACAATGCAGCTGAGCCCTGTGAAGCTATAGAACCACAGAGCTATTTTTTTTCTAAGTTGTGTTTTGGTGGTTTGTCACACAGTAATAGAAAATGGAAATTGTTATAAGGAATGGGATGTTGCTAAACAAACCCAAAATATGTTGCATTGATTTTGGAACTGGATAACAGTAAGTGGCCAGGAAGACTTTGAGGAACTGATGACAGAGGCTAGAAAAATACTGAGGAGATTGTGATTAGAGTCTGGATGGAAAACAGCCTGTGTTGAGGAGTAGTGGAAAGTCTAGTAAATCTGTCACCTGTTATAACTTAGAAAATGTACTTAATGAACTGGTCAGTCTGGCTAAGGACATTTCCAGGAAGAATGTTAAAATTGAGAATCAACATTTTATCTGTATTTGATTAAAAAAAAAACATACAGAGAGAGAGAGAGAGAGAGAGATGATTTAAAGAAGGAACTGCTCATGTTTTTACCAGAATTTATAGGAACTATAAGGTATCCTGGATGTCTTTCTATCCAAACTGCTCTCAAAGCAAGACATGTCCTCAGGGTAAAGATCAAATTTAGGGAACTTCCAGTAAATTGTGGACTGGGAAAGTTTAGATTAAGGATGTTGCTCTGAAATTCTTTAATATGTTGTAACGATTTAAGGTGACAGTTCTTGTTATGTCAGCTAGACAAAAATGACTGTTGAGGAACTTAAGAGCATGCTCTCTAGACTTTCTCTGCTGAGAAAACGGCTTCTAAGAATCATCAGGATGCTGTACAACCACAGTTTCACACCCAGCCCACAAATCGCATCGAAACAGACCCACACGTCTGTTTAAGAGGAGTTTGTCTTGAGGAAATTTGTGGGTGTGATTGTGGTTTAATGATAAGAATACCAATAAGATTGATAGGACCATCACAAAGATTTTAAGAGAACTGGATCAGCAAAAGCACCATTGGCTTGGACCAAAACATGCAGAGCCAGTTAAAAATAAAAAATCTTCAGGGCTCTCAACTTTCAAATATCAAGAAGCAGATTTGGAAAGCTACTCAGCTGCGAAATAGGAACCATTTATCAATAAGAAGGCTGACTCAGAGTACAGCGTTAAAATCCAAGAAAAATCCATTTTTAAGAGCAAGAATGATCCTGGTCAGGGAACTTGTGAAAAAGTGCCGAGGCAGATTCAAAATTTTCTGTGGTACAGTGACTACTGTTTGATTCCATGTCCCCTACATCTGCCTCACCAGTACACAGTGGGGCAAAAGTAGGTTAACAGTTGTTCAGATGGAAAATAATACAATAATTAATAAGTAATAATACAAGAATAAACTCTGTGTTTTGTGTACTCACAACTATAAACCTATTTTACCCCACCCTGTATATGTTGGGTGTTTATGGGAGTAGGTAACTGGGCTCTTTAGTTGACAGGTCTTCAAACATAAAGAAACATTCCCATCTACACAAATTCTCAGTTCATTGGTGTTCTTGCCCTCTAATTTAGTTGAAAATACTGTCCATAGTTTTTCTCTTTTAATCTGTCTGTTTTATTAAGCTAATAGGATTTATGAAAGTTTAAAAAACTATCCATGTCCACATACTAATATGAATATTCTATGTTGTTTAAAATATGTTTCAAGGAATTCCTGTATTTTGAGTTTGATTTGTTAGATAACTTTTTTTAAAATTATTTATTCATTAGTGTGTAACCAGATCTTAACATTTGAGACTCTTTTCATGCTTTATAAATTAGAGCCTCATGATGTGGTATTAGAGGTGTCACCTTAAATATTTGTTCTTTCCAACATCTTGTCAAAAATATTACCACTGACACTTGATTTAAACTTTGACCCAAGGCCACGTTATATAGGAAATGCCCTGGATATCATCTTTACCATGAGGCTATTTCTTACTTTGAGAATATTTTTCCCCCACTGGAAATACCATTCAGAGGACCACAACTGTAGTTTTGTAAAGCACTATCTTTTTTTTAAGCTACTTTTTGTTTATATGTTTCCTTGAAATCTAGAAAACATACATAGCTAAATATGACCTCTATTACTTGGCAATTACAAGCCCCAAGACTTCAGATTTTATTTTCTTTCCTAAAATTTGACATCTACTTTTCAACTCGTGATTCCTAAGTGGTCAGAATAAGCTGAAAATAGTATTTCCCATTATGAATGAGTTATTGAATCATATGGGGGAGGTAAAATTTTAATGAAAGTATATCTGAAGTTCTATTTCAGGTCTCCCCTTTTGAAGGCTTATCATAGGATATGTGAGAATAAGATTTATAAACTCTTAAATATGGTAGATCTAATTGCTAGATACATTACTTTGGGGAATGTAATAACTCAAGTCTATCACTATATTAGAATAATTAAAATACAAATGGTTTCTTTATGAAATTTTTGTTAAGATTAATGATACAGTGTTCATAAAGTGGCCGACAGAACGTACGGCGAAGGAGGATTCAATAAACTAATTCCCTTTTCCATTCTCCTGTTTCATTTTTCAAGTTTTGGTTATGAAAGCATCGTTGAGTATGCTATCTGACTGAGAGATCTGTAGTATGTCCCCACAATATCCCAGCCATAATTCAGAGGTTCTTACCATAGTTTAACCCTTAAATTCTCCCTGCAAATGACATCCCCTTCCCAAACAATACTACTCACCACTTCTTGGCTATCAATAATACATTGATTTGTCAATTGTTTCACTGGCTTCTGAGTCACACTGAAGTTTTAAAAAATCACTGTGTTCTACCCATGCAGATTCAAATTCAAGTATGTATGAGGTAAGGCTAAGATTCTGCATTTAAAAAAATTTCCCAAGTGACTCTGATACAAGCTCAAGCTTTGGACTGAAGAAACTAATATATGCCTGGTTTCCCTAGTCAGAGTAATGGCATCACACTAGAAAAAGCATTAATAGGAGGTGAAAAGAAAGCAATTGTGATTCATAAATTAATAATAAGATACTATCAGCAGAAGTATGCATGTAAGATCCTGAGAAATAGCTATTTTTCTTAGACTAATAGTTTAGTGTTATTTTAAGAAAAATCATACATCACTAGATTTGAAGATCTAAATATTTTTTAAAGTTATATAATGCATGCTTTATATTCCAAGTCTTCATTTTCCCTGATCTGATTATTTCCCTACTATATTTGTACAATATTTAGCTTCTTTCTTCCTTGGCTACTAGAGCAGCTAGGCAATTTAAGAAGATATTTAGCAATTGCTGATGAAATATATTGTGCTAAAGGAATTATACTCCTAATGGAAAGAATATATTCAATAGATTTCCACCTGTGACCTCAGTCTAAAGATGAATCTTTTAAAAATGACTTCTCATGGTCTCTTAGTGTTTTTACATATATATATATTCCAAGAATAATGTTCTAGTTCAGGTAAAGTTTCATTAACACAGACTTTATTCTTTTCCTACCCTGGACTGTTTTTTGGAAATACGAACACAAAGGGGCCTTAGTCTTTTAAGCCCTGAATATTTTGGTTAGTGTTTTGTGCAAAAATGTATGATTGCATTGCTGTTACAGTTCCTCTGAGTAAAGTAAACTGTGCTTAGTGGCAAATGCTGTTATGTTGTTCCTAGAACTGCAGGGCTTGGATTCAGAAATCGGAGCATGTAGATGGCCTTAAATCAAAATAAGTGGTTCTTTGGCATCACTGTGTGGCCAAGCAGCTTGTCCTGGCTATTTCATTCATAAATTATGTTGAGAATGACTTCTAATTTTCTAATCAAAGGTTAAAAGGATAAATAAATGAGGAATGTAAAGAGAAATCAACTTGTTACTCGGAAAAGTGTATAAACCCAGCATACTTAAAGATTCCAGTTGTTCCACTCCAGCTCATTTCATTTTAATAAAAAGGATAGATCAGTAGATAGATAATAGATATATATGGATAATAAATCTCTAACTATTTTTTAAATTTTTTTCCCTTTATTGATTTTAGAGAAGACGGGAGAGGGAGAGAGAGATGGAAACATCGATGAGAGAGAACATTGATTGGCCGCCTCCTGCATGCCCCACACTGGGGATTTGGCCCACAACCTGGGCATGTGTCCTGGCTGGGAATCGAACCAGTGACCTCTTGGTGCATGGGTCGATGCTCAACCACTGAGCCACACCGGACCCTAACTATTTTTTGACGCATAGGTACATTAAGAAAATCTTATAACATATAATGGAGATACAATGTGTAAACATAAAACAAATCAGGATTCAGTAGTTTATCTCAGAGAGACCCTAAGTGTCCGTGGTCACAGGAAGAATATCTGGGCGATATGCAAGGATTCAAGGAGAATAAGTTATCTGTAGAAGTAAATAGTAGGTAAGATCAGTTCAGATGTAATGACGTAGGAAAGATAGGTCAGTGGGCTTCCAAAGATCAAGTATGACGATAACCACAATCTTGTTTAGTTCCCTGTAGTTTTATTTGTTAGTGATTGTTACATCATTAATAATCTGTAACATGTGCTATGTGTAGATGATGACCTTTGTTCCTGCAACAATAAACAAAAACAAAGGGTACACCAACACTGTGATAAAATAATGCAATCACATTTTAGGAAAATACTTAAAAAAGATCACCCTCTAGTATTTAATTAACTCTACATTTTGAGATCAGATTAATATCTAACTGCATTTACTGTATGCAATTGCCAATTTATAAAACAGAGTTATCTCCTGTAATCTGAGACATTTAAATTAGAGGGGAACCACTCAGACTCGCTGCTTCTCTCACACAAGATGAAAATCTTTTACATTTGTGTTCCTCAGCACTCATTACTTTTATTTCTAAAGTATTAACAAATAACGTAATTTAACATAATGTGCTGTCAGGATACCCATCATGGGAGAAAGCAAGGAGGACTGAATTTGTGGATAATGGATTCGTTCCACTTCTAGGTTTCAAACTTTTTTTGTGATTTTAACAGTCTCATTTGGCATGCAGATGGGCAATTCTGGTGCAGATTTAACACTTTCTCCCTAATTTAGTGGAGGCTTTGAACTTCCTTCAGAAGCATTGTTTTTGCAGGAATATTTAGCTTCATAATTATTTCATGAATTACGAAGCAAAATACTGTGCCTTTCACAGCTATCAGGTGAAGCAACATGTGACCACAGACAGGAATAATCCGTCACAGATATGGAAAAGTGGCCGGCGCAGACTGACTTCAAGGCACCCTCCATCGTCCTGAGGACTTCAGTCACATTCATTAGCAATTAGTTTCCATATCTAGACATGCCAGATGGCAAATTGTTCTTTAAACAGTAAATACAAAAATAATTTTAAAAGTCACTGAACAATGATAACAGTAGAAACTGTCTTTAGAAAAGTTTTGCAAGCTAATGGACTAGTTTATGATGCTGAGAGGCCTGTATCATCCAGACCAGACTAACCATAATCATACACAAAAAACATTGTCATATTGAACTATACTGTGTTGTGGGGACTCTGCCTTTTAATACACTGTTATAGTTAATTCACATAAACAGGGAAGTTGATTCTAGCTTTATTTATTTATTTTTTTAATCCTCAACCTAGGATGTGTTTTTATTGATTTTTAGAGAGAGAGGAAGGGAGGGATGGAGGAAGGGGAGGAGAGAGACAGACAGACAGGCATCAATTGGCTGCCTCCAGCACACACCCTCAACCCAACCAGGGATGGAACCTGCAACCTTTAGCTGTACCAGACGATGCTCCAACCAACTGAGTCACTCAGCCAGGGCAGTTGATTGTATTTTTAATTTACGAACTTGTTTTGCTGATATGAAGAGTAGTAAATTGATTAGTGTCATATGACAATAATGTTAATTCAAACTGGTATTTGTTCAATTTCATAGGCAATATGCTGTTCTTTTTTAAAAATTTTTTTTCTTTATTGATTTTAGAGAGAGAGGAAGGGATAGGGAGAGAGAGATGGAAACATCTATGAGAGAGAACATCAAATGGCCGCCTCCTGCATGCCCCCCACTGGGGATCAGGCCTACAACCTGGGCATGTGCCCTGACTGGGAATCGAATTGGTGACCTCTTGGTGCATGGGTCGACACTTAACCACTGAGCCACACCGGCCGGGAGGCAATATGCTGTTGTTCTTAATAACAGTACATTAGAAAAACTTGACATCTAGAACATTTTTTTAAAATGGTTTGGAAAAAAATAAATTACAGACACTTGGCCCACTCCTCTTATTTCATCTGGTGGTTTTCCACAAAACAACACTATTTAGGATCTGTATGTTTTATTAAATCAGTTGTTTCCTACAAATGGAAACTCAGAAATGAAATGATAAGAGTGAATGAATTTAAAAGATTGAATCTGTTTCATTCTGGTACCACATGGTTACAAATATTAAAGGAAACCATTCCCATATTGTAAACATCTCTGTAGTGTTTTTATATATCATGGAGCACATCCAAACATAACAGCCTTTATAGAGGTATATAAAATCTTGAAAGGCTAATGCTTATTGTTTTTCACTAGGGAGCTAAGCAGAGAAAATAACCACTTTGGAAGTTAAGGAAAGATCTAGAAAAAATAGCATATGTTTTTAATTCAAAGAAATTCATCACTGAAATAATAATTAGAAGGTGAATCAGAAAACTGAACTTTTTAGAACTACATTTCAAGAATACGACTCCTACTACAGGAGAATTATTACCTTTGAAATAGTGGTCAGGTGTAGGTAGAGAGATGGAAAGAAGTGCAGGGCGAATAGATGTTATTTCTAGGCACTGGTGTCATAAAAATGTGGCCAGAAAGAGAAGATCCCATGGCTGTCTAAAGATTTTTCATGGAGGGTGATGGCCACTTAGCACTGCACCTCCCAACTGTAGAGATTTTCAGGAAGGCCTTTTTGTACCTCCATTAGTACCAGCGGAATGTGGATTCATATCTTGATGACTGTCCTGAGATGCACACTTCTGTGGGGACCCTCTTATGTAAACTACTCTTACACACTCCATGGACCACCTTTCCAGTGCTACATTTTGTTCTTGGCTTAAACGTCCCTGAATCAGTCCTCTTTTTTTTTGGGGGGGGGTCCTTATTTCTGGCTTGTGTTTTCCTTTTGCACTTTTTTATGTATTCACATTGAATAGCCTTCATCAGTTATGTTATCAAAGAATGTTCCCCCATATATAAATACTGAATGTTTGCTTTATAGTTATCAGTGTAAATACAATGTTTCTTTTCTTAATTTAGGAAATCTCCTGTGTGTGTGTGTAAGAGTTTTTCCCTGTTACATTACTATGAAATTAAGATTCTTTTATTATGATCACACTAAATTTATTTTCCCATTAGTCAGAGAAACCAAGACACTTCTATCGAAACATCCCATACTAAAATGGATACAATGTGATAGTGGTTTAATTTTTAACCATTTATATAACCAAATTATATTGTAGAGAGTCAAAATTGCAGTTTAAAACAGTTTTTATTATAGCACTTGGAAATTGGTGATCATTATTATCATCACTTAATATTTTGTTCTTTTGCAAATTCTAAATTTATATTCATGATCACATTGTTTACCACAGTAAATATAGAAAAACCCCAGATTGATTACAAATACTGGATGTCCATATAACATGAATGTAGAAATAGAACATGAGGAAATGTTGAGCTGCATTAACAGAAGCTGTCTTTAAAACTAAACACAAAAGGGTACTCTTATTAAAAATATATACTTTTCATCTTTTTGATGCACATTTTTTTCTTCATTTTTGCCAAACTTAATGTTACATTTTCTATGCATTACAATGGAAAACTGTAAAGTAGCAATTTAATTAGGAGGAGAAAAGTAGTGTCACTTAGACATAATACATTCATCATCAAAATTCCTGTGTAACAAAATGAACTCTCAAAATCTATTGTGGATGGCACATTAAAAGACATGACTTCTCTGATTAATTAAGTCTATTACCAAAGGAGATTACTCAATTGTTCACTTAATTGAGTGTGAAGAAAATTCTGCATAGTTCATATAGATAAAACACAGGTTTTTAATCTATACTCTAAGTTTGGAGCTGCTACACATTCATCTCCACATATAATCTGTAAAAAGGATTATTGAGGAAACATTTTAATCAAAAAGAAGATGTAGCAAATATAAAGTTAAATTGTATGGATGCATTATGTATTATATTATAACTAATATAGTAATTTTAATTATAAATATTTGTACTTTCATTTAAATAATACAACTATCTAAAATTATTGTAATTTCAAATATACATATATATCTTCATTGTAATATGGGAAGTTTATTATGAGTATGTCATTGAGGAATGACAGCAAAGGCTAAGTGATTTGCTCAGTTAGACATTATAGTAGTCAGAGGTAAAGTTAAAACACAAATTTTTTTTTTTTTTACTCTAAATTCTAGTTCTTCCATCATGAAATGACATTGTATAATAACATCTAAAACCTTGAGAAGGTCCTATGGGATCATCTTTGTTAGACTTGTGCCTTCATGCAAATCTAACTATTCATAACTGATAGCTTCAAGAAGATACCTGTGACCTTCCTTATGCTTCATCTCCCGGTAGAAATCTCCTTTCCTTCAGTTCCAATTCATTTACTTATCTATGGCTCCCAGTAGCTCTGAAGAACAATGGGAGTGTGAACAAGCGCAAACATTCCTGAATGTATATTTTCTAATCAGCTTCATTACCTTTAGTCATTTCTCTGGGTCTAACTATTTTAAGAAACAGTCAAAGTATTGATATGTTGTTTTTCTGATCATTGAATATTATGCATTTCCTTTATAAAATTATTTAAATTCTTAAGGCAATTTTTTTAATCAAATATACTTTCTGGCTTGTACATTGTTTTATATGTGTGCCTTTCTCATCATGAGTAAGAATTATTAGTTCCCTTTTCATAAGACTGTCACTTATATAATATGAAATAAATAGCATTGTTTTATGGGATATTATTTTTCTGTCTTGCCTTCTTAAATATTCTTTATATTTATTATGGCAGTGCAATAATAAAAAATTAATATACAATGAAGTCACTTACCATTTGCAACAACATGGATAAACCTAGAGGGCATTATGCTAAGTGAAATTAAGTCTGACAGAGAAAGACAAAGACCTTATGATATTGCTTATGTGTGGAATCTAAAAACATAAAAAAAAATTGATAAAACAGAAACAGACTCCTGGAGAACATGCTGATGGTTGCCAAAGTGGGGCCTGGGCAAAAAAAATAATTTCATGAGTTCTCAGGAAAAATTGTATTAGACACTGATTAATACATGTTTATTTAAAGATAAAAAATATAAATAAGATTATCTAATTGATTTTTCAACTATCTAATATTCTAGGTATTTTATTTTGTTGGAATTTTTAGTGAATATATTTAATGAAAAATATTGTAAGATTTTGCTGAAATGTGAAACTTATTTTTCTTTATTCATATTAATAATATAATAATACATCATATATATGTGTAATATTAATAATTACAGGATTTGAAAAATTTATTTTTTTCTTTATTCACATAAACATTTCAGATTATCAAAATTACATTTTTGTTGCTAAGTTTTTTAATCTTATTGCTGAACTGTGAGAGAAAAAATATATATTTTTTATTGCTTTATTAAGAGTGGGACAACCTTAAGGATACTATTCACCCTCTGTTATCATTATAAATGAAGTACACAGACTCACAAATGGTTTTTAAAAATACATTGTTCTTTCTTGCATCTTATATCCTTGACCATTTTCCTCCTTTAAAATCCTTTGATTCTGCTTTAATCAGAGCCTTTTAATGGTGAACTCTCAGTATATGCTTATGTGAAAAAGTCTTTTTTTTCTTCTTTCTTGAAAGATAGTTTTGAAGCTGTCATTTCTGCCAGGCTACCATTAAGACCCTCCCATAATCTTTAATACTACACAGTATCACTATGATATCTGTATCCATGGTTCTATTGTTTTAAACCATGGTTGGAATATGCTGAGTTTCATGAAATGAGGGTTTATTTGTTTCAATGATTCTTAAGATTTATCCTTTAAATATTGTCTCTGTTCTGTTTTAAATACTATCTCTTTGCAGAAGTCAAACATGCCTTAAGACATCTCATTATAGTTTTGATGTCTCATAACCTCTCTATCATGTTTGACATCTTTCATCCCTCTGACATCCAATGAAAGATTCTTGCAATATCTATTTTTCTATATCAAGTCTGTTGTTCAACACATTTATTGTGCTTCCAATGTATATTCTTTTGTTTCTTTGAATATTGTAGGTGTTCTTACTTCATATCCCACAATTACTAGCATAAGTATTTGTTGAGTTGTTGGCTCTGATTATGAAATTTATTTATTTTTCTACTGATTCTTGCTCATGGTGGTTTGTTTCCATGTGAATGTAAGTTAGTGTCTCTATGAGAAAGACAGAGGATAACACAGGAGAGAAGATAGAGATTTATGTTTTCCGCATTTTATAGGAATATAAGGAGGCCTTAACTGAAGTCATTCTTACATGGATAATTTGAATTTGTTTCCATAAATACTTACAGGAGGAAAATCAACTTGACTAAGTCTTTGGGTTGTAGTGATGGAGGGAGGGTTTTAACATCACACAGGCCCTACTAACTCTAGCCAAGTGCCATTTGATTTTAGATTATAGATTCTGAGGAGACTCTCTAGTATTCCCATCCTTCAGTTTGATGGCCAGAATAGCACATTTCCTCACATTTTCCCCTTTTGGTGGTTTGTCTTATAGTTTACATATTGTTGATCTCAGTTTTCTGGGGTGATCCAGCTTTATGCAGATTCTCTTGGTTATGACTTCCCATTTTGATTGGTGCCCAATCTTCCCTCCTTTTCCCTGTGTCTTGTTTTAAAAAAAAAATAGGCAATTGGGATTTAATACATGTTCCCTGGGCAGCCACCAGCTATATTTGCTCAATGTCTTCTCTATTTGCGTGTAATTTTTGGCCTCTGGATATTCCTCCAACTTTTTGTTGTTGTTAAACAACAACAAAAACTTGATGGCACATTGTCAAAAACTGAAATTTCCATGGTGATTTTATATTTAAATTACACAAGATAAGAAGCTCAGATTTTGGTAATCAAAACAATATAGTTATTACGGCATTTATTTCAATATTTATGTTCACTAAATTAATAGCTAAATTACTTTTGTCTATTCCTGCTTTTTAAATGCTTTATGAAAAAATATACCTTTTATTTTATTTTTCACATCTAAAGATAAAACACACATCATTATTCTGAGCGTGCATTGGCATTTAAATGTGGTTGGAATTTTTTCAGTTTTTTTGGTAAATCATTCTTATGCATACTTTTCCTTCAAGTAAAGTCCACTTCCGTGGATATGGGAACTTTGCTATTTATAACCAGCTTCTTTGGAAACTTCAGTTAGCTTAGAGGTAATTGTTTGATTAAAATGATCCATGATCCTTTGCAATGTATAGCACAACTTAGTCTGAATACTTTTTTATGTAATGGCAGAATTGTGCAAACATAACGAATACACTCATTTCTTAAAATTTTGCTCTTGAGTAAAAATAAGAATTTTTCATGACATATCATAAACTTGTCCTATATTCTTTTTTTATTAATTTATTTTTGTTACAGATGTTTCTCCTTTTCCCCCCCATTGACACCCTCTTCCCCGTCCCCTCCCACCCCGTCCCCAGCTTTGTGCTTTGTTGTCTATGTCCATTGATTATGCATACATAATCCCCTCCTTTCCCCCCCTTTCTGAGGATTGTCAGTCTGTATCCTACTTCTATGACTCTGGGTCTATTTTGTTCATCAATTTGTTTAGTTCATTACATTCCAGAAATAAGTGAGATCATGTGATATTTGTCTTTCTCTGCTTGACTTGTTTTGCTTAGGATAATATTTTCCAGGTCCCTCTATGTCGTCTCAAACGATGGTATGTCTCATCACTCTTTCCCTCAAATACCTGGCAAATATAATGCTATTTAAGTTTATCCTTTTTTACTGCAAATAAGAGTATTGAAATTTCAAATGATGGGAATCCAGCCACCTCAAAAATAAAGACTACCCAGTCATCCACTGAAGGACACTTATGTTGTTTCCATGCTTTGTCTATTGTGAATAATGGTGTAATGAACATAGAAAAACATGTATCTTTTGAATAAATGTTTTCAAAAAGAAGAGGGATTTCTGGATCATATGATAACTCTATCCTTAATTTTTGAGGAAATTTCAGACAGTTTTCCACAGTGGCTGTACCAATTTACCTTCCCAATAGCACAGCATAGGGGTTCCTTTTTCTCCACATCCTTTCCAACACTTGTTATTTCTTGTTTGGTTGATAATAGCTATTCTAAAAAGTGTGAAGTTTCTCATTGTGGTTTTGATTTGCATTTCCCTTATAGCTAGTGAAGTTGAGCATCTTTTCTATTGAGCATCTATATCAGTTGGCCATTTGTATGTCTTTTTGAGGAAAGTATCTATCAGATCTTCTGCCCATTTTTTATTTGTAATGTTTGTGTGTGTTGATGATATTGAGATGTATGAGTTCTGCATATATTTTGAGTATTAACCCCTTATTAGAGCTGTTGTTTGCAAACATTTTCTCCCATTTTGTTCGTTGCATTGTTGTTTTATTGATGAATTATTTTGCTGTGCAGAAATTGTTGTGTTTATTTTTTTAACTTTTGTGTAGTTCCATTCATTTATTTTTGCTTTAACTTCCTTTGACCTAAGTGTCTTTTGATAGATGATTGGATAAAGAAAAGGTGGTACATATATGCAATGGAATACTATTAGGCCATAAGAAAGCATGAACTATTGTCATTTGTGACAACAACGTTGGATCTTGAGAGTATCATGCTAAGTTAAGTCAGATGGAAAAGGACAAGATCAATGTGATTTCATTCATGGAGGGTATAAAACAGAGCCACAAATAAACAAAATAAACTTACAGACAATAGAATGTTGGTTACCAGAGGAGAAGGAAGTTTGGGAGAGGATGCAAAGAATAAAGTGGGTCAAGTATATGGTGAGAGAAAGAGACACCTTTGGATGGTCTTTCTACCTGTAAAATTACTACATATAATTGAAAAGTACCTGTTAACATTCCTAAAAATAATTATAATCTATATTTTAATGTACCTGAATTCTTATCATTTAGAATTCCATTAATTAGTCTTGAATTCAGTAAAAAAAATGAATAAAAATAAATAGAATGAAGTTCATCAGTAATTTCAGTAAAGAGTGGTGGGAAAGACCTTTGGGATGTGGGAACGTATGTGAACTATGTCCTGAAAATCATGCAGCACAAGAAGAATCTAATTATATACAACTCACTGCACTGATTGAAATTTAAGCTTGAAGAAATCATAAACTCCAGTTTTCACTTTATTTACTTAAAGTTTCTTGCCTCAGATCATTTTAAAAGAAACATTTTAGTGAGAAATGGAACAGAGCTATGACTATAGTCATTTAGTTTTTGTTGATCACATAATGTACAGCTTTTTGAACTGTTTTCTGAAACTGCAGAAATAAAAGCAGTTTTCTATTTCTTGCTTGAGATTAGTTTTTTAGCTCCACAATCTTGCATAGTTTTATCTTTTAAAGAAATTTTAAAGTTTGAATAATTACAAAGTACTTCTCATAGAAGAAATATATTTGTTTAGGGAATGAAATGGCTAATTTAATTACTTGAGACCTTTTCTTTTTTCTTTATATATTTTTAAATTTTTTTCTTTATTGATTTTAGAGAGGAAAAGAGAGGGAGAGAGACAGAAATATTGACGAGAGAGCACATAAACCAGCCACCCCCTACATGCCCCCCACTGAGGATCAGACCTACAATCTGGGCATGTGCCCTAACTGGGAACTGAACCAGTGACCTCCTGGTGCATGGGCCAACACTCAGTCACTGAGCCACACCGGCCAGGAAGTCTTTCTTTATATTTAACTTGCATATTAATATAAAGAGTTCTGAAATCATCTATAATTTCCCAATTATCATACAAATCCTTGTTTATGTGAGCATATCTACCTAGTTTTAAAAAATGAAATGGCCGGGCAGTTTAATGTTAGTGGATCTGGGTTTGCTTCATATTTTAAAGGGGGCTCCCTTTCACAGAATTAGATTACAGTTCTACATAAGGGCCTAAACACACGGTGGCAATAGTTGACATTTAAAGTGAATATTCTTATATTAATAGAGGAAAAACTAATGTAATCTCCAAACTAAAAACTGGCAGTAATCATACATGCCATCAGCTTCTTAAATTCATATAATTGGCTGTCGAAATGTTTGCTATGATGAATGAATATATTCATTGGTTGTCTCTATTTTCATTGTACTGATGCTTAACTCATTGGAGCCAAATCTTTTCATGTAACATAAGGATGTTGACTATAGAAAGTCAAGCCAAAATTCCTAGAATTCAGCAAAGAAGCAGAAGGAATTTCAACAACAATATAGAAATAGATTCTAGACTAGAATTGACTAAAAAAGGGAGAGAATAATTGAGCTTCAGTGCTCCTGTGAGAGCTGAAAAGGCACAAAAGAAAAAGCTCTTTCTTTTTGAATTTCATAGACTATTTAGAAGCAGGTACTGTATACCCAATTTTAGAAATTTACATTTGTAATCATATTTGAAGCCACCCAGACACTTTGGTATGATGTACTTGCTATTTGTGAAGAAATTTCATGGATTGTCATTTATCACTGTTGGTATCATTGTTGTTTTAATGTTTTTGTTTTTTGTGAGATTTTGTTCTTTGTAGAGGAAAGTACTTCTGGATCAGATCATTAGTCTTAATTCTGCTTTACCTTTAGAAAAAAATAGACAAAGACTAAATTTGGAATAATTTAAATTCAAGTTCCTTGAATTTCTATATATCTATATCTATGTCTACATCTGTATATTCTTATCTATGTTATATCCATATCCCTATCTACATCTATGTAGTACATAGACTCCCAATATGACCTTCCAAGTTGTGAACTTACCTGGCTTAGAGACTGACCTTGTCATTCTGAATTAACTAAATTGATTTCCCCCCTCAAGGAACAGTCATTCATGTGATTAAATTTTGGACTCCAGGTCTAGACTACCTGATTTTGGAATCTGAATCTGCCTCTAACAAGCTTAACCTCTCTATACCTCCCTATTCTTTTCAGTGCAAAGACAGTACCTACCTGTAAGTTATGAGAATTGAGTGAATAACGAAAGCTCTTTGACTAAAACTGTGCCTATGGAAACTGGGATGTGTGTTATTTGTTATATAAAAATAAAAAATAAAATACTTGGGATTCTTTCCTTAGTTTCAGCATGAATGACAAACATCCATTTTTTCTATGTGTATAAAACTGTATAAACATTTTGAATGAATATTTTAAATATTTGAAAAGCATAGAAAATGAAATTAAAATGAAATATCTCACTTGAGAAATCCCACTTTCATAAGTTTTCCATATTTTAATACAAATAAGATGATACTGTTCTGTAGCTTGTTTTTTCCACCTACTAATATATCTAGAAGTACATTTTGAACTTGTACAAACATAATTTTCAAATCTGCATAGTATTCTATCATATGGATATGTTATAATTAATTTAACCTTACCCCATATTAAACATAGACTGGTTTCCAATATTTGATATTTTATACAATGCTCTGATACTCATTCGTTTTATATATATGTAAGTATATATACTAATATAGATATAATATATAAATATTTTAATATATAGTTATGGACATATTACACTGTAAAATCAGCAATGAATGTTAAGGATATTTCTCTGTTAGAAATCGAGCATTAAAGGCAAGCAGCTACCCCCATCATTGCAACTCAGTTCATTTGAGAAGAGTGTGCTATTAATGGGTGTGAGCATGAGACTCATTACGGAGCTCAATACCAGTGTAGACTGTCCAATTACACCAGTAAATAGGTCTTTACAGTTCAAAGACTTTTTATCTGTTCCATTTGTAGCATTTCTAGTGGGAGTCCTTTCAGCTGTTTCATGGAATACTAGGTTACTTAAAAATTGGAAGGCATTTCTTTTAGAGAATGTAATAGATGCTAACTTTTTGAAACATTTAAAACAGAAGCATATTTAGTTAAAAGGTAGAGAAAGAAAAAGAAAAGAAAATGAATACATTAAAGATTTCCATTTCATTTTGTTCCATTTATTAGACTATCCAATTTTTGTAAGAAGTATTTAATATGCCTTTAATGAAGGGATTTAGACAGGATGCTTCTGGAATTTTGTGTACCATCATAAGCCTAATTTATCATGAGGCAATTATTTATGTTTAACCCAGAGTTTCATACTGTTTTCTTGTATTTGACTTTTTAATAACTTACATACATCAAGTTATAAAGGCATTATTTATGACTTATAAACTAAAACTAATTTATGAATTTTTTTTCAGCTTCAATATTTCTTTTATGACAAACACATCCCATTCATAGGGTGAGTTCACATTACCAACAGCATCATATGTTATTATTACCAATAATATATTATTAACGCCACATAGGATTTTTGCCATAATCAAAGAGATGTGTACAATAAAGTAAATTGTAATACATTAACCATAGGTAATGTTTTGTGTGTATATAAATTCAAATAAGAAAAATAACAAATTAAACAATGAAGTCCAGACAGCAGTTCTTAAGTTTTCTATCAAAATAGTACAGTCCTGACAGTTAATATAGCTGGTGAGAGGGGGAGGAATTTTTTTTTTTTTTTTAATTCTATATGAGTAGCTGATGCTCATTTTGATCTTAAGAAAAGTTAAGTACTCAAAAATCAAAAGACAAATCAGGAAATATATTGAATTTAAAAATACATACTCTTTTGATTTTTTTATTTTATTTTATTTTTTTAGTGAGAGAAGAAGGGAGAGAGAGAGAAAAAGAGAAACATCAATGTAAGAGCAAAACATCGATCAGCTGCCTCCTGCACACCTCCTACCAAGGATCAAACCCACAACCTGGGCAAGTTCCCTGACTGGGAATCGAACCAGCAACCTTTTAGTGCATGGGACAATGCTCAATGTTTGGGGATGTGGACTTAGCTGCTCAAAAGGGGAACTAAATGGCCTCTAGCCAGGGCCTCAAAACTGGGACGAAACCTCATGTAAAATATAGCTATGGCTATCTGAACTAAACAAAAACAAAAGAACAATGTTATTTGTTAAGTTTAACCCAAGTGTGGAATATTCATTCCTGGGAAAATAAGATTCTATTTGCTGTCTTTCCTTTTAGTTTCAGCTATGAGTGATCCATCTAAACTACAAGCCGTCCTAGGGAAGTTTCTGTGATAAAATATTGTCACCATTCATTAGGAAATACTGTAATTATTAAACCTAAAGGAATTATGTCCAGTTGTTCTATAGGTTATCCCAAAGTTGGATTGATTCAATAGGGAAGAAAATAGTCATTACAGTTTGATAAAACACTAACTGGAGACTATTTGACCAAAGGGTGGACTTTCATTTTCACTCTGATTCTTGCACTTATTCTCTCTCACAAATGCTTTATCTCCAAGGGAACACATGTAGAAGTTTACTGAACATCTTCCATAAAAGAGAGTGTATTTCCTTTATCTATAGAAGAGACAACCATTTTTGTAGCAGTGCAACTCATGTTGTGTGAATTTGCTTTGCAATAATCCATATAGTTTAATAAATCTTTCAGAGGTAACAAGTCTTTACCTGCATATTTATAGAAGTACTCAGCATAAACAAAGAATGAGGGGAGTCTGACATACAGACGGCAGGGTAATATGCTCAACTACCCCACAAAGAGGCAGTAAGCAAATAACTATACAGAGGGACTTCCTACAGGACAAATGAACTGATTTCTTTATTAACTAACTACAAGAACAATGATTGATGGGAGCAGCTCCTGCCTTGGTGGCTTTGTTCTCCCCTGACTAGTGGCAACTGCCAGGTAGTTAGTTTTAGGATTAAAGTTATAAATTAGTTAAGTTTTTGGGTTGGAATTAGCTATCAGTTTATGGTTAGTGCTAGGGTAAAAGTTATGGTTAGGCTTAGGGTTAAGGTTATGGTTAAAAATTAAGGTTAATTTGCCCAGCCAGTGTGGCTCAGTGGATTGAACGTCATCCCATGGACTGAGAACTCTCGGTTCGATTCCTGGTCAGGTTTCTGGCTTGATCCCCAGTAGAGGGTGTGCAAGAGGCAGCCGGTTGATGTTTCTCTCTCACATGGATGTTTCTATCTCTCTCTCCCTTCCTCTCTCTCTAAAAAAATCAATCAAAACATATTTAAAAAAAATTAAAGTTAGTATTAATACTAGGCTAACAGGGAAGATTAGGATTGGGGTTAGGGTTAGAGTTATTACTAGATGTTAGGGTTATTATTAGGGTAACGGTTAATGTTTAGAATTATTGTTAATGTTAGTGTTATGGTGTGAAGTTAGGGTTAAAGGTAAGTTAGGGTTTTGGTTAGGAATAGGGTTATGATTAGGATTTAGGTATAGGTTACAAAATTAATGTTAGGTTAGGGTTAGGTTTAGGATTAGGATTGTGGTTAGGTATAGTGTTAAGGTTAAGGATAGTGTTAGGGTTAGGTTAGGGTTACAGATAGGATTAGGTTTAGATTTCCTTTGTGTATATTCCCAGAAATGAAATTGCTGGATCATATGGCAGTTCTATTTTTAATTTTTTGAGGAATCTCCACACTGTTTCCCACAGTGGCTGCACCATTTTACATCACACCAACAGTGCACAAGCGTTCCCTTTTCTGCACATCCTCACCAGCATTTATCTCTCACCTTCTTCGTGAAGGCCATTCTACCAGGTGTGATGCGATATCTTAGGCGGTTTTAATTTTGATTTCCCTAATGACTAGTGATGTTGAACATCTTTTCATAGATCTGTTGGACTTTATTGTATATTCTTTCGAAAAAATGTCTATTCAGGTCATTTTCTCATTTTTAAATTTAATTTCTTTTCATATTGAGTTGTATGAGTTCTCTGTGTATTTTGGATGTTAACCCATTTTCAGATATATGGTTTGTAGAAACTTTTTAAACTTTATTCTTAGTATTGACACTATACAGATGTCCCCATTCCCCCTCCCCCACTTTGCTGATCTCCACACAGCCTCCACCCCACCCTTTCTCTGTGGCCACCTGCACACTGTTGTCTGTGTCTATGTGTCATGCATATGTTTTCTTTGGCTAATGCCTTCACCTTCTTTCATGCAGCACCCTCCCCCCATAGCTGTCAGTTTTTTCCATGTGTCATGCCTCTGTTTCTATGTAGTTTGTCAGTTTAATGTGTTCATTAGATTTCACATGTAAGTGAGATCATATGTATTTATCTTTATCTGACTGGATTATTTCACTTATCACAATGCTCTCCAGGTCCATCCATGCTATCACAAAAGGTAAGATTTTCCTTTTTATTTTATTTATTTGTTTATTTTTTATGGCCAGGTAGTATTCATTGTATATATGTACCACAGCTTTTTTATCCACTCATCTATTGATAGGCACTTGGGCTATTTACAGATCTTGGCTATTGTAAATAATGCTCCAATGAACAGAGAGTGCATATATTCTTTCAAAACAGTGTTTTGGGTTTTTTTGGATATATTCCCAGAAGTGGGATTGCTGGGTCAAAAGGCAGTTCCATTTTTAATTTTTTGAGGTAACTCCATACTGATTTTAGCACCAATCTGCATTTCTATCAACAGTGCACAAGGCTTCCCTTTCCTCACATCCTTGCCAACACTTGTTGCTCATTGAATTATTAATTAAAGCCATTTTGGTAGGTATGAGATGATATGTCATTGTGGTTTTAATTTGCATCTCTCCAATGATTAGTGACGTTGAGCATCCTTCCTTTCATATGTCTACTGGCCATCTGCACGTGCTCTTGGGAGATGTATCTATTCAGGTCATTTGCCCATTTCTTAATTGGATTATTTGTTTTGTCAATGTTGAGTTTTGTAAGTTCCTTATAAATTTTGGATACTAAGCCCTTATCAGCTGTATTGGTGAATATGTTCTCCCATTCAGTAGGTTATCTTTTCATTTTGTTGATGGTTTCCCTTGCTGTGCAAAACTTTTTAGTTTGATATAGTCCCGTTGTTTATTATTTCTTTTGTTTCCCTTGCTAGGGTGATATATCAGGGGAAAAAAAATTGCTATGAGATATATCTGAGATTTTTTAAAAAATTGTTTTTCTTTATTGATTTTAGAGAGAAGGGGAGGTGGAGGGAGAGAGAGATAGAAACATCAATGAGCGAGAACATCGATTGGCTACCTCCTGCATGCCCCCCCACTGGGTATTTGGCCTACAAACTGGGCATGTGTCCTGACCTGGAATCGAACCGGTGACCTTTGGTGCATGGGCCGATGCTCAACCACTGAACCATACAGGCCGGGCAAAATATCTGAGATTTTATTGCCTATGTTTTCTTCTAAAAGTTTTATGGTTTCAAGTCTAACATTGAAATCTTTAATTCATTTTGAGTTTATTCATGTGTATGGTGTAAATTTCATTTTTCTTGAATGTATCTGTCCAATTTTCTCAACACCTTTTATTGAATAGACTATCTTTACCCCATTGTATGCTCATGACTCCTTTTTAAATATTAATTGACCATAAAGGTGTAGGTTTATTTCTGGGCTGTCTATTTTGTTCCATTGATCTATGTGTCTGTTTTGATGCCAGTACCATGCTGTTCTGAATACTATAGCCTAGTAGTGTAGTTTGATATCAGGTAGCATGATTCCTCCAACTTTGTTCTTCTAAAGGTAGTCTTTTAATTCTGTTAATGGTTTCTTTTGCTGTACTGAAGCTTTTTAGTTTGATGCACTCCCACTTGTTTACGTTTAAATTTGTTGCTTGTGCTTTAGATGTCATATCCCGGAGGCTTATTTTTTGATGTTTGTAGTGGTTTCCTTTGTCTCATTTGGAACTTTGTATTACGTAACACAACAATACAAATAGAATTTTGTAGATGCTCACAACAGTGTTATATAAATTTCTATTTTCATATGTTTGTTTTTATTTAAAGAAATATTTATAAAAAGATGCTATCTACTTTGCTACTCGAGAGTAAGACCTGTTTTTTATAAATTGCAACAATATTCAACAGAGATGAGATGCTAGAGTGTTTAGTTAATTCTTTTGTTTCCATGTTCTTTTCAAAAGTATTTTTAAATACTTCTAAAATGATTCTATTTTAATTTTTTGGAGAGTAAGACTAATTTATATTTCACAAATCGGATAAGGATTCATATGTGGGCAGCTGAATTATGCACATCTTTCTATTTTATTTCAAGGCCTAGGCTGACCAGCTCCATAACCTAACTCTATTGTTTTGTAGCAATGGAGATTTACTATTGCATATTTATTGTTCAAACTCTACTCTCATACTTTTTCTTCTTGGTATAAACATATGAAAAATAGTTCCAATCCATAGTTAAGTAAATATTACTTTGTAAAGAAAAGTAATCATATTCAGCTTGTTTAAATCTTGAGATGCTTTTATTAATAGTGGAAATTGGGATATCATTCAAATATTTTATTAACAGCAGTTTTTTAGATAAAATAATAAATCTTCGAAAACAGCTTCTAAAAGACATAATTTATCTAACAATAGCACACAGTCACTTGCGTTGTAAGTATTTCTATTACATTACAAGCCAGGTTTTCTAGTGACAACATTTTTGAGGATTACAGTTATATGAAATAAAAGCTATATTTTAATGCTAATATAAATGTTGCTGAAATGTTATTAAAGATACGTTTATAATTGGAGTTATATGTAGGTGTTTCGCCTTCTTTTATGAACACTGCATCAGTTCAATAAAGTTTTTTAAATTGAATTTATTGAGGTGATACTGGTTAACAAAATTATACAGGTTTCGGGTGCACAATTCTATCTTTTTTAATGAAATTGTTATACAAAATAAAATGTATAGGGTAATGAATATGTAAAACAGATGGTCCTGCCTGTCTTTTTGCATTTTATATTTTAAATGGCTTCATGCACTATCAATCCATTTAAAGCACAGAGAGGGGTAACCATTAAACAGTTTTCCATTCTTCTTCACTAATGATACTTAAAGACGTTTAATAATGTTTGCTAATTGTGTAATGCCAATCCCCTCAAAAAAATATATCAGTAGGGAGTATTTCTGCTTCATTCCTTTTGTTTCCAGACAGCATCTAATGAGCTGGAATGATCACAATTGACAGAGTACAGTGCATTGAAAACATGTTGCTAAGGGAATTCTCTAAATGTCAAAAAATTTACCTTCTGCCTGGGAAATCAAGTAAGCCAATGAACCTGTATTAAAGTAGAAATAGTTAAAACTTTATGTAATCTTGCTTTTGTGAAATTGTGCAAAGCAGTAATAGCCTTGTCAGGATGATAAAACTTTGCATTACACTATTTCATACCCAATTGTGTTATATCCAATGATCAAAGTGATATTTTACTAGACAAAACAACATTCATCATTTATATAATTTAAACCAATACAATTTCTAATACCTTAAATTTTCTTTCATGAATATAGAGACCAATAATGAAAACATAAAATGGTTGAGTATATCAAGTTTCCTTTAAATAATCAAATTAATAAATAAATATTGATTTTAAATTATTACTATACCTATTCTGTATTTTTCTTTCTAGTTAAAAATCAGGAAAAAAACTCCACAGTCAAGTAACAATCAAATCTTTGAGATAAATATTTTAAATACTTTTTGTCAAAATATGCCCCAGAATATCTCACTTATACATAATCAATATTGATTTAATCATGATTCATGTTAGTAAAATAATTATGTGTTTTTGGTGATGGCAGATCTCTAAACAAAAATATAACTTTCTATTTTTGAACATTATTTTGTCAAATGTTAAAGCAACTCAAGCATATCACAAGATCAAGTATCTGTGATCTTTGCAAGTTACAGCAGCATCCTAGGCATGTCTCGATTATTCCTCTCTCTTATTTTAATATACCCCTCAGTAACTGATTCATTCTTCAGCATTCTTTATGTAGAACTAGTAGTAATCACTTATCTAGCACCTCCTTCCTCCTTGCATAGTAATGTACTTTTAAATAAGAATGGCTACCTCAAATTAACATGCAAATAAATAAGCAAACATACAAAATACAGGGTGGGGCAAAAGTAGGGTTGGTGTTATGAATACATGAAACACGAATTTATTCTTGTATTATTATTTATTAATTATTGTATTATTTCCCATACTAACAACTGTAAACCTACTTTTGCCCCACCCTGTATATGTTATGGATAACCACATATTGGTTTAGCTTTCTTATGCTTAAGAGTTCATTTAATTCAGCACAGATATTTTTCATTCCAAGTCAAAAATACAAGACCTGGTCAAAATGATATAAATGGTTTGTGGTATTTTAATTAGAAATTAGTTTAAGAGGCCTATATCAGATGAGAAATGCCATTTTATATAGACATACATTTACAATCACACTCATGGGCAATTGCTCCATAAGTTTAAAATCACCTTCAATGGTAATATTTGAGCAAAACTGAACAAGGTGGATTCGTTTTGTAGGACACTATCATAAACATCACACTTTAAAGCAGCACACATTGCCCTGGCCGGTTTGGCTCAGTGGTTAGAGCGTCGGCCTTCAGTCCAGAGAGACCCGGGTTCGGTTTCCGCTAAGGGCATGTACTTCGGTTGCAGTTTGTCCCTGGCCCTGGTTGGTGGTGCGGGTGGCAGACACTCGATGTGTCACTTTCACATCGATGTTTCTCTTTCTCTCTCTTCCTCTCTCCCTCCCACTCTATCTGAACAAAAAATGAAAAAATGTGGGTGAGGATAAACAAAAAAATAAAAAATAAATAAAGCAGCACACATTTATTGTTTCACACTACAGTTTTCAGGTACAGTGTCGCTTGGCGCTCTGGTCAGGGTCTCAGAGGCAATAATGAGGGTGTCATCTGGCCTGATTCCTTCCTGAAGGCCAAGATTCTCTTTCAAACTCCCACAGTTATTGGTAGAATGAAGTTGCCTGCAGTTGCAAAGCCAAGTTTCTTATTTGTGGAGGCAACTGCAGACATTGCTTTCAATGGGGCTACTCACAATTCCTTGCTGCATACCCCACGTTCTGGGTTTTTTCTCGCAATATGGCAGCTCACTTCTTCAAGCCCAGCAGGAGAATCACTGTCTGCTAAGGTGGACTCTTATGTAGTGTAACTTAATCAAGGGAGTGACCATCCTATCACCTTTACTACATTCACTGGCTGGAAGCAAATAATAGGGAATGCTTATAGCCAAGGGGAGGGAGTCATAGAAGCCTGTGACACATTAGAGCTCACCTTTGATCGTGTCCTCCACATACAGTAAGGGATATATTTACTATACATAATAAGCATTGATTATATAAAATGGATTATTTTATAGATGTACTGGTGATGAGTAATAGTTTTTCTTTTACATCACTAGTGTGATCACAGCTTTTGTAATTTTTCTTCCTCTTGATCCAGATAATTGTCAGTTTTCCTTATAAGTTAAACACCACTCGATGAGCATTCTGTGGTAGAGAAAAGCAAATATTTTGTTCTATAGTATCGAAAAATAATGGAGAAAATGTTAGTGAAGACAGAGTTCACCTGAATGGGGATAGTGCCCCTATTAAAGATATTCTCGAGGGGTTCACAGACCCCTTTCGCCATGTGAGGTTGTAATGAAAACACAGCAGCTGGTGAGGAAACAAGGTCTCACCAGACTCTGCCAGTGTAATGACCTTGGACTTCCGGGCCTCCAGAAATGGGAGAAGTAAATCTTTGTTGTTTGTAAGCCACACAGTCTCTGTTATGTTCCTTATAGCAGCCCAAGTGGACTAAGACATTGTTTGAAACCATTTGATGTATATAAATTCATGAACACAGAGATGGTAGTTCTTTGATATAGTGGGATAACTGCACATAAATCCTCTGATTGGAAAGGAGGACGCCATGGATTTGTCATATAGCTGCACTTACCAGGAAATTCACAGAAAACAATGAAGCGGCATTTCTTTTATAAAGCAAATTTAAAGTGACACTTCAATATAAGGAGCAGGAAAATTATGGCCCCTAATGGATTTTGTTCTTTAATTATTTCTCTAAGATATTGTGTACCTTTTCGTCTATAGTTCTGTCTTAATAATATATAGTGATTCTAACTTTCTCTTTATTTCAAAAGTCAGTTTTTTTTTTCCAACAAGAATATAATTGCAAAGCATTCTCAACCTATTCATAATACAATTCTCTATACCTATGGAAAATGGGTATATTCTGACATGAGAGACCTAGTTGAAATCCTCCAACCACCCATAAGCAACACATGGTAACTACAGACAACACATGTAAAGAAAACAACTTTTTAAACATTTAAAGTAGCAACAAAAGGCACTTATAAAGAGGAAATAAGCCTGGCCTGTGTGGCTCAGTGGTTGAGCATTGACCCATGCACCAGAAGGTCATGGGTCTGATTCCCGGCCAGGGCACATGCCCAGGTTGTGGGCCCAATCCCCAGTGGGGGGCGTGCAGGAGGCGGCCAATCAATGTTCTTTCTCATGGATGTTTCCATCTCTCTCTCCCTCTCCCTTCCTCTCTAAAATCAATAAAGAAAAAAAAAAAAAAAAGAGGAACCGAAATAAAAGTGTCTAATATTGGTTACTTGTAACAGCTCCTGTTAGGGTGGTGAGACAGACTGCAATGGAAGATTATAATGAGATTTGTCGATTGTTATAATTTTATGTATTTAAGCATTAGAATCTTTTTTGACTCAATAATGGAATTTTAGTTGTAGTATTAAACTTTATCATGTTTTCTATGAATGCAAGTTATTATAAATTCTATTAAAGTTTAATTGTCCAAATTTGAGTAGCTCTGTTTTCACCAGCGATTACCTTCTATTCAATGAGTCTAAGAAAATTCTAATAGAGATTTTATAAATATATGTATTTATATGATTCTTTTTTATTTTGTATTCTAATATATATATAAATGTTTTGTGTTTAAAAATTAAAGTTAAATAAAAGTAATTACATTCTTTGTAAGCCAGGTTGTGCAACTTAAGCAAGAGGCAAGTTATACAGTCATCCCTCATCACTTCGCGCTTGGACGTTCGCGGCTTCACTCTATCGCGGTTTTCTCAAATTACTATACTGTACTGTACTATACTATACTATACTATACTATACTATACTATACTATACTATACTATACTATACTATACTATACTATACTATACTATACAAAAACCGCAGTAGAGTGAAGCCGCGAACGTCCAAGCGCAAAGTGGCGAGGGATGACTGTATTAATAAAGAATCCTACTTCGCGGAAATTCATTCATCCCGGTAGAGTCTGGAATTGATTAACAGTGATAAACAAGGGCCAACTGTATACCAATAAGAAAAAATAAATAGTGAGATTGATATGTTGGGGAGAAAGCTACTTTAAGATATTGACTGAAACATTATTTGGCAATTATAAATAGCTTGCATTTTTTAATTTGACCACTTAAATCTGACTACTTAAAGGAGTTGTCAGATATCTTTAAAAAGTTAAGGTCTTTGCCAAAGGATTATTCTTTCCGTTATTGTGTTATTGGTGTTTCCTTCTATACCACCAGATTTGCTTTTACTCCTTTCATGTTCGCTTGAACTCTAGGTACAAGAAAATAGCTTTATTTTTCTAAACATATCAGTGTTGATATTTTCCCCCTAACAATCAGTGGATGGCTACATTGGTATAATTAACTTAAATGTGTACAAATAATTCCACTCATCACTAGATTCATTAGTAGACTCTTATACAATTTAGACTGTATATGGAGAATGCACGAGATTCCCATTTTCCTGAACCTGACTGCTTAGAGGGAACCTGCCAGCACTTGGGGTGTTTGCACACGAACCAGAGATAAGTTAATCAGGTTTTGTTTATTCCATGTGAGGTAGACAATGTGAGCCTCCTATAGGTAACGCCACAATAGTTAACTATAAACAATGAAGTATGTAAAATAAGTCCTTCAGGATTTTGAAAAATAAATATAAGCAGGACGATAGTGAAGTGATTGGAAACTTGGAGATGCTACCAGCGAGGGCGTGAATTTCTCTCTCTCTCTCTCTCTCTCTCTCTCTCTCTCTCTCTCTCTCTGTTTTTTTGCTTATGTTGGGCAGTAGTTGCAGTGTGACTATGCGGACCACTAAAAGTCTGCTAGAAAATCTTTCTGGAAAGAGGAATCAGGGAGGTGAGTGTGGGAAACTGCATTTGATTGCTGAAGAGTCAGGCGGAGTCTCAGAAGAGAGAGACACAGAGAAGGGGTCCGAGACAAGTTTGTATGGACTTGACGCGTCTCCCTTCCCACAACCCTTTGTTCCAGCAGTTGGTAAATGAACCATGAGACCACTTCAGAGTAGGCGATGGTCCAGCGAAGGGAACCACACGTGGAGGCCCTCAGACCAGGTGACAGCCAGGCCACGTTCTCTGCTGTCCTTCTTCAGTGGTCTAAAACACAGCTGCCCCTCAAAATACCCACTTCAAATTCCTGGAAACGGAATATTCCTTAGATGGCTAGAGGTATGTGCCTCATTTAAGGATCTTGTGAGGAGGAATTTATTAAGGTTACCAAATGAACTCTAAACGAAATCACATGTATCCTTGTAAGAGGCAGAGAGAGATTTGAGAGACCAGAAGAGGAGAAGGTGCTGTGGAGAGGGGGGTGGAGCCTGGAGAGGAGACGGGGTCTCCAGCAGCCATCGCACCAGACCCAGCCACTGGAAAGGCAAGGACCGGAATTTCCCCTAGAGTTTTCCATCACCTTGATTTTGACATTCAGGCCTCAAGAACTGTGAGAGACTAAATTTCTGTTGTTTTAAGCCACCAAGTGTGTAGCAATTTGTTACTGAAACCAGTGGAAACTAATATACCCCTTTCTCAGATGAGAAAATCACTTGGAGAGCAAGTGTTCCATATCACTAGGTATGGAGGACATTTATGCCATTTCTTGTTTAACAGCTTTCATTACAATATTATCTTAAAATCATAAAACAATGCCAACATTTAAAAACGTATATGTAATTATACTATTTCAAAGGTTTAAGGTATAGAAATATAAAGAAAAAATTGGTGTCTTTAATTCAGTACTCAATAACTGCCTTTTTCAAGTCTTTTGGGGGTTATTATAAAATATAATAAATTTAAAAATAGAAAATTTTATCTAGAAAAGTAAAATGGGACCACCACTGAAATTATAATAAATATTTTAGGGAACAGCTTTGCAGATATTTATCTATAAATAATATAATTTATATAAATTAGATATAAAATGCTGTTTGGCAAGCATGTATAACGGAAATTCTTTGCACATAGGCTGTATCTATTTTATGTCAGTTACTAGAGATGTATGTCATTCTTTTTATTTTCTAAATAATCTTCTTTGGGTCTGGCTGGTGTGGCTCAGTAGTTGAGCATCGACCCATGCACCAAGAGGTCGCCAGTTCGATTCCCGGCCAGGGCACATGCCCAGGTTGTGGGCCAGATCCCCACTGGGGGCATGCAGGAAGCAGCCAATCGATGTTCTCTTTCACTGATGTGTTTCTCTCTCTCTCTCCCTCTCCCTTCCTCTCTCTCTAAAATCAGTAAAGGAAAATAAATAAATAAATAAATAAAAACAAACAAACAAACAAATAAATAATCTTCTTTGGTATGAAGACACATAATTTATTTTCTGAACATAGTTTTCATTGATTTTTAGATACTTTCCAAGATTCTGCTCTAAAACAATGCTGCAGGGTGCATCTTTACATATAAAATATTTAGGCTCCAAATTTTTACCTGTAGTCAAAGAAAATAGGGGAAGCAGAAAACTCAAAGGCGTGTAACTCTCAATAAATTACTGCACCTGGCCTCACGGAGTATTTCTGTGTATTTCTGGCAGTTAATAAGGATAATAAAAAGTAAACCAATGTAAGTTATTCTGCAGGATCTCTGAGTACTTGAGGAGTAAAATTATAGAAAAAGACTGGAATTTCTTTTAAAATGGAATTTTTGGAAGCAGGCTGATGTAATTTCTTAACTAAAGGAAATTATTCTAGCTCTTTGGGGTATATTGACTGTTTTGTTGTTGTTGTTTATTACTGGCTAGTGAAGTTGGAGCATGGAGATGCTAACAGTGCTGGAATAGGTGTGTAGAGTCTGGTACAGAATGGTGGTTAGGCAAAGCAGAAGTGATGCTCCTGGTGAAATTGTCTCTTGGAAGTCATCCTACAGGTGGAATCATTATGGTGTGTTGAGGGTAGTAACTGAACATTGTACCTCCTGGACTTGTTCTGTATTTACTTCTCTGGATCTTTGTGTTTTGCTTTCTAAGAGATTTCCTCAACTTGAGTTTTCTTTTTTACTATTATTATTAATATGTTCTTATTGATTTTTTTTTAGAGAGAGAGGAAGGAAGAGATAGAAACATTGATGTGAGAAACATTGATCAGCTGCCTCCTGCACAGCCCCTAAAGGGGAATGAACCCGCAACCCAGACATGTGCCCTGACCGGGAATCGAACCAGCACCTCTCAGTCCATGGGATGGTGCTCAGTCCACTGAACCACACTGGCCTGGCTCAACATTAACTTTCTTTTTTGCCAAATTATTTTTTGTTTTTTTCTCTCATTTCTGCTCTTTTAATTTACTTTCCAAAAGCCCTATGTAGGTTGAACATATTTCACCTCTTTGCTCTTTTAAAAATTGTCAAAGCAAAAGATTTGAATATTCAGTTTTGTTTTCCAGTGTAATAAGTCTGTTCTGCAGCTTTTTAATTTTATTTTTAATAACCTTATTGGAGTGACATTAGTTAATATGATTATATAGGTATCAAGTGTACAGTTCTATGATACATGACCTGTATACTGCATTGTGTGCCCACAACCCAAGTCAAATATTTTTTCATCATCATTTACTACCCCACCACCACCCTTCATTTTGGTAACCACCATACTATAGTCTGTGTCTATGAGTTTCAGTTTTATATCCCATATATGAGAGAGATCATATGGTTCTTAGCTTTTTCTGACTGAATTGTTTCACTTAGCATAAAATTCTCAAGGTCCATCCATGCTGTTGCAAATGTCAGTATTTCATCGTATATATGCACCACATTTTCTTTATCCAGTTGTTTATCAAAGGACACTTTGGTTGTTTCCATGTCTTGGCCACATAAATAATGTTGCAATGAACATACGGATGCATATATCTTTGCAAATATATGTGTTCAATTTTTTTTTTGATAGATACCTAGAAGAGGGATTGCTGAGTCATATGGTAACTTTATTCTTAATTTTTTTGAGGAAATTCCAACTGTTTTTCATAGTGGCTGTACCAGTTTACATTCCTACCAGCAGTGAATGAGGGTTCCTTTTTCGCCAAACCCTCTTCAACATTTGTTATTACTTGTCTTGTTGATAACAGCCATTCTAACAGGTGTGAGTTGCTATCTCATTGTAGTTTTGATATGCATTTCCCTAATAGCTAGTGATGTTGAGCATCTTTTCATATGCCTGTTAGACATTTGTATGTCTTCTTAGGAGAAATGTCTGTCCAGGGCCTCTGCACATTTTTTAATTGGATTGTTTGTTTGTTTGTATGTTTGGTGTTGAGTTGTATGAGGTTTTTTTTTTTAAATTTTGATTTATTGATTTTAGAGAGAGACAATAAGGTGGGGAGAGAGTGAGAGAGAGAGGCACAGAGAGAGGCAGACATCGATTTGTTGCTCCGCTTATTTATGCATTCATTGGTTGATTTCTGTATATGCCCTTACCAAGGACTGTACCCATAATCGTGCCATATTGGGACAACACTCTAACCAACTGAGCTACCCAGCCAGGGCCCTGTACGAGTTAATTATATATTTTGGATATTAACTCCTTGTCAGAACTGTTGTTTGCAAATATCTTCTTCATTCAGTTGGTTGCTTTTTTGTTTTGTTGGTGGTTTCTTTTGCTGTGTAGAAGCTTTTTAGTTTGATATAGTCCCATTCATTTATTTTTGCCTTTACTTACTTTGCCTTTGGGGTCAAATTAATAAAATCTTCTCTAAGACTAAGATTCATAAGTTTATTACCCATTTTCTTCTGTGTCATTTATTGTTTCAGATCTTATATTTAGGTCATTAAGTTATTTTAAATTAATTTTTATACATGGGGACAAACTATAGTCTAGTTACTTCTTTTGAATGTTGTTTTCCAATTTTCCCAGCACCATTTATTAAAGAAGCTTGCTAGTTTCCATTGTATGCTTTTGGCTCTTTTGTCAAAAATTATTTGTCCATTTCATGTTGTTTTATTTCTGGCTCTCAATTCTGTTCCATTGGTCTGTGTGTCTGTTTTTCTGCCAGTACCATGCTGTTTTGATTATCATTGCTCTGTAGAATAACTAGAGTCAGGTAGTGTGAAAAACAACACAGAACATGTTTCTAAGAAGCTAACAATCAGTCAGAGATAAAATGGATTTCCTAGAGTAGAAATCCAAACATTTGAGTTTAACTGTCTCCTCTGATTCTAGTTAAATTCTTTAGCTAGAAAAGCCAAGTTATTGAAATCAAATATAATATTTTAGTTCTGAGTGTTTGTAAAGAACTTGGTTGAAGAGTGATGGAGAAAAATGAAGAAAGAGAAACTGACTTTTTTTTTTTCATTCCCCAAAGGTTTTTAAAAATTGAACAACTACAGGTAATTTAAAGTTTAATAATTTTACTATAGATTTAAAAATGTAATTACTTGCTTTTCTCTGTTTTCCCTAAGAATCGTTTTGCCGTTCACATTTGCTTCAATACTACATGGTTTGTATTAACCTTTAGGGCAGTGGAATGGAATTGTTACAGGTTTTGTAATTAGCTATGGTTGTAAAAGTCAGACATTCAGAAGGCAGAATTCACTGTCAGTGTGAACATCTGATGAAAGCACAAATGCACTCGGAGAATAAGTCTGTTGCTGTGGCAACCAGTCCTTGTTCTCTACCAAAGGAGAAAAAACACACAGAAAACAAGTAAAATGCTTCAAGTTTCAATTTAGAAAGATACCTATTCCATGTGGAATTATGGATAAAATCTTTAAATTCAACATTTTAACCAATAATATAAGTGACAGCAATTGTTATAATTTCAGATCAACCCATCAGAAAGAAGATATGTAACTTCTAAGCTTCTGAAAGTATGCATTTGAGAGCAAAAGACATTTGCTTACTTTTGACAACCAGTTTATTTTGTTTAATTTCTTTAAAATGTATTGAAAAATACCATGAAAACATTTTTCTCTGAGTATATCTGTTGCTTCCCTGGAGGTTCAGAAGCAATCTCCACTGATGTAGTAGATTGATACATTTGCTTCTACATTCAAAGACATTACATGACCATCTTCTTGAGGAGTAGAGGAAAATGGGCTTTTTTTGAGTTATAGACAAGGTTCCTGTCTTCTAGTAACCCAGTAAATCTAAAGAAGAGAACTTTCATACAAACAAATAAAAGACATTGAAAGAGCAGAATAAAAATGTGATACAAATACAGAGGCAGTAAAAATAAGCTTTAGGTCAAAGTACATTTTAGAGGGGGGGACCTAAAAAGCACATATTTGGAATGAAGGGCCAGGGGAACTCTTATGTGAATTCTTCATTGGTTGAGAGGTATCTGGTATCTTTCTCCTAGTTAAACTAGGAAATGTCCAGAATAATATGAAAATTTTGGATATGTCTGATGAAAAAGTCATGGCCTGGTGGAAGGAGAAAATAGGCGTTTCTAAGCATATTATATGGTTTGGCAAAGGATTTGAATGCGAGAATGAAAAATTATCTAGATGAACATTTGAACAAGTATATTTGTTAAAAGTTGAGGGGCTGGACAGGACAGGAGGGATCAGTCACAGCTGTCTTTCAGTCTAAAGCTCCTCAGTGAACAATTGTAAAACTATCAATGTATCTTATCTTCTTAGAAAACCAGCCTTTTTCTTTATCTTACTAAAATCTATGTATTTGGTACTTATATATAACACTACTAATCTGAAATTGATTTGAAAATTCACAAATCATAAAAAGAATGATTTTTAAAAGGCTGTGCCAGGGTTTTAATGAAAAGTCATAGTATGAAAATTCTCACAATGTGTCTTTCTATTTAGTGTTAGCACTGTCTCAGTATCTTTTAGCGAGGAATGCCTGACAGAACAACATTTTAAAAAATGATAATGCATTTTTCCTTGTGTAACTTAGTAACTTAAGAAAATAGGAGAGAGCTATACTGCATACTTAGTCATCAGAAAAAAATGGAAATTTGAAGCGTGTATATCACTTGGATTTCTTTAATGCGCTTGCTTGTTATCTGTTATGGTGATCAGAGTTAGCGCCTCTTGGCATCAGTCAGTTTCCCTTTATGTTAAAATATGTCCATCTTCTTTTGTGATTGGAGTTTAGTTGCAGCTGGAATTCTTGTCCTCCTCCATATCTGCTTTGGAGAATCTATGTAACATTTTTGTTCATCATATTTGTTAGTGTGAACATTGAGGAAAACTCTCATGGCTCTGAGCAAAATGTGGGGATATTTTAACACGGAGTGAGCTTAGGTGTTGACTGCATAAGGCCACAACAGCCCACCAAAAAGAATGAAGTCACTGGAGGGGGAGGGGGAAGGCAGGAAGACCACGGAATAAAACCTCTACGTTAAAGGAGCAGAGCCATTTACAAAATGGTTCTGCTCCTCTCTCCTGGTAATTCCTCCTGCTTTTTGTGCAAAGAAATGATTGAGACAACCTGAGGCATTTGAAATGATGTTTCAATGTGGAAGTAAGTGTAGCCTACATAAACTTTCTGGAAAACATTCTTATTTGTGTTTATGAAATAAAAAAATTAAGTTTCTGTGAAAGTACTGGTACATGGTTTCCCTATTTTTACATGTTCAGTCTAGAAGAGATGTAACTGCCAAGCCATAGCTTACTCAAGGTTATAAAGTCACAGAGAAAAATTCACAGAATGCATATTTTATATATTAAATTTAATAGTACTGGTGGATTGTTTTCCAGATGTTTTCTCTTTGGGCTATTGTAGGGTTGTCTAATATCTGAACAATGCTGTTTCATGTATGTTTCCTATTTTTAAGTTGTTTGAAGTAGAGGGGTAAATCTGGTTGCCGTTAGTTGATTATGTACAGCAGCAGAAGTCTTATTACTGAGTTCATCGTGCTAATGCATTGAATGTTCCCAGATTTACGTCTCTAGACTTGTCATCTATACATCTCTGCCACAATTTCTTTAAGATGTAATCGGTTTTTCAGTCTAATGGTATTGTGTGTTCTTTTTAAGATTTACCTACCAATATAAAAGCAAATAAAAAGATTAAGGATTGATAAGCATGGTATAGAAGTTCTTCTAAGGTCGCACAAGGAAGAAAAGTACTGTGCATTTTAACAATGAACAGCAAGGTTTGAATTCTTAAACCCTTCTAAATTTTCTAAACCTCCTGAATTTGAAAATTTAGGCTTCAAAGCATTTTCATGTTATTAAATTGATGTTTTCTTCTTGGTTGCAATTAAAGTAAGGACAAGTTAAAGTTAAAATTAAAACATTTAAATGATTAATATACATTTTAATTAAAGAATTGAAAGAAAATATTCTTAAGATATTGTGGTTAAGCTCATCTTAAAATACATTTAAGATGTCATCTTTGTTTGAATAGGGGTTACAAAACAAAGTGAAGATTGATTTCTGATCATGACATCAACTATGCAGATTCAGACACTAATATGAAATCCATATTTTTATTTTTCAAATAAATGCCAGTGATTTTAACTGAACTCACATATGCCACTTTAGGAATAAAAGCTGTTAATATAGAGACTCAGCAGCTAATTCCCTGACCCAAGAAAACTGCAATCTCCAGTTTACCAAGAACTATTTAATAGATACTTATTGAATGCCTACTGTGTGCAAAACTCTCAAGAAAGTACATAAATAATGGGATTTGGAGTACTGCCATTAATAAATTTACAATCTATTAAAAAGTGGTGAGTATGTATGTACATATAGAATAAGAATATAAGAAACGAGAGAAATACAGATTGCTCAGACACCATCATATTTCATTGATGTGTTAAGAAAAAAACATCATCTTAAAGATGGGACAGCAAAAAAAGTAAAATGTAAAGTAAAATACTAATATAGTGGTGAAGTGAGAAGGCCTTGAATAGATGTAGGAAAGAAGTAACATATATTCTGGGACCAAAAAACTATATAACTTGACTTAAAAACAAAACAGGAAAGAAGTGGACAAAAAATACTTTAGTTGAGTCAGGACCACCATCTGTAGCACCTTGAACTCTAGGTGACTGTGCTTGAGATGAAATTAAGTCATACCTCTGCATCTCTCTACAGATACTGAGCTATTAGGAACTGGATATAAAATAACTATAATGATCAGAATACCAGCTTTATTATCTGTAATCAAGACTGGGGATGTAGACTAGGCTTATGGTTCAAATTGTCTGTCTTGGCCCAGAGTATTCTCTGAGAATGTACCTAAAAATGTGGGCCTTGGGAGCTAATGAAGAGTTAGCTGTAGGGAAGTTACCTAGACAACTCCAGGAAGATGCCCTCTCCTGGGGAGGCATTGTCAAGCAGTAGCAAAGGGAGGTGACATGGAAGCATGCCTATGACAAATATAAATGTGACTCTTAACACATATGAATGTTACTTTTAACATAACACACATGAATGTTACTTTTAACACTTGACCTTTAACACACTTGGTAAATAGCCTACATTTGTGAATCTTCAAGCACACACTGTTTTATAAGCCCTAAAAAATAATAAGGTAGTGGTTGGGAGAGACGTGTGAAATAAAGTCTCTGAGGCTTAAGCTCATTTAGCTTCAAAGGGAATCCTCTTCTGTCATAAAATAAAATGGCCATGATCTGGGTGGTTTTTGAGGTGTGATATTCTAGAAGTCATTTGCACGTTCTGTTTTGAGAACGGATAATTCTCTATGTGTGGTCTAATTAAATTTATTTTTTTCATTATAAATCACCATTTGTCCTCAAAACCATCTATAGGGAGAATCCATTATGTTTATATGTGTCCCCTTTCTTCATCTTCCCGAGCATTACTTCTAATTCTTTTAGCTGTAATCTTTATAAGGCAAAACCTCACTATGAATATCCATAAAGTGACCTCTTTCTTGACCCAATTACTCATTTTTGTAGTTTATTTCACTTTTATCTATTTTTCTTTTGTTGTCCTTCCAAGTTTAGGTTATACGAAACTTTATTGGCTGTGTAGTTCACAAAAATGAGGTTGAATCTTTTGTATAATAACCTTTCCACATGTTATTTCGGTCAGTGCTTGTTGCCTCCTGTGAAGGGGAACTGATTCTGAGACTATTCATCACATATTTCCAAATGTTATTGTAATACACACATTTAGTTCACAACCATTCTGAAGATTTTGGCAACCCCCCCCTTTAACCATGACTCCAATGGACATTTTGTGCTCATTCATCCTATAATCAGCTTTTACTTGATTTTTTAATCAGTCTGGGAACAGTTCTATACATAGATAGAATAATGACAATGATAGAAACAAATAATTTATGCAGCATTAACCATGGTCTAGTCATATTGTTACAAGTATATAAACTTCTAAGTAACAGGACACTATAAGGGAGGTAATTTTGTTGTTCCAGCTATTGTTACAGATAAGAAAACAATTTCCATATTGCATAGTGTCATGCAGCTAGTAGGTGGCAGAACTATGGTCCCAAATCAGGCGTGTTTATCTTCAAAGTCCTTACTTTAACCACTGTCCCATGCTACCTCTCACATGCAAAGGCTTTCTAATAAGAATGTCAAGTCATAATTAATACAAACAGGAACCAACATTCTTTCCTCTGTAGAGTCACTACTTAATATGTGGGTCCCAGTGCAAAAAGGAAATCTGAGTCCGTTTGTTCAAATAGTAGTATATATCAAACAGCAATGACAAATAGTTCAAAGAAGTGCTTTCAAAGCTACTAAAATATAAAGCATTTTCCTTTGTGAGTTCGCTAATTGGCATGTTGTATTTTATTTGGTATTTTGTGCCATTCTGAGTAAGAAAGATTAAAATTTTAAGATCTTACCATTAATTTTTAGTGTTTAAATTTATACTGTGCAATGACAGGTTAAATGAAAATAAGATCATTTAATTCATATGTAGAAACATCAAAATTGCACATTTTTAGTTCATCATACATGTATATACTTCATTGTTACTAGGACAGTGGAACTGCACAAAATTAACATGACTTTTTAATTTCACTTATAAGTTGGCATATTTTACCAACACTCTACCTTCAGCCTACAGATGATGAAGGACTGAAAAGAAAAGTAACTCTGGGTAGCCCTATCTTTATCTTTCATTTGGTGTCATCATTTCAGTCTAAGTGGTTATTTAGCTAATGAGAGAAGTATCACAACAAGAATATGATAAGTTCCCTTGGCTCCTTGTGTCTCTTAAAATGCCTCTGCCTTCTTTCTGTGGTCAAAGCGAGCTCTGGTTGGGATGGAAAGCATGGCCTCTTGGGGCTGTCCGTGTCTGTGCTTGCTCAGTCCTACATGTGACACACGCCCTTCATTCTTGTCGCGAGTCTTGCTGAACCCCATACATCATGGCTGCACCACAGTTCTGTGTTCACTTGTGTAGGGCTGTGGGAACACTCTCGGATAAGGTGGAAAGGAGTGGCAGACAAACATATTGCATATATCTCCTCCGTTACCCACTTGTTCCGTTTTCTCACCTGACAGCATTTTCAAAACACAAATTTAAACATAGAATTGTCAATAATTTCAAGAGGTGACAGCAGAGAATTAAACTGAAGGTGAGGCCTTATGAATGCCAGCCCTGTAAGACTGCACAAGTCATGCCAGAAAGCTGGCCCGGGGTCCTCTGTTTACTCAATTTCATCTGACTCTTAGTTTTTGTACATTATATGTATTATCATTTTTATATATAACTTACTAATCATGGTATACAGATAGACTTGTATATTAAATTATTAATGGTGTTTATATTTTGAGGTGATAGAGATGTCACGATCCCTGTGTCAATATGTATGATCATGTATATGTACACACATACACACATACATAGTGCATCATGTATATACATATATACACACATATAATATACATATGTGGGCTGGATCATTTGCTTGCTGTGGTTGATGATCACGGTGTAAGAACCTACTTCCAAAACAATTTGTTGTATGTTCTCAAAAGCAGACTTCAAACAACAACAAAATAAATGTTGTCTCAAGATTTCAAAATAATCTTGAAATTTAAGTTAGGTAATATGTATTTGACAAAGGCCTACACATCCATTGTGTTTCAGCTTACATATGGCTCAAGGAAGTTTATGCTGCCTATCCTATCATTCAGGTACCTTTTTTCTGGAACAATATTTACCTGAACATATTACTATTTATGGAAAATTTTAATTATTCACTGTTGCTTTCTAAATTAGACTGTGTACTCAATGCGTCAGGTTCTGCTTCTTATATACAATTCAATGGGCAGAACCTGATAGATAGGCTTGCTATCCCTAATATGTGATCAGTACAATTTGATATTAAATTAATGAGTTTGTTAAAAGTAAACCCTAATATTTAGATTTTCTCTTAAATACTATGATAGATATGTTTATGTTCAACTGCATGTGGTTGGGTTTTAAAAAGTGTTAACTAAGAATTTTCCAGAAAACAGCCTCTGAAGAGTATTCAGAATATGTCTGCTCTGTTGGAAATAGGCAGAGTTAGACATCTGTACCTCCTCAGGCCAATGTAAGGAAACATCTGTGAAGCACACATTAAATTGTTTTCTAAGGGAACCAACCAACACACAAAATCTACCATATTTTCAGCCAGAGTGAGATGGTGCAGAGCCAGAAGGGAAAACACAACTAATTTACAAAGTCAGAGAATTCTAGAAATGGAGTTGTGATTTATTGGTCTGGCCTCACCATTGGTGCCATGATGATATCATCTGGCCAGCTGAATATATCAGTGTATTGCTTAACAAGAGAAAGTGCAAGCAGGGTTACTTCACCCACTTGCAAGGTTTGCCATTTTTTTCTTAAACTTTAATTAGTTAAATCAATAGAATTTTAAATAGGAAAAATTCAAAAGTATGTAAAATCTACTGTGTAAAAATAGAAATAGTTCAGAAAGAGCTATGAAATTTTTATGTTTTTAGCCTTTAGTCAAAAATCTGGTCATCTCTGTTGTTACAAGGAGGATGAGATGAGCAAAGGCAATACTGACTCAAGAAAGAAATGGGGTAGATGGCAATTGAAATGAGATCTCTCATTGCTTTTGTTTACCTTCTGTATGACCTATTCCAAACCAACTCTTGCCCTGTCTCAACCACCATAACCCTCTCTGTTCTGCTTTTGTTTTAAATAAATTTTTAACACATTTTTTTTAAATAATTTTAGATTTAGAGAACTATTGTAAAGGTCGTGAAGAGAATTCCCTTATACCTCTCATCCAGTTTCCCTTGATGTTAACGAAGCCATGGTACATTTATCAAAACTAATAAGTTAACATTGGTATATTACTATTATCTAAATTACAGACATTCATATTTCACCAGTTTCCACTAATGTCATTTTTCTGCTATAAAATCTAACCTAGAATATCACATTGCACATAGTCATCGTATCTCCTTAGTCTCCTTTGACCTCTAAGTGTTTTTTATGCTTGTTTTTCATGACCTTGAGAGTTTTGAAGAATACCGGTCAAGTACTCATTTTTGGTTCTTTTGTGATGTTTTCTCATGGTTAGGCTAGAAATAAGGAGTTTAGGGGAAAATTCCATGTAGATGAATGTTGCTTCTCCTTTCATCATGTCAGAAGGTGACTTATTGTTGTGACATTAAGCTTGACCACTTTGTCAAAACCTAAGTTGTCTACTGTAAAATTACTGTTCATAATTATACATATTCTATTCTATGGAAGTGAGTCACTAAGTCCAGCTGAAAGAGGAGAAGAATTAACTTCCATCTCCTAGATGGAATTTTTTTCAAAAATTGTTTCTAATTTTTCTGTAAGGGAGATTTTGTCATATCCACCCCATTTGTTTACTCAACTTATTTATGTAAGTATGAACTTATATACATTTATTTTATACTTCAGATTGGCTCCTTGTTTTCTTTTGACATATACCATTCTACTCTGATTCTATAAATTCAACTATTTTAGATAATTATAGATATATGTGTATATCTGTGATTGTGTATATGTATATTTTAGCACTTCCTGCTGACAAGGCCTAGAAGCAGTGATAGCCCAGTAGCATCAATAACACCTAGAGCCTAGATTTGGGTTTCTAATACCATCTTACAATTAAAGAAATTAACGCTCTTTAGAACATTAATCATGACTGATTCCTGGACTGAGAAAGAGAAATCCAACATGAAGACATAATATTTTTGTTGCCAATTCTCACCTGAGGATATTTTTTCCATTGATACTTTAGGGAGAGTGGAAGGAAGTAGGAGGGGAAGAGAAAGAGAGAAAGAGAAACATCCATGTGAAAGAGACACATCGATTGGTTGCCTTCTGCACGTGTCCCTACTGGGGGCGGGGGATCAAACCTGCAACCCAGGTACATACCCTTGACTGGGAATTGAACCCTCAACCCTTCAGTGGGCAAGCCAACGCTCTAACCACTGATCAACACCAGCCAGGGCAAGAGTTAACATTTTATAATGGCAAACAAAGTTCTGGGACATGTCAAAGAGAAAAATGAGCCAAAATGAAGCAGCTCCAATGGCCAAAGCTAAAGAAACCCTTTTAACCAGAATTTTATTATTCTGTGACAGCTTCCCAAATTTTTGAGAGTATAGATTTTTTTCTGAATCTTTCTCTTTTTTTTTTTTAATTTTTTTTCTCTTTATTGATTTTAGAGAGAGGCAGTGAGAGGGAAAGAGAGATAGAAACATCGATGATGAGGTAACATAGATTGGCCGCTTCCTGCATGCCCCCCACTGGGGATCGAGCCCACAACCTGGGCATGTGCCCTGATCAGGAATTGAACCAGCGACCTCTAGTTGCATGAGTTGACACTCATCCACTGAGCCACACAGGCTGGACTGAATCTCTTGTATTAAAGGAAAAGAATGGCCTCTAACTCTCTCATATTATATGATATATATACACACACATATATACACAAATATATATGTTTTGTAAGTGTATGTATATATTTATATTAATATTTACCTGTTAAATATTTAAATCCCTTGAAAGCAGGGTTTGGACTTCTACATTTTAATTATTTATACATAATTTTTACTCACAGATAATTAATAAAGAAAAATTAGATACTATGATTTGACTTAGAATCAATGCAAGATTGATATGTTTTTAAGTTTTTCTATAATACAGTCATATTTTAATAGAAATCATTTCCTTTTTTTTAAGGTTTGTCAGAGAGAAGGAATAGCAAATATTCAAAGGAAAATACTTTTAGTGTAACAATACAAATTTCTCAACAAATATCTACCTAAATAGAATAAAGTTTATAAACTAATAAAAAGGGCCATGTTTATTGCAGCACTATTCATAATAGGCAAGATATGTAAACAACCTAAACACACATCAACAGATAACTAGAGAAGAAAAATGTGGAAAGCTATTCGGCTTTCAAAAGGAAAAAAAAAATCTGACTATGTGACAACATAGATGAACCTACAGGACATGCCAAGTGGAATAAGCCAGTCATAGAAAAGCAAATACCGTATGATTCCACTTACATGAGATATCTAAAATAGTTGAATTTATAGAATTAGTGTAGAATGGTTGTTGCTAGGGGCTAGAGAAAGGGAAAGAGAAGTTACTAATTAATGGGTAGAAAGTTTCAGGTAAGCAAGATGAATAAGTTCTGGAGATCTGTAGTACAACATTGTACCTATAGTCAGCAATTCTGTATTGTACACTTAAAATCTGGAAAGAGTAAATATCAATACAGAAATAAAGTTACAAGAACAGATAGAATTGTTTGATAACTTTTTTCACACCTTTTATAAAGCAGCTGTCCCAGACACAACCATTTAGGAGTATACTTAACTTAGTTATTTCTAAATCCGTCATTTGCACAGTTTTTTTTATTAATTTATTTTTGTTATAGATGTTTCTTCCTTTTCCCCCATTGACACCCTTCTCCTGATATCCCCCCAACCCCATCACCAGCATTGTTGTCTATGTCCATTGGTTACGTATATATGCCTGTAAATTCTGTGGTTAATCTCTTCCCTCCCCCCTTCCTTCTCTTCTGAGGTTTGTCAGTCTGCACCCTACTTCAATGTCTCTGGGTCTATTTTGTTCGTTAGTTTGTTTTGTTCATTATATTACACAGATAAATGAGATCATGTGATATTTGTCTTTCTCTGATTGGTTTGTTTCGCCTAGGATAATACTCTCCAGGTCCCTCCATGTCATCTCAAAGGATAAGAGATCTTTCTTTCTTACAGCTGCATAGTATTCCATTGTGTATATGTACCACAGCTTTTTTATCCACTCATCTATTGATGGACACTTGGGCTGTTTCCAGATATTAGTGATTGTAAATAGTGCTTCTATGAACATAGGGGTACACATATTCTTTCTGATTGGTGTTTCAGGTTTCTTAGGGTATGTTCCTAGAAGTGGGATCACTGGGTCAAATGGCAGTTCAATTTTTAATTATTTGAGGTAACACCATAGTGTTTTCCATAGTGGCTGCACCAGTCTGCATTCCCACCAGCAGTGTACTAGAGTCCCCTTTTCTCCACACCCTCACCAGCACTTGTTGTTTGATGATTTGTTGATGGCAGCCATTCTGACAGGTATGAGGTGATACCTCATTGTTGTTTTAATTTGCATCTCTGATGATTAGTGACGTTGAGCATTTTTTCATATGTCTCTTGGCCATTTGAATGTCCTGTTTGGAGAGGTGTCTCTTTAGGTCCTCTGCCCATTTTTTAATTGGGTTCTTTGTCTTCCTTTTGTGGAGTTGTATGAATACTCTATATATTTTAGAGTTTAACCCCTTATCTGATGTATCCTTGGCAATTATGCTCTCCCATAGAGTGGGTTCCCTTTCCATTTTGATGGTTGTTTCTTTTGCTGTGCAGACACATTATTTGCATATGACATGATACTGTACACAGAAAACCCTAAAAACTCCATCAGATATCTACTAGATTTAATAAATGAATTTGACAAAGTAGCAGAATACAAAATTAATATCAAGAAATCAACGGCATTGTTGTACACCAACGATGAACTCACAGAAAGAGAAACTAAAAAAGCAATCTCATTTACCATCGTGGCAAAAAAATTAAGATACCTAGGAATAAACTTAACCAAAGAAGTAAAGGACCTCTTCACAGAAAACTACAGGTCATTGAAAAAATAAATAGAGGAAGATATAAAAAAGTGGAAGCATATACCTTGTTCATGGATTGGAAGAATTAACATCATTAAAATGTCCATACTACCCAAAGCAATCTATAGATTCAATGCAATCTCCATCAAAATACCAATGACATATTTCACAGAACTAGAACAAATACTCCAAAAGTTTATAGGGCACCAAAAAAGACCCCAAATAGCTACAGCAATCTTGAAAAAGAAGAACAAAGTAGGAGGGATCACAATACCAGATATCAGGTTATACTACAAAGCCACTGTAATCAAAACAACCTGGTACTGGCACAAGAACAGGTATATAGATCAATGGAACAGGACAGAGAACCCAGAAATTGACCCAAGACAATATGCTCAATTAATATTTGACAAAGGTGACAAGAGCATACAAGGGAGTAAAGACAGCCTCTTCAATAAATGGTGTTGGGAAAACTGGACAGCCACATGCAAAAAAATGAAGCTAGACCATCAACTTACACCATACACAAGAATAAACTCAAAATAGATAAAAGACTTAAATGTGACTCGTGAATCCATAAAAATCCTAGAAGAAAATGTAGGCAACAAAATTTCAGATATTATACGCAGCAGAATCTTCACTGATACATCACCTAAGGCAAGAGAAACAAAGGAAAAAATGAACATATGGGACTACATCAAACTAAAAAGCTTCATTTACACATTTTAATAAAATTTAACAATAATTTATAATAATTTCTCAAGGGTCTTAATTTTTTCTGTCATTCATTTATTCAAAAATATGCATTAAAATAATGTTCCATGCCAGTTACTAAGCCTTTCGAGGGTGTAGAGCAGAGAAGTCTAACACAGTATATAGCTAGAAAAGAATAATGTTGTCATTTACCCTAATTAGGCATTTGTTTGTTTGCAGAGGTGAACAGAATTAGATAAAGGTAAGCTATTCCTACAATCTTGTCATCTAGCTTAACTAGAGTTAAGTCTCAAACTAATTCTGCCTTGCCCACAGACATTTATTAAAGCCAGACAAAGTTTTAAGACCTGTTTTATAAATTTGGTATATCCTCAGGCCTCTGTCATATTTGGTGCTTTAAAGACACCTTACATAAAAGCTTTGTGAGAATTCCCAGTGGCCAGATTCCAATCTATCAGAATAAGGTTAAAAAGAATCCTCTAAACCAGTGATGTTACACAAAACATTTGATTATCAAGAGTGTCACATGAAGGCCCCTTTAGATTTTTATGCCATCTCCATATAGTGGTAAATATCCATTCTAAATAGTTTAACTTATTCTTATTGCTATAATACCATGGATTTTAAAAATTAAAACTCATTTCTTATGTTCATTATTCTAATGAACGAATCTTGCAGTGATTATGCAAGATATGAAAGCTGAACCTTTCAAATATTTTTAGATTGTAGACTTTCTGATTAAATACTAAGAAATCATCATTGGAGTAGGAATCCTTTAAAATGTTACCAAAACTGTCCTTAGTGTATAGCTTAAAGTAATCAAACAAAACAAATATGATACTGCGAATATTGAAATATTTCAACTCAAATTATACACATCAAAATAAACAATTACTATCAATTTGATTCTAATGTGGAAGAGTTTGATGATATACATAAGTTTTGCAAATAAGATGTATTATAAATATAAGATATGACCATCTAAAGGCCACATAACTTATCTGCAAAAGTAAGTTAGTTAATTTTGGGGTGACTTTTACTTCTTAAAGATCTCTAATATTGACTTTCCTTTTGCCTAAAATGTGCAGACATCTATTTAGTAATCCTAGCTGATAACTTTTATTATTAATGGACATTTTACCTGTTTATTGACTCTGTAATGTAAACTGTTTAAACATAATTATGCTTAGTGAATCATTTTCTATCCACTGCTTTGCACAATATCTGGACTTTGTCATTTAATAAGTATGCCATAGGTAGTATATTTTGAAATCAAATGTATTCTCTTTACAAATTGTCATCTGACTCCTTTCCTATTGTATATTACTAAGAATGTGCTATTGTTAAATATTTGCATTTGAAAAGTATCCAACATCCCAAATGCAATTTGTCTGAACCTGGAAATAGAAAGGCTTTAACATGGTTAGCTGCTCTGTTTGAATCTCTTCACCTACGACTAATAAAATAATTGAACAATTGGAACAGAAGCTAAGATTTAACAAGAAGTATGGCCACAGCAAGCTGAACATCTGGCCTGGTTTTTCTTTTTTTGAATTTTATTTACTTATTATTAAATTTATTAGGGTGACCTTGGTTAAAAGGATCATATGGGTCTCACATGTACATTTCTGTGATACATGATCTGCATACTGCATTGTAAGCTCACCATCCAAAGTCAAATCATATTCTGTCACCATATATTTGTCCCTTTGTACCCTTTTCTACTCCCACCCCCTTCTCTTTGGTAACCACCATACTGTTTGCTGTCTGTGTCTGTGAGTTTCAGTTTTATATCACACATATGAGTGAAATGATATGGTTCTTAGCTGGCCTGGTTTTAAATTATTCTTAATGACCAATGCCTGTTTACATCTTCACTGTGAATGCACTTGCCTATTGGAGGAAATAGAAATAATGAGTTAACTAGCCCTTTTGATTTTCGCAAAGTTAAAAAATATATACTATTATGGTCATTGGAATTTTATGCTAACATCAGCTCATTTTGCCATTTACTTTCCTGACATCATTTGTCCCAAATTGCTTTGAAATACTTGTGTGCCAAGTATTGTTCTTCCTAATTCATATATATCAACTCATTTTCTTTCACAATTATTCTTTCTCTTCCAATGTCACATTCTTCCAATGATGCACAAACATTTTAGTTTCAATTTGGAGATTTCTTTGGCCATATCAATCTTCATGCTTAATTAGCAGCAATCAACATGGGTTCTTGTATTTTTCCAAAAATTTCTATTTAGAAACATATTCAGGAAAGTAGTTCAGTTGATTCTGCCTAAAACTACTTCTGTAGTACCCTTAGCTGAAAATCAGCAACTCAGATTTCATATTTTTTCTCTTTTATAACATATATTTAGGCATTATTCCAGTTACTAAGGACACAAGAATGAACTAGGAACACACTCTTAATTCTTAGTGGCCTGATATTCTATTAGGCAGTAAAAGACAAATAAGTAATTGAACAGAAAAATTTCAGAAGGCAACAGGTATTATAAAGAAAAGAAAATAGTACAATGCAATGGAGAGTGAAACTAGGAAACTTTTAGAATAGGGTGTCCCGAGCTGTGTCTCTGTGGAGACACCCCATGAAGCACTGAGAGGAGAAGAGAAAGAGGGAAGAGCTCTGTGCTGTATGCTAAGACCTAGCCAGGCCCCACCAACCCAAATTCTCAGTGAATCCACTGAACGCATGAATGTTTAATGTAAGTAATTTTTTAAACTATGGAAATAAAAACATGTATATAGATTTTATGGTGAATTAATCTACTGAGGGGAACAAAGAATATGAGGAAGCTCCAGAGTCACACTCTTAGCCATATACTTTTCTCTGTCATATAAGTATATTAACATATTTATAATGATGTCTAAATAATTGAGGAAGAGGAAGTCCAATAAAGATGTGTGTATAAGGTGCATTTTAATCTAACAACACAAAATATTAAACGTTCTCCAAAGCACTAAAAATCTTATCATACTAGTTATGATACAGAAACTATTCCAAATAGTGTGTATGTGTGTTTATGTGTATCTATATATATCTATATCTGTGTGTGTGTGTGTGTGTGTGTGTTTGTGTGTGTGTATATATATATATATATATATATATATATATATATATATATATAAATATATATATCAGACTGACTTTTATTTTCAACTAAGAAAAAGAAAATTGAGCAGTGGCAATTACAAATATTAATCACCCAAAGCAGAATAGAATAAAGGAGGGACACTGACCTTGTTTTCTGAACTATTTCACCATTTGGTTCCTCAGGAACAGCTGTGAAATTAGTTAACTTGTCTATGATAGTTTCATCATATCTAAAATGGATCTAAATAAGTCATATATGGTTTGGGTGAAGAATACTTGAAATTGTATAGTAACAATTGTAATGATGATATAGAGAACCACTAAAATATGTGTTATTTTTTAGAACACAAAGTTTGGACTTATAATGTTTGTATCCCAATTCCAGCTTTGATTTCGTAGTTTTACTGCATCGTAACCTTGAGGAAGCCACAGAACCTCTCCCAAATTTTGGGTTTTCAGAATTAACAAGGGGTGATTATAATAGTTCCTATGCTTATACGTACAGATTTCCATTATTTCTGTAAAAGCATGGAGCAGGTCTAGTATTTTCAAGGTGATATGTGTTCATTACTTACTCTTACTACTTTTCCTTTATGCCACTTTCATTTTGAGCATTTGATTTTAAAACATCAGTGGGAGAACAAGGAGTTTAAATTTTTTGGATAGCTTTTTAAAGTTTGTCATCAAAGTTTGTTACTGTGGACAAATTAAGTTTCAAGGATTTTCTGAAGATTTTAACCTTTTTATAAAATGTGTTTTGTGATATTGAGTGACCTGGCTCTGTGGCAGATTCCACTCCTCTCACAGTCTTAGAAGGAAGAAAGGTCCCAGAAGTCACAAATAATAAGATTTCCATAATTCCAGCGTTGACATTCTCAGCCTATCTTTTATTTGCTTTAAATGAGGAGGTTAAATGTGAAGTTTATTTTACCAACTGTAGCTAGAGTAGCCAGTAGCAGAGTTGTTCAGTATCACCACCTCTATTTGGAAGAACCACTCATCGCTGTCAAATGTGTCCTTATCTTCTCTTATCCGGGCTGTTCATTCACATTGTTTAGTGGGCTCCACAATCTGAAATTACAGGAAGAAGATGCTCCTCTTGAGAAATCACCAGCTAGCCTGCCCTGAACTTTTGGTTTGGCACAGAGATTATAGGAACACACGTGAAGGCTCTCTTGTATTGCAAAATTTTCTTCTTAGAACTCTAACATTGACCCTAAATCTAATCCAAAGCAGCCATGAGAACATCTTGGTGCCAATCATGCACTATATCAAATGCAATATTGGATCATATCTTGTCACTATAAGGAGATCTCTCATTCCACAATATGTTTTCCAGCTAATAGGTTATACAATGACGCTTTTTCACCAGTAGCTTAGTGACTCAATAGATAATTGCTACTATTGAAATGGGCAGGTAATATTAAAAGTATCAACAAGTTTTGTCTTTGTTTAATTTTCTTATATGAGCTTGTTATGACTGAATTCAAAAGAAGACACAGCTCAAGACATCAATTAAATCTCTATTATTTATGTGATATAATGAACAAAATAAGCTGACGGTCAAAATAGATCCAGAAACATGGAAGTAGGGAACAGATTGACAAACCTCAAAGGGAAGGGGCCTGGGGGGTGGGGGTGGGAAGAGATAAACCAAAGAACTTATATGCATATATGCACAACCAATGGACACAGACAATAGTGTGGGGAAAGCAGGAGGGGGATGGAAGCAGGAAGGAGGAGGGTGTCAATGAGGGAAAAAGGGGGGACATCTGTAACACTTTCAATAATAAAGATTAAAAAATCTTTATTATATGAATATCAAAGGTCCTAAACACCTATTTGCAGAATTCTGATGTATATCATACATATAAACATTTCTACCTTAGTCATAGTTATTTAAGTAAAATGATCTAAATCTATGAAATCATCTGAGCAAATTTAACACTCAAAGTAAAAAGCTGTAGTTGAAGCCCTTAATATAAACATGGAAGAGCATATGTTATTTGCTCTCTCCCTGTTAGTTGCTATCATAGACAAAAACAAGGTAGATTAAGCCTTGAATGTGAATTATGATATACTAGAGTAGCCTACATAATTGAGGACAGGAAATAACTAAACTATAGATCTTATCTTGTTGAACTGACAAAACCTATTTAAGAACAGAGCCCACATGTCTGTGTCTAAGGACAAAGCTATACAGATACAGAAAATAACAACTCCTACATCTGAGTTTGCAGATAAATTGTGAATTAAAAAGTAATGTAAATGAAATGGTATGGATTCTGTTAATTACTATCACAGAAAAATCTACACAGAAAAGCAAATGTTCTACAATTTTTAATAAATTGCTCAAATACACTCAAGTGACTGTCTTATTATTATACAATGATGTGGTGTACCAGAAAAAGATTAGTAGAGCCTCATAAAACAAGCCCAGGAATCAGCAATACTTTATTTAGTGCTATCAAGTAAAATAGTAATCAACTTAAAAACTTCACTAATACCTATATAAAAATAAGTGAATATAAATATATTTGTCATTGATAGTTTTGCCATGGTTAACATTCTGGAAACTTCTTTTGCAGTCATTCTAAATTAATTACTTTATTTTTTATAAAATTTGAAATTATTTTCTATAAAATTTCAACTTACATTACCTCTCAAAGTTTGCAATATTGGTATTAAAAAAGAGGTCTTCTATACTCATGTATAAAATAGTTTTCAGACTTAGTAGCAAGGAAAGCAGCCTTCCAGAGAGGAAGGGAATTTTATAAACCTATTTTATCCTATTTATTTTATCCCAAAATTGTCAGCTTGTAGCATACTTGTGTTCAAAGAGGTCAGTGTTTTCTCTTAAATAATACAGATAGCTGATTATCTTGGAAACATTATTTTGTCCATGCATTTAAGAAATAAATTGTATTCCATTTTTATAGCTGCTGAAGTAAAGTCTTAGTGTTTTTCTTATATCAGTATTTATTTTTATAAAACAATGAATTAATAATGTCCTCTGGTTATTTTTAGAAAACATAATTTGCACAATTTGTACTAAATGACATTGCAGGTGTATATTTATCAACCATATTCCTAAAAAAAAAAAAAGTATTATTGGCACACCAATCTAAAAATTAAATGAACAGGAAATTTTGATACAAAGATTCATTTTCAGTAGTGAATTTTATGTGATATTTTTTAGTGGAACAGAGTTGCTTTAAATATGTTCTGTTCTACTTGTTTTCAGTCTCAGTGGGTAGTAAAACAAAATAGTAATTTTATGGAATAAAATAGAAATTCATTGGATGCATTAACTATCCTGTATGCTGTGAATTGAAAGACTCGCTTAAAATAGTGTTTTTTGTTTTTTTTTACAATGCTATCTGATTTTCAAGTTCATTGTTCCTATACTTGGTCATTTATAGAATCTTCCAGTTACATATATGTATTAAAAGGGTAAATGCTATTTATTTAGGTGTGGTGTACTAATCTCAAGCTAGACCTAAATCCAATTTAAAGATGATTTGATTTTTATAGAAGCTAGGTAAGAAAAACAGATAAATCAATATGTGAACCAATTCAGTTGTCATAGAAATTTGTGGATAAAAATAAAATATTTTGCTCATGAACTGATTTTGGTCCAGTTATCAGTTGTGATAGTCTGTTCTTGGTGTTTATAGGAATTGGGCTCAAAGTAGCTCTTTTATACATTTTTATGGTTTGAAGCAATCAGAGCAATAAGTAGGATTACCATTCTCACCTGCAACCAGAGACTGTCTTTTCAAATGGCTATGCTATGTAGATGTTATTAAATGTTATAAATCAGAGAAAAATAATCTGTTCTAAAGAAGTATAGAAAGACGGACAAGATTGGCTTGGGTCATTACACATGACATTTTAGTGTTTACTCTATAGACCTTGAAAACATTTATTTAGGCTCAGTGAAAACAAAGGCAAGCATCGTCTGTGCCTCCATGGGAAAGCAAATTTGTTTTTTTAAAAATAATACTTGTAGGAATATTATTCTATTTATCTAGAGCTATTATTCCATTTAGTAGATCATTTAAATGTGTAGTGTCTAGGTATATTATACAGGACTCTAAACAATGAATTTACTTAGCAACTCGCAGGACCATAGTCAGAAAAAGTATATAAAGTATCCAGAAGGTTCTATGAAAATTGTTAATCTATTATATCAAAAAAGAAGTAAGGGCCTAGTTAAGCCATAGAATACAATTCAGTTTAAAGAAGGGAAGAGGGCTTATATAATTCATAGAGCAGTTTTAGTTGCAGAAAAATGCCGCCTAAGTAAAGCATATCACAGGGAGAAAAGTGAGAAGCCTGGCCTGAAGGCATAGAAAGTGAAATAAAATTGGCTAAAATATCTCTGGTCCATGAAGCCGAAGATGTTTGTTATATTTCAGAAGTAAACAAAATTATCCAGGAGCAGTTTCAAGTGGAATGGCAAATGGTTATAGGAAGGAATGTGTAAGGTATAATTAAGTGATAGCTGGCAGCTGCAGAGCTGTGAGACGTACTGGGTGGGCGTCGTACACCGATTATCTCAGTCCTCACAGCGTCTCTATGAGTAGGTGTCTCTTCCCATTTTCTTGATATGATATTGAATCCCTCTGTACTGTGCCATTATTGTGTCATAGATCATGTGATTTCATGTATGTGTATGTCTGTACTGGATTTTCTGTTATTATCCATTAATCAAATTGTCTACTTTTATGCCAATACCATATTCTCTCAGTTATTGTAGACTCATAAGAAGTCATATATTTGACCATGTAAATCTTACAAATTTGCTTCCTTATCCTTCTCTTTCTTCATCTTCAAGATTTGTATTATTATTCTCAGTCCTTTAGAGTTACATATTCTGTATAAATGTAGGTTCACTTTGTCATTTTGAACAAATATCTTACAGACATTTTCATTATTTTTCACAAATTTAAACATTAAGGAAAAAATGGATATCTTAAAACATGTTTTCCAATTATTAAATATAATATATTTCTCCATTTATTTAGGTGTCTACTAATTTCTCTCAAATTTCTTTAGTTTTACTGTTATCAATATACTTGGCTAGACTTACAGTTATATATTTAAATTTTGAAGCTGTTGACATATCATTTTAAATTTTATTTTCCATTTATTTGTTGCTGGTATATACATATTCAATAGATTTTTGTATCTTTTACTTATATACATTACTATATCCAATACTACATCCACTTAATATGTCTAGTAATTTATCTGTATGTTAATTTGGATTTTGTTGTTACACGTTTCAATGGCAAATAATAGCAGTATTATTTTTTATTTTCAATTATCATGTATTTTCTCTCTCTTTTCATATATTATTGCACAGGCTAAGACTTCTAATATGTTATAGGAACATATTGATAATGGGCATCCTTGTCTCATTCTAGATCTCAGGGATCAGTACTTCACTGTTTTGTATGATATTTGCTTCAGGATGTCAGACATGTTTTATTAGATAAGGAAGTTCCCTTTTATTCTTGAATTGTAAACCTCGAGCCAAATGTTTCTGTGGTCCACTCTAACTTGAAACTATTAAAAAAAAAAAATCCTGGAAAACCTTGTTCAGCTGTGCTAAAGTAATAGAAGACATACCAACATGGTATTTGTCTCTCCAATTAAATCCAGTTTCTATAGAGCAGAAACAGTATTTTCTCCCCATCATTTAATCCTCAGTGAGTATCACAGGGCCTACCACATAGCAGACACTCAGAAATATTGCATTAATATGTAAATATTTAGAAATGTATTAGCATAAAATGTATGTGCAGAAATATCAAACACATTTATAAATATGAAACCATGGCATAATTTGTTGACATTTATTGCATTGAATACATATATGGACATAATACCTAACAAATTACTAAAATAACTATCTCTGTGATAAGTTTGTATATTTTAACTTGGTTTATATAATGTACGTTTGCATTATATAAGAAACAAAAAATATGTTTAACTCAAAAAATTGCATTGACCCTCTCCCACTTAATATTTCCGCTATTTCACCAGATCCTAAACTTCTTTTTCATTATGTTGTGAAGATTCACTTTTTCCCCCCAAAGATCTTATTGCTCATTAAAAACTATATATTCTACCTCTTGATTCTCACTTTTTTTCTCCAGCTGTTATTCCTGTTCCTCATAACTTCTCTCCAAATTGAGTTTAAAACATCTCAGAAACGATTTTTGAAAACATCACGCATGTCAGACAATATGTACCGTATTTCCAGTATGTGTCCAGGGTAGTATAAGATGGTGGGGATGTGAGGAAAGGTAGAGGAGAAGAATATTAGTCACTAAGGTGAACAGGTAAACTTTTACACATTGGCAAGCACAATGATAGAGATAGACACTAATAACTGCTGTCAAATTTGTGCTACTACATTCTCATTAGACATGAGGAGTTCAAGGAGTTTTCATTTGAACAACATTGCTAATTTTTCCAAATAAAATAGCTTTGTTACTGTGATAGTAATCATGATTATTTTATCTCTCTGGATTCAGATAGAAAAATAGAGAACACCCACCCTGTTATTATATTGAGCTAAATTTAATATAGGGAATTGTGTAGAACAGGGCTGGGGAAACAAAAAGGCAAAAGGATGACAGCCTGATAACCTAGTGATAGTAATGCATAAAGGAGCCACTAACCCTAGGATTGGAGGAACAACAGAAGAGATTGAAGTTACTAGAATCTAGAAGCTTAGGAGATCCCTAAGAGCAGGTGTGTAGATTTCCAAGGAAAGAATGCCAGCCATTTGTCACTGAGACAACAGGATGAGATATGTTCTGTGATTATGAGAAAACACTGGAAATTGACACCCACGAAGAAGAAATGTGGTTTTCATTGTCTCAACTCCAGCATCACAAAGCAGAATACAGAGTGTGGTTTTGGAGCTGACATACAATACCTTAATAATCAGTAATTTACTTCTCAATTTACTGAAAAGTCTGGCCAGTGTTGCTCAGTGGTTGAGCATTGACCCATGCACTAAGAGGTCACCGTTCGATTCCTGGTTAGGGCACATGCCCAGGATGTGGGCCCAATCCTCAGTGGGGGACATGCAGGAGGTGGCCAGTCGATGTTCTCGCTCATTGATGTTTCTATCTCTCTCTCCCTCTCCCTTCCTCTCTCTCTAAAATGAATAAAGAAAAAAAGTTTTTGAAATTTTTTCTGAAAATAGTAAACAAAGCAAATAACAAAAATAAAGTATTCAATGAAATCTCACCACTCAAAGAAAATAATTGCTAATAGTTTTGGTAAATATTTTAAATGTTAAGCTATAATATATACTTTTGCAAATGTAGCATAAACTTTTAATTTAACAAGGCCTTGCAGTTATTGACCCTGCTTTATTAAGTGAAAAATATGTCATACATTTCTTTCCATGTCAGTAATTTAAATGTACATTATCATTTTAATGACTGCCCAGGATTCTGTTATATAAATGTACTCTAATTTATTAACCCACTACCCTAATTATGGTTTTTTAAGGCAAATTTCAGTTTGTCATCATTATGCTTGTAATCAATAGTTTAATAAATCCATGATGACGGAAGCTAGTTGACATGTATAATTATCTCCCTAGTATAAATTTATGTTTGAAGGACAGCTAGGGCAAATGATATGCACATTTTATATGATGCATAATGTTAAATTACCTTTCAGAAACTTTGGAAGAATTACTGTTCCACAAATTGGGTTTTAAAACATGTATTTCTTCCATGCCAACCAAAAATGTGTTTGTTGATGTTGGTAATTTTTAAGAATTCAATAATTCAAAAGATCATATTTTTTGTATTTGGAGTTATGAGTAAAATTAAATATTTTACTTTTAGTGTGGGTATTGTTTTTTCATCAACTTTGCCCATGTTCATGAGGAAGGACTAGTTTTAAGTATGGCTTTGTAAGAAGTTTGGATAATTAACAATATATGTTGCTGCAATTTTTTATCCAGTTTATTGCTTATCTTTAGAATTTACAGTTTATCTTTAGAATTTCTTTGCTGTGTAGATGATTTTTCACATGATTACATGTTAATCATTTTCATTATTTACTTATTTGATTTTGGTTTTTATATTTAGACATATCTATCTCAAGACAAATATAAATATAATTATAAATAAGTAAATAAATATATAAAAATAAATAATTCCAATGGATTAACCTTTTTATCAATTCCTTTGATTATGTAATAAAACACAAATTACTTTAAAATGAGAATGAGCCCTGGCCAGTTTGGTTCAGTGGGTAGACCGTCGGCCTGTGGAACAGAGAGTCCCGGGTTCGGTTCCCGCTAAGGGCGCGTACCTCGGTTGCAGTTTGTCCCCGGCCCCGGTTGGGGTCGTGTGGGTGGCAACCACTCGATGTGTCTCTCTCACATCAATGTTTCTCTCTCTCTCTCTCTTCCCCCATCTCTCCCTCCTGCTCTACCTGAAGATAAATGTAAAAATGTCCTCAGGTGAGGATAAAAAAAATAAATAAAAAAAAATATAAGAATGAAACTACTTGAAGAAAACTGTTATTTTGATCATTATTTATATATTTGAACTTAATGGCAAAACAGTCTGTACCTGGAAGATGAAGATATGTCTGAGAGGAAACATTTAAGTATTAAATAGTATCTGTCTAAATTAAAGTTGTATTTGTAATACTTATTTTTTATTTTAAATGTGATTAACTTACATTGATAACTTGTCTAACTGTGTATATATAGGGAATACAATGATATTTTAATAAAGAATCATTTATAATATATTATTTGATTTTTAATAGGATATTACACTATAAAAATTTAAGTCAATAAAATCTATGCAATAAAAGGCAACTCTTAAGTGTAAAGCATCTGCATTAAGGGCATACTGAGGAAAAAGGGTAAAAAAAAGGTTGCTGATTAATCAACCAACACTGACTTCTAAGCATGCAAAACTTTGCTAGAGCTATTTTCTTTTTATCCTTAAGTGGTAAAGGGATTATTTTTTCTCTTTCTGACTAAAATATTGGCAGCATATATTGTCTTCACATATGTTTAAACAAACCAAAAAAAAGACAAATAATAATCTAAGTCATAAAGTATGTGTAATGCATACTATTTATCTAATATTATATGAATATAAGAATTTTAAAACCTAACAAAAAAGTTATTATGTACCCTAGAGTGCCTCTTACAAATGCAGTTTTCAGTTGTTTTTACTTGCACTTTTGATAAGTTTTGATCACAATAATTTGAATTTGAGTTTTCTGTTGTGTCACTAATATTATAAAGAAATATAAAATAATGACCAAAGGGGTGTGTGTGTGTGTGTGTGTGTGTGTGTGTAGATAGCCTGAAGTAGTATGGAAATGGAGCATTGTTGAAAAGAGTCTACTTTGTGGAATAAATTCTAGTTAATTGTGATTAGACTGTATTGTCTAACCTTTCTGAATCTTATGTTCTTTTATATTTGCTTCTCCAAAATAACCATAAATTCAGTTATCTTAAAAATTGCTATACATATTATAGTTTATTTTCTTTATTTAGGTGTTACTAAATCAAATGCAGTTTGATTATTAAAGTAGTTAGCCATCTGTTTGGTAATCTTACATATACCCTCACTTTTGTCCTGTAAGAAGATGGTTTCTTTTTCATTGGACCATATGAAATATTTTTTCAGAGTTTAATGATTTAGCACCTCAGTGAACATATACTTATTACCTCTTGTAATAGAGTCGAACCATACATGGTCCTATGATCAGAGTGCTTATGGAGGAAGCGTATAGAGCATCATTTCTGTCTTAAATCCTTGTAATAGGGTGAGAGAGAGAAAGTGAAAATAAACAATGAGCCAAGAGCTAAAATAGAAAGGAATATAGATTATGTAGAGAAGATTAAATATGCTGATCCAGAAGGTCAACAAATCCACTAGAAAGACAATAATTTCCTTGTTTTGTGAAGTGAAAAACAAATTTTTTTTAACGAATAGAAGTAGCATTCTAGTAGACCAAGAAAGGCTACCCACAGTATGGAAAACGAAATAAGAGAAAATGGAGAGGTATAATTTTTTAAAAAGCCATATTCCTACGTTAGTAAAGAAACCATACACATGGAACATGCACACCAGAAAATAAGGATGAAACAGATTTAATGTGGTTGGTAAGACCATGTTTCAAGGAAATAATCATGTACCATTAATTAAACAAATACTATGCAATAGTGTATGTTAAAGGATTGCATGCAGAATCTCATTTAATATACACACACGTCTTTTGAAATGCCTACTGCTTATCTCATTTTTTACAAATGAAAAACCCAGACTCAGGTAATTAGGTGACATTCCTAAAGTAAAACAGCTAGAGAGAGAGGCCAGGACTTGAACCATAAAATTCCAAAGAGTGTGCTTCTAGCAGTTGTGTGAAGGAAACTCATCTTAAACTGCTTTCCTTATCCCTGGATGACACTACAGGGCAACAAACTGAATGTTAATCTAGAAGGTTAGCAAGGAGAATGAACGGTCTTACTTATTTTCAGTTAAATACAAATTTACACTACGTTCTGTTATTTACCACTTATTTTTATGTTGATTTGGTGATTATACCTCATTGTCATCAGTGCCAGGTTTTGCAAAAACAAATGGTAGGAGCACACAGACATTTTAATGACCCTTTTGAAAAGCTCAAATCGGCATAGAGTAAACATCCATTATTATTACTTACTCTTCTATTCAGTTACACCTGCTGCCTCCAATTATTTCAGTATTATTGAATTACATAAATAATGGTATGATGGAAACAGAAAGATAAGTGTTATATATTTATTTTCATCATTATGATCACATAGACTAAAATATTTTATTGTAGGAAATAAATGAAACGATTATCCATATAAATGGTACTGAACAGAATTTATGCAAAAAAATAGACCAAGCAATTATCATATTGACAGTAAACGCTTAATAAATTCTTTTTTGTGCTGTTACACAACTGTCTAGAACATCCTTTTTTTGTTTACTAATTCAGTGCCTATTGGAAAAACAGCTGTTTAAACACATAGCTGAGACAAAGAGAAATCAACAGCATCTTTCAATTATGCAAAGTACAGGTAAACAGTTACACAGAACAGCCTTGACTATCCTGAGAACCAGACAGAGAAAGGCTGTTACAGGCAGCAGTATGGAAGTTATCACATTGTGCTTTTTGCCCTAAAAAGGGCCTCTGTGATGCTAAACTTTTTATTTATTTATTTATTTTTGAGGTGGAGGGAGTACTGAGGTAAAATCTTTCCAAAATGGGAACTTTCTCTTTTATCTAGAGCTATTTCATTATTAATTGTGTTTGAGGAATAAATCCTTCTGATTATGAATGGCCATTTGGCAAACATTGTTAACAGTGAGAAAACACTACTAAAGACCTTTAACCAGGGTAGGTTAATACAGCCATCAGTTAGCACACCTCAGAACACTTTTACTTATATATTACACACATGTCGTGCACATTATTATCCAGGAGTATTTTATATAAAGGGATTCTGTTTGTTTAGATGTATTGTTAAGCATGTGATTTATTCAATACCATAGCAACATGATGTGTTTATCTTATTATTGAAAAAAGTCTTAACAAAAGTTAAGAGCAACAAAAGTAGCAAATAGAGAATGTAACTAATTAAGCAGTGAGGGTATGAGCTTGCTTAAAAAACAAATATACCCCTTTTACATTGTTCTTATAGTCTTTAAAACCAACTGGAAAGTCCCTGTTTCATTTATTATATCAAACCCAGGTGAAAATATTAATCTTAGCTAGAATGAAAACAAAAGGTATTTTGAATTTCCTATGATTAAGAAAATTATGACTTCAATAATTCTAAATATTTCTAAACTTTCTAAAATGTATTCAAATGCTATCAAAATCAGTCTTGATATTGTGGAAGATAAGATAATGAAAATCAGATATTCTAATTTGCATAGGAGAGCTCGTTAGATTGATATTAACAAAATTAGTATGCCTAAATAAGGACCTAATGGCATGGTAAGTACAGTAATAATAACATAAGCTACTGCTTAATTTTTATGAAATTTTTAGGACAAAATTCTGTCTGTAATTAATAATCTCATTTTATTCAATTGCCCTAATCAAGCTACACTTTAATATGGCATAAATTTAATTTTGCCACGAGAACCCTGTAAAGCCTCTGCAGATTGCCTGAGAATGTAAAATAGTGTTAAAGAGGAAAAAGACAAAAATAACAGATTTTTTTATATCAATTTAATTTTAAAGGGGAAAATATTGCTTTTACTGATGACATTATGATATAGTTATGCTTTCAATACATTTGGGAATTGCTTTAAAAGGCGGTAAAAAGATTTAGCACTGGACATGTCTCCCAAATCAAAGATATGCTAAAATTATAAAAATGTATTATGTACTCATAGTATTTAGGTTAGTAGAACACTTACTTTATAATTAAAGCTAACCCATCAACAGTTGCAATCAAATTAACCCTAATAATTTAAAAACTTAGTATTCCACAACTAAATGAATACCACAAATCTGAGGGAATATGTATGGAATAGTATTTTCATTGTTAGGCATCGATGACTCAAGTGTTAGTGTTTGAAAGACATTGACATATAAATGATATTTAAACAATGGTATGGATGAAATCTCTTAGGAGGAAAAGTAGATAGAGGAGAAAGAAGGTTTATGACAGATGCTGGGGACAGTCTGTATTCATAAGTGGGGACTTAAAGGGGCTGAAACATAGCAAAAAAACTTAGGCTAGAGAAAAATAATACCCCACCAACCCCCACCCAGATGGAATGATCGCTATTTTGCGTAGTGCTGAGCGGGGAGTCCTATGAGGATGATCAAGTGAGCACTGTACATCTAGCTCTATGGAGGCTGGAGTGGCAGACCAGAGCATTGTTAGGAATTAGAAGGGATTACATCAGATTGGACTGGTCTGAGCTGAGCATAGGAGATAAAGAAGAATCGACTTTTTTAACATAAATCTCATAAATTATAATCATCATCTTGGTTCTTTCCTAATAAATAAAGTAAAAAACTAGTGATTTAATCACTGGGCAATGAAATTCTAACACTACCACTGGTCCTAGGTTGCTACATATCTCTAGTAAACGGGTAGAAAAAGAGCTCACTTACATAACGCAGTTAAATCTATGAACTATGCAGTTCACTTACCTTACTCAGTAATTCAAATCATTATGGTAGGTGGGAAGGGGAATTGGTCTAATTTAATGCAAAATAGAAACAATGGTTTTCTAACCATTCAAATGTGTGTTGCTCCTGTTAGCTCCTGCTAGCTCTGTCTGCTAAGAAACGTTATGTGGAGCATGACTGCATACGTACTTTCTGACTTAAAGGAGGCACTTCACAGCTTCTCTTGGGTGTATCTGAATTGCCAGCATCACTGCTGTTGTGTTTTGGGGCCATTATTAAGTAAAATAGAACACAAGCACTGTGATACCTCAACAGTCCATCTGATCACTGAGAGGGCTACTACGTGTGTAAGGGGCAGGGAGTGTGTACAATGTGGACACGCTGGATAAAGGGATGATTCACATCCAGGAAGGTGTGGAGCAGACAGTGCAAGACTGCATCATGCCACTCAGAATGGCACACAACTTAAAATTTAGGAATTGTTTATTTCTGGAAATTTCCATTTAATATTTTCAGATCATGGTTGACTATGGGTAACAAACTGCAGAAGGCAAAACTGCAGGTAAGGGGAAACTACTGTATATATTGTGTATACAGTACGTATAGCTAGAAAAATAAAAATTGACCCTTCACATAGAATTAAAATATGCTGCAACTACCTAGAGCTGTGACAAGTCAGATCATCCTCCCCCCTGCTCTGAAAATAATTATTGCTTTGGCACATAATAACAATTTTAGCCCATTCTTACAAGGAAATAAGGAAGCCATAAGTAAAATAACTTTTCTTTTTATCAATAAACAATTGTAATAGGGTTTTTTCTTCATGAATAAACTCAAATATTCAATTTATTTTATTCATTATAATTAGTGTGCCGATACATTAAATATTTTTCATTTCTTCACACACCTTATAAATACCGAATTCTTTTTTTCTATTTTATTTATTTTCTCTAGCTTAATTGAGATATAACTGATATATACCATTGTGTAAGTTTAAGGTGTACAGTGTGTCTATTTGATACATTTAAATATTACCACCATAGCATTAGCTAAGGTCTTACCCCTTTACATAATTACCATTTCTTGTGTGGTAAGAACATTTAAGGGCTATTCACTTAGCAATATTTAAGTATATGATACAGTGTTATTAGCTATAACCACTATGCTGCACAGTAGACCCCCAAAATGTAATCCGATTACTGGAGGTTTGCACCCTTTGACCAGTATCTCCCCATTTCCTTGGCTCTCCAGCCCCTGGTAACCACCACTCTACTCTATGCTATAAGTTCGACTTTTTTAGATTCCACATGTATGAGATGTCATATAGTATTTATCTTTTTTTTGTCTGATTTGTTTCACTTAGCATAATGCCCTCAAGGTCCATCCAAGTTGGTACAAATGGCATGATTTCCATCCTTCTCATGACTGAATGATATTCAATTATGTGTATATGTATAGCACATCTTCTTTATCCATTCATCCACTGATCAACACTTAAGTTGTTTCCATATCTTGAGTATTTTGAAAAATGATTCAAAGAACATATGAGTGCAGATCCTGATTTCAGTTCTTTGGAATATGTTACCAAAAGTGGAATTGCTGAATAAAATGGTAGTTCCATACTGTTTTCACAGTGGCTGTACCAATTTACTATTCTCACCAACAGTACACCTCTCTTCTCCACACCCTCACCAATATTTATCTCTTATCTTTGTAATAATGATAGCCATTCTAACAGGTGTGATGTGATATCTCATTGTGGTTTTGATTTGCATTTCATGTCCCTGCTGACCATTTCTATGTCTTCTTTAGAAAATTATCTGTTTAGTTCCTCTGCCCATTTTTATTTTATTTTTTTATTTACTGATTTTAGAGAGAGGAAGGGAGAGAGAGAGAGAGAGAGAGAGAGAGAGAGAGAGAGAGAGAGAAACATCGATGAGAGAGAACAGCAATTGGCTGCCTCCTGCAATGCCCCCCACTGGGGATTTGGCCCACAACCTAGGCATGTGCCCTGACCAGGAATCAAACCGGCAACCTCTTGTTGCATGGGTCGACGCTCAATCACTGAGCCACACCGGCCGGGCCCTCTGCCCATTTTTAAATTGGGTTGTTTATTTTTGCTATTGAGTTATATGAGTTCTTTATATATTTTGAATATTAACACTTCACCAGCTATATGATTTGCAAATATTTTTCTCTCATTCTGTATATTTTTTTAGTTGTTTCCTTTGCTCTGCAGAAGGTTTTTGGTTTGATGTAGTCTCACTTTTTATTTTTGCTTTTGTTGCTTGTGATAAATGCCAAATTCCTAATTTATAGAGTGAAAAATTAGTTGATAGCTAACAGACATTAAACATATAGTGATCAATTTTTGTGCTCTTTGAAATGAAAATAACAAAGGAATGCATGATTATATAAAGAAATCTTTTTTTAATAATTTATTAAATGCATATACCTTAAAATTTATAGGAAAAAAAAGTATTATTTTCCTCCCTTTTTAGATTAAGCGATATTTGAGGGCAAGAAGTATATTAGGCAAGTCAAATGTTAAACTATTATAAGGTAAGATATTTGAAATTAAAAGAAATTCAAAAAACATTGTGGATCAGCTACCCTGGAAAGCAAAGTCTGAGATGAAGATTTGTATGCAGGAAAATAGTGAGTGCCTATGTAGTCAACACCTGTCACAAAGATTACAGCTGAACTTGAAGGCCATCTCAACAAAGGCCTCAGTCTATTGTACAAGGAGCTCTAGGGTTATAACAGAACCTTCAAAATCATTTCTCATTTGGGCAAGGGAGGTAGGTCTTTATACATGACTTTGAGTAGATATGAGACACAGGTTGCTCTTAGGAAGGAGGAAGGACCTTGGGTGAAGCAGCTTTCTACAGCTAAATTCAAGTCCCAGAAAGGGATTCAGCTAAGGACTCTAAGCCACCAAAACTTCTAGAAGCCAGGGTAATGAGTGTATCTATGCTAAAGGGGGTACCTGGCTTGCTCACCATGACAGCTACTACAGTCCAGCTCTCAAGGCACTCAGATACACTTGATTCATATACTGTTATGGAGATTGCTTTTTCAGATTCTCTTGGGCCTCATTCCCTGGGATAACGTTGTAGGAGGAAGGTTAGTTTCATAAACTACAACCCCTGACTCTGCAGCTTGTCTTGATGGCATAAATATATATCGTCACCTTCTCCTCTCCCATCCATTCTAGATTCTCCATATAATAAACTAGCACCTGTTTACTGTACTCTATCAAGCTTGCAGGTTCAGGGTGGCATGATATGCAACAGGACCAGTGAATCCAGTAGTCAAATGCTCACTACTGTCATATATCCCTTGCTCTTATGTAACAGATCAGATCCTTGGTCTGATACAATATCAGCAGATAAAATAGTCTGTAATTCCTTAGATACTGTTGCTACCTCAAACATTATAAGCAGGAAAAGCAACCCTATGCAAGTACATGGATCTATCCCAGTAGCGAAGGAAGTTCAGTGTAATTAGGTTGCCAACAGATGGCTTGTTAGTTTCTTCAATAAACGGTACTAAATTAGGGGTTAAGGGATGGTCTCTGTTGCTGTGAGACTGAGCAATAAACAGAAGCAATAGCTACATCACCTCTGGTAATCAAAGAGCCTTTATCCTTGCCACAGTAGTAACTATTGTGCCAATACTTTACTAGCCCTGAAAGTAATAAGTTGACATCAACTGTCTGGGTTATTTTGTGAGCTTCATTGTTTAGTATTCTTTCTTTAATGAATGCTTTTTAGTAAATGTTAACTTGCAGTAAAAATATTTTTATACTTAGTATGGGTCCTGCAACATCCTCTTTCTCAGATATCCATGTCTCCAATCTTCCACTTCTCCTTTCATATTTCTTTCCAGCTAGCCAGGTTGTTTTTCATTTGTATTAGTTTATTAGGGCTGCTATAGCAAAATACCACAACTGAGTAGCTTCAATGACAGAAATTTATTTTCTAACTTTTCTCAGTCCAAGGTCAAGGTGTTGGTATGATTAGTTACTCTTGAGGCCTCTTTCCTTGGCTTGCAGATGGCTGCCTTCCTGTTGTGTCTTCGCATGACCTTTTCTATGCCCATCTCTGACGTCTCTTCCTCCTCTTATAAGAACACAAGTCATATTGGATTAGAGCCCTGCCACGACAGCCTCATTTTTACTTAATGACGTTTTGAAGACCTTACCTCTAAATGTGGTTATATTCTGAGGTACTGAGTGGTTAGAATTTTAACATAAGGATTTTGGGGGACATAATTCAGCTCATAACACCATTGTCCAGGTAACCTCAGGCTACTTGACTTTCCACACAGAGTAAAATACAAAATTCTGACATCTGGACCACATTTCTCTGTTCTGTTTTAGACACCCCCTTAAATCATGCTGTAGCACAGCCATTAACCCTTTTCAGCTTGTACTCACATATTGACCTGACCCTACCTTGAACCAAACTTGGACTTTTTCCTCCTTTATCTACTGTCCATATGGCATTCTGGTGGCCACAGGTGTGAACTGAAGAAGAGGCTTTGATAAAAGACTTGTGGATGACATGGGAATCTGGGCCATCTGCACAGGCAGCTGGCATTTACCTTCTGGTTCTGCTTGTTCCTGATCTCAGATGTATGACCTGTCTTGTGACAGACTGCTGTTAGGTCCACCCAACTTAGGATTTCATGGGTCTGACACCACCCAACTCATGATGGGCATTTACAGCCACGTAGTCACTTGATGTTCCATGGTCAGAGAATTATTCCCAACAAGTTCATTCAGTCATTTATATGTCATATTGCGCTTAGCCAATGCACATTTCTGTTTTCTTGTGCTTCATTATGCTTGTGACTATTCTTCCAAACATCCCCGTCACTTGAAACAATTCTGCTTCCTTGGGGTTAATTCACTTTATTAACATGTTGGAAGAGGCCATGACCTGTTTTATTTTGCTTTCATGCAGAAATGATTTATACAATGATCCGTATTATTTTAAAAACAATAGTAATATAAGTAATGTTATGTTTTCCTAAGTTTGCTCCCTAATTTGTTGAGTCCACATCTGTCATGACTTTGTTTTATGATTTATTTACTAGTTATAGGATGAGAAAATGGCAAGGATCTTCTTAAATTATCAAGTCACAAATAAACTGCATAACTCTTGGCATGATTGCACGGCTAAATCACTCTCAGGATGATTCATTAGACGATGAAGCTAAGGATCCTTGTATGAAGAAATAAACTGAACAGCTGCTTGGTGTTGACTTACAACCTCGTTGTAAATAGCTGAATAGATGTTGTCCTCTTGGGAGATTAGTATTTAATCTTTAACAGGAAATTTCAGTGCATTCATCCCAAGGGACAAGTACACAGCTGTAAAATATGAAAGCTAGAGTACCTCCCATGGATGAACAGTTCCAGTAAGGAGCATTTCTCCTACCTGAGACGTTTATCATTGAAATGTGTTTACCAGATTATGCTGCATCAGGTCTGCATCAAGCAGGGAAATGAAAGTTCAGACCAGCTGAGTTATGGGAAAGGGCTGGATAAAAATTGACAGCAACAGCAAAAAGATCTGACTTTAATTACCAAGGAAAGATTCTTAAAATAAAACCAAGTATGTTTCATACTGGAATAAAAGTCATTTTTACTCTCTCAGAAAAGAGTAATTTGTCTTGGAGGATGAATGAGCGCTCAGCCTGACCAGTGGCGGCTGCCCCTGGATGTGCATAGATGGTCATGTCTGCATAGTATCTAGCTAAGTTACCTGGTACCTTTAAAAAGTGTGCATTTAATTTTTTAAAATTAGGATAAACCACCTAAATCATTATTTGGAATAATAGAATTGGACAGAGGGAAAAAAGAAAAAGAGATATGTTAAATTTGCAGACAGAGGCTCACAATTATTGTGACATTATTTCAAAATATTTAATACAGAAAGTTAGAATCAAGTTAATGCTATTTTAGAGTACAAGTTAACATCACTAAAAAGATATTACTTCTTATCATCTTGCAGCATTCTTTTGAAAAGCAATAGCTACACATAATTTTCACTGTTCAACCTCCCTTTAAAAAAAATCTAAGTCTAGATTCTCAAAGTTGACAAGGAAAAGTTAAAGGACGGGGACCAGCTGAAGCCTTGTAGATACATGGAATGAAGGCCGGTTATATTGAAAGAGGTGTGGGAAACTGCCAGAGCTGACTCTGACATTTCAACAAAGAAAATAAAAAAAGATGCAGTAAATGTTGTAGAAGAACCTGCTCATGGGTCTAACTCCTACCATTTTGTGCATAATATAATCCTGGGAATATGTGATATTTAATATGCAAAAGTCAGCTAATTGGTATATGCATCAAAGGAGAGATTATTACAAAAATATCTTTTAAATATATTATAAAATCTTTAGTTTTGCTTTCCTTGATGGACACAATAGTTGATGATATACTTCTAGGAATTTTAATATATGTTATTTAATTTTTTTCATTTTACTCATAATTGCATGCTCTTCTAAACTTAGATGTGATGTGTGTATTCAATGACTTGATACCATTAGCAGGTCTTAAAACTTCCATTATTCTCTTAATTATGCTAGTTGTATCCGATATACACACATAACTATTTTCATCACTATAACTGTTTTGTAACATTTTATGAAATAAGAGACTTTTTAAAATTTAATAATTATGTAGACAAGAGGCCGTGTGCATGAAAATAAACTTTAATCTTACCAACAGTATCATATATGACAGCTAAAAATATTTGATAATCAGTGAATTAGAGAGACGTCTGAATTCAGCAAATGGATTAATGTCACTTCGCACTTCGACTTTCGCGTCTTCACTCTATTGAAGTTTTTTCAAATATATTCACTAAAAAGTTGATGGAGACAGTGAAAATAATACAGTGCGCGCTTGGTTGTCTGAGTCAATTATACACCCCTGTACTACAATTAAAATTACTGTATGTATGGACTGTAGGCACCCCTACAGTCCCCAGGAATCCTTCAACGCCAGGTACAACCGCTAGAGTCTGGAATGGATTAACTGCGATAAACAAGGGACGACTGTATAATGAAGGGGAAATAGAAAATTTGAAAATATGATAATATGAAGTCTAGGTAACAACGAGCATCTTTAGCTCATATCTTAGGGGAGAATTCGAAAGGTTAGAAAAGGTAAAATTGAAAAGAAAACAACTCAATAGAACCCAAGTATAGCTTTTTGTAAGCAGAGTTCTCCAGTGTAAAAAAGTATATTAAATTATATGTACATATGGGATGAATAATTATTTCAGGAAACAGGAACTTTGAGACATATTACACTACAGCATATTTTCACTTTCAATAATTTGTTTTAATAAATTCAGACTCAATATTTAAAACATCTTGGGAAAGTTAATTCAGGAATTCTTAAGTCATTCATAATACCATTGGGGATGTATTCATTGTAAACAGTAAACACTACACTCGATTTTGGAAAATAATAAATAGCTTTTGTGAAGTTTGGGATCTACAAAAAACATAAAGGAAAGAACATCTAAAAGCAACAAAAGCACACGTTGTTTAAATCAGCCAATAAAAGAAACCAAGTGCAATGTTTCTAAGGATGAAACCCAGAGCATGGCAATCCATGAAAAAGAGGCTGTAATGTGGTGGACAAACATATTACTAAATAATATTATTTTTTTAAAAAGAAAAGAAAACCTAATGAAAGAAAATACCGAGAAGCATCTAACTCCTACAAAGAGCCACTTTAATTTTTATGAAGAATTCCACAAAAATCCAGTAATATAAAAATAAAATAACCCAATGTGGTTTCCTACTTTGACTCCACAAAATCCATATGAAAGCAGTGAACATGTAAAAATTTTAACTTATAAATTCTATTCATATTGTTATTTATTTATATGTTAAATAGAAACAAGTTCTCAGATCAAATAAACATTGTGTGTGTGTGCATGAACTATAAACATGTATTTTTTCTATAAAATTTACAAAATCAAAATGGTAAACTGTAAGGTAAGTAAAATGGAGAAAAATGTTAACATACCAACAAGTATGGTCAAAAACAGAATAAAATATTATTCTTTAAAAAATATAGGAACAGCCCAGCTGGTGTGACTCAGTGGATTGAGTATTTTCCCATGAACTGGTCCCCAGTTCAATTCCCAGTCAGGGCACATGCCCATGTTGCGGACTCGATCTCCAGTGGGGGGCGTGCAGGAAGCGGCAATGTATCTCTCACATCAATGTTTCTATCTCTCTCTTCTTCTCTCCCTAAAAAAATCAATAAAAAAATATAGAAACAATGGCAATTAAAATCTAAAATATAGGTGTTAACAATTTCAGTTAAGAAACTATGATAACTGAAAACAATAAAGCTTAGAGATAAAAACTCAATAGAAGTGTTGAATAGCAAAAAAGTTATTGATACAATAAAGACAGTGAATTCAGCTAATTGATGACGTTTCTGGGAGAGGTAGAAACAGCAATTAGATGGAGTGTTAGAACTAAGTTTGGTATCATGGGCTTTGGCATTGTTATACCATTTTGGGCCTGTGGTTTTCTCTTTAACAATATATTATAGGGCTTTTCAGTAATGCTTTCTAACATCTTTTGAGCCATTGTCCTCTTTATTTTTTTTAATCTTTATTGTTGAAAGTATTACAGATGTCCCTCCCCTTTTCCCCAATTGACCTCCTCCTCCCCGCTCCTACCCGCCTCCTGCTTTCCCCAAAATGTTGTCTGTGTTCATTGGTTTTGCATATATGCATATAAGTTCTTTGGTTTATCTCTTCCCAACCCCTCCACCCTTTCCCTCTGAGGTTTGTCAGTCTGTTCCCTAATTCCATGTCTCTGGATCTATTTTGATCATAGTCCTCTTTAAAATCTGATGAAAATGATGAATCTGGCTCTCCATATAAAATGCATACTCATGCATAAAATATGCAAAGAATATCAGGGATTTATGAACCCCTTGCAGTCAAAGTTTAAAATCTATGTTATAGAGAAGATATATTTAAACAGGTCCTTGCTATTTCTGGGATCAAAATCACACACACTGCAGCAGAGGAGACCAGCTTATGATTGAGTGACCAATGAATGTCGTTTGTGCAGCTTCTTGACTAGGATGAGACCATCAAACAGGAGTGACTCCACATGAATAATGGATGGGTGTTTTTTTCTATTTGGTTTTTGTGAGGTCCCAAACAAGAAAAACCAAATCCAGCAGATTCTAGAGCACTATAGAAAAGTTAGAGCCAGTGTCAGCAAACTAAAGCCCACACCAAATGCAACCTGCTACATGTTTCTGTGTGTCTCAAAAGCTAAGAATGTTTTTAACACATTTAATAATTTACTAGATTAAAAATAATATTTCATTATATCTGAAATTTCGATTTCAGTGTTTACAGTTTTTTCATTGGAACACAGGCACGCTCATCTGTTTTCATGCTATTTCTGATTGTCATTGCTCAACAGTGGCTGAGTTGAATATTTGTGCTAAAGACCATATGGCCTGGAAAGCTTAAAATATTGAATATCTGGCCCTTTACAGAACATGTTTGCTGAACTCTGATTTAGAGTATGTGGGCAATTAAATAATAGCAGTCTCTGAATTAAGACTCTGTTTCCACACAGAGCATTGTGCAAAGGGTACTCTTATTTTCAATCCTACTCTCCCTTTAAAGCCTGTGGAATGATTGCCTGGCTTCTATCCACAGACCTTAAGGAAAGCAAAGTCTGTGAATATTCTTCATTTCACATGGAAAGATATGACTTCTGAATTTATTATATTTTTCTAATGCAAAGAGCAATCTTAAAAAGCTCCTTTGCTGCTTAGGTACTTCACTGCATACATGATGAGGGCTCTATATTGATGTTTTCCATTAACTGAAGCATAAGAGTTTTTATATAATACACGTTATTGAAGTAATTTCTATACATACAAAAATATTCAAATTGTAAGTATAAAAGTCAATGATTTTTTTACAATGTGAAAACCAACAAAGACTCAGAAATCTCCTACTACCTCTGCTAGTCACTATTTCTGTCCTGTCCAAAGTCAGTTCTACCCTGACTTCTAAAACCACAGACAGGCTTTTGTACTTTATATATCATTTTTTGAATTTTGCTTTTTTTCACTCAACATTGTTTTTGCAATTAATCCAAGCTGTGTCTATCTCTAGTTCATTTATTTGCATTGATCCATAGTGTCCCTTTGGAGGTATGTAAGTAAAAATATATATTGCCATATTTGACTCTTATGCAGTTCATGAATTTTTCTTTTGTATCAAATTGAAGGTTATTCGTATTATGTAAAAGTGAAATTGCTAGGCCATATGCATAATTTTCCTTAGGAGTTACTTCCATAGAATTTTCCAAAATGTTGGACGTATTTAAAATTATGAGATATCCAGTTACTGCAGAAATTGATGATTAAAAATCCCCAGCAATGTAGGTATGTAGGGGAACCAATTGTGATTTAATTTTCTAATGAAGAATGTGGTCAAAGGATTCAAATTTTATTATAAAGCTACAGTAACTTCATGATAATGCACTATTGTATAAAGAGCTATAGATTCATAGATCAGAATACAGAATCTAAAATTAAACCCTCATGGGTGTGGTCAGTTAATTTTCAACAAGTGTGTATATGACACACAATGTATAAAACATACTATTTTCACCAAGTAGTGCTGGAGCAGTTGGGAATTTATATGCAAAGAAATGAACTGTTACTTCTAGTTATGTTTTAAAAATTAACATGGATCTTAAACATCAATGTAAGAATGTAAACTATAAAAATTTTAGAGGAAAACATAAGAAAAAAAGCTTTGTAATCTTGGGTTAGGCTACAATTTCTTAGGTAGGTTGCAAAAAAGCACAAAATTTAAGGGGAAAATGTATATATTGAAGTTCATCAAATTTTAAATTCTCTTTGTATGACATTGTTAATAAAATGAACTGCAAGACACAAACTGAGAGAAAATATTTGAAAAACACTTATCTGATAAAGGTCTTGAGTCCAAAATACATAGAATTTTCTCACCACTCAATAATAAGGTGACAATCCAGTAAAAGATACTGGATAATATTTATTATCTAAAAATAAACAAATACTTCACCAAGGTACGTATATGAATGAGCTCATGCAAGATGCTCAACATTACTGATGAGCAAATTCAAATATACATCATAATAGATACTACAGCCTGCCCAGGTGAATGGCTAGAACTAGGAAGACTGACACTGCCAAGTACCTGGAAAGATGAGGAGAAACTTGGACATGCAAGTAAGTGAGGAGTAAGCACAAAGATGGTCACATGTATAGTCATTCTGGGAAAGTCTGACAGTTTCTTATGACTATATGACCCAGTAAACCCAAGAGAAATGAGAACAAATATCCATACTAGGGCCACATTAAGAGTTGTTCTAATAATGCTCCCCCCACCAAAAAAAAATGTGTTCATCAACTATGATTAAATAAACAGTTGTTGATACACAATAAAAGGGAACAGACTACTGATACATACATCTTCATGGATGTATCTCAAAAGCATTATAACATGTGAAGGAAGCTAGACTCAGCCTGCACAAGCATAAATCTGTTCATATTACATTGAGGAAAGGCAAATATTTAAGATGAGTATGGATGATTGAGAGATGGTTACTTTTTTAAGGGGTTTGTCATTGGTGAATATTATTGTTTTTTGTTTGTTTGTTTGTTTGTTTGTTTGTTTGTTTTATCCTCACCCAAGGACACTTTCTCATTTTTTGTTCAGATAGAGTAGGAGGGAGAGAGAGGAAGAGAGAGAGAGAGAGAAACATCGACGTGAAAGGGCCACATCGAGTGGCTGCCACCTGCACAACCAACCAGGGCCGGGGACAAACTGCATCTGAGGTACGTGCCCTTAGCGGGAACCGAACCCGGGTCTCTCTGGACCGCAGGCCGACACTCTAACCGCTGAGCTAAACTGGGCCAGGGCGTGAATATTATTGTTTTGATGAGTTTTCCCTTTGCTATACAACATTCATATTACTTGTATTTAGATAGCAAATACTTGGGTAGTGAGTAGTCCCTGTATTGTTGAATTTACTTTGTATAAATTCAGTAAATACGTATCAACCAAGTTCTAAGCAATTCGTATGCACTAGCACAGATAGAAAAGAATAATTTACATCCATGTATATCTATGGGTTCTTATTTTGTATTTGATGAAGATAAGCATTTGGTTCTTCAGTTTTTATATACTTGGAGGTAACACAATTGGTTTTGTTTTTCCTCTGATACCTAGCAAATATTATTCAAAATGCTTACCTTCCTCTTTTCCAGCATGCTTCCTCTATTTTCCATCTATTCCTTCTGGCCTCCAGGGTTTTAGTGTAATATATTTTTGGTGCTTCATATAAATTCCTAACAGAAAGAAGCATTTCATAACAAAAGGTAATTTTAGTGATTCCTTTAGTTACATGTTATAACATTACAGTAATTAAATTAGTGCACTTGGAAAGTCAATACATGCCATTCCTGCTCTGAAGAACATAAACATACTGCAAATATTTGTGGTTTTTGTTGGTTTAGGGATTATTCTTTAGGTGTCTACCCATATTTGGGTATTTAGGAATATTGGGGGAACACAGCATTGTTCTACATCAAGTACAGGATGAGAGAAATGGAAGCTAGCAGAGTTCAGCTGCCGTTTGCAAATATATCATGAACCTGGAGTTGTCACGGACAGATGCGGTAGGATGGGCGAGAGAAACTTCGGGTAGGGTAGTATGGTAAAATTTTAAAACTTAGGCTAAAATTAAACCCTCATGGGTGTGGTCAATTAATTTTCAACAAGTGTGTATATGACACACAATGTAGAAGAGAGAATATTTTCACCAAATAGTGCTCAAACAGTTGTGAATTTCTATGCAAAGAAATGAACTGTTACTTCTAGTTAAATCTAAAAAATTAACATGGATCTTAAACATCAATGTAAGAACATAAACTATAAAAAATTTAGAGGAAAACAAGGAAAAAAAGCTTTGTAATCTTGGGTTATGCTACAATTTCTTAGGTAGGTTGCAAAAAAGCACGAAATTTAAAGGGAAAATGTATATATTGAAGTTCGTCAAATTTTAAATTCTCTGTATGACATTGTTAATAAAATGAAATGCAAGATACAAACTGAGAGGAAATATTTGAAAAACACTTATCTGATAAAGATCTTGAGTCCAAAATACATAGAATTTTCTCGCCACTTAATAATAAGGTGACAATCCAGTAAAAGATACTAGGGGAAGGGACATAACAAAAGCTCTTTACTAAGGCTAACTTTTACTACAAAATAGCTTTGGGCCCTTATTCATATAATAGCAGGCATTTTTTAAACACTCAGATATTTTTAATGTATTTGATTTGATTTTAATGTATATAGTTTTACCTAATTATAAACATTAAATAAAAGACATCATGTTCAGTGGTGTGCTGGCTATTATCAGCACTTAGAAGTTCAAGAAAGTGCTTGTGTTTTTCCTTCCCAAGTCTCATTTAGTGACATTGCATTGTAGTTTAAAATGTGCCTTGGTGGGAGAATTTGCTTCAGAGAAATTGTCAAATGCTACAAATCAGTCCCTTTTCTCTCTTGAGAGTCAATTGTTAACAACTGAAGCATAGGATTGCATAAAATCAAAGCTTTTTCATAAGTAGACAAAAACACTTCTGGGTGCTCAAAATAAATGTAAGTAATCTAAGTACAAAGTATTTTTACTATAACACCCAGTATAACACAAATCGATTTTTTTAATTTAGAAACTACCTGTGAGATTAATGAATGTCATTTACAAGCCTTTTGGTAAATAAGCTAATACAATAGCAAAAGATGTGTTTTTGTCTGTGGTAAAAGACATGGATATCTGATAAGAAATCTCAGTAGAGTTTCAGCCAGTATTCCTACAAGAAACAGATTTATCATAGTGAATCCATCCCACAGTTCTTTATTTGGCAATTGGTAGTTGGTAATTGACAAGGTTACCTAGAAAGCGCATTTACCTATAAACAAAAGAAGGTCACTGAAATTATTGATATAAACGAAATATTATAGGTAAATAAAGTATAAAATTGCTGTTCATGACAATTTGAACAAAATAATATATTAAATAACAAAAATGTAGCATATCATCAGAATGGTAATAGCATAGAAAATTATATTTATATAGTATTAATTTTGTAGCTATTGATTGCTGAAGTCTAGAGCTGTTTATTTCCAACTAGTCACTCATTTGCGTAGCATACTTTTATCCCTAATATTATTTTCAATAGCTATTATTTTTCAAATGAATCTTTAAGAATGACAATTAAGAATAATTGAAATTACAACACTGAGCAAGCTTTGCTGTAATTCACAATTACTTTAATACTGAAAGATGCCTTATTCAATAATTTCCATTTATCAGAGAGAATAGCTTATCTTATTCAAAAGTATATTATTCGTTCAAACTGATATATATAATTATGGATAAAATTCTGGCTGTTTAAAATAACTTATATAAAACCATTATTGTGAAATGATCGGGTTGTAACTGCCCACAAAACATATTGTTGAGAGTTCAAGTTACTCTTATGTCCCACTGTCAGTGGGACAAAGTGAATGGCATCTAAACTGAAATTAAAGAGTCTGTAATGAACAAATCTCAGGTAGAAGACAACTAAGAAATTCAAGACTACAATAGATTTACTGGTATTTTTTCAAGTTAGAAATTGGTTCCCAGTAGGTTTGATTGCAAATCTGGAATTTAACATCCAATGTTGATTAAATCCTAATAAGCAGAATGTTTCTGTCTACATTATTGACAGACTAGCAGTTCTTGATTCACTGCTTCTTAATTTATAACTTGTCAACTCGGTGATGCTTGAAACTGCCATAGTGGCATCAGTCTCCTCTCAAATTCAAGGGCAATGGAAATAAAATAACTTTCCTGCATTGCAAATTTCCGCACTCAGAACAATGTTGACTTTTTAAAATGCAGTGAAAATATGTTTTTTTCCACATATTCTATAATTCATGGACTTTTATAGGCCTACATTTATACAACTGGTATACTACACAAATCCTGTTTATCGCCACTTCAAAAAGACTCTCTCATTTTATTCTCTTTCAATCTCTGGTATGCAATATTAGTGTAGCTAGAGAGGGACAGGTTAGGGAAATCATTACTTTTGGATGGGGATATATGTAATAACTTAGTTCTAAAAAAGACACATAGAGTTTTAGGATCGATGCTTGTTAGGATAGGAGTAGATTTTTATGTATAATTTGTATGTAAGCAACTGTAAACTTTATTTGCAAAGCCTGCAGAGAGTAAACCCAACCTCCAAGCAGAAAAATTCCAGTAGAAGCTAGGAACAGCCACAGGAGCCTTAGTTTCAATGAGGCAGATGCTCATCAATGACACTAGGTTCGTGATCTGTGAACAGTTTTCTTTTCTAACAACACAAGAGAAGCTGAGCATTTGATGCAACCACTGGTGAATGCTTGTTCTTAATAAATCACTTTTTATAGAAGGATGAATAAATTGAAGCAAAACATCAATCTACACTCCATGAAAAAAATCTGAAACAGTTGGAAAACAGAGCACAATCCAAAAATATTAAAGAAAATTATGTCTGAAAAATATTTGTTCCAAAAACATTTTAGAATGTATCTACTTTGCACTTTCTAAAAATACAGTGAAGGAAAAGACATGTTGGAAAGATGACAAAATCATATAGAATGATAAAAGAAAAGCATGAAAGGAACAAATTAATGGTAAAATAAAAATCTTTTTTTTGTCATTGCTGTAAAAAACTAAGTATAAACCTAGAAAAGAACACAAAAATAGATTAGCGATATAGAATACAAATTCACTACCTCTTTATGAATGCACGGAAGGAAAAATAGATGAAAAGTGAAGTCACTAAAGAATTCTCAATCAAAATATAATACAAGGAATGAGTTTTCTTGAAACATACAAGCAAAATTGAACTGGAACAAAATTCAGTGATGCAATAGATAAAATCATTCTTAATTTTACAAAGGTTTGAATGTACAATCAAATTGGGCTAGGATGTTTCAACCACAATTGATCAAAATGGAACCAAAAGGTGAAAATTTTGAGCAGCTGTGTTAAATCACAAATTACAAATTCAAAATATGCCAAAGGAAGCCTCTCTAAATTCAGAAAAAGTTTACCAGAAATATGTTTCAGAATAATAATAGCTCTTGTATGCAAACTACAAATACTGATCTTGTTATTTAAAGTGGAGAAGGACTATATTAGAAAAGTATCAGATAGTCTCTTCCCTTGATAGTTTAGAAAAGTTTTTGATTTGACATGATTTAGGTAGTAGAAAGTTTTCTTACCAAAATTATCTTTTTTATTCCACTTCTCATCAAGCTAGAATATTTGTTTCAATTTAAAAAAAGAAAACTCAATTGAAGGAGAGAAAATAATTTGGAAAGCCTTTCTATTTAATGAATATCTAATATTTTCTCCTTAAATTACCTAAAGTAAAATATATCTCTAGTGGATGAGTCATTAAAATGAATAAATATGCAAACAAATGAACAAACTCCCATGTTTGTTTTCTTTTCTGCTTTTATAAACATTTTCAACTTCCCTACAGGAGCCAAAAGTTTCTGATTGGTTTGTTCAATCTCTAAAAGACTACAAGATACTTAAGGAAATTTCTGTAGTGTAACCATGATCTGATTAAGCTAAGAACCCTAAAGTAGTTTTGAAATATGCATATATTATAATAGGATCCAACTGATATTTAAATATTTTGACTTTGGGAATGATGTAATTTTTTTTTGTCATATAAGTTAGCATATATAGCTGTTTCAAAATAATGTTGTTAATTTACTTCCTTCATGAGTTAAGGGTATAAAATCAATTACCTGGATGTTATCATTACTAATTTTCTAAGAATTCTATGTGACAATTGAATAGCATGAACCCAGGGCCAAATATATTCAAGTTTTTTATATATAAATATAAAATATTATGGACTTTTTTCATCATCACACATAGGGTGAAAAGTACAAATTTCCTGTATCACAGAGTAAAGAAATACATTTTATCTTTAAAAATTATTATTCCTGGATAATCTATAAATAGAATTGCACCTGCTTTGTCAAGTCAATATTTAAAAAATACTCTAGCACTTTTTGTCTTTAAATAATGAATATAAATTCATTTCTAATAACTTCAATTGATATTGCATCATAAATATGATCTAAATGTCATTTAGCTTCCAAAAGCCTTTGCTGTCTGTGACAGACACCTTTGGTTTGCACACCACATCTCCTCTGTCTGTACATGATTCAGTAGACAGTTCTAGCTAGTAAGGCTCATCTGCACTAACAGCATTCTACCTCAAATAGGCCGTTCAATTTTCTACTTTCTGCCCCAGGTATTCTTTGGTGCTGCAACAATTTAATTTGACCATATTTACGTGCAACGTGAATATGTGAAGTTGTTAATGCCTGTAAGGTGCCCCTCAAACCAATGGGGAATGCTGGAGTCACTGGACCAATGCACTGGTCTCCTTTCCTTCAGGCAGACATCTATCTATTGGAGGACTTCTTTACTATTTAGAGATTCCAGTTAAGTCTGCTCCCTGTGGCAATAATAGTGTGCTCTTATATTGATTTTCTATCTTCCCGGACTTTTCCTCTTTCCACTCTTTTATTTCTGCTTGCTGGTACCACCTCATGCTAAGCTACCTTTATCCAAGTCTTATCTCATGCTCTGTTTTCAGTGAAACACATCATAGTCTCTCTGCCCTAGAAGACAGATATACATTATGAGTGTTTGAAACAGATCATCATTAACATTTATAAAACTATCTTCTGGGGTAGACTGGATATGGGAAAGCTACAAAAAGTGGCATTGGGAAAGGTAGTAACTAGTATAAGCTCAATAGTAGTGATAAGAAATGTGAAGTTGTTCCTTGTTTGTTAGCTGCCTTAGAAGCCATGAAGAAATAATAAAAGGCTCAGGTCAGCAAACATCACTCAAAGCAGACTGTAAAAACCAAGGCCATCTTTAAAGTGAGTATTCTTTCTTGCAGTCATAGAGTAAACAGCATTAAAACTTAGGATCAAGCTTCAGTTATAAGTAACAAAGCAGACTAAATAATCAAAGTTTTCCAATTTAACAGTATGCCAGGACAGCTTTGATGGAATTTTAAGGAATGACAGGAAGTGTTAGGGAATTAACAATGAATTTATTATATGAAACCAGAGAACCCACAAGTTAAAAGTATTCTATGATAAATGCCTGAGAATAATCCTTTTACTAAAGCAGTAAAGAAAACTCGAGTGAAGAGCCACCATCATTTTTTAGAAGCTCAGTTGTGTCCCTCTGCTGTAGATCAGGGTTGGCAGTAGGAGATGCTCTCATGCACCTCAGCTCTAGATTGAGAGTTGATGTGAATGATAGAATTACAGAATAGTAGAAGACAGGTGTCAGTACCCATAATACAAAGGAAAGATATGTATAGTTGCCATCATGCATAGCAACAGCATGGGGCATGCCTTGATCCACAATAATCTGTGGTAATGTCTAAAGACATGATTGATGTTTTAAGGAATCACAAGAGTTGGTGAAAAAAGGCTAATCTCCGCTCTACAAGTGAAAAGTATGATCCCTCACTCAGTTTCCAGATCTGTGCCATCAGTCAGAGCTCATTGATTGAAGGAGAAGCTAGGCATCCATGAGGAAGACTCTGAAATGTTATTGTAAAAATATGAATAGTTGTAATCCACATTCAGAGAATCTATCCTGGAAAAGATTTGCATATATGTACAAAGACATATAGAAAGCAGTATTCTTTGCTTCATTATTTGTGAAAATGATGAGAAGAACTATCTTTCAAAATGGGATTATTTCAAAATAGTTGTCTCATCCATATGTAGGAAAGCTACACAACTTTTTTTCTTAAATGAGAAGCAGGTCTTTATGTGCTGATACTAAAAGATCTCCAAGATGTGTAGCTAATTGGAAAATATATCAAATACCATATAACTCATGTAATAAAACAGCTATGTTTATATGCGCATAGGTAATAGTTTAAATTCACTTTTAATGAATGGAAGGATATACCCCAACTTAATAGTGGTTCTCTAAAAAGAATGGTACCGAGAAAGCCAAGTTAGTGGTAAGAAAGACAGAAGAGGTTTATTATACTTCTTTAGCCTATATTTCAGTGCATTGCTTGAATCATTTTAAAGAAGTGATGAATTAATGTTATATTTGTATATCGTTTTTCAAAATAGTAGTAGGAAATGTATTAAATGCATCTTTAGCCCGTGTGCCCCTCCTCTATCACATTATCTTTGTTTCTCTAATCCAGAGGTCACTATAATCAGAATTTTGTAAATCATTCTTTTTTTAAAAAATGGAATTACACATATATAGGTAGCCCTAAACAAGAGTTTTACGTGTTATACATTATATTAGTTCATACTCTATGTATTGTTCTGTGACTTACAGTGTAGCTGTGATTCATTCATTTATATTCTGTTCCATGGCAACTATATTCTATTGTGGGACTATAACACAATTTATATTTTAGGGATTACTCTCTTGTTTTGTTTTACTTTTTAAAAATATATGTCAGGTCCGGCCGGTGTGGCTCAGTGGTTGAGCGTTGACCCATGCCCCAAGAGATCACCAGTTCAATTCCCAGTCAGGACACATGCCCAGGTTGTGGGCCCGATCCCCAGTGGGGGGCATGCAGGAGGCAGCCAATCAATGTTCTCTCTCATGGATGTTTCTATCTCTCTCTCCCTCTCACTTCCTCTCTCTCTAAAATCAATAAAGGAAAAAAAATATATGTCAGTAAACTTTACCCTTTCTTGTTTCTTCATATTGGTTTTTATGCTGCAGAATTCCTCTATATACCACTTAAATTTTATTCTACAACTTTGATATGTAAATTATTTTTTCGGTTCTAAATAGCATTTTAAATTCTTAATTTGCTTTTCTTTGAATCAATTAAAATTGTCTTTTCAATTTATAAATGTATGGGGGATTTAGTTATTTTTTTTTTATTATTCTTGTGTTAAAATCTCCATAGACAGAGAGAATAGGCTTAAACTCACCTATTCTTTAAAATTCATTGAAACATGACTTTATGGTCTGCTAAGTGATGAGTTTAGTAACACTTTACTGTAGATTTTAAAAGATTGTATATTCTCCAATTTTCTTAGTTTAATGTTTTTTTAGATCAAACTTAATTTTGTGTTTTTTAACTCTATATTATAAGTTCTTTTTGGAGAAAGCTATGTTAATTATTTGACAGTCCTGCCGATTAATTTTTTAAAATGTTATTTTCTATATTTATTTATTTATTGTTGAAAGTATTACAGATGTCCCCCCTTTTCCCCCATTAACCTCCCTCCTTCCTACTCCCACCCCCCTCCTGTTGATTGGTTGTGCATATATGCATATAAATTCTTTGGTTTATCTCTTACCACCCCTCCCACCCCCATCCCTCTGAGGCTTGTCAGTCTGTTTTCTGCTTCCATGATTCTGTATCTCTTTTGGTCGACAGCTTATTTTGTTCATTATGTTCCACAAATAAGTGAGATCATGTGGTACTTGCCTTTCTCTAACTGGCTTATTTCACTTAGCATAATACTCTCCAGGTCCTTCCATGTCGTCTCAAAGGGTAAGAGATCTTTCTTACAGCTGCATAGTATTCCATTGGGTAAATGTACCACAGCTTTTTTATCCACTCATCTACTGATGGGCACTTGGGCTCTTTTCAGATGTTAGCAATTGTAAATAGCGCTGCTATGAACATAGAGGTGGCATATATTCTTCCTGATTGGTGTTTCCTATTTTTTACTTTCAATTTTTAAATCTAATTACTACCCCAACACAAGTTCAGAAATTTCACATCTTAGTGCTGATTGAATATTTTATTACAGTATTGTGGCATTTTTTTTTCCTAGTAATGTTTTTTGCCTTAAAGTCAATTTTGCCTATATCAGGGTAGCTATGACATTTTAGTATTTTATGTTAAATGATAACACTTACAGAAAAGTATAACCAATATAAATGTAGATTTTAATGAGTTCCCTCAAAGTATACATATACCTACTACACAAAGAAATACAACATTGCCAGTACCTCAGAAACCCACAAGAGCTCCTCCCAGACATCACTTTCCTTCTCCCCCAAGGAAAACCACTGTTCTAATACCATGTTTCCATTTTACTTGCTTTTGAGTTCAATATAAATGAAATGAGACAGTACGCATTCTTCTGTGTTTGGATATTTTCTTATTCCTTTAGCTGCATTTGTTCAATATTTTATAATATTTCATTTTATGAATGCACTATAATTTCTTTATCCACTCTTGACATTTACTTTGTATCAAATTTGGAACTCTGACAAAGAATACTGCTAGGAACATTGCTGTACTTTTCATTTGATGCCTATAAGCAGTTTTTTCTGTTACATATTTACCTACAAATAGAGTTGCCAGGTAAGATACCCAGTTAAATGTAAATTTCAGATAAACAACAAAAAAAGATTTTGGTATATGTATCAACTAATGTATGCATACAAATATACTAAAAAGATTATTCAATCTTACCTAAAATTCACATTTAACTAGGTGTCAGTTATTTTTGTTTGCTAAATTTGGCAACCCTACATAGAAATAAAAATAAAATTTAAAAAAATATACCTCTCTTTAGACAAGAAAATATTCTACCATCTTTTCTCCTGGAAGCTCTTTGTTAGACCTTTCACTATAGCACATGTATCCTCTTGGTTTATAATTTTGTTTGTATTATAAAGTTTCGTTTGTCAACTTTAATGTTTTGCTTTTTTTAAAAATCAAATGGCTCTCCAACTATACTAGAAAAATCTATGGAAAAGACCATTTTGTCTCTACTATGTAGTTACACCTTGGGTTTGTTCAAAATTTACTAATATATGTGGGGATTTTGGCTGGGATCACATTAACTCTATACATCAATTGGGGAAGAAATGGCACATATATTCATTATTCAAACCTTGAACTTAGAATACCTTTACATTCATTTAGATATTTACTTTTTCTGAATATATTTTAGGGGTCTATGTCTAGATCTTTGTTAGATTTATTCCTAAACATATGGTACTTTGTTGTTACTTATGTATAGTTTTATGAAAATTTGCATAATTTGTATATACTACCTACTAATGTCTACCACTCTTTCCATATACGTTTAACAGTTGTGATTTAATAAGCAGTTTTTTAGTAGAGTTATATCCTGTCACTTGACTATATGATTGTTAATGCAGGAATTATGTATGGTTTTATTTATCATTATATGCACAAGGCCTAGGTTAATATATAGTAAATAGTAGGCAATCAGTAAATATTTGATGCAATTTTTTGCAAATAGTACCTAACCCCATTGATTTGAAAATTGGCCCCTGGTTCCATTCTCATAGAATATTTGGTTGACAAGCATACTTTAGAAACACATATACCAACCTTCACCTCTTGCGTAGTAATCTAGCATAATTTCCTTATGCTAAAAATACATGGGACTAGTTAATTTGAATCTAGGTGATAGAGAAGAGAAAGTTAGGGAACAATTATCTACGTGACTAGATAGGGGAAAGTTTGGTGGAATTGATGCCACGTGGCACCCAGGAAGGCCAAGGGAGGCCTCAACCCACTACCAGGATCCAGGTTCTTGTCATGGCCCAAGAAAGGTTTCAAAAGTGTGACAGAAAGATTCAGCAAAGCACAGTAAATTTATTAAGGCAATAGTATGCACTCAAGAAGTGAGAGTGGACAACCTTGGGGAATGGAGAGGTGCTGATGAGGTTTTGGTAGGTTTTTATTAAACGGGGACAAGGCCCGTGGATAGGGTGGTCCTCGGCTTCCAACACTAGTAGGTGACTGCCGACTAACCCTTGTTCCTCCTCTCCAGATAGCGATTTTCTTTCTTTCTTTCTTTCTTTCTTTCTTTCTTTCTTTCTTTCTTTCTTTCTTTCTTTCTTTCTTTCTTTCTTTCTTTCTTTCTTTCTTCCTTCCTTCCTTCCTTCCTTCCTTCCTTCCTTCCTTCCTTCCTTCCTTCCTTTCTTTCTTTCTTTCTTTCTTTCTTTCTTTCTTTCTTTCTTTCTTTTCTTTCTCTCTCTCTCTCTCTCTCTCTCTCTCTCTCTCTCTCTCTCTCTCTCTCTTTCTTTCTTTTTGCTGTCCTCTCGGTTATAAAACATTGGGTGGGAAGCAGGGGATCAGGTGGTCAGTGAAGATCACATCTGCAGTGTTCTAGCCAAGGTGGAAGAGGGGGAAGGGTAGAACTTGAGGCCTTTGTTCCCTAATCTAACTGAACTGCCTCAGAATGATCTTTATACCTGATATGGTTTCAATTTTTTTGAATTTACTGAGATTTGTTTTGTGTCTATCCTAGAAAATGTTCCATGTCACTTGAAAAGCATGTATATTCTGCTGCTTTGAGGTGAAATTCTCTGAAGATATCAATTGAATCCATCTGATCTAGTGTGTCATTTAAGGCCCCTGTTTTCTTATGGATTTTTGTCTGGATGATCTATCCATTATTGTCTTTGGGATGTTAAAATCCCAACTATGATTGCATTACCACCACTCTCTTCCTTTTTGACCATCAAGATTTGCTTTATATATTTAGGTGCTATTATGTTGGGTGCATAAATGTTTACAAGGGTCATATCCTCTTGTTGGATTGATCCTTTTATCATTATGTAGTATCCGTCTTTGTTTGTTATTATAGCCTTTGTTTTAAAGTATATTTTGTAGAGAAGTCCCAAAAAGTGGAACCAGGGGTCAAAGAAAAATAGGGACAAAATAATTCCTATCATAGAGGAGAAACAGAGTCCAATAAAAGACATTTCCCAAAGCTTCATGTCAAAAGAAATGTCACAATACCCACCCTATAGCTTTAGACTAATGTTGGCTTTGTATCTTTAATATATTTTCTTTCCAAATGGGACACTGAAGTCACCATTGTATTTTGGGGGATGAGAAAGGAGCAGAGGGCAGATGGCTCTTGTTTTAGTTTATAAATTATTCAAGCAAAGAAGAACCACATGTGAGCCAGGTGGAGATGACTGAGCATCACCCAGGGCTTTAGCTGGACACAGTGGTTTTAGATAATGTTCTGGGGGGCGAGGGATTTATTCCATGTATGGGAGGAAGAGTGAAACAGAAATTTATTTATTGACCAGAAGGGCAAATGGTAGTAGAGACTGACCATGTGTTTTCCAAGGTCATTTCTTTTTTCCTCATAAGCATTAAGTTAAATGACATTTTGTAGCCTCTCCTGAGTTAGGTGAGGGCCACATGATTGAGCTTTGGCCATTGAGATGCAGACCAAGTTGATATATGTTGCTCCCAGGCCTATTGCCTAAAATATGCCCCACAACCCTCTATGTTCTTTCATTCCTCATCTGCTATCTGGATGTCGACATCTAGGGCAACACTAGGTTCCCAAGTGACTGCTCAGAGCAGAAGGCCCCAGCTGTCTACATTGAACACTTTGAGCTACAAATAAACTTTTGTTGTGTTAAGCCAAAATAAATAAATAAAGTATATTTTGTCTGATATTAGTATTGCTACCTCATTTTTCTTATTTCTATTTACATGAAATACTTTTCCATCCCTTTATTTTAGTCTGTGTGTATCTTTTGTTCTGAGATGTGTCTCTTGTAGACAGCATAGATGGGTCTCATTTTCTTATCTATTCAGCTACCCTCTGATTTTAATTAGAGCATTTAAGCCATTTATATTTAAAGTGACTAAGGATAGTTATATATTTATTGCCATTTATTCTTTATAAATATGTTCCTCTGTTTTTTGTTTGTTTGTTTGTTTCATAAAGAAGACCCTTTAACATTTCATGTAATACTGATTTGGTGGTAACATACTCCTTTAGCTGTTTCTTGTCTAGAAAATCTTTCTCCTTCAATTTTAAATGATAGCCTTACTGAGTAAAGTAGTCTTTGTTCTAGGTCCTTGCTTTACAACATTTTGAATATTTGTGCCAATCTTTTCTGGCCTGAAATGTTTCTGTTGAGAAATCAGTTCTGACAGTCTTATAGGAACTCCTATGTAAGTAACTAACTGTCTTACTCTTGTTGCTTTTAAGATTCTCTCCTTGTCTTTAACCTTTGCCATTTTAATTATGATATGTCCTGGTGTGTGTGAGTCTCTTTCAGTTTATCGTGCTTGGGACTCTCTGGGCTTCCTGGAGTTGTGTGTATTTTTCCTTCACCAGGTTAAAGAAGTGTTTAATCATTATTTCTTAAAATATTTACTCAAACTTTCCTCTCTCTTCTCCTTCTAATACCTTGATGATGTGACTGTTGTAACACTTCATATTGTCCCAAAGGTCCCTTAAACTATCCTCATTCTTTATTTATTTATTTTTCTTTTTACTGCTCTGATTGGGTGTTTTCTGCTGTCTTGTCTTCCAAATTGCTGATTCAACCCTCTGCTTCCTCTAACTCACTTTTTATTCTTTCTAGTGTATTCTTCATTTTAGATATTGTATTCTTCATTTCTGACTGATTCCTTTTTATGGTTTCTGTGTTGTTATTCATACTGTTGAAGTTCTAAGTTCCTTGAGATGACATGGCACTATATATAGAGAACCTTAAAGATTACACCAAAAACTATTAGAAGTGATGAATGAATTCAGTAAAGTAGTAGGACAAAAAATAAATATCCAGAAATCAGTTTGATTTTTATACATCAATAATGAACTATCAGAAAGGGAAACTAAGAAAATAGTCACATTTACAATTGCATTTTTAAAAAATTACCTAGGGACAAATTTAACCAAGGATGTAAAAGACATGTACTCGGAAAATTATAAGACATTGAAGAAGATACAAATAAATGGAAGCATATACCACATTCATAGATAGAATTAACATCATTAAAATGTCCATACCACCCAAAGCAGTCTATAGATTCTATATAATTCCTATCAATACCAATGGTATATTTCACAGAACTAGAACAAATATTCCAAAAATTTATATGGAACCACAAAAGACCCCAAATGGCCACAGCAATCTTGAGAAGAAAAACAAAGTTGGAGGAATCATACTACCTGATATCAAACTATAGTGATCAAAACAGCAGGGTACTAGCATAACAACAGACATATGGATCAATGGAACAGAATGGAGAGCCCAGAAATAAACTTGCACCTTTATAGTCAATTAATATTGACAAAGGAGGCAAGAAAAGCCAATAGGGTAAAGATGGTCTATTCAATAAATGGGAGAATTGGACAGATACAAGCAAAAGAATTAAACTAGACCACCTGCTTACACCATACACAAGAATAAACTAAAATGGATTAAAGACTTAAATGTAAAACTCAAAAGTTTAAAAATCCTGGAAGGAATCATAGGCAGTAGAATCTCAGACATTAGCCATAGCAATATTGTTTTCTAATATGTCACCGTGGACAAAGGAAACAAAAGAAAAACAAGTGGTACTACATCAAACTAAAAAGTCTGCACAGCAAAGCAAACCATAAACAGATTGAAAAGGCAACCAACTGAATGGGAGAACATACATACAGGGATTGGCAAAAGTAGGTTTACAGTTGTTGATATAGAAAAAGACATGCAGGTTATGATTAGAACAATAGTCTTTTTAACTCAAAAGAATGACACTCACAACCATAAACCTACTTTCCCCCAACACTGTGTTCACCAGTGATAATTTGATAAGGGGTTAATATCCAAAATTTATAAAGAATTCATACAACTCAACACCAAAAAAACAAAATACAATAAAAAAATGAGCAAAGAACCTGAATAGACATTTCTCCAAAGAGTACATACAGATGGCCAATAGGCATATGAAAAGATGCTCAACATCACGAATCATCAGAGAAATGCAAATTAAAACCATAATGAGATATCACCTCACATCTGTTAAATGGCTATCATTAATAAATCAATAAACAGTAACTGTTGGCTAAGATGTAGAGAAAAGGGAATCCTTGCTCACTGTGGGTGGGAATGTAGACTGGTATAGCCACTGTGGAAAACAGTATGGGGTTTCCTCATAAAAGTAAAAGTGGAACTGCTGCCCGACTGGTGTGGCTCAGTGGTTGAACGTTGACTCGTGCACTAAGAGGTCATCAGTTCTTTTCCCAGTCAGGGCACATGCCCAGGTTGTGGGCCAAATCCCCAACTGGGGGCATGCAGGAGGCAGCCAGTCGATGTTCTCTCTCATCAATGTTTGTATCTCTCCCTCCCTCTCTCTCTAAAATCAATAAAGAAAAAAAAATGTTTTTAATAAAATAAAAAAGGAACTGCCTTACAACCCAACAATTCTACTTCTGGGAATATATCCAAAGAAACCTGGAACATGAATTTGAAAGAATAAATGCACCCCTATCTTCATTGCAGTGCTATTTACAATAGCCAAGATTTGGAAGCAGCCCAAGTGCCCATCAGTAGATGAGTGGATAAAAAAGCAGTGATACATTTACACAATGGAATATTACTCAGCTGTAAAGAAGAAAATCTTACCCTTTGCGACTGCAATGGATGGACCTGGAGAGTATTATCATAAGTGAAATAAGAGACTCAGAGAAAGACAAATACCATATGGTTTCACCTATATGTGGAATCTAATGAACAAAATAAACAAAATACAGACTCAGATACAGAGGACAGACTGACAGCCGTCAGAGGGGAGCAATGCTGGGGAACTGGGTGAAACAGGTGAAGGGATTAAGCATAAAAACAAAGCAAAACAAAAAACTCATAGACACAGACTACAGTATGGTGATTACAAAAGGGAAATGGGAATGGGGCCAGGTAGAACAGGTTAAAGGGGGGATAAATGACAAAAGGAGATTTGATCTGGGGTGGTGAACACACAATGCAATATACAGATGAGGTATTACAGAATTTCACACTTGAAACCTATATGATTTTATTAACCAGTGTCACCCCAATAAATTCAATAAAAACTAAAAAATATACAATCAGTGAAAGAAAAGTTATTTTGTCATGTAAGTTATACAATTTTTTTTGTATTCTAATGTATGATGAATGCATTATATATATTTTAATAGCATATGTATACAGCATCTTATTTGAGGGAAGTTATAGTTCATGAAAAAAAAAAACTAGTGTAGGGGTAAATGAAACAAAAGAAATTTAAAAGATGGAATAAAAATATACTGTTTCTAAAAATATTTAAGAGATTATTCTTTGCCTTTATAATTTTATTTGAATTTGATGATGGTGTTGGCTTAATTATATTGTGAAATAATTTTTAAAATATTTAAATGAATATATCTTAAATAATTTTTAAATAATTTAAATAAATAAAAACAGTTGTTCCTGCTGTTGCCCACTTTTCTTTCTTTCTTTTTTTTTTTTTTGCTTGCAGACATAAAATTATACATCAGTAACCTTGTGGGTAAATGCAGATACGAGTAATGTTATGCACCATTTTAATTTAAATGCAAAATATTTATTGCTCTTACATAAAGTCAATAACATCCATACTGGTGAATAAGTGCCACTGATCCAAATCAATTTTTTAAATTACATAAAAATTTATTATTTCTCATAACTTTATATTTCTCTGGATAGTATGTAAATCTTTGAAAGCAATTAGCAAATCCAAAAGCACTTTGTACATCTATGAATTTTTAATGCTCCTTTACATGCCATCTTTCTTCCAAGTAGAGAAAAATAATTCCTTTAAATATCCCCTCCCTCTTCAAACGTTTTAACTTCTAGCACTGAAGGCAGCTAGATAGAACATAAATAACATATTAATTTTCATGGCCTATGAATGAGACACTACTATAAATACATTTTCAACTGTTTTAAAGTCCTCCCGATTACATCTGACTCTGATATAGCCATTGGCTGAATATGGAAACAAACTTTTTAGATGACATGAAGGCCAAGAGGAAAGGGTATATCATCCAGAGGCTGAGGGGTTAATCATTGAAGAATATGATAAATAATTAAACACAAGATGGAAGCAGGAAATGGTGGTGAATGAAATGAAACTAGTGTTCTATATGGGCAAAAACTGTATGCATTCTTCAGAATCAAGTGTATTTATAAGGAAGTGTCTTCATTAGAGCTGTTTATTAGCAAAACTTTTTAGAATGAATTACATTGTTTCAGGGGAGGGTTCAGATTTAGCATTAGTTAAGGAAAGTGAATACCATCAGATAAACAATTATTTATAATTTTTCAATAGTCGGTTTTGTTTTTGTTTTTAATAGAAGTCTTTCTTGACTATCTCAGAAAGGACTGTGTTTACCCATTGCTTTGTGATGACAATGGAGCAGAATTCTGTATGTGCTTAAGGGAAATTAGACTTTCTAGTGATATCTGATTAATGTCTGACCTTGGGAGGCAGGCAAAAATTAGCTTTCATATTTTGATTTTCATTTGTTGTTGGCCAAAGGAAGTACATGTGAGAATTAATGGGGTTGTTACAGGTCAGAAATGGAAATAAATAACAGGATGATTTGAGTCCCAAATGTTGCCATAAAATAGACCTCTATATGGTACAGCTTCTGAGAGTGGGTGGCTAAAAACCACCCAGTCTGACTCTCAACTACAATAATGATCAGAGTGAAAGAGTCAGACACATATTTCACTGTTCTCCAGGTTTGGGAGCATTGAGTGACGCCATTGAATCCAAATCAGAATCCGCCCAGTGAGCATATGCTATAGCTTCAGGCATTCTCCTAGAAGAAGATATCTGGATGAAGGCCTGGCTTGGAAAAGAAGAGCATTGTAAGTACCTCTATGTTGTTATTTTTTGTTATAACTTTGTATTTTGTAATAATTTTAGATGTACAGACAAGTTTCAAAGATAACACAGAATCTCCATATGCCCATCATTAAGATTTTGCCAGTGTTAAAATTTTATATAATGATGGTGTATTTGTCAAAATGAAAAACCAATGTTTCTGAATTGCTATCAACTAAACTTCAGGCTTTATTCAGATTTCCTCAGATTTCTTCCAGTGGTGCCCCATGTCTGCTGCAGGATCCATGCAGGATACCAAGTGGTACTTAGTCATTTGTCCTTTGTCTCTTCCAATCTGTGATTACGTGTAGCCCTGTTTTACCATGACCTTGACAGTTCTGAAAAATACTTAAGAATTTAAGGATTATTATCTTTATATACATATTACAAAGAAATAGAAGTTTGAATCGTGGTCTGCCTCTCCATTTTGTCAAATAAACTGTGGCTAAGAGAGAATAATTGGGGAAGTTTAGCAATACTGGAGGGGGTGGAGCTAGTGACCTCCTGGGTGCTGTGGATGTCAACTGGCAAGAAGATCTTTTGAAAGGAAAGGTAAACCATGGGCAGTGAATATGGGTCCTATTAACTGAACATAAGAAGATAATCACAGAAATTGCCAGAAAGGGGTCGGGGGGTGGAAGACAGAACAAATAATGAAGTAAACAGAATGCATGTATGTATTTCAGATTGTAAATGATTTAATACTAGACATTTTATCAGTATAATTTTGTCATTCTAAATTTATTATTGCCCTTTCTGTGCTTTCTTGGACTCTATATCATATTGAGAATTTGGGTACATTTTATCTCCTTCCCTTATTAGATATATATATATATATATATATATATATATATATATATATATATATATATTTTTTTTTTAAATGGTAACAATAAAATAGAGCAGATGGTAGAGAACAGGCTTGTTTCGAGAAGAAAATTGAAGAGTCTACAGCAGTTAAAAACAGGTAAGTCTTTTACTTCTTTATTTCTCTGTGCAAAAATGTTTTTTCTTTCTTTCTAGAAGACCCATTTATTGAAATTGATCTTTTGAAATTATTCAAATTCTCATGCATATACGATTTTAATGTAGAATCTTGTATTATCTGTCTGCCAAGTATTGATAGACAATGAAAAATGTGTTCAGGATTTATTTGTTTTCTCCATATTGTTTTCATTCTTTAAGTCACTTGCCTCAATTTAAATGCTGTTACCTATTCTTTTATCTGTTCAGAATTATTGATGGTGATATATGGTACTGTCAAAGACAAAACTCACCAGACAATTAAGATGATTTTATTCAGGCTGTTGCAATAGGGAGAACAGATCATATCTGAAAGTCAAAGTTTCTCAGCAGTGTCTTTGCTATAGCCATTTAATGGGGAAGATTAAATGAATTGTAGACAGGGCGCTTTACACTCAGGGTTATTTTGTATGTAGGGAAATCATAGTCAGTTATTTGAACAGAAAGTGTTTATCTCTGTGTCTAGCTTATTTCAGGGGGACAAACAGTTCTAATCATAGTTAATTACTCATGAGACAAAGAACATAACAGTTGGCTGGGGATGAAAGGGAAGAAATCTGTCTGGCCTTATCAGGTATAGGCAAAGGGGAAGATCTGTTTGTAGTCTTGTCAGTACACATCATAAAAAAGATTTATTCTGCATTATTTTCTCCACTCAATGTTTTATCATTATCCTAACTGTGCAATATCATATTTAAGACTGACTGGATTTCAAATAAACATTTTAAAATCCTGTCTGACATATGAAGGCAGGCTAGAGTCTCAAATTCTTTCATGAATGTGTCAAAGATGCCTAGATGTCCAAAAAAAAGCCTTTCTCTTCTACTTCTAGAAAAATAAATTGCCATGGTATGAAATCCATGGTATTTTTGAGGTTTGTACTTTAGAATTTAATATTGTTAAACATAACAATAACTTCAATTTTCTGGGGATCTAATAGTAGTAAATGTGTCATTTCTGATGTTCAGGGCATTAACTGTCTGTACTACTATCATGGTGCTGTATCTTGTTGATATTTTATATTGAGATATTTCTCTCAAAAATTATGTCTATCTAAACTTTGAATTCAGCCTATAACTCTTAACTCTTCCATTTTGCCTGTGGAGGTTACTGCTAGCATCCTAAAAGGTTTTTAATTAAGAGTTTTTAAAAATAATAATTAGTGGAATTGTTATCGGTAGGGAACACTCTGTTGCCAGGGGATGTGTGTTTCTTGCTATGTCACAAGTAAAAGAATTTTCTGAGACTCATATGGGAGAATGAGTAGAATTTATTTGCTTGGAGTTAAATCCCTGAGTTTCCAAGTTCCCATTGCCCTCCGTCCTGCCATGGAAGAAGTGTGACTGTGCCTTTAGCGGGAGAGGATTAAAGCCATTGCCCAGAGTTTTGCTCCATGTCGGGGCCCAGTTCAATCCAGCACTAGGCTAGCTTAGTTTGTGCTCCCAGTTGTAGTCCATCAGTCCATCGCATGTGGGGTCCACATGGCCATGAGCTATGTGACTGTGGAAGGAACACAGGCAAATGCAAGAGAGCCACAGAGTCAAGAGCACCAAGAGAGTGAACTCCTTTGTCTGGGGATATATATTTCCAAATTTTCACAAGTTTATAGTGACCCCTCTCCTTCTAGTCAGTGATCTCTGTTCCCAGGTTTGACTGATCTGCTCTTTCCCTATAGCACCCCAACTTCACTGTGACTGTATCCAACTCCCCTTTGTCTAGTCCCTTCCCCCCAGTGATCTGTAGGGAATGGACTGGTGGTTCCCTAAGAAATATGAAGTTGCAGCTTCCTGGTGAAGCTGCCCAGGTGGCCGTGCTTATAATGTCTGGCCTCCCTTTTGCTCCTTTCCTATTAATAACTAGCTAATTACAGTGGTAAGAGAATCAGCCATATTTCATGCTAATTATATATGCATGAGGAAGGGTTGCATATAAAGTGTTAAGAGTAGATACATAAATGTTAAAACTACCCATAGTGTGACTCCAAATACCATTACTAAACAGAAGAGTTTTGCATTTGGGGAAACACTTGGTCCTCCTGCTTTGGGTAGCTAGTTTTAGTGCTGAGTCCTAGAGGAATTATGCCCAAGAATAATATGTTTGTTTATTTTTTACTTGAGATATGAGATGAAAAATCTTCTTCCAAATGATTCTTTTGTATTTTTCTCTTTTTATTACTTGTATTTTTTATTGTAATAAAATAGTCATAACATAAAACTTACCCTTTTAACCATTTCTGACTGTACAGTTGAGTGGCATTGAGTACGTTCATGTTATTGTGCAAACATCATCACTGTCCATCTCCAGGACTTTTCATCATCCCAGACTGACACTTTATACCCACCAAACTCTGATTCTGCCTTCCTCCTGCCCCTGGTAACTGCTACTGTATTTTCTTTCTCTATGAATTTGACTATTCTAGGTATCTTATATAAGTGGAATCATATAATATTTGATCTTTTGTAATAGCTTCAGCATAATGTCTGCAAGGTTCATCCGTGTTATAGTGTGTGTAGCATTATTTCTTTTTAGAATAGCCATGCTAATTGATAGGAAGTAGTATTGCACTATGATTTTGAATGATTAGTGACACTGAGAATTTTTTAATGTGCTTATTAACCATTTGTATGTCTTTGGAGAAATATCTATTAAAAATTTTTGCCCATTTTTTTGAATTGGGTTGTTAATTTGCTTTTATTACTTTGTAATAAAAACAAAGAATTAATGTTACAAGCAAGATTCAAATGGCAACAGGCAAGTTGGGTTTCAAAGCAAGGACCCTTGATAAAACCCTTAGATGAGTTTTTAAGTGGAAGCAGGAAATTACATCTGTATTACCACAAACTGATGAAGTCTCGGGCATATTCAGACAAAATTAAGAAGTGTGTTACACTTTTATCTCAACAAAACCTATGCATTTCTTTGTAAGGTCTTCCTACCCTTCCAATACCCTTGTCCTGGAGTGTAGGAAAAGTCAGGTTTTGTTTTGTTTGTTACACTTCTGAATTGGTCCCTAAGGGATAGTGTTTGCTGCAAGCAAACAGATGATTCATTATGAGGAAAATCAATTTCTACCCAACTCCTTATCTCCAGTGCTCCCTCTGCTTATCACCTGAGTATCTAAGAAGAATCTTTAACCAACCGTCTTTGAATAGAAATGTTACACAGAGTAGTTGATGGGAGCAGCAACTCAATGGGACATCAGACCTCCATCAGGGGCTTAGATGTAAACACACATTTTATTCTCTGGGTAGCACATTTTCTTAATTTTCTTCAAAGTCTTTTTTTCTTTCTTTCTTTCTTATAGACCCTATAGTTAATATTCTCAATCAACCTAAAAACAATTGAAATAGTAAAAAATAGAGAGTGAAAGAACAGACTTTAGAGCCAGACCAGTTCAACTACTTACTAGATTAGGCACCTTAACAAGTCCACAAACCCCTCTGTACCTCAGTTTTCTCATCTGTGAAATGTACCTCAGTTGGTTCTAGAGAGGATTAATTTATTTTTTATTTTATTAAAAAGAAAATATATTTTTTTACTTTTTATAGAGATTGCTATTAGTTAATAACATTATATATGTTTCAAGTGTACATTATAATTCTACATTTGTATATGATATAAGGTGCTTACAACCAAAAGTCTAATTTTCACCCATCAGTATATATTTGAGCCCCTTTACCCATTTCACCCTCTCCCCACCCACTTTCCCTTTTTGTAACACCAGTCTATTGTCTGTATATATGAGTTTTTGTTTTGTTTCCTTTGTGTTTTATATTCTACATATGATTAAAACAAGATGTGCTTTTTATGCTTTTCCATCTGACCTATTTTATTTAACATAATGGTCTCAAGATTTACCCATGTTGTCCTAAATAGCAATATTTCAACTGTTTATGGCTGAGTAGTAGTCCATTGTTCATGTATGCAACATTTTCTTTATCCAGTTATCTGTCAATGGACTCTTAGGTTGTTTCCATATCTTGGCTATTATAAATAATGCTGCAGTGAACATAGGGAGGTATAAATCTTTTTGAATTAGTGTTTTCATATTGTTTGGATAAACACCAAGAGGAATTGTTGGATCATATGGTAGCTGTACTCATAAATTTTTGAGGAATCTCCATACTGATTTTCATAGTGGCTGCACCACTCTACAATCCTACCAACAGTGTATGATGGTTCCTTTTTCTCCACATCCTCACCAACACATGTTATTTCTTGTCTTTTTGAAAATAGCCATTAAAATAAGTATTAGGTGATATCTCATTGTATTCTGGATTTGCATTTTCCTAGTAATTAGTGATGTTGAGCATTTTTTCATGCACCTGTTAGCTATCAGTCTGTCTTCCTTGGAAAAGGATCTGTTCAGATCCTCTGTCAATGTCTTAATTAATTCATTTGTATGCTTTTCAGTTCTATGAGTTCTTTTTTTTTTCTTTTTTTCTTTTTTTCTCCTCACCTGAGGACACTTTTGCATTCATCTCCAGATAGAGTGAGAGGGGGAGAGGGAGGAAGAGAGCGAGAGAAACATCGATGTGAGAGAGACACACCAACTGGCTGCCACCCACACAACCCCAACCGGAGCCAGGGACAAACTGCAACCAAGGCACATGCCCTTAGTGGGAACTGAACCCGGATCTCTCTGGACCACAGGCCGATGCTCCAACCGCTGAGCCAAACCAGCCAGGGCTATGAGTTCTTTATATATTTTGGATATTAATCTGTTATTGGAAATTATCATTTGTAAATATCTTCTCTTATTCAGTTGTTTGCCTTTTTGTTTTATTTATGGTTTTCTTTGTGGTTCAGAAGCTTTTTAATTTTATGTAGTCCCATTGAAAGATGGCTGGCATAAAGAGCAACAAAATTTTGTATCTTGTTTCATTTATATTTAAATTTAAAACTGATGTTAGATTTGGTTATTGGAAAATACTTTATTAGGTATAATTGGAATAGATTGATAAGTCAATCTACATTTTAAACTGTAAATTTCATTAAATAAAAATACAGATCAAGTATTTCTAATGAAAACTTAGCTTGAAGTTGAGATGTATTATAAGTATAAAATACACGCATCTTAAAATAATTGAAGATATCTCAATAAATTTTATATTGCTTACATGTTGAAATAATATTTTGGATATATTTAGGTAAGTATATTAAAATTTACTTCACCTGCTTTCTTAATGTAAGTACTAGAACATTTTATTATAGATGTGGTTCACAACATATTTTTGTTTAATAATATTATTCTACATAAGAGGTCTTGATATTTTTATTATGTTGAAATGAAGAAATCCTTTTAATTAAATCCTTTTAATCAAAAGCTACAAAAGAAATAAAAACTTGTTTTTTGTAAAATAATGACAGTAAGCATAGAAAGAGAAAATAAAAATAAAATTAGGAAAAATAATGTACAAGAGTCACATCCAAGATTTAAAAATAGACAAATCATTAAAGGATATAAGTCAGCAATTTAGAGCAAAATAACAGAGCATTAGAAATACTGATAAATACATAGAGAGGTTTATAACCTCACAATTAAAAAATAAAAATACAAGATAGCATTAAAAACTGTTGATAATGAGAAAATGAGAGAAGGAAAAAGCAGAGAGAGAGAAAATAAGTTAAGGAACATATTCATGGCAACTCCTAACCCTTTCAGGGGCAAAATTGATTATATCTATAGAAATTATAATTGCACTTACATTTTAAACAATAAATTCCACATGTAGTAATTTGTCATAGGGTTATACTTTAAAAATACACTCACGTATACCAGGATATGGTTGTCAATATTGCATATAATAGCAAAATAAAGTATAAGAATGTAAAATTAAAGAAGCAGAAATTATTTAAATAAATGTAGGTAAATGTTTTTGCGTGTTCGTGCACATGTGTGCATATATATAATACAATAATATACAATGAACAAGTTAGACATTTTGGGCTGATGGGAAAATGCATCCAAAGTATATAATGAAAAAAACTAATAAATAAAATGTTTATAGTATAGTGTACTATATACTGAAAGAATACACTATATAAAAAAGCTATGTTCATATCAAAAGATGTGAACTAATATATGCATTTATTTATGTATTTTTACAAAATGCAAAAATTATTAACACTGGGTACATTTGACAAGAAGGACAGAGACATTGGAAGGGAATATGACATTTTCATTTTATACATCATTATACATTTAGTTTTCAAAATAATTAATACTGATTATTTGGGGAGTTGGGCCTTTTATTTTTCTCTTCTTAATTTTATATCCAAATTTTTTTTAACAATATAAGTCTTTATAAAACTTCCTATAATCTTCATTTGGTGAAAAGTAATAATGTTGCCAGTTTATTGATAACCACATGATTTGTCTTTTAGTCTTCCTTAAATATATAAATACCATTATTTCCTTGTATATTATAAAATAGGATCATTTTATATGGGCTTTGTGTTCTAGTTATATTTTCTTACCTTTAGTAAAATCCAGTGTTATCTGCTTCATGTCAGCCTACAGAGTTTTAAAAAATATACTCATCATTCTTATGTTCTTCAAATCTGATGATATTTTTAAAATATTTATTTTTTGATAAAGCAGAATTTTTAGGTTATATTGCAAAGATTGTTTTACTGTAGATAGTAAAAGAAGTCTGTAATACAAATTAAAATTTTTCTGATCATTGTGGGATTATCCCCTTTAAAGATAAATAAATGGATATTGTAAAGAAAATGGAATTTCAGCTCGGCTTGTGTGGCTCAGTGGTTGAGCGTCGACCCATGCACCAAGAGGTTGCTAGTTTGATTCCTGGTCAGGGCACTTGTCCAGGTTGTAGGCCAAATCCCCAGTGGGGGGCATGCAGGAGACAGCCAATCAATGTTCTCTCTCATTGATGTTTCTATCTCTCTCTCTCTCTAAAATCAATAAAGAAAAATTAATTTAAAAAATTACAAATCTCTGAGATTGCTGTACCTCTCAGCTTAAAAAAAAAAGAGAGAGAGAAAAGAAAATGGACTTTCATATTTATGAATTTTAAAAAGATTTCTAAATAGCCAAGAAAACTTAAAAATTTGCAGAAATGTGGCATTCTCAGTTTAATTGGTAGAGTGTAGATATCAGCAAATATTTCCTGAATTGTTAATTTAACTAATATGTTCTAGTGGCATTATTGCAACCTGATTTATACAAAGTTGTTCAAAGGGAATTGTTTTAATAATAGTCTATAAACATAAAGGAAGTGTGTATTGGGACTTTAATAGCATGAGTTCTGAATATCAAACAAAATATAAATAGAGGGTTTAAATGGATATCTGTTTAATTCTAGGATTAAAGCTCTAAGATTGAATTATTGAAAGTAAGTAGACTGAAAGGGGTAAATTGGAGGGTAATAACATACATTTAATCGATATTAATGAAAAAATAAATAATAGAATATCAAAAGAGCAAGATCTAGATTCTGTAAAATATTCTAAAATAGCTTTGCAGCAATATTGAATGGGAAACTGAATTTATTTTCTAATATGATAGCAATATCATGCAGGATAGAAATAGAACTGGACCATCCAAATTTAATAACATGAATAGCATTATTATTGAGACAATAATATTGAATCATGCTAGTTTCTGCTTTTATTATTGTTTAGGCACAGATATCTCTAATGTGTTGTGAATTCAGGGAAATTTTATTCTCATCTAGGTTCTAAGGAAAATGTTTAGAATTATAAAAGACTTGTTTCCCAGGTTTAATCACACTTAATTTGATACTTCTCTTTTTCCAATTCACTTAACAGCTGCATTCAAACAGATGATATCTGTTTATAAATCCGTTCACTAAAATGTGCTTTTCTCTGCAGTCACTTCAATAAAAACAGTGTAGTCTATTGCACAGCTAAATTGGTGTATGAAAAGAACTGCTACTTTCATATACATTTCTTTCTGTCTACCTGAAAAGCCAGATCAAAGCCTTTTACATTATGTGATATTGCTGCCCCTCGGGGCAGAGCAATAAACACCTTGAAATTTCATCTCTGTTAAGTTAGTGATATAAATGTCAATTTGCTTTAGCTAAAGCAGACTTTTGAAATCAATGACTAGCAGGGATTACTGTCAGAAGAAAGTATATCTTGCTAGTTCTTGTAAGTAAGTAGTCAATTGTAGAAAACGTTAAGTGAATTGAATGCATCATTCTCAAAATGTTGTCAGTAAAATTTTATAATTTTCTATTGACTGCTTTCCAGTTGGTGTTGCTGATATTAAGTTACAAGATATAGAGTCTTTTTGAGCTCCTGGTATGTTTATCTACTCTCAACATAGAACCTCAATTTTCTCAGCTTGAATGTTTCCATTTACTTGTAGCCATCTTAAGAGGAGGAAAATGAAAATAAAAAACATATAACAGAAATGATTTAGGAACCATGCCATCAAAGGATATCCATGCATGCATGCGATTGCCAATCTGAATTTTATAGCACAGGTTGAACAAAAATGTCTATAAAGACATAATTTTATTTATTTTATTTTTTAAATTACAGTTGGCATATAATATTATTTTATATTAGCTTCAGGAGTGCAGCATAATGGTTAGACATTTATATAATTTACAAAGTGATCTCCCCAATAAATCTAATACCCACATGACACATACATAGTTATTACAATATTATTGACTATATTCCCTATACTGTACTCTACATCCCTATGTCTATTTTGTAACTACCAGTTTGTACTTCTTAATCCTTTATCTTTTTCACCTAGCTCCCCAATCCCACTCCCACCTGGCAACCATCAGTTTGTTTTCTGTATCTCTGAGTCTGTTTCTGTTTTATTTGTTCATTTATTTTGTTTTTTTAGATCCCACATATAAGTGAAATAATATGGTGTTTGTCTTTCTCTGTCTGACATATTTTACGTAGTATAATGCCAATCCATGTTGTCACAAATGGTAATATTTCATTCTTTTTTATGGCTGAGTAATATCCCATTGTATACATGTGCAACCTCTTCTTTATTCAATCATCTGTTCATGGGCACTTGGGTTGCTTTTATATCTTGGCTATTTTAAATAATGCTGTAATGAACATAGGGATGCATGTCTTTTCAAATTAGTATTTTGAATTTCTTTGGATAAATACCTAGAAGTGAAATTGCTGCTTGATCTTAAGGTAGTTTTACTTTTAATTTTTTGACGAAACTTCATACTGTTTTCCATAGTGGCTGCACCAATCTATAATCCAATCAATAATGCACAAGGGTCCCCTTTTCTCCACATCTTTGCCAACACTTGTTGATTTATTGATGATAACCATTCTGACAGGTGTGAGGTGATATCTCATTGTGATTTTAATTTGCATTTCGCTGATGATTAGTGACATGGAACATCCTTTCATAGGTCTGTTGGCCGTCTGGATGTCCTCTTTGGAGAAATGTCTATTTAGATCCTCTGCCCATTTTTTAAGTGGATTGTTTGCTTTTTTGGTGTTAAGTTGTATGAGTTATTTATACATTTTGGATATTAACCTCTTATCAGATGTATCACTGGCAAATATCTCCTCCCAATTAATAGGTTGTCTTCTCATTTTTTTTGATGGTTTCTTTGCTGTGCAGAAAATTTCTGATATAATCCTATTCGCTTATGGTTTATTTTTCCTTTTATATCCCTTGCCTGGGAGATATATTAAAAAAAATTACCAAGAGCGATGGCAGAGAGTTTACTGCTTATGTTTTCTTCAAGGAATTTTAGGGTTTTAGGTCTTATTGAAATATTTAATTCATTTGATTTTATTATTGTATATGGTGTAAGGAGGTTGTCTAGTTTCATTTCTTTGCATGTATCTGTCCACTTTTTCCAGCACTATTTATTGAATACTGTATTTATCCCATTGTATATTCTTGCCTCTTTATCATATTTTAATTGATCATATAGGTGTGGATTTATTTCTGGGCTCTCTATTCTGTTCAATTGATCTGTGTATATATAAAGATAAAATTTTAAATTTGTCAAAGAATGTACATTTCAGGAAAGAATAGCAAAGATTGACTTTTAAAATTTTTATAAATGAAGTTATTTAAAGAAAGGGTTTCTATTATAGAACAGACATATTTTTATGAAATTATACAAATAATTTTAGAACTGGAGTACTATAGTAATGTCCAAGGTTAGCTACAGCCCTATCCTATATCCTACTTTATTTAATTGTACAAGTGAAAAGTGTATTGTTGTAGTCCTTTTCTTGTTTGTTTGTTTGTTTATTTATTTATTATTTATATTTATTTATTTATTTATTTAGTACTTCCTTCATTGAGACAGTTGACATATAAAAATCCCACTGGATCTAAGTTACCAAAGGAAAATCTATTTGGTAAAAGTAGGACCTAATGGCCTAGGTAAATAATTTAAGACCTTTGAATATTCAAGAGGACTGTTTCCTAAATATTACTCATTATAGGAGTTGATGACATGGAAGGCAAAGTCTTTTTTTCTTCTAAAATTCTCTACCATTTATATTTTTTAGCCTTTATTTCATATAAGGTGAAGAACAGATTTGACCTAGATAATATAGAATTGATTGAAGTTATTCAGCATTAAACACTAAATAGATACAAAAAACTTACATTCTATTTGTAGTCCTCCAGGAACTATATCAATATCAATCTGGATTCAGTCAGGATAAAAGAAGCCACTCTCTATAAATATAGAATTAAGTCTTTACGTGACTTTTCAATTTTCTACTAGTAAGTGATACAAGGTTCAACTCTTTCTTTAGTGGAGAGGTTATAGGAAATTCCTCATGAAGTCATGCATGTGATTTGAAAAGGCATATATATATATATATATATATATATATATATATATATATACACACACACACACACACACACACATACACACACACACACACATATATACACACACTATGAGGAATCTGACCTACTTATGAATATAACATACTTGTTTTTTATGGAATTCCTTGAGCTTGATTTCATATCAAACTTCCATTTGAATATAGAATGTTGCTGTGAACATCCAAATTTATGACTTGGTACATCAGAAAACACCCATTTCAGAATGGGATTCTTAGATCACATAATAACTTGATAGCTCATAGTCAACCATATAATCATTTTCCAGGGCACAGTATTAAGTCAGAAGTGTTTCATCAATGGAGAGGAGTTACATAGAGAAAATGTACAAGGCTTAGCTATAAAATCATAAGGATTAACTCTTGTGATTACAAAAATCATACATTATATTTGTCTGCCACATACACTTCAAACATCATTGGCTCTACCACATTCCACCAACATCCTTGTTTGTCCCACCAATATTTTTTGTACCTATTTGTATTCATTTGTTTTTAATATAATCATAGTGTGTAACAATAATTCAAAGTCTCAGTGTATCACACCAACAAACATGTCTTATTTTATGTGTGTGCAGGTGAATTGTAGTTTAATTAAGGCTGAGCCAGGTGTAGTGGATTTTCTTGAATCTGTCAGATGGGTGGGCTTAGCCTCTAGGAGCTAATAGGGTTCACTTCTGTTCTCCAAGGCTTCAAGGTGGATTCTTTTGGAAGGCTCTGCACCAGCCTTGGCTCTAAGCTGGCTGACTGGATTTATGTTACTGTGGTAGGAAGAGTAATACCTCACCAAAGATATCCACACCTTAATCCCCAGACCTGTGATGACGTGACTTTACATGGCAAAAGTGACTGTGCTAATATGATTAAAGCTATTAACTTTGAGATGGGAAAATTATCCTGGATTAACTGGGTAGTCCCAGTCTAATGACCTGAATTCTTAAATCTGGAGAATTTTTTCTGGCTATGTTAGAGTTATGAGACAGAAATAAGGAGGAGGAGAACTTCAAAGCATGCAAGGGACTCATTCCACATTACCGGCTTAGAAGAGGAAGAAAGGGAGACACAAGCTAAGGAATTCAAGTACTTTCTAAAAAATTAGGAATGTCCCTCAGTTGGCAGTAAACAAGGAAAGGGAGATCTCAGTCCTACAACCACAAGGAACTGAATTCTGGCTACTGCCTGTGACTATACAAATATATATATATGTCTTCCCTTAGAGCCTCCAAAAAGAAATGCAACCCTGGATGTGAGAACATAATGAGGGAAGTGATTGGGCTTTGTACTGAGCTGCTCAAAAAGGGGAACTAGCTAGCCTGTAGCCAGGGCTTCAGAATTGTCAAGACAGTGTTGGAAAAAAAAAAAAAAAAAGCAAAAAACTCTATCACATCATGAAACACTTGTAAGTGAATTTTACCAATAATGGGCCTAGAAAAAATAACCAAGTATCACAAGATTGTATTGTACATGATAAATGATAGATGAGTGCTCTTGGCAATATGAATTTTAATAGTGAATAATAGTTTTTTATTGATTTTTTAGAGAGAGATAGAAACATTGATTGGCTGCCTCCTACACATCCCTCACTAGGAATTGAGCCTGCAATGTAGGCATGTGTCCTGACCAGGAATTGAACCAGGACCTCTCAGTCCATGGGATGCTGCTCAATTCACTGAGCCACACCAGCTGGGCCTTTCTTTGTATTTCTTTAAATTTATTTTTTATTGAATTTATTGGGATGACATTGGTTAATAAGATTATATAGGTTTCAGGTGAAAATTCTACAGTATATCATCTGTATATTGTGTTGTGTGTTCACCACCCCAAGTTAAATCTCCTTCCATCACCATTTATCCTCCCTTTACCCTCTTCTACCTACCCTCACCCCCTTTCACTCTGGCAATCACCATACTGTTATCTGTGTCCATGAGTCTTTCATTTTTTTCTTTGATTAATTCTTTCACCCTTCTCACCCAGCCCCTCAACTCTGACAGCTGTCTGTCTGTTCACTGTATCCATGAGTCTGTCTCTACTTTGTTTGTTTAAGGCAGACTGGTGCAGCAGTATGGAGTTTCCTCAAAAAATTGAAAATGGAACTGCCTTATGAGCTAGCAATTCCACTTCTGGGAATATATCCAATGAAACCCAAAACACTAATTCAAAAGAATATATACAACCTATGTCCATTGCAGTGTTACTTATAATGGCTGAGATTTGACAGCAGCCCAAATGCCCATCAGTAGATGAAAGGATAAAAAAACTGTGGTACATTTACACAATGGAATACTACTCAGCCATTAAAAAAAAAAAAAAAAAAAAAAAGGAAATCTTACCTTTTGCAACAACATAGATGGACCTGGAGAGTATTAAGCCAATCAGAGAAAGACAAATGCCACATGATTTCACTTATATATGGTTTGTGCTCTTTAAAACTTAATCTTAATACGGGCTTTGAAAAGGTATTTAATATTTATTTATGTGGATAATACAACAGAACTATTATTAGAAAAAATTGAAATGGGAAAGCAGAGCAATGAGAATCCCTTCATCTTCACTTGGGATGTCCATAGTTCTTACAGCTAAGCAAACTTATTAAATTATTGCCTGTTATATCCTTGGAAATCAGAGACAAATTACTGAAGCTACAGAATAGAAAAATACTTTTTTTATAATTTTTATCAGCTATTTCTTATGTTTTTCAGTAACAGAAACAATTTAGTCACCTGTAATCTGAAAAGGAATAAGATATGGGTTGTTGTTTTTTTCATCTTTATTTTTGAGAGTATTACAGATGCCCCCCCTTTTATCCTCTATTGCCCTCTTCCTTCTGGTTTCTGTCCCTCAGGCCTTCACCAACCTATTGTCTGTGTCTGTGGGTAATGCATATATGTATGTAAATTCTTTGGTTAATCTTTTCCCACCCCCGCTTTCCCCTTCCCTCTGAGGTTCATCAGTCTGTTCCATGTTTCCATGCCTCTGTTTCTATTTTATTTATCAGTTTATTTTGTTCATTAGATTCCACATATAAGTGAGATCATGGATACTTGTCATTCTCTGAGTGCCTTATTTCACTTAACGTGATACTGTCCAAGTCCCTCCATGCTGTCTCAAAGGGTATAATATGTACCACTTTTTTACAACTGCATAGTATTCCATTGTGTATATGTACCACAGCTTTTTTATCCACTCATTTACTCATGGGCACTTGGGCTGTTTTCAGATCATGGCTATTGTAAATAGCCCTGCTATAAACATAGGGATGCATATATTCTTTCTGATTGATGTTTCTGGATTCTTAGGACATATTCCTAGGAGTGGGATCATACAGAGATCCTTTCACCTTGTGGTCAGCATTCCACATTAAGTGATCAGGTAATCATGTTATCTTTAGATCTAGGAAAAGCTAATCCTCTCTTAGCAAAGAACTATTTATTTCTTCCATTTCAGTACCAGCCAGACAACAAGCTTTCTTTCTGTTTTCCTCAATTCCTGAGTAGTGTTTATTTAGTAAATTTCTGGCTCCTGAGCATTTTTTTTTTTGAGCTTCTGCCTATATTTCAAATTTTTAATCCCATATTTCTGAGTGTTCAGAAATATGTTCAGAAGCAGAATGGTTCTGAATATGTTCAGAAATGTCACATTTCTAAAGAGAATTGTTTTATTTTGTAGAGTCTTACATTTTTCTGTATTTATACCTGTTTACTGTATCAAATGCTATTGGAGGTAGGGATGAGACAGACAAATTTAAATACATATATTACAGCATCTTCTGTATACCTGTCATAGACATAGCGTGTCCTGCTTAAAGTTACTTTAACATCAGTAATGTAAAAAAAAATAATCAGAAAAGAAAAAAGTTTTAAAAATACTCTTATATAAATGTTTGTTATCCCCCCACCAATATAAACATGGATGTGTGTGGAAATGCTTTCATTTTAATCTGGATAAATATAAAATATCTTTTTAAAAATAGTAATACAAAAATAAAGAATGCTTCAATATGAATATCAGATACAGTTGTCAGATTAGATGAGTCACAGTAGCAACCATAGCCAATAGATTTTGGATGATGTATTCCCAAACTTAAGCTCATCCCCATTGTGGAGCCAACACTGATTATCTTAGCCAATGATTTCAATAATTACAGCTTCAGTGATTAGATAAATACTATTGTAGAGATAAACAAATCACATTCTCTTAGAACTGATGCCATTGTACATTTATTTGATTCAAATCAATAACCTTCTGATTATGATTTGGCATTCCATGTAGGTCCGCCTATTTATATAGCTGGTTCATATACTATGGCACAGTATAGTTGGTATTCTGTTTTGATATACCAATATTCAGATTTCTTTATGTAAGTATCCCTCTGTTAAAAGGTCCATTCTTGTTTTGATAAAATTGGGTTTCTGACTCTTCAACATGAGGACTATAACTAGAATTGTGGTTATATGATAAAATCACCAGGGCAAATGTGTCTTGGATGCGAGCCATCTATTACTTCCTGCTTCTCAATACAAAACTAATATGCACCACACTCTTGCCTTCCTCCAGTTCACTCTCTTCACTTTCAGGGTAGACATATCTTGGTAACTCTACCTACAGAGATGAGCTCTTATAAGGGAGAGATTACTTTCCCTCAAGGTGATTTATGTAAACTATGTTCACGAGCTCTTCTACTTAAATGTTACTTGGAAACAAATTTTCTACAGCTGCTGCAATACTTTCTCCCAATTCAATTAAATATATACTTGGATGTAGCAGATAAGCTATATATCTACAGGCTCTACAGGCAATAGTTCTCAGCCTTATTCCTGGAGTAATCATTGGAGGCTTTGAGCAAACAGCCCAGGTTTTGGCTATGTAAGCTATGACTTATTTGTACAATTTCAATTTATTTGCAATCAGAGTCTGACAGGGTGTCAAAATTCTAGGCAAATTTTTAAAAATCACAGCCAAATTCTGTGATAGCAAATTGTATTGCCAGAAGAATTGACATATCTACTATATGATTTATCTGTGTCCTGTTCTTCCTTTTGCTAACCTTTGTCATCTGTGAAATAATTTTTTATCTATGAAGTAAAAATTACCATTCTTGAGGAGTATAAGCAGTAGTGTTCTGGTAAATAATTAATAAGCAATTGGGGGTGTTTTTAAAAAGGAAAGAAAAAAAGAGATCCAGTTTGTAATGTTTGACAATTTTTGTTGGACAAACACTCCTCCTAGAGCAGAATCCAAGCTACTAACCAGCCATCATTGAATGTGGAGTTACAAAGAGATGTGTACAAAACAGTCTCATAAATCAGAGGCATTTGACTCCAGCACATAAGTGAATAGATAAGTTTAATATGGAACTGGGTGTATTTTTTAATCAGGAAAAAATAAAAGAACCGAAGCTTAACATTCCATAAAGAGATTATTAAGACCCAAATATGGGGATATTAGATTTATATAAATTGATTTGGATCAGAAGTAATATATTAGAATATTTAGCCCTGGCTCATTCATTTTTTCTGCTGAACAAAGTTCTAAGGTATATAGAGATTGGTCTCAATTGTAGGGCTGGTTAGTTGACAAAGCTTGAACTATAGTTAATTTTCTATATGCCTACAGTGAAAAAAAATGGACTGAAAAAAATGTATAAAGATTCAACAGAAGTTAAAGAGATTTTTGTTGTTGTTAATCCTCACCCGAAGATATTTTCAATTGACTTTTTAGAGTGGGATAGAGAGAGAGACACACACATTGATTGGTTGCCTCCTACACAGCCATGATCAGGAATCAAACCTGCAACCTAGGTATGTGCCTTTGACTGGTAATCGAACTCGAGACCCTTTTGTCTGCAAGCCAACACTCTTTAACTGCTGAGCCAAACTGACCAGGGAAAGAGATATTTTTAAATGTATTTTTCTGAGGTTCCAAATTCAGTGACCTCTTTCTTTTAAGACTAATAATTGTAGTTTCTGAGAGACTAAAAAGCTATTCAATTATAAACAAGGTGAAGAATCCTGTTCCATGTAATATAAAGTAAGCACAATCTTTCATCTCTCCCCTTGAATACAGCTATAAAACCTGTACAGAATGCATGGGACAGCTACTTGAGGTCTCTGAAAAGTAAACACTCTCAAGTACATTCAGGAATAAGACTGAAATTCAAAGTATCACCCAAATGGACAAGTTCGTCATTTCCCCCACCTGGTATACCCTGACCTGGACTCAGTAATCTCCAAACGTGGAAGTGGCCATGGTCCTGACCAGGTGCACTCACGAATAAGCCCTCTAGTTCTTGCTGGAGGAGAGGAGAAGGGTCTTCTAAGATTCAGTGACCAAGTGGGAGGAATCCCCAATTGTTTACTTAATTCTCCATTTCCTGTATCTTACCACCCAAACAAGTGTATGGTGTAGCTGTAGTAACAGCATGGAAAGTAGGCAGCTGCAGTATCTTAAGTCGAAGGTGGGAACTTCCTCTGATCAGAAGACCATGATAGGGAAAATTTCTGTTACTGTTGTTTCTCTCTCTCTCCTCCTTCCTTCCTCAGCCCCTCCCTCCTCTTCCTCTTGTCTCTTGCATTACCAGAACAGATGTGGGACGTTCATGGCAGAGCCAGGTAAATAAAGCCCACACTTCTGTCACAGGATGGATGAGGAAGCTCCAGGGTACCACAAAATAGGGAGCAGATTGTGGAGAGTGGTAAACTTGGGAAAGCAACCTCATAGTTGATTATGACCTCACCTCTGAGACGTGCATTTATAAATCTGATCTAAACAGCACAGAGACTGGAAACTGAACCATGAGCTAAACCACTGCCATGGTCCCAGATTAGACAGTGAGTGAAGCACAGACAAGACAGCTCTAAATAGCCCTGCACAGATTTGAAAACAACACTTACACTGAAGCCGTGACCTGCAGAATTTACAGTCTTAACCAAGCAGGTTGGTTTTCTGTCAAAACACCACAAATACCAACATGCTCTATAGAATTTAAATAAGACACAGTCTCATAATATACTTTCAAAAATGAAGAGCAGACAGTCCAGTCTTTTGCATAAAAAGAATCACAAAAATTGCAACTTACATAGGAAAAGATGCCTAACATATCAAATTTGAGACAACAGAAATGTTACATATATTTGAGAAAAACTTTAAAGGAGCTCCTTGTAAACATATTCCAACAAATAAAGACAGACTTCCTTTTTGTTTATTTTTTTTTCTTTATTGATTTTAGAGAGAGAGGAAGGGAGAGGGAGAGAGAGACAGAAACATCAATTGGCCGCTTCCTGTATGCCCCCCCCCCCGGGGATTTAGCCCACAACCTGGGCATATGCCCTGATGGGAAATTGAACCGATGACCTCTTGGTGCATAGGTAAACATTCCACCATTGAGCCACACCAGCTGAGCAAGACAGACATCCTTGAATTCAATGAAAAGACAGAAATTCTCAGTAAAATAATAAATAATATAAAGAATGGAAAAACTTTTACAAAATCAAATGGAAATTTTATGACTAAAAAAATAAGTACCAAAAAAACCCAAAACTCCCTCACTGTTTTAGTTTCAATAGCAGGATTGAGATGACAAAGGTAAGAAGAGTCAGTAAACTTAAAGATAAGTCTATAGAAAGCTGTCTGATCTGACCAAAAGGTAAAATTGAAAAAAATGAACAGTATATCAGGTTTCTTTCAGAGGCTACTCCTCATAGAAGTTGAGAAAGATTTCAATAGAAAAATAAAAAAAGTAAAAAGACAAAAGCTGGAAACCCCCCCCCCAATGTAACAAAATACATATATGTATGGATTCAAGAAAATCCCTGAACTCCAACCAGTATATATGCAAAGAAATCGACATTGAGATACATCACAAACTGCTGAAAGTTAAAGGCGAAGAAAAATACTATGTAGAGAAAAATGACAAACTACTTGCAGGCTAACAACATCAACTTAAATGACGGTATATTTCTCATTAAAGACTACAGAGACCAGAAAAAAGTAGCACAATATGTTTAAAGAGGTAAAGTAAATAAACTGTCAACTGTCAACCCAGAAATCCAATAAAAACATCTTTCAAGAATGAAAGTGAAATAAATATATTCTCAGATAAAAGAAAATTATGGGAATTCATTGTAAGAAAACAAGTTTTTTAAAAATTGTTATACAAAGTTCTTCAAGCAGAAGTAAAATTATATCAAATGACAAAGAAGACTTTAGCTCAAATAAAAATATTAAGAATAAGAGAGATATTATATAACAAAAAAGAAGTCAATTCACTAAAAAGACATAACAATCTAAAATGTGTATGCACCTAACAAAAGTACTTCAAAATACAGGCTGTAAATATGGACTTACAGGGAGACAAATCCACTAGTATAACAGGAGGCTCCAACTTTCTTCTTGTAGTAATTGACAGAACTAGGCGAGAAAACATGAACAATGTAGAATGGACAACACCATAAATCAACTGGATCTAATTGACATTTGTAGAATAGTTAACCCAAAAACAGTGGGTTCCTTTTCTTTATCCATCCATCCATCAATGAGCGCTTAGGTTGTTTCCATATCTTGGCTATTATAAATAATGCTGCAGTGCACATACCTTTTCAAATGAGTGTCTTCTTATCTTTGGGTAAATACCCAGAAGTGGAATAGCTGGATCATATAGTAGTTCTCTTCTTAAATTTTTAAGGAATCTCTATATTGTTTTTCATAGTGATTACACCAGTTTACATTCCTCTCAACAATGTATGCAATGGTGGCCATTTTTTTCTACATCTTGTCCACACTTATTTCTTGTCTTTTTTATAATAGCCACCATAACAGGTGTGAGGAGATATCTCATTGTGGTTTTGATTTGCATTTCATTGATTAATGATGTTGAACATCTTTTCCTGTGCCTGTTGGCCATCTGTATGTCTTCTTTAGAAAAAAATGTCTATTTAGATCTGCTCATTTTTTAAAAAATTATATTTTTCAATTACAGTTTATGTTCAATATTATTTTGTATTAGTTTCAGGTGTACAGCATAGTGGTTAGCCAATCAGATACTTGACAAAGTGATACCCCCAATATTTCAAGTACCCACCTGGCACCATACATAATTATTACAATATTATTGACTATATTTCCTAAGCTGTACTTTACATCCCCATGACTATTTTGTAACTAACAATCCATATGTTTCAATCCCTTCACCTTTCTCAAAAAATTAAAAATAGAACTACCATATGATCCAGCAATTCCACTACTGGATTTATGTCCAACAAATTGAGATCAGGATCTCAAAGAGCTATATGCATTTTCATATTCATTGAAGCATTATCCACAATATCCAAGATGTGGGAACAGCCTAAAGGTTCAACAAGAGATGAATGAATGAAAAATATTTGCTATTTACAAACAATGGAATATTAGTCTTAAAAAAGAAGAAAATCCTGCTAATATGTAGCAACATGTATAAACTTTGAGGACATTATGTTAAGTGAAATTAGCCAGTCACAGAAGTATGAATACAGCGTGATTCTACAAGGTACCTACAAAAGTCAAACATATAGAGACCATTGAATGGCAGTGGCCAGGGACTTGGGGATGGGAAATGGACAGTTGCTGTTGAATGGGTATAAAGTTTCAGTTATGCAAGATGAATAAGTTGTAGAGATTGGCCGTACAATGTTGTGCCTATAGTTAATAATATTATATCGTACTCTTAGAAAATTGTTAAGAAGTTAAATTAAGTGTTCTTATTATAATAGAAACAGATAATTTAAAATAAAAAATAAATTTTAAAAAACTTGTGATATAAAAAAGAATATAATGAACAGCTATTGCATAATAATTCTAAACAGTTGTCTTCATTTTAGTAATTTGACTTTCTTAGGTTTCTTTTTTTTATCTTGAGAGTATTACAGATGTCCCCTCTTTTTCTCCCCCATTGCCCCCTTCCACCTGGCTCCTGCCCCACCCCAGACTTTCACCACACTATTGTCTATGTCCATGAGTAATGCATATATGCATATAACTTCTTTGATTAATCTCTTCCCACCTCCCCCCTCCTTTCCCTCTGAGAATCCTCAGTCTGTTCTGTTTCCATTCCTCTGGTTCTATTTCATTCATCAGTTTATTGTGTTCATTCGATTACACATATAAGTGAGATCATGTGATACTTGTCTTTTTCTGACTAGCTTATTTCACTTAGCATAATACTCTCCAGGACCCTCCATGCTGTCTCAAAAGGTAAGAGAGATCCTTCCGTTTTACAGATGCATAGTATTCCATTATGTAAATGTACCACAGCTTTTTTATTGATTCGTCTACTGATGGGCACTTGGGCTGTTTTCAGATCTTAGCTGTTGTGAATAGTGCTGCTGTGAACATAGGGGTGCATATATATTATCTGATTGGTGTTTCAGGATTCTTAGGATATATTCCTAGAAGTGGGATCACTGGGTCAAACTGCTGTTCAACTTTTAATTTTTTGAGGAAATTCCATGTTGTTTTCTTTCTACTTTTTACTTTTTCAGTAAGATTACTCAAGTTTTCAAAGCCTGCAGTAGATAATTCAGAAATCAGATTTAAGTCATCCTTAGAGAACAGTTCATTTAATGCTAATTTAAAAATCATTCTACAGAATATGCCATTTGGTATAAGCAATTTTATTAGAGAAAGTCTATACTTTGATATAAGTTGTACCATGTCTGAAGCTACCAGAATTAATCTATTTTATGAAGACATTGGACAGTGTATTTAATTTAAATGGATATATAATTTACACTTTTAATTTTTAATGTTATCTTCTGTCAATCTAAATAATTTATAAAAGTAAAGTAGCTGAAGTCCAGTAAACTTATTATAGTTAGGAAATTCTGATTAATTATATCTATGAAACAGTGAAAAAGTATTGTACAAACTAGTTTATACTTACATTATTTTACTGATACAACTAGGGAAAAATTATATAGTCAAAATAGTCTAATTTAAATGATTCACTTTACTTGAAATATCATATTTTTTTATATTTGTAAAATAATATGAATACAAAAGTACATAAAACATGAAAAAAACAACAAAACTGTATACTCATGTAAACAAGCATAAACCTCTTTGTTAGAATTGCTGCCTAAACAGTAAAATTTTCCTTATAAAAACTAAACTTTATTCTAAAAATATATTCATATTCAAGTCTTTATAAACCAATTAACATGGGAACTCCTGAACAATTTGACTTTATACTTGATGCATTAACTTGCTCCCATTCTGTGTTATATTATACCATATTGACTAGATATTCCTAGATTATACACACAATGACAATTTTATAAGCAACTGAATAGGCTAATCATTGTCAAATTTAAATAGTTTCTATTGAGGGAGGAAGGCATAATTGTTTTTTTCACAGTACCATGCTTCACATAGAATAGACAGAGGAAAGTTTTCTTTTACAGCTTAAAACAGAATTAAATAAATCCCAAAAAAGGTAGAAATACAGCTTTTCCCCCCTAAATCCCAAATAGACAACTAATTAAAACTGAAAATTTAGGGGGAAAAATAAATCCTTTATAGAGTTAAAACAAAATCTCATAGGAGACTGAAATTTCTTATATGAGACTTGCTCATTGGTGTGGGACCACCCCAAGACCAATCTGAGCATAAGAGGTCTCATGAAAGCTAGCTTTTTTTATTTCTGTGGGCAAGTGGTACAGTATTGTGAGTGAGGCCCATGAAGGAAACCTCAGTGGACCCTTAAGAATGTTAAAGTACAGCCCTGGCCAGTTTGGCTCAGCGGTTAGAGCATCGGCCTGCCGACCAGAGAGTCCCGGGTTCAGTTCCTGCTAAGGGCACGTACCTCAGTTGCGGTTTGTCTCCGGCCCTGGTTGGGGTTGTGCGGGTGACAACCAATTGATGTGTCTTTCTCACATCGATGTTTCTCTCTCTCTCTTCCTCCCTCTCTCCCTCCTGCTCTATCTGAAGATAAATGCAAAATGTCCTCAGGTGTGAGTCTATTGATTTGCAAGGGAAAGAAACCCCTGACAGGGAGAAAAGTGAATTGTTTGCTGAGAGATAATTAGGAATTTTTAAGTGCAAGTAAAGGGAGTTCACCTTAGGCTAATTAAAAGTTAAAAATGGAATTTCTGAATAGGCTTATACTCAATCTATTAAAATAAGTCTAAGTCACAATGTCAATTACTTCTTGTAACCATATTTATTTACATAGTGTGTTTGAGAAAAAGTTGTTACTCAGCAAAATGGTAGTTCCAGTTGCTCTGTGTCTTCATCAGCACTTGGTATTGTCAGTTTCTTATTTTAGCCATCATAGTAGATGTATAGTGAAATCTTACCATGGTTTTAATTTACATTCCCCTAATGAAATGGTGAACATGTTTTCACATGCTTATTTGCCATCTGTGTATCTTCTTTGATGAAGCGTCTGTTCAAATTTTTATTTTTATTTTCAAAAATTTTTTAAATTATTTTCATTCTTTCTCTAATTTTTTTTTGTTTATTTTTAAATTGGTACTTTTCTTACTGTTGAGCTTAGACTCTTCATGTATTGTGGATACAAATCTGTTGTCAGTTACATACATGCTTTGCAATATTTTCTCCTACTCTGCCACTTGTCTCTTTATTCACTTAATAGTATGTTTCATAGAGCAACAAATTTTATTTGGGTTAAGTCCATTTTATCTATTTTTTTCTTATATGGATTGTGCTTTTTTGGTGTCATGTCTAAGAAATATTTGTCTGGCCTCAGTTCTTGAAGATTTTCTTCTGTTTTATAGATTAACATTAAATTTAGATTTATGATCCATTTTGAATTTTTTATTTTTTTCCAGGTTTCCTCCTATGTTATCTTTTGGGGGGTTTATACTTTTACATTTTATCTTTAGGTCCATAATCTATTTTGAGTTAATTTTTGTGAAAGGTATAAGTTCTGTGTCTAGATCTTTTTTTTTCTCATGAATGTCCAGTTGTTTCAGCATCATTTGTTGAAGAGACTATCTTTTCTCCATTGTATTGCCTTTGCTACTTTGTCAAAGATCAGTTGACTATATTTCTGTGGCTCTATTTCCATTGTGAATTTTTTAAAAGTCCCATTGCTCATTGTTTAGGAAATAGTCTTCATTTAAGTCCAGTAAGGGTCTGATGTAATGTCTCTCAAAGTAGATGGTCCTTTATCTCCTATATCTGTTAGAATCAATAGTAAGAAAATATTACATTCATTTGGTATCTGCTAGGCAAGTGCCACATTAGGTATAAAATGTTCCTTCTATAACAGATCAGAAAAATCTGCAAACAGTGAGGTACATTGCTTCCATAAATGATATTGTTTCAACTTGAAAGTTTTTTGTGGACTCTCAATTAATCTTGACCATAGAAATGCAAAAGTTATAACAATACCTTTTATTTTTAGTACTCTAGAAAGTAGATATAAACCATGGAGTCAATTTTACAGTTTATAGTGTCTTAGATATCACCTAGTCCAAGACGTTCGATTTACATTTAAACACTCTGTGGTGCGAGAAATATACCACATGCCCAACATTAGACTGTGTGGTAATAGGAGAATCATGACTAGTGTGTTCATGTTGGAAAATGCCAGGTAATTGCTTTTCCATTGCACTCACTGACTAGTTTAATTTATGTGATTTTCCAGGCCATTCAGATGTTTAAAAGTAACATAAAGAATATTGAATTTTCAAAACAAATTTTGAATCTGAATATGTATTAGTTTGTCCGGCTGGTGTGGCTCAGTGGTTAAGCATCGACCCATGCACCAAGAGGTCACAGGTTCGATTCCCAGTCAGGACACATGCCCAGGTTGTGTGCCCGATCCCCAGTGAGGAGCGGGCAGGAGGCAGCAGATCGATGTTCTCTCTCATCGATGTTTCTATCTCTCTCTTCCTCTCACTTCCTCTCTCTCTAAAATCAATAAAGGAAAAAATAAATAAATAATTATTAGTTCAACCAACTATGCTATGTGTATATTTATAACATAAAAGAAAAAATTCAATTTTGCATCAAAGAAAAATAGTATTCTTGGTGTATCTGTATTTCTTCCTTTTATTTCCTTAAGTCAAGTTAGGACTGCAAGACTTTTTTAGGGCATATTATCTAATAGCAGTCACTGTTCCTGTCATAATTAACATTTCTGATTGATCTTCTTTGATGGCAGTAAAGTCATTTGAAAGACTGTATTTTACCCCTGTAGCTATATCCCATATCTATGGTAGCTCAACCAGTATTATCATTCAATCTGCCCTTTCTGGAACTGTTCGAGTCGATAAACAGGAAAATGTAACTATACGTTGGCAACCATAGGCACCATTAGGCTTTCCATTGAGTTAATGAAAGACTAAGTCTGTGGGAGTGTTGATTTCACTCAATTTTGAAACTGAGTTTCTGCAAACCAACATTAAAAATTAAAAATATAATGTCAACATAATAGAAGGATAAAATCTCTCTGTACACAAACCTCCCTTGGAGGCTTTTGTAAATTAAAATTCTAAAAATGAAAACATTGATTCTTAGAAAGAACGACTCTTATTAAAAGAGGACAGAGAGCAAAATATGTTGCTAACCTTTCCAAGCTTTAAAATTTTTTTAGGTGACAACATAACCATCTACTGTTCTTAATTAAACATATACAATGAAGAAAACCCAAGAAACATCTCTACTAATATACTAACATTTTACTTAAAAAACAAACAAACAAAAAACCTTGGTCTGATATAAAATCCAAACATGATAAAACAAATTATTTTTAACACTGGGACAGCTCGGAATAAATGCCAATATAGGAACTAATTCATCTATTAGCACCTTGAGGGTTGATGCATAATTTTTCCTCCAGTGATTTTTTTAAAATAGCTTTAAAATTCTGTCAAATAATATGTTCTGGGTTTGTTCTTGGATATTCACCCAATTTGGAAAGGTTTCCTCTTTTAAGAATAACAATCCTAAGTAAATTCTGTCACTCAGTGTTTCCATCAGGATTTAATGCTTATGAGGCTTTAGATCTCGTCATTTTGTATGTCAGTGATTTTAAGTTAAGAAGTCTTTACATACGTCAAGGCGTATCTGGTTAACCATTACATTTTTGCAAGATTTTGCAATCAATTTTTTTTTACTGAATATGTGAGAATGGTTTGATTTTAAAGGGATTGAAAAATAATTCTACTTAGATCTCGATCTACACTTAATCTCTTGAAAAAAATATATAACCTAGTTGTTTCATTGAACTTCAAAATCATAGAATGAGAATGATATAAAAAGAACGATTTCAAATCAGTGTATCATTCTTTTTTATTGTCATATAACTAACATATAACATTAAATTCATTTCAGTATATAAAATAATGGTTTGATATTTGTATACACTGTGAAATAATCACAAGTCTAATTAATAGCTAATTACCACATAGTGTTACATACGTTTACAGATTTTATTTTTCTTCTTAAGTTTTGGTAGTGTGTATCTTTCTCGGAATTTACTCACTGCTATCTAATTGGTTGGCATATACTTGTTCAAAGTATTTCCTTATATTTCACTTGTATTTCTGTCAAGTCTTTAGTAATGATCTTCCTTTAATTCCTGATTTTGGCAATTTGAAATTTTTCTCTTTTTCTTTGTAATGTAGCTAAAGAGTTGTCCATTTTGTGGCTCTTTTAAAGAATCAATTTTTGTCTTTTTTTTCCTGATTCTTATTTTTGTTCTTTTATCTTTACTACTTTCTTCTGCTGCTTGCTTTGGATTTAATTTGAAGTTTTTTTTTCCTACTTTCTTAAGGTTAAAAATTAGGTTATCGATTTAAGGTCTATTTTTTTATTGTAGGCATATAAATGTCCATTCAAGCACTACTTTCATTGCATATAACAAGTATGATATTACAAAGTATTTTCTAATTCCCTAGTGACATATTCTTTGATTATTTGGTTAATTAAGAGTTCATTCTTTAATTACTACATATTTGTGCGTTTTTTAAATTTCCTTCTGTTATTGATTTCAGATTTCATTTTATGTAGTCAGATTACATACTTTATGTGATTTCTATCCTCACCTGAGGATATATTTTATTTGATTTTTAGAGAGAGAGGGAGAGGGAGAAAGAGAGAACATTGATTAGTTGCCTCCTGTAAGCTCCCTGACCAAGGATTGAACCCACAACCTAGGTATGTTCCCTGACAGGGAATCGAAGCTGCAAACTTTTGGTGTATAGGACTATGCTCCCACCAACTGAGCAACCTGGCCAGGGTGTAATTTCAATCTTTGAAAGTTTATTGAGTCTTTCTTTATCTAAAAAAAGAAAGAACATGGTCCGGTTAAATTGTTTCATGAGTTTCGTGAGCAAATGATAAGAATGTGTACTCTAACTCATTGGTTGGGATGTCTGTTAGTTCTAGTTGGATTATAATGTTTTTCAAGTCTTCTATTTCTATAATATCTCCTATCTAGTCATTCTATCTATTATTGAAAGTAGGGTATTGAAGTCTCCAAACGTTATTACTAAAATGTCTCTCTGCTTATTTGTACACTTGCTGTTGGTACATTTAATGGTGTCTTACAGAATTCTGAGGCTTCGTTCACTCTTCTTCATTATTCTTTTCCTGTTCCTCAGACTGGATAATCTGAATTAATCTTTTCACAAGTTTGCTGATTCTTTCTCCTGCCTGCACAAATATTCTGTTAATTTTTCCTACTGTAATTTGTGTGTGTGTTTCATTTTCTATTTTTATTAATTTTATTTGGGTGACATTGGTTAATAAATGTATATAGGTTTCAGGTATACAGTTCTATAATACATCATCTGTATATTGTATTGTATGTTTATCACCCAAAGTCAGGTTTCTTTCTATCACCATTTGTCCCTCCTTTATCCTCTTCTACCTCCCCCACCCCTCCTTTTCCTCTGGTAATCACCATACTATTGTCTGTGTCTATGAGTATTTTTTTTTTTTTTTGCTTAGTTCCTTCACTTTTTCACCCAGTGCCACCCCCTACTCCTCTCCCCTCTAACAGTTTTCAGTTATTTTAATTTTTAACTACAGAATTTTTACTTGATCCCTTTTTATAATTTTTGTCTCTTTATTGATATTCAGTATTTATTGAGACAAAATTTTCATATGTTCTTTTAGTTATATGGCATAGTCTCCTTTAGTTTTTTGGAACATATTTAAAAGAGCTAATTTATAGTAAGTCCAACATCTGGGCTTCCTCAGGGACAGTTTCTGTTGATTGATTGTTTTCTTTTGTGTGGGACATACTTCCTTGTTTCTTTGTATGTATCATAATGTTTTGATGAAAATGCACACTTCAAATAATATAATGTGCAACTCTGGAAATCAGATACTCCTTCTACCCAAAGTTGGCGTTATTGGTACTTGGTTTTGTTGTTGTTATTTGGTTAATGATGTTTCTGAAATAGTTTTTAAAGTCTGTTTCTTTTATAATGTATGGCACTAAAGTCTCTACTTCATTTGCATAGTGATCATAAAATGACTAAATAGAGATTTCCTTAAATTCCAGGCACAAATAAATCTCCCAGTCTTCACCGAGGGGCTCTGTGTCAGTGTTGGGACATACCTTCTAAAACAACCAGGAATTTTAAACTCTGACTTAGCCTTCATTTCCTGTTTGTGCAGAGCCTCAAGGTGTATCACAGGTGAGACATTAGATCAACTCATATTTTTTCTGAACATGTGCACAACTCTGTGAACGCATGTTGCTTCACAGGACTGTATCAGAGTTTTTCAAAGCCCTTATGGATATTTAATGCTTCAGCTTTCCCTTTTAAGGTTTTTGGTTAATCTATTGTCTGTCCCAATTCTTATAAATCACCTTAGGCAGTCATGATGTTAAAACATTCCAACAAATATCTCTTGGGGAGAAGCTTTCAGCACAGAGCAATTTCGAGTGAGGTCAAATAAAAATAAGCTATTTGAGTAAGAGTTTTCCAGGGAACCACTAGACAGGTCAAGTAATCACTGTTCTTTGGAAATAAATCTTGCAAAGGGCTCCAGTAACATTTTGCTTTCTCTGATACCAGGAATAAGGCCTGTTATCTTTCTAAGGCTACTGCTGAGCTATACAGCATTGGACGCAACTAGTAGATTAAATGCCACAAAGTTTGCTGTTGTTACTGAGATACAACTATTTGTCGTGACTTCATGTCACCTCATTGCTGAAGCCTTTAATTAATTTCTAGAGTTCTAGGAATTTAATTCTGAAATTTTTGCCTGTTTTGGTTGCTTTTTAGGAGTGTCATATTTACTCCACCATTTTCACAGATATCACTTCAACATTTATTTTCATTGGAAATTCTGTGATAATTCTCTATGTTGGACTTGATTCTGTGAAAAAATTCTTAAGGAAGTCTGCCATTTATTTGTTTGTTAAGTGACTTTGACAGAATGCCTAAAATGTGTGTATCTTTAAAATCTAAACATCGAAGTGTACATTTCAGTGCCAATTATTCTATAATAATTTTACTGGACTTTGTCCCTTTAAATTAAAGTTTCATTGATTTTTGTTTATTTGTTTTTAAGTGGTCAGATTGTCTATTTTAGGAAAAGCAATTCTTCTTATGTGTAATTGCTATTATCATTTTGATCATTTTTATCACCTCTACTAGTTTTTCTCCTTTTCATTTGGTATAATTCAAGCTTTTTCTGGGTGTCATCAATTTGTTTTCAATCTTTGTCTGTTCTGTTTATTACAGTTACTAAATTATTTATTCGGTAATGATGTTTTCTCATTCTTAGTTTACTTAGCTCAACAAGGTCCCATGATATCTCATAGCTCAGCAAGGTCCCATGATATCTCATTTTTAGTGTAATAATTTTATTTTTACATCTTTTAAAAGTTAATTAACTTTCACTTTATAGTTTTTCCATTGTCTAACAAGTTTGAATGAAAATGTCTGTTTCTTAGATTTCATTTACCTCCGAAAAGAATTTATCTGAAATTTACATTGTTTCCTTTTTAGTCTCCTTTTTAAGGTAGCATAGCTGTCCGCACATATCTTTTTCATATATTAATATTTTAGAGTAGAAATTTTGTTAAAATACAGTTTATCTGGTAAAACATTCATTAATGATTATTTCTTAGGTTTCACTGATTATTCTTATTACTTGGATATATAATGAGGGGTAACTCCCAATACCCATAACTTAACACAGTTTGCATTCTAGCAAGAAAGAGTAGACACACAATATAATTCCAGTTCCTGAACTTCAGACCTGGTAAAAGACTGTAAGGGGAGAATAGACTGTAGGTACAATGGTTAGAAACTGAGAGTGCAGTTACAATTCTATTGAAATCATTGAGAAATCTTGATGGCTTGACCCAGGATAATATCACTGAAGTGATAAGATTACACTTTCTTGTAATCTGAAAGATTTGCCCTTCCTTGAAACTGTGGTTTGAGAGATAATTACTGTAGATTTTATCCATCTTCCATTGCAAGAGGTTTTGGGGAGACATGTGTTTGGTAGCATTGATTTTTCATACCCAAAAACCTTTAACCTATACATTTTCCTGCCTGACTGAGCTCATCTTCTACTATAAAACTGTTCGTGTCAGACATTACTTTTCCCACTTTCCATCACAGTGAACAGTATATACGTTAGTCAATGTTAATTAGTATTATAAGAGAAAGTCTTCCAAGGGGATACTTTCTGTAAAAGGACTTATTCCCTAAATTAAAAAAAAAATGATGAAAATAAATCGCTCTCTTCTTTAGCTAGATGTGAAATGCCTGGAACTTGAAATAATAAGAAATAAGTAAAAAAATCAAGTTAATATTTAGGATGCTGAAGTCTGAATTGTGAATAGTGTGTTTAATGATCTGAAGGTATCTGGATCAGGACTTTTGTTAGATAACACATTTCTAGGGAGAATTTTTTCTAAATACATCTCCATTGATACAAAATGACAAGACAACTCACTTATTACATGTATATATGTGTATAAATTTCTTTATGTAATATCAAATAGTTTGTACTATTATTCACTCCTAATCATAGGTAGATGTTTCTGTTAACATTTGGTCAGAGACCATTAATCTCGGTTATTGACTCTCAGGGTTTCATCTCCCTCTCTCTAGCAGTCATGTTTACTTCCCACCAACCTAGGAGCCGTCCAGAAAGATCACATGGGTAGTTTTAGCAGTTGTACAGGAATGATGAGGAAGAATCCAATTGAAATGTTAGACCTATTTTTAATAATAACAGAAATGAAAAATATCTTTGACTACTTCATCAACAGAACAAATAAAGCCGAGGATAGAATCAGTCAAAATGGAAATATGTTAACAGAAATTAGTAAAATTGATCAAACTCAAATGTAAAACAAAAAGCAAAAAACTCAAACCAAAACTTGAGAGCATCCTAGAACTATGTGACAGTATTAGAGTTCAACATATGTGTAATTAAAATTTCAGAAGTAGAATAAAGAGAAAACTACATAAGGAATGCAGCCTGGCCAGTATGGCTCAGTGGATTGAGCAACATCCCATGGACTGAGAGGTCCCAGTTCAATTCCTGGTCAAGGCATATGCCTGGCTTGCGGGCTCCATCCCCAGTAGGGGGCATGTAGGAGGCAGCCAATCTGTATTTCTCTCTCACATCAAAGTTTCTATCTCTCTCTTAAAAAAAATGTAAAAATGAAAGGAATGCTGAAGATTTTCCAAAATTAGTCAAACACACTAAACCAGAAAAAGGAATATGATCAATGAGAAACTTAGATTGTCATAAATGAAGGATGTTTAAAGTGGTAAAAATAACAGTAAAATACAATAATGTTTTCTTATTTTCAGTTTTTTCTAAAATATAACTGAGGAAAAACAGACCAAACAATATATTGGGGATGTATAGCACAGAATTCACAACAACAATGAAACACAGGATCGGAGGAAGTCTATACACAGTTAACATTTTCTTACATTACACATGAGGTGTTATGAGAAGTTTGTTTCAGATTATTTTTAAATGTACATTGTAAGCCTGAGAGTGACCATTAAAAATAATCTAAAATAATATAACCAATAAATGAGATAAAATAGAATCATTAAGAAACTGAAACAAGGACCAAATAGAAAACAACTAAGAAAGGGCTACCTTAAAATCAAACCACAAAAATAACCAATTTAATGTCAATTATCTAAACCCAATACTTAAAAGAGAAGTTTGTATTAGAAAAATATAATGATCCAACTATATATTGTCAATAAAAAATCCACTATAAATATAAAACATAAATATGCTAAGGTAAAGGATGAAAAAAGATGCAGTCATTAACCAAAAGAAATCTGGAGTAACTATATTAATTTCATCTCAGAACAACAACAACAAAATTTAAGGGATAAAGAGGAACATTACATAATAATAAAGGGGTACATTTTCCAAAAATACTTAAGATGTCTAAATATGTATACCTTTAACAATAGAGTGTTAAATACATAATGAAGTAATGTATAGACTTGAAAGGTGAAATAGGCCAATTTGCAGTTATAGTTGGAGATATTAGCATGTCTCTCTCAATAACTGATAGAACAAGCAGCAAGAAAACTAATAAGATGATAGATAATCTGAAAAACACTATCAACCAATGAGATAAAATTGAGGATTACAGAATACTCTAGCTAACAACAGCAGAATACACATTCTTCTAAAGTGCACATGGTCCACACATCCAGGTAGACTGCATCCTGGGGTATAAAACAAATCTTATCAAATTTAAAAGGATAGAAATTATACAAAGTATGTTCTTAGACCATAATATTGAACTACAAGTCAATAATAGAAATTTATCTTGAAAATCTCCAAGTATTTAAAAATTTTAAAAGACACACTTCTGAAACCAAGCTGTGGTATCAGGTTCATTGTCTCTTGAAATCAAAGAATGAGTTCATGGACCAAGGGTAAGCAAAAGAATGTTTATTTGAAAGATAGACTCCTTGCAGTAGGGAGGAGACCCAAGTGGGTTGCCAGTGGGGCTCTGTTGTGTAGGGGTAGATATATGTCTTGCTAGCCTCTGATTGGTCCTTTCAAGGAATTCTGCCTTAGCAACATTTCAAAGCTTGTGTTTCCCACCTGACTGGGTTCAGCCCTAGGTCATTTATAGGGGCCTTGGTGGCTTCCTTTTTTGATAATTTCAACTTCTCCCAGACTATTAGTGAGGAGGAAGGCAAACACCCTTGGAATGTTATAATGTGCCAGCAAGATAATCAGAGACGCACAGCCGAATTGTAAATGAGAGGAGCGCTTTATTCACTGGCGGGCTGCGGGGAGCATAGTCTCCCCAAATAGACAGCCCCGAACATTCTTGCAGTCCATTTATAAAGACCAAAACCACATCCTCTTGACACCTTGGCATCATTAAAGGGGAAACTGATACAGATAGGGGACATGAGGAGCTGTTAACAAAGGTCAGGGCAATCATTAATCACAGTATTTTTATGGTTTTCCTGGGTTTCCCAAGGCTATTACTAATCCCTTTATCTTTATGGTTCTGGTTCTCTAAGGCCATGGTGTTTAGGTGAGTCAGGGTGTGTACGTGTATCAATTGCTGGTCAGAATGGAGTTACTTAAATTAAGTAGTCTAGTTCAGGAGCAACCCTATGCTTGCTTTTGGTTTCTTTTCTAAATCCAATTTTGGTTGTCTATAATCCTTTTTAAGGTGACCTGGCTTTCTGTAATAGGAACACACTCTTTAGTTTCACAGAACTCATTCAGCAATCCTGTTATCTTGCTTGAAACCAGTAGGTATATTAATTGGAATGGGTCAGAATCACCAGCACTATATTCTTTAACAGTAACTAAAATTCCTTTGCAAACCCATCAGGTTCCCAGAGAAAGGAATGGATGCAATTGCTGTTGCCATCTTGCATGATGCCAGTATTTCTGGGTTGTTTTTGGTTATGTAATTGACCTGTACTCCTTCCCAAGCCTCTAATTTGCATTTCTATAAATAGGGCTGGGAGTTTCTGGCCTTGGGGGCACAATGCCCATGTTGATTTTAGTTTTATTTTGAGATATAGGGTTCAAATAAACTTCCAGATACACTGTATACTGAGTTGTCTGCCTGTGTGCTGAGCTCCATGTCATCTCAAACTTCCCTGTGACTCAGCTTTCCCTTCCCATGGTTCCATCCCTCACTGCCTAGCCTGCCTCTATGTCCTTACTTCTACCTAATCTATGAGTTAAAGAGAAAGTCTCAAGGACAAATATTGTACTTTAAATAAGCTACCTCTCCTCTTCTGCTTTCCTATTAGCTTTAAAGAATAGTGATTAATAGCAGCTGTGACACATTGAATGGTAAAGTTATATACAGGTTAGGCAAAAGTAGGTTTATAGTAATACAAATAATACAATAATTAATAAATCATAATACAAGAACAAATTGTTTTGTGTAGTCACAACTGTAAACCTAGTTTTGCCCACCCCTGTATCTATATCAGACATATTTTCAGCCTATTTTCTATAGCCTTCCTGTCCACCTTCGTAAGATGGGTCTTCCATAAAATCATTTTGGGGTGATAATAAGGGTGAATGTCAGATCTTGATCACTCACCTTCCTTCCCTTCTAATATTGGGAGGAGCACAGCTAGATGTAGATGGAGTTTAAGAGCAGTATTTTTTTTTAATGTGCTTTCTTTCTAGATTCCTGTTAAGATAGTGTTATGTGTTAGATTTCTGTAAGTGTCCTTCTGCCTTATTCTTATCTATTTGGATAGAATTTTACTAAAGGAGATCCATCATCATTCAGTTTCTCCCTACCCTTTTCCTCAGAAAATTTTCCCAAGTGTTTGCAGTTGCTTTTTTGTTTGTTTGTTTGTTTGTTTTTTAAATTCTGCCATATTGTGTTTAGTGTGAGAGGTTTTTCACTCAGCAATATGTTTATGGCATTTTGTAACAAGGTTTCAACTTGATTAATGATTTTATGCACCAAATTTGAAGATGAAGTCTCAATTTCAATTGTAACTTAGTTGAGAAAAGAACATGGTATGAAATGAAAAGTCATATTCAGAGTGAGTGATCTCTAAGCCTGCTAGCAATTCTGTTGATGCAATGACAGAAGGAAAAAAAAAGTTTTCTCAGGTAGTTACTTAGCCTCTCCCTTGCAGAGAGAAGATGGATTTTTAAAAGCACTATTCTAGGAGAGGCATCTGTTATTACCAGCATTATCTTAATTTGGTCAATTAGATTTTCCTTTTATCACATCCCATCTATTTTTTTAGAACCTTTTAAATAATATTTTATCTTGCAAGGTACCTTTGAAGATACAGCTTTTGGTATACCTTTTAGTGGATACCCTTCTTGTATATACATGGGCCCACTTAAAATCCCCAAATATTACTCATAGTACATTTCATCATTATTTTTTCCTAAAATCCCTAATATATTTCATGGTCTCACTTAATTTAAAGGGACTTAGATTTATTCATTCTATTTTTCTTTTGGTAAAACTTAAATACATAGATTTTAAAAGAGATCCATGTTCTCACTAACTGTAAGTTTAAAATATTGACATTTTGCCATATTTGCTTTATAATTTTTCTTTTTCTGGAAGCCAAATATAACACAATAACTTTCCCTTTGTTCCCCTACTTAAACACATTAATTTACCTTCTAAAGAACAAGAACACTCCTGAATTATCTGTACTATCCAGTTTGTGTATTCATATTGTTACTTATATATGTATCCATCAGCAGCATAAAGCAGAAGCTCTATTAACTGACCACTGATTAACCTATTCACTAGGTTAGTAGTTTTTCTTGCCTCTGTAAAATATGATTTCCATAGGATATTGAATGTTCACAGTTCATAATGTATTTCCTGCTGATGCTACTTCATTTCTTATGTAATACAGGAAATACAAACCAATAATATTTTTTTTCTACAACTAATTTTGATATTTAAAAAAAAAATTCCCCCAAAACCCATTAGCATGAAAAAAACAACTTCATAAATTTAGGGAACATATGCAAATCTAGAAGGATCTTATACTTGGATTGATGTGGAAATGTTTTTAAATTCTTGCTCTAAAGAAAATAAACTGGACATTGTCTATAATGCTATATATTATAAAATAGAAAAGAAATCTATGTAGTATTATAAGAAATGGATTCATGCTCCAAGGAAAAAAAAGTACTAAGCCCTAAAGTAAACTGTTCATGAATGTATAAACATTTGTATTTTTTGAAAAAAAGTATATATAATTTTTAATGATGCAGCAAACTATGGATAACAGTCAATTTGAATAAGAAGTCTTATGCATTATTTTATTGATTTGATGTTGATTTATAACATGTTATTTTTTCTAATATGTTTTTAGCATCTATTCATGTTGTAGAGTACAGATTTATTTTATCATGTGCATACATTATTCTCCCTATGCATTGGTCAGTTGTATGTCTATGGAAATATATTTAAATATTTACGTTGCTGGTCCCATGCAGGAGTTTCTCAGACACTGGTATTTTTGTGCTGACTTGGATGTTAATTAATTAATTGACTTTTATAAATTTTAAATCAGGTATTATATTTGTTGAAGTTTGGGGAGAGAGTTTAATATATTCCCTGTCATTTCTAGCTTATTAAACATTTCTATCATGAATGAAAGACTCTTTCTGATCGAATAACACTTTCTTTGTAAATGTTTTTTGTTCTTTTGTTTGATTTTTAAGATTGAAGCACCCCTGCATTTCTGAACTAACTTCTACTTGGAATGTATTGCTTTTATTTTGCATGGCTGGATTTTTTGGCTATTATTTTATTTTTGATTTAAAATCAATAATATTAAATGAACCCTATTTTTTCTTCTTATATTACAAGCTACTACTTTACGACAGTCATATCAGCCTCATAAAATGTCTTGTGTATCTTTATGTCTGTTTATATTGTACCTTACAGGGATACTTATTTTCATAAGTATTTCGTACATTCATCTTGAATTGTCTTAGATAACTTTATAACTTTTTAGTTGTTTGTCAAAGGTTTTGGACTATGTGTTAGGTTAGTTGGTATAGTCAGATTTCCTTGTTCTTGAATTAATAAATTTTGATAACATCTATTTCATCTCAGTTTTCAAAAAACTATTGGCATAAATCATGCACAATAGTCCTCCTTTTTGGTAGTTTATATTGTATCTCTATGTTTTCATTATCACTCATAACATTACATTTGAACACCCTTCCTCAATTTTAGCGATTTTTGCTTGTAAATTTACTACTTTAGTTTTGATTCTATTACATAAACTTTTGCTTTCTTAATCACTTTATTTTCTTATTTTCTAGATTATTGATTTTAATGATTTACATGTATTTTTGTCTATTTCTATTATATGTATTCACATAGCAAGATTACATTCTAAATACAGTTAGCAATAACCTTCTACTTGACTAGCAGTACTCTCATTAATGTGTGTTTGTGTGTGTGTGTGTCTGTGTGTGTGTATACAGTATATTCCCATCCTCCTACCCCCCTACCCTTTGTCAACCACCAGTTTGCTCTCTATACCAGTGATTTTCAACCTTTTCATCTCATGGCACACATAAACTAATTACTAAAATTCTTCAGCACACCAAATAATAGATGCTATTATGTTGGCTGTCATCATTTCTTATTTGACAATCTAGGGGGAAAGAGGTCAGTGCCCCTGACTAAGTTGCATGTTTTAAAAATTCATGTGGCACACCAGTGTGTAGTGGCACACCATTGAAAATCACTGCTCTGTACCTATATGAATGTTTGGTTTATTTTTTAAAATTCCACATAATTAGAGAAATCATATGGTATTTGTCTTTGTCTGGCTTATTTTACTGAGCATAATGTCCTCTAGATCCATCCATGTTGTTTCAAATGACAAGATTACATTCTTTTTTATGACTGGATAATATTCCATTATATATATGTACCACATCTTCTTTATCCATTTATCTATTGATGGACATCCAATTTGCTTCCATATCGTGGCCATTACTTGTAATGCTGTAATTAATTAGGGGTACATACATCTTTTCAAATTAGTGTTGTTTTCTTCAGATAAATATCCAGAAGTGGAATTGCTGGATTGTATGGCAACTAGGGGAAAAGAGGTCAGTGCCCCTGATTAAGTTGCATGTTTTAAAATTCTTGTGGCACACTTGTTGAAAATTGCTGCTCTATATGTTCTCATTGGAGAAATGTCTCTTCAGGTCCTCTTAACATTTTTTTATTTTGTTTATGTTGAGTTCTATGAGTTCCTTATATATTTTGTATATTAACCCTTGTTGAATGTATATTTTTAACTTTTTGAAAATTTGAAATTTGTCTATTAGGAAATGGTACGATAGCCCTGGCCGGTTTGGCTCAGCTGTTAGAGCATTGGCCTGCAGACCAAAGAGTCGCAGGTCCAATTCTGGTCAAGGGCACATACCTTGGTTGCAGTTCATCTCTGGCCCTGGTCAGGTCATGTGGGAGGCAACCAGTTTATGTGTCTCTCTCCTTCCCTCCCACTCTATCTGATGATAAATGGAAAAATATCCTCAGGTGAGGATTAAAAAAAAAAGAAATGGTATTACAATTGTTAGATTGGATGGATCACCAGAGAATGGAGCACAGATAAAAAGAGTACCAATGACAGAGCCCTAAAAAATTTTAACAGTAGAAGTTTAAGTTAAAGGGAAGAAACCACCAAAAAAAAAAAAAAAGAGTTGAACAGAACAACTAGTGATATAGGAGAAAACAACCAAGAGAGTCTGGTGTGTTGGAAATAAAATGAAGAAACTGCATCAAGGAAGGAGTGGTCAGTTTTATCAAACGTCATGAAAAGTTTGAGATATGAGATGTGTAAATATGAAAACTGACCGTTGGATTAGCAATAAGAGACCACTGTCAACCTTTACAAGGACATCTTTTGGAGCAGTACCCTGGTACAAGCTCATCAAAGATGTGAAGGACAGGGGAAAGTTGGGGGGAATCAGAGGTTACAGATGTACAAAAGTTAAAGAATTGTGGGTTGGACCACTCGAGTAAGTGAGCTAGCAGAGAGGAGCTGGTGATCACAGAGTAAGATACATGAAATTTAACAGTGATATGAGAACTCTGAGAAAAGTAAAAATAAAGCCACCACTGAGAAAAATAAAGTCACCATTGAGAGGCACTGCAAGAGAATTCATGCACTAATTAGTGTATGCAGGTAATAGCTGGGTTCCAATTTGAGCAAAATAAATGAAGGGACTATTCAGTTAATATGCTGACAGTATAGAGCATTTTATGCATATGAGATTTTATAAATAACTCCTATGCATAACAGTGAAGTTCAGGGGCTAGAGTAAAAGAATTTAAGAAGTTGAAAAGAGACTTAAAAAGGAAAAATAATAGGCTGTGTAGAACATAACTGTATTCAAGTATAGAAATAGAAAGTTAACCTGGCAGTCCGGGGAGTCTTTTGCTGACTGACATAAACGAAGATATGAGATTAGTCCCAAAGGATTCATTGCAGATAATGGAAGCAAGGCTTTGAGTAGTATGAACTATAACGAGGTGAGTTTCTGGAGTTTCCTATATTTCTCTGCATAGGTACAAGGCTAAGGAGAGGGAAGATCTGAGTCACAGCTTGGGCTTCTCCTAGATGACAGGGCTAGAATTTGGGGGGAGATATGGCCTTACTCCCAATGGTTTCAGTGGGAGAGTTTCTGTTGCACCCCTTGGAGAAAGGCTGCTCTAGCTCTGAGTGTGAGTGCTCACTCAGTACCAGTTCATGGACTGAATGACTGCTGGGAAAGCTGGGTGTTACAGCAATGTGTGGGCCTCTTCCTCAATCCTGCAGACAGGGGAAGAAACGTGGTGTTATTTCTGGTTTGTGTATTTCCAATTATCTTGTAATTTATATTATGGTTTCATTTTAACGGGTAGTACTTTTTAGAAGTGTTTATTTTTTAGTTCCCAAAATATAAGAGGATGGTGGAGAGGATTTGTTTATTACGGACTTTTAAATGTATTAAATTGTGTATAAAGATGATTCTTATGGTGGTGACTATTGTATGGTGATGACATAATGCTGGTATTATTTCTTAAAAATTTGTCATTTTGTGCTCTAAAACATGATCAAATTGAGAATGGAGTCATGTGCTTGGTAGTTGTAAGGGGGCTATTACTAACATGTTGAGCTGTATCACTGTATATGTATATATACACATTCTATATTTCATATATATTAATATAAAATAATACAGAATATTGTAATATATAGAATAATGTATTGTGTATATAAACTACTTATTTAATGTTTAAGGATGTTCTTATCACTTATTTTGCTACTGGCTGATTCATTTTGAGAAAATTGAAATATGTTAATGGAGTTCAATTCATACTTTATATAGTTTTAGTCTATCATAAAAGGTCTGTAGCTGCCCATGATTTTTATATACCTTGATGACTTATTCCTTATATTATAGATAGTATTCTTTATTCTTATTTATGCTATTCTGTTTAAATTAACATATTACTATATCACCTACTTTTTAGAATTGTCTGATGTTTTGTCTTACCCATCCCTTAATTTTCTACCTTTCTGAGTTAATTACGATTTATGTAAGTCTTTTTGAAAGAGTATATAGCTGTAATTTTTAAAATACATTTTAAGACTCTGTTTTAGTAAGCAATTTTTGCAATTCAGTAAGCAATTTTTGCAATCAATGTGATCATTGATTATGATCACATGCACTTGAAGTTATTTCTGTCCTGTAAATTGTTTCTTCTAATGACTATATTCTTCTTTTCTTTTTCTCCTTTCTACCTTATGTTAAACTTTTGGGTCATAAGCAAGGTGATTTTGGTTGTCACAGTGATCACAGCAAGCAGGGAGCTACTGTAGGCATCTGGTGGGTTAGTTTAGGGGTCGTGCTAATATCCTACAATGTCCCACACCATAGGTCTATGTGCTGAGATTAAGAATACCTGTTCCGAATCATGTGTTCTTTATTCTATTCATTTTTCTTTAACTTCTGTCAACTTAAAGTAGACTTTTCATTTATGTTACTTTAGTTTTTACTTTAAAACAAATTTCAGAAGAGGTCAAATTAGTAGATACCTTTATTCTCCTGTGGTTCCAGGAAAGGCATTTACAGTGATTTAAATTAATCCAGCTACTTCTCCCATCTTTCACATTATTCTTACATTATTTTTAAAAATTTAGTTCTACCATATTTTTTAATAACCCACAGTAAATTCTTGTCAATATTTATACCCAGTAGTTATATACATACACACACACACATGCCCATATGTTTTACCATTTGAGATTTTCACTTCATCACTGTAGCTTAAATTTAGTTCTCCATTAATTGCTTCTTCTTTTGACGACTATGATTTTTGGAATCATTGAGACTGAAATTTCTGTGTTTAGCTTCATCAAAATAAAAATAGATATATTTTAATTTTTATAATGTCCTCTTTTTTACTGATGTATTATTCTCTTTAGTTTTTTATCATTTTTACCTCATGATCACAAGATGGTTGCTCTCTAGCCAGTCTCAGTGTTCTGGCTGAGAATAAGATAAATTATGTTCCCAAATCTGCAGTTTTGTTTTTCAAAATGCTATCCTAGAATTCCTACCCTGTGGTCCGTCCCAGTAAGCTTCCTCACAAAGAGGAATCTGGAAAGACCAAAATCTATGCTGCCACCATATTCCCCAAATTCCAAATACTAAATGTGTACAGATGAAGGGCTAGTCTTTAGAACTGTCTATTATATAAGTAAAATATCTAATAAACAAATGCTGAGATATATCACTTTCTGAGTTCTTCGGTAATTTTAAAGAATATAGTAGAAATATGTATTCTCAAAATTTACTTCTAAGCACAACTATAAGAAAAGGGAAACTGGGTTCAAGAAAGTTGATAGCATAATTGCAATAATATCAATAATTTTACTAAAATTGATGGGCTAAATTTATATATAAAGCAATTTTTAAACATGTTCCACAGTGCTCATAGTAAAATTACAATTAAGAGTACAGGAGTCATAATATATTTCTTATATTTTAGGAATAAAATTATCCATAGTGTTAATCTATGAGTTATTCATAGTTAACATTATCAACTGCACAGTAACCTTTTCTTGCATTCAGCAAATTTTGATAATTCTAAAAATCAATATACAGTCATCTCTCATTTATCGCGGTTAATCAGTTCCAGACTCTAGCGGTTGCACCTGGCATTGAAGGATTCTTGGGGTGCTCGAATACATAGTCCTACAGTCCATATGAACAGTAATTTTAATTTTAATTGTAATACAGGGGTGTATAATTGACTCTCACAACCGAGCGCATGCTGTATCGTTTTCACTGTCTCGATCAACTTTTTAATGAATATATTTGAAAAAAACGCGATAGAGTGAAGCCGCGAAAGTTGAAGCGCGAAGTGGCGAGGGACGACTGTATATTTATACAATTGAATACTACTCAGCTGTATAAAAGAATGAAATTTTACCCTTTTGTGACAGTATGGATGGTCTGCAGAACATTATGCTAAGTGAAAGAAGCCCGTCAGAGAAAGATAAGTGCCATATAATTTCACTTATATGTGGAATATAATGAACAAAATGAACTAACAAGCAAAATAGAGAGAGATGGCAGGCTGACACTGTCCGAGATGGGTAGGTGGAGGGACTGATCAAAAGAGAACTCCTGGACAGGGACAACAGTGTGGGGAGGCAGGTGGGGGGATAAATGGTGATGGACGGAGACTTGACTTATGGTGGTGAACACACAATACAGTGCACAGATGATGTGTTGTAGAATTGTGCACCTGAAACCTGTATAATTTTGTTAACCAGTGTCATCCCAATAATTTCAGTAAGAAGCAAACACGATTAAATAAGAAAAAGAAATAAAAATGAATGTACATAAGATTTTAGTACATATGCTCCTTCACTTACTATGAAGCTGCATCCTGATAAATCAATGTAAGTTGAAAATATTGTCAAAATGCACTTAATACACCTAATCTATAGAACATCACAGTCTGGCCTAGCCTACCTTAAATGTGCTCAGAATATTTACTTTAGTCTATAGTTGGGCAATTATCTTGAGTTTCATCTCAATAGTAATTGCCTTCCTCTTCTTCTTGCTAGATTTAGGAGACACAGACAGACATGATGAGATGCAAAACCACAAAACAATATCTTAAAAAAAAAATGCTTGCAACACAGTACACTGTAGAGTATTGGTTGTTTGCCCTCATGATCATTCTTAGCAACCTGAGCATTGATTTTTTTTCTTTCCTTAAGTTGAGAACTCTCACCTCTTTACTTATAGGAAGCACTTCTCTTTGGCATATCCAAATTACCACCATCACTACTCTTGCACATTTGGGTCATTATTAAGTAAAATAAGGGCTACTTGAACACAAGGACTGTGATACCAGGATAGTCCATGACCTAGATGGCTGCTAAGTGACCAAAGAGCAGGAGCGTATACAGTGTGGAGATGCTGGACAAAAGGGGTTATTCACGTCCTGGGTGAGATGGAGCAGGAGAGTGGGAGATTTCATCATGCTACTCAGAATGGTGAGCAATGTAAAATGTATGAATTGTTTATTTGTGGAATTGTCCATTTAATTTTCAGACTATGATTGGATTGTGGATAACTGAAACCAGGGAAATAAAAAATATGGATGGGGGGATTACTATATATTCCGTTGGAAACTCTACATCATGGCACACAATTCTGAAATAACAGGAAATGACATTTGTAAGAACTGAAGTCATTTTGACCAAGAGAGGTAAAATAGAGGAAATTTCTAAGTAGCAGAAAACAGTTAGAGAACTGTCACTTATGTAACTGTAGTTTAGTGACATTTAAAAGAGAGATAATAATTTGTGTAGACACTGGGTTTGGCAGAGCTATGGGGATAATATATCTCTCCCATCTCAAATATTATTTCATTTTTGATGCTCAGTATTTCTTGCAACATTAACTTTTCATACATTTTTCTCCTCAATGACCTTGACCAATATATGGGAAATAATGAGCTCCATCTCCCTATGTCTTGACTGGTTTGGTAATTTGTCTTGGAGAGATGTCAGTGAATAAATGTCCTCATCATTATTTGAAAGTGGTATTCTCCTTAGGAAATAATGTTACATTAAGCAGATGTGAATCAAATAAAACTATGAGTTATTTTAGGCTGTGGAATATTTTAGATTGCAGCAAGATAGGACAGTTTCTGTTTCCATCAAGTGGGATTTTATGAGACAGAATTTTTGTGAGATCAAATACATAGTGGTCTATGGGGTAAAGGCAGGGTAGCCTAAACCTAATGTTGATTTCTGCACATTTAACACTTATTTTTACATGTTATGTTTAATGTAAATGTTATCTAAAACTTTCACACTGTTAAATACACTTATCATGTGGCATGTCAGTAATTACATTAGTCTTTGATTACCAAATTGCCTTTAGACAGTATATTTTTTGCAATAGCTTCTGGGAGTCCTTCCTCCAATATGCTAGGTGCACTGTTGACAGCCTAATTTTGAAGGGAAAATAAAGAAATGAAGTATCAAGCACTTGTCCTTATAACCATACCTCTCTAGTTTAAGAGGCTTTTGAACATTCCTAGGAAGCAAGGAACTTCTTTTTTTGTACACTCTCCACTGAAAATGGACTGTCTCTCTATCCCCCAACACTTTGGACAGGAAGGAAGATCAGGACAATTCCTGAGTAACACCATTAAACATGCCATCATCTCTTTCCTCTTTAGCACCCCATCGACAGAAAACATGCCACAAAACCCATTTTGAGTGGTGTCACTAACATCAATTTACAGTCAAGGCAGCACCCTTTTTAGGCCCTGGGAAAGGCTTCACGAATGTGCTCACATTGACATACATTTTGACAATCTGCAACAGTAAGATTTTTCTGTTCTCATTGTTCAAATTGGTCTCTCAGATCTAATAGGCATTAGACTCCATAATTATATGCCTCTGGCAAAAGCCTCATGCTCACGAGCACAGGAAGAATGAATCCAAATATTCATGAACCTTCAGAGGTTGGTGGAGCTTTATGGTTCAGCGACTTCATTTCCTTCCTAGTTGAGATGAAGGAATTAATGCCCAGAGAAGTTCAGCTACGTGCCTGAAGTCACAAAGCTTGTTAGCTCCAAAACCATATTAGAATTCCTGTGTTTAAATCCTGAACTAGTGTTCTTTTGAAGATACAATTCTACTCCTTAAGAAGAAACAATATGAAGAGAAATCATGGGTTATCATGACTTACTGATGCAGTAAAAGAGAAAATGCTTTGGAATTGGGTGGATGAAGATGTGATTCTAGTCCTGATACTTCAGAGAGCCTCATCCACCCCCCCCCCAATCTGTTAAATGGCAAAGGCATCTGCTTGAAAGGATTGCTCTGAGGGAGTATATGGGAATCACCTAAAAAGATGATCAACAGCCCCACTGGCAGCTAAGGTGTGTTGTTCTGTAAAATCTTTGCCAATCTACTGTGAATCTTAAATTATTTGGAAATAACAAATTAAAGATAAACAAACAAACAAACAAATATAGGGATAACGGATATGTGATTATCAGCAGCCTAAAGAGGCTCCTATAAAGAATATTCCCTTGTATAATATGTTTAAGTCATTTGGACCATCAATGGGCGATATTTAAAACAAAATATAATTTCACTAATGTCCTATATCCATCCAAAGAAAGGGTCTACTAAATCAGGACTATTTCTGTTTTGAACACATGAAAAAAATCTATCTCCCATATATATTTCCCCATTGATATGTCTAATGGGTACATCTAATGGGATTATGTTGGGTTTTGATCCATTAGCTACCACCATGAATGCTACTATTCCTATGTATGAAATATATAATATTATTAGTTATATATAATTTATTATAAATTATAATTATTTTATTATAATATATAAAAGCCTCTAAATAAGCCCAGACTTTAAAATTCCAAACTAATGCAGCATATTTATTTTTAAATTTAAAATATTAATTCTTATATATTCAGCATATTTGAAGTGCTAAATAAGCATCAGGAGCAATATAAAACGTTTAACTTAATAATTTCACATTCACCTGAGGAAAAGCAAAATAGGAGAGAGAGGAAAGCTATTAGATTAAAAAAAAAATCTGCTTTTGAATTGTGGTATCTGCTCAGATATGAGGCACCTAGAAAGAGTGTTGCTTCCACTGAACAAGGAAAACAAGTCAGATGAACTACAAATTCGCAACCTTCCTTGAGTCCCTGTAAGGACTGAGGTGCAGGGCAATGGACTGAGACAATGCCTGTAGGGAGAGACACAGCCATCGCTGTGAGGACTGGATGCTGGGAAGAGTTTATTCAGCACGGTTTGAGAAGTGGTGAGCATCAGAGGCGCGAAGCCCCTGGAGGCCACAGAAATTGAGGGAGTTTGTACTCTCTTCAGGGTTTTCCTCTTGAACCCCACTGAATGCTCATAAAAATTATTGGATAAAGTTATAAAAAATGTCCTCTGTGTTGGAGAGTAGCGCAGGAGAATGATGGCCGTGATGGGAACAGCGTGCAATCCACACAGTCCTTCTTCCACTCTCTCCCCTGTGGAATAAAAGTCTTAACATGTGGAGGTAAGAGCAACAAACACTGTCACCATGGGGCACTGAAGTACTAAATATATTACACCTGAAGGGAAGGAACAGAAAATAATAATAAAAACTGTCTCTGCGGAGGGGTACAAATGCCAGGTGGACTTGGAAGTACAACTAGGGAGGGGCAGTGGCCCCGAAAGAGTAATAGCTGAGACTCCGCATCTGGTGCGTGTCTGAGATTAAGGCTAAATCAGAAAGACAAACCGCATGCTCCCCTCAACACCAGACTCACAAGAGTTGAATATTGTATTAGTCAGGGTTCTCCAGAGAAACAGAACCAGTAGAGTGTGTCGCAGCGCCTCAGTATTGCAGACTTTTCTGATTAAGTTTTCAGCCAAGGAACAGCTGCTTTCTGCTTTGTCTGCCTCGTGCACTCTGCACTAGCTTTTGGGGGCTTGGCTAACGCTTTATGGACATATTGCTTATAAAATATTAGTTCCATGCATGTCTTTTCTTTTTTCTTCGTGATTATAATGTCTCAAGTCCTGGCTACTTGGTAGTGTTAAAACCACATGTATTTATTTTTTCCCTGTCCCAGCAAGAATTCAGGAGTCTCTAGGTTACTACTTTTTCTTCCAACTCTACACATTTTCCAGCAGTCAGCCAATGATCAAATTCTTCCAGCAGTGATAGCTTTGGTGAATCTGGGGCTGTCTCGGTGTCCTCATCTGTTCTCTGAGATCTTAGCCTCGGGGTTTCTGCCTGGCTTCAGTGTTTTCTGAGGGCTTCAAACTGCTGTTTGTTTTTACACTTTTTACCTAGTTTTATAAATATTGGTGGTGGAGGTTTGGTTTTACACTTTGCTGAGGTCATTGATAATGTTTATTCCAACATTTTTTTTCCCGTTTTCTAAATCTTTGGGGGTATGAGATGGTTTGTTACTTAAGTTTGCTGTATTATTGCCAAATCATGCTGTTCTAACATTTTGGTGATTTTCAGATGAGTGCATAGTTTATATATTTTAACCTGTCTGTAGAGACTTACTGCTTCACTATAGTTTTCCCTTTATTAATTGTTCTTAGAGGTAGTATGCGTGCGGATGACGGGGTAAAAAATGGGACACGTAGCTAAAGATGCTATATTCTATTTTACCTCCAACGACTGTGAGTTTACTGCTGAGCAGTATGCTTTACTATTAGACCGCGTATCCTGCCTGCTGGGTATAACCAAAGCTGTGCACATGTCCTTGTCTCCTTTAACTACAAATCTGAAATCACTGCTCATGACTGCAAGCACTCATGTTCTACTGTTAAATTCTGTTCTGAGGTGAGTTGGGAAGTGGGAAACGATTTATAATTTTGTGTGAATAATCCTAATACAATATTATCAGAAATAATGCTGTTAGTTACTGTAGGGGACTGAATAGTCCCCCTCCGCCCCCCCCAAAAAAAAGATATAGCTAACTCCTAATTCCTGGAATCTGTGACTATTATCTTGTTTGGTAAAAATATGTTTAAAGATGCAATTAAGTTAAATCTGAGATGGGGAGATCATTCTAAATCAGCGATTTTCAACTGGTGTGCTGCAAGAATTTTTAAAACATGCAACACCTGACTATTTAGTCAGGGGCACTGACCTCTTTTCCCTTAGATTGTCAAATAAAAAAAATGACAACAGCCAACACAACAATAGCCATCTGGTGTGAATGAATCAAAATTATACCTATTTTTTTATATGCTGCAGAATTTTAGTAATTAATTTGTGTGTGCCATGAAATAAAGAAGATTGAAAATCACTATTTTAAATTATTTGGGTGGGCACTAAATCCAATGACAAGTATCTCTGTAAGAAGAGGCAACATTTGGAATCTCCCCTAGAGCCTTCATAGGGAGTAGAACCCTGCCAATACCTTAATTTTGGACTTCTGGCATCCAGAACTGTGAAAGAATAAATTTCTGTAGTTAAAAACCCAAGATTAGGATAATTTGTTACAGCATTCCTAGGAAACAGTTTCTTTCCTCTTTCTGGAAGACATCACGTCTGATTTTTGAATATCTGAAGTCCATCACACTTTATTTTGGTATATTTGCTCTATAAATTTTTGATACTTGGTTAATTTATTCAATATTATCCAGTGCACTTGACATTTTCAGAGATGCCTCATGAAATGTGGGTCATTAAGTGCTTTTATCACTTGGAAACAGAAGCGAAAGCTGCCTACCATGATACTCAATCCACTAACTTGAACCAATCTTCATCATATCCTAAGTATACTAATTCTAATGTATTTAATTAACACAGTTACTATACTAAAACAAAATTATTTAGAAGGAATTTTAATTTACATTATTTTTAATATTATTTTCTTAATGATTCATTTTCATTTTACTTAACTGCTTGGATCAGAAAATGGATTATAAAACATAAACGGAACACTAGAAATAGTTTTCTATTCTAGTGTATCTTCCTTTTTGTTTCTAATTTATGTTACTCCAGCTATGTACGAAAAAAATGAAAAATGTAGAAATTAAAGAATGTGGATCACTCTATTCAATAAGAAATTTGGGAAGAGATTTCTATCAGAGTTGACATGAAAGTGTTAGCAAATTTTACTACATTTACTCAAGTTGCTTTAATTGCTGATGAAAACAAGGGGTAAACATAAAAGTAAATAATTTTCACAAGTTCTAGGGATTTGCATTATTTAAACCTTTTAAAAATGACTGTTTCACACACTGGAGTTTTGAAAGCTTTGATTTTTAAATACATGATGGATTCAGCCTCAGAAGACTGCTTTGACACTATAAATGCATCATATTGCACCCACTGAAATGTATCATCGTTTAAAGGCATGTTACACTCTGTTAGAGGTTTAAAGTGTGGTTGTTAACACTTGTATTATAGACTTTGAAGAAACCCCCAGGGTTCCTCAGTCAGTTATGTAAGTTGAGACAGTAAATAACTAACTCAATGGCTGGGATAGAAAAGACAGGTTATTTCTGTAGAGTTTAACAATCGACATAAAATTATTGGTCTCATGATAGGAATTTAAGTCTCATAATTAAGCTGTGACCTCGGATGCCGACTGTCTAACTGATGTTGAAAGCCGCCGCTGATCCCTGAATTCCAGGTGGCACACGGGAGATGTTAGAGTAGAATTGCTAACCGACTGCCCGTTGAGCAAATCGATGATTCATCGCTATTCTAAGTGGTTACGTGTGTGAAAAGAAAGAATTTTAGTAAGGAAAATGATTGCAATTCGACTGTTATCCGGGCCCATTTCTTGGCCTGTGGGGATTGCCAGAACATGCAGACGTGCTGTTGTTAAGTGAGAGTTTACAGTCGCTTCAGAAGGGATGGAGAATGAAACTCCATTAGCCTTATTTCAGAAAGGCTTGGTGTCACATTAAGGAGTGAATGAACATACTTTAGAGTTGTGCTATAAAAGAGCTTGTTTCTGAGAAGCATAAAATCATTAAACAAACATTTGGCAATCTGCCTTGTAAACACTTTCGTAAGAAACTAGTTTCTTTGGAAGAACGTGTTTCAAGACCATTTTTCTAGAAGCCTGGAGGCTGTCATATGTAGTGGACAAAGACCAAGTCAATGAATCTCCTGGGAAACTGGAATAAATATCCATCGTTAAACATGGAACATGAAAGTCTACACGCACAGGTCATCAAAGTTTACAGATATCCTTGATTACAAAATAAGTAACTTAACTAAATCCTTACTTGAGAAAATATTGTAGTAACTGAAAAATTAATTCCATAGATTGGCCTGGCTTTAGCAATCATCAGTCCTTAATCTGACATGTCACATGTAGGATTTTGCTACTGATACACCAGTTTCCTTGCTGGTTGAAGGTAATCCAGTTTAGCAGCTGAACTCTGGCAGGAGTCCATAATGAGGCTGGCAATGAGTTCCCAGCAGGTGAGCCATGCCACCCTGGCTCTCAGGAGCCTGAACCAACCATGCAGATCAAAACTCCTGTGTTGCTGCTCCCAGAGCTCCTCGGGCCTGCTGCTTCCACAGCTAAACTTGTCAGGGGATCCCACAGAAGCTGTTTGTATCCTACATCTCCCTGTCTCCCAAGCTAATTGTTGCCCATATGAGTACTTTAGTCTGAAACATATTTTATAGTTCCCCATGGGTTATAGATATTTAAGCTCAGATGTGGAAATATTGACAAATATGCCCTAATTTAAAGTTTGTATGTTCTGTTTCTCAAATATGAGAGAGCTACTCACAGACTCACTATACAAACTATAGACCAGATGTCTATAATATATATATATACTAGTTATCTATAATAAACAATAGTGAGTGTTGTTATGTGTTTTTGTCACAGCTATTATTATTTTTATTATTCCATGCTGGCTTAGCTATATTTAGAGATTTAACATTTAGAAATTTTCGCATATCACTTAATGATATTTTTATAAAGTGAACGTTATTAGAAATCTCTGATAAAATAATCATAAGTATTTATCCTAGACTTTATAATTTATAAATGACTTTTCATTAACAGGTTATATTTTGTAGAATAGGGAAAGCTTATTTTATCAGAAATTGGTTAAAATAATTATATTTCTTTTAACGATAAAAAGTGTTTTAAAAAAACACATAAAACAATATATGTCCCAGATACACTTTCTATCATTCTTTATCACAGAAGTTCAGTGTAGATTTTGCTATTTTGAGGTTTCATTTCTTCCCCTGTAACAAATCCTAAAACATACCTGTTCTAAACCTTACTTACCAATTGTTTCTTTAATTTCTTAAATTTAATTATGCCTTTAATTATTCAATGGATTCAATGCTTTAATTGTTGTTCACTTGATTTCATGTTTTAGGTTTTTTACTATTTTAAGTACCTTATGTAATCAATTAATTAATTTGAAAATTTATGTCATCAAAACATGAAGCGCAGAAAATTCAACCAAATAATGTTTTAAAAATAGAATTATATAATTAAATCTACAGTTGATTGCAGGGTGAGAAATTACACAAAAGAAACTGACCTGGACATTAGACAGAAACTTTAAATGGCATATAAGCCCCCAAAATAAACTTTTTCACAGACAAAATCATATTGGGAGTTATACAGCCTATTTTCATTCATACATCACATTGCAGATAAATTCTTTTCACACCAATTTCCATTGCTTCTTTCATTCTTTTCTATATATCTTTCTTATTCATCAGTGCACATACTCTCAAAGAATTTGTTTAAACTCTAGTCTCCTCTAGAATTCTAATACAATTTGGAGCAAAGTGGAGCAGAGCAACTCTGTGTTTACTCCTTAAACTGTGTTGCAAAGTCCACCCAAGAGGTAGCTGCTATATATTGTAATAGACAGGTTTTCCTCTGATTACTTTTATTGATTAACACTAGAGTTGATTTACTAGCTTTTGCCTACATCGAGAATGCCTGATTCCTTCAGGAATAAGGTGAAGCTTGTTGAAAAACACTTGCCAGACTATGTCCATTAAAGATAAGAGAGAGGAGGTGCTTCTCTTCTAGTTCAGTAAGCCCGAATGAGCAGCATATTAACAAAAAAAAATTTCTGCTCTGGAAATACTGAATACAAGCACAGTTTAAACACTGTAATTATAAAAGAAAAGACTGTGGTAGTGATGCTTATAGAATAATAATTTTTTTAAAAAAACTATTTTAAATAGGCTAGAAATAATTATGTACCTAAATTGCAGGTTTTTTGTTTTTTGTTTTTTTTTATATTCTTACACATTTTTCAGTCTGTATATTTAGAAAGAACTGTATATAAAGATAATGGCATTCAACAAATTCTGTTTTGTTCTACTGGCATAACTCAAATATTCCAGTATGTAATTACTATAAAAGAAATTATATGTCTCTCTCTGAAATAACTTCAGAGGTGGATATAAATTGGAGTTTCAGATGTATTAGAGTAATGTGGACAAGTTTCTAAAGTCAATAAGAACCATGGACAGAACTCCTGATACTCATGTAGTTCTACTTTCAACTCAATGGATTGTCATGATAAGCAAAGACATATCAATATCCAACACTATCACTAGATAGTAGATTAAAAGATACACTTGTATTTTTTTCCATTCCATAAGATAGTGATTGTCATGTCATTGCATTTAGGACAATTATAATATTAAAAAAAACAACACAACAACAATGAACTATTCAAGTACAAGGAAGAAAAATAAAAGTTTTCATTGTGCCCCAACAGATAAAACAAAGAGACTGCATGAGGACATGGATTCAATATGATTTGAAAGGTAAAAACTTGGTAAAGAATGTAGAAAGAAGAATATAATGTTTAAATGTTAGGGGGGAAAGCCCTTAAAAACAAACTAATATATATGCTAATAAATATTTTTTCTTCATGATACTATGTATATATGTGTATATACATGCACAGTGTCAAGAATAAAATAATAAATACAATTTAACACTATGAATCTTACAAACAAGGAAACTTCCACTTCCAATTATATGAGACTGTATTACATAGTAGAACCACCCCTTATGCTATAAAAAGGAATATCTTGATAAAGTTTAAATGGAGTCAGCATTTGATATCTTACTGGTAAGGAGGAAACTAAATGAGACAAACCTCAACATTTTTGCTATTTTTTCCTAGAATTTTCCATAGCATAAGTGACACAGGTCAAGATGATGAATAGCTGAGTAGATGGCTATAGTAACCAAGAGGTGAGAAACATAACATAGTTGTATGCAGTAAGAGCTAAAGAGATAAATGTTAGAGTTTAGGACCATTTAGGAATTGAGCTGACACAATCTCAGAGAAAATAACAGCTTTGAATAGCTTTTTATTATTGCCTGTGCTTCAAAATAACTCTTGTCTTCTGCATGTTTAAAGAATGTACATTATAACTACCTGCTTGGGGATTTTTAGATTTTTTTAAATAAGGTTTTCTTTAATTTTCTTGTGGAAGAAACTTTATTTTACATTATGTTTTATTTTACTGATGATTTCAGTTTAATTGCTTTATGATCAGAGAATGATAGGTTTTTAATTGATATGCATTTGAAAAGGTGATATGTCTTCACTAATCATTATATCAATCTAATACATATCCATAAATGTATATATTTGGTCATGCTGTTTAATTCTTCTGTCTCCTTTGTTTGACTCTCTAATTCCACTTTTACCTCTTCTACTGCAGAAGTAACCACTGCTGTTCAACTGATGAATCTCCTTCTCATCCATTTTTATAATTTAACTACATATTTATGTATATAATAAATAGCCTTATAGTAGAAAGCATTTACTAAGGTTCTACTATATACCAAATGTGCTGCAAGGTTGTGTATATTATATTCTTTAATTTTTCAACAACCCCTTGTGAAAGGTATTAATTAATCAAATAATATATATGTGTAAGTACAATGTTCCAGACTCTTTTAAAAAGTACGAATTCCTTCTCTCATGGGTCTTATATTCTGGTGGAGGGGGGGTCAGAAAATAAACTTAAATTATTAAAATACAAAATGTTATATGGAGAGATATGTTACTTTTAAAATGCAGGGAAAGGGAATGGAAAGAGTGTGGTTGGAAGAAGTGCTATTATAGATTGGTTAGAGCAAGTCTCCCTTAGAAAATTATATTTAAATAAAAGTCTACAGCAGATGAGAGACTGCACAATGCAGATATCTGGAGAAGACCACCCCAGGATGAAGGAACAGGGAAAATCTCTTGGAAGAAGAATGCATGTCACGTTTGGGTGTAGCAAAGAAGACAGTGTGGTCTAAGAGGGAGAAGTGTAAGGAAGAGTTTTAAATGATGGAGAATGGCAAAGACGTATTAGATCCTAAAATATCTAGAGTATTTGTAAGGACTCTGGTTTTCACTATGAGTGAGATGAAGGGTCTTTGAAGTGATTTCAGCAGCAGAATGATATACAGATACTGAAAAAACACTTTGGCTCCATGATAAGAATGACTGAAGAGAGAGGAGAAGCAGATCAGATACAGGCTCTTGTGATAACTCATTTGAAGGCTTGATGATGGCTTGGACCAGTGGCCTTATGACTGTGATGAGTGGTGAAAAGTAGTGTTACAGGATAAAAGGCAGAGTCTGTAAGATTCTGCTGAAGGTTTGGATATCAGATGTGAGGGAAGAAGGAAAGTTGAATTTAACCTGAGCACCTGGGAGGAGTGAGTTATAATTCATTGAGATGCAATGAAAAGACTGAAGTGAGGCTATAAGAAGTTTCTTTTTTGATGTGTTAAGTTTGAGATGCCAATTAAGTAGCCAGGTGTAATATCAGGTAAGCAACTGCAGATGTAAACCTGGATTGCAGAGGGAAATAAAAGTTGACAATATAAATTTGGAAGTTGTTAGTAAATAGATGATACTTAATGAGCCAGAGAGATCAGATATCATGAGACTAGATGAGAGCAACAGGGATTGCATATATATAGGAAAGGGCCAAGGGTCCAAGGATTAAACCTTGACCACCCAGTATTTGGAGGATAGGGAGATAAAGCAGAATCAGCAGAACACTCATCACAGGTACCCAGTGGAAAAACCAGAGGATAGAGAATTAAGAATGCTAGTGAAGAAATATTTCAAGAAAGAGAAATTGACCCAGGGACATAGCAAAGTAAAGATTATTGCTGACTTTAAGAAAACAATTTTGGTAAAGCCATAAAGATTAGTCAGGATAAAGTGATCAGTTAACCATCTTGAAATAGGTTCATGAAATAGGAGATGATTTATGGAGACAGCAACTGTAGAAAACTCTTTTAAGAAGGAAAGGGAAGGAAAGAAACAGTGCAGCAACTGGAGGGAGACAATGGGTCAGGAGAAGATTTTATTACGGTGGAAGAAATACAGTCTGTATATTTATTAATGGGAAAGTCCCAGTGGAGGGGCAGGAGTGAATAAATACATGATTCTGCAAGAAAGAAGGGAAAATTCTGGCATGATATCCTTGAATGGGTCTAGTACACAAAAGCATTCAGCCTCTGTTAAGAGCAGAGAACTCATGCATATTTAGAGGAGAGAGGCAGTGTACCAGAGCACAGATACAAGTGAATGGGGGTATACATGATGGTGGGAGCTTGCTGAAATTTCCTTCTAATTTTTTTCTTTCTTTCTTAGCAAAGTAGGAGGCAAGATCAACAGTTAAGGTGTTGGACATTTGATGAGAGAAATAAAAGAATGACACAGTCATCTAGAAGGGTGCAAAATTGAATGAGCCAGAGAAGTGTAGCATGATTAATGGGCAGAAGTAAGGAACCAGAAGAGATTAATTATCTTCATTATAAAGTGAGAACCATGAAAATTATGCTCATTCTGTAAATGAGAGAATTTAGGCAGTGAAAATAGTAACATGTCAAATGTCACACAGCTAGTAAATGCCAGAATTAAAACATGCATCACTTCTGAACCTAAAGATGGTTAACTGATCACTTTATCCTGACTAACTAATCTTTATGGCTTTATCAACATTTCCTATAGATACCAGAAGGTAGTGTGCTATCAAAATTTGAAGTCATTATCCATTCTCTTGTGAAAAGACACTACATCCATAGATGGGGTTTAAGAGGCAGCAGTTCCGTAAGATAAAACAGAACAAAAGAAAACCTATATCCCTAAGTTTACAGGAACTCACAACCATAAGCAAATATAGAATTGTCACACCTACCTGTAGAGGCCATAAGATTGTGATAGAGGTAAGAAAAAGGTATACACAATTTAAAAAAAAAAAAAAACCTGCAGAAAAACCAAGCCACTTATTTGCTTAAGACTCTTCTTCGATACCTGCTGACAATGGAATACAGAAAGAATTATGATTCATACCCCCGGCTCTTGTAACAGCTATTCTTTAAAATATTGTGTTCTGTGCTTAAAAAATAATTTAAATGGTACATTTTATGTTGTGTGTATTTTACTCTAATAAAATCAAATCATACAGATTAGAATAAATATTGTGGGCATTTGTTCCAAGAAAATATGGAATTTAACATGGGAGTAATTGAATTGCAAAGCATAGTTTTACAGACATAATACAAAAACAAAAGGAGAATAATGTGTTGGGTATGAGCAAGGCAAGTTTCCCTATGTTCTTAAATTAGGAGAAAATGAACATTTATCAAATAAGCTTATTTTTATCTCAGAAATTCCAGAACAGGTGGTATTTCCAGAGTAGGAGAAATCATCGAGAAGGTTACAAAACGTAATTAGGAATGGAGATAAAGGAGGAGGAAAGCATGAGGTGTGTTGACCCTGTCCACATCTGCATGAAAGATTTCTCCTTGAATCACTGATAGCACACCCTCCAAACTGTTGGCCCCTAAGCTGTATTACCTCTATGTGATGCATAGCTAATGATAAATGAAACAAGATAAGCAAAGATTCAATATTTTCCAGACAGAAATATGAGCCATGACATATAAAGTATGGAGAGTTGGCAGGATGGTTTCAGAATAAAAATGACGGATAGGTGGTTATGAAGGGAAGCAAAGCGATTGAGTGCTAATGAAAGGCAAAGAGCTGGTACTTGTTAGTCAAAATGTTAATGTTATTTTCCTCAATTAAGTATAGTTATAACATGAAATGTTAAGTAGGAATAATTTAGACGGTATTATATGTCAAAGTTTCAAATAGTCTTGTCCCTTTAACACACTCCATACCAAATGTATCTTAGTGTATGTACATCCTTACTTTTGGACAGCTATGACCAGTTTTTTTTAAAATCTCATTCAGAAGGATTACAATTTTTACATTTCATTAAAAAATATAAAATAGTCTCCCAGGCGGTGTGGCTCAGTAGATTGAGTGTCGTCCCATGGACTGAGAGGTGACAGTTTGATTCCTGGTCAGGGCACATGCCTGGGTTGCAGGCTTGATCCCCAGAAAGGGGCGTGCAGGAGGCAGCTGATCAATGTTTCTCTCTCACATTGATGTTTCTATCTCTCTTTCCCTCTCCCTTCCTCTCTATCTAAAAAATCAATAAAAACATATTTTAAAAACTAAAAGAAAAATATAAATTAGTAAAAATGCAATGTTTGCTTTCATTCTCTTTCTCGTAACATTTTGTTACAAAGTTGAATAGAAGCAGGCCATGATCTCTATTTCTAAAACAATAATTATTTGTAATTATATTTTGCTTCCATGATGGTGGTTATTACACGGACTAACCTAGAATAAGAACCCAGTAAAATTCTAGACAGTATCTTCAGAAACATAATTATTTCATAACAGCAGGAAGTACTTTCTACTATTTGTCTTTTAAGGATGGGACAGTACGTGGAACTTGGTCATCAAGGATTGAAACTTTTTGTATTTTTGCCAATTATACTATGAAACAATAATAAATATATTAAAAGCAGTATTAAATCAATCAAGTTAGACATGACACTATAGAAAACAGGATTTGTTATTCTATGTTAAATCTAAAGTAGGAAAGCATTAGTTTCCAATAGCTTTGTTACGGCCAAAGCATGAATTTAATTGGTAAAGTTTCTTAGAACATGTATGCTAACCTACCTGTTTCATAGTTTTCTGTGCACTTACTTTATCATCCCCAATTTAAACTTTACACAGGTAAAGGATGGGCATCATGTAAATCTCTTCTTACATAGAATAGTTTGTAAAACTCAGGACACTTCAACAGCTCAGAAACTATAAATCTTTTTTAGGGCATTCAGGTTTCAATTGTTGTCTTTTCTAGTATATTATCACCGTACCTCAGAGAAATCTAAATTCCTGCCAAACAAGTTTCTAGCTTCTATGTTTTGATCACAAGGTCTCCTTCTAAAATAAATTCTTCCCAGCCCCTTTCCCTTATTTTCCCAAATGTAAATTTATTCCATCCTTCCACTTTCAGTTCAGTCTTAACCCCTCCACAAAGCCATCCTTGATCCATGAAATCTTTTACTTCAAGTGAAAACACACACTGCCTACTATGAAAACATATATGACTTTATGGTAGCTCTTATAAAGTATTAAAAGTGTATAATATCATTAGAAATATGTGTGCACAGGTCTACTTTTCCATAATAAGCACATACTTTAGTCCTGGGTTCAGGTCTTAAGTATCATGATAGTAGGGCTTCCACAAACAAATACTTAAATCTTGTAGAATATTCAGTGTTAAATTATCATAGGAGTACTTACTACCATATAGCTTTAACAAATGCTCAGCAGTAAATATTGACTCTGTTCTACTACCATGCCCTTCTGTATGGAAATCTAGGTGACAGAAAGGATAGAGAGGGAAATGTAAATAATTGGTTACTTAAATTTTCTAGGCCCAGACCAAGTTACACATTAAACAGGGAAAATGTGCTTCCTCAATTTCTCAATTCAAGGATTTATTTTTAGGCATCATTGCCAATAAATAAAACAGGAAAGACAATATATGTATGAAATTATATCTACATGAACTTGATCCGAATATGTAGAAAAGATAATAGATTCTCAAAATCCAAAAGTGCTCACAAACGTAATTACTCAAGGTATTTCATATATTCCTAACTTGACTTGATTTCTGTATGACCTCACCAATGTGTCTGTATCTTAACAGTTTCCCAAAATTTTCTCTAGAGCTTTCACAGAGGTAGAGAGATGACAAAATTATTCTGACTATATATTCTGGTTACATAATTTACCTTTCATTATCCTAAGATGAGGAGGAGGACAATGAACATGGCACATAGCATGTTCAATATTTATTTATACCTTAGTATAAATATCTGTCTTTTCACTGACTCATCTCACTTCTTTGGTCTAAAGAATGTAAACCATTTGATGATTCTGTAAATTTTCTCTCCATGTTTTGTTACTCTTTTCTTATAATTTCTAATGATCTGTATTTTATTTCAAATATATATTCAAATATAAATATATATGTATAATTTTCATTGAACAAAGTTGGGTTTTTTGGCTCATTGCAACAAAGGTGACAGCATACACCATGGAGAACTGTGGTACAATTCTACTATTGGGAACCTTTTTTAAATTTTTTTTTTACTAAATTTCTTGGGGTGGCATTGGTTAATAAGATTATGTAGGTTTCACGTGTAGATTTCTATGATTCATGATCTCTGTGAGCACCCCCCAAAGTTGTCATCTTCCATCACCATATATTTGGCTCTTTACTACCTCGCTACCCCCTTCCCTCTGGTAACCACCATACTATTGTCTGTATCTGTGAGTTTCAGTTTTATCTTCCACATGTGAGTGAAATCATATGGTTCTTAGCTTTTTCTGTCTGATTTATTTCTTTCAGCATAATATTCTCTAGGTCCATCCATTTTGTCGCAAATGGCAGTATTTCATCTTTTGTTATGGCTGAGTAGTATCCCATTGTTTGTATGTACCACATCTTCTTTATCCAGTCATCTACTGAAGGACACTTTGGTTGTTTCCATGTCTTGGCCACTGTGAATAATGCTGCAATGAACTTAGGGGTGCAAATATTTTGCGAATAAATGTTTTCATGTTTTTGTGGTAGATACTCAGAATAGGGATTGCTGGGTCATATGGTAACTCTATTCTTAATACTTTTGAGGAATCATCATATTGTTTTCAATGGTGGCTGTACCAGTTTACATTCCCACCAGCAGTGAATGAGGGTTCCTTTTTCTCCACAACCTCTTCAACACTTGTTACTATTTGTCTTGTTGATAATAACCATTCTAACAGGTGTGAGGTGGCATCTCATTGCAGTTTTGATTTGCATTTCCCTAATAGCCAGTGAAGTTGAGCATCTTTTCATGTCTTTTAGCCATTTGTATGTCTTCCTGGGAGAAGTGTCTATTCAGGGCCTCTGCACATTTTTGAAATTGGATTGTTTGGTGTTGAGTTGTATAAGATTTTTTTTTTTATATTTTAAATAGTAACCCCTTGTAAGAGCTGTTGTTTGCAAATATTTCCCATTAGGTCTGTTGCCTTTTTGTTTTGTTGACAGTTTCTTTTGGTGTGCAGACGCCTTTTAGTTTAATATAGTCTCTTTCCTTTATTTTTGCCTTTACTTCTCAAATTTATAAAATCTTCTCTAAGATGAAAGCCCACAAGTTTAGTACTTATGTTTTCTTCTATGTGATTTATTTTTTCAGATCTTATACTTAGGTCTTTGGTCTATTTTTAATTAATTTTTATACATGGTGACAAATTGTAGTCTAGTTTCATTCTTTTGCATGTGGGTTTCCAATTTTCATAGCACCATTTATTGAAGAGGCTTTCTTTTCTCCATTGCATGTCTTTGGCTCCTTAGTAAAAAAAATTATTTGCCCATATACATGTGGTTTTATTTCTGTGCTCTCAGTTTTGTTCCATTGGTCTATATGTCTGTATTTCTGCCAATGCCACGCTGTTTTGATTATTGTTGTTCTGTAGTATAATTTTTTTATTTTTATTTTTTAATCCTCACCCAAGGATATTTTTCCATTTATCTTCAGATAGAGTGGGGGTGGTGGAGAGAGATAATTCAATGTGAGAGAGACACATCGATTGGTTGCCTCCCACACGACCAGGGCCAGGGCTGGAGACCAAACCACAACCAAGGTATGTGCCCTTGACATGAATCGAACCCGTGACTCTCTGGTCTGAGGACCAACACACTAACTGCTAAGCCTAACTGGCAGGGCTGTAGTATAATTTTAAGTCAGGTATTGTGATACCTTCGGTTTCATTCTTTTTTTTCTCAGGATTGCTTTGACTATTTGGGGTCTTTTGTGGTTCAATGTATTGTGGTTCATCCCTATAAAGTAGATGTCCATCTCTGAAAATCCAGCAACCCGAATAACGAATAACTAATCTTATCTGTAATGTTAAAGTTAGTTATTTTGAATATTTATTATAACTATTATTATGTTTTTATATATGTCTTGTCTAAGAAAAGAGAGACTGAATATACAAATATACAACCTTCAGACAATATATAAAAATAGAACTGACACAATCTGCAACCACTAATCCAGGAAGCCAAACCACAAACTGTTCAGCAATCTGTTGGAATAGTTAGTACTTAGTCAATAACTGGAAGCTTTTTAAATTTTAGTCCCCACTTCCAATTTAGGAGCAACTGGAGAAAGCCTATTATGTTCTTATAACCAATCATAAGGCTTTCAACTTCCCAAGTGCTTCCTATGAATTCACAAGCACATCATCCTGTACCTTGGATCAGAACTTTTGCTAAGTATTTGCACTTATTGGTTAGTCTTTTCTAATCTTGTGTACTGCATACATTTATTATTTTAATAATTTATAGACATTCATATACGTTGTATATTTTTGTATCTTTCATTACTTTCCAAGTTCTGTCACTACTTTATAAGTATTATGTGCTTAGTAAATATTGGTTAAATAATGATCTAATGTGTTGTTTGTCTTATTAATTACATATTTTGTGAATATTATGGTAATATCCTAATAAAAACTAAATGGCATGATACCTTTATTTTATAAAACAGATTTTAAAATTGGAAGTTACCTTTTTCATTGACTTTACTGAGACAGGTGATTTGTAAATTATCTTACCAAATACATAAATTAAAACATTTCCTTAGATTAATTAACCACTTACCTACTTATTTGATAGTTACCCTCAATTTTAACCTTAATTCTAAATTCTAATGCTTTTACTTTCCAAATATCTCCAAGTATATACTCTTGGGTTTTGTGTTTTTTGTGGTTGTTTGTGGGTTTGGGGTAGGCGGTTTTGCTTGTTTGCATTTTTTAAAAATTCTGTTTTCCAATGTCTTGAATATTTATATGTGCTTATAAATTAAAACTAACTGAATTATTATATCTTTAAAATATCCATTTATATGGTAATTTGTACAAATAGATATTGTTTTGCTTACTGATAAGATCCTACTGAGTCTTTCCTTAAGGTGGCTTTCAATTTTATGGTGTGCTTATTTTAATCTCCACCTTATAACTAAAGTACTTGGAAGTGATAATTTTTGTATTCTTTATTTCTCTACTGATATTCTCTTCAATTTTTTACATCTCTTTCAAATACATATAAAAGGTAAGGGAATATGAGAAAGATTAAAATATAGATTTTATTTAGTGTAAGATCAACATAAACTTTGAACTTTCACCTTATATTCAAATCTTTCACTTTTATATTATTTTCTGCCTCAATGCCAGTATTCCTTCTTAGAAGTTTAAACCAAGTCAGTTTTTAAAAGTCTTAATTTTTGAGATGATTCTAAGAATCTAGTATATATTTAGTTTATAAGCATTCCTTTTATAGAAGACACAAATGCTGCTACTGATGATAATGAAACCAGGAAAATGAGATGACCTATAATTCTACTTTTTGTTTTGGAACAGACAACAAAAAAAAAATCTTACATTATGGCACTTATAATGCTGAGGTATTTTTTCTCCAGACTTCCTCAGTACAGTATATTCACTTATTTTATAGAAAGAAGATTGTCCTTGTAGGGGAAGCTAAACTGTCATTTGCTGTGTATCAGCATTTTCTTTAATTCTCCTTCAGGAGAACTCTTTCTTATTTCATGATAAGACAGGAAATAGAATAGCTCAAGGGTATTATTTAATTACATGCTTTCTCAGCTAGAAATCAAATAGGTCACTTTTCTCTGAGTGAAACCTTAATGATAAAAAAGGCATCAGAAATATTACTAGAATAATGATAGTCAAAAGCAGATCCTAATACAGGATAAATCAAAATAATTCTTGTTTCTACCAGTAGTGACCAGTAGTAGGCACCTTTAAATTGACTGCTTAGCCCAAGTCAGTGATGCCAATTTTTTCTCTCAAGTCCATGCCTTTCCCCCCAGTTGACCAGGGTAGACCTTCAGTGGACAAGTCAGTACAATGGGCCCCATGCCCATGGCCACAAACACCTACATAAGAAAAGCTAACCTAACCTAGGACAATCAGAATCCATTCTCCAGCATTTGAAATTAGTGTATTAGGTGATTGGTTTCTAAGAGATTATATTTCCATGTGCCAGTATCTTGAAAAAGGGGGGGAGGGTGCAAAAAACTTTGGCACTGAAGTACTATTTGCTTCCGGTACTTGGACAAAGTTGCTAGTAAAATAAATAACAAATTACAAAATAAGAATAATGAAGTAGCCCGGCCAGTGTGGCTCAGTGGTTGAGCATCGACCCATGCACCAGGACGTTGTCAATTCGATTCCCTGTCAGGGCACATGCCCAGGTTGTGGGCCTGATCCCCAGTGGGAGCCATGTAGGAGGCAGCCAGTAGATGTTCTCTTTCATCGATGTTTCTCTCTCTCTCTCTCTCCCTCCCTTCCTCTCTCTCAAATCAATAAAGAAAAAAATAATAAAAAGAAGAATGAAGTAGATAAAAAGAACCATAAACGAAGATATTTTGAGTTCCTAATGTATTTATATTTTCTATTTTAGTTGTTTTCTGAGTCCTGGCTATATAGTTGGGCCTTTTGCTTTGAATCCTCAAAGTGAGGACCTCCTTTTTCTTAAATTCAATTTGGTTTCTGTTATTTACAACTATTGTTAATGTCAAATTTATATCACATATGTCAGTATAGTCTTGGCTAGAGATGAATTGCATTTTCAAATTCGTGTATTGAAATTTCTATCTTTCTAGATCACATGCTATAGTGTCCTAAAATACATTGAACCCATGGGTTCTCAAGATCACAAACTGACAAAAGGAAATAAAAAGTGTGAATTTTATCTGAAACTTCTAGGATCCCTTCCAATAGACAAATATCCTCCAATGTTTATTTTCCCTCAATTTCAATTATCTGGATATTTTTTTCAACACAGGTAATACCATCTCTCCCTAGTTGTGTAAATTACCTGCATTATCAGCAGAGGAGGGATAACATTATTAATGGTGATCCCAAACCAGAGAGCATCGTTCCAAACAGACTTGGCAGTTAAGCTGTTAGCTTCTGATCTATGCTGTAACTGTCACTACAATACCTTGGGGTCTCCTATTTGTCTGATTGCTCTTTCAGAGATGTTAGACATCTTACATTGTGTCTGGCTACTAAGAGAGGACATGTCAATGCATACACGCAGAAGCTGTGGCTCTCTTAAGGAGCAGCCTTAGCAGTTATACAAGGTCACCTCACCACATTCTATTGATCCAATCAGGTTCACAAGGCCAGCCCAGTTTCAAAGGGAGAGAAAAATGGACTATTTCTCTATATTAGGAGTGGCAAAGGTTTGCATCCATATTTAATCCACCACCCTAATGGTCTGGCATGGGTCCAGTCACCCTAAGATCCGCAAGTCCAAAAATGAGGCTATCAACTTAAAAAATAACAGTCAAATAAGGGCTTTCCTGGTCCACAATGGACTATAAAATCATTTTAATCTGATTTAGGCTCCTTGAGCAAGAGAAAGCTTTTGGATATAAAAGCTCTGGAATATATCTGGTATCACTGATATTTAATAATATTAATAAATATTACAACATAAAACAAAGAAATATCAAATAATAGTTACCGTTACTATTTTAATTTCATAACTTCTAAATATAAAAGATAATATTCCATTGTATATTTACTAGTTCAGGTGCTTTTACTATAAGTAAGTAGTATACCTACTCCTCTAAGAATTAAGTAAATATATGATAGGGTATTTAGGAAGAAATGAAATGAGAGGTTGAAATACTTGTCCTGATAATGTATCATTAATAAACAATAAGGTACTTATGAGAATTACTTCTCAATAATCAATGGAAAAACACATAAAGTATATAAATGATATGTGATATTGAGATAAGTGCTTGAAAAAACAAGTCCCTGTCATAGGGGAATGTATTATTGCAGATGGAAATTCATAAAAATCCTGCTGATATTCCAGTGTCAGTCGGAGGGGTACTTTGAGTTTATTTTGCAGTGATTATGAATTGTGAACTATGGCATATTTATCTCAGGTGGCTGGAATGGGGAAGAAGTTTTGGAAGCTAGGTTTTCCTTAAGAAAGGATTTAACACTACAGGAAACATCAGTGGTAATTATTAACTTGCTTTCAAAATTTCAAAGTTTCATGGAAACCTCAGAAGTCAATTCTAAAATCTTTGTCTCTTGTTCTTAATCTCCCTAGAATCTAATCTTGTATCTCAAACAACTAAACACTGAGATGTTCTATTTTCATCTCGAATTTGGCATTTTGAAAACTAAATTCATAATTTCCCTGAAAAAAAGAACAAACAATTTCAGGCATATCTTAATTACCTACGCTTTAGTTTCTATGTTACTTCTCTCTCAGCCTTCCTTCTTTTACATTCTTAGAGCAAACACTCTACTGTAGGCCCATGTGTACACCTGGAACACTGAAAGGATGGATCCTTTTTCACTTCCTGCTTCCAACTTGGTTATTAGGATTAACTTGCATACTGCCTAATATATTTTTGGAAATATTTGTTTATCATATGAGTTTTATACAACCAAACTTTTCATCTGGCTTTACATCCTATTATATACACACAAACCGTCACCGTTAAGCAAAGTGATCTAACCATAATTTTTCACAAATTCCATTTTATTTCTTGCTTCCATGCATTTTGCATAGCCTGCTAACCCTTCAACCCTTAGGGGCACCCTCCCCATATTTTCTCTCCTCGAACTGCCAGTTTATATAAACCTTTCAAGTTCGGTTGTATCCATCCTCTCTCAGCATTCCAACTCTACCCTCACTTCCAAATTCTCTCCACAGGGATTTGTCCTTCTCCGTAACTCCTAGAATTAGTTTGCATCTCTCTTTAATCAATGTGCCCTGTTTTGTCCTTTGAGCCTATTTCTTTGTTGACTCCTTTTGTTCATGCTTTGTTACTCTCCGTAGATTGTAAGAATGCCGAGGGCAGGAAAACATATTTTTACTTATCTGTAGACCACATGGTGCTCAGAGTTGTTGTTTTAAAAGATGATTCACATAATTCACTGAGATAAGAGTACCACTTTGATTTTAAAAAGTAGCATTTAGGGCTACAAATTAGTTTCCTGCTAGATATGGACCTGCCTCTGAGTATCACAATAAAGTGAAATTTGGGCAGTTTATAAGATCAGGTGCCAGAGAACTATGACAGAATATTAATGTATAGCAATCAGTGTTAATGGTGGCTGAAAGACTTTAACAAAATGATAGGAAAACACTTACTGGTTGTAAATCAAGAAAACCACCCCAAATCCTCTTTAAAATATGGTTCTCTATATAGAACAGCAAACAAGCAAGAAAGCTTAGAACATGTCATGATGGAGGGTATAGAAAGGGGAAAAAATGTCCGAGAAACATCATAAAAGTAAATATACATTAAGAGAACTCAAATCTCTGTGCTATTTTATAGACAGTATTATGTAATCCAAAGTAGTACACAGGAGTAAAAATAGATTTCTTACGATTTCTGTGGTTCTATACATTCTGCTCTTATATTGAAAACACTAAGTTATATTATGCCCATTGCAGTATAACATAGGATACAAAGGACCTTCCCTAAACCAATAGTATAGATGAAATTAAACAAAACCAGGTAAAAACTGACAATGGAATTTTAATCTAAGCAGTTATGGGTCATTATCTATCATATAGTCACAAGATAAATACCCTTTGCCTAAAAGAGATATGCCTTAGACAAGGTTGCCCATAAAGTTACAGGGGTTGATTACCCAAGCAGATAGGTAAAGCAACTCATTTTGAGGAACAGTGAATGAAATATCACTTACTCATATTTGTTTATCAAGGATTAAATGGTAACTCACTTTTGAATATCAGCCAGCACATCTGGGACTTACTAAGAAAGCATTCTGACAGAAATGGCAGCCTATCCAAGACACACAAGCATAATTTGAAGGGTCAACTAAAAATTTTTATTTTTCAATTGGTTGTGGTTTCTGTCAGATGCCATGGGTGACATGGTGCCTGAGTCCCAGAGATAAAGTGAAATGAACCCCAGTCAGAGATGAAAGAGGATGGCTGACAGATGATGGACACCTGGGCCCTTGTAAACCCACTACATGCTCCCTTTGGGATACCGTTCGAGTGCCAGTTGGAGTAAGTCCACACTGTCCAAACTGACAAGAATAACTCTGTGATATGTACTTCCACAGAGTCCCTCCAACTATGGATGGGGAGAGATGCTGGTACTAGGAGAATCCTGATCTTTCAACCATTCTGTTTCAGCTCAGCTTTTGCAAGTCTCTATACGTATTCATGTAAAATAAAAGGAGCACAATGCTCCCTATTATATGCCCATAATACTGACATGATTTATAAATTTTCAACCTTTCATGATATTATTGATTTTCACAGTGTATCTTCTATAAACCAAACATATCTTTTGTGTTCAATCTGTAAAATTTGCAAGCAGATATTATTCAATATTCAAGGAGATGTGTGATATTTTGAATATGTGATAAAATGGGTTAAATAAGGAATGAAAAATATATGAAAGCTGTAGATAATACTAATATGAGAAATATTAAAACATAAGTGGGCTCCACAAATCAATCCAAATAAACCATTTAAAATAATAAAAAAAGAATAATATAGCATTCAAAGAAGCTTTGAAACTAAAGAAAATATTGATGACTTATTCTGGAGAATGAAAAAGAATGACAGAGACAAGGATTACTAGTTATTAGCAATATAGTCATCTAATTTGGAAATAAAACAAAGAAACAAAAAACTGTCAAAACCCATTCAAATGTGAAATAAAATAAAATGATTATTTGACAAATTCTCAAAGATTAAAAAATCATTCAAACCCTATTTATATGACTTTAAAAAAATTTTTTTTTCTTTATTGATTTTAGAGAGAGAGGAAGGGAGAGGGAGAGAGAGAAACATCGATGAAAGAGAACATCGATTGGCCACCTCCTGCAGGCCCCCACCTGGGGATTTGGCCCACAACCTGGACATGTGCCTTGACCTGGAATCAAACCAGCGACCTTTTGGTGCATGGGTCGACACTCAACCACTGAGCCACACCGGCCAGGCTAGATGACTTTTTATGCAAGAAATATATTGAAAACCAGATGAAACAAGTTACTGAAAGTAATAGAGAAACAATTAGTGGATCCAAGTCTGTAATCTTGGGTTTAGTTTTGGATGCTGTTGTTCCTTTATGTTCCCTGATATTCTAAGACACAAATACAAATGTGATTAGGGTTTTCATCTTTTATCAGAAACTATAGGGGTTTACTGATACACATGAAAATGAATGAATGAATGATAAAGTTTCACACAGATATTGGCTGTAGGACTAGCCTTAAAGAAAAGTGGTAGATTCAGTCTAAACTCGCATATTGAAAATGCTGAAGATTTCAGAATTAGGAATATCTTTCCATTGGCAAAGGAGGACCACATGGGTTCAACTGATGTTCAGGTAAAATTCCAAATCAATACACTGTTGTAAAATGTGAAGAGCAGCAACACGGAAATATATCATCTGAATTAGACATTAACCCAGCTTCTTCAGAAAACACTGAAATTAATTTCTTATTTACTTACTGTTTAATCCACTGAGTTCATCTTTCAATGTATCATAACTCTAACCATAGAAAGTAAGTTTAATTTTTTTGACATTTAAGATCACTTGTACTTGGAAAATTTATTTCTGAAGAAACAGTTTTAAAGTCGTTTAAGAAAAATAAATGTGGTTATTTTCTCTGAGATGAACGAATCTTTGAATAAATATGCACACCTTAAATCACTTGAAAATGTATTATTTTTGGATGATATTGTCCATAATGACACCTATGTTTGGTTGCTTATAACTCTTCTATTCAATCTGTTCAAGTTATTTGCTGTCATTAGGGGGGGGGGGGGGTCTGAAACTGTTTAGAAAAGCATGCTCTGACCCAGGAGTGAATTTAGTTAGAAATGTGAACAATTTGTGAAAAAATAGGTTTCCATTTTTTATAATAATGGGTATGTGCTCTAGCCAGGAATCAAACCCATGACTCTTCTGTGCACAGGACAACACTCTAACGAACTGAGCCACACCAGCCATTGCTATTATTACATAATTTATAAGTATCATATTTCATCATGAATAATACATATTTGTTAAACAAATTCAGAAAATACATCATTGCCTTTAAAATTAACTGAGTCTTAAAAATATATATTTATTTCAGTTTAATTATCCTCCACTAGATTGAGCATCTATTTTTAGAAGTAGTGTATATTTGTTCAAATTTCCTATATTTCTTAAATAATTGCAGATACTTATTTTGGAGGAAAAAGGAATAGGGTTCATAAGTAACTCTGTTATCAAAGACATAGTTTGAAACGGGACACAATCACTTTACTTTTTTGTAATAGAATTTTGGAAATACAGATACAACAATAAATTTAAAAATATTTAATTTAGAGGTAAAAATAATAATATAAAGTCTCTTCTGAAGACTATTGTCAGAGAAATTGGTAGAGTATTTTATTCCAAATGGGCAAATGTTTACCAAGTAGTGTAGTAGCATGGATCATTTCTATCTTAGTCACCATTGTATCCTATCACCTGGAAGAGTACCTAGTATATTGAAGAGGATTAATAGATATTGTTAAATTAATGAATTGATGAATATATGCTTTAAAAAAAAATCAATTGCCTGGCCGATGTGGCTCAGTGGTTGAGCATCGACCCATGCACCAAGAGGTCACCAGTTTGATTCCTGGTCAGGGTACATGCCCAGGTTTTGGGCCCCATCCCCAGTGGGGGGCTTGCAGGAGGCAGCCAATTGATGTTCTGTCTCATCAGTGTTTCTATCTCTCCCTCCTTCTCCCTTCCTTTCTCTCTAAAATCAATAAAGAAAAAAAGAATTTTTTAAATCAATAAAAATATATTTTGACAGAGAGAAAGGGAGAGATAGAAACATCAATTGGCTTCCTCCTGCATGCCCCCTCCTGGGGATTGAGCTCACAACACAGGCATGTGCCCTGACCGGGAATGGAACCGAGATCTCTCAGTCCATAGGACGATGCTCAATCCACTGAACCACACAGGCTGGGCATGAATATATGCTTTTGCCTTTAGTGAGATGCAAGATCATATGTCTTCACTTGTAGCCAGAATTCACTTGATAGAGGTTTTGAAGATTATTTATAAATGTATTGGGCTGTCTAAAATGGTGAGAAAAAAAAATAGTGTTCACATTTTCTAATGTGGGGACTTAAGGAGGGGAAAGGGAGAAAACATCTTATAACTGCTTTGCATATCAATCAGAAGAATATATGTTGGGTTTTAAATTCTATACATATTTATAACAGAAGACCTTGACAGTCAGCATTGGTATGTGGAAGAAGGGATTCCAGTACTGGGGTTGTTCACACAGGTGGGTAACTGGAAATAGAGAGGAGGTGGTACTGAAGGCAAGTAAGTGGCAATTTCAAAATCTGCCACCAGCTAAAAAGGACTGAGGACTCTAAATCTTTGAGTAGCTGAAAGATTGCTTCCATAAACAACGAGTTGTACCTCTTTTTTTTTTTTTTTAACCTATCCACTACCCTCCATAATCAATTTCCTTAGAGAGAGAGAGAAAGAGATTGATAAATGTACTCTCAGGATATGGGACTATCCCTTGTCAGAGGAGGGCAGCGAAGAACCTTGATTGACAGACATTCAGACATTCAACAAATATTAAATTATTGCCTACTCTGTATGGAGCATTGTTCAAATATTTGGATAAGTACTTGAAGGAAGCAATTCATGAATCTATCAGGTGAAGTGTTTTTAGACAGAAGGAACAAAATGTGCATGTGCCTGCAGTGAAGTGACAGAGGTGGTGTGGTAGGAGATAAGCTCCAAGAAATAACGGGGGCCATGATCATGCCAGGCCCAGCAGGGACTTTGATTTTTATTGTAAGATGAGAGAAGAATGAAGACTTTTGAAGAGGAATAATATGGCTTCATTTTACTTTTTTTTTTTACAGTTTAAAATATTTTTTCTTTTTTTTTTTATTAATTTACTTTTGTTACAGATGTTTCTCCTTTTTCCCCCATTGACACCCTCCTCCCCCTCCCTCCCTGCCCCATCCCCAGTTTAGTTGTCCATGTCTATTGGTTATGAGTACATGCATACAAGTTCTGTGGTTCATCACTCCCCTCCCCCACCCCTCTTCTGGCAATTGTCAGTCTGTACCCTACTTCCACATCTCTGTGAGTACCCTGTTCCTCAGACTGTTATGTTCATTATATTCCAGAAATAAGTGAGATCATATGATATTTGTCTTTCTCTGCTTGGCTTGTTTCGCTTAGGATAATAGTTTCCAGTTCCTCCCATGTCGTCTCAAAGAATAAGAGATCTTTCTTTCTTACAGCTGCATAGTACTCCATTGTGTATATGTACCACAGCTTTTTTATCCATTCGTCTACTGATGGACACTTGGGCTGTTTCCAGATCTTAGCTATTGTAAATAGCGCTGCTATGAACATGAGGGTACATATATTCTTTCTGATTGGTGTTTCAGGCTTCTTAGGGTATATTCCTAGGAGTGGAATCACTGGGTCAAATGGTAATTCAATTTTTAATTTTTTTTTCATTTTACTTTTTAATAAAATTATGTTGAGAACAGATTGTAGAGAGGTAAGCTTGGGGAGCAAGGAGACCAGTTAGGAGGCTCTTGAAATGATGTAGGTAAGAAGCTGTAGAGATGGAGAAAGGGCCAATTGGACATAATTTAAACATTAGGCCAATAAGATTTGCTTATGGATTGGATATAGAGGATCAATAAAGTAAACCAAGACTGCAAACAAGGAAAGGTATTATTCCAAAATAAAGCAGGGGTGCTTCTACCGGAAGAATGGTGCTCAGTAGTCCAAAGCAACACATTTCCACAGTGGTTACAAAGGAAAAACAGAGGGAGCCAGTCACCATTACTGCAGCAAATTTAGAGACAGAGCTTCAATGAGACCCATTTGTTGCTGATATCCACAGTTTTTAGTACAATTTTTTAAATTACTCCTATTCAAGATCTGGGTGGATTATACCATCTGGGACAGGACTAACTCCACAAGTTTTCGCCACGTGCTCCTTTCTTTTGGTAAAAGAAATAAAAGGTTAGAAACTAGTAAAGAAAAAAATGTAGAATGCACATATTTTAGCATTTAAAAGAAAATAGGAAATATTAATGACTAGGCTAATGTTGATTTTATCATATGGTCAACATGCTTGATGCTGTTAACTGACTCCTAGGCAACAAACAGTCCCATTACGGTAGAGAGAAATAAGAATCCCACGAGGTATTTTTCTAGTTACACAAAGGAAAAAGAAATAAACAGAGGCATTATTTCCATTTTCAATATTCTAGCCTGGGGCAGCTCAAAGTGTTTCAGTTATGATGTAATCAGAGGGACTAAAATGAATACAATAAATGTAAACTGACTTTTCTAACCAAAGGACATTATTATTATGTGAGTGAAAGTAATAAACATTTTAGCACACATATATTTTAAAATACTTCATGTAAAATAGAATGAAATAAAAGTATTTTCTAAGTATATGGATTAAATTAATTTTAAATGAAATATGTTTGGATAAAATATTTTTCTTGGTCAATTGGGAATATTAAAAAATTAAGATAACATTAATTATCTAAATTAAATGTTACAAATGCTACTTCAAGTACTAATGTCAAGAATTGTGCCTCTATCTTAAATCTAGTCACATGCGAAGACAATTGGAAAAATATGTATCTACATCGTAAGCCTTGGCAAGCAAAGCACTGCTGGACACACAGTGTAGTCAACATTTGTTGACTAATTGACACTAAGCATAGTTTGATTATGCTCATTTTTTAATAAAATTACTTTCTGTTTTGATTCCTTATTACTAATAATACAATGCAAAGGATGCTTTTCATGATGTCTTGCTTTTGTTATATTAATAATTCACTCAAATCAGTTCCTGTAACTGAAACTACCCTTCATTCTTTACAGACATATCTGATGTATTCTGCTTAACTGTAAGAGTGGATATATGTGATATAGTAAATGTGATGCCAATCCCAATTTAGTAAAACTGACACAACAACCGTTAAGTAAAAAATTCATTTGTCAATTAGTCATCAAATAGACAAATTCTTGCATTTTTGACATGTATGCATCTTAAAATTAATATAAATCCATATAAAACTAATTCACACAGATTCTAGAGTATATCAGATAATTTCTGGAAGAATAAAATATGTTACTCATCTTATTCTTAAAGCAACAAACTAAGATGTGATCAAATGGATTCACAGTCCTGGTACTGAACTAATAAAACTCTATAGCTGACAATATCTGTAAAGTGACTTTCTAGGACTCTTCCCATAGAAAGTGTGTAATCAATAGACTTGGAATTGATGCGTTTCAGAAGGTAAATTTCTTTAAATGGCTTATCTATTTACACTTGTTTAGAAGTGTGTGTTTCTGTAAAACTTTGATGTATAAAGCAAAAGAATATGAGGAAGAATAAGCAAAGAAAGACAAAATAAAACCTTGCTCCTTAGGATTTGCATATCGGAGGCATGTATTTTTTCCCCTGGAGTTTTGTGTGTGTCTCATGATACAGATCTTTGTGTTTCTCCTTGGGTAGTGTCAGCTGCTGGGTTGGCAAGACCAACTCCAACTGTCAATGAAGCTTCAGGGATGAGCAAAGCAAAAGACAAAAGACTATTGGAATGAAAAGATTCCAAAAGTTTGGGCAAACAAATGAATATAATTAGCCAGTAAACCCTCACAGTTCTCCTATGTAAATACAATACTTTATGCCTAGAGTTAATCCTCCATTCCATTCTAAAGTATGGAACCCTAAAAATCTTACCATAGAATACTCAAATATACTAATATTTTTGTAGCATTTACCCACTATTTAATTTGAATCTTTAATCTCCCTCTGGACTCACCTGCTCCTACTTTCTTGGCTTCTGGTTGTTCTTCCTTACCTGACCTTTTGCCCCTTCCCTTACTTTTCTTCAAGATATAGCTTAAATTAAAGCCATACATTTTTCCCTAGCCTATTAGCTCTTCTCCATCCTTGTTAGATTGTTGCCAAATTTATCTTCAATAAGTCTGCAAAACCTATGGGATATGTCCTATCTCTTGCCTTCTTTTATGTTCCATGCAGCCCTGGGAACTATTAGTCTAAAATAATATTTGATTACTTTATGATCAATATCCCAGTGTGCCCCAAAGCTTATGATTCGGAGATATTTTTATGGTATGGATTATTTAGACTTCTAAATTTTGTAGATCTACTAATAAACAGTGATAGCTAATTTTGTTTCATTTGTATTGATCTGAATGTGGAAGATTTTCTCCTAATGTTTGTTAGCCCTCTGATTTTCTTTTTCCCTAAATTGCTCATATCACTTGCCAAATTCTTTTGTGATATTTGTACTTTTTATGTTAAACTATACAATTTTTTAAAATATATTTTTATTGATATTTTTAGAGAGAAATGAAGGGAGAGAGAGGTAGAAACAACAGTGTGAATTGATTGGCTGCCTCCTGCATGGCCCCACACAGGCTATTGAGCCCCCAACCCTGGCTGCTCAGCCCATGGGACGATGCTCAATCCACTGAGCCACACCAGCCGGACTAACCTATACAATTTTTGAGGAAGGGGAGGATATTCTCCATTATTCCATCATCAGTTTTAGACATTGTAAATATCTTCTCAATCTATTTTATACAGCTTGTACATACTCATTATAACAAATTGAAACAATAGAGCAGTGTGAGTAGAAGTAATTGCCTCTTTCTGAATATTTATGTAAAAAATAGGTCTATTTCTTCTTGATTGTTGCATACTCAGCATATTACATAGAGTCAGGCACAATGTATGTGATCTGTACTACACAGTTTGCATATATTAACGTGAATTCCAAGTACAATCACCTTTAGAGGTAGGCAAGCGTTTTTATATCCTGGGTTCTGTGCTCTAGCTGACTCCTTCCCAGGATGAGGGATCCATGTCATAAAGTTAGCTGCTTGACCTGAGCCTGAGATCCCCTTCTGGACCATATTATGTGTATCTGTGACCCTTATGTTCCCTATCCAAATTTTCCCAAGCCCCTTTCAAGGTCTAAGTAGGTTTCTTTTCTAGACCATACTGTAGACTGAGCCACAGATAAGGACACATCTATTTCTGAGGAGTGGCCACATAAAGGCATGTAGATATAGCTTGGAAGTGAGGTTCTCATAGTGAAAATGGAACTGGAACATAAAAGGGTGTGAGCCTGGGTACTGCCACTGTGGAGACTCCAGTGTTGTTTATAGCAACTGCAAGCTCTCAGGAGGTTTTCCATGAAAAAATAAATAAAAGATTGAATAACCCCTCTCACCTTGCATTCTCCCTCTGACGCACCCTACTGGCAGTTTAACAGGGACGTGGCAGGCAGAGAAAAAAATGTAGTTTGTCAAATACAATCTCAAGCATCACAAAAGGAAAGAGAAAAGTTGAATTTTAATGGAAAGGCAAGAACTCAGTAACTGACTCTACTTGCTGAGGAACTAGAACAGCCACAACAATGTTGACAAAAGAACAAATTAGAGGATTTAAAATAACAAATGAAAAGATTTATTATAAAGTTACACAATCAAGAAGGTGCAGTGTTACATTAAAAATATTACACACCATGATCAACTGGGATTTATTCTTGGGGTGCAAGTTTAGTTCAAGATCCACAAATCAATTAACATAAACAAAATGAAGACTAGAAGTCCTATGATCTTATCAATACGTGCAGAAAAAGCATTTAACAAAATCCAACATCTATTTATGATAAAACCTTCAACAAAGTGAGGGGAGAGGGCCCATACCTCAATGTAATAAAGGTCATATATGGCAAACCCACAGCTAATTTCATACTCTACAGTGAAAAGCTGAAAGCTTCTCCTTCAAGATCAGGAACAAGATAGGAATGTGCACTTTCATAACTTTTGTTCAACATAGTATTGAAAGTCCTAGCCGCAGAAATCAGACAAGGCAAAGAAATAAAGGACTTCTGAATTAGAAAGGAAGAAGTAAAACTATCTTGATACTATATATAGAAAACCATAAAGAATCCACCCCCCAAAAAAACACTATTAGAATAAATGAAGTCAGTAAAGTAGCAGCTTCAAAGTTAATATTCAGAAATCAGTTATATTTTTATACATCAATAACAAACTATCAGAAAAAAATTTTAAGAAAACAATTCCATTTACAATTGCATCAAAATAATAAAATACCCCAGAATAAATTTAACCAAAGAGGTAAAATACATGCTCAGAGTACTATAAGAAATTGAAGAAGATACAAATAAATGGAAGGATATACTGTGTTCATGGACAGGAAGAATTTCATTAAAATGTTCATACTAGTCAAAGTAATTTACAGATTCAATGCAATCACTATCAAAATACCGATGGCATTTTTAACAGAACTAGAACAAATAATTGTAAAATTTATATGGCACCACCAAAGACCATAAATACCCAAAGCTATCTTGAGAAAGAAAAACAAAGTTGGGGGTATCATGCTACCTAATGTCAAACTATACTTCAAGGCTATAGTCAGCATGATACTGTCACCAAACAGATACATAAGATCAATGGAAAATAATAGAGAGCCCAGAAATAAACCCACACCTATATGCTCAACTAATCTATGACAAAGGAGGCAAGAATATACAATGGGATAAAAACAGTGTCTTTATTAAATGGTATTGGGAAAATTGGCCAGACATGTGAAGAAGAATGAAACTGGATCACTTTCTTATACCATATACAAGAATAAACCCAAAATGTATTAAAGACTTAGATGTAAGACCCAAAACCATAAAATTTCTAGAAGAAAATAGGCTGTAAACTTTTTGACATAACTCTTAATAATATCTTTCTGGATATATCTCCTTGGGAAAGAGTGACAAAAGAAAAACAAATGGGACTACCTCAAACTAAAAATTTTTGCACAGCAAAGAAAATTATCAACAAAATGAATAGACAGTCTACTGAATGGGAAAAAAATATTTGCAAGTGATATATCTGATATGGGGTTAATATCCAAATGTATAAGGAACTCATACAACTTAAAACCAATCAAACAAAAAAATCAATAGTATTAAAAAATGGGCTGAGGATCTGAATAGATATTTATCCAAAGAGGACATATAAAAAGATGGCTGGCATCACTAATCATCAGGGAATTGCAAATTAAAACCACAATGATATATCACCTCACACCTGTCAGAATGGCTATCAATAAATCAACAAACAAGTGTTGGTAAGGATGTGGAGAAAAGTGAATCCTTGTATACTGTTGATGGGACTGTAAATTGGTACACTCATTCTTAAAAACAGCATGGAGTTTCCTCAAAAAATTAAAACTAGAACTACCATATGACCCAGCAATTCCACTTCTGGGTATTTATCCAAAGAAATCTAAAACATTAATTCAAAAAGATATATGCACCCCTTTATGTTCATTGCAGCATCATTTACAATAGCTACGATATGGGAGCAACCTAGGTGTCCATTGATAGATGAATGTATACAGAAGAAATGTTACATATAACAATGGAATATTACTCAGCCATAAAAAGAATGAAATCTTGCCATTTTAAACAACATAGATAGACCAAGAAAGTATTGTGTTCAGTGAAATAAGTCAGACAGAGAGAGAAAATGTCATATGATTTCACTTACATGGGGAATCTAAAAAGTAAATGAACTAACAAAACATAAAATTCATAGATAGAGAGGACAAACTAATGGTTGCCAGATGGAAAGGGGGCTGGGAAAATGGGTGAAAAAGTTAAAAGGATTAATAAGTACAAATAGCAAGTTATAAAAATAGTCACAGGGATATAAAGTAAAGCATGGAGAACATAGTCAATTATTGTAATAACTATGTATGGTGTCAGGTAGGTACTAAACTTATCAGTGTGATCCCTTTATAAGGCATATAAATGTCTAATCACTGTTGTAAACTAATACAGTACTGTACGTAAACTATAATTGAAAAATAAAAAATTTAAAAAGTGCAATCTGGCTAGGTATTTTGAAAAATTGAACAGAATGGAGTCCAGAAAAAAATTTTTAAATCTATATATGACACATTGTTTGGATAAATATATGAAAAAAATTAATCTCAACTCCTACCACAATTTACACCAAAAGGAATTTAAGAGGGATTATACACCTGAACTTAAAAGTTAAAAATAAATAAATCCTCTGGAAGAAAATATAGTAGCATATTATCAAGAGCTTGGAATAGGAAATATTTCTTAAGAGAAGATTTTAAAAAGTATTAAGTATAAAAAGATAATATATCAGACACCTTCAAACTTAAAACTTCTATTCATCAAAAGGCAAATCACAGACCGGGAACATTTTTGCAATACATATATCCGACAATGGATTATTATTCAGAATATATAATGAAATCTCACAACTAAACAAACAACTGACAATACAACCAATTTTAAAAATGGAAAAGGACTAGAAGAGATCATTCACAACGAAAAATACAGAAATGGCCAATAAACATATGATAAGTTGCTCAAGATTATCAGTAATAAGGGAAATGTTAATGAAAATCTCAATGAGATACCATTTCATACTCATTCGATTGGCTAATATTGAAAAGACTGACAATTAGAAGCACTGCACCCAAATACCTGTTCTTTGTTTCTATCTAAGCTAATACGAATATTTCTGTTTCATATAAAAACAAATTTCTCATTGCTGATGACTCTTTAAAAGCAGTTAGATGCCACGAAAGGACAGTTACACATTAAGATATTTTAATATTGTCCAGCCGGTGTGGCTCAGTGGCTGAGTATCGACCCGTGCACCAAGAGGTCACGGGTTTTATTCCCAGTCAGAACTCATGCCCAGGTTCTGGGTCCGATCCCCAGTGGGGGCATGCAGGAGGTGGCCAATCGATGTTCTCTCATTGATGTTTCTATCTCTCTCTCCCTATCACTTCCTCTCTCTCTAAAATCAATGAAGGGAAAAAAAATTTATTAAGATATTTTAATATTATATTATCTAAATATTTGTGATGAAAAAAATTTTTTAAATGAGAGCAATGTGAACATTTGTGCTTCTTATTACACCACTCTTGTTCCAATTTTATTTAGCTTTATCCTGAGATGAATCTCTCAGATCTCAATCTGAGACTCAAGACTGTGCACATCCCCAGGAGCAGGTTAAATAGAGGGTGTGGAATCATGAAAGCAGCAGGAAGCAACTCTCTAAAGAAGACAAGAATCTGTCAAATCAATGATTGCCAGAAAATCTCCCAGCAATCATTTTCTTTGGATGAATTTGAATCTACGAAGATTATTTTCTCTCATGGAAAATAAAATATTCTCCCCTAACCCCACCCCCCTACTTCTGCCCAAAGGCACAGCATTAAATTCAGCTTATCTAATGCTCAGGAACAAAGTGCATAGGCACCTAGCACATACTTATAAAAGTAGAATGGACTTGAGAAATTACAAAAGGCTACTTAGTCTTTTCTCAGTCTTATTTCTTCTTTCATATAACACTGGGCAGACCCTAAATTCTGGAAAGAAAGTGTAGAAACATTCTATTGAATGAGAATCCCACTCAAGCTCAATAATTTATATCTCTGTTTGTCTGTACAACCTCACAATACTTAAAAGCATCTGCCAAACAGTAAAATCTCTAGCGGTGTGTCCATGTGGAAAGACATCTAAAAGTTTAACAGGAAATGTATACATTATTAAAGCAGCAATTACAGTGCAATAGAGATCTGTAGAGACTAACAACCTGTAGTTTATCTAAAAGCATATAATAATAACAAGGTGTCCTTATTGAAGACTGGAGGCAAAATTGTACTCCTTGGGAATTTCCTCCAATTTAACCCATGAAAACTTCAGTATTTCCTGAAATAATGCAATTATTTTTAAGAGACTTAGAATTTTTTTAAGACCTTAAAAATTGGAAAAGAGAGAATGAAAGCAAACTTTTTATAAGTGAGGTTAGGAAGAGAGGAGCATGACAAAGGATAACAGTTGAAAGGTACAGTGATCATTACTTATTGCAGTTAAATTACTTTTGCAAATTTATTTAAAAAGTACATATGACTGCATCTTTGAAGAGTCCCATGAAAATAAGAAATCTTGACGAAAAATTAGTATGCTAAACCCCCTTCAATGGATAATATTTTCTGATTTCCTCAATATTATATCACTTCTTGCCTCAAGCAAAACATAAAGAAATGGGGAAATATATAGCACATAAGTTGTTTAATGCATTTATTTATATTCTAAAAATAAGCTAAAAGAGTTATGTACAAATATATGTCATGCTAAGATAAGAGGAAAATATATTTAAAATTTGGCAAATAAATTAAGGGTATTTTAGATTGGGTCTTCATTGTCACTGTGAATTAACCAAAACAACATCTGTTTAATGATGAGTCAATGACAGATTACATTACTGTAAGCAATGAAATTTTCCTGAAAAACTTAAATCTTGCGTCTTCTATTTACTGGCAATAATTATGCTTTAGGTAAACCTTATAAGCTGTGATATTAATATTGAACAAAAATGTGTCTCTTAGTCATTTATTTGAAAGTGGTTGAAAAGAAAACATTTATCCTTTTTTAGAATAATGTATATATTTATTGGCTCGAAATATCTCTCCCAAATAAAAGTTAGAGGAATAATCTCTATTTTAATGGCACTAAATGGACATTTAAATTCTGTTAACATACACTGCATGCTTATAAGTGACAAACATGAGGAAAATGATTTATATATGTTGATTATTCATTATTTTAGCAATTTTAACATCTAAAGACTATAGCACAATAAGATGTTCACTAGTGGAGAACATGTTGCCTATCCTTTTGGATGATAAGAAAATCTACCCAATAAACACAGATTTAGATCTTCAGTAGATGTATTCTGGGGTCTCTTTTAGGTCTTTGTTTCCCCACAGTAAGCAGGTTGACATGGCCTACCTGCTCACAAAAGAGTACGCTTCTCTTTTCATAGTTGAGAGTTGTCACTGGGCAGTGTTCACCAGCTGAGGACCATATTTTGTAGGCCTTCTTACATCTGGATGGGTCTTTTTGAATAATTCTCTAAAGAAACTATGATCACAAATGAGATGTGTAACTTCTAGGGAAAAATGCTTAAGAAGTGGAAATACCTGGCTCCTCTTTTCCCCTGAGGGCCAGCTGGATTCAAGGGAATCGAAAGCTGTAACAGAGATCCAGTGGCAAAGATTCTGTGTCCTTGTGTCATCAACTGGAATAAAGCCACTAATGAACCTCAAACATCTGCATCGGTCTATTACCTGACAGAATTTTTTTATAATAATTAGTTGATGAAAACCAATGTTTTATTTGTGACAGAAACTAGACTTACTCAAACTAAGATGAGATTAGTTAACTGGACTAGATAAATTCTATAGTCCCTTACTCAAAAAGATATTGGTTTTCAATAAAACTAATTTAATGGTATATCTTCATGATGAACTATTTTCAGTGATCCATTTATAAAACCATTTTGCAGAGAAGTTTCTTTGTTAAAAGGCTTTCATGTGATGTACACTCACGATTCAATAAGAGGACCCCTTTTTTTCAGAAATCGTTTGCCTCTTAATCACATATCAAATAAAATTCTGCTTTTATACATAACTGATATGTATATATTCTAGAGCCAATGACAAACATTTTGTAAACATTTTCCTAAATTCCTAAAGCAGTGTTATTAATAGGCATGTATTATATAACCATTTTGTTGATAAATGAACTAAAGCTCAGAGTTTAAGAAAGTGGCTCAAGGACACACCTAGGAAGAAGTAGAGCTGAAAGTCAAATCCAGATCTATATGACTTCTTGTATTAATTTTTCATTGCCACTATAACAAATTGCCACAAACTTAGTGGATTAAAACAACACAAATTTATGTTGCAGTCCTACATAAGCCTCACTGTCTAAAAGCACTGTAGGAGAGCACCTGTCACCTCACCTTTTTCAGCTTGTAGAGACTGCCTGCATTTCTTGGTTCATGGCCCCTTTCCTTCATCTTCAAAGCCAGCAACATTGCATTTCTGACTTTTCCTAGAAAAGTAGTCACAGCTCCCTCTAACTCCACTATTCTGCCTTTCTCTTTGACTTGTAAGAACCCTTGAGTGGAGGGTAATCTCCCTATTTTAGTGCGAGCTAATTAGCAGCCTAATTCCATCTGCAAATGTAATGCCCCTTTGCTAGGTGACAACATATCCCTAGGCTCCTGTGATGAAGAACTGGGCATTTTGGGGAGTGGGGCATTATTCTGCCTAGCACACTTCTCAAATCCTACTCTTAACCATTATACAGAGTGCTTCATGACCTAGACTATGTATGGTGATGGTAACACTTATGAGATGGTCCCAAGGAATTTTCAAAATAAGCTACTAGAAAATATAACAATGACTTCCTGATTGTAAGTTATCTTCAGATAGATTTTCGCCATTGTCAACACACCTCTTGTGTTAGAAGCCTTACACATAAACCAAATACTTTTTCTTTTCTCCTCACAGGTATAAAAAATAGGAGGAAAGATGCTCATATAGTTTTCCACAGCAAGTAGATTATAGTGCAATTTTCAGCCTCAATAAAGTGTTATTTCTAAGGAAAGAACCATTAGGACTTTATTTTTCTCATATTCATTTCTAGAGTATGCATGTAGGCACTCTCCTACCAAGTACTTCAAGTAAATATAAACATAACCAGTAGGCAGACCTGTATAAATAAAAACAGGAGGGTCCGTATCATAGAAAGATGGGCACAAAGGGAGTATCCGTGTCTATGGTGCTGCCATGCGAGAGTAGAGGGATGGGATTTGTGACAATATAGTGTGCTATCAAAAAAGAATAAAGATGTTTTAATAAAAGAAAATATCATTTGAATAGCTCTGCTTTAATTTTACATTAACTATAAATGTAAGAAGATTTTAGGTTTTAAAAAGCAAATTGTCAAATGAAGCATAATAGAAGATTGAGAGCTGAATATTCAGAAATCATTCAGCCATTTCAAATTCCTAAGTATTGTGTATGTTTATTGTACATGCTCAACAATTGCTGTAAGTGTAGTTAAGTATTATGGGTATGTTGAATTCAGGGAAAAGCAATAACTGCCCTGCAAAATCACAAGTAAACTTGGAACTAGTTCTCTGTTGGCATGGTAAAAGCGAACCTGCAATGTAAACAAGCACACACGTAGGTTAACTTACTGTATGACCATGAATCATGACGTGATTTCTCTGTCCTCTGTTTCCCATGGGTAAATGTAGGAATCTGGACTTCAGTGATTTTCAAACATTAGCATGCCTCAGAATCACCAAGAGAGCTTGTTAGAAACTGGATTGGTGGTCTATAGCCCAGAGTTTCTAATTCAGCAGGTCTGGAATGGAACTCAGAAATTCACATTTCAAATAATCTCTCAGATGATGCTGATACTGTGAATCTAGGACCACACTTTGAAAATCATGTGAAAAATCAATAATAGTTCTTCGAGAAGTTGATAAAGGGCATCACTACATATGCATCCTTTCCCTACTTTCTCATTCCCTTCTTTCCTCTTTGAGGTAAATCTTGTTTTTCATACCTTGCTAAGAATCAGTGGGTTATGTGATCATTTCAGCCCAGTAATTCTTTAAATCTATGTCCTTAATAAAATCGTATGTAAAAATATGTTAGAAGGAGAGAGAGAAATTTCATTTGCACTGAGTTGTTACCTTTGCCTTGAACTATGATAGGGAGAAGAAAAATGAAGAATTATAAGATCCAGCTGTGATAAAGTTTAATAAAATATGACTAAATGCCTTAAGAAGACTAAATGTAAAGTTAGTAGAAAAGAAATAGAAGAAACCAGATCTTAGAGTAATTGAGAAGGCTAGTTCATTCCCATTAAAAAATAAAGTATGTGCCAAGCAAGGGTTATGTGCTGAACTCTGAAGTTTCAAAATGAAACTGTGAAGAAGTAGAATACAAGAGCATTTTAGAAACAAATTACATTGCACCGTATAAATGGAAAATCAACAGCATACAAACACTGCAAATGACACACACAGTTAGAATCCCCACAAAGCCTCATCCTGGTCTCTATGGCAGCTCCCAGACAACAGTGCATCTGCGGTGCATTAGCCCTGTGAGGTGACAGTCACCATGGAGCACACAATGGTCCGCAGAGTCACTAGAATCTGTGACTGCCTTGCAGTCTGTAAAGCAACTAGTGTTGAAGAGCCAGCGATCCTAAACATCTACAATTTCTAAGGGTCAGAAATATCAAAATATCTTTACAGTTAATGAGTCCAGTACTGGGGAAACTATTGTATTCTTTGGATGACAAAATTATTGGGCTTTCACCCTACGTAGGCAATAAGGAAATAATGACAATGTTTGAAACAAGATGAACTCAATATGATAATGCAGCCCTAATCAATTTTACAAGTAAGACTTTGTAGAACTTTGAGGATTGCCATGGCAGCTGCCCATAAGTGCATTTCTGTGGTTGCCAAGTAATTCCAGTAGCAAAATAGCCTGCTGAGAAAGCAGGCCTAGGCAAATGAAGGCATGTGAATTTCCTCATTTTTAAATTACAAGTTTGAAAAATTTATTTGGGTAGGCTCTGGAAAGAAAGGACTATGTTGCACATCTCAGGCAGTTTGCCAGGCACTTCAAGACCACGGCACGTTCTCTGCAATTTCCCGCAACCACATCTGCATCCCTGCTACAAAAGTTAGGTGAAAAACATGATGCTTCTTGAATTTCGAATTATCTGAATAAAAGAGGCTTAAATGTCCAAAAGGGATGGGGGAGGAAATAGTTCCATGGAAATCAGGTGAGAAAAATTTCTATTTTGTAATAATTGTCTACAGTTGTCTAAGCATTATCTATGTGTAAATAATTTATGTAACACATAAAATAACATGACAGGAATCACTTGAAGGAGTTGAAAGGTTGGAAATAAACATACAAGGGCTTGACTTAGATCAAAAGTAAGACACACAGTCTTATTTATTTTCTTCCAATGATAAAAGACTTAGGAATGGAGCACAACATGAAAGTGAACTTAAATTCTGCTGTGAAAGAGAAAGATCTAATATACCTAGCAATATTTATAATCAGAGTAGAGTAATGTAAGAACTTAATTTTAATGGTTAACTTCTTTTGTGATTCCCTTTAAAATCTCCCTTGCTTGTTTCTGAAATTTAACCAGGGTCAGACCCAACCACAGGAAAAACAGATTCATATTTTCCACAGTGGACATCTTACTGATACCTACAGGCTACTTGCAAGAGGCACTTTTCTGTGCCCCTGACCTTGTTGCTACTGTCCTCTGGAAAGTGTCCCTTCCCCACCAAAAGATGTATGAGTATATATTGCATATACCTGGGGACAGACTTTGGTAGTTTTCCAGCAGATAACAATAAATTGTTTTATTCTTTCAAATCCAATATACTATTATAATTTTCTGACAGAGGGGATTTAAGTGCCTTAGGAAAGTGGAGATTTATTTAATTTAACAAAGGTTCAATAGAGGTTAGAGGTAGCTCTTTTTATCCCTAGGATATTCTCCAATAGAAAAACCATTGGTTGCTAATCAAAGTGTTGTGTCATTGTGTAGAATATTTAGTGCAATAAATTATTATACAGCATTTATCATTTCAGGAATACCTTTAATAATCAAAATCCAAGAAGGTTTCCAACTATTAAAGATATATTAATATGCTTTGAGATTAATATTTTTATATTATTTAAATAGACTAGATGACTTATAAAAGTTACTATAGTTTGCCCAGTCACAAGTAAAAAAAAAAATATATGCTAATTTTCTAATTCATAGCACATCTAATTCAGACTATTTAAAGTTCACTAGGTTATATTCACAAATATATCTCTGATAGAGATATGCAGTAGCTGGACATATGACTGGCTTAACTACAAGAAACTGCATCCATAGGAAAAGAAGTGACCAAAAGGTTTTTATTTTGAAAAATGTAATTTAATGAGTCTTCAATCTCTCCACACCTTGGTATGAAATTGGATGGGAAAGTAGTTCACACTACAATAATTCAAAAATCAGAAAACAGTTAGATTGATAAATGAAAAAGAAAGAAATCATTCAATAGGAATTACTTTTTCAATTGAATTCAGAATGGACAGCCTGGCAAAATTGCAGAAGCCATTTAAAACAAGAAGCTACAAGATCAGGTAGATAATGAGAAAAGAAATCAGGAAATCTAGATGAAATTCTCAACCAGGGAGAATTGTATGCTGCCCAATGGAAACCCTGAGTGTGACCCATATGACACCAAAACACACACACACACACACACACACACACACACACACACACACACAGCTAGTGTTTCAAGGGAATCCTATTTGCTGTGTCTTCTTGTACAACTTCTCAAATACTCTGATTTTCCATTCTTTGTAACTAAAATGGAGAGCTAGCCTGGAAACTTCAGATTGTCTATGATCTCATTTTTGAAAAGAGACAATTTTTATAATGTTTGTGATATTTAAATAGTTAAATTTAGAATTCTTATTCTATGATAACAATCAACCAGTATACGTAAAACAGAAGAAAAGAATCTCTGTGGCTTTGGGAAGTTATTTTACTTCTCTGGCTATAATCCCTTATCAATAAAATGAGATATTATGTGTCTTTAGCTGACAGGTAGCTGTGGACTAACACATTAAAGTTGATCCAATGGGCCAAGAGCTCCAGATGAAAGCACGTCTAACTATAAAATAATTCAGTATGATGTGCTTGGTATCTGAGTTTTTATTTTTAATAATGTTGTTGATAAGAGACACCAATCAGGAAGATTGTCCCTCTATTGCCTGTCTTTTTATTTATCTTTTATGGCAAGTTGAGACAAGGCTTTAAAAATAAATTAAATATGATTTAATTTCTAAATATCTTTTATTTTAGTCATCTAAAGGTGACATTTTCAGTGATTTTTTTTCTTCCTAGTATATGTTATGGGAATTGGGAACTCTCTATTATATATTGGTAAAGAATTTTATGAGTTCTGATGGGACAAAATACAGATACTGTAAAGTAAGTGACAAAATATGAACACAATGGAGGTATGTCCACAGAACGGCATAGTTAGTGCTCTGGGAAAGACACCTGCCTAGTATAATATGCTAGTTGATGCAAAGCAATAATACAGTTCTTCCTGTTATCTCTTCAAAGCACACATCAGAAACTACTAGCACAGAAGCTGCATCCAGACAACACATCAGATTTATTGAGAAGACCAATGTCATAAAAATTCTGTATTAGTTGCAAATGTTGAATAAATTGAATATTTCAAATACATGTCTGGATTTTTGGTTTATTTTCATTATTTTATAAGAAGAAGGAGAAGGAGGAGAGGAGAAAGAGAAGGCTTTCTGGTGCATTTGAAAAACATCTTATTTGTAAATGGACAAAAATGGCCAAAGGCCATTTATTAGGTGCTATATTTCATGATGCGTTTGTTGTCTTTCTCCCACCCGGTCAGCATCATTTACGTTATCTGCCTGCCCCAGTTGGCACTGGTGCTTATAACTCCAATATTAATATCATCATGCAGAGATAATGGAAAGATTAATAAATAGAAAGCATAAATAAAGCTGATTTTGATTAATTCACCTTTACTTTATAATCTTCTGTTTCCTTATCTTAAAATTGTGATAATATCAGTCTCAAAGGGTAGTGAGGATTAACTGAAAATATGTTTCTGGAAATAACATAATAAAACTAAAAAATATTTATTACTAATATTTCTTACTAAGATATAAATACAACAAAGAAGTAAATGGTTTCATTGATACTAGGAGTAAATAGCTCTCCATCAGCCATGCAGACAAATCAAGATATCTTTACACACATCATTAAAAAAGCAAGCTAAATAGGAATCCAAGTCAGCTATGCAAGATAAACATTCTTAAACTAATACTACTTGGTAATCTTAAAACAAAAACACGTGGATTTATATTTATATTTAATTTTAGTAAGCCAATTAAGATGATGTTAGGGGAAAGTTTTGTAATATCCAGTGTTCTTATGGACTACAATAATGTCTTTATAAATCATAATATACCTCTTATATATCTTTCCTCTATATCAATCTTTCATATTAGAGAGCAGCATAGCAAGTATTGCAAGTTTTAATTTCTAGAAAAGGTATAGAAATCCTTGGACTAGCACTGTCATTTTGAGGTAACCTAGTGCAGTTGAATCTGAGGAAACTAAGATTAAGAAAGGTAAAGTAGTTGATCTGAGGTGTCATAGGTTATTAATAAAAGATCAGACACTTTAATCTAGAAATTTTAACTCTCAGTTCAGTGTTTCCCAAAAATAGTAAGCTAGTTCTCCCACATTTAACTATAAATATATATGCATTTCTTCAACAAAAGACTGAATCATATATGCTATTGAACATTATCCTCCTAAATAAAATTCCAGTAGATACAAAAATTCTTAAGAATATAACAATAAAAATAAGTCACTTATTCCAGCAATTATTATAAAATATTGTTGCAACCAGAATGACTGGAGAGAAAGTAAGTTGAGAATATTTACATCATTGTAAGAGCCAAAAAGGAAGGACAGACTTGTTCATCTTTGCCCTTCCAGTTTCTAAGATTAAGTCTTATTTCCAAATGGATACATTTGAGAGTATTAGAAAGAGGGAAAAAAGATAAAAAGGTAAGCTTCAGATTCAAAAATATATTTTAAAAATATCTGATAAAGAATGTGCATGCAAAATAAACAAAGAAATCTTAAAACTCAACAATAAGAAAAAAATAATCTGATTATAAATGTGGGTAAGATCTATATAGATACTTCACACAAGAAGATATGCAAATGTAAAATAAGCTTATGAAAAGATGCTCATCATTAGTCATTTGAGAAATACAAATTAAAACAATAATGTGATATTACTACACATCTATTAGAATAGATAAAAATAAAATTAAAAATTGACAATACACTTTGCTGGAAAAGATGTAGAGCAACTGGAACTCCATAGCTTTTTTGGTACATCCATACAACAGAATGCTATTCAGTCATAATAAGGTATTAGCCATCAAATGATGCAAAGGCATGAATAAATCATAAATGCTGATTTCTAAGTGAAGGAATTATTAAAAGACTACTGTATTTTTAAATTTTCTATTACTTGCTGGAGAAGACAGAACTATGGAGACAAACACATCAGTGGTTGCTGGAGGTTTAGGAAGAGAGAGAATTGAACAGATGAAGAAGAGGAGATAAGAGATGCATAAGGTGCTAAAGCTATTTTCTATGATACTGTAATGGTAGATACATGCAACTATATGTATGTCAGAAATCATAGAACTTTGCAGGACAAAAATAAATCTTAATGTGTGAGAATTAAAAAAAAAAATCTTTTAGGAAGTTGGGAGGTTCCAGAATAGAATGCAAAGTGTAACCAAAAAAAAAGTCTAACTGTATTACAAATATGTAAACAACCTCAGTCAAAGGGGATGTAAGTCATTTAGGAAAGAAGTGGAGGCTATGAGAATATAGGCAAAGGGAATTGAACATAAGTACTATATTTTAGTCAATAAAGTTCTTTTCGTTGGGGTTATTGCCTAACAATTTGACAACTGCTATATAGTAGTAAGTCCTCACTTAATATCATTGATTGGTTTCTGTGACTTTAAGTGAAATGACATGTAATGAAACAATTTACCATGGGTTAATTGATATAAACAAGGGTTTAGTTCCTACGGTATCTCATGAACTTTATAATGAAATGACACTGAGGACCTGCTGTACATGGACACTGTGATTGAAAAATTAAGAAAGTGAATCGCAGAGGGTAGAAACCAGGCTTCTCACTGTTACAGTGGGGGGTTAGAGACAACCAATTGGACAGGGCTAAAGATCCACACAGTAAGAGATTTTACATCAATATGAATTTGTGTCACGTTTAACATAGATACAGATGGATACACACACAGAAATATTCATAGATTTGTATATGTGCCTGAGGTAGTATACATACATGTACTTTCTTGCTTTGTCACCTGAGAGAAACTGGAAGCACCACCACCCACCAGCAATGATCATACCTATTGCCCAGATCTTGATTTATGAAACCATTCTCCAAAAAGGGACTGGATACATGAGAAATTATTGATTCTAGGACTGGAAGATATGCAATACTTATAAAATGCAATTTGAGCATCTTGTAATACCAGAAAGCAAAGAAGTGATATATATATTTTGATATATATATCAAAAGTATGTCGAAAGGACACAGAAGTCAACTCTAAGCGTTCCAATAGCCAAGGCTGGACAAAATTAAGTAACAAATTTAAAAACAAAGTAGTTGATTATGACCCACTCAAAGTATAAAATACATATCTACTAGTCCATAGTGCTATAAATAAGATTACATAAAATTTTTAAAAGTCAGGGAGAATAGACAAATCTCCCATTCTGAAGAATTCCCAATAATCTATGCTGATACTCCATCCTCAACGAGGCAAAGCAGTGATTTTCAACTGGTGTACCACAAGAATAACATGAAATACCTGGCTATTTAGTCAGAATCACTGATCTCTTTTCCCTTAGAATGTCAAATATAAAATGACAACAGCCAGCACAATAGCCATCCAGTGTGAATGCCATGTCTTGGATCATAAATATATAGGTCATATAATAGAGTTGCATCTTATTGGTCACATCGCATAATGTTTTGTCTGATGGTTGATTCTTGGTACCAGAATCCTTATATACAAGTATAGGCACCTGATTTTTTTTTTAAGGTTACTTTGGAGCAAAAAGGGTAGGTAATTACTATTATTTATTTTTGTGTATAAATCCATCAAAATTATACCTATTTTTTTGTCAGATTGGCAAAACATAAAACTTATTTTTTTATTGTGCCACAGAATTTTAGTAGTTTATGTGTGCCATGAGTTGAAAAAGGTTGAAATCGCTGATATAGAGTGTAAGTCCCCACTCCCCAAGTATGGGCTGTGCACAGTGACCTCCTTCCAAACAGTACATTATGGAAAGGAGCAAGCAGAGTAACTTTAGGGTAGGAAACATGGCAAACACAACTTTGGTTTTATGATCATGGAAACATCATCATCATGGAAACATTATCAGTGATGTCATGAAGATGGTATTTACCCTACATATGATGTTATGAGAAGAGCACTTTACCCTATTGTCTTCCTACTGAAACCCAGAACCCCAGTATAATCTTGAGAAAATTTCAGACAAATTCCACTTGAGGGACTTTGTACAAACTACCTGATAACTCCTCAAGTCTGTCATGGTCATTTAAGATAGGGAAAGTCTGAGAAACTGTCATAGCCAGAGGAACCTAATTTGATATGACACCTACGTATAGTGGGGTATCCTGATGGGGATATTGAAACCAAAGAGAGAGAGAGAGAGAGAGAGAGAGAGAGAAAAGAGAGAGAGAAGAGAAAGAGAGAGAGAGAGAGAGAGAGAGAGATTATGTTAAAAAAAAAAAAACACCTAATATAATCTGAATAAAGCATGCACTTTAGTAATAATGTATCAATGTCTGTTTGTTAACTGTGACAAACGTACCATACTATTAAAAGATGTTAATAATAAGGAAAATTAGGTATAAGCTAACAGAAACCCTCTATTATTTTACAACCTCTCTATAAATCTAAATCAGGTCTAAAATAGGTATTAAAAAAAAATAGAATAGAAACCACCAGTGACATTGGAAATTCCATGCAGACTTCTGTGTGCTAGAAACACATCCACTGTTTAACGTCTGATTTAGTCATTTATTGTTAAATGCCCCCGATTACTTTGGTTTGAAACCTGGATGGGGTTTAGATTGTGTGGAGGTATATTAAATGGAGAAAAACTATGTAAGGGATGAGTGATGCCCCAATAATAAACCTCTTCTCCACAAATAGGCATAGAGTCAACCTGGTAAGAAGAAATCATTACAAGAAGTAAAAAGACTGAAGCATATCTGTAGTCACATGAAATGTTAAAGACCAACCGGAATCTGAGACAAAGTATATAAATATCAATTTTAAAAGCCTCAAATTCCTTAGTGCAACATGTATACTATGCCCTAGACCGGCGAAATCTTGTTTATGACAGTTCAGTCAGCATTACATACTAGACAACACGTGAGAATTACACCTAGAAAATCTGTTTCCGTGCCATCTCTACTACTTAGCTGATGAGACGGCACTGAACCTCCCCAATTTCAGTTACTTCATTTCTAAAATTGAAATGATTATAGCTACTTTGCAGAACCAAATTAAATAATGCATATAAAGTACTATAAATAGTAAAATCTTATAGAAATGCTGTTTTCTTTCATTTCTGTACACAGACCACCCATGATCCTGCATCAGATGGCAAATGATGGAGGTAAAAGATATGTTTAGGAAACACCGTATATTAATCAAAATACTTGAAATTGGGTTGATGTGGGTGTCTGTGAATTGGTTTAAAACTCCGCAAGTAAAAAAACTCAGGGGTCTAATGTTACAGTTCTACAGATGAAAAATACATATTAAAAAAGGTGTTTGAAATATTTGACTTCGGGACAAGCATAAATATATGAGATCAGGAGAGACCCTGTGTTCTCAGCTCTGTAACTGTGCCCCTCACTTGTATTGAAATGTCCTTCCAATTTCTGTCTACGATTTGTATCAAATAATATATTAATAAATAATACATCTCTAAATTGTAAAATACTTAACTGTGGTCAGTCCTCACTCTGCATGGTATTGTGGAACCATAACAAGTATCATGCTATTTTCTATCTTAATAATTGTTCCGTGACCTTTAAAAACTGTAGTCAAAACTTTAAAAATTCTCTTACTGTCAATTATAAGTATATAAGAAAATTTAAGAAATGCAACTAATATTGATTTAGTGTACTACATTTTAAAACATTTGAAACCCTGATATTAAAGTGTTTCATTTCTTTATAAATTACTTATCAACAGTAGTTTAGGCAGTACGTACTTTCTCATCATGTATGATACATGGAAAGAAGAGCATCTTTCATGTACCTTGGCAAACTGTCACACTCCTTTCCAAATTTGATCAGTGATAACATTGTATCCTTTGCCATTTCAGTGATATGAAATGTCGCCAAGTGTTCCTTTGGTGTGACTTTTTCTGCCAGGGTCACTTCCTCTGGGACTTTTCTATCCTTTTCTTCACAAGTACTTCCTCCTTTGTGTCTCTAAGTCAGCCCTCCCTCGGTTCCATCGATGGTATCTAGTCTCTCCAATAGCAGCCGTGTCGCCGTTGCCATGGTCAGCTCATTCTCTAATTCTACTTCCATTCATTTCAATTTCACTTGTATTGTTACAACTTTTAGTTTATTTGCTATGCTTTCAGCTTTGTTCGCCAATTTTCTCTTTCAATGACCCATTTTTGTAAAATGTCACATGGATTTATCAGTGGGGCAAGAAGCCAACACAACTGTGTTTAGTATCTGTTCATGAACTGAATCATATGTGTGTAGTGACCAGTCTCCAAAGGACTTTGAAAGAAGCAATGTGATTGGTACCGAACATGATGCAGATCTGTTGTTTGCTGGATGACTTGTGGGTGAGATCATAGCAGCCAAGTGTGTGCTTTATGCAATTAATCACAGTTAATACAGCCTGGTAACTGAAAGTTGAACTGTGTTGTTGGGGAAATAGTGTTATTTACTAATCTATGGTAACTAAAATCTATGTGTATAATAGCCATTTAAAACTGGGACTCTATATAAGGATAAGAGATTATAAAATATACCCAACTAATATACACACACACACACATACACATATGTATATATATATGTATATGTGTATGTGTGTGTGTGTGTGTGTGTGTATATATATATATATATATTCTTTATGGTAAAACTGTTTCAGTTTCTCTGGAAATGTCCATATATTAGAATACTCATATATCTTTTCAGTCATTAAAGAAATATTAAGTGATTGCAATATACCTACTAGGAGGAGGATAGAAAGAAAACTAATCTCTGTCCTGACAGTACTTACTTTGCAGTGGAGGCAACAGGCAATAAATAAGTTATGATAACTTAGATAAAGATAATAACAAAGCAGAAAATAAGGCTTGGAAATGTAACAGAGTCAGAGAGGTGGTTACAATTTTAAGTAGAGTGATCAGGGAAGATTTCACTGAAAACCCAATTATATAGTAAAGACCAAAAGGAAATGAGGGAGTGAGGTTTATGTACATCTATGGAGGGCATCCCTGCAGAGGGACCGGAAAAAGTACAGGCTCTGAGTTGAGGGCAGTTCTGTTAAGTTTAGAGGAACAGAGAGGAAGACAGTGCAGCCTCGTCAATGAGAGGAAAAATGGAAGAGGTATCGGAGAGCTACATCATGCAGACCCTCAAAAATCATATTTATGGTTTGTCTTTACCCTGACGGAGATTACAAGTCATGGCAAGGCTTGGGTAGAAGAGGGACATGAACTCACTTATATTTCAATTGTATCACTCTGGCTTATTTTTAAAACATGGACAGAAGGGTAGTCAGGGCAGAAGCAGAGAGCTGGTTAAGATTCTATTGTAATAATTCAGGAAATAAATTATGGGACCATATGCTAGCATGGGGCCTTAGAATAATAGTAAATAGTTGAATTCTGTATATATTTCAAAATCAGACACATAGCAACTTTTAAGTATCACAAAGATGTTTGAACAGTCCTCCAGAGTTAGTTAAAAGGAAATTTGAGATATTAATTGCTTGAAGGAAGAGGTAGAGCTCAAACACTAACCTTCTGTATAGAAATATATAACTAACCATGATAGCTCTTCTGCAGTATATAGTGAGCCAACATTTTCCCTGACCAAAAAAAAAAAAAAAAAGACTTTGAGGATACAGATAGAACAAGAAGAAAAAACATAGTTGACCAGAACTTTTCAAGGTTAATTTTAGGGGTCTCTTCACCCTTGTATGGGTTGTCAGTTTTAGTTCAAAAATATCGAAAGGCTGGAGAAGAACTCTAAGACATAGGATAAGAGGCAGCATGATAGCCTCCAGGGAGAGCTAACCTACCTTCCAGAATAAAAGACAAAGTCATGAGGCCTCAGGGGTTTTCCTTCAAACAACGTTCTGCTCAACAACTGGAAGACAGAACAGCTTAATGCAAAAGCAAAAACCCTTGTGCTTTCAAGAGTCCCTTCCTAGAGATATACTTAAACATAAGAATTTTCATCTCCATCTCTCAACTAATTCTGATATCCAGAGGAAAATCTCAACTTTTGAGTATTTGTATTTTCAACATGGGTTAGAGAATGTAACTGTATTCCAGCTGCTCATATAGGAGGTGATTTACACATAGATTTGCACATAAATCTTTGAGTTGTTTGTAAAGAATATATATTTAACAAATTGCAAATGCTCTAAGTTACATGTGATACCTTTGTTTAGCCAAATCTTTTTACTAGCTATTGTAGCTATTGTACTTTGCGTACCCTTTTATTTTCACTCCCTGATACCCCCTCCCTTGTTATACAGTACTTTACAGCTAATGCTGCATGCTGTTCATTTTAACACATTCTGTCTTCTAAAGTAAACACATGAATACTGATTTTTGTCAACCCCAGGTGACTCATCTTTTGTAATTTGTCATGCTAGATTTCATCAGCCACTTCATACTGGCTTAGTGGAAAAGCACAACAAAATCCAATTGATTCAATGCCAAACGATTTATCATAACATGACACATTTTAAATGATGAAGTTCTAGGATAGACAGAGTAAAAGGCATTGCACTATTTAAAAACTCTCATGAGAAAAAGAAAAAGAAACAACTTTCTTTGGTTATACAGTGTTTACTAGCATATTGCTAGACATTTTCATCATTTTGATAAGAAACAATATTGTTTAATAGTAACCTCCTTGATTTGAGATAGTCATATATAGTGTGTGTGTGTGTATGTAATATATATTACATATATATATATATATATATATATATATATATATATATTTCATTTCTTGCAAATTCAAAAGTTGATTAGCTTACTTTAAGACCATCACATCAAGTATAGCATATTCCAATGTTTACCCATTAAGTTTACCTTGATTTTCCAAATATTCAATTTCAGCCATTTAGCACCTGCTAATTAAGAGAGATTCAAGTTCCGAGTTTTTCTGAATAAAATTTCAGAGTGCTTCCAAGACCAGCACATCATCAAGAAAAGTAGCTAGACTCATTATCCAGGAATTGATTGCAATGTCAAATGAAACATTATTTTGACTGGTTTTTACTGCATCATGCTTTTCCCTTGGCAGTCTGCCAGCAGAGTTGTTTTTTTTGTTGTTGTTGTTTATTTGTTTTGTTTTGTTTTTCTAAGATAGCACCCAATGGACTTTCTGTGAAGCCCACATGTCAATTACCCTACATATTATTCACAGGGATAAAGTGAACAATTCTAATATACATTTTAAAAGACACCAGTCACAGCCTGGATGGTTTGGCTCAACGGTTAGAGCATCGGCCTGCGGACCAGTGAGACCCAGGTTCGGTTCTCACTAAGGGCACGTACCTCGGTTGGTTGGGGTTGTGTGGGTGGCAGCCAGTCAATGTGTCTCTCTCTCATCGATGTTTCTCTCTCTCTCTCTCCCTCCCACTCTATCTGAAGATGAATGCAAAAATGTCCTTGGGTGAGGATTAAAATAATAATAATAATAAATAAAAAGACACCATTCACTGCACATGCAACTCCTTTAGATTGTTGTCTTCCTAATTTACAAACATTTAAGCATAACCAAAATACTTATGCATGATTACTATTATGGCTAACATGGTATTAAGTATAAAATTTACAACTTACAGTGATGGGGTAGAGTTAAATTTCATTCATTCAGCACATCATAAACACTAATAATGACACTGTGCTAAGTCTATAATTTCACTTTATTTTCATATCTATCCTAGGAATACAATTATATCTTTATTTTAATGATGGGAAAACTAAAATACTGATTCTGGGAATTTACGTAGATAAAACCTAACCTGAGATGTATGAGGACACACAATTTAAAATCCAATTAGCATTAAGTGTAATGAATGTTAATAATGGGGTGGGAGGGATAGCAAGGGGAATTGGCCAAGCTTAGAGTACCAAGAAGAATTCCAAGAGATAAGGAAGTTTATAGTAAGAATTAAATCAAGGCTAGAGATTACCAGTTAAATGTGGTGATGAGAGGAGAAGGAAGATGTGGGAAAGGTCGCAGCATGTGCCAAGCACTCGATATGGAAGAGGATATGTCACTGAAAAGAGGTTAGTATGTTTGATAACGAGTTTAATGGTTTAAAAGAAAGGTGAATCTCAAGAGAAAGACGTTGAGGAATTGTGGGAGAATGTGTACTCTATGAAAAGGAATTTGGATATTATGCTAAGGGCAGTTACTAGGCATTGAAACATTTTAATCACAATAGTTTTGCATTTTAGAAGGTTGCTCTGGCTCAAAATGGGAAAGGACTAGAAGATGGACAACTTTGAATTCACAGAAACTTGTTAGAAAATTACTGCCATCATTTATTTAGTTAACATTAACCTGAAATGGGAGGATAAGAATAAAAATAAAGGTAGAAAAAACATGTACAGGAATCAAAATCAAGAGCAGTGCCCTTCAAATATAAGCATGTGTCAGAATCACTTGCAAAGCTAGGTATTACACAAATTGCTGGGTCCACTCCCAGGATTTCCAATCCAGAAGATCTGGAATAGGCCAAAACATTTACATTTCTAACAAGTTCCCCAGGCTATATAATACTGATGCATCAGGTTAAGGGCTGTCTTTGAGAACCACAGGTCAGTCCAGCCGGTGTGGCTCAGTGGTTGAGCATCAATCCATGCACCAGGAGGTCGCTGGTTTGATTCCCATTCAGTACACATGCCCGGGTTGTGGGCCCTATCCCCAGTGGGGGGCATGCAGGAGGCGGCCAATCGATGTTCTCCCTCACTGATGTTTCTATCTCTCTCCCTCTCCCTTCCTCTCTCTAAAAAAACCAATAAAGAAAAAAAAAAAAATAAAGAACCACAGGTCAAAAGAAGGAAACTGGGAAGGGAGCCAAAAAGTCAATGCCATGCAGTCACACCTTCTCCTCACACTATTGTTGAAGCAGGAAGAGGAGTTCTCCAAATTTGAAATAAATCCAAGTCATTCTACTTCCACACTTCTATCCATACTCAGGATTCTGCCTTTCCAGAGACCACATTCCCTACAAATTCCATTGATATAGTACCTAATCACACTTTAATAACATTAAGCCAAGAGAGAGCTTTAGGAAGAAAGTACATTGGGTCTTGAAGTCACGTCTGGTTTATCTCTAGATTATACATGTACAGAACTGGATTAAACATGATCCCTGTTTAATGACACAAGCATTGTTCAGTGTATAGCCCACTTTTATTGATTGTTAGTTATTTTAAATAATCAAATAAGCACCCACAAACCAATCACCTAAAACTGAAGTTAGAATGTTAACAATAAACCCTACATTGAACCATATGGTAATCCTCCAATGCAAGTACTGGTGGTCAGGGCACATAAAAGAAGCAACCAATGAATGCATAAAAAATAAGTGGAACAACAAATCAATGTTTCTTTCTCTCTCTCTCTTTCTCTCTCTCTAAGTCAATCATTAAAATAAATTAACTTAACTAAAAATAAAAAATAATTTGGATACTGTCAATAATAAATAATTTTTTTAAATGTCATGGGAAAGAAAAAAATTAAAAAATAATAATTTGGCTGAATGTGAATATACAATAGTCAATTGGTTCTGATATCTTCTTCCCTTAGAATTAGTGGTTCCCCAAAAGTTCACTTTGTTCCACGATGAAACAGACTCTTAATTAAGTCACCACTTCTTTAAGTATAGACACATCTGAACATCATTTCTAAATCACAAAATTTAACACAACTTACTCTGAAGCTGAACTCTCTCTCTCTCTCTCTCTCTCTCTCTCTCTCTCTCTCTCTCTCTCTCTCACACACACACACACACACACACATATACACAGTTAAGATTTAATAGGGATGTTTATAGGAATATAAATTTTCTGTTCCAGAAAAGAGAAACAAACTATTGAGAAATTCTGTGGAGGAGTAAAAACAAGCTAAGCAATTCATATATGTGAATGACATTATTTGATGAGTAATATTTTTATGCACTTTGATAAATTATAATTTCTCTTGACTATATAAAAGCCCCATGTAATTGAGAAAATATTTTTGAAATTAAAGGAACAAGGCACAATTGAGATAACCAGTTGTCTTATGGAAAGTATAAACTTTTCTTTGTTATTGATGTCACGCATATGCAGGAAAGGTTAACAGTATTTCCAAAAATGGAAATAAGCATAATACAGGGAGCACAAATAATGCATTTTATTGGGCATCTTTAATGCTTAAAGACAAGTAACACTGGTTAAAATTTTGAGGGAAATGGATAAGTAGAAAATCTATTTTAAAGAGCCGCATGCTGCTATATTCTCAACATATGCAATACATTTATAGGGCACAGAAGTGATTAGATAACTCAGTGTTTTAATCAAGAAAGTCCTCTGGATGTGTATGGCAGAATGAGTTGCTGGTTTGGGATAGGAAGCAGAATTACATTATTTTAAAATAACAGTGGTAATTTTAATCAAGATTTTTTTGCCTAAATTTGTGAGCTAAGTGAATAACTGATTACATGAGATAGTGATGCCCAAATTTTTGTGTCTAAAAATAATCACTTAAGTTTTCTCTCCAATTAGATCCACATATATTAATGAAGAAGGGGACAGATATTTTCTTTAAAACCAATTCTTATCAGAATTTAGTAATGCAAATATGGCTGCTATTGCATAATTGACCTGAAAATAATATTTTAATTTTAAAGAATTATTTAATTCTTAAAGGCATGAAAATAGTTCAATATTATTTGAACATTTAGCTAGTCAAATGTTGGTTTAAATTTCTTCTTTTCCTCTGATAATCAAAGTTTATTGAGAATCCATGATGTTCCAAGCACTGTCCTGAATTTTGGAGAAACACTAGTGAACAAATCAATATACGATATTCTTTCCTCACTGGAGTTTAAATTATAGTGGAGGAAAATAAATAATATAAAATTAAAATATATAATATGATAAATATACAAAAAAACTAATGAGAACAAAAAAAAAAGCATGAAAGAAGTATATTAGCTCAGTATGAAAGGGGTCTGGAATTTGGCCAGACATCCAGGGATAAACACTGGAACTGGTGTATACACACTGCAGATCCTACAGTTCCATAGGACCCACCTAACCCTGATCCCTGTCACTTTGCCCCATTTCCTAGCTTCAGTGGCCACAAGGATGGTTTGCCCAAATCATGAGAAGCCTGCAGTCATACATATGCACATATTCCCACTGTTGCCTCATCGTACTTAGACTTTGTCAGGAATGAGGGAAGGTCTTCAGCATGCACAGCACAGACAGAGCCTCGACAGCCCTAGTACTCTGGGCCAGCTTAATTGACCAATGGACGTTCTGTCTTCACCACTGACAGCCTGGAAAAACTGTGTATCATAGACTATAAGTGTGTGGGAATTTATATACCAGGAGGTAAACTTTGATGAGTGAGAAATACAAGATTACCAACAGGCTATATAAATTGCTTACTCTTCCTTTCCCTCATGGTTGGTTCCAAGAAGCACTGGAAATGGCTTGAGTGACCCAAGAAATTGTGATATTTCTTGTGAGGTCATCATCAATGACCTCAATAGGATCAGTTTATCAGCTTATAGTACTCACTTGTTCCCTGATTTTATATAATCTTACCTAAACTTTGTCTCAAGCCCTGTTTGCTAGGAAACTCAGAGATATTAGTTAACTCCTGTTGCATAACTAATTTCTCCAAAATTTAGTGGATTAAAATAATAATAATTTGTTATTCTATGAGTCTATGGGATGTCAGGGTAATTCTAATACTCTGGGCCAGTCTTGGCTGATCTTAGCCAGGTTCATTCATATCTGTGGTTGGTGGGCTGGAGGCTGCTAGTCCAGGTTGATTTCAGCTGGAAGGATTTTGCTCTATCCCACATGGTCTTACAGCCTCCTGGCCTAGGCTTGTGCTCTTGGTGGTGGCCAGGCTCCAATAGCGTAAGCATAAGTGTGCAAATTCTCTTAAAATCTATGCTTAGGATTGGAACCTCTCCTTTCTACAGTAGGCTATCTCCCAAAGTCAAAGGTCATCCCAGAATCAAAGGGAGAAAAACTTCTAATCTCTGTCATCATGAAGGCAGCTACAAAGTCATATTACAAGGAACATTGCCAGCGGGAGGGAAAGAATCATGGCCAATCAATCTATTATGCTAGAATAAAACCAGAGGGTCTCACTAAAAAGTTGAAATTTGAGTAAAAATATAAAGTAGGAAAGAGCTATGAAGTTATCTTGGGAAAGATCATTCCAGTCATAAAGAACATCAAGGCAAAGTCTCCAAGTCAGGAGCATGCTTGGATTATTCAAAGAAAAGCAGGAGGTGACTGCAGTTATAGCAGAGTGAGCAAGGCAGAGAGTCCTAGGACATATGTCATTGAAGTCTTGATTTCTGGAGGAAAAGCGATTGAATGATTTCAAAGGGTAAAGCACTAACTTCGTGACATAAAAATCACTTTGACTCTCTGGCTCTCAATTCCTCATCTCTAAATTGAAAGAGGAGTGTAAAGCAGTGTGCTTCAAACTGTTTTAAGCAGCTGAGATATTTCTTTCAGTGAAATATTTTATGGAATTGCTACATGTAAAAAGTAAACTCAGAACTGATCTGTTTGAGTGAGAGTAAGAGGGCCATGCTCAGCCTCTCACCTATCCCCCATTTGAAGCAGTCGAGAGGCTCTTTCTTAGAAACATTCTTAAATAACTAGAATAGATGATCATTAAAATCCTGTCCATGTCTTTGGTTCTATAGGTAATAAAGTTCTCCATACACTGCCTAACATGTCAGAAATTGAGCAATTAACTGGCCATCATTCCTAGACCCTTTCCCCCCAACAAGCACTGTACCCTGTCACACACAAAAAGTCAGCCTTGAAAGATATTTATTTTTGTCACTGATTTAAAAAAAAAATCCTAACCACATATTTAAAGTATGCATATTATGCTTATTTCAGAATTTCTTCTGATCATTGTTTTGCAAATTATTTCAAGGTATTATTTCCTAGAACCATTTTCTGAGACTTGAAAAAACATTATCAGTTTCTGCTTATTTATGATTCCTATGGTACCTAAAAGGAAGAAAAAAATATTACTAATAGGAAAACCTCATTTATAATGTAATTTTATAGTTTAATAAATTTTATACTAGGTTCATGATTCTAATGTAGGTGTGGGATAAGCTAAGAATTTCTTTTCGACCCAGTGGCAAAATTACACAAACACTTGAGAAACACATTGATTAACTGCGTCCATTCTGGTTGAGGAAAGGACACACATAGAGGGTGGGATTTTCTTGTTTTTATATTTGACCCCTAGATTCCCTTATTCCCAAAGGCAACAGAAATATACATCAACAGTAATAAAGTATATGCAACATTTTAAAGCCTTTAAGCCAGGAATTTCTCACTATGAGAACACCTTGGGCTATGTCTGTTCATCTTATCCAATATTTAAAGTTCCCCTATATCTGTTTGTGTAATGTCACATGTTTAAATCATAGAGAGTAAACATGGTAAGATCATGTGTCCTACATGCAGACATTGATTATAAAACATGAGTTTTTAGCTGCTAAATTAAGAGCCATGTAGTATAAACTAGTGTTAGACACAACATTTTACAATGGAAACCTATCTTTGCTTAAAATAAGTGATTCCCACTGGTATTTTTATTAATCTGAAATCATTTCTATTTGGTTATGATATTTAAAATAAACTTTAATAGATATGCAGCAATTTAAAAACTTGTCATTGTAATCTTTCCAATGATACCATCTTTTCCTGTTCTTTTTAATCCATATTAGCTAATTTTAAGTTCTCATTGCTTAAACTGTTTGTCTCAATAGGTACTTTTTTCTTTTCTTCTGACACAGAAGTACTACTTTTATTTTTGAAATCCATTTATACAGTATAGCCATTGCAGATAGTGTCACAAACATAAAGTCAGAAAATGTAAAAGACTGTTTCTTTTCTTTCAGTCCCTAGTAACAGTGACATTTTAAAAAATTCTTGTCAGCAGAATATTGAAGATAAATAATTTCCTTTATATTTCTGCAGAAATGCACACAATAAACCTTTGATCTAAAGTGGCATTTATTAACCTGAATGTGAAATTAACTACAGCATTCATCCTGAATAATATTTTACAGTCATCTGGAAGCTTTCATCTTAGACTCAAAAAAATGTAAATACATTAATTCTGTAATTCTTACAGGACTCCTAGAGCTAGGTAATTACTTTCATTCCTTTTTTGTTGATGAAGAAAGCAAGGCATTTAGATTACCCCAAAGTCATGCCAAAAGTTAAATCTGACTATAAAAATGAGAGTTGTGTTTGAATTTTTAGCTTTGTACTACAACGTTGCAATTTTTACCCAAAACAGTTTGGTAGTTGTGTGTGTGTGTGTGTGTGTGTGTGTGTGTGTGTGTGTGTCAAATATATTTGTTTTTCTGAAAGATAGAACACATGAAAACATTTCTTCTTTGATAAATCGACCAAAACTCATTTCTAAAATTAGCTCATGATTTTTCCATCATATGGACTACAAGTAGTCATACTGAAGAAACTCTTTAAATATTTACTTGCAAGGAATGGAGGTGTGGAAGTTCATAGGAAGGCAGGATCTTAGGGTGTGCATCTATTAGTAAGATCAACTTTTATTACAGACATAATGTTCTATCAAATATTAAATTATTTAGTGCAGTCAAAAAGTGATGGAGACAAAAATGCCTAAAAGTTTCAAGTTTTTTCTGGTCACATTGCTGTGAAAAGTGGCTATAATGAGGTCTGCAATTGAAAGTTATAGTTACAGCGAGAACAGTTCTCCCCGTACAACTATAGGCACAGCTTTATCTAAACATTTTCATGATTCCACTTCGTTAGCAACTCATCTGAGGGAGTCATCCTTCATCGCACAGCCTATGTCACAGCCAGTATGCTCTTGTAGCACTGTCATTCTCATGGTCATTAGCAACGTGTACATTTACACTTCTTTGCAGAATTGTTTTATTATCGATCTCTATGCTGGACTGCATGAGGCTGAGGCTCACCATTCCCTGTACTTAGCGCTGTATTTTCCATATAGTGTGTATAAAAGTACTAAGAAAGTAAAACATTTTGAGTGGGATAGCTGATTAAATTTTGCTTCAGTCAAAGATATATTTTACATTATGTATAAGGATATATGATAGTTATGATAAAACATCTCACCCCATGTATTCATATAACATAAAGGGTTGTTAACTGTAATAATGCTTCAAGCATTTGGTGGCCTTAAGAGGACTTTTAGAAAATGAGCCAAATAATCTATCTAGAATAATGTTAGTTCATAAATGTAACTTAATCTGAGTTTATATCTCTATTGAAATAAAGCATTATAAATTTAGCGTATCCATTAAATAAAACCTAAATATGTCGAGTGAAAAAGCTTTTATTCTCAGGTCTCTGCTAAGCCTTTTGTTATCCCAATTTATTAAGTTACTTTTAAATATCTGCCTGGCCGATGTGGCTCAGTGGTTGAGTGTCGACCCATGCACCAAGAGGTCACGGGTTCGATTCCCAGTCAGGGCACATGCCCAGGTTGTGGGCCCGATCTCCAGTGGGGTGCATGCAGGAGGAAGCCAATCGATGTTCTCTCTCATCGATGTTTTCTACCTCTCTCCCCCTCTCCTTCCCTCTCTCTCTAAAATCAATAAAGATAAAATATTTAAAAATAAATAAATAAAATAAATCTTTAGTACCTGTTATCAGACTTGGGACAGTGAATAGTTTCCCAGAATGAAATTCAATAGACCAATTTAATACATTTGTTAGAATTGCCCAGAATTTCTCAGACTCTGGAAACTTTTTTATTTCAATAAACACCATTTGGGGGATCAACTAAATTTTAAAACAGATATGAGTATTATGTTGTATTACCTAACTTAAAAGTTTGTGTTGCATTAATTTGTTAAAGTAAACATGTTTCTAAAATCTTGGTGTAAACACCAAATGAAAAAACTGCATCGCATAGTACCGCACTGTAGAGCAAAGTGATTAAACGTGGTACATGTGACTTGAATTATAACTATAACTTTGTAACAATAGACTAGCTGTTTAAGAATCTTTTTCTAAATATCAGCACCCCTATGTGCATATGTGTGCCAATGAGTGTGTCATTGAGAGCCTGGTACACCTAAACAAAGGCAAATGTAGAATTAGTGGATCAATTGTTTAATACTGCGTTTGTGACTCACAGTGGTCCCAGCCTGATCAGGAGAGGAGCTCCAGCCTTCTGAGGCTGAGGCTGGCACCCCTCTGTCTGCACTGTCATCAGACCTGTGCTGCAGGATGGCTCTCAGGGTCCCACAACACATGTAGTCTTCCCAAGTACCTGCCTCAGTTTCTAATCTTTATATTGGAGGTATGAAAGTTATTTTTATTTGTGATATAATTTACTGAAATGACTGAATTTATATGCAAAGGATAAGCATCTCAATGCTTATTCATCATGGCATTTCTGGTGTTTAATGAAACAGTGTAAGGTTGGTGTGTGTGGTTTAGCAACTTATGCTAATTTCAGATACAGTCAGTTTCATAGACACATAGGCAGCAGAATATGTTTTGCTTAATATAGATTCATTTGAAACAGAAATCTCTATTTTAGATTTTGGAATGAATTCTGATGATAAAGCCATATGAAATCATAGACATGTACATGACTAGAATTTCTCTTTTCTGATTTTTGTCATTTTCTAATATTGCTTCTGAGTGCATTTTATCAGAATAAATGAATAAGGAAAAAAATAACTTGATATAATATCCTGTCGGTAAAATTAGTAAAACCTGGAAAGCAATTTCCATTTTAGTATGTGAATCAGGAAATAAGATGCAATATGAGTTCATTTTCACTATGGCAAAGAAAGTGTAATTTTCAGTACTCTCCTAACTTCTATTATCCACATGGGAGCTGTTATTATCTGCATAATGTACTGAGGCATTTGCAATTAGGCTTACTGTTCAGATTAGTCTCCCTTGGTTTCAAGTCACTTTCACTTGAAACGATAAAATTAAATTAGCAGTCTTACCCAGGTCAGTGTGAAGTTTTTCCCCAATAGATTTTGCAAGCTATTGTTGCTCTATTGGTTTTCATATCATAACATTGGATGCATTTGGAATACAGATATGTTTGCCCCATTTGTAAGAGTTTTTTAATAAAAAAGGGGCAATAGGTAATTTTGTTTAATTCAATTTCTTCCATTTAGCTCTTGTACAAGAATTTAAAATAGTAATAGAATGCTTTGCTTTGGAGTTAATCCTATACTTTTCTTTCAGTGTTTCAAGCTATGTAATAAGGTTTGTATTAAAAATTTAAATATACTGGCATGATACAATAATACTGAGTCCCAGCTGTAATACAAATTGCTTTTTGTTTTTAAACAGGAGGTAGAATTACCATATAAAATTATGTCTAGGGAAGAACTAGTCTCTTGCTTGCTTCCTTTCATTTTCTTTTTTATTTTCTTTTATTTCCCTTCTCTTTGACATGTATTTATCAAATATAATGAATCTTGTCTTTTATTTTTTTGTTTGTTTTGGTCTTCCCAGAATGTAGGGAATCCAGAGAGGAATTTTATTAAAAAGGGGGGGGGATAGTTAGACATCAAAATAGTAGTATTTACATTCAAATTATACTTATTTATAACAGATAAAAGGGGGGGGAATCAAATGTGGAATTGACAAAAATTTAATATTTTCATCAGTGGAGGTAGCTATATTTTGCCCTGTTTATTTAAAACAAGAAATATATTTTTATCTTAGGCTTTTGTCATAAGGAATTATCCTTAGTTCCTCAATTATTCCTGTCCCTTCAGTCTTTCCTCTACTTGGAAAGGCTCTGTCATTGCTTCAAGAGCCTTTACTCTTCCTTCAAGCCACAGTGGCTTCTGGGAATGCTGCCCTTGAGGATGGCGATGGACGCACATCATTTGGATGCTGCCACACCAGCCTCTGACCTCCGCATTGTAACTGGATGTTGTTTCACTCACCTTTAAGGCATGAACTGCCCTATCATTTTTATTTCCTCAGTTTTACACTCATTTTTTATTAGAGTAGAAATTGAATAACTATTTGTTGGAAGATTGACTGAATAAATGAATAATTAAATGATAGGCTAAGTACTTTTTTAGAGAAGTAGGAAAAAGTGGCAACAAATAAGCTTAATGTGAAAGACTACTTAACTTGTCATAAATCCTTTCAGAGTCCGTCTTTCTTTTATATATATATTTCACCACCCTGCCTCAGAAATAACATGAGAGAGTAAGAGACAGACTGTGGATGCCTTTAGGCAAAGTATCCCATCTTCAGTTCACATTTTCTACCACCCCTTATTGGGTCATACCCGACTATCTCACCCCTTCAGGATACCGGAGTAGCCCTGGAAAGTAAGCATTTGAATTTGGAATCCTTGTTAAAATATACCTTGGAAATAACAGTGCTCGAATAACAATGGAAAATTAGAAAAGAATTTTGCTTTAACTTGGCAAGTTTTTTTTTTTTTTTAACAAACGGGTTGACCTTTATATAACTTTGAAAATTTTAATCTTTTGATGCATTTACAGTTTTATTTCTTTTTTATGTTGCTTCTCTATTGAAATATAAACTCTGAGTAACAACCATAGGTACACAATTTCCACCCAGAATTCTTAAAATCAAAACTTTTTGAAGATCCAATGTTAGTCTATAATTGATCTGACACCTCACTAGAACTCATGTACAGTTAATTTTGGTCTCTATCCCACTTGGTGTGATTGGTTGAACATTTTGTTGCCAAAAGATTAATGTAGTTGATTATGAAGTAGTGTGACTATTTGAAATATGTTCCTAAAATACAAAGACAAGTAATCTAAATTGTGAAACTCATTTGTTCCCAAGGATTTCAGTTAAGGCAGCAAAGATCCATATACAATAGATTAAAAAAACAAACAAACAAACAAACAAAAAAAAAACCTTCAAACGTAAATATAGCTAAACTAGACATTTAAGAAAACGAAGAATAAAAAGAAACATCTCCTGCAGTTGGGAGAGAAAGGATGCTTAATTCAGTAACACTACACAGGTATTCAAATGTTTCCCCAGGGGAAAGCTATTTTTAATTTGAATCCAAGAATAAACATGCTTGATGTATCTACTTACTATAAATTTTTCCCCAGGATAGAAATTCCCACAATCCATTATTTTAAACAATCCTTTTGTCAGTTTGTGTTTGACAAACATTAGCAGCTAGACTGTTTATTTTGACCAGGTCTTAAAAAAAAAATCTATCACAATAATAATTAAGTTTAAAGTTACCTATAATGATTCTTCCTTAAATTAACAGTTTTGCTTTTTATTCTCCTATTTATAATACTAACTACTTTAAAGATTATCTTCTTTGATATTAACTAGATACTAGCTAGGATTATGAAAGATAGAGATGTAATACTGTAAATAAAGCATTTTCTCTAAAGAAACAGTTCCCCCAGACACACTTGACCAGTAACGATGTCTCACCCAGCATATCTCACAGGCAGTAGCTGCCAGATGGGGAAGGTGGTCACACTGCCCATGACATATCAGATACTCCCCATTCTTTTTCTCTTTTTATACCATGGTTCAAGTTTTTGCCCTACATTTCAAAACATATACAACTGCAAATTGAGATTTTCATTGAAAAAAATAAAAATGCCTAATTATAAAAACAATCTTTCCTGCAGCCATTTTGGCTTTGGTTTTGATCATGTATATTGCAAATGAGGCAATCCTCTTCTTATATCCAAACAGAGATGCTTCTCTATATGTATCTGAATCCTGTCAGCTTGAATTCAGAAAAGTCTGACTTTTTTAAGGGGAGTTTTGCAAAACTTGATGCTAACTTGGAGAACTTAGCATGGTATCCAGGCTCCACTGAGAAACACCTGATGTCATTTAAATTCAGAATGAACAGATACACGCATGTGGACAAACTTACCCAGCTGTAGTAAATAGTAATTAATTTTAAAGGTCAGAATGACAATAGAATCACTAAGGAATTATAAAATGTTTATAAAAACTACATTATCTATCTTATTATATTACTGCCTAAAATTAATTTCTGCAACTGACTGATATAACGTGTGCTTTAAACCCACAACATGTACAGGCTCATAGCACAGCTATACTTGGCAGGGCCTGGAATTTTCATAGAAGCTCACTACAAAAGTAAGTTTTCTGAGAATGCTAACACACCTTGCATGTTTTAAAAGTTCACAAACAAAAATTAAACCATCAAACTTTAGACCAGTTGAGGACAAGCGCAGCTGCTTACACAACAAATGAATAGAAATATTCAGTCAACTGAACTTTCCTCAGCGAGTGTATCAGAAGGTGGTTTGGTTCAGACTTGTCGGCTAATGTATTAATTTAAAAGGCTCTTATCTTGCTTTCCCAAACTCCCTTCTAAGCAACTATCTTTGTGAATGGCTCTGAACTTTAACAGAGAAAAGGTGCTTTCTATGCAGAAGATAAAAAATGCCTACAGCAGCAGAAAATAAGCCAAATAACAGTAAAGTCAAATTGTCTAAATAGGATAGGGACCCAGCTCTTTGTGAATTTGTAACTTTAAATTCTGCCTTAGAGCAATACACTTGTTTTATATACATGATATAATAGTGTAAATGTAAATATCCTGAAAGTTGAATGATAAAGTTCATGCCAATTAAAGGCACACTATAATGCATAGAGCTAGGATATTTTTTCCTACTTCTATTACTCATTCCAATAAGTATTTGGTAATCAAGTCATTTTAGAGTTTAAAATTTGTTCACAATGTGATTCATTTTTCCTTTAGTTATGTTTATACTTTATATAATTCATTTTAACTTGTGTGTTATATAATTATATTATAATTAATACATAAACATTTTAATTTAAAATTGCTAAAATAGGACTGTTTCTACTGATAAAAAAATAGTAATTCTGTATGATTTGTGTTTAAATATATTATATTGAATACATAGTATCCTATCCTGCTTTCTCATTTAATATACAGTGGCCCCTCGCCACTTGGCGCTTCAACTTTCCCGGCTTCACTCTATCACGGTTTTTTCAAATTTGAGGGACACACACACACACAAATTTGACAAAACCGCGATACAGTGAAGCCGCGAAAGTCGAAGCGCGAAGTGGCGAGGGATGACTGCATAAATAAACAACCCTACTTCTCGGAAATTCATTTATTGCGATAGAGTCTGGAACTGATTAACCGCTATGAGGGCCGACTGTATTGTCATCATTAAAACATAATCTTATTTTTATTTTTCTGATTATTCGTTGCATGAATGATACCATAACTTATTTTAAAATGTATTAATCTTTTAGCATTTTAATTATTTCAAGCTTCTCATTAATTTAAACTGCTATGAACAGCCCTGTTCAGATTTCTTCAAATAGGTCCCTAGATATATCCTTAGGACAGATTGTTTCAATTATCAGATATTACATCTTTAAATATCTCAATCCACATAGGCAAGTTTCTTTCCAAAAATGTCATACCAATGTAGATTGTCCAAGCAGTCTATGGACTTCCATCTCACTTCCCTCTCAACAACAGCAATACGATGTACACATGCTAACCTTTGCTTACATAACAGGTGGAAGGGGGTTTAGAATATGATGAAATAGAGGGACACACACACTGTTGTTAAAATGTAAGATTAAGCATGCCAAGGCAAGCATCTGAGTTCATTTTTTGCCCTATTAAAAACCCAACAGAATAATATGAAAGAAAATGTTTCAAAATGCACAAGTCTAAAGCACAAGGAAAACTGAAAGGAAATTCTTGTCATGCTCTCAGCACTGAAGAGATTTCAACAAATTTCTGAAAAGACGGACAACTGAGGGAATAGTGTTTACTGGTATGCCACACAAAAAGGGGCTAGAGATGTGGCTAAGAAACCTGGCTTAGTTTATATGCTGAGACACATGGATTCACTGAAGTGGAGGGCAGAAATAAGAGAAGTAGGCATGGATCCCACTTCTAGGAATACACCCTAAGAATCCTGAAACACAAATCAGAAACAATATATTCACGCCTACATTTATAGCGGCGCTACTTACAATAGCTAAGAAATAGCCCAAGTGCCCATCAGTAGATGAATGGGTAAAAAAGGTGTGGTGCATTTACACAATGGAATACTATGCAGCTGTAAAAAAAAAATTATCTCTTCACCCTTTGAGACAGCATGGAGGGACCTGGAGAGTATTACGCTAAGCAATATAAGCCAGTTAGAGAAAGACAAGTATCACATGATCTCACTTATATGTGGAATCTAATGAACAAAATAAACTAATGAACAAAATAGAATCAGAGGCATGGAAACATGGAACAGACTGAGCAATCTCAGGGGGCAGAGGGTAGAAAGAGATTAATCAAAGAACTTATATGCATATATGCATCACCCATGGACACAGATAATAGTGTGGTGAAGGTCTGGGGTGGGGGGGGAGCCAGGTGGAGGGGGACAATGAGGGAGAAAAAGAGGGGACATCTGTAATACTTTTAACAATAAAGATAAATTTTTTTAAAAAGGGAGAGGTAGGCATCATTTAAAAGGCTATATAGAAAATGTGAAGCTTCCCCATGTACCTTCCCTGTCCTTTCTGTGAAAATGATCATCACATGTGAATTTGCCAATCACAGGTAAATATATTTTATGAATACTAAAAAAAAAAAAAGGGGGGGGGAGACTGAATATGCAGCTTAGTGTAGGATTTGTTGAAAAGTAGAACCTGACAAGGATTCTGGTTTCCTAAATTAAAGCTCTAAATATCTTAACATTTCAGAGTGGAGAAGAGTACTAAATGATCCTTGACTATTCCTTAAAGTAGAGCTTATCCCCGGGACATGCCTAACCCACGTACACAGAGCTTCTGAGAATTTCTGTCTTTATCTTAAATATCAGAAGAAATCCAAGGGTCACCCAATGTTTCAGGAAAATTGCAGCAGGAAAGAGAAAAATCTAAGATAATGAAATACACAATCTGATTTAGGCTAAGTAGAGATATTCTAAAGAACAAAAGAAAACATTTAAAACTCAACTTTAATTTAGCAGTCTCAGATAAATTACAGTAGCTATTGTAATGATAAAATAAGAACAAGAGACACTATGAAATAGGAGTTATCTATTGGAAATTAGATAAGATCTCTTGGAAATTAAAAATATAACTGCAAAAATAAAAATGTAACAAAAGGATTACAAACCAAAATGGAGAAAGTGCCCCAAAGTGTAGAGTAAAAGACAAATAAAAATATATAGAGAATATTTAGAAAATCAGTTCAGAATGTCCAACAGTTTCAAATGCAGACAGGTTGATTACTAAAACACTTATCAATTTCCTGAATTTTAATAAAGAGAAGTTTCTTTAAAATTGCCCTTCACTCTGAAGAAGAAATACATGTAAACACATTGTAGTAAAATTTCAGAACACTAAGGATAAGGCAAGATTCTAAAATTCCTAGAGAGAGGAGAGGGAAAAACAACAGCAAAGCAAAACAGAACCAAAAAGCAATGTGAATCATATTAGCAACAAACTCACTGCTAGAAGAAAATATTCTGAGAGAAAAGAATTTCAACTACAAATTTTACACTATAAAACAGTTAAGTACAGCCTGGCTGGTGTGGCTCAGTGGTTGAGCGTCGACCCTTGCAGCAAGAGGTCACTGGTTCAATTCCTGGTCAGGGCACATGCCCAGGTTGTGGGCCCAATCCCCAGTGGGGGCATGCAGGAGGAGGCCAGTTGATGTTTTCTCTCATCAATGTTTCTATCTCTCTCCCTCTCCCTTCCTCTCTCTCTACCATAAAAAAGATATATATCATAGCATATCCTTTGGTTCTGCATTGAACAATATATATTTAGTCATTACAATGTAAATCCTATTAATTTTGTATTGACCCAAACTGGCTCTTGCACACTTTATTTATTTATTTATTTATTTATTTATTTATTTATTTATTTATTTATTTTTATTCTTTTTCTGTTTTCTATAATATTTTAAAAATTGTCAGTTCAGTCCAAATAAGGAGCCGGGCTACCAGGGTCTAGACCATTAGCAAGAGAACTGGAGAAAAAAACACAGGGGGACAAAAAATATCACAAAGTTAAGTCAAATTATTAGAACCAAAGAATAAACTTAGACAAATATTTAAAAATATTTTAAATAAAGAACCATGTTTCAAAAAAACCTGAGGAGAGATAGGAATTATATTTTTTATCTGCGTAACTTCCATAGCTATATGTAACTTCAGTAGAAAAGGCTAAAAGGTTGCTAAAGCTTTACTTTGGCAAAGCTCATTAGGATATATTTATTACACATAGGAAGTTCAAAAACCAAAGGCAATCAGGTTCTACATGTGTAATATATAGCTGATATTTTTTCTGATATTATTTTTTTGACATTTCTTTTCTAAAACAGGATGTAGATGGTGAGAAATGAAGCCAATATAATTGCCTGTCCTTGTGTGAAAAATGAAGCCAGGCATATTTTTAGGTCCCTAGTTAAACAACTTTGAGACCAAACAAAAAAAAAAAACCTTGCAGTTGCCCTAGGAAATATTTCTCTCAGAAAATAAGTTTGTAACCCAGCAAAATCAGCCTACCTATCAAAACTAAAAACAGGATCATCAAGATTCATTTAAAGACCATTGCCTTGCTGTGTCAACTAAACCAAAGCTATTATACCATAAAATGCTTAATTTCAGTCAGTTCTTTACTTTTCAAAATCCACCAAAATCTCCAAATCTAGCTCCTAAATTTCTTTAAATAACTTTCCCTACCTTCATTCTTTTTAGACACAAATAAGGCTCTGCCAAGTTCATGTATTCCACTGTTGCATTAAGTTTAATAAATTTATTTATTTTAATTTTTTTATTGATTGATTGATTTTAGAAAGAGAGGAAGGGAGAGGGAGAGAGAGATAGAAACATCAATGAGAGAGAACATGGATGGGCTGCCTCCTGCATGTCCCCTACTGGGGATTTGGCCCACAACCTGGGCATGTGCCCTGACCGGGAATCAATCTGGCGACCTCTTGGTGCATGGGTCGATGCTCAACCACTGAGCCACACCGGCCGGGAAAGTTTAATAAATTTAATTTGTCTTGATCAACAGATTTCCCTGATGATTTTTGTGGTAGAATGGATGGTTCAAAAATTCTGGAGACCACAACAAGATCCCACAGAAATAACATTGCCACCATGGCTCAAGATTATGACCTCAGAACCAGAGTTCTCCCCTGGGGTCTCCTGAGCCCTCCTTCTGCTATGATGAGCTACACTTTATGTTGAGTACAGACTCCTATTAACTGAAATCTAAAAACTGAGTTTATTGTGTATTTTAGGAATTTATATCCATGTTTTAAGAATCCTTTGATAAATGGATCAAATTCACGTTCTTTGTAAAAATCTGTATTCTTACTAATGGCACTGCGTGTCCACCTGCCTTTGTCTCTTTATTAGTCTATAAAAGGAATTTCACAGAACAAAGGACAAATATAGGTCTTCTAGGTTTGTCTTTGACAACAGCTATAAGGAAGAACAAGTGACAGGATGCAATAGACTAATGTCTCATAGATCATTCTTTCCTTTGAGTCATCTCTCAAACATTTGGAATGCTTTCCTCAGTATCATCGCGTTTTGTCCCTGGGAGCCTGGGTCTAGCAAAGATTTGCTCAACACACCTTCTATTACCAGAGTCTGCATTTCATCAGTTTTCCAATTGGAAAGGATGAACTATTAGGTTGGGATCCTGAGACAAACGGTAGTCAAGCAACATATTTGATCAAACATACTTCCTTGAGTGTGTGTCAATCTCTGTACGTCTCTTCTGGACCAGACTTCTGCCTCTTATATGACTCTTATTATAGCACCAATTTTTGTATTTTCATTTCTAAATAGCAAAATATAGTAAAGTATAATTTACAAGAAAGTGGTCACTTTGGGGAACTTTCAGTATATTAAAAAGTTCATTTAGAAAGCTTCTTACAGAAATGGGACTTGGGAACAGCAATTTGAGGAGGTCAGTGGACTCTCTCCCCAGTGACACAACCATTTAGCTGCTAAAAAAATTAAAAATAAATAAAAATGCATTAAGCCTCCAGAAATTGCCCTAAGGTTTTATGCAAAAGGAAAAACCTTATTCAAAAAAATCTACTGTATTTCAATAAAAGCAATGAGACCTTGTGAGTTGGCTTGTTCCTACCCCGCCCAAAACCCAGTGAGACAGAGCTCTACTCCGGGTGGACAGATACTGAAGGCCACATATTGTATGATTCCATTTATATGAAATGTCCAGACCAGACAAACTTGTAGAGGCAGAAATCAAATGAACTGTTACCTATAGCTGGGAAGGGATGGAGGAATGGGAAATGTCTGTTAGTGGGTACAGGGCTTCTTTATGGAGTGACAAAATGTTCTAAATTTATGTTTAGGTGATGAAGGCACAACTCTGATTATATTAAAAAGCATTGAATCATTCATTTTAAATGGGTGAATTGTATGGTATGTGGATTACATCTCAGTAAGGATACATATTGTTTGAGAATACCGTCCATATGCCCAAATGGATAGCTTATACAGCACTCTAGTTTAACATTTATAGTTCCCTTTTACTGAAGTAATACTATTATCTGTTTATGATATTAGTTATAGACATAAGAATATACTTCAGCAGTTAAATAGAAAGGGCTTTAAGGAGTATCAAGTTTCTCCAGAACCCCTATGTGGGCCATAGTACCAGACTTGGATACTATGAGAAATATTTAAGCTAGGGACTATCCTGATAGGAGAAATACCAACCCATCACATGGAAATCTCAGCCCATGGTCAAAATTTAGAATAAGATAAAAATATTTTTAGAAAATAAGTCAAATTTCCAAACATGCAATGGTCTGCACTTCTGATTTGTATGGGGAAGATTGTAAAACAGAACTCAGATTCTAAAATTGTCTCCTTAAGGATTCTTTATCAAGACAAATACGTAATATGAAAAATTTAAACCTATGTTGAATTTGGATCACTCTGAATTACAACCTGAACCTATCTGTATCCTATATTCTCCTGCACACCTTTATTATTTCCTACTTTCCCTCTTCTTTCTGACCTTCTTCCCTCCACTCAAGTCAAATAGAAACTCTCAAAGCTAAGCTGGTCCTTTAGAGTTACGCTTTGCTAAAGGAAGAAATCCCTCATGGTTTATTGTAAATCATGGTCTTTATCAGAGTTAAGAGCGATTGAGAGGATTTCCCCAAGCTTAGATAAGACAGACAAAAACATTACACAGGAGTTTTAGGATATTTTATGGGCTGGACACCATGATGCACTGCCCAGATCTTCTTCCTTCAGGAATGTAAATCTTAACTGCAGTGTTCAAGGTCACACTGACTTTATGAGGTAGAGTTGGCCCAATGTAATATATTGATCTTTTTCTAATTTCTTAATTTCAGAAACTCAGGTTACAGATTCAGACTTTTTTCCTTTTAAACATGAGTATTTAGAACTACATGCTTCCTCCCTAATATTTTTTAGCTACACACCATCCATTTAATCATGAGGTTAAAAAAAATAATAATTCAATGCTGAATGTTTTTATTTTCATTATAATTTCTTCTTTGATCCTTGAGTTCCTTAGAAATATATTTTTATTTATTTCTAATTTACCTTTGCATGCAGAGGATATAGTCTGTATGAGTTTTGTTATTTGTGATTTGTTGAGGCTTGCTTTATGACTTAGCATATGTTCAATTTTTGTAAATGTTCCAATAAAACTGAGGCTACGAGCCTCCACAAATCTTGCACACACCAGGGTAAAATGGCTCCAATACTTAGCTACCTTTCTGGTTTTTCACTTTCTGATTGTTATAGACTGTAAAAAATTTCCTTATTTACCAACCCAGTTCAACAATACATTAAAAATAAATTTAAAAAATACTTTATCCACCAGTGGTTACTTAGAGCCAAGGATTTTGATGAAAATGCTCTATGTATTATGGTTTGATGTCATGGATAATGTGTATATATATACATGAATATGAACATAATATATAAATATATATAGAAATATATATTCAAAACTCATTAACTTGCAAATTTAAATTGAGTGCATTTTATATTATATAAGCTATAGCTCAATAAAATTGATTTAAAAATTACCTTACCCAGTATTTTTAGTAGCTATACTGGAAGTAATTTTGTTGACTCTGTAGTCAGCCGAAGCCTTTAAAAGTGCCATTCAGTGCTGCAAAGGTGGACTGACGAGTTTCAGGCAGCGTGTGGAATGTCTGCACTGACTGAATGACTGAAGAATGGAGATATCAGAAGCAACAAGACAAGTTACAAGACCACTAAAATCAAGCAGGAGGTACAGATCTGAACGGAGGCACCAACACTGAAACTAGAAAGAGACTGAGATGTGACATAAAAGATTAATGAGCTGGATTTATTTCTGATATGGTGTGGATGAAAATCCTCTTTGCCAGAGAGGAGAAGCATGATAAGATCACCACACTGTGGTAAAACTTACCACTTCGAATTAACACACCCACCTTAAATAATTCATATTGGCTGATTAGCCAGAGTACAATGTAAGTATATAATTATTATTATTTTTCAAAGGAGCAAGACAACAGATGAATGAAAAGTAAGTCTCTCCAAGGAAGGCGAGAGGGCCTATGGAAATGAGCTGCTGGAGTATGAAAATGTACACAGACACAAAGATGATCAAAGAGAAGAGATGGCCCAGAGACAAACTTCAGCTATTTTTGATGTCACTGGGGGCTTCTGCTAACTAGTAGTAATAATAATACTGTCTCTGTTATAAGTCTTGCCATCCTTTTAGACCATACTGCCTCCTATTGGCCTTAGGAATTACAACAGAATTTTTTGGATTTGAGACTTAGAATCTATTTAAAAACAAAACAAAAAACTTTAAATGATGAGCCAAGAAAGACACCAAGAAAGACAAATCTATAAATATCAACAGTGCCTGCCACTCAGTGACTGGACTATAATTGTTGACACTTTCCTAATAGGAATAATAGGAATGTCAGCCTAAATGTGGATCAGATTCAGATACTCTTTGAACAAGATCTCTCTAAGGAAATATCATGTGGACATGTGTTCAGTAGTAACAGTAGAAACTTATTCTGTGGTTAATGTGTTTAAAATGGTTTCCAGTTTTAATATATTTTACCTAAAGATATAGTCATTTTTCTGAGCATTACGCACACTGTGGGAAATAAAAAATGTTAGTAGACTAAAAAATGTAAGCCCCAAAATCTCAAAGGGACCAGTTAGAAAATGGGCATTTTATTCAGCCTGCCATGAGCAGTTGTGCAAAAGAATTCTAGGACATCGGCAGTGAATTAAACAGTAATACAAATACCCATCAAGCTCCTTTATGTATATCAGATATATATGTATCTGATTTCATTGATAGTGGGTGAATAGACATTTGGAAGAATAAAACCTAAATTATTGATAAGTTGCTATGAATGTAGAAGAAAAAGAAAACCATTAAACTTGTGATATGATAAGATTTCTGTTCTGCCAGGACAAATTAATTACAACTACAATATATGTCTGATATGCAAGATTATTTTTTAGAAAAGTAATGATTATAAATACAGTATCCTAAAACATACTGTTTATGTCACTTTATTGAATGTTTACCTTTTCAATAATCAGCAGCAACATTTTACATCAATCTTTAGTGGGCACATGGATTGGATTTCAAAATTAATAATGCATATTCTTAAATATCTTTGATATAAATATTCACTAATTTTTTAAAAATTTGGGTCATTTCAGCCTTAGCCTTGAGCCAGTTTAGCATGTCAATTTTTTTCTGAAGCAGCTCAACAAGGAAGACCAAGTTTTCATGTAAGCAGTAATGGAGGTCAGTGTTACAATGCGTGCTTGCAATTGATAATACAGTAATTGACTCTTTATCCATTTTATTAAGGGTGTATTATTCTAAAAGTAGAAAGAATGATGAATAGTAGTACCTTCTTTACCCAAGTGTAGAAACAGTTTAGAAATAAGACAAAACTATTGACAAATCAACAACTAAAAGATCATTTCTACTGATGAGCATGTATGACATTGAGCACAGGATCCCTAGTATCATTGAAGTCATAGAAAACTTCTGCTTAGCAAGCAATACTTCTGTTTCTCTTTAAGCATTAAAATATTTATCTCTAAGCCAGTCAGATCCTTTTTTAATAGCATACGTGCTCTGAGAAGCAAAAAGTAATTTTGAATCGTAGCATAAGACTTGATATTAAAACTCAGCCAACCATAATAATGTGAATGTACTTAATGTCACTAAACTTTACACTTAAAAATGGTCAAAATGTTATGTATGTTTTAATACACACACACACACACACACATACACATGCACTCACACACATCAAACTATCTCAGTTCCTTGCTTCCATTTCTACAGTATTAAAATTGTCTCAACTCTTAAAACTCTTAATAATTATCTGATGCAAGCTTATTTGGGTCTGAGGAATGATGGAATTCTTTTTTATTATTTAAAATGACAATATCAATATCAAGTCTGGAACTTCAATGTGTATAAGACATTCTAACTACATGAAAAAAATAAGTAGTATCCATGTAGTACTATGAACATAATCAAATCCAATTTCTCATTTGTGATTTGTCATTAAAAACAGACATGTTATGGGGAGGTGGCTACCTTTTAGTCTTAAATTGTAAAGTGATTGTTGAATTTACAAAAGTTAATTGACACACTACTGTCTTTCAAATATATATTTTCCTAAATGTTAGGAATCACAAAATATTTTAAAATCATTGACATGCTCAACAAATAATCATAATAGTTCACTGTAGTAAAAAGCTTAGGCTTCTTTGTTTTTGCTATTTTTTCATTTAAATCACAAGTAATTGTTTTATAATTGTGTACTAATATTTTATAGCACAAGCTGTTCTATTATCATTTAAAGCACATGCAACCATGCAAATACAGTCAAATATTACTTTAAAACCATCCAAGAGTTTTTATGAAGTGGATACCATGTAGCTGAGGTGCTGGCTAAGAACGAACATATTTTGTTTACATAGAAAGTCATTAAATATTATTTATGAGAAAGTCAACAAAGCCAAGTGAAAATTAGAGTGTGTGCTCATTGGTAAGGATCAGAGGAGGTTTGTTGCCACTCCTGGATGTTATGCACATACTGAGCATTTATAAATATATCCTGCTAGGAAGGCATTCACCAAAGACAGAGTAGCAAGAAAAAAATAAAAGAGCTGTGAAATGTTATTATTAGAAGCAGTTTACTAATCTCCAAGCATAATCATACCCCTGATTCACTGAGTTAAATATCTGTCTACCTGAGTAAACTCATAGAGGTAACTACTCTCACGTGCTTTGTCTTAATTATAATTGAGAAACTTTCACAGTGAGCTTCCCCTCAGGGTCTTGTTTGCAGATTTGACTAACAAAATGGAACAATGCAAATCCAGGTGTTTAAACATTTACATTTCTAGCAATCAACCAATGTCTGAAATGTTAACGACTGAAAAGTGGGACATTTCTACTAACAAGGCATATTTGGAGAACATGGAAGGAGCATGTTTTTCCCCCAAATAAAAGGAAAACTTGTCTTCTAAATTGAAGAGCTACTGATACTGCTGCTTGGGGTGTTCTTCCGGGAATTCTAGCTGAGAAATGTTGGATTTGTTGTTCTCAAGGGCTTTATAGCACGTATTACTGAGAATAGATTTCCACTGAAAAAAGAATAAAGGTACATATTTACTTATTTTTAAGTATATTTTCTTTCCAGTTAGTGTATATTTGAAATACACAAAGGATGGGTGTTGGCTTTTGAATTTCTTACCCTATCCTAGACCAGAACCTTTTTAGAAACTGAAGACATTTTATCACTAACAAAATACCTAACATAAACTTGGTGCTTACTTGTGTGGCAAAAATTGTACCAAGTCTTTCCTAGATTATTTTATTTAATTTTTCCAAACTCCCCCAGAAAGCAGGTATTATTATTATCTCTTATATAAATAAACACAGTGAAACACAGACAGATGAGGCAACTTCCTTAAGATGTCACGTTTAGTGGTTCCCAGAACTAAGACTCTTTAGCCCATGTTCTTAAATGCTAGCATATATATGTATGTATATATACACATATATGTAAAATATGAATACAGATGGCACACAACATATGAAGGTTCTAATTACATTTTTTTTTACTTTATGATGCTGTGAAAGCGATTCGCAGTCGGGAGAAACCAGCTAGGCTGAATGATGATGTTCAGTAGGTGTATTAAATGCATTTTTGGCTTTGGATTTTTCAATTTACAAGGTATTTATTGGGATATAACCCCATCGTAAGCCAAGGAGCATCTGTATATACAAATATATATACATATATAATTTATATAGATATATTATATATATAATTTATCTATATAAATTATGTATGTTAATTATATATGTTAATATATATAATAAATATATATAAATTATATATGTGTATATATAAACTAAATTTTTTTCTATTAGGAACCCTCTCCATTTTCTTCATCTTCTTATTGCTTTTCTCTATGTTTAATGCATGTTTATTCTCCACTTATCCATGCTGCTTCCCTTTCTTCCATTGCTAAATTGTAAAATGAGTATGTAAATTTTACTCAATACCCTTCCACATGCCTTCAGTTCATTGCAAGATAATATCTACTCTCAACAGCCCATCACAGTACAGACTATATTTGCTAAATTTTTTAAATGTAATTTTCCAAAGCCCCAGAGATCAATTTTGATTTGGCAAATCTGTAGTAGAACCCAACAGTCCGGTAGGTTTTTTCCTACAAGTAAGTGCTGTGCTGTGGTTCTGTCTAATTCTTGTCCTCAAGTAGGATCATTTTCATTTGTGTTTGTTACAATGTCTTAACCTACATGGGTTTGTCTTCATGTGCTCCCCTCTTGATTATGAAGCTAAGGCAACTCTGTTGGCCTTATTTAACCTCATCTTTGGGATCCTTTAGCTATATGATCCATGACTCCAGCCCCCACTTCTGGAGAAATGCTTCTCCAATCTGTCACTCCAGTCCAGATTTGTCTTCTGATTTCTAAATCTTTATATGAATTGTCTTTACAATATTTATTCCTGGATATACTACAAGCTGCTTAAATTCAATATATCTCCACCTTGTCTCACTGTGTCATTTCATGCCAAACTTACTCCTCTGTTCAGCATCCTAGTTACTGGTGCCAGTAACCCAAGTGAGCAAACTGAGATCCCTAGTCAAATTCTTTTCATTTACATCCCACATCCAACCAGTCACTATCAATTACATTGCTATAATAAATTTAGAATATGTGCCTACCTCTTCATTCCCATTTTTTTTCATCTTCCACCACTGTTTCTATCAATCATTTATGACTCATACATCTTTGTCTGACACCATACTGGCGTTTCTTATTTCAACTTTCTTCTCACACTTCTATTCTTAATATTGCTACAAGAATGATCATTTTAATATAGGACTGTAACTATATTGCTCAACTGATCAAATCTTGTCAGTGATACTACCCTCATAGTTTGAATGTAACACCTGGGCTTTTATGATTTGGACCCTGCCTGTATGTTTTGTTTCATAGCTCTGTAATAATCTCTTACATTCTAAATTTGTCCACACAATCCACTTATGGATATGCAAATTAGCCTCACAGTTGTGTAGCTCTTACTGGTTGGAAAACAAAGTGGTACAACCACTTTGGAAGAAAGTTTAGCAGTTTTTTACAAAGTTAAAACAAATTGTCACCACAGGCTCCACCAATACCATTCCTAAATATTTATCCAACTAACCTGAAAACTTATGTCCACACAAAAGCATGCACACAAATGTCTGTAGCAATTTTATTCATAATTTCCCAAAACAGGAATCAACCAAGATATCCTTTGATAGGTTAGTAGATAAACGGTGGTGCTGTGATATCCATACAATGGAATATCATTTTTTTTAAAAAAAGCTATCTTGCCGTTTAAAAAATAACAACAATCAGATAAACCTTAAATGCATATCACTAAATGAAATAAGTCAATCTGAAAAGACTATATACTGTATTATTTCCATTATATGATATCATGGAAAAGACAAAACTATAGAGACAGGGGAAAAAATCAATGGTAGCCAGGAATTTGGGGGTATAAGGGGAGAGTTGAACAGATGAAGCACAGAGGATTTTTAGGACAGTGAAACTATTTTGTATGATATTGCAATGGTGGATAATGACTTTATGGATTCTTCAAACCCATAGACATTTACAGCATAAACAGGGAAATTTAATGGATAAAAGATAAGGAAAAGCTCATACAGGAGGTTGCAGATTCCAGGAAGGAATTCAAACTTTGACACGGGAATCTAATTGCATTACAAGTGTATAGGATAACCTCAGGAAAGGGGGTGGAGAAAAAGATACTTACCTAAGTAATTTTTGAAATGGAGTCTGAGACTAAAGGCAAAAGGAACTGCACATAACCACTGTACTATAGCTGATAAACTTGTGTCCCACATTGTTATGGGTGAAAATCTAATACTACTATACAAATATATTGCAAGTTAACCATTAAATAGATGACGAATGGTATGAAAAAGATTTCCCATACTTGGAGTGGGAATGTACAGATAAGAGAAAGTGGGTTTAATGACTCATGTGATAATGCACTAATGTTAGAGACATTAGTATAAGCTCATGATTAGCTTATATATACAGATGTTTACATTTCAAAATATTTTACCTATGTGTCTATACACAGGTCAGTAAAAATATATATATTTCTTTGCTCTGCCAGTTCAGAGGGCCCAGAAGCAATGACACCCTAGTAGTAAAGAGCACACCTAGCACCCAGATCTTGGTTTCTGATACTATTAGAAACTCAAAGAAACCATCCTTGGCAGTAATGCCATGATTTTAAAAAAAAGAAAAATAAGACTCCCACCTTGATAGGGTTGTATCAAAGGAACACAGAAGCCAACTGAAAGAGCTCCTAATGGCCAAAGTTTGATATATTTGAACAACAAAACAAATAAAGTAGTATCAGATTATAATCTAAGGTATAAAACAAATATCCATGAGTTCATAATGATATAAATATGTAGTTGAATAAGGAGACAAATGGAGGAAAGCTATAAATATATCCTGCCTAGAATTCCAAATAATTTATGCAGATACCCTATCCTAAAGGAGAAAGAGTATAAATTGCCCCTACTTAAAAGTGTGAGCTGTGCATTGTGGTTCTTCCAAAGAGTACCCTATGAAAAGGGGTAAAAACAGTAACTTTGCAGTGGAGAAACCTGACAAAAACTACCTCAGCCAGGTCGGTATCAACAGTGATAGATCATGTTGATGGCCTGTACACTTGATACGATGTGATGAAAATGGCTTATGGATTTTGGCCTTGTGGTATTATTCCTACCCAAAACCTGTAACTACAATCTAGTCATGAGAATAAGAGGCAAATTCTAGTAGAAAGGCATTCTAAAAAGTATTTGACCAGCACTCCTCAAAATTGTCAAAGGCATTAAAAACAAGAAAAGTCTGGGAGACTGTTAACAGTCAATGTGATCTTAAGGAGACATGAAAAATAAATGTGATGTGGAACCCTGAGCAACTGGAGCAGATAAAGGATATTAGATAAAAACTACTTAGGCTAAAGCAACTGAGTAATGGCTCATTACATTTATATGCTATAAATTGTTAAATTTCCTTTATATAATGTGTTTGAGATTTTTTAAATGGATGTATTTTTACACTAATCATATCATACTATGACAATCAAATATCTATAATACAGTATACCATATGCTAATAATATTTCAATGCTTTGCAGAAATGCCTGCTGGCTGACATTTTTTTTTTAAATTACATATGAGGGGACATTTGTTTTCCAAGACATGGAATAATTTCCTGTTCTTGTAGTTTCCAAAGAAGCAATCCAAATACAGCTCATGAATTTTCAAATAATATTTAATTTTCTTAACTTATATCAGTGTTTGAAATTATATTTATAAAAACTATAACATTACTCAAGATACAACAATTTTCCAGAAATCCAAAGAACACTCTATAAGCTGTTATCTAATAAGGCACCATTCATCTCCCACTCCTGACTAAGGCTGATTTTCATATAAAGTATGTGATATATTATAATACGTGCTGCACATGTATCATTTTCCCCCTTCCTATTGAGCTATTCACCTGATTGGGAAATAAATAAATAAATAAATAAATAAATAAATAAATAAATAAATAAAAATAACACAGGGCTTTTTCAGTTTAAGAAATAAAATGCTTTGTCATTTCCAAAAGTGAAAATCAGTAACCTTTTGAACTGGCTGTGTTCTTAACACGGAAGCCTGCACCCTGCCATGAAAAAGCTTTTGTGTTACGAGCTCTGATTCACAAGGACCTGCTAACCAGCCTCTGTCTCTGCCAGGGTTATAAAAGCAATATTTCCAATAGTATGAGTTTTCATCAGCTGTTTTAATACCTTTTTTTTCTAATTTTAGTTATGACATTTTAATGCTCATGCTTTTCCCATTATGACTCATGGTATATAACTCGAAGGTGACATTTCACAACTCCTTTAGGAACAATAATGTAAATAACCACAGTAAGAAGAAAAAAAAAAATAGTACTATCTACCAACTGCCTTTCTCATGCTCCAGATTTTGAAGCTATGCCTATATCTATGGAAAAGCAATATTATCTTGGGGATTGGTTCCCCATATATCATTGGCTTAGCCTTTGACAAAATGATTCCTATTCTAACATAGTTTAAAGAAGAACACAACCAAACACTCACAAAAGCAAAGGGCATCATGAGTTATGTCTCAAGGGAGTCATTCTTTCTGAACTGAATTGATCAGAAATTAAAGCCCTATTCCTGGAGAAAAAGGCAATGATCTAGAAATCCTCACAGGGCCTCTCCCTTTTCTGACCTTGTGTTTAAGAATTACATCATTAAACGTCTATAGAATCAAAAGTGAGGAACTCTGCTCCAGGGCAGCATGCCCTGTTTGTGTTTGGGTGATAAAAGCAGTCGAAGGGTAAACTGAAAGTATTACTAACTCAGTATCTAAATCATTACTGTTGCTGGAAGCACCAAATCATCATTACCAAAGATGTTATGGTAATATCTGCAACTGAGAGGTTTGTAAAGTGCCTTTTTAGGCATTAATTTGAGAGTGGAGTTTTTTCCCTCCCCTAAGTTTTGGAAAGATATTTTGCAGGCATTGCTTTTCTCTATACCATAATCTACATGTCAATCATTATGTGCTGAAATGATATGGCCCTATTAATAGGGATATATTGCTATAGATTGAATTGTGTCGTCCCTAAATTCATATGTTGAAGCCCTAAATGCCAGTGTTACTTCATTTGGAGATAGGACCTATAAGAAGGTAATTAAAATTAAATGAGGTCATAATGGTAGGGCTCTGATCCAAAAGGATCGGTGTCTTTATAAAAAGAGAGACACAAGAGAGTTCACTCTCTTAGTCCTGGCATCAGCAGAGGAAAGGCTGTGTGAGGATTCAGGGAAAAGGCAGCCCTCTGCAAGCCAGGAAAATGATCCTCACCAGAAACCAAAGGGACCAGCACCTAGGTCTTGGTTTTCCAGTCTCCAGAACTGTGAGAAAGTAAATTTCTGTTGTTTAAGTCATCTGGTTTGTAGTATTTTATTATAGCAGCCTGAGCTGACTAATACATATATCTACTGAGTGGTTAATGAAAATATTCCCAATCACTACACATTTACTTCTTCCCCATAACCAATTTCCCAAGTTCTTTATTTAAATATTTACTGTTTTCTCTCCATCATGAATCAAACCTTTGTTGTGTGTGTGTTCTCTTTCTCTGTATAATTGAGTGATTAGAGCCAGTATAGAAAACACTGTTGGTTATCATTCCGTACATTTCCTTTTTACTAGAAGATACCCGAATTTATTCTATTGTTTGCTCTCCTACAACATCATTCTGTGGTAAAAGTGTGCTTGTTTTAAACCACTCAAAATGATCCCCTTACTCTGCCTTTCGTGGTTTATTGGTAGGCATGTAAGATATTCTGATCAATGAGATTCAATGGTAAATATGCTAGGGAGAAAAATACTTAATTAAAGGTTTCTTATTGTTAAAGGTGGAAATATGTGAATGAGTAGCCTTGGCCTTGCCTAGACATTATTGCCTGTGGATATAAAGTCTGGAACTAGGTTAGCTTCTTGCAAACATGTGATGAAATCATTAGATGGAAACTGATATATTGAGATAATATAGCAGAAAGATGAAAATAATCTAGAAGTCTGAGGATATTATTGAACCTTGAATTAAATAGCCTTGGAGTTTTCTTATATCCAGACTTCCTGCTAGGCAAGTTAATAAATCTCTTCTTCTTTAGGAAGCATTGAGCTGAACTTTGAAAATTACACATGACAGTTACATCTTAATTTACAGGTAGAGTCAGAACTTAAAATCCCTTGATATACACTTTCTTAGGTCGTCTTCAGCATAAAAATATGAAAATAATTCTAATTGTTTAAGCTATTTAATAAATTCCTTTCACACGAGAGAGAAAAACAAATACTTTGAATTAATGATACTTTCATATTACAGTAAAATCGATGCATAAAGTTGTCTGTCATTCAATCTCTGGAAATGATATACAAAAAATGAATGACAGTGTGAGGGATGTCGTGTACCAGCCATGGGAGTTTCAGGGGTAGAAGGGAAACTTCATTCTATGCAATTTTATATTTTGAATTTTTAGAAACTTGTAAATGTAATACCTATTAGAAATTAAATAAGTTTACCATTTAAAACAGTAAAGATTGAAGAGGCTGTTAAAATAAAATATTTAAGGGAAATAAAAATGAAAATATCGACACCTTGATCTTATTGGAGAGGGCTATGTGCAATGAATGCCATTACAGGGGCAGGCATCAACAAACCTGTTTTAGCAGTTTTCTTCTTCGATTCATACCTGCTTTAAAATTTCTAATGTGATCACAAATAAATTTCTCTTACATTTTCTGAGCTTCTTTATTGCTTATTGTGCTTCCTAAATATCTTTATATAGAAACTTATATTCAGTGTGATCAAGAATCAAAGTACATAAACCTAGGAATACATGTTTTCATTGCTTACATAATTGTATACTCAAAGTAGAGGAATACTAACATAATAATGATTATGTCAGCAGAGTCTGTCCATACTAATCATTTTGATTCCAAGTACTCATACTGAGTATTCGGTTGGTACGCGATCTCATAGATAATCTGACTGGACTTTGCTAAAGGTCTGTTAGTTATCTAGTTTTCTAATATATGTTACAAAAATCAGTAATTACCTAAGAAATTCCATTTAACCATAACAAGAATTATATCTCATTAAATTAATAAATTAACCATAAAGCCTAATGCTACCTGGACATAGTAAAATTAACACACTCAAATTTCACTGATGGCAGCAATCTAGTCATTATATATAAATATACAAGTAAAAATGAATATGTCCTTAAGCCATTAAATTATCCTTCTTGTGGAAACTTATACAATGGTAATAATTCAGAAAAAAAAGGGGGAATTAAGAAGTTTTATAAAAATATTATTGTTGCCCTGGCCGGTTTGGCTCAGCAGTTAGAGCATCGGCCTGTGGTCCAGAGAGACCCGGGTTCGGTTCCTGCTAAGGGTAGGTGTCTCGGTTGCAGTTTGTTCCCAGTCCTGGTTGGGTCGTGCGGGAGGCAGCCACTCAATATATCCCTTTCACTTCGATGTTTCTCTCTCTCTCTCTCTCTCTCTCTTCCTCCCACTCTATCTGAACAAAAAATGGAAAAATGTCCTTGGGTGAGGATAAAAATATATATATATAATTGTTAACCACATAATACAATAATAAGAAGAAGAATTTAAGTGTGAAAACATAGCAGAATGGTTTAGGAAATGACAAAATAATGACAATATTATACAACATACTTATAACAGCTTACCATATGAAGGCTATGTAGCAACATGGGAAATGTTCAATATATAAGATGAAGTAATAATACAATATTATATGTCTTTTATGACTGACTATATATATATGTATATATGTATATACACACACATATACAGATATACATACATGCATCTAGGAAGGGAAAGAAAAGAAACATGGAACAAGGAAAATGTTAGTGACATTTAAATTTAAATTTTGATTATAATGTTATCTATATAAGAAACAAATTATAGATTGCTGTAATTTTCCATAAAAAAACATACTTATAATTGTATTTTGATTGCATAAGTCTTAGCTACATTTTTCTAGTGAAATCTGTTGTTTTATGGTGCTGACATTAAGTAGATTTAAAATGACCCATTCAAACTGACAGCTGTCAGAGGGAAAGGGTTTTGGAACTGAGTGAGAGGGTGAAAGGATTAAGCAAAGAAAAAATAAAAAATTCTCGTGGACACAGACAACAGTATGGTGATTGCCAGAGGGAAGGTGGGGGAGAGGTAGAAGGAGGTAAAGGGAGGACAAATGGTAATGGAAGGAGACTTGACTTGGGGTGATAAACACACAATACAATATACAGATGATCTATTGTAGAATTGTATAACTGAAATCTACATAATCTTATTAACCAATGTCAATAGTTATAAATTAGCTCAATCTTTGACTTCTGAACTATATGAACTATAGTTTCCATATTGCTTGACAGAAATAAAAGAAAAAGTAAATTCCCTCTGTGAGAAAATATCCTGAGCCTGTATTACCTAAAATTTTTATTTTTAATGTCCAGCATGAAAAACTAATTTACCAGCCATACTAGAAACAAAACCACATAACACAAACAACAAAAAAGAGAGAAAATAGAAAAATTTCTACTGAGAATCTAGGTATTGGCATTATCAGATAGATACTTTAAATTATTAAAGTTGTAATATTTAATACATTAGATGGTTATTTGGAGAATATCAGTAATCATTTTAAAGCTTTTGGAAATCAAGAAAAATTCTAGAACTAAAAAATATGATAATTATAGTTAATTAAACAGATGAATAAAATACATTAAGTCCACAAAAGATAACTCAATGGCTAGAAAAATAAAAGGTATTAAGAATAAACTAATCAAACTGAAGTGTAAGGAGAAAATATAGAAAATATCATGGAGGTCATGTAACACATGGTTAAAAATCATTTGCTTACTTGAAGTCTCAGAAAAGGAAATAAATATGATAAAGAAATATTTAATAAATAATGGCCAAAATTGTCCAGAAATTGAAAGACTTCAAACTATAAATTCAATAAGTGCTAGAAATACTTGAAGAGTTAATTCAAAGAATACCGCACCATGGCACATAATTATAAAATCATTGAAAACCAAATATAAACAGAAAATCATAAATTCAAGAAGTATGAAAATAATCACTTTTATTCAACCTCATTAAGACAGCTGACTCAACAGAACTAAGGTAAAGCAAGAGACAATGGGATAATAAATATAAAATGTGGAAAGGAATTATTATTCATAAGCAAATGACTATACGTAGAAAATAAAAATTAAAAACTCAGATAATCTATTAGAATTGATAAGTGATTTCAACTAGGTATTTGTATAAAAATGAACAATATGTCTAAATACTAGCAACAAAAATGAGAAAATGAAATGTTAAAAAATAATGCAATTGAATAATTTCAGTTTTCAGTTCCACATGTAGGGAGTTTAAAAGTCACCACTCCATCCCAACAAGAAGTAAAAGGATGAACAGATTGAAAAATCAACAACTATTCTAGGATCCATAAGAGAAATGGGGACAGAGGGAAAACTGTTCTCCCCCAGAGTGGAGAGACAGGCGAACAGCAGGAGTCATGCCTAGTGGATCAGAGGTGCGTGAATAGTAACCACTGCAGGAACCACTGCCAAGGTGTAAAAGCTAACATGTAATTGATGGATAGCAGGGTACTGAGGATGGACAAATCTGAGATTTAAAAACTTCAGGGGGACCCAGTCATAGTGGGGCCCCACAATTTTGTGAGATTTACCTCCAGAGTCTTGAGCAGGTTCTTTCAACAAAATATGGAGGGGAAATCCCCTCTGTTTCCAGAAGGCAAAGGGGCAAAGGAAGAGTTTTGAAATGTGCCAGAGCACTCTGCTCTTCTTACCAAGGCCCGTCCTCAGGAAAAACTATGTAACCAGAGATAACCTCCTGGGGTATTATCAGAGACTAACTGAACTGGGAGAAGGGAAATACCCAACTCCAGTCAGCTCTAGCCTTCCACATGGAAGAAAGGAAATAGCTAAGTCCAGCCCACTCTAGCGATCCTCTCCCACTGAAGGGGGGAAAAAGAACTGAGAAACACTAATAAAGTGTATGCTCTAAAGGCGTGGGCTCACTAAAAGACTGAAGCCTAATCACAGGGTGATAGAACGCTTCCCTTGTCCAACACCAAACCACCACATCACCGAAGGCCTTTATACAGCAGTTCCTTTTACCCAGTACATCTTATCAGGCTACAGAGGAAAAAATTACAAGGCATACTATAAAGGCAAACAACATAGTTGAAGAGACAGAATAAGCATCAGAACCAGACATGGCAGGAATGTTGGAATTATTAGACTAGGAATTTGAAACAATTATGATTAATATGCTAAGGGCTCTAATGAATAAGTAGAAAGCATGCAAGAACAGATGGGCAATGTAAGCAGAAATGGAAATCCTAAGAAAGAACCAAAAAGAAACACTAGAAATCAAAGATACTGTAACAGAGATGAAGACTGCTTTGGTGGCTTTACTTGTAACTGGACATGGCCGAGGAGGGAATTTCTGAGCTTCAAGCTATCTCAATAAAAAGCTTCAAAAAAAAATAAATAAATAACCAAACAAAGAGAATAAAGACCAGAATGAAAAACAAACAAAAAAAATATTGAATATTCAAGGACTGTGTGACAACTACAAAAGGTGTGACACATGTGTAATGGGACTATCAGAAGAAGAAATTGAGAGAGGAACAGAAGAAATATTTAAACAGTAATGACTGAAAATTTCCCCAAATTAATGTTATACACCAAACCACAGATCCAGGTAGCTCAGGTAACAGCAAGCAAGATAAATGCCAAAACAAAACAAAACCTACCCAGGCATATCTTTACAAACTACAGAAATTAAAGATTTAAAATATATATATATATGGGGAAAAAAAAAAAAAACAGAGGGAAAAAAAACACCTTACCTATAGAAGAATAAAGATAAGAATTCTATTTGACTTCTTCTTAGAAACCATGCAAGCAAGAAGAGAATAGAAGCAAATATTTAAAGAGTTGAGAGGAAAAAAACACCAATCTATGATGTTGTATCTTGCAAAATTATCCTGTAAAGGGAAGGAGAAATATTTTTTCTGACAAGCAAAATTTGAGAGAATCTGTTGCCTATTAGACATGCCTTGCAAAAAATATTAAAAGAAGATCTTTAGAGAGAAGGAAAAGAACGAGCCAGAAACTCAGATCTACATAAAGTAAGAGCATCAAAGAAGAAACAAGTGAAACTTGCACCCCAAACTGTGCCGCTCTGTGCTTCGAGATCCTACAGAAAAAAAAACAACACAAGGCATGATTCATCCTTTTCGTGTGGATGTCCCAGCTCTACTCCTGCTATTGATCCTGCCTCATGTTGCAGCACAAATGTGTTGAAAGGAAACAAAGCAGAGATGTTGGATGCAGTATCTAATGATGATTTGTCACAAGAGAGAAACCAAAGGGAAATTCCTGAGAGATTTTAATTTTAGATGGAATACTACAATTTACATAGGCGTTAATATTGAATAAGCCCTGTTGAATAAAATTTAAATGCTATTCCCCCAAAATAATGCCATTTCAAGCATCAAAACCTTACAAATAATCTAATGAAAGATAGCTTTTAATCACAGATATGTAGAGTATCATGTTATGTAAAGTGTCATCAATGGAAGTATTCTAATTGGCAACATACAGTGTCGGATTTATTTTGTAATTGAGCTGTGTGTCTTCTGTAAGATGGGCTCATTGTCATCAGAACACCTATGTTGAGTGCCCTGAAGGAACACTGTCTAGTCTTATAATTAGAAAACGAGAGCTGATGAAAATATAACGCCGAAGGCTTTGTTTCCTTTTATTCTAAGATAAAAGTATAGACACACATCTAAATATTATCATCTTTAGATTTGATACATATCTCATTTTTTATTTTCCATAAATAATTGTGGTAAAAGTTAAAAACACAATTAAAATAAATAATTTTACTTTTAGTTCTTCTCTATTTTCCCTCTCGATAATTTTTGTTCAATATGCATTATTTATGAATATGTCTGTGCCTCCACTGGTTCCCTACTGCGTTGTCTTTGCTTTTAGTACATGCAATGTGGATTCACACAATCTAGTCCATGTGAACAAAAGCCAACTAACTGCCATACTTATTCTGCAAAAGACAAGATTTTAAAAGTAGTAGCACACTGAGGACGAAAAAACAAATGTTACTTTAAAAGTTAAGCCTTTCTATGCTTAAAAGGAATTGGTCACAGAAATGTAATCCTAGACTGAGATAAAGTTGAAAGAACTAAAGTATAGAAGTTATAATAAAAAATTAAATCATTGGGAAAAATAAAATGTGTTCAAATCCCCCTGTGTATCTATTAGCCACAATATTTTTTAAACTCAGTTTCTGGGTTCTTAAAAGACCCAAAAGCTAATTTACTATTACAGATTCACAGATTTGTCTTATTCATGCTCCAGGGAAGTCATACTGGTCATTCTGTACATTTTATTCCTGACTTGCTAGTAGAAAATGTGAAATTCCATTAAAAAATTACAAAAACGATTTTATTAAAATATTTTATCTTTAAGGCACCTAATGTATAATATCTGTGAATATATTTTCCCTCATTTCATTACACTCATGCACAACTTCAATACTGCCAAATTAACACCGAGGATATAACTCAGACACTTGGGATAGGAAACACAGATTAGTTTAATCCAAAGGTAAAGTTTACACTGGGTTAAAAAAAAAAAATTAAAAACTGAGGGGAGTAGTTTTTGGACTATAGAGCCACAATTGAGAAAGCCAAGCCTTAAGCTTCAAGATGGTATCTTGAGTACATATTAATCTTAAAGGAATTATTTAAAAAATGGAATGTCAGACCTAAAAGCTGGTGACCAAAGATGTTTGCAAAGCATTGTCATTTCTTACTTCAAATCCTGCACTCTTGTTTCTCCTGTGACCCTAAATGCAAAATAAAGATATTCTCTTAATCAGGCATTTCTAAACCTTTTTTTTTTTTTTTTTTTTTTTTTTTAGACCACTTATCCTTTTGAGAATACAGGGGGAAAAGACTTATATACATATAACTAGAAAATTTTGCATACACTTTCAGGAAGTCATGTATACTCCACCAAGGCCACCTAGGCTCCATGAGTTTTCATGTACCCAAGTTAAGAACCCCTGGCCTAAAACAATATATTGTTCAGCTTAGAGATTATTCTAAACTTCCTACCATCATCATCAAGGCTTTTTGGAATAAGAAGCACCCAGCAGGTGACTGTTCTCTCCCCTTACATGTGTAACAACTTGACATTATTTAATTTGTGAGTTTTCTGCCTGAACTGTTCACTCCATATCTCCAATTCCTGTGATATTGAAAGAAAAGCAATAAGTAGGAATTAACAAGATCTAAAGTAGATCTAAGTTCATGAGAAAACCAGGGTGTCCCAGTTTTATAGAACTGTTCTACAATCTCAAAGGCTCAGAAGAACAATAAACTTAGGAAACAGCAAGCAAAAATCATATGCAATTATACTGGGATCTGTTTACTACGAAATGATGCCCTTCTGGGTTTAGTAGCAATTACTAACTCTTACCATTATCCATTTCTCCTCTCCTTCTACATACCAGAAGACAAAAATTTCAAGCGTGCTTACAATTAGGATAATGTGACTAGTGTCAGTTGATGGAATATAAACAAAAGTTGCAAGTGTCACTTCTTGGCTAAGACATTGAAAAGCTCACGATCTACTCTCCAGCTTGCTCTAACCATGACAACAGCCCTGGAAACTACATGTTTATTCTATAAAACCACAAGATACAATCTTAAAAAATCACTTGGAAGGGAGCTTCACTGGAGAAATTAACTTAGGCCATTACTATTCCAGAACTTATTTGATAGCTAAGAACGGCTTAGCCTAATCTGACTAACACCCCAGGCCAGATGACATTTTGATTATTTTAATTAAAATGTAATGGGTAATAGAAATGTTGTAAAATCAGTGATAGAAATTGGTCAAAGGATTCTTAACATCTTTTTTACACCCCCATAATTCACAAATTATATTTAAATACATTGGCATTGCTTTCAGCTCTCTGTATAACAATAGATAATATCATTTTATCATTTCTGAGTGGACATGGAACACAGAGTGGCACTTTATTGCTCATGTTTGAGGTTATCATGGGAACAAGGTATGGAGTTCACTTACCAACAACCACAGCTGAACATTTACCACAAATTTTTAGACCATCTAACTCCATAAACTGCCACAATTTACTATGATATGACTAGTAAGATGTTGTGTGGGATTGGTGACAAAATCTCCATGAACAAGGAAAGTTTAATGACTTAAACAAAGTGAAAAGCTGTTCTCTTCCCTAAAGAGACTGTAAAGACATACACACCGCAGGGAGAGTGGGTTCCTAAACCAAAAGAAATAAATGATTTCTCCTTAGTCAATGCTAATAGACAAACATCTTACAGAACAAAACTACAGTCACCTCTGGCAAATGTTCCTTAGAATAAACAATTATATTATAAATGACCACTATTTTTATTAGTAGAAAACATTGCTAATAGCAAATGCCAGAAGAGTTATTCCCCAAATAGTAAGATATGTACATTTTTCCAAAATCACTCCTAAAATCAATCACTTAAGTGGCACAGGTCACTTGAAACCAAAGTAACTTTTAAATCAATGCTCCCCATACTTCCTATAATATTAAGTATTATGCACATCCAGCAAGAAGAAAGCTTAACATTCTTTATAAGCAGGATAATAAAGGCAGTAATTGCTAATAGAACACTTGCAATGACCTAACGTTGAGCTCATAAACACCTACACTTTGATTGTCTCAATTGCTCTCAGATGTATCTCAGAGGGTGGCAGAACATTTTTTAGTGCAAACTGGCATTCAATTATGGTCTTCATTTGATTAACTATAGTATTCACAAGGTCAATTTGTTCTCTGTACACAAGCTATTACATCTTTTTTATCCAGAGGAGACAAAGTAGTGTCCCTGCCTTTCTTTCACGAGAGAATGAAATCAGTTAGCATCTTGTGTTAACGATCCTTACAGATAAAGATGCATTGTTCAGCTGAATGGGAATATGGAGCAATGTTCTCATCACAGAGCAGTATACTTTGAAAGCTAGAATATCATTTGAGAGGAATTAATTCATCTCCGTGGTATATTGGGGAAAGAGATAGATGGCAATTCTTCTTCCACTCAATAGGGAAGCAAAAGCACAAAGATCCATGAACACATGACAGAACAAATGAGAACAAGCCTCACACATCTTCTATTGTGGTCATGGTCACTCTATTTTTAACCCAAATAAAACAAGCCCTGCTAGGTTTAGATTTAAGGTAACCTCAACATTTTTCAAATGTTATAAAAGCACATAAAGTCATACAAAACATTGTAATGTTCCACACGCACACATATGCACACATACACACATTTAACTCTCAAAGCATTGATGAACAGGATGAAAAATTCACTGGACTGGAATCCCCTTTCTTTCTTAAAAATTACTTCTCAAAGCAGATGTTCATATCTCTTCCTTTCTTTCCTCTTTCTCCTGTGTGTCAAAAAGCTCTCCTCTGCCAACTAGATTATCATTCTCTCCTCACATCCTATCCCACAGCCTGTCCCTGGTACCTTCCTCCCATCTAAGTTCTTTCTGTTGAGGTGTTTCCATTGTTTTCCAGGCACATTACCCATCTTGGCTTCACTAATTCCATATCTCCATGCATTGCACTATTAACCAAACAAAGTCTAGAGAAATAAATAATGTTTCTTAGAAGGATGTTGTATGTGTGGAATTGGCCAGAGGAGGGGCAAAATCATGTACTTTAATATAGATTCTGTTCTTGTCACATCTGTATACATGCACATATCTAGCTCTTTCATTTTACCAAATTTATGATTGAACACCAAGTTCTCATGAGGTGGTTACACTTGAGTCAGTATTTTTCTCTTGAGCCACTAATTTTATCTCTTCTTTTACTTTGGAACTCTTGGTGTCTCAGATGTTTAGGCAAATCCCTTCTGCCAGAAGTTTTTTATTTCACATATCTCCAAAGCCAGACGTGCCAGTCCCAGACATCTTAGAAAGCATAATGAGCAAAGGTAATATCTGTGTAACTTACAGAAGACTTGAGCAAGAAAAAACTAAACCTGTCCGCAGAAAATATCTACCACTTGTTCAAGTCAGACTTTGCCTCCATTAAATATAGTCATTTATAAAATGGAAAAAAAATAACTGTTATATCACTCTCAACAAGTTGCAACTAAATGTTAAAATATATATGAAATCACTTGAGAATTACACAATTTCAACCCAGTGAAAAATCTTTATGTTGTCCTTGATCATTCAGCCAGATGGTATTAAATGAAATTTCTTGGAAACCAAGTCCTTTCATTTTGCAGATATCCTCTTATGCAAGTTTTTGTTATTTGCTCAAGCATTCATGATCATTTAAAGCAATGAATAAATAATTAAGAGAACAGAATATTGAATTAGGTGAAGGTTAAATTCTGGGTTATATGACTTACTACCCGTAAGACTTAGGGGATGTCATTTAACCTCTTCATGCCTCTGAATCCTTTGTGTAAAATGAAGATAAAACTTATACCTAACTTAAGGTGCTGCAGTGATAATTTAATGTGTTAAAATGCATAGTATAATCCACAGTGGCACATTAAAAGTATTATAAAAATTACTTGGGAAAAAAAAAAGAGTATTTTCACCATCTGGTATTCTATGTTAAGAGTCTGTGAAAAAAGTCAAAAGCCTCATAATACTGAAACAATTACTTAAAGTTGACCATTTAAACTTCATGTGTTTGCAAATAAGACAATATTTCCCAATATATTCATGTTGATTTTCTAGTATTAGTTACACTTCACTATATAAGGATCATTTAATGAAAGGAACATAATAAATGGGAACAGATAAACTGGGGTTTAAATCCACTTATCTTTAAACAAGTTACCTAACATCTCTGAATTTTATTCTTTGCATCTTCATAATAACAATGTTAATAACGATGCCTGATAGTTTTGCAAGGTTCAGTATGGAGCTCTTCATACTGATCCTGGCAAATGGGTTATAAAAAGCAGAGCATAGTAGTCACCTTCTCCTGTTGAGGGGGTGTGTTTGTGTTCTTTCTAATAATATTCATTACATGTTAGGTCCTTGGAGATTTCAGACTCACCTTCTAAATTTCAACTGAAGAAGCAATGTCAAGTCTTAAGAAGTGGCTTATAAAGTGTGGCCTTGATCCTGTGGGAGCCCAGGATTATTTCTATGAAACCATATGTACCATGAGCCTGGTCTGCTGATTATATAAACAATTTGGAACACATGAGTATCAACGGCATACAGACTCATTTAAAAATATGGCTTTTCCTTAAAAACCTGGCAACCACTAGTCAAAGGACACTCAAACTAAAGCATTTTCAAGTTATTTTAAATCACTGATTCACAGCAGGGCTCTTATTTTAACTGTCCGTCTTCCCCCACACTCTGGTTATTTTTATAGTTTCCTCTTTATGCTCTGTTTTATAGTGTGATTGCTCATGCATATTTGTTCCAGGCTATATTTCTAATACGCATAGAATCATGCACTCTCAGAGTTAAAAAGGACCTTAAAGTCATCTAGCTGAACCATCCATCAGATGCATGAATTATTCCTACTTATGTCTACATCCGCTCTCATGGTGCCTTAAATATACCCTAGACATTAGCCCTATAGCCAAACATTAACTCTGACTCTAAGTGGAATTCTTAATTCATCAGCACTTTTAAAACTTCCCACTTGTAACAAAAATCTCAATTAAAGTGTATTTAACCGCTACTTGCACAAGATGACTGATTCTCTGTAATATATATTGAGCTAGCTCATCATCAGTACCCAAGTCACTCTCCGTATTAAATTAGATGCTTAGGGAGCTACATTAACTCTTTCAGACCACTAGGGTATTTAGTGTACTAAGTGCAGAAACTGTAGTAAAGCCTTATGCACCACACGGAGGCATGAATACATCAGCTTGACGAGAAGTAAAATATAAACAGCCAGAAATAAGTGACCTTTATAAGAATGATGCTTTTTAGTATGTGTTAAATACAAAAAGAAACATTATTAAGTACTATGAGCCACTATCTAAATGATTTCATCAGAAATTTCAATCTATATAGGCACTCACTCTTTGAAGCATCAGATGAAGAGAGTCCTATTGCCTGTTACAGAGAAACATTATGATAATGAAAGTCATTAAAATAACTGTCTAGTCAGACTCAAAATGATAGGCATTACATTTGTGTTGATTGACCATTAACTTCATTTTTAAGGTTTTTAGTGATACAAAATGAAAAGTACTGAATTTAAATTTTATCCTACTTTCTCTTCTCTTCACCCTTTTTTCCCTTTAAGAGTCATATGCTATTCATGCAGCTTTGCATGATTAAAGTATTCATTATATGTACACATAATAGACCTTTGCTAATAACTTTGGATATAAAAATAGGGAACATTGCTTTTCACAAAACCTTTTCCTCTCCTTTTTTTATTCATTGCTTTTAGACCTTGAGTGTATTCTACATAGATCAGCGTCCACTTAGGCACCAAGAATGAGTTAAAATATACTTTTTATGATAAAAACTGCATACATTTGACTCTCCTTGTTTCTGTGAAACAAACTGATTTCTAGCTTCTTTAAATATGCAACATAGCAGCTACTTATTCAGATGGGTTATCAGTATCATGATACAGGAGGTACATAAATCGTAGTAGCTCTAAGAAATGCAACCAATGTGCAAAGTTCTCACAGAATTGATCAATAAAATATCCTGTCTTAGTTGTCTATTTCTGCTATTATAAATTCTTGCAGAGTTCGTGTTTGAACAGCCCTCCCCAGAAAGCTTCAAACACTGGCAAATGTCTTCAGAAAAAAACTGTCACGTTTCATGACTCTTAAGCCCAATAGGCTCACTCTAAACATGCAAGACTAAAAACAAACAAACAACAACAACAACAAAAGCTCAGCTTGCTCCTATTACTTCAACTGCGAAACTTGTCTTCTAGGAAAAAGCCAAGACTCAGCTTCTTGATGGCATCCAGAATTAGGAATGTCCTAGCAAAAAATGTAGCTACGGATTATCAGCCCAAATCTCTGTGGTTCTGGACACTCTGGAACCTTAAAGCTCCTCATTCCCCTTATTTTAGCAGAATTCTAATCTTTTCTAACATAAGTTTCTGTTGTTTTTAGTTTATTTTTTCAGGAACATCTGTCTATTATGAATATCTTCACTTTAAAATATAAATGATATTGTACCATTGATCTTGGTTTATTTCTTACTACTTTGCTCATAGAATACTTTTTAAAGATTTATTAATGATGCCTCAGGTACATCTAGTTTTTTTGTTGTTGTTACTTTTCACAGCTGTATACTGGTTCATATATGCATTTATTCTTTAACATCTTTCTATGGATCAATTTTATATATACTCTGTGTCTGTTGTCAAGGGTCGAATTGCTGGTTTATTAACAAGATTTATAAACATACATTGTATTCTCTGTTATATTCTAGGACCATTATTGAATTTTATGTTGCTTTTGTATCTGGCAAACTTGCTGCAAATTTTTATTAGTTCTATTTATTTTCTGGTACAGTGATTATTCTATATTAAAGCTCATTTCAGCCCTGGCTGGTTTGGCTCAGTGGTTAGTGTTGGCCCACGGACCAGAGAGGCCCGGGTTTAGTTCCTGCTAAGGGCACGTACCTCAGTTGTGGTTTGCCCCCGGCCCCGGTTGGGGTCGTGTGGGTGGCAACCAGTCGATGTGTCTCTCTCACACTGATGTTTCTCTCTCTCTCTTCCTCCTTCTCAAGATAAATGCAAAAAAAAAAAGCTCATTTCATCCACAGACATTTCACATCTGATACATTTATTTGTTCTTATTTTATTTATTTGGTAAGTTAGGACTTTCCTTTTTTATTTATAAACTAGAATACCAGGTGTTCTTTTCTTGTTGACTCATGAATTAGCATATTTCCCTTAAAGTATGATAGTTAATTTTAGCTGTTTAGTTCACATAAGCCTTATCAAACTAAGGAACTTTTTTTCTATTTCTAGTACTATGAGACTTCTTATTATAACTACGATTGATTTTTGTCATTTCTTTAGATAATCAGATGATTTTGTTTCTCTTCCAGCCTGATCATCATTAAGGTAGATTATACTGACAGATTATCTGATATTAAAACATCCTCACTTCTACTTGATTATGATGTATTATTATTTTTATTGCACCGTTGTTTCCAGTTCGGATTTATTTAAGATTTCAATTTTTTTAATATTTTTTCTTTATTGATTTTAAAGGCAGAGGGAGAGAGAGAAACATTGATGAGAGAGAACATCAATTGGCCGCCTCCTGCATGTCCCCCACTGAGAATCAGGCCCACAACCTGGGCATGTGCCCTGACCAGAACAGAATCAGTGACCTCTTAGTGCAGGGGTTGACGCCCAACCACTGAGCCACACCGGCCGGGCAAGGATTTATTTAAGATTGCTAAAGGAAACAAAATATTTGCGTAGGTGAAATGGTTCTATAACTTATTCTGCCTTTATCTCATTTCAAAAGATGGTTGATTTAGATTCAAAAATTGACTTTGTAGCCTTTTCTTCCATTTCTATTTTCTGAAATTGCATGATTAAATAGGGGTTATCTTGAATGTTGATAGTTTGGTAGAATGCACTGTCAAGCCATCAGAATTTGAGGGAGTTTGGTTGGAGATATTTTTATTATTAATTAAATTTCTTATAGGACTTTAAATTTTTTATTCATTTAATAATTTTAAATTAAAACTTAACAGAAACTGTTTAGCTAGGTTTTTCTTGACCACCTTCCTTCACAGTATATATATTGAATGTTTACCTCAACATTTTTAGCTTAGAATTAGAAAATATTTTGTACTCCATTTGCTTTTCCTCAAGAGACCTAAAACATATCACAAAGGACTCCTTGAACTAAAACTAGTAAGAGCCAACTCTTCAGTATTTGTGTTTTCTCTTCTTCCCTCTAGTACCTTAATACTGAGAAGTGCATTTTATTTTCTTTCTCTTGTAATGACTTTTCATTTCTTCAACACAAGGTCAACCTGTTTCTCAAGAGGTGGGAAATGAGAGAATGGAAGTAAGTACAGCAGTCTGTGCTCCAGAAAGCTGGTGGTAACAACAAAACAAAACACAAGCAGCCACCAGTGTATCTCTTCCCTCCTGGACGCATGTACCAGTAAACCAGGACAGAGACAATAATGCTGGGGGCGGCGGGATTGAGAGGAGGCTTTCAATGGGGGATAAAAGGGAGAAACATCTATAACATAAATAAACATTAAAAAAACAAACAAACAAACAAAACAGCACTGAGAAGCTGGGTGGGGGGGAAAAGCTGCCACCGAGTTTCTGTGCAGTGGGACAGGGAGGGAACATCTGAGCCCCTTGATTCCCAGCTGCGAATGGCAGTGCTCACCAGCAATGCTGTCATTCTGTCCACTTCTACCAGAACTGTCACTGAGCAAAATGAGGCCCTTCAAGATGGTTTGGTTTCATTTCTTTGTTTCTTTGTTTGTCTAGGCATTTTGTTTGGTTAGTTAGTTGGCTGACTTTCATCTCAAACAGGGGGACAGGACAAGTCCTACTGTTGGCTGGCTGCTTTTATCTTGGCTCTCACCCAGCATTGAGGAGCAGGAATTCCCAGGTCTGGAGAGAGTGAACTAAATCTGATAGTTGCATGCCCCAGACTCTGCAATTTGCCTGCCCTGGTTTTTATTCTTATTCTAGGGAAATCGAGAAGAGAGAAAGGATCAGATATGATCAAGGTACCATTGTTCTTAAATATTTTTAATATGTTTTCTTTTAAAATAGTTACTATAATCTTAGATACATGCAGATAACACAATAAAATCACAAAAAGATCATGAAAAACAATCCATGAAACAAAGTTTTGCTTCCACAGGTCCTTGTCCTCCAGATCACCCTCACATATACTAATGCCGTTAATAGTTGTATACTTCCAGAGACATTCTAGTCATATAGGTACATATGTGTATACTTTGACTCATACCTCTTAGTATATTATTCTCATTTATCTGGCCCTTGCCTTTTTTCTAGTTACTATATCAGGTCACTGTTCATATTTGTAAAATTGACTCGTTTTTTTAAACAGCCACATAGTACGTATCCAATTGTATAAATGTTCCATCATTTATTTAACCAGTCTTTTACCAATGGGCATTTAAGTTGTTTCAAACTTATAAATATACTGCAATGAGTATTATTGTACAAACTATTTGTGCATATATAAAATTACATTTCTAGTATAAATTCCTAGAAGGAGATTTGAGGGATCAAGTGGCATGTAAATTATCATAGTTAATAGCCAAGTTTTTCTACAGAAATATTATTTCAATTTATACTTCACCAACTCAGTATCTCTGAGAGCACTGCTTTTCCTAAGCACTTGCAGAAAACAAGGGTGGTATTATCTAATGTTTGGGTATCTGCCAACTTAACAAGTGAAAATAATTTAATTTCTTTTTTTTAATTTGATGGAGAATGTTTTAAATCAGATTTATTAAGGTATAATTTATAATCCAAACTTTGGATTTTGCGATACACTGTTCTATGAGTTTTTACATATGTATAAAATTGTGTAATCACCACTACAATCAACATAGGAAACATTTCTATTACTCAAAAAAGTTTCTTTGTGTCCTTTTGTAGTCACTCCTCTCCCCCATCTCCAGTCCCTGGAAACCACTGGTCTGGTTTTGGTCCCTATAATTTTGCCTTTTCCAGAATGTCATAAATTTAAACATTTAACATGTAGCCTTCATGCCTGGTGTCTTTCATTTAGCTTGATTCTTTTAAAGTATCTGTGCTGGTGCATGTATCAGTTGATTTTTCCCTTTTTATTGTATGATATACCATTGTATGGATAAATTGTTTATCCATTTTATAAACAATTGATGGACATTAATTTTTTTTTTTTTTTTTTTTACTTTTGAGTGATTAAGAATAAATCTACTATAAATGTTTACATACAGGTATTTGGATAAATTCATCTATTTTCTTTTGGCTAAATACCTAATAGGGTGAATGCTTGGTTTAATGATAATGCATGGCTAATTTTAAAAGAAAATGCCAAAGCCCAGCCAGTGTGGCTCAGCGGATTGAGCCTCGTCCCATGCACTGAGAGGTCCCAGTTTGATTCCCAGTCAGGGCACATGCATAAGTTGTGGGCTCGATCCCCAGTAGGGGGCATGCAGGAGGCAGCAGATGGATGTTTCTCTTTCACATCAATGTTTCTCTTTCCCCCTTCCTCTCTCTCTAAAAAAATCAATGAAAACATCTTTTTTAAAAAAGAGAATGACAATTTGTTTTCCTAGGTGGCTCTAGCATTTTTCATGCTCTCTAGCAATTAGAGTTCCAGTTGCTTCTAATTGTTGTCAGCCCTTTGTATAGTCAATTTTACTTTTGAACGCTTTTCTAATTGGTGTGTACCAGCATTTCAAGTGGGTTAAATCTGCATTATACTAATGACACAGTGATAAATACTGTGCATCTTTTCATATGTTTATTTACCATCTATACCTCTGTTTTCATGACGTGTCTGTTCAAATCTTGAACCCTTTTAAAATTGGATTATTTGTTTCTTACTATTGAGTTGAGAGTTGTTTTTTTAATATTTTATGGATACCAATCTTTGTATCAGTTATGTGTTTTTCAAATATTTTATCTGTTTTATTCTCTGCCTTCAGAATATAGAATTGAATATAACAAAAATCAGTTTTACCTTATTATTTATGTATTTTATATTTTTAGTTACTTTTTGTCTATTTAAATTTTTGTGCATTGAGAAAAGTGAATTAAAGTCTTCTGATATCAGCAAGTTATATATTATGTAGTATTGAATATATTGTTTCTTATAATATGCAGTTTACTTATTTACAATCTACCATATTCTTCTGGTCACAATCTATTACTATTTTTCTATGTTTATAATAGCAAATATTGAAAAAATATTTCATAAATATCAGATTGTTCTTTAAGAGATAACATTTTCAATTACCCTCACAAAATCATAGACTATTAGATTTGGAAGAAACATCAATCCAACTGTCTTTCCAGTAAAAGAATTACTTCTACGTCATCCTTGACAAATACACACAAGCCCTTGATTGAATGCTCCCTCCAGTACAAATGGCTAGCCATTCTGAGACAGCCCATTTTTAATGTTGGGGAGCTCTAACGTTTATCGTCTGTTTTCATCTTTTAAGACAAATTCAGCTTCCAAGTAATTTTCAGCCTCTCATCCTAGTTCTTATTCCTGTTACATGCTCAAATAACTAGCCCAGATCTTCCCACTTTCTTTAATTCTTCACAGGTATTTACAGCCTGATCTTAACTGTTCCAAAAACCAACTTCTATATAGCCTAATTTGTCAATGTTCTTTCCCAGTAAAGAAGAATGCGATCATCATTATCTCAGCTAATATACACTTTATGTGTGCTAACACAATCTAAAAAAATAACAACAACTTTGTGGTTTTTGTAGCAGCCAAATTTTTAAAAGTAGCCCTAATCTTTTCAAGCATATATATAAAAAAAGAAAAAGAAATGAAACCTGTGGATAATCACCATTCTGTGTTAATTCAAATTCCTAACAATTTATGAGAAAGAACATTATTGCATCAAGTAGAATAGATTGCATAGACAGACTTGCTGTAAGATAATGTTCAGATAGGACCAGACAGAGAACATACATGTCCCAGTTCCAGCAGAGCCCAGAAAATTTCCAAGCATAGAGAAACACAGCCTAAGGGCAAATATAAGTAGGGGGAACTCAAGAACTTGGGTGAATTTAAGCCCTTTGTAACTTTTTCTCTATCCCATATCTGAAGCTTCAGAAAGTAATCCCAGCTGCCATTTACCAGAGATGATGTGATGGTCACAATGGAGGCACTGTCACTGAGTGTGCATAAGATTGTCACTGAGAAAGGCTGAGTCAACATTCCTCTATCAAGTTACAGTATCCAGTGAAAGAAGAGGAAACTTAGCGAGAAAAGCCATCGTTGGTGTTCTCAAATATGTGAACATATTGAATCTATACAATGGAAGCCACCTGGCATTAGTAAAGAAGAAGTCAGGTGAAAATCACAGTTGATAAAACAAAAACAAGAAATAGGCAGCAAACTGATTATTAAACACTGAAAATTTTGAATAAGTTATTCAAAGCATTGCCTCAAAATAATATGCCAGAACTTGGAGAAAAACTTTGATGGGGAGATAGAGATGATGAGTAAAAGTAGATGAACAGATGTCATTAAAAAACGAAATGTGAGCACTTTGTCTTGGATCTGTGATGTCTGGGCCTTTCAGCAGTTCCCGATTTCTTAATCATCTAGGCGCACACCAGGTTTTAGGTGGATCCTAATATTTGTATATTTTAAATTGATTATTTACGGTTATAACTTAGAGATGAAAATTATCTATCTATCTATCTGTCATTCATCTGTGTTTTTCTACCTTGAACTCACAGATATTCTGTGAGGGAAGGAGGTGATTATAAGAAGGAAGAAGTTGTAGAAGGAGAATTCTTTTCAGATTGGTTAATAATTCTGGAGGCACATAGTTTAAATATCCCAAATAGCTTATGATAGATGTTTTAGTATGTTTGGATGGCTATAACAAAATACTACACACTAGGTAGTTTATACACAACAGCAATGTGTCTCACATTGTGGAGGCTGGAATTCTGAGATCAGGGTGCCAGCATGTTTGAGTGAGGGCCCTCTTTTGAGTTTCAGACTTTGTGTATGCTCACACATCAGAAGAGGGTAAGGGAACTAACTCCCTGGGGCCTCTATTCTGAGGGCAGTAATCTCACTAATGAATGCTCTGCCTTCCCAACCTAATCACCACCCAAAGGCTTCACCTCCTAATACCATCACACTGGGCATTAGAATTTTACCATATGAATTTTGGGGGACCACAAACATTCAGACAATAGCAGTAGCATAGATATTTGTATTTAGGTTGCTAATAGTTTTGTGTCTACTAGACTACTATGGTCCAACCATGAAACAGTTGGTACATCTGTATGAATTTAACCATCCATGTTCTCCATGCCTACACCGTATGCCCCATCTACCATTCACTTTGGTAGTATAACTAGGTCAACATTGCTAACAACCTGTGCAGCCAAATGTTGTCAGAGAATATTATAAAATTAGGCATTATATGACTAATAGCAATATAAATTTAACTTTAGTTAATGAGCTCTCCCCTAGAGTCTCATTTCTCTGAATCTATCTTCCTCTTACTTCATGCCATTAACTTTGCTCTTTCCATATTTGAGAAAATACAAACTTTCGGAATAGTGCTCATTCATCTCCCTATGACAGCTTCTGCAAACCTACTAATGTCTGATTTTAGCTTTCAATTCTTCCCTTCCAATGAACCAAATATTTTGTTTTGTTGTTTGTTTGGTTGTTTTGTTGTTGTTGTTATTTTGTGTGTTTTTTATCACAGGTAAACCTTTTCTTCCATATCACTAAAAAAAATTTTATTTTCTCAGTCTTCTTTTCTTCCTTGGCTTATCAACATCTTCCTATTAGAATATTATCATCAACATATAAAGCGAATCTCTTATTTCCCAGGTTCAGTCTTTTTAACCTCCTTTGATTTCATATTGCAAACCCGCAAAAATTCTCCACAAAATCTCCAGAAAATTGCTTACGTTCCTCACTTCCACCTCCTGACATCACATGACTCCTCACACCCCCATGACCCGACTTTCACTCACCCTGTCCACTGACCACATCAATGAATCTGCTTCAGCAGAGGTTACTAACAACATTGATGTCTTCAAAACCAATATGTACTTTCATATATTTACTTTATTTAACAACATAGTAACAATGAAACAGGTGACTCTCTGACTTATACACTGCTCTTCTCTTAGGTTCTATGAGAAGATATAATTTTAATTTCCCACCTAATTCTCTGCCTTCTAACTTCACACTCAGCTCTGAAAATTTCTCCATGTTAGTCAGACATCAAAATGTCATTTATTGGGACTTAGTCCTTGTCCCACCTTTTCTCTCTGTACTTTCTCTATAGATGAGTCTCATTCTCATGACATTAAAAACTTGGTTTACTGTCCTGGCCAATCTGGCTCAGCGTTAGAGCACTGGCCTGCAGACCAATTAGTTGTGGGTTTGATTCCAGTCAAGGGCACATACCTCAGCTCCTGTTCGTCCCTGGCCCTGGTCAGGGTCATGTGGGAGGCAACCAGTCGATGTGTCTCTCTCACATCAATGTTTCTCCCTCTCCCTCTCCCTCCCACTCTACCTGAAGATAAATGGAAAAATATCCTCCGGAGAGGATTAAAAAAAACACACACACACACACACAAAACTGTTGGTTTACTGATGAATGTCAGATTTTTCCAATTTCTCCTCTGAGGAATATACCCCTGCAATATACTTGAGCTGAACACGCTCAAATCTGAAAGGCTGACTTTACCCTACCCTAAATTTCACCCTTCTAAGCTTTCATTTCCTCAAGTGAAAATATTCAAGTTATTGTCGACCAGAGCATCCTGCATCGGTTATCAATCCCAAGGGAGTCACATACTGTTCATCGGTTACCAATCCCAGAGGAAGACTCTAAACACTTCTTCCCACTGAATCTTGGTATCTGAGTTGCCAAGGAAAACACAACACAGTCAAGCACTGGACGCAACAACACTTCACTCACACAGAGAGGGGACAGAGCTTCAGTAGTGGGCATTGGTCCCGCATGACCAACAGGTGTTTCCAGGCAGCCATTACAGGACAATTGCCCACATGCACACTGCTTGTGCTGCAATAGAAAGAACCCTGTCCCCTCCCTTCAAACAGAGACGATCAAATTCATTAAGTCTGAAACAAGGAAAGATATTCCCACATAAGGTGTAAGCCTGGCACAAGCCCTGTGGGCTCTTTATCTCTTGGTAAGGAAGTGTTCCAAGTCCAAGGCCCATGCTTATGAGGCCAGGTCGGAGCAGAAACACTGCATGCATGAGACTACTTTTTCCAATGGTTATCTTTCTTTTCTACCTCCCTACTTCCATCAGATACATAATTAGAGCTAGTTCGCTTTTCTCTACATCACTGCCACACCTTAGACCAACCACTGTGATTTCCTGGTAGAAGACTGTGGTATCATTCTAAATAGTCTCCTCACTTCCTCTTTTCCCTTCACTCAATTCATTCTCTGCCAAGACTATAATTATACACACACATACAAAATCAGATTATGTGAGTCCCCTGTTTAAAATAATTTAGTTGCTTTTCATATAAAATACAACATATTACAATGTGAACAGGTCTCTGTGGGCTCTGCTGTTTCACACAATCCCATCCCACATGCCTTCCTTCTCATTAACTGAGGCCGAGCCACCCGAATTTCCATTTAGTTCCTTGGATCTGAAGAATGTTTTCCTGTCTCAGAGTCTTTGGACTGTTGGTTCCTCTGCCTGAAATGTTTCTTCCTTGGATGTAGACATGGCTGACTTCTTTTTTTAGGCTTCACCTTAAATTTCAACTTCTCAGAAAGACCCTTCTGGCCATCGTAAGAGGTCTCCAGTACTAGAACCCACCATTATCCATTTCTAGAGTCTCCTGTAATTTCTGAAAATTGATAATTCAGCTTTAAAATTTGACATGTAATCTCCGCCCCCCACTTCATGTTTACTATAACATCTAATCTATCATGAAGGAAAAGTAATTGTACCATAATCATCTTTTTCCTCACATAGTTCCTTGCACATAGCAGATACCCAAAAACATTTCTGCCATTAACTGATTTATGCCAGAATCATAAACTTGAAAATTAAACAATTAGACATTTCAAGGCTAAAATAATCAAATAATATAACAAACACTCTCCAAATCCTGTCTTATAAAATATACATACAGGTATTTGGATAATCTATAATTACTTGATACATAAATTTTGCTCTGCTATAAACAAAATTGTTTTTAACTTTAAAATGATGAGGTTTTTCTTTGCAAAATTTTCATGCTGATGGTATTTTGTCACCTCCTAAATACTATGCCCATTGTTTGAATCCAATTCATACATTTATATCCAAAATAATAACAAAATATTACTTCTAATATAACATATAATTAAGTTAATCCATGAAGGATTTTGATCATTTTAGAAAGCTTTAATATAACATGAAATTGTAGCATCTGATAAAGAATAGTCTGCCAGTGCTTAGGGAAATCAGATAAAAGAGTGGAGATTGATTATGTCATGCTTTGTGTGTGGTGAAGAGCCTTGTTCTGACAATTTGGTATATATAATAAAGAATATAAACGCTGGGACAATTTTATTTTGAAGAGTATTATTTTAGTTCTTTGCAAATATGGAATAAAACTGATTTCTGATTATCTGATGGTGTAACTCTCTATTTCATTAAGTCCTTGAGTCAAACTGTCTTCTAAATATGAATGACTCACAGAATATCTCTGACAATCAAAATATACAACAGAAGAATTATTAAGAGGTTAAAAAAACTGTCAGAATCATAAGGGAAAGAAATTTCAAAAGCTTTTTTAAATCTTTTGTTTTTTCCATTTTCAACCTATTTAACTGATAGACCTGATTTTTCTCTAGCATTATGTTCCTTATAAATGTGAGTTCCAAAGATCATTTGTCTATACCATGTGTACATGATGAAAAAAAGAGAAACCTGGAGTGACTTTTTTGATATTATTTATCATTGTTTACACTCTCCTCTTCTGTCTTTAAATCTACAAGTGTGAACATTTATTGATTTTATGGGATGTTAATAGTTATTTTCTGTATTATTTCTAAATTTAACATTTCATTGTTCTTATAGATTTACTTCATAGGGCAGATGGATAAATCCCAGGCCTGGGAGAGGGTGCACACCCGTTAAGAAATATTTGAGTGTTGCCCTGGCCGGTTTGGCTCAGCAGCTAGAGCATCAGCCCATGGACCAGAGAGTCCGGGTTCGGTTCCCACTAGGGGCGCGTACCTCGGTTGCAGTTTGTCCCCAGCCGCATGAGGTTGTGTGGGCAGCAACCAGTCAATGTGTCTCTCTCATATCGATGTTTCTCTCTCTCTCTTCCTCCCTCTCTCCTTCCTGCTCTATCTGAAGATAAATGCAAAAATGTCCTCGTGTGAGGATAAAAAAAAAAAGAAATATTTGAGTGTCTAATATACTCTAAGCACTGATGTAAACCCTGACAATACAGTAATAAACATGGCATGAAAAATCCTTGCTTCATGGATCTTAATTGTGGCAAAGAGAGACAAGTTACAATTAACAAGCAATTTTATAACATGAATTCCATTTGAGATATACATTTTAAAGAAAAAAACAACATACTATGCAAATGACTTTAGATGGACCATCAGGGAGGTCTTTCTGAGGAGGTCACAGAGGATCTAAAATCTGAATAATGAGACAAAGCCTGTCCCAAGAAAAACAAAATTCATAGGATGGGATAGGACTCTGCATTTCAAGGAAACAGAAAGAAAGCCAGTATGACTAGAGCACAGTGGAGAAACAGTGGTTGCTGGATGAAATCTGAGAAGTGTATGAGAACGTCTTAATGTAGGATATTATGATGTGTCCATGGTAGGTTCTGAATTTTACTCTCAGGACAATTAGAATCAGGGATAGGTTGGGTTTTGGTTTGGTTTGGTTTGGTTTGTTTGTTTTTGTATTTTTACAAAGAACTGTACATAGTCATTGTGCACAATTTGGTGAATTTGGAAATATGCCCATACCCATGGTAATATAACAACAATTAAGCTAATAGACATAACCAACACCTCCCAGTTTCTGTGTCCCTTGGTTTTGGATTTGTTGGTGTGTTTTTTAAGTGAAGGAGGGACAACAATGAGTCTAGATGCTAAGAGCAGTATGGATTAAAAGGGATGGGGGATAATCTTGGAAAAGGAAGGTCACAAAGCTCATTACATGAGGAAAGGTCAGAGGTCACTGTGGCCATGGCAGTGCAGAAAAGTAGGTGGATTTGGGGTACATTTTAGAGGCTGGACATTTAGAATTAAATATTATATTTCTACCCTGATTTAAAATCTGCATTGTATATATAGTTACAAAAGAAAAAATTGAATGATTATCTATCTTTTATGTTTGTTTATATAATATTTTGTATTTTAGTAATTTTAAGATATTTGGAATTTATTTTTACACTAAGCATGTCAAAACTTTTAGATGAGACATTTCATTGCAATATGGGGACATATTTTGATGCAGGAATGTACCTTCTGATGAGAAAAATGCCTTCTTTCCACACTCCTTATATTATGCTATTTTCTTAAATTGAAGTTCCTCAAACTAAGACATACTTAGCTAGTGTTAATTATACAGTGACACACAGTTTTTAAGTCATTATAAAGCTTCACAAACACTTACTGAATTATAAGATATGTCAAACGAACAAAACCACGAGGTTGAGTACTACAAATTAGGCACTGTGTGAAAGGAAAATAAGGGGTGATGAACTTCTTAAACTAATTATAAATTAAGCTAATAAGTGCTTATCTAAACTTTAGCCGCTTCAGATGCATAGCACATTAAATAAGAATGACCTGCCATTTCATTGTGAGAAATTAATGTTAAACCTAATATTCACTGTATTGATAATACTTTTGAAGGTCTAAACAGAACCCGTATTTCCAGATGCATTCAGTGTGTTCTAAAATTAGGTTTAATTCAGGCCTTCAGTTTAAATGGATGTGTCATAATCAAAGAGTGCAATTTTCAAATACAAGAATTAAACAATTATCATATAAAGATGATGCTTTCTAAATGCAATTAGGTACCATCATGGGTTGCATAGTTAGAAATTTGAATTATGTGTTCAGTACCATTTGTACTCAGGATCCAGGAATAAATGAAAGTCAACAGCAAGTGATAGAGAATAGATTGAGGTAGTGAACATCACTGACTAAGAAGGAAAAAGCAAGAGGGGGAAGATGACTGATTTAGAATATTTCTTAAATCTCTACTTCAAACACAATGTAACTTAAAGCCTCATTCGATCTGGCAGGGCTACCTTTAAGATCTGAGTATGTGAACCAATGATGTTACATATCTACTTCAGAATATATCCTGAGGAAATAATCACAGTAAAGACATAGGAGTAACTGCAAGATCATTCATCGCTATACTGTTTATAAATGCCCACTGTTTAAAATCATAATAATGGATAAGAATAGATATTTGCTAGATGAATTGTTTTGCATTCATTCAATAGAAAATTTTGTAACTATTTTAGCAATGCTTTAGAAAATGATATAATGGTAAAAAATCAACTTGGGTCTCTAAGCAGGTAGAAATCTCGTCGCTGTTTTCATCACTGTATTACCAGCACCAAGTACAACATGGCTCATCATAAATAATTTAAATACATATAGACAAGCAAATAAAGTAAAAAGTACCATACGATTCCATCTGTAGCTCATACAAAAATATTTATCACACTCCCATAATCTCAGATACCTCATTATTATCGGCAATATGAAAGTGAGTGAGGGACCCCTTCCTCCTTGGTTTTTCATAAATGATACAAAACAGTCAACCAATTAAAAATTTAGAAATAATCTGTGAGTGGATAATAAGTGAAGTGAATAAAGATGCGAGTTATTGGGTCAGACAGTACAGGATAGGTAGAAGTTACTATATTTTATGTAGAGTGGCCAACATAGTATTCTTGGATAAGGCAAAACTTGAATAGAGCCCTGAAGAAATTGAGGGAGGAAAAAAGTGACCACAGATATCTATACTGGGGCAACTTTCTTTTTTGGGTTTATTTGTATTTTCTAAGTATTTCATCATAAATATGTATTTTTTACATTTTAATTGAAATTTTTACTGTCACAACTATAGATTCACATGCATTTGTAAAAAGTAATACAAAGACATTCTGTGTATCCTATACCCAGTTTCACCAATGAAAATTGCAAAACTATAGTATAATATCACAAGCAAGATGCTGACATTTATACATTCCACCAACTATATTCAAGTTTTACTTGTACTGATCTGGGGTGTGTGTGTGTGTGTGTGTGTGTGTGTGTGCGCGTGTGCGCGCACATTTGTGTTAAGAGTTTAGCTAAACTACTCCTTAATATTGCTGCCTCAACCTCAGCATCTATTTTGTTGGACAAGTGGCCTGCTGGGGCCTTGACCTGACACTAGCCTCTCCATGATTACAGCCCTAGATAACAGCCTACAGAGTCACTAGCATTTTAATGTTAGTTCCCGAACTGACTTTCCCAACAGCCGATGTAAGTCTCTCATGCCTCCCATGGCCTTCCTTCCCTTCGTGCTCCATAGATAACACCCCAAGAAGTTTATCAAAACCCTATTTTGGGTTTGAATGGACAAACCTGTCCTTAGCTCAGAAACCTTGAAGCACTCCACCCATGGACCTTAATAAAGGCGTGTACCCCAGGTACTGCCACTCTCCCCCATCTGCACTCTGCCTTGGACTCCCCAGGTGACCCCTTGTGGCTTGTGGTGTACCTCCTAAGCATCTGTAACCAACTTCTCTGTTTCAATTTGCCTTGTAGTCTTTTGCTGAAACATTAAAAATGACATAAATTTAGTGAATTTCCTAGCAAATTTGTGTTCCGTCCAATACTTTAGGGAAAAAATAAATAAATAAATAAATAAATAAATAAATAAATAAATAAATAAATTATATATATATAAACTTTCAGGGACTTCTCCAATAGGAAAAAAGAATCCTGAAATATCTGACTTTTGAGATTTTTTAATGGTTTTTCAACTCTATTTTAATATGTTATAGTATCAAAATTATATTTTTAACTATAGTTATGGATCCAGGGTTATATATAGGTCATTTGAAGCACAAGCATAGTCAATTAAACAAATCAATGAGAGAATTTAGAGACATCAGAAGTTATAACAAGCATGGCTTAATCTATAAGGATTCTCAAAATATATTTGACATTGAAGAAGATTATGTTATACTCTAGTCAAACTAGAAAGTCAGTTATAAGCAGCAGGAGCCAACTTAAAATTCAAAGATATATCTGGAAGTTTAAATAAGATTAAGTCTTGATATTATAAAGGAGACCAAGCTTGGGTCATTCTTCTGCAAAGAACTCCTAAGCAATGATTATATAGAACCACCTCATGTGAAGAGGCCTTTAAAAACTCATCATTGACATTTAGATATAAGACAGTAGTGTGTGTTTTTTCCAATAAAAACCCACTAATTTTTAAATATTAGGATCATAACAAAATCTACATTTTTTTTATTGGCATCTGATTTCCTCTCTCAGTCATATTTTCTGCTTATGCCTCTTGCTGCCAGGGGTTAGCTGCTGTCTACGGGCTCTTTCCCTATCCCACCAACAAGGACCACCCCATAGTGAGCTGTAACACCACACAAGCTGGAATTCCTCCTTCGTGCCTGAAGTGTATGTCTGTGATAGAAACTAAGATGTATAGCAACAAAGTAAATCTGCGGCTTGGTTTGCCAACCATTTATAACAGTCACGATAAAAAGCTTCAAACATTCCTTCTCTCAGGGTGAAGTAGGGAGAGATCCCAAGAGTCTTTACTGATCAAAGATGTAAATCACATGGGTGATGGAATCACTGAGTAGCAAAATCAAATGTAGAAAATTCTAAAACTAGCAATGTTAGGTAGCTGCCACAGCAGAAGTGCAGTGGGAACGCAGATGAAAAATGTTGCTCATAATCAGTGAAGCCTACTCATAGGTCACATGCTGTCCACTGGGCTCACTTCCTCATTTCAGCACTAGTTCAGAGAGCAGGAGAAAGAGGCAGATGCCTGCGATGCGCTGAATTAGACAGGCCCATGGAAATCCAAAACCAAACAGAAGATAACGGACATTTATTAATGTCTGGCTGATTGGTTGAAGGATAGTACTTCTCCATTAGCATATGTGAATGAATATTACATTAAAAATTCAGCTTCCATTATGCTGTATACTTTCAACATTTCTATATTTCTTATCACACCAAATCTAAAACGTTCTACATGGCATTCAAGAACCACTATTTTTTATTTCATGAAGCAATTGACAAAAAAATAACTTTTATTAAAATTTCACATTTCCATCCACAAATAGTTCTCACCAGCCTGATAACACTCTAGATTCACTGGGCTTGGTTTATAATGACTTTATTTATCCAGTAAGTTCATCAAAATAGAAAGAGTTGGTATTGGTAAGGATGGTTCAAATATATATTTTTTGTTATTAGGGTCTTCAGGCTTTTTTAAAGATGGGATCCCACATATTTTGAGCAAGAGCAATTAATAGTATTTTATGGAACTTAGGATTATAAGGAGACTGCAAGACCTTGGAACAAAAGCCTAGGAAAAAGAAGAAAAAAAATTTTTTTTGACACTTTACAGAAAAGGCCCACTTCTTTGAAAAGGAAAATATTATCTTAAGCCAAGTAGTTCTAATTTAGGCCTAATCACAAGGAGATTTGGCACAGTGGGATGAAAGGCAGTAATTCCAGAGCATCAGGTACATTCACATTATTACTTTAAAGCCTTACAAACACTTTTGATTATACTTTTTTAAGTTCAGATGACTACAAATGAGCCCTCTTTCAGCCTGTGTCAAATCTGTGTCTTAAGCTATATGCCCATGTGAGCATTATACAAGATAATAGGCAATATTTAAGTTTAGCCATGGTGTGAAAAAATAGAAGGAATGAAGCAAGCATAGGAATAAAATCATTAATAATACTGCTATTAGGGATAAACATTTTGTCATTTTATGGTTATAAATTACCCTTTTGGGGCATCTCAGTCATAAAGAGCAAGCAGCACCTGGTTCAAGTACAATCTCAAAAAGCTTTTTGTGTGAATGAATAAACAGACAGGTCCTACTGGAGAAAGAGATAATACTACTCTGTATTACTCCTGCACTGACATTTTTTAGTTTCTTTTAAAGAAATTATAATACAGATTGGCCAGCTTCTTTTTCACCAACTTGGGCCCAGTATAATGGCTCCCGCAAAGAAGGGTGGAAGAAGAAGGGCCGTTTTGCCATCAACGAGGTGGTGACCAGAGAATACACCATCAACATTCACAAGCGCATCCATGGAGTGGGCTTCAAGAAGCCTGCCCCTTGGGCTCTCAAGAAGATGCAGAAATTTGCCATGAAGGAGATGGGAACTCCAGAGGTGTGCATTTATACCAGGCTCAACAAAGCTGTCTTGGCCAAAGGAATAAGGAATGTCCTGTACCGTATCTGGGTGCAGTTGTCCAGAACACGTGATGAGGATGAAGCTTCACCAAACAAGCTCTATACGTTGGTCACCTATGTACCTGTCACCACTTTCAAAAGTCTACAAACAGTTAATGTGGATGAGAACTAACTGCTGATTGTTGAATAAAGTTATAAAAATGACCCCCAAAAAATTACAGATGGCTGTTATTCAGAATCTCAAGGTCTAGTTCAATACTTGCCCAAAGAGCAGAAAGGTGGCAAAGTAATATTGCTTCAGAATTAAAAAGAAGCTAACTCTCTTAGCCACGGTGGGCTGCTGTAACAAAAATGTCATAGACTTAAACAATAAACATTTCTTTATCAAAGTTCTGGAGACTGGGAAGTCCAACATCCACCAGCAGATCCAGTGTCTAGTGTGAGCCCACTTCCGGATTTGCAGATTGTCACCTTCTAGATGTGTCCTCACTTGCTGAGAGTGCGATCTCTACTTTTTCTATTTTTATTAGGGCACTAACCTATAACAGGGGTTCCACCCTCATGACCTCATTTAAACCTAACCACCATAGGCTCCATCTCCAAACACAATCACATTGAGGATTAAGGTTTCAATGTATAAATTTTGAGGGGAACAATATACAGCCCATAACACTACTTGTAAGGGGGTTAATATCCTTTTTTCCTCAGGACCAAGCACTCAATAATTTAGCAAAAATATATTCAATGTACCCACTTTGGACTGAAAGAGTCAATTAATTTCACAATTTTAATAACCTCTAAATTTTAGAGATTTAGACATGGGAAAGAACTTTAAATATTTAGTAATAACAACGTTTAAATTACATTTAGTTAGAACTTTGTTGAGTGAGAATTTAATATTGCCCCTAAACTAAATCTTAACAATGTCATCACTAGATATAGGTCTGGCTACCTATCACTCCAATGAGAATATATTTCATCAGATAATTTAGTCTTCATTGAGTATAATTTGTGCAAAAAAGTAATAACTTGGGAAGCTCATTGCTATTAAAAATGTCTTACAAAAAAGGAGTTGTTAACTAGACGTCAAAGGGCTAACGAATCATTCACTAGAAAACCTCACTTGAACAGAAAGTACAACACTATTTGTATATTACCTTTTTAATTTAAATGCAGGAATTAATTATGAAGTGAATCTCACCCATTTCCATTAAATTGTAAAGAAGTGTGGTGTAACGCAGTTTACAGATACTTAAGACAACCAAAAAACAATTTTCACACCTCATTGCTACACATAAATGAGGCAAACTGAAATCTGAGACATATAATAGGAGCCCTTTAGGCTCCTTGATCACTCATTATATGGATTTATCCCCTACAATATCACATTAGCTTCCCTGCTTCAGACATCAGAACTAAAAATGATTCAGATCAGATGTAAATGTTGCGGTAATAGAACTCTGGTAAACTCCTTCAGCTCAAGTGATTGAAACAGACCCAGATTTTCCATTTGTACAGTCTTCACCTAATCATAGTTTCCCAGACTTGTACTTCTCATTAATATTAACGGAGCCAATGTATACATAATTACAGGATAGTTGGAGCATTTCATTAATCAATACATTTATTATAATTTTTACAAGTAACAGCTCAACTATCTCTAAATCAGTATCTTGAATTTTTTAATAAATGAATAAAAATATTCTGTCAGGGCATGTTTTCTTATATTTTTGTATATAGATATATATAGATGGATGGCTGATAATAACAAGTTCTGCTTTGTGCTAATAAAGTGAAAAATTATATAATTTGTTAAAATTATTTAGTATAAATTCAGTGTTTAAAAATATCCTTAAAACACCCTGACATTACTATGAAGTGTCTGAAACACAAATGTCATAGGAAATTATTATATCCAGAGTACTGGAGTCATTAGGAGTATGTGATTTGCCCTCATATAAAACAGGCAGGAGGTCCTGCTTCCGCACTTAACTACATGTGGGATTTTCAGCTATTTACTAATGTCACTCAGCCTCAGTTTCCTCGTGTAAAATGGAAACATCACAGTAAGTATGTCATAGATTTGTGGTGTTAGATGAGGCAATGCAAACGAAGCATTTAGATGAGTGCCTGACGTGGGATGAATAATGGGCCCTTCTTTCATTACTTGTATTTAAATACAGGGTGTGACAAAAGTGGGTTTACAGTTGTTTATATGGAAAATAATATAATAATCAATAAATAATAATACAAGAATAAACTCTGTTTTACATATTCACAACTATAAACTACTTTTGCTCCACTGTGTATAATACTAATTAGACAAATGACCCAAATTATAGTAGTTTAAAACTGTTTCCTTTTTTAAAAAAAAAAAGACAATAAAGGAAAGCATGAATGAACTGAAGTATTCTAATATTGCTAATACAGGCAGAACTAAATAAACAGATGTCTTTTTCTGAAACATTAACTCTTATTGTTGTATCTAGTATGTTATAATACTTACATGCTTAAATGAAATTGGGATAATGATAATATGTTAACAATAATATTAGAGATTAATTACCTAATTATATTCCGTTATAACTGTTATACTTCATTAATTTTTACATTGATTTAAAAATTGTTCATTAAAATGTAAAAATATTTTTTTCTAAATTTTCTTGAAATATTCTTATCTCATAGACTAGTTAAGCATTAATTGTGAAAAGGTTAAAAACTGGGCAAATCTATGAATATAAATTATGTGCCCTTCCATGTCAGCCCAGGGATTTCTGAATTTCTGATAGGTGGTTCCTCGCTCCTTATACACAGCCCCATTTCAGACCTTGCTCCCTGTGAGTTCCTTCAAATTTGCTACTGCAGTTTTTGTCTTAAATTTAAAGGAGATTAGCAAATTCTGAAAATCCTTAGCACTAATAGAAAACCCTTTTGTGCGTTGCCTCATGAACAGAAAAGTTGAAAGAACATTCATAAAAGAAAGAATTGAGAAATAAACTAAGAAATTTCCTTTATTCCTAGATTTTTTTCATTTATTATAATCAAATGCTAAAATGGAGAGCCAGATGAGCCATATTCCAAAGTAATATGTATTGTAAGATACAAAAAACTCTAAGAGAAAATAAGTTAGAGGATAAACAACTCTAGAAACCTCTCACTGTAGAAACCTCTCAACTCTAGAAAGGGGAGAATGGAACATGAGTTTACTTTTAAATAATATATCTTTTTGTTGTTGTTGTTGTTAATCCTTACCTCAAGATTTTTTCAACTGATTTTTAGATAGAGTGGGAGGGATAGAGAGAGAAAGAAACATTGATGTAAGTGAGACACGTCAATTGGTTGCCTCCTGCACGACCCTGACAAGGGCCAGGGATTGAACCTGCAACCCAGGTATGTGCCCTTGACCAGGAATCGAACCCGTGACTCTACAGTCTACAGGGTGGCCCTAAAGAATATTTTTTATTAGAGAGAACTTAACTGCGAGCATGGGCCTCCTAGGGAAAAGGGAAGGGAGTGCTGCCTCTTATACAGAATTAAAGAGAAAAGGACTTTAATCCTATTACTTGTAGGACTTCATATGTTTCTTTCCATTCTGAGAGAGGTCTGAGTAATGTCAGAAGTGTCTAAAAATCAAAGGATGGCTGGAGCAACCTGTGGCATCAGAAAAAAAAAGCCACAGCCTGCGAATTACTCCATTCCCAGAGTTGGTAGAAGCAAAATGCTTCAGCATTTCCTGTGAATCAGATGCCTGCTAAACAGGAGAGAAGGAGTATAAGGTTTATTTGTATCCTGTGCATGAAATCTTCCTGGAGAGGCAGAGGGTCTGATAAGCTAAAAGGTAGAAGATCACTGGACACTCACAGCTGTGATGAACTCCAGAGTGACTAGACAAAAGAGAGAGATGTTTGCCCTGAGCAACCGTGGCCTCACCAGCATGGGCTGTCTCCAGAGAAACTAGGAAATAACCAAACATAGATCATCTTTAAAATGCTGCCACATTCCAGAGATCATAAGACAAGTTTTTGTTTTGTTTTTTTCTTTATTCACTCCTAACCTGGAAGGATCAGAAAGCAAGGCTAGTAATACGGTAAAGGAAAATTAGAAGTTCCCACAAAAAGGCCAGTTTTCTAAGGCCAGAATTAGAGGAGAAACTGACATGGGTCTTGGCTCAGAAAAACTACCCCTTGTAAAAGTGGAGCTGAGTAGGATGGGTAAAAGACTTTGTGGAAGTCAAGAAGCAAATGTATGTAGGAGGAGAAGGGCAGCTTTGTCAAATAGAAGTCGTATTTGGATGAAAATTTAAAAATGTCTGACTTTCGTGGGAATGGTTTTCACGGAGTGGTAAAGTGGAAGTAATTTTACACTGGAAGACACATTTATTTTTCCCCATTGGAGACATTTCTCCAATAGATGTTCCGGATGTCTTGAAAACTGCTGAAAGCTAGAAGAGGCATGTCCACCTCCACCACTCCTTTCTTGCATGACCTTGAGTAAGTCACTTGATTGGTCTACTCTTGTTTCCTTATGCATTAAAAAAAATAAAAGTACCTCAAAAAAATTTTTTGAGTTGTTAAAAGGAGATAATTTTGCAAGTGGCTGACAATTACATTTAAAGGTCTTCAAAAGAATGAATTTCTTTGTTCAGGTGAATGTTTCAATATGGATTGTTTAGATAGAAATTGATACATGTTTACTAACAATTATATAATTATCTCATTAAACTTTTTTGGGAGCCATCCAGTAACATTCAAAATGATTGATGGTGTTACTATAAACATCTCAATTTTCTTAAAAATATATTTTGGAGAAAATGAAAATGAATTCTAAAAATAACAATGGGTTTTATCTAATGTAGTCTTGCTATAATTTCATTTCTTAAATGTACAAATATATAAATAAGTAAAATTCTAACTCACAAAACATTTATTTACAATAGCAACCTTACTCCTATATTTTCACAAAGGGAGATTATGACTCAGTAGTGCTAATGTCACCTTTCTCCCCATAAAATGGTCCTTAATCTGAGAGGAGAAAAAGCAGCTTGTGGAAACTGATCCAAGAGTGTGTTTCAGCATTGATTCTCTCAGCAGTGACAGAGAACACCTAACCCCAGTTCAAACGTAAACCAGGCTTAGCAAATTGGCACAAAGGTAAGACAATATGTGTGATGAAAGCTAAACAATACCTAACATAGCTAAGGGTTAAGTCATCATTTTCCTGCTAGAATTTAAAGATTTAAATTATTGCTATAGGATAATTTGTGACCAAAATGGTGCCTACAAACTGGTATCACACAAAAGAAGAATACTCATTAAGATACTTTTTTAATGTCACCTGTGTAAATTATCTCAAAATTTAGGGAATCTGTGAGTTATTGGCACTTTATGAATAATTAAAATGCTATGATATAATGTATAAGGTAGTCAACTCAGACATATGCTAGCTTAAAATTAATTTGCCATATGCTTCAATTCAACAGAATTGCACAGAATCATGCCTCAAACATTGTATTTATCTCCATGAAAATTTTAAATTAAGAGGAACTATTAATGGAACAGAATAGAGAACTCAGAAATTGACCCAAGACAATATGCTCAATTAATATTTGACAAAGGTGGCAAGAACATACAGTGGAGCCAAGTCAGACCCTTTAATAAATGGTGTTGGGAAAATTGGACAGCTACATGCAAAAAAATGAAGCTAGACCAACTTACACCATACACACGAATAAACTCAAAATGGATAAAAGACTTAAATGTGACTCGTGATTCCATAAAAATCCTAGAAGAAAATGCAGGCAACAAAATTTCAGACATCATACACAGCAGAATTTTCACTGATACATCATCTAAGGCAACAGAAACAAAGGAAAAAAATGAACACATGTGACTACATCAAACTCAAAACTTCTGCACAGCAAAAGAAACAACCATCAAAGTGGAAAGGGAAACCACTATATGGGAGAGCATAATTGCCAATGATACATCAGATAAGGGGTTAATTTCCAAAATATATACAGTACTCACACAACTCAACAAAAGGAAAACAAGAACCCAATTAAAAAATGGGCAGAGGACCTAAAGAGACACCTCTCCAAATAGGACATACAAATAGCCAAGAGACATATGAAAAAATGCTTAACATCACTAATCATCAGAGAGATGCAAATTAAAACAACAATGAAGTATCACTTCACACCTGTCAGAATGACCACCATCAACAAATCATCAAACAACAAGTGCTGGCGAGGGTGTGGAGAAAAGGGGACTCTGGTACACTGCTGGTGGGAATGCAGACTGGTGCAGCCACTATGGAAAACACTATGGTGTTACCTCAAAAAATTAAAAATTGAACTGCCATTTGACCCAGTGATCCCACTTCTAGGAATATACCCTAAGAAGCCTGAAACACCAATCAGAAGGAATATATGTACCCCTATGTTCATAGCAGCATTATTTACAATAGCTAAGATCTGGAAACAGCCCAAGTGTCCATCAGTAGATGAGTGGATAAAAAGGCTGTGGTACATATACACAATGGAGTACTATGCAGCTGTAAGAAAGAAAGATCTCTTATTCTTTGAGACAACATGGAGGGACCTGGAAAGTATTATCCTAAGCGAAACAAGCCAAGCAGAGAAAGACAAATACCACATTTTCTCACTTATTTCTGGAATATAATGAACTAAACAAAATGATGAACAAAATAGACCCAGAGTCATAGAAGTAGGGCACAGACTGACAATCCTCAGAAGGGGGGGAGGGGAGAGGGATAAACCACAGAACTTATATGCATGTATGCATAACTGATGGACATAGACAACAAAGCTGGGGACGGGGTGGGAGGGGATGGGGAGGAGGGAGTCAGTGGGGGGGAAAAGGAGAAACATCTGTAACAAAAACAAATTAATAAAAAAGAAAAATTTAAAAAATCGGAACTATTAAATAGTCAATTGTTGAACAGAGCCTGAAAATCATGCGTGTCTGATTGTCCATGACAAATATCCTGTTAACAATCATTGTTTGGTTTAACATGAGAAGATTATCACTTAAAATATGACTGTATATTGAAATATGTTATTTGCAATGATGTTGTATTAAGATATTTTTATGAATGTCAGAGAAAAGTTCAAGCCACCATTAATCACTTTAACCTACTCAAAAAAATAATATATTATTTTTAAAGAACTAATTTTAAGGAATGATTATCAGTAAGTGTATTGGCCAAATAATAGTTTATGTTTTTCAATTGAAATGTAAAAATTTATACAGCAACAATTTCCCTTTCCTTTTTTTCTGAACAAAAAAGAAACAGGAAAATATAATGAAAATAAACTGAATAGCAGATAATATGCACACATATATTATATATATACACCTATAAAACGTTAGTATATTCTGTTTACACTTAATATTACAACATATCTTTAAATTGTCTATATTTACTGTAAGAGAAATTGAATAACACAGGGATTTTAGAAAGACAGAAATAAATGTTCTAACCATCTTATTTGGGATTGTGGTAGTTAGCTTTAAGATGGCTCCCAGTGACTCACCCTTCTCTTGCTCATACCTTCTCCCACATTGTGTCATGGTGGGTCTGTGTGTGTCACCAGTATAAAATGGCAAAAAATGATGGTATGTCACTTCTGAATGAGGTTATATGAGACACTGCACCTTTTCTTTGGGCCCCAGCCCCCTTTCTTCTCTCCCTCTGAAAAGGCCAGGTGCCATGTTACACCATGGAGAGGCCCATGTGGTGAGGAACCAAGACCTCTGCCAGTAACCGCATGAGTGAGCTTAAGAGTGGGTCCTCCAGCTCCAGTTAAGTCTTCAGACAACTGCAGCCCTGACCAGCTTCTTGACTATGACTCTGTAAGAGATCCCTAGCTAGAACCACCCAGCTAAGACATTCTCACATTTCTGACACACAGAAACTGTGAGATAATGGATCTGTGTTGTTTAAGCTACCAAGTTTCAGGGCAATTTATTATATACAACAACATAAAAATATAATGAATTGAAGACAATGGATGTAAATAAGGATGCAACTTTTGTTTGTGTTTCCTTTAAAATTTAATAGTAGATTTTCAGAACAAACCTTTTATAATCCATAATTTGCTTTCTCACATCTACTTTTTATTTGCTTATTCAGAGGTCCTTCATAAAGTATTTTTAGCTGTTCAAAGGTCTACATCTTAAGGCCCATTTCATCAATTTAGTTTTGTGTCTGACATCAAATATTTGGACTGACATCTATCTCTTAATAAGTATTAGTTACTGCTTCCCTCCCTTTCACGAAAATGGAGATTTGTAAAATACTAGACGTATTTTGTAAAATCTAGACTTTTGAGGAGATTCGACACTTGTGAAGCACGAATTTCTACTTGCACGCAGTAGTAACTATGCACATGCAGATTCTCTTTTCCGCTTCCTTCCCTATCAAGGGTTTTTAAAACACTGCAGTTTATATGCAAAAAACAAACAAAAACCCACAAGATTATGAACACAAGTAAGGATCAGGAAGAAACAATCAGTAAGCTCTGTTTTTATTCTTTCTGCCATCAGGAATCCTTTAGAAATTGTAACAGTACATAATCATCTATTTTTCTTTCTCCTGTATTTCTTGCATTGCATTTGTATTGCTACACACTTCCCCAAATGCACCAGGTTCTGCAATATGCTTCTATTTTACTTTTAAAGGTATTTAGTGAAACAGTAGAAGCAAAAGGCCAAAAGTTACCTCTAAGCTAAAGGTCAGATGTGACAATGCTTGAAAATAAGAAAATGTCCAAACAACAGAAAATCAACCTATGAGACAAGTGACCTTTTTTCAAATGATGATATAATGTGTTTTCTTTTGTACCTAAAACTGCAGTGCACAAGGCTAGCTGATCAAATATGTTATACTCAAACTATACTTTGTTACACTATAAAAAATGCTACACTTGAAATTGGTGTGGAATAAAATCTTTCAAATGGATTGTATGTGTCTTATAGAATTTTATATATTAAGGAAGCTATTTTTCCCCCTGAAATCCCAGCTCAGTCACCAGACCAACAAGGGAAGAAACCATTTTGCAAATCAAATTATCTAATTAAACATTCAGATTACTTCAATTCCACCCAACTTTTGTCTGACACACATGAGAGACTCCCAGCAAAAACACAGCTCAGCTGAACCCAGTCAAACCACAAAATCATGAGAGATGATATATTTGTGCTTTGTACCATTACATTTTAGAATGATTTGTTACAATTCATTACATTTTAGAATGTTGTAAAATCTAAGACTAGATTACTGGTGTTGTGGATATATGGTAATCTTGAAACATAAAATTGACTAATTTAATGATATAAGAAAGATTTTTAATGTGGAAACATTGTTATGTATTGGACAAAATGTAAATTTTATAATTAGTTGACTCAAGTCCAAATCACTGGTCTGCCACTCACCAGCTACGTAAAATTGAGTGGGAAATAAAATATATTAACATCTAGTTGTCCATCCATGCACTCTCCCAATTATACCCCTGAGTCCATCCAAAGTTAAGCCCTATCCTAAATTGTAAAAATATGAATTTGCTTTGTCTCCTCCTAAATTTTATTTACACGGAGATCATACAATATGTATAATTTTGTTCCAGGCTTCCCTCACTCAATATTATGTGACTTACCTATTTTGTCCTATAGAGTTGTAGTTGTCATTGTTCAACGTTTTATTGAATTCAATTACATCTATACAAATTTATTTATCCATCCTACTGTTAGTGGAAATCTCCACTGTGTTCAGTTTTGAGCTATTATGAATAATCCTGTGATGAATCTCCTTGAATTTGTCAGGTTGTGCATGTACACATGCACTTCTATTGGGATAAAATCACTGACTCAGAGGATATGTCAATATTTAAGTTTAAATATCAGAAGTAGATTTATTAAAGTGGTTGTACAAATTTAAAACTTGTCAATGGTATTTGAGAGATTATGTTGTTCCATAGACTTACCAACATCAAAATGTCCATCCTAAATGTTCAGGAGCAGATATTTTAATTGCTGATTCTAATTTCCAAGAAGAATACTGCTCTGAGGGTTAGATGGTCCGTGATATGTCTTCATTACATTGCTTCCTACCTGGTTTTTTAACATTAGTGGCAGTGAAGTGTCAACCTTTCTCAGAGGAAATGTGTTCATGTAGACCAAAATGATCAATTGCTTGTTTCTAAGACTCCATTGTATTTTCTGAAGTTGCTTCTTTTTCAGAATAAGCAAAGCCTAGAATAATGTATTATAGTATTATTTCCCATCAATACCCATGTGTAGCCCTAAGGAAACAGTTCCCCGTTCTGCTTATTTTGCAGATTTACCCTTTCATTTTCATCAGAATTTTACCATCTATAGTATTTATTGTGAACAATTTCCAATTGTGATTCAACTCTAGATTTGGGAAGTCCCATCGAAGCAAACTACATCTTGGCATCACTGCATAGAGCAACAGGTAGTAGGTAGGTGGAAACGTAGGAAGATCCACAGAGAGATCTGTCCTTGGCCTTGGAATTAGTCAGGTAAGCTGTTCATATATGTCGTTACAGCTTCTGAATTTATTCTTATCACATGCTGTGGAATGTAATTTTCCCATTTTATCAGTGACTTCTGCTCAACTACTCCTTCTCTACCCTTCTCTGACATTAACCAAGAACTGAAAGGCATTTCTAGTCCCAGGACTATCTGCTGTCATTCATTGTTAGGGTCACTTTTCACCCATGCCCCCAGTAACAAGCTGGCAATTATCTTTCAGAAGGTCTATAAAGTGCCTCTGCATCTTTTGAGATGCTCCGTAGCTTCTGAGTCCAAATTCTCAGTGATCTCTATCAAGTACAATGTTCGGTTTCTGCCAAAGGCTCCAGTCAGCACATCCCACTTGCAGATACTATTAAACCAGCTGACAATCAGGCCAGAAGATTCAAGGGCATCTTTCAGTGCTTGTTTTTGCTCAGGGCTCCATTCAAATTCTGTTTCTTTCGGGTGTCTTTGTAAATTGGGATTAACAAAAATCTTAAGTGGACAATATAATTTCACAGAAAACCAAAAGATTCACCTGTCTTTGGGCTTCCTGTTTAGTGGCAAGGTCAGTAAAGATAGTCATTTATTTCCCACAGTTTGAGGTATATCTCTGGTTTCTCCAGGCAATATAATTCCTCAAAATTTAGCACACTGGGGCTACCATATAGTTCAGCTGTGTTTATCAGCTGGCCATTACTTGTCAGTATGGAAGACTTAAATTCTTCTACATTCCTTCTTCCAAGGAGGCCATTATCATGATATCCTCAATGAAAGGAACCAACTTACACCTAATGGTTATCAAATTCACATGCCACCAAATTAAATTTTGATGTATGTCAATGTATTAAATATCCCTATGGAAATACTATAAATATATACTGAAAGTTATTTCACAAAAAAATGCATAGTCTTATACTACATTCCAAATAGGTATGAAGAAGAAGGCATTAGCCAAGTCTTTTATGGCATACCAATCACCTTTGACACTTCTTATATGGGCTTTACTATATTGGTTATGTTTTAAGTAATGAGGAGAATCACCTTGTTATATTCTCAAATGGCTATTGTTATATTCCATGAGTGAATGGGATTTAATGCTCCCACTTCAGTCATTCTCTTAATGAGAACAATGGTCTCATACTTTCAGAACTCTATATTGCTTCATTTTCCTACAGAAAAGTTCTTCAGCAATACAAAGCTTCCCATTCAGCATGCCCAATTAAAACTAGATAGCATCTCTCACACCTAATTACAATTCCAATTTCACATTCAAATAAGGGCAACAGAATGTTGGAATATATTCTCCAGTCATATTCTAATCTCAAACTCAGTTATATATACCCTGCACCCTCTATCTGCATTCTAGTTTTCACATCTGGACCTATAAAAATGTTCTACCCTTTCCTGTGAGATCGCTGCCAACTAGTAATCCCCCAAAATTGTCCACTCTACCCCCAGATTATCCCACTCATATAGTTGTTCAGGGCCCTGTATCCCTGCTGGAGGGTGGGCAAACAGATCATAATCCTTCTGACAATCGCTTTTACATTCTATTTATTTATCTGACAGAGTAAATTCAGCACCATGTCCTAGTGTTTTCTGTGCTAAATCACAACTCTTAAAATAGGATTAAATTTATATAAGCTTGGCTATATGCAGTGAACTTAATGGGTCAGTTTAAAAAGAATAAAACATTTAGGAATTTAACCAAGGAAGTGAAATCCATAAGGACAGTATACTGAAAACTGCAAAACATTTATGAAAGAAATTAAACAACACATAGTATGGAAAGACATACTGTGCTTATGGATTGGAAGAGTGAATATTGTTAAATGTTCAATCAACATATTCAATGTCATCTCTATCAAAAGCCCAGTGGCATTTTTTTTTTTACAGAAATAGAAAAATAATTCTACAATTCTTATGAAACCACATAAAACCATGAATAGCTAAATCAATCTTGAGACAGGAATGTCAAGCCAGATCCATCATATTATCTGATTTCAAAATATATATACAAAATGTATGGTACGACCATAAAAACTAGACACATAGAGCAATGGAACAGAATAGGGAGCCCAGAAATAAAGCCCACATGTGTATAGTCAACTGATCTTCAACAGGGTGCCAAGAGCGCACAATGAGGAATGGATAGTCTCTTTAACAATGGTGCTAGGAAAGCTGGTTATCCACATGCAGAAGAATGAAACTTGACACCTATTTTACACCATTCACAAAAATCAACTAAATATGAATTAGAACTTCAACATATGACATGACAGTGTAAAATTCCTAAAAAAAAAAAAAAGTGGGGGAAAGCTTCATGACATTGGTCTTAACAGTGATTTTATGAATGTAACATCAAAAGCACAGACAACAAAAGCAGAGTTAGACAAGTGGGGCTACATCAAACTTAAAAGTCTCTCTCTGCATAGCAAAAAGAAACAATTATCAAAATGAATATGCAACCTACAGAATGGGAGGAAATAACTGTAAACCCCCTCACATAAGGGGTTAATATAAAAAATATGTAAGTAATTTATACATCTCAATAACTAAAATAAATCCAATTTAAAAATGGGCAGAGAAACTAAATAGATGTTTTTAAAAAAGGACATCCAAAGGGCCAAAGTGTCCATGAAAAGATGCTCAACACTAGTCATCAGGGAAATGCAAATCAAAACCACAATGAGATATCAGTTTGTATCTTTTAGAATGGCTGTCATCAAGAAGACCAGTATTGGTGAGAATGTGGAGAAAAGGAAACACTTGTACACTGTTGGTGAGAATGTAAATTGGTTCAGCTACTATGGAAAATACTATGGAGGTTCTTTGAAAAATTAAAAATAGACCTACCATGTGATTCAACAATTCCACCTCTGAGGATATACCCAAAGGGAAATTAAAACAGGATATCAAAGAGATATATGCACTCCTATGTTTATTGCAGCATTATTTACAATAGCCAAGATATGGAACCAACCTAAATGCCCATCAGGGGATACATAAATAAAAAAGATGTGGTATGTATATATAAACAATGAAATATTATTCAGTGATGAGAATGAAGAACAGTCTGCCATTTGCATTATGACATTCAACATGGATGAACCTAGATCACATTATGCTAAGTGAGATAAGCCAGATAGAAAAAGATGAGTAATGTATGATATCACCTATATGTGATATCTCAAAAAACAAAACACACAAAAGAGTAAAATGGTAATCACCAGAGGATAAGGGGTAGTGGATAGGACAGATGGTGTTTAAAGGTACAAACAACCAATTGTGAATAAGTCTTAGGGATCTAATACATATAGTATAGTGGATATAGACAACAGGATTGCATTATAATCATCAAACTTGCTAAGAGACTAGAACTTAAATTATTCCAGCCTCTAAAAATAAATCATAATTACATAAGGTGATAGACATGCTAATTATTATAGAGGTGCTAATCTGCAATGGCAATCATATTACAATACATAAAATGTATCAAATTAACCTGCTGTATACCCCAAATATGCTATTCTCCAAGTCTGCCACATCTCAAACCCAAAGATGTTACTCTCACTTCCCCCCTTTCCTTTCTCCTCTACAGCCAGTAAATTACTGAGTTATTCAATTCAACATCAAAATATAACTTTAATCTATCCTCATCTGTTAATCTTCACTAATTTCTTACTTATGATTGTATCACTCCTCTACTTTAATTGGTGATTCCTATTAGCCTTAAAATGTAGATCAAGCTCCTTAGCAAGTTATTCAAAGCCCTTAATTCTTCTCACATACCCTTATTATCTTCTCATCCAGCTATCCTCAAGTAACTTTATTTCCTCCAATATGCCTTTTACATCTGTAACATTTCACATATTTTATTACTGATTGATTTGAGAGAGAGAGACATCGATTTGTTGTTCTACTAATTTATGCATTCATTGGTTGCTTCTTGTGTGTGCCCTGAGCAGGGATCAAATCCACAACCTTGGTGTATTGGGACAAGGTTCTAACTAACTTAGCTACCCAGCCAGGGCCTCACATACTGTTTTTGATGTTTCTGAAATTTTCTTCCCTTCAACTACTTATTTCTCTAGTAAATCATCTTTCAGACCTCAACTAATGAATCACTTTCTCTGGAAAATAATCTATGATCCTCCACCTTCCCAGATTTTCCAAGATGTAATACGTCCCCCTCCTCTGTACTCCTAGAGAACTATTGACATTACGAGTTTTGTTTATTATTAATATCATACCTCCACTCTTAACAAAATTTTTGTTACACAGTAGGCAATCAGTGAGGGTTGGGGAATGAATGATTGAATAAATAAATAAATAAATAAAATCACTGCAAGGAAGAAACAGTCCATTAACAGTCTCACTGACACTGAATGTTCTTCCTTAGATTTACTCTTGGATATTTCAAATTGTTGTTTGGTCTAATTTTAAAGACTCTACCTTATCTGGAATCATATTGCTCTGTTTGGTAAGGGAAGTAAATTTATTTTTTTCTCCATCATAATATTTAACATTTCATTGCTAATATATCACAATTTATTTGTCACATATCAAATGACCATATAGGTTGCACTGTGTTTTGAGAATTTGTGAATTAACTGGTTTATTTTAAAACCTACTTATCATACAATTTCAACAATTTTTTTAAATATATTTTAAGTTTGGTAGAACGTATTTCCTATCTATTGTGACTCATTTCCATAATATTTTCTTGCTTATTTTACTATATTGAGTATATTAACATATTTTCAGACACTCTTATTCTATCATTAAATTTTTAAACTTTGTATTTCAAGTAGCATAATACTAAGGATATAAAAGCACATAATAAATATTAAATAAAAATTCTGCATTAAACACAGAGTACATTTTCCTCTTGAGTGTATTAACCACACAACCTCTCCCATGATAGCGTGTTACTTAATTTTTTAATACATTCTTTTATTTTGACATTAGAATTTTATATCATTTCAGTTTATATATTCCTCTTGTTAGGATGGGTAACAATTTAATTTTTATTTATATGTTGAATGAATGTTCTTTTTACATGTGCAATTGTTTGCATGAAATCCTTTGCTATTTATATTTAGCTTTTCACTACATATAAAATGAGCACCAATTTTGTCTTTCTTGGGCATAATCTGAAACTTGCTAATAAGATAAAAGACTAATATTTCTAAAATTGGTTTTAGCTTATTCTAATCTGCATGTATTTGGTGCTGTTCTTCACCACTATTCTTTTTTTCTCTTTTCTTTTTTTTTTTTTTTTTTTTTAATTGATTTGAGAGAGAAGAGAAGAGAGAGAAGGGGAGGGGAGGGGAGGGGAGGGGAGGGGAGGGGAGGGGAGGGGAGGGGAGGGGAGGGGAGGGGAGGGGAGGGGAGAGGAGAGGAGAGGAGAGGAGAGGAGAGGAGAGGAGAGGAGAGGAGAGGAGAAGCATCAATGTGAGAGAAAAATCAATCCCAGATCAAACTCACAACCTGGGTGTGTGCCTTAATTGGGAATCAAAGCCCCACCTTTTGGTGTATCAGACAATGATAACCAACTGAGCCACACAGGCCAGGGCACCATTATTTTTTCTTGAAAGCATTGTCTCCCTGGCTTTTTGATACCAAAGATTCTCCTTCTTTGAATTTTTTTTTTCCCTTATCAGTTCCCTTTGTACAAATTTATCCTACCTCTCTATCCTTACTATTCTCTGCTCATTTCTGATATAATTCTGCATAATCTCATGGGTAAATGTTGCTTTAAATAGTCATCTTTCTGATGATGAACTCTAAAACCTTATATTTTGTTCAGGAATCTTCCTTAATCCCTAGACATTATTCTTATCTTCAGTACTAAAATGACAATACATTTAAAACTGAATTAATCATATTCTTCACTTCTATCTCCCAAATTATAAAAAGAATACATAAAAATGTTTATTCTCCTTCATTTCACATTTTTATACATGTCACTCAAACAATAAACCTTGTAACTGCCACCCTCTATATATCACTATGTTGAATGTAGCCAGTTATTACCAAATATTTTTCTACCTCTAAAAGGTTGTGCAGTGTCCTAACTCTGTCTTTTCCCAAGTTCATTTGGTAATTGTCTCATTGTAATGACTTCCTTGCTTATTTTTTATGTCAATTCTCTCTTCTTGTTTATTCTCCACAGCACTACAAGATAAATCTATCTCAAAGAAATAAAACATTTTATTGGACCCGGTAATTTCTCTTGCCCTTGGATACAGTCTCTTTAAGGTGTCCACATATTCCTCTGCAAAGCAAAAATTTAATCAACACCATCTGTCTAACTTCTGTTTTCAGTGAATAAAACCTTGACTGCTTCCTGCAGTATCATGTAGGTGTGACTCATTTGATCATCCTTTCAACACATTGGAAAAATGTGTATTATAAGCCAGTAATTATGCCAGACAGAGATAATACAAGATTAATAGGATGTTATCTCTACATTGGTCTGTACAAGCAAGTGGCCCAGGAATGTAAACAGAAAAATCACAACACAAAATAATTGCAGTTTCTGTATATGAACATAATTTTATGGGAATATAAAATACTGAAAACCAACAAAAACTTCTGCATTTACAGGTAGGATAAGGCTCACAAAGGTTTGAACTGATTCTGGAAGGATGACTATGAATATAATATGAAGAAATGGGAAGGCTTTGGGGGGCAAAGGAAACCAATATTTATCAGAGTACAAGACAAAAATTGAACATAACAGAGAAGCAGTGAAATTTCAATATTCTAGAGTTGTGATGCACACAATAAGAGAGTATGATGAATTAAAAATCTCAGAAGGCTCAGAAGGAAGCAAAAGCACTAGGAGAGTATCTCCATTTCATTGAGAATTTCCTTCATGTATCTTATAAGCAGATAATATTACAGTTTTGATTACAGATAATAGATATAGAAAATCATATCAAATTTGCCTTTAGCATGCAAATATTCCAAATTATTTGGAAACCAGAATATGTTAGTTTTCCAAAAACTCTAGAAAAATTTTAGATTTATTTAGATCTAAATAAGTAGATCTAAATAAATCTATTTGTCTGGTAGGTAAAATTATGGGAGATTTAAAATTCAATGAGGATTTATTATATTGTTTTAATTGTTACAAACATTTAAATAAAATCATTACTTCTAGAATTAGAAATTTGACATACATCAGAAATATTGGAACAAAAATCTGGATATTTATAGGTACTGCTTTGAACTGAAAGCTATATTTTGAAGGCTGAATTTAGAAAACATGATACTTAGTATACTAATTACAATTATGAGCCTATTCCAAAAACTTTGTCTTTGCCATTGGTTATATTTTTTGCACTCTATCATAACTCAGTCTCTTCTTTGGAATATATTCTTTCTGCTGTGAAAAACTTTAGGTTTTGTGGGTTGGATTTGTCTGATAGCTAAACTCCACTTTCTCTGTGCATAAAATATTCCTTGGCCTCCATGTGTGTTCTCCATGTTCTTTAGTATGTTTCAGTTAAGAAAACTGTGGCCCAGCTGGTGTGGCTTAGTGGTTGAGCATCGACCCATGCACCAAGAGGTTGCCAGTTCGATTCCTGGTCAGGGCACATGCCCAGGTTGTGGGCCTGATCCCCAGTGGGGGGCATGCAGGAGGCAGCCAGTCGATGTTCTCTCTCATCGATGTTTCTCTCTCTCCCTCTCCTTTCCTCTCTCTCTAAAATCAATAAAGAAAAAAAATTAAAAAAAAATAACTGTGAAATCTTTTTCATTTGCTTAAAATAGTATTTATTTCATCCTTTTGACTCCAACTGAACATTTTAGTACTGAATATTTTCTGTCACATCTTTCTAATGTATTTCTAAGTTGGGGTGGGTGGTGGTGGGGGGAGCCAACTAAATTTCACACCCATACAAGTGAGGAAAGATTTTTTTTTTAATATGGTTACAAAATATAATACAGAATCTCTGAAAGTTAAAAGGACATAAAATTCTCATCCTTTGTGACATAGTTCATTTGTAGTGCCAAAAAATAACAAATATCAAGATATTTTTAAAGTGCCATTACAGTTTCCCACAACGTGGTGCATGTACCACTGGGATCATCCCAGAAGACTGTCCATAGTTAATAGATGGTCATTTTTTATTTTAATAGTTTTAGATTTAAGTTAATGTTTACTAGGAAATTTTAACTATAAAATACATGTTTTCCCCAATATTAGTTAGGATGAGGCAATAATTACTTAAGTTAAAAATAACTAATATATTACTTTTTAAAAATCAAATAAATAAGAGGTAGTCAAAAGCTCCAAAAAGTGATATGTGAATAAGAAAAAAGTTATAACATTGTATAGAGAGACTTCCAATTGAAGTTAAATGTACTTACTTTTATTTACTTATTTGTTTTCAATCCTCACCCAAGGATATTTTTCTGTTTATCTTCAGATAGAGTGGGAGGGAGGGAGAGAGAGAGAGAAACGTTGATGTGAAACGGACACATCACCTGGTTGCCTCCGCACAACCTGGACCAGGGCCAGGACGAACCACAATCGAGGCATGTGCCCTTGGCCGGAATGGACCCTTTGGTCTGCGCGCGGGCCAACCCTCTAACAGCTAAGCCAAACTGGCCAGGGCTAAATGTACTTATTTTTAAAGAAACAAAATTACGGGGAGAAAAAGACAAGAAAATAAAAAGAAGATATTCTGTCCATTTTTAACATTAGTAAATAGGATAAAATATAAGCACTAAAACCTCAAGCATTTGCTTTGTACCTTCAGTGAAAATGAGATAACACTGAGTGTTTCTTTGGTTCCCAACTAGGAAAAGCGAACTCCTAGTCACAGGTTATTGTGACAAACTAGCCTTGAACACAAGTTTCATAACAACTAATCCAATACCCGTTTAGCCCTGGTATTTTGGGTGATTGGGAGGAAAATTAAAATAATCTTTCTAAAGTAAACATAATTATTAGGAGTAAAGAATAAAATACTAAAAGTATCAATAATTACAAATATTAGTTTGGACATGGATAATATATTTATAGTGGCAAAGCTAATGCAAGGCAGATATAGACAGGAGCTTGACCTTTAAATCCAGCTGTTCCACGCGCATGACTCTTTTGCTCTTTAGATACAATTATAGGTTTTATAAGCAGTCATAACTTAGTAAATCAGACCAGATGGCATGCTTAGATGCATTTCTTTTGGTAAATTGGCATAATATATAACAAATAAACAACAGACATTATTTTCCATAAGTTATTATGAATCATCAATCTGAAATGGAAATGTTTAAAAAACGAAATGGGTTTTGAGGAACTATCCAGATAGAGTTAAACTCTATAATAGGCCTCTGTTTGTTTGTTTTTCCAGTTCAATGCCTTCAACCCCAGTCAAGAACAAGGAAATATTTGCTGGGAAAACTATCCGAGATCCTTTTTATACTCTGTTTTAAAGCTGAAGGCATATATGTATATTGTTTCAAACCGTTCTTTGATTTCTGGTAAGTAAAAGACAAAAATATCCTTTTTAATGACAGCTTTTTCTTGAATTTACTCACTACAGTCCTTTATATTTTAAATATACCTAAATGGTATATAATTATGGTTTCAGAGGATATTTGATATTTACAGGCAGAGTGAACTTTCCCTATAATAATGCCACTTTAAGATTAGTGTAACAAAGATTTGATAGGAAAATCATATTTACTTTCTTCATCCTTTGCCTACTGTTCTTATAAAGAAAAGTTTCAACAAAGTTCTGTTCATGTCTCTTCAAAATAAAGAATGATTTAACACAGTTCTTGTTCCATTCTATGAGGAAGTGATCCTTATGTTTAATACTATGTTACTTAAAACTAGTGACCTGTAAAAATGTATTTGCTTTTCACAAAGAAAATCATAATGCTTCAGAAGTAAAGCAGCACAGCAACCGAAAGTTTTATTTTCTTTTTAAAAAATCTTGAACTATAGCATGCAGCATACTAGCATTTCATTATCAGTCTTTCAATTACAAGAAATCAGAAAGAGAGATAGGATGTGACAAACTAAATGGAGAGAAACTTGCACCTGAATATGAATCAGGGAAAAGAAAATATTTCTCAAGACTTATTTCTTGAGGCTAATGGTCTCTTTTAAGAGCAGCCTTCCAGCACCTGTTCTCTCCCAGTGTGACTCCTTTGACTCACAAAGAGAAATGGATGCTATAAAGGCAAATTGAGATCTATTTTCAGTGGTTCTTTTGACTCCTATGAGCATTAAGTGTATTTTGCTTTTCATTGAGCATGAAATGATTTCCATCACCTAATAGCCACATCTATTGAAAATTCAGGAAAAGAAACTTGTGCTATTAAAAGACTGTAATGAGAGCAATGCATTTGGTCTGTTAGAGTGATCATGAAATTATTTACATTAGTCACTATGATTAAAACCTGTGTGTGTGTGTGTGTGTATACACACACATACACATACAAATATATATATATATAATATTTAAAAAGAGAACAGCAACAAAAATGATTTTAAAAAAAGAAAAGCGGTAAAGAATCAAGGTTTAGATTGTTTTCCTTAACTGGAAGAACATTTTAAGACCTCCATTTCAAAAACATTGCTTCAAAATTGAGATAACTCTTCTTTGACAGCCTTACATTTTCAGGTTATTTTTTCACATGTATATACACATTCATACATACAGATAAATATACACATACATATATACACATACACACACAAAAACTGTGTATATATACTGTATACATATTATTTTCCATTATATGCTATATATTTTCCATTTTATACACACACACACTTTTTGTCTTTTGTTTGGATTCATATTTAATAATGTTCTATAAGCCTGAAAAACAAGCAGAGCACAGAATTTCTGACAAAATATGTTCATCTTGTCAGAAGAAACTTAACCCTTAGGCCACTTTTATTTTCTTTCTTTGTCAGTAAATTAAATGAGGCCGTTGAACATATGTAAGAGACTGAAATTACCTCAGGATTAAGGATGATACTTCCAGAAAGATAAGGTGAAAATAGTTTAGAAAGAGATTTTTAAATAAGAGGGAATTATTTACTCAGACTTACTGCACATTTTCTTTTTGCAAAGGTATGTGTTTCTAAAATCAGACAGTATCATCTCCATATCCTAATGAACACTTCAGTGAAATTTACAATGTTCCTGTAAAAATCAGTACCAAAAAGTGAGACAACCTAGGTGGCCAGGGACATAAGGTTACTGTTTGGAAAACTAGCACTGTCTCTGAGAATATGGGGGTGTATTAGTATATTATTATTTTGCTAACCTCCACAGGAAATGTCTATTAAGAGGCAAGGTGTAAAAGATTTTCAGTGTTTCTCAAGAGGAAGAAAAAAAAAACAATGATTTCATGGTTTAAGACAATAGTTAAATCATTGAGGCACCAAGAAGCTGCCTTTGAGTCATAATGATTATATTATCATGCAGTAAAATGAAGATAATGTTTACTTTCTAAGAGTTTATGGAAAATTAATGTAAAAAGTATATAGGATAGTGGCTAACAATGGGTGCTGGGAGGCATGTTATTTGCCTGCACTGTCTCTAGGAGCTGATGAGTAAGGAAGGCAGTGAGACAGAAAGCTGTGAAAGAAAACACCAGTGACAAGAGTCAGGCTGGCAGTTGCAAAACCCATCATGCCCAAGACGTGGCTGGATCCCAACTGATGCTGAGTGCTCAATCAGAAATGTCATTATTTATCCTTAAGAACAAGTAAAAGAAGACCTTAAGACAATGGTAGAAGCCTCATCACCAGTACTTCTAAGAGAGGGCAGAAATGGTGGGAATTCCTAATTTACGAGCACTAGCGTTAAAAAAAAAAAAAAAGTAAGATCCAGTGACCATCAGCTTGCATTTACTTGCTAGAATCTCCCACAATTAATTGGTTCCACTTGTATAGATTGATAGGACTTCCAGAAAATACCTCACAACATAACTAAACACATAAATGTCCTTTCCATTGTTTCAAAAATGTTAGCTTCCATTTTTCAATAGATTATAATCTCCCGGGGCAATAAATCATGTCATATACTTTTTTCAGGTTGCAATGAATACTAGAATGTTCTGCCTAGATTCCCCCCTTCTCTCTCTAGGATAAATGCACCTATCCCCCGGCTGCTAGGAATATTGGCAACGGATGGCTGGTATTGTGTGCCCTTCACTGGAAATTACCACTGGCCACAGAGAACATCCTTACATGAAAGCATTGCTTTGCACAGGGTTCACTCTGAAGCCAGAGATAGGCTGATGCATGGATACAAGTTCCAGTTCCTTTGTCTCAATTCAAGACAATTCTGAAAGACTGTCCAGCTCCAGAGCTCCCCATAAAATTGGTTGGAGTCTCACTTCCAACCACATTGTGGGATACATAGGTTGTTTCTCTGATTGCGTCTTCCTCGGTTTCTTGGTCTTCTCCAAGACCACTCTTCAATTAATCTTCTGGAACAACTCTCTACCTCAGAGTTTATTTCCAGAGAACACCGTTTAAGACAGCCACTGCCAAGGGTAGTTCTAGGAAGCACACTCTAATATGGGATTTTGAAATGGATTACTTGCCAGCTAGCTTGCACTGAGAAGCTATCATAGTAGTAAGTGGAGTATGAATAGCCTCTGGCATGTTATAACAATGCAGCTGTTAAAAATTCCACCAAAGGTTAACTGGAATGGGATATCACTGAAAGGATGTCTGGCTGGTACAATATCTTTGCTACTGGAGAAGTATGACAGGGTGGTTAATCACAAATGCCATGGAATTAAGTGCTGCTGACTTCCACTGATTTGTAGAAGATAGGTAATGACAGGGTTAGGATGATTAATCACCAATTCAGGGCACAATGTGAAAGCCCAATGTCTCCTTGGCAACATTTATGGAAATGCTAATCATTTTTATCTAAAAGGCAGACAGAGCAGAGGACCAGGTTCAGAATATAACTATAGTAGAGGAACTTCAGAAAAATGTTTAATTCTCAATCCCAGAAGGTCTTCTATGCCAAGGTCAAGGCCAGAATAGAAAAGAACTGAAACCTTCATGTTGAGATGAGGAAGTCTGATTAGGTAGAGTTCTGAAACTTGAAATCCTACATCTCTCCTGAACCCACTGGCTGTACTGATATGGCCCTTTACTCTTTGGTGTTAGAAGATTATAACTCCCTAGACCTAAAGACAATGCCAAGGCCTCGCATGAGGAAGATGCTAAATAAAATAATCCCTTCCTGACATTCCATCAAAGAATGAGGGTGAAATCCTACTCAATTCATCTGGGCCTCACAGTAAAAAAAGAGAAAGTCTACATCAAAGAAGCTGCAATACCAAGAAAACTATGCTGGCAAGAACTGACAGAATGCGTCTAAGACTGGAATCCGAGAGTGCAGCACTTAAAATTGGTAACTTAGAGTTTGCCAACACGGGGGTAGCCTCCTCTGCTGAAGCTTTAACAGCGGGTGAGAAACCCGGATACACAAACACTGCTCCATGGCTGCTGGAAGCTTGAAGAAAAAGGATGTCTCAGAATAGGGAAACAGAAATGTTAGAACTGTGTTTAATTTGTTCTGCTCATCCATGTTAAAAAAAGTAATCAGAGCATTTAAATAAAAACTGAATCATGCAACTATGATGTCTTTATATTGTCAGCATTCCCTCTAGTCCCCCAAACAAAACAGGTTGAAGGAATAGCTAAGAAAATCAAAATAAAAAACTAATAAAGACTTTGTTTATACTTATTTTCCACTTTATTTCTGCTTTTATATTTCCAAAATATATATTTATTTTCACATAAATCATTGTATGTCAGTAAAATGATAAGATGCCGTATGAAAAATTCAATAAATCACATTTTATTAAGTTTCTGGACATATTGTAACTTAATAATTTTTTAAAAAAAATACTGAGTTTATCTCTAGCCAGTGTGGCTCAGTTGGTTGTAGTGTTGGCCCATATACCAAAAGGTTGCAGGTTCGATTCCTGATCAGGACACATACCTGGTTGGGGTGTGTATAGGAGGCAATTGATTGATGTTTTCCACTCACATCAATGTTTCTCTCTCTTTCCCCCTCTCCCTCTCCCTTCCTTCCTCTCTAAAATCAATAAAAACAAATCCTCAGATGAGGATTAAAAGAATTTTTTTTAAAGTACTGAGCTTAATGTTTATTGTTCACTTTATTTAAAATAATGATTAATACTGGAAGTGACTGGAAAATCATAATGGCATTTAATACATGAAATGTTGTCTTCCTCAAATAGAGCAATTTGTTTGATTAAACTTTATTTTATTATTTTTTTAATTGCATTACAATTTTAAATTTTAATACATTTTTAAGAGAGTTTGGCAACCCTTTCTCTAACTTTTTATCACAGTTTCTATCTGGAATATCTTTGTTATTCTGGTAGCCTGCAATTTTGTCTTCTCTTAAATAATAAAATTTAGAAAATAGAAAAAATATTTTCTATTTTCTCTCAGTATCTAGGAAACTTAAAGTCCAACTTTATATTCAGTTGCTGCTTCTAGCCTCTGTCTGTTTTGCACAAGTATTATCTTTATTTGATATGAATCCTCATATTTTAGCTTTATTTTGATGATTTATTATATAAAGTACTTCAGATCCTTTATGCATTTTGGTGGGTTATAAATAATAACAAAGGGAAAGGATCCAATTACTTCTTTTTATTTCCTCTGGGCAATCAGCTCTACTACAAATAATAAAATTGGAAATTTGGACCAGTAAATCTACGTCATGCAGCAAAGATGATATTCAAAGTTCTAAACTTATTTATTATGAACCAATCCCGAGTTGGTTAATGACAAATAGGAAAAAGCAATTAGCAAATACATGGATGAGGTTGACGATTAATAAGCTAAGGCTTGCTTTCTCTTCACTGAAGACCTTTAACAAATCATACTACATGATTATTTAATGAGCACATTTTGCTTCAGTGGTACAATTTCTTTACTGCCAGTACTGTTTATCATTGCCTTGAGAACCCTCAATATATGTTTCAATTATTTAACCCTACTTCTGAGTCAGAGTTCTGTTTTGGAGTTGGTTGTTGCAGCTTGCAATTTGCCCTCCTTCCCTTAGGTACTTCATCCTTCAGTTAAATTTTGTAGTCTCTCCTTTGTTCAATAGGATACAATTGCAAGAAATAAGCTGCTCTAGTTATTTAGGCAACAAAGGATGTTATTATAGGAAATCAGATGTTTACACAGTGTTAGAAAAATTGACAAGGAGGGCTTTAGGCTAGATTTACAGGCAAATCTCCCAGAATGAACAGCATGTAAAGTCATTTGGAGAAATTACTAACTACTGTTACATATAGAAAGACAGAAATCAGAACTTCAGTCTATAAGGACATCTGATACAGCTTTGGTCTAGGAAACAGAAAATAGACTTAATTACTTCTCAATACTTCACATTGAGACAGAATGCTGAGCTCTGCTGTAGAGGTAAGCTTCTGCACGCTGGAATTTGAGAACAGAAATAGCTAATGCTACAGGAAGATGTCCTTTGCGATCATTAGTCTTTCAAATCTCGTATGAGCACAGCTAATTAACATGTGGAACCCTAGCTCTAAGGGGGACTAGAAAAAAAGTTGTTGTATTTAGTTTCTACACTTCCTGGCTCCACAGAACAGGAAAGGCATGCATGGAGGAAGACTGGACAGATGCTGACTGCCTGTCACCAACCCACTCTACCTGTTAGACCCGCCCATTCGGGGAGCTGCCAGCCCGTTGTCTAACAGGCATGGTAATTATTAACACACTGTTCTGTTCTCTGACAATAAAGTTCCATTTTTTTTAATTCCAGTGTTTATGCAAGATTTACGTATGTATCTATTTTCCTTAAAACTGGAGGTAAATTGGTTTTAAGCCACACGTACTTGTAATGAAAGAAATAAAGGAAGGTCTGAGAAAAGAATATGTATATAAAATGGAAAGCTTTGTCTGCCAGGAAGAAAAGAGAAGATAAAATTAAGTCAGAGAGTCAGTGGGGAAAGGATAGTATTTTCAATAAATGGTGCTGCGTCAGATATATATATCTACAATAAAAACAAAATTATATTTTGACCCCTGCTTATACCAGATATAAAAATCAATCCCCGATGAATTGAAGGTCTAAGTGTGTTACAGGCAAAACAATAAAGCTTTTGGGAGAGAATAAAGGAGAATGACCTTGAGCTAGGCACAGTTTTCTTAAACAAGACACACATAAAATACTAACCATAAAAATTAAAAAAAAACAACACTGAATATATTAAAACTGTGGACTTTTGCTTATCAAAAGATGACATTAAATAATGAAAAGGCAGCCAACCGAGAGAAGGTATTTGCAATACATATATATGAGAAAGGATTCATGTCCAGAATATATTTTTTTAAATAAAGGAATTGGCAAGAGTGGAGCACTTATCAAAAAAATGATATGCAAAGTGTCAATAAAGGTAAAAAACGAGCAACTTAATCATCAGAAGTACATGTTAAAACCACGATATGATATCAATAAATAACCTTCAGAATTATTAAAATAAAAAAGACAAAAATAAAAAGGACTGGTGAGGATTTAAAGCCACAAAAATGTTCATAAACTACCCTTGAAATCGTTATAGTCACTTTAGAAGACTGTGGCAATATCTGTTCGAATTAAATGTATACATGCATTGTTGAAAGAAAGGAGTCAGAAAAAAAGTGAGCATCACATGATTCTATTTATCTAAAGCACCAAGGTAAGACTAATCTACAGTGTAAGAAATTTGGATACCGATGACTCTTGTAGGGGTAATATAATTAATTACATAAGGGTATTCAGTTTGTGACATTTTATATAAACAGACAAATAAATGAAATAGTTACTGAAAAAGTCAAGTCAAAGTGCTTTAGTGTATCCTCATGCTCTTATGTACTGAAACTGAGTTATCATGGATAGAACTAAGGTTCTGTGACTATGTATGGGAAGAGAGTTTCAACATAATTTAAAGTTTCTGAACATTATTGTTTAGCTATGAAGATATTCTGGATCCCAAGATCCTCACTTGGGTTTCCTGAGACCAAAGTCGAAAGTTTCAAGCTTCAAAATCAAAACTAAATTTATGAGGATTATGCATAGGGGATAAAGGCCTCTTACTATGCAAATAATTTAAACAAGGCAAAACATATTCTCAAGTATCTTATTAATATTAGGGAGGACAAATATCTTGAAAGATTGTGAATGGAAATTAGTTGGGTTAATTTTTGTTTTATTTGAGTACAGGGTTTAAAAATTCACTTGTGACCTTAAGCATTTTAACTTTCTTTTCTCATAAGGCTTTTATGTTCTTCAAGTGAAAAATTTTTAAGGTGAAAATTTTAGGTGAAGGTATTCAGGAACATAACCAAACATTTAGGGACGGAATATATTATATATTTTTTATAGTCATGTCAGAGCATTCAGTAAAAAGTGGCAAATGAGGTTGTATGAGAATTATAATAATCAATAGATACTGGATTTGAATGCTAGGCTGTCATTGAAAATGTCATTGGGCAAATTGCCCAATTTTTCTGAATGCCAATTTTATTATCTGTAGTATGGTCACAATATCTCACTTGTAAGTTTTATGTGAAAAGAAAATGGGATAATATCTGATAAAGTATTTATTCGTGATGTGCCAGATGCTCTCCTAGACTACGTTTTAAAAAAGATGTTTTCGGCTCCCAAAGAAGTTGGTGTCCAAAGGCTAGTACTACCTACAATTACCTGGCGTAAACCTAGTACACAAAAAGAGCTCCCTATACTAGCTCCCTTCTCCTTTCCTATCCTCTATTCAAAAGAATGTAAATCTTCAAATTGAGGTTCCTGCCAACAGAACAGTATCAGTCTCCTGTTTCATCCAGATCATCAGAAAGAGCACCTGGCTGATATTAGCACAGGCTAGACCAGGGGAGACAGAGAACTGAGCTCAACTCTCCATGGAGGGCACAAATCCAATATGGTATAGATCTTTATCAAACCAAAGTCTGTCCGCCAGTTCAGGAGACACAGCTATACATATATCTGGAAGGTCTAGCATTATTCTAGTCATAGGAAATGAAGCTGAGAAATTGTACCAGAGTCTCCATGAGAATTGCATTAGCAAATTCCAAAAACAAAAGAAAACCCGATTTTAGAGACCCAGGATATCAGGCAGAAAACAAGAATGGGACCAATATGTGACATTAAGATAGGGGGTCTAGTTTCTAGAAGTGAGATGAAAGTCAAAGGTTGGCCACAACCAAAAATAAGACAAAAATCCCTAGCTTTTGAACATTTAATAATTACCTGAAAAAAGGCTCTTGAAGGGTTTTCCGTCTCTCCAGCTTTGCTTTAGGGAAGGCTGTTCTCAGCAACATATAGACTGGAAAATGGAGTTCACTAATTCTGAGGTTCATCAAAATTCCTTAGTGAATTGGCTATATGCTCATTCTTATGAGAACTGGGCAAAAACTTGGCACAAACTCAGAAAACGCACATCCATTTTCAGGAATTATAGCATTTCTTGGGTATGGGAGGATAAATAACTGTTGTTACCAAGTGACTTGGCAGAGTCCTTTGGCAGCCCAGCCTGGAGGAAACACATTACTCAGGCATGTGCTCTGACTGTGGGGCCCTTAGCAGCATAGTTCTGGCAGCTGGGGAGTCTGTAAGCCAAGGGACCTGTGGGTTTATACCCAAGAGATCGGGGGACAAAGGTCATTTCGTATTGCAACTAAAAGTATAGTATCTCAACTTGTTCAGATGCTTGGCTATAATATTAAGAAGGAAAAAAATTTTCACACACTCATTTAACAAAGGCATTTTCTTGTGGGAAGATTATTGAGACATATATTTGTCCAGGCCTTTCTTATTTATTATAGTGTCTGGTATCCATTTGGCAAAGAGGAAAAGGAGGTGACATTTTTTTCTGTCTGAATAAAAGATGTTCCAATTAGGGATGCAGGTACCCCGAAAATCATGTTACTAATAAGCCTTTGATTTGAGAGGACTAAGACGTTGGAAAAAGAGAGAGGTGGTGAAGACCTATGATGAGGGTGGTGGCTTAGGAAGCCGGGTTCACTAATAGGAGTAGGGACGTTTATAGTGTTCCAGGAGTGGTATAAAGCTAGGATACCTTCCCACACAGTACCCCTGAGTTGGCAGGACTTTGGATGGGGTTTCTGTGGAAAGTTGGACACTAAATTCCTGTGGCATCTAAGCGAGGAAAGTATTGGTTGAGCAACGTCCTTTGAATGGAGCAGGACAACGATCCTTTTTAATGGATGGTAGCCAAGTGACTTCTGCCCTCTGCCATGGATGTACTCATTGATTTTTCTTGCTCGATTGACTAAAGACTCATTGTGATGCCCATTTTATCAATGTTTCTTGGTCACAGTATCCTGTTTCTTTTGGCTTCCTGTTGCATCCATCAGGGGTAATGAATGCTTTCACAACAACAGTGCTTTGATTGTTTTTTATAAATTGTGGAGTTGAGTACTTCTGCAGAGATTCATGTGTGAAGTTGAGAGGATTGGTCCAAATAGAATCAAAGGTTGGGAATCTCCTGATTTTTCAGTTTCACATATAGTCACATAAAATTTCTGTTGAAGGGGAGATTTTACAGACAAACCATCTGTAACATTTTCTCTATGAAACTGAAGCCCATTTTCACTAAGCCCATGTTTCTTTATAACATTGAAAATTCTGTTCTCTATTTATTCATACTGTACATATTTCTAATATAAAAAACTTAATGAATTAAACATTAAAAGATTAATTTTATATAAAGGGAACAGACAATAAAATACTATTAATAGAAAAATGATAAACACCTCCTTCCTACATGAAAATATAGAGATAGAGCAATAAAAGTCAAATTCCACCCCAGTTCTTTAGCATGGATATATATTTACTACAGCATTTTCCCTGAGTGAACTGCAGCGGTCTAACAACCATACTATCAGCTGATGAAAAGATCAAGAAACAAATCATTCTGCAGAGGCCTGAGAAAAGCCAAATAAAATAATTTTCTTAATATTGCAGTCAAATAAGTAGAGGGCTGTAACAGTATAAAGATTATTCACACATTCACTCTCCTTAAAAAGTCTCAAATGTGTTTTAATTAAAACATGTTTTATTTTGTAGGATTACTACCAGAGTTGCAGTAAAAGGAATTCAGAAGGTAACATTTTCATAATAAAACAACATGAACTATATTAGTGTTATATTAGGTTGAATTTTTACTAATGTTATAAATCCCTAACATTAATATTTCTTATGAATTAAATAAAATTTTATTTTTATGGGCTGCTTTTATAGCCCAATGAACTGCACTTTGCATGGATGTTTCCTACCAGCTAAATAATAAGCTTCTGGATGTCTAAGAGCTTATTGGAAATGTCTGCATTTCCAATGCCTGTCCCCAAACTTTAAACACAAGTTGATACTAAATAAATATTGGTTGAATTAACAAATGAAAGAATAAGTAAGTGAATAAATGAATATATGCAATTAGTGGGCACACACCTTTATGCTACCTACCTTAAATGCCCATTTTAGAATTAGGATATTTTAGAGAAGCCATTGACTAATTGTTAGACCACAGCACTAAAGCAGACATCATGATCAATAAAAATGTCCCCACTGTATATTCAAATACAGAAAACATAACTTTTCTCCGGAACATTCATTTGTGAAACCTCAAAATGACATCTAAAGTTATTGTAACTTGCTTAGGTCTCATAGTTACACCACAGTATGGCAGTTGGCTAGGAAGAACACTATCATTCTAGGTTCAGACTGTGACTAAGAAGTCTGGTCCATTTACCAAGCAACAAGTCAATTAAGCCGCTAATGATTGAGAAGATCTGAACAAAAGATAAGTCAGTCTTGCAAATTAATCAAAGACTGGTAATAGGCACTTAAAGCTCTTCAAGATAGAAGTTCAGCCACTGGAACACAAGCTACTCTCTCTCACAGTAAACAAGGAAGCTAACATGTTCATTCAAGTTTTTGTATCTCCTCTTGTAGTATATGAAGTATATATAGCAGTAACTGAGCTCAAGTAATCAGTCAACAAGAAGGGCTGATGTACATGAAAAATGTGCACATTCTCTCCCAGATAATCAGCTTTTTTTTTTTTTCGATTAGTGGAAATGTGAAGAGAGGAAGATGGTGATGCATTTATCTACCTCTGGCTATCACATGAAGGTTATCCAATTCTAATGATACTTGGTGACAGGCTACTGGAGAGTAAGGTGGAGAGGAGAGGGGTTTTTATATATTTCCCAGGAGTCACAAGCCACTGGATTTTCTATACTATCCATGGAGAGTCCCAAATATCTCAACAATGATTTCCAGACCAACAAATCTCTACTGAAAATGTTTTTAAAGTACTTAGTATCCAAGTTGGAGAAGGATTTTTGTTTAATATTTAATTTTAAATAAACTTTCCAATTGTTGTGGATTAAAGCTAAAAGTATATTTATCAAGTAACTGCCATTGTATGAGATGAAAAATTTCTATAATGTATATACATAAATCAAATTTTAGTTCACCTCTTGGGATTTCTTGACAATTATTCAAGTAATTATCATTTTATTTGTTTCGAAGGAACCAAGTCCTTCCTTATGCTACATTCTATTATCTCATCAAAGCCCAACATATATGGGTTGAAAACAATCAAGAGGAAATAAGTTGGCATTTGTAATATACATATAACTTCAGCTGATATCAGGGGTACATTTTCATTCTAATATTCACTATTCAACAAATAAAGTAATAACAATACGTTATTTTGAAGTGAATTATTTTAAACATTTATTATATGCAATAGTTTGACTTAGGCAGACTTGGTGAAGTGAAATTATGTCTTCTGATTTTACTGTTTCCAGTGAATTAAATTATATTGTTACTGAACCCTTTCCGAGTCAGAGGCTGGCCTGGCCCTGGCACAGTCTGGGACCTTGGGCCTGTCAGGCGACCTCCCCATTTTTGAATTGTGCAGGGAAAATTTCAAGACCTAAGTGCAGGTGAAAGTGAGAGTATGTTTATTAAAGCTTGGGACAGGGAGGCAAAGGAAGGGCACTGGGAGGCAGAAGCAGAGGGAAAGCCCAGGAAGAGCCGCCATGGCCCATTGCTCCTCTGGGTGTCAGTCTTGTGGGGACCCTGAGAGCTTAGGATAGAAGAAGCAAAGTACACGCCCGGGGAAAAGGGGGTGCAAGTGTGCCTACAGAAGAGCTTAAGCTGGGGTTCTTTGTCCTGAGGGTTTTATCTATTTTCTATGGGTGGGAATTTTAGCAGAGGTCCCAGAGGAGAATCTCAACAGAATATTCATTTGATTTCTGGTTGTGTCGTTTAGTATGCTGATGTATTAAAATAAGTGTATAGGGGGTCTGGGGTCATTGTGTAGTTAGTTTCACCTCTGTCTTGGATTAGTCTAACTCTAATTGATTTTTTTTTGTTATCTAGCTCCCTGACTAAGGTGATTTAAATACCACTCTTAGATCTATCTTTGGTTAGGGAGGACAGAGTCTTGTGATTTTTTAAGCTGGCTGTTAACTGCTCAGCTGTTCTGGCCATTTGTTCAACCATTTGTCTCCGTTTCTTCATTCCACTTGCCAGGGAATTTTCCTAGTTTCATACTAACCTGCCTCAATATCGGTTCCCAACGTGCTTACAAGAGATGATTTAACTGAAAATATGACTGAACTACAGCAATGCTACACATCCCAATCAAAATTCAATCTGCTGTTTTAAGGAAAAACTTTCCTAGGGATAGTTTTAGATTGACAGGAAGCTGGATTCCTTGTGCACTGCTTCCCTGGGACACAGGGCAGGAGTGGAGCTTCCACTCTTCACAGGCAACAGAGAGGGTCCAGGGAGAGTGGGAAGCGCGTGGGTGCTTTGAAATTGTCACAGAGAGTGTGGGATGAGGCTGCCCGGTTATGGAGTGCTGCTGGCTGGTGTGGGGCAGCTGGACATTTGTTTTGGTTCTGGTTTTGTTCCATTTCATATTTTGTCATCACTCCCCAGAGCTTGTTAAAGTCAGGTTAAATTTTAATTGTATATATTTTTCCATTACGCTACTTTTGGAGGGATTGATTTTTATCAAAATACAATGTACATATAGACAAGTTGACAAATCCTAAGCCATAGCTTGATAACATTTTTAGCAAGTCAACATGTCACAGTTACCACCTCACAGGACAGTCATTCATTCATTCAACAGATATCTGAGTGCCTACTAGGTACCTGACAGTGTTAAGTGCTAGGGATAACACTAGTATGATAAAGAAGAAAAACATCACCATCTCAATTTTGTGGCATTTGTATTCGAGTTAGAGACAGACCAAAACGTGAACAAATTATTACTAATGATAATAAATAAGCAACAATCAGGATAAAGACTAAGAAGGAAGACTTTAAATATTTGTGGTCAGACAAGACAAAAACTGCCTGTGAGGAGGATGGAAAGACAGGAAAGTGCAAGCACAGGTGTCCTTCTCAATTCCTGCCACACCCCACTCCCCTTACCCACTGTGTGCCCTTACCCACTCTGTGCCCTTCACCACTCTGTGCCAGCCACACTGGCTCCTTGCTACTTCTTAACCACAAACAACCCAAACAAGCTTCTGTTTCAAGGACTTTACATTTGCTTTTCCCTCTGCTGAGAATGCTGCGTTCCCAGACACCTGCATGGTTCAGCGCACACACTTCCTTAGGGTTTTTAATAATTATTGTCCACATAATAGGGGGATATTTTATCTTAATTTATTCTCTGAAATTCCTATTGATAAATTTCAGATTTTTCTTTTACCTTCTATACAATATTCCAACAAGATGGCTTATTATTTCATTGATATAAACACAGTCACAACTCACTGAAATTCATGATTTCATGGCAAAAAGGCTACAAATCACCTACTCTAGAATAATAAATTATGGATTGTAAATGTTCATCAAGATGATTTTTTTTAATTTTTTTCCTTTATTTTTTTTAGAGAGGGAAGAAGTGAGAGGGAGAGAGAGATAGAAATATCAATGAGAGAGAACATGGATTGGCCACCTCCTGCATGCCCCTCACGGGGGATCAGGCCCACAACCTGAGCATGTGCCCTGACTGGGAATCAAACCCACGACTTCGTGGTGCATGGGGACGCTCAACCACTGAGCCACACCGGCTGGACAATATGATTTTATTTTTAATGTGGAAGAATAAACCTAACTCTATTGATTAATGGTTGTTTTTATTTCTTAGGAGTTTATGAAAGGCTTTTGAAAGATATATCAACTTCTGCATATCATTGGGATAATATTTAGAAAGTAAAATATTATTAATTGATGGAATTACTCTAATCACCTGAGTTAATTTTTTTCCAAAGTATCTTTTATTTAAAACACTTTTTAAAAATGTCCTTTAACACTGCAAAGGATAAGAAGAGTTGCCATTTTCTTTGGGAAAATATAGTACTTAAACTTCTAAAAATGTTTTAATTTGTTTAATTTCTTTAGAGACTCAAGTTCAAAATGTGTTTGTAATATTTTAAGTTTAGAGGACAATTTTATAAAAGTTCTAACTCTCATAAAGAAAAGTCCCATATGTGTTCTCTAACTAATTATATACTAAATTGTATATTCTTAACTAAAATGAGAAATACAGTTGGAAGAAATTCAATAAAAATCACTACTAATTGATAGTACCTTCAGCCACTTTGGTGAATTATAGCATGTATATTATATTATTTTATCCTATTCTGAAATATTGGCCTTGAAAACGCAACATACTGTTATTACTGTGGGCTTGATTCTAGCTAATTTAATCAGCTACATTTTGTGTTTCAAGAAAAGATGCTGGAATTAGCTATTAACAGCAAAAGGAAATAAAAGGACTTTCTCTATCATTTACTAAATTCCTACCATGGGCCAAAAATTATACAAGGCAGTTTAAATATGCAACCTCATTAATCATGAAAAAGAAAAACTCTCCTGTGTCTCCTTTGAACTCCGCTCACAGTACTTCATTCTGATCACCAAATGTGTAGGGTTTGTCCCACACCAACCAAATCTCCAGTACCAGATGGGTGCCCAGCAATTCCATTCAATTCTGATTAAGAGCTCAGTTCTACACAACTGCTCCCCTCCCCCACTTCAGATGCCAACGCAAGTCCAGACTGTCACCTATACTTCTAACTGACCAACTGCAAGTCAGAGACTCCCACAACCCCTCCTCAGGTTTGATAATCTGCTAAAGCAGCTCACAGAATTCAGGAAAACAGTTTACTAAAGATATTACTGCTTGATTATAAAAGGATACAGTAGAAAGAGATAGAATAGATCCAAAGGCCAAAGTGCGTGGAAAGGGCCATGGACGTCTACGCCCAGGGCTCCAGGTACACCAGCCTGCCAGCACTTCTAGGTGTTGACCAACCCAGAAGCTCTCCAAACCTGGATGTTTATGGAGGCCTCAATACATAGGAATTATTGATTAAATCACTGGTCATTGATGATTCGTTCAACTTCTAGCCCCTCTCCCCTCCCTGGAGGTCAGGGAGTAGGGCTGAAAGTTTACCTCATTAACATAAAGTTGTAGTTGAAAGAGTTTATTGTGAATAATGAGACTTTTTTCACCTTTATCACAAAGAAACTGAGGACAAAAGACCAAACATTATAATAAAAGACGTTCCCATCACTTAGGAAATTACAAGGGTTTTAGGAGCGGTGTGCCAGGAATGAAACAAATAACAAATATGTATTTCTTATTATAAATCAATATCATAATCTTAATCATATCAAGATGAAATATATGATATTATCTACATTTTACAGGTGAGAAAACTGACCAGATTGATATCTAAGTTTACATGAAAGAATTCCAAAATGTCTATCTTTTTAAAAAAATGTTTCCACTAGGAAACATGGATGTATGGTCACTCATTTACTTTCATATGAATTTTGATTTACTTAATTTTCTATTGCCTAGAGTCAAATTATTTATTTATTCATTTATTTGTTTTATTTTATTTATTTTTAAATTCTTTTCTTTATTGATTTTAGAGAGAGAGGAAAGGAGAAGTAGGGAGAGATAGAAACATTGATGAGAGAACATCGATTGGCCACCTCCTGCCTGCCCCCCACTGGGGGATCTGGCCCACAACCTGGGCATGTGCCCTGACCGGGAATCAAACTGGCGACCTCTTGGTGCATGTGTCAATGCTCAACCACTGAGCCACACCAGCTGGGCTATTTATTTTACTGTTGACACTATTACAGATGTTCCCATTTTTCCCCCACTTTGCCTGCCTCCACCTTACCCCCAACCCCTTCCCTCTGGCCATCACCACTCTGTTGTCTGTGTGTATGGGGTATGCATATATGTTCTTTGGCTAATTCCTTCCCCTTCTTTCATCTAGTCCTCCTGGATGTTGAGTCCATTTAAATTTAATATTTTGTTGAATTAATGTTGCTTAGAAATGGGAAAGCTGAGTTAGTTTGGATAGCAGGATACACTTCCTTCCAAAAGCTAAGTTTTTACATTAAAGTAACATTAAATAGTATAATTTCAAAAACAATTTTTAATTAAACACAGTGTTAGATAAAAACTATCATGAATATCTAATAAAAAAATTTTTTAAAGGCTATTTCCTGAGGCAAATTCAGGCTCCACAGAAAACTATGGTACATACAAAGTCTGCTTCTGGGACCTGTAACTATGCAGTGCCTCCCTTCTGGTCCCCACCATATTGCCTAGCAAGTATCCTGTGTCTCAATGCTTTTAGATAAATTCCCAGAACAGCTCATTGTGCCCTGTGTTCTCTATGTAGGAACTTTTGTTCTGGGTTATGTCAAGGAAAAACTGCACCAGATAAAGTTAAACAGGCAAGGAAGAGTTTATTGCAGACTATAGCAACAGGGCAGAGGGACTGAACTCAGCTCTGAATACAGAGAGAACTGGGGATTTATAACCAGCAGGCAGGATAGGAAAGTCAATGGATGGAAAATTACTAAGAGGAACTTGGTTAGGTATCAAAGGTGAGGGGATTCTTGCCAAACTGGGTTTATCCGGCCCACGACAGCCTATTTGAAAAGAGAACTCAGAGAAGCCTGACTGAAATTTGGGCAAGGAGGGTAATCCTTGTGAATTACATTTCCCCCCTCGTTACACCTTGTGAAACAAAGTTCATTTGGAATCAGAATATCTGAAATGTAGCTTGGGCTTTTCTATTTACTAGCTAATATGATTAAGTTCAAGTTACTAATTTTTATATTTACTTTCTTGATCTGCAAAACAGGTATAATAATACCCAAAAGGACTAAAATACTTTAATTATGGGAAAATGCTTTAAAGTGTTATAAAGTGCTTTAAAATGCAAAGTGTTGCTAGCTGATAAATTCAAGTTATTATATTAATGATTATTTAATGTCTTACCATTTCCAAAAAAACATATGCATGTAAAATGTGGTTTCAATGCCTTGACACAAAATACAGACAAAGATGGGTAGTTTTAAGTCCCCTGAGACAGACAGTGGGTTCGGAACACACAGTGTTTCAAAATAAGAAGAATCTGTTTGATATACAGTGAAATGCTTTCGTGAACTTTGAAACAACAGAGAAGAAATGCATGAGATGAAATTCTAAAATAATTTAAAATAAAATTACTAAAGCTATGGTTTTTTCAAAAATAATTAAAACAATAGCTTAAAGGAAAACCAGTATCATAAAAATTGGCCCTATGAATTCACTAGAGACATTCATTCCAAATTATCCTCATTTCTTTTTACTTTTTTAAAAAACACGGACAGAATGAGTAAGGCCTCCTTTAATGTATTTTGTATGCTACTTAGTGAGTGAAGAGATAGAGGCAGGTTAGGCAGTGAGGGACAGGACCATGGGAAGGCAAGGCTGAGACATGCAGGAAGTTTGAGATGACTTGGAGCTTAGCACACAGGCAAGCGACCCAGTGCACAGTATATCTGGAGGTTTATTTGGACTTACATCTCAAAATAAAACTAAAATCAACATGGGCATTGTGCCCCCAAGGCCAGAAACTCCCAGCCCCCATTTATAAAAATGCAAATTAGAGGCTCCTGGAAGGAGCACAGGTCAGTTACACAACAACAACAACAACAAAGGAAAATCTGGTTTCAAGCAAGGTAACAGGATCGCTGAATGAGTTCTGTGAAACTATAGAGTGTGTTCCTGTTGGAGAAAGCCAGGTAACCTTAAAAAGGATTATAGAAAACCAAAATTGGACTTTGAAAAGAAACCAACAGCAAGCATAGGGTTGCTCCAAGGGCATTTCCTCTCCTCCTCACTAATAGTCTGGGAGAAGTTGAAATTCTCAAAAAAGGGAAGCCACTAAGGCCCCTATAGATGACCTAGGGCTGAGCCCAGTCAAGTAGGAAACATAAGCTTTAAAATGTATGGATGTTGCTAAGGCGAATTTCTTGAGAGGACCAATCAAAGCTAGCGAGACATATATCTACCCCTAGACAACAGAATCCCACTGGCAACCCAGTTGGGTCCCCTCCCTGCTGGGGGCAGTCTGTCTGTCTTTCAAATAAACTTTCCTATGGCTTACTCTTGGTCCGTGAACTCATTCTTTGATTTTGAGAAGCAAAGAACCCGAATCACTGCTACTTGGTTTCATTAGGATGTTTATTTAACTGTCAGTTAAATAAAAACCAACAATGTTATGTGTATGTGTGTGTTCACATGTGAATCTGTTCATAGGTAAGACCACACAAACATAAGTTTGTAACAGAGAACTATAAGGTCCAGATCCCATCTCTTTCTCTGGTGGCCCACAGTTAACTCGGCTCCACCCAGGGTGGCCTGCTTCCTGATCCTTGGCCCTGACTAGTACATTTCCAATTCCCAGTCTTTACATTGATTTTTCCTTCTGTTTAGAATGGTCTTCCCTCATGCACCTATGTGGCACCGTTCCTCTCCTCTACCAAGTCTTTATTCAAGTATTGCCTTTTTAGGAAGGAGACTAACAGGGCCAGCCCATTTAAATTGCTGCCATCTGCCACTGTATTTTCAGTTGCCTTAACATTATTAATTTTATTCATCACACTTATCACTTTCTAATATTTGATCTTACTTAAAACATTTTTTTGTTCTCTAACTAGAATGTAAATTCTATTGGAGAAGGAATGTTTTCTCTCTCTTGTTTATTGATTTGTCTCCAGAACCTGTGCTTTGTCTGCAATGTAATAAGTGCTCAATATTTTTAATAAATGAATAAATTAATGAATCACAGAATGTTCGGTATGTCATGTCTTCACACCTCTATTTTCTTATACCCTTGTAGGTAACCCTCAAACTACTGAAGACATAGTTCCTTGGCTAGAGTTTCTCTCAGTTGGGTTATAACTAAAGTCTTTGAAATGTGAGATGTTTGCAAATAGCATAGGCACTGAAGAACAACACATAGTCAAATTGATCTGGCTCATTTGAGTAGAAAGGTTTTTTTTGTTTCGTTTTATGCATTTCACCTTGTATACTGTAGTTCTTTTTGTCTGATCCCCATAGAAGCTGTTTAATACTAACTAATGTCCTTTATATAAGGACCTACCTAAGTACAAGTTCCCATGTTATACTTAGTTCCTGACAATCATTTCTTATACATAAAAAGTCTGGATATCTTGTATTGATATAAAATAAAACTCATGTTTTTCTTCTTTTCCTTTATCTATTAAGCAACCTCACATTATGCTCAATATCCAATTACAGTTATCTTCGGGTCAGATAGCTTTCTCCCTCTGATTGCCTTAGATTGTTATTATATATCAATAATTCTCATTCTCCACTATGTTTAAAACTACACACTAACTAAAATATTTTATGACCTATGTAGACACTGTTCCCTAATTAAACATTTAATCCACTACCACTTACTCTCCTACTATTTTTTAAAATAAATAATTCTGAATTTTTTGTGTTCTTCTCCATTGTGCATCATACATAATAATGATGTACTAATAAATGAATGAGCGCAGGAGTCTTTGAACAGAGGAGGGGAAACGACTATGATTAAGAGAGGGAATAACTGGATTAAATGAGTTTTTTAAAATAGTCTAATTATCTTAAAGGCCAAAGCAAAAGCAAGTCCAGTAAAGACAAGTTTCCTCCAGTCAGAGATACCTCTCAGACTATCACTGTGTTTTATAAAAACTATTCATTAAAGGTAGTTTAGTAAGGCAATTCTTTTCTCATCCTTATTTTTTTTTTACTTGATATATAATATTTTTTATTATAAAACTATGTTTCAGATTATGGAAAGTTTTAGAAATATATTTACTTTGACTTTTATTTGGGGATAAGTTTTGTCTTTTGCATCAACAGAGCAATCACTCCTGAGTAGATGTGAAACATTTATTGATGGTTGGTGTAAGATATACATCTTTGCTAATGAAGGCAATTAATCTATTACCACAGATGGGTTCACACTAAGTATCTTTCCTGTGCAGACAGCACCTTCTTCTTTCTTGGCACATTTAAATCTTCATGACCTCATTTTTCACCCAGGGATAGTAATTTGTTAGCTACTGACTGCTGTGAGAACCAATCTACCATCCACCCTCTCTATTAGGATTTATGCATGTCTCCTCGCTGCTCACAGAACTGGCACACAAACTGAGGAGCTTGTAGGCGCTACCATCAAACGGTGACCACCTTGACTCTAGATCAACTTTAAAGAGGAGCTGGATTAACAACCTGATTCTTTACCCTTCTGCATATCATCAGGCTGAGGGAACATGATCGTCCTTTCTTTGTGCGTGTGAACTTTCTCATTAAAGAAACTTCGCTAATCCTTTTCCTCAAACTAATGGAGCTTGACTTTTCCAAGGAAAATTGCCACTGATTTCTCAGGAGATGACAACCTTATACATTCCTTTCCCTGCTTGGTTTTCTCTGTCTCTAGTAATTGCAATTCTGATTTATCAATTTCGATACCCAAGCTATTAGCTGACTGAACTCAACTCTCAGGGAAATACATGGGGCAAAGTGAAGTCAGAGTTATTTTTATAATGAAAAATAAAAGTTGCTGGAGCACACTAAATATGCATGCTCCATGTGGGCAACATACCAAAATGAGTCTTTGATAATATTTTAATAGATATGAGGTTTGCCATTCCATTATCATAGTTAAAATTCTTAGCATTTTAATGAATGCTAACAAGTACCAAGTATGAAAAATAAGTAATATGAAAGTGTTCTTAAAATAAAAATGGAGGTTTAATTTTTAAAAATTAATAAATGGAAAGTTACTTATTCAATTACATGGAATACATATGTTATCTTGGTTAAATATCACAGAATTAAAATGAGATTCATGCTTAAGAGAACGGGCTTTCAACAGAGTATTTGGAATCAAATTCTGCCTTTGTGATTCACTAGTGGTGTGGTCATGGACAAATTAATTCATCATCCTGTGCCCTGTTTTTCTTAAATGTCAGATGGGTAAGGTGGAGGACAGCTGAAAGTCCTCCATGTTCCAGAGGCAGAAAACGACCTTGGAAGCCCCAGGTTTGTTTAGCATCTAGCACTTGTGGAAGTCATATGCTGGGATGGATAAGGGAAGCTTAGCACATGCACTGTGTGAGGATGGGTGACACGGCTGATATGTGAATGAAAGGCTTTGAGTTTGTGCTTAATTGTAGAACCACGACATAAGAGATCACCAAATACCTGCACCCAGAAATGGGCAAAAGATGTTTGGCTAATTATTTAGTGAAATTTAAAATACATGTTATCACATCATGAAGCTTAGAGTCACCCATCTTACTAAAAGAATAAAGGTGCCTGCCTAGCACAACTAAAAGACAAAGATAAATGAAACAGGTTTTTAAAAATGGATTGTAAGTTGTGTTCTTAAAAAGAGAGATATGTCATTGATATTGATTACCATATGAGATAACCATGAAATTGGCCAGGATCCCAGGAGTTCCCCCAGGCAGTCCATACACCAAAGGTGGCTTCCCAGAATACAGATCATATTCCCTTTCTCTTACTTTCTGATAACCTGAGAAGTCATGACTGATATCTTGCTTACATTTAATGTAAGATTTTATCTCTTATAAGCTGCATTCTGATGTAGCAAGGATGCAAAAAATTTTTTAAGTATTTATCTTAGAATAAATAATATACAGTATCTGAAAAACTCTTCCTACTAATAATTTTAATAACTAATATCTATTTTGACTAAAATAAATCATTTTGAAATGCTCTTTTAATTAAATATGGCTTATTTACAGGAAATGATCACATATACTAGAGTTCCACAAATATTACTAATATATTATGCAAACTATGAACTCCTCTATTTTTTAATCTAATTTCATCTCTGGGGTCTGCAAATTTACTTTGAGAAAAGAAACAGTTTAAGACACGTACCATATGATTTCATTCATATGTGGAATCTAATGAACAAAATGAACTAACAAACAAAATAGAAATACTCATAGATAGAGACTAGACTGACAGATGGCAGAGGCGAGAGGTCTGGATGAAAAAAGTAAAGGGATTAAGCAAAAAAAATATATTTAAAAAATAATAATAAAAAAAACCTCATAGACACAGACAACAGTATAGTGATTACCAGAGGAAAAGGGGGCTAGGGGAGGTAAAAGAGGGTAAGAAGAAGATATAGGGAGGATAAAGGGTGATGGAAAGAGACCTGACTTGGGGTGGTGAACACACAATACAATATACAGATGATGTGTTATAGAATTATACACCTGAAACCTATATAATTTTATTAACCAATGTCACCCCAATAAATAAAAATTTTAAAGGGGACAATACATTCAATAAACACTGATTTAGATTAAAGTTGTTCTTCACTTTGATTATCAGGATTATTCAATTGGCATGAAATGGGATTAGATGATTTAACTATCAGGAGACAGGCTGTCAGCTATGACTGAAAATCCTAAATTATTATGTGCGATGCATAGTTGAGAAAGATGAAAGAAATACATTACACAGAATGTAAATGGGCATTTCTCATTATTACACACCCTTTAAAATAATATCTATGTATGCTATTACCTTACATGTACAGAATGGTTATAATACAGTTAAATTTTTAATTGTTACTTTATTCAGAACTAGAAAATATCTAAAAATAATGAATTAAAGAAAATTTCCTACCAACAATTGAAAACATACTCAATTTTTTCAGAGATAGTAAGATTTTTGTATGTCTATAAACATTTAAAAATTTTCATTAAATAAATTGTTGCTATGAGTCAAAGACAGCTGCCTCCATTTTTATTTTGCAAACTCTGATTTTTAAAAGGGTACTTTTTTTTAACTTGCTAAATATTCTGACAGGTGTTTTAGAAGCAGATTCTATGTCTCTGTAGTTCCTCTAGTTCCCATAACAGCTCTGAGGAAAAACCCTTCTTCACTATATTCACCATGAGTTAATTACAGTTATTCACTTATGATCAGCACCAGAAGCTGATCATAAGTTAAACAGAGACTCTGCTTCATATGTGAGCAATAAATTAATTTTCTCTTCGTGGCACTGTATTAATGGGGTTAAGTATATTGATAGAAGACCGTGCCATTCAATACAAGTACATTTTCAAGAAAATCACAATGCCAAACACTGCCTAGGAGGACTTTATCTACAAACAGCAGCAAGTGTGACCTGAGTTAGAGATGACATCATTGGGTGTCATGTGGCTCTTTATGCCTTTCAGCCTCAGAAAGGGATAATCTGTGAAATCCATAAGAGCCTGATTTCTGCTGCGATAGTCTTCAGCAGACAGAAGCTGGGGCTAGAGAGAGGCATATCTGTTTGCATAGTGTGTGCGTGCCTTGTAGAATTCTGAGCTTTATTTATTTTTTATTATTGTATTTATTGGATGACAATGGTTAATAAATTTACACAGGTTAATGTGTACAATTCTACAATACATCATCTGTATATTATATTGTGTGTTCACCACCTCAATTGAAGTCTCCCTCCATCACTGCTTTATTTCATTTTATATTTTTTATCAAAAAGTAGATGTAATGATAGGGTGGAGTGAATTGGCTGCTATGGACTAATGGGAGCTTGTTTTCTGCATTAAGATCAAGAACTTTTCTGGACTCTTCTGTTCTTCGAGTAGCCTTGTATTTTGTGTTTTCTTTCAATTTGAAGAAAACTGACAAAAATCAGCAAACTTTATCTCCCAAAGAGCTCTCTTTTTTGTCAATACTTGGAGATGTCTGCTCCAAAATCTTCTTTGAGCTGCCTGAGCATCGTGGTTGATAACTGAAGGTCAAAGTCTCTCCTTTGTAGTGTGTGTTACAGAAATTCTTCAGATAACTTTACTTGCTAACACAGGCGGCCCTTTATGAATTTCTTTCAAAGTCGGGTGGAATAAACAACTGTTTTCCTCTCAAATGCGCGAGTAATATTTCAGCACCATGGAGAAGTCCGGGCAGCATGCTAAGACATGGGACTTTGACAGTGTCAAGCAATCGGACAGTGTAAGTTTTACAAACACCTGTCATCCTTTAGATGCATCACACTTTTACATATGCAGAGAGGAAACTCCGAAGTCTAGCCAAGCCAGATCAAATTCAAGCTACAGAAAGGGAAGGCCTTCATTACATTTTTAAATCAGGATTAACCTTTTAAAGTATTATATTAGAAAATGTTCATATATTAATTTGAAAAATCACTTTCTCATGGCATATGTTGCTATATGTGAATGTTTAGTGCTTTGAATTTTGAGAATCTGTTTTTGTTTTAATTCACCACAAAATAATTTCCTTGCAGTTGGACAAAACAATTGCTTTGGTGATTACCAGGAGAAAAAGGGGGTGGGGGAATGTAGAAAAGGGTCAGGTGGGGATAAATGATGAAGGACACTTGACTTGGTGTGTGAACACACAATACAATACATACAGGATGGGATAAATGTAGGTTTATAGTTGTTCATATGAAAAACAATACAATAAATAATAACACAAGAATAAACTGTGGCCCTGGCCAGTTTGGCTCAGCAGTTGGAGCGCTGGTCTGTGGACCAATGAGTCATGGGTTCGATTCTGATCAAGGGCACGTGCCTCAGTTGCAGTTCATCCCTGGCCCTGGTTGGGTTGTGTGGGAGGCAGCCAGTCGAGGTGTCTCTCTCACATTGATGTTTCTTTCCCCCACCCCTCTCTCTCCCTCCCTCCCACTCTATCTGATGATAAATAGAAAAATACACTCAGGTGAGGATTAAAAAAAAGAAGAATAAACTGTGTTTCATGAACTCACAACTGTAAACCCACTTTTGATCCACCCTGTAGAGATGATGTTTTATAGAATTGTACACTTGAAACATACAATTATATTAAACAATGTTAACCCAATAAATTCAATAAAAGTAAAACAAACGTTTTAAAAAGAGAGAGAAGAGTTTATCTGTGAAGCAAATCTATAACACTACACATTGTGATTCATCATGTCTAAATATGATGAAGCCATAAAATTAGTTCATAAACCAAAAACAAAGGAAAAAATAAGCAAGAAAGAGAATACGTTGAATGTGGAGTGGAATAACAATCTCCAACAATTATGAAGTATTTCCTGCCAAACCAGGAATAAAACCATCTATAAATAAAATATGTCAATGCTGGAAGGGACTTTTTAGTCTATAATGCAATGATGGAGAATTGGCTACTCTTAAGGAAATCAGTTCTTTTATCATTGGTTCAAACTGCACCCTATTAATTCGAGCGATGAGTTAATTATATGTGGTTAATACCATACTGCCCTATGGTGACATTCCCCTACACATAAGAGGTGTGCAGTAACTTACCAGGACTTTCTTTCTAAAAAAAACATTGACAAAGGAACAACAGTTAGAGTAAAGGAACTCTATAGTGAGAAAATATCCAATATTTTAAGAAAAATTGAGCATTTTCTGAGAATTCTCTCAGCTGAATAAAAACAAAAAATTTCATTCCTGTTAACTGGACTTTTGAAGATTATAATTGCCCTGTTAGTTTGAGGACAAAAAATAAGAAACATAAAACATAGGAAATCTGGCCCTGCCAGTGTGGTTCAGTAGTTGAGCATCAACCCATGCACCAAGAGGTCACCGGTTCAATTCCCAGTCAGGGCACATGCCCAGGATGTGGGCCAAGTCCCCAGTGGGAGGCATGCAGGAGGCGGCCAGTCGATGTTCTCTCTCATTGATGTTTCCATTTCTCTCTCCCTCTCCTTTCCTCTCTCTCTCAAATCAATAAAGAAAAAAAAATTTTTTAAATAAAAACAGGAAATTTGTCTTTGAACCATTAACTAATTATGATTTGACATGAGCAAATGGGCTCTCCATGCAACCATTGTTTTTCTAATGAATATAAAATATAGAAATATGACCAAACATACAATTTATTTCATTTTTAAAGTTTTCTCTTTAATGTTATCAACTGATGTTTTACTTAATTTTATCTTTATATATCTTTGAAATTAAAAAAAAAAACTAAACTTCAATGCAAATCACACTCTCACAAACACTCACAAACTAAGAGTTCCCCTTTGAGCTACATCCTCACCACAGGGTTGCCTGGAATCAACACTTGGTTTTGTAAGACTTCTTAATTTTTGCCAATTATAAAAATTGATATTTAATATTTAGTTACAGAAAGTGGCTCTAAGTCTAAACCATTAGTATGTAAGAAACTGTGGTCCATGTCAGTAAAAACTCAGGCCCGTATCAGCAATAATTCCAAGTTGAGATATTTTATTACAAGGTTTTATATCTTGCCAGAGTCTCACGTATCCTTTACTAAATATTGTACCTTAATGTGTCAAAATTTTAAAAAGGAAAACTCAGTAAGAATATGTTCAGGCTAACGTACAAGTGACAGAAAACAGATTGCCCAAATATGACATGCTGAAACAAGATTAATTAGAAATGACCTCGGGTCAAATGAGTGAACGCTGTTGAAAAGGAAAAGGATAAGCAAGTGCAGAAAGGAGCCTGGGCCGGCCGCCTTCGCCTCCTCGGGTTCTCTTCCTACTTCTCTTACTGCTGTGCTTCCTCAGTCTCTTATCCTCCCCCCCTCTTTTTTAATCCATGTTCGAAATGTGAGTCTTCTTTGCAGTTCTGCTAGTAACACTTTTTTCCTTTCATGATACAGTTTACACTTGACCTTGGCAATTTTATCCATGCTCATAGTTTCCTGTATATTTTTACCTCAGAAATAACTTTTAATTCTAAACTATCTCCTTCCCCACTGCTGCTATCTAAATATATGCACTCATCATCACACGCATGGGCTATTGCTTCCTGACTCCAAGCTTTCTCCCTTATCCACCCCCAGATCTGCCATTAAAGTGATTTTGCCACAACATAAATATAAAGATACCATCACCCTGCTTCTTACCAATTAGTGGTTTCCCATTAATTATAGAATGAAGTCCAACTTCCTTAGCAAGGCAGAAAACACCCTTTATAAGCTGGTAACTTCTTACCTCTCCAGCGTCCACTCCCAGCACTTTTTCTCTCAACATCCCTGACCCAGCCTTACTGAATTGCTCTGAGTGGTCCATAGTGCAGTGCGTCTGTAGGATTGGGCTGCAGGGGCAATGCCCACAGATGGAAATGTTTTTTCTTCCTCGTCTGTTTGGCAAACTCCTAGTCATTCGCTGAAACGTCGTTCACGTGGCGCCTCCTCTAGAATGTCTTCCACTCCTCCCTCCAAATGCACAACGTCACAACTGCTCTCTGCTCTTTACTGGTTCCACAACCCGCATCCAGCTTTCCATTATTGCATATTTACCATGGAGTTATAACTATCTGTTTATAAACATGTTTTCCTGTTACAGATTATTAAGGAAAAATGTTACATATTTTACCTTTATGTCTTCAACCTAGAGCCGAGTGCTTACAACACAACAATGCCCCAAATTTGTTTATCTATGGAACAGAGGAACTGGTGCATGCATTTCCAAAAATGGATTTGAAAATAACAGCAGTTTTCCAATGTGAAAAGCATTCTTGAGAACAGGGTCACAGTTTATTTCTTTAAATTTTGAAGCCTCGGGAAGAAATCTTACAGAGTCTGAAGGACAGGATATATTAGTAGCTGACCCTCTCATTTTAAAAGAATGCCAAGTTTCCATAGAGTGGAAAAATACCCTTAAGAATAACTAACTTCCTGTACTGTGGAATGTAGTGAGCTAGTTCCTACCAACTAATCAACATCAATACAGTAAAGGATATGTCAGCACTTTTGTAATGAGGCAGCTGCTCATAAATAGTTACAATGTGATTATATCAGCTCACATTGGAAAAATGTTCAAAACATCCATACAGCCAGTATTAACTTACAACACAGCAATAACTTAAGCATGTGTGTGCATATTAAACACATTCACACATAATTTGTATTAATTAATTTTTGCCTTTCTAGATATGGGATGTGACTCAAGTAGTCCTACTACAATAATTGCTCTTACATTTCCGCAACCCCTAGGTTCATGGAGTTAAAGAGTGATAGCATAAAATATACTACAAAAGGAGAATAAGTGGCACCCGCCTCAGCACCAACACACACCCAGATGAAGGCCCACAGGATGGTCTGTTTGGAAGGATTGCTATAGTTGTGCCTGGCTCTCAACTTTTATGGTCTAACATTTCAATTTGATATCTATGTTCATTTCCACCAAGCTCTCAGGTGTTAAATCAGGCTAATCAAGATGACCAAAGAACAGCACATAAACAAGAATATAAATGTATTGCTAAGTATTTATTTCTCTAGTGGTTTGAGTTCTCATTTTTTCTTTTCAGGACATGGCCTTTCTGAGCTATGGACCTGGCATGTTCAGTTAGAAATCCTAAATTTTCTTGGTTAACTCCTTCCCCACTCCTTCCTTGTATCATAGCAAAGAGACGATAACAAAATAAAACAAAACTCTGAAGTCACATTCTCCTAGCTATAAAAAATGAATGGTGCATTCTGTCCCCCACTCTCTACTTCAACTTCCTCTGTTTTGCCCCGTGCATCTTTCACCTCCATCCTAGGACCCTCCCTCTGCAGGGTGCTATTATCACAGTGCTTCTCCAACACAATCCTTTGGTGTCCTTCAGGGGCCAGACAGTTCCACAAGCAGCTGAAGTTAACACTCGCCACCCATCTTCCCCACACCTGTCCCTGCCATTAGATATGATTCTCCTGCCAGAAACCAAGAATCTGCAAAACTTTTATGACATTTTCTATTGAAAGCAAAGAGTTATACAAATCTTTAATTATTAATAGAAATATGCCTCTGAAAGCCAATGTCTTTTTCCCTTAAATTTCATCAACTGTCTTAGTCTAAGCCCTTTTTTGTTTGCTTGAGATTCTGCAGACGATCTCCCTTCTCTTAATAAGCTTTCTACTCTGCTAGACTACAATATAGTTTAGACTTTTCTTAATCAAAAAACACTACTTCTGAGTCCTGGTTCCCCAAGACTTAGATTTTAATCTCCTTAATTACACAGAGGATTTTCTATTTTTTTCAACCTCACATTTAAAATGTCCCACCACAGGGACTAATCTCCTCTATGTTTTGTTCTTCTTTCTTCCTGATAAATATCTCCCTACAGAAAGAAGACTAGAATGCTGGGCTCAGGCTGGGAGAGTGTTCAGAGCAGTTTACACAACCTGGAACATCTATGAGCAGTCTTTAATGCAGTGTGAGAAAAGGAGGGGTCAGGTGAGAAAGTGAAATAATAAATCTAGCCGACTATCAACTATACCATCAGTTCAAATATATAAGAAAAGAAGGAGGAACCAGTGATGCCTCAGCGAACAGAAGCAGAAAAAACTATACGAAAGGAGAGGTTTGAGGTGTCCTGGAGTAAGCCTCTAGAATTTGAAAAACATATACAGGGTGGGGCAAAAGCAGGTTGCATATATATACACAGTCTGTATTTTATTTCCTTTGGAAAAATGAGGTAAAGGCAAATATTAATATTCAGAGTTTAGAACTCATTAGTTCTGGCTTGAATGATCAAAGTTCATTTTCTAGCAGCCATCATTGCCTAGTCAGAGAAATGTTTTAAAATTTGAACTTGCCTTCCAAAGGAGCTGATTATCTTCTTCAATATGCCAATGTCTTATTAAGAGATAACTATTTTGACCAGCTGGTTTGGCTCAGTGGTTGAGCGTCAACCCATGCACCAAGAGGTCGCCGGTTCAATTCCCAGTCAGGGCACATGCCCAGGTTGTGGGCCCGATCCTTAGTGGGGGGCATGCAGGAGGTGGCTAATCGATGTTCTCTCTCATCGATGTTTCTATCTCTCTTTCCTTTCCTCTCTCTCTAAAATCAATAAAGAGAAAAAAATTTAAAAAAAAAAAGATAACTACTTTTATTATTGTCTACCTCTGGGTCTTTCCATGATGGGAAAAATGGGGATACATCCAACCAAGCCATAATTCTGAGTTTGATTAATATAGAAAACATTACTCATAACTTCGTCCTGGACTATAATGATCTTTCACACTAGGGCCCAAAGTGCAAAATGGTTACGGAAGAAGAAAATCAGATGGTCAATATCATTCTTATTCTTTTTATATTTCTTTCTTTTTCATTCTTAATTTTTTAATATTGCAATTGAATAAAGTTATTTTCACTTTTAAGGACACATTATTAAAGAATACTTAATTGATTGAAAGATTTTAAAACTACTATTAGCAATATTTTTCTTATGTATTTGTTAGTTAGATGATGAACAATTTTCCTGGAGAAAACACAGGGAATCGGTATTTCAACTAGTAAACATTGTAAAACATTAATATGATTCGTGCTGCGGAGGTATTCGTTACATTATTTTTTGCACTTTTCTGTATGCTAAATACTTATTTAACTTTTACAAAAACTTTGGATTTCAAAACACAGCAATATTTGTTATAGATTCAAAGAAAGACTCCCCCAAATGAGTTATAATATGAGTAGCTAGTATCCTGCTTGTGTACCAGTAAAAGGACTGAGGAATAAGAATCCTATGCTTTTCCTTTTCCACTGTAGGGGGGCAAAAATGACTTCCCCAAAATGGTGTGAGCTTCAGGTCTCAAACTGAAGTGGAAAAATAAAGAACAGTTCATGCCTTTTTGCTTCTTGTCTTTCTTCCTGTTCACAGAGAAATTCCTGCTTTCTCAGCTGTGTATTACTTCCAGGGATGGAAGACTTACTTCAAGAAATTCCCTAGGGACCTTTCATTCTTAACTACTAACCTATTTTCTTTTGGCATTTTGTTTATTTAAGAATATATTTATGAATTACCATACTTTAAATCTGTTTAACTAGGCCTTACTTCTTTATTTTTAGTGTTCCCTAATGTATGCCTTATTTATTATCTCTTCACTTATTTAACACGCATTGATTGAACCTCACTGTGCATTAGGCACGAGGCAGGGTCTGCGCAGGTGCAGACGCTCGGGCTGCCTGTCCTTGGAGGACCCAGTGGTTCTTACCCTTGAGCTGTGCTCAGTCTTCAGAGCTTCTGATTTAGTAGGTCTGGGGTCTCAAAATGTGTATTTCTAAAAAGTTGCTAGGGGATTTATGCTATGTTTTCACTTAAATCTTGCCCTTCAATTGTTAGTTTCAACAGCTCTTCCCACTCCCCTTATTTTCAATTACTTAAATAATTACTTAAATACAAAACAGCCATTCGATTTGCTGGACCAACATTACTTTGTATTTTACACTGTTTTAATATCCTATGAAAACTTAAATAATGTTTTTAATTTTTTTTTCTTCCTTAAACTCAAGATTTATTTCTATTTTTAAATTCCTTCCATCATAAGTCTTCTCTCATTTTAAAACAATGTTTTTGGTTTAGTTGTTTTTGTAAATGTGAAATGTTATCTTCTAAATTATCTTAATAGCCTTCATTTTATACTAATTTCTGCTTTAAACTTGGCAAACTTGGCAAAATGCCTTTTTTTTTTACACAGTTTTAATCACCTACTTTTATAAAAATCTTCAAGTGTGAGGGTCCTCAAGTAGAGGAGCTAGACAAACTTTAAAGAGGGGAATACAGAGGCTTTCTCCTGTTTAGTGCCCCCTTCCCACAATGGCCCAAACACCTGCCTTGGGCTTCCACGTTCCAAGTAGAGAAGGCTCTTCAAAGAACCACGGACTCAAAGAAGCAGTCACTTCACCTCAGTGGCATAAAGCCCACCATACAAAACAGCCATTCAATTTGCTGGACCAACATTACTTTATATTTTACACTGTTTTAACATCCCATGAAGTATATGTCCTAATATCTATTATCTTCAAAATAGGCAATCACAGAACCAGAAACAAAATATACTGACTATATCACATGGATCAAAATACACGGTTCATGGAATCTCCAATCCGGAGAGGTTAGTATAATATCCTGACTTAATCCCAGTGAGAAATACTTTGACATTAAAATTCATGGGAGAAGGTAACATAACATTTTCTAAGTGTTTTTTTTTTCTTTATTGATTTGAGAGAGAGAGAAATCGAAAGGGAGAGAGAGATAGAAATGTCAATGAGAGAGGACATCAATTGACGGCCTTCTGCATGTCCCCCACTGGGGATTTGGACCACAACCTGGGCATGCACCCCGACTGGGAATTGAACCGGTGACCTCTTGGTGCATGAGTCGACGCTCATCCACTGAGCCACATGGGCCGGGTGAAGTGTTTTCAACTGTTTTTACATGATGCCTCTCACCAACAAAAATCTAACAATATTTATAATAACAAAATAAACTATAAATGTAAATTTAATTTATTATTGGATCATTACCTTGGTTTCCGCCCCTAAACTGAGCAGTGCTCACTTTTGGAAAAGTGCGTGACATTGCTGCTGAGTTTGCCCTCGCCATTCTGATCCCTCTCTCTGGCCTATGCCAACCACAGAGCTGCCACTTCCTATGGGACGTCAAGGAAAAACTCAACCTCACACGGTGTTTACAAAGTGCTTCGTGTAAATTGGTGTGCAATCGCTTTAGTTAACTGAACATTTTAAGGTCTTTACTGTAAATAGCCCAACTCCAAGCAAGTCTAACTATTTTCATGCTGGCTATTTCTTTTTATAGCTGGTTAATTAAAATATTTTGCTGGAGATGACTTTGAACTACTCATAAAAATCTTTTTCTGGGCTCAGAACAGAAAAGCACATCTGAACAAAAGCCCTAAATGATTCATTCTTTAAGGTCAACATATACTTGCTTTGTATCAACCATTTTGCCATGTGGTTTTTTAAAATTTTTTTTCTTGTTAAATCTGATCAGTTAAGGTTCTTGTTTTATGTTTTTATGAGCTGGTGTGACTAAATTTTATAATATAATCCAACGTAACGCAATGAGTAACTTTCAGAATTTTAATCCAAATCTTTTCCTTGATTCATGACCTGGATTAAAATATATTAAAAAATAAATAAATAAGAACTTAGTTTATATCCGCACCTTCCATTCTTCTCTACCCCCTTGCCCTTCTCTCCGAACAAGTTTGCAAGAGTCTCAGATAAAAACTTAAACTTAAAATTATAAATTTAAATATCAAATTAAAATATTTGTGTCTACTCTTGCCCTGTGCACTGAGTCAAGATCTTTATTTTTTTCCCAATTGTGGTAAACAACAACAAAAAAATAAACACATATAGCATAACATTTACCATCTAGTTAATTTTAAGTGTACAGTTTAGTAGTGTTAACTATAATCACACTGTCGTGAAACAGATCTCTAGAACTTTCCCATCTTGCCAAAACGAAACTCTATACCCATTAAACAACAACCCCCCTTCTCCCTTCCCCCATCCCCTGGTAACAACCATCCCTTTTGGATTCTATGGTCATCTTTATGAGCTCCTCAGAATGCCAATAATATAGCACCACATTCAAACAACCTTTTAAAACAGAACTTTCACCAGTTTAGAAGGGTACAGAGTCCTCCTTTAATCTGAATTTTTACTCATAAGTATTTTCAAAAACATAAACATATTTCTTCATGAAAATTCACTCTACTTTGTATACAAAAGCAACAGTTGCACTGAGGCTAAATTAGCCAAATGAAATGTGTTATGGATAAAGAAAAAATTATGTGCACAGAATTTCTGGCTGCTTTTGAAACAAATTATCTCTGATTTATTTTCTCTTGGCAAACTGGCTTAATTTGACTATAAACAGAAAGTCACCATAGCCGTGACTTCAGAAACTATGTTAACTCAATAACTGTGGCACAGAAATTCAAATTTAGAGTGGTAGTAATTTTACTGAATTAATTCTTTAAAGCAGAAATACTGGCCCCTAAAAATGATCTTTTTAGCATAAGTAATTGTAAGAATGAAATGTCATGCCATAAAATAGGTGTCTTCAGTTTGTGAGAAGACAAGGCTGCTTTCAGAAAATCTTCAAGGATTCGGCAGTTAAACCCATGTCATCTCTCATTTACAAATGCATGCACGTCAGATTTCACATGAGAATTAATATACTGTATAAATGCTTTCACCCAAATGTTCCTGAGTTTTCATCAAACTAAGGTCTATGCCGGTATATAGCATGAATTCATAGTCTCCACCAAAACCAAAATGGCCTTGGAAGATGGAAAAGCAAATGTCAAAGGTCCACGGACTTCTGCCAGGTTTGGTTCCCCTTCTTGAGCTTTGAAGACTAGAAGCAGTTTGAGTTCCAAGGGATAAGTTTCTTTACAAGATTATTCTTTTCAACTTGGCCGAGGTTGAGAAAAGGGTTTATTACTGCCTTGAGGATTAAAATTTTTGCAACTGCCAATACTGGCTTGTTATAACCTTTGAGTAATAAAGCAACAGAACTGCTGTAGAATTAGGGAGAAGAAATGGTATTTCCTGCTTAGCTTCCACAGAGGTGTTGAGTAACACCTGGAATCAACTGATTTAATAAGAGAGGATGACTGCTCTTTATATCTTTACACAGATCATTTAAAATGTTTCAGAAAAGGAAGGGTAGGCAACTCTGTTTTTATTTATTGACACCTGAATTGTTCAATTAGTTGGGGGCATGGCTTCACCACAGACTCTCCAATTCCTGACATCCCTCCCACTGCCATTGAGAGAATACGCTTGCGATGCTTCCTAACTTATTGCTATGGACTGAATTGTGTCCCCTCTACCAATTTCATATGTTGACTCCCTAATCTCCAGTGTGACTGCACAGTCATGAGTCTCATGATGATGGGGACACAATCTGATAAATGTGTTGTTAGGTGATTTTGTCACTGTGCAAACACTTAGCTGTCCACGTGATTAAATCAGGCACCAGAGAAATGATGCAAACAAGAGACACAGTCAACATGAGATGTACGATGCTGCAGCCACTGTCACACAGCATTTCGTTACACAGCAAACTTTTTTTTTAAGTGGAACGAGTATACTCTATATAATGACAAAAGTAGAGTATAGTAAATACTATAGTAACATAGTCATTTGTCATCATCATCAACCATTAAGTACTGTACATAATTGCACGTGCTACACTTTTAGCACACACAGGCAGCACAGTGGGTTTGTTTATGCCGGCATTGCCTCCTTGAACAAGTGAATAATGTGTTGCACCTAGAAAGTTACTGCAGCTACAACATCACTGGGTGATAGGAACTGTTCGGCTTTATTATAATCTTATGGGACCGCTGTCATATATTTGGTCCACAGTTGATCAAAATGTCATTATTCGGTACTTGACTATATTTGGAGATGAGGCCTTTAAGGAGCCAATTAAGATTAAATGAGGCCATAGGGTAGAGCCCTAATCTGTTAGGACTGATGTCCTTATAAGAACAGGAAGAGTCTGGCTGGTGTGGTTCAGTGGTTAAGCATTGACCCATGCACTAAGAGGTCACTGCTTCGATTCCCAGTCAGGGCACATGCCCAGGTTGTGGGACCGATCCCCAGTGAGGGGCATGCAAGAGGCGGCCAATTGATGTTCTCTCTTATCGATGTTTCTATCTCTCTCTCCCTCTCCCTTTTTCTATCTCTAAAAAAAAAAATCAATAAAGGAACAAAAAAAAGAACAGGAAGAGACAACAGAGATCTCTCTCTCTGCACTACACAGAGAGGCCAGGTAAGAACCAGCAAGAAAAAAGCCACCTACAAACCAGAAAGAAAGCCTCACCAGAAACCAAACTCTGCGGTCACCTTGACCTTGAACTCCAAGCCTCCACACTGTGAGAAAATAAATGTTTGTTGCTTAAGCCCCCAGTCTGTGCTGTGCTGTTGTGGCAGGCCGAGCAAACTAATCCACCCTTACCAGCTCTCTTCACTGAGTTAACGGCTGTTACCTGCCTGGCCCCTTAGCATGAGTTCGTTTAAGATGCTTCGTTGCTCTGCCATAGAGAAGATACCCTGAGTTATACTACTTTTAATATTCCCATTTTAACCTATAGTTCATCAGATTATAATGAATTTATGGAGGGTCAAGATGTAGATTTATTAGAAAATAATAGTATGAGATTGTACTATAAAATCTTAAGCAATATATTTAAGAAGTTATTCCCTGAAGAGAAAAACATTGGAAAAAATAGTATTATTGTATTTGTGGAAAAGTGTGCCCACAGGTATGTGAAATATCTAGGAAGATGTTCTTCACAATAATTAAGCCAGAAATAGTGGTTTAAACTTTCCTAAAAAGTTGGAATTTTGTCCGGTCTGTGTGGCTCAGTGGTTGAGCATCAACCCATGCACCAGGAGGTCACCGGTTTGATTCCCGGTCAGGGCACATGCCCAGGTTATGGGTCTGATCCCCAGTGGGGGGGCATGCAGGAGGCAGCCAATCGATGTTCTCTCTTATTAATGTTTCTGTCTCTCTCTCCCTCTCACTTCCTCTCTCTAAAATCAATAAAGGAAAAAAAATTTTTTTAAGTTGGAATTATTTACAAAGAGCAAGCACTATTTTTATATAATCAGTATGTTATAATAATAAACATGTAATATATATAGAAAGAATAAAGAAAATGGAAAATAGATCAACTATATTTCCAATTAGAATTTAATACTCATGCCCTGGCCAGTTTGGCTCAGTGGTAAAAGCGTCAGTCCACAGACCAGAGAGTCCTGGGTTTGGTTCCCACTAAGGGCACATACCTCGGTTACAGTTTGTCCCTGGCCCCAGTAGGGGCCGTGTGGGTGGCAGCCAGTCAATGTGTCTCTCTCACGTGGATGTTTCTCTCTCTCGTCCCCCCTCTCTCCCTCTCACTCTATCTGAAGGTACAAAAATGTTCTCGGGTGAGGATAAAAAAAAAAAAAATTAAAAAAAAAGAATATAATACTCATGAGGGCACAAACTATTTATGACCTGTTTACCACTGTATCCCCAGGGCCTTCACATTGTAGATGCTCAACAAATACTTGTGAAGAGAACACATGGATAGCCCAGACCAGCGCAGTGCAAAGGAAGTACAGTAGACCAAGTCCAAGAGATGGGGTTCCATTCCCAATTCCTCCAGTATCTCTGTAGTGCTATGTAACTCCCTAAACCTAGCCCAGACCTATTTTTATTTTAAATTAGTCAAATAAAATGATTAAATTCATATTTTTCCTACGGACATAAACACTCTTAAGATCCCAGGACAGAGATTGATTAAAAAACTTGTGCACGATCCTGTTCTAACAAACAGCAGGCTTGGTCCCTCACCCGTGGGAAATAGTTCTCTGAGCCAGGGCACTAACTTCTCTATCACCTATCCTTTAAATATATGTAATGGAAAAAAGGTGAAAATGAATTGATGTAATATGGGTTTGTACATAGGAACCAAATGTCCCGATATATCAGTAAAAAAACAATTTTCAGTATGATGTCATTTTTTTAAATCTTTAAGAAGTTTTGCCTTTAACTAAATGTCTAAGGAAAACTTACAATTAAATGAATGTCTTGTTACTGGACTCTGATTTTGAAACACATTTTGAGAAAATGATTAAAAGTAATTTTTTAATACTAAAGGCACAGTGATGAATAACTGCTTCAGTGCATTCCATATAGTCTTAAAGACAGAAATACTTAAAAAAATAACTAATTATATTGAATAACTAGTGATAGTACCTTATGTCATGAACCTTAGACATTCAAAAATGTTGTAATGTCTGAACAAATGTTTAATAGGAAATGGGATCTTCAAAATGTAGAGGTAATTAGAAAATGATGGAAATATTTTTTAAAAATGCAAAACACAGGCATTTCTAAGCATGTAAATCTATATGAAACATTCACATTACATTTCATATTAAAATAACTTGATATAAACTACATGTGACATATGGGCTCCTCTGTATCTGGAAATACATGCAGGTCCTTGAGCAAATGGAAGACAAGGGAAGAGATAAGAGGAGCTTTTCAGTGGACAAAGATAGAATCCCTTCCAAAAATTAATTTAAAATCTATGTATGACACTGTATCACACACAGGAAGCATAAAAAGCTTGCAGGTCAAGATAATAAGAAGTAAAACTAATAGAATTGCATACTATACACTGCATACAACCTGATATAAATTTAGATTTTGATAATATCCCCTATTTCAAAACTTTTACAACAACAAAGTTGTCTTTAATAACTAGCCTTATCTGCCTTATTTTAATCTCTACAGAAATAGAAAGTATATTAGGTAAAAATCTTATGAGAATTTGAAAAATAAAGAAGAAATATAAATTCATGACAGAAAAATCGCAATACAAAATACATTATGAACAAGTATAGAATAGGGGTTAGCATAAAAAAGAAAAGACTCAAGAATTATATGAAGACCTCAATTTTTCAAATAAATTATTCAAAAAGAAGAATTAAAAGAAGTATTTATGTTCACTGAAGACAGTAGGTCAAACAGCCAGTTTCGATCATATGTAGTTTCCTGAGAATGGGTCATGTTATATTTATCTATACATTTTTCCTTCTTAATGGCTAGAAATCAAATTAATGTAACACATTATTAATGCAACTGAGTGTAGAGTGTAATGTATGTTCTCTTTTTCTTGTCTGAGTTGCTCAATTCTGAGTTAACTTGATCTCATCACCTGCCTTGCCAAAACACAAAAGAAAACATCACAACTTATAATCATGTCAAATTCCACCGTAGTAAGATTCTATGCTACACTCTGAGTTTGTGGCCACTGTGATCACTGGAGGAGGAGCAATGGCATATTCTGAAATAGTTGAACAATTCAGGCTTCTTCTTCATCAGAGCTAAAAGGAGGAAGCCAATAGGTCTTGTGGGGGGCGGGGGTAGGGAGGTATATCGGATGCAAATCTCTGGTGGATACCTCACTCTAGCTCAATTATTAATCAGACTCTTTTCTTTTCCATATTGCTAAGAACCACAGATGGTAGAACTTTGGATTTTTTCCCAGAAATGACTCTGAAAGCAAAGGCAAAAGAAGCAACTGTGGTTTTGTTCTACTTAAGCATGACCCCATCTCAATTTTAGTAAATATACTGAAGTGATGAGCCAAATCAGAAAATCTTGTGCTATTTAAAGTTTGGCCAATAACTCACAAATGCCTGATGAAGGATTTTTCTTACGGAAACTGGCTACCGTCCATAATGCAGAGGAAATTGTTGGAGAGGCTATGCTTCCCTTCCGACCCTAACAATAATGGTTAAAAAGATAAGGAGAGTTTCAGAAATGTTGTGATGTGGCAAGAAAGCCACCCAGCAGGTGTACTGCATCTACAAAATTGTTTTTTCTCTAGTTAGGACCAAATCTTATCATCTTTTAGCTGTATTAGTAGTGCTATGCCAACTTGAAAAACAGAATGGCAATTTGTGTACATGTACTCCCATCCTGCATAAACATTGATTCCAGGGTTAGAAGTAGTAATGGTGGAACATACAGATCCCTTTTCCTTGACAATATTTCAATAAAACCTTTTATGTCTAGTCAGTTATCGCTCACAAATTGTGAAAGGGATGTCTCAAGGCATCACACTAAAAGGGCCACCTTTCTAGTGCCTTTTCCCCTGGAAAAAGATACTTGAATGTCACTGTGCTGTGCAATCATAGTATAGAGAGAAAGTACCTTAATAAGCCAGCCAGACTGATTCTAGGATGGGTATTTATTGAAAAAAGCTGGTTAAGGTTAGATTTTGTCTACTGATTTTACAAGATTCCAAGATTTTTATTTCCATGGGAGAGAAGGGAGGACTTACATGCATAATAAAAATGTTTTTATATATATCCTGTGAAGCAAATGCTATTGGTACTCATAGATCCTGACCTACACCCCAAATGTCACACAGAAACAACCTCTTGTTCTCTGGATTCAGTAGCATTTCTATGGGCCAGACATACCAAAAAGTTATACCCCGAAATAGCCCTCAGACAGCGAGGAAGGGAAGTCTTGACTGTAAGTCAGTCATCCTTCACTGGGACAACTCTGCGGTGGTGTCTACATACTCTGCCAGAGATTTCAGAGGAGACTGGCCGAGCTGCCCCCTCAGTGACACACTGTATTCGTTCTGCTGTCACTGCCTCATGGTGCTTCCTGAGAGCTCCTCCCAATAAATGACTTATGTCGGGATCACTGTATCAGGGTCTGATACATGTTATGCATGGCTGATAATCTCATGGTATTTCCAAGGTAATATTCTGGGACAGTATTGCTAACATTAAGAAATCTGTGGGAAATTTTCTTTTTAAATCTTAATTGTTCAGACAAAAACTTACTTGAGATACACACTGCTGTCTTCTTTGGCCCTGGCTTAACTAAAGATAAGGGTTACCTGAAAAGTAAAACTTTGTGTTTGAGGACAAGATTTAGCCGTCCATCATTCCTTCTTGTGAGGTCCAAATCTTGCTTTTTAAAAATATTTTGTCCTAGTTGTTTCTCCACTTGAACCTTTACACATTGACAGAAAAGGACAAGGAAGAAACAGTAGGAATGGGAGTCTGCACAGATAGGGAGATTCCAATGAACACTGGAAAATATGAGCAACATACTACCACTAACAGTGAAGATGTGAGGTATCAAAGATAAAATTTGCAAGTACTCTTAATTCATGGAAAAGAAGAAGCTCAATATCAGGGGCATCAATACAAATACAACAGAAACAGTAGGTAATAAAGAAGAAAGCACAGAGTCAGCAACACAAATTCCCTTAAATTCTGGGTCTGTGTTTGGGTCCTCGTGATTTAATCCCATAATTACATTACATAGCTTACAAGTTTGACATTACAGAGATTTTGCTAAAACTTATAATGCAAGTGTAGATTTGCAATTAAAAGATGCAGAAATTAGGCCAGACCCTGAAATGATAGTTTATTTCTCCATAGCTGTTGAGCAAATTCTTTCCTATGATGTCCTACAGAACAGAATAACAGTATTAGCAATCAAAACTTGATCTCATCCCCTGCCTTGACAAATATCTTTATATTTCTTGCATTTCTATAAAACTGGCTAGCAGAGAAGGAACACAAAATTTAATCATAAAATGCAAAACCTGAAACATTTTTAAACCTAAAAGAGAAAAATATTTGATAATCCCCAAATCAATGTCCAACTTTGCAAAATTCTACTTTCCTCACATATTACACTGAACACATCCTCATCTCCATAATTAAGTTGCAAGGCACCTGCTGATACTGTACTTGCCATAACATGCCCAGGAAGAAAAAACTGTACAGAGTATCAGTGGTTGTAGTAGTTGTTGAACCATCTGTGCTTGCAAATGGTGTAAAAAGTCAGACTGCTCACTACACAGATGGTTGCTTCATTTCAGGAAAAGCAATTTCTTAATGGATATTCTTGATCTCCACTTCCACCTATTGGAAATTCTCACAATCCCTAACAATACTAAAAATTGAAAATTATAAGGAATGTTTTTAAAAAATAAACAATACGGCACTTTTAACATTATTTCGTATTTCCGAACATATCAAACACCCATTTAGAGAGCTGAGGATTTTCTTATTTCATAAAATTAGTTGCAGCGGTTGAGACATCTTGAAAGAGACATCTCTCACTCTGCATTCTCACAGGTACCTATGTTTATTATAGGTTCTCTACCAGCTTCTGCAAGATATCTTGCAACATATTCAGGGTGGTTAAGGTTGCTTAATGTAGACTTTCCATTTTTGCCTGATTTCTGAGATTTCAGCAATCCCCTCCCCCATGCTTAAAGCCCTTCCTCAGTACCTTATCCACTACTAGGTTTTAAGAAATTGAAAACCTATAACATTTTATCCAAAGTTAGAATAAGCTAAATTGAATCTCCCATAATAGCTCTGATTTTGCAGTGATAGGAGCCAGATGATTCTGATGATCCGTCATTTTGATCTGACAAACATGATTATCATATTTCTTAGTTTAAAATTTTATTTATTTTACAATTATTCCTAGAATAACGATAAAAACTTTTTGACGTGGCTTTTTTTAATCCTTGAAAGTATTACAGATGCCCCTCCTTTTCTCCCCCATTGAAATCTTCCTCCCCACTTCCACCCCACTTCTGCTTTCCCCAAATGAATGTCTGTGTCATATGACTTCTTTATCTCTTCCCACCCCATCCCCTTCCCTCTGAGATTTGTCAGTCTGTTCCCTACTTCCATAACTCTGGATCTATTTTGATCAACAGCTTATTTTGTTCATGATATTCCATAAATAAGTGAGATAGTGTGGTACTTGTCTTTCTCTGAATGGTTTATTTCAAATGCTCAGCATAATACTCTCCAGATCCCTCCATGTAGTCTCAAAGGGTAAGAGATCTCTCTTTCTTATAATTGCATAGTATTTCATTGTGTAAATGTACAACAGCTTTTTTTTTTTTAAATCCTCACCTGAGGATATTTTTTCCATTTATTTTCAGACAGAATGGAGAGGGGTAGAGAGAGAGGGAGAGAAACACTGATGTGAGAGACACACATTGATTGGTTGCCCCCCACACGACTCCGACCAGGGCCAGGGACCAAACCACAACCGAGGTGCATGCCTTTGACCAAAATCGAACCCGGGACTGTTTGGTCCGTGGGACGACACTCTAACCACTGAGCAAAACCGGCCAGGGCTGTACCACAGCTTTTTTATCCACTCATCTACTGATGGACACTTGGGCTGTTTCCAGATCTTAGCTATTATAAATAGTGCTGCTATGAACATAGGGGTGCATGTATTCTTTCTGATTGGTGTTTCTGGCTTCTTAGGATACATTCCTAGAAGTGGAATCACTGGGTCAAATGGAAATTCCGTTTTTAATTTTTCGAGGAAACACCATAGTGTTTTCCATAGTGGCGTTCCTGACATGGCTCTTGATATGCTTCTTCCTTCTGCCACCATGGGACTTACTCTCCATCATCCTTTAGTACTCAGCTCAAATAGCTCCTGTTACAACAATCTTAAATGGATCAGACGTCCTGGCTATTATGATCTCACCTTCGGGCCCTCTATTTCTTCCCTGCTCTCATATCCAAAATATGTGTGATGCTTTTGCCTCTAACTTTAAAATATATCCAAAACATATCCATCCATTTTTCTATCTCCATCCTCCTCCAAGCCACCATCACTTCTCACTAGGATTACCCTAATCTTCTCTGTTTCTTCTTTTTGCAATTCATTCTTCTATAATCCATCCTCCACATAGCAGGCTGTGAGCTTTAAAATGCATAAAGATCAGACCATTTTGCCAAGTATCACCTTACAATGAATTCCTATTGAACTTAGAACAAAAGAAATAAAAAACAAGCTCTATCATATGTACCTACTCTAGCTCTCACCTACCTCTCACCTATTCACTTTGTTTTCATCACATATTCCTATTTTTGTCACCTTATTCCTATTTTCTAAGCACTCTAAAAACTTTTTTTTCCCCATAATGACTTCCCCTTAATATTCCTCTGACTAAAATTATATCTACCCAAATCTTCGGTTGGCTTATGTTATTCAGGTCTTAGTTTAAATGTTACTTCTCCAAAAAGGTATCAGATTTCCCTATCTACTTCAGCCACTCAGTATTGCTCAAGCACTTGGCATATATTACTTACATTACTTTATAATGTTTGACATAAAAAAATATCATTCATTGAATAATTATCCATAGTGACCTTGCTAATGTTGTCATCAGCCTCAGGTCGAATCTTGGCACACAGTTTAGCTTTGGCACATGGTAGCTGTCAGTAAGTATTTGTTGAATGAATAAATCAATAATTTTATGAATGAATGACATTTATTACAATACTATACTGATATATATGTATATATATATATGTGTGTGTGTGTACATATATGTATATATGTTTAACATAATGACTAACCATATAGGCACTCAATAAATATATTTGAATGAAAATATCTGATTTTACTGAGTTTTTTATGTTTCTGCAAGGATTATAGAGCTTATTTCCCCTTTATCTATAGAAGAAGATTAAATATGTCTCTTTTGTATGTCAATATATAGTATGGAGAGAAACAAATGTCAGAAGGAGATGGCCTGATGAGTGGTCCATGCCCACCACAGAGTTTATGCTGATCAAGAAAGTGTTGCTAGTAAAGGCCGGCCTGAACTTATATAAAATATTTTACACAAATGCTGAACAAAAAGATATTGGTCTAAGAAAATGAGAGAATGTAACTGTTATCTATAATAGAGAATTTAGAAATATTATTGAAGTGAACAACTCTAAAGGACTAAATTATATAACAAAACAGTTATCACTGAAGAGTAAGTTGGTGAGCCAGAAGAGACAGTCGAAGAATTTTAGTAAAGATAAAATTTTGAGAGCATAAAGTTCAGTATGATATCATTTAAAAATTTTTTTTTCTTTATAGATTTGAGAAAGAGAAGAAGGGAGATGGAAAGAGAGATAGGAACATCAATGAGAGAGAACATCAATTGGCTGCCTCCTGCATGCCCCCCACTGGAGATCAGACCCACAAACTGGGCATGTGCCCTGACCAGGAATCGAACCAGTGACCTCTTGGTGCACAGGTTGACACTCAACCACTGCATATTTTTTTTTAATTACAAATAAATTATAGTAAATGCCAACCTAAGCATTACTCAATAAAATCACAGTAAGTATAGAAGGAGGTGGGGGAAAAGCAATGGCTGAAATTTACATTTTCAATCCACAACAGTGGTCCTTCCTGACGAGAAGCATGAGTTTGGATAATGGTCAAAAAACAGAGGTCAGAAGTAACTGGATTATTTTAATGCTGCACATGAAAATTTATTCGTATAGTAATTGTACAACTTTAAAAATAAAATGTTGAGAGGGATGTGTGTGTTCAGGCCTACAAATCTGGCAAGGGAATACTTGAAAAAATGTGTAAATTGAAACTGACACCACCATAACTATTTTTCCTTTTTGTCAGAATATATAAGATTTATAGATTTTGACCCTTGCTTTTAATCAAAGGAAGTCAAAGTCAGTATAGCATTTTCTTTTAAGATTGAGCACACATTACAACAGAAAAAAATGTATAATATATATAAAGCTCATGAGTAAAGTTCTACTCTCTAGAAACTTTTCTGTAATTCTTTTGGTAGGTCATCCTCCCTAATCTATTTAGAAGGGTATGCCTACTTTGTTTCATGGCAACTGGGACTCTGTCCCTGTGAGGATTTAATAGATTTAGACCATCGGGAAGTTGTAAGTAGAGACTGTTGTTGGCCACTATCTTTGCTCTAGAGAAGGTTTATAATACGAGGTCAGGACATTTCCATCATTTGCTGAGTCATTAGATTGTTCTCTCAAGTATATGGTCCATGGGGAAAAACTCTCTGTTTCTACTCCATTATCTCCTCAGTCCAGGAGATAAAGGTTTCGGTCAACAGCAGATGAGGATACTCAATTAAAGATTTCGTTACAAAGCCAGGTTACAGAAAGAGGCTCGAGTGCTACTAGTTTAGTAGGTCCATTTTCATGGAGGCAGCAGCAAATGCAAATTCTTCCTGAAGGAAAGCATCCTCAGTTTACATACAGAGAATTCCCAAAATTTAAGGAAGAAAAATCAGAGTAAATTGAAAGCAGACTCAATACTTTTATATTATAGAAAAGATTAAAAATATAGACAAGCAAAAAAAAAATAATAATATATATATATATATATAAAACTTACTGTTAATTCCACTATCCAGAGATAATTCACACCTACATTTGGGGTTTATATATTTACTATTTTTCTATAAGTATGTGTATGTATATTTTTTATTTACAAATGTGGACATACACTTCCTAAATTTTAATCTGTTGTATGTAATAATAAATCATTAAAATATATTTTCCAAAAAATCTTTTTAAGCTTTGTCCTTTTTTTAAAATTGAGATAAAATGTATATACATTATAATACATAAAGCTCAAGTGTTTGGTTTGATGACTTCCTGCAATTACATGTGGCCAACCTCAGAGTAAGTTATATAAGATTTCCATCTCCCCAGAAAGTTTCCTCATGCCTTTCTCCATTCAACCCAAACCCAACCAGAGGCAAGCACTCTCTGATTTCTACTATTATGTTAATTTTGTTTATAATTGGACTTCAAGTAAATGAGATCACACAGCATGTTTTCTTTTGCTCAACATAATATTTGTTGAGATTCATGTATGTTTCTTGAGTGTGTTAGTAGCTCATTCCTTTTCCATTTTGGAATATTTCCTTGTTTGACTATAGCATGATTTGTTCATCCATTTTAGTTTTGGGGTGTTTTTTATTGATTTTAGAGAGAGAGGAAGGGAGAGAAAGATGGAAACGTCGATGAGAAAGAACATCAAGTGACCACCTCCTGCATAACCCCCACTGGGAATTTGGCCCACAACCTGGGCATGTGCCCTGACTGGGAATCAAATCAGTGACCTCTTGGTCTATGGGATGATGCTCAACTACTGAGCCACACCGAGCAGGTCATCCATTTTATTTTTAGTGGATATTTCTATGATCTTCAATATTGAAAATTTATGAATAGAGCTTGTATAAATATTCTTATACAAGTCACTTTGTGGACTTAAGTTTTCATGTCTCTTATGTAATTACCTAGGAATGGAACTTCTGGGTCATAGGATAGATGTACAATTAACTTTATAAGAAACAAACAGTTTTGCAAATAGATTGTGCCATTTTATATTTCCATCAACCATGTATGAGAATTCTCAGTTGCTCCAAAATATTGCCAATATTTGGTATTGTCAATGAATAATCCCTGTGGTATCATCACTTTTTAAAATTTATTCACTATATTGGCTATAAATTATATTTTACTGCAGTTCTAGTTTGCATTATCCTGAAGACTAAGAATATTCAACATGCTAAAAGTCACTTATTGACTATTTTTATATTTTCTTTGTTTCATGTCCAAAATGTTTTATCTATTTTTTTAATCCTCATCTGAGGATACTTTTTCATTGATTTTCAGATAGAGTTGGAGGGAGGGAGGAGGAGAGGAGAGGAGAGGAGAGGAGAGGAGAGGAGAGGAGAGGAGAGGAGAGGAGAGGAGAGGAGAGGAGAGGAGAGGAGAGGAGAGGAGAGGAGAGGAGAGAGAGAGAGACATCTATGTGAGAGAGATACATTGACTGGCTGTCTCCCACACGACCCCAACCAGGGCCGGGACTGAACTGCAACCAAGGTACACACCCTCGACCACAATCGAACCCCTGACTCTTTGGTCCGTAGGCCAACACTCTAACCACTGAGCCAAACAGGCCAGGGCTGTCCTGGTGTAATTTCTAAAAGACTTTCCCATTGAATTAACTTAGCATATTTATCAAAAATTATTTTACATTTACAAAAATTATCGTGGTTGTCAGGATTCTTTACTATATTTTATTGATATACTCATCAGTACTTACATCAATTTCACATTGTCCTAATTACTTCACATTTATTATATGTCTCAGAATCAAACAATATAAATTCTCCAAATTTTTTCTTCTTATTTATCTTTATTTGAGCTGCTATAATAGAATACTGTAGAATGGGTGGTTAAAACAGCAAACGTTTATTTCTCCGAGTTCCAGAGGCTGGTAGTCTGAGATCAAAGTGACAGTATAGTCAAGTTCTTGATGAGGATCTCCCCTAGTTTACAGACAGCTGCCTTCTCTTTGTGTCCCCATATGGCAGAGAGAAAAGAGAGTTGTGTTTCTTCCTCTTTCTGTAATTGCAAGGGCTAGACCCTAATTACCTCCCCAAAACCCCATCTCCAAATACTATCTCATTGGAGACTAGGATTTCACCATGTGAATTTTTGGGGAGGGGGTGGGGGATGCAAACATTTAGTTTACAACAGTATTCAAGACTGTTTTGGCTCCTCTAAATCTTTTTAATTTTGACACAAATTTCAGAATCAGCTTATCAATTTCTTAAAAAACTTATTCATTATTAATTAGGATTTTTGTCAATCTATAATTTAGAAAGAACTGACTTCAAGATAATATTGAGTCTTTCAGTCAATAAAAATTGTCTATTTCCTCATTTGTTTATATTTTTATTTCCTTTCTGTATGGTTTTGTCATTTTCGATGTAGATGTGTTCACAAATTTTATTAGATATATTACTGCTTAATATATTGATATTCTGATACTATGATAAAGGTATTTTTCTATTTCAATGTCTGATATTTCATTGCTAGTATAGAAAAATGCAATTTATTCTGCATTCTGCAACCTTGCTCAATTTAACTATTAACTCTAGTGTTAATTTCTAGATATACAACAGTTTCATTTATAGATAACAAGTTTTACTTCTCCCTTCATAATCATTTTGGATTTTATTCTTATATTTTATCTCTCATATATATATATATATGAGAGAGAGAAGCAGAACAAAGGAAAAAAGAAACAGAAAGACAAAAACAGAGATAGATATATCTATATATTGATATCCATATCTATGTATGGTATTTAGGTTTTCTAATTATTATTCCATTTTAAGTTCTTATTCCATTGATACTAATAATCCCTTAGAAAAACTAATCAAAACAAAGAAAGAAGCTGTTGGGGATGGGGCAACAAATACTTTTGCTATAAGGACTCAGGCAAGGATGGCTTCTGGAGAGGTAGAAGAAAAGTATGTCTGCCTCTGGGGAAAGTATAGGGCAACCACTCATGTCCTAGCACTAGCAATACTATCTTGATGCTTGATGTGGAATAGACCCCAAAACGTTCTGGTTCTGGTAGAGGGTCAGGAAAGCATCCTGGGCATAGGATCCTATACTGATTGCAAGTGGAGGTTTATAACCTCAGGACAAGAGTTAATAAATTCCCTCCGGCCCAAGACATAAGGAATAATGACAGTTTCCTAAAAGGCATCATCCTGATGCCCAGGAGCATAAGGTTTGTCCAAGGTTTATGTGCACAAGGACAACAGAGATCTGCCTCTGCCTTTATCATCAGCCTGGGAGTACGTAACAAGCAGAAGTAGTCCACTGTTGGGGAGCAGAAAGAGCATGGACAGAGACTCTGTAGAACAAGTGAGGATGGAGAACAGAAAGCTTAGGGAGGAGTAAAAACACTGAGAAAACCCCTCTAGTTCCCCAGCTTCTATATTAAAGCAAAAGGTATCTAGAGTCCTCTCCTAGATGATTATGAAGAACACAGTTGCAAGAAGATAATACCAGCAATAAAATCCAAACACAGATCAATTCCTGAATAGATTGAATCGATCACGTATACTCAGGCCCGAGCGAAAAAGCGGCATGAGCATTTCCTGGGGAAAGTAGAATTTATCTGTCTCTACTGTTATTCTATACAAAATTGTTGTTATTCAGTTAAAAGTTACAAGACACGTTTAAAAAAAGGGGAGAGGGTAATAACCCATTTTTAACAGATAAAGCAGTAAACAGAAGCAGGCTCAGAAGTGATCCAGATACTGTAGCCACCAAACAGGAAATGAAAACCAATTATAATTAATATTAGGGGGACCGGAAAGTAATGTCATTTCTGCGCATCTCAATATTCAGTTGTCATTTATCAGCTCATTGTGTACTTCAAAATCATACCAAAGACATTTTAAGGTTAGAGTGACTTGTTTACTCGTAAATAATTAAATCTTAATTTTGTTTTTTGCAATTTATAGTGAAATGGCCAGCCAAATACCAGAAGAGGTACATATCCGGCATTGTATGCTTTTTGAGTTTCACAAGGGTAGTAACGCAACAGTTGCTACCAAAAACATTTGCGATGTTTATCCAAGTGCATTAGACGTTCGTAAATGCCAAAGGTGGTTTTCTGAGTTCAAATCCGGTAATTTTGATCTTTCTGACTCGTATCGATCAGGAAGACCAACAACTTTAGACAATGATATGTTAAGGGTGGAAGTGGAAGCAAATCCATGTTAGACAATCAAGGAACTGTCAAACACTCTTAACCAACCTTGGTCGACCATCCAAGAACATATGCAGCAGATTGGTACAGTAAGCAGAGCAGGTGTTTGGGTCCCACATAATCTGTCCAAAGAAAACAAAGCTCACCGGTCCACCACATGCAACTTATTGCTTCAGGGGCACAATACAGAAGCGTTTTTTGATCGCTTGATCACTGGACATGAAAAATGGGTCCTCTATGATAATCCAAAATGCAAAAGGCAGTGGCTCTCTCCGAATGAATCGCCACGAAGTACAGCTAAGCCAGGTTTACACCCCAAAACGGCACTTTTGTGTGTTTGGTGGAGTATTCGCGGGGTCATTCATTTTGAAGTGCTGAAACCTGGACAAACTGAATGCAGACCTTTACTGTGAACAATTGGATTGAGTAAATCAATCTTTAATTGAAAAGTGCCCAGCGATTGTCACCAGAACAGGCGTTATTCTGTAACACGATAATGAAAGACCGCACTGGGCAAGACGAACCCTGGAAAAAATTAATGAATTGCGGTGGGAGGTATTGCCTCACCCACCACACTCACCCAATATTGCGCCATCGGATTTCCATTTATTCCGATCGCTACAACATTTTCTAAGTGGCAAAAAATTTGACAATTTGGATGATGTCCAAAATGCCATCTCCAGATATTTTGCTCAAAAACCAATTGATTTTTATCGATCTGGCATTGAAAATTTGCACACTAGATGGCAAAAGGTTGTTGATAATGCGGGTGATTACATCATTGATTAAAAATAAAATCTTGTTAAAAAATGTATCTGTTTGAATTAATGTCGTAAAAACACGACATTACTTTCAGGTCCCCCTAATATATGAAAGATTTAAGTGGAAAAGTTTGATTAACATACATTAACAAGTAGGGAATTTTAATGAAGTGATGTATCTATAAGAAAAAATCAATTGGGAATGTTAGAAATAAAATATCAGTGATAACTCTTTTGATGAATTCAGCAGTCAGTTGAATTCATCCAAATTTAAGCATAAAGAGGAAAATGATTTTTAAAAAATAAAAGAAAGCATCCAGGAAACTGAAAAATTAATCAAATGAGCTAAATCCCATGTAATTAAAGTTCTAGAATTAGACGAGGGAGAAAAAGGGACAGAAGAAATATTTGAAAACATAATAGCTGAGAACTTTCTAAAAACAAAGACAACAAAATATAGATGACGGTAGCACAGAGAAACCCTAGTAGTATAGCAACAACAACTAAAGCATATATCATAATCAAAATTTTTCACTAAAAGCAAAACGGAAAGCATGAAAGTAGCCAAAAATACATAAAGAAGAAAGAGAATAATTAAAGTATAGTTCTGAGAAACAATTAAAAGACTGGGGAAAAGTAAGCTCAGAATTCTACACCCAGTGAAATATATTTCAAAAATAAAGCAATGTAAACAGCATTTCAGAAAACAAAATCTAACACTTTATTGCCAGAAGATTTGCTTTACAGCAAATACTACAGGAAGTTCTATGATAGTAGAAGTTTGTCATCATATGGAAACCTGGATGGACAAAAAGACATACAGAGGACAGAAATTGCAAAAATGAAGGCAAATATAAACAACGTTTTTGTTTTATTTTACATCACTCTATTAGATAACTGACCAAGGTAAAATTACTAACAACATATGTTGAGATTTGTAAGATATTATTAAGATAAAAAGTATTTTAAAAATATTTTCCACAAAAGATAGGAGGAAAGATTTGGGAGTATATACTGTTTTAAGCTTCAAATACTTCATGTAGAGTGGTAAAATATTTTTTGAAAGATTATGATAAGTTAAAGATGTATTTTATAAAATCTAGGCCAAAAATTAAAATAACTAAAGAGTGATATAACTGACTGCCCAATAAAAAAAAAAGTGGAATAAAAAATACTCAGTCCAAATGAAGAACAAACAAACAAAGGAAGAACATATGGGATACAGAAAACATATCTAACAAAACAGAGTATTTAAATCAAACCATATCAATAACTGCATTAAATATGAATGATTGAAACACTCTAATGTAGGGAGTTTGCAGGGAGAATAGATAAAAGAAGGTGAAGAGATTAGCCAAAGAACATGTATGCATAGCCCATGGACACAGACAACAGTGTGGTGAAGTGTAGGACAGGAGGGTGTGGAGGCTAGGTAGAGGTGGGCAAAGGGGGGGTGTTAATGGGGACATCTGTAATAGTATCAACAAAAAATCCAATTAATTTTTTTAAAAAAACACAAATTATGTCATGTATATAAGGAACCAACTTTAAATAGTTAAATGTAAAAGGTTTGAGAAAATTGCACACCATGCAACATTAACCAAAGAAAGCTGGTATAAAGCAGAAAAATATATATTTCAGAATTAGAAATATTGCTAAGGGTATAAAGGACTATCATATAATTTAAAAGTAGTCAGTTCATCAAGAAAACATAACAATCAAATAACCATTCCCTATCAACAGCGCTTCAAAGTACCTGAAGCAAATAATTGTTCAACTAAAAGGGGAAATAGAAAAATCTCCAAGTATACTTGGTGACTTCTCATTTCAAAATCAAGACACAAAATCAGTAAATATGTAGAAGACCTGAACTTTCAACCAACTTGACAAAATTGAAATTTACACTAAATTCTGTCCAACAACAGCAGAACATACTTTTTTTTTTTCCAAGTACATGAGATATTGACCAAGACAAACCATGTTCTGGGTTATAAAACAAACAAAATAAAGAACAGAAGTCATATAAAGTATGCTATTTAATCTCCTAAAAAGTAAATTATATAAATCTGGAAAAATATCTGGAATAATTAGGTTTTAGCAAATTTTGTTAAGTAAGGTTAGGTAAACATAAAAATTAATTACATTGATTCTTAAAGTTGCAATTTAAATTTGTACTTCTTATATCAAGTATATAATAAATATAACTATTCAAATTCCCAATTTCCAGAAGAGATATTTGTGGAAGGATCTAATATTAACATTATGTTAAGTGAAATAAGTCAGTCAGAAAAAGCTAAGAACCATATGATTTTATCCATATGTGGGATATAAAACTGAAACACATAGACACAGACAACAGTATGGTGGTTACTAGAGGGATGGGGGTGGGGGTAGTAAAGGGTAAAGGGGGCCAAATATAAGGTGACTGAAGATGATTTGACTCTGGATGGTGGGTACACAATACAATATTCAGATCATGTATCATAGAAGTATGCACTTGAATCTATATGGTCTTATTAATCAATATCACGCCAACAAACTTAATTTAAAAATCTTTTGTGTTTAGTATTGTTTTTTTAGCTCCTATATTTTACTACAAGTTTCTTGTACTCTACTATCAAATTCCAATAACAGCAAAAAAGAATTTTTCTGTCACATAATCTTGCCTGCTTACTTACGTATAATTTTTAATAAGGATAAAAACAAGTGAAAATAGGTCTTCTGCCACAATATATATATATAAACCAGAAGATTTCCAGCAACCTAATAAATATTGTGAAAATAAGTATACATAAATCACGTGACTCATCAAAAATGACACGAGAAGAAAGTAAAGAATCTTTTTTTCATCTTTCTTACCTAATGGATAGTTTGAGAACATATCAAGAATATTCTTTAACTCCAGTATTAGTAAATAATACTGAGATCTCATAATTGTTACAAGTAATTGGTCATATGTTGCAGCTTAAATGGGCCATCATAACTATCAAATTCCAATGTCTCTATTTTTTAAGGAAACAAATAAAATTTCCTTTTCTTAACTTTAATTCTTCTTTCTCAAGTCCTTAAAAATATATAGAGGGGAGGAAAGTGTGCAATTATATATTTTTCTCCTAACTGAAATTGTTCATTCACTGGGAGCTGGCTTTTTGGTTCTGGATTTTTATTAATTCTCTTTGGATGGATGTATGCATTCAGAAAATGGATTCTGCCTTGAGCACTATGACTCATCAGGAGGTAGGAAAACTTCTAAATAAATGTTCCTTTCATCTCTCCTTATGATTTACCTTGGATTTTAGTTCTTTTTTTCATCAATGATAATGAAAAGTGGTATCACATTCAACATCTGGACCACTGGATTGCTTTATGTTGTAAATGTATGTCACCTTACTAAACTACACTTTCTGTGTCTGTAAAATGTTTTAAATCAACTTTAAATACGAAAGATCCAAATTCACTTTATTTCTTAAGTCTATTGATAGTGGGTACTAATTAACTTCAAATAATCACACAATGAAGCCTCAAAAATATACCATGCATGCATTGAATAAAAATTAAGCAAATAAAAATATATTCAGTACTTTAATATTAATGAGAATCTATGCATGAAATATGGGTTTGTATATTTAAAACAGCAAGAATTTAAAGAATACTTGTTCTTAAAAGATGTACCAAAAATTCAGCTTATTCAGGGTTTGATTTGAGAAACCTCTTTTCAATTATGTCAAGTAAGAAAAGACTCTTTGTCCATTATTTCACACTCCTAGATGAACGATATGATGTTGACTCCAGAGCAAGGCTCGAGAGTGAGAGAGGAGGAGAATATTTTGTGCCACTTTGAAAAAATCTATTTCAAGCTGGCCACTCAAGTGTCTCCAGAGAATAGAGCTATGTAAGTACCAGTCAGTAGAGCTTTTTCATCCCATCTTTATTTCTGGCTCAGAAAATTCTTTTCAAGTATTAAATATACTCCAAAAAATACAGAAAATGATTTGGTAGTTCAAAGGGACTTTGTGTCTAGCCCAATGCCCATACATGATGCAGGAATCAAGGGTCTTAAATATTCCTAAACTTGCAATTTAGTGCTTAACACAGGGCATGGAACCATATCATCGGATTCCCAGTTTAATGTCTATTCTATCACATAAAACTGATCTGGCTCTTATAAACCTGTCCTTATTAGGGATTTTACTCATTTGCACTTTGTTTCTTTGGTGGTCCAAATGGGTGGTCCTGAGAACAATGTTGAGTGTTGCTCTCTTCTGAATGTTTGAACATCTCTCCCTTCCCTGCAAATTCATATTTTGAAATCTTAATTCCCAAGGTGATATTGGAGGTGGGGCCAGTGGGGGCTGATTAGATCGTAAGGAAGGACTCCTCAGAATTGGGATGAGTGAACCTTATAAAAAAGGCTCTGCAGAGCTCCCCAGCCCTTTCCCATGTGAGGACACACTGAGATGTCAGAGGTCTGCAACCCAGAAGAGGCCTTTGCCAGACCCCAACCATGCTGACACCCTGATCTTGTGAGAAATAAATATCCGTTATTTATAATCCACCCAGTCTGAGGTATTTTGTTAGAGCAGCCTGGACATACGAAGGCAGATGCTCTAAAAAGCTAGTGGCACAAAAGTGCATTAAGAAAGAAATAATTGTAAGTATAGATAATATGGTGGCTAGACCAAAAAGCACATTGACAAAGAAGTAGGTAACAAGATAGAACCAGCATGATGTTACTAACAATTATGCTTTTAATTGATGCCTAGATGTGGCTGAACCCTATCGGCTGTCTTTTCCCACATTTCGTGAGGACTTCAATTTTTAAGTATTTATAACTGTGAAAATAAACATACTATAAACTAGAAGCCATGAAAGAAGCTGCCATTCTGACAGGGTAATACACCTGAGATCTGGGGAACTGAGAGTGTGTTCATTTATTTCTGAGATTTATATAATCCTTTTGACCAAAACATTGAAAAAAAAAATCACTGTTTTCTTGATATTAATAAACATCATTTGTATTCTCAGATTGGGAAGATTTTTGTGAAATTTAGTCATGTCAAAGATAGTTTTCACAGTGTTGGTTCCTAGAAATTACACACAGTTACTTAATCTTACCTAAGTATGAAGGCCCACAATATTTTCCTCCATTTAATAAATATATAGGCATACGAAATAGTTTATGTGTACCAGATGCTCAGGTGAAGACTTCACATAAACATTTTATTTAGTCCTCACACAACCCTATATGGTATTGTTACATAGGAAAAGAAACCGAGGCTCATAGAAGTTAATAACTGATACAGAGCAAAGCTAGAAAGTGACCTCAAGGATTCTAATTACAGGGTATATGTGCTTAATTATCATGTTACATTGTTTTATATATGAGGAAACTAAGTGTGAAGAACTAAATGACTTGTTTGTGCTCATGTGGTAAATTAGAGACGATGTAAGTTTGAAATTCAAATTAAGCGTTATTCTAGCAGTCAAACCAGACTGAAACCCAAGTATTGGCCAGAACTAAGCAGCTCTCATCAGAAGCTGAAATGGGAAGTGGTCCCCTTCCAGGTTCCCTTAGATTGTATGCGCAACTCATCCCCTTGTAACTACAGGGCTGAGGTCTCCATTCTCTTGCTGGCTGCCATCTGGGGGCTCTCAGCCCACAAAGGCTGACCACAGTCCTCTGCTACCTAATTCTCTCCACAGCCACCAAAAAAACCAGGGCTTTCAGTCATACAGACACAAGAAAAGGAATTGTGCTAATAACGTGAATGAGCTTAGAAGTAGATCATTCCCTAGTGGAGTCTCCAGATAAGAATGCAGCCAGCTGAAAATCTGACTGCAGCCTCGTGAGACCCCGAGTGAAGGAGCCAGTGAAGCCATCCCCGTCATCCATCCTGCTGTGCTGGCCCCTTAGCCTGAGCCGAGACTGCCATTGGGGGAGCCATGGGGCGCTCAGCAGTGGGCAAGACCCTACCTCATGCCATGTGGACCGGAAGGGAAGCCAGTGGGAAGATCCCAGAGGCTCTAGGAGCAGGAGTTAGATGGAGGGGTAAGGTCTGGTATCCTGATCCACAGAAACCATGAGAAGATAAATATATGCTGATTTAAACTGCTAAGTGCGTGCCAAACTGTTACACAGCAGTAGAAAATGAATACAGATTTCGGTAGCACAAGTGGTGCATGTAATAAATGACTCAGATGTGGGCGTGCCTCAGGAACCAGGAAGGACCTGGAAGGATTTTGATGAGCACAAGAGAGCCTAAATCAACCTGAGCAGACTGGTAGCAGAAATCTGGGCGTTGGTGAAACTGCCAGTTAGGGCTCAGCAAAGAGGGACAAGTTATCAGAAAACCGAGGAAAAGGATCCTAGCAACAATGTAGCAGAAAACTTAGTGAAACTGCCTCCTTCGGTTATATGGGAAGTTACTCAGAGGACTTGGAAGCAGCCCTGGCCGGTTTGGCTCAGCAGTAGAGTGTCAGCCCACAGACCAATGGGTCCCAGGTTTGATTCCGGCCAAGGGCATGTACCTTGGTTTTGGTTCATCCCCAGCCCTGGTCAGGGTCATGCAGGAGGCAACCAGTCGATGTGTCCCTCTCACATTGATGTTTCTCTCCCTCTCCCTCTCACTCTATCTGAAGATAAATAGAAAAATATCCTCAGGTGAGGATTAAAAAGAGAGAAAGAGAGAACTTGGAAGCAGACCTTGCCTCATTCAAGCCTCTGAAGAGACTGCAGCCCAAGCCAACTCGAAAGCAGCTCCCATAGTAAAGCAGAAAGTAGCTAAACCCTGCCAAGACTCTGTCCTACAGAAACTGAAAAATTATAGGTCTATGTTGTTCAAAGCCAATAAGTCTATGTAATGTGTTATATAGCACAGACAACTGGTGCAGTTGTGTAATAAAATTCAGCCACATTTTGGGATTGTGGGTATTTAATGTTCTACAATGTCCTTGTTCTATAATCACATAATTATTCGTGAAAGCATGGTTTGAGACATAGGAAAAAAAGATACTTCTTAAATTCAGTCAAAGAAAATAGTTGACTACCTTGTTTCGAATTCTACATGCAATGAAAGAGACTATAAAAATTGTACCCAATATGTGTATAAAAGAACTGGTAACAAGGAGAGGTTCAGTAAACTCAAAGCCATACTTGATTTAACAACAGGGCAGGGCTTGACCTCAGTCTTCTGATGGCTGTTTCAGCCAGTATTTGACTCCAATACACTGGTTTTCATCATTGTTATCTTTTGTATAGTCATCTATTTCCTCATTTATTTGTCTTCTCAACAAACTGAATGCTGATTATGTGACATTGAAAATAATTTTCTAGGCACTGTGGAAAATATAATGCTAATCAAACATGTATACTATCAACAAAATGCACATACGTAAACAGCACAAAATAGGCAGTGAAGTGTTTCATAAGAGAGGTACAGATCAAGATAAATTGGCATTTAAAGAACAAAAAGAACACAGTGTACTTTTTTTGGAAGGAAAGTGAGCATCGAGAAAAGACCCTAAGAATGATGTAGCACTGCACCAAACTTTAAAGGACCAAGAAATTTAGAATCAATGGCATTAGGGTAAATGTTAGGGTAAACTACACCTTTCTCAGGAGGGTGATTTTATATAAGATGACTTGTTTTGCATTGAGTAGACTTAACTCAGTTTTCTCAAACTTTGGTCATATCAGAATCATTCACATACATTTTTAAATGCATCTGTCTTGGGAGGAGTATTCGTGTGTGTGTGTGTGTGTGTGTGTGTGTGTGTGTGTGTGTCAGGAATGGTGATACCAATTTCCTCATAGTACCTACACCACATGCCTATATCCGAAATCTTTCAACAGTAAGGGCCCAGCAGCTATATTTTTTTAAAGTACCACAGATGATTTTGATAAATAACATGTACTTTTGATGTTTCCCCGTATTTAATTTTGTTACTAATATGGTTACATATATGTAACTTTTAAAGTATGCATTTAACTCAGAGGAAAGAGTGAATTTCTTTTAAATAAACCTCCCCCCCCAAAAAAAAAATGTGCTGACCTATGATGCTAACAAAAAAAAATCATCATCTGTATAAAACAGTATTCTGGATTGTAAAGATAGTGGAAATTAACAACATGGGTTTTGGGGCCCCACAGGTCTGGGTTTTACTTCTCACTTGAAATTCACTGCAGGATCTTGGCCAATTGCTTATCTCTTAGAGCCTAAGTTTCCACAGCGGTGAGCAGGATGTGGGTACTGATACTTCTAAGAAGTTGTGCTGAGCACTAAACATCCTAAATTCTCAGTATATACCAAGACATACATGGCAGGCATTATTGGTCTTAAAGTGGAGGCAACCTAGAAGTAATTTTTGCTCCAATTTCTCTTCCCTGGCCTTTCACTCATCTATAAACAAGGAAAAACCTCTTGCTAGAGAGGTACATAGCTCTATGCTCCAGAACCCTCTCCGCACAAGCCACAGAATCCTAGCTGGGTTTTCCTATTTCACTTGGTACGATCTCCTTGAAATGAATTGGCATTTTCTCTCAATCTAAAAACTGAAAGGTAAGTTTACTTTCTAAAATGGTAGCTAAAGTAAACCAAAGTTAAATTCATTTTTATGAACTTTTCACCTGAATAGTCATCTCTTTTAGTTTCTACATAAATACTCTTCCTGACATTATAACATTTTGTGTAAAACAGTTAAAATCATGGGATAATAGTTACTTTAAGTAACGTATTACCCCAGAAATGTAATAGTTGTGAAAGGTGAAGAACACATCAGAAAGCAATTGAGTTTAATTGCGTGCGCGGGACTGCTTTATCAAGCCTGCCGCTGCTTTTTCACCATTAAAAAAAAAGTCAAGGACTGAAACGTATGTTTCAGTTGGCACTACAATTGCTGAGTGATTCTATGGCTATCCTTCAACTGCTGAATGATATGTAAAGATAAAAAGGCTTTGAAATGTATTTTTCTAAAACATCGAGATTTCACCCTGAACACTGGTGCAACGTTTATTCTTTGTTTTTGTTTTTCTCCCATCCTCCACATCATTAGGGAGGGTATCCAAAGGTATTTCTGAGCAGGAGTCTTGGAAATGTTGACCTTTCCAAATAATTTTAAAATCAGAATATAAGACTATAAACACAATTGTACTGACTGTTGGTAGCGTACGTGAAAGATTTGTCCTGAGGGAGAACAGAAGTTGTCACTCTCTGGCATAAGAGTTATTTTAGACTGATTATTGTGAAGAAACAGCAGACACAGAAGAAGCACTGAAAACTGAGTAGAAGTTACCCTTTTTTAAGAGCCATTTGCAATTACAAGGGAATCTGTGAGGGCGTCTCCCGCTCTGCACCAGGAAGAGCAGGATGACTCTAAATCTCCAGAAACTCTTATCAGTGGAGAAGGTAAGGACTTAAATCTGCCTCACAGCAAGACCCCGTGCACTGTGCTTTGCCTGATAACCTCCCATTACTGGCCTTTCCCCACCCCTTCCCCCAACAGCTTTTGTTTTCAGCTGAGATGGTATTTAAGGAAGTGGCCTGGGCCATTTTGGAGAGGAACTCAATTTCCCTGGGTGTATTACAGGTGTACAGGAGGTATACATGTTATTAAACCTCTGCTTGTGTTTCTCCTGTTGATCTGTCTTTTGTTAAGGGGGTAGGGGTGTCTCAGCCAAGAACCTAGAATGGAAAAAGGAAAAATTATTTTTCCTCCCCCAAGTGTCAATTCAGCTTGAAAACAAAGAAGTCTACAGATTTCCTTTGATAATAATGGCATTAATGTGGCATCCTCCAACTAAAAGCCTGAGGCATTGCTCTGTCAAAAGCTATGGAAGTGAGATTCTGAGCAGTAAGCATACTGTTCCAGGTGACAATAAACAACATCAAAACATAACTGAGCACTCAGTCCGCCAGAGTCTGAACTTGGACTTGTGCACACTGTGTTTCAAATTGTATTCATATGAGAAATAAGCCTGATGGACAACAGCTTTGAAACTTTCAGAAAAGTAATAATATTCCAAATTATATTATCCAATGGATAATAACAACTTCAAAAATTTGGCCCAGAATGCATGATTCTTGGGGAAATGAGGAAGAGCTTCTTCTAATCAATCTACTCATAAAACAAAAAATGTAATAATGAACAAGTCTATTTGATGGATATGTATTCAGTTTTGCCTTTTGTAAGATACTGTGCAAGGCACTACTAGGCATACATTATTGTCACTATACTAGCGGAGTTTTATAATGGGAAGCTAGGATGGCCTTGACCAAGATGGACTTAATCACCTTAATGTTCCCCTTAGCATCACTAAACTTTAGACAGGTCTCTTGCTGACTATAGGCTTCTGATCTTCCTTTTCTTAGAGCATTTACTTTAGATAGCTTGTAATTACAAATTCTTTCTCTGACCCTTTGAAATGTAGTTAAATCTTCTCCCAGCTTCTTGCCAGTTTTACAACCCAGGGATATTTTTTTCAAAGACCAGAGAACCATCCTTTTTGAAATGGAATCATCTATTTAGATAGAGTCCCTATCTCCCAGTCTCTGAGAGGATAGGAGCATAACTTATATAAACACAATTAGCAAATACTTATGGCTTAATCACACTGACCAATGACCTTCTTCACATCCTCTAGCACTTGTCCACCATCTCAACCCAGCTAATAGAAACTTGAATCAGTTGAATTCAATCTCCCCTGTGGCAATAGACTTGAATAAACTCTTCCTTGTTTAACTCTGTCCTGTACAAGTTTTCTTTGACAGCCCATGAGTTCAATAGAAATTAGACAACATGAAGAATTCCATATTTTTTAAATATTGAAAAGTTATCAGTTGTGATAAAGTGTGTGAAGATAACCAGTCAGGGACTAGCCTCGCAAGTTGCAAACTGTCTCTAGGTCTCTACTTGAATGGAAGGTAGAGCAGACAACCTTAGATTTCTTTCCCAGACATCTATTTGTGTCTGCATGGTTTGTACGTAGAGTTAGATGTTACCCAGTTACCTGGGTTCCTACAGAATGGATGCTGAAGAAGAGCCTAGAACAAAACTAATGTTCAAATCACAGTAGTAAAGAGTAAGGACCAAGGGACTGGGGGGAGAAAGAATAATGTGTCAGGGAACAGCAACCAAAATAACTTTAACTAGAGTCTACAGTTCAATTTGGAGAAAATCAAGAAATAAAGGTGCTTAGTTATAGAAATCGACTACTGGAAAAGATCAACACATAGTCTCTCTTGCTTAAAGCGTTTTTTGAAATAATGTAATTTTTAGTAAGTTTTAAGTTTAAAATTTGGATCCAGTCAGTATGAACATTTGTGCTTTAAACTTGTTTTAGAAAAAGTCTTCCCCCTTTCCCTTTTTAACATAAAAAAATAATCATTAAATGACTGAATTATTTTGTAAATATTTTCACAATTGGTTCCTCATATTAAATATTCCATATGGTGCCCTGGCCAGTGTGGCTCAGTTGGTTAGGTGTCATCCCTGTACCAAAAGATAGCCAGTTCAATTCCTGTGTAGGCTCAGTCCCTGGTAGGGGTCCTGCAGGTGCAGCGGATCCATGTTTCACTCTCACATCCATGTTTCACTCTCACATCCATGTTTCACTCTCACATCCATGTTTCTCTCTCTCCCTCGCCCTTCCTTTCCCTCTAAAAATCTATAAAAAAAAATCTGTTTAAAAAAATAAATATTCTATATAGTTATATCATGTAACACTTTATTTTCATTTTTAAATCTATATTGTTGTTCTGTATCTCTTTATAAAGACTTCCATAATTTCTCACCATCTATATATAAAGCAGCATGTTTTTATTTATACCATAATTACTTCTACAGATACAATATTCTACACTCTGCTCATTAATCATCAATCAGTTCTACATTAATAAATTTAAAAGCATTTTTTCGGTCCACATTAGCATCCCTGAAATATTGGACACTGTTGACCATTCTCTGTCTTTCATGATGTTCTCTTGTTTCTTTGCATGTAGACACTGAAAAATCATGATTTTCATTCTAACACCTTCTCCCTCTGCCTCTGAAGGTATATACATAATTTGCATTTCCCTTAGAAACCTCATCACTTCAACATTCATCTCTGCAAGCCTATTAAAGCAAGTATGAGTTATACATCTCTAGTATTCCTAAGAGCTGTGTCTAGATAGGCCTATGACTGCTTAGTGGAGAACCACAATAGTTAACAGGAAATTGTCAGAGTAAATTCCTGGGATCTGGGGGTCTAATAGTGTTGACAAACATGCCATTTATTTATTCAATAAACATTTAGTAATGATCTACAATGTCCCAGACATTGGGACAGATCAGGAATATACACAAATAAGACAAAGGACTTACATTCTAGTGAGAAGAAAGTAAGCAAAGAAGGGGGTGAATTAACACTGTAGCAAACCTATTATTTGTCAAAAATTCTGCACGGTATGAGAATTATGAGAATTATTGTTCTCTCCTATCATATGAAACAAATAAAATCCAAAAACATCAAATAACCTTCGAATTGTCCAATCTCTCATTTTTGTACATTGCAGGATCAGAATGAAAATCTAAGTTGAACTCTCATAAATTCCTAATTCTTTCTATTAATATCTTGCTCAAAAGCAATTAATCAGAACATTAGAAGAATAAGTCAGAGAGTGATGCCAGCAAGATGATGAAAAACGAGGTAGGTGTCCAGCTTTTATCCCTCACAAAAACACTGATTTTGTAACCATCCATGGACAAAAAAGTGCCTCTGTGAGAGCTTCGAGATCTAGTTAACTGATTGCAACACTCTGGTGGAGCCAGGACCAAGGACAGTGATGTTCAGAAGGCTGACCTGCTTCCTGGTAGCAGGTCAGCTGCATGGGGACCTGACTGCAGATCTGACCTGGAGGCAGCACTATGACCCAGCTCCAGCCCTGCTCACATCCCAGAGGCAGTCCCTCCTCTCTAGGGACCCAGCAAAAGCCACATCTGCCAACAAAGTGAACAAAATGAAAAGGCAACACAAAGAATGGGAGAAAATATCTGCAGAGCATATATATGATACAGAGTTAATATCCAAAAAATATAGGAAACATTTACAACTCAAAAGCAAAAATAAATAAATAAATAACCTGTTTTAAAAATTTACAAAAGAGTCTGGCTGGTGTGGCTCAGTGGTTGAGCATCAACCATGCACCAGGAGGTCACTGGTTCGATTCCTGGTCAGGACACATGCCCAGGTTGTGGGCCAAACCCCCAGTGGGGAGCATGCAGGAGGCGGCCAATTGATGTTCTCTTTCATCGATGTTTCTATCTCTCTCTCCTTCTCACTTCCTCTCTCTCTAAAATCAATAATGGGAAAAAAATTTTTTTTAAATAAAAATAAAAATTGACAAAAGACCTGAATAGACATTCTTCCAAAGACATACAGATGGCCAATAGGTACATAAAAAGGTGCTCAACATCAGGGAAATGCAAATCAAAACCATAATGAGATATTACCTCATACCTTTTGGAATGGCTATCATTATAAAACAAAAGATAACAAATGTTGGTAAGGATGTGGGAAAAGGGAGAACACTTGTACATTCTTGATGAGAATGTAAATTAGTACCATCATTATGGAAAAGAATATTGAGTTTCCTAAAAATTGAAAATAGTACTACCATGTACTCCAGCAATCCCACTTCTGGATATGTATCCAAAGGAACTGAAATCCATATCTCAAATATATCTGCATTCCCATGTTCACTGCAGTATTATTCACAATAGCCAAGACTGGAAACATCCTAAATGCCCATCGACAGATAAATGGATAAAGGAAACATGGTGTGTACATATAATACAAGGGAATATTATTCAGCCTTAGAAAAGAAGGAAATGCAGCCATTTATGACAACATAGATGGACCAGGAGGACATTATGCTAAGTGAAAAAGGTCAAACACAAAAAGACAAATATTGCATGATCTCATGTATGGAATCTAAAATAGAAACTCATAGAAGCAGAGAGTAGAATGATGGTTACCAGGATCCAGGGGGAAGGGGACATGAGGAGGTGGTGGTCAAAAGAGACAAAGTTAGTTAACAGGAGAAATAATTCTGGAGAACTACTATACAACATGGTGCCTATAGTTAATAATACTCTATTGCATAATTAAATAGTTGCTAAGCAGGTAAATCTTATAAACATTACTATCACAAAATTAAAAGAAAACAAAGGGGCCGGGATGTCATTTTTGGAAGTTATGAATAAGTTTATGGCATTACTAATGATGATAGTCTCACAGGCATAGACATATCTCCAAACAGATCAACTTGTATGTATTAAATATTTACAGCTTTTTTTTTCTTTATTGGTTTTAGAAAGAGAGGAAGGGAGAGGGAGAGAGAGATAGAAACATCAACGAGAGAGAACATTGATTGGCCCCTTCTGCATGCTCCCCACTGGGGATCTGGCCCACAACCTGGGCATGTGCCCTGACCGGGAATTGAACCGGCGACCTCTTCGTGCATGGGTCAATGCTCAACCACTGAGCCACATAGTCTGGGAAATATTTAGATTTTTTTTATATCTCTCATAACTCAATAAAGTGCATTTTAAAACACAGACAAGAATCCAGTCACTACAAAATATATGCCAAGAAACAAATACAAAAATACGTAAAATACCATAGAAAGCAAAGAAAAAATGAAAGGTGTGTGTGTGTACGCATGCACACCTGTGTGTCATGGCAATTCATTCTATCAAACTGGATCTCTTCATATATTTTCTCTGTTCGTCAAAGTAAATAGTAGAACATCTAAGGTGTTTTAAAATGTAAGTGAACATTAATTGACTTGTAGATTGAAAGTAAACCATGTTGGGGAAAGAAGCAGGTTAGGTGTTTTAATTGTACTCTTTAATTTGAAGATGGATACATCTTCAAAAAATCAGTTTGAAATCAATGTGTATACTACATTTTCTTTTTAATGTGTTCTAACACTTAATAGATATTGTTATTCTGCCTTGATGCTTTATGAATAAAAACCTTTCAGTAATAAGACCACAGTCTTCTAGTCTTTTTTAAATAAACGTGACAAATATTAGAGGAGGAAAAAAAAAAAAAAAAAACAGAATGGCAGCATTATGATGGCAAAGCTCTTCTGTCGTATTTCAGTTCCTCCTCATTCAGCAAAAGCCATGAGAGAAAAATTGTGAGACTACTTCCTTTTCTAAGCAGTTTAGAATAATATTATTTAGCTTGGATAACACTATCATTTATTTAGCATCAATATTAATGATTTGGAATGGGAGTAAAATTACAGTAATGAAATTCGTAGCTGATACTAAGTCTTCAGCTGCTATAACTGCCAAAGAGAGATAAATCTATACAATGACTTGCCTGGTTTATAAATTGCAGTGGGAGTTTTAACAGGCACTTGGACTTTTGGAAACAAGCATTAGATATTTCTAGGGAGGAATGAACCTTTGAGCTAGAGAATATTATTTTAAAACCAATATCACAACTCAAGAAAGATTAGCTCATTTATCTTGAATAATATTTTGTTTCTTTTTCACTCTTTGTAAAGGAAAACTGTATATTATTACCCTTTTAAATGTAAGTCACTTATAGGCGAAAAACCTGTCTATGAAACTTCTCTACCAACCAGCCCCCTCGAACACATGAATTTTAAAAAAATTATTACTAAAGAGCCAAGGTTTAATGATTTCTCTGAAAGAGCACGTTGGGTCCTCTGCTGTCCTGACTTGTGTCTGCCATCAATAATGGCAGCAGCACTGGCACCTAGTGGCTAGCCCCATGAGGGTGTCAAATCAAGCTACAAAGGAAATGTCCTGGGAACCATGTTTGCATATACACAGACATCTTTCATGTCAGTTTCAACCAAGGGAAGACACTCTTTTCATTCAATGTAATTTACCTCCCCCAAGTACTGAGCCAAAAGGTTGATCATCACAGAGGAATCAGAGGAAGAAATAATACCCTCACCTGATGGGTGTGGCTCAGTGAACTGAGCATCATCCCATGGACAGAGAGGTCCCGATTCGATTCCTGGTCAGGGCACATGCCTAGGTTGCGGGCTCAATCCCCAGAGGGGACATGAGGAGGCAGCCGATCGATGTTTCTCTCTCACATCAATGTTTCTATCTCTCTCTCCCTAAAAAAATCAATTAAAATAAATAAATAAATAAATAAATAAATAAATAAATAAATAAATAAATAAATAATACCGTGGGTAATATATGATAGGCATTGAGCAGAAAACATTTTAAGAAAGAAAAATACTTTTAAGTAATTGAGAAATATTTTTTTTTTTTGCCCCTTGAATTTATGGAGAATATTATTTTCTGAGGTCAGGATTTAATTTGGAGAAGCAAACATAAAAATGAAAAGTCACAGATCATCTTCAACACTTACAGTAGAAGCTCCCATTCACTAAGACCCAGCTGTGTACTGAGACATCATTCTGTGTAGACCGCGCCTCTCTACAAAATCTTAGTTCATTAAACATATAAAGAAACTGAGGCTCAGAAGGGGTGAAGAGGCTAAAGTAGAATAGTTAGCAAGTCTCAGAGTTCACACACTGCCAAAGCTATGCAGCCCTGCCTCCAAACTTGACCTTTTCAGCTGGTATAATACGTACCTATTAAATAAAATCAGCAGAATTTAGACAAATAAAGAGAAGATAATATTGGGATGAAACTAGACTAAGGTCAATTCCTACAAATTAGTTAGCTATGAATTTTCACCAGTGTGTATTAAGGAGGAATTAAAAATTTAATATTGGAATTCCACTGAAATATTTAGTGTATTAAATATAATTAGCATATATTAACTTTATGAGAGTCTCTCTATAAATTTCTATCCATTCATTTCTTTTTCTCTATTCACGTGTTTTCTTTCTTGAGCCATGAGTGGAACAACACTTTCAGTACTCTTAAGTTGTTGCAAGATATATACAGTCAATGTCTCCACATGACTATTGGCAAATAAATTCCTAAACCTCGGTCTATACAAACCAGCTCTCTGTTCCAGATGTGACATGTCAAGGATATGCCTTTTGAATGTGCTACATAATACCAAAGCACACAAGCTGATGTTTAAGCAAAGGCAACACTGTATATGCCGTACAGTCATCCCTGTACTCACTAAGGATTTTTATGAAGAAATATAATTATTTAGAACTGTATAGACATTAAATTTTCTTTCTAGAAATAGAATTGCGTACACTCATATATCCAGTATAAAGAAAAATTCTAAGTAGAAAACATGTCTTAAAGTCTCTTAAATTCTGATAAATATTTGTTTACGCTACAATTCTCTAGACACAGGAGATGGAAAAAAGTTTAAAAAGTTGAAATACAAAGAGATGGGAATGAACAGCCCAGTTTTGTTGCTAAGAAAAAGGCAGTATGAGGAAGAGAATAAAAACAGTTTCTATAAATATTATTCAAAATTTCAAACGAATGATTCTCTAGTGTTATCTTCCTGCCAAAACAGCGTTTAATTTCCACAGAGCTTGACACACCTCTCCAATGTCACGAACTATTTATTTCTGAACTTTCTATTTGTTGCACATTACATTCCTGGTAACTCCAGAAGTGGACCTGGTAACTTTTTTGCAAAGACTGTTTTGAATCTATCTATAAAATGATACAATAGGACTAACAGCCAATTTCTTTCCAAAATTATAAAAAAGGTCAAAATAAAGCACTGTGTTAGAGAAGACCAATGTCTCCCATGGAATGTCTGAAGCAGAAAATTTAATAGCCTCCTTTTTTGACAAAAAATTCCATAAAAAGGTAAAATGATTCTATATGAATTCACTATCCAAATGACATATAGTGTAAAGTAATAAGAAATATATTTAACAATTCTAGTTTCTGGTTTTTTTTGCAGGCAAATAATATGATAAATCAACCTTCTGACATGGGCTAATATAGTTTTAAAAATCAAATTATAAGTAAGAAAAAAGAAGTTCTCTTAGTCTGCTCAAGCTGCCTTAACAAAATATTACAGGCTGGACGATTTAAACAGCACACATTTATTTTCCCACAGTACTGGAAGCTGAAAAGTCCCAAGATCAAGGTGACTGTTGGGTTTGGTTTCTAGTGAAAACTCTGGCCTGGCTTGTCGAACACTGGCTTCTTGCTGTGTCCTCGCCTGGCCTTTCCCGGTGCACACACCTGGAGAGAGAGCTCAAGTCTCTCTTCCTCTTCTTAGCAGGTCACTCATCCCATCATGGAGGCGCCGCCCTCATGACCTTATCTCACCTAACTGCCTCCCAAAGGCCTCACCTAGAGACACTCTCACCTTAGGTGTGAAGGCTTGAACACATGAATTTTGGAGAGACACAAACATCTAATCCATAACAAAAGCAAAATTGTTCATTGAAAATTGTGAATTCTTAGGATCCTTTCATGATAAGTAAATTAAAAGTGCTACTGCTAATGTCTGGAACTGTGTTATTTTAATAAGGTCTGTATTTTTATTATGCATATTAAAGTATGAGAATCACAACTTTAGAGAAGAAAAATAAAAACTATCGATTGCAATGGACAGAGCTTTATTGTTTATATATAAACCACTGGTTTCCTCCCCGCACTCCTCAAAAAAGTAACTTATTTAAAAAAAAATAGTGTCAGCACAATTTCTGAGCTCTTTTCAATGTACAGTTTGAGTATCCAGTTATCATACTCTTTGTTTTAGGAATAATTAATACTGAAAATATCCTTTTTTTTTTTTTTAATCCTCATTGGAGGATACTTTTCCATTTATCTTCAGACAGAGTGGAAGGGAGGAAGAGAGAAAGAGAAGCATCGATGTGAGAGAGACATATTGATTGGTTGCCTCCCGCACGACCCTGACCAGGGACAGGGACCAAACCACAACCGAGGTACGTGCCCTTGACCGGAATTGAACCTGAGACCCTTTGGTCCACAGGCAGATGCTCCAACTGCTGAGCCAAACCAGCCAGGACTAATACTGATAATATCTTAAAACCACAGTTATGTCAACATTTTCTATTGAAAATGTTAGAAGAGCAACCAGAAGTAATAAATTTTCTTGTGAAAAAAACAATAACTAATAAATAACAGAAGCAGTCAAAATTAAGCACTTAATTGGACATATCATCTGTGTTTTATTTTCAGTGAAATGTCTTTAAACAGTCTCTGACTTCAAAGAGGTAGCACAGACATGGAAAACTGTAAGATATAGAGACAGGGGCGGGGGGAGAGGGAGGAAGAGATAAACCAAAGAACTCATTTGTGTATATGCATAACCAATGGACACAGACAACAGTGTGATGAAGGCGGGGTCGGGTGGAGTGGGGAGGAGAGTGTCAATGGGGCTAAAAAAGGAGGGACATCTGTAATATTTTCAACAATAAAGATAAATTTAAATATACCAAGAACTGAATTAAATATAAGATACTCTGTGTAACACAATTTGGGGTGAATGCTCTCCGCTACTACAGGAGGGATCATACCATCATAAAAGGAAAACTCATTATCTTGATTGGCCAGGATGATTATAAACTATTACTAATTTGAATAGTCTATGGAAACAATGGAATTTCAGAAGGTCCATAATTACCTAAAATAATCAGCTGTTCTCAATCTGTGGGTCGCGACCCCTTCGGGGGTCAAACGACCCTTTCACAGGGGTCGCCTAAGACATAACAGTAGCAAAATTACAGTTATGAAGTAGCAACAAAAATAATTTTATGGTTGGGGGTCACCACAACATGAGGAACTGTATTAAAGGGTCGCGGCATTAGGAAGGTTGAGAACCACTGAGTCCTAAATGATGTTTTGTGTGCTAGAATAGAAGGGTATGCCAAGATAAATGGTGCTTTGCAAAAGGATGAAAAAATGTTGACAATTTAAATGAGACACACCCAAGAAGGCAAATTCAAGGCAGACAAAAGGAGTGAGAGGAGAAGATCGATAAAAGGAAAGTATTTTGATCTTCCTAGTGAACGGCTTTAGGAATAATGAGAATATTGCAGACTTGATGTTCAATGCAATGGAAAATTGATGAAGGGTTTGGGGTAGAGAAAGATGGGTCAGTGTGACAGATGAAGAAGGCATCTTTGAAAATAATAGCTAGACATATGAAAAGGTACTCAATCCTGGAAATGGGAAATCAACTGAAAATGAGGTACGAGCAGCCAAGCTGAAGATAATCGAGTCATTTTACAGTGAGGAAAAAAATATTACGAGGAAAGTACAGGAATAGAGACTAGAAACTAGAAAGCAGTTATCATGTCTCCTTGGGAAACTGGCAAAAAGCAAGTTGATTCAAAGATATTTCTAATGAACTAATTAGTGATTTAATGACAGACAATGTATTTAGTTCAACAAACATGTATTCAGTGCACACTACAGTCAGATGAGTTTGTTGCTAGGGATACACACAAAAAATGATGTCAAATTTCCTTATTTGCCACATTAGAGAGGTGAGGACATTGCCAACTGCGAATAGAGATCTGTTTCATTTTCATGCATTGAATCATGGTTTTACTGTGACTTAATCCTAATGTCATCGACTGCTTCGGAAATATTTATTGTTGACTGCCAAAAAAAAAAAAAAAAGGCATTTTCAAGTGCAATTTCAAACCTTTCAAGTTTGCAAGCAAATTGAATGTTAAAGTCAATAGAATTTGCATGTGTGGAGATTCATATGCAAAGAAGTAAATTTTTGAGAATATATCTAACTATCCCAACCTCTAGAAAATGAGAAAAATGAGACATTAAACTGAGCCTTGCAGCTCACCTCCTCTGTCATTTATGATACCTGATTCTGCACCTTGCAAAATTAGAGTAGAATGTCAGAAAGCATTTGGTCGATGGTTGAAGAAAATACTAAATGATGCTGTTATTCACATACAAATGTCAGCACCAAATAATACAGTAATGCTTTGCTCCTAGATTTGTATATTCCCTACCCACAGCTTTATGAACCAGGAAAGGAAGAAAAAATTAAAGATTTATTGCATTGAGTTTTAAGCATTGTTTAAGGCCTGTGTGCAATAAAGATGCTTTCTCCCTTGGAATATTATAAAGTATTTTCAGATCTAAAATGAGTTATTTAAAAGAGAGTAAATCCCTGGGAAGTTATTTAAATTATCCATGTAAAAAGCATCACTATTTCTAGTCCATAGTATTAGGAAAAAGATCATTCTAACATTGTTTCTTTCACTTTCCTAGCTGAAATAACAGTGCCTTATAATGGTATTTTATTTGATCCTTGTCAAAACTAAAAGGTAACAGCTTTATGTACAATTTACAAGTCCACACAATCCTGACATAGGTTGAGGCAATAGATAACATTTTTTAAACAATAGCTTTGCATCAATTCTAGAATGCACTTTTTCATGCTTTGCAATATCTGAAATCTTGGTTAGAAGGATTTTTACTTTCTTGGTCATTCACAAAATACAGTGTGAATGAAATACAGTAAGATTGGTTATAATATCCAGTCCTAAATTACCAACATATTTGAAATTCATGACCCCCCAGAAGAATTTTAATATAGGGTCTGAAAAAGGTGAAGACATTCTTACGAGACCTGTAAAGTTATTCTTTAGGATGTATCAGCCATGTGATCAGTGACACATCCTTACTCAGTGGGCTTTGTGCTTGACCAGTAAGTAACTTGTTTCAAATGGCTACTTTCACCATCACTTGGATGCAAACTTCAACCTCCAAGTGCAGGTGCTCAGGCAGTCAAACATCTTCATTGACTATTTGGGGGGTGGGAATATAAATGCCTGACAGTGTGAAGGAAGCAAACTTAATTACCATTTCTAGAGCCACTGCAAATCTCTTGTGTAACCATTCTATCTTAATTATATAGCAGAATGAAAAGGGTACCACTGCCCAATACCGAATGTTTGCGGTAAAACCTGCCGCGGGGGCAGTGAGAACCACCCTGGTGGGTAGAACACCAGCTTGGGGATCCAGGCACTCTTTCTGTTTAATCTGTCTCCATCATTTCCTTACAAGGCCAATATCTCCTTGATTATAAAGTAGAAATGATTATGTTTTTCGTTTCTCTGAGAGATAATACGCAAACAAAAAACAGAAATGAGTACCATTTTTGCTTCTTGGAAGGAAAAGATTATTTCAATACAAATACAAGGAGAAAAACGGTTATGTTAAATAGGTCAGAATTACTATTTATCAGAGTGAATAGAAATTTGATTTGTGAATTTCTCAAGTTACATGCTAAGTGAATTTTTGTTAAACAAAAAATATTTGTAATTTTAAAGGCTTGATATCCTACAAATTTGGGGGATTGTTTATTATTGTGTCCCTACTAAAACATCCTGATTCATCACCGAATGCACCTGGTGAGCTGCTCACAGCCCCACACAGCAGGTGGCCACCAGATGCAGCACACCTCTGGGAAACAGGATCAGTGCTTGGCAAATTTGTTTAGGCAGGTGGCCGATGAAGCCAGGTGGTCTCCTAAGCAAGTTTCTTTGTATTTCCAATCTCAGAAGATAGGGGCAGAAAAGCACAGGGAAAATATTCAATCTAGCTGTATTTTATGGGCAGTGATGTAGGATCCTTAAATAAGGAACTTTAACATCACAAGATGAAATAACTTAGTTGTGGAAGGCGGAGACTTGGGTATGGGCCTCGGCTCTGTGACACCAGCTTAGTCCCCAACTCCCTAAGCATGAGTTCCCCATTAAATCAGAACTGGAGGGAACCCCAGCAATTACTTAATTCAACAGCCTGATTTTCAAGACGTAGCCTCTCAGAGAGAGTGAAGGATTTGACAACAGTCCCACAGCCTGACGAGGCCACAAACAGATGGGAATTCAGCCCAGAATTTCGGCCACTGCACCATCTACACCTCATCTGCAAAAAGAAATTAGCAAGTTGAATTATTACAGACTGCTAGGTGGTCTCTAGCATCTCCTCCAACTCTAAAATTTCATATTTTCACATTAAACCAAAGTAAAGGCTTGACAAGTCTTCAACATTTACATAGAAAACAGTTTAAAGCAAAGTAGAAACGCTGAATGCCAACAAAAACGGAAAAGTGCCATGCACTCTTCTACACTGTCACTCTTTCACACTTACTCTCAAGCATTGATATTCAAGATGATGTTTTCCTTTATTTACTATTTCCATTTGCAAAAGCCACTCTGTTTCAAACTTCCAGGAACCCACAATAAAATCACATTAAGCTAAGTAATAAAATGCCATTATTAGAGTGACAAGAATCTTCACTACCTGAAGTTATAATGCTGGCTCCCCTACCAACAGGGATGTTGTGAAGATTAATGAGATATTTAGAAAGTGTTTGATGCATAGGGAGAAAAGAGCCTCATAAATGCAAAGGAGGAATAGCAGCAGTTTATCTCCCCCATCAACGGAGGAAAGCCTTTTAAACAGATGGACCTGGGCTGGTGTCTTGAAATGGAGAAAACACTACCTGTGTTAGATGAGGCTTAGAAAAAAGAGCTCTTGAGTTAAAAAAAAAAAAAATCACGTCTGAAACTAGAGAGGTTGTATTCTTTAGATATCTCCCTAGGGTGACCAACCACCTTGGTTTGTCCGGGACTGAGGTGTTTCCTGGGACACAGGATTTGCAGTGCAAAAGCCAGAACAGTTCCAGGGAAACTGGCACAGTTGGTCACACTTTTTGTAGGAGTTTTCTTTTAAATGGTTATCATTTTTTACAGCACTGACAACCTCACTTTCTAATAGTCTAACAAACTCTGAATTATTTAATCAAGCAGGATGATGACATATTTGGGGGAAGTGGTCAAACAAAGAATGGAACGCATAAAAATGAGCTTAATCGTTGTTCTCAAAGGCCATCACAACTTGGAAACACTCACATGAACAGGAAAACTGCAGAGACTTTTGGTCCAAACCCCACCATCTACTTTAACTGCTGCTACTTCGACCTCCCGGCCACTTCTGTGCTGGAAGTACAGAGCTCATACTCGTCTTTGCAGTTTCCCACAGCAGTGCTGTTGTGCTTTTGTGGCTGAAACTCTGCTCCTCAAGGTTTAGTGATGCTGGGCAATTTCCAAAGGATTTTCACTCTTGAAGGTCACCATGGATTGCCTCATCACTAAAGGAGCTCCATTGTTTCAAGCATCCTATATGCTGAGCATCATTCTCAATACTTTCTGGAAATGCCAACATGCTTTTCTGTTTTATCATGGACCTCCCTTTTAATACTTCTTTTGCTTCTCTGCACGTCTCTTAATTCTTTCTATAATGTTTTAATTTCAATAACTTTAACAAAAATCTATTGCATGTAGGAAGGAAATGCAATATTTTATATAAAACCTTATTTTAAAACACTGGATTTTCTTGCCATCACATAGGTTATAATCCTGGGAATATTAGGAGAAGGCAGGGGAGGATAAAATATGAGCTTCTTAAAAGCAAACATTATATACAACTTAAAACTATTGTTGCAGCCTGTGTTAGCAATTTCTTTTTCTTTCTTTCTTGTTTTCAATATACTAGAATGTTAAAAATTTAAATGGTCCAGGGTGTTGTTACTCTCTGGCAGATGCTGGGACCACAGTAGCAATAAACAAGAGAAACAATATGTATCTATCCTTTAGCCTGTTGTCAACATTGTTTTGTGATATAACACTGTAAAGAAAATATACTTTCTTTTGCCTCTTTTATGCATCTTCACTTCTCTGGTCAATTTGATGAACCACACATTATCAGTAAAACGGGGGAAATTAACTTTGAAGCTATACTCCACAGTGACCTCGTTCTGCAGCAATTGATCATACACAGAGAAAAAAATAAAAAGCATTCACTCAGCTACCTGATCCTCATTTTAGCATACTAATTGTCTAAATAGAGTTACAGCTGATATGGCTGCTCTCCTGCCTCTAGCCCCTGGTGGATTAATCCCTATTTGGCTGCATTGTTAATTTTTATTCTGCAGTACAACTTGAAAAACAGGTATCATGTGAAATCATTATATCAGGTCATATTTGAAAGATTTTCCCATTTCCACATTGCACACCCTCCCAAATTTACATGGGTTTTCTCAGCCCCCTGCACATGGATAATTTTGCACTCTTCCTGATTATGTGATCATATGGAAACTGCTTTAACATTTTCCTGCATAGCTGAAGCCAGAGACTACAATAGAAGTTGGATACCTAACAATAGGAAACCCTCCTTGAAAACTGAGGTAGCAACGCCACATTTTAACGATAAAAAGTCAAAGAAAAACAGGCAGAATATTCATTTTCAAAATGTCAATAAACATTCAAGTATACTTCTATAATGTGACATGAAAGGTATCACAAGCAATTTAAGTTTAGCTATTATTGTTTGCAATTGTGTGTCCATAAAAGCTTGAAACTAACAAGTATTTTTGAGTACCTACTTTTTTTCATGGGACAAAGGATAAGGAAAACATGACCTTGAGAAGCTGACAACCTAGTGGAAACATAATGGGAAAATATGAGCCATTAGAAGTTTTAATTCATGCCAGAATAAAGTAGAGTGGACAAGGGTTATAAGAGAAAGAAATTATAGGAGTTTGAAAGGGGGATGGTTTGGGGGGTAAGGGGGGAAGAGGACAAGAAAAATCTTCCTGAAAGGGATATCAATAGACAGGGATCTTGAAGAATGAGTGGAAGTTTGATATCTAGAAGAGGGACATTTCTTCCCCTTTACTATCATCAATAAAAGAAGATGAAACTTGACGGCTCATGTTGATTGATAACCAAGATGAATTGAAGAGCACGTCCTCTTGAACATGTTCATTAATTAGGTGATGCCGCTGGTTAAGACACTCTGGAGTCAGATTCTGGTTCTTCCACTTATTAGCTGTGTAGCCCTGGGTACGTGGCTTGTATGTTTTGTGCTCAGTTACTTTAACTGTAAAGTGAGAACAATTTATTTCTACTTCACAGAGGGTTATGTGAGATAAAACATGTAAAAAGCTTAGGGAGAGCCTGAAACATAGCAAGTAATTGATACATGTTAGTTGTTCTGAATTGTGGCAGAGGTAGCAGCATGAACAAAAATCACAGAAGTGGGGAACTCACATTGTGCTGAAGCGTGGGCTAGTTTGAACACACGACAGAAAAACCATAAGGGAACTCATGGGATTATTATAGGAACACAGTTCAAAGTCGTGAAGGCCCAGTTCAAACAACAGAAGACCAGTCAAACTAGAGTGGAGGCTTGCACCTGTATCACTTTGCAACTGATTACAAATAGGGACCCAGGCAATAGAGGATTCAGTGAAGACTGAAGCTTCATAGCTGGCATGGCTGAGAACAGACATCCTAAGCAGTCGAGAGGGGGTGAGGGAAGGGGAGAGGAAGCACAATGAGCTCCAAATCAGAATCCCTCCTACAATGTACCTGAGGCCTACTGACTCAAGCCAAACATTCAAGGAAAGAAAAGTAGATTTGATCTAATGGAGTTGTCCACACACCGTGACTAGACAAAATATTGCTAAGCATGGAGACAATAAAATATAAAAGTAAATGGAAAACTATTTAGAATAGTTTAACTGAATTTGACTACAGAGTGCTGTGAAAATGAAACTAACCTTAAGCAAGTATTATAAATATGAGATTTCACTATTATCCTTGTTCTTATCGATGTCAGAGAATTCCAAGAGAACCAATGTGGTAATAATAAGCATGCATTTTATTTATGCAGACATGGCTTTCAGTCCCTCATAGAAAAGACTGTACAGAAACTAAATATTTTACTTCATTTCAAATACTGTACTGCAGATTTTTACCCCTCTTGGTAGCTGAGGATATGCTACTGAGGTTTAAGTTCTCCCAGCTAGTGAGATGTTCTTTTCTGTACACATGAATTATTCTCCTTTCCCTCTAACCTGGGCTTTCCACAGTAGGTATATCAATCAAGCTACACAAACAATTTAAATTTAAGAAGAAAATGTGCCCAGCCGGTGTGGCTCAGTGGTTGAGCGTCAACCCATGCACCAAGAGGTCGCCGGTTCGATTCCCAGTCAGGACCCATGCCCAAGTTGTGGGCCAAATCCCCAGTGGGGAACATGCAGGAGGCCGCCAATTGATGTTCTCTCTAATCGATGTTTCTCTCTCTCTCTCCCTTTCTCTCTAAAAATCAATAAAGAAAAAAAAATTTTTTAATTAAAAAAAAAAAAGCAGCAAATGTACCACGTTAAGGATAGCAGCCAAATCACAGAACTGAATAAATAGCCAGCGAACAGGCTCAGGAAATAGGTGGGAACAAAGAGGTAACTCAGCAGCAGAAACACACCCTGGTTCTTACCAAACACCAGCCTACCCCCTGCCACTGGTACCCCAGCGTGGGAATTCTTCAACTCTGTAGAACTCCTCCACTTCAACATGACCCCAAGTCCCTAACAAGTGCATGCGCAAAGCCACACAAGGGACACCTGTCTTACCCTAGCTGCTGGTGGCAAAAGAAAAAAAAAGGTGTGTGGGGGGGTAGTTCAACTCCTTTTTAGCTATTTGCTCCATGACTGAATGTCTCCTGGGCTAAACTCTATGCTAAAATGTTGGTCCTAGACCCTTCTTTCAGTATCTAAGTGAGCATCCACTTCTTTCCTAACTAAAAATGCAGTGTGGAGGTTTGTGACTGAAACACAAAACAGAGGCAAGTAGAAATGTACTGTGTACACACTAGACTCTAACCTCTGTGATGGTAACAGTTTGCTTTGCCTGACCTTGGCAGATATTATATATTGAATGGCACTTGGCAGATACTGTCTATTGAATATTATTCACATGTGTGTGTATATATAGACATAAGTGTGTATACAGATATAAATATAGATATATAATCTTTTGTCAAACAATCAGCCAATTCAGTCATTTCAAACAGAAAAACTTGACATGACATAGTTGAAAAACAATACCCTAGTTGTAGTATTCCTAACCTAAGATCAATTATGGACTAAAGTAAGCAAAATAATTCTTTAGACTAAGCAAAGAAGAGTCACTGAAGTATTTCTTAGCCTGAAACGAATTCTATTACACAGCCGTGGTGGTTTGTATAACTGCCCACCACTGACTGGTGAGAGAAGGAATGCCTTCCTCCCAAGCAGCTGCAGCAGGTATATTTTGCAAAGTGGGTGGTGGAGAACCTCAGCCCATTAGGTTGCAGCATTGCAAGGATCCTGGGAATATTAATAAGAATGGCATTAGTAGAGCTAAAGAAATTGCAACATTGTCCAATTATATTTTACAGAATACGTATTTTCCGCAATACCTAATAGCCAAAGAAAAAATAAAGATATCATGGTCTAAAAACAGGAAAACACTGGTATGAACAAAATAAAGCTGGTTTCTTTAGATAATCACATTTTATAGCCTTTACTTGGTTAGGTGAATTATAGATATGTTGGAAAAAGATAAAATACCTTAATGCTTCCAAACCTGACTGAAGGATCCTGATGTTCTACTGAACAAAGCTTGAGAAATGTTGCTCTATACTTTGAAGTTGAAAGTTTGGGAAATGGCAGAGTTCAGAACTCTATGCAATTAGTGTGTGAACCTTGATAAAAGACGTTTCTTATTTGAAAATGATCCATATCAGGATTAAATGAAGACATGAAAAAGAAATACTGCAGAAGATGATAAAAGGAGTCTCCATCTTATCCACACAGAATGAGGACAAACACTTCTTTTAGAAAGTTCTCTAGTAAAGAGGAATTCAAGGTAAGATCAGAAACATACCAAAAAAAGATCCATATATAAAGTATGGACTGATCTGTGTGTCTGAATATATAAATAATTTTCTATTTAGTAAACAGAACGTGGATGGTTCCACAGTATGTATTCATACATTTTTTAAAACTGAGTCAGCCCCTCTGCTTTCTTCCGACATGACCACAACTGGGTTTATTAACTAAAATTAAATGGCATGAAATTCTGTGTCTGAGAATGGACAAACCAGATAAGGGCACCAATTATGAGACTATATCTAGACCAACCCTTTTCTGTTTGGACAAATCACATGTTACAGTGGCATTTAACTGAAAAAGATGAAAACCAAACATCCAAATGAATTTTGGGTATTCACAGTAAAAAACAAAACAAAACAAAAAAAACCACCTTTGGACAAAATTTTTACATTTTAACAATAGAAAAAATATTGTTGAACAGAATATGTTAACTATTATGGCTAATTCAACTAAACAGTGGTGAAATATGAAAATGTCATTTTAACACAAAACAAATATCTTGATTGATATGTGTTTAAGCATAATTTATCTTTTTCTGTGAGACTAATTCCTAAATAGCAGGAGTATGTTTGTTTGCATTTCTGTGTAGCATTGCAGAATGCATTTTGATCAAGAAAGTTTAATTAATAGTCATTTTTAAATTGCTGTAGCATTAGAAATAAAACCACCTTATTTTCCATTTATTTCTGATAGAGTTCTTTGGCCATGAAAAGAAAAGAAAAATCAGTGCAGCAATGAAGTTGAAAAATTTTCAAATAGCAGCATGCAAAAGGGTTTGATAGAGAAAGTGGAGTTTAAAATAGTGTCAAGAATTTGGCCATTACAAGAATAAGTAAATGGGGGAAATATGGCATAGAGAATTATTTTATCAGTATTTACTTTAAAAGTTCAACCAATGACTCAATCCAAAGGGCTTTCATCTGTGGAAAAGCATGAGTGCAAATACAGTCACTTGTATAACCACAGAGGATGAGCGATATGAAAGGGAAATTAAATTTTCAATGAAGCAATTGCCAACCACTTTGCTATTTAAAGTAGAATGAACTAGCAGATGCACAAAATATTGTTTATTTCATTTTTGACCTTCGGGAGTCACACTATTTGTTGATAAGACAGTCCATAAAAAACTGAACGACACTGGTAATAATCACTATAAATCAAACTATATGAATATGCATTGTGTTCAGTCCTACTGGTTTTGCTAACCATATCATTAACATTTTTATCTGTTCTTTGAACAATTCACAATATATTACATTTTTAAACAGAAAATAAAAATATTGAAAAGACATAGTAATCTAAGACAGAAAATGGATATATTTAAAAAGAGAACAAGATTGAAATTCTAGTTTCATTAGAATGCCTTCTCTTCTTGCTTCCCCATCTTAGAAACCTGAGTATAATTCCAAATTGAAGGAATTTACCATTGTTCTTTAATAGAACATCTTTAATCATTAACTGTGTACAACACTTTATTGGCAGAGCATTTAAAAAATTATTTAGCAAACATATCTAGATATCATTTTCCATGTGCCATTTGATATCTGATGTTTGCAACTCATTTTATATTTACAGCAACCTTATTAGAAAGATAATTTACAGATGAAGAAAGCCAGACACAGAGAGTTTGGATAACTTGCCCACAGTAACAAAACTAGCAGGTGGCATTCTTAAAAATTGGCCTAGGTAATCAAGTTCCAGACTGAGTTCTTTATAATTATGTTGTTGCTTTGCATTCATGAATGTAGGGTTTTGAATTAAATTTAATCTTATTTCTAAAGGTAACTCACTTATAAAAAATGTACAATGTTTTAAAATAAGAAATGTATTAAGTTTTTTTATATATATAATTTTTTTTTATCCTCAGCTGAGGAGGTTTTTGCATTTATCTTGAGATAGAGCGGGAGGGGGTGGGGAGAGAGAGAGAAACATCCATGTGAGAGAGACACATTGAGTGGCCGCCACCCACACGACCCCAACCAGGGCCGGGGACAAACTGCAACCGAGGTACGTGCCCTTAGCGGGAACAGAACCCGGGTCTCTCTGGTCCGCAGGCCAATGCTGTAACCACTGAGCCAAACTGGCCAGGGCTGTATTAAGTTTTAAAACACATTTGACAGTAAACATTCTATAGCTGCTAACATATGCAGTCTGAGTATCATGTATCATGAACAAATACGGTATGTGAATTGGAAATTGGAAATCATGCCAGTAGAATCCTACTTAAGGGGGGAGGCTGAACTGTCTAAATATTGAGTCATCTTAACCAAGCTGTGTATTATCATATGACTCATCTTCTTATCTATAAATGGAAATTTTAAAAACACAAGCTATACAGGTAACATTATGCCAATGAGACAATAAACACAGGGTTGAAAACTTATTTTCAAATTAACCCATGAATCAGCTAATATCAATACCAAATAGATTATTCAATTTTATCCCATTGAAATTAAATATGATTGACCAGATGACTATAAAAACAGCTATTTTTATTCATCAGCTTTTATTTACTTCAGACAATAATTGGCATCTATCTGGCTGGAATACAATGAAAGACAGTTTTTGTAAGTAAAGGACCTCTCCTCTCCATCACTCCCATCATTCTCTTGTCCTACATTGTCCTCCATAAATGCAGAAATGCAGGCTGGACTGGGAGAGTTAGAGTTAATCCACGGAGGGTATAAAGTATTATATATTATGATAATTATAATTATTAGAAGAAGAACTGGCTCTTCAGATAATAACTAAGGAGGATGGAGAAGGCTAGCTCTGAGCCAGAAAACAAAACCTTGGAGAAAGCCAAAACAATAAGGCACAAAAATAACTGTTGAACAGATAAAGCCAGAATGTCTGAAGGACACTTTGTATAAATGAAAAGTAGGTGAAGACTAGGGTAAATATGAGAACTTGTCTTCATAGTGTTCTTTTGAATGTGTCTGCTGAATTTGCAGAAGCTTAAAGTGATGAGTTGCTGACAGTCACAGCCTGGGCCCTCCTGCCATCCAGGGTAGGACTAGGGTTCTTTAAGGTTATCCCTTTGTGCCTTTCTCTGAGACATTCTTGGGAACTTAGGAGTGGAGTAGTACTTAGTGGTCATGGGTGTTTCCAGGCTCTGTTGGCCCATGCCTTCAGATGCTGCAAAATGCTATAACTGGTGTGGCAGCTTGGCAAATCAGAACAGACTTGAACACGTGATCTGATTCCTCTTCCCCAGTAGTCCAAACAGGTTAGAAATTACAGGCACAGATTCGAGTCCTGCAAGTGATACTCAGAATAGACCAGAAAAACTCAAGGCAAATGTACATGGGTTTAGGGGAGAAGAGGAAGAAACTGGGCAGCAAGCAGAGCACCCTATCCTGAGCTGTAGCACAGTATTTATACGGCGTTTCACAAACCAGAAGATATAAGCAGTTTGGCAGGGGTAACAGAGAACATGACATTTATTTTTTCTGGCAGTATATTATGACTTGCTCATCAGATATCAGAAACAGAAGATTTCTTTCTTTTTTTTTTAATTTTTTTTCCTTTTTATTGATTTTAGAGAGAGAGGAAGTGAGAGGGAGAGAGAGACAGAAACATAGCTGAGAGAGAACATCGATTGGCCACCTCCTGCATGCCCTCCACTGGGGATCAGGCCCACAACCTGGGCATGTGCCCTGACCAGGAATTGAACCAGCGACCTCTTGGTGCATGGGTTGACGCTCAACCACTGAGCTACACCGGCCGGACAGAAGATTTATTTCTTAAAAAATTACTTCTGGGAACATGAGAGCTATAATAATAAGAGTTTAGTCCCCAGAAACCTGCTCGTCTAAGTACACTGCCACCTGGCTTTACTGCCTCTGCCTGTGCTGGAGTCATGTTCTCTTTATTGCAGCTCTCATCGCTTTGGTCGGCCGTTTACTGCACAAGCTACCCCCGTCCAAATCTCTACCCTAAATTTTTAAATTTCATTGATTAATTTATTCAAACTTTTTATGAAGTGCTCACTTTTTAAAAAATAAACCACCCAGTTTTTAATTTTTTTCTTTATTGATTTTTAGAGAGAGAGGAAGGGAGAGGGAGAGAGAGATAGAAACATTGACGACAGAGAACATCAACTGGCCGCCTCCTGCGTGTCCCCCACTGGGGGACATAAACCCATCATGAGAGGTTCCTGGCCCACCCTTGCAGTCTCATCTCTCGCTTCTCCTCAATTTCATCGAACCTTCACATCCTGAAGTAATTTTGTCCTAAGAACATGAATTTATCTTTCTCCACCACCTTGAACTTTAGCTCATCCTGCCTTCTCTCTTTCCTATAGCCCTATACGTCACCCTCTGTGTTTTAGGACTCATTTAAGGTGACATCTCCTCCAGGATGCCTTCTCTAGCTAATCACTCCTAACAAAGTTGGTTCCAGCGGTTCTCAACCTGTGGGTTGCAACCCCTTTGGGGGTCGAACGACCCTTTCACAGGGGTCGCCTAAGACATAACAGTAGCAAAATTACAGTTATGAAGTAGCAACGAAAATAATTTTATGGTTGGGGGTCACCACAACATGAGGAACTGTGTTAAAGGGTCGCGGCATTAGAAAGGTCGAGAACCACACACTCCTTCAAGGGATTTTTATAAACACCTGTGCACACCTTTATCCTAAAGTTTGTCATACAATATAATTGCTCTCTGTGCATGGTCTGTCTCTTCCCACACGTTAAACCCTGTGACAGCAGGGACTGTCTTATTTGTGCTTACCATATATAGTAAGTCTTTTGAAATTTTTGATGAAAGAAACATAGAAGAACATCTCATTTAGATAAATATCAAACGTCTGAAAAGTTGACAAGATGAAAATTATACCTGACAGAAAATAAGATAAAATAACAAAGAAGATCTTAAATGTTCTCACCACAAAAAAAAGAAATGATAATTACATGATGGGATAGAAGTAGTAGCTAAAGCTAAGGTGGTAATCATATTGCAATATATAAATGTATCAAATCAACACATGCTACACCTTATACTTACGCAATCTTATAGATCCATTTTATTGCAATCTGAACAAATAAAGAAAAGAAAGCTGCCTCTCTGGGCTTAACACAAATGTAAAAGAAAGTTCCAGATGGAAAGAAATAATTATAGGAAACTTGAGTGAGAAACAACTTATATTCTTATAGTAAATGACAGCAAAGTGGTTAATGTGGGCAAAGTCAGCCGTTGGAACTGGAAGAATGAAAAAAACAGTTAGGAAAGTCTCCAAAACAAAGTTCTGACTGAGAATCATGAGTAATTGCACTTAATAAGACAAGAGAAATGTGTCTAAAGAAATAGATGAGGCTGCACACTAAGTTCTATGAAAAAGTCATGCATAAAAGAGACAAGTTTAAAAGATAAGAGAAAAAAGATTATTATATCTATAACAGTGCAAAACTCTTCAGCATAAACAGTGGATATGGTGTGTGTGTGTGTGTGTGTGTGTGTGTGTGTGTGTGTGTGTCTGTTTCCAGAGCCATGGGCCAGTTAGTAAACATAATTGGAAATACATACTCCAAAGGCATGTATTACATCACAGATAATCTTAACAAGTGCTTTGACTGACTTTATGATAATTTTGATTAATCGCATAATGTATATTAGAAATGAGGTTTTATTGGTAAATTTAGTTTTTTTAAAAAGTTGTTGATTGAGTAGAAAAAAATATTTGGAACTTTCCTTTTCTTGAATAAATAATGCATTAAAAATCTGTTGAGCATACACAAATTTATATTGACATTAAAAAGTTTAATACAGCCCATCCAGTATGGCTCAGTGGGTGAGCGTCGACCATGCACCAAGAGGTGGCTGGTTCGATTCCCAGTCAGGGCGCATGCCCAGGTTGTGGGGGGAGGGGGCAGGAAGGAGGTGGACAATCCATGTTCTTTGTCATCGATGTTTCTATCTCTCTCCCTCTTCCTTCCTCTTTCTCTAAAATCAATAAAGAAAAAAATTGTTTTTAAATGTTTAATACAGACACACACACTTTATTCAGATTTCATTAGTTTTTGTCTAGGGTCCTTTTTATTGTTCCAGCATCTCATCCAAAATACCATATTACATTCAGTTGTCATGTCCCCTTAAGCTCTTCTATGCTATGACAGTTTCTCACATTTTTGTTTGTTGGTTTTTTAATGACATTGACAGTTTTCAAAAATACTGGCCAAATATTTTGTAGGTGTCCTTCAATTGTTTTGTCTATTGTTTTTCTCCTGGTTAGACTAAGATTATGGGTTTCAGGGTGGAAAAGCACAGAGAGGAAGCGCAATTCTCAACACATCATATCATGCTTATGCTATCAACATGATTTATCACTGACAATGTTAACCATGATTACCTGGCTGAAGTAGTGTTTTCTATATTTCTTCACTATAAGGTTACTTTCTGCCTCTTTTCATACTGTACTCTTTGAAATCAAGTCACTACGTATACTCACACTTACAGAGTTGAGAGAGATGCTCCACCACCTTTGGAAAGGGAGTATATCTACGTAAATCATTTGGAATTATTCTATATGGGAAAGTTGCTTATTCTTTCTCATTCATTAATTTATTTAATATGGCTATTTATATCACTATGGACTCATGCATATTTATTATATAGCTTGAGTTATAGTCCGTTACTATAATTATTTATTTTGTTGCTCAAATTTTTCTAACTTGAGCCACTGGGAGATCTTTCAAATGGCTCCTGCATCTCTAACACACTGGTAGTTTGGATTCTTGAGCACTTTCTTACTCTCTAACTCTAAAGATGCTCCAGGCTCATCTTGTATATTTCTTGCCCCAGTCCCCAAACCAGTAATTTTTCTACAGAACATTGGATCCTTACATTAGAGAATGGCCCCAGAAATTGAGATGTCATCACTGAGTGTATTCATTGCTCCTGAAATGTCATTGCTTCCAGGCCTACTGCACAGACAGACCTAGGAAATTACATACATATGTGTGCGTGTGTGTGTGTGTGTGTGATTTTAGATAGATAGATAGATGATAGATAGATAGATAGATAGATAGATAGATAGATAGATAGATAGATAGGTGATAGATAGACAGATAATCTCCTGTGAAAATAGACCTGTCTATAATTATTCCTATATCTAACTATCAGTGTCGATATTAAGTTAATCATTAGTTCACACTGATATCTTCAATGCTAATCCAGTACCACATGGGTCATTTTACCCTCTGCCTTGCTAATTTGAAACCTTCCACCCAAACAGTTAGAAGCAACACAGTTCTCACCATCCACCATCCATTTATTTTATCCTTGATTTTTTTTTTTAAGTATGATGTTAGCTGTGGGTTTTGGGTAGATATTCTTTATCAAATTGAGGAAGTTTCCCTCTATTCCTAGTATACTGAGAGTTTATAACTATCCTTGAGTTTTAAGTGCACCTGTGCGCTTACATTGATTCAGAGGACTGTTTGTTATCTGAGTCCTTAATCGTCAAGTCCTACAACTAAAACAATGTTACATTTGCCTACGTCAACAGGCTAGATATTATTGGAGCACTAAAAGGACAGAGTGAATAGGAAGGATCATGTGTATTCAAGAAAATTAAAATAGTTCATGCTCCTGGAGTGCTTGGGTCGGGGGGTAAGGGGGGGCGTTGGAGAGAACTGTGTAATGATCCTGGGAGCAGAGACCAGAGCAGGAAGAACTGTATGGGCATATTCTTCCATCTAAAGTTCACCCAATATAATTATGCTTCCAAAATTACTATGATATCATTTGGATAAAATACATATAGTTATGATGTCTTTACTTCTCTATTATTTGTCCTATTTTTTCTACATCATGGATGGTATTGTATCTGTGTTTTTAAATCTTATATGAAAAGTTGTGAACTACTTTGAAAATGAAATACATTAAATCTGAATATAGTAAATAAATGTAAATAAATGAACCTCTCTGCTATATTTTAATTCTTTCCCAGTTTGATAAGAGATTTGCAGATAAATGCCAAAAGAATCTATTCTTCTCTTAAAACAATGTCAAAAGGTTAAAAATAAAACTAACATATATCACCAAATTCAGTTTGACAGAATACAATTCATATATCAAACACGTGATCCAGTTCAAAGGGCAATAACACACTGCAGAACACAGAGACAAAATAAATGTGTTTTTCTGTGTGAATATGTTTTCTAAAATCTTAGAGATGACCTTCCACCTATAAAAATAAAACACTTTTAATACAGGTATTATAAATAAATTTCACTTAGTTTATTTTAGAATGAAATAACCAGCTGAGGCCAATTTTTTATAATAAATTTATATCTTCCAATTTAAGAATTATTCAATTTTATACTTCTCTGTTCTGCCTGCCACTCACCTGTTGGGAATTAAATTGTATATTTATGCCACTATAAAAGAGTAAGTGGGGAAAACAAAACAAACACCTAAAACTAAATGCCACTTTTTTGTTGTTTCCATTCTCAAGGAAAGTATTGATTGAAGAGACTTGGAAATGAATAATGATGACTAAAAGAACTAATTTCCACTTGGAAGGGTCCAGAAGTCATCTATCACAAATTTCCTTCTCTTGCAAATAAGAAAACTGAGGTCCTGGGAGGTTAAATGATTTACCCAAGGTTCTCTAACTAGGCATGGAAGTTGATTGATTTCTGGTTTCCAGCTCTTCCCAGTGCACCCTGCATGCCATAATTTTACTTTGCCATGTTATTTTTTTTCCTCATTAAAAAAAAAAAAAAAAGTGGCAGCTTATTGTTGTTCTAACTGCAATAATGTTAGAAATAAAATTCATCCAGGACCCTTGTTTATAAGGCATCAGTGTCAAAAGAATCAATTAATGTTGCAAAGTAATAAGATTCCTTTAAAAAATAAATAAATAAAGCCAGCGGAGCAATAGACCAAGATGCAAAAGAAAAGGGCCTTACCCTTGCTGTCATTTAATCTTTATGTACCCTTCAAATGGATAACCTTGGTGTTAAAAGTAAAGGAATCAATTTTGTTACATTTTATGCCCATTGGTGACAGTAAATTTGTGAAGTGCTTTCCAGAAACAGAGGGCTTGCCTGGCTGTCCAACAACAAAGTAAATAAACATATCTGTATAGCCTGTGTTTTAGAGTGACCTAGTTTCATTATTCACCTATTAAATCTATCCATTAATGGAAAGAAAACAATACAAGGCATGGGGGAAGTGGTTACAGGAGAAATGAGTTCCAAAATTTCTATAATTACCTTCCAGCAATTTGGGAGGATGGACTCATTTCTTTCCCCATAAATCAAATAGACTATGAAGAGGTAGATTAAATACTTGATGAAATGAAGAGAAAATATTCCAGAATCACTTAAGAAACTGCCTTTGCATTTAGTGCTGAGTACCTAAGGAAACTTCTTCAGCTATGGCTCCTCTGACTTCAACTAGAAACATGAGCCAATAAAGGGAATTTGACTTCAACTTATTTGATAAAATTCATTAATGATATCAAAATCTCTCAAGGGGCCATTTTTAAGAAAAGCTTGGTTTGGTTTGGCTATACTTAAAAAATGAGGGGAGGAGGTTGGGAGAAGAAAGTAAAGCTCACAGTTTTTCTTGTGAAATATATCTACTGTTATTGCCAGGTACAAAGCCCGCCATAAACTCTCTCTCGTTTCTTTTTTTTTTTAAGTCTCTGACCCTGAGCAAGTCTCTGGCTCTAGCTCCTGCAGTAAGCAAATAAGAGTATCAGCCTCATCCTTGTCATTGCCCATGAGCAGTGTGGGTAGACTCCTTGACTCTAACTTCTTGCTAGGCTTTTGAATCGATGGCATGACCACTGACTTCTGTAGATTTGCTGGTTCCTGACTACTGCACCTTGATTCAGCATGATCTCTGATATTTGTGTCCTCCTTGGATGGGCATAGTTTCCTTCCCTGATTCCTACCCAACATTTGGTTTGCTTCATCTATCCTGGTTTTGCACTCTGCTTCTTTCTGAGATCTACCTCCACTCACGGCCCCTCTGTGTGGAGAGGTTCTCCTGAAACTTTCTATTATAGAATTTAACATGATAACTAAATGTTTTAAACATTTGGCTATAATGCTTTTTAGATAAAATACTCAAAATCTATGTTTCCAAATAGTTTTTCAAGGTCACTTGGGTTACTACTTTGAAAGTAATGAATTCTTCACGAGTCAATCCAAACTAAATAGTGTTTCAATGCTCAGGTGAACAGTTTGAGTCACTTAGAGCTAATGAGAACTCCTTTTAAATTCCAATGGTTTTGGAGTCAATACTACACTTGAATATTCTTGAATAACTCTTGAATACACTCAAATAACTCTACTATAGAGTTAAAAATGAATGACAATAATAATGAAAGTATTATATTATTATTAGCATCATCTTTTAAGTACTACATAAATCTAGTATGGTACCTGACTTTTCATTGGAACTTAAAAATAGTGTTACTGAATATGTCCTCAAGCATTTGCTAATTGCTTTACAAATGAGAAAACCAACACTTACATAATTTAAGTATCTTACCCAAGTTCACATGTGAAGTAAGTGAAAGAGCTCAAATTAGAAATAGGGTCTTTTATGACTAAAACGGATGTTGTAGCCATTCTGCTAAGTTGTTTCTACTAAGAAGCCCAACTTTGATTCTCCTAATTATTAAAATGAAAGCAAATTCAAGGGGTGACTCCACTGGAATATTTAAAGAAATTGTGTGTGTTTTTAACCTTTAAAAGAAGTATACCCAAAGGGAAGAAAAAGCAGGTATTCTCATATACTGCTGGTGTGGGTGTATATTGGTATAAACACTATGGGAAACTATTTGGCAGTTTTACTAAAGCTACACATATTTGTCCCCTGTGACCAGTAATTCTTCTGGGTATGAGTATGTACTCAAAAGAAATAAGTGCATATGTCTACTAAAAGACATGCATACGCATGTTCATACCAGCTTTATTTATCATAACCTAAAACTGAAAGAAGCCTAAAAGTCCATAAAGAAAAAAAATGGATTAAATAGGGTGTGGTGCCATTCACACAATGAGGGATCTAACAATGAAAAAAGAACAGCTGTGTATCTTGTGGACATCAAATTGAGCTGCAGAACCCTGGCACAGAACAGTCATAAGCTGCATGGTTCCATCAAGATCAAAATCAGGGAAAACTGAACTCTGGTGACAGTGATGAGAAAAACTGTTTTCCTTTGAGAGGATACTATTGACTGGAGAAGACACGGGGTTCTCCTACAGTGCTGGAAATAGTCTACACTGATTTCGGTGTTGGGGTATACTTTGATACGCATTCATAAATATTCACTGTATAATTAAGGTGTGCATTTGGAATCTATACTTCAGTTTTAAAAAGTAATGATCTAGGCTGGAATAAAAAATCAATTATTCTTTCCTAAAGGTTACAACAATCCTAGAAAATACATAATTTGAAATGCTGAGTTTGATTCTAACTTTCTTGTAGGCCGTGTTTGTAAGTATGACTTCCTTCCAAATTACAGAACTCTAAGGAAGAATTAGTCAATAATTAGTGCTGAGAATATTGCACCACCTTTTGGAGAAAAAAGGAAATACTAGATTATATTCTCACAGTACACTAGCAAATCAAGATGGGATTAAAAGTTAAATATACTAAAGACACCATAAAAATACTAGATAGCCCTGGCCAGTTTGGCTCAGCAGTTAGAGTGTTGGCCTGTGGACCAGAGAGACCTAGGTTCGATTCCTGCTAAGGGCACCTACCTCGGTTGCAGTTTGTCCCCTGACCTGGTTGGGGTCGTGTGGGTGGCAACCACTCGATGTGTCTCTCTCATGTCTCTCTCTCTTCCTCCCTCTCTATCTGAAGATGAATGCAAAAATGTCCTCGGTTGAGGGTAAAAAAAATAAATAAAGTACTAGATAAAATATAGAATATATTTTATATATTTTATATATTTATATAATTTTCCAATTATTGAGTTGAATAAATGTATGTATAAAACTCTATTTAAAACCATAAAAATATATTGAAGTATTTTTGTTTGTATTTTACAATTTCTAATCGTCAAACACTCAGAAGCAGAACTTGAAAAGCAAACAATAAGCTTTGAAAGAATAAAGTTAGTTATTATTTATAGTATATAAGGAGTTCTTATAAGTCTACCTATCTCAAAGAAAAGCAGCAGGTAGAAGAGATAATATAAACAATGTAAAAAATAAAAACATACAGTGTAGCCTAATGAAAAATGTTCAACTTCTTAAGCCAAATGGATGCAAAAAAAAAAAATTACAATTTAAAAATTGTTTCTAGCCCTGCTGGTGTGGCTTAGCGGATTGAGAGGCATCCCATGGACTAAGAGATCCCAGTTTGATTCCCAGTCAGGGCACATGCCCAGTTGAGGGCTCAATCCCCAGTAGGGGGCATGCAGGAGGCATAAGATCGGTGTATCTCTCTCACACCGATGTTTCTATCTCTCCCTTCCTCTCTCTCTAAAAAATCAATAAAAACATTTAAAAATTGTTTCTATCTATCATATTGATAAAAGTAAAAATAGGTAGAGGAGTAAGAAGTACAACAAAATAGATATCATTATATACTTAAACACATGTAAATTGGCTCAAACTTTTGAGTCGAATCTAGCAATAGAGCAAGAAATTTTAAATGCTTGTAATTTCTGACTCAGAAATACCAACTAGAAGCATTCGTTCAAAAATGAAACAGTAATCATAAGTGCACATTAGTAGGTGTTTACAAGTAATACACATTATTCACTCATAGTGCAACAAGACAAATACATACTAAGGACCTACCATGTTCTTGGCAATGTAGAATTAAAGGTATGGCAGTGAACAGGATTTGAAGTTGGTAAATGAACAGTCAATATAAACTTTAAGCAGATAATTATTAGCACAATTGTTACTATACACAAGAAAGATTAGTATATTATGAAAGTATGTAAGAGATTTGAGCTATTTGGGGGATCATGAAAACCAGTGAGAAAATCATGTATACAATGAAACCTGATGATTGATAGAACAGGACTGCCCTTAGACTTGGGCAAAAGGTCCGTGTCTGGGCTCTGTTCCTAGATGACTCTGCATGTGTTCTATGAAAAAACTCATGGACTCCTCTGTCACTCAGAGTCTGGCTCAGAGAAGTCTGCAACCCTAAACATCTTCTCATGACAAACATCTTTCAGGCTCATGGGACATATTTATTGTTCTAAGTTTTTGCAGCAAAAGGTATCTGCCTCCAAATGCTTTGAATGTTTATGGCTTGTACCTTTGTCAGTGTCAGAAAAAGGACACCTTCCCAGCGTGAGGAGGAACTGATTGACAGAAGGGCTTAAGTATAAGAAAAGATGAATTAATTTACCTGAAAAATCCCTGACTTGAAATTTCCCATAGATCACTTGAATGCAGTCAATTCTTGCATAACAAAGTAGCATTACCTACTCCTGCCAAGCATCTGTTTTTCTGCTTCTTTTTGGGTTCCAATTCATGATCCCAGGAGTACTCAGGAAAAAGTACAGTATTTGCAAGAATTGCATTTGACAACTAAAGAATATTTTTAAATATATACAATTTATATTACTCTTAAATTTGTATATTTCATATGCATGAAACATAATACCAATTCCTTACATTGACAACTACATGCAAATAGGAAGGTAGAATTGCAAAATAGTTTTACTATATTAAGAAATTGTAATAAGATTTTATTAAATGATCAAAAATTAAATACAAAGTTTGCCATATTTAAATAATTTTTATTTGTTCATATAGTGACTCATGATTAATTCATATATTAATTAAAATTTTATCTTGCCATTTAACTTTAGCAGATTGTTTGGAATATTTTATAAGAAAAATATGTTTTTCAAAACACAAACTATAACTACAATTATTCATGGTTTAAATTTACATTAATTTCTGTTTTTTGAAAATATATTTGAAATCGTACACTTTGAATATAATTACATTTTACTTTTTAGTCCTTTTGAAAAATAAGAGTAGAGATTAAAAGAGAAATAAACAATAAGAAAGGGGAGCTCAGAAAAAAAGATTGTTATAAAGAAAAGAATTTTGAAAAATTTCAAAGAGAAAATCTGCTTAAATTTTTAAATATGAAAACAAGTGAGCAATTTTCTGTCAAGCATGACCTATGCAAATTCACAAACAGAACATTACAATTCTGCAGCGTGAACAGATCATATAATGTTCCTACAATTTCATATTATTTTCTAAATGAAGATCTAACTATCCACCTCAAAAAAAGTCACTTCACCTAAAAAGCACATATGTGTTTATTAGAATTGATAAAAAGAGGCTAATAAAAAGCTCACCAATAATTTCTAACAAAAACAAACGATCGCTGACATTAAATATTTTACAATATTTTAAACATTTAGATGAGCACAATGTTTTGTGTGGCACCATCTGCATATTACAGAAGACAATGGCCAGTTTCTATATTTAGGAGAAATTATTTTGAAATCTAATGGTAGAGTGACTGAACGTGGAAATAAATGTTACAAATAAGCCCACTAAGAACTAAGATGGTAACTTCAAAATGAAATTAGTACAATAAAAAGAAACAAAGAAAAAGAATACCCATATTATGTTTAAGTAAAAAATAGTAAGAAAGGACAAAAGTCATGATGAAAAACTAATATTTTTATTACTATTGTTGAACTATAAGGGGAAAAAAAACACAAAATTAAAAATTGTATCAGTTTTCAACATGTTGTAAAAAGGATAGTTTTGATTTAAGTGAAAAACTAACATACTTAATCGTTGTAGACCCTGATTTAAAATAATGTAAGCAAGTCTATGATAACGTTGCTAACATAGACAATGATGAGAAAATGTATAAATCAGAATTTTGGCTGAATAATTTGTAAGAATGTTCTTACCAGTGGTGGAATATGTTACTGGGAAAAACCATCTTAAATGTACTAAGATTAATTATGTTATTTGGAAAAATTATATATCATCTATGACATTTTCTGGATCTGTCCAAGATAGCATATTTGGATGAAAAACTTATCAAATGTATTTGACCCAACCACCTCTCACAAACACACGATGGCAATTTAACATCAGCCAATATACAAATGTGCCAGAAGATTTAAAGAAAACAACAAAATATCCTCAGATAAAGAGCAAAATATGATCTAGAAAAAATAGGTTTTAATTTGAGTACATCTATAGCCACTTGATAAAAACTTTTGTCTATTGTTAATAATGTGAACAAATCCTTTAAAAATGAAACAAATTAATTTTGACCGTCTTGCTTTTTTAAAGGATTAAAGATTTTATATTTTTTCTATTAAAAGAAACTGCATGTGAAATTTTTAAAAAGGAGGCAGGGAAGTAAAAATGTTTGCCTGAAGGAAAAGATTCACAAACAAATATTGTGAACTACTTAATATAGAGTCTATTTTTCAGTCAGTATAGCCAAGAGATAATCTTGATTAAGTAGAGAGAGATGAACAAATTGAGAAACATACTATTTTTTAAGTTGCTGTTTTTATAAACATTCCAACATTAAAATTTGAAAAAAGAAACCCTGTATGGATCTACATATTGCTATAAGATATGAATATTGTGATTATTAATAATGATTTATGATGTAAAATTTTTGGACTACTTTATGATACAAATTTATCATATTCAACCCCATCATGATATTTGAACATGATATATAAAAATGTCAGGGGGGTTTCAATGTTGATATTGCTTTAAGAAATTTATTGACAATCCATTTTCTACTACCTTGGGAAAGATAAATATCTTCAACTTAAATTCATAAAGTACTATATATGAACTTCAAAGAGTCAAGAAAAGTTGCTCACTTTGGCATACAAATTATGTGAAAATATTCATTTTAACAACACGACTAGTGGCTATTGAAATAATGGAAATAAAATAAATTTTATAAATCAATAATTTATAAACGATGTGTTTCATTCAAATATCTTCAGCACATCAGAGAATGCCAGACATGGGCACTATTAATTAAATTAAGTCATCTTTGATCTTTATATTTTGCCCTCATTCAGTAATATAAAAATCATACTTTGAAAAGTGTGTATGTACAAAGGTATACAGGGTGTATCAAAAAATGTATACAGGGTACCTGTAGATTCTCTTACATTTTGAAAATGAAATGTATTTTAATCAATACCAGCTTTATAATTATTCAAAGTTGTGTATACATTTTTGGGAGGCACCCTATATTGTGTGTATAAGCCTTTTGGGTTTCCAGACCCCGTTCCTCCTAGGGCGGAGGGCACGCCAACAAACAATTCTTGGGACGTCAGCGGGGTATCCGAGAACTGAACTCAATTCTGACACTATCTACCATCAGTTTCCACTACTAGCATCAGATTCCACAGGCTAAGGGTTCAATTTCCCAAGACTGCCCCCTCACACACATACTTCAGATGTCAGACAGCAAGACACAAGCCCAGGTTATCTGTGTTTCTGACAGACGGTCACAGATTGAAGGTCCCAATGATCCCTCCAACTCAGAATGCCAACTCTAAGTCCAGGTGGTTACCTGTACCTCTGACCACCAGCTATGAATCAAAGGTTACCACAACCCCCTCCTTGGGTTTGAGTAATTTGCTAGAATGACTCACAGAACTTAGAGAAGCATGTTACTAGATCACTGGTTTATTGTACAAGGATATAACTCAGGAACAGCCAGATGAAAGAAATACAAGGGCACCAGTAAGTGGAAACTGGGAATGGGTACAGAGGTTCCATGCCTTCGCCAAGCAAGCCACTCTCCACATCTCCACACATTCACCAACCAGATGCTCTCTGACCCCATGCCCTTGGGTTTTTATGGAAGCTTCATTACATAGTTATGATTGATTAAATCATTCACCATTGGCGACTGATTAGACCTCCAGACCCTCTCCCCTCTCTGAGGTGGCGGTGGGGGCGGGAAATAATTAAGAGACTACACTAAGACTGAAAGCTCCAAGACTCCAATCACAGGGTTGGGTCCCTTGGTAACCAGACTCTAACCTTCGGTGCTTTCCAAAAGGTACCTCATTAACATAATGAAAGGTACCTTTTTTTACTCTCAACACTTAGGAAATTCCAAGAGTTCCTGGAGCTGTGAGCCAGGAATTAAGAAAGAAGACCAAATATATATAAGAAATATATTTTGGTCATCTGTATGACCAAACATATGTTTCTTATAAATCACAATATTGCAGTAAGTAAACAAAACAGGCTTCATATAACATGTGCTAGCTTGATTCATGCCTTTCAAATATTTAGACACATATGTGGCCTCCCATAGTACCAATGCTCTTAGTCACACAGATGTTAGCTATTGGGCAGGATTTTGATCAGTAAGAGTTAACTCAGTTAAGAAGGGTTGGTATATGGAGAAGGGGAAGTGTTTTAAAATTTTAAAACAGCATGTATAATGGCCTGGAATTATTTTTTAAAATACTTTTTCTATTAAAGAAACAGAAAGAATTTTAATATACTATAACATTAGATACGTGATAAAATGCAGGAGTAAATATGAGTAGATGAATAATTAAATACAGTGTGGACCCTGAGCAGAAAGATTCATTTGATATGAACCCTCAGAAGGAATTTATCTGCTGAGATGACTCCCCATGGTCAACTGAGGACCCACATTTTATAAACAATAAGAGTCTAGCGGCTGGTTGCTGACAGGGACTCCGCTCACGCTCCGTATACAGGGAAGAACCTCAGACTAAACTCTCGGCTTCCCTCTCAATGCCACACTTGTTTACCCTGAGTCAGCCACTGTAGGGAAGCCCTGATTTCATAGTTCCACCAAAGGGCTGAGACCTGCCCTCTCCAATCAGAACTGTACAATTTTGATACCTCGTTTACATAAAAGAGACCTAATTGAGAACCTGGGCACAAACTTTCACTACAAAAGGAGGCCTCCCCTTAGTCTCCCTGGAACACAGGTTGGTACCTGAATCTGTGTCTCCTAGACTGCAGCTCCTTTTGCTTGAATAAATGCTTTTATTTCTTTATTACAGTCTAAAATTAATGTTGGTTCATTACATTTTTTCTTAAAAATCAAATTTTTGAAGCCTATTAAATTCACAGGCAAATGTTTACAATATAAATTTAAGTGCATAATGAAATATAAAGCAGGATTTACGTTATGATCTGGATCATCTCCCTGTTTTCCCTCTCTCTGATGACTCTCTTTTGTGCGTACTAGATTGATGTAGTTATACATATAAAAATACGTATAGGTAAATAGTAAAGTACAGGTGATTTTCAAAATATGATTTCTTTATTCTAAGAGGCTTAAAATACCAACTCTTACCACATCTCAGCCAAAACGGGACATTGTATACCTTCTAATAACTGGAATCTAATTTTGTATCAGTGAGGAATAAGCTATACATTTTTATATCTTCCATAGTGACTAGCCCATTATTTTAATATAATCATGTCTCCAAAAAAAGTTACTTTAAACATGAGTCAAATATATCCACTATAAGAACTGAACTTCCCAGTATTAGAATGAAATTAAATCAATAGGCACAAAATAAGCTAAGGACAAAGGAGAAATGGACTTGCTTGAAAAGTGCATTTACTTTGGCTATGAAAATAACAAACTATGTATTATGAAAGGAGCTGCAGGTTAACTTTTTATTGCTGTTCAGCTCTACTTGTGAATGTAGGAAGAATGCCATGAGTATTTGTAGACTTAGAACAGATGGGAGGGCCAGTCAGTACCTTTATATTTATGCCTAATGACGCGATATTTTCCCCACTAATAATATATGAAAAAATATAAAACACAGGTTGATATGCATGCATAATTTGACAACCAGAAAGAATCCTTTCCAATTGTCCCCAAATGATGATAGGTGGAGGGACTTATAAGGGCAAAAGTAAATAAGAATAATCATGGCCAGACTGTTGTGTTCCCTGCTTTAAGAATGCTAACAAAAAATTAGGTTCATAAGATTTCACAAGTAGTTAGACATGAGGGGTGCTTTGAATTATTGTTTGGAGAATTATATGGTTCAGATATTCCCTTGTTTTCTACCTTCTCTTTCTGTATTGCCCTTTGCAATATTTCAATAAAGAAAGCATAGGCTTTTCCCCAAATTAGCAGTCTGTGGTGATTAGAGGTGGCACCTAGATGGGTGGACAGGGGTGCTGCAGAAAATTGAAAAGATGTTGTTTTGATTATTGGTTGCTGCAAAACTAACTGCCCTCAGGATTTACTGACTTAAATCAACCATCATTTCTTACAGATTTTTTAAAAGCTTTACCTTTTAAAACTGAGCCCTAACACTGAAAACAGAACCTAATGGGTTTTTTGTTTTGTTTTTTTCTAGATTTTAGTGTCTTTCAGGAGCTAACAGGCCTCCTCGCAGCGCTGTGGAGCCCACCAGACCCAGCAGATCAGACTGGTCCCAAAGGCGGGAGTGGCCACAGTTAGCAGCTAACTGACCCTAAACTGACCTCGAGGGCACAGTGCAACCATGGAGATGCTACTTTTACCAGAGCCTGGTAAGAAGCAAGGGGTCTGTCCATAAGGAAGATCCCATACAGAAACCAATTTGGGCACGTGTAGGACTAACTAAACAAACTGCCAGATTGGAATGTCTTGTTCTTTCCTGCCCCTTACACAGTCCTTACGTTGGATTGCTTAGGTCCAAGACTATCCAACCTGAGTCCTTTAATTAGAATTTATAAATATGTATAGATAGTTTCCTAATCTTATCCTTTAAATTAACTCTAGCCTTGCCCGGCCGGTGTGGCTCAGTGGTTGAGCATCAACCTGTGCACCAAGAGGTCACTGGTTTGATTCCCAGTCAGGGCACATGCCCAGGTTGTGGGCCCAATCCCCAGTGGGGGGCATACAGGAGGTGGCCAATCGATGTTCTCTCTCATCCATGTTTCTATCTCTCTCTCCCTCTCCCTTCCTCTCTCTCTAAAATCAATAAAGTAAAAAATATTAAAAATAAATAAATAAATAAATAAATAAATAAATAAATAAATAAATAAATAAATAAAATTTACTCTAGCCTTTGGCCAAAGGAGACTGATCTGAGTCTTGCCTCCTGTCTCCCCTTCTGGCTGCCTGAGAATAAATCTTTTTTTCTCTGTGAAAACCTGTGGCCTCACACTTTATTTTCTGTGTGTGATGGCCATCAAACTCAATGACTTCGCTCAGTAATACTCTCACATTTATTGTTTAGTTGAAAACTAAACTCTTCAAAAGAGAAAACATTTCACCATACATTTATAGAAGAAGAGGAAACACAATAGTCTCACTTATTTTACTCCAAATAAATATTCCTAGTTTACTTTGTTTTCAAAGAAAAATCCTCTAACCTTCTCTCCAGACGTGAGTTCCAGGTTGCTAATGAAACGTCTTATCAGTCTGATTCTCATTGCACTGTAAGTAGCCTGCTTTTGTTGTTTCTCTTTTTTGGAAAAAATTGCAGTTTGCAGTTACACTTTGGAGTTTAAATGAGTGGTTGCTGGATTTAGGGATTGGGGGTGGGGTGGGGATGGGGAACGTGGCCATGTTGATGGAGCAGGTCTGCACCTTGACGGCAGGGGCGCCACAGGAATCTACGAATGTGATGTAATGATGTACAACAAAAATACACTGCAAAATGACATTGTGCCAATGCCAATTTCCTAATTTTATTATTATACTATAGTTACATAAGATGTATCCATGGGATAAAATGAGTGATTGGGATACAGGATCTGTCTGTACTATCTTTGCAACTTCCTATGAATCTGTAAGTATTTATAAAAAAAAATATTTGTGAATGCCAAAGCATGGCTATCTGTGTGTGTGTGCGTGTCTGTGTGTGTGTGCGTGTCTGTGTGGGTATGTGTGTGTTGTTATTCCTGCTCAGCAATTAGAGAAATTTTAGTTAAACCTTAGGGAAATTGTGATCTAATATTTGAGTATTATTTTTATCTCCCTACTCTTTTTTTCTCTCCTTCTGGATTGCCCACTGGAAGCGTCGCTCGGCAGGGACAGATTTTCATTGTTTCCACTGTTTCCTCTATGGGGCACACACTCTTCATGCAGAGGAGGTGGGGCGCTCTCACTTTACCTTTTCAAAAATTTCAACATTAAAAAGAATAGATAATAAAATTTCACAACTACAAAAAAACCACCTGCTTCTTCTCTTAAGTCGTGGGCTAGAAGTGGAAATAATAAACTAAGATTCTCAGTGTGTTTATGTTTAAACATTGTCTAAAGAATTTTTTAATGAAAGCTCATTATAAACTTATTCAGATTAGAGATATCAAAATTTGATATATATCCCACAAACTATAGGCAAATCTAGTCTTTTATAATTCTTAGAAATTAAAAACCCAGAGTAGTGGGGAAAGAATTTCTAAAAATTATGAACATTTATGAAATAATTGCTTTAAAATTAAGTTCACGCCCTGGCCAGTTTGGCTCAGTTGGTTGGGTGTCATCCCATGTAACAAAAGGTCACCAGTTCAATTTCTGGTCAGGGCACATGCCCGGGTTGTGGATTGTATCCCTGGTGGGGTGCATGCAGGAGGCAGCCGATCGATGTTTTGCTCTCACATCAATGCTTCTCTCTCTCTTCCCTCTCCTTTCCTCTCTCTCTAAAAATCAATGTAAAAAATAATTTTTAAAAAGTTGACACCTTCCAAAGCCTGTTTCAATTTTTCACAATTATTTAAAACAAGCTACAAAGACTTCCATTCTACTATAAAGGTTTAAAATGTATATGTATAAAAACAGATTCTGTCAGAAAAATATTTGACAAGAGAGTCAATTCTTTACATTGTGTGGGAAGAACACATAACAGAAAAATCTGTCATATTTACTAGAGAGCAGAAAAAAATGTTAAAGTTAATCTTCCTTGGGCACTTCACTTCATTTTGATGAATCAGTTGAAAATTAATCAGTTCTTATTTAGTTCAAATGCCTATCATTTTTGTTTTCTGTACAGGCTGAGACATTTTTATGATACAACAAATGCTTTTTTAGTGCATAGAGATTGTTTCATGGTTTCCTTTTAATTAAAATTATTTTCAAATATAAAGGGAGAGTGACATTATTGATTTATTTTCTCCTTTCAAATGATATATTATTCAGCTTCCAAAATCATTTAAAGTTAGAGTGAACCAGAATGTGTTCAATTACAAAGTGATTGCTTTTCAAGCCTGAAACTTTTAGGACTATATTGAACTGTGGAAGAAGTTTTTCCCTAATATTATCACAATTTAAGAAAATTTCAATCAAATAGAATACCGAATATAGCTATTACTCATGACCACTTTATTTCTTAATAATGTTTTCCTCTAATAGAATATATAAAAATATGAAAGAGACTTTTTCATCAATATGAATAAATTAACTAGTTTTCCCATGTCTAAATTATTAGTGAAAATTGAACTAAAATGCAACCACACGCATGCTCTAAAAATTCATGTAATTCAGAGTCCTAATTACAGCTCTGCATCATTTGAGGCTGATGCCTGATAGAATAATAGAACTTCAAAAATTAATTGTAACCTCAAGTAAGATAAAAAAAGACTTTAATCAATTTTATTTCTATGTTATAACTTAGCTGAAAGGCAGTAATTTAAATAGATTTGTAAAGTCAATGTTGATGTAGATCTGTATTTATTTACATAAAATATATCTACAGTATATTAGTAAGTGGAAACGCAGGTGCATTCATTCATGGAAAATACACAGTTTAAACTAGGTGTGTTGGTCATGATCCAGTTAGGAAATCAGAAACCAGACTATATAAAGCAGTGAGGGATCCAATGCAAGAAATTTGTCATAAAAGTGATGGAATGGCTCCAGAGGCATGGGGAGAAGATGGCTTTACCCAGAAATTAGGAGCTGCTACTACCCAGGCTGGATCCCATGAGCCCAAATTCACTGTTGATGCTTCTAGAGGTATCCAGTAGCTTTTGTGCTTCCATTATTGAAATCACTCATGCAGCTGCTGGGGTCCGTGACCACCTGTAGTTACTCCCAAAGCTAAAATTAGAGCCAGAGGCAGAATGGCTTCTCCCTCCCACCAGCCTCTTATCTATGTCCAGGGAAACCTATTGGCAGAGGCTATGCAAAACCCAAGAGACTGCAAGAGAGTTTAGAAAATGCAGTTTTCAGGCTTCCAGGCCCGTGTGATAAAGGCAGAACAGAAACACGGGAATAGGGGTGAGTTCTAACAAATATTTCACAAATGACAAGAAAAGGTTTTGAGCCATGCCCTTTGGAAAGCTTACGATTGTGGGGAAAGGATAAGATCAATTTACCTGAGAAAAATGTAATAGTACATCTGTTAAAGCTACTATAAAAGAAAGGTCCATGGTGCTATAAGACCATGTAGTATTGGGGATTGGTCTAGGAAGACAGAATAGGAAGGTTTCTATGGAGAAATGACCAGTTAGGTGAGACGTGAAGTTGTCATATGTGTTAACCTGGGGAAGAATAGAGAGAAAACATCCCTTGTAGAGAAGTTCTCATAAGATAATATTGATATTCAGGGAAATCTTAGAATATAGCTACATCAGAAGGCCAAGGGAGAGAAAAAAAAAAAATGAGTGGAAGTTGCTAAAGTAGAGAGGTTATAAAATCATGTGTAGATTAAAAACACCATATATATAAAGTAGTATACCAGTAACTGTACTGATTTACTTACATAGAGATAGATATACTTTCAAGTTTGTTCACCAAATTTTTTCAGATAGTTTGTAACATCTTCTGAGCTATTTAATTCTTTTAATAATGAATATAGATACTTTATATAACAATACTATTAAAGCAGAAACAGAATCATTGGTCTGAATTGATATCCCTACAAATCTGCAGTAAAAAAAAAAAAAAACAGGTGACCTAATGTAATCAGTACCATAAATGAGAAAATTCAGTGAATTTATTTTGAAAGAATATTTAGAAAGTCATATATTTCCAAACAAGACTAAACTCTTAAGTCTCTTTATTTCTTAGCCCAAATGCTATTTAAACATAGGTTAATTATCCAGAGACATAAATTATATAATTATATACTGTTGACATATAGTATATATACCTAGAATTTAAATCTGAATCCATGGTCAGAATAGATTCCTGAATTACTAGACACTTGAATTTGGAAAGTCATTACCGTGTAATCAACCTATACTACAAAATTATAATAAAATTATGTCATGATAAGCATCTTGAATGAAGCAAAATTACAGCTGCAGCATTAACCAAAAATGTATTCCAAGCGCTCCATAGTACACCAGTGACATAGGATGTTAACAATTTTTTCTTAAAAGGGATCTACGGTCAAATAATAAAACTTTACATTTTTCTTTACCATAAGACTTTTTTAAATATTAATTTAGTAATGAGCATTTTTAAATCTGTAAAAGGGAGATGTAATATGTAACATTTCCAAAATTTGTAGGATAATGGGTCTTGTTTTTAAACTATCTTCTTGCATTGCTGATGTTCCACAGGGCACACTGAAAATGCTATTGGAGATATATAATTTTAAAAACATTCCTAGAATAGCCAACTAATCTCTATAGTATATGTAAATGAAGTTGAATTTCAATAAATCTATAAACTTCAAATTTGAGACAATTAGGAAACAACTTAATCCAATTCATATGACTTAGATGTTTCACAAATTCATCCATTTAGTCAATCATTCAGTGGGTATATTTTGAGACCTCACGATATGCCAAGCTCTATTTCTTCATTCGAGAGACCTGACCTTCTAGAACTTACACTCAAATAGGAGAATCAAACTTGAAGTCAATGATAGGGGTCATGGCAAGGGTTGACATTTTGTTTACAAATATATACTTTTGTATTATCACAAAGTTTGTACAAATTTATTGGAGAAAAATATATCCAATACAGAGAAATAGAAACAAGAAAAGAGTCACCCATAATTTTGCCACCCAAAGATGGCCATTTTAAATATATTGGCTTACTTTTCATGCCATGTACATATGTAGGTATGTATAAAATACTTGTGATATTATAGGTACAGTTTATGCTCCCCCTTTTTTTCATCAAAATCAGGATAACAGAAGTATAAGATCTATAGTCAAAGTTTTGGGGTTCAAATGCTGTTTCTGTCATGTTTTATTGAGCGTTTGGCAATAGGTGATTCCCAGCTTGAGGGCCACCGGCCCACCACTCCATCTAGAAGGCAACACTCCCTTGGCACATCCTTTCCATTGACCCAGAGCCCACAGTTGACTCTTCTATACAGGAGAGGCTAATTGTGAAAACTAACTGGAAAATTGCTAAGGACACACCAGCAACCCACACTCATCACTCTACCCTTTATTTGTATATAAACTAAGAAAAATTATCAAATACTTGGAGTAAAGCTGTAATAACATAAAACCAAAGAGACTAAGATGAACTTAAAAGAATCAGAGGTAATACAAATAAAAGAGAATTTTAATTCAAATCTATATTCTCAGTAAAAAAAATATCTCCAAAAAGGAATAATTATATGAGTAGGTGAGAGATAGCACTGGATATTTAAATTTGATTGCCAGCCCAGCTGGTATGGCTCAGTGGACTGAGTGTCGTCCCATGTACTGAGAGGTCTTGGTTTGATTCCTGGTCAGTCAGGGTACATGTCCAGGTTGTGGGCTCGATCCCCTGTGGGGGGCGTGCAGGAGGCAGCCAATCAACGTTTCTCTCTCACATCAATGTTTCTATCTCTCTCTCCCCGCCTCTCTCTCTAAAAAACCAATAAATAAATTTGATTGCTAAATGAAAAAATAATCCAATAAAATGTTTAAAAGTGAAGAGTAATTAATGATCTAGAAGTTAAAGCAAAAACAGAAGTGTTGGACAAGTGCACACTAATACTTTTAAAATGTATAATTAATACTCTATCTTAAATAAAAAATTTAGGAACAGATGGTTTTCTAAACTTACCTAAAGTCACCCAGTTAACTAAATGTTAAAATAAGGATTTGAAATTTAAATGTTATCCTCTTAACTACTTCACTATTCTGCCTTTTCTGAAAGAAACAATTACAGGATAGATTCAGGAAAAAAATCTAAATCTGTTTATTTTTTTTTTTTATCCTCACCCGAAGACATTTTTTTCATTTTTTGTTCAGATAAAGTGGGAGGGAGAGAGAGGAAGAGAGAGAGAGAGAAACATCGACATGAAAGGGACACATCGAGTGGCTGCCACCCGCACGACCAACCAGGGCCGGGGACAAACTGCAACCGAGGTACATGCCCTTAGCGGGAACCAAACCCGGGTCTCTCTGGACCGCAGGCCAACGCTCTAACCTCTGAGCCAAACTGGCCAGGGCTAAATCTGTTTATTAATAGTTCCAGGAAGAATAGAAGATATGAAATAGTCAAATATAACAAAATGAAGTTTGTCACTGATACAGAAAATCACAAAATTTCTCATGGAAAGAGACTTCAAGAACTAATCAGGAGCTTTAAATTATTTTTTTTTAAGACACACTCCTAAAGCTTCCTGATGAAATTTCAAAACTCCAAGAAAATACGAGAATTTTAAATCTTAAAAAGAAGTAAAACAAGTTTCTTGCATTACAGGTTAAAACCATTGGAAACACCGGAGACTGACACCACTTGAATGAATTCAGCTGGGTGTACAAATCCAAAGATGTCTGGGAGGCTAAGAAGCTGAGCAGAATTTTTTAAAATCTCATAGGCCTGGGAGAACAAAATTACAGTCTGGAGCCCAGAAGGAAGGGAACATGGCAGGTGTTTGTCTATTTGTTTCTAGCCTAACTACCTAGCAAAGCAAAAGTAAATTATTCAAATGAATAACATCATCCTGAGCCTCAAATAAGTATACAAATTTGCATTTACAATGTCCTCATTAAGTAAATAAAATAACTAGTTATGAAAAAGGACAATAATTACTTGAAAAGTAAGAGAAAGAAGATAATACAAACAGATTCACAGGAAAGCTGGCTATTAAAGTTACCAGACATCGGCTTTAAACTAACTATAATGAACATATTCAGGGATACAAACAAGGTGTGGAATTTAGACAGATGACCAAAAACTGTATTTTTAAAAATCAAGTGGAAATGGAGATGTACTTAAGGATTCAGTAGATGTGTTTAAGAATAGATAAGACATATCTAAAGAGTGAATTGTTGATCTCGAAAATAGTTTAAAAGGAAAAAATTTATATTGGAGAATGTAGATAAATGGGACAGCAATGGAAAATATATAAAAGAATGTAAAAGACATATGAGACTTAATAAAAAAAATCAATAAGTGTACAATTGGCATGTCAGAATGACAGAAAAGAGAGGAAGAGGCAATGTGATATTTAAATGATAAGGACAAAATATTTTTCAAAACTGACCAAATAAATCAAGCTAGGGATCCAAGAAATACTAGGAGTAAGAAGACTCACAAACTTCTCTCTTTAAAGAATAAACATTTACTAAGCTCATTGTTACAGACAAAGAAGAAAAGATGCACTCCTAGATTATAATATGGTACCTAGAAGGTATTCATCTATAAAAACAATAATATATATAAAATAAACTTAGAAGTAATAAATCCATTTTCTCATCTATACTATAAGCGTTTTAATATTACGTCCTTATCTGATTTTGAGGGTTAAATAAAAAAGTATCATCTGTCAACTCCTAGTAGCAATGCCACACAATAACATTTGAGAACATTTTTTCCTCCTTTTCCTTCTTTTTCCTAAATTTTGTGGTATACAAACTGTTATTTCAGTTTGGAAAGCTTACTTCTACAGAAAACTCAGTTCCAAGTTTTAAGGGGCAGGTTTACAAATTAACTTTCAAAACACAACATGATTGTGGAGAGGAAATTGGCAGGATCTGGTAGATTTGTCCAAATGTCAGGGGAGAGTTTCCAGGACATTTTCCCTCTTAACCCTTATTTTATGCTTTACTTTATAATCACTCAAGAAGAACCAGAAGGAAGGTCAGTTGCACTTTTTTTAACCATATTAGAAAGCATAATACAACAATCAACACAGGTATAGGTAAGAGTGCTCAGGTTAGAAGCCACAGCATCACAAAAACAGAGAACATTCTCCCCTGATGAGTACTTAGAATTACACATTTTGAAGAAAGTACTGAAGGAGAGACATCTCCAGAATAACCCACAATTAAAAATGTACTACAGATAAACATTGAACAGTTTCGAACCCCCACGCTAAGATATTTTTTTAGATAGAAAAAGACAAGTTTTGCCTTCACTTCTAATTGGTTCTCCACCCCAAAGCTAGAGTCATCTTTTCAAAAAAAAAAAAATCTCTGGTCATTTAATTTTCCTGCTTTTAAATTATTGTGATTGATAGCCAATATTCTTAGAATAAAGACAATAGTCTTTTCATGGCCAAAAGTCCAGAGTGATTTTGTCCCAAGTCATCATCATCATCCCAACCCTTGCTTCACTCAATGTCCCCACTTGCTGACTCAGCTTTAACCTCCTCAAGCTTCTTCCATTGCCCCTCCCCCAGGTAATTTGTCCCTACTCCCTGGAATATTCTTCTTCCCTAATTATCCACTGTGACACCTCAGTAGATCAGATCATTTCCTCAGAGAAGCCTTCTCTTAACCTCTTAAGCCAAATCATCCTTTTTCAAGCTCTCATGACTGTTTTCCCCAACACTGTTCACAGAGTCAATGTTACATTTGTTTAAAAGATTATTTCAATAATGTCTTATTTTCTCCAATTAAATTTTAAGCTCCACAAATGGCAGGGACTGTAACTATTTATTTTTCTTCACTTATACTCTCAATACCTTCCATAGTGCTAATATCTACTAGACACACAATAAATATTTGTGATCTTTGAAAGGGACCCTTTCCTATTAAATCAAGTGAGGTGTAGCCACTAGCCACATTAAAAGTTATTAAAATCAGAGGAAAGAGAAAATAAAACCCTACATCATAAAGGCTAAAGTTTCTCAGCATTTCTTTATTGAGGAAGAAATAAAGTACATATCATAAATCCATGGTATATCATTTAGAGCCAATAGTTGAATATATGTATAATTAGGTTAATAAAAATATGTATGTCTAGCCTGGATGGTGTGGCTCAGTGGATTGAGCATCATCCCATGGACTGAGAGGTCCCAGTTCGATTCCAGTCAGGGCACATGCTGGGGTTGCAGGTTCAATCCCCAGTAGGGGGTATGCAGGAGAAAATCAATTGATGTTTCGCTCTCAATTGATGTTTCTATCTCTCTCTCCCTTCTTCTCTCTCTAAAATCAATAAAAACATTTTTAAAAGCTATGTATGTCTATATATTTACATTTCAATTCTCTTTCTCAGATAAAGTTTATATTAGTCTAAAAAAAATCATCACTATATCTAATCCATCTAAGTATTTCCATAAAAATCCAGAGAATTTGAAGGTCCTGTATCCTTAACAAATTACTGGCATTTCTATTTCCCAAAAAGAGAAAAATGAGATAAATAATATCCCTTAAAGAATGTTGCTTTCTCAAGCAGCAGTATGGCCATTGGGTTTGAGTTACAGTATGGGTAGTTTTTATGCAATACCATGACAAAATTAGCATTGCATATCTTCACTCACAGTGACTTTAGAGAAACTATGGTTCAGTTTTTACTACCTCCTTACCTATCCCATCTCACCCAATGCTATGACCAATATTCTAAAAATCCAACACAATAGTCTGGTATGGCTCAGTTGGTTGAGTTTTGTCCCATGCACCAAAAGGTTTCTGGTTTGACTCCTGGTTGGGGCACATGCCTGGGTTGCAGGCTCAATCCCCAGTAGGAGGTGTGAAGGAGGCAGTTAATCAATGCTTCTCTATTACATCAATGTTTCTCTCTCTCCCTCTCCCATCCTTTCTCTCTAAAATCAATAAAAACATATTTTTAAAAATCCAATACAGATCACATAGAATGACTTCAAGCACCACTGCTGGGAAGAGTTGAGATCCATGAACACATCAAGTCCAGTCAGAGAATATATGAACGAAATACACTATATAATCCCCCTTCCAATATATTTGCCTCAGTCACTCATGCTAGAAGCTAGAGGTTAAGTACATAAAGCCCTTAAAAGTGGTGGAAGTCATCAGTGTGGTGAATTTGTGTTCTAATTGCTATTATTCATGTGAATCCACCCAGGCATTCATATTGTATTCCTCATTAGTATGCTTGCATCACTGACAACTATCTTCTGCTCTGTATCTGAGAAGGGTGCCCTAATGCTCTGCCCTGGAACAGGATTACATTATAAGGAAGGTTCAGAACACATAGCAGCACTGCCACATAATCACATGTCAGGACCAGATCCAGCATTTGGACAAAAGGAAGGGTTTGTCTCAAAGAATCAATGGTAATGAGAATCTAACCGCCAGCTCTAGAATGACCCTGAATATGCTATTATCTGATAGTTAAAATGATGAAGCTCTTTAGGAGTTGAAGACTTATAAGAGAAGCTTGTGGAAACCTGTCCTCATCAGCTCCATCACCAACCAAAGGCAAACACACAGCCCTCTGTGAAAATCACCTACACCTAGGCTCCGATGCTTCTGGAGATACTCTGGCCAGTCTCTGCCTCCTGTATTCCATTCTAGATCAATTTGCTCAGTTATTGTGTCTCTAGATTTTATTTCCTTATCCTGGAATGTATAGTTCAGTGTCTGTAACATTAAGAAAGATACTTCAGCTGCACTGTCCACTGGGATTTCAATCTGAGGTCAGCCTCCAAGGCTGCCTTTCTGCATTACCCTAGACTCCCTGCCCTGTCACCTGTCATTCTCACAGTCCCCATGCCTTGGCTGGCTCTTGGATGCCTGCCTTGCTGGGTCCAGTGTCCTGAGCCCCACTTTTTTGGAAAGGGAGTTTAGAAAATATAACGGACAAGTTTATAATTACCTTGACCCAATAGATAGTAGGGGAAAAAGACAAAAGTAGGCCCCATAAAGTTTATTTTTCTTGGCCAAGGGATGGATGCCAAACCTAAGAATTATGCTGCATAGCTGCTTTATTGCAGTTTCCTGTGTCAGCATTCCAGCTGATAGGAATCAGGTCATATCTAGGCCAGTCCAGCCTGAGATTACAGTCTTCCTCAGCAGGTTATACATAGCTGTCCTTCTCCCTCCAACTTACTCCCAGTGCCCACAGGATCAACATACGAAAAGATGTTTGCCTTGTTATTTACCAAGATAGGAAAACATCTCAAAGCTATATTAAATTGTGCTAGTGAAACTGAAAAAGGAGAGTGGTTAGGTCACAGTCTTTAAAAAAAATTGTACTCAAAATAAAGATTTGCTCTCAGAAAGTAATTTCTGACCACTCAGACACTTGTTCATGTGCTTTGACAAAAGTGCTGAAGCAACCCTAAGAGGTAGGGATCAATATTGAGATTATACAGCCTGGCCCATAAACAATTCCTGCTTTTTACAGTTGAAATCTGGTGGTAAAAGCCACAGATGGAGTTTATACTTAACTGATTTTTACACGAGAAGAAACAAAGTGTCCATGATAGAGCTAAACCATGATAGAGCTGGGAGACATTAAACCTGCTTTTCTTCTGCCCGATGTTTGATTTCTAAATCCTCACTTATTGGAAGCAAAGTCAGCAAGGATTTTGGGTGGTATCTGGAAAACTGTAAAGTTTGTATCTTGGGGTAGGCTTCTTTATTTAATATTTATTTAAAACTCATGACACTAATTGAAGACACTTGGGTAAAAATGTCCCCACAGTGTGACAACCCACCTGTTTTACTATAGAAAGTCTAATTTTTGTAAAGAAAAAAAATATATATCTCCTTGCGTTGCTTCCTCAGAAGCACATGAAGCAAGATCTAAATGGCTCTGTAAATGAAGCACCAGCAATCCAGACAGAAAGTCCCTAAGAGGCTTGGAAGAACATCTGGCAAAGTTATATGTGAGCCTCTGTGTCACAGACAACTTCTCTTACTTTCCCAACCCCTGGCCTTCCTCTTTATCAGCAGCAGCCCTCCTTGGGAATCCAGGTCCTCAATAATTTTCAGGTATGGAAATATTTAAAACCTAGAGGGACTGAAGAAATGTTTGTTTAAGAATACAGACTATTTCAGAGATTTCAAAATGGCGGCGGAGTGAATGAAAGCTACACAGACCATCTTCCAGGACCAAACTGGAATTACAACTAAAATAAAGACGAAGCGTCAGGAAAAAGCAACAGAAAAGCAGCTGGAGAGGACCCATATAACCAGGGACAGCAAATAAGGACACTGAATCGAGTGTGGTAGGTCTGCAGAGGTGCGAGAGGGCGGTGTGGGAGACCACAGACAGCAGCTGTTTTAGCTGTGAGCAGCTCCCTCAGGGTTAAAATCCCAAACCCCTCCACAGTGCAGAGGGCCGGGACAGAGCACTAAATTAGCTATAGTCACTCACCTTTGGCTCCAGCAGAGGGAGGGTGGACTGGACTGGAACTGTGTGGGGACACCCGGGATTTGGAGGGTGCTCAAGGTTTTTGCTGAGTCATAGCCACATAGGACAGTGGCCATTTTGCTCAGAGAGCTTCTTCCCAGAGCTCTGGGGAGAAGCAACAGCCCCTCCCTTAGAGATTTAACCCCAGCAACCTGGGCCAGAACAATGCAAATTGAGGCTCATTAACAACCAGCATCTGACCCACCCTCTGAAAATCCTCTTACATTGAACACCTGAGGGAGTTTTTCATTTGGTTGAGGGCTACAACCCAAGGCTCATCAAGTAACTGAGACAGCCTCCAGGCAAAAAGCTAGAGGATAACTGAACATTTCCAGGGCTTGCAAATCTACCAAGGAAAGTAAGGCCTAACAGTGGTGTTTAACGTGGGTCCTCCCACACTCATCCAAACCTAGCAGAGGAGCCACAAATAGCAGATAACCAACACACACAGGGAAAATTTGGCAGGCTCTCCAAAACCCACTGAGATAGCCAAAATGGTGAAACAAAGAAACAAATCCCAAATGAAAGAACAAGAGAACTCCACTGAAGATAAGATAAATGAAATGCAATTAAGCAAGTTATCAGAGGTAGAGTTCAGAGCCATGATCTTGAGGAAGCTCAACAGCATGAGTAAAGATATAGAAACACTGAAAACCAACCAAGTGGAAATGAAGAATGACATAGCAAAAATAAAAAACACATTGGAAGGAATAACCAGTAGAGTAGAGGAAGTTGAGGTCTGGATCAGTGAATTAGAAGATAGGGTAGAAAAAATTAACCAATCAGAAAACCAAAGGAAAAAACAATTAAAAAACAGGAAAACAGCTTAAGAGAAATGTGGGACAACTGAAAAAGTAACAAAATTCACATCATAGGAGTTCCAGAAGAAGAAAATGAGCAAGGGTTAGAGAATATATTTGAAGAAATAGTGACAGAAAACTTCCTTAACTTGGTGAAGGAAGAAGTCATTCAAGTTCAAGAAGCACAGAGAGCCCCAAGTAAGAAGAACCCAAACAGGCCCACACCAAGACACATCATAATTAAAATGCCAAAAATTAAAGACAAAGAGAGAATCCTAAAGGCAGCATGAGATAAGCAACAGGTTACCTACAAAGGAACCCCCATAAGGCTATCAGCTGACTTCTCAACAGAAACACTACAGGCCAGAAGGAAATAGCATGAAGTAATCAAGGTCAGGAAAAACAAGGAACTGAATCCAAGACTACTCTACCCAGCAAGGCTATCATTCAAAATAGAAGGTCAAATAAAGAGCTTCCCAGACAAAAAAAAAGACTAAGGGAATATATTAGCACCAAACTAGCACTGCAAGAAATGTTCAAAGGACTGCTGTAATTAGTGGAAGAAATAGGAATAAAAATATAACCACAATAAACATAAATGGCAATAAATAAGTACATATCAATAATCACCTTAAATGTAAATGGATTGAGCACTCTGCTCAAAAGACAGAGTAGCTGACTGGATAAGAAAGCATAACTCATCTATATGTTGTTTACAAGAAACCCACTTCACAACAAAAGACTCACATAGGTTGAAAGTGAAGGGATGGAAAAAAATCTTCCAAGCAAATGGAAAGGGAAAAAAAGCTGGGGTAGCAATACTTATATCTGATAAAATAGATTTCAAAATGAAGGCCAAAAATAGAGACAAAGAAGGCTACTACATAATATTGAAAGGATCTATCCAACAGGCAGATATAACGTTGGTAAACATATATGCATACAATATAGAAACACCAAAATATATTTAAAATCTTTTGGAGGACTTCAAAGGAGAAATCAACAGTAATACAATCATTACAGGGGACTTCAACATCCCGCTGACATCACTGGATAGATCCTCTAGACAAAAAATTAGCAAGGAAACAGACTCTAAATGATGCACTAGATCAAATGGGTTTAATAGATATCTACAGAGAATTACACTCCAAAACTGAAGAATTCACATTCCTCTCAAGTACAGATGGGACATTTTCAAAGATAGACCACATATTAGGGCACAACCTAAGTCTCTACAAGTTCAAGAAGATTGACATCATATCAAGCATCTTCTCAGATCACAATAGCATGAAACTAGAAATCAACTGCAACAAGAACATGTAAAGACATTTGAACACATGGAGGCTAAATAGTATGTTATTAAACAATGAATGGGTTAAGAAGGAGATCAAGGAAGAAATTAAAAACTTCCTGGAAACCAATAAAAATGAACACACAACAACACAAAATCTATGGGATGCAGCAAAAGCAGTGCTGAGAGGGAAGTTCATAGCACTACAGACCTACCTAAAGAAACAAGAAAAATTTCTAATTGACTATCTAACCTCACAAACTAAAGAACTAGAAAGCAAACAAAAAGAAAACCCCAGAGCAGGTAGAAGGAAAGAAATAGTAAAGATCAGAGTACAAATAAACGACATAGAGACCAAAAAAATAATTCAAAAGATCAATGAAACAAAAAGCTGGTCCTTTGAAAAGATAAACAAGATTGATGGACCCTTAGCTAGACTCACCAAGAAACAAAAAGAGAGAACCCAAATAGACAAAATCAGAAATGAAAGAGAAGTAACAATTGACACCACAGAAATACAAAGGATCATTAACAAATACTATGAACAATTAATTATATGGCAACAAATTGGACAATCTAAATTAAATGGACAAATTTCTAGAAACACATAGTCTCCCAAAACTGGACCAGGAAGAGAGAGAAAACTTGAACAGACCAATAACAACTAAGGAAATTGAACATGTAATCAAGACTCTCCCAGCAAACAAAAGCCCAGGCCCGGACGGCTTCGAGGGGGAGCTTTACCGAATATTCAAAGAAGAACTAACACCCATTCTCCTCAAATTATTACAAAAAATTCAAAAAGAAGGAAGACTTCCAAACTCATTTTATGAAACCAGCATAATTCTAATTCCAAAACCAGAAAAAGACACTACCAAGAAAGAAAACTACAGGCCAATATCCCTGATGAACATAGATGTCAAAATCCTTAACAAAATACTAGCAAATCAGATCCAGCAATACATTAAAAAAAAGTATTCACCATGACCAAGTGGGATTCATCCCAGGGATGCAAGACTGGTACAATATTCACAAATCAATAAATGTGATACACCACATAAACAAAATGAAAGATAAAAACCATATGATCATATCAATAGACACTGAAAAAGCATTCGACAATGTCCAGCACCCATTTCTGATAAAAACGCTCAGCAATGTAGGAATAGAGGGATCATATCTCAAGATAATAAAGGCCATATATGAAAAACCTACAGCCAACATCATACTCAATGGGCAAAAATTAAAAGCATTTCCCTTAAGAACAGGAACAGACAGGGATGCCCACTTTCGCCATTCTATTTAACATAGTACTAGAAGTCTTAGCCCCAGCAATTAGACATTAAAAAAAATAAAAGGGATCCAAATTGGAAAGAAGGAAGTGAAAATGTCATTATTTGCAGATGACGTGATATACATAGAAAACCCTAAAGACTACATCAAAAATCTGCTAGATTTAATAAACAAATTTGGCAAGGTAGCAGGATACAAAATTAACATCAAGCAATCAACGGCAGCCTTGGCCGGTTTGGCTTAGTGGTTAGAGCATAGGCCCACGAACCAGAGAGGCCCAGGTTCAGTTCTCGCTAAGGTCACGTACCTTGGTTGCAGTTTGTCCCCGGGCCCAGTTGGGGTCGTATGGGTGGCAACCACTTGATGTGTCTCTCTCGCATCGATGTCTCTCTCTCTCTTTCTCCCTCTCTCCCTCCCGCTCTATCTCAAGATAAATGCAAAAATGTCCTCGGGTGAGGATAAAAAAGGAAAAGAAAAGAAATCTACAGCATTCTTATACACCAATAATGAATTCAAGAAAGAGAAACTAAAACAACAATCCCATTTACCATTGTGGCAAAAAAAATTAAGATACCTAGGAATAAACTTAACCAAAGAAGTAAAGGACCTATTTGCAGAAAACTACAGGACATCGAAAAAAGAAATAGAGGAATATATAAGAAAAAGTAGAAGCACATACCTTGTTCATGGATTGGAAGAATTAACATCATTAAAATGTCCATACTACCCAAAGCAATCTATAGATTCAATGCAATCTCCATCAAAATACCAATGACATATTTCACAGAACTATAACAAATACTTCAATAGTTCACATGGAACCAAAAAAGACCCCGAATAGCCACAGCAATCTTGAAAAAGAAGGACAAAGTAGGTGCAATCACAATATCGGATATCAGGTTATACTACAAAGCCACTGTAATCAAAACAGCCTGGTACTGGCACAAGAACAGGCACATAGATCAATGGAATAGAACAGAGAACCCAGAAATTGACCCAAGACATTATGCTCAATTAATATTTGAAAGGTGGAAAGAGCATACAATGGAGTAAAGACAGCCTCTTTAATAAATGGTGTTGGATAAATTGGACAGCTACATGCACAAAAATGAAACTAGACTATCAACTTACACCATACATAAGAATAAACTCAAAATGGATAAAAGACTTAAATGTGACTCGTGAATCCATAAAAATCCTAGAAGAAAATGTAAGCAACAAAATTTCGGACATCATACGCAGCAGAATTTTCACTGATACATCACCTAAGACAACAGAAACAAAGGAAAAAATGAACACATGTGGCTACATCAAACTAAAAAGCTTCTGCACAACAAAAGAAACAACCATCAAATTGGAAAGAGAACCCACTTTATGGGAGAGCATAATTGCCAATGATACATCAGATAAGGGATTAATTTCCAAAATATATAGAGTGCTCATACAACTCAACAAAAGGAAGAAAAAGAACTCAATTAAAAAATGGGCAGAGTACCTAAAGAGACATCTCTCCAAATGGGACATACAAATGGCCAAGAGACATTTGAAGAAATGCTCAACGTCACTAATCATCAAAGAGATGCAAATTAAAACAACTATGAGGTATCACCTCACACCTGTCAGAATGGCTGCCATCAGCAAAGCATCAAACAACAAGTGCTGGCGAGGGTGTGGAGAAAAGGGGACTCTAGTACACTGCTGGTGGGAATGCAGACTGGTGCAGCCACTACGGAAAACACTATGGCGTTTCCTCAGAAAATTCAAAATTGAATTGTCATTTGACCCAGTGATCCCACTTCTAGGAATATACCCTAAGAAACCTGAAACACCAGTCAGAAAGAATATATGTACCCCTATGTTCATAGCAGCACTATTTACAATCACTAATATCTGGAAACAGCCTAAGTGTCCATCAACAGATGAGTGGATAAAAAAGCTGTGGTACATATATACAATGGAATACTATGCAGCTGTAAGAAAGAAAGATCTCTTATCTGTTGAGATGACATGGAGGGAACTGGAGAGTATTATGCTAAGCAAAATAAGCCAATCAGAGAAAGACAAATACCACATGATCTCACTTATTTGTAGAATGTAATGAACAAGGTGGGCTGATGAACGAAATAGACCGAGACATAGAAAGGAGTATGGTTCAGACTAACAAACCTCAGAGTAGGGGGGCAGTGGGGATGGATGAGATGGACCAAAGAACTTATATGCATGTATGTGTAACTAATGGACACAGACAACAAGGCTGGGGGGTGGAGGGGCGGGATGGGGAGGAGGGTGTCTGGGGGGGAAAAGGAGAAACATCTGTAACAAAAATAAATTAATAAAAATTGGGGGAAAAATAATAAAAATAAAGAAATGGGAACTGAAAAAAAAAAAAAAAGAATACAGACTATTTTGTGGACTCACAGAAGAGCTGAAACATCAGGACACAGGATACAGAAACCAGAGCAAGTACAGTAGCAAAAATTCAGACCAGCTTTTTAGATGGCTGCTTTGGATGTGTTAGCAGGGGCTACAAGCCATCCTCTCGTCCTTCGACGGTGAGAGGACAGTGGGTAAGACTGGAAAACCACGCTGAAATAAGGAAGAGGCCTTCCCAGTGAAAGAGGAGCTGGTGTAGCAAACACCACATACACTGCTCTATAATATAAGTAGTATTTTTAAAAGATTAAAATGGGCCAACATTTACCCCACACATGCTCAATTTAACATCCACAACTCCATTCTGTAAAAACAAACTCCCTCCTCAAAAGTCAATTTCCAAGCAATTCAGCGTAATTGCAAATACTGCCTGTCATTTAAAAATATTAATTCTCGTCTTCTGATAACACAATCATAGAGCTTATAAATAAGCATAGGTGATTCCTTAATATATATTCAAATAGCATGATATTTAAGAAGATGGAATGCAACCATTTTATCATCTATTAGGGACATTAAATTAGGGGGGAGAATAATACTTACATAAAGTCTTAACATTCTATTCCTCTATTCTTCTTATAGTGTACTTCTTTTACTCTTCTTTTAGTTTTTATTAACTCTTATAAACTGAGCACGCAAATGCTCAATTTTTGATGAATAAGAAATGGGTTGTATCTGTGAGTGAATCTCTTTTTCATCGTTGTCATCATTTTCAATTTTAAAATTATATAAATAAAATTATTTTTTGTCAATTATAAATATCTAGGCTTCTCTGGCTATTGAGTCACAGAATTGAGCTTGAATAAAGCAGGACACTATTTCGCACCGTCTTTCAGTATCCCAATTCAGAAACAATTTTCCAAAAAAAACCAAGCAGCTCTGTTTCTGTTAAGAAGAAAAGTAAAATCTAAATGTTGTAGCTAGGGAAAAAAAAAAAAAAAAAAAGAGTAAACCTGTTTTATTTTCAGTTAGCTATATCTAAAAAAAAAGAGGAAGTGTTTCTTCTCAGATGGCTCAGGCCACAAAGCCTGACAGAAAGTCTGAAAGCCAGTCAGTAAAACAAGGAGACATGTAAAATGTGGTCACATCTGATTGAGCAAAAGACAGATCTCCTGAGGAACTCTGCTTTAATTGTTCTAGATGCCAATACCCTCACACATATTTACGGAACTCTGGGATTTTCTGCACCAGAAACATGGTTTAAATGTGCTGAGCAGGTGATTCTATTGACAATGCCAGCAGCTATCATACCCTAAACAGGTCTCCTTGCGTGAACACTTTGACATAGCTTAAAAGATATGGATTTTTTTTTCTTGTTATAGAAAGGTTTTCTTTGCTTTTATGCAGATCTGCCAGCAGTGAGTCTTTTCCTGACATGTTTCAGAAAACTGTAGTCATAATTTGGCAGAATTCTGGAACTATATTTTTGCATCTGTTAATTCTATCCAACATCAAAAAAGAGAAGATACTACTGAAGTATAAACTAAACATTCAAAGCTGCTCCTTTATAAAACAGTTTTTTCATTAAACATAATAATTACCTTCCACCCTATAACTTGCATGGGTTAATTATTTTAATTTTTTTTTAAAAAAGATGCACCTTTATGATAATGCCTTTTTCTAGTATGCCTACTTTATGCCTACTGTTTGGCTAACTACTCACAGTTCCAAATACTTTATTAGTAATGTCATGCTTTGTCCTTGATCCAATATTTTACTTCCATTCTATGAAACTGATATGTTCCAGTAAAATATTTTATATGCCAGAGTTTTGACAATAACTCTGGTTAAAAGAAATGAGCAAAGACAGGAAGATAAAATATATTTTGTGGCAATGGTGTATGTTGACATACCATTGTGGTATACTCCAAGGAAATGTCAGGAATTCTGTTGTTCTAGACAGCAAGAAGCAACAAAGCGCCTATTAACAGCAAGTGTACAGTGGGGCAGCTACCGTCTCTGGGTTATACTGAAATAAAGAATTCATCTCTAACAATTACTGTTAATAGATCTAATTAATTTTTAGGTCTATTTAGGTTAATTTAGTCATCCATTTATTCACTCATTCAGCAAAGAAATATTTATTGAAGGCCTATGATGTGTAAACACTAGAATAAATTTCCTCAATATGAGAAGGCAAGCCAGGTGCAGCCTGTTGCGCAGCGCAGAGACCCCGCCCCTGGCTTTTGTATTCCTCTTACATCCGCCAACAGCCTAAACTACAGCGGAACTAGAAAGACCCCAAACACTCGGAGGCTTATCATGTATAAAAGGCGGCTGGAACCCGGGCTCGGGGCTCAGACTTTGGAGGTGCCTCCGCTGGGCCAGCACCGGTGCACATTAAACAGTCCTTTTCTAATCCTCCGAGTGTGTGCAGTCTGTCTCTTCCCACTGACCACATTTCTGCCACAACAAATATTACTATCTTATAGGGAAGAAGACAAATTATGACAATATGCATGATGAATAAAATGAGAATGAAAAATAAATGTGACACAAAAGTGGAGCAGAGAATAGAGAAATTTACTGTACAGACAATAACCACGTAGGAGCAGGTCCTTGTTATTTGTCCCTAAGAGGGCTTGGGAGAAACTGTAGGAGACAATACTGAAGAGGGAGGTAAAGGCCACATCAGGAAGGTCTTTGCAAGACACGTGAATAAAAACTGTTTTAGAGATGTGAGGACTTATGAAAGGAATTCTAAAAGGGGTTGGTGTATTTATCATAGCTGCACTTTAGAAAGGTAAAAAGCACTGGGGTAGATGGACAGATGGAAGGAAGAAAAAGATGAAAAGCAGGGAGACCACCTAGAGAATCATTACTGTTAAAAGAATAACGTTGAAGGTATAAGTGAAGACAGTGTACCAGTCACCCAGGATATTATCTGTACCCCATTTCATTCAGAATTTAGGAACCGACTTACTTTCCTCCTCTCCATCACTGCTCCTCGGGAGCCACAGCCTCACAATGACTCACACAGCAACCTGAGCGATTGGACTTTTGAACCCTTCAACTTCAAATTTGTGTATGCTCAACTACACAAGCCCAAGTACTGCATTTTCCTGTAACTGGGCTGCTTCTGGTTTCTTATTTCTCACTCTCTCAACACCATCACTGGGTTTCCTGATTTTCTCCTTTAATAGCATTTCTACAGTCAATGCTTTGACTTCCTCAAAACCATAATCCCATGGACTCTTAAAACCATTCTTTAAAATATCCTCTATGCTTATGTACCCCTCTTATTCCATACACAAACTCCAGACTTGCATGAGTCTAGTTTTCTTATTCTTCTAAAGCTGGTTCTGAGCAATTAATGTTCCTGGAAAAACTAGGCATACACACTATTTGCCATTTAAATTCAACCATACATTTAGCAAATATTTATTGAATGCCTCCTATATGCTAACACTGATGTAGGCCTGGGGGAGACGGAGATGAACAAGACAAAAGCCGTGCCCTGCTGGGGTTTTTTGTTTGTTTCCTTTTTCCATTCTAGTGAATGAAATCCATAAACGAAAGAGGCAGATAAAAGGTAAACACATACATAAAACAATTCCAGTTAACAATGAATATATAAAAAATTCAAATCAAGGTAAATGCATAGAGATTAAGATGGGAAGGCAATCAGATTGGGTAACTAAGAAAAGAGCCCTGAAAAGGCTCCCACTACAGAATGAAAGACACAGCCCTTCAAGGCCCTAACGCAAGGGAGGTCCTTGTCACCTGTCTGACCTGATGGCCTTTGCTCTCCTCTTTGTTCCCTCCGTTCTAGGCACACAGGCCTTCTTGCTGGCACGAGGCAGGCAGAGCACACTGTTGGAGACGGCTTGTCGGCTTTGAAATGGCTGTTCCCTCGACCTAGATCACTTCCTCAGACATTTGTCTGGTGAGCTCCCTCCAAGGCCTACTTAGAGCAATGTCTAGCACATACTAAATACTATGTAAGGGTTAGTTATTGATTTTTTAATAACTTAATTTTGATTTTGGTTTTCACCCAGCTGATTTAATGGGGAAATTAAACCTTGGTGTTTTAAGGAGTCCCCAACCCTGTTCCCATGACACTGGAGACAGGGATAGGGGGGTCCTTTTGACTACATACTTCTGAATTAAAAACTAAAATGACAAGCACTTTACTAACCAAAAAAAAAAAAAAAAAGGCATCTGTGGTATGCTTTTAGTATGCAAATCATTATGTTGAGGTCTCCGACAGAAGGGCTTAGCCTTTGCATAACCATGATCAGTCAAACAATTTCTGCCTACTAGCACATCACTTTGCCCCCTGAAGTCAGTGACCTTAGCATTTACTTACTGTTTGAAGGGGAGTGATGGAAAAGGAGAAAATACAGAAAGAAAAATAGGGGAAAAAATTGAAATAGTTTCATATCTCAAAATATTACTCATATTACTCTGTCATCATAGATTTCATAAATTATTTCAAGTACCAAAGGATCTCCCTAAAAGTTCTTTGAAGTTTTTGTGTGTCAGCAAAAGGCTGGTAAAAGGTCTCTGCATTTCATCAGGAATTTCAACTATCGGGAACACATTGTTTCTTATTAATAATAGCTCAGTTAGAGAAGTGCTTCTCAAATTTGAATGTTCAATGAATCACCTGGGGATCTTGTTAAAAAGCAGATTTGATGAAGTGGTTTGAGGGAGATGCCTGTGGTTTGGAATTTCTGACAATATCAGGAGATGCTGATGCTGCTGGTACAGGGACCATAAGTCAAATTTGGTTTAAAGCATATCTTTCTTAACAGAGTATGTAATTGTTATATATAAGCTATTTTGATGTATGTGGTTTAAAACTTATTTCAAAGAATAAGTAGAAAATTAAAAATTGAATAATTTGCACTTGGTTTATTTTGGGCATCAGTAGCAGTATAACACTGATCTAAAATTTTAGATATTGGTCTTCAATATTGCATACTAGATTATTCAATTCTAATTCTTAAAGACATGTAGAACTAGAATTTTGTTTGTATACTTTTAAGAGAAATGTTTAGTTGTGTACTTTTTTTTTATCCTCACACAAGGATATTTTTCCATTTATCTCCAGATAGAGTGGGAGCAAGGGAGGGAGACAGAGGGAGAGGGAGAGAAAGAGAAAGAGAGACATCGATGTGAGAGAGGCAAATTGACTGGCTGCCTCCCACACAACCCCGACCAGGGCCGGGGACAAACCACAACCGAGGTACGTGCCACTGACTGAATGGAACCTGCGACTCTTTGGTCCACCAGCCGACGCTCTAACTGCTGAGCCAAACTGGCCAGGGCTGTAGTTGTGTACCTTTAAGAGAAAGTGTTTTTCAACATCTTATCTAAAAATAGGTTAATGAAAGAAAATACTTTCACATACATATACACAGACAAACACTTTTTAATGAAATTTTAAAAAATAAATAAATCGTGTTTAAATACCTTGAAATCATCTGGGATATTTTAATTTTGAAAAGTCAAAAGTTAGTGAAATTAAAAAACATAAATAGGCCTTTCTAAATGTTTAAATGTTGTTTTAAAAACAAACAATATTTATTTCAACATATTGACAAAGATATTGAAGTAATATGTACATAAAATTTATCTTAGAATTTAATGGAAATGTGGTTACATTTATATAAACATTAATAATACCTACAGAAACTTCAGAGCACACATACTGCTTTTAAAGAAAAGTGTTTTAATCAGTTTTTTTATCCTAAGGTTTATTTACTCAAATCCATGAAGAAGACCACATTGACCCTTCTACATCCTCCTTATATGACTCCTGGATATACAGAATTAGTCACACAAGGATCCAAATCAAGTGTGCTTGGCAGACATGCCCCACACCACAAAGAACATGTGTTTAAATTAAATGTTGCTTGAACGCCCTGGCCACCTTCTTGCTCAGTGGTTAGCGCACCAGCCTGTGGACCAAAGGGTTTCAGGTTCAATTCCTGGTCAAGAGCACATACCTGGGTTGCAGGTTCGATCCCCGGCCCCAGTCGGGGTCATGTGGGAGGCAGCCAATCAATGTGTCTCTCTCATTTCGATGTTTCTCTCTCTCTCTCTCTCTCTCTCTCTCTCTCTCTCTCTCTCTCTCTCTCCCCACCCCCTTCCTCCCTCTCTATCTAAAAATCAATGAAAAAAATATCCTCAGGTGAGGATTTTTTTAAAAAATGTTGCTTGAACAAATCTTTACCATCAAAAAGTGCATATCATTAGAAAGCTGCTGGAACAAAATAGGAAACATGATTTTTTCCAATGTCTCAAACTATAATACTGAGCAGTTCCAAGTTGCTTATCTTAAATATCACATATAGAAACTAGAGAAGTCTATCGTGAAAAGGAATACAAGATGAAAGTATGAAATCCACAGAACCCATAGATTCCCAGCAATAACAATATGATAAATATATTCTTGTTTATTGAATGACAGCCTTAGTAAGATTATGACTAAGAGGCATTCCCTTGGCATTTGAAAGACTAAACATAAAAAAGTACTTACTACCTTACACAACAATTAACAGATTTACTGGACCTACCACATCAGTGAGGACAAGTACAGGATAACATTTTTTTTATAATTAAAAACAAGGTTTATGTGAATTTCTTTGTGAAAACTACTTAATGGAACACATTGCCCATCCATGGTGACAAATATTACATTTTTAACTACATGAAATAATTGTGGCAGTTTGTCTTAGTACAACTTGTCATAAGCAAAAGAAATAAGAGCCAAGAATTGGCTCAGGCAGGTTGTATGTTTGAGAGAAGTTGACTTACTCACTCTTTACTTAAATCTTATTACATAATGAAAATATCACAAATTGTCCATTTTAAAGCTATGATTTTTCAACAGAGATTTCTTTAGGCCAAGTGGGAAGTGTTCAGTACTCTCCAAGCTCCGTGAAATTTTAGGTACTGGTGGCATTTGACATCCTGTTGTTTGCCAGGAATGTCCAGGACACCCAACTCCTTCTCACAATGTTCTAGACTCAAGTTAAGATTCATCTTTCCAAGGTTTTCTATACTGTTTGTTTGCTTATGCTTAGCTGGCATTGTCTTCTTCCTGTGCCCACACTGACATTTCCTATAGACTTCATTGTGTCTGTATCACTGTATAATAATAATAATTGTATTATCATGATTAATTATCATTTATCATTGTGTTTAATGATCATGTAATTAATCACCAAGCTTTACTAGAGCAATGACTGGGGCCCAGCCCAAATTTCTATCTCCCACACCTAGTATACTACCTGACTACAATATAGACTCTTCCAAAATGGTTGCAATTGGGTAAGGGACCAGATGAATAAAGAGTATGTTTCCTCTTTAATAGATGGACTTTTTAAACATTTAAAATATGGCAGTATCTAAATTAAAAATGTCATCTTTATTATGCCATATAATCTATACCCAAGAGAAAAGAGTGATTAATTATTAATTCTACCATAGTAATGTGGACACTGAGGCTCAAAAAGGTTAATTACTACATCCAAGTTTATATAACCAGAAAATGATGAAGCTAAAATTTGATTTTAGGCCTTTTGGACTGTATACCCTATGCCAGGAAGAGGTGGAAAAACGCCATAGGACATTTGAAGATGGAAAAGTCTGACTCAGACAAATCTGAGCCTATGGAAAACCAAACGCCACTATCCACAAGAATGTTTCAGACCCCGTCACTGCTGTCCTATTATTTTAACCCTGAACTGACCTTGGAACTCTACTCTCATATAGATTTGGGCATTTGGAGGAAAAACATAGTAACGATATAATTTCACTTGGTTTCATGCTTTCTTGTTACACTTTTATGTTAGAAATGTCTTTATTTGTAACTACAACTAGCCAATGATAAACACATCTCATTTAATATGAGATTAAATAACATTTACTTACTATTAAAACGAATATCACATATAAATCATATATTACTATTCCCACTGTTTCATTTTATACCATGCCAACAAAGAAAATTGAATAAAAGTAGAAAATACATCATGGACTTGCTGTTTTTGTTTAGTTGTTTTGTATTGGTTATAACCTATTAGAAGCTTTGAATGACTAACAACCTATTTATACAAACTGGGTTTTCACTCAGTGGAAAATGGTAGAACAGTATTCACCTTAATGTGGATTTAAGCAAGTCTAAATTGTATGTATAGAGAACAGAAATCACTTATGTATAGCTCCAATTTCCACACTATTAATGAAAAGAAGTATTGATTATCCAGAGAAAAGGACATAATAGCCAGTGAGTAGCACTAAATTACTTTTCCAGAAGTAGCAATGGATTTTACCAAGCTTTTCAAACTTGTTCATGTGGTAGTTTATTAAAAATATAAGCAAGAATATTGATTCCATGTATTTTCCCAGGTACTACTACTATTGATTTTTTTTGTCCCTTTCTCGCTGTGACCCACTAGCTTTACCTTATACCAAAATTTATAGGGAGAAGGAAATTTACAAGTACCCATTCTTCTTAGCCATAATAAATAAAACGGATCGAGCTTCATATGATCAACAACACATATTAAGTATCCATATGTATCATGAGCCCTGAGAGAACTCAGAAAAGGCACGGTGTCTGCCTTTGAGAAACTTATGACCACACTAAAGCTGAGTGTGTGCGCATGAACTCTGTGAGCAGGCAGGAACAGTCAGGACGAGCTCAGTGGCTAGAGAGTGTACCCAGAGGATAGGGTGCCTCCTTGAACCCACACACTGACCCCATTGTTTCTTGTGCCTCTGCTTTCTGTTTATAAACGTGCTTTCCTATGATGGTCAATCACATATTCTCAGCATAAGCTTTTCTGGGAAATTTGGGTCATGATTTGAGCCTATTAGTCAAATGACCTAAGAAACTGAAAATGAGTGCTTGGACTTGTTCATGTAATCAAGAACGTGTTTTCATTCCAAAGACAAGTAGTGGAAAGAACAGCAGCCACCAAACTCCTTATGTATTCCTGAAACTCCACAATTCTAAATAGAATTTTACACAGAAAATAAAAAACACAATAACCTGGCATCTTTAACTCAATATTTAGTAACAATTTAATGGCAGTGGGCTTTTAGTGAGGACTCCCATTCAGGCTTTATTACTTTAATAAAACAACTTTAGTACATTTACTATTCTAGAGTAGTAATTTGTTATGAGTTACCGAAAGTAAACTGCCCTTGTCAAAATAAATAAAGCAAGTACATCTTGGGATTCCACATCCCTGATTTTATAATGTTGCCTTTTAATGTCCATTGCTACTCATTTGCACAATTTAGTTATCTCTTGGGAATTCTTAAGCCATTAGTGTGAATTAGTATAGTATTAAGTATGAAATGACAGATACTTCTAAGGATTTTAAAAGAAATGCACTCTTAGGCACAGATTAATGGGAAGTAATGTATCTCTTTTTACATTTACAGCTCCCACAACGAAAGCAGATGGGCCACAAATATGCTTTTCCTAAGTGGTCATTTTTAGTGGCAAAACTGCTAGCACAGCAGTATTCTAAGTCCATTTCTCCAACACAAACCCACAGAGAAACTCAACATGCAGCAACAGAAAGAGTCTTGAAGAGGCATCTGATAGGGTACTTGTCCTGCCCTGGCATTGGCAAACGTGTCCACCCTCCTAAGTTTTCTTCATCTGTCCTGGAACGGTGCCTTCCACAGTGTGCTGGCTCTTGAGTCAAGGATATCCAGGTATGCTTAAGGAGTTGATAAAGTACTCTGTAGTTTATGTAGCTCTTTCCTATATAATTTCATTTTTAAAATCTCCACAGAACGGCACAATCCCTACATAACAGGTAAGGAAACTGCTGCACCTCCAAGAAGTTAATTATCCAAAATGACATTGCGAGGATGTACCCAGAACCTACACATTCTAAGTCCTCACAAGTTTACTGTTACAGAAAGAAGCTATCCCAGCCCATTATCCCACAGAGATTTCATAAACTGGAAAGACTGGGGTCAGAGTGGAACTAGGTACCTGAAGACTTCACTACTATGCACTACATTCACAGTAATACAGTTCCCTCCCCTCACCACCCATTAAATAAATTTTTACTCAATCTTTGAGGATATTGTTATTTTCTATGAGTAAAAACTTCTAGAATCACTCTGAGCTAGTGTTTTTTATGTTCTTGCTAATTCTTGGAAACAGCATTGATAAGCTCTATGGAGAGGTGATTTTCCCCAAATTTAACCCATAGTAACTATAAAAATACTAAATTCTTTTTTTTAATCCTCATGCAAGGATACTAAAGATACTAAGTTCTTAATAAATTTCTTATTTACTTTAACTTAATGACAGAATCTGGAATTATGTAATAACAACGAAGGAAATATAAAAGCTGTGCCTAATGTGTTGTCAAGTACAGAATAGCTATTACTGTAAGTCTAAATAAGAGAGAAGATATAAAATAAAGGAGAGTTTTCAATTAAACCTGGCTACAAATATTAAACATAAAAATGATGACCATTTTATTTTCGTTATTCATAACCCAGAGAAAATACCTATACTGTTTCTGCCTTTGGAAATCTTTACTCTATTCTCAACCCACCCTCCAACCTGCAATTTTTGCCAGTTAAAACTTCTGTTCATACTGCTGAGGCCCCAGCTAACACATCAGTGTTTAGGTATGACTTTCCAACACAATTTAAACAAATTTTGAAAAACTCCTCTTCTATAACCCCATTGAATCATATCTCTTTTTAAACATTTCCTAGTTTGTATTATAATTTATTACTTAACATGTTTGTTCCAGCCTTTATTTTCTGAGTTCCTGATGTCAAGGACCTTAATATACATATATAGTATGCCTAGCACCTAAAGCAGAGACTCAGACTCAAGGTCTGGGATGAGTAAATAAATGAGGTAAGACAACATAAGGCTTATGTATTTGAAATCTGACAACCAAAACTAAGTTCATATGATGAACTGAGTAGTAGTATTTCCTTGTAGTCTACATTTAGCTCGAGGTGGTGGCAGGCATAAAAACAGAATTCAAAAGAGGCCAGTAGTTTCACTGCCCAGTCAGAGAAAGACAAGTACTATATGATTTCACTCATATGTGGAATCTGATGAACAAACTGAATTAACAAGCAACATAGAGATAGACTCACAGATAGAGAGCAGGCTGACAGCTGCTGCTGGGGCGGGGGAGGCAGGGGGTAGAGGGATGGAGCAACAGAGAAAAAAAAAGAGAAAGAACTCATGGACACAGATTATGGAGGGGAAGGGGCGTAGTTGGAGGTGGAAGGGAGTATGGGGGGATAATTGGGATGAAAAAAATTTTAATTAAAAAAATTTTTCCTTTATTAATTTTTAGAGAGAGGGGAAGGGAGAGAGAGAGAGACATCAATGAGAAAGAACATTGATTGGCCGCCTCCTACATGCCCCCCACTGGGGATTGGGCCCACAACCTGGGCATGTGCTCTGACTGGGAATCAAACTGGCGACCTCTTGGTGCATGGGTTGATGCTCAACCACTGAGCCACACCAGCTGGGCAAAATTTAATTTTAAAGAAGAGGCCAATAGGCAAAAGCATTTGTATCTTTCCATTGCAATATAAAGTGAATAGAGATAACAATGATTATCATAGTCCATCAAAAGGTATTGCTTTTCCAGTTCAAAATATCTCATCTCTTCTTGACATAGTTTGATGGATTCACTAACTCACACTAACAGAAATCCTTAGGTAAACCACTGACTTCCCATTCAAAGGAGGCTAAATTAGCATTAAGATGGGTCAAAGTTAGACCCAGAAACTTCACAATTGACTGTTTAATTAATTGAGTGGATTTAACTTATCTTCCCATGATAATTGATAGGAAAACATCCCACTGAACTGAAAATCTACATGAACTAAAATAAGACATACTGAAACCCTATTCCACATTTTTTCATGTATCATTTATCTTTATAGAAAAATGAAGTTATTGATATATTTAGCAATTAATTTTCAGCTATCTATAATTTAAATCTTTGACAAGAAAAATTGGATAACTTTGATGTTGTATTTCTAAAATTAACAAATGATGGCAGACTTATGCCATTACAATGTTCACTGTAAATATAGAGAGACTCTTTACCATGAATAATTATAGCACAGAAAGTCACAAGATGAAATTCCAAAGCAGCATCTATAGATTGTAAGGTTATTATCACAAAAGTAAATACAACAAATCTCTGTATCTCACCAGTTCAGAAGATCAATAAGCTTCAGTAAAGAGATACAGAAGAGAATGAAAGAAGTCATAAGAGACACTGTAAAATAAGAAACAATTTGATCTCAGATTTTGATCATTTATTTAAAGAGAAAGACCTAAAAAACAGTAGAATAAGATCTATAATATATACTGAATACTGTTAGATCGCCGAGGTAGGAACGCACCAGGCCAAAGTGATGCAGGAATAGAACTTTATTCACTTCACCTGTAAAGCAGGTGGGCTGAGCCCAGCATGGCATCAGCCCCACCTGGCTAGGGGCTTGCTGCTTATACAGAGCTTCGGACGGGCTTTCTTTCGGCAGGTGATTTGGGGAAGGTCCAGGAACAAAGACCAGGCAAACAAGATGGCAGTTGCTCCCCCAAAACTGCCCAGGGTCAGGTTCCCGTCCCAGGGGGATGGGCGGGGAACAGTGAAAGGCACTGCTATGGCAGGGTGCTCGCTGGCCTAACAAATACAAAGAATCTCTCAGAGGGGAAAAATCTACTGATGGTAGAAATGAAGCTAATCGCCCAGCTCCCACCATCAAGTATGAGGCTAGACGTGAAAGACAGCTCCCTCAGAACTGAAACAGGCAGGCAGATTCCTCACAACCTTAAAACCTTTAAGGGGCAGAATGAGGAGAAAAGTTTCTTTGCCTTTAGAATGCAGTAAAAAAGAGCTACCTCTCACTTCCCAAATTCAATAACCATGGCATGGGAGGGCCATGAGAATAAAGAGGCTGGTATTTTGGAGCCGGATGACTGACTTGGGTAGGGGCGAGGCTGCAGTCACAGAACACCAGGGGCAGAGGCGGTAGCCTTGCTGGATGTGAGCACAGGAAGCCCCCTTTAAGTGATTTGGATAAACCCAAAGACAGACTTCTTACTAATTCTCTCCTTCACTTACTAGCTCTACGTACTTGCTAAAGTCACATGACTCACTAAATCTGTCCCCTTAACTGAAAAATAAGAACATTAACACCAAACTTACGGAATTGATCAGTCAGAGTTTGCTAGAAAAAAGCTCCTTTTCTCACCCACAGGCTTAGAACACATAAAGTGGCTTCTTCATGCATTCCAAGCCTGAAGGGTTTGTGGGTGAAAAAAGGAGTTCTTTGGAAAGGAACCTCACAGGGTGATCTGATTATAAATTTTTAACTGAGCAGATCATGGTGGTAGTCATGTCCCAGGCATATAACTTCTTTACTAAAAGGCTTATCTGTGCCTTAAGCAAGCCTGTCCATTGTTTCTGTGCATCTAGGTTAACACACCTTTGAAACAAACTCAAAACAACACATAATCTTGTTAACTGTCCTGTAACCCAATCCTCACCTTTCTTTCTCCCCCTCCATATAATCTGCTTTACCTTTCCTCCTTCATTGTAAATGCATAGAAGAAGCTGCAAAACTGTTCACCCCTGGAGCATTTGAGATCTTGTTCCCTGGCATATGTTATCAGTGTGGCTTAAATAAACTCTTAAAACATGCTCTACAGGTTTGGACGTGTCTTGCATTGACAGGTTTAATACAAAGGAGAAAATTACCTAACCATTGTTAAGAGTCGGGGAGTCAAGTTCAGGGAAGCCACAGCCCATGATCTCAGCCTGAAGCACCAATACAGGGTTTTTCGTAAGCTTATTGGAAAGCTGCTGCAATTCCTGCAAGTATCTGGAGCTCCCATTGACTTCCTCTGTCCGCAGCAGTGAAACAGGTGCCTCTCAGGAGCTGGCCAGGCAGTCAGTGTAAATCTCTCATCTGCCCAGCATCTGGCTGCAACTGCTTTCAGGGAATAATGATCTCTCCGTCCTTCTGCCTTCCTAATCAAACGAAATGCTTCCTGTTGGCACAGGCCAACCGGAACCTATAGGCCTTGGCTTTCCTGAACTGCAGAGGAGGCCTTAGAGATGCCACTGCACAGAAACTCCATTTCTAGAATATGACTCTTTCTGTCTGTCCACTCCCTTCCTTAATTATTAAGCCTTTAGGACATCAGATTCAGGTCAGTATTAAACTGTCTTAAGAACAAAGCCTCAGATCTGTTGACCACAGAAACAGAATTTCATCAATCTAAAGATAACACCTTGACTTCAGTTGTGTTTCAGCCCTGGCCCATGAAAGCAGATGACCCTACAGACCACACCCTCATGAAACCAGAGAGAACAATGCCAAGGCTGACATAGGACCTGATACCAATCAGTAGACCTAAGACCCCAACTCCATTAGCCACCATGATTAATGGTTTTTCCCCCTATATAACCCATCCCCTGGAAATCATCAGGGAGCCAGGCCTTATAGCACTAGCTTACCTGTGACTCCAGGTTTGGTGCCATTTCCTTAACTAATAAGTCTATACTTTTTTTTCTTTTTTCTTTTTTTTTTGCTGCCAAATCCTTTTCGCATTTAATTGGGTTTTGATGTGCAAAGGCAAATGGACCTCTTAAGTCTGGCAACAGAAAGAGGTGGTGATGATGCAACCATCCAGCATAGATGGAAATAAGAATTAGATTAACTGTAAGAAGAGTGCAGTATTAGTACCATTATCATCATCATTATCTTTATGGGGCAGAAACAACTGTTGGGCAACATTGACTGTGTAAAAGAAAATATGTCTTTGTATTTGGTTCCAGGCACAGAGGGCCTACAAAAAAGCAGAATTTGGTGGTCTCTCAGGGGGGAAAAATGACTTAAAATGTGTTTGTATACTTTTATTTCCCAAAATATTTTTTTGGTAACTCATGTAGCTAGACAACCAGAGAGTAAATATTCATTTAGGAGCAAAAAGGGAAGAGGAAAAAGGGAGGGAGGGAGGAAGAAAGGGGGAAGGAAGGAAGGAAGGAAGGAAGGAAGGAAGGAAGGAAGGAAGGAAGGAAGGAAGGAAGGAAGGAAGGAAGGAAGGAAGGAAGGGGAGAGAAGGAGGGAAGGAAGGGAGGGAGGGAGGGAGGGGAAGAGAAGGAGGAAAGACAAAAGAAAGAAACTTGGATTTTAGTAGTTATGCTGCTGGGAATTAGTTCAAGCCAAAAGCTTCTGCTCCTTGTCCTAGGTTACTTATAACTAATGTGCTCTATTCTTCAGCCTAGTGACTAAAAAAGTAACTATTGTATCATTAAGTATAGGGGATGTGGCAATGAGGAGGGCAGTTTTAATTTCCAATAGCTTAGAAAACAGAATCAAGAACAAGGAAATGAATAATCTAAATGGTAAAAACCATTGCTGACAATTCAGCAAATTCACATAGCGCATGCCTAAATTGCAGCAAATTATAATGCAGAGAAAATACAGTGTATTGACACCAATATAACTGAATATCATCAATAAAAACTACAATGGATGGAGCCTCTCTAATATGCTAAACTCTGACCCATAGCCAGAGGCAGGAGACACAGCCAATGATCCGTAGCAGCGAAGTGCCTAGTCATGTAGTCTACTCATGACTGGCAGAGTGAAACAAGCAAGACAAATATACAGTAGTGAAAATCAGGACTCAAGAGTGGTTTTCTATCAGGCAAAGTCAAATAAAGTAAGAAAGGGAGTTCCAACTCCTCTCTTTGAAAGAGAGCAAAAAACAAAGGAAAACAAAATGCAAGTGTTTGGAAATGTTCCCAGAGCTCTATGAGCCATAAAGCTGTCCACACACACTCGTGGGGTTAGTCACTGGGAGGGTGGTCATCAATCCGTATGGTCACACTGGAAGACTCCCGCAGGAGAAGTTAAGAGGAGAAATAAAGACCTAAACAGTGCCATAGATCAACCCATGAATCTGGGAGCAGGATGGTAAAAGATGCATTTATGGTACAAATGAATCCAAATGACCAAGGAGGGCAAATGTTTTCCACATGTACTTTATGTGTCATAAAGTACTCTGTGACCATGCATAAAATAGTGGCCCACTTTGTCAGAAAGGTCATCTTGTTTACTCTCACTGCAGCCTTTTCCCTAAGCCTGATCTGCTCAAATCTATCCTTGCAGGTTCCCAGCATGCCAATGTATTCAACACTGTATTCACCATTAGGACTTTTTATTCACTTCTGTTCGTGGGCCCTTTGATGAACATTAAACTGTGTTACCCTGACATAGCCTGACACTTTCTGCCAGTAAAGTAAACTGACATTGAGTTGGATTTTCACTGGATTGTAACATCTGATAGATTAGAAAGAAATCGAGGTCATTTATTCAACAATCATTCATGAGGTGCCTTCAATGTTCTGTTTCCTCTCCTGGTAACTGGGAACGCGGTAGGTTTATGCTACTCCCTAAGTAAACAATGCTGATTTCAGAGCCTAAATGCCACCCCCTGGCTTTAAAGTTCTTCCACGTGCCCCCAGTTCACCTTCGGGCCACATCTTTTACTACAAATCTCAAATACCATGCTCTTCATGAATGTTTTGTTATTTTTCCTAAATTGAATGTGACCCTTCCTTACATAAAATATCTTTTCTTCTTGTCCATAGAACATTGCTGTCTTGTTTCCAGTTAAATACCACTTTGTGACAAACGCCCCTCACACCTTAGTGAATAACAACAATTTATTATTTCTCTTGTTTCTGAGGATTGGCTGGGAGGTTCCTCTGTCGATTTTGCCAGTTCCCACTTGCACCTGCAGCAGCTCAGGGGGAAGGTCCCAAATGGCCTCACTCACGTCTGGCAGCTAGTGCTGGCTGCCAGTGGGCGTGCCTTTGGTTATTCATTTATTTACTTATTTATTTATTTATTTTTGACGTGTTCTTCCATCTTCCTACAGGCTAGACTGACCTAGTGAGAGGGTCTCAGAGCAGCATTCCACGAGGGCAGAGAAGAAAGCTGCAAGCCATCTCGAGGCCTAACCTTTGGACATCACTTCAGCTCGATGTCATCAGGTACAGTGAGTCACAAAGCCAGCTGAGATCCACGGAGCCGTAAAGAGACTCCACTTCTCGATGGGAAAAACTGCAAAGAATTTATGGCCATATTAAATCTACCACAATCCATCCTCTGGTCATAATTATTTATCATTTTTACACACGTAAAATACTTTTTTTTTTTCCAGAAGACTCCTAAATGTCTTACCTATAAGTAGCATTGGGCTCAAAGTTCAATATCTCAGTCTCTGTATCTTGTCCAGAGATCTGTAAGCTAACTAAAAAGTGATGTACCATGACTACCATCACCACCTTCACCCCTACCCACACACACATCCATCCAACATACATTGGTGTGATGGGGACAGAATAGCCTCAACAGAGAGAATAGGAACACACAGAACTGACTAATTCAGAGCACATAATTCTAAAATCCAGCCCATCACTTATTGCCAGTTGCCCTAAGTCTGAAGGCAGGGGATGTTCTTGATCATGGCCCATCAGTGCTCCCTAGGAATGGTTCCCTGAGTGATTGTTCTCCTAAGTGCTTGGTTCCTTCTCTGGACTCATGGTTCTGCTCACAAACATGCTTTTCTTTTCCATAGACCATGTTTGCAATTAAGTAGTTCCTATGGCCTGCTTTCATCCAGAGGCCTCTTCTTTTTTTTAAATAAATTATTTTTCCTTATTGATTTTAGAGAGAGAGGAAGAGAGAGATAGAAACATCGATGAGAGAAAACATCGACTGGCCACCTCCTGCATGCCCCCCACTGGGGATGAGGCCCACAACCTGGGCATGTGCCCTGACCGGGAATCAAACCAGCAACCTCTTGGTGCATGGGTCGACACTCAACCACTGAGCCACACTGGCCAGGCCAGAGGCCTCTTTTTTTTTAAATCCTCTGCCCCTTTAGTCCAAGTTGGTAGTCTTTTACCAATACAGTTCTCTTCAAAACCAAAGCCACATCCATAATGCTTTGGGGACTGCACCTTTCTCTACATTGGGTTGTATACGAGGCTGCTGGTGAAAATTGCCCTTAAGATGACCAGAAGCCCTTTTGCCAATCTAAAATGATCAACAAAACACTGCCTTAAAAATCTTAAAAGTCACAAAATGTCTCACAGCCCAATATTTGGCTTGATCTTTGGTTTTATACCTCATTTATCTCGGTGGTTTGGTGACAATTTTTTTTTAATCAGCTGAGGGGACTGGAAATGAGAGACCATTTTATTCTTTGGTTTAGCAATCCAGGACCTTCTATTTTTCTTCTAAATTTACTTTCAAATCAAAGAGTTCCTTCTTTAGTTCATCTCCATCTTCCCATAAATCATCCACAGCTAGGGAAAACTAATGTGCACTTTCAGTATCTGTATAGAGTCCTCCTTAAACCCATAGTATATTTGATACAATATTTATCTTTTGAATTACAGCAAGTGGTAGTGTTGACAACTGTATGGCCACATATGATGCAGGTTGCTCTTTCTCCAGCTTCCAACAGTTCCTTCTCCTCTTTCCTAACCTCTACCTCTAGTCTCCTTGCCTCCGTCTGTCACCTGGTCCCAACCATTAAACCCAGCAGGGCTTTGCTACAGCAGCCCTTGCATTCAGTTCATGCCTGACAGTTTGTGCTAGGCATCGAGTAGGGCACCTTGGCTCTTCCCATGTGGCTTCTCACCAGCTTCCTTACATGACAGTCTCAGGTCCGTGATCTAAGAGAAGCAGAAGCTGTACAACATCACTTCTATCTCATTCTATGGGTCAAAGAAAGTCACAGGGTCAGTTTCCATTCAAAGCCTGAAGAAATGGACTCCACCATGACACAAAGAATGTGAGGCCACATTCTATCCCACATCTCAGATTGTGGTTATGCTTTTCTTCTCGCCAGTCCTCTAGGTAAGGGACTCTATTACCATGGTATCTCCTACATTGTTTAGTGGTGGTTATATATTTTTACTTAATATATATTTATTCCACAAAATGTAAGGGTCACCATGTTATTATCTCTAAATAAAGGGATCATAAACATGTACATACATACATGTTTGAGACAGCAATGTGTTTTTTAAAAATGGAGAAACATATCGGTGATAAGCACTTACAAAAAGTACAAACTATTCTTTTTAAAAAATATGTTTTTGTTGATTTTTTAGAGTGAAAGAAGGGAGAGAGAGATAGAAACATCGATGTGAGAGAGAAACATCAGTTGGCTGCCTCCTGCATGCCCCCCACTGGAGACTGAGCCCACAACCAGGGCATGTGCCCTGACCAGAATCAAACTGGGACCTCTCAATCCATGGGACAACACTCAATCCACTGAGCCACACCAGCCGGGCATAAAATTACAAACTATTCTAACATGTTCAGACTGCTTTCTGCTATATGTCTTTGGGGGGGGGGGGGGGGAGCTAGATTTCTTTGGAAAGAATCTATGATTTAGATAATTTTTTTCTACTTTAAATGTTGTACATCAAATGGAATTGTACTATAAGGAAACGTATAAATCACCTTTAGAAGGGTGATTTATATAATTTAAAATATACCTTTAAAAAAGTGATAAATTGACTTATAAATTCTCATTGATGATGTATACATTTCTCTTATCACATAAACATTTTCTCAACCATGTTGCCCTCTCCTGGAAACTCCTCAAGAAGAAATGTCATGATGATACTATATAATTATAAGTATTTTCCCCTATAGATATAATTACTTATTTCAAATAAATACTTTGGTACTTATTTTACTTCTATTTAAGCATATTTTAAAATAAAGTTAACCAATTATCTTTTTCCTTCAAGTAAACTTTGATATACAAGGGGAGATAATGCACTTTATTGATAGCGTAAGAAAAAATTGTTAGAAATCTGACTATGTGGCACTGAGAAAATTACCCAATCTCTTTAGCTATATATTTCTTCATCACAGATAGGAAATAAAAATTTATTTCAGGTCTTATAGCTCTATAACACCCAGTTCTCTATATACCTCTTTGCTGTCTAATACACGAACGCAAAATTGAAGGACTCATTAGCTGTTTTTCACTACCCAATGGTTTCATTAACAAAAACTTTACTACTTAAAAGGGAGATTATAGAAGTAGATGATTAATGACCCAGCTCTTCAGCCTAAATATATGTTCCCACATTATTCAGCACACTGATAAACTGTCTAAACAACAACAACAAAATACAGGCTGAGATTGTCCAAATCACTTATGCTGGCAATTTTATTCTTCACAGTTAATAAAATTAATGAGACTCATCAAGAAAAATAGACAATGTGTCTGCAAAATGAGGTCAGATGTCATATCAAAATACAAGGAAAAAGGTAAAGTTAGAATAAAATATCAAAAATGTTACAAATAAATTTTTTTAAATTGTTAGTCTCGCGCCTTCTTGTTTTCCTAAAGTAGTTACACGAACTACTGGACTCTGATCATGTTGTTCTTTTTCTGTTATTCTTTTGACTTCTAATCAAGTGGTTAAGTTTCCAGGAAAAGTCCAGATTATGGAATTTATAATTATACTTTTCTTACTGAAAGGGGACCACAATTCTAAGACAATTAGTTGATTTCAGCTGGATCGGGTACTATATAAGAGATATCTGGGATATCCTATTCTGACAGAAAGCAAAGGCTACAGTGTCAAAAGGACACAGGAACCAACCTGAAGATAGGCTCTCACTGTCCAAAGGTGGGACCGTTAGAGCATCAGAATAACAATAATTATCATGACTACAATATACAGACCTATGTCAAACAAATAAAATTAAGTTCACCATAATATTTTAAAACTCATGGATTATCTTTGGAGATCATTAGAGTACCCACTCATTGTTCTGAAAATTGGTAGAGGGAATAGTTAAGCATTTTACCCTGCTTCCATTTTATGAGTTATATTTAGTGTAAGCAAATAGTATAAGATAGGACAACCTTATCCTTGGACACTACAGGTAGGTCAGAGACTCTACAAATCAATACTATTGCAATAAGTAGAGAAGAAATAGTATGTGGAGATGTAAGGGCAGGAATTTTGTTGAAATCCCTTAAGCAGAATTTTCTTAAGTCTCTTAAGATTTCTTAAGTCCCTTATGATTAACATTTTTTTTAAGTCTCTTAAGATTAAAAATTTTCTGAATTTCCCTTGAGTGCTAATGTGTTCTTCCCTGTGCTCCTCCCAATGGTAGAAGAGCAGAGACCTCAGCTCCAAGCTCCTCTGGCCCACTGCCTCCTTCCTCTAGGGGAGCATATTGCTGCATAACTTTGAGGTTCCTCCAGGAGGAACATGGGAAGCCCCACTTTGTTGTATCCTTATCACATGTGTATTCTTCTCAGGCAATCTTGAATTCAACCCCAAACATCATTCTTGCTAATTTTTCAACCCAAAACAAATCTTTATGTTTTAGTAAATCCTCACTAATTTTCAAAATACTCCCATATAAATTCTCATTTGATCATCAAGAATGTTATTCTCAGCAATATTACTCAATTGAAATATTATCAGGAACAGGTTGTTTTCATGGACACTGTGGATATAGGGTGGAAAGACACGTTTTTGGAGGGTCGGGAAGACAAAGTAAAAAAGGAATAGATTTGAATGAGACATAAAAATAACTTGATGGAGCCCTGGCCGGTGTGGCTCAGCAGTTAGAGCATCGGCCCGTGGACCAATGAGTCGCGGGTTCGATTCTGGTCAAGGGCATGTACCTCTGTTGCTTGTGGTTTGTCCCCGGCCCTGGTTGGGGTCATGCGGAAGGCAGCCACTCGGTGTGTCCCTTTCACGTCGGTGTTTCTCTCTCTCTCTCTCTGTCTGTCTCTCTCTCTCTCTCAATCTCTCTCTCTCTCTCTCTCTCTCTCTCTCTCTCTGTCTGTCTCTCTCTCTCTCTCTTCCTCTCTCTCCCTCCCACTCTATCTGAACAAAAATGGAAAAATGTCCTCAGGTGAGGATAAAAAATAATAATAACTTATGGAAGTGAAAGGGAAAAAAAGGTTGAGGATGTTCAACATAAAATGAGAGAAAAGATGAAAAACAGACATACAGAGGTAATCTATTTTAAAAAAGAGAGAAAACTACATATATGTGAAAGTTGGTAAAGATCAAGGAGAAAGAAATGAGATGGAAAAGAAAAACGATAGATTCAATGAGTTCTGAAGCGTGTTCATCGAGTTAAATTGCTTACACCTCACTGTGCTGGCCATTTGATCTGTGGCTTTTAAAATAAGTTACAATCCATAATTTATTATCTCTTTGCTTTGAGAGGCTAATTAGCTTTCCTACAATTAAATACTATTCAGGACTCCTCAGCTGTTCTTATCAACCCTTCAAGTGGCTATAAATGTAGATAGCTAAAGCAGTCCTTTGGGAGAGATTATTCCACTGCAAAATTGTGAGCAGGAAAAATCGTCTATCAGAGCAGTTTTTCTGAAAGTGTGGCCTTGCTCTTTAGCATCAGAGTCACCACGATCTTTAGTAAAAGCAGATTCTTGGGCGCAGGACACACAGAATTAGGATTTCTGAAGGTAAGACCCAAGAAACTAAATTTTAAACAAGAATCTTAGGTATTTCTTATATACACTCAAGCTTCTTCTACCAGGAGAAATAGAGTCAAGAGGCAGGCTGTGTGAATCATCTGAAGTGCTCACTTTTGTCAGCTATTGGATTAGTATCTTCCAGATGAAAGGAAAAAACCCATCATCTGCCATTCCTGGTCATCTGTCAGAGGAGTTCAAGGAAAGGCCTTTCTATTCTGAATCAAAAAGTCTTCTTCTTTTTTTTTTTTTTTATCAAAGTATGTTTTTATTGATGTTTTAGAGAGAGAGGAAGGGAGAGAGAGATAGAAACATCGATATGAGAAACATCGGTTGGCTGCCTCCTGCACGCCCCCTACTGCGGATCGAGCCTGTAACCCAGGACCTCTCAGTCCATGGGACGACGCTCAATCCACGGAGCCACACCGGCCAGGATCACAAAGTCGTCTTTAACTTCCTTCTGAAACTGATTGACTAAAGTAAAATACGGGTATTTTTAAGTTTAATAGAGGATTAAACAATAAAATTTAAAAGGAAACAAATGGTCTGTAATTCTGTGAAATTTCTTTTTTCTCAGGTGATACTCTACCTTATTTCTTTATTCACCAAAAATGGGAGAATAGGAATAGTAAAATAGGTGCATAAGTTTATGTGAAAAGCCTTAGAGAAATTTTGCTTTAGGGTCACAAAGACCTGGGAAGCATGGTATCGCGTGTCAATACAAGTCCCACTGCCACCTATTTTCAAAGCAGATACATGCAAGGTCCATCCGGGGCTCGCATCTGTCACACAAGTGTCAGCCTTCCTTTCCAGAAACTCTCAGCTCCGTCATCAAACACACTTCCACTCACTGGGGGAGCTAAAATCCCTTATGGCTCACTTACTGCTTCTTCTTAGACAGAATCCTGATGGGAACCACATGACAGACCAAAAAGTTATAGATTTTAGGGCAGCTAGCTGGATAAGACCTGACTGATTGTTGAAAACCCTATTTGTCACTGCTTTGAATATCTTCGGACAAATGCCCCAGAAAAGACCCAACTTGCAGAGTCTGGTTCGTCAGACAAAGCCCGTGGTGATTTCTGCTCCACACCTGGAGAAGCCTCAGAGGGTCCAGGTAAGACCCAGTTGATGTGGTGTTGAAGAGGTACGAATGGACCTAGAAATTCTGGATGAGACTTAGCTTATCCAATTCCTATTCGGATCTAGCATCCCACTAAAGAAAGGAGCAAAGAGGCCTCTACAGGGTTTTTATAAGTTCATTCATTTGTTTACCCTGATAGAAAATAAGATGGTTTGTATTTGTTCTATTAACTCTCATGTGGTTGTGCTATTGTGGTAATTAGCTAGTTATTAATATTAATAAAAGGAAGACAGCAAAGAGAAGCCAGATATTGTAAGTATGGTCACCTGGAAAGCTTCACCAGGTAGCTATAGCTTCACACAGCATTGTCCCTATGAGGAGATTGACACCCCTCCCTTCCCCCATCCAGTTCTGGATTGTTGAGGGGAGAAGGAGGAGATGGGCACATGCACAGTAGATGTCAGGGTGATGCAGGGGAGGTGCTTGCCTGTCAGTCTAGCCTGGGGAACAATGGATTGGCTAGGGGGTGGACCCCGTCAGAAGCACTTGAAATCTTGGAAAGTTATTGAAGAAGCTCCTGGTTAAAACCCTCAGACAAAGAGTTCCCTCACTCTTGCTCTCTTTGGCTCTCTCTCGCTCTGTGACTTGCACTGGCCCATGCATTCGCACATTCTCTCTCTACAGACATGTGACCTTAAGCAAGCCACATGACCCATGGCCAAGTGGACCCCACACACAATGGACCATACCTGAGAATACCAGCTAAGCTAGAAATTCTTAGATGCTGGACTGGACTGGACTGGGCTTTAATATGGAAAGAAATTCTGGGCATTGGCCTTGATTCTAGCCTTGCTGAAGACAAGATTGGACTTCTTCCACAGCAGTATGGAGGGAGATGGGACATTGGAGGGGAACCACCTTAATTTTACATCATCAGTGAAGCCTTCCACGAAACCCCATCCTCCCAGGGGCACCTCAGGAAATTCCTTTCCTCATGGAAGCCCAAGAACTCAAATTTCCCCAATAACAGTTGTGAGAACTATTTAAGATAACTTACATGAAAATTCTTTAAAAAGCATAAAGTATAATATAGGGTGGGTCCCGGCTGGTGTGGCTCAGTGGTTGAGCGTTGACCCATGCACCAAGGGGTTGCCAGTTCAATTCCCAGTCAGGGCACATGCCCAGGTTGTGGGCCCGATCCCCTGTGGGGGGCATGCAGGAGGCAGCCAATCGATGTTCTCTCTCATCGATGTTTCTATCTCTCTCTCCCTCTCCCTTCTTCTCTCTCTAAAATCAATAAAGAAAATAAAATTTAAAAATATATATATAGGGTGAGCTTATGTGATAGGATTCCAGGATAATTGTTTCAAGATAATATGTCTATATTAAAATTCCACTGAGAAGAAATTTTTTAACTTAAATTTTTACAAATACGTTTGGTAAATAGCACTTACAAAAGTGATTATGCCCGAGAAGCTGGTTACTGTTCCTTAGATATGTACTTACTGTTTCCTCTTACACTTCGCACATCTCATTTACATCAGGGTATCTCCAGGCTTCAATGACGTTCCACTGACTCCTGAAATTGATTGTCTCTTCTTATTTACGTAAGGTGGTTGAATACAGCAAAATGGGGTCTTTTAAACTGTGCATGTGGAAATTTTCATGTTAATTACTGTGCTAAAATGGAAAAGCATGAATATTGTTCTCATTTTCTGCTTTTATTGTTCAACTTCCTTAGATACAGAGACTTCCTATTTTTGGGGTGTTTTTGCATTAAGTATAAGTTTAAGAGGTACCTAACAAGATGAGTTGAAACACTTCTTTTACAGCTCCTGCGGGATTTTTTAGCTAGATTTCCAGAGTAAATTGTGCTATGAACATGAGAGCATGATAATAGCTAGCATTTATTGTTATTTTATATATATGAATTTGGTTATTCCTTATAACCCCATGTCCTAGATAACCATTATAATTTCCATGTTACGCATGACTAAACTGTAGAACACAGAGGTTAAGTAACTGACACAGGCCATGTAGTTGGTAAATGGCTGAGCCCAGGTTTGAACCAGCTTATCTAAATCCATGGCTTAGTTAGTTCTGAGCTCTAGGAAGCAGACACCAAAACAGGATTAAAAGTGCAAAGATTGTATCTGAGGAAATCCCGACAGAGTAAAGGAGGAAAGGATGGAATATCTGTCAGACTATACACTATACGTGTCACTACAGAAGTAAAAAAAGAGAAAATGGGTTGAACTAAAATGACTCAGATGCAGAACAGTTTAAGGAAGGTTTGGCAAGGCTGTCAGAGAGTCTCAGGCCAAAGATGCCATCCGATGAGTCCCACCTCCCAAGGCTGGGCTTACCTTGTCTGTCTGCTGTGCCCCGTCACTGAGGGAGGAGCAGACGGTGTGCTGAGTGCAATCTCCCACCAGAGCAGAAACCACAGAACCAACCCCTCACTGTTATCTTGTTCCCTGCATACCATCTCTATGTGCTGTAAGTGTTAAATGTACTGTCCTATACCCACCAATGTCAAAGAAGTATGGGTCTATCATTTTACTCTTGATCCAATCTGAGATTTCCTCACCTTGCTTTCTCCTGCCTCCCTAATCTACCACCAGCGAACTTCGTGTAACCCCTCCTTAAGCCTCCTCCTTTGATTCTCATGTATAAAATAAGATGCAAAACTGCCATTCTCTGAAGCATTTTCTTAATCCGTTGAGATTCTGCTTCTCAGCAATTGTCAGTTTGGCTCAAAAAAACTCACAAGAAATTCTCTGCAGGTTTGAATGTTTCTTACAACACAGTCAGGACCACCAACATATTCTTGAACACTACCCCTGACTGTCCATTAGTCTAGAGCAGGGGGCCAGGTAGAAGGAAAACCGGAAGGAGCAGTCCTGCGGCCAAGTTCTAAGCCTGAGTTTAGTGAAGAGGACATAGCACAATAATAAATGCAAGATTACACAGGTTCTAGAAATTCTTGCACATTTTTTTCCAAGCCAGAATTGGAGTTCTAGAACACTTCTTTTTGCAAGTCCACATAACTTATGGACAAAGGGTATTATACAGTTGCGTGGATATCTAACAGGTTTGAGATTTGGGGGTTACAAGGGTTTAACACACCTGAGAAACCCATCTGGGAACGTGACCATTAGGCCCTCAGGAATGTGCTGGGGATACCCATAGTGACCTGCTTCCAGTAAGCGGTTGGGCACATGGCCAGACTCCAAAGAAGCTGGGAAGGGGAAGAAAGTTCTTAAAATCCCTGAAGGGAATGACTAACGGATGTTGAGGGGCCTGTTGGAATCTTCCCCCATCAGGTGGTATCATGTGTACCAGGTGGTCTTTGAGGGCTTTGAGAGCTCGAGGGGGGGGGGGTATTCCTCTAATAGAGAGATTGTTCTCCAGTCTTTTGCATTTCATAACTAACTAAATATAGTAATTTACCTTCTTTATATACACATACAAGTATAAACTTTAAATGCATCTATTGGAGCATTCCTGTCAATTTCTTTCACCATGTGACACTCAAGCCAATAAATTCTTATATTTACCAGCTTAACTTAACTAAGAAAATTCAGAGGTCATGCAGGAAATGTCCACATGCTGAGATATTTCTGAAGTCCCCACCCTCTATCTAGATCACTGTAACAATTGACCAGATAGTCCTACCCCAGCCTCATTCCCACTGCCATCTATCCAGTACACTGTTTTTGATGAATTTTCTAGGGCAGCAACATATAATGAAGTCTAGAAAACCAGTGTGAATTCCAAGCTTTTCTGAATACTTGTGTGACTAGGAAAGTGACAAAAATCTCCCTGACACTTTTCCTAACCTATAAAATGCAAAGAAGATGGTTCTTCCAATTATCAATTTTGCATCTTTCAGCTCCAAATTCCACTGCCTGCTACTGGACCCTATTTTGCCAGTGGACCTGGCGCTAGTCTTATCAGTAGAGGGCGCTAGAGGGACACTAGTGAAGGTAGGTATCTCTCTTCCTGGTTTGCGTGTGCCTCTCTGGCAGGCTCCTGCAGCACAAGGGTCTTTGGTGGTGCTCAGTTCCTGCATAGTGTGGCAGCCAATGGCATCATTTAGCAAGCAGCATGCAGCGCCTCTCCCAAACAACTTCCTTTCGCACTCACTGGAGCAGCTTTGCAGAGGGTGCTACCCTCCCCACACATCCTCACGAACAGCTTTCCCTTAGCTTTGCCCAGTTCTGAGGCTCTGAGGCAGCTTCACCATCACCCCAGAGGAAGATTCCCAGTGAGTCCTGCTTGCAACACCTCAACCAACTTCCACCATCCAGTGAGCTATGGCTGCCCCCTTTCCAACATCATCTGGATCTCAGTCCTGTGGAAGGAAATTGTCCAGATTTGCCTCTTTCTTGGGTCCTGGGTGTCAGCCCCAGCTAAGAGTATATTTGCCATTCTGGAATTTAGTTTTCCTTTCCCCATACTAGCCAATCCCATGTTATGTTAATAGTTACCAACTCTTTATTTAACCTTCCCTGTCTAAATTACTGTGTGATTTCTGTCTCCTAACTGGAATCTGACTAATAAAACCGATTACCCATTGCCATAGGATTGTTAATTGAAAAGAAGGATGTAAATTGCAAAGCACAGTAACATGCTAATGGGAAAGGTGCTCAGTAAATTGTAACTGTTAACATTATTAATGAAATTTAATTCTGACAATGATAATCCCTAATCAGCCAAATGAGAGAACATACCATTTTGCAAACACACTTGTCCCATTTTCTTATGACTATGCTTTGCTTATGCTCAGACCTCTGCTTAGATTGCCTTTGAACTAATCTGCAAGATTCAGAACCTTTGGGGGGGGGGGGATCGGGGGGGATTAGAATTCTAGCCTACAGTTATTCAGCCCAAGCACAAGGGAACCTAGATTTCAAAGCAAATGCTCTTGATGGCAATGCATTCATTTCAATCTAACAAACACTGTTTTGGCGTTTTCTATATGCCAAACATTAGGTTCTTCACAACAGCTGCCAAAGAAGAATAAGATAGCTTTCTGCCCTCGAGTCACTTACATCCCACTGGTATATAAAGAATTGATGACAAAAAGCTATAATGTAATTCCAATGGGATTACAAATTTATTTACACTGCACTTAAATGTGCTAAAGAAAATTTATCTTCTTTTTTATCTTTTACTGATCTTACTTCCTAAGTAGTGGAGTAACATAAATATTAAACTTGCACAACACAGTAAAATATTTTTATAGCAATCTCTTTTAATACTCAGCCTCTTGTATATGATTCTCCACTCTACACTCGCTCCACTCCAAGAAGGCATCTAGGTTTGTTACAGGAGTTTGACTTCACAGTATTAGCAGAAAGGAAACATCGTTGCCATGTGCTGGTTCTTGTGTCTGTACTGGTTGGGGTTTCTAAGGCGTTATTGCAAAAATGTCCACCCTTGGGCAATACGTTGGTTCCTGCTGCTCAACTTCTTTTGAGTCTATCAACTTGGTTGGGCCTCAGTGAGATCTTATGTCTGAGTGGGCCCCACCTTGGTTCTCTCACTGAAACTGCAAACACTCTGCTTCTCTTCCCTTTTTTCACAGCAGGCTCCTAGACGTAGAGGCTATCAGATGCCTGAGCTGCGGAGTCATCTTGGCTGTGACCCATGGCGTGCCCACAGACTCTAGTCACTTTCAGCACTCTCCCCACCTCCCTCACTATGGGACGAGGGGAAACTCTGCTGCCTTGTAACCAAAGATAGCCAAGGCTGACTCATGAATGGTAAGCAGGTCCTTTCCACCTGACGGCAGTACTCTGTTCTCCAGCGGACAGCCCTGGGTCAGTTCCAGACCACAGAGGCTCAACTGGGAAAAGCAGCCAAAGTCTCTCCAGCTTCCATGTGGCCCTCTGACATCTGAAGTATTTGCTGTTCTAAGATTTTATTTAGAGGGATGACAGTGGAATTCACACATCTCAGCCAGATGTTTCTCTTACCTCCGCTCCCTTTGTCCCCATAATCCCCGGGGGTTACTTCCCTTTTTCCACTAACAGAGATTTCAATTACATCGTATATTTTCTTTCTCAGCTCTTTTCACACAAAAAAAAACTTATGACAGGCAGAGAAACTGGCTTACTAATAAAGACATCAAAAAAGTTTTACCTATTACACTACTTTCATTTTTCAAGATAGTTTAATTATGCGATTCTCTTCACAATATTTCCTAAAAACTAGAAACATTCTTGGTGCTCCGTGTTCTCCTTAGAGGAGATGCTATACATTGCGTCCACATCTTGTTTTCCTTCCTGATGGCCCACCTCACTGGCTCAACCTCATTCCAACACCAGGCACTAAATCATGAGACTATCCTGACATTTCCCTCCATATATTAACATTTAACATGACATTTGACCCAGAAATTGATTTAGCAACCTGTGTTCCCTGCTTCATGTTCTGCTAGCAGCAGCATCTCTGTCCAGACAGAAAAGCTTGGACAAAAAAAAAAATCTAAAATAAGTGTGTTTCAAATAGTTAAAAATACTGTAGCCCCATTTTAAAGACACTACGCAAGTGTTATTTAATGATTCCAACACTATTTCAAGAATCATTCTATCCAACCTGCAAAAGGATATATTGTGAAAGGACTTTGAAAGATCAACAGGAGATATTATGTTAACTTGGGAGGAGGGTATGCCCTTGAACTCAGAGATCATGTCTTATTTGTCTCTGTTTGCTTCATAACATGTCACATAACCCCTCTTGCATTGCAGCAACTGTATCTGTTGAATTGAAATTAATGGAAACAATCTGTATACTTGGTTTCATACTGAATTAGCAGAAATTAAAGTCATTTGCTTATCCCTTGATACTATAAAAGTATATTTCTTTGCAAAAACTTCTCATGACATATAAGGCAGTACCTGAATTTTGGGAAGCTGGGCTTATTTTTATTTCTATTAAAAAGGAAAGCACTTAAATCTAAAAGGACTAAGTGACTGTAACTATGTTGGTTTCTACACCCCATTTTGTAAATATTTTTGTGAACTATTGCTTTTGTTTGCTTTTTGTTAAAGGAAGTCCAGGGTATTTCTCTGATTGGAAGAGAGAAGTCTTTGTTGTATGTACAGTTCCAAACAGCCCTGGTTCCCTGACTGATTGTGTAGTCACCATGAGATTCTCGCCGCAGGTGGTTGTGAGTCTGAGATTCAGCTTGAGGGAGAGCAAATCAATGATTCACTTTAAGGAAAAATAACTAGCCTGAGGCAAAAAATTAAAATTCAGGAAAATAAATGAAAGCAGTATATATCATGATCAGAAATTATATTAACGACTCTAAGAGCTAAGAAATTCAACACTGTTTTGTCTTGCCTTTATATTTTTGAAAGTGTTCTGTATGTTTTTTTATAGAGTCATCTAAGCTTCCTTTGTCTGAAGCAGTGTTGTAAACTTAGCGGAAAAAGGAAATACCCCAAAATGCAATTTAGTCAAAACTGTCACACTGATCAGAACAAAACATCTACATAGGAACCCAATAGGCAGGATTTAACTCTATCAGTCGCACACCACAGAGACTGCACTGATTAGAGATCTGAGACAGGGGCTTTAGAATACTTCAACATATTCAGGTGTGGTTTTGAAATACATAAAAAGAAGTCCGTAGAATCACATCTACTTTAGCAGAGACTGTGATAATGTCTGGGAATAAAGGGAAAAGCACACACTTGTTTTCACAGCAAGAAAAAGTAGTAGAATTGCTTTTATATTATAAACGATATAAATTAGGTGTAAGAGATGGCAATGTAGATTACTAAAATAAAAAAGTACCAGCTCCTCATTTGGACTAACTTGAGTATGATAATGCTGCAATTGATAAAAATCCCAAAGTTAGGTTTTTGTTTTTTTTAACTAATCTTTATTGTTGAATGTATTACAGATGTTCCTCATTTTTCCCCCATTGACCCCCTCCTTTCCATTCCCGCCTCCCTCCTGCCTTTCCCCCACACTGTTGTCTGTGTCCATTGGTTATACATATATACATATAAGTTCTTTGGTTTATTTCTTCCCATCCCCCAAACCCCCTTCCCTTTGAGGTTTGTCAGTCTAATAACCAATTTGTACTTCTTAATCCCTTCACCTTTTTCACCCATCCCCTCAGATCCCACCTATCTGGTAACCAACAGAACTTCTCTGTATCTATGAGAATGCTTCTGTTCTGCTTGTTCATTTTGTTTGTAGATTCAATTGTTGATAGATATGTATTTATTGCCATTTTGTTTGTTCATATTTTTTTATCTTTTTCTTCAAGAAGACCCTTCAACATTTCATATAATAATGGTTTGGTGGTGATGAACTCCTTTAGCTTTTCCTTGTCTGGGAAACTCTTTATATGGCCATCGATTCTAAAGGACAGCTTTGCAGGATAGAGTAATCTTGGTTGTAGGCTCTTGCTTTTCATCACTCTGAATATTTTTGCCACTCCCTTCTGGCTTGCAAAGTTTCTTTTGAGAAATCAGGTGACAGTCTTATGGGAACTCCCTTGTAGGTAACTAATTGCTTTTCTCTTGCTGTTTTTAAGATTCTTTCTTTGTCTTGAACCTTTTGCATTTTGATGATGATGTGTCTTGGTGTGGGCCTCTTGGGGTTCATCTTGTTTGGCACTCTCTGTGCTTCCTGGACTTGTATGTTTCCTTCACCAAGTTCGGGAAGTTTTCTGCCATTATTGTTTCAAATAGGTTTTCGATTTCTTGTTCTCTCTCTTCTCCTTCTGGCACCTCCAAGATGTGAATGTTGGCACACTTGAAGTTGTCCCAGAGGCTCCTTACACTATCCTCATTTTGGGGGGTTCTTTTTTCTTTTTGCTGTTCTGATTGGTTGTTTTTGGCTTCCTTATATTCCAAATCAATGATTTGCTTCTTGGCTTTACCTACTCTACTATTGAATCTGTGTAAACTATTCTTTATTTCAGTTAGTGCCTCCTTCATTTCTGACTGGTCCTTTTTTATGCTCTTGAAGCCCTCACTAAGTTCACTGAGGTTCTCACTAAGTCCATTGAGCATCCTTATAAGCAGTGTTTTGAACTCAGCATTCATTAGGTTGCTTAACTCCATTTCACTTAGTTCTTTTCCTGGAATTTCGTTCTATTCTTTCATTTGGGACCTGTTTCTTTGCCTCCTCATTTTGGCTGCCTCTGTGTGTTTGTTTCTATGTATTACTTAGGGAGAGGCTAGCTGAGACCAGATGCTGCTTGTTTGAAAGAATTTAGGAAAAGCTGAAGCAGGATCCAAGGCAGGCCAATCCTATGGTAAAGCAACTGGCAACAGCTTGGGTGGGCCTGAAAGTTGGGTGGGGCAGGGCCTCAGGGAATCACCAGGGTGGGGCCAACAGTGTGAGCCAGGTTGCTGGAGTCCCAGATATGGCAGCATCTGCTGGCCCAGGGAAGGGCTCACCAAAGGAACAAAAGCCTCTGATAGCACGTCTGTCCAGGAGAAAGCTGCCTCTCCAGCCCTTACTCCAATGCCACACAGCTCAGTTCTTCCCTGTATGATTCTGGTGCCTTTCAAGCTTCCTCCTGCTTGCTGGAGCCTGGAGGGAGTGAGTCTGAGTTAAGCCCATGCGCGGGCCCTTTAAGAGGAGCTGCCGGAGCTCCAGCCGCCTCAGCCTCAGTTCCCGCTGGTTTTTCCAGGCAGAAGTTATGGGGATTCTCTTCCTGGCACTGGAACCCTGAGCTGGGCACCTGGTGTGGGACGGGGACCCCTCAGTCCTCAGGGAGGACCTTCCCAGCCGAGGTGTCCTCCTAATTTTTATCCACCACACGCGGGTGTGGGACCAGCCTGTCGCGCCTCCGCCCCTCCTACCAGTCTCGATGTGGCTTCTTCTTTAATTTCGTAGTTGTAGGACTTCCATTCAGCTTGGTTTCAGGCAGTTCTGAATGATGGTTGTTCTGTAGTTTAGTTGTAACTTTGATGTGGTTGTGGGAGGATGTGATACCACGTTTACCTACGCCGCCATCTTGACCGGAAGTCCCAAAGTTAGGTTTTCTTGATGATGCTGAGGACAAAGGAGCACTCAGACATTGCTGGAGGGATGCAAAATGGTACACCCACAGGAAGGGGAATTTGGCAATAGCTAGCAAAATCATAAATGCTCTAACCTTTGTTATTGCAATCTCTCTCCTAGGAAGTTTCTTAAAAATATTACGGAAAAAATTCAAAAGATATACACAAATGTATGTCAATTAGACCACTATAATTTACAATAACAAGTGTCTGAGAGTAACCATTAATAGAAACCTAAATAAATTATTTCACATCCATATAATGAATATACACATTAGTAAAGGTAGTAATGACTAGTATATATTGCTATGGAGTGATCCCCGGTACATAAACCTTAGTGAATAAGCAATGTAGAGAAAGTTTGCATAGTATTCCCCTATTTATCTAACAATGATTCTATTAATATTACTACATGTTTTACCGGAAGACTAATTTGAATACTTTTAAAACCATAAGTCCATAATACTTTTTAAAAACAACCTCTTGATTACTTAAGGAAGATGCTATATATAATTAATTCAATTTATTTTTAAACTGGATATAGAAAAAATATCAAACATTCATCTGGAATTTCTATATGAACTGTACCTCAGAGTAACAAAATAGTTGATGAGAGCAATTTTTCCTTCCTAAAACTGTTGCAGCTAATAAGTAAAGATTAGTAGAATTAGAATGTCAAGATTTTTTCGGCCTGTGATGAAATAATAATGACTACAAAAAAAGAGAAAAAGCACACAATGGGTCCTTCTTGATATAAGCATTCAATATCACCTATGAATGAATCTTTTAAAATATAGAAGCCCTACCTTATCAAGCCTCTAAATTGAACAGCCACTTTATAGAACATACAGGGATAGCATAAAGAACGTCTTAAATAACATGCGGAGTGCAATCAGACTGTGGAATAGTCTACCAAACAATCCTGTTATTTCAACAATTGCATTACAAAAAATAATAATAATAATTTTAAAAAGGTAGAAGAAAGGGAGCTTTAATTTAACATAGAACAAAAAATAGAACAATTACATGAACCAATTTCAAGCTTATTTCAATCATAACTCACAGTGAAAAATGAGGCAGAGAAATTTGAGCCCCTGATATTTAATAACATTAAAATATTATAATTTGTGTTTAATAGTATAATTGTTGGTAATTTCTTCAATAATTTTTGACTTTCAGATGTAAGTAATACGAGTATTTGCTTCAAAATAAAACAGGGAGAGAGGGAAAAGGGGAAGGAGGGTAGATGAAATAAGATTGGCCAAGACTTAATAATTTTTTAAACTGACTGATGGGCACATAAGAGTTCATTATACTGTTATTTCTAGTTTTGTATATGTTTGAAATTTTTAATAAAAGAAAAAGTAACGTTGGTGTAGATACTTAATGCTGTGATTTGGACAAGGTGTCTACCTTCCCTCAACAGCATCTGTAAAAGGAGACACCATTTTCAGAAGGTGGTTATTTGGCAGGCAACCAATTAATGCTGCTCCCCTCTATGCCTCAACCAAGTTCACCGAATACAGATCTTGGGCATCTGGCATAAAACTTAACACAGCCCTACAGGTTAAGTAGAATGTCTGCACTACCTGTTATATTAATGGAAAAACAGAAGCATGAAAACCTAAGTACATTTTTTTGATCGCTTAGGATGAGAGTCAACATTAAATCTCAAATTAAATTATTTTAATAAAAATTTGGATATCATAAATTTATTTTAAAATTACCCAAATTTAGCATTTTTCTCTACCTATGTGAAACAAAACAAATGATTTGAATAAAAATAAGAAATAAGCACCAAAGGTAGATTTACTTGATGCATTTAAGCTATATATTTTACAAAGTACATATTTACAACTCTGAGATTTACCTGAGAATTATTATAAATACCAAATGTTGTTTAAAGCTTTAAACCTGTAGGAGAAAAGGTACTGAATACATCTTTAAATGCAACATGCATTTTAAAGCTAAGTCATCATACCAACCCTGGAGAAGTACAACCCTGGGGCCTGTTAAGAGGGATTGGAATTGTCAGAGACAATTTTTTTATGGGCAGCAGAACAGCAGCAAGTCAGGTTTTAGTTTACTTTGTGACATTTTCACAGCAGCTCATCAAAACTATAGATGTCAAAGGTGCTCAGTCAGTTAATTTCATAATTACTGGCAGAAAGGCCAAAAAATGTTCTCTTGTCCCTCCTTCAAGTGACCCGAGGCAGCATAATTTTCTATATTTTCCATGTATCTTTGATTGACAGTCACAAATTTTGTTTTAAACTACAATCTTTCTAATTTCCTACAACCTCAAGAAACACACACACACACACACACACACCCCTCTACTCTTTAAAAACAAAAAGAATCACCCTTCCAAGATTTTTTTTTAATAATAGAAATAAAAATAAAAAGAACACATTTGAAAGCACCATGGTCCCTAATGTTAAACTGTACTACAAAGCTATAGTAAAACAGTATGGTACTGACACAAAAACAGACACAGATCAATGGATCAGAAAGCCTAGAAATAAACCCATGCTTATATTGTCAATTAATCTATGACAAGGAGGCAAGAATATACCTTGGGGAGAAGACAGGCTCTCTTCAAAACATGGTGCTGGAAACACTGGAAAGCTACATGCAAAGGAATGGAATTGGGCCAGTTTTTTACATTTTTGTATGATTTTATACACAAAAATGAATTCAAAATGGGATAAAGACTTAAATATAAGACTAGAAATATTTTTTTTTTAAATCCTAAAAGAAAACATAGGGAATAAACTCTTTGACATCAGTTTTAGCAATATTTTTTTTATATATGTCTCCATATAAACAAATGGAATTACAGCAAACTGAAAAGATTGTACACAGTGAAGGAAACCATCAACAAAATGAAAAGGCAACCCACTGAGTGGGAGAAGATATTTGCAAATAAATCCAATAAGGGGTTAATATCTAAAATACGTAAAAGCACAACATAATATATGCATAACCCATGGACATAGACAATAGTCCGGTGAAGGCCGAGGACAGAGGGGCAATAAAAATAAATTTGAAAAAAACTCAATATCAACCCTCCCCAATAACCCACTTGAAAAATGGGCAAAGGACCTAAATAGATATGTTTTCAAAGAAGACACACAGATAGATGGCCAATTGATACATGAAAAGATGTTCAACATCACCAATCATCAGGGAAATGCAAATCAAAACCACAATGAGATATCACCTCACACCTGTCAGATTTGCTATTCTCAAAATCACAACAAATAACGAGTGCTAGAGAGAATGTAGAGAAAAGGGGTCCTTTATGCACTGTTGGTGGGATTTCAAACTTGTATAGGCACTATGGAAAACAGTCTAGAGGTTCTTCAAAAAATTAAAGAATTGTCATACGACCAAGCATTTTGCTTCTGGGTATCTATCCAAAGAAAGGAAAGCATTATTTTGAAAATATACACACACCCCTATGTTTATTGAAGCATTATTTATAATAGTCCAGATATGGAAGCAACCTAAGTGTCCATCAATAGATAATGGATAAAGAAGATGTGGGTTTGTGTGTGTGTATGTATATATGTGTGTGTCTATATACATACACACAATGAAATATTACTCAGACATAAAAAAGAAGTTTTGCCATTTGTGACAGCATGAATGGACCTAGAGGCTATTATGCTAAATGAAGTAAGTCAGACAGGAAAAGACAAATGCCATGTAATTTCACTTATATGTGGAATTTTTAAAAAATGAACAAACAAAACAGAAACAAGAAACAGAGTCATAGACATAGAAGAAAAACTGAGGGTTATCAGAGAAGAAGAAAAATGAGGGAAGGGTAAAAAAGATGAAGGATTATAAGAGCTACAAATTTCCAGTTATAAAATCAATGTCATGAGTATGTAATATACAGCATAGGAATAGAGTCAATAATATTGTAATAACCTTGTATGGTGTCAGTGGTGATTACTTTGTTAGGTATATAACATGTAAAACTAATATAATGTTGTATAATACCTATATTTTAATAAAAAACAGCAGCTTGAAAATGGTGCTTACTCAGTTTGTTCTGCTGAACCCACTTGGGAAACAGGCCAAGCAGAAGTAACAGAATTTTGGTTTGCTGCCTTTAGGAGAATCTGAATTTTTGAGAATTCTTTGGTTTGCCCCTCTTTGCACTGTACACATAGGCTTTTAGCAACCAGTCGCTGATAAGTTTCCTAATTTAGAAGAGAAATGGGACAGGTTTCGAAGAAAAGGTGGCAACCTGTGGGCAGGGTGAGAAGTGAGAGGTAAACAGATCTATGCTCGGCCAGAAAGTTCTGAGCAGGGCGGGATGGGAGTCAAACTACATGATGGAGTGTAACAAGTATGCCCAAAACTAATTGTTGTTTCCAGACAAGCAAGAAGGAACATCTTGTTCGAACATATCTGAGGCTAGAGCACTAAGCCAGTAACTAGACTGGGTGCAGATTTAGCTGAGTGCAGATCCATGACCGATTTGCCTAAAAAAGTTGGGAATGAGGAACAGATGGTACAATTGTGCTGAAGTCAAGCCTGTTGCAGATTTTTCCAGTTTTTCTCTTTCCTAGTCTCAAGTTGAAAAATGTACTTTTTATTAAATAAAAAGAAAGGGAAAAAGTAAGGGAGGGAGGGAAAAGAAAAAATTATAAAGAAATATGGATGAATAAATATGGACAGAGTTCTTAAGGGAGAAATATGGAAACAAAGGCAAAATAGAAATACATAGTCCCTGATAGACCTGTAAAATCTATAGACTGTGCTTACAGTATTAACTGATACTGTGCTAAATGTTTAATACTCATATTCTTATTATTTAATGTTTAATATACATAATAGATTTAATCCTTACAGTAAGTTTATGAAATAAGTCCTATTTTTATTCCATTTTTTAGTGGAATTATTATTGTTTTAATTGATTTTTTTAGAGAGAGAGGAAGGGAGAGCGAGCTAGAAACATCCATGTGAGACAGAAACATCGATCGGCTGCCTCCTGCATGCCCCCTACTGGGGATCGAGCCCACAACCTGGGCATGTGCCCCAACAGGGAATCGAACCAGGACCCCTCAGTCCACAGGAAGACGCTCAATCCACTGAGGCACCTGGCAAGGTTAGAGTGAAATTCTTTAGGCTTAGACAAATTAAATGGTTTACTTAAGATCATGCAACAAGTTCATAGGGATTTTAAAATTTAAAACAAAACTGTTTGATTCCAAAGCCGACGACTTAACCACTCTTGTCCATGGAATTCACTGAAGGCAGTCATTAATATATGATCTTCAAGATTTTTAATGGTATGACAAAAGTTCATGGAAAGCTAAGGAAGATATTAAATTTAACCAAAAAAAATCCAGAATCAACTATGGAATTACATATAAAAAGAGGACATAAGTTTGTTAAAATGTTAATAGCTGTTGCCATGGGGGATTTTATGCTGCTTTTTTTTTTTTTTTAAATTCCTTGTTTATATTTATTCTCATTTTTAAAAATGTTCTATAATGACATATTTTACTTCTATAATCAAGGGAAAGTGTGCAGTAATTGGTCCAATGCTTCCAAATTATACTCAGCCCAATTTCAATTGCTATTTCTCAAAATTTTAATTTTATTTATTAAAGCTCACTACTCATTTTATCCAGTCCAGTCAGTTTCTCTCTTTCTATGACTTTTGATTTAAATGTTATAAAAGTGAATTCCCAAATTTATATTTTCCCTTTTTCTCCTTAATGAATCTTCCATTCTCTTCTGGAAATTTTCTTGTCTCAAATTTGACATGCCTAAAACCTAAATCAACATTTTTTAAAACAAAAGTCATCATCTGTCATTATTTCACTATTACTAATTTTTCTCATGTTTTAGGCAAAACCCTTGGGACAACTTTATCTCTTACATTCTATTAGTCTCTAATTCTTATGAAAGCTTCCTTTGAAATATCTGCCACATACATCCCTTTCTTTTCATTCTAGATAGTACCATTTTATGTCCTTGTCAAGTTGGCCTGAGGTATTCACTAGACATTTCATTCCCAGTCCTCAAAACTCTGTTAAAGCACTGCCTTCACCACACCATTCCCATCTCAAAAATGATCAAATACTTCCAAGTATCTATCAACTCTTTATCCAGTATTTAAGGCCCAAAGCATTGTAACCAAATTATGGTCTCAAATCCAACTACTTGGTTCCTCCATCTCAGATGGACTCATTTCCCAGTCTCCGTGTATTTGACACCTCTCTGACTGTCATATCCCCTTTGAAGAGAGTCTTCAAGCCTATCTAAGAGGCCAGTTAAGTCCTAGTCCTTACAGCCTAATTCCAACTTCAGCTTCTCTAAGGTCTGACTAGTATAAAACTTCCTTAGATACTGTAGACAACAATGTGTCTTCAAAAGATGTCTAATAGTATCAAGATGCAGGAAAAGTATCTTCTTGTTCCCTTTTAAAGTATGGAGAGACTGGAACACACTAAATGATTTATGCAAGCTACATAAAAAGCCAAGGTCTACATAGTAATAAAGAAATACATCGAGAAGTACTGAATTGGTATGGGTGGACTTTTTGTAATTGAGAAATCTGATCCATTTTATGAAATGTTTCATCAAGACATCTGTTTCAAATAAATATGTTCTCAGCAAGGAAAGTGCTGAAACCCAAATGTTTCATCAAGGATGAATGAAAACAATATTATACAAAGTTTCTTTCTTCACATGTTTAAAGAGACCATGAACGGCCATGGCCGGGTAGCTCAGTTGGTTAGAACATCATCCCAATACCCCAAGGTTGTGGGTTCAATCCCCAGTCAGGACACATACAAGAATCAACCTATGAAAGCATACAAAAATAAGTGGAACAACAAATTTCTCTTTCTTTCTCCCCTCTCCCCCTTCCTCCTTCCCTCCATCTCTCTCTAAAATCAATAAATTTAAGAAAAGAGACCATGAAAGAAGTTGAATACTCTATTTCAGAAACACACTTATCTCTAACACTTGCTCATTTCAATCAGTGCTTTGATATACACCTCAGCACAAACAATACAACAAAGGTGTTATATATTGAGGGACAATAATTCAAATGGCAACTTTGTGGAAACAAAGCTTACATTAGCGGTAAAGAGAAAACAGCACAAATGTCTCTTGTCTCTGCTTCTCTCTGTTATAATCTTAGAAGGTCAAAAAAGATGTATTTTTATTTTCACTCTTCTTAATAAAATAACAAAGTTCAACACTTGTTTTATCTTTCATCATCCATGGGAAAACACTTTTCTAGTTGCAGTCAAGTTCTTTATTTTTTGCTTCACTGAGTTTAGCAATGAATTCAATTTAAATGGTTGGTGGGTATTAGTTATGACTCTAGGAGCCCTTAATTCATTAGATACATTTTAGAAAATAATAAATATTGAGTTACTTTAGTAACTTTTATTTTTTTTTTAAATATCACTCTGTCATATTTTCCTGCTTTTTGTCTAATACCTTCCTGTGTTTTGTGATTCTATTTTCTGTTAGAAAAATAAATATAGAGAGTTAGCATGAGTCAAAAATATAAAGTTCAATATAGAAGTATGAAACTTAAAATTCTATATTTATTATCTCAGCAAGGTCCCACTTTATTTCCAAGGACAAATTTAGTCTACACTATTTCAGACTATAGATTCCTGAGACTATTAAAGAGAAGCTATATTCCTTTGCCTCAGCTATCAAACCAAATATACACTAAAAATTTCAGAAAGTGATATTTATTTCATCAATAACATACTAATTTTTTTATATTAAAAGTGTTGAAAAACACAACGTTTTCAGACATTACAAAAATCACATATATATGTGATAGTATAATTTAAACATATTTTTAATTTCCAATTTTTGATCAATGACTAACTAAAAAATATAAAGCATGTAAAGTATGCTTTCATATGTCTAAAGAATCTTCATAAAATTCTTCAAAACATTTTTCAATCTTACCTCATCTATTTAAAATAATTAAAATCAATTTTTTAATTTATTTAAATAATTAAAATTGGGCACATGTAAGTCTGATGAAATAATATACAACAGGTTTTAAGTACCTTTAATTTTTCCTACCACAAACCCACCTTCTAAGAAATTTCAATATCTGTAGGAGTAGAGAGCAAGAACCACTGGGTGGGCCTCGGGTCTCATTACCATATTAAATTCCTGGATTGCCCTAATCAACAGAATGTTGGAAGCCAACAGTGTAGAGAGGTTCTGGGAGCCAGGTAAGATGCACTGATGACAGGTGTGCAGGAGGGAAACTTTGACGGAGACATGCACACCGAGTGGCCTGGCAAAGTGAAGTCTTAGATCATTAGTCATAACTCCTATTTGAGGCTGTGGATTTGCCCTGGGGTACACTTCTTCCCTGATTTCCTCAATCAGTCCCTTCTCTGTTGCTTTTCATGTTGAGATGTTTATAAGTGTTTCTTGTGAAAGGTATTTGAAAAGTGTAAGAATTATGTGTAGAACACTTGCAGCTCTTCAGAGGAAAACTGCCATAAAATCTAATACATAAATAATAAATCAATTCAACAGATGTTGACTTCTTCTTGTCAGTGATTTTAAACTCCTGATTCAGAATCTCTGACAGAATAAATAAACTAAAAGTGAAACTCAATTTGTCTACCTTATCCAAGGACAAAAGATGAAAAAATAAATAAATTAATTAAACAGAATTATCTATATCCTATCAAACAAGATGAGACAAGGAGCATCATTCATACCTAAAAGCAGATCTTGTAATGAAAAGTAAAATGCAGAACAGGATTTTTTTCCAAGTTGAATATCCTATGTCTTAAATGAAAATTAATAAACCCAAACCATATATTCTTATTAGATTCTGAAAATAATTTAACACATCTTTTATATTTTTTAAAGAAAAGAGACACTGGATATTATCCAAATGTATAAAATCTAAGCACTAATTGGAAATCACCTTGCAATATTTTTTCTAAAAAAAAACAAAACACTTTTTTTCTGGCATTATAAGAAGAATATTAGTCAAGAAGGAGACATAATCTTTATATCAGAAAATGGAATACACCCCTCTGGAATTTTAAGTTCAATATCTACAGTTGTTGGAAGTTTATCCCCATTGCCTATCCTATATTTCAACTTTTAGCATTGAAGTGCAAGTACTTCTTATTTAAGCTTATCTGTTCCTGAAAATTCCACAACTTTATTATAAATTTCTTTAATCATGGATGTCCTTCCTTTTCCCCTCTTTATTTACCCTCTTCCCCAATCTCATTGCCCCCCACCCAAGCCTTCACCACACTGTTGTCTGTGCCCATCGGTTATACGTACATGCATATAAATTCTTTGGTTTGTCTCTTCCTGCCCTCCCACCCCCCCTTCTGAAGTTTGTCAGTCTGTTCCCTACTTCTATGTCTCTGGATCAATTTTGTTCATCAGTTTATTATGTTCATTATATTCCACAAATAAGTGAGAGCATATGATATTTGTCTTTCTCTGACTGGCTTATTTCACTTAGCATAATACTCTACAGGTCCCTCCATGCTGTCTCAAAGGATAAGAGATCTCTTTTTCTTACAGCTGCATAGTACTCCATTGTGTATATGAACCACAGCTTTTTTATCCACTCATCTATTGATGGACACTTGGGCTATTTCCAGATCTTAGCTATTGTAAATAGCGCTGCTATGAACATAGGGGTACATATATTCTTTCTGATTGGTGTTTCAGGATTTTTAGGAGTGGAGATTATTATAAATTTTATTGATTGATTTTATTGATTTTTAAGAGAGAGAAGAAGGGAGAGAGAGATAGAAACATTGATGTGAGAGAGAAACATGGATCGGCTGCTGCCAGCATGCCCCCCCCCCCAACTGGGGATCGAGCCTGCAACCGAGGCATGTGCCCTGACCGGGAATCTAACCAGGACTTCTCAGTCCATGGGTCGACGCTTAATCCACTGAGCCACACCGGCCTGGCTATTACTATAAATTTTAAATATCAAACATGGGAAGAACTTTGAACCCTTGTTACTCAGAGTGTGGAGCATGGACAAGCAGCATGACCACCACATTGCAACATGTTAGATGTACGGAATTGAGGGCCTTACCTCAGATCTCCTGAATCAGCATCTGAATTTTGACAAAAATCCCCAAATGGTTTGTATGCACATTACAGTTTGGGAAGAACTGATTTGGTTGCTTCCTGACATGTAATTAGCCTTCTATATATATTCATAAACTTCTAGTGATTCCTTTTAATTATTTATTTATAAATTTAATCCATTCCATGAACACCAATAACCATGAGGGAAATGCAAATCAAAACCACAATGAGATATCATTTTGTACATATTACAATGGCTATCATCAAAAAGACAAGAGGTAACAAATGTTGGTGAGAATGTGGAGAAAGATAATCCTTGCATAGTATTGATGGGATTGCAAATTGGTACAGCCACTATGGAAAATAGTGTGGTGGCTCTCCCAAAATTAAAAATGGAACTACCATATTTTCCAGCAATTCCACTTCTGGGAATATATCTGAAGGAAACAAAAACACAATGTCACAAAGATATCTGCACCCTGCCCCATTTCTATAACAGCATTATCCACAACAGCCAAAACATGGAAACAATCCAATGGACAAATGGATTAAGAAGTTGTGTTATATATACGCAGTGGAATATTTTCAGCCATAAAAAAGAAGGAAATCCTGCCATTTGAGACAACATGGATGGACCTTGAGGGCATTATGCTAAGTGAAATAAGTCAGAAAGAGGAAGACAAATACTGTTTGTTCTCACTTATATGCTGAATATACAAACAAACAAAAAACCTCATAGAAAAAGAAATCGGATTTGTGCTTACCAGAGGCAGGGGTTAGGGGTGAGAACTGGATGAAGGTTGTCTAAAGGTACAAAAAGAAAGAAAGAAAGAAAGAAAGAAACCTAAGTACACTTATCACCCATTTTAAAAGAAAGAAGTCCCTGTGTGCTCCTTCCCAGAAAACCACATTTTAAAATTTAATTATTTCTTGCTCTTCCTTGTAATTGTACAAAGATAACTATATTGCTAAATGATACATAATTTAGTCTTGCACGATGTTATATATAATTGTGATCATTCCATGTAACTATCAATTTTTATTCAACATTAGGTTCCTTAAAGTCACTTCTGTTCTTACTTAAACTGTAATAGATTGATGTCCTTTGCTGTATATTATTCCAGTCTCGTTTCAGTGGGCTTGGGGTCACTTCTGGTCTATCACAAGCACCCTGCATGTGCTGCCTGGTGTACAAGCGACACCTTCTAGAATGTGTGCCTAAAGGTGAGCTGCAGGGCTGCAAGGAATGCACACCTTTACATTGCTCGGTCACTGTTCTCTAGGTTGGTTTTCCAGATTTCTACCCCTCTAAGAACTGCACTGGTCATGAGGGGAGAGAGAGCCTCATAACACTCAGGGAAGGAAAGTTACACATAAGTTAGAAAGCATTGCAAAGGCTAGCTGAAAAAGTACTGATAACATATAATTAAAAGAGATTATTGCATTTGTCCAGGAAAAAATTTAGTGCCCATAAGAGAGGTTACATGGAAGATGTATAAAGTATTCCCTGTGTTTGTCCCAAGTAGAAAAGCTTTCACAATCTCTTTATAAGTTAAATGTTCAACTTTTAGAACGTGTGACATGAATTACTGTAGATTATAAGCGGCACATTTCATCACACATTTATACCTATATATTCATTATGCTGCAGATACAGCTTCCCAGTGATTTTGACACTTGACAGAGAGAGAAAAGAAAGAGGCCTCCCTGAGGGGCGTAGGTTATTGATATAGTCAATATAGTTCAGATGTAGTATAAAATATATGGTTGAAGATGTTTAGTACTTCACATATACATGAGGAGATAGGCTGAAAAGACATGCTGAAATAGCATTTGCCATCCCGGAGGAGAAAATTTTGGGCCATCTAGAGAATAGGCATATTTCCGTTAAGATATTACAGTAGCGAATTCATTTGGAATGTAATTTTGCAGGTGGGTGAAGAAACCCAAACTCCTGATGTTGTCCTGTGTGAGACTTGGACATTTTCTGCATTGGAAGCTCATCACAGAAAGACAGCATACCCAATCAGAAACTGCTACAGCATAAAGCAGGTATAAACGAAGCATTTTTTATTTGTCCTATTAGCTCCCTTTGCCTACAGGTAAAACCGAGTGGTTCCCGGATTAGGCCAGGGAAATGTAATTAGGAGACATAAGGATTGCTTCCAGATATGATTAGAGAGCGTGAATACAAGGAGGTAGATCAGGCAGTTAGTGGCCAGGGAATGGGTCTGAGATACTAATGTTAGTAGTTAATGGTCTGTGTCTAAAGTGAATTTAGTTGGATCATCAAGCATTGCCTTTTTCAGTATACAACCATCCTGAACAAAAATTAGTTCTTATATAGCCAATACACTAAACTTATGAATACCTTGCATTTAACGTTTTCTTAGGCATTTTAGTACTAAGAACAATTTCGTGAGATTTCACCTCAAAATCAAAACCTAAATTGATAATTTACATCATTGCTGGGGTCTTCAGAACTGTAACTATGAAGGCTTTTAAATGGATGTACTCTCATTCTTTAATATTTTTAGGAGTATATAATTCTTAAGGAAACTTTATCCCCCGCCCCCCTCCCCCAGAGTGTGAACACAGTCCCCCACTACCACAAATCATGCAGTCGAGTTCCCCACCTTTGGGGAAATCACAGGGGTCAGCACATCCCGAGTGCCATGGATACGCCTCGCCCTGGGAGACCACCTTCCTGATCATGGCATCTCCCCTGCCAGGTTAATATGAAACTTAATCTTCTATCCAAGTGTATTTTCTGCATTTCTCTTAGTGTGGTCTGCCTCCAGGTTGTGTGTGTCTGGGTGTATGTTTTAACTGATATTTCCATGATTCAGAAAGTACCACTTAACTGAGTTAGTAGTTTCTACCGTCTTCATTGCTGCAATAAAATAGACCAGATGAATACATGACTTTGCTTAGGAATATTTTATGTTTCATGGCTTTTTAGATATAATGTGTTTCAACAGACCACAGCCACTTTTCTCCTTCTGATGCTCCAATTCTCACAACTTTGGCCTGAGAGAGCCCCATTAATGTTGACTTCTGTGACCCTTTGACATGATGCCATTAATATTTAAAGCCTCTCTGCTTTCAGACACAGCATGATTTTTCAGTGTTCTTTATATCTTCCTGCCCCTAATATTCTTATCTCCAATGAAGTCTGGTTCATTGAGTGGAAAAATACAATTAACAATGAGAATTTGGACATTTGAGGTTAACCCTTTCAGTGGAAAGCCACAGAAAACATCTTTTTCTTTCTTACAAAGACATACATCCATACAGATACTTCCAATTACTTTCTAACAGTAAACAGTTCCCATTTAAATTTTTAATCCTCTATTCTATTTGTACCTTCTTTCCTTTAATACTGAAAAAATAATTATTATCTACTCTATTAAAGGTCATCACCTATTTGCTTTCTCTGAAAATCCAAGAAAATAGATCCAAAATTATGTGACATTGAAGCAAACAATAAAATAATTGAATAAAGTTCAAAATATTTTCTATGCACGTTCCTTTATTCTTAGACTGTACCCACTAATAATAGTTTATCAAATTATTTTGTTCTGGAGTTGCTCTTAATCTCTCAGTCTGTGTGGTTATGTAAATATTATTTGATGGTCAGTTTGGCTCCCTTTTGTTAGTTCACTTTCAATATGAAATGTTGACATTCTTCAAAGCTCCTAAAATGTGGAGGCTTCCAGCTACTAGTGCTTGCTGGCAGGAGGAAACCTGTGGAGAGAATAGAGTCTTTTCTTCTTCACCATAATTAAAATGCAGCAAGTCAGTCCCCCAAATTTTGTTTAATGGTTTTATTTCACTACCATTATCTGGTCCACCTATGTGGCTTACCAGATAGTTATAAGTTTAAGATGAATAAATATTATATCTACCTGGATAAACCATCTCTTCCTCCTATTATTTAATTTTCAGTATATTAAAAGCCATGTTTGTCCAGAGTGAGTTAACTGTTAACTCTACCAAATACCATCCTGATCTTACAGCTTTTTGATTTATTTGGCTTCTTTTTCTAAGGTACAAGTTTTTAATCACTATTTCCTAACCAACCTAATATATCAAGTTATGCAGTGTTAAATCAAGATTTACCACATATAAATCCCCAAATCCTTGCAATAGCAGTTCTAGACTTTAAGTTTTCTGCAGGGTGATAGAAATATATGCATAGTCTTGTAATTCCATTTGATTAGCAATAATTTGCTTAAAATATTCTTTTGACTCATGATCAAACTTCAAATGCTATATGTATGTGTATTACTGTTATCTCAAATTGGAGTTTTGTTCTAGGTTTGTTACCTTATGCTGTATGAACTCAAATTCTCCAGTGGCAACTGGGAAATTAGAAAATACAATGAAGGTATGTCAAATAAACTATAATTAAATTTTTCAGATAGCCAGAGAAATGTGTCAGAGATTACATTTTAAATATTATCTAGAAAATTCAGGTAGAACAATTTTAATAAATTAATATAACTTCAACATTATATGAATGAATGCATGAATCCTGCTAAAACTGATGTATAAAAAATATTCAGCCCGGCTGGTGTGGCTCAGTGGATTGAGCATCGTCCATGGACTGAGAGGTCCCAGTGCGATTCCCAGTCAGGGCACATGCCTGGGTTTTGGGCTCGATCCCTAGTGGGGGGCATGCAGGAGGCAGCTGATTGATATATCTCCCTCACATTGATGTTTCTCTCTCTCTCTCCCTTCCTTTCTCTCTAGAAAATCAATAAAAACATATTTTTAAAAAATATTCAGATTCTATAATTATAGCACATTTCAATTGCACTATATTTCAATTTCACTCCTTTTTTTAGAGGGAACAAATTATTTCATCTATAAAACAGATTAACCTGCCAGTTAAAATAGAGCCATTTATAATGATATATATTTAAATGTAAGCATGTATTCAGTATCTTCTAGTAGACAACAGATTCTTTATTTAAAATACACATAATTCCTTTACTATTTTGGAATCCATGTTTATTCCAATGAGGGAGTTCCAGTTTGATTGATTTCCAATGGTTCACAAGTTAACTTAATAAAATAATCTTCTCCTGAGGAGGAAGCTTTGTCTGTTAAGTGAAGAGGCATGGTCTTCACTGAAAACGGAATCTATTCTGGACTCTCGAACTTGCTCTAGACTCGCACACAGTGCCTGCATGCTCCAAGCTACTACTTACAGGCTAAGACACCTTAGTGGTGATACCTTGAGGGTCAACCACTTGTCTAGGAATTTTGATAAACACTTCAAAGCATCTTGAGAAAAGGGAAATCAGGAAGCCTATGGGACCTTCCTATGAAAATCAAATAGGTCAAGGAACAATAAACAAGGTTGCTGAAGTTTATTTTCGCATTAGTGATTATATTTTTAACAACTGTATATGTAGTAGTTGCATTTCCTGCAATGTGACAGGTTGAAGAAACAGGGTTCACACTTCCCATAAGGTATGGCGCTTCGTTTTCTTGCTCTTCAGGGCTTATTACAGGTTATCTGAGAATATTTTTCTCTAAAATGTTCTTTAAGTCTTCACAGAGATTTTGAAACATCTCCTCCAGGAGCATAATTATGAATTTTTCTCTCTCCCTTCTTTTATTATTTTATAAACCTCATCCTCCCACAAATTTCTTGATTACATGTAGACTGAATGAAATGTTGCAAGTTTTTCATTAGATATTTTAATATATCAGAAGTTTTGGTGGTCATATTTTGACATTCTAGAAGCAAACTTTGAGGCAAGGATTTAAGTGCAAATAGTGTTTTTGTAAGGTGACTTCAGAAAATAGCAGTGAAAGAATGGGAAAGTGAGACAAGGACGAGAAGCAAATCAATAAAGTATATTATCAAACCTAACCACTGTGACTCATCAGAATTCAGTGCAACTGCAGATCTCTAGGAGACAGTGAAGAACACACCTCAGAAATATCCAAAACAGAACAAGGAAACTAGAGTATTTATCTCTCAATGATCTGTTGTTAGCAACTGGCTGATGGCAGCATGACTGCTATATTTTTAAAATGCCATAGTAGATTGAGACATAGATCCCACCTGAGAGATCAAACAAGGCTTACTTTATAAAGGATATAGAAAGAAGTAAGCATAGTCATTATATACATCAAATGAATCAACAAATTCATCTAAAACCAGGATATGGTATAAGCTTATGGCTCTCCCAAAAATGACCATTCTGATAGTCAAATAGTTGTAGACAATTAGCGTGTTTGAGTGAATATCACATTAGAACATATGGAAGCTTAGCCCTCCCCCTCCAAACCAGCTTTATGTACACAAAGATAGAACAGTTCTGTACATAGTGAGGTCTGCAAACATACTAGGGACCATCTCATCTGAGCTAGGTTTAACTCATCACTCAATCTTGGAGTTATGCAATATACAACATGTAGTCTTTGATTGCAGAACACAAACATAAAGATTACATACAGTCTTCATTATCACTCACAACTTTCCCAGGATGACACGTCCTGGTCCACGTATTCTGCTGAACTAAATCTCTGGAACTAGAACTAGGGTCAGTTGTTTACGTGTTTCTTGGACCATCCCCATTAACCATTAGAAACACTGTGGGGCTTGTCTTGCAGTTGCTAATCCTGATCCTTGTTGAAAGAAATGTATTCTTTCTCTTCTAGCATTAATTTTATTATTAGACATTTTGATTTGTCTAATTCAAAACCTAGGAGTCATTCCTAACATTCCTTTCTCCCTCACATGCCATATCCAATTCATCTTCAAGGACCCTAGGTTTTGCATTATCGATCTCAACAATCTATCCCTCAACAGTCACATCCTCAGCTATTGATTTATTTCCAGCCCTCATCCTTCCTGAAATTAACTACTTAGGTAGCTTCCTAATTAGATTTATTGCTTGTCTCACCCCACCCAAATCCATTCTTCACAATACAGCTCTCAGAGTTATTTCCTAAATTCAGATCTTATCAATTTATTTGCCTGTTTAAAATACTTTCATAGCTATCACACCCAAGCACCTCTGTTTACCTTAAGACATATGCCACTGCTGGAATCTTTTTGTTCCTCCTGAGCCTCCACAGCAGCATTTCAAGTCACACGGTGTCAACCTCTATCCACCAGAAACACCAAACTGATTGAGGTTCCCAAACTTGCCTTGGTGCTCCAGTCCCCCGTGCTCACGCTATTCTCACCTCCAAGGATAATCTGGTTTTTGCCTTCTCAACAACTACCACTTTCCACCTCAATCATGTTGAAAGAAGCTCAATGGTAGTTTACAAATGGAGATATTTTGACCTCAATGAAATTTTGTTACTTCAGAGGAAATATATGTCTGGTCTAAACAAGTCATGGTTCTCTCGTTACCCATGGCCAGTGGCCTAGGTTGTCTCCTCCTTGCTTAAGGTTAGACATATGGTACAATTTTGACGAAAGAGACAGGATAAGTGTGTCATAGAAAGATTGCTTCATCAAAAAAGGAAGGAAAGTAGGAAAGAAGGAAGGAAGATTTTCAAAAGGAGAATACCCTTTATCCCTCTGTTCTCTTTAGTCCCTTTTCAAAAGCAGGTGTCACTCGGGGATGGTGTGGCTCAGTAGATTGAGCATCACCTCGTGGCTTGAGAGGTTACAGTTCAATTCCTGGTCGGGGCACATGCCCAGGTTGCAGGATCAATCCCCAGTAGGGGGCGTGCAGGAGGAAGCTGATTGATGTTTCTCACTTTGATGTTTCTCTCTCTCTCTCTCTCTCTCTCTCTCTAAAAAATCAATAAAGACATATTAAAAAAAAAAAAAAAAGCAAATGTCATCCTGTCCTCATGAAGTGACAATATGCTAAGAATGGTGGAGAAGAAAACTGGAAAAAACTTGGGTCATCAATGTCATCATTAATTCTATGAGCAATCTTATCCTGAATTGTTTACCTTAAAATTCTATGAAAAAAATTTAACTTTTAATCGGGTGCTCTGGTATTTACAACCAAACAAAATCTTAACTCACTCCCCTTCCTTAAATATAGTTCATTTACTTATTTGTCAAGTGTATTATAATTTTCATATTATCTTTAAATAATGAGTATGTGAGCAGTGTGTATGCAAGAAATATAATTGGCATTCAGATGACTGACCCTTAATTGAACTTAACTGAACCTATTATAATATGAGTTCAAGAAATCATTAGTACAGGACACTGTATCATGTTTTCAGATTCAAGTACAGATGTCCCTTCACTAACGATGAGGTTTACTTCCCAATGAACCCACAGTAATTTTAAAATATTGTAAGATGAAAATGCATTTAATATATCTAATATACTAAAAATAACTTAGCCTAGCCTACCTTACACATGCTCTGAACACTTATATTAACCTACAGTTGGGCAAAGTCATCTAACACAAAGCCTATTTTATAACAAAGTGTTGAATATCCCATGTAATTCATGTAATCATGGCTTGCTGCCTTCACACTAGGAAATCATCTTGAGTTTCGTCTCAAAAGTAACGGCCTTCTTCTACTTCTCACCAGAAGTAGGAGACACAGTGGTCATTTTGTAGACATGATGGGATGCAAAAACACAATATCAAAAGAATACTGGCAACACTGTTCCTTATTTGTGAGGAACATGTTCTAAGACCCCCAGTGGATGCCTGAAACTGCAGCTAACACCTAACTCTATATATACTAGGGGTGTTTTTCCTATACATACCTACCTTTTCACTTAAAGGAAGTACTTTATGGCTTCTCTTTGGTGTACGTATATGAAATGCCAACATCACTACTCTTGTGCTTTGGGGACAATATTAAGTAAAATAAGGGTTATCTAAACACAAGTACTGCAATACCACGACAATTGATCTGACAACACAGGTTGCTACTAAGTGACTAGTGGGCGGGGAACATACACAGCATGGATACGCTGGGCAAAGAAGTGATTCACTCCCAGGGCAGGAAGGTGCGGCATGAATGAGATTTCATCACGCTGCTCAGAATGGCTCACAACTCAAAACATATAAATTATTTATTTCTGAAATTTTCTATTTAACATTTTTGAGCCACAGTTGACTGCCAGTAATTGAAACCATGGAAAGCAAAGGTGTGGTTGAGGGGAGACTACTACACACTTCAGAGTATCGGTCATGTGCCCTTGTGACCATGCGGCTGACGGGGAGCTGTTGCTGGCCAGCATCACAGAGAATGGTGTGTTACATATCACCAGCCTGGGAAAAGATCAAAATTCAGAATTCAAAGTAGGGTTTCTACTGAATGTGCATTGCTCTTGCACCATCCTAAAGTCAAAAAATCGTAAGTCGAACCACCGTAAGTCAGGGACCATCTAGTAGTTTAAAAACTAAAATGTATCATCTCAAAAACCAAAAATTCCATAGGTAGGACAAGCTTCTGGAGTTTTAAGTCAGGGCTCTGGTTCATCTTCCTCGTAATTTCCTCAGCTCTACCCTGTGTGTGTTGGAGTCATTCTCGTGCTGGTGGCATATGGCTATGGCGATTCCAGTCGTCACACACAGATAGAAAGTTCCAGCAGGCTCCCTCATGTCTCTTTGGACAGAATTCCATCACATGCTCAAAAAGCCCAGCTCAATCACTGACAAAAAATAGAAATACAATGATTTGGCTTAGAAAAATCAAAACCCACACACGGGGCTTGAGCTGGGACCAAGCTTCCCTGAAGCGTATGTATTCAGAGGAGGTGGACACATGGATAAAACTAAGGTTATGTTAGGAAAGAAGAAATATGAATATCCAGAAGGCAAAAAGCATTGTCAATTACAATCTGCGAATAAAACAATGCAGGGTAATTTTGTTGATATTTGACAGCATTGAAAAATATATTTTACACAGTCCTCAAATTTCCAGTGGACTTCCATTTTTATTTCATAAAGTAAAAAATATTATTTTAGCATTATGAAGCACATCAATAGCATAGTTTGTAATGTTCAGAGAGATTATTAATATAATCAAATAGAATTCCATGTTAAAAGGATCATTTTGATATGTCATGAAGTTTTTCTTCTCTTATTATTTAATCCATAAATTTAATCTGAAATTCAATATCCATAATATTGAATATTTTTTTCAAGAATGATGGTACTGCAAATATGGCACTTTTAACAACATCATCTCAAAATATTTATCAAGGATATTAATTATCATAAGGAAACATTTATCATTTATCTATGAAATGAAAAAGTCAAAATTATTTTAAACTGGCAAATATATTTCTAATTATTACTTAAAATCCAGGTTGTATGTCATATTTTGTCTCATATCGGACAATATATTATTCTATACTTTTTGTTTTAGTTTGCCATCTCACATTTGTCTTTGCTGCAAGTTACAATACATAAACCAAAGACTAATTAAATATTAAAATACATATATGTGATAAAAAAAAAATTTAAAAATCACTGCAAAGACTAGTACAGAGTCTATATAAACAATGCAGTCATAACTAAAAAGTCATTTTTGCCCTAATCTTTAGAATCTGAGCTCTAAGAGCAGGGAAATAGGTTTTTATTTGGTGGACACTAATATAAAATTTGATTTTAGTGTGACCAGGCATTATGTGCCATCAATTTTTACTATAACTCGAACATGAAAAAGGAAAGCCCTTTCACTTATTTAAATATATGTCCTTGTTTCATTAGCTTACATTTCAAAAAGATACAAATCATATATATATATTTTTTTATTTAGTTAGTGCATGAGGCTATGCCTATGTAGCCAAAATTAACCACAAAATCAAGTTATATAATTCAGAATGCAGAAAATTATTTATGTACTTATTTATAATCTCATATTGTGCCTTCACCTTCCCAATACTATCACCTATATTTTAATCTACACATGGGAAACAAGGTTCAGGTAATTATTCAGAATACTTAGGGGAAAAAATAAAGTCAATCTATTTGCAGTCTCTAGAAACTGAATTCACAAATACTGTCCTTCATGTAAACATTCAAAGATAAAAGAAGCTATTTTTATTTATTTGGTAATTTACTAAGTGCCAAGCAATAAGCTAGGTACCACTGAAATAAAGACTAAGACAAAAGCATTGCCCTCAAAGAATTCTGAGTCAAGTGGAAAACACACAAGTGAATAAAGTGATACAAACTGGATGTTACACTTGATAACTGTGGTATAAAAACATTCCTATAAAACACCAGAGAAGTAGGGGGAAGCGTGAAACAGGGGAAGGCTACCCAGAGGAGGTGATGCTTTAAGCTGGTCCTTGAAGGCTGAACAGCAGAGGTCAGAGAGGAGAGACAAAAACGTCCAGGCCAAAAAGACTTTGTGATCACCAAGTAGCTTAGCAAGGCTAGAACAGAAGTATAAGTAGGAAGGAATAGCAAAAGAGGACTCTGATAGGGTTGGCCAGATAATTAAGGACTTTGAATATCAAGTGAAACAGGTTTGTAGAGATGGATATCATTGTAGGAGTTAAACAAACAATGGGCATATTTGGGGTTTTGCTAGAATCCTTTGGTAGCACTGTGGAAGATGAATTTGAAAGGGACAAGACTAAAGACAGGGACATGAGTTATGATTTATTGCAACAATACATGGATCAGTCAATCAGTGTCTAATCTAAAGAAGATTGGCAGGACAGAGAGAAGGGGGTAGATCTGAAGAGCCCAGAGGAGGTATAAGCAGAACTCAGAGTGTGGACTTCAGCCCTCAAGGTGAGGTAGAAGTTTTGGGCTTATGTGGTTGATTTCAATTTATAAAAGAATTATGGAACAAAGACCAAGGAGTACTATGTTGTTGTTGTTCTTACTTTTGTTCGTTACTTTGTGTGTTCTGAGAGTTAGAAAAAGGAAAATGATCAATTAAATGATGCCCAGTGGTCAGTCAGTAAATTGGTGTTCTGAGACTTATTTCCCACATGGGGTAGAGAGTTTCCCCTATACCAACAAACAATTCTCAGAACACCAGCAGGGTATCCAGGAATTCAACCCAATTCTGACACTGTCTACCCAGAGATAGCATCAGATTTCACAGGTTAAGAGTTCAGTCCTACAAGACTGTCCTTCATCCCCAACACACATACACACACACACACACACACACACACACACACACATACACACACACACACACACCACACACACACACACACACACTTCAGATGCCAGCCACAAGCCCAGGCTTGAACCTATGCTTCTAACTGGCTACAGACTGGAGATTAACAACCCCTTCCAACTCAATGCCAGTCTCAAGTCCAGTTTGTCACCTGTACTTCTGACTGAATGGCTATAAATCAGAGGTTCCCTGAATCCCCTCCTTGAGGTCAATTAATTTGTTAGAAGTGTTCACAGAATTCAGAGAAACATGTTACTTACTAGCTGCAGTCACTGCTAGCCCCACTGATTTACTATAAGAGGCTATAACTCAGGAACAGCCACACGGAAGAAATGCATAGGGCAAAGTGTGGGGAAAGGACAAAGACCTTCCGTGCCCTCTCGAGGCCAGCCACTCTCCTAGCATAGCCACCTGTCCGCCAAACCGGAAGCTCTCGGCACCCAGTCCTCTGGAGTTTTTCATGGGAAAGTCATTACATGGGTATGACTGATTGGATCACTGCCCACTGGTGACTGATTAAACCTCTGGCTCTTCTCCCTGCCCTGGAGGTTGGGGAATAGAACTGAAAATTCCAATCCTCTAATCGCATGGTTGGTTCTATTGGCAACCAACTGCCATCCTTAGGTGCCTTCCAAAATTCATCTCATTAACATAACAAAAGACACCTTTATCACTCTCAACACTTAGAAAATTCGAAGGGTTTTGGGAGCTGTGAGCCAGGAATTGTGGATGAAGGAACTGTGGATAAAAAACAAATATTTTATAAATCACAATATGGCAGTCCACCCTCTGGTCTTCCAACATGGATCCCTCACAGCAAACAATCAAATGAGTCAAAAGATACTGGTAAATTACTAGGATCTCTATGCCCCGGCTGGTTTGGCTCAGTGGTTAGAGCATTGGCTCGTGGACCAAAGAGTGCAGGTTTGATTCTGGTCGAGGGCATGTACCTCGGTTGCGGTTTGGTCCCCAGCCCCAGTTGGGGTCATGCAGGAGGCAACCAATTTATCTCTCTCTCACATCGGTGTTTCTCTCTCTCTCTTTCTCCCTCCCACTCTATCTGAAGATAAATAGAAAAATATCCTTGGGTGAGGATTAAAAAAAATTACTAGACTCTCACTCAGTCATTAATAACATTCAACCTACATCATATCTCATGAAAACGCCTTCCAGAGCGAGGCCACTCGGGTTTGCAGGCTTCTATTCAAACGTCAGGTTCTAAAAGCAGGGGTGGTCTCAGCAACGTACGGCTTCACCCTTTCAGGAATCTGGCGTACCAGAGCTAAGAGACAGTATCATCTCTTGCTCTTAGCCTCTTTCAAGATGTTAATGTAGTATTGGATTTTTGATTTATGTAACAGAACCCATGTATTCATTCCTTTACCCTCATCTACTATATTTACTTCTTTGTGTTTATACCCAATCTCTTCCACCTCTGGAAGGGACATCCGGTTTGGCCACTGTGCTGGGCTAGATGGCAGGCAGCCATGTAGCCTAGCAAGTGCCTGCCCGCCAGTTCGCTCCTGTTCACATGGGGTTGTGTCACACAGGTGCCGGACTCGTGGGCTGTCTTCACCACCAGGCAACATAGCTGAAGTCACTCGTAGCCCCAACTTTGCCAAATGGGTGAAGGTATGTCCTGCCTCATCAAGCCCTCAGAGAATTCTGACATAAAGGTTAAAAACACAGTTCTATTTTCTTGCTTAGAAATCTTTCCTGCTTGCAGCCCTTGTAGTTGCAACCCTGCTCCTGTCACCACTGCCTTAAACAGGGGGGAAAAAAAGTTGAGGTGACATGGGAAAGAAAAGACTAGCACCTCCCTCCTCTCCTGTTTCCCAGGTGCAGCAGAAAAATAAAAATCCATCTTAGTAGAAACACTCCTTTAGCCCCACTCACGTTCATGTTGAGCATGAGCACACACTGGAGAAGGCATGTAAACCAGTCCTTCATGCTTTTATTTCCCTGTATTAGACAATCAATTTTTAAATTGCCTATTCCAGTTCCCTATTAAGCTATTACTCTGAGGAGAATAGCTCTCTGCCCACTGTTAGACATTATCGGCTGTAAATTGTGTCCCTGATCTGAAGAAACACTGCTCGGCCCTCCAAACGGGTGCAGTCTCTTCTGTTCCGGTTCTTCTATAACCCTGAGCATTTGCATCTGCCACAGGTAGGGAAGCCCAGTCCAGAGTCACTGTCTATTCCTGTCAGAACCCATTTGTAGCCCCCCAGGGCCACCGGGAGCAGTCTGACCTGCCAGCTATGCTCAGGGTTTCCCCACCAGGAAATGTGCCACCTGGCCACCTGCAGTCTCTCTCTTTTGTTGGCAGACAGAACAGTTCTTGTTGGACATTTTGCCGCAGAGCGTACAAGAGGACGATGTCTAGATTTCGCCCATCTTTGCATTGCTGTAGACCCCCATGTCCACAAATTTAATGGACCAGGTGACCATCTCTAAGATCTGTGAGGGGAAGCTGAGCTGAGGTAGAAAATCTTACAAGGCTTATGGAACTGCTGTTTGATTTTGTAGCATAAAGTTATATGGGGTGCCATGCAACAGAGACACCCTTAATCACAGCATTTACCATAACCTGGTTATTGGCATATTCAGCGGGTGACTGTCTTAGTCATCATAAAACCAGTCCCATGTGGTTTACCTGAGAGGCATACCAGGTGCTTCATCTGGGGTCTTCCACTTAGCATTCATAGGGGGAGAAGGACAGTCCTACTTCTCAAAGTAAACAGACCTGACAGTGACTTTTGCCCAGTTCACCAGCCCGGCTGCACCCTCTGGAATAACCTCCAGAGTGTCTGGATCACATATTGCCATCTGTGATTGTTCAGCAGTGAGCTGCAGGGCCTGCATCAGCCCAGACACGCTCTACCACTCTGCAGCATTCAAAACCAAAGACATAGCCCCCAAACTGGTACTTCTTGCAACTGCAGAACCAGCTCAAAATGATCCTATCCTGTTTCCAACAAGATACTGAGTTGCTTTTCAGAGACAGCAGGCCAAAACTACAAGTCATGCAGCAAAGCATGCACGGGGGGAGAACTTTGACCTCCAGCTGCAGGCATAACCAAAATTCCCCAGCACCACCACCAGGACCAAAGGACCAGGACATACCAGAACTTGAGCACTGAAACCCTTTCAGAAGCAAAGGGTCTGTTGTCCAGGAAGATCTGGTGCTGAAGTCCTTTATTATAAATGGCCAAGTTCCAAGGTCCTCCAATGAAACCTGCCCGGCCAGCACTTCCACACACCTGTTTCCCTTGGCTCCTTAAAATCCCACCTGAGCCCTGGACTGGGGAGACAGATTTGAACAGTGCCTCCTGTCTCCTGCGAGCCAACTCAGCATTAAATAAATTGTTCTTTTCTCAAAATCCAGTATCATCATTTTGGCTTCTATGCGCATCAGACATTGGGCCCTTGTCTCTCGCAACGCATTTTAGTAAAGGTTCTTCGGGGAGCAGGTGAGGCCAGTGCACAAAATGAGCCAGTTCGTTTTCACTCTATCCTCTCGTTTCAGTCATTTCTTGGATTTGCCCTCTCCCTGCGTTAACTACCTTCTTGGTAACCAAAGGTCTTCGAGGTACTTTCTATTGCCCTCCATGATGTTTCCCTTTCTCAGAGGCTTTGAGGCTAGGAGCGGAAGCTCAGACAGACAGAAATCTGAGCTTGGTCTAACGTCAAGGTCCAACTCAGCAGTCTCTTTTATTTCATTTGGCTATTACAAATAACAGTAACCAAGGGGCTGTAGATTTCACCTTTTTCTTTTAGTTTGCATTTTTTACGTATCAGGTGAATCAGCTCCTCAGGAGTGGGACCATCTCTAAATTCCATTGGTAGCTTTTACTTTTAGTGAGTGCAGCCCACACCGTGGGTGACCGCGTGGCTACCCAGGAATCAAAGCTTTCTTGTCTCTCACCCTTTCATGCTTTCTCTCCCCAAACCACACGTTTCTGTGAGCCAGGGCCATTCTAGCAAATCCCACTTCACTGACATCAATTAAACCTTATAAATCACAATATCACAAGTGTGTATATGTGGTGACAATTTTCAGTGTATTTCACCATCAGTTTAACAGGAGCATCAGCTAAGGCCAACTGAAGAGGAGGTGCGAGTCAGTCCAGTCCGGAGCCAGCCTGCGGTTCAGGTGTCAGGTCTTTAGTTGCTCCTTTGTGGAAAGATTTGGGCAGCACTGTGGGGGAGAGGGTGGTCACAGGGCTCCGACAGTGACTGTTAACTAACTGATATGGAAGTATTAAAGAAATTTGCAACTAGTATATGTCATTAAGGCATATACAACCTCAACATCATCTCTGAGTAAAGGGGGGAAATAGATGGCAGAAGTTAATATGTAGGGTTTTGGTTTTTTTTACACTGTAAGGTATAGAACCAGAATATAACTTTAGTGGACAATGTTCTCTTGAATTGGAGTACTTTAATGGATATTTTATTTATGCAAACGTAAGTCTCAGGCTCAGGGCCTAGTCTGGAAGGTAGAGATTGAGGAAAGGAGATAAAGTGCATTGAATAATAAAGCAAAAGACTTTCTCATATATTGGGGAGAAGATATTTTGTCCTAAACAGATATTTTGATACTAGTTGATTGGGGCTTTTTTTAAGGGTCAACTAAGCAAGAACTTAAAAGGATGAGTGGATCCCAGCAACCTGGTGGCTGCCCAGGCCTGAACAGAGAATCACCCAGTAGGGCCATGTCAGTAAAAAGCAGGATAAATATCAAGTGTCAAGTAAAGGGGCCTGGATAAGGCTACAAAATACACAGAAGCAGTGATTTGATGGCAAAGCAGAATATCAAAACAATAAATAATGCATGTAAATGAAAGTTCTCTCGGAGAATATGTAGACTACCTTAGGGCAGTATGGGCTTCCTGAAGTCAGACAGAATGAAGGAGCAGCCTATGGTTAAAAAGATTTTTAAATAGGATGAAAGAACAACTAAAAAACTTCAGGCAACGTTAGGTAACAGATATAATATTTAATAAAGCTTTGAGATTTATAGGCTTAAGTGTCTTTGGCTAAGAGATTATGTTATTATTCTAGATTGTTCAATGACCAAGAGTTTGTAGAATTAGGGAAATTCAGGTCAAAATTCTGTAGAACACTAACATCTATGAAACAGATAGAGGAAGAGGCACAGTTAAAGAAACTAAGAAGTGGATTTGAAATGTGGAAGAACTAGAGAAATGAATGTTTGAGGAAACTAAGTAAAGATTTTGAAAGAGTGTGATGTCAGGGTAAGTTAAATGAGACAGAGCGAAAAGAAACAATGGCAGTTGATAATGAGAAAGCCATTAGTCAACAATGTGGGAGTACTCCTCGTAAAACAGATGAGATATAACCTGTTCGTAGTGAGTTGAGAAAAGAAAGGGTGGGAAAGAAAATGAAATAGCGAATTTAGATCACACTCTTGCTAAATGGATGGAAAAAGAAGAAATGATGTGAGGCAAGAGCTAAAGACATTACAAAGTTAAGGAGGTATTTCTTTGAAGATAGAATAAAATAAAACATATGTATATGATGAGCGAAGCTATGAAGGAGGAAGGGAGAGAAAGAGAGAGAAGTGGGGACAAGTACGTGGTGAGCAGGTCTCAGCAGAGAGAGAGAGTGATAGCAATCCAAGCAGTTAAGGAGGTAGCATTGAGCAAAAAAAAGGAAACTTCTTCCTTTGCTGCAACCCTTGTCTCATCATCTCCTGCTTCAGAGCTAGAAAATCCAGAGTCCTAAGTAAATGAGACATGTTGACCAAAACTAATCATGGAGTTTTGGAATAAAGCATGGAATAAAAGCATTTATTTGAGGAAAAAGAGCTGCAGCCCCGGAGACACAGACTCAGGTAGCAACCTAAATTGTGCTCTGCTGAGACAAAGGGGAGGCCTGTTTTGATGGAGAAACTTCCCACCCATAGCTCCCATTTCAGTTCGTTTCATGAAAATGAGGTTTCCAAATCAAGGAGCGCTGGTTGCTTGGTATAAATGCCAATGAGAATACAGTTTGTTCCGATGAGAATGAGAATACAAGCGTTCCGATTAGATGGGGCAGGTCTAAGTCCATTGGTTGACAGACTTGAAAGCAGGAAATACCCTAGTGGTTGATTCACACTAGATAAACAGGCAGGGGCACAGTACAGGAGGTTGAGAACTTAGTCTGTGGCTTTTCCCAAAACGCAGAGTGCATGAAAGGCCTGTCAGCAATGTCCACTAGACTCTGGTTATGAATTTGGGCCTAGTTTTCCACAAGAAGTTCATCTTGACAGACATATTTCTTCTTGGGGTTCACAGAGGTTAGTGAGAGATTATAAAAGTATACCTCTACTTCAATAAGTTGTATAATAATAACCACAGGCCTCTTGCACAATTTAAAGAATAGCCTTCAGTATCTAAGGCAACACTTCATATTGAAAAAATTACTCCTCTGGAATGCTGTTTGAATAGTGATCCTATTTTAAGAATTAGTATGTATGACATTCCCCCGCAATACCATCATCAGTAAAATGTTTATGGAAGGTCATTGCATTTTTAAAGAGAAAACTCTACCTAACTCTCTCATGAAAATTACTAGTTTGTTTTAAAGAAAGAGTTTCCTTCTCATTAATCTCTATAAGGGCAGGGCTTTTTTTTTCTTTTTGAGGAATTTAGCAATTACATGGTTCTCAAAACAATCAGACAGATGGGTGTATTACATACACGTAGGTTTGTAAATGGCTGAATCATGTCACTGAGAATCAGCTTATCAAGGTAGTCAAGAGTGGATTTCTTAAAAGAAGTGGGTGTGGATGTGTGTGTGTGTGTGTGTGTGTGTGTGTGTGTGTGTGTAAATCCATTTGGAGTGGCTAAAAAGTTTATTTCTCCCAGGACATAGTGAGTTTCCTCACTCAGTTCAAGAATCAGCTAGACAATGAAATTATAAAACTGGATGGTTGCTAGAATTTTTTAAAACTAGGATTTTGATATTTTTTTTTCCTAATCGTCATGTTGAAAATAGAGAAAAATATGCAGCAATATTTGTTTGATCCCAGGGAAGTAGTAAGTAAGTAAATCCAAAGCTTCTAGACCACCGACCTGATCAAGACCAGCTTAAGTCGGAAAATAAACTTAAATTGCGTGTGTGTGTGTGTGTGTGTGTGTTATGGCAAACACCACTGAAAGGAGTTTGAACAGCCGGTTCCTGTTATTAAAGTCAGTCACTGACAGTCTATAACACGTCTGGCTGACCTCCTCTGAGGTAAACAGCCACTGGAAATGCAGGGATGAATCTTCCTGGAGCCTCTGAGACTTAGAGATGGATACAGAGTAAGTATGCATATTCCAAATAGGTGACATTTTGATAATACATTCTTTTGAAAGTGACATCAAGAAAGGGAGACCTTTACCAGCTCTGTCTTGGAATGTCACCATGCTGCTTTAGGGATTCACTGAACTCCTTATCCTGTTCAACTTTTCACCTTCATTGGTCTAAATTTCTTCTTCTGAAACAAAAATATTGCCTTTCTCTCATAAATTCCTCAAGGAGAAAGAGACACGCAGTCATAAATTATTGATTCTCTGCCTTTTTAAAAATACAAAAAGTGGCACTTTGTACAATGTCTGCAACCTGATTATTTTATCTTTTCTCCATACAGTATCTCAGAATTATCATGGTACAATGAGATTAGAGATTCATATTTAGAAAACTAACAGAGATCCAGGGACTGTTGAAAAGAGCTCACTTGCCTTGGGAAAGGATTAACTTTTTTTAATGAGTGTCAAAGCTATAGTCTAGTGAAAGTTGTGAAGTATAAAGTGACCCAAAAAATTTTACTTAACTATAATGAAAATGACCAAGTGAATCAGAAAATGGTTTTGTAAAGAATTCGATTGGTTTGAACCAAGGACCCATGAACCACAATTTTCATCTTAGGATGGGGCACTTAGTGTCTCGATGTTTATGAAACAAATCCCTAATCCACAGGACATGTGAGGTTCTGAATAAGTGTATGCAGTCATACCTATTTGATCTATGTTTATATCAGGAAAACAATTTAAAGAATAATGTAGTTTTCAATTAAAAACATTTTTCTAACCATTTTCTAACTTATCCTTTGTATTTATTCTCACTAAAATAGATTATGAATGCCTTCTCTATAAAAATGCAAATAGCAGAGAAAATATTTGCAAATTATACACCAGATAAGGTTCTAGAATCTATCCAGAATATATAAAGAACTCTTAAAACTCAACAACAAAATTTAAAAATAGCAAAAAGCAGGCACAAAGGTCACATATGGTATGATTCCATATATAAATATATTTATATATAAAAATATATAAAATATCCAGAATAAGTAAATCCATAGAGACAGAAAGCAGATTAATGGTTGTCAGGGCCTGTAAGGAGAGGGAAACAGGGAGGAATTCCACGATGTGCACAGGTTTCCTTTGGGTGATGAATGTTTGTTACCAAACAGAAGCAGTAGCTGCACGACACTTTGAAGGTGCTAAACGCCTCTGGAGTGTTTGGTATGAAATGGTTAATTTCATGTTATGTGGATTTCACTTCAAAAAACAGTGTCAGACAGCAGCCCTGCATGTGCTTTGACTCCATCCCCCTTACTCTCTCAAAAATTATTTCTTATCCCTGCATCTTCAACCTCTCCTCCCACTTTAAGTTTTACTGAGATATAATTTACATACCATAGACATTTATAGAACATTGCATCCAAAACCTGCAGAATGCACATTTTTAAGTGCACATGCAACATTCTCCAGGATAGATCATATATTAAGCAACAAAACAAGCCTCAATAAAGTCAAGAAGATTGAAACCCTATCAAGGAGCTTTTCCCACCACAGTGGCGTAAAACTAGAAATCCACTACACTACAGGATGAAAACTGGGAAAAAATAACAAACATGTGGAGACTAAACAACATGCTACTAAACAACCAAAGGATCAAAGAGGAAACAAATGAAAATGAAAACACAACTTTTCAAAACTTATGGGATATAGTAAATGCAGTTCTAAGAAGGAAGTTCACACTTATACAGTTACACAAGAAAAAAGCCCAAATAAACAGTCTAATCCTTCATCTAATCCTTCATCTAAATGATCTAAAAAAACAGAACAAACAAAACCCAAAGTAAACAGAAAGAAGGAAATCGTTAAGATTAGAGTGGAAATAAACAAAATAAAAATTGAAGAAGATTGCCCGGCTGGTGTGGCTCAGTGGACTGAGCGTCATCCCATGGACTGAGAGGTCCCCTGTCTGGGTTGCAGGCTCAATCCCCAGCAGGGGGCGTGCAGGAGGCAGCTGATTGATGTTTGTCTCTCACATCGATGTTTCTATCTCTCTCTCTCCCCCTTCCTCTCTCTCTAAAAAATCAATAAAAACATATTTTTTTAAAAAATTAAAGAACATAATAGAAAAGATCAATAAAACAGAGAGCTGCTTCTTTGAAAAGATGAATAAAATAGACAACCTTTAGCCAAACTCATCAAGAAAAAAAAAAGAGAGAAATCCAAAATAAATAAAACCATAAATGAAAGAGAAGACATCACAGCCAACAACGGAAATATAATCATTAAAGAATACGATGGACAATTACATGCCAACAAATCCCACAATCTAAATAAATGGATAAATTTCTAGAAGTATATAACTTTCCAAAACTGAACCAGGAAGAAATAAAAAATCTAAGCAGACCAACTTCTAACAATGAAATTGTAACAGTAATAAATTAAGAAAAAAAACTGTCAAAAAATAAAAGTTTAGGACCAGATGGCTACCAAGCACTGAAAGAATTAATACCTGTGTCTGGCTTCTTTCCCTTAGCATGATGCTTTCAAGGTTTATCTATACTTTGTATATATCAATACTTTATTCCTTTTATAACTGAATAATACTTCATTGTATGAATGGTACAGTTTGTTTATTCATTCATCTGTTGATGGACATTTCAGTTGTTTCTACTTTTTCGTCTACTAAGGGTAATGCTGATATGAACATTTGTGTACAAGTTTTTGTGTGGGTATAAGTTTTTATTTTTCTTGAGGATATAGCTAGGCGTGCAGTTGCTGGATCATAAGACGACTCTATATTTAACTCTTTCAGGAACTGCCAAACGGTTTTCTACAAAGGCTACAGCCTTTTACATTTCTCAGTTTAATATAATGCACCTTCTCTCCTTGCACTCTAACTTACACATTTAAAATCAATCAGTGGAAGACTTTTTCTTCCTTTCCTTTTTTGGGTACCACCTAGATTTCAGGGTGTAGGACCATGGAAATGACGAAAAATTACAGTATGAAAAGAAAAATAGTGATTAAGTTAAGTTATAGAAAAATAAAGTTGCAATACTTGGCAAAGGGAACTCATAAATGCAGAAATCTGAACCTAATACATGTAAATATAATGAGAATAATACTTATTATATGCACACAGGTACAACAATTGATAATTTGAAAATCTTGGAAGCTGTCCTAGAAAATGACTATTATACTTTTAATTGGTTGGAGAAAACATTCTTGAGGCTGGGAGATTAGCTTTTTAAATGACAGAAGGCAGAGGGTTTGGCAAGCTTGAGAAGCAGTGATACAGGGAGAAAGCTAGAAATTTGAGATAATTGAAAGCAAGCAACAAGGAGATTGGAAGAACCATGGACACTTGGATAAATAGATTTAATGTACAATCTTGGTTCAGATTTGTAGGACATTTAGAAAGTCACTATATAGTGAAAGAAGGCAGGTGGCAAGGTTGAAGCAGAGGTCAAACTGATTTAACAGCAGTTTTGAGAAATCGCTGCAGTCAGGCAGGACTAGAATCGACACTGAAACAATATAAAATCAGGCCAGGTGGAAGATGCTGGCTCTTAGGCTCGGCAGTTGACATGCTTGGTTAAGAGAAAGATTGATAAAACTCTACATGTTGCTAAAAAGCTGCTTGGAAAATGTTTACAGTAGAATAAAAAATGGGTACTTGTGAAGACTGGTCTTTGGTTCTCTTTTGTGTCTATCTTTTATAGAGATTGATGAGGAAAGAAAAGAAAGTCAATTTAGTTGATTAAAGAAACTCTCTCCTTTCAGCCATCCAGTCTGGATCTGTCCTCTCCAAACACACTTGGTGATAGGAATTACCTGGCAGCAACAGGAAATATCTTTCACTAAACAGAAGGTTTTTCAAAGACCATTCAGTCAAGCAAATGGCTACCTCATTAACCAAACTGGGAAAGATTCCAAATGTTTACAAAATAACTGTATTCAACACCTGCAGGCACATCCCCAACTTCATTCGTGGGCTTTCTCTCTCTTTAGCTGCATCAAAGCGGCGCACCATTTTCCTAGGTAGCATTTTAGCACACTTTTGTTTTTTATCCCAGACAAAGTGTGACTGACAGTGCTGAAGAAAATTATACATTAATTTCCCCCCCACCAAAATCAAATCGATAAAAAAGACATGTTCAGATGCTCCACACTTTCTTTGAGACTGGGGTATGAATTCCAAGCCATTCATCTAAACGAGTTCACTTCATCTTTTGTTCAGCTATGTATGCAACTGAACCGGACTGCAGAAGACTCATAATTACATCTAATCTAATTCTAAAGATCCCTTTAAATCCTTTCTGCAAGTAAATTATTTCAAAAAGCAACATTCTGATTTTATTTAGCCTCAGGTCATCTTACCTTTAAACGAATGTTATCTGGCCCTGGCTGGGTGGCTAAGTGGGTTGGAGCATCCTCCCATACACTAAAAGGTTGTGGGTTCAATTCCTGGTCAGGGGCACGTACCTAGGTTGCTGTTTGATCCCCAGATGGGGTGCATATGGGAGACAACTGATCAATGTTTCTCTTTCACATAGATATATCTCTCTCTCTTTTTAAAATCAATAGGAACATATCCATGGGTGAGGGTAGGAAAAAAAAAAAAAAGAAAGAAAGAAAAAATAAGCCCTGGGTGGTGTGAGCTTTGTCCCTTACACAAAAAAAGGTGGCAGTTTCAATCCCCAGTCAGGGCGCATGCGGAAGGCAACCAATCAATGTTTCTCTCTCTCTCTCTCTCTCTCTCTCTCTCTCTCTCTCTCTCTCTCTCTCTCTCTACCTCTCTCTCTCTCAAATCATCAAAACTTTTAAACAAATATTATCTGCATCTTGATTTGAAAAAATATATGGTTGCTTATTATTTTTTTGCAATAATTCAGCATGTTTAAAACAAGACCAGCCTTAAGAAGAAGGTTTTTGCCAGAGATCCCCTTAACCTCCACTTAAAACCAAACTTCTATTTTCTGTACACACCCACCTTAGGTTCTTAGTGACCTCCAATTTCCTCTTTTCTTTTAGAATGTTAACAAATCAGAACCCACGACCTTACGATTCAGGTGGTTCTATCCACCTCGCCATCAGAAGGCACCTACCTGCCTGAGGCTTTAATTCTTCAGGACTTTGCTCTTGGGAAGGCACCTTAGTATTTTGATGTCTTTATTTGTTATGATTGGCTGTTTATCTTATCACCCCTCCAGGAAAATATATTTAAATCAGAACAGGGACATCTTGTTGACAGTGTCTTAGTTTAAAGAAATAATCCTGAGTGTAGGGATGCCAAGCACTATAGCAGGCCACTCTGGAGACATTCTGAGCAAAGTATAGGCAACTGTCTGTTCCAAATTTGTCTCAGACTGACTGCCTCAGTCTAGAAAACAAATGAGCATGGGTAGCAAATCCTAGAAGAGCAAACCCTAAGAGGCTAAGTCACAAGAGTTGTTCATCACAGCATTAGGTCATTCTTGAGCCTTAGGATGATTGATGTGTTTAATTTAAACTGGCCTGGGTCTACAGGACATGTCCCTGACTGGTAATGGGGTGAGTGGGTACGATGGAGGAGGAGATTTTAATGGAAAGCAGTTTTCTCTTTCAAACTTTCTATGTATGTGTCTTACTATCAACAACAAAAAAAGTGTTTTAATTGCCGTCATATTATACAATTCCATCCTGTTCTCTGGGTTTCTTCTAAAATACCAGTGAGGTAAAAACAGTGAGTCTCATTGCATAAGACATTCATTTTTTATAAGTAATAAAGCCTTTTATAGAAAACTCATTTCAGTTTGCTGTAACTGGAACCCAGAGACACGTGCATAAGTTAAAATCCCCTGGTATGTTAAAATATGGCAATTGAGGTGACAGCGCTTATATTAGTGGGCTCAGTTTTAGTCTTTCTGATTAAGGGGAAGTACAGAGCAATTACTGAATTGGAGGTACATGTTACAAATATAAAGCCTAACATATTATTGTATGACTTTCTGTCCTTCATTGCTAGTAAAAGAAGAAGAAGAAGAAGAAGAAGAAGAAGAAGAAGAAGAAAAAGAAGAAGAAGAAGAAGAAGAAGAAGAAGAAGCAGAAGCTTTACTTTATTTTTATTTTAGTATTCCCTATATTTGGGTAGTAGAATATGCTGTTTCAGAGTTGTTAAACTCTAGTATTAAAATGTGGTGCATGTATGAAATGTAAGCAGTTTTGGTAAATGAAATGCCTTGCAATGGTCTGATTTGACTGATGATTTTTACACATTGAGCATTTATCTTTCTGCGGACCAAACACAGTGCTAGGTTTTGTAGATAAGAAAGTGAGCTCCCTGGACTTTACCAGTTGGATAAACAAATAAGTATTAATAACAAAAGTCTCATGACTAAAAAAATAATTCGAATACATATTTATTACCATGAAGGAAAATTATAAGGTGCTTTCAGAGCATATCACAAGAGACCTTCATGCAGGCTGGGAGATCAGGAAAGATCTCCAGGAAGTGTTATCTGAGCAAGTTCTGAAAGATGCTTGGCAGCTACATGGAGAGTTAAAAATTAGGAGAGCACTGTGGAAAACGGACGCAAATAGGAAAAGTATAGATAGTGCATTTGAGACAGTGAAAGAAAATGATATGACTAGAGAGTGTGGACTATGAGAACTGTGGAAGATAAGGATAACAATACAGGCAGGAAGCAAACCATGGAGGGCCTATTACACCATGGTAGAGATTTTGTTTTTCATCCTAAAGGCACTGGAAAATGATTAAAATGTTTTCATCAGGACAAGACATGAGCTCCTATTCATGTTGACACCATCCTGACTCCAGCATGGAGAATGGATGGAAATTGAACCAGAGTCCAGTGGCAAGATTAATTGAAAAGCTATGGTGTTAGTGCAGAAAAAGGGATTGTAGCTTCAACTCTAACAGCAATGGCAAACTTGGGAAGACAAAGACAGACTTGAAAAATATTCAAGAGATAATGTGCACAGAATTTAGTGAAAGACAAATGAAAAAGATGCACATTTTTGAGAAAACATGAAGGTTTTTGTCTTATACTACTGAGTGGATGTGGTGTCACTTGCTGAAATAAAAAAATCCGGCTGTATGGAATAGGGAAAGGAGTGGAAGAAAGCAATTATGCTTCTCTCTGCTTTGTAGGTGGAATTAACTCCTGACCGCCACTGTCCCTGTTGCCTAGGAGGCAGAGTCCATCTGGTTCAGTCTCTCTGGAGAGTAATCTTCCTTTCGTCTTTTCTTCCTTTGGGGTGGGAATGAGAAGTTACTCGACTGCAGGCAGTTGTGGAAAAAATTGGTCAATCTTCTTGCGTAGATATTCTACCAGTCCTTCCGTCTTCAAACGTCCTATACTCTTGCTTTCATTGGTATTTGAAGTCCCCAATTTCAACCCTCTTGTGTACTCTGAAATAGAAACTATCTTCAGCTGTCTTACTTTTGTTACTTTGATTCCCTTTCTTTCTTTCTTCATTTCTTTATTTTTGTTAATCCTCACCCGAGGATATTTTTCCATTGATTTTTTAGATACAGTGGAAGGGAGAGAGGGAGGGAGGGAGGGAGAGAAGGAGAGAGAGAGAAACATCTATGTGAGACACATCGATTGGTTGCCTTCTGAACAATCCCGACCGGGGCCAAGGATCAAACCTGCAAGCCAGGTACATGCCCTTAACCAGGAATCAAACCCACGACCATTTGGTCCGCAGGTCAATGCTCCAACCGCTGAGCTAAACCTGCCGGGGCTGGTTGCCTTTTTGTAATTAAATGTATCAGGGTGACATGGGTTAACAAAATTATATAGATTTCAAGTATACAATTCTATGATACATCATCTGTATATTGCACTGTGTGCCCACCACCCAAAGTCAAATCTTCTGTCGCCATGTATTGGACTCCCCTTACTTACTAACACCCCTTCCCTTTGGTTACCACCATATTGTTGTCTGTGTCTATGAGTTTTTGTTCATTTGTTGCTTTCAGTGTTATATCCTACATATGAGTGAAATCATATGGTTCTTGACTTTTCCTGTGTGACTTATTTTGCTTAACATGATATTCTCAAGATCTTTACATGCTGCAAATGGTAGTATTTCATCTTTTATTATGGCTGAGTAGTATTCCATTGTATATATGTACCACATCTTTATCCAATCATCTATCAAAGGACACTTAGGTTGTTTCTATGTCTTGGCCACTGTGAATAATGCTGCAATAAACATTTTTAATCTTCTTTCCAGTATCCAAAATGTTATTGACATCACTCCACTATATTAATCTTCTCTATTTTATTTTATATTTTAGTATGTTTTTATTGATTTTTTTTTTAGAGAGAGAGGAAGGGAGAGAGAGAGAGAGAGAGAGAGAGAGAGAGAGAGAGAAACATTCATATGAGAGAGAAATATCGATCAGCTGCCTCTTGTACACCCTCTGCTGGGGATGTAGTAAGAAACCCAAAACCCGGGCAGGTGCCCTGACCGGGAATCCAACTGGGACCTCTCAGTCCATGGGACGTTGCTCAATCCACTGAGCCACACCAGCCAGATTATTTTTTCTTTAAATGAACAGCACTTACTTTGAGCCAGGCATTGTTTTAAGTACCTTACAAATATTAAATTATAGTGTACCTCAAACAATCCTATGAATTAAGCACTGTTATTATCTCCATTACAGAGATGAGGAAAATGATGCTGAGAAAAGGTTAAGTAAATTGTCCAGGGACAAGAAGCTTGTAAGTGCAAATCCAGGATTCAAACCAAGTCAGTGGGCACTAGAATCCATGTTATTAACCACCACTCCAATAGACTTAATGGACAGGATGTAGCTACTCTGGAATTTCTATTAGGCACCCTTTTTCCACATTTATAGACACCAAAAGAAAAATGCAAACTCTACAAGTCACTCATAACCCTGTGAATTTTTGCTCATTTAACTTTTTATTGTTTACTCCATCGTGTTTGATCAGAAACCTTGGAAGTTCTTTAAAGAAGATGAAAACATTTTAAATATAGGCTACACTCATATTTAAAGTCTGGTGGTGCTGCATATAGATATTACTCAACACGTCAAATCGCACCAAAAAAATGAGACATGCTTGAATATGTTTCTGACCCTAAGAATTACTTTGACCTCAAACTCAAATGAACCCAAAGTATTAATTGCCTGCTAAACAAGGTGGTTCATCAGCACAATATGTAAAATAGTAAAAGGGATATAAAAAATACCAATACATTCTGTCCTGGTCAGACACATCTGTTCTTAGAGCCACATTTTACAGGTGCTAAAATAACAAAAGGTGACCAAGCTATAGAAAGTTATAAGAAACAGGTCAAAAACTGAACCTTGGGGTTTCTAGTCCTAAGGGCAGAGCAGTAGTGGTTGAAGGAATGGACTTAGTGAGGGAAAATCCACTAAAGCCTGGAGAAAGGCAGAAGGGTGCTGAGCACTTCCTTCCTCTTGTCAACACTTCCACTCTGCCTCCCCATACAGAAGACTGGTTGCCACCTGCAGGACCGGGTCCACAACTGAGGTACATGCCCTTGGCCAGAATCAAACCCGGGACTCCTTGGTCCGCAGGCCGACGCTCAAACCGGTGAGCCAAACTGGCCTGAGCCACTCTGTAGAGCCCTTATCTGGCAGGGATTTTGGTGAGAACATGGCCTCCTCTGGCCAGGATCACCTGAAAAAGGATCACAGACGGCTTTGCTGTTCTTTAACATACCTGAAATTAGTATGAAACACGACCAGATTGTATTTGGAAATCAAACAAAATGGTTTTCAAGAAAAATTCTGGCCAATAATTTTAGCATAATTTATATAATCCAGTGCCTTATTTTATATTAACTACATTTACGTTGCATGTTTTTAAACTTTACGGAAAACATCATATATATTCTTCTATACATTTTTATTTAACAAAACAACTATTGTACAAATTGATACTTTAGCTCTAGCTTAATTATTTCATTATTGTCTGTTCTACTGATTGAATGTAATAAAATGTATGCATGCCCAATAATTAGTAAACATTTAGATTCTTTTCTAAATACTTATTGTAAATGATGAACATTCTTACTTATGCCCCTTGTTATATGAATGTGAAATTCTCCAGGGTAAGGTTTCTCAGACAATTTGAACTAAATAATTACTCATTATTATTCGTGGTTGAGGGAACTGTCCTGTGCACTGTAGAATGCATAGTAGCATCCCTAGTCTCTATCACCAGAAGCCAGTAGTAGCCCCCATTTTATGATTAACAAAAATGTCTCCAGACATTGCCAGATGTCCCCTGGGGGGACAAAAATTGGCCCTGGATGAAAACCATTGCTCTAAAGTATACATATTTAGCCCGGCCAGTGTGACTCAGTAGTTGAGCGTCAACCCATGCACCAAGAGGTCGCTGGTTCGATTCCTGGTCAGGGCACATGCCCAGGTTGTGGGCCAAATCCCCACTGGGGGCATGCAGGAGGCGGCCAATCGATGTTCTCGCTCATCAGTGTTTCTATCTGTCTCTCCCTCTCCCTTCCTGTCTCTCTAAAATCAATAAAGAAAAAAAAAAAAGTATACATATTTAAACCTAATTGCTGTTCCATAGACTATGCATACCTTCTACTTTACTAATATTGCCAAATTCTCCTACAAAATAGTTGCAGCAATTTCCTTTGCAACCAGATGCTCCAGGTTAAATGTTTACTATGAAACATTTCTAAAATACAAAATAACAGGTATAAGAGAGATGTAACATGTCAATACCAATAATAAAATAACACCATATATTCTCAATCTGATTTAAGATTAGATCATAATACCTTGGAAGCCCACGTGATCCTCCGAAAGCTACCCTTCTCTCCCACTGCTCTTTTCCACGGAGGTAATCACTGTTTCGGTATCTTTATTCGCCAGTCCTTTCCTTTTCATACCACAGATAAGTACATATCTAAAGATGATGTTGTTTCGTATGTTTTCATTCACTTAAGTTTTATACACACGGAATCATACTTCTATACCTTGGTTATTTTGTTTTTGTTCAACCTTATGAATTTTGCCCATCATTATTATTCTAAATTTTATTAATACTCATGCAGATAACTTCCATTCACAAATAAATGATTACAAACCCTTTGTATCATGGTCTCCAGAATACTAATAAAATATAAATTCAACTAGATTTGTCATATCATCTATATACAAATCTAAAATCTGTAAACCAAGACTCCAAATAAAAATAAAACAGAAATGCAGATAATAGAACAAAATGGTCTTCAGTGATTCCTCAGTTAAATCCGCAGATATTACAAGTTATTAAAACCAAAAGCAATTAAATGACTAAGTATAAACCATACCTATTTAGTTTCATAATTCAAAACTAAAATGTTGCAATTCTCAATTGTGATTCTTATCATTCATCAAGTTCACTCCTCCAAAATCACCTCAGGGTAGAAATTGTCTTCTCCATCTTTTCCTGTCCTTGTCTTTGACCCACATACAGGCTCATGCTTTACACATAGCAGAGTAAAAATCAAATATTTCAACATATTTGGAGTTATGTCTCATTTAAATATGACTATTTTAGCTGGCAAAACATCTTAATCTTAGTTGATTATTCAAAGAAAATCAAAGGGAAATGGCATTTAAGTCAAGAATGTACTTGGATTCATCTTCTGTGAAAATGTATGACCTAAATATATGCCTCCTCCTTGAATGTCATGAGTGTATTCATCACTTAGCAGTGCCTTTATAGATAATAGATACAAGAGTCCCAGGAGGCAAATGGCTCTTTCAGGACAGCAGTTATAAGGACATGCTACCATTAAAAGATCAAGTACAAAGGAGGAAAGATAATTGATATGTTTATGATCTCTCAGAGGTGGAAGAAAATAACTTGGTAATGATAATATAATAAGGTATTAGTCTGAGCACTTCACTCTCTCAGTCCCAGCCAATTGAGGAACAACCACAAAACTGATAATCATATGCATAACTGGTACGGAATGTTATTAAACCTGGCATTTTAAAAGTGTATTTCCCATTCTGCAGAAAAGTACTTGTAAATAAAAAGAGATATGAAGGACCTGGAGAGTATTATGCTAAGCAAAATAAGCCAGTCAGAGAAAGATAAGTACCACATGATCTCACTTATATGTGGAGTCTAATGAACAAAATAAACTGATGAATAAAATAGAACCTGAGGCATGGAAACAGGGCACAGACTGACCAATCTCAGAGGGCATTGGGCAGGTGGGTGGGAAGAAATTAACCAAAGAACTTAAATGCATATATGCATTGCCCATGGACACAGACAATAGGGTAGTGAAGGCCTGGGGTGGGGCAGAAACCTGATAGAGAGGGGCGATGGGGGAAATAAAGGGAGAACATCTGTAATACTCTCAACAATAAAGAAAAATTAAAAATTCTAATCACAAAGACTGTCCATGAAATGGAGTATGAGTTAACATTGGAAGATTATATGAAATTCTGATGTTAATAAAAAGAAATATATATATATATTTCATGCATATATAAGATGTGAGACTTCTCATTGAGCTAAATAAAGTGAGACAAGAGTTAGATGACTAATTTTACATATTTAGGAAAATGACATGATGGAATGCATTTCTAATCTGTGTGATATAAAAGAAAACAGAACTATTTTTGGTGTTGTCCAGTGGTTTCTTCATTCACGGCAGAGAGGAATTTTCTAATTAATTTGCAGCCTTAAATTAACTTCTCAATTAAACTATGACCAGGAACAGACAGTATGGTATCCCTTCAGTTGAGCTGCACCTGCTACCACTTAAGGAATCTCAAAAAAAAAAAAAAAAAAAAAAGTAGGCCTTTGCTAACACTATACCATGCACATCAAGACTTATTATGTGGAGATAAACCATAAGTACATATAATGCTATCTCAACAACTTTGTACTACTTCACTAGAAATCAGATTATCAGTTCTGCAGCTCTTCTCTTCCCTTTCTTTTTCTATTGAGCATACATAGATTTTGCATTCATTCAATGAATGTATTTCCTTCTACGTACCAGGTACTGTGCTAGATATCACTGGACATCAGATACAGGTCATCAAGAAAGCAGATATACTCCTGACATTAAGTAGACATTACATGAATACTGCACTGCTTCATTTGTCCATAGGGAAATAACTATGTATTTTTGGAAGGGAATAAATCAAGAAGCAGTTAAGATACAACCAAACTGGTGCTGCATTTGTTATTTTCTTCAGACTGTGTCTTATTCTCCTGTAAGATCAGAAGGAATAAATCAGTTCAATATCAGTTTCTGTAGTGCAAAGTAATTTGATTCAATTTGAAGGTAAGGATGGGGACTTTGTTTTGTTTACTACCTATCCCCAGTGCATAGCACAGCACTTGGTATACAGTAGATTTTTAAAAATCTATGTTAAAAGAAACACTTCCAGAATAATGGAGTAAGGACATCCAAAAATCAACCTCTCTATAAAAGCAATGAGAAAACTGGCAAAAATTGTCAAAATCAACTTTTTCAAATCTATGGAAATTAACTAAAGGCTTACAACAATCCCAGAAGTGCTTACTCAAGAAAAATGCCTGAGTCTCAGTAAGAACACATTTTGTAGAGTTTTAAATTGCACTGTTTCATTCCTCTCTCCCTAGCTCCACAGAATCTCAAAAAGCAGCAGACTTGGGATGATAGCAGGTGTGAAAACATCATTTCAGCAGCAAGTGGAGGGAGCAGAATGGACTGACAGCTCTCCCTCCAAAAATCCCATCTGCAGAGAATTGCCATTATTTGACCTGTATGGAAACTCTTTGTGAAAGCCCCACTCACAGGGTTTGTCTTTATTTGACCTTGCTCAGTGCTCACTCAGTGAGGAAAGTTCACTCCCCAAGGTGTTGTGGAAAATAATCAGAGCTTCCTGAGGCAGCAAAACCAATTGGGACAAATACGATGCTGGGTGGGGGGACTTAAAAGAAATATCTGAAACATGAGATATCCAAGCTTGAAAAATATCTATTTCTGTGGGAATATAGAAGGCTATGCACATGTGCAGGGCAATGCACATAACCAGGAACGTCCTTAAAAGTCTCTGATCATTGACTGACATTGAGGCTCTGTGAAAGCAGGAATCACATCTTCAGACAGAGTTGACCAGTGCTCCTGGCTTCCGAGGATCTCTCATAGCTTTAAGGAATGGTGCTGGCTCTGGCTCCACCTCGTTACTGATGAAGCATATTTCTGTTGACTCTGGCAGAAATGCAAGTTGAAACTTGATATCTACCCCATCCCACAAGTATCTGCAGTAGTTGCAGAATCCTACAACTCCACTTTGACCAACCACACCACCCTGAAGCACTTGATTATGCCTCCACAGGAGTCAATGAGGTTATTTATAGTATCTGCCACTGCAACCTGGACATTGAACATCCCAGCTATACAAACAAGAACTGGATCATTGGCTAGGGTGCCTTCAATGTGAACCTCATGGCGTTCCAAACCAATCTGGTACCCTACTCCCAAATCTACTTTCCCCTGTTGACCTCCTCACCCATTGTTTTAGCTGAGAAGGCCTACTGTGAACAGCTCTCAGTGGCATTAAAACATGCACCTGCACACACACAGAGCCTTTCATCAAAGGGTAAAAGACTTATTGGTTCATTTCATTTAAGTAATTCTTATTGGTCCAATAATTAGAGAATACAAAATTAAAATTAACTTAGCAGAGACTATTATTGTTACAAAGAACATAAACTTTAGGACATTAAACCAAGAAACTTACTAAACAAAAAAAGAGAAACAACAACAATAATAAGAGGTAGCAACAATAAAAAAAAAATCCCTGGAGTTCTGTTATTTTAAAAGTCCAGTTTCCAAAAACAACAAAATTATAAGACATACAGAGAAACAGAAAAAGGTGACCCATATCTAAGAAAAGAAAGTAATCAATAAAAACAGTCCCTGAGGAAGCTCAAATGTAGACATGATAAAAAAAAAAAAAAACGACTTTAAATTATCTCTGTAAATAGATTCAAAATAAAATATATTCCAAATATATTAAAAACTAAAAGAGAAATTTATAAAGAATTAAAGAAAATTATGAGAAAACTATTTTGCAAAATAAAGAATTTCAATAAAGAGGTATAAATTACATAAAAGAACAAACTAGAAATTCTGGAGGCAAAGGTACAATAACTATATCACAAATTTATTAAAGAACCTTGAACTGCAAAGAAAAGAATCAATGAACCTAAAAATAAATCAACTGAGATTATCCAGTCTAAGAAACAAAAAGAAAACATGATGAAAAAAAAATGATCAGAATTTAAGAGAGCAGAGGTATACCATTAAGCATACCAACATATACATAATGGGAATTCCAAAATGAGAGGAGAGGAGGAAAGGGACAGAAAGAATTATTGAAGAAATAATGGCAAAAACTTCCCAAATTTGATTCAAATTAACCTACACAGTCAAGAAACTCATTGAATTCCAATTAGTACAAACTCAGAGAGATTCAAGCCCAGACACATGATAGTTAAACTATCAAAGACAAAATGAGAATCTAGAAAGCAGCAAGAAAAATATGACTCCACACATAAATGGAATCCTCAATAAGATTAGCACCTGTTAAAAGACACAAATGGGTTGAAAGTAAAAGGATGAAAAGTGATATTTCTGAGAAGGGAAAAATGGTGGCAGAGTGAATGGAACCTACACAGTCCATCTCCCAGGACCAAAGTGGAACTACAACTAAAATAAAGACAAATCATTGGGAAAAGCCAACTGAAGAGCAGCTGGACAGAATCAGTACAACCAAGGACACCAAATCGAGCCTGGTAGGAATTGCAGAGGCACACGGGGCGAGCTGGGAGTCCACAGACAGCAGCAGAGAGCTGTATTAGTGGTGTTCATTTCCTGCTGAGAAAGCAAGGGTTTTTTTAAAAAAGAAAAAGCACAAAATCAGCTACAGCCACTCACCTTGGGCTGCAGCAGAGGGAGGGCAACTGGACTGGAACTGAGTGGAGATAGTCCAGGGCTCCTGGCTTGGGAAGAGTGGACACCGGGGGTTCTGTACTGAATCACTCCCTCACAGGACAGTAGCCATCTTACTCAAAGAACCCCTTCCCAGATCCCTAGGGAAAAACAACAGCCCCTCCCACAGGAATTCAAAACCACAAGTCCAGGCCAGAAAAATGCAAACTAAGGCTCATTAACATTTCAATTTAATGAACAAGCAAGTGCCCCATCTGAGGGTCATCAAGAAACTGAGACTAATAGCCTCCAGACAAATAACTATAGGATAACTGAAGCTTTCCTTGGCATGCAAATCTACCAGGGAAAGTAAGACTTAACAGTGGTGTTTAAGGTGGGTCCTCCCACACTCATCCAAGCCCATTACAACTAGTGGAACACCAACACCCACAGGGTAAATTTGGTAGCCTCTAAAACCCACTGAGACAGCCAATATGGTGAAACAAAGAAAAAAAAAGCCCAAATGAAAGAACAAGATAATTCGACAGAAGATGTAACAAATGAAAGGGAAATCAGCAAGATATCAGAGGGAGAGTTCAGAGTAATAATCATGAGGAAGCTCAACAGCATGAGTAAAGATATAGAAACATTGAAAACCAACCAATTGAAAATAACGAATGACATAGCAGAAATAATGAACACATTGGAAGGACTAAAGAGCAGAGCAGAGGAAGCCAAGGACCAGATCAGTGAATTAGAAGACGGTAGAAAAAAATCGCCCAATCAGAGAACTAAAAAGAAAAAAACAATTAAAAAACAGGAAGACAGCCTAAGAGAACTGTGGGACAATATGAAACATAACAACATATGCATCACAGGAGTTCCAGAAGAAGAAAATGAACAAGGGTTAGAGAATATATTTGAAGAAATAGTGACAGAAAACTTCCCTAGCTTGGTGAAGGAAAAAGGCATAGAAGAACCCAAACAGGCCCACACCAAGACGCATCATAATTAAAATGCCAGAAATCAAAGACAAAGAGAGAATCCTAAAGGCAGCAAGAAATAAGCAACAGGTTACTTACAAAGGAACCCCCATAAGGCTATCAGCTGACTTCTCAACAGAAACACTACAGGCCAGAAGGGGATGGCATGAAGTAATCAAGGTAATGAAAAACAAGGATCTGAACCCAAGACTACTCTATCCAGCAAGGCTATCATTCAGAATAGAAGGTAAATAAAGACCTCCCTGGACAAAAAAAGGCTAAAGAAATATATTAGCACCAAACCAGCACACCAAGAAATATTAAAAGAACTGCTATAATAATCAGAAGAAACAGGAAGAGAAACATAACTATAATAAAAAAATGGCAATAAATAAGTACATATCAATAATAACCTTAAACATAAATGGATTAAATGCTCAGATCAAAAGACACAGAGTAGCTGAATGAATAAGAAAGCAAGACCTATATATATGTTGTTTACAAGAGACCCACCTCACAACAAAAGACTCACATAGGTTGAAAGTGAAGGGATGGAAAAAATTTCCCAAGCAAACTGAAAGGGAAAAAAAGCTGGTATAGCAAAACTCATATCCGATAAAATAGACTTCAAAATGAAGGCCATAACTAGAGACAAAGAAGGCCACTACATAATATTGAAAGGATCTATCCAACAGAAGGATATAACCTTGGTAAACATATATGCCCCCACATAGGAGCACTAAAATACATTTTAAAACTTCTGGAGGACTTCAAAGGAGAAATCAACAGCAATACAATCATAGCAGGGGACTTCAACACCCCTCTGACATCACTGGCTAGATCCTCTAGACCAGCGGTTCTCAACCTGTGGGTTGCGACCCCTTTGGGGGTCGAATGACCCTTTCACAAGGGTCACCTAAGTCCATCAGAAAATACATATTTTCGATGGTCTTAGGAACCAAGACACCTCTTCTCTATCTGTCTCCAGGCAGGTCCACCCACATGCAGATATGCCCACATACAACATGAGGAACTGTATTAAAGGGTCATGGCACTAGGAAGGTTGAGAACCACTGCTCTAGACAAAAAAATTAACAAAGAAACAGAATCTCTAAATGATGCACCAGATCAAATGAATTTAAAAGATATCTACAGAGAATCACACCCCCAAACCACAGAATTCACATTCTTCTCAAGTGCACATGGGACATTCTCAAAGATAGACCGTATGTTAGGACATAAACTAAGTCTCTACAAGAAGACTGAAATCACATCAAGCATCTTCTAAGATCACAATGGCATGAAACTAGAAATCAATTACAACAAAAACTCACAAAAACATTCAAACACATAGAGGCTAAATAGCATGTTATTAAACAATGAATGGGTACCAAGGAGATCAAGGAAGAAATTAAAAACTTCCTGGAAACCAATGAAAATAAAACACAACACAAAATCTATGGGACTCAGAGAAAGCAGTCCTGAGAGGGAAGTTCATAGCACTACAGGCCTACCTCAAGAACAAGAAAAACTTCTAATTGACTTTCTAACCCTACAACTTAAAGAACTAGAAAGTAAACAAAAACAAAAACCCAGAGCAAGTAGAAGGAAAGAAATAGTAAAGATCAGAGCAGAAATAAATGACATAGAAACTAAAAAACAATTTAAAAGATCAAGGAAACAAAGAGCTGGTTCTTTGAAAAGATAAACAAGATTGATGGACCCTTAGCCAGACTCACCAAGAAACAAAGAGAGGACCCAAATAAACAAAATCAGAAATCAAAGAGAAGTAACAGCTGACACCACAGAAATACAAAGGATCATTAAATATACTACAAACTATTATACACCAACAAACTGGACAATCTAAGTGAAATGGACAAATTTCTAGAAACACACAGTCCCCCAAAACTGAACCAAGAAGAAATAGAAAACTTGAACAGACCAATAACAACTAAGGAAATTGAAGATGTAATCAAGAAACTCCTAGCAAACAAAAGCCCAGGCCCAGACAGCTTCATGGGAGAGTTTTACCATACATTCAAAGAAGATCTAACACCCATTCTCCTAAAACTATTCCAAAAAATCCAAGAAAAAGCAAGACTTCCAAACTCGTTTTATGAGGCCAGCATAATTCTAATTCCAAAACCAGATAAAGACACTACAAAGAAAGAAAACTACAGGCCAATATCCCTGATGAACATAGATGCCAAAATCCTGAACAAAATATTAGCAAATCACATCCAGCAATACATCAAAAAATTATTCACCATGACCAAGTGGGATTCATCTCAGGGATGCAAGGCTGGTTCAATATTCACAAATCAATTAATGTGATACACCACATAAACAAAATGAAAGATAAAAACCATATGATCATATCAATAGACACTGAAAAAGCATTCAACAAAATCTAGCACCTATTTCTGATAAAAATGCTTAGCAATGTGGGAATAGAGGGATCATATCTTGACATAATAAAAGCCATATATGAAAAACCTACAGCAAACATCATACTCAGTAGGCAAAAACTAAAAGCATTTCCTTGAAGAACAGGAACAGGACAGGGATGTCCATTTTTGCCACTCTTATGTAACATAGTACTGGAAGTCTTAGCCCCAGCAATTAGACAAGAAGTAAAAATAAAAGGGATCCAAATTGGAAAGGAGGAAGTGAAACTGTCATTATTTGCAGATGACATGATCTTGTACATAGAAAACCCTAAAGACTCCATCAAAAATCTACTAGAGCTAATAAATGAATTTGGCAAAATTAACATCAAGAAATTGACAATGTTCTTATACACCAACAATGAACTCATAGAAAGAGAAACTGAAAAATCAATCCCATTTACCATTGCAGCAAAAAAACTAAGATACCTAGGAATAAACTTCACCAAAGAAATAAAGGACCTATTCTCAGAAAACTATAGGACAGTGAAAAAAGAAATAGAGGAAGATATAAAAAAGTGGAAACATATACCTTGTTCATGGATTGGAAGAATTAACATCATTAAAATGTCCTTACTACCCAAAGCAATCTATAGATTCAATGCAATCCCCATCAAAATACCAGTGATATATTTCACAGAACTAGAACAAATACTCCAAAAGTTTATGTGGAACCAAAAAAGACCCCAAATAGCCACAGCAATCTTGAAAAAGAAGAACAAAGTAGGAGGGATCACAATACTGGATATCAGGTTATACTACAAAGCCATCATAATCAAAACAGCCTGGTACTGGCACAAGAACAGGCATATAGATCAATGGAACAGAACAAAAACCCAGAAATTGAACCAAGACATTATGCTCAATTAATATTTGACAAAGGTGGCAGAAGCATACAGTGGAGTCAAGATAGCATCTCTAACAAATGGTGCTGGGAAAATTGGACTGCTACATGCAAAAAAAAAAAAAACAAGAAAGAAAGAAAGAAAAGAAACTAGACCACCAACTTACACCATACACAAGAATAAACTCAAAATGGATAAAAGATTTAAATGTCTTGTGAATCCATAAAAATCCTGGAAGAAAATGTAGGCAACAAAATTTCAGACATCACACACAGCAGAATTTTCACTGATACAACGCCTAAGGCAAGAGAAACAAAGGAAAAAATTAATACATCGGACTACATCAAATAAAAAACTTCTGCACAGCAAAAGAAACAAGCATCAAAATGGAAAGAAAACCCACTATATGGGAGAGCATAATAAAAAATAAAAAACAAAGACAAATAAAAAACTTCTGCACAGCAAAAGAAACAAGCATCAAAATGGAAAGAAAACCCACTATATGGGAGAGCATAATTGCCAACAATACATCAGATAAGGGATTAATTTCCAAAATATATAGAGTACTCATACAATCCAACAAAAGGAAGACAAAGAATCCAATTTAAAAAATGGGCAGAGAACCTAAACAGACACCTCTCCAAACAGTACATACAAATGGCCAAGAAACATATGAAAAAATGCTCAGCATCACTAATCATCAGAGAGATGCAAATTAAAACAACTATGAGGTATCACTTGACACCTGCCAGAATGGCTGCCATCAACAAATCATCAAACAACAAGTGCTGGTGAGGGTGTGGAGAAAAGGGAACTCTAGCACACTGCTGGTGGGAATGTACACTGGTGCAGCCACTATGGAAAATACTATGGTGTTTCCTCAAAAAATTAAAAGTTGAACTGCCATTTGACCCAATGATCCCACTTCTAGGAATATATACCCTAAGAAGTCTGAAACACCAATCAGAAAGAATATGTGTACCTCCATCTTCATAGCAGCACTATTTACAATAGCTAAGATCTGGAAACAGCCCAAGTGTCCACCAGTAGATGAGTGGATAAAAAAGCCGTGGTACATATACACAATGGAGTACTATGCAGCTGTAAGAAAGAAAGATCTCTTATCATTTGAGATGACATGGAGGGACCTGTAAGAGTATTATGCTAAGTGAAATAAGTCATCAGAGAAAGACAAACATCACATGATCTACTTATTTCTGAAATATAATGAACAAAACAAACTGATGTACAGAATGGACCCGGAGACATGGATATCGGGTACAAACTGTCAAACCTCAGAAGAGGGGGATGGAGGGGAGGGAAGAGATAGACCATAGAACTTATATGCAGGTATGTGTAACCAACGGACATGACAACAATGCTGGGGGTGGGGTTGGGCGGGAGATCAGGAGGAGGGTGTCAATGGGGGAAAAAGGAGAAACATCTGTAACAATAATAAATTTATTTTTTTTAAAAGTAAAGATATATTTCCAGCAAATAATAACCAAAGAGAGCTAGGTACTAATAGTATGCAAAATAGACTTGAAGTCAAAAAGATTTCCTAGAAATTAATAAAAAATTTTATAATGACAGAAGAAACAATCCATCAGGAACATAACAATTATAAAAATATGTTTATATAGTTTTATAAAATATTACATCCTTTCAATAGAGCCCCCAAAATACATGAAGCAAAACTGACGGATGTAAAGGGATCAAATTAAACAATAGTGGAAGGCTTCATACTCCCACTTTCAGCAGTAAAAGAACTAGGCAGAAAAACAATACAGAAATAAACAGTTGAACAAAAGTAAGGACCAATTAAACCTAAAGACATTTATAGAACACTCACCAAAAAAAGAAAGAAGGAAAAATATACATTCTTTTTTAGTGCACATGAAACACCCTCCTGAATAGGTCATAAAACAAACCTAAATTGAAAAGATTTAAATCATAAATAATATATTCTCCTAACCACAATGTAATTAACATAAAATCAATAATAGAAGGAATTCACAATATTCCATGAATATATGGAAATTAAGCAATGCATTCCAAAACAACCAGTGGGTCAAAGAATAATCACAACTGAATTTAGGAAATAATTTGAGATGAATTTAAATGAAAATACAGCATACCAAAACCTATTAGATGCAGTCAAATGAATGCTTAAATTTATAGCCGTAAATACCTATATTAAAAAAGATCTCAAAACATGGATCTAACCTTCCATGTTAGGAAACTATAAGAAGATAATATCAAACCCAAAGTAAGTAGAAGGAAGTAAATAATTAAGATTAGAACAGAAGTAAATTAAAATTGGAAAAATCAAAGGAGATCATCAATGAAACCAAAAGTAACCACCCTATCAAATGTCAAAACTTACTACAAAGCTACAGTAATCAAGAGAGTGTAGTATTGGCATATGGGTATATATATAGACCAGTGGAATAGAATTGAGAATCCAGAACCCTTACATTATGGTCAACGAGGTTGCCAAGTCAATTATAAAGAAGAAAGAGTAGTTTTTTCAACAAATGGTGTTGCCACAAGGCGATAATCACATGTAATAGAATGAAGCTAGACCCCTACCTCACATCATATAAACATTAACTCAGAATGGTTCATAGACCTAAATGTAGGAGCTGAAATTGTAAAACTCTTTAAAAAGTCATAGGAATCAGTCTTAGTGGCAGGGGTAATCTTCAGAGACACCTTTATTTTCTTCTTGCTAAGTTTGCAGTTACGCACCCAAGAAATCAAGCTAATTAGTGATAGAATTAAAGATAAAAACTCCAAAGCTTAAGATTTTTTAATTAGACCGCATTGCCTTCAAAGAGAACAACAAAAAATATATCAACTGTTATTAGAGTAAAACATCACTGTTCAAATGCAAATCACTTAATACTATTTGATTTTTAAAATTTGTCATTGTTTATAATTACCTTCAACATTTTAATATGAAAAATGATATCTCATCTCTACTATTCTTTTCCTCTACACACTTTTGTTTCCTACTATGCTAAATGTCTAAACATCCTATTTTTATGCTATGCTAATAACTGCATATTCTCTGATTAGAATTTCCCTGTCTCTTTCAACTGCAGAAATATTGTTTAACCTTCTTGATGTAGCTTATGGTTTAACACTCTGGGAAGTGTTTCCTCTTCATTAGTCAGCTGGTCACACCCTACTGTCTACTTCCACAGCACTTTCTGACTCCACTGTAGCACTGATTTCCCACTGTATCAGAACTGCCTATTGAAACGTCTGCTCTACTAGACAGTGAGCGTTTGGAAAGCATGGCTATGGTTTATAGTACTTTTACCCGTCAGTGCCTAGTATATAGTAGCTATATAATAACCTGTTGTTGGAAGAACAAAATCATCCCATATTTACTGAATTTAATAAGAAAACTGCAGCATTTTAAAAAGTTATTTCCCAAAGTATGGCTATCTTGGATTGTGTGCATCAGAGGTGTAGGAGAATGCAAAGACAGAGTTTGTTTCTTATGAAGCCACATAAATAGAACAGTGTTTACTAAATTATGAGAATACATATATGTGTTTACTTTAAATTGAATGATGAATGATCGAGTTCTGAGGCAAAGTCTTTACTAATTAAATATTTTCAGTTATTTTATCCTTTAGCTATTATAAGTTTCAAAAATTAAAACATGAAAATATTTTTTCAGCCATCATAAGGAATGAAATTTTGATATATATGCTACAACATGGATGGACCTTGAAAATATTATTCTTAGTAAAATAAGGCCTCCATAAAAGAACAAATATTGTATGATTCCACTTATATAATGTACCTATAATATGCAAATTCAGAGAGAAAGTTAGAGGTTACCAGGGGCTGGGGAAAAGTGGGAAGGGGAGTTATTATACAACAAGTACAGAGTTTTTGTTGGGAATGATAACAATTGCTTGGATATAAATAGTGGTGATGTTATACAACATTGTGAATGTACTTAATGCCACTGAATTCTACACTTATAAATAGTAAAAATGATAATATGATGTTATGTATATTTTACCACAATAATAAAAGGAAGAATATGACAAAATTAAACAATTCAGATGAATAAAAGTTTAAAATTCAGTTATAATCCCCTCCTAAAGATAACTCCAGTTATACTTTGATATAAAATTTTTCTGTACCTTTATAGGTTTAATAACAAAAATGGAGAAATACAGTGTATGAATTTATTAAACAATAAAGATATTTTTATATTATTAATGAAATTAAGGTTAAAAAATGATGTATTCAGATAGGCTGAGAGGATTTGATATTAGCATACCTGTACTGTAGGAAATGTTTAAGCAAGTTCTTTGGGTGTAAGGAAAAAATATGATGGAAACTTGAATCTATGCAAAGGAATAAAGCGTGCCAGAAAAAGTTAATGTGTGAGTAATTGTTAAAGCCTTCTCCTCATTGTTTATTTCCTTTCAATTGAAGAACTTACTTTGAAAATGTAAAACCAAAAATATTTACACGTATGCTACCCCACCAAAAATATTTTCTATGGAGTTTTTATATTTAACCTTTTATTTGTCATTATGTGTTAGACATATATTATGAGAAGCCTACTGGTAATTTTAAAAACTTTACAGAAATTTTTTTCTTTTTCAAATCAGGATGGATTTTTAAGAGGAAATTGAAAAGTATCTCAAATCCATTCAGTTAAAAGCAAAACTCACTCGCCTGGCTGGCGTGGCTCAGTGGTTGAGCATCGACCCATGCACCGAAAGGTTGCCGGTAAGATTCCCAGTCAGGGCACATGCCCAGGTTGTGGGCCTGATCCCCAGTGGGGGGCATGCAGGAGGCGGCCACTCGATGTTCTCTCTCATCGATGTTTCTATCTCTCCTATCTCTCTCTCCCTCTCCCTTCTTCTCTCTCTAAAAAATAAAATAAATTTAAAAAAAAAAAAAAGCAAAACTCAGTCAAGCATTTTGCATATAAAATTTGGTGATGATATTATATTTTAAAATCTTAAAACTTGCAAAATAAAATTTCTATTTTTTAAAAAAGATGAGTCCAAGATTCCAAGATTTTGTGTTACAGAAACACAAAAATGTGTGTGTGCACGCACACACACATACACATACACACACACACACACAAAGACATACACAATTTCAGCTTGAATTATAAGAGGACATGTAAGATGGATTCTAAGTCGTAAGAGTCTAGAAAGATCTCTGCCTGACAACAAAGAATGAACCTATTTAAATTGTAGCAATTGTCTCCTTCCTCATGGCAGAGACCAGATGGCTGTTTGAGGTAGAGAGTATTAAACCAACACACGTGGGAGAAGTTGCCGAGCCCATCCAACTGGAACTGAATGGGATACTGTTGCATGATACAACAGAATTCAGCATTCCTCCTCACTGTTTCAGCCAGAACATCCCTGTTAATTTACTTCTGTAACAGACTGGCAAGCTGCCCTGGTAGTGATTCAGAATGTTACCAGTACATTTTCTTGCTTTCAGTGCTATTTGACAGGTCTGGGATTCTTTATACTTTGATTCCAATGTTGATTCAAGTTATCAATCACACATTATTTGATTGAAAAATGAAGACTTTGTAACTTCATTCCTTTGTTTTACTGTGAAGAGGGTGGCAAGGTTTACACAGCCTATCAGCCTATAATTTGGAAAAAAAATCAACTTATCAACTTCACTGGCTAGCATTCAGCCACCAAAAAACAAAAAAAAAGTAACCCTGGACAGCGTGGTTCAGTGGTTAGAGTGTCAGCCTGAGCATCAGAGACTTGTGGGTTCAATTCCCAGTCAAGGGCACGTAGCTGGGCTGCAGGTTCGATCCTCGATCCCCATCCCACCCCACCACTCCCTGTTGGGACTCATCTGGGAGGCAACCATCCATGTGTCTCACATCAATGTTTCTCTCTCTCTCTCTCTGTACTCCCCTCTCCCCTTCCACGCTCTCCGTTAAAAAAAAAAGAATGGAAAAATATCCTTGGGTGAGGATTCACACACACACACACACACACACACACACACACACACACACAGCCCTGGCCTGTTTGGATCAGCGGTTAGAGCATCAGCCCGCTGACCAAAGAGTCGTGGGTTCGATTCCAGTCAAGGGTGCGTACCTAGGTTGTGATTTGTCCCCAGCCCTGGTCAGGGTCGTGCGGGAGGCAACCAGTCGATGTGTCCTTCTCACATCAATGTTTCTCTCTCTCTCTCTCTCTCTCTCTCTCTCTCTCTCTCTCTCTCTCTCTCTCTTTTCCTCTCTCTCCCTCCCTCCCACTCGATCTGAAGACAAATAGAAAAATATCCTCAGGTGAGGATTAAGCACACACACACATACAAAAGCGATTAGCATTACCCAAAGTAAACATAATCCTTATACTGATGCCTAATCATTTCAAAAATGTTTGCATCCACTATGTATTAAATTTTTCAAAAGAATGAGAGCAAAGATGAATCCCTTGTTCCCCTGTTTACTTATGTTATTCCACTATCTTCCCCCAACTAAAACTTAAAATTCCCCACCTAAAATTCCTTGACCCAAGGAACATACTGATAACTACCTCTTCAAAGACTGGGACCTGGATAATACATATTCTAGAATCTCCTGGCAAGTGACCAGACAATTGAAGCCACTGTCCTTTGTCACCTAAATTAAGAAGGAACCATACACCTTTTAAAAATGCATTCCATTCTATGAATATTTGAAGGGTGAAGATTGACCTGTTACAGTTTCAACTATTTCACCAAAAATAAGAAAACACTATGACTATTCCTCTGGGATTCCATCAGTATCAAAACAAAAAGATACAACATTTTAAATACCTTTCTCTTTTTCAAGATAATTGAGAAACAAAATGTTGTCCTTAATAACTTTGAAAGTTACTTTCCTTAGAACTGGAAGGGGGAATTTTTCTGCCGGATATGTAATTCGGGATACATTCTATATCCCTACTTGTAAACATCTGGTTCATGGGATGTAAGATTCAGTGATACAGACAAATGGCTAAAAAGGCAATCAAGAAGTAAGAATGCTAAACTTCTTATCATCAAAATGGGAAAAGAGCAGGTAAATAATAATGTGATAAGGACAAGAGGAAGAACAGCATATCTCATACCAGACAGCTACCTAGACAATACTATGTCACAGCCTCTCAGCAGCGCTACTATTCTATACTCTGGCTCTGTCTGCTGTATCTCTCTAGGATTATGATTCAATGTAATAGTTAAATCTATTTCTTGTTTTATCAAGTTAGGATATCTTGACTTTCTACAAATTCAATTTAAGAAATAAACTTTACTAGATTTCCCCCAATTTTTCTCTTCTGTATCCATCATTAAATTTTGTCACCTATAACATCTTTGTCACTGAAAAAAAAATTGTATTTTCACATTTTTATAACATTAAAACATCTATGCTTTCCCTATAGTTTGACTTCGAGTATTTGAAAAGTTATCAACAGTGGTTTTAGTTTTAGTCATATAACTTTTTCTCTACATAACTATTTTGTGTAATTGAATGCACACAGAGAAATGGAAGCCTGTGTCAAAAGAATATGTCAAGTGAATTCTTTTTTAAACACTATTTTTATTTAAATAATCATCCAATAAATGCTATGGTTTTGTTTGCATCATATTTTTATCACGATTTTCTTGTCAAGACTTGTTTTGTTCTGTTTTTGTTTTTGTTTTTAATAATCTTTGTTGGCTAATGACTTCAGGATGCTAAGATTATATATACTCTCGATCATAATCATTATCTAGAATTCTCTTTTATCCTAGAAATGTCCTTCATTAATCCTTCTAATTTTGGTTTCAACCTTAATCTTGCTATTATAAGTCTATTTCCTACCATATTTCTTTTTCTTTTTTATCCTCACCCGAGGACATTTTTTTTTTTTTGCCTTTATTTTCAGATAGAGCTAGAGGGAGAGTGGGAGGGAGAGAGAGAGAGAGAGAGAAACATAGATGTGAGAGAGACACATCAACTGGCTGCCACCCATACGACCCCAACCAGGACCAGGACAAACTGCAACCGAGGTACGTGCCCTTAGTGGGAACCGAACCTGGGACTCTCTGGTCCACTGGCGGACGCTCTAACTGCTGAGCCAAACCGGCCAGGGCCCTACCATATTTCTCAATGTTTTCAATGGTATTTAGGAAATAAAGTGTTCTTATGAAATGTATGCTCATTTCTGATGGAGGCATATTTTCCTCATGTGGGAGATTAGTTCTAAATGATCTCTTCTAACCCCCTGCACAGCTTCTGCCTTTTGCTATGAGAAGAGAATACCCACAGGAGACAGTTTTCTTGAGTAAGGCTCAAAATTGGTTCCCTGCTACACTGTACTCTTCTTGCACAGAAAACATATACATTACTATGTGTCAGTTACATGTGTGTACATCAGGATTCTGACTCCCACTTCTGGCAACAGCACCATATTAGTACCTACACAGGAAAGCTGCCGAGTTCCTAATGAGGACCACACATTAAATCAGTGCCAACATATTAGAGGCATGTGATTTGCATATACATAAAACCTTAGCCAAAAGGGCGTGGACAGCAGAGACAGCATATGTAGTAACAGAATCTACGCGTCTCTGGCTAGAAGCCCTGGCCCCAGCTCTTTTCACAGCTCTCATACTGGATTCCATCCACAGTCAGGGCCTAAGCATCTGTCAGGAAGAGAAAGCATAAGTACATGTAAAGCAACTAATGGACCCTCACAAACATCTCCTAGAGGTTAAAGCATCTCGTACGCTTTCTTTTTTTCTGAGTGGGGAATGGAGCAGAGAATACTGATAGCAGGCAGATATAAAACATATGGCATAATATATGTAACATATAATATATTATATTATATATAATATATATAACAATATACAATATATACAATACAATATGAATTATATGCATATACAATACACAATATAAATTATATACGCATAATATATGCATACTATATAATATATAATTATATACATATATTACAAATATATTACATAAACGACATAATACATATTAAGTAACATACAATTACATATTTTATATATATATATACATCCCATTGGTTCTGTTTCTCAGGAGGGCCTTTGCAGCACACCCCTCCCTAGCTCTGAGGACTACCACAATGTACCTTCCTGATCTCAGGCCTGGAATCAACAATTTATTCTCACAGCTGCTGCAAGTGACACCAGAAGACAGCCCTCAGCTTTTAGGGATTACGTCATTTAAGAAAAAACTGTCTTGTCCAAGATTTCATCTCCCTCCAGGAGCAGTCCACTCAATGACCGATCCGTGCAGAGGTATAAATACTTAGTCCCTTCAACTCAGTTCAGGGCAATGCTGATGATGTTTCCAAGCTCCAGGGGTGAGGCTCTCCTTGAATTTGCAGTGCATCCCTTTGCCAAACCCTGGTTCTTTCCTCTTTCTTCCAGAGGTGTTCCTCCCAAGAATGCCCCCAATAAATGGCCTGCATACTAATCTGCTTCTTAGATTCCTCCTCCGAAAACATTCAACCTGCAACAGAGAATCTCTCTCTGTCCTGATATCATTTTGCATTCCCTTTCTCCCATCCAAATCAGTACAGAGTATATAGGCCATCTGCTTCATAAACCAATATCCAACCTGGAAATGGGTGGCCAATTTCCCCTTCCTGAATATACCCCTCATTTCTGTGGGCGGTTTTCCTGAAGCTCTCTTTCCTTAGGTTGGCAGGGTGATGCGAACCCTCCCCGTTCTCCCTGTCCTCTCAGGTGCTCCATCAGTTCTCTGCATTTACAAATTTTTTGCTCATCGTGACTCCAAAATCACAGGTACACAAGTCAATCTCTCCAAAGGGATTGCTCACTTTCCCACACTCCATGGATGTACAGGTCAACAATCCAACAGAACAACCAGATTCTGCTAAGGTATCTCGAGTCCCTGGCATGTTCCTCTTAGTGCTCGCCCTCGCTGGGCTTAGTGGGATGCAGCACCCTCTCCCCTTCCCATAGCTCTTCCCTTTCTACAGGGACACACTGAAAGAAGATTTCAGCCTAAAATGATTTGAAGATTATTTGTCAAGATTAATTATCTGCTACATCCTTATTTTACATACACAAACATTCTTTATTTGACTATTACCAGTATGCCTGACAAGTTTGGAGTATTTTCTCTAATTATTTGCTCTCCTTTGCACACAAAAACAAATTAACATATAGCTCTACCACGTTTAATATAATGCTAATGAGAACTGCTGGCAGGCTCTTCTTTTAGAGTTGTTTTACTCAAGGGTCCAGTTGTAATCATGACCAGACATCGTAAGATTGCTAGCCAAGGTCAGGGGTGCATTTTTTCTATGGGCCAGGGATCGCTATAAAAAGCTAAATGGCTCCTGCCATCATTTAGAACACAGTGCGACCATTTAAGATAATTATTCATATAATAAAACCTAGATCTTCTGCATCTCATTGAGCCCCAGAAGGAAGTGATTGCAGGAGTCCTTGGTAGAGTGGTTTATGTGAAAGTGACAGTAATGAACTTGCTTACAAACCTGCTATATAAACCTTAGGAGAGCAAAGCCCTCCACCTCCCAACCACCAGGCATTATCTATTGTATGTATGCTTTGAAGCTCAAAGAAAGATAAAGTCATATAACAGTCTATCTTGGTCTAGTTTCAGACTAGAGATTTTATCTCCCTGAATAACATGGTCTAATTAAGTGAATTTTATCTCTGCATTAAAAATATCTTTGTGCTTAGATCTTTGATCATGTTTTGTATGTTCTTCCTTTTCGGAAGCTCATTCCAATGACACTATTCTTTCATCTTAATCTCTTGCTTAAAAATGCTCCACCTTACTGATTAGATTCCAACGTTTCTGTCACATGAACAGTAAAACGTATCCCAGTAGGTAGCAGTCAAATAGACAAGATCATTCAAGCATTTCTCAATTAGTTAAGAAACTTTTGATGCATCTCGTTTAGTGTTCTCAATGAACAGGACATCTTAGAAATACTTTCTTCAGGTCAAAGGACACATTTAGCATAATAACGAGCCAAGTTTTTACATAATTAGATCATATGGGGATTTGGGTCTTCTGTCACTTTAGTTGCATGTGATATGAGTAGAGCTTGCTAAATTGTGACCCCCTGAGAAAGAAAAATAATTGAGAAAGTGACCTGGGCACGTTAGAAAAGGAAACAAGGAGGCTTCTGACAGCATAAAATAATACAATTACTAGTAGGCTAGAATTCAGGGGAAAGGAGCTATACTGCTCTGAAGGGGGGAAAGGGTAGGTAACTATATACTTTCACATTGTTGGCTTTGAGTTCCAGTATGTGACACATTCTATTTTTAATGATTTATGAAAAATAATAAAAACAATTATGTGGAATACTAAATGACTGGTTTGAATTAGATATTTGGAAGCTATGTTTTCCATGATTAGCAACAACTAAACTTTTGGAAAGCACATAGAGTCATTAGGTGAACAACCATACTAGTCATGGCTAGGGGGCAAAATAAAAGAAATATTTTGGAAAGTTGGGTTAAATTGCATAATATATTTAATACAACTATGGATGAATGGCGTTAGACACAATATCTGTTCCATTATTTACTAGCTGGATGGTTTTGTCCAAAATATTCACCTCTCTGTACTAGTTTTCTCATGTACAGAAAGGGGCAATAGTGTTGCACTTGTTGTATGAGAAAGTGCATGTAGAACAGTTCAGTGCCCAGCATATAATAAATTTGAAGATATTTGAGCAGTAATTTTTGAGACCATGAATGGTTAGAATTACATTGAATTTCTAAGAGTGCTTTAAATCAAACAACTGTGTAATTTTTTTCTAAAATATACAGGTTAAATTCAAGACAAAAAAGCAGAGACTTGAGTTTTCCTTGCATCTTCCCATCCCCATCTTCAGTGATAACTTCTAGGGGCTTTTTTGGAAACTCATCTATCTTCCTGAGGAACTTAAACTTTGCATAATCATCTGTCTTAAATTTTTCACTGTAATTTTTATGAGAATTGCATATAAAAGCATATTAGTATCTAAAAAATTCTTTAGAAGGTTGGGCAATTCAATTTCATTCTAATTACCCAGCCAGAGTCACTTGTCCCTGTAGACACACAGGACTTGAAAGGCAGTACTGCTGACTTGGATGCTAACACCTGTCACCAGAGCGGTGTTTGCTCCACACACCAGACAGACATGTGCAGAAACAGACAAAAATTAGTGCTGACAGATCACTTCTAATTATTAAATGTTTATTTTTTAATATCTATTGTATAGTGAGTCCCTCAGAAGAATATGGTCATTGAAATAAATGTTCGGATTAAAAATTGCATTGAGCAAATTTGATTAAACTATGAGACACATCAGATTATTGTGTTGTTTCCAATTTTTTTCCATTCTTCATTTATTTAAAACCCACAAAGATCCATGAAGGAAAAAAACATTTTTTTTCTACTACATACTACACCACTAAGAAAATTTAAGCTTTTTAAGTCATTACAAAAAAGAAATATCAAATATATATGATATGGAATTGGAAATACCTTTCTACTATAAGCTAGTAGTTACATTTAAGAACATATTGTTGGGTGAATGTGAAATGACACATATTCATTACAATCCTACTAGAAAAAAAATAAATACTTCTAATACCCAGGGACTGGGAAATATCAAAAAAGGGGTTTATTTTCTATGAATAGATAAAAATATCAACATATTATTATATGATTAATTATACTGTATATTTTTAAACTTTGGAAATTTTTAATTATTGAAGCATTATTTATTCTTTACATCATTTTACTAATAGATGACACTTCTGATGAGTTGGAACATGAGCTATTATTATGAAGCAATTACATCCAAGAGAATTATTAAACACCACAAAGCAAAGTCAAGGAGATTCCAATTTGAATCTAAAAGCTAAGATTTTCAGGAAGTGAGAAAATAAGACTTTGGATAAAAAAACCCATCATGTTGTCATTTCTTCGGTGACACCTGTTTATAGAACAGCTACTAAGTACAACATTGCCTAAAAGACTGTTTTGTTTTGTTTTAATCCTCACTCGAGAAGGATACTTTTCCATTTATCTTCAAATACAGAGGGAAGGAGGGAGGGAGGGAGGGAGGGAGGAAGGAAGGGAGGGAGGGAGGGAGGGAGGAGGAGAGAGGAAGAGAAACATCGACATGAGAGAGACACATTGACTGGTTGCCTCCAGCACGACCCAACCAGGGCCAGGGACTGAACCACAACCGAGGTACGTGCCCTTGACTAGAATCAAACCCACGACTATTTGGTCCATGGGCCGAAGCTCCAACCGCTGAGCCAAACTAGCCAGGGCTAAAAGACTGTTTCTTAACAGAAAAAGTGACTTCAGGATCACATGATACTCAACTTATATTCAAAGTCAATGCTCAAGGGGCAGAGTAATAAAGTACAGTGTCCCTTGGTACTGAACATTTAAGTCATCTGCCATTATGTCTGCTGAGGTTCACTGGTTGAATGCTAACCTTCTGCCTTCTAGAATGAAACATCATTTTAGTAAATCTTATGTCTGCACTATACATTGATTTTAGCTGACCAAAGTCCATTTGGAATTCTATATCCTAAGCACAGTAGTCTTTGTTTACATGAGGACAGAAGAAATGCTCTAAACTGAAGGTATTTGACTACTACAAAATAACTTTCCTTTGTAATCTACTCTAACCCTGCCATCTACAACTCCCAGGTTCCATTCAGCGATGCTTTGATTGCATTGTACCATCTCGGTGGTCACCGCTGGCTGCACCTAGACCCAACTGAGATTTGAAGAAATAAAATGAAAGCATGGTTTATAGTATGAATGTAGGAAAAAACAAAACAACAACAAATCCTCAAACCTATAACATAACCAATGACGTGACAGCCCAAAACTGTTAATAATGTCCTTCTGCAAGGAATGTGTTCCTTTGCTTTGTTCTGGTGTCTGCTCCCTTGGATCACTATTACTATCTTTTACTTTTATCCCTTTTCTTGTTACTGTTTGTTTGTTTTTTTTATCCTTTTCTTGATACTTTTAAAGTCACTATCAGTCTTTCCCTTTGAACTATATCTAATTTCTACATACTGTCTAATGTATTTCCACACTTAAACTTCTTTCCCCTTTAAACACCCCCCTTATTTCTTTTTTCTAGGCACACGAATATTTCACATTGATTCCCCAATTTCAAGTTTCTGTCCATTTCTTCATCTGACCCTCATTCACTAGCTTTATTCTTTTCAGTTTCCAACACACTGAACATCCCTGTGAGGCATGAGTTAGAGGGATCAGAGAACCTAAGAGACTTGGATTGAAGCCTAGGCTACAACCTTCCACATAAAATTGAGAAGTTACTTAGCCATATCAGAAAACTGAATAATAGCTTTCCTTCTTATTACATTGACACAAAGGAGAATTACAATGAACAACTACAGCAGGAAGTCGTTTCTGCTATCAAGGGAGCCCCATTCTACTGCTAGCCGTCCTGTTGTAGAATTTAACGTGGCTGGGTTGTGTCTCTGTGTGTGTCTGTGCAAGAGAATAAATATGTATGGAACACACAGTGTGTTCCAGGTACATTTATAAACAGTGGACATAGAAGTGAACAAATTAGACAACATCTTCTGCTCTGTGTTGTTTCTCAAGGAATAGAGACAGATAAGTGAACATATCATGTCAGATAGCAATAAGTGCTATGAAATAAAATTAATCAGGAAAAGACTGGTAGCAATAGTTTTTGAATAAATGAAGGAGAGTGAGATAATGCAGTATTATCTAGGATATGAAGAAAAATGTATTTCCATATATTATTAGTAAGAATATTCATTGGCACAATCTCTTTGAAGAGGAATTTACCCAAATGTAAAATGTGCAAACCCTTTGATTCTGCAATTCTACATTGAGGTACTTAATACTACAAATATATTTGTGCATAACTCAGATATATGTATACAAGATTGTTTTTACAGCATTGCTTGCATAGGGGGAGGGGAAAACCTATAAACAACTTGAGTGTTCTCAGTAGTCAATTGGATAAATAAAATATGAACATCCATAGAAAGGATGACTATACACATCTGTTAAAAAGAATGAAGTAGATTTGTTATGATAATCTGGAAAACTCTAAGATATAAAGTAAATGACAGAACAGTTTGTATGTATTATCCCACTGGTATAAAACAAGATTTACCCATGTGTGTATATGCCTGAAAAAACTTCTGGAAGACTACACAAAATTACTTCTGTGTTGTAGGATGAGAATGAGATAGACTCACTTGAGAATGAGATAGACTCACTTTTCATTGTTCTGCTAAAAAATACTTTACTATGTGCACTGCTATTTTTATAGAATTAAAAATGTTAAGAACTGAGGGAAATACTGTTTATTTTGTGCAAAAAGCTGAAATACCCTCCTCATGACAATATTGCAGTGATCAAAATAAATACTGAATTTGTTTTATCAGGATGGCCAGTACAAATAAATCATATGAAAAAATTATCTATGGGTTCCAAATTATAGTGGCTGGATGACTACAGCAATCATATTAAAAGCATAATTAGTAAATTGCCATCTCAAACTGTGAATAAAAAAAAAAAAAAGATGACAATGACAGACTGCATCACAAATTGTCTTAGTCGATTTGGGCTGCTACAGACTACCATAGACTGGGTGGTTTATGAACACAGAAATTTATCTGTCCTAATTCTAGAGTCTGGAAAGTCCAAGACCAAGGTACCAGCAGATTCAGTGTCTGGTGACAGCCTGCTTCCTTGTTCATAGATGACCATTTTTTAGCTGTGTCCTTACATGGGAGAAGGGGCAAGGGAGCTCTTGGGGGTATCTCCTATAAGGGCACTGACCCTACTCATGAGGGCTCCACCCTCATGACCTAATCATCTCCTAAAGGCCCCACCTCCAAATACCATTACATTGGACATTAGGATTTAACATGAATTTAGGGTAGGGACATATTAAATCTACAACATAAACAAAATGCTATCATCTCCCAATTATACAACAGCTTTAGAATGGTTATATAACATATACAACCATTATATGAAACTGATATATAACATGATTGCATATCTGGAACATAACTTTTATGTAGTATTTACATATGAATTTATTACATTATTAATACATTTCTTAGAGATTTTTATTAACTCATGACTTACTTATTAGGAACTATTATGATTCTCGTGTGTGCCAGATTTTAGGGGTCTTTTTGTAGATTCTCACTATAAGGCTGTATTCACACAGCTATTATCAGTTCTTACTCCAGTATGTAGCTATTGTGGTAGTAAGAAAGCAGTTTCCCTGAAATGACAGTGGTTGACTATACATGGTAATGTACATGGACACAGAAAATGAATGCTCTAAACTTGTCTAGACAAAATGTATTATTTTTCCAGTGCTGTGCTACAAGCTGATTAATAGCAAGGAATTTCAGTCACTTGGAATCGGATAGAGCTGACACCCTCTTCTCCGCCAGCGATGTGGCACTGCATAGCTATTTCACTGGAGGTGGTAATCAAGGCTATATGACAAGGGGAAAGGCTGGATGACAAAGCATCAAGTGTTTTTCCCCTAGAGCCTAACCTATTTCTGATAAACCAATGTCAATTCCTTGTGTTTTCTCCTTATTTATCCAGGATACCTCGTGGGAAGCAATTACTTCAATTTGGAGAAACTAAAGACAGAAAACTATCTACTAATATGAAGATGCCTGTAAAGAACCTTATATTTTTCCTGGCAGGTGGGGCTCAGTGGATTGAGCATCGTCCCATGATCTGAGATGTCCCAGTTCAATTCTCAGTCCGGGCACGTGTCCGGGTTGCAGGATCAATCCCCCGTTGGGGGTGTGCAGGAGGCAGCCGATCGATGTTTCTCTCTCATCGATGTTTCCATCTCTTTCTCCCTTTCTCTCTCTCTAAAAAAAATCAATAAATACATATTTTTAAAAAAAGAATCTTAGATTTTAAAAAAGATAAAGAATGTATAGGGGATTTCAATATCTGATGAATGCGTATTATTTAAAGGTTAAGTTTTTCATATGAAATTTTTACCCAGACTGATATTTTACAGAAATAGGTCAAGAAGCCTATGAAGAATGATATTTGCCATGAATTGAAACATTTCTCCTTGTTAAAAAACAATAGTATTACGTGAATTCACTATAGAAAATTCTAAACAATTAAATCTCACAGCGATACAAGCGGTAGGCTCCCATATGTCAGGAAACCTGTCACACAAGTAAATTAAGCTTGATGTAAAAACTGCTGAACTACCTTCCTCATAATTCTTTCACACTTGCACATAATATAAAAAATAATTTCTTAATGGGGTAGATAAATCCTAGTATGTCTCTGTAGTGAACAACTTCCAGGTGCTACTCCTTGCCCAGAACCATCCCCTTTTCTCAGATGTAGAAATGTGTTTGCTTTGCTTATTTGCATGTGTATATCTCTATACTTAAAATTTCTCAATAGTAATCTTAAATTTTTTTTTAATGAAGATACCATGATACAATCAGATCTACAGATAATTGATAACTTTAATATGATATATGCTAGGGCCGCAGAATCCTAGGAAAAAGCAAAGCTGAACCTGAGAAAGGCAGTTCCAGAAGCCGCCCGTAAGGTAGCTCCTGGAAGGATACCGGACTATGATATCTCAAGTGAGGTTTAGGCAGATGTTGTAAGAGACTGGTGTAGGGGGCGCTATAACCTGACTAAAGGAGCAGAATTACGTGAACAGACCGTCAGATTTCTAGTAATCTTCACCTTGAGAATAGATCATCAGGATACAGTAACCCACCCTCCCAAAGGAGGGGACTACCAGCATTCAGGAGAGTTTAAGGATACCGGAGAAGTCCATTGCAATCCAGAAAAGTGTTGGTGTCGATTGGAAAATGAGGTTTTTATCCAGATTATGGAAAAGACTTCAAATGAGGTTTAAGGCTCTGTCCCACCTGTAACTTTTCAGCTTGACAGGACAAACATGGAAAGAGCAGAACTGCCACAACTGTGGGCTCCACAGGGCCCAGAACACATGCACCGTGTCAGAGGCCAGATCTGGTTGGCAACACAATCTGATTCCAAGTCCTATCGCAGGGTGGCATGAAGAGTGCTGACAAACCAGCTCTGAGCAGGGTGCAGTCCAGACCAGGTCCGCCCACTCATTCATAAGGCCCTGGAAAGCTGGGAAAGGCTCAGGAGTTGCAGAAATTGCAGACTCCGTTGCTTGCAGAGTAAAGTCTAAGGAAGGTCTTAGGTCTAGTATTCAGGGCCTGATCAAATATGGTTTCAACTCATCTTTCCAAAGTTCTTGTACTAATCAATATTTTTTACATTACAATCTAACCAAATAAATTGTGCGGCATACCTTCTTTACATCTAAGTATCTTCTGTGCTTTTTCCTAATATTTCTCCATGTCTGGACTGTTCTCCCACATCTCCCCACTCTCTTAGCCATGTGTTCAAAACAAATCTTATTTTCGAGGGCCCACTGGAAATTATCTACTCTTCATACAATACATACTGAGAACCACTTTAGGAAATAATCTTTCCTTTATTCTCTATGACACATCACTTCCTGCCTTATATAATTTAAAAATCTAATTGTCTGCCTTTCAAGCCTGTAACATTTTGAGGAAAGATCCCATAATTATAACTAAATTATTTGTATATGCCCCATGATGCTTCACATAGAGCTTCACACAAAAAAATAATTTTTTTAATAAATGTTTATTAAGTTAATATTTTCCAACCTAACTCTACTAAGAAACTACTCATATGTTAAACCAGTCTGGCACAGATAATGTAGGTGCTCTGTTTTTGACCACCATAATTATGGAATGCACTATTGCTGTAATAATATGTAGCATGAACACCAAGAGAAAAAAAACATATCAACTCCCTTTTCTTAAAAAGACTCAAATTAACCCTGCTACAATTTTCAATTTACTTGACTGATGAGTTAGAATATTCACCAAAGTTCTAACTACATGAAATTTGAACTCAGCACCATCCCAGCCCTTTTCTTCCATTGCATAATGTTTCCATTGGCAAACACCGAAAGTGACTGGTAGTTAGGTAATTAAGTAATGGGTATTATACAGCAGTTGAATTTAGAAGGTATGTCCAAGCAAATCAATATTCACAAAAGCAACTAGACAAGTGCACACTTCTGGAGTCATTGTACAGCAAACAAATCCTTGTGTTTTGGAGATCTCTACAAAAACAAAGACTATTCCTTCAAGATGCAGAAAATGATCCTGTCCTCAGAGTTCAGTAGAAGGGACATTGTAAAGGGTGGTAAATTCCACATGTTTTCTTACTACTTGTTTCATTTTTTTGTGTTTTACATCTATCTGCCACGTTTTTGTGCATTTTGATTTTTCCTCAAGTGTGTATTTCTCTCAGTGGAGAATAGATCCTCCTAGGCCTTTAAAATTTTATTTAATTCTTACTAGCAAAAGCTCAGTAGTCGTGAGCAGTTCTGCCACACAAACCACAGCATATGTGTCAAGACTGAAAGTACTGCAGTGAGGAATCAGAATTCCAGAGAGAGGTTACTTGGCATGAAAAAATGCTGTAAAATGAGGATCATTCAAAGTGATGAGTCAGGAACATCCCTGTTCAGTTGTCCATTTCACTTTCTCGGGTGCGGGTTGTTTCTTTTGGAAATAAAGACTGTTCAGGCAAGTTAAACAGTGAGAACTCTGATTTTATAGTGGGTAATCAATTAAAACTATATTGTTCATATTTAGATTTAGCAGCTAGGACAGTAACGGGAATGGCCTTTGTTGCCTTGGAACCCTATTTAAGTTATAATTTATGAGGTCATTTGGGGCATGTACATTTCAGAAGGTCATGCATATTGACCAAACAGCATCAGACTGCTTTGGTCTGATGAGGGCTGAAATCATATGAACATTTTTAAAACCTAGCAGACCAATTCCCAGCCTCAAATAGTTTTCAAAACAAAACTTGGTAAACACAACGTACAAAAGCACAGGATGTGGGTCTCATTCAGTAGCACCATGGATAAGAGAGTTTTATTTAAGAATGAACACATTCGTCACTCCAGGGTGGGAAGTGGTCTGACTTTTTCACAACTAATTTCAGCTAGAAATTTAAAATCTCTTTTAGGAGAAAGAGAATAAGAAAGTTTTCAAAAGAAAATTGTCTTTACATCATGAAACACAAATATGACATTCACCAGTGAGCAGGGTTGATTGCTACCCGAAGAGTATTCTGTCTCTGGTAAACTGAAAATGTTCCAATTTAGGAACAGAAATTACTGTTCTACAGAAGCCATGCACACTGAAGAAACATTTATACACCTCTGGTCTCTTATTTATACTGAATTCTTTAATCTGCCCATATCCATCTGCTATTTCTATCCTGTATGAAGAGTTATAACAACATAATTCCTATTAAATTTACCATCAAAAAGAAAGGAAAACTCCTAGTGTAATACAGTTTTTTGTAGAAGGTACAGGAAGAGAGGAATTGGGATAAAAAATAGAAGCACATTTTTTTCCCCAAGTTAATGTTCAAATAGGCAAGCCGTGGCCACAAAGGGAAGTAAAGTCAAGGGAGAGTTTGGAAACTAAGAAATTCTGTGATGATAAGTAGTTTTCTCGATGACCTAATCGAGAAAAAGAATTTGATGATGCAGATAAAAGAGGGATTAAAAAAATTTTTTTATTATTATTATTTTTAATCCTCACCCGAGGATATTTTTCTATTTATCTTCAGGTAGAGAGAGAGGGAGAGAAAGGGAGAGAGAAAACATCAACGTGAGAGGGACACATTGACTGGTTGCCTCCCGCACGACCCCAACCAGGGCCAGGGATGAACCACAACTGAGGTACATGCGCTTGGCTAGAATCGAACCCGGGACTCATTGGTCCATGGGCCAATGCTCTACCACTGAGCCAAACTGGCCAGGACCAGAGTGCTCATACAACTCAACAAAAGGAAGACAAAGAACCCAATTAAAAAATGGGCAGAGGAACTAAATAGATACCTCTCCAAAAAGGACATACAAATGGCTAAGAGACATATGAAGAAATGCTCAACATCACTAATCATCAGAGAGATGCAAATTAAAACAACAATGAGGTATCACCTCACACCTGTCAGAATAGCCGCCATCAACAAAGCATCAAACAACAAGTGTTGGCGAGGGTGTGGAGAAAAGGGGACTCTAGTACACTGCTGGTGGGAGTGCAGACTGGTGCAGCCACTATGGAAAACACTATGGTGTTACCTCAAAAAATTAAAAATTGAATTACCATTTGACCCAGTGATCCCACTCCTAGGAATATACCCTAAGAAGCCTGAAACACTACTCAGAAAGAATACATGTACCCCCATGTTCATAGCAGCGCTATTTAAAATAGCTAAGATCTGGAAACAGCCCAAGTGTCCATCAGTAGATGAATGGATAAAAAAGCTGTGGTACATATACACAATGGAGTACTATGCAGCTTTAAGAAAGAACGATCTCTTATCCTTTGCGTCGACATGGGAGGACCTGGAAACTATTATCCTAAGTGAAACAAGCCAAGCAGAGAAAGACAAATATCATATGATCTCACTTATTTCTGGAATATAATGAACATAACAGTGTGAGGAGCAGGGTAGTCCCGGGGACGTGGAAGTGGGGTACAGGCTGACATCTGCCAGAAGAGGGGGTGGGGGAGGGGAGCGATGAACACAGAACTTGTACGCATGTACTCATAACCAATGGACATGGACAACAAAAATGGGGACGGGGCATGAAGGGAGGGGGAGGAGGGTGTCAATGGGGGAAAAAAGGAGAAACATCTGTAACAAAAGTAAATTAATAATAAAAAAAAAAGAAATATCTTTACATATGGAAGATGGCTTAGACTCTGGGGCACAAGTGGGGAGGCTGGGCTTAGGTTAGGTGTGGGAAGGCAACTCATCTATAGCAGCAGATGGAAAAAATACTGGCCCAACCTAATGTGGTGGCAACCTGTGGAGATCTTTTATGGTTGTCCCTAATTTTTCATAAAATAGAAATGAAAGTCATCCGATGAGAGTAAGATGTTCTAGAAATTTGAGGACAGAAGAAAAGGTGTGGGAGACAGCCTTGAAGGCATTCACTAAAGATCCCTGCCCCTGGTATTGACTCCTTCCATTGTGAGGCGGACTCACTTTTAACAGAACATGGCAAAAAGCAAGGGTGTCACTTCTGAAATTAAGTAATAAAAAGACTGATTGTAATCTCTCTCTTAGCCCTCAGACTGGGAGAAACAAGCTGTCGTGTTAGGAGCTGCCCTCGCAGGGGTCCACATGGCCAGAACTGGTGTCTTTCACCAACAGCCAGAGAAGACCTGAGACCTGCTAACAACTGTATGAGTGAATTTAGAAATAGACCCTTCCCCACTGAAGCCTCAGAAAACTGGAGCCCTGGCCAACACCTTGCTTGCAGCTTTGTGAGAAACTTCTAGCCTTAGGCATCCTGGAAAGGGCACCCAGATTTCTGATGATTAGGGCCTGTGATAGCATTACTGTTTGTTGCTTTAAGCAGTTTTGGAATGAGATAATTGGCGGGGGGGGGGGGGGGGGGGGCAAGGTCTATCATTTTGACCATGGACGTTAGTGTTTAGCGGACGGTGAAGGCCAAGATCACCGAAGGACAGGACACCTGGGGACTCATAGGCCAGGACAGAATGGAGGGAAATTAAAATCAGTAAGACAGTAGAAATAGAGTTAGATATAGAAAGACTACATTAAGAATCATACTCTTGCCCTGGCCCGTTTTGCTCAGTGGTTAGAGCATCAACCTGCAGACCAGAGAGTCCCAGGTTCGGTTCCCACTAAGGGCACGTACCTCGGTTGCAGTTTGTCCCCGGCCCTGTTGGGGTCATGTGGGTGGCAGCCAGTCGATGTGTCTTTCTCACATCGATGCTTCTCTCTCTCTCTTCCCCCCTCTCTCCCTCCTGTTCTATCTGAAGACAAATGCAAAAAAATGTCCTCAGGTGAGGATGAAAAAAAAAAAAAAAAAGAATCATAATCTTGTAAGAGATTGGAGAGTGCCCAGGTGTTGGTAGATAATTGTGACAATAATGGGTAGGGGGTGATTTGATCTGATGGCTTAAGAATAAAAAATACATTTTCCAGGAATCTGGATGATATTAACCATCCAAAAAGTGTCATGAATGATTTTACTGAATATGTTAACAATTATTCCAAAATATAATCACTGGATCATTTAGAACAAAATGCTCAAATTGGGGAAGATTACCCTCAGTTAGCATCTTGTACTCCCCCCGTCAGGCGAGTCTCCACACTGGTAGGTGGCTGAGCTGTTTATGTCCTCTCAAGAGACTCTGTTAAGATGTACTGGAAAGTGTCTGTGCAGGTTGCATTCTAGTGTATTCCCAGGTCCTAGTGCAGTACTTATATAACATATTAGGTACTTCATAAATGTTGTTGAAAAATGAAGAGAAAGCTGATTTTTTTTCCCCCAAACCATTTTAAAGGCACACACCATTGAGGGTTATAACAGGCACAGTTCTAGGGCCTCTGTACATAATAATCCATTTAAGCCTCACAGTCTCCTTTTGAGATTAGTATCACTACCATTTCCATAATTCCAGATTGAGAAGCAATGAGGTGGAAATGTTTGTCTGACATCACACAGTAATGAACTGGGACATCCAGGATTCAAAGCCGGACAGACTGGAATCATCCCACCCAAGGTAAAAACACATGACGGTGAAAAAGACTTACACATGGTCCAACACACACCACTTCGAGCCCATTAGAAAACAAAACTATTAGTAATAGTTAGATGATGAAAAATAGATAATAGAAACACTTCATTGATATCAAAGTATTTCAACTACCAATGATGAGGACTTTTATAATCCAAACAACCCCAGTGATACAAGAAAAGGTGAAACAGTAAATTAAAATATCAACATTTCTAACATCATCAATTACTGACAAATGAGTCAGCCAGCTTGAAGCAATGTTTAGCTGACAATATTGCTAACAGTGATCATTTAAACAAGCTGGAGAGCATGAATGAGCTGACACACCCAGTGCTATTGACTGTCCTTGAACAGCATTATCAGGGAGATGGGACAAACACTGGTTTCATTTATAACCAAATACAAAGTCTATAAACCTAAACTATTATTTATATTAGATTTCAGAAGGATGAATTAAACTTTTTAATATTTCAAAATGTATCATTTTATGCCTCCTTTGAAACTGCCAGATATGCCTTTAAATAGAAAAACTGCATCTCACCATAAAGATGTAATATAAATTCAAGTTCTTTCATATCCTGTAAACAGCACATAATTGTCTTTTCCTCTCATCTTCACATTATTATTTAAGATTTTATGGAGACTACAGTTGTTTAATATACAAAAATGGGATGATTTGGATTATTCAAACTTCTCTTCCTCTTTTGGGACTCCAAGAGGAACATGAAAGACCATCTTATTAGTGATTGTGGGGTCATGAAGATGTCTGATAAAATTGCACTATTGCCCACTATTCTACAAGACCTGCATTTAGAAGATTTAAAAAAATTGTATAAGAGAGAGTTATTTGAAAATATTTATCATTGCTGGAGGCATATGAACATACAGAGGAAGAAGGTAAAAAATGTAGACCAAGCTTCAGGATCCTGAGTGCTTTGTAGGGAAAATATCTGGTTATGCCATGATTAAGCTCTTTTACCACAGCACTAAAACAAATATTTATGCACTTAAATGTATGGGTATAGAACTGAGCTACCAGCCGTAAATTATAGAAGTAGTGTGCTTATGAAATATGATTAGAATTCTAGATTATTTGAGGGAAAGGATGGTGCCTTATTCAAAGAGCACATCAATAATAGCTAGAGCAAATATTAAAAAGTAGTAATGAAAGAAGAATTTTTATAATACATTCCTAAAATAAGAAATATCTATATTAGTATGTATGGCAGTTGAGAAGTATTTTAATAATGATGCTAATAAATATGCCATATTTCAACTCAGATATACACTATTTAAGCCTAAACATAGATAGTATTTTCAGTTTTGAATGTGTACTTAAAAGGTTCTGTTTTCCCCAACTGGTCCCTTGAAATGTTTTGGTATATTCTTCAGCAGCCTTAGCATAACGTATAAGCCTTTCCCTTTGTCATTTTATTCTGAGAGAACAAAGGGTAAACAATATGACAATATGAATGACAGAAGCAAGGTGTCTTGTATAAGTGCATGTGTGTGTATATGTGTGTGTATGTGTATATTATGCTTATATGGATATGGATATATGTGAATATATATACATACTGTTATAAATTCTTTATTAATATATGCATATGGATATAAATATGCAATTTAATTAAACATAAAAGGATTAGGTAAATAGATGAAAACATTGTAGGATAAATACAGGAAGTAAGAATAGGTTTGAAGATATGTTACCACAAAAAAAGATGAGAAGTTATACAATTTTATGTGGTCTAAAGATGAGAGTATTATAGTATTATAGCTATAACAAAATTTTGGAATCATGCTGCCTAGTGATTCATAAAACAGACCTTAGTAAAATGTGTTCTATGTACAACAGCCTGGGCCCGAGCCTAAACTTACCCAATCAGGGCAGGACCCAGGGAGGATTGAGAGGTGCAGCTTTGATTAGGAGTCTCTCACGGAATAGAGTGTCCTCATTTTATACCTAAGAAAGTAAATTCTAATTCCCAACTATCCCCCCCCCAAAAAATGTTCATTTAGTAATAAAAAAAAAATTCAAAAATATTTTCATCATTGCCTGAAAGAATATTGTAATTTAAATGTTACTATTCCGTCAGATCACCATAATGCTGTATATTAATTATTTTCCTATTCAATTAAAAAAAATCACAAACACTCGAATTTCAAGGCAACATGTAATATCTCCATTGTTATACAGCTCTATTAAAAGGAATATAAGTGATGGATAAGAATGGATGTCTTGATATAATCAGTTTTTCTTCCTGTAGTAGGATTTGAAAACAGGCTCTTCTTGGCCTAGTATTTATTTTTTATTACAATTCCAGGCTGGAAGCAGACTTTATTCTACAACTTTCCCCAAATTTTAAAGCACTGTGAACCTTTTTTCCTCCCAAATGAGATTCTAGTGTCCTTTGCCGGATGACAATTACTCTATTGCTCCTTTTTGTGTGTGTTCTGTTGCTGTTGCCCCAGTGCATAGTGGGTAAGGTGAGTGTCACTAAAGGAAAACATCTCAGGCATCTGTGGATTCATAAACTCCTGTGCACACCTTGCCCTTGGCCGTATTCCTCTAGATGGGAAAGCAGCAATGTTCTCACTATTCATTCCCCCACAAACATATTGAACAGCCATCTGCACAGAGACCGCGGATTAATCATGCACCCAAATTTCACTATTTGTGTCCAAAATAAATCATCAGCAAGAGACATATTGTGAATGACACCTGTTGTCTTACATGGCTTTTCAAAGCCATATAGCCCCATTTTGCACCCAGCTGTATAACTTAATAGCTGTCTTCTGGTCCAACACCTGATCCCAGTCTTTGATGTCAACTCTAAAGCATAAGGTACAGTGAAAGAAAAAACTCATAGTATCCTTTTATCTCTGGGTAAAACCCAATTGACCTTCAAATACTGTTCGTGTACTGTTTTTTACCACATCCTTTTCTCTATTATGTAACAGTGAGGAAATAATGGAAGTTTGTGAGAAAAGGCCATTCAGGCATTTGGATTATTAAGGTTGATCATACCTGTTTTTTAGGTTGGTGGGCAAGAAATACATTCCCATATATAAGCAACAGCCCTCATGCCTGACGACTACATTCTATGAAAAAAAGGGAAAAATTAGTATTTTTTGGCAACCTGATTTTTGTAGCAATACAATTTCCTACTCACTATGTACTTGGACTCCATCAGTACTAATCCCAAAAGTTTTTTCCCCCAGGTCTGCACAAAACATATGACACTCTTTTCCTTTAACAAGAAAAGAGCACTTAGCAGAGTCACAAGTCCTTTTTCTTCATATGCCAAGAAATTACATTCTGCACATTACCAATTTTGTGCAACTTAATTGTGACATATCTAACTAGGAGGCGTGTGATAATTGGAGAAATATGTACTATCTTATTAACCAGAAGCTTATCTGCTTTTCTCTGACCAAACTATTTGTCATTTTATTTATTACTGCCTACTATATTTACAATCTTCTTGAAAATCATATAACTTATAACTGTGTTTACACAAAGAGAGCAGCTTAGGTCTAAAGCAGGATAGCAGTATTTTACATTTGTTCAGAAGACAAGTTAATGGGTTTAGAAGAAAATTCACTGTGCTTTCTAGATGGCTCATACGACATTTTTTTAAACAATGTTTTATACAGTCAGCGTTCTCAGGACTGGAACAAGTAGACTGCAAGCTATCAAAACCTAAATCCAAGAATGGATTGTCATCAGTTCTTCTGTGGTACAATTATTTCCTTGGAGCAATTTTGACATTTTTGTAAATCCCAGCTACTGTGTTAGCACAAGAGTACAACAAAACAATACAGCTACAGTAATTAAAATAGTATGAGGCTGGCATTAAGGCAGGCACACAGACCAATGGAACAGAATAGTATGCCCACAAAACAATGCACACATATACTGTGAACTGATCTTCAACAAGGTTACCAAGAACACACAATGAGGACAGGACACTTTTCAACAGTGGTGCTGGAGAAACTGAATATCCATATGCAAAAGAATGAAAATGGACCCTTATCTTATACCATACACAAAAATCAACTCAAATTTGATTCAAGATTTAAACATAAGACCTGAAACTTTAACAACTTAGAAAAGAAACAAGAGGAAAAGCTTCATGACATCGGGCTCAGCAATTATTTTTTGAATATGACACAAAAAGCACAGGCAACAAAAGCAAAAAATAGACAACTGGGACTGTATTAAACCAAACAGCTTTTGCATGGCAAAAACAAAAACAATCAACAGCATAAAAGGGCATTGTAAAAAATAGAAGAAATAGCCCGGTCGATGTGGCTCATTGACCTGGTTGAGCATCGTCCCATGCACCAAGAGGTCGTCGGTTCGATTCCTGGTCAGGGCACATGCCCAGGTTGTGCACCAAATCCCCAGTGGGGGGCATGCAGGAGGCGGCCAACTGATGCTCTCTCTCATCGATGTTTCTATCTCTCCTCCCTTCCTCTCTCTCTAAAAAATATTCAATAAAGAAAAAAACATTTTTTAAAGAATACAAGAAATATTTCCAAACCATACATTTTATATTAGTATCCAAAATACATATATAAGGAACTCCTATAACTCAAAAGCAAAAAATCAAATAGCCCCTTTAAAAATGGGCAAATGACTCGAAAACACATTTCTCCAAAGAAGACACAACTAACATGTATATGAAAAGATGCTCAAAACACAACAATGAGAATATTACCTCACACCTATTAGTATGGTTACTTAAAGAAAAAAAGATGTGTTGGTGAGGATGTAGAGAAATTGAAACACTTGTGCACTATTGGTGGGAATATAAATTGGTGCAATCACTATAGAAAATTGTATGGCAATTACTCAAATCATTAAAAATAGAACTCTCATACCATCCAGCAGTCCCACTTCTTAGTATATATTCAAAATAACTGAAATCTTGATCTCCAAAAGATATCTGCACTCCTATGTTTATTGTAGCATTATTCACAATAGCCAAGATATAGGAAAAAAAACCTAAACGTCTATCAGTGAATGAATGGATAGAGAAAATGTGGTATATACATACAATGTGGTATTTATTATTCAGCCTTTAAAAATAAGGAAATCCTACCTAATGCAATAACATGGATGAACCTTGATGGTATTAGACTAAAGGAAATAGGCAAGACACAGGACAAATACTGCATGATTCCACTCATGTGAGGTATCTAAAATAGCTAAACTCATAGAACTAGAGAGCAGATGCTGGTTTCCAGGGGCTGGGGGAGAAGGGGAAGTAGGGAGTTGCTGTTCTAAGGGTACAAAAGTTCAGTCACACAGATTACGTTCTAAAGATCTGCTGTACAACGTTGTGTCTATAGTTAACAATACTGCATTGTGTACTAAAATTTTGTTAAGAGGGTGGATCTCATGTTAAATGTTCTTACCACAATAAAACAAAAAGTAGGCCAAGTAAAGTTACACATTATTACATAAAAGCTTGAAGTCTATAAAGTGGAAGAACCTTCAGTATATTGCTTTTTTTTTATCTGTGTGTTCTAGATTATAAACTCATTTCTTAAAAATTATATGTAAGATTTTTAAAGGATTTTACTGAAGCCTAATAGTACATTTTTGTAAGGAGATAGTATAAGAAAGATTAAATTAGTCATTTAAAATATAAAAAGAAAATTAAACAAAAGCATCAACACACAAATGATGTAAAATTACATTAGCCAACTATAATCTTAATATCTCATGAAAAGTTTAATGTGCAGTCACTATTTCAAAATAATTTAAAATGTTCAAAAATTTCTGTGAAAATCATACTTAACCTTATATTTCAATTTTAAAATGCAGATTTAAAATGTTTAATTACCTTTCTTCTGGAATAGCATCAACTGATGCAGGGCTTGTCAAATACTTTCAAGAACAATAGTGTCCAGAACACTTTAAGAAGTACAACTCTAATATATGCTCAACAGTCTTCTGGTCATTTATCTTTTGATAGTCATGTTTCTTTCCCAAATTAACTGAGAAATGAGCAATTGCATCTTTTTATTTCACATATCTTCTTTTTAAATATTTTTAGAGTTCCAGACAAGCCACTGCATTCCTTTTGCTATATTATAAACATCACGCAGTTTACCCAGTGCAATGGTAAACTCCTTGACAATTAATGAAAAAGGTATAGAAGTGTATGTATTGGTTATACTGGGATTACTAGTCAGATTTAATCCAAGTGTTTGGAACACCGTCTAGGTATTTTATATTCTGAATGTAAAATAATAAGCCAGAACCCCAGTTCTTTTGAAGCCACTACCCAAGGAGTATTTATAATTTGAACAAAGAGAAACTATTTTGCACTAAGTTTTTTGATAATTCATTGGTATATTGTCAGCCAATGGATATTATCTGAAAACCTCAGAAGATATTTCAAGAATAAATCCATATGAAAACATTTTGCTCTTTTTCATTTCTAAAAAAAATAATAATTTATTTCCTCCCAGGTCCACGTGTATGTACTTGGTTTCTGGATGGTGCAAAATCTTTGAGTATTCATCCTGAGATTCATGTGAGCTTTGCTTTGCCAGACTCCTTTCCTAAGAGCTAGCCAATCCAAGATGCAGAAATAACAACGAACAAACAAACAAAACAGAAAAAAGAATAACAGCAAACCAAAAGCATCAAATATATGAGAAAACACTCTAAATAATTTGACATTTTTTATATATATATGTATATGTGTGTGTGTGTGTGTGTGTGTGTGTGTATATATATGTATATGTATGTATATATATATATATATATATATATATATATATATATATATATATATATTTTTGTATGTGCCCCTAGCGGAAACTGAACCCGGGACTCTCTGGTCCGCAGGCCGATGCTCCAACCACTGAGCCAAACTGGCCAGGGCTTTAATATATTTTTATTGAAATTGTTATCTTGAGGAAATCAGAACTCAGTTTCTTACACACGTGTTACAGTTCATACTATTTTTGCATGAAATGTAACTTGAGTGATGCATACTAGCCTGTCTTCATAAAATACCTGGGGCCTTGAGGCGCTCTCAGCCCTAAGCCCTCCACAGTGTCATTACCACCAGACATTCTCTCATGAGACTCTAAAGGGAAGATATAAAAGAAATAAAATGGCAAATAAAAAGTCACTTTATTCCATTTTTATTAGGTTGTGTGTTTATTTAAAGATATTGCTTAACTCAAATTTGACATTTCAACAATCAAAGAAAAAGCCCTGGAAAACGGCCTCTCTTTAGTACTAGAAAAGTAAATTTGAATTGTGAATCCTTAGTAATGAGACTTACAAAACCCAGTGTCCTGGATCCATACCGGGTACTTCCTAATGGTATCTTGGTGTGCTATACATGAGACCGTGATCAAAATACATTTGAAAGTCCTCTTTTAATTTTCCAGTAGCTTTGCTCATTCTGAAACTAATTGTAATATTTTAAAATAGCCAAACCATTTGGAAACAAACTTCAAGAATAAGCATGGCATTAATTATCTGGGGTGAGCGCCAAGATATGTCTATACTGTATTAGGAGTAATTTTTTTAAATTAATTAATTAATTTATTTTTGTTACAGATGTTTCTCTTTTCTTCCCCCACTGACACCCTCCTCCCTATCCCGCCTCCCCCCCGCCCCAGCATTATTGTCTATGTCCTTGTTTACACATACATGTGTAAAAGTTCTGTGGTTTATCTCTTTCCTCCCCCCACATTCACCTCTTCTGAGGTTTGTCAGTCTGTACTCTATTTCTATGTCTCTTGGTCTATTTTATTCCTCAGCTTGTTTTGTTCAATATATTCCACAAATAAGTGAGATCATGTGATATTTGTCTTTCTCTGATTGGCTTGTTTCACTTAGGATAATACTCTCCAGGTCCCTCCATGTCTTCTCAAAGGATAAGAGATCTTTCTTACAGCTGCATAGTACTCCATTGTGTATATGTACCACAGCTTTTTTATCCACTCATCTACTGATGGACACTTGGGCTGTTTCCAGATCTTAGTGATTGTAAATAGTCATTTTCTTGTGTGGCACGTGTTCGGGTTCAAAAGAAAGTTTTTAAACAGAATTTAAATGTAATATAGCTGATGAGGAGGAGGAGGAGGAGGATGACAGACAGACAGACAGAGAGGGAGAGAGAATAGTTTGACAACACAACCAGCAACACTGAAAGAAGATAAATTATTCTGAGGATGTAACTGCTACTATGTTCACTTTTTATAAACAAGTATCATTACTGTATAATCAGACTTGCTTTTCATTTTCCAGGGTTAAGTACCTGTGAGATTCCAGCAAATTAATGCACAAGCAAGGAGATGGGACTCTTGATGCCTCAGCAATTGTAGATTTTTGTCTATGAACCCAAATGACCCAGCACCCACCCACAAAGATTTGTTTCTAGCCTTAAACCATAGCCTTGATGATTCACAGTTTACTAAGAAATAGGATACAATGTCTTCCCATCTAATTAATTTCTTCTTTCAGGATATTTTTATCAAAAAATTATTTTAACTTACAAAACAAATACAGAAGCTTCAAAAAGCACTGCCAGTTTCTGTAGTAATGGCAGGTGCTATACTGCTTAGTATTTCAAATAATTAGAGTTATAACTGTGCCAACTGAAGAAACAGAATAGTAAAAACATCTTTGTCACCAATTCCCATGAATCTCTTGAACAACTAAGTAGTTGGGCTGTGCATTCTGTGGCTTAGAGACTTAAAACAATAGTAATGACCTGGAAATGTGTTTAAATCGTAAATTAGTGTGTCCTCCTGCAAAAGGCATACAATGTAATCACTGCAAGTGAAATAAATAAGTATAAGGTAAAGTGAGACACTCTTAGACAATAAAACACTACGGAAAAATGAGTTCTAATAACAAGTTGTTCATTTTCCGACTCCAGCGACTTCCTTTAAAACAGTGTATGCCCTAGAGAATTCAATCCATATATGGTGATAGTAAAACTCTGATATTAACAAGGCGTCTTTTAGATATAGAAGGTAGCAATGCCTAAGTACAGGTCAGGGAAGATTAATGAATAGGCCTTAGTTCTCAACACGGACCTGCATAATAACAGGGCAAAACTTAATTTTTTTTAAACTTATGTATTTGAATTTTGGTATCTTCACCTTTCTCAACCCCAGTGCAAGGAAGGAAAATATTAGGAGCAGCATTCGTTGAGATGAATCATTCATTAGCCAGTGCTGTCTTCCCAGACGATGCTGGCAGCTGCCCACCTCACTTTCTCCCAGCACTTCTGCAGGGAGTCGTCTTGCGTGCCTGCTTGGGATTCAGAACAGAACAGCCTTTGAAGCACTTTCTGTACTCCCCGGAGGCCGTTTTTCATCCTCAATCCAAAGGACCTCTACTTTGTGGGAGACTTTTATTTTTTTAGTCTACTGTAGACGACTAATTACCACAAGTGTACAGGGCAGTGGAAAGAGAAAAGTTTCTCGTTTCCCCTGTATTTATTTCCTTCCATTGCAACTTTCTGCCCGATGAGGCATTTCTTTTTCATTTGACTGACACACTCTCTTTATTCCCTCTCTCTCTTTCTCTTGCCCTCCCTTTTTCCCTCCCTCTTCCTCAGTCCCTCTCTCTCTACTCTTCTCTGTTGCCAACAGAGTTTTTACACTTGATCAACAGCATTTACATACCTAAAAATCGTCCTGCTGGTAGTAGAGGGGACAAAACTATTGCAGAAGTAGAGACAAAAAAGGAGCCTTCTATTTTTTTCTACCAGTTAAAAGAGCAACAGGAGACCAACTTCCTATCAACAAGCCCCACAATTTCTTTACTTAGAGAAGAAATCAAATTAAGCACATTTATTTGTTCTGCTTTTGGTGGATATATGGGTGTCTCCAAGAGTACCAAGGTCAGGCACTCACCGGCTCTAATCAGCCACAGTATTAATCTAGCCAGGGGTTGGCTTTTTACTCCGAAGCTTCAACAAACATTGCAATTTGTTTTCTAAATAAAATAACCTTGCTTTTAGACAGTCCTGTTCCACAATGAGGGAGAGAATTAATCTGCCCTGAGAACACTGTAGCCATAAGAACAGGGAGAAAGCCAGCAGCCAGTCATGACTTGGAAACTAAAATGCATCTCCCGACTTGAGCAGGGACGGAGGAAGCGTTAGAGACAACAGTTCAAGAAAGCTCATTAGTGGTGACAAACTGTGCAGTATCCCTGAGTAGGACTGCACACATTTACAATTAAGTCTCTTAATGAGAATTTAATTTGCTTTCTAAGTTTGCCACATAGTTGACCACAGTCTCATCCCCCTTAAAGAATGTCCAACTTTATCTTTTTCATAATACAAATTAAACTATAAACGTAAAATTAAAAACCTGCCCTGTGTTTAGCAGAAAGGCAGAAGCCACAAAGGAGAGCTGGCTAACAGCAGGCCCACCCCCCCATGGCGGTTAAGAGCAGCCTGTTCACATCGCCTGCTGTCCTCATACAGGTGTGAGAATACATGAACCTTTCCAGACCAGGGGATTCTGGATTTCTTTCTAAGCAGTGGTGGTGACCAGTAGGCCCAACAAGACAATGGAGATGTAATTATGTAACTTATCTCACACACAGATTTACCAATACGACCGACTGTGTTGCTGACATTGGCTTGACTAAAGTCAGCAGGAGAAACAAGCAAACCTTAAACTTTCAAGTGGGCAAGTTCAAGTTTCCTGCTTTTATTTATATCCCTCACCTTTGAATTTTTTTTCGGTGACACAAAACTTCTGAGATTTCACCCCAGATCTACCCACACCTGCACAATAGAATTAACAAGATGATTGATGGCTTAGCTTTTATTACATTTTCCTTCATTTGAAGATGGTTTTATTTATTCCTTACTTCATGCCACAAAGGATATGACATGACTAAATAATTATTCGGTACAGAATGAATTCCACTGAGGGGCACAGACTTTGAAGTACTTGTCAAATAGGCAATCGATGGGCTGGCACAAGTGAGGTCAGTATAGAAATAATTCAGGTATGTTTTATTTTTCTGGTTTGGGTTTGCAAGGCAGCAGTAGCAGATATTGGAAGAAACTGTTCTCAGAAGACAGTAATTGGTCCAGGTGCTGTTTCTAGGTGGTTGATTGGTCCAAGGGCTGTTTCCAGGCAGCTGATTGGTCTGGAAGCTGTTTCCAGACTGTCTGGCCAGTAGATTGTCTTATCTCCAAGGTTATTCAATTTTCCAAGTGATAACAGGTCTTACAAGCTTGTGTGGAATGATAATTTTTCCTCATTACAGAAGCACATTGAAGAAAATACCAGTATTTTAAGGATGACTCATAGGCACATTGTACACTTTTGATTCAACGTCCCTAAGGGTTATGAATTGCTCATAAGGCAGAAGCTTCCTAAATGATTTGTTCACAAGTCAAGGAGTGCTGGAGCCATTCCATGAAAAATTTCCAGCTGTTAAAAGGGCAGCATTAAACTATTCACTGCAGTTCAGCTGTTGCACTATTTCCTGTCTTTTTTTTTTTTTTTTTCCTGTTTCTCAAGAGCAGATGAAGTTGCTTTCATTTTAATATCAGGAGGAAAAAACAGATAGTATAAAAAATGATGGTGTAATAATAGTAAAAGAAAACCAAGAAAAAGGGTAAAGTCACTACAGTTCTATATCCTTAATATTTAACTATTTTCATTTTTGCCTATTTTTATTCTTTTTTCAACTGGATTTATGGGGTGACATCAGTTCACAAAACCATACAGGTTTCAAATGTACAACTCAACAAAACACCATCTGCACACTGCACTGTGTGCCCATCGCCCTAAGCAAAGTCACTTTCCATCCCTATTTCCACCCCCACTTTGCCCACCTCCACCTACCCCTTCCCCATTTCCCTTTTGCTAACACCACACTGATGTCTGTGTCTATGTATCTATATATATATATTTTTTTTTTTGCTTAATCTCTTCACCTTCTTTCATCCAGCCCCCAACCCCGCCTCCCCTCTGACAGCTGTCAGTCAATTCCATGTATCCATGCCTCTGCTCCTATTTTGTTCATCAGTTTATTTTGTTCATTAGATTCCACTTGTAAGTGAAACCATATAGCACTTGTCTGTCTCTGGCTGGGCTTATTTCACTTAGCATAAAAATCTCCAGATCTATCCATGTGGTCCTTTTGACAAGATAGTTAACTAGCAAACTATAGGCAGCACAGCTTTAAGCAAAGACTAACTTTTTATTACACTGCTTCTGGGTTTTTTCCATTGTCTTTACTCTTTGCTCAAAACAATGGAAGATCTACTATTCTTCTCCTCGATTTCTCTTGCCAATTCTCATTCTCTCTCTCTCATTCTCTCTCTCTCTCTCTCCCCCACTCCCTCTTTCTCTCTCTCTCTCTCTCTCATAAAATCCATCTTTTTCTCCATAAGGTCTCAGTCAAGCTTCTCAAGTCCTGGCTGACCAGCAGAGTTTATTGACCTGCAGTTTACCCACAAATTAATAACCTAATTTTTGGATACATTTTCTTTTCCTGTGTAAGAGATTTCCTTCTCTGACCAATATTTTGCATTTAAAATGTGTCAAAATATTCCACAACCAAAACACTGTATAATTAGTACCAGTATTTTGATAAAACTAAAATACATTTAAAAACCAAAGATAAGGATCAGCCTTGCAAAGAAGGAGATGGGGATTAGGACAGAGTTTGAGGAAAGGATATATTTGCTGGGTCCCTTTCTCCCAGTTCCCCCAAACTGAGGCCCATGCCACACTCACCACCCAGGAAGCAGCTGACTAGTTCTTTCCTGCTACAAATGTAGCAGCTCCCACCTCTCTTCCTTTAGGAACAATTACTGATCAGCTGAGATTATCATCATAATCTACAATCTACCTTTAACAAAAAAAAATGCTTTATTTACAAAAAAAAGAGACAGAGAGAATATAGTGTTATGCTCATGAATAATTGCCTTTTGTAGAAAATTGACTTCTGCACACTAAGTAGAATAAAGAGGAGACCAAAAATAACAGTGGTTAGTACCATAGACTTCAGTGTAAGGAAATCTTTGATTTAATTACAACTCTGATATTAACTCAGCAAGAAATCTTAGGCAAATTACGTATCTTTGGAATCTCAGTGTTGTCACCTATAAAATGAGGATGATAATCTACCTACCTCAAAGTACTGTTGTTAAGGTACATAAGATAACAAGTAAAGCAGTTGGTACATCATCTTACATCATCTATTTATTCAAATAATTATATTTTTAAAACATAGATAAGTTAAAAAAAAAAACTCAAGAAAATAACATTAACATTATAATACATAGGTTGAGAGTCAAAGAAAAACTATCTAAGGAACCTGAATCCCTATCAGTCTTTGTTATGCCTGGTGTCATGTTAATTTCTGGTACCACAGAAGAAACTTTAAGCAATACCTCAACTCTTTCAGGCAGTCACTGAAGCACTGCCACATTGAGGCCCTAAACAGAACACAGTAAATAATTAATTAGCACTCTCCAACCTCAAGAGTAGTAAGGGATGCATGTTTCAATTAAATGAACTTCTGCAGATTGCAGGAACAGAAAGAAATCTATCTTAATTTTTACACCTGGATCTTTAGAATTGTAAATATAGCTGATCAAAGTAAGATCACAAGAAAGATACGTTTTTTCTTCTCTGCAGGAGCATGGAAATTAAAAAAAAAAAAAAAGTCACTCTACCTGAATTGATACATAGGAGATCTTAACTAAATGAAGAGAGAAGTCAAAGTAAATTCATTCAAAGCAGAAGACAAAATACTAACTACTAGAGTTCAGCATTGCACACAAAAATGATTACCCATTATCTAGTGTTACATTTAAACAAAAGCACAATATGGTATCTATCAATAAGGCTTTCCATGCTTTGAGTTTCCTGATCACTTCCAGATCCATAGTCTACTGTTAGTCACAACACTTTCCTTATTTCTCCCTCATTTCTAACTCTTAAATCCTTAATTCTGCCTAAATAAAACTATTGCTATTCCCTTGATTTGCTTAGTTGCTTCCTATTCCATTTTCCTTCTGTGTCTTGCTAAGAGTGACAGCATTCAAAGGTTAGCTTAAGAAATTTATTGCTAATGGCTAGTGTGACCCAGTGACACACCTACAATTTTAGGGCAAATCATTTAGATATTTTTGTGCCTCCTGTCTGTCATTTTCTAAAACTTGTCATAATGACACTGACCTATAAACCTCCTCAATCAGGCTAAGAAACTCATTACTGTGCATATGACATACCACTATTATTTTGGCTGACAACCTAAATATTTTCCAACTACAGCTTTGCATTCTGTCAGAGACTACCCCTGTATTCCAAAGAGTTTTTCTTTTTTTAGACTAGGAAACAAAGTTCACATTCCTTGACATTTTTCAATGTATTATTTCACTTTAGGAAGGGGTTGTCTCCAAAATAAACAAAACTAGAGAGGTAGAATCTTAAATATAAGGAGATGAGGAACCATAGTTGCAAAAAATAGTTTTCTGAACCACAGATTTTCAGGCCCAGAATTCAATTAAGTCAGCTCTATGACAACTGCTGTTTGAAAATATGTTTATGCTATTATAATCGGAAGAAAGGGGATGAAGGATAATACGGAGTGTTGGATGTGAGCAACCTTATGAGAGCTTTATTTTGAACAATACAAGGTAAGCTGTTAGGGGGTTTAAAGTTTGCAACTGGTGGTCTAGCCTCTTTGGATTCACTCTACATAAAGTGAATTTCTTCTCTGGGGTTCAGGTTGGAAAAGCTCCTCTGCCTTACCTCCAAGGAGCGTTTTTACTGCTGTATTCCCAACATCTAGAAAAGTACCTGTGACATAATTGTTGACTGATCTGGTGATTCTTGTTTTATCTAACAGCTTGGGAAATGTTATAGCACTAGATGTCCATCATAATCTATGCTTATTTCAGAAAAAAAATAAGGCAGAATTTGTTTTAGTTGTCATATGGTAGCAATGAAATCCCTTATCTTGCTGTAAATCAAAAATTGAAAATTTTCTGCAAACAATTACAATGGGGAAAAAAAGTGTGAAATTAGGTATGGCACCAGGATGAGTGTCTTATTTAAAGGCAACAGAAGCAGTTCTGTAATGCATATACTAGAGTTCATTTTTCCTTATATCAAATACCTTAGGGTGTGCAATAGTTATTTATAAGAATTTTTCTTACCTAATTTGTCAGGATTCAAACTGAATATCCTAAGGGCAATCAAATTGCACAAGTCAAATTCTATCATAGTAAGCATTGTCTTCTTAGGATATAAAAAGCTATCAATTTACCAAGTCTCATTTTGAGGACAAAGATAAAGAAAGGGATAATAAAGACTTCTACCAAAATAACTAAGATAAAACAAACAAAATTTATTTGTATATATTACTATGGCCCCAAGGTAATCAATGCAATATGATATATAAACATAAGATTAACTTTAATTAGAAATTTACTTCTAATAGATATGTAACAAGATTCTATTATATAATTAACATTTTGAATTTAAATATATTTCACTACTCACTTAAAATAGAGTGTATAATATTTCTGTTCTGTGCCTTAAAATTTTTCTATATCTTTATTTCATCCATATTTCTCAGAGACTCCTCCATTACTATCAACATATGACCTTATTGCTGAGATTTATCTTAACCACTTTCATGGCAAAGACAAATGATTTAGCCACAGCATTCTAAGCAAATCTTTGTTTCATTTTGTTACAGAGAACGCTTCTCAGCTTCTGGGTGTTTTCCTTCCAGTTACAGATGTCTAAGCCTAATAAAATTTAAATATAATCTTAACATTTCTTCAAGTAGCAACAGATGAGAAAATATTTTTCTAGACAGCATCTTTAGGCAATTTAAAGAATAGTGGAAACCCATTCAACCAGCTACTCATTTTAGATACCCTGACAAATAATTTCAGTAAAATGAGCAATTCAACTAGGCATTATTTTGATAAGAACATAACTTCAAACCAGATGTCATGATGAGTTGAGGAAATATAACCGTATGTCTAGGTATTTGACTAAAATTTTTTGGAGGCACAAAATGCATAATTATTTTCCTAAGGAAAAAGAGCAGAATTAGTAAAATTCCTCCAGATAAATATGAAACATTCACACATACTGACAGAATACATTATATCACTATATAAAACGTTTTAAACCCTGCCCTGGCCAGTTTTTCCCAGTGGTTAGACCAAAGAGCTGTGGGTTCAGTTCCTGGTCAAGGGTGCATACCTCGGTTACGGGTTCAATTCCCAGCCCCGGTCAGGCAGGAGGTAACCAATCAGTGTGTCTCTCTTACATCAATGTTTCTCTCTCTCTCCCTCTCTCCCTCCTTCTCACTCTAATTTACAAAGTCAATGGGAAAATATCCTTGGGTGAGGACTTATTTTTTTTGAAGGTTTTAAACTCTTCTTTGGAATTATAGGTGTCAGTCTCATTTCTCCTCCGGAGCACAAACAGGTGTATTGACAAGGACAGCCTTCCTGAGAAAGATGAGCCACAGCAGTGCTGGGACCCACAGCTGAAGATGTGGCATGTGAGATGGGAGAGTCTGAGTGCCTACATCACTGCTGTGAATACAGCCGTCCTCAGAAATGTCTTTTGTATTTTATCTGCATGAAAAATCGGCACTTACATTTGACCCATGACCTTTTTGGGGTTTGTTTGTTTGCAGCTGATATACCTTAATCCATTCTCCTCAACTCTGGGCCTGACAGGAACATTGGTTGCTTTAAATTTCAAGTTTGAAGCAATTCGAACTTCAGTGTGACTGTAGAGGTTTGTATAGCTTTTCAACGTGCACACTCATGGGTTGCGTTGATCTAGCCATTTGCCTTTGGTGAAGCACCTGAAAAACCTGGGGATGGGGGGCTATTTTTGTGCACTAGTTTATCTCTTACAAGGGTTTCAAAGATTTAAAATTTTTCTCACTCTTGCACATCAAAATTCTATTAATGCAAAATATCATCTAGTTTTAGTCAGGGCTGAATTGTGACACCCAATTCATTGCCTATCAGACGATGCTTAGGTGTAAGGGTCTAAGCTGGCTGCTGTGCTGTCAAGCTATATAACTGTCCCACCATTTAAAATACGTCAGAAAGTGGATTTCTATAGTGTATTAACAATGAAAATGAAAAAGAAGTTGTTAAAATAATATTATTCCAGTGTTTCAAGAAAACAAATAGGGAACATTTTAAATAAAAAATGAACAGTAATGGAAAAATATATATTAGAAGGGTCCCATTAAATTATAATGGGTTAATTTGATGAACCCAGTGCTGTGTCAAGCCATGAACAACCCCTTTGTATACTGAGTGCTGTAATGTAATATAGCTCTTATTCACAATTCTATGACACAGGTACTTTTATCATTATTTACATCTTGCAGATGGAGATAAATACTCAGTGAGGCTGAGATACTTGCTCAAAGTCACATGACAATTAAGCTGTAAAACCTCAACCCAACACTTTGTAAGTCCATATGCTGAACCATTACACTCAATGCCTATAAAACTGTGAAGTATTAGTCAATCTGTTCTTGTGTTTCTTTCTATTATAGTGTTCTTTATCTTGACATAAAATCACCATTGTAACGAGTGTTAGTGGAACCAGGAAACAAAACTGTTAAATTTTGATGTCAAAAACAAGGGAGGAAAAATGAACCCCAGATAAATAGGGGGACCCAAAACTATACAAAATCTGTACTTGTGTGCCTCTTAGTTGCCTTACAGAGAACTCCCTGCCTTATGTGACAGGATGAGCAACCGTGCAAAGGTTGGATGGGATACACAGGCCCATACTCAACTTGAGAAGCAGCCACACAGCTCCTATTGCCAAGAATTGTGCATAACACTGAGAAGCAGAGGACTTGGAAGAGTATCATAGTCATGAGGCAAAGGCTCCACACTAAAACATGGCATAAACTGTAGCCTCAGGTAAGAATATAGAAACTTGAGCAGAAGCAACCAGAGGGGCCTCAACCAGGTACCAGCTGCCTCCCTGAACCCAAGGCTATGACTGTCTCTAGCCCCTCGAGTGTTTAGGCCAGTCCATGGGAAAAGGCAGAAGAGAAAACTTTGTTAACTGAATTTAAAATGGATCTAAGTTGGAGAACTCAGAATTGAGTGACATTACATTTTTACAGTCAGACAGCATGAGGACTTGAAATAGAGATTAGGTTGGGATAGAAAAATATAGTTACAATATTTGAAACAATGTGGCTTTACATACCCTTATATATAAATAATGTATTTTACCTATTGTAATGACAACACAAAAAAAGACTTACTCTTTTAGCAAATTTTAAATATACAATATAGTATCATCAACTACAATCATCATGCTATGCAATAGATCCCCAGAAATGTATACATATATTATTAAATCATCACATTATACACTTTTAAAACAGAAAAATCGCATTATACAATACAAATATATACATTTTTTATTTGTCATACTTCAATAAAGCTAAGGGGAAAATATATATTGTTCATACATTTGTTTTCCTAGGACACACTTTCCCTGAAATTTCATACTCATAGGACCCTAATGAATTCTTATGAAGAATTATGTAGAAACATTTTTGAGCATGATATAGGAAGGAAAAGGGAGAGTACGGTGCTTGGCACTTATTAGGTACTTTAAAATTATTTGTTGGATTTAACAGGAAGATGAGAGAGAACCCCACATTATCATCCTCATTTTTCTTAAAAAGCCTCACAAAGAGACTAGAAAATAGACACTAGATTCGGTACAATGTCTTCCTTTAAAAAAAAATAGATATATGTTTTTATTGATTTTAGACAGAGAGGAAGGGAGAGGGAGAGAAAGATAGAAACATGAGAGAGAGAGAAACATTGATTGGCTGCCTCCTGCACACCCCCTACTGGGGATCAAGTCCACAACCCAGGCATGTGCCTTGGCTGGGAATCGAACATGTGACCTCTTGGTACATGGGACGACACCCAATCCACTGAGCCACACCAGCTGGGACAGTGTCTTCTTTTTTTTCTCTACAAATAATTATCCATTGGATGTATTATCTGAGACTTTAAGACTTATATTTCCAGGTGATTCCCTGGGTGGTATCAGAAATACTAGCACATGCACACACATACACACAAAAACAAATTGTTACAATAAGTTTGTGCATGCATTTTACTATCTCCATGAATCCATTTTTAAAAAAGGATAATTAATAGTTAACTATAGTCTCATAAGGAAGAAGGGTGACTCACTTCTTTCCTAATAAAAAGTCAGACTCACTTTTTACTCCTTGAAACTTTGGCATCTAATCATGCTAAAAAGAAGAGCAAACATTTCTAGCCTTCTTAGAGCTTTATTTAATTAATGCTAGTTTTAAAATAATTTGTCAGCCCTGGCTGGTTTGGCTCAGTAGTTAGAGGGTCGATTCGCTGACCAAAGAGTTATGGGTTCGATACCCAGTCAAGGGCACATACCTCAGTTGTGGGTTTGATCCTGGCCCCTGTCAGGGTCATGAGAGAGGCAACCAATCGATGTGTCTCTCTGTCTCCTTCCCTCCCTCCCACTCTATCTAAAAAAAAATCAATGGAAAAATATCTTTGGGTGAGGATTAAAGTAAATAAATAAAATCATTTGTCAAATATCCTTAAGTTCATGGCAATCTTCCAAGCACTGTAAAGAGTTTATAAAAATAAGAAAGTTTGCAAATGATCTTACTCTGTAATTGCTTTTCTATCTATGTTATTAGATTTATTTGCTAAAAGTTCTCTGGAAAAATTTTAAGTTATATAATGAGCAGAGATTATGAACGTTTATGGTTATTGCCATACCCACCTAGAAATAACCACTCCCTTATTAGGAGAAAAATCAAGATTATGCAAAATGGTTAGAAAGACAGCAAATCTAAGGAGCAACTAGACAATGTGTGGCCCAGGATGATAAATGACAGAGTGCCATCCCCCAGGAAGGTCTTAAGTCATCTACTTAGAACAATGCTGGGTGAATAAATAATTAATACTAATGGTAGGAGAAAATGGCTCTGTTTTCTGCTAATGAAATTAAGAAGTTGAAACTAAGCTACCTTATAAACTTGAAGAACTGTCTTTTAATAAGTGGATTAACTACATTAATGCTTTTAGCTGCATTATTAATTTCCCATAGTTAAACCAAGCCAATTTTAACAAATGAAAACATGACTCGGTCTAGGTCAGCTTTCATCTACAGGAGTAGTACATTTTAAAGTATATTTAAAAGAAAAACATTTACTCATCTCATCACATTGCAGGGCTGGGAAACAAATGCTTTTCTATAAAATCCCTAGTGAGTACAATAATTGATTTTCTTGGTTTTGAGATTTTTTTTTAAGAGCCTAATATATTGGTAGGGAAACAACCTACTGATTGACTCAAGCATCAATTTGAGGAGTGAGTTTCTATAATCCATTAATTTATAGGAAAAAAAGAAAAGTTATGTATTTCTTTCTCTCTGAGGATAACCACTGATAACTATATTCTCAAATGTATACATATATTAAATCATCACATATTAAATCTGCACATATGGTATAACATCCTCTGATTTATATTATGATTTAAAATAATAAAAATATACAAAAGTTTTACATTTTAAACTTAATGGATAAAAGAAAATCTGTTGTTTAAAACATAGACTTAGGTTTAGGAGAGATATCTAATCAACTTCAATATAAAATGATTCACAGAACACAAGAAACAGAAAACTACTGCCTAACATATTAAAAATTTACATCCAAAGTAATTTGCAGCAATCCACCCTTAAATATGAAATATTGATAGCATTTTCTTTTAAGTCATGGGCAAGACAAGAGAGTTAAGCATTATCATTCCTTTTAACATTATGAATGACCTATAAATTTAAAACAAAGAAAAAGTGCAATGCATGAGAATTAGAACAAAAAATTTACATGTTTATAGCTATGGTTAATAATACTAAGTCTAGATAGAAAACAAGGGAATTTCGAGAGAAAGTATTACAGCTCATGAGAGATTTCAACAATGTGATAGATGGAAATCCCAGGTGCCAGCTGATTGCTGGTTTCTTGTCACATGGGCTTTATCAGAATGAGGATGCTAGAGAGAAGATGCAAACAAGACAAGACAAAGTCACAGACTTTTTTTTTTAAAGATGAAATCAACATTTTGTCTTTATTTTTAAAACTCCCCTAATAAATTAGGAAAGAAAAAAACTTCAGTAACATGATAAAATAATCTTTAAAAACAACACCTAACATCATTTCTTTTATAACCTAATCCTGGAAATAACATTTAATAACTTTGTCATAGTCCATCTCTTAGAATTAAGTCTCTCAGTCCAGCCCTCACACAAGAGAAAGAGTTTTGCACAAGGTCATGAATATTAATATGGAGGCAGAAACCACTGAGAGTCATCTTGTTGTGGTAGAAATTTGGTCGGTGGGAAGGGACAGACTGCACGCACTTGGAGGATTACAAAATGACTGTTTCATGTGCACCAGTGCTGGCCCAGCAGAGTCACCTCCAAAGACTGAGCCCTGTGCCCAGGTTCCAGTCACCTTTTATACATAATAAGCTTTGGGGTATTTGGGGGACTTTCTAGTTCCGCTGCAGTTTAGGTGGCTGGCTAATGTAAGGGGCAAGCGGGATTACAGAAGCCAGGGGCGAGGCCTCTGCACTGGGGGTTGTCTGCAACTGACTTGCCTTCTCAATCTTAGAAGCAGCCAACTACAGCTAGATAGAAGAAGGCAGTCCTTTGACTTGCTTAATTTTTCCAGGGGCACATTAGTGGGCTTATAGCTAAATATAAAATTCTCTTCATTTTGTCAAGCTTTACCTATGGCCATATATCCATGTTTATCAAGAAAAAGTTCATTTTATTTATACCTGTTATTCCAGTAGTCCATATAATTAGTGCTACCTTTCATTCTAAAAGGATCCCAATTTAGACAATAAATAAAATGATCATCCTAGATCTTAGGCCTTAACAAAGTCAAGCCCTTCACCCCAGTTAATTCTCTATTAGCTTAAAAGTACAGATGACTCCCATAATAGATGAGGGATACATTCCAAAAGCCAGTAGGATCCTCATAAAAGAGCATGGGATTTTCATAAGTAATTAATGCTCCCTCAGTAGGAATAGGCAGCTACCATACAAGGGGCAGAGTGACTTTTGGCTATCTTAACAATTGATCATTCAGTTATTAATGTTCTCAGTTTCTTTAAAAATAAAATACTGTTACATTCACAAACTATAGGAGGTTGAAACTCTCATGAAATTTTCTAAAATTGTCCCAAAATACCTATACTTCAATCATCTCTCATAAGTAATAAACACAAGTCATCAATATCTTCAAGTCACTTATGGTTGCCCTGAAGAAAATAAAAATATATATAAGACATGGTTTCTGGCTTTAACATATATGATATCTTTTGTGAAGAGAGAACTGAGAGAAATTAACCAATAATGGCATGAATTAAATGATCCACAGTAAATAAATGTGAGCAAAAAGTTAATATGAGACATAAAGTTGAAAAGATCATTAATAATTAAAATACTTAAGGATGGTTTTACAAAGGTGATGTTTTATTTGACTCTATCAAAGTAATTCACAATTAGGTAGGAACAGAGAAGAAGGCAGCGTCAAATAAGGTAATGGGTATATATGTAGGGCACTGAGATGGGAAAGCCAAAAAAATAAATAAAAAAAGGGATCATATATTGAAATAAAGTAGTTGTTATCACCTAGTATGTGATCAGACTAAAAAAGCAGATTAGAACCAAGGTGTGACAAGATAAACCCCAAGAGGCCCACACCAAGACACATCATCATCAAAATGCAAAAGGTTCAAGACAAAGAGAGAATCTTAAAAGCAGCAAGAGAAGAGCAGTTAGTTACCTACAAGGGAGTTCCCATAAGACTGTCAGCTGATTTCTCAAAAGAAACTTTGCAGGCCAGAAGGGAGTGGCAAGAAATATTCAGAGTGATGAAAAGCAAGAACCTACAACCAAGATTGCTCTATCCTATAAAGCTATCATTTAGAATCGATGGACATATAAAGAGTTTCCCAGACAAGAAAAAGCTAAAGGAGTTCATCACCACCAAATCATTATTATATGAAATGTTGAAGGGTCTTCTTGAAGAAAAAGATAAAAAATATGAACAAACAAAATGGCAATGAATACATATCTATCGACAATTGAATCTACCAACAAAATCAACAGGCAGAACAGAAGCATTCTCATAGATACAGAGAACATTCTGTTGGTTGCCAGATGAGAGGAGGGTTGGGGGAATGGGTGAAGGGATTAAGAAGTACAAATTGGTTGTTAGACTGACAAACCTCCAAGGGAAGGTGGGGTGGGAGGTGGGAAGAGATAAACCAAAGAACTTATATGTATATATGCATAACCAATGGACACAGACAACAGTGTGGGGAAAGACAGGAGGGGGCAGGAATGGGGAGGAGGGGGTCAATAGGGGGAAAATGAGGAATATCTGTAATACATGCAATGATAAAGATAAATTTAAATAAATAAATAAATAGAACCAGGATGTGAAGGATTTCAAATATAAGGAAGTTGTTGAATCAAAGTGGCAATTTTTAAAGTTAATCTGACTAAATAATGTAGGATGAATTATGAAGAAAAAGATCAAAGGCAGACAGACTAGTTGACCAGTTTAGGTATTAAAAAAAAAAAAAAAAAAAGTTGTGATAGAGTTAAAAAAAGAGAGAGAGAGAAAAAAGCAAATAACATGCAAAAGTACTGGCAGAACAGGAAAACTAATTGGTTTTGGGGGTTAAACAAGTGAAAGAACTAAAGGCAACTTCAGGATGGAACCTGGCTGAGCCAAGCTAACAGTGTCCTGGAAAGAAATGTAAGTAATCAAACTGAGGCATGTTCAAGGAAATAAACATTTTTATCCTCATTTTTCTTGGAACACAGTACCTTTTTAGTTTATTTCCCTAACTTTGATAAAGATGTAAATCTGAAGAAAATTTTGCTCTTGCACAAGAAAACATTTACTCCATTATTAAAAACAAAAATTTTTTTTTGCTCCAACCATAAGAGAAAGAACAGAGCACTTCTGCTTATAATTTCTACCCCAATTCAGAATCAGGAAGATAACTAAAAGGACATTTGTCCAAATTTAGAGCACATGCCCTGGCCCCTGTGGCTCAGTGTTTAGAGCATCCCTGGTGCACTGAAGGGTCTTGAATTAAATTCTCCGTCAAGGGCATGTACCTGGATTGCAAGTTCAGTCTCTGGCCCCAGTCCACTGGACTGATTTATTCAACAAAAGTGATCATTTTATTTATTCAGCTGACTTGTCTTTCTTGTCAGGAAATACTTCTTTTGTTCATTAGACTTGTTCAGAATAGTAAAATGAAATCCAGAGAGATTCTGGTAGAACTTAAGGAAAAGTGTAATGTATATTTATAAACATGTAGCAAAGTAATTGACTTCTGACTTCTAAGTATACACCAAGTTCTTGTACATCTAGTTCATAGGGAAAGAACAATAATCGCCCAGTAAATATTTCTTTTTGGAGTATAATCTCTAGGGCTAGAACTAGTGAGTTTACATCAAATAAGTAAAGGTTAATGGAGCTGACTAATGGTTATTATGTATTTTATTTATAATACTTAACTTATTTCTAAAAATAAATCACTCCTCTTAAAAAAGTAACCAAAATCCAATACTTAAAAATGGCACCCAAAAGGTCAACATATGCCCGATACGATTCTGTATGCAGCACTGCTCATAAAAATATTGATTTTTGTCACATAATTATTTATTTTTATGACATTTAAGATCTAGTTTTTTATCAGCTTTGTAGTATATAATATAGTATTTCTTACTATAATCATAATACTGTGCTTTAAATCTCCAAAACGTACTCATCTTCTATCTTCAAGTTTGTATGTACTCTTTGACCAACATCTCCCCAATTTTCCCATTATCAGATAGGAGAGGTCCTGTTGTTTGTGAAAGTGGAATGATTATGATATCCCAAGAAAAATAATTTTCTGAGACTCACATAGAAGGATGTGATATTGTAGAAAACTTTATTTCTGTGGAATCAAACCCCTGAGTTTCCAAGGTTTCACTTTCCTCGGTCCCACCAAGGAAGAAGTTCCATTTGGCCTTTAGTACGGCTAAAAACAAAGCCAGTGTCCAGAATTTCTTTTCCATATCTGCACAGTCCAACACATGATCAGATTAGCTTAATTTGTGTTTCCAGCTGCAGTTCACCAGTCCATTGCATGTGGGATCTTCAGGGCCACATGGCTATCTATGAAGGAAACACAGGCAAGAGCAAAACAAGAGAGCCCCAAGAGTCAAGAGCCAAGAGAGAGCACTCCTTTGTGTAGATGGTTGTGTATTTCCAAATTTTTGTGTGCTTAGTAGCCACGCCTATTCTGGCCAATGATCTCTGTTCCCAGGTGTGACTGACAAGCAAGTACCTTCCCTGTGTCACCCCAACTTTACTGGCCATGCATCTATATCCCCTTTGTTGGATCCCTTCCCTGTGTTTTGCAGGAAATAGGCTGGTGATTCCCTGGGGAGTGCAAAGTTGCAGCTTCCTGGTGAAGCTGCCCAGATGACATGCCTATAATGTCTGGCTTTCCCTTTTGCTCTTTTCCTATTATTAATAACTAGCTAATTATAACAGTAACATTACCACTGCCCAAGCCCCTGGTAACCAACACTGAACTGTTTCTATCTCAGCGTTTTTAGATTCCACATATGAGATCATACGGTCCTTGTCTTTCTCTGTCTGACTTATCTCACTTAGCATAATGCCCTCAAAGTCCATCCATTTTGTTATAAATGGCAGGATCTCCTCCTTTCTAATGGCTAAATAGTCCATCTTACATATATACTACATTTTCTTTTATCCATTTTATCTACAGATGGACACTTAGGCTGTTTCTTTATCTTGGTTATTGTGGATAATGCTACAATAAACATAGGAGTGCTGATCTCTTTTCAATATCCTGTTTTCATTTCCTTTGGATATATACCCAGAAGGAGAATTGCTGGATCATACGTGAGTTCTAATGTTTCTAGGAGCCTCCATACCATTCTACATAGTGGCTATACCAATGTACATTCCCACCAACAGTGCACAAGGGTTCTTTTTTCTCCAGATCCTCACCAGCACTTATTTGATGATAGCCATTCTGACATCTGTGAAGTGATATCTCATTGAGTTTTTAATTCAAATCTCCCTGATAATTAGTAATGTTGAACATCTTTTCATATCTCTATTGCCATCTGTATGTCCTCTTTGGAGAAGTGTCAAAATAGGTTCTTTTCTCAAGTTTAATTGGATTGTTTGCTGTGTGAGTTCTTTCTTTTTCTTTTTTTTTTTTTTTAATCTTCACTGGATTTTTACATAGAGTGGGAGGGAGGGAGAGAGAGAGAAACATCGATGTGACAAAGAGATATCAATTGGCTACCTCCTACATGACCTCGACCAGCAACTGAGGTACGTGCCCTTGACTGGGAATTGAACTCATGACTCTTCGGTCTGTGGGCCAATGATCTAACCACTGAGCCAAACCGGCCAAGGCTGAATTCTTTCTATATTTTGGATTTTAACCCCTTATCAGATATATGTAATATGACATGATGGAGGTATTAGCTAATGCTTTGGTGGAAATTATATTGCAATATATAAATGTATTAAATCAACACACTGTATACCTTAAACTTACATAATGTTATTTATATCTCAATAAATAAAAATAAGAGATCTGAGTCAGTCCCCCCAGGAAAGAAAAAATAAAAGCTTAAGATTTAATAATGATCTAGCGTAATTTATGAACTAATGTTTCAGTTTAGAGACACTAATATTTTTTAATCTTTGACTTGCCTTACTGATGAACTTTTTCTGTACACTCTACACATATGTAGAATGTTGGCCACCTACTGTATTTCTTTCTCAGATTAAGCTGATAGTAGCTGCAGGTAGATGTTTTCTACTGTCCTGTTGTCAAAAAAGAACTTGGAAAGTTAAACACTCATAAAAATCTGTCTTCCCAGGCCCATTACGAAGAGCAATCTGTTCATAAGGTTTGTGTTGATCTATGAATGAATCGGCCTGCAATGTGGTATTTGATCAATCAAGAAACATATCCTATTGACATCTATGAACATAGATTGAGCCTTAAATACATTTGTACATAACAATCTCTCTCTTTAAGGCACTTCCAGTCTAGTAGTAAAAAACAAAAACAAAATACACACAAAAAAAGCAAATTTTATATGATATAAATTATTCACTTTAACAATATTGGAATGCCTAATAAAACTGTTAATAAATGTTCGAGAATGTGGTACTGAGGTGTGAAGGAACAAGCATACCTATTAGAGTCAGGGACTCCAAGTAAGTTTTGAATTCTACTTTTACTATCTGTATGAATTTATATAAATTACTTAAACACTCTTTTCATTTGTAAATTAAATATAATGACACTTATCTCATAGTGTTACTATGACGATTAAATGGTTGTGAAAACACCTAGTATAGGTTTCTGGCACTAAGAGTTAAATAAAATTTTACAAAAAGGAGGGAGAAAATGGAAATTTAACAATTTCATAAGAGCTCACAGACTCCAGCTTCTAAATCTAGTCATTTACAAGTCACAAGTCATGGTTGAAGTTAAGTATAAGAATAACAGGAAAAAATGTCAAGATACAGGATGTCTGCCATGGACAAAATGAACAGAACCCCGGCAGTGAACAAGGGAAGCATGGTGCTGGGTTTTAGGCAGACTTGGTAAGCAGAGTTCAGCAGAGCTAGCCCACAAGAGCTTTTACATCAGACATACTTTCCATGCAAGGACCATGCCAGCACTCTCTTTGTACCACCTCCAACTGATCATAAATCACACACACTTTCTGAGAAGAATTTACTTACATTTAATAAATTATGCTTTTTTTTAAGACAGTCTGAGTGGTATTTCTCTAGTTCATTTAGGTAAATATAATATAATCCCTAAAAACTACTAAGATTTTTTTTCTGAGTTCTATGATCTTGAATGTGTACGTGTTTACATATTATTTGTATGTTTAATCATCCTGACTCTATAATAAATATTTAACATCGTGATTCACCAGTGATCCCTTAAATCTTCATGGTTTTATTTTTTATGATCTCTATGATTTTCTCTCGTTTACTGTTTTATTTAGTGTATTTTGAAGGGCTCCTGACAGATGTTCAATAAATATGTGTACAGTGAATAGACCAATGAATGTTATCTGTCAGGGCTAACATGCCAAGGACCTCACTCTTTTCCCTACTTAGTTTAGCAATATTTTGTTTTATTAGTTTGTCTTCTGAATTCTGTCCCCTCTATGAAACATTTTCAAGATGATATTTACTCATATATTTTGAAGCACAAAAGCCTGGGACCCCAAAAAAAGTAAATTCAAGATATTCCTAGACTTTTTAACTTGTGTATAACAAGAATAGTATGTTTTGTTGATATAAATATTCAATATTCTGTATTTTCTTTATGTATATTTATATCAATTTATTTAATGTAAGAAAATCCCCCAAAAGCAGCAATAACTCGTAACTGCAAAATCTCTTATGTAAATAAAAGGGTGTCCCTGACACAGTACATGTCAACAATCAAATATATAGTGTTCTATCAACAGATTTTCTAACATGAAAGTTTCTATGCCAAAAAAGGCTAAATATTAAAAATGATTTTACATCATTTTATCACTATGTTATGATAAATATCCAAACTTTCACACTTTTAATATTTGTTTGTTATTGGTTTTTATAATTTAGCTGGAGGACACAAATTAGATTTCTCAGCTTTGATATTAACGATGTTTATCTATGCCTCAGTTCCATCAGCTTATGAAACAGGCTTCTTATGAGCACAATTATTCATTTTACTATATATATATATATATATATATATATATATATATATATATATATATAAAATGAAAATCTAGAACAGAAGCTAAGTAAATAGAGAAATTGTATCTTGGATGTATGAACTGTAAGTAGAAAGCAACCTGTGGGGAATAAACAATCAGTAGCTTGGATTCTCTTTATAACTGGCCCTTTTTCTGAAGAACTTGCAGTGGTATAAAATGCCTTTACAATAATCATTTATACCAAAAAGTTAATTTCAATAACATGGTTAGCTATTTCTTTGAACTAGAACAGAGACACTAATTCTGCCTACTAGACTATTTTCATTTTTTAGTAAAATAACCTGTATAAAACAACAGCACAAGTTCTCTGTCAGTTCTGAATGTGTGATGAATCTATATATCTCCATGTTTTTGGGTGGTGTTGGTTGCTGAAGGCACAACAGTGAACAAAGCACTCCTAAAGCCTTGTCCTCGTTACCTTATTACATGATTACACATTCTAGTGTAACAGTGTTTATCACAGCAGTGAACGCCATCACGAGCGCCATTGATCTGTTTGAGACTAGCTGGTTTCAGAAAGAATGATATGTTTCTTAATTATGTCTCTCGTCTGAAAAAAAGATTCAAAACGTTCATTTCTGATGCCTATTTTGTGATAGTATTTTATATCCATTATTGAATGCATATAATGCATATATTGTTGCCTTACATTAAACCAGTCTTAGAAGGTAATTATTATTCCTAATTATACATGAGTAAACTAAAACTCACAATGTTTGTATAACTTGTCTTGGGTTATTTAGCAATTAAATAGTGGAACCAAATTCCCATGTTCCATATATATTTTTATTTATAGACTTAGTTACATCATTAGGTTCACTTCAAGATTAATTTCTAGAAGAATTTCTACTATAGATGTGGAATTTTCCTTTCTTGGATATTTATTCCTTTGTTTATTCAGATGGCAATTTATTGAATAAACCTGAAACCAATTTCTCTACTGTGTTCTGAAAATAGAAAAATTAATAATGCATAGTTTCTGCCCTTGCAGAGCTTGGAGTCTAGTATAAGGAGGTGTCATGTATGCGTGTAAAAATGTTTAGGTGCTAAGATAGAATTATAAAGGGGATAAACATCAATTCTTACTGTGAGGTCAGACTTCAAAAGAAGTGATGTTTGTGTTGAGTCCCAAAAACATGACTTGGTAGATAAAATGAAAGGAATGGCAAATTCAAGGACATGAGAGAATTATAGAACATGGTGTGCTAGGGAATCGTAATAGTTGGGTAGATTTTGTATGTGGTGTCGTGGTGGTTTCGAAAGGTAGTAGGGACCAGGTCACAAAATGCTGTTCTCACCCTATTCAATAATTGGGCCTCTTTAGAGTGGCCTTTGAAGTGTTTTAAGCAAAGGAGTAACACAATGTGATTTGAGTTTTAGAGTGATCATTCTTGTGGCAATGTGAAGAATGGATGTTGTGGGTTCTTGAAGGTGGAGAGACTGGTGTTTCAATGATCCAGAAACAAATGGAGAGAGCCGAAATTAAGTCAGCCCCAGTAGCGTTAAAGAGGAGAGGACAGATACGCAACACTGATGTGGTAGAACTGCCAGCTCCTGACCACCAGGCATGCTTCAGGATTGAGAGAAAAGGATAGCTGGGGTTGACTCTAGGATTCTCGTTAAGGATGGGCTATTTCAGCAGTACTTCATTTCTACAGAAAATGTAGAAGAAAGGTCGGGTTTAAAGAGAAAGTTACCATTTTGGATAAATTGATTTCAGGCAATCTATCAATCCTCAACTAGTGATATCTAGCAGGCAGTTGAAATATGAGTCTGAAGCTCAGAAAATTAGTCTAACACTTTAAATTCTCTCCCAATACCTTTGACCTGATGTTTCTGAAATATGGTTATGCTTCTTTTTATCTTAGGCTCATGGACTGCTTGTTTAAAAATAAACCTCTAACGTTTTCAAGAATTTGATAAGCTCACCTTCCTCTCAGTGATGACAGGCTTGGTCTAGTTGATTTGCAGATATTGTGCTCAGTATACCAATCCTAAAATACAATTAGAGTTCATCTCAGCTCTGCCATTAACTTTCAATGTGACCTTAGGCCACTTATTTAAACTTCCTGTGTTTTAGTGCCCCCAGCTGCAAAATGCAAATACTGTAATATGTGGTAAAACACAGAGCTGAGGAAAAGAAAACTAATATAAACTTTACTAAAGTGCTTAGTAAATAGAAAATCTTATATAAATGCTAATCCAAATATATTCCCCATTTTCTCACTGTGCTGATAATAGCTTAGAAAAGAAAGAGGGGATGGGCACAAGGTACAAAGTGAAAGAAAAAAATGGGATAAAATGTACATACAACATCCTCTAATACATTTTCTATGTATTATCTGGTTCTTTTGACCAGTGACTAAAATAATTCCTATAAATGTATCTGCACTAAAATCATGGTATACATTTCTCTGTTCATATCCTGATTGAATGGTAAAATCATCAGCCCCTATCCTACAGAAAACTATAATCCTGCCTGACACTGGCTCTTACTGTATGTGGGAACGAGCGCATCAGCCCGCATTTTCAGTAATTTATCTGCACTGTTCACTGAGCTACCATGCAAGTGGAATGTCTGGCTCGAGGGCAGATGCTCAGAGAGACGAAGTCAGGGAACTTCTGGGAAGACAGGGAGTCAGTCCACCTTGGAAATATCCATGTACATGGTTCTGAATAACTGTTGTCAAGGCCCCAATCTAATGGGTGATGAGCTCTTTTGGAACGCAGCTTTCTAGATGTCGTTCTTGACATGTGTTCCTCCATTCTCCATTGCTCTTTCTTGTTGCCTCCTCCCCGGTGAAGATCAGGGACGGGGTATCCAAGAGCCAGAGACCCACACTTCAGCAGAAGTGACTCCTGGGACAGGCTCCCAGTGCCAGATGAGCTGCTTCTAGAAAGAGCTGCCACAGTGCCGTGACCTGTGTTCCTCTTCTAGAAAGCTCTGAGGCCTTCAGCTGCACCCCAAACATAAATGTTTCCAAGTCATTCATTTATTTTTAAAAATATTTATTAATATTCGTGTTTCAGGTATCATGCTGGGTACTAGAATTATGATGAGGATTGGGAGTTTTTAAAGGCATTTACAATAGACCATTAATTATAACAACAATGAAATGTATTGAGGATTTTTACATGCCAGGAACTGTCCTCTCTGCTAGGCATTTACTATTTAATACTTGTATAAATTGAGAGGTGTGTGCATTCGTTTCCTAGTGCTGCCATAACAAATTACCACAAACTTGGAGGCTTACAACAGAAATGTATTCTCTCACAGTTCTGGAAGCCAGAGTCCAAAATCAAGGTAGTAGCGGGTTTGGTTCTTTCTGGAGGCTCTTAGGAAGCATCAGTTCCACACCTCTCTCCTTGCTTCAGGTGGCTGCCCAGCAATCTTTGACAGCCCGTGGCTTGTAGGCACCCCACTCCATTCTGCCTCCCTCTTCGCCTCCTCTTCTCCTCTGTGTCTCTGTGTGTTTCTTGTCTCATAGGAGAAACTCTTATTAGATTTAGGGTCCACCAATGTAATACAATTTCATCTCAATCGTGACAATTATAACTGCAAAGACTCCATTTCTAAATAAGGTCACATTCTGAGGTTCTGGGTAAATATGAATTTGGGGAACCCTATTCAACATATGACAGGGTATATATAAGATTATCATAGCTGAGGAAATTGATACTTATCAATAAATGACTTTTCTAGTATCAGTTAGTTTCAGTTACATAACAAACTGCCTGAAAACTAAGTGGCTTAAAACAGAAAACACAGATTATTTCTCACAATATAGTGATCATCTGGGTGTTTCTTTCGGATTAGCTTGGTGGGGGCTGGACAGTACGGTACATAGTCTCACCCACATGTCTGGCAGTTACCTCAGTGTCTGGGGCTACCAGGATGACTTGGCCAAGTGTCTCTATTTATTTAGCAGGCAGCCTGGACATATTTACAGGTTTCCCATGAGCAGCAAAAACACACCATCCTGATATATAAGTGCTTTTCAAGACTCTGCTGGTCTTATATTTGCTAATGACCCATTGGCCAAAGCAAATCACATTATCAAACCTAGAATCAATCAATGTGAGAAGAGACTACCCAGTGCTATGACATAGGAGGGGAATTATTGCAGTATGGGTTTTGGAGGAGGAGGTACTTTTTGTATACTTGCAAATTACTAGTGAGAGTGTCTAAATAACTAATGAATATTAGATTACTTATTTCATCCCAAGAATCTTTTATCTCTTAAAGTACTTTCACCCAGTAAATTTATATTAGCACCTCCAAGAGAAAGAGTTCATTGAATTATCATTTCCTAATTACCTACTCCATACAGTACATTATAATGAAGGGGATTTGAACTCCATGGTTATTTCTCTCATGTACATCTTATAGCTCCACAAACCCACTACTCTTCCATGAGAAATATAACATGGTATCAATCACACATGATTATACTTTAGTCTTTCTTTTAAATAGGAAAAATGCTAGGGGAAAATGGTATTGGCAGATAATTTGTTTGCTTAATACTACCATTTGTGTCTTTTTGGGAAGGAGACTATGTCTACTGGGATTAGATGCATTTTTATAATTTTGTAAAAACAACTATATAAGACACCTCTTTGTCTCTCAATTTCCCTAATAGAGAAATTATAAAACTGGACTAAGCTACAACTTACCTTTGCAGTTATGGGAAATGCATGACTGAAATATCTAGGTTTGATAAAGAGACATATAGGAATTTTAAGAAGCAAGGCATAAGCTGCATTACAACTGCCCTTTTTCACTAAAGGCCAAAAAAAAAAAAATCTCTACAAGACTCACTCCCTCTCAAATCCCATAAAGAATCCTGACATATTGAATAATAAAAATACTGAACATTTATTGGACATTTACTATGCTTCAGGGATTGACATAAGCACTCACATGTACTACTTCATTCGATTCTGTTCGGAGACAGACCATTCTACAGATGAGAAAACTGAAGAGAGTTGCATCGCTAACCACATGTCTTGACTTTACCATATTGTTCCTCTAATGATAAAAGGATTAAAACGGTAATCCTTTCTCCTTTACACATTTGATTTTCTAACCTAATCTCTAGCTCAGTGAAGTAGAGGAAAAGACAATGGGCTCGATCTTGTCTTCTGGCCCAGTGTTCCCATCCACAGGAAGTAGATTACATTTTCATATGTGAAATGAAGATTGGACAAAACCATTGTTACTGCTTTTCCCATGCTTTCATATAGATTTATTTTTTTCAATTTTTTTAAAATTTTAATTCAAAAAAGGGGGGAAATGCTATTCAATTACTTCAACTACTACCCTAATATCTAATATCTTACTATATCAAAATGTTACAACTCTTTTGTTGTTGTTGTTGTTCCCACCCACAAGTTGTTGTTGTTGTTTCAGAGAAAGAATAGCAGTATTTTTTATTCTCGGTTCTGATACGCCTTTGGAATGGACCATTTTTCATAGAGGCCACACAATACAGAAGATAACCTAACATTAGCATTATTTCACATGTACCCTTTGTGGCCAATGTCTGCTCCGAAGTAATACCATTGTTGTTCCAGATCTCTATTAACATGCAAACACAGATCAATAAAATTTTGTATTTGTTATATTGGCCATTTGTAACACTTCTATACTGAGGAGATTTTTATTCAACCTCTATATCTGAGCAAGTCTTTGCTAGCGAGATTCTACTCTGCAGAACACCCGATGGCTGAAACACAGGAATGACACCTGCAGAAGGAATTCAAGGACTGTTCACTAAGCTCTGCCTTCTTGTGGCTGCCAGCTGCGTGCACAGTGACATGCAGAACAAGTACAATCTACAATGCCGGTTTCCTTAAAGAGACCGTGGGAAGTTGCTAGCGCCAAGCCCAGAGACTCATCAGATATAAAATCAGAAAGAATGTAAGGAAGAAAAAAACACCTTATTTGGACTTCACTCGCAGCACTGGCAGTGCTGGAAAATCTAGACAGAACTCTCCATCTGTGGGCTTGTTTCAAGTTCAAGTGCTGCCACTGACCTGCAATGATTTAACATCCCTCCAGGGAGTAGACAGAGTGCAGACACATATGGGTTAAACTTGCACAGAAAAATAAAGAAACAAAATCTGGAGCTTCCTACTTGAGCACTTTTAAGGTCAAGTGCTATGACTCTAGATGGCCTTATTAAGTGAACAGATTCAAGGGGAAAATAAATGTTTCTTTGGCTTATGGCTCTATATTGTAGATCATTCAAAATATTATAGGTTTCTCACTGATAAGAGTAGGTGTTACTTTATTTAATTAATATTAAATTCCATTGTCATATTTTTTAGCTAGTTAAATGTGTTGGTTTGCCATCATTTGTCATCATGTGAACTTACTAATAGAACCAAGTATCATCCGAATTGCTTTACCTAATTTCAAACCTCTCACAGACGAAGGATAGAGTCATAGCCTCATTTCTATACCAGGCCCTAAAGGAGAATACCTCAACTACTTAAAAACTTAACAAAAATGGACTGACATGCATTTCGTTACAGAAGCCTCTTTTTAAAAAAAAAAAAAAAAAAAGGCTTTCGTAAAGAATGTAAAACTCTCTAAAAACCATTGAACTGTACACTTCAAATGGGTTAATTTTATAAGAAAAATGTATCTCAATAAAGCTGTTAAAAAATCAGTCCATCAAGTCTGACGAAGTCTCTGCCGTTCTCCTGCTGCAGCTTCCTTAACCTCCCCTCTCACAGGTTCCTGTGCATTCCCTGATGTCCCCCACAAACCGCCTCCGTGCCCAGGCTCCAGCAAGGTCTTTTACAATCATGTGTACCTTATACATCACGTGTACCTTCAGTGAAGGCTTTTCTTCTCTGAGGAGCCTCGCTGAGTCTCTTGCTATTTAACAAACATGTTTGTACAACACCATTTTTCTCCTATCCTGCCCAGGTAATTAACATACATGTGCTCTTAAAGGGGTCTCCTGTAAGCACAACCATTAGAATCTCAGGCTAGAGTGCTATTGAGGGAGAGAAGAACTGGGAATCCTCTCATCCTCTAGGAAAGGACTTGCATTCAAGTATTATGCTGGATATGGGCTCACTCTATCCTTCTCCTCCTCTTCTTTTTCTATATTTACTTTACTAGTATGACCATTGGCCCTCAAGTGTGTTTCTCAGTTGAGCACATTCAGCTCTTCCCTCTACACAAAAACAGGAAGAACTCAAAGAATGGCTAATATTCAAACACATCACCCTTCTTGCCAAGTTTTCTCTGTCAGTTTTATAAACGGACTCATGATAGGCCTTTCTTTACCGCAAGTTTTATCAGGAAACAATAAAAACTGACACCGGTGCCTAGGCCATCATTCCATCATTCCTCTGTACCAAATGTTACCTATAAACGCTCTGAAATTTCATAAGCCTCCATTTGTCATCTCTTTCCCCAGAGTGCCTTCATCCATAAAGACTTTCAGACACTGAAGCTCACAACTACCCCCTCCCTCCTTCAGAGTCAGTTCATGCGGCAGCAGGACCACAAAGATGTGGTCTCTCCTGAAAGACAGTGCTCCACTGTCTCTTCTCCTTCAATATGGATATGTATTTAAAAAAGAGCATAAGTAGCCTGGCTGGTGTGGCTCAGTGGTTAAGTGTCGACCCATGCACCAAGAGGCCGCCAGTTCGATTCCCGCTAGTCTGGGCACATGCCCAGGTTGTGGGCCAAATCCCCAGTGGGGGGCATGCAGGAGGCAGCCAATCAATGTTCTCTCTCATCGATGTTTCTATCTCTCCCTCTCCCTTCCTCTCTCAAATCAATAAAGAAAAAAATATATTTTTAAAAAGAACATAAGTAATCCATGCATATTTTAGAAAAAAATAATAATGTAAATCAGTAAAAATAAATTAAAATTACTGATACTCTTACCATACATAAAAAATAACACCTTTTATCTTTTCATGTGTAGTATTCATATATATAATACATATATTAATTTTTCCCCTTCATATCACTTCATACATTTATTTAGTAAATATGCACTCAGTAACTGCTATGTTTTAGGTTCCATGCTGAGCACCAGGAATAAATGAGAATGATGTGGCTTGGCCTTGACAGCTCTTTCTAGTGGAAGACAAAGCAAAGCAACATCAAAACAGAAAGACAATGTAACAATGTATTATAGAAAATGCTATAAAGAAAGTAATCAAAGGGCTGAGATACAAAATTACATATGAAGCATTACTTTGTAATTTGGTAATCCTCCTGAAAGAGCAGCATTTAAACTGAAATTCAGGATGGGAAGAAATACATTTTTGAAAGACTGATATATGAAGCACTCCCAGACAGAGAGAGTAGCAAGTTCAAAGCTCCTGTGATGGTCAGTGTGATGTGTCAACTGGGCTAGACTACAGTGCCCAGTTATTTAAACAAACACTGATCTAGGAGTTGCTAGCATTCATAATTAGTTTACTTTAAGTAAAGGATATTATCCTTTATAATCTTTTCAATGATTTGAAAAGACTTAAGAGCTGAATTGAAGTTTTCTGGAAGAAGAAATCCTACCTGTGGACTGCAGCTTTAGCTGTCTGAGAGTTCCAGCCTGCCCTTCATGGCTACCAGTAAACAGTGAAGCAATGATCCTTGAGAGAATAGAACAAACTTGGAGAAATTAACCTTTGAAAGAAAGAAAGGACAAATCCCCCACTGTGATAAGAAGGAATAAGAGGAATGAGTGGAAATGTAGGTTGTTAGTGATAAAATGGAGAATTTTACATCTAATCACTTTTTTATTCATTTAAGGATAAAGGAACATTGTCATAAAGTATAGTGAGGAAGGACTAAAATACATTTGGGGTGAGAGAACATGAGAACTGTTTATCTTAAAGCGTGGGAAAGCAAGACTACTAGAGAAACATGGTGCGTGATACGGAGTGTCCCTGTGGGTTTCATGATCCAGGATTTCTAGCTCCTAGCAAAGAGCTGCTGAAATAAACAAACAAGACCTCAAATCTCTCCAAATCACTACACAAAAATAGGCAAAGCAACTAGGATAATTAAACAAAAACAAAATAACACAGACAACAACACAATAAAACTAGTGAAAAAAAATATTCACTTAAACCTTCAAAAATGAGTGGACACAAACCACCAGTGGCAATATGACCATATGGTAAGGGCCTCTGTGTGGGAGAAAGCAGGAGAGGCCAGGTGTCCGAGCTAGAGAAGGGTCAAGTAAATGGTTGTTTGCCAAGATAGAGTGGAAGATATAGAGGGCACATGAAAGGGAGGGGACTACCGGAGCACATGAATACATCATGCACACATTTTCACATCTATGAATTTTGGCCCACACTTACCATTTCTAATGACTACATAGAATTCAATTATGAATGTACAATGAATTCTTTAATCCCCTATCATTAGATAAATTGTTCTTATGGGGGGAAAAACTCACAGAATTGCATACAAATAACTAAATAAAACCATTCATGTGCAGTCATCTTTACAAATGTATTAAATTATTTCCTGAGAATTGCTAAAGTGAAATTACTAGGTTAAAGTGTATTCATTTAGCCCGGCCGGTGTGGCTCAGTGGTTGAGCCTTGACCCATGCACCTGGAGGTCGCTGCTTAGATTCCTGGTCAGGGCACATGCCTAGGTTGTGGGGTGTGCAGGAGGCAGCCAATCGATGTTCTCGCTCATCAATGTTTCTATCTCTCCCTCTCCCTTCCTCTCTCTCTAAAATCAATAAAGAAAAAAAATTTTTTTAATAAAAAAAATAAAGTGTATGCATTTATATAATGCATACATTTTTACATTGCTCCTAAAAATAAACTCTTCTACTAGTGGAGTCTGAAAATACAAAGTAATAAACACACTAAATCACTTGGGTTTATCCAATATTTTTATTGTCTATAATTATTTAATTTTTATTATTTTTCCATTTTAATAATAACTTATTCCTGAAAATTGAATTCATCAATAAGAAATTAGCTAACATAGTTGGCCCATATTTTTATCTCCTCTGAAATTGTGACTTTTTCTACTTTTCATCATTAGTATTGTACAGGTATGCCTTCTATTTTAATTGGTTTTTGTCAGATAATAACTTATGTTTTATCTTTTTTCCCCCCTAAAACTGTACTTCTGTTTGTTGATAGATTCTGGAGCTCTGTTTTCTACTTCATTAATTTCTGATTTTCTCTGTTTTAATCTCTTCTTCCTGTTTTATTACGCTTATTGGTGTTAACATAAAAAGTTTTCACAATCATTCCAAGTAATATGCAATTGTAGGTTTGGTTTCCTCTTTGATAAGTTAATAATAATAATAAATAGTAATAATAATATAGCATTGCTTTTTTAATTCCTTTACTGCTGATTTCTAGTTTAACATAAATTTAATCAAAGATTTTCAATTGGGGGATACTTAGAGTTTCCATGTAATTTAACATATGATCAATTTGTATAAATATCTCATAGGCATTATATAACTATTTTGAGGATAAACATTTATATATTTTTATTAAATTGATTTCAATTATTTTATTTTATTTCTTTGTTTCCCTATTTTATTTTGGTCCATTTAATGAAGGAAGAGAGAGACAGAAAGAAAGCAAATACAGTAAAAATGAACATTTGGGGCAACTGGGTGAGGATTTCTGGGAATTCTTTGTACTATACTTGTAGCTTTTGTGCCCATCTGAAATTAGGACAAAAATCTTTCTAAAAAGAAAACATGATACACTAACTCATGAATCAGAAAATCGTTCCATTGCGTGAATGTATTAGCAAATGTGGCAAATACAACTTTGAAGCAAGAAATGATTTCAGAACCACATTGTCTCTTTTCACAATAACTAAGCACACATGAAGATGTTTTCACCAACAGAAAAGGAGAGTCTAATAATTTCAAGGAAAAAAACTGCTTGTCATGATATTAAAATTTGAAGGAATTATAGTTAAGTGTTGTGGCAGAAATGTGGTCAGTGGGAAGAGACAGACTGCACGCACTCGGAGGATTAGAAGATGACTGTTTAATGTGCACCGGTGCTGGCCCAGCGGAGGCACCTCCAAAGGCTGAGCCCTGAGCCCGGTTCCAGCCGCCTTTTATACATGATAAGCTTCCGGTATTTGGGGACTTTCTAGATTCACTGTAGTTTAGGCGGTTGGCTGATATAAGAGGCAAGCAGGATTACAGAAGCCAGGGGCGGGGTCTCTGCACTACAGCTAAGGGGGTTGTCTGCACCCAGCTTGCCTCCTCATTCCTCGCTCTTGATTCTCAAGCTGCTCCCAGACTTAGAGAATGTTATTTTATATGGTAGCTTGGACGGGGGAGTTCCCTTTAGTGCTGCCTGAGGAAAAAGGGTGCGATCACTCTGACTGCTTCCTGCTAAATAGGGGCATTGAAGGGGCAGGGTTGCAGCTACTAGGGTTCTTTGCCATCCAGAGGTGAGTAATGGTAGTTAGGGGTCTTTATTTGAAGCGTCATCTGGAGCTTTATAGTTTAGAGAGACGTAAGTAAGGATACAGGGTCCAGTCCCAGGTTCAGTCTGGCAGGCTGTAGATTGATCAGCAGGTTTCACCGTCCTCTTAAGCGTTTTCAGAAAAGACCATTGAAATTTTAGAAGACAGGTTCCATAGTGTAACGGTTAGCACTCTGTACTCTGAAACTTTAGAAGACAAATGAGCTTAATCTTGTGATGCAATATGCCAAGGACCACTGCAAAATTCACTGTGAAAAAGGCTCTATCTCACCATTTATTATTCTGAGGCTGCAAGCACACCAATTCATGAACAAACAACTTTGACACATATCATATTGATCTCAATGAAGTTCAAAAGTTCTATGGTAAAAAAGATTGTCTATTATTCTTATAGGATAATTTTCCAGGTAAATTTGTTTTCTTCAGTCCAAACTTCAATGATCCCATTTTTCAAGAGCTTCAACTAGTCTAATCCACTAAGAAAAGCTCTCAGAAAGGAACATGTTTTATTATTTTCCTTCTCTATTTAATCTTTCCCATCAGCATACAAATACACTGTAATTTCTCTAATCTCCAATTCTCTTGGACCATTTCCCCAGCTAGCTTCGTTATTTTGCTCCTCTTTGCAGCAAAATACCTTGAAAGAGTTGTGTATACTTACTATTTTCAATTCCTCTTCTCTCTGCATTCTGAATTTAACCCCCACTGCCAAGAGTAACTTCTCAATTACCTCCTCATTGTTAAACTCAATGATCAGTTCTTAGTCTACATCTAATCTGGACCTCTCAACATTTGAATTTGTCAATCAATCACTTCTGCCTCCTAGATATACTTTCTTCACTTTGCTTTTAGAATAAAATATTCTCTTAGTTTTTCTCCTACTCCAACAATTGCTTCTTTTCAGTATCCTTAGCTGATTTCTTCTTATTTATGTAGAATTTTTAAATTTGGAGTACCTCAGAGCTCCATCTTGGTCCTTTTATCCAATTATCTTCCTTCACTTTCTTTTCCATTTTTCTGTGCCGATGATTACCAATCTTTTATATATCCAATGCCAGCCTTTCTTCTGAAATCCCAATTCATATTTCCAATTTCTTGCTTAACATTTCCACTTAGATGACAAATAGATATTTATTTTATTTTATTTTAATTGATATGAGAGAGAGAAATATCAATTGGTTGCCTCACATACATACCCCAAGCAGTATCGAACCTGCAACCTAGGTACTTGCCCTGACTAGGAATCGAACCCACAACCTTTTAGGTGCATGGGACAATGCTCCAACCAATTGAGCCACCAGGCCAGGGCAGATTTTAAAACTTAACATGTCCCAAGCTGAACTCTTATTCTTTCTCCTCAAAATTGCTCTATCCACAGTCTGCCCCATCTCAACTGATGTCAACTCTTTCCTCCCTTTTGTTCAAGACAAAACCCTTAAGCTCAGCTTTAACCTCTCTCGTTTTGCTTTCCAACCAGCAAAAAAAAATCTTACTGGCTTTACCTTTGAAATACATGTAGAATCTGATCAATTTGTACCACCTTCTTTCTACCTCCCTGCTCCATCGTCATCTTACCTGTGTTATTGCTGTGAAATTCTAACAGGTTTCACTACTTGCATGCATTTTCTCTGCTCTGGACCACGTCAGCTGAAGTCAGATATGTCACACCCTGTAGTAGTTTCCCAATTCCCTCAAGTAAAAGCCAAAATCCCTGTGACCTGGTTTTTCATTATCTCTGACTCAGAACTACCATAGTTACCACTTAGATATTCACCTTTAGAGAGCCAGTGGTTTAGTGAAAGGATTCTTTCATACATAGGGCCTTTTTGCACTTCTTACTTTTCCTAAGTTTTTCTCTGCTGCAAGGAGATGCGTCTCCGCCTTTCTTCTTAAGGTAGTTTTATTTATCTCCTACTCAAACAACCATACAGTGAAAGTTTCCCAACAGTCTTGCTACAGACCATTTACTAAGAAAAGGAAGACTTTTCAGATAAATTTGTAGCTGAAAAAAAAAATTGTTGCAATGAACATTATCAGAACATAAAGAAAACTGCCTAGGCGCATTAGTGGATAGGAAAAAAAAAGATTTATGTTTTTATAGTAAAAAATTTTCTTACAGTAAAATTCCAAAAGAAAATTATTACAAGGACTCAAACTCAAAGAGAGTTATTGAAAATAAAGCTTAGAATACTAGCGGTGGAAAGAAAGAGTTTATATGTTCCAAGTCACTAAATTTTAACTTGGATTTGTTCTTGTGGGGAAAACAGTGGGAAAAAAAGTAAAAAAAAAAAAAAAAAGGAGACAGAGAGAGAGAGAGGGAGAGAGGAACCTTACTCAGACGTCACGGTTCCATCACTTATCTGATAAGAAATGTTACCAATGTGGGGCACATTATTTCAGACTCTTAGTTTTTGTTTGTCAATATTTTACATCATACAAAAATTAACTTAAATGGATCAAAGAGCTATAAATAACAGCTAAAACTATAAAACTCTTAAAAGAAGATGGGGGAAGCTTCTTGATATTGGATTTAATAGTTATTTTTCTTGAATATTATAACAGAAAAGATCAATTGGGTTTTATTAAAATTTAAAAATTTTGCACAAAGGACACAAAATGGAAAGTCAACACACAAAATAGGGGAAACTATTTGCAAATCTTGTGTCTGACAAAGGATTAATATCCAGAACGTGTAAAGAACACCTAAAAACTCAACAACAACAAAAACAACCCAATTAAAAGATGGACAAAGGTCCTGAATAGACATTTGTCAAAAGAAGATATACAAATGGCCAGTAAGCACATGAAAAGATATTCAACATAACTGTTCATTAGGAAAATCAAAATTTCAGTGATTCCAACTTTACTATTAACTATTTTTTAAAAGGAGAAAGAAAAGTGTTTGACTAGGATACGAAAAATTGGAACACTTGTCCCTTGTGCATTGCTGATGGGAATGTAAAATGACCTAGCTGCTGTGGAATATGGTGGTTTCTCAAAAATATTTTTAAATCACCATAGGATCTAGCAATTCCACCTCTGGGCATATGCCCCAAAGAACTGAAAGTAGGGTCTCAATAAATATTTGCACACCCATGCTCATAGCAGCATTGTTCACAACAGCCAGAAGGTGGAAGCAACCCAAGTGTCCATCTACAGATGAATGAATAAAAAACATCTGGTACACATGCAATCTTTAAAAAGGAAGGAAATTTTGATACTGGCTACAGCATGGATGAACCTTGAGGGAGTATGCTAAGTGAAATAAGCCAGTCATAAAAGAACAAATGTGTGATCCCCCTTATATGTGGTACCTAGAGTAGTCAAATTAATAGACACAGAGAGTAGAATGGTGGTTGCCAGCACCTGGGGTAGGGGGGGTGGAGAATAAGGAGTTATTGTTTAATGGGTACTTTCAGTGTGGGAAGATGAAAAAGTTCTGGAGATGGATGGTGGTGATGGTTGCATAACACTGTCAATGTATTTAATGCCACTGTTCTGTTTTTGTTAGATCTTATGTTTTTCCATTAGGCACCCATTTATAACAGGGCCAGTTATATTAATTATCTTTTCTTATTTTCTGTATCAAATGCTCTGGCATATGGGCCCTCTCTGAGGAGAACCTGCCCTTCCCAGGGCTAACCAATTCCTAGAGATAACAAAGGGTTTGGTTGGGAGTATGTCTTCCATATATAAACTAACCGATCTTCTTCTATCTGGCCCAGACACTCCGGAAAACAATATTCCTCTGCCTCAATCATCCCAGGGCCAAGTACCACACAACTAGAGACAATTCCTTATATCCCAAAGCCTGTCAGAATTATTCCAACTAGCCAATACTAAACTGCATACCTTGTCCTGTGTTAAAAGAAAAATTAAAAAAAAAAAATGACACTTCTTAAAGCACCGTAAGTAAGACTTTATTCAAGACCATCACAATAGATATAGAGACCACTGCAATGGGATTTTATAGTGGGGAAAAGAGATTGTGCTTAACTCCCAATACAGCATGGGCAAGTGGGAATTTACAGCCAAAGAACAGGGGTGGGGGAGTCAGTGAATGAAAAATTACTAAGAGAAAACATCCAAGGTCAGGAGAGTTTGGGCTAAATCTACCTAATAGGATTCTTAAGATAGGCCAGGGTAATCATTCAGACATCACCTGAGGGATAGTGGAAAATGAAGAACCCAATTAACTATTGAGAGTGTTGAGATAAGGATGAGAGATCCGTGCTAAACTGACTTGGCAGGGTTCTTGCTAAACTAGGAGAAGGTTCAGGAGTCTGACTAAAGTTTGGTCAAGCAAAGAATCTATCTCACCTGCTTTGCCTTTTCTGCACAAACCCCAGTAAAGTCCATGGCCTAAGCTCTCTCCTCACTTCTGTCTTCTGCCTCCTGACCACACTGGTACTTTCCCCTGTAGCCCTGCATGGCACTTGGTGACTCCTTTTCTCGAAACCTGTGAGTACAGAAAACTTCTTCCTTCTAAGCCTTGCTCTAGTATTCTGTGGCCACACTGACTTTACCATACCATATCGAACATATACATTCTTTGAACAGCCACTAAACTCTGTATTTAAAAATTGTTAAAATGGTAAATTTTCATTATGTTTATTTTACTACAATAAAAAAAATGGCCCTGGCCGGTTTGGCTCAGCGGTTAGAGCGTCGGCCTGCGGTCTGGAGAGACCCGGGTTCGGTTCCCGCTAAGGGCATGTACCTCGGTTGCAGTTTGTCCCCGGCCCTGGTTGGTTGTGTGGGTGGCAGCCACTCGATGTGGCCCTTTCACGTCGATGTTTCTCTCTCTCTTCCTCTCTCTCCCTCCTACTCTATCTGAGAAAAAAAAAAAAAATTAAAAAAAAAATTAAAAAAAAAAATGTTTTAAAGGTCAGTAATAACCAACTGTCTTTTTAGCCTTTCATGAGGAATGGGTAAATTGTGGCAGGATAGTAAGAAGCTGGGAAAATTCCTGGGCAAATGCAATGGGGAAACTGAGGCAAGAAAATTAAACAAAGCCAAACAGTTTGGGCAGTTTGCAGCCAGCTTATAAATCAAAGACCTTATCTTCACCAACCAAGGACATTTGAGAACAAATGTTTTATACCTGTCCTCCCTAACCAGATAATACATAGCTTAAATCACCCTGGCCTGGGAAAATAGAGAACAAATATTCAATTAATGCCATTTGTGCCAGCTAAACCCAAGGAAAGACAAATAAGAAAAACCCCAAAAGCATTTGGATGGAATCACCTGAGGTGGGAATGTGGCAGAATAGATAGCTGCTAAGACAGGAGGAGGGGAAGGGGAAGAAAAAAGGGACGTTTATCTCACCCACTGAACAAAGAAGTCAGCAGTCTTGGCACTTGCCAAGATAAAAATTGCCAGATGTCTCCTAAATTCTGGCAAAGGCCACAACGTTGTAAAAGGGGGACTTTGAAATCTAGTCTATCCAACAGGGGAACCTTGAAACCTATAGGGGGAAATTGTATAAAACCCTGAACCCTACCAGGCGGGGTGCTCAGATTAGCTGAGTTGTCTGCCTTTGCTTTATGCCAAGTGTATTCTTAATAAATCCGCTTGCTTTGCTTCAACACTGCTTTCTGTCACTCATCTTAATTCTTTCTTGTGAGCATGACAAGAGCTGAGGAGGGGTGAGCTGAGCTTACCTTCGACTTGGCTGGCTCTCTGGTAGCAAAATAATTTTTTAAAGTGAATTGTAAACTATTAAGTAATGAATATGTTCTGTGAGTGTATCTCAGTTCCAGTTTACAGTTATTAGCAACCTACCAAGTTGATTTATCTCAACTAATTATATACTTTTAGGGTATATTATTTCAAATGAAGTGGCAGTTATATTTTAAATGTTTTATTTATGCTATTGTATCCCTGTTTTATGTGAGATTTCTAAGATATCAAAAACATATATAAAAAAATATATAAGTATATAAAATATATAAATATATAAAAGTATATATAAACATGTATATAAAATATATATAAAAGTATATATAACATGTATATATATAAAAATGTATATAAAATATATAAATATATAAAAGTATATATAAATATGTATTTAGATATATAAATATATAACTTATATTGCTCAAAGAACATGGGATTTAGTGAGACTTTAAAAATGTATAATTTCGGACTTCCGGTCAAGATGGCGGCGTAGGTAAACGCGATATCGCCCCCTCCCACAACCACATCAAAGTTATAACTAAACTACAGAACAACCATCATTCAAAACTGCCTGAAATCAAGCTGAATGGAAATCCTACAACCACGAAATTAAAGAAGAAGCCACATGAGACTGGTAGGAGGGGCAGAGGCTGACAAGCTGGTCCCACACCCACGTGTGGTGGATAAAAATCAGGAGGACACCTCGGCTGGGAAGGTCCTCCCTGAGGACTGTGGGGGTCCCCGTCCCATACCAGGTGCCCAGCTCAGGGTTCCAGTGCCAGGAAGAAAAGTCCCCATAACTTCTGGCTGGAAAAACCAGTGGGAACTGAGGCTGAGGGAGGCTGGAGCCCCCAGCAGCTCCTCTTAAAGGGCTCGCGTGCACTTACTCAGACTCCCACCCTCCAGATTCCAGCGTGTGGGAGGCAGCTTGAAAGGCACCAGAGTCATATGGGAAAGAACTGAGCTCTGTGGCATTGGAGCAAGGGCTGGTGAGGCAGCTTTCTCCTGGACAGACGTGCTATCAGAGGCTTTTGTTCCTTTGGTGAGCCCTTCCCTGGGCCAGCAGACTCCCCCATATCTGGGACTCCAGCAACCTGGCTCACACTGTTTGCCCCGCCCTGGTGATTCCCTGAGGCCCCGCCCCACCCAGCTTTCAGGCCCACCCAAGCTGTTGCCAGTTGCTTTACCATAGGACTGGCCTGTCTTGGATCCTGCTTCAGCTTTTCCTAAATTCTTTCAAACAAGCAGCATCTGGTCTCAGCTAGCCCCATACCTCTTGCTAAGTAATACATAGAAACAAACACAGGGAGGCAGCCAAAATGAGGAGACAAAGAAACAGGTCCCAAATGAAAGAACAGAACAAAACTCCAGGAAAAGAATTAAGCGAAATGGAGATAAGCAACCTAACAGATGCTGAGTTCAAAACACTGCTTATAAGGGTGCTCAGTGGACTTAGTGAGAACCTCAGTGAACTTAGTGAGGGCCTCAGGAGCATAAAAAAGGGCCAATCAGAAATGAAGGATGCACAATTAGAAATGAAGGAGGCGCTAACTGAAATAAAGAATAGTTCACACAGATTCAATAGTAGAGTAGGTAAAGCCAAGAAGCAAACCATCGATTTGGAATATAAGGAAGCAAAAAACACCCAATCAGAACAGCAAAAAGAAAAAAGAATCCAAAAAAATGAGGATAGTGTAAGGAGCCTCTGGGACAACTTTAAGCGTGCCAACATTTGCATCTTGGGGGTGCCAGAAGGAGAAGAGAGAGAACAAGAAATCGAAAACCTCTTTGAAACAATAGTGGCAGAAAATTTCCCTAACTTGGTGAAGGAAACAGACATACAAGTCCAGGAAGCACAGAGAGTGCCAAACAAGATGAACCCCAAGAGGCCCACACCAAGACACATCATCATCAAAATGCAAAAGGTTCAAGACAAAGAGAGAATCTTTTTTTTTTTTTTTTTTTTTTCATTTTTTGTTCAGACAGAGTAGGAGGGAGAGAGAGGAAGAGAGAGAGAGAGAAACATCGACGTGAAAGGGCCACATCGAGTGGCTGCCACCTGCACAACAAACCAGGGCCGGGGACAAACTGCAACCGAAGTACATGCCCTCAGCGGGAACCGAACCCAGGTCTCTCTGGACTGCAGGCCGACGCTCTAACCGCTGAGCCAAACCGGCCAGGGCCAAAGAGAGAATCTTAAAAGCAGCAAGAGAAAAGCAGTTAGTTACCTACAAGGGAGTTCCCATAAGACTGTCAGCTGATTTCTCAAAAGAAACTTTCCAGGCCAGAAAGGAGTGGCAAGAAATATTCAGAGTGATGAAAAGCAAGAACCTACAACCAAGATTACTCTATCCTGCAAAGCTGTCATTTAGAATCGATGGCCATATAAAGAGTTTCCCAGACAAGGAAAAGCTAAAGGAGTTCATCACCACGAAACCATTATTATATGAAATGTTGAAGGGTCTTCTTGAAGAAAAAGATAAAAAAATATGAACAAACAAAATGGCAATAAATACATATCTATCAACAATAGAATCTGCAAACAAAATAAATAAGCAGAACAGAAGCATTCTCATAGATACAGAGAACTTCTGTTGGTTACCAGATGGGTGGGATCTGGGGGGATGGATGAAAAAGGTGAAGGGATTAAGAAGTACAAATTGGTTGTTAGACTGACAAACCTCAAAGGGAAGGGGGGTTGGGGGGTGGGAAGAGATAAACCAAAGAACTTATATGTATATATGCATAATCAATGGACACAGACAACAGTGTGGGGAAAGGCAGGAGGGATTCAGGAACGGGGAGGAGGGGGGCAATGGGGGGGAAATGAGGAACATTTGTAATACATACAACAATAAAGATAAGTTTAAAAAAATAATAATAAAATAAAATATTTCAGCTTTGCCTTAGATACGTTAAGGGACCAACAGCGCCTCCCTAAGAAAAAAAAAATTATAATTTCACATAATTTATGTCTTCCAATTTCACATCTTTCTATTCTCAGCTAATTGTTTTTTCACATGAAGCAAATGGTTCTCCAGATGTTTCAGCTTCTATACTTCTCAAGTAAAATTCACAGACACATTCTGTTTTCCAGGACAAAGTTTATAATACCCATCTATAATATACCAAGGCAAAGACTGGCATGCATATTCACACTAATTTCAGTGGAAAATCTCCTTGGAAAAACTTCTAGTATCAGACACTAAACAAACAAGCAAAAAGGAATAGAACCCAATAGTTATTTCTTTTTACAATAAATGCCAATTAAAAAAGGGTTTGGCGCCCTGCCTGTGTGGCTCAGGTGGTTGATGTCAGCCCACACACCAAGAGGTCACCGGTGATATTCCTGGTCAGGGCACATGCCCAGGTTGTGGGCTCAATCCCTAGTAGGGAGCATGCAGGAGGCAGCTGATTGATGTTTCTCTTTCATCTATGTTCCCTATCTCTCTCCCCCACTCCTGTCCTCTCTCTCTAAAATCAATAAAAATATATTGGAAAAAAAAAAGAACTGGGAGACTCATGAAATATTAGTTTGTTTTATTTTTCAAACAGCCAATTGTTTACAAAAAAACACACAAGCCAAACACAATTAAAAGTGTTATACTCCATATCTTCAGTGAAACTTGAATTTTTAAATGACAAATATAAATTTTTTCCATATTCTAATTATTTATTAATGATTGTGAACCATCAGAAAACTCATTTCATATACTCTTACTTAACGAGTGCTTACCTATATAAGGTGTTGTGTTTTCTATAACTAAAATAAAATTTAATAAACAAAAATAGAGCTTTTGTTTCTAATTGACTCATGGACTGTTAATATAATCTAAGCTTTGTGCCTCAAAGATATCAATTATTATATTAATTTTTCTATTATTTTATTGGAGAACTTCAAAAGGTAAATAAACTCTTATTTGTGTGGTGGACCAATGGTGTTTAATGAAAAGAAGAAGAAGGAAAAAAAAAACAAAAAACATGGTGTTAACAATCTTTTGGCAAAAGAAACACTAAACTTTTTTCATATAAATTTGACCTTCTGAGTTATTTGAATGCAAATTTATTAATTTCAAAATACTTCACTAGTCTAGGAGGATATTTAACCTTTATTATCTTAGAGAAGGAAAAGCACAAAGCTAATAATGCACAGGCAAGCAACTGTCAGACTCTTGACAATATGGAAAAGACACAAACAAGGGGAGTGTCTGGAGGCAGAGATGCATCCAAGCTTAAAGTGCTAAAAATAAGCCAGTGACAACAAATGAGTAATTGCACCACATTTCCTTATATTCAGTTGCACTTGATACATGCTAAGTAAAAGCAGCAGCAAGCACCTTTCAAACTACCCTGAAGGTCAGGTTGGGTCTTGGCTACATTTTAGCAATTCTAAATACCAGGTAATAGGAACATTTCTCTTCCCTTATCATGGTTTGGGACTTGATCAAATACCTTTTCAAAAGATAATAGGAATCTTATTCATCACAATCATAATCATCAGATAAAATGAATTAAGAATCTTCTAACTTAACCTCAGTGCTTTCATGTTAATTTTACTGTAATAAAAGTGGTCAGAAGTCTCCACCCCCAGACTTCAGCCTTTCCATCCTAATTGTTTGTGAATCCAATAGGTAGTCTGTTGTTTATTTTTTATAATGGTATAAAAGGAACATCTCAAAAGCCTGAGTCACAAACTAGTGACTCAAATTTGCTGTTTTTTTTTTTTTTTCTGAGAAAAGGAGCTCAAATTACTTTGGAATGTAATTAGTATTTTTATACATTTCAGCTCTTCCTAGAAACAAATTCACCCAAGAATATGTAGTTTGCTGACTTAAAATTGACTAAGGAATTTGGAATATAATTTTTAAAAAATTAAATTCCATTAGAAAAATGTTTTCCAAGGAAAAGTTATTCAAGATCATTGTATCCTCAATGGCATGTTCAGTTTATACTATTCTCTGTTTGTATGTATCCCAGGAAAACAAGACACCTAACACGTAAAGCCCTTTCAAAGTTTCAGAGAAAGTAGAGGGAGTAGCAAAATAAATCAACGATAGGGAAGTGTACTAAAAAGTCCCAAATGCAAAGCAGAATGCTGGGCTTTTGGGGTGTTGTTTCTTAGTTTTTTGTGGGGGGATTTTTTGTTGTTTTTTTTCTTTTCCTTGAGACTTTCATCAAGTTAATTACATCCTCTGGACCTCAGCTTTCTCATTTGTAAAATAAAACCTCAGATACTTTCTAAGGTTTCTCCCAACTCTGAATTTCATACTTTTAAATTAGATAAACTTTGCAGCTCAGAAATTATATTAAAAGAATGAAAAGTTACTTCTGATTACACAATTATTAAAGCAACTTATAGCTCTAATTTTATGCCAAATATTATAATTTGTCTATGCATTCCCTATAACTTTATCTTCTGATTTTTGTACTTTCAAGTATCACATACATTCACATGGGGGGGGAAAAAAGCATGAAAATAAAAATTTTAACTGAAGAAAAAATTAAAATAATATCCTATTAAAATATAATTTCTAATAGTTTATCAAAATAGATAACTCTTCTAAATTGTCTTTTAATGACTCTTCTAATAATTGTCTTTCCATCTCCTTTGAAAACAAATACTTATATATGCATATACGTATATGTATATACTATAAATACACACACATTTAGTTTATATAAAGGTCCACATATATAAATAATATGTGTATAAAAGTCCATACACACACCTATTTATTTCATGTAAAGTGCCACATGGCACAAGAATTAAAGATTAAACCCAAGCCTGTCATAGAACTTGTACTGAAAGCTCTGGAGATATCTAGATATGTTACATAACCTTGACTGTGTCTCTATCAAAGTATATATCAAAGTGCTTCACAGCTTCTTCTAGTAATCTTCAAAATCTTTGACATCACAAACCAGGTTTTACTGGGGCCGATACCCAGGAGGAACCCAGTAAATGTTTGTGGAATGAATGATAAATAAATGCACCTGTGTAGTAGATATGCAGGCACCCTGTAGTATAAACATACAATTTACAAACATCAGGATGCCTACTGCTTTGCTCTGTTCTTCAGAATTATCCAATTGCCTTTTTAAAAGTAATATATCACCCTGGCCAGTTTGGCTCAGCAAGGTTAGAGCGAGGGCCCACAGACCAGAGTCTTGGGTTCGAGCCCAGTCAAGGGCATGTACCTCAGTTGCAGTTCATCCCCAGCCCTGGTCGGTGTCGTGTTGGAGGCAACCAGTCAATGTGTCCCTCTCACGTCAATGTTTCTTTCTGTGTCCCTCTCTATCTGAAGATAAATAGAAAAATATCCTTGGGTGAGGATTAAAAAATAATTTAAAAAATTTTTTAAATAAAAATATTATATCAATTCAATTGGTTTAACAAAGATTTATTGAGCACCTATTATGTGCCAGGTATAGGTCTAGGTACCAGGGATTCATCAGTAAATAAACACAATAAATCAGTGAAATATATGCTACATTAGAAGAAATACAGGGAAGTGTAAGAGAGACTGTGCCACTGAGGTTGACATTAGAGCGCATGAGGAAATCAGGTGTGCTGAGGGGGTACTGAAATTGTTTCTAAAATGTCGAGAGATGCCTCATTTAGAAGACAACATGCAAGCAAAGAGTGAAAGCAAAATCACTTGTGTTGAACTTCCTTAATATTATTTTTCATGATCTCTGATTTTCAGTGTTGTGATAGGAATTTTGAAATATCTTTGATAAATGTCTAAAGCTGCTTATGTGTTAAGTTCTATCTGTATACAATAGCTCATCTGAAAACTGACAGGTGTTAACCACCTAGGTATAAATTGTTTTAAAGCTTTCAGATAAATTAATTTTATGTTGTTTTTATTATTTTGAAAAATGAAAAGTTAAATATAATCACCATCCACTCAGTAATAGTGTTAATTACATTTATTGATTTTTTTAAGTCCTGATTTAAGCTTTTCTCTGAACTTGGAAGATTATATCTAAACATTTACATATGGCTGACCATCCCCTACATATGTACACAAGAAAAGCAATGTAATCACATACACAGTTTAGGTCAAACTGTCCTATTTAGCGAAGGAAAGGGGAAACCTAAATTATCTGAAGTGACTTCGATGGATAACAAGAAAATTTCTCAATTCTCATGTTCCTTAGAGCCATGAATAGAAGTCAGGTTTTAATGTATTTATCAATTTCTTTTGATTGGCAGTAGCTCCGTGAAATGTTGTATTGAGAAGCATTCCGAAGCTGCATCTTAAAGCACTGGGGGAAATGTCTGTGACTGTCGGCAGACTGCCGTGCGAGAAGGGGGAAGGGCCACCCTTGTGCCATACATTCATCAGCCTTCACCTACGCTATGGAGAGCAGCTTACATGCCGTATCAAATTCATGTTAAGCATAAGTCAAGGTTTTGTAAAATCAAAACCAAGGGCTTGTATACTTCTATGCTTGTAAAATCTGAACTGAGAATCAATGAGCAGAAATGGAAAGGTTCAGTCCTGGAGAAGACAGGTTGAAGCCTACTCTCTAAAGTCTATGCCATAAGTTGAAAACATGGCATATTTATAGCCAAGCATAATAGTAACGCATTCGAACCTGTGCAAATCAAGAAAGGTAGCTAAAAATAGGGATATACAAGAAACACTCATTAAATGAACCAAGTAGAATTCTGTCTGCAGGTGTCTCCCCGTCATAATGTCTCTTTGCATGTGGTTCTTGCACCTTTCTCCTTTCCCTGCCAAGTCAGGGAGGCTGTGCTCAGCATCAGGCACTAACTTACTAGAATTGCAAAATCTATTTTTTAACATATTATGACTCTCATTTCTATATCCCATTTCTTTGCTTCTTTAAACCTAGTTGTTGTTTTCTTAGAAGACAGCAAAAATATGTTGTTAAAGAGTGTATTTCTGTCATAATAATTCCTTTTTTTTCAACTGCAAGGTAGGGGAGCTCTAGAAAAAAGGTCTATGAACAGGAATAGAAGGCCAGTCAGGATGGGACTATGCCAGAGCCATAGCAATTACAGAAGCTAAAGCAAAACACACATAGCACAAAGAAAGGAAAAATGATTATAAGTGTCAAGTTATACTATGCAATGTATTTTGATATGCTTTTGGAGAGCAGAATCTTCTTTTTTCAACCTCAATACCCCTACAGAGGCTAAGAACTGGTAACTTCTCCTTGTCAAATCTAAACGCTCCTTTTTCAGAATCATCTTCCTGGATCTCCCCATCACATTCACTTCCCCCAGAAAACATGTTGTTTTGTTTGGTTTTGTTTTGTTTTTAATTAGATGTCTGGTTCTCCTGGCCTTGCCCTTCAGAGTGTTGCCCTTCAGAGTCTCTTTAAATTAACCTTCTTCTGCCCATTATGCTATTCAAGGCCCAACCAACTCTGGCCATTGCTTGGAACTTGAAAGAATTTCAGGCTTGTTAAAGGTCTTATTTGGTGTTTTTTCTTACCTGCTTTAACCTGTTCAAAGACAATAATCACAATTTCTTATTAGAAAATGCTCCCACAATTCTAGAAATAGAGATAGTACCTAGCTCATAACTTCATCATAATTGATAATGATGACTACACAGAGAAAAAGATCCTCATCACTATCACTACAGAAAATACAGCTACTTTCAGACCTCACTTGATTAAAAACTTATCCATTAATACTAGAGCTCAACATGTGAATTAAAGCTTTGCTCAATAATTTAAATAACTGTTAATAAATGAATGTCAGTTACTATGATGAGTTTGATAAACATTCTAGCTTATAATTTTTTTTAAAAATTGTTCATTTGTTTGTTTCAACCTGAAGCTAAATATAATCCCAACCTCTCTTCCATTGACAGAATTTTCATGTCTTTTTTATTTACCAAAAGCCAAATTGATTCCAAAGTCTAGTTATTTCTTCTACAATATAGAAAAAAAACAAAGCAATGTGAATAGCATCTTCCTCTTAAAACAAGCTAAGCACAGTTTCTAAAGACTTCTTTAAGAGTTGTAGCTCTATCTCCACTTACCTCTGTGTGCTGCTCTTAGTGATCATTTCCATGAATTCAAATTTTATTTCAACCTGACCCATGATTAATATAGACAGAAGACGGCCAGGCTGGAACAAGTAGACATGAAACTGTATCAAACTTGCCTATCAAACATGTCTATTGCTCCAATTATCTAATGCTACATAACAGTCCTAAAGTTTAGTGGTTTAATAAAAATTTATTATTATGCCTCAATTCTGAGAGCTTACTGGGCCTGGCTGGGTGGTTCTCTCTTGGGGTCTGTCATGCTTTATACAGTGACTATCAAACGGTGGCTGGGGCTGGAGTCATCTGTTGACTTAGTTGGGCTGGGTGTCCAGCATTTTATTAAAGTTGTACTTTATCTCTCAGGCTACAATAGAGTATAATTTAGTAGACTGAAATGATGATGTCATGCCTGAAAACATTTAATGCATTTCAAAATGTGATTTCTAAACTTTCTAGAAAGCAGAATAATACCTCAGTTCAGAGTTTCCGGCTTCAAGTCCAAGAAGGCAAACTGATGACACTCGTCTATCTCTCCTCCCTCATAAAATTCCACTGAATTGACTGAAAATTGATGGGGGAGAAAAGTAGAAAAGCACTGAAAAACCCAAAAGTTTACCACTGCAGACCAGAAATGTTGATAGTTCATTAACAGAAAGAAATTAAGGAAAGAGTCTGAGGAAGCACAGTCTAACACATCAGAAGCAAGTATAATAGAAAGAGAGGCAAAAGAATAGAAGAGAAAGTACATGGTATAGAGCTTGCAATACAGTAAGCAAATCAGTGAATGATATAACTATTATTGCTGCTGTTAGTGTATTAGATCATTGCTGTAGACTTTTGCACATATCATACCTATTTATCTAATTTCCTCTTAGATATCTCTACTTGGAGGACCCCAGATGTCTCAAATTCAATATACTCGAAAAACAAACCCATCATCTTTCCTCCCAAGACTTGCTTCTCCTCTTGTGATCCTGATCAGCCCAAGCTAAGAACCGTGTGTATCATCTTCGCCACTTCTCTATCCCTCAGGTACCACATTCGACCAAGTACTACCTCATAACGCTCTCTATATATGTTAGTACCTTTACCTTTCCATTCTTATGACTTAAGTTTAGGTCAATGTTATCTCACAGTAAGATTAAAAAGTATTCTCCACACTTGTTCCACAACAGTTCATTTTCTATTTCCTAATTTTTAAAAATTTCATATTTATTACTTTATATTTATTTTTTATTTCATAAGTAATACATGCATACATCTCATATTAAAATTAGAATAATGTAAACGATAGAACAATACTCTTCATTAAATTTCAAGTTTATGGAAGGCATTTCCAAAGCAAATAGCCACTGATAAATCAGAGGTTTTGTGTAATGGTGCATCCTTCTCTGGCTTCATCACACAAAACTACTTCCAGAAACTTAAAATGTGATACTTTCATTTGTAGCCCAGGCTGCTCTTGCCTGGGACACAGACATGAGTCCCAGTTTGCATTCAAGCTGCTTCTGCAGGCCAGCCTGCCTCCACCTCTACACTGATGTCCATCCACAACTTATAAAAATCAGCCTGAAATAAGCCTAAGTGTCCTATTTAGAAGAGTTATCATAAAGAGAAGAAAACAACAACAAAAAAGGAATTTTTAAGTAAAAACTCAAAAGACTAATAGTTGATTGAGAAAATGGTGGTACATTGGCTGAAATAGAGTAGTGGCTGGGAGGGGCAGGGGCAAGTGATGGACAGTTTCTATAGTAGAGATAACTTCAGGCTATGTAAGAGTTAAGGTGGTGGACTGAAAACTGAAGGACATCTAGAGAACAATATACTTTAATGAAACAAATGCCTAAAAGTACAACCTCTTACTGGTTTTGTCAAAACTGGCAGCAAGAATTTTGACTTTGGTAATCATTGAGAAATCTCCAAATCCAAGTCTGCATATCTCTTAAAATTTCAAAGTGTGTGTGGAAGGAAGTCTTTAATTCTGGATATTTTTAATGTCAAAAATATTTGTGGGGAATAATGAAACCCACATTCTGAAATGCTAATTATATGCCGATTTTGTTGTTTACAACAATAAACACACAAAGATATGTTGCTTATACTTGACAAACAATAAAAGATACACCACAGCTCTGATATTGCTGAGCATTTCCTCCTCAGTTAAGAACCAAGAGTAATCCCTAAGTAACATGACTGAGATGGGCCCATGCTGCTTCATTTGAAATCTCTCCCATGTGTACTATATTGCTATTGTCCCAAACCCATCTGGTCCTACACAGAAATGTCCACTCCTGCTCCAGGGGGGCTAATATTATTAAGCTTTAGTTTGCATAGTAGTCACTCCAAGTTCAGTTTCTGAATACTGTATCCATGCTTTAATGTACAGATTGGGGGACCACATGGCTCTGTGCTTCGTCCACATAATCTCCTCGGGTACAGGAAGTCTTCTGCTCTGTTGTCTGAATTTATTTCTAATTATTATCTGGTGGGTTTTAAACAACCTGCAAAAAAAGTCTTTCTCTTGGAGTTTAAATTGGAAACAGATCCCCAATCTTTACAGTGATACTCTTTTAAAAAAACACCATCAAGCTCATCATAAAAAGGGAGAGCTCAGGACATTGTCGATGCCAGCCCACTCTCCTCTACGAGAACAACAGCTAAGTAGGAAATACCAAATATAGAGTTAGTGAACACATGAAGAAGGTATGAACAGTTAATAGATGCACACACGTTTTTAACATGGTCATTGATGGGAGCATGAGGGAAATGGTCTCTAAGCCTGAGCCTAGGCATGTCAACTGGCCCACAATGTGACCTCAGTCCTGCAGGGTTGAACGAGTAGAAGCAGTCACGGAATCAGAGCGATGGCATCTCATAAACTTGGTTGGAGTCAGCATTAAAAACCAGCCTGATGGTGAACTTGTGGAGACTATCTAAACCCAATAAATGGACGTAAGGCTCAACAGCAGCCATGCCACATTTTTTTTCAATGAACTAATTCTGAACTGACAAACCAACTATTTTTGCTTGTGACACTTGCCTTTACAAGTCCTACTCTTAACTTTGGTCTGAGAAACTGCCTCCATGGGTGGTTTTCCTCATATATACCTATACCCAAGTAAATCCCCAATGCTTTACACTAATTATGAATTGTTCTCTGCATGTTAATCACTCTGCCTAAGAGTCTTTATTTTTCTTAGTAAAAAGCTCTAATCAGAGAACCCCTTCAATGTGGCTCTGTTTTACAGAGCTATAACATAGCATAAACAGATATTAATCTACAGCCTCTGACCACTTTCCCTTGCTAACCCATGTAGATCCCCAGGTATCCATTAACACTTGATTTTTATGGCCTTGATTGCTACAATATCATTTCCTTTGGTTTTCACTAAAACCACTTAGGTTTCTCAGTGTGTAAGAAAACAGTAGTTTTTGGAGTTATATTTGTTGCTGTTATAATTTATTACATAGCAGTTTTTATTGGATCAAATGAGATATTATATGTGATAGTATTTAGAGAACCGTAAAAGGACTACGCCGATGTACTACATTATTGCCATTTCAGTTAGGTTTAAGAATCCTACTATCAAGTATGGAGACATAAGAGAAAAGGTGAATGAGTGCCCAGTATTCTAGAATGCTATCATTCAGTTGAGAGTGCCTTTGCTCTATGACAACTGCTGCATTTGTTTCCATGGTTTTTGCCAATATGACCACAGTCACACCTCTAAGTGGAATTTCCATACTAAAGATATGAGCTGTCTATTGTCCTTCCTCCAACCCACAATTATGTAGCAGATGGTAAAAATGACTCAGAATAAATTTGTTGGATCAATTTTAAGGAGACAAAAACAGTCAACCAGACTGTTGACTACCTTGGCACTGAGCCTTGTGGAGGGTTGAGAGGAATTGTCACTGCATGAATATGCAAATAATGAAATTAAACTGTGCAAGGGTGGAGAGGATATTTTGAATCATTAAATGTCTCCTCCAAGCTTCTATCAATATCTTAATAGTGCCACCTGACTTCATTAGAGCAGAAGGGCTTCTGCATTCCAATTTTTCTTACTTTCTTAATAGCATTTTCCTTTAACAGATTGAGCAATGCCTATCAGCATAAACCAACAATTTTTGGAGCTCTAAAGAACCTCAGTTTATTTTATTCTATTCCATGTAGAAGATAAAATGAGGCTAAGAAAGACTGAAGAGATGAGGTGACTTGCTCACTTCACACAGAACCTTTCCATTCCAAAGGTCTTTCTAAATTCATCTTCTTTGCCTAAGTTGAATAATTTTTATTAAAAGTAATAAGTCATTTTTATTAGCAGAAATATAGCTAGCATTTAATTTCCAACCTTTATTTCTGGGCTCTATTTACCTTTGATGAAGATAATTAAGGAGTTTATAAAATATAGACAGCTAATGGTTAATTTTATTTTTTTTAATTATCAAGTGTGTCCAGATAACGCCAAGGTAACTATTAAGATTTCTGTATGTCTGAAAAATCCAGGAAAGAAAACAAAACTCTCAGTTCTTGAGTGAATAAGCCATAGGAATTTTCAGGAATCTACCTTCCCATATCCAAGAGCTGCTGGATCACAGCTGCCAGAAAAGCCTGGAAAGGATTACCGTCTTGATGCCTAAAGCCCAAAGCCATAAATGTAGAACTCATGTATATTACAGTTGGCTCTGAAAGGTACAGAGTAGGAGTCTAACAGTTATTCCTTATGGATGCTATATCTCCTTAAGAAAAGAAACAGGTCCTATATACTTTATTAGTTTCCCATTGCTACTGTAACAAACCACAAACATAGTGGCTTAAAGCAACACAGATTTATTTTATTACAGCTCTTCAGAGAGTAGTCCCAAATCAGTTTCACTGGGTTGAAAGTAAAGGGGTCAGTAGAGCTAGTTCCTTCTAGAGGGCCTAGAACAGCGGTTCTCAACCTGTGGGTCACGACCCCTTTGGGGGTCGAACGATCCTTTCATAGGGGTCACCTAAGACCATCAAAAAACACATATTTCCGATGGTCTTAGGAACCGAGACACCACTCCTCTATCCGTCTCCAGTCGGGTCCGCCCACATGCAGATACGCCCACATACAGATATGCCCACATACGAGTACCTGGCGTGATGACATCATCGCACCAACCCCATCACATACACCCCGTACAAATACAGGTGTATGTGACAGGGTTGGCGCCATAATGTACTTATGCGGACCAGTCACACATGTGTAGAGAGCAGCTACTGTGTAGAAAGCAGCTACTCTGTTAAAAGTAGCTACTGTGTTGAAAGCAGCAGTATTAGAGGTAAAACAACATTTCATGAATTATAATTACTGGGTAAATGTAAAATCATGTACTGTAAAATCATCAACTACTGCAAAAAAAAAATTATCTGTACCATGGGAACTTAATCTGGATGTTGATTGGTCTTTTTATATTCAGCTGTGGTTGATGTGAATACTGCCCCCTTGTGATAGTAACAGGTATGTAAAAAAACAACACAGAATGGTAAATCATAGGAAACTTTAATGAACTGTATTGACTAAACTATGCCATGTATCATCTTTTGTATTATTAAATCTATTGTTATATATTATTTTCATTAGCAAACCATCCCATGACAATGGATCATGTAGAAAAGATCGTTAAGAAAAGAAAATATAGTGAGGATTTTTTATAGTATGGTTTTACTTCAATAATTACAGCAGGAATTGAGAAACCGCAATGTGTTATTTGTTGTGAAGTTCTATCAGCTGAATCTATGGAGCCGAACAAACTAAAAAGCCATTTTGATAGCAAGCATCTGAGCTTTGCCGGCAATGATACCAACTATTTTAGAAGCAAAGCTGATGGACTCAAGAAAGCCAGACTTGACACTGGTGGCAAGTACCACAAACAAAATATAGCAGTCGTTGAAGCTTCATATTTGGTGGCACTCAGAATCACCAGAGCTGTGAAACTTCACACCATTGCTGAGGATTTACTCTTGCCAGCAGCCAAAAACATTGTTCGAGTTATGATCAAAGACGAATTTGTTACAAAATTGAGTGCAATTTCCTTATCTAACGACACTGTCCACAGAAGAATAGATGACATGTCTGCTGATATTCTTGATCAGGTAATTCGGGAAATTAAATCTGTTCCACTTCCAATATTTAGCATCCAGCTTGATGAATCTACAGATGTTGAAAACTGTTCACAGTTACTGGTTTATGCCAGGTATATTAATGATGGTGACTTTAAAGATGAGTTTCTTTTTTGCAAACCTCTTGAAACGACAACTACTGCACATGATGTATTTGACACAGTTGGTTCATTTCTGAAAGAGCATAAGATCTCTTGGGAAAGGTTTGTGGTGTTTGCTATGCTAGGATGTCAACCTGGATTTCAACGTTTGGTACTGAATGAGTCACCAAAAGTCGTCAGAACTCACTATATGATTCATTGGCAAATATTAGCAACAAAGACGCTGCCACAAGAGTTACAAGAAGTAATGAAAAGCGTCATAAGTTCTGTCAATTTTGTAAAGGCGAGCACTTTAAACAGTCGACTGTTTTCACAACTGTGCCACGAGTTGGATGCGCCGAACAATGCTCTGCTATTTCACACTGAAGTGAGATGGTTGTCAACAGGAAAAGTTTTAAAACGTGTTTTTGAGCTTCGTGATGAACTCAAAACTTTTTTTAATCAGAAAGCAAGACCGCAGTTCGAAGCACTTTTCAGCGATAAAAGTGAACTGCAGAAAATAGCTTACTTGGTTGACATCTTTGCCATCTTGAATGAGTTAAATTTATCACTGCAAGGACCAAATGCAACATGCCTTGATTTGTCTGAAAAGATCTGATCATTCCAAATGAAACTTCAGCTTTGGCAAAAAAAAATTGGTTGAAAATAAAATTTTCATGTTGCTTACCTTATCTGCTTTCTTTGAGGAACATGACCTGGAACCAAACAAAAGGATTATGATGATAATTTCTGTGAAAGAACACTTGCATATGCTTGCAGACGAAATTTCATCATACTTTCCAAATCTACCTGACACCCCATTTGCACTTGCCAGAAGCCCATTTACAGTCAAAGTTGAAGATGTTCCTGAGACAGCACAAGAAGAGTTCATTGAACTTATTAACAGCAATGCAGCGAGAATTGATTTCTCTACAATGCCAGTTACAAAATTCTGGATCAAGTGTTTTCAGTCATATCCTGTTGTGTCTGAGACTGTGTTGCGCCTTCTTCTTCCATTTCCAACAACATATCTTTGTGAAACAGGGCTTTCCAGCTTGTTGGTTATCAAGTCTAAATACAGAAGTAGACTTGTTGTGGAAGATGATCTTCATTGTGCTCTTGCAAAGACTGCCCCGAGAATTTCTGATCTGGTGAGAAAGAAGCAATCTCAACCTTCGCACTGATGTTGGCTTTTTACGCATACTGTCACAAAATGTAGCAATGTAGTTTACTGTTGTTATATTAAGACTGTTACCCATGCTACACCATGCTTCAAGACAAAATTTCATTTATTTGTAATTAGAAATAAATATTTCACAATATATAATTACATATTGTTTTGTGATTAATCACTATGCTTTAATTCTGGTCAATTTGTAACAATGAAAATACATCCTGCATATCAGATATTTACATTACGATTCATAACAGTAGCAAAATTACAGTTATGAAGTAGCAACAAAAATAATTTTATGGTTGGGGGTCCCTACAACATGAAGAACTGTATTAAAGGGTCGCGGCATTAGGAAGGTTGAGAACCACTGGTCTAGAAGATCTGTTTCCTTGTCTTTTCCCATTTCTACCAGACACCTACAATCCTTGGCTCATGTCCCCTTCCTCCATTTTCAAAGCCAGCAATGTAGCATAGTCTATCTTCTCTGACCTCGCTTCCATTCTTATATTTTGTTTCTCTCAATCTGATTCTCCTGCCTCCCTCTTGGGACCCTTTTTATTACATTGGGTCCATCCAGGTAATCCAGGATAATCTCTCCATCTCAAGGTCCTAATCACAACTGCAAAGTTCAAAGGTAACAGATACATGGTTCCAGGGGTTGGGTTATGAACATCTTTACATAACTGTTACTGGAGGGCCACACTTTCCAGTATCCCTGAAAAATCATGGTCTCAATTCTGGAAAATTGGAAGCTGTATTTTCTAAAAGAATGTATGGATCTTGACCCTGAAGTGATCCTGCCCTCTTTCACCATCTTCCCCAATTAAATCAAGCCAGGACAATATCTAGGAACTTGTATATCAGAGGACAACATAGATTTAGGAAGAATAATAATTAAAAATCCTCTAGAAGTGGGAAGAACAAAACCAGCAGTCAAAAAGGGGAGTCAAGTTGAGAAGCCAAATGGCTTTTCAAACCAAAGGGAATTGGTGGTGGCTTAATTAATCCAAAGAATTTCATGATAAGGAAACAACAGAATCACAGCATTGAGCCCAAACTTGGGTCAGATGTGCAGAGAAGTTGTATGTTCCTTATTTTGTTTAAAACTCTTTTTATAGCCCCAGCCAGTGTGGTTCAGTTGGTTGGGTGTGGTCCTGTGCACTGAAAGGCTCCTGGTTTGATTCCCAGTCAGGGCACCTCCTGGTTTTGGGCTTGGTCCCTGGTAGGGGACATGCAGGAGGCAGCCGATCCATGTTTCACTCTTACATTGAAGTTTCTCTCTCTCTCTATATATATATATATACTAATATAAAAATCTAAAAAAAAAAAAGCTCTTTCTATAATATAATTTAAAGCTGAAGCTGAGGCCACACTGGTCCTTTAAACAGTATCTCTATATGAAATGCTCAGTCTCTCATAGCCACTTTTGCCTTCAATTATTTCCTCAAACGATATGCAGACATATACAGGAAGCATGAGATAAGTGACCAAAATATTCCTCTGAAATTTGGGGTGAGAATTTTCCTGACCTTGTGCTGGCCTTAGGGCACATGATGGTAGGCACACCCTTCTATCCATGGTGACAATTTTTGCTAACAATCTTGGTTAGAATCAGCATGTGAGGGGCTGAGGGGATAACTCTCCTCCTGCCTTGTCATAGCCTGATAGTGCTCTCTGGCTAACCCATCCTGACCTTGCCTCCTCCTGCTGGGGGCCCCTCCACAAGTCTGCAACATTCTCTAGTCATTTCTTTGGCCTGACAGCCCCCCGTCCTCTGCCACTACCACGACATATCTGCCGGGGCTTCACTCATCATCCATGCTATGCAGGAACTGAGGAAAGCGTGTGAAAATTCAATGTGCAGGTCTTTCTCTCTGACCATATTGCATAACTCGGTTTACCTTTAATATGGCTATAACTCTGCCTTCACAGTGACTTCTGATGCGAGTCTCAGATTAGAAATACCTGCACTCACTACTCATCTCAGCTCATTGGCATGTATATGCACAAACACACACACAAACACACACACCAGTCTGGGCTGAAGGCAAGGAGAGGAAATTGGGAGATAGATATCTAAATGCTTCATTTTTCTATCTTCTTTTCTTTCTTTCTCTGCCATTCTCCAAGGATAGAAAAGGGCATAGTTTTGTTGGCTCCCTCTACATAATACCTTTTCTTCTCATGATACCAGCCAAGCCTAGGTACACAGGAATAATTTCTTATAAGTATTAGAGTCTTATATGATATAAGTTCTCCAGGTTCAGTATTAATGTTTCCATTGGGGATATATAAATTTAGAGAAAACTTTTTTAATATCCGATTTAACATGTCAGAAACTGATAATTCTTTGTAATATTCTTCTCATTCTTTTTGTAGCAAATCCTAATAGAAGAAAGCCTCAGTGAAATAGTATAAAAGTCTTACAATTGAAAAGCAGACGAGGAAAGTACATGAATCTTTTATTTCCTGTTTGAAAATTTATCAAGGTTCACATCACCAGTGAACTGCCACGTGGTATCCTCTACACCTGCTGTAATAGGATGCAAAGGGCAGTTCAGCTCTGGGATTCTTCCCTAAGACCTATAATTCCAGTCTATTCATGAGAAAAACAACAGACAGACCCAAAGTGAGGAGTACTGTTAAATACTCCATGAAAGTCTCAAGGTCATGAAAAAGAGACAGACAGACTGAGAAACTGTCACAGACCAGTGGAGACTTCACAACTAAATGTACTACAGTGGCCCGGATGGGATCCTGAAACCAAAAATAAAAGAAGGATATTAGTGGAAAAACTGGAGAAATCTGAGTAAAGTCTTGAGTTTAGTTAATAATATTGTACCAATATTGGGTTCTTATCTGAAAAATGTGGCATGGTAATGTGGAATGCTAACATTAGGAAAACTAAGAGAGGGGTATAGAAGAACTCAGAAGTATCTTTATAAACTTTTCTAAAAACTAAAATTATTCCAACATACAAAAGTTAGGCAAAAACAAAAAAGCATTGGGATGCCACTTCAGATTAGGTTCAAAAACATTTTGGTTCCCACCTCGCTCACCCCGACCCACAGAGCCCTCAGTCTGGGAGGCAAGCTGCCACAGTGTGAATGGCCTTCTGGAGAGGCCCATCTTTAAGGACCTGATATCTCCAGTCAACAGCAAGCAAGGGCCTAAGGCCTGCCAACAGTTACATAAATGAATTTGGAAGTGGACTTTCATCCAATTGAGCCTTGAGATGACTACAGTTTCAGCTGACTTCTTGATTTCAGCCTTGTGACAGACTAAGTCTGAGGCATCCAACTAAGCTACACATGAATTCCTGACCCATAGAAACTGTGAGAAAAAAATATCTATAGTTAAAAAAAAAAAAAAATTGAACTGTCAAATTTAAGGGCTAATCCACGGAAGGTGATGAATAAATTCCTCAGTTACAATAAAACAAGGGAGAATTGTCAGAATAATAGAGCAAGTGAGACCATAAATTCTGGCATTTCATGATGACGATCCAAACCTACCTTTCCATAGATATTAAAAACAGAAGCCTGGCCCTGGCTGGTTTGGCTCAGCTGTTAGAGCGTCGGCCTGCGGTCCGGAGAGACTCGGGTTCAGTTCCCGCTAGGGGCACGTACCTCGGTTGCAATTTGTCCCCGGCCCTGGTTGGTCATGCGGGAGGCAGCCACTCGATGTGTCCCTTTCACATCGATGTTTCTCTCTCTCTCTCTCTTCCTCTCTCTCCCTTCCACTCTATCTGAACAAAAAATGAAAAAATGTCCTCGGGTGAGGATAAAAACAAACAAACAAACAAACAAAAAGAACAGAAGCCTGTTTCACAATTATTACCCTAAAGGAATGATTACTTTAACAGGCATAAATGGATGGTTGGGAGAGCTAACTTATTTAATGCTAACTATATCTGTACACAGGTGCTGGCAATACAACCCTGTCATTGTGTTGGAAGTCCTGTTCACATATACAAGGACTTAGAAAAAGATCTCAGTTTATCAACTATTCTTTACAAACTTTTCCCAAAAAAATTCTAGATTTAGTCTAGCCATTTAATATTAAGCATGATCTTAGAGAGTTATAACAGAGGAAGTTGAAATCGAGTACAATTTCTTTATATAGCTTTTTACTTTTCAATGATTAAAATTGTGCCTGTATAAATACTGATGAGACCAGTTTGTTTTATAAAAGCTACAACCAAATCCATACTAAATTTGAAACTTCAGTGTTTCAGCAAGAAGTTCTACTTTATTCCTAATTATCAGCACCCAGAACAATTTAATCTACCCCAAGAGTTAGTTCCTGTTCTTGATGTTTAACAGATGTTCCCTTTTCCTTTAAAACTAACCTAAGTTCTAATTATGTAATCTGATTGCAAAGAGTAAGGACAAATTGAATTATTTAATGTAGAAAAAACTGAGTAATAGAATTAATAAGAAATGATATTAGAAAAGTTGTGATTCAAGTAAAAATTGAAATCAGGTATTCCTGACGTATCAGGAAAGCAATACAGTATTTTGGAAAATGACAGAAAAACTGAAGGTCCACCATCAAGAACACAATGGCTCAATGAGCAATTTTATAATGTGCATCAAAAATTAAGATGCACTAACCCATTGAACCAAGCAACTGAACTTCTAGAAATGAATGCCAAAGAAGCATACAGATCAGACAAATGTATATGTAGAATGATACATCCATCTCAGTAGTTGTACTAGCAAACATAACACTGAACATAACTGAATGTCATCGATGAGTCACTCACTGTACTATCTATACAATGGAAAGCACAGACTCAGAAGACTGGATATTTACATTTATTTGACCTTAGGTTATTGCCAGCTAATAATGGAGAAGGTGAGTTGTAGCACAGAGGTGTTTTGGATGGCTCTTTGTATCTCCTTTTGTTTTGTACCTTTTTCAGTCCCATGTTTGTAAGATCCACTGCCTGTTCTGGGAAGCCTTGCATATGTTTGTGAAATGTCACCGAATAGTTTGTATCCTTCATTATTTCGGGACCTCTCCTAATGAAGGGATGTGCGGAGCACCCACTTCCTGACTACCAGCCATGTTCTTCCTTATCCATTATCAGGAACTTTTTTCTTTTGCTTCCTGGGATCAAAACAACTCTTGGCAATTTCTCTGAGAGCACATTTTTCCAGTTTTTCATTCTCTGGATTTAATTCATAGTAGTTTATATACTATAATGCTTCAGAAACCAATTGGGACTTTGCTGACAGAGTTTAAAAAACTGATTGTACAACTTTATCCTGTCAATAGAATTCAGCCTCAACCTGCAAAGCAACGTCCAGAATCGTGCAAATATCAAGTCTTCACAACCACTTGGTCTCTGGCCTCACTACCAAGACAACTAAAAAGATCACCAATTAGTGGTAGATCTGAACGTAGATTTAGATAGCTTTCACAAAACCTGTAAAAGATCAGAGGCAGAAAAAAAGCGGGGAGAATGTCTCATGGTTATTTCTTTGATGAAAAAGGAAAGAAGTTTTCTCCTTCAGGCTTTTTACTTTCCATTACAAAAATAAAAATAAGAAAAAGAAAACTGAAAGAGACGTTCTCAATCAGCTGTTTCATAAAATACTTGTAGACATCCTCAAATGACTAAAACTCATTTAAATTCATTGAGTTTTTATTATCTACATTTTGTCTGTCAATAATATTATAAGGCTAGATCTCTCAATCTTTTCCCCTTTAAATATCTTGTAGTTTAGAGTGTGCAGAGAGTATTAAAAAAAATCAAAACTATGACAATATTTTACCTCAGTAATTTAATCAAGTCACTACCATATAATAAAGTTGTGAGTTCTTTCACTTTCTTATTTCCAATTTATTAGAAAGTCTGTGTTATTGTTTCTTATTTATTAAATATATTTCTTTGTTGTTCTATGACAACCTCTCCTTGATAGAGGCATCAACTATAATTGTGATGAAAATATATCCTAAAACTGAAGAGGCTAAAAGTATGGACCTTTTATTCGATTTTACTTCTTGCTTTTATTTTGAAATGGGGATATTAGAAGTATTTGTGGGAAAATGCTTCTTCATCCCAACTCTGCTGTTCCCACCAATGTGTCCTTGGGCAAGTCACCTACTATCTTTCAGCCTCAGTGTGTTCATCTTCCATAATCTGGACAGAAACATTATCTTGTATCTAGGTTGACTGTGCAACAGAAGTAAATCTTTATCAGTGCTATAAACTAAAATATAAATAAAATATATAGAAAGGTAAATGACTATAATGTATAAAAGCAATTATAAGATAATGATGCTAATAAAATATGACAGTATACTATATTTTGCAACCATTTTGTTTGGTATTATTATAACACCTATTAATGTGGTGACTCAGGAGATAACATGAGATTGTAATTTTTCTTTATGAACAGTATTTTTTTCTCTACAAATTTCTGAAATGACCAAATGTGCTTATAAAATAGATGTGCAACAGGAATACTGCAAATTAGAAGTAATTAAAAGTTGTGCTTTTCTTAACCACCTTATACAGTCACAGACAAGGTAATTTTGCATAAGACTACATATATACCTTTTTTTTTAGAAAATACTATCACACTCAAAATACTGCAAAAATATTTCAAAATGAGATATGTCTTTTGTTGGAAATCTACTACAATGAATGATTAAGCAAAGGAATGACCCTCTAAGAGAACATTAGAAGTCTCTCTACATCTAATGCATTATTTTCGTAAAGCAGTATCCCTGCCTCTCAGCATCTATTCAGAGAACTTTAGGCACAGGTTAGTGGTACAGGGTTTATTCCCCACATCTGCCTTTTCTGAATAAAAGAAAGAAGTCAAGAAAGAAGAGAACTGTGATAGCACATAACCCATGATATATTTTTAGTATTGTGATAATTCATTCATGTCCACCTTCTCCTTCCCCTTGAAATCCTTTTGATTGCTTTTCTTATAGTACCTAGTGTTAAATTCACCATATATGTAATGAGATAATTGATTTGTTTGTGTTTGCCCTTTCAGAAGTCCCAAGTTCATTTGTTATTTCTTGACTTATATTTTTCCCTGTTCTTTCAAGGCAGAATTTGGAAGTTCTTTGAAATGAAAGAATTCTTCTATCTTAAATGTTCATATTATGTTCCCCAAAGAGGGAGAGAAAGGGAACAGTGTAAGGTAGCACATCTGGGCAGAATTCTTCAAGACTGCAAGCAGGACTGTGGTCAACAGGTCTCCAGGATCTAGAGACTCACACTCCTCTCTGTGGAAGAACCCTTAGGGGGGAGCAGCAGAAATTCACAGGAGAAGGATGGGACCATTTAGAGATGCTGGATGCCAGAAATGAGTTTCCAGCATACAGAAAACATTGTCCCCACTTGGAGATCTTTGCTCAATCCTGGGAATGTGGGGAAGAAGTCACACACTGAGACTGACTTCCCCCTCATCCCTCAATGAGGTGAGATGAGTACTTGAATTTGTATTCTATTTAAAGAATAGAATAAAACAATTTCCCATACATCTGTGACTTACTAAAATATCATGTTAAATAATAATCTTCTCTTACACCATCTACTTGTTAGCCTTCTGTCCAATTTCTCTCATTTCCTTCTGCATCAGCTTCTCAAAGAACAGTCTTACTTACTGCCTCTCTTTATACATGCCCCAATAATTTACTTTTTATCTCCCTTAAAATCAGTTTTCTACCTCAATGCCAAATTGAAAAAGTTACTTATTATGTTCATCAATACTCTCCTACTTGCCCAAACCAGTGGCTCTTTCCCAGGTCTCCTAATCTTGTCCTTTAGTCCTCATCTTCTTTCTGGGATTTCTCTCCAGGACTCTCATTCCCCTCCTCTTCCTCTCCCTGCCCGTAACTGTTGCTAATCCCTAGGATCCTTAACCCTTTTCTTATGTGTACTCATTCCATATCTGAGCTCATTGGTTTCCATGACTACTTCAAACATTAGTTAAGTGTTGGTCATGTTTGTGTATGGGAACATATAAAATCTTCCTGTTGCCTCAGCATCAAATCATAAGTTTATTACTGCCAAGAAGATATCTCCAACATAATACTCTTCTGTCTTGTCAAAACGTGCATGCTCCAAATTGAACACATCTTCTTTTTTTGGAGTGGCTTCTCCCCTCTCTTTCTATTTCCATTCAGTTAATTGGGAAGGACCATCTCATGGATGTCATATGGAGGGCAAGGCACAAGGCAAATGGAGACTGGAGTGAGTCACTAAGGTCGGCTTGCTGCAGGTCATCTGAGAACTATATTCTGGTTTTCTACTTTTATACCTCCACCGTCAGTGAGAACTTGTAAGATCCCCAATTCTCTATCTTTCTTCAACTTCCAGCTAGAAGTCAATGCCCAGGGTGACTTCAGGAGCTACTTTCTTATGTAATCATTACATTGTTAGATGGCAAAGACTGTCAACTTAGGTCCCTGAGTAACTGTGGAGATCCTCTCTTACCGCATTTTTATTGTGCTAAACCCACTGAAAGTTTAGGATTTATCTATGACAAAATATAGGTAATCCTAACAAATATAGGTAATAGAAAAATAAATGCTTAACTCAATGAAAAAACTTATAAGATCACACAGCTAATCAAATCAGAACTTGGATTTGTAAACAAGTCCCACTGATTCCAAACCCATTTTCCTTCCACTCAGCTATGGCTCATCTGACTTGTCAGTTTACATAACAGATGCTCACATTGCCACCTACATATCTTTCATCCAAGTATATGATTCCTTTAATCAGAAAATATAGCAGCTCTCCTCCCATTTTATGATGTTCTAGCACCTACTAAAAGCCATCAAGCAAAAAAAAAACAGGTAAAAAAAAATAATTAAAACAATTGATATTAAAGAAACATGAGCAATGAAATATACTACCTACTTGAGCTTAATTTTCAAGTGTGAATGACCTACATTAGAATTATTGGAGATGCTTATTTAAAACGGACTTCTGGGCATCATCCTAAAGTCACTGCTTCAGAATCTGTATTTTGTTTATTTATGCTTTTAAATCCACATCCCAGGCTATTCTGATATATACCACAGTATGAGAACCAAAATTCTAAGTATCCTAAATTCCATCCCCTTATCTAAAGTGCATGTGCCTGGTTGAACCTTATAAATCTAGGCATCCACAGAAAATTTTCATTGTTACCCTTTACATTTTTGTCTTTGCAAAATTTGAAATTTAATGAAACTTCTAACATAATGAATTATAAACAAAGTGCGTTGTGCACCAGAACACAGGAACCTAGTTTCTGAAATAGCACATTTGTTGTTCTTTTACTTTATTATTAGCTATTATGCATTGGTTAATAACTATTAATCATGTGAAATATACATATCCATATGGAGAAACTTGCTTCAAATGAAGTTAGGAAGACTGTTTTCTTCTAGAATTCAATCATTCATTTAGCAATATATTTTTAAATGACAAATATTTGGCATGCTAATTCAGATTTGGGGGTTCTTTTTGTGTCTGTTTCCTGTGAAGATAACCCAGCTAAAACACAACATGAGCAAACATATAAACATGACTAACATTTTTTTGTCATTATTTATATAATGAATTTAAAGCCCAGGGTGTTCATTTGCCATATATGAGCTATACCTTAGATATATTTGTCTTCACTTTTCAACGTGCAAAGAAAACAAATGCCTTTTGCACGGCTGCTAAACCATATAGATAAAGCAAGCCCAGTCCAGCTGCCTTTCTGCTAGATTGACACAGACCATCTGGTTGGCATTTATCCCACAGAGAATGCCAGCACATAGCCTAAAAAATAAAACATTCACACAAATATATATATTTTTGTCCTGCAGAAATTAAAAATTTAGATAAGTGAAACTGACTAGTCCCTTACAAAAAGTGTTAATCTATGAAAATATTATATCCCCAAATCTATTTTTCTTCAAAATTTTTACTTAGATCTCATGCAAGCTCCTAATATATTATAGAAGACTATTAAGACTAGAACAAAAATAAATTTAATAGTATTTAAGAGTCATGATTCTAATGGATATTTAGAATGACTTTGCCTTGCTTTTTTTTCCAATTTATAATAATAATATAGATTTCTAAATCTGTAAAAGTCTAATACATTGCTTACATTTATATCTGTTAATTAAGCAAACAAAATTGTATAAGATTTTTGGGTTTTCTGAAAAAAAGCAATCATTTTTTCATAATTACTTCATTTAGATAGACTTGGCAAGATACAAACATGAATTATATTAGGATATCAACATTAGTGCTTGAAAGTAGTGTGTAATCCCTGCATATGTAGATCTTTGAGAGTTTGAGGTTGACCATAAAAATATTTGTATGGAATGTGTGATTTGACAGAAAATTGTTTATAACGAGAATCAGGAAATGTTGGTTGTGTGTGGTCACACAACTAGTTAGCAAAGACTGGAAGTATTCTATTTTATTATAAATTTTTAAATTTTCATCCAAGGATGTTTATTTATTTTAGAGAAAGGAAGGGAGAGGGAGGCAACGAGGGAGAGGGAGGGAGAGAAACATCGCTGTGAGAAAGAAATGTCAATCGGTTGCCTCCTGTATGCACCCCAACTGAGGATAGAACCCACAACCTCTTGGTGTACGGGATGATACTCCAACCAACTGAGCCACCCGGCCAAGGCAGGACAGGAAGTATTTTGAACTCTGTGGACCTGATTTTTGCCATCTGTAAAACAAGGATGTTGAACAAAACCTCTACATTTCCTTCAAACACTAATATTCTAAATTTAAAGATTTCTAGCTATAAGATCTCCAGAAATAGTATTTATTACATTATTTAGAACAATGCCTGGCATACAAGAATTCAAATTCTAGTTTGAATGTGAATCTATACATCTCTATCTCCATAAATATATATGTAGTTTTATTCTGAAATGTTCAACTGAAAGGAAAGATTAAAAGTTTAATCAAAGAGTCAAAGTTCTTCTCTTTTAACCATGCCTACACTCCGACCCTCAAGGGATTAAACACATGTTCAATACTAGAATTTATGGCCAAGTATACTGCAAAAGTCTTAGATTGGAACTGAGTATGTGAGGACTCACAGGGAATCTAAGTCATTTTTTTGGCTTGACAACTAACTGTCTCACCCACGAAAATAACTGAACTGTCATATTGTATGATGAAATACACAGATTCTTCAATTATTGGTGGTTTTTTTTTCCTAGAAAAACACTCATTTTTTTAAGAAGTGGTAGATTGCCAAAAATGGCATCCAAAAGGCTCTTGAAAATATTGCCCTCAAACAAACTCTGCTTTTCTGAGCTCGGCCAGTACCTGCTAAACCGAACTGTTTATAAAGCCCTCACCCTTTGACTGTGTGCATTCATAATACTTTATCTAAACCAGGACCCATAAAATTCTTTAATACAGATCAGAGCTGGGCAAATGATTTAGTGGAACTAATTATAACCCACTTCCCCAGGCTATAGCACTCAGTCAGCCATGGAATCATACATTATTGTTTTCTGTGATCTGTTCTACCCAAAGATTTTTGGGGCTCTAACCCAAACTCATCAGGTATCCTGATGAGAAGTTATTTTCTTTCCTGAGTGTCTTCGCTACTTTCCTTCCTCGATAAAAAATATTAAGAAGGTCAATAATGTATTTATTAAAGGTAGAAGAAAAGAATGAAACCCTCCAGGGAGAAACAATGACCTAATTTATGCTCAATCTTCTGTCATCTTTGGTTGCAACAACTCAGTGACAGTCCCTGATGAGTTCTACAAGGTGTAAAGAGGTCATGTGGCAGAGCACTCTAACTCTACAATACTCACACCTGGGTTTAAAATCCCAACCTAATCATTTATGTACTGTGTGCCATGAATCAGAAACTTACTCATCTTAACCAACTGCAATTCATTGACTCTGTCTAATGCATGGTAGGTATTTAATAAAAATATTATCATTATAGGATTCAATTTGTTCTTTCACTGGGTATAAATCTTAGATGGTATGCTCCAATGTTTTAAAAATATTCATTTCTAGCTTCTCACTCAACTAAATTAAACTTGAACCCTAGCCCCTGCCCAACCAGAACAGCAGGACATTCAATCTCACAGTTATTATTGCCCTGCACTCCTACAGGATCACACCAAAATCCCTTTAGGGTCACACCAAAATTATGCAGTTCTGGAAGAAAAGGGGGAAAGATCTTTAATCAACATTGTATCACAGTCTTCGCTGACATACTCATTTTCTAAGCTTTTCACAGTTCCTTGAAGTAAGCAGTTCTCAGCTTTTCTTTTATGTGCAGAGAATACAGGAATCTGTTCAGTTTGGGAACGATGCCCAGTCTCCTCCCCAGGACAGCCATACCGATACTGTTTTTACAGGTCCTCCACCTTCCCAGGCACTGTCATGACGGTGCCCAGGTCCTGCGGGACGCCGAAATGTGGCTGCAGGCCCGCTCACTCCCATTGAACCCTACGCTTTCTCCCTTCATTTAAAGATGCTGCAATCCCCCACCCTCCTTTCCAGGACCCCCAGTATCATCTTTACAATGAAGTTGCACTTTTACAGACAATCAGGAGCATTCCTGCCTCTCCACTAACTAGCTCCTACCCTGAAAGTGTTCCTGATACACTTATAAAGAGCCTGGTTGCACATGAAGGGAAGGGAAGGAAAAACCAACAAATAAGTCACTCAATTATTTTTTTAATCCTGTTGTAATAGTCTTTGATCTCCTTGAAATCAAGGAAATGTTTTTGTTTTGTTAGTATTTGTATTTCTGGCATGCTGTGCTGAGTAAATGACTAATAACTTCATCAGCGAGCAAACAAACGAATGTGCGATGGCAAGGCGCTATTCTGAGATTCTAAACAGAGTAGTTGTTTTTGCTGAAAAATATTAATGTCAGTGGTTCTCAATCCATTGGATTTGAGGCACTTGTGGCCTCAGGGGGAACTCTGGACAGTCTGAAAAAAAGAAACCAACCAAAGTACTAAAGAATTTCTCAAACTCACAGCAGGCCCATGAAAACAAGGTGTCTTATTTTCAAGAAGTCAAGATATGAAAGGATTTGCTATGAATTCCAAAATCTCTTGGTTTAGAACATCAGACCTGCAGGTATACCGCAGTAGTCCACAAACTTTTCCTGTAAAGTGGCGGATGAGATCCTATGACCCACAAAGCCTAAAATATTTCTATCAGAACTGCTCAACTCTGCCACTGCAGCACAAAATCAGTCATAAATAAAACAAATTATAAGTATGGCCCTGTTCCAATGAAGCTTTACAAAAACAGGCAGAAGGCCAGATTTGGCCCACAGACTGCAGTGAGCCTAACCCCTGGTCTAGAGCACAGAGTTTGTAAATGCTGACCACAGAATAAAGAAGTAGGACATAATATAAAGAAAGAGTTCCACCTCAAAGGCTATAAATATAATCCCTTCCTGGACTGTGGAAGTGCCTAGAGAGAAAGGGAAAACAAAGAGTAAAAGAAATTCACTTTAAAAATAAATATTTTAAAATTATTGCAAAATTAAGAGGTGAGTGTACTGAAAGGAGTCTTTGAAAATCTGAGAAGAGCTCTGGACAGTTTTTCTCAGTGGTTAGAGTGTCGGCCCATGGACCAAAGGGTTGCGGGTTCAATCCCTGGCCCCCGTCAGGGTCATTTGGGAGGCAACCAATCAATGTGTCTCACTCACACTGATGTTCTCTCTCTCTCTCTCCCTCCCTCCCTCCCTCCCTTCCACTCTACCTAAAAGATCAATGGAAAAAGGCCCAGTCAGTGTGGCTCAGTGGTTGAGTGTTGACCCATGTACCCCCATGCACCAAGAGGTCGCTGGTTCGATTCCCAGTCAGGGCACATGCCCAGGTTGTGGGCCCGATCCCCAGTGGGGGACATGCAGGAGGTGGCCAATTGATGTTCTCTCTCACCGATGTTTCTATCTATCTCTCCCTCTCCCTTCCTCCCGCTCTAAAAATCAATAAAAAAAAAAAATGGAAAAACATCCTCGGATAAGAATTAACAACAACAACAACAAAATCTAAGAAGATCCAGGGAAACTCTAAGAGGAGAGATGCTGCTGTACATCTAGGCCCCCTTGCACTCTAGGTCCCCCGTCATGGGGCTGCAGTGGGGTACCAGCAGCAGTAGCAACCCCGCTCCCTGTAAGCCTGTCAAGGAGTTGCTGTGATGCAAGTTGAAAGGGTGCCATAGCAGACAACTTAGGGTGTCCAGGCTAAAGCTGGGAATGGATAGAGAACATGGCTGAGCATCAGACAGAAGAGAAGCAGTTCCTGTGAGTGCTGAAGTCTTATCAGCAAGGAGACATTCCCAAGAGCCACCACCTCATACAACCAGTTCTGAGAGAACAAGCCACAAGCTGCCTTCCCAGGACAAAAGCCATGGGAACAGGGGTTAATATACAATGAGAAAGAGATGTCCATCAGCTTCAGTGCTGGCCCCTGAAGATCAGACACCTCTCCCCACTGCCCTGTGTATTCACAAATTACTTCTGCACCCAGAGGCCATCTTGCGGAGGAAAGGAACATTCTAGAGAAGACGACAGCCACGTGGGCATGGAAATTTGGAATTGATTGAGTAGAATCCTGAGGTGAATGAATAACTAAACAAACAAAATTGTATTTTCAATTGCAAGTTTGAGTGATTTACCTTGAGAGTAAAAATTGAAGCTTCTGAAACAAAGTTGTTTTCAGGTATAGAAATAATAAAATCAACACACATCTCATTTAGTGAAAGCGGCTCAGTTGGACCGCTCAGGTCTGCTCTCTCAGGATGCCCCTGGAGGCCAGCTCACAGTGTCCTTGCGAGCCCTCCAACGCAGCTACAACAATGCCAGCAAAGAGTTCTTTTAAGTTATCGAGCATTCAAGTGCTGCTTTATTGTGTGAATTACAAATTCATTCATGTAATCTGCCAACAGCTAGATGAGATGAATACTAGTATCATGCTCCTTTTATGGACATAATTGGAGGCATGGAAAAGTTAAAATGTTTGCCCAAGGTCACAGAGCTGGTGAGTAACAGCCAGGATTCCACCAACAGTTCATTATTACAATGCCGCCAGAAGAGATGCCAGCTCCTTCTTGGACAACCCAAAGGAGACCGCCCTCTGTTTCCTTTTTACTCCTGACAGTTCTCAGCAGAGCAGAGCTCTATACTGACTAGCATTCCTCCTGGAGGTTCCTGAATTCACATATTCACAGGAATTAGCAACTGTCATGAATTTTGCTTCAAAAGCCCCAAACAAAAATTTGTAAGTCAAACCATAGGATTAAAATGTTGATAGCTTTCAAGATGAATAAACTACAAAATTAATAATCACCACATTAAATTTCCATAAAACCTGCCTGGATACTTTAGAATCAATTGCATTAGGTATGGCTGATGACACAAGACTCAGGAAAGCAGGCAAAGCTCCCCCATCTGTCTCACCCACAGCCACTCAAGGCAAAAGGCAGGCTATGCACACATGGAGACAAGTGTGAGCACACCCTGTTCTGCACATATAGTCAGCTCCTTAGAGTCACACCACCCCTTCCCTGTAGTGAAAGAAGAGTTAAGTGAGGTACAAAATACGGGCAATTAGAACTGATCTTGTCATTCAGGCCTGGTTAGTGTAACTCAGTCTATAAACTAGGTTCTTAACGTGCCTTAAAATTTCATATGGCCTTACCCATTCCCTCACCCAAGCAGCCTGGTCACTGCTGGTACTGTAAAGGACACCACCAGGGTCAGTATGCAGGTCTAGACCAATGTATAATGACTGGCTCTGTCCTAGAGCAGAGTTCAGTTTTTAAGGAACCAGGAAACACAAATTTCTAGGAGTCCTTGTAAGTTACTCTAAAAAAATGACAGAAACTTGATTAATGTTCATTTAATTCCAAAGAAAGATAACAAGCTTTAGTTTTTGATAAGTTTTATCATCTCACAGAATAAAAATGGTAACTGTACTTTTAAGTGTACTTATTTTCAAAGCCAAAATATCTTAAGGCCCAAGGACTCTAGGCCTATCAGAGAACAGATCATCTTAACTTCACAGATCTAAAATTATGCTTAAAAAAAAAACAAACAAAAAACAACAACAACAAAAAAAAAAAAACACTCTCATTCAGTATGTCTTTCTCCAGCAGAGAGAGGGACAAATTCCTAGAATCACGGTCTTCCAAAACTCAACAGGGAAGAGTCAGAAAACCTGAACAGACCGATAACTAAGGAAAAAGATGTAGTAATCAACTCCCAGCAGCCCAGTCAGTGTGGGTCAGTGGATTGAGCATTGTCCATGGACTGAGATGTCCTGGTTCAATTCCTGGTTGGGGCACATGCCCAGATTGTGGGCTCACTCTCCAGTAGGGCACATGCAGCAGGCAGTCAATCAATGTTTCTCTCTCATGTCAATGTTTCTATGTCTCTCTCTCTAAAAAAATCAATAAAAAACATTTTTAAAAATAATAATAAATAAACTCCCAGCAAACACAAGCCCTGGTCCAGACGGCTTCACGGGGGAGTTTTACCAAACATTCAAAGAAGAACTAACACCCATTCTCCTCAAACTATTCCAAAATCGTCAAGAGGAAGGAAGACTTCCAAGCTCTTTTTATGAGGCCAGCATAATCCTAATTCTGAAAACAGATGAAGACACTACAAAGAAAGAAATTAAAGGCCAACTTCCCTGATGAACATAGATGCCAAAATCCTTAACAAAATATTAACAAATTGGATCCAGCAATATAGTTAAAAAATGATATACCACGACCAAGTGGTATTTATCCTAGGGATGCAAGGCTGGTACAATAGTCTCAAATCAATAAACATGATACACCACATAAACAAAATGAATGAAAGATAAAAATAATATGATCATAGCAATAAATGCTGAAAAAGCATTTGACAAAATTCAGCACCCATTTTTTATAAAAACTCTCAGCAAAGTGGGAATAGAAGGATCATACCCCAACATAATAAAGGCCATATGTGACAAACCTACAGACAATATCATACTCAATGGGCAAAAACTAAAAGCATTTCCCTTAAGAACAGAAATAAGACAAGGATGTTTGCTTTTGCCACTCTTATTCAAGATAGTACTGGAAGTCTTAGCCACAGTAGTGAGACAAGAAGAAAAAATAAAAGACATCCAAATTGGAAGGAGGAAGTGAAACTGTCATTATTCACAGATGACATGATATTGTACGTAGAAAACCCTATAGACTCCACCAAAAAACTACTAGATTTAATAAATGAACTTGGCAAAGAAGCAGGATACAAAATCAACATGCAGAAATTGTTGGCATTTTTAAACACCAATAATGAACACACAGAAAGAGAAACTAAAAAAAAAAAAATCCCATTTACCATTGAAACAAAAAAATTGAGATACTTACGAATAAACTTAACCAAGGAAGTAAAAGACCTGTTCCCCAAATACTACAGGACATTGAAAAAGGAAGTAGAGGAAGATATAAAAAAGTGAAAGCATAAACCATGTTCATGGATTGGAAGAATCAACATCATTAAAATGTCCATATTACCCAAAGCAATCTATAGATTCAATGCAGTCCCTATTAAAATACCAACAGCATATTTCACAGATCTAGAACAAATACTCCAAAAAGTTTATATGGAACCAAAAAGGACCCTGAATAGTCACAGCAATCTTGAAAAGTTCGAGGGATTACAATTTTGGATATCAGGTTATACTACAAGCCATTGTAATCAAAACAGTCTGGTACTGGCACAAGAACAGGCATATGGATCAATGGAACCATACAGAGAACCCAGAAATTGACCCAAGATATTATGCACAATTAATATTTGACAAAGGTGACAAGAGCATACAATGGTGAAAATACAGTCTCTTCAATAAATGTAAAATTGGACAGCTACATCTAAAAAAATGCAACTAGCCCTGGCCGGTTTGGCTCAGTGGTTAGAGCGCCGGCCTGCGGTCCAGAGATACCAGGGTTCGGTTCCTACTAAGGGCATGTACCTCGGTTGCAGTTTGTCCCCGGCCCTGGTTGGTCATGCGGGTGGCAGCCACTCAATGTGTCCCTTTTACGTCGATGTTTCTCTCTCTCTCTCTTCCTCTCTCCCCCTACCACTGTATCTGAACAAAAAATGAAAAAATGTCCTCGGGTGAGGATAAAAAAAAAAAAAAATGCAACTAGACCACCAGCTTACACCATACACAAGAATAAACTCATAAGGGATAAAAGACTTAAATGTAACTCATGAATCCATAAAAATCCTACAAGAAAATGTAGGCAGCAAAATTTCAGACATCACATGTAGCAGAATTTTCACTGATACATTGCCTAGGGCAAGAGAAGCAAAGGAAAAATGAATAAATGGGACTCCATCAAACTAAAAAGACTCTGCACAGCAAAAGAAACCAGCATCAAAATGAAAAGGAAACACACTGTATGGGAGAACATATTTGCCAACGATACATCAGATAAGGGGTTAATTTCCAAAATATATAGAGTACTCATACAACTCAACAAAAGGAAGACAATCCAATTAAAAAAATGGCAGAGGACCTAAACAGACACCTCTCCAAATAGGACATACAAATGGCCAGGAGACATATGAAAAATGCTCAACATCATTCATTATCAGAGAGATGCAAATTAAAATGACTATGAGGTATCACCTCACACCTGCCAGAATGGCTGCCATCAACAAATCATCAAACAACAAATGCTGGTGAGGATGTGGAGAAAAGAGGACTCTAGTACACTGCTGGTGGGAATGCAGACTGGTGCAGTCACTATGGAAAACAATATGGTGTTTCCTCAAAAAGTTAAAAATGGAACTGCCATTTGACCTAGTGATTCCACTTCTAGGAATATATCCTAAAAAGCCTGAAACACCAATCAGAAAGAATATATGCACCCCTGTGTTCATAGGAGCTATTTACAATAGCTAAGATCTGGAAACAGCCCAAGTGTCCTTCAGTAGATGAGTGGATAAAAAAGTGGTAGTACATATACACAATGAAGTACTATGCAACTGTAAGAAAGATGTCTTACCCTGTGAGATAACATGGAGGGACCTGGAGAGTATTATGCTAAGCAAAATAAGCCAGTCAGAGAAGTATCACATGGTCTCACTTATTTGTGGAATATAATGAACAAAATAAGCTGATGAACAAAATCTATCCAGAGACATGGAAGTAGGGAACAGACTGACAAACCTCAGAGGGAAGGGGGGTGGGGAGGCAGGAAGAGATAAACCAAAGAACTTATATGCATAACCAATGGACACAGACAACAGTGTGGTGAAGGTTGGGGGTGGGATGGGAGCAGGGAGGAGGGTGTCAATGGGGGGAAAAGAAGGGACATCGGAAATGAAAACATAAATTAATAATAATTTTAAAAGAAAATATATAATTCTTTTTCTTTTTGAGGTTATCATTTCTAAAATAGTATAACTTTGCCAGCAGGGATAACTTACTGATCTACATGAAATATTTAGAATCCTTGCAACTGCAAGATGACATTTTGTCAAGATCAATAAGGTCCTTCATCTTTCTAAAGTATGCAACTGCATATTAGAATTTGCTTGGTGAACATTTTTCCAGTGAGTTAACTTGAGATACATTTTTCTGGATATTTAAAATGTTATCATAGCCCCAATTACTAGCTAGCATTCACACTTCATTTTATTTTTACACTTAGCGGCAGACCTCCTTAAACGTCATTATTAATCATCTCTAAGTGGTTGACACCTTTCCTCAACACCTTGTGAGAGGTCAGCTCTGTTACTATCATTCATACCTTCCCCAGAGCACAAAAGATATTCTTCTTGACACAGAAGACAAGATATCTCATATCACCCTTTGAGTCAGAATCTCACCTGCCTACAGCCTTAGCACTTATCACTTGACATACTATCAAAACTGGAAGATGTCTGCCTACCACAGTTGAACATATTTTCATTGCCTACCTGAACTGTGAATGGAATACAAAGGTACATTTCTTACTTTTAGCATCTTAAAAGACTTCATTACAGGTTGGTCTAGCAGGTCAGACTATGGACTGAATTAGTCCTACTTAGATTTGAACCTGATGTCAAAGTGAATCATAGTCTACGAGGTATGGTGTCAAGAAGATGGTGACATTCCACTTGTTTGTGGAGAAAGAAACAAATACAGGAGATGGGGGAGAAGTAGAAGGCAGGGAAGTAGGGAAAGAGGAAGAAAGGTTGAGGAAGGTGTTATTTCAAGATTGATATCCTGTCTAAAAGCTACATTCTTTTAACTTTTCTCATTAAAATGAAAATCTCTATGGTGGAAAGTAATAACACTTACTGTCATTTAGAAGTAACTATAAAGTTGCAGTTTTAAGACTTTGATTGCAGAAAGTTAATGGATGCCCACTGAGAAGCGCTAAGGAAGAAAAAGCAATCCGGAGACAATGGTGAAGAGAAATTCACTCATTTCACACTTGTGGTAGGACTAGTAAGCTAATTCTGTCTAGACCTGCAGATTCCCAGACAAATGGCAGTTTGTATAAAAAACATTAATACGGGATCGGAAGTATATTTGACCCTATGGCAGATTCCATTCAGTTCAGTCAGCATTGAGCTAAAACTTGAGACAAGGACATACTAAAACATAGGCACATTAAATAAGCATGATCAGTGCATGGACCAGATAAATCATTTCTTGCATATATGTACTACACTTAATAATAGATGTAACTACCTTAGCAATTAATACCAATTAAAATTAAATGCTACTGGATTTATAATGGTAGTACAGTATATAGAAGGAAGAAAATATATTGAAATCAACCTGGGTTTGAATTCCAGCTTCATCACTTACTGTGTGGCCTTGGGCAAGTTATAATCCTCTCTGTGCCTCAGGATTCTCATATGAAAAATGTGTATATTAGAGTTTGTATGAACAGTAAGTGGCTTAGGTTTTTCATACACTACATAATGCAACCAATATTTTCACCATATTATGTATCTTCTCAGTTAATGGATATTAAAAGGACTATTACTATGAAATGAGATTCTAATTATTTTTATAACATTAAAAATTCCTTGTTCATTAAAGGGTTGTAAACTACTAGTATAGAAAGGAACACTTAAGACACACACAGGAACAATTTATTGAAAATTGTTATACATATACAAGTAGTGCACATATGCACACATATTTTGAAGTTTGCACTTACTACATTTTTTACCCAGTCTTCTTTTTCAATGATCTTTTGCTAAACAACAAATCTTGGGCTGTTGATGACATGAACATAACTTTCTTTACTTTGAAAAAGAACCAAAGTTATATAACTGAGGCAAATGTAATTAATCATTATAATTCATAAGATATATTGTTTGAGTCTTTTGCTTCTGCAACTTCAAAAATATCCTCACCTTCTGCCTTGAAATTGTGTAAAGAGAATAATTTAAATTCTGCTCAAATCTTGAGTCTCCTCCCAAGATGCTTAAAATGACTTCATATAATGAAGTTAGAAAGAGGTAAAGGCAGATTCACCAAATAACAAGCAATTCTCACTTTTTAACTGCATTTTCTTTTTGTTTGTCTCTCACTGGAAGAAGGATGGAACTTGGGTTAAAACATATCTGACTTCATATGAGATTGTTGAGAAGGATTTGTAAGTGATAAAAGAGAGCAGCGTTAAGCTTTTATGTAACTGCAAAGGTTCTTATATGATCTTCATTCAGAGAAAAGAGAATCACAGTAAACTTGGAAAATGTGGAGCAGATGTCACTCGCTAAATTTCTGTCCTGAACAGGCAAGTGTCCTTGTTTAAACAAGGTACTTATTTGCCAGTGGGACATTGTAAATGTTATTCTAGATCACCTAGAGAACAAAATACTAAATGAGTATAATGACTAGTCATGAATATTCATGAAACCAGGAAATTATAAGCATAACCATAGCTTTTGGATTGTTTAGAACTGGGCTGATTAACATATGAAAACCATTCCTTCTTGAAAGAGAGTTCTTTCAATTTAAGAATTACTATCTGGCACTATTCCTCTTGCAGAAGATGTATAATACCTCATTTGACATTCAGTAGCATCAATTTGGTGAGGGCACAAGGTGGAAATGTAATTTTTACAAACCAGTTTACTAAAGTTAGAGACAGTGACCTAGAAAGTACAAAGGCTATTAAAAACAAGGGTGAAAAACATACTAATGGAACCATGTACAAGTCAAAGAATTTGGGTGGTAACACATTTTTCAAGAAAATAACCCACATTTTCACCTCTGAGCACTATTACTACAATTTTACTTATAAAACTTCAGTAATTGTACCAGTTTATAGTATTTTTATCTATTTCAAATTTGGGCTAAATTTTAAAACACTTTATAGTATATAAAAAGGAAAAATTCTTTAGGACAACCATTTATGTCACTGGTGTCCTAGAGTATACAGAGAGAATAGGAAATCATTCATTCAATAAGCCTTTATTTAATGTCTACTATAGGTAGGCATCACTATGATATGCTATATCGCCTACACAGTTAAAAGCAAAAATTATGAGTCAGAAAAGGATAAAATTAAGGCAGGCTGATGAGAGAAAGACTTTGGAGTAGGCAGGTCTTTGGCAGAAGGGAAAACAATTCCTCAAATGGTATCATGGAGAAAAACCTATGTTGAGGCATACAGTCATCTAGGAAAACCCTAGCAACCAATGACGTTCCATGACCAAATCCCTATAAAATGAAAATAAATCAGGGTATATGTTTTTACTAGATCAGTCTATCTAAAAAGTAAATTTATTCATATCCCCATCATACTTAAATTCCTTCAAGATAAAGTCCAAATGTTATTAGCCTCGCACATAATTATGTTCCTTCCTAGTCAGACTCCAGTTACCATCAATTTATGAGGATAAAGAACTATTCAGACACCACCATCTCTCCAACAACCAAGGCAAGAAGTTGACAAGAAAATAGGGACTTTCTCCCCATGTTCATTGCAGCATTATTTACAATAGCCACACTATAGAAACAACCCAAGTGCCCATCAATAGATGAGTGGATTTAAAAAAAAAAAAAAGCAGTGGTGCATACATAAATGGAATATTACTCAGCCATAAAAAAATAAACAAAATCTTACCATTTGTGACAGCATGGATGAACCTAGAGGATATTATGCTAAGTCACTCAGAGAAAGACAAATACCATATGATTTTACTCATATGTGGAATCTAAAGAACAATATAAAGGAACAAACACCACAGAAATAGACTGATAGATACAGAGGAACAGACAAGGTTGCCAGAGAGGAGAGGGATAGTCTGGGTGGAAAGGTGAAGGGATTGAGAAGTAAAGATTGGTCGTTACAAAATAGTCATGAGGATGTAAAGGATAGCATAGGGAATATAGTCGATAATATTGTAATAATGATGTATGGTGCTAGGTGGATACTGGAAACATTAGAAAGAACACTTTGTAAAGTATATGACTGTCTAGCCATTATGTTGTACACCTGAAACTAATACAAAGTCATATTGAATGTAAACTGTACTTGAAAAATTAAAATAAAAAATAAGTTACAAGTAAATAAGAACTTTGCAGCAAACCTGCATGAGTGAAGGTGTATCAGGAATTGATCGAATTTGGGGGAAATGTCTAATAAAAGAATAGGATTTACCTGAAACAAAGAAACACTGCCCTCAGGAACTAAATTTTAGTAGCTCTTTCTTAAAATAAAATTTTAAATGTAATGGGTTATCTGACATAAATGGGTTATCTGAAATAAATGGAACACCCTCACCTAGAAGCCAAAGCAAATGGCTACCTATAATGAGAAATATAAGATTTAAAAATCAATCCTTCTATATATATATTAGAAGCCTAAAAAAGCAAAGTCAGATCATTTAAAAGTTTAATAATAAATTAGGATTTTGCTTTTACTGGCATTAGTTGGCAACCTACCTGTCAGAAAAAGGGGTAATCTGTGCAGTGAATAACCATGATTGACACACAAAGCCATAAGAGAACAAAGAATCTCACAAAATAGAGGAGGCAATAAAATCACAGTGTCAGAGATCAAGGGATTAGTGGTGTAAGTGCAATACTATGACATATCTGTCCATTAAATACATACATTCACATTTTCTTAGCTTTCTCCCCACTTCTCTCCCCACTCCCTCTTAGTATCTATTCTTTCACTCTATATATTTGCTGAACCATTTCATTCTCTTCCTGTTATGCTGACATTCCAAGACTCCAGCTCAAACTTCCAAAACACATGTCCAAAGCTGAGCTCATCATTTCCTCTTCCTTCTGCATTCCCCATCCCAGAAAAATTATACCATTTGCTCAGTGGACCAAGACATAGACTTCAAACTTTATTCTTTCTCCTATCCAGATGAGCCAATAAATCACTCAGTCAATTCCACTTTAATATCTTTCAACACCGCCTCTCTCCAGCCTCAATGCCACTTCATTATCTGAAAACAGCTCATTAAGTGCCATCCCAATTCCAAGAAGGCCTTTCTCCAATCCACTTTTAATATTTCTACTAGATCAAGCCATCTAAAATGCAAAGAATTATCTTGATAAATTGTGATGGTTTCACAGGTGTGTGTGCATGTCAAAACTCATCAAGAGCGTATATTTTTAATGTGTGCATTGTACTGTAAAACACAGGGTTGGGATAAATAGGTTTACAGTTGTGAGTACCTGAAACAGAGTTTATTCGTATATTATTGTTTATTAAACTGTATTATTTTCCATACAAATAACTCTAAACCTATCTTTGCCCCACCCTGTATACTTCAATAAAGCTGTAACAACAACAAGAAAAAACTCATGTCTCTGCTATCTTCAAAATCCTTCAAGATCAAGTCCAAATTCATTACATGGCGTACAAAGTCCTTCATAGCAGACTTTTGTCAACCTCTCTACCCTCATGCCTTGCTGCTATCCTTATACTCTATCTGCACCAGCAATACAGAACCGCTTCTAATTCCTCAAGTGTGATGTTTCTCTCTCTCCTTTTTTTCCCTCTCTCCAAACATTTTTTTAGATGTTTTTTCTTCTGCCAGATCACATTTCCTCTCTCCTCAATGCTCTGCCCCACTAACTCCTTCTTTGGCAGGATGTGGTTTAGGCAGCTCCTTTGGAAAGATTTCTCTGTCCTACCCATGTGGTGAAGGGCTTCTCCTCTGTACTCCCATAGCTCCCTAGGCACCTTTTATCAATAAGCCATTGATTGCTTTTCTGTCTCCTCATAGTGCTAGTCATCCTAGAATCTTCAATTCCCAATATCTGCCTGACACATCGCAGATGCATATGGCTTGTTAAAGTAGACTGGGTTGTTGAAAACTGATTTATGGTATTAATTTGCACTAAGTAAAAGGAAAAAATTGTGACTCTCCATTAGAGCAATTATACTTGGTTCCTAAAAGGGATATAAACAAAAGGCCAAAGAAGAGACTGATGATGAGAGAAACAGTCCATAAATTATCCAGGGGACTCAGAAAAGGCTGATCCTGCTTCATTCGGTATAAAGGTCACAGCAGTTGTATTAACACATACGTACTCACACACAGACGTCTAACATCCTAGATGTTTTTATTTGCCTCTGTGATACAGGATGTGTGGGCATACTTAGAAGGCACATGTTACAGGCTGCCTTCAGGGCCATGTTTGCATGGATGAGACTGAGGAAGAACACTGTCAGACAAAGCACCAAACATATACCTTTACATATTCCTAAGCAAATTCTAACAGAGTGAATAAATGATTATTAAAATGGATGGACCCTGTTCTGATAAAATAGGGCATTTCTCATTGCATTTCCTGCAAAAGCAATGCTATATAGATGGAGATATCCCTTTGGCTGGTTCTTCTATAGATTTGTTGTGATGAATTTAGAGTGCTAGGCAATGGTAGAGCAAGGAAGGAAAGTACCTCAAAGACAGAGGGCTACAATGTTTAGTAAATTATGGATCTAGGGCTGCACTTACAGCCTTTCATGGCCAAACTTTTTATTTCTGTTTATTGATAGACTTTTCTTCTAAGAGACCCATCTCCAGTTCTACATTTAAAGAATCAGAGTAGCATTGGCCGGTTTGGCTCAGCAGTTAGAGCGTCAGCCTGCAGACCAAAGGGTCGGGGATTTGATTCCCAGGCAAGGGCATGTACCTGGGTTGCAGGTTTGATGCCCAGCCCCAGTCGAGGTCTTGCAGGAGGCAACCAATCAATGTGTGTGTGTGTGTGTGTGTGTGTGTGTGTGTGTGTGTGTGTCCCTCCCTCCCTTCCACTCTATCTAAAAATCAATGGAAAAATCTTCAGGAGAAGATTAACAAAAAAAAAGAAGAAGAAGAATCAGAGTAAAACCTCCCTTTCAGCTCTTCTATAATAAAAAGAAAAAAAGGGAGAAACTATTATTGTTTATATATAGTTTTGTGGTATGTCACTTTCTCTCAATAAGAAACACCTATGAAGAAACACCAAACTTCAGAGTAATTCTTAATAAAAGAAAATCAAGGTCATAATCAATTGGATAAATACTTATTAAATTTATTTCTAGGTATTTTATTCCTTTTGATGCAATGATAAATGGGATTATTTTATTAATTTCTCTGTCTTATACTTAGTGTATAGAAAGAAAAGATATTTGTATATTAATTTGTATTCTAATTGTTATTCTAACAAGTTTTTGATGGATTCCTTAGGATTTTTTATGTATAGTATAATGTCATCTGCAAATAGTGACAGTTTTACTTCTTCCTTTCCAATTTGGATCTCTTATTTATTTGCCTAACTGCTATTGCTAGGACTTCCAGCTATGTTGAATGAAAGTGGTGAGAGTGGATATTCTTGTCTTGTTCCTGATCTGATTGGAAAAGCTCTCACATTTTCACTTTGGGGTATGATATTAGCTATGGGTTGTCATATGTGGTCTTCATTATAAACTTAAAAGAAACTGGCCTTGAATCAGATAGACCACAGTAAAATATCTAATAGCATTTCACTGTAGCTTCTAAGATATCTTACAGCTATCATAACTTGTGCATGGTGGAAAGCCTTTAGTCTGTCATATATATGTTTATGTTATAGAATTTACATTGTCTTATAAGTTAGGAGATAAGAGAGTTCTGTAAATCTATTAAATGTCCACACTTCATTCCAACTCTAAAAAATGTATTGTAATTTCTTTAATACCTACAAACACATCTTTTTTTTCATGTTAGTGATACATCTTATACATGGAAATCCAAATAAGACAGCAGTAGATAAGAATATAGTAAATGTATTAAAGGCATGTAGAAAAAATTCTATTAAACTTATAGCTAAAACTTTTTGCATAGGGAAATTAGTAAGTTTTGTATTTAATTTTCCATGGATTTTATTTCAAATGTTATATAATCTTTAAATATGATGTTCAGTAAATACCATATTCATCTGCAAGATTTTCTACTTTAAAGACTGCAATATTTTCCTAGCTCCCTTGAAAGCCATGTCTATGCCAATTCATTAAAACCTCAACTGGGGGCCCAGCCGGTGTGGCTCAGTGGCTGAGCGTCGACCTATGCACCAGGAGATTGCTGGTTCCATTCCCAGTCAGGACACATGCCCAGGTTGGGGGCCAAATCCCCAGTGAGGGGCATGCAGGAGGCGGCCAATCGATGTTCTCTCTCATCAATGTTTCTATCTCTCCCTCTCCCACCCTCTCTCTCTAAAATTCAATAAAGAAAAAAAAATTATATTTAAAAAAAAAAACCTCAGCTGGGGATCTCCCTGCCCTTGAGTTCCCAAAAGAGAACCCCAAACAAGGAATTAGAAGATATCATATAAGCTGCTTCTATCCCTATCAATCCACGGAGCATTTAATATGGACCAAGCTATGTAGCATATGTTCAGAATACAAAAAAGAGTCCTTTGTGACCCTGCTATAAAGAGAAGAGTGTCCTGGAGTCAGGGGGATAAATAAATAAATGAGGATTAAATCAATGTACTTATTAAATGCAATGTTATAAGCTAAGCAACACAGAAATGAATAAGGCCCACAATTAGCATGGAAGCAGGAATAATAAAATCTACATGGAAGGGGTAGTGAGTTAGCAGAGATTGTATGATTGAACATTGTAGGATGCTTTGATTATGAGTAATGACAAAGAAAATCAGAGGAGAGCAAAGACATTGTTATATACAAGGTAACAACAAATATGGTATATCTGAAATCCTCCAAAAGTTCGTCTCTGCTGGATTTAGGATTTAGTGCAGGAAGTTTACTTGGATAAAGACTAGAGGGAGCTGAAAGAACAGGTAGTGTCAATTGTTTTAAATGCAGTTAAATCTGCTGGGAGAAGAGCAGGGTGAATAACACATATGAGAGCCTATTCCTCACCAGGCACCGAGTTAGTTCCGTTACACGCATGCCATCTTCTTTATCTTGTTACCTCATTTCAACCCCAATGGACAGATGAAAAGATTAGAGCTCAGAAAGATTAAACAACTTCCCCAAGGCCACATAGTCTAAAGATAGCAGAGTACTCCCTGTGCTCCACAGCATGGCCTGCACTTGGTTTTGCAATAAGGATTAGTTAGAGCAAAGTAAACCAGGATCGATACCGGATTTCCGAGCAACGGTTCTGAACCAGCAGCAGCCACCGCTGCACTTGAAAACATTCCAGAAATGTGAACTCTCATACCCATCACTGACCTACTGAATCAGAAACTAGAGGGGTGGGGGCCAACAATCTGTATTTGAACACATCTGGGTGATTCTGATGCACACTATAGTTTGGGAATATTAGAGAGAAAGCACGGGAAATTACAGAAAACCCCTGAAACAGATTTCAGTCCAGTTTTCAACTTTGCTATCATTATACTAAATAAACTTTAAGGGCATCACCAGTGGCATTGTGTCATAAGGGAAAACGAAGGATTTCCGCAGAAAGCTCCCCAAATTTGAATGTGCATATGCATCACTGAGGTTCCTGTCAAAAGCAGGCTACAGTGGACCAGGTCTAACAAGAGCCTTACACTCTGCACATCTAACAAGGTCCCCGGATGACACTAAGGCTGCACTTGGATTATCCAGACCAGAGGACACAGAATTGTGCTCTAGAGACACAAACTTCTCATTTTACAAGTCAAATGGAATGTTTCAGTGAACCACACTAGAAAATGCCAAACTCACCCAGAGAATTCGTGTTGAAAAAACACTAGGATTACCCTTAAAATACTCCCAAACAGATTTCTCTATTCTTTTTTTTTTTAATTTTTTTTTCTTTATTGATTTTAGAGAGAGAGGAAGGGAGAGGGAGAGAGAGAGAGAAACATCGATGAGAGGGAACATCGATTGGCCACCTCCTGCATGCCCCCCACTGGGGATTTGGCCCACAACCTGGGCATGTGTCCTGACTAGGAATGGAAACAGTGACCTCTTGGTGCGTGGGTTGATGCTCAACCACTGAGCCACATCAGCCAGGCTCTCTATTCCCCCGAAGCCCCAAGCCACATATTTCTGTATCTAAAAGCCTTTACCTTCTTACTCAAATCCTCTATCTGCAACTTAAGCTCAACCTCAACCTCCAGCTCAGTGGAAACAAAGAACATCTGACTCTAGTCTGCTTTAAATATGCCCCTTCTATCAAAATTAGCCCTGACCAGTTTGGCACAGCAGTTAGACCACCAGCCTGAGGACTGAAGGGTCTCAAGTTCAATTCCCAGTCAAGGGCATGTACCTGGGTTGCAGGTTTGATCCCCGGCCCTGGTAGGTATTGTTCGGGAGGCAGCCAATTGATGTGTCTCTCTCACATCGATCTTTCTTTCTCTCTCTCCCCCTCTCCCCCTTCTACTCTATCTAAAAATCAATGGGAACATATCCTCTGGTGAGGATTCACAAAAAAAGAAAAATTTAGCCTCAGTCACAATTAGCTCATGCTCTGCACCTTGACAGGATAAGTTAATTATTCTATTTGATTGCCCAAAAGAGTGACTGATGACTTACCATAATGTCTGACCACAAGCATCTCAGAATTTTGTGAGGTCTTTTAATGGTTTAATCACTGTTTCCTCAAAAATGCAAGGCAACCAAACAATTAAATAAGCAAACCAAACAAACAGCTGAGAGTTTTGAGACATAGAGGGGCTATATGACAAGCAGTCGTCACATTCATCACACAGGGCTCCACTGTGGTATTTATTACTTCGTTCACTGTCGCTTACAGCTCTAACTCACATCTAATGGCACCACTTTCCACTTTGCTTCAATATGCAACACAGCTTTCCACCAAAAAGGGATGGGCTGCAATAAAAACGCTATTTGTCACAAGGTGAGTGCCCTTGGGGTCTGGAGGCTCTCCCTGCAGACGTCTATGGCAGCTGCCAGTGGTTTCTGGTAAAGAAAACAGGATGAGACTTCCTCGGTGGACATGGGCAAGTTTCTTGGGACTTTTCATTTTTTCATGTTTTTATTTAGTATGCTTTGTCTACTAGGACTATAGATTTCAATAGATTTATTTCAATAGCTGTTTAGCAAAAAATTTAACAGGACTCTGGGTGAAGCAAAGATAGATGAAATATAGCCCTGCCCTTAAGAAAACTGTGAAGTGTGGAAGGCAGCAGAGAGTAATGATAACGAGACATACACCTGGGTTCAAATTCGATAATTTGTCTTTTAAACTATCTGGGCAGTTTCCTCATCTACTTAAAAATAAGGTGATGAGCCCGGCTGGTGTGATTCAGTGGTGGAGCGTCAACCCATGCACCAGGAGGTCACCAGTTCCATTCCCGGTCAGGACACATGCCAGATTGTGGGCCTGATCCCCAGTGCGGGGCATGCAGGAGGCGGCCAATTGATGTTCTCTCTCATCAATGTCTCTATCTCTCTCTCCTTCTCCCTTCCTCTCTCTCTAAAACCAATAAAGAAAAAAATTTTTTTAATTTAAAAAAATAAGGAGATGAGGCAAAGAAAATATTTTTTCATGGTGGAATATTAAAAATTAATTACATTTAGGAAATACCTAAAAGAAAATCTGGCATACCCTAACTTTTTTTTTTTTTTGGCATATCCTAACTTTGATCATTTTTAAAATGTAAATAAGACATGAAATATAGTTCATAAAAAAAGTACACAAAAAGCCCCCAAAATACAGTGTTCATTATTTTGCTAAAACTAAAAGAAATTACTCTGCCCATTCCAAATAGGATAGTGCAAATTTACTTTTAACCCATTATCTGGCCACATCCAATCTTTTATCTGAATGTGTATCTATGTTCTTAAAGGCTTACAAAATGCAAAGGCATCAAAAAAAGAGAAGGACAGGAATAAAGAGTCTGGTTTTCACTGCCTTCTGTCCTCTTTCTCCAGAGTCATCCAGCATGCCACCTTCTCCTAATCCTGAATCTAAGCAGATAGACTGAGATGCCCCTGCCTCTCGCCTCTTTAGGTCTGGAGAGTCTCAACTACTTGATTTTAAGGTTATAGAAAAATAACTTAAAACTCATTCCCTATTGCCAACTACTGATTCCTACTTGAGAACAAAAGAATGGTTCTCCTTCTGGGTCACTCCACTTCCTGAAATCTCTACAAATGTATCCACCCATCTGCAAACCTTTTCCTCTCTGACCCCAAGGACCCAATCCTGGAAGCAGGGGCCCCCGTGACCCACCCATTCTGTTCCCTCCATCACTTCCCTCTGCTTTTTTTCTCCCCTGAGTCCCCAGGGGAAATTTTCTAGTGATGGAGAGGGGGAAGTCTCTCCTTTCTCAACCCCTCTAATATTTTGGTTAAACTCTAAAATGCACTCCATTCCCCTGAGAGCTTAATATTCTAGAACCAAAGTCAGAAGAGCTCTTTGTGTGTACTTTCCCTTCTATCAGAAGGTAAGTCTTCGTTGACAATCTTGCTGCTTGAATGGGACACAGGAGAAAAAGGCAAATAGGAAGAGAGGGAATGAGTGAGTTAATTGTTCGAAATGCTATCAAGGAGCAGGTATGTGCACAAATTACCCTAATGCTAGGCAGCATGTTCTAAGTGTTGTAAGAAAAGGATGCAGAAGAAATTATTGGATTGTTAAGGGAGGAAATCCCCCTACATGGAGTGGAGGGTAGATCAGAAAAGGCTGTGAAGGATGTCACATTTAAGCTTCCAGGAGGGATTTGACAGACAAAAATGAGTTGGAGAACTTCCCAATAAGATTTAGGCAAACACTCAAAACAGGAAAATCTATTATGTTTATGTGGAAGGCAAGCAATTCAGTGGAAAACATAAAACGCCATCTTCGACTGCAAGAAGCTTCAACTTCAAAAAAGTCATCATAACCATATGAATATTCTAAACAGAAATAACCAGAAAGTATCCCCAATTTCTAGAAAACTGAAAACATTTTGTATACCATTCCTAAAAACAGACTTCTAGGGACCCTTGAATAAATCTGGCCATAAAGAAATCAAAATGGGTACATAAATACAATGAAATACTATGCAGCTGTAAGAAAGAAAGATCTCTTACCCTTTGAGATGACCTGGAGAGACCTGGAGCGTATTATGCTAAGCGAAATAAGCCAGTCAGAGAAAGACAAATACCACATGATCTCACTTATTTGTGGAATATAATGAACAAAATAAGCTGATGAACAAAATAGAACCAGAGACATAGAAGTAGGGATCAGACTGACAAATCTCAGAGGAGGGGTGGGGGGAGGGAAGAGATAAACCAAAGAACATATATGCATATATGCGTAACCAATGGACATAGACAACAATACTGTGAAGTGGGGGTGAGAGCGGGGAGGAGGGTGTCAGTGGGGGGGGGAGGAGAAACACCTGTAACAAAAATAAATTAATTAAAAGAAAAAAAGATATCTCTACCAAAAAAAAAAAAAGAAAGAAAGAAAGAAATCACAATGATTCTGGGAAAGCTTTTCCATCAGTCAGTTTGGCCCATGTGTGCATTAATTAAAAAGAACCGGGCCTCAATTGATGTGTTACAAGAGTTGAAGGATCTCTGCTATGTGAGACCATCATGTTTAACTTCTGATTTATTTTAAGGTTACAGAAAAAGAATTTAAAACTCTATTCCCATTAGTTCCCTACTGTCAAGCACAACATCTTCCAGACACAACATAAGGGAGTTGATTCATGCATAATAAATCTGGTTCATTATGACCCCCGAGTCTTCCTGACTCGGCCGCTCTGCACAGCATGTGATACTGCACCACTACGAGCAGTGCAATTTACTCCTTCTCCCAAATACACCGAGGTGTACCCTCTCATCAGCCAGTTTGTCCTGCCGGTTCGTCATGATGTTAAACTCTGCTATGCTGTGTTCTTTCATAGGCGTTTATCAGAACAATTTTTATAGGGTCAGAACTCAATCTTGGTTGAAAGAAAGTATGAGATTATTTGTGTAATAGAATAAATAAATGGAGTTTTTTTTCAAAGATGAAAGGTTTCATTCAAGGTAAAAGAAAAAAATTCTGTGTTGAACTAAAAAATGCATTTAAGTATTATGTTATTCACATGCATTTCAATGTATAACTACAGCCAGAGAAAGCAATTTTAAAAGAAATCTGCCTTTTACCTTGGAAAAACGCAATTTCTGCCCAATAATTGTCTCATTTAATTTTTTTGTTGTTTCTAGCACAAACCTGACATTTATCTGTCATCATTAGCTTTAACTACCATTTGAAGATCTTAAACCAAGTCCACTAGTAAATTGGTGTGGAGATTAATAAAGATGAAAAATGGGAAGATAAAATCTAGGGATCTGAAAATCAACAGGAAAATGGTTTTATTGGCAAATCTTTTTCTCAGAGGAGGTAGAAGATGGTACAGGGGAGATAAATGATGGAAGGAGACTTGACTTGGGGTGGTGAACACACAATACATATACAGATGATGTATTATTGTACACCTGAATCTTACATAATTTTATTAACCAATGTCACCCCAATAAATTCAATATAAAGGCTGAGTGGCAGAAGCATAGGATTAGCAGAACTATAGATTCTTGCCATTTGGTGTTTTTTTACAGCACACCTGCCAACTGCCCAATGGACTCGTCGCTTCAGGCCCACTGTTTCCCGGTCTCAACATCAAGATCCAACACAGTGATGGCTTAGTTCACAGTGCTGACGTAAGGACTGTGACTTGGAGAAAGCCTGTCTCAGTGGAATGGACAGAAGGAGGTGCTACAACAGGCAAAGGTATTTAATTTAATGATGTGGCCACAATAAACCCAGAACTCTTACAGCTTCTTCCCTTACACCCAAAGGATGAGCTGCCCCTGCAGGTGAATGTAATGAAACAAAAACTCAGATCCAAAAACTCCAACATTCCTGTTCCAAAAAGGTCTCGGCAGGCGCTCCTCTCAAATGCCCACTGCCCCAGAGGTTCGCATCACCACTCAGGAGAGTGATACGGAGGTGGAGCTTCCCATGCCTGCACATTCCCACCAGCAGTTTTCAGTTCCTAATTCACCTAAGTAGCATAACTGCAAAAATGACTGCAGAAGAGCCAGTGATGCATTGGGAACTGTATATGATCTAGCCAACAGCCCTGCTTCTTTCCTGTTAATCATCAGATGACAATAATGCTACAATATTTGAAAAAGACATAAAGATGAGAACATTTAGAGAGAAAAACAAAACAACTTCAAAGAATATAAAGGGGAAGACTTTCCATCATCATATATTGCAAAGACTACAGAGAGGAGTGCATTTGGAGGGCCTCTGTCAATTTTTAAAAAATTGATCCATTCCACAAAGCACAAGATCGTCTGCAGAAGAGATTATGAGGACAGTTTTTTGTGTGTTTGTTTTTGTTTTTTTTTAGAACATGAATATATTTAGTACACAACTTCAGTACAACCAAAAAGTAAAGCACCACAGTAAATTAACAAAAACATGATATTCCAATTGCAATGCATGAGAAATGGTAATATCTTTAGTCATAAACAAGCTCTTAGAAACCAGTAACAGAGGCACTATCATCCAAGGGAACTGGAAAAAAGAAAATGAAATAATATAATTGACAATGGTTAAGAATACATGATGATAGAGCTGAACAGTAACAGAAGAATAATTTCTCTGTAATATCACAGTGTCAAAGAAGAAAAACACTGATATCTAATGTTTTTTAGTTTTGAACAGTGTTGGCGAAGACAGTTTTCTCTGCTTCACCACAGCTCTCTATGGGAAAAGAAGTAAAAATCAGAGGAACTAATTGACTATTTCTAACCCATTCTTACCAAGGAACCCAATTCCCTGAACTCCAGAACTCCAGAAAACTTGATCAGTGATATTAGGAGCTCCTGGAGAAAAGCTGTTGAAATGGAAGATAACACAATTACAGAACCCAATTCAAATGGATACTGAACATTGAGAAAGGTTGCTGGAATCCTTACCTGTGTTGCATAATCAAAGAGAATTTCGCATGGCCAGTTGTTTCTTAACCACCACTGTATCCAATCATAGCCATTCCCATTTGCCTGAAGAAAACTTTGTTTCAGATGCTCCAAGTGTGTGCCTCAGAAACATGTGCTGACCAGTCACATAGGTGAACCAATGACATGGTATCAGATATGTTAAATAGGAAAATATTTTTGCAGGAAAGATTTGGAGTATGGCTTTACAGAACAAGATTCTGGAAACTAGCCTCATAGAGAGATTCTCCCCTGCTGTAGGGAAAGGAGAGATGTGATAGGTAAGAATGAAGTGGTGAATATATTATTAATAAAATATCAGACTACTTGCAAGCTTCTTACAAAAAAACAAAAACCTTCTATGCATAAAAGTAGGTTATAGAACTCTTTAAAAATAGCAAGGGGAATTAGTTCCAGCAGTTTTAAGGATGTTGATTTTGGCATATTACATGAAATTCTTCCAGAAGAAGTTGGTCATTTAAGTCTTAATAGCTCCAGTAATACAGAGGCTAATTTTAAACTGGAACCAAATAGTCCTATGCACAGTAGCATTTTTCCAGAAGATGTTGTGGGAGAAAGACAGACGACTCCAAAGTCAGACTTCAGTTTACAGGCTATTTACAGTAGATACGAGGCTCTGAAAAAATCTCCGATCAAGAAAAGCGAAGCAACTTACCTCTCTAATTCTGAAACGCCCGAAAAGACTCAAACTAGAACTGAGCCCTACTCCTCAAAACATGCAAACAGATGCTATGCTTCATTGAACACTTGGGCTTTGCACACTGACTATGCCAAACCACCTTTACGCATGTCCCTTGGTGAAAGAAAACGGTCTCTTTCACCACAAATAAGTTTTCTCCAGTGGAACAAAAATTGAGGACCACAAAACCTTGTAGTCTTGGAGAACTTCTACCTAATTTAAAAGAAAGAATCTTGAATAAGAGACTTGATGCAAAAGAATCTCCATCTACTTGAAGAGATGAAGCAGGAGCCCAGTTAATTTAACTACGATGCACACTTCAGTTGAAGCAAGTTGATTTAAAAACTGACATAATTTAAATATACATTGGAAATGTAACTGTTTCAAGGTCTAAAAAGTTTTAAATAATTCCTTTTATCCTCTTCCAATGTTTTCAGGTAAGGAGAGTATGTTTGTATTTTCTCTTTTTATGGATATGGGGTTGCAATGTGATGAATCTGGGAAGCAAGCATCAAGGTATGTGAAACCACTTTGATTTCTAACTTAATAATCTTGTAGGCATTAAGAAAATGGCAAAGTAGTAGTTAAATTTATTATGTTATAATTTCAGTTAATTAGCATAAGGATGAGTAGCTTTTGGTGTACTTTTATTAAGTAGTTAACATAGCCATTGAGAGAGGACTTCCACTCAAGATGGGGGCGTAGGTAAACGCGGTTTCCCGTCCTCCCACAACCAAAGTTACAATTAAACTACAGAATAACCATCATTCAAAACCGCCTGAAATCAAGCTGAATGGAAGTCCTACAACTACGAAATTAAAGAAGAAGCCGCATCGAGACTGGTAGGAGGGGCGGAGGCGCCAAGGGCTGGTCCCACACCCACGTGTGGTGGATAAAAATTAGGAGGATACCTCGGCTGGGAAGGTCCTCCCTGAGGACTGAGGGGTCCCCATCCCACACCAGGCACCCAGCTCAGGGTTCCAGTGCCAGGAAGAGAAGTCCCCATAACTTCTGGCTGGAAAAACCAGCGGGAAATGAGGCTGAGGCGGCTGGAGCCCCCAGCAGCTCCTCTTAAAGGGCCCGCGCAGGAACTTACTCAGACTCGCTCCCTCCAGGTTCCAGCGTGGGGGAGGCAGCTTGAAAGGCAGAGTCATATGGGAAGAACTGAGCTGTTTGGCATTGGAGCAAGGGCTGGAGAGGCAGCTTTCTCCTGGACAGACGTGCTATCAGAGGCTTTTGTTCCTTTGGTGAGCCCTTCCCTGGGCCGGCAGACACCCCCATATCTGGGACTCCAGCAACCTGGCTCACACTGTTTGCCCTGTCCCGGTGATTCCCTGAGGCCCTGCCCCACCCAATTTTCAGGCCCACCCAAGCTGTTGCCAGTTGCTTTACCATAGGATTGGCCTGTCTTGGAGCCTGCTTCAGGTTTTCCTAAATTCTTTCAAACAAGCAGCATCTGGTCTCAGCTAGCCCCATACCTCTCACTAAGTAATACATAGAAACAAGCACAGAGAGGCAGCCAAAATGAGGAGACAAAGAAACAGGTCCCAAATGAAAGAACAGAACAAAACTCCAGGAAAAGAACTAAGTGAAATGGAGTTAAGCAACCTAACAGATGCTGAGTTCAAAACACTGTTTATAAGGATGTTCAATGGACTTAGTGAGAACCTCAGTGAACTTAGTGAGGGCCTCAAGAGCATAAAAAAAGGACCAGTCAGAAATGAAGGATGCACAGTCAGAAATGAAGGAGGCACTAACTGAAATAAAGAATAGTTTACACAGATTCAATAGTAGAGTAGGTAAAGCCAAGAAGCAAACCATCGATTTGGAATATAAGGAAGCAAAAAACACCCAATCAGAACAGCAAAAAGAAAAAAGAATCCAAAAAAATGAATATAGTGTAAGGAACCTCTGGGACAACTTTAAGCGTGCCAACATTCACATCTTGGGGGTGCCAGAAGGATAACAGAGAGAACAAGAAATTGAAAACCTATTTGAAACAATAATGGCAGAAAAATTCCTAACTTGGTGAAGGAAACAGACATACAAGTCCAGGAAGCACAGAGAGTGCCAAACAAGATGAACCCCAAGAGGCCCACACCAAGACACATCATCATCAAAATGCAAAAGGTTCAAGACAAAGACAGAATTTTAATAGCAGCAAGAGAAAAGTAGTTAGTTACCTACAAGGGAGTTCCCATAAGACTGTCAGCTGATTTCTCAAAAGAAACTTTCCAGGCCAGAAGGGAGTGGCAAGAAATATTCAGAGTGATGAAAAGCAAGAACCTACAACCAAGATTACTCTATCCTGCAAAGCTGTCATTTAGAATCGATGGCCATATAAAGAGTTTCCCAGACAAGGAAAAGCTAAAGGAGTTCATCACCACGAAACCATTATTATATGAAATGTTGAAGGGTCTTCTTGAAGAAAAAGATAAAAAAAATATGAACAAAATGGCAATATACATATCTATCAACAATTGAATCTACAAACAAAATGAACAAGCAGAACAGAAACATTCTCATAGATACAGAGAACTTTTGTTGGGTACCAGATGGGTGGGATCTGGGGGGATGGGTGAAATAGGTGAAGGGATTAAGAAGTACAAATTGGTTGTTAGACTGACAAACATCAAAGGGAAGGGGGGTTGGGGGGTGGGAAGAAATAAACCAAAGAACTTATATGTATATATGCATAACCAATGGACACAGACAACAGTGTGGGGAAAGGCAGGAGGGGGGCGGGAATGGGGAGGAGGGGGGCAATGGGGAAAAAAATGAGGATCATCTGTAATACATTCAACAATAAAGATAAATCAAAAGAAAAAAAGTAGTTAACATAGCCATTGAATACACTGATCTTTCATTTTGAAGAAATATACAACTTTCTTAATGGAACGTTCTGGTACTAACAAAAAAAGAGAGAAAAATATTGCCATGAGATGTGTAGTCAGAAGGACAAAGTTTAAGTTTGGAAAGCTCTAAACAGGCTTCATGATTGATTATTCAAGTAGGTTGATCCCGTGATGGAATAAGTGCGTATGGTGGGTGAAGACTGGAGCAGAATGAATTTAGTAAAAAGGAAAAAGATGGAAGAAAACCACTAGACACTTTTAAGGAACACTGTCAAACTACAAATCCATTCAGTGGGGTGTGCAGCAGATTTCTATTTAGTCTAATTTAGACTTTGAGGATTTAATTTAACCCTAGTATATGCATAACCTATAAATACAGACAACAGTGTGGTTGGTGATGGCCAGAGGGAAGGGGGAGAAGTGGGCAAAGGAGAGGAAAAGGGCTACATCTGTAATAGTGTAAACAACAAAAATAAAATAAATAAATTAGGAAAAAAGGAAATGTTTATTTTATTTATTAATTGATTTTCAGAGAGAGAAAGGAGACAGACAGATTGAGAGAGAAAGAGATCAATTTGTTGTTCCACTTATTGATGCATTCATTGGTTGCTTCTTGTATGTGCCTGACTGGAGATCGAACCAGCAGCCTTGATGAATCAGGATGATGCTCTAACAGGCTGAGCTACCTGGCTAGGGCAAAAAATCTTTTTCTTAATGCTGAAGAAATTACCTTATAAGCTAGCTTTTTATAGAAGAAAATTCTGCTTTTAAAACAAAAGTTTTGCCCAGGCTCAGTTGGTTCAGCATCATCCTGGGTACCATACAGTTGTGGGCTCAATCCCTGGTCAGGGTGTGTGTGGGAGGCAGCCAATTGATGTTCCTCTCTCACATCCATATTTCTCTCTCCCTCTTCCTTCTTCTTTCTCTAAAATCAATTAAAACACTTTTTTTTAAGTTTCAGTTCTCAATTACTTTAATTTCTAATTTTTCCAGAGTGATAAAACTGACTTAGCTCCTAAATGTTCCTTTCTCCTTAACAATATAATAATTCTTTCAAAATCACTATAAATTGCCCTGGCCGGTTTGGCTCAGCAGTTAGAGCGTCAGCCTGCAGTCCAGAGAGACCAGAGTTCGGTTCCCGCTAAGGGTATGTACCTCGGTTGCAGTTTGTACCCGGCCCTGGTTGGTCGTGCAGGTGGCAGCCACTCGATGTGTCCCTTTCACGTCGATGTTTCTCTCTCTCTCTCTCTCTCCCTCTCTCTCTCTCCCTCTCTCCCTCTCTCCCTCTCTCCCTCTCTCCCTCTCTCTCCTTCCCACTCTATCTGAACAAAAAATGAAAAAATGTCCTCGGGTGAGGATAAAAATAAATAAATAAATAAATCACTATAAATTAAGAAAATAATCCCTGGACCATAAATTCAAGTGCTTAAATAAAGTATTTCTAAATAAGAGTTAAACAGGGGTCTAATAACATATCAGTAGGATCTGCCTCAAGTTTAATCCTTATTGTGTGGTTCTTTGGGGGTAAGGCCATAATTGTGGGAAAATGCTTTTATTCAGTGTGATATTAATAAAGAGTATGGAGGAAAATAGAGATAGAATGCTGACAGCCTTGTAGTCCACAAAAATAAATCTATATTTATAGTGCAAAGTAAGTGTTTGATTCCCACCTAATCAGCCAAAAAGAATAGTTACTAAACATATAGCTTGTACCTCGGATTGTGCATTTCCCAAGTCTTGGGATAAAATGGGATCAAAGAACATAGCGTCATCACTCTACAATTCTGTAATTGGAAGCAAAGCCTTTCCTTTGTCTCCAAAAATCTCAAGTACCTTGAGGAAGTATATTTACTATTTAGGTGGAAGCAAAGTAAGCAGAAGTACAGCCACTTTCTTAAATCCTATAAGGTTTCCTGCACTCAACATCATTAAAATTACTACAAACCCAAAACATTCCTAGTCACATGCAAGCACAGCCATGACTATATGAATATGAGTCTCTTTATTTCCTCTTCTGTCTTCTATAAGCTGAGGTCATTCATTGTGCTACCAAAGTCAGAAAACCACCCCTTACCAGTTGTTTCTCCCAAGAAACAGACATTCAGGTATGTCCCTAACATTCTGACTTACATAACAACATACTAGAAAAGCACCATACCAAAAAAAGAAGTGAAAACATTCCTGTTTCCCTGCCCATTGTAAGGATGTTCTCCAAATAATGCTTTAACTCCTTTTAAATATACTTTAACTAACTTTCTTTTAATTAAGTATTGTCATTGTCATTATTATTAGTCTTTAAGCTTTAACATGTAGCCTGTTATTGCAAAGTTCTGTGGGAAGTATTTTAGCTCCCCTCAGCCCAGTTTTGCTTTGTAAACCCCAGAGGATGAATTGCCGGTGATTTATTTGTAATGACATGGTGTCCTGAATTTCTACACTTGGCCTTACCAGTTACAGCTCTGTATGTGCCTCCATGTGTCTAGCAATGATTTAGCTTACGTGGGACACAGACATACTCCGGCCTTTCTTCTCAAAACGTGTAAAATCAAGCTGTTGCTTTATAACTTGCATCTATGAAGCCATTAAAAAAAATGCCCATAAATTTGGAATTAAATGAAATACAGTTCATTTGGTCTCAGTTATTATTAAGACTGAGGAGTCCCCGGTGCTTTCTTGCTTGCTTAATGTAAAAATCATCCTGCCTTTTTAATGACTACAAGTTCACATAGGGATTGAGAAAGTTTCTTTTATCTTCATTTTCAACTCACCAAGACAGTTTTTCATTGTCAAAGACATGAATGTTAGATAGTATAGTGAGAGGGTATGGTGATGATGCCCTTTTCCACTGAACCCTGTTACACCTGTTTCAACTTCTTAACAGCTGTTATTGCTGCTGTTCAGAACCTTTAAAGATTGTACTCTGCTCCCCCCTCCTCCAAGCAAGCTCTGTTCCTTCCCCATTCCTCCGGTTCTTTGCTTCTTTTTCACTCTCCTTCCCTCTGGGAAGCTGCTTCTTCTTTTATAAAGTGGCTGAACTTTACCGCTCTCTTCTCTTTCTTATCATCTGCCTTCTGTCACAACCCAGCTGGGAATTGATTGAAGAAAAAAAGTGAGAGCTGGAATTGTTTCAAGTCATTTTCTTCTGAGCCCCAGGACACCAGGGAACTGATTCATATACTTCTCACCTCCTTGCAACCTTCTCTCACGTCTTCCAAGCACTCGTCTAAAACCATAGAACAGCATGTGGCAGCCTGTCACCAAAGGAAACACGCGGTTCCCAAACCCCATTATCACTGTGACATTTGATGCCCTAGACAGTGAGACTAATGTACTGCCTTTGCCAACACCTGTCAAGTCAAGAAAATTATAAAATGTAATCAAGGTATCCATCTTTGTCTGCGAGCTACGCGGTGTCTGTCTCTTGCTGTAATTAAATGGGATGTTCATGTTGAAGATCAGCGAGATATCCGTGAACCTCGTGCTCAAGCCCGCTTGAAGTGTCTGCTTAGGGCTCCTCCCAGGAACACTCGCCCTTTTTCATCTTCACTATAAGGAGTAAATGGGTTATGATGAGGAATTTAAAAAAAAAGTTTACAGCCAGGAATTCTAAGCATGGAGCAGGAAATATGAGACCTAATATCAGACTGGCTCCAGTCTTTCCTCCAGACTTCAGTTCCAGCAGAGAGAAGCAAGAGACTCCAAATGCCCAGAGTCAGTACTTTTAATGTAAACTAAAAAGTGCTTTTTTAAAAAATCATATTGCTATCAATATAAAGACGCTTAAAATAGAGGTATGAGGGCATGCATATATGCATATGTCCGTAAGATAAGAATAAATAAAAGAAGGAACTATTCCAGCCATTAAAGCTAATAGACCAAAATAATGAATTTGAAACCACACTACAGTCTATCAGATTATATATGTATTCCAAGCCAGATAAACCTTGGACATTTCCAATAACTACATGGCAAAAGCAAATTAAGTGAGGATAGCACTGCTGTGAAAGAAGGGAAACAGGTAAAGAGGCATGTCATTGAATTATATGTGTGTTTTCATCTATAATCTCTTTTTTATTCCTTGGCTTTAAGGGAAATGCTTTCAAAATGCATTACAGGCTTGAGCTGGGCTTTTTTATGTAAAGTGGTAAACCGTTTTAACAGTAGGTATTGCTCTTTGGGAAATGTTGCCTGGGTTTTTAAATCTAGTTGTCAGAGTTGTCATTCCACCTTTGCACTTCGCCAGGGATTGTGCAAGTCCACAAATGCTTCCCGTCATTACAAGTTGGATGGATCAGAAGCACAAGGAAAGCAGTCCAGCATAATTGTCAGAAAGACACAAAAATGAGGTTATGAATGCTAAGCCTTGAGTAATCACTAAATATATAGACAGGGATTGTAAAATTATTGACTTTTCCTTTTTGTTTATTTATCCTCACCCGAGAATATTTTTTCCATTGATTTTTAGAAAGACTGGAAGGGAAGGAGAGAGGGCAGAAAGGGAGGGAGGAAAGGGGAGAGGAGGAGAGGGAGAGGGAGAAAGAAACATCTATGTGAGAGAAACACACATCAGTTGGTCGCCGGGGATCAAACCTGCAACCCAGCTACATGCCCTTGACCAGGAATCAAACCTGCAGTCTTTCAGTGTGCAGGCCAATGCTGTAACCACTGACCCACACCAGCCAGGCTAAAATTATTGACATTTTAAGTGTTGGTTAAAAAAATAATAATAATAAAGACACTACCTGTTAACATTGTCTCTTGCATTTCTCTAATTTACAAATAGCCTTGCAATAAGAGGTCTGATAAACTGCATTGCAATTCTAATGCAGAGTTTAAGCCTCACACTACTTAAAAATTCCCTATTTTCCCCTTCATTTCTTCAAAATATCTAGCCCATGGGTTATTAATTTTCCTGAATGTTTTAGAAGAGACTACTAGATGCTTCCTAGGATCTATCATTCTCTGCCTTTTTTTTTTTTTTAGAAATAAAACTTTATGAATTTAGAATGAGGTAATGGCCTGTATTAGCAAAGGACTGTATTTCCCAACCTCCCTTGAAGCAAGGTGTTGTTATGTGACTAACTTTAGACCATTGGGAAATGGGCAGAAATGGCTAGAAATGGGCAATTCTCACCTCTTTCTTTCCCACTCCTATAACCTTGACTAGATACAGTGCTTCTGAGATAGCTTTGTCCATGCAGACAGGGGGAAGCTTTTCCATGAAGACAGGGGTAACACTTGAAAAATGGTGGACCCATCAAACAAAAAGAGCCTGGTTCTTGAACACCCTCCTGGATCAAAACTATCTGTATGCCTTGGATGGTATCTCATCTGCTGTATGAGAGAAAAATAAGTTTCTACCTTGTCTGAGTCACTCTTTTTGGTTTCCTTTGTTACAGCAACTCAGCTTATACCCTACCTATTGCAATTATTTTACTTTTTTCTTATAATGCTTCTTTTTAATATTTTAAAATAAGAATTTAAAGCAAAGTCCCAGTGAGTAAATTCCAAAAAGTATCACATACAACTAGAAAGTGTTTCATATGAATTAACTTTACTTAAGAAATTTATCATGACAACTCAAAAACTCAAAAAACTATCCAATACTTTAAATTTTTTTATTTTTAAAATATCCCATAATTACAAATTGTGAAATATAAAACTTCATTTGAATAACTTTAATACCTCAAAATTAGCAAGAGGAATTTTTTTTAACCTAAGAGTTCAGCACTTTATTTATTATTAATTTGTTTTTGTTACAGATATTTCTCCTTTTTCCCCCACTGACACTCTCCTCCCCATCCCCCCCACCCCATCCCCAGCATTGTTGTCCATGTCCATCAGTTATGCATACATGCATATAAGTTCTGTGGTTTATCTCTTCCCTCCTCCCCCACCCCCTCTTCTGAGGGGTGTCAGTCTGTACCCTACATCCACGTCTCTGGGTCTACCCTGTTCCTCAGACTGTTATGTTCATTATATTCCACAAATAAGTGAGATCATGTGATATTTGTCTTTCTCTGCTTGGCTTGTTTCACTTAGGATAATACTCTCCAGGTCCCTCCATGTCGTCTCAAAGGATAAGAGATCTTTCTTTCTTACAGCTGCATAGTACTCCATTGTGTATATGTACCACAGCTTTTTTATCCATTCATCTACTGATGGACACTTGGGCTGTTTCCAGATCTTAGCTATTGTAAATAGTGCTGCTATGAACATGGGGGTACATATATTCCTTCTGATTGATGTTTCAGGCTTTTTAGGGTATATTCCTAGAAGTAGGATCACTGGGTCAAATGGCAGTTCAATTTTTAACTTTTTGAGGTAGCACCATACTGTTTTCCACAGTGGCTGCATCAGTCTGCATTCCCACCAGCAGGGTATTAGAGTCCCCTTTTCTCCACACCCTCACCAACACTTGTTGTTTGATGATTTGTAGATGGCGGCCATTCTGACAGGTGTGAGGTGATACCTCACACCTGTTTTAATTTGCATCTCTCTGATGATTAGTGACATTGAGCATTTTGTCATATGTCTCTTGACCATTTGTATGTCCTGTTTGGAGAGGTATCTATTTAGTTCCTCTGCCCATTTTTTAATTGGGTTCTTTGTCTTCCTTTTGTTGACTTGTATGAGCACTCTATATACTTTGGAATTTAACCCCTTATCTGATGCATCATTGGCAATTATGGTCTCTCATATAGTGGGATCCCTTTCCATTTTGATGGTTGTTTCTTTTGCTGTGCAGAAGCTCTTTAGTTTGATGTAGTCCCATGTGTTCATTTTTTCCTTTGTTTCTCTGGCCTTAGGTGTTGTATCAGTGAAAATTCTGCTGCGTATGATGTCTGAAATTTTGTTGCCTGCATTTTCTTCTAGAATTTTTATGGATTCACGAGCCACATTTAAGTCTTTTATCCATTTTGAGTTTATTCTTGTGTATGGTGTAAGTTGGTGGTCTAGCTTCATTTTTTTGCAAGTAGCTGTCCAATTTTCCCAACACCATTTATTGAAGAGACTGTCTTGACTCCACTGTATGCTCTTGCCACCTTTGTCAAATATTAATTGAGCATATTGTCTTAGGTCAATTTCTGGGTTCTCTATTCTGTTCCGTTGATCTATCTGCCTGTTCTTGTGCCAGTACCAGGCTGTTTTGATTACAGTGGCTTTGTAGTATAACCTGAAATCTGGTAATGTGATCTCTCCTATTTTGTTCTTCTTTTTCAAGATTGCTGTAGCTATTTGGGGTCTTTTTTGGTTCCACATAAACTTTTGGAGTGTTTGTTCTAGTTCTGTGAAATATGTCATTGGTATTTTGATGGGGATTGCATTGAATCTATTGATAGCTTTGGGTAGTAAGGACATTTTAATGATGTTAATTCTTCCAATCCATGAACAAGGTATATGTTTCCACTTTTTTATATCTTCCTCTATTTCTTTTTTCAATGACCTGTAGTTTTCTGTGAAGAGGTCCTTTACTTCTTTGGTTAAGTTTATCCCTAGGTGTCTTAATTTTTTGCTGCGATGGTAAATGGGATTGCTTTTTTAGTTTCTCTTTCTGTGATTTCATCATTGGTGTATAAGAATACTGTCAATTTCTTGACGTTAATTTTGTATCCTGCTACTTTACCAAATTCATTTATTAAGTCTAGTAGATTTTTGATGGAGTCTTTAGGGTTTTCTATGTACAATATCATGTCATCTGCAAATAATGACAGTTTCACTTCCTCCTTTCTAATTTGGATCCTCTTTATTTTTTCTTTATGTCTAATTGCTGTGGCTAAGACTTCCAGTACTATGTTAAATAAGAGTGGCGAAAGTGGGCATCCCTGTCTTGTTCCCGTTCTTAAGGAGAATGCTTTTAGTTTTTGCCCATTGAGTATGATGTTGGCTGTAGATTTTTCATATATAGCCTTTATTATGTTGAGATATGGACCCTCTATTTCCACATTGTTGAGCGTTTTTATCAGAAATGGGTGCTGGATTTTGTCGAATGCTTTTTCAGCATCTATTGATATGATTATATGGTTTTTATCTTTCATTTTGTTTATGTGGTGTATCACATTTATTGATTTGCGACTATTGCACCATCCTTGCATGCCTGGCATGAAACCCACTTGGTCATGATGAATAATTTTTTTGATGTATAGCTGGATCCGATTTGCTAATATTTTGTTAAGGATTTTGGCATCTGTGTTCATCAGGGATATTGGCCTGTAGTTTTCTTTCTTTGTACTGTCTTTATCCAGTTTGGGAATTAGGATTATGCTGGCCTCATAAAATGAGTTTGGAAGTGTTCTGTCTTCTTGGATTTTTTGGAATAGTTTGAGGAGAATGGGTATTAGATCTTCTTTGAATGTTCGGTAAAACTCCCCCGTGAAGCCATCTGGGCCTGGGCTTTTGTTTGCTGGGAGTTTCTTAATTACCTCTTCAATTTCCTTTGTTGTTATTGGTGTGTTCAAGTTTTCTATCTCTTCCTGGTTCAGTTTTGGGAGACTGTGTGTTTCTAGAAATTTGTCCATTTCTCCTAGGTTGTCCAATTTGTTGGTATATAATTGTTCATTGTATGTTTCGATGATCCTTTGAATTTATGTGGTGTCAGTTGTTACTTCTCCTCTTTCATTTCTGATTTTGTTTATTTGGTTCCTCTCTTTTTGTTTCTTGGTGAGTCTGGCTAAAGGTCCATCGATCTTGTTTATCTTTTCAAAGAACCAGCTTTTTGTTTCATTGATCTTTTGAATTGTTTTTTTAGTCTCTATGTTGTTTATTGCTGCTCTGACCTTTACTATTTCCTTCCTCCTACTAGCTCTGGGTTTTTCTTTTTATTTACTTTCTAGTTCTTTAAGTTGTAGGGTTAGAAAGTCAATTAGGAATTTTTCTTGAGGTAGGCCTGGAGTGCTATGAACTTCCCTCTCAGGACTGCTTTCACTGTGTCCCATAGATTTTGTGTTGTTGTGTGTTCATTTTCATTGGTTTCCAGGAAATTTTTAATTTCTTCCTTGATCTCATTAGTAACCCATTCGTTGTTTAATAGCATGCTATTTAGCCTCCAAGTGTTTGAATGTTTTTGTGTTTTTACTGTAATTGAGTTCTAGTTTCATGCCACTGTGATCTGAGAAGATGCTTGATATGATTTCAATTTTCTTGAATTTGTAGAGACTTGCTTTGTGTCCTAACATGTGGTCTATCTTTGAGAATGACCCATGTGCACTTGAGAAGAATGTATATTCTGCAGCTTTGGGGTGAAATGTTCTGTAAATATCAATGAAGTCCAACTGATTTAGTTTGTCTTGTAAGGAGTCTATGTCTGTGTTAATTTTTTGTCTAGAAGATCTATCCAGTGGTGTCAGTGGCGTGTTAGTCACCCATTATGATTGTGTTGCTATTGATGTCTCCCTTGAAGTCTTTCAGAAGTTTTTTTAATATATTTTGGTGCTAACGTGTTTGGTGCATGTATGTTTACCAGGTTTATATCCTCCTGTTGGATTGATCCTTTTAATATTATGTGGTGACCTTCTCTGTCTCTTATTATGGCAGCAAGGGGAATTTTTAAAAACACATATACTCAACAGAAATCTTTAAGGGAGGGGCTTAGATTTGTTATTCTTATATATACAAGAGTAACTTTTTAAAAATCTTATACCTTGCCTAAGAAAATTGTTCCCACTGCTCTAAGAGAAGTAGGGGACACAGGATAGTTGGTAATGGATCTATATTCATCCTTACAAACACTTTTCTGATCATCCTATGGCCCAAAACAAATACTTTTACATTGCTTTTGAGGGTTCTGGTTTCATCTACAATGGAGAGCAAACGCTGGTAACACCACCAGGTGGAAAACCTATGCAAACACAAAAGTGGGAATTTACTCTCGGGACTTGCTTTCCACTGCTCAGAGGAGACAAAATAGGCAAACATGGATGCCACTTAACATTAAAAACCCTTCCATTGATATTTGGAGACTGGCCTCTCTATTACTAAGCTGTATCATGTAGACTGTATCATTTTTAATGCACAAATCTATGAGAAGTACCAGTGCGCAATGGCCAGCTAAAAGGGTAAAAGACAGAAAACAAATATGAATTTAACTATACAGCTATGCAGTCTTTTATATATTTATAGCCTAGTGTAATTTTATGAAAGAGAAATAGAAGCCCTGGAATATTCTATCATATTCAAGATGATAAAGACACAAGGTAAAATTCTGTCAAGTACATAATAAACTTAATGTTATTTCTTTCTTACACCTGAGAGCATAATTCTTTTAGTCTGCCTGAGAATAAGAACTCATCTACTTCCTGCATAAAACAAACACTTCAACAAACATAAAGTAACTTAAAGATTGCATTAAGGAGATTGAAGACTTCTACTCAATAGATGATAGAGAACCCAAAAGTATAAGTATTTATGCAGGCTTCAAATTCAAGGAAATTGCTGGTACCTGAGATTATGTTTTCATATACAACATCCAAATTGGAATTCACCGTGAGCATAGTTATTCTTACAGAATAAGTCAACCTGGAGCCAATAGGAGGTAAAATAAAATATGAGACGAGGACAAATTGTCCCAAGTAAAATAATAACGACTGAAACATCATAGATAACCTGAAGGAAGACATTCCATTTTACAAAATTGATGCATTAAAGACTCACATTGACCAATTTGTCAGAGGTATAAATGACAGCACATGGCACAGGGTGGGTTTTCAATGAACATTAGCTTCCTTCTCCAACCCCACCCTCTCCTTTCATTCCTTAATATTTTTTGTTTAATTTCTAGGACTGCCTGCTTCTTTTTTCTACTTGACAAAAACAACATAAGCTCTTTTGTGAGCTCTTCATGCAGTGAAAAAGTTATCAGAGAATTATTCCCTCACACCGTTTTCCCAAAAAACTAACCAAGAACAGATCTCCTGTTCCAGCAGTTAATGTTTCCATGAATACATCAGATTCCATTTATTTTTATATTTTCCAAGATGTCCGTTTCATAATACCTCCTTCCTTCGTGGATCTGCAATTGTTTCTTTATTACATACTTCCTCCCACCCCATCTCTCTTTAATTATATTTAAACTTCTTTTCAAAAACTCCCTAGTTTTGCCCTCATCTCATTTTTATTTTTCCATTCAATGTCAGGCTCATTGCGTATAGGTTTACTTCATACTACATCTAAATATTTTCTGTGTATTTTGTTTAAATTCCTTCTCTTTACTGATATTCATGAAACTATTACCTCAAATGCAACAGTGATCCTTCTTAGTCTATTGAACTTTAAATGTAGCATTTAGCAGAAATATACAGCTTGAAATTCCTTGATTTTCAAGACTGCGTTCTGATTTTTCTCAGTGCTTCAGTTTCCTCTCCTATAATGTGAATTAAGTAAACTAATATACTCAAAATACTTAGAATAGCAGATTCAAATAAAGAACTGCACAATAAAATTTTATTTCTTTAGTTCTTATGTCTAAAGCATCCCGTTTTCAATGACTGGACCCAAAGCTTAAGATATTATCCTTCTGCCCACCTCACTATTGAAATGATAGGTTATTCTTTCTCATAATTCTCCATGCATATAATTCCCAAATGCATCTCTAATCTTAACCTCTAAAACCCCCATCCCATATTTCCAAGCACCTACCTGAGTTCTTCATTTGTGTCTTAATAACTATGGAAACACTTCAGATCCCAAACTAAATTCCAATTAGCCACCAAAGCTGCCCCTCTTAGCAATCAACCCTACAGACTTGAAATCTTTAAATTTTCAGTTTCTTGATATCTACACACCTGTATCTGATATGTAAGCTAATTCTATTGATCTTTATTTCAAAATATCTATGAGTTGTTCATTTCTATCCATTCCTATAGTTCGAATCTAAATCAGAACAAACCTTAGGTATAGCAACAAGCTAATTGTTCTTCTCCACTGTCCTTTTCCCTCAAAGCCCTTCCACATATGACTGTCAGACTGTTCTTCCTACAGCATTTCTGTCACTGTCGTGAAAGCCATGATTCAGTCCACAGTCTCTGCTTTGTGTTTAATGTTTTCCTGTGGCTGAACTGTGTACTGCTGAATCTTTACTTCTCACTGTGCCATGACCTGAACCCCCTTCCCCAGGGCCCCTGGATGGCCTCTTCCTTCTCTCCCTCATCCATGTCTACACTACGTCAATTTGCTTGTTCCTCTCACTGCTGCTCACTCTTTCTCCCCCTGCCTTCTAATAGAGAGATTCTACTTTAAACTCAAAATTCATTCCCAAATTTTAATAATGTTTTTTCCAACTCTTATTGCATTTTGTTTCCTCCAGATCTCCCAGCACTTAGTCCAAAGTAAAAATTATGCAATTCTTCACAGTTTGGGGTTTTTTTCCCCTCCCCTGATGTGCATGATATTCCATCTTTAGCAACTTGTCACCTTGTGTTATTCTGTTATCTTGTTTTATGGTCTGTTTTAAAATAAAAATAAAAATAAAAAACTGGAGGGATAGGGGAAGGAGAAAGATCAAATGGTAGCAGATTACCTGTGAAGGGAACTTATTAAAAAGGAATCAGAATTCGCCCTGGCCGGTTTGGCTCAGCGGTTAGAGCATCGGCCTGCGGTCCAGAGAGACCCGGGTTCAGTTCCCGCTAAGGGCATGTACTTCGGTTGCAGTTTGTCCCCAGCCCTGGTTGGTCATGCGGGTGGCAGCCACTCGATGTGTCACCTTCGCATCGATGTTTCTCTCTCTTCCTCTCTCTCCCTCCCACTCTATCTGAACAAAGAATGAAAAAGTGTCCTCGGGTGAAGATAAAAAAAAAAAAAGGAATCAGAATTCTGTGCTGTTCATAGATGTGCTCAGTTTGGGGTAATTCAATGATAACACATTTATATGTAATTTCCTTTGTGTGTATATTTTAATAAAAAGTTAAAAATAAAAAAATAAAGGGATTAGGAGAAACTGAACAAAACATATGAAGACAATTATATCTACTCCCAAATATTTCCTAGGATCAGTCATGGAGGTTAAAAAAAAGAAGAAGAAGAAGAAGAAAATAAGAATCCATTAGGGTCAACAGGAATGCTGGGAAGAGAGCGAACAAGAACTTTACCAGTGTCTGCCAGGAACTGACCTGCAGAGCAGAGATACTGCCTTCGAGTGACAGGCACTGATCACCAGTCTCATCTACCTTTATTGTGGGGCAGTGTAATTCCTTCAGGCTCTATCTCTAACTTAAAGGAGATGTCCCTTAAATCCATCCACCTCCCTATGTTGTGGCTGATCCTATGCTTGCCAAAGCCATCTATTACTAACAAATTGGGTTTTCCACATATATTGATGTCAAAAGAGTGGTGTGCTGAGAAGACAGCTGGTACCAGTTACAGATTACACTAGATGGATCTTCCTTTCTAAATAACCTGGCTCTGGTTTACAAATCTGTCTCTTCAGAGCCTGATTATGAGAATCAATTCATCAACATGTGAAGAACTTAGGGGTGCCATTAGCTGAGAAAAAAACTCTAGGACAGAGAAGGGCAACATAGCAGTATAGAGACTATTGAATTATCTCCCTCCTTACAGCCCTCTTAGCAACACTAGAAGAGAAAGTGGAAATCCAGGTGTCTGCACAGATATTTGTACCTAAATTTATTATATTGTAAAACTAATAAGTTGAAATAGACACCAGCTACGAACTAATCCTGGTCTGACATACTATAAAATCCTGACATTTAACTTTTTTAAAATCCTACTAATTTTGTCCATGAACCACATTATTTTACCTTCTTTCTGGGAAATAGACTCAACTGTTCGTTCAGTGAGAAATGATACTGTCTCCTCTGAGCTTTAACTCCAATGGCACTTTATTTCTGAGTGCCCTCTCAACTCTAAATCCTTACCTGATGTCTATATATGCGAAACCTTTTTCTTTTTTCTTGAATCAAATACTTTGTGGAAGACCTCATCTATAATCAATCTTTGAATGGTCACAAAAATATCTTTCCATTCTCTCTACTGACCATATTTTTCATGTAATATAAATGGATAAGTATGCAAAAAAGCAAGAAGGTAAGAGTGGTGTGTAGTCAAGCCAGATAAAGCATAACCTTCTTAAAGACTTGGTGCTTTTAATGGAAGTAGAAATTTTAAAGAGAATATGATTGCAGTAGTATATATAAATTGAAGTCCTAAGATAGAGAATAGTGGGAATTACTGATAGGCAAGGCCAACTGAAAATAAAAACACACACAATGGTAAAAATCAGCAAGCACTCTTCATGATTGACTAAATGTAAGTAAAAGGAAGATTTCAAGGATGTTTTTCAAGTTTTGCATCTAAGTAATGAAACAGACAGGGAACTCCAGAGGAGAAGTCAATGTAGGAGGGAAGATGAGTTCAGTCTGAAAATAAAAATTCGGGGTGTCAAAAGTACATTCTGGGGGGGATCTCAGCAAGCAGCTGAACATATTAATGTGAGGCTCTGGGGCAAGGTCTGGATTGGCTTATGAGTTTGCAAATAATCAGTATATAAATGATATCTAAAAATATTGGAATAAATGAGGTTAGCTAGAGCCAGTGTGAAGTGCAGGTAAGAAAGGCAAAAACACAAAGACCCAACATGAAGGAGCAGACAAGGAAAGAGCAGCCAACCTGGGACTCAGAGATGAAACAAAGAGGAGAATAGAAAGAACAAGGCACTGAAGTCTGACCTTCAAGGTATAGAAGGAGTGATTTATGTTGCCAAGTTCAAGAGAAAGGACCAAATTCTCAAGCTACGTATTGGTCACTTTAGAGAGCACAAGCAGTTTGACTGCTGATTAAAATGTGTTAAAAGATGAAAGACTTAAAAACGAGATATAGAAACTGTATACTAGTTAATTGAGAAACTGAGCAAGTAGAAAAAGAAGACTAGAAATAGTTAAGAAATATGTAACATTAAATCCAGGGTTTTTAAAAATTATATATTCAAATTTTTGAATTAAGGAAAAGTAACTAATGAAGTAAAGGCAGAGTCATCACCAAGAGGAGATAACCAGGGGTAGGGGCAGAGACAATGGCAGTGGCTGATAGGGCAAAGTCTTAAGGGGGACAGCGTGGAGGACTCAGTAACACAAAATGACACACACAACCTGGAGACTGGGAGAAGTAGATAAAGTGTTACTATTAAGGAAAATGTCTTTGCTAATTCCAGTTTTGAAAGTAAAGAAACAGTGTAGTTCTGCTTACTACATTTCTACATTTTCCATAGAAATAGCACTTCGGGGGAAATTTTGCTTTGAGGAACCACTCTTCCCTACGTCTCACTATTTATGGTTTTGGTACAGCTAAAACCAACCTCCATCCCCTCTGCCCTTAATGAGAACAGAGAACTTCTGGTGAGCACATTTCATTTATCTAGACAAAATAACCGATTCAGGGAAGGCATGTGACCCACATAATAAGAAGGGTTTCCGCTGTGATAACTAAGCTGGCATGAGCCACTGTAATACCAGACTGGAATAGCTGAGGCCCAGCTTAGCACCACAAGGGAAATGTGTATATGGCCAATACAGGGACCAGATAGGGTGACCATATAATTCATCATTCACAGTAAGACACTTTTGTCCAGGACAAATGCTAAACAAGCTGCCAGGAAAACAATATAAATCTGGACTATCTCAGACAAACCAGGACCTACAGTCACCTGACCAAAAGATAGAGATAAGCAGAATCTTTACAGTAGAAACTGAGCATCTGGACCCATGCTTTTTGGTTATGGAACCAATAAATTCCCAATTGTGTTAAATCCAATTAGAGTAGGGTTTCTCTCCCCTAAAATTTAATTGAATTGAAGAGAAAGGCTATGCAAAGAATAATAATAATCTGTCATCCAGAGTCATCTTAAGTGAAGCATTAGTGCCCACGAGGCTGGGAACTGGAGAAAGAAAAGGAAACCACTGGATTCACAGGCATCCTGTTGTAATATCAATTTTGGGGTTTCAGATAATTAAATATATTAACATAACATATGCTTTTCATGCTAAGAAAATATGTGTATGACTTATAATCATTACAAGTTTTAATGAAACAAATTCTCCTAAGATGGTATTTACCAAATCAATCAGGTTATTAACACAATTTTTAATCTGTGTCCTCTAGGTTAAGACAGTAAAAACAAAGATAATACATGGATCAAAATCATTTGAGACAGGGTTCACCTCTACTGATCTCATCAACTGAAACAGAGCTGCTATTAAGAAAGTCAGTGAGCCCTGGCCGGTTTGGCTCAGCAACTAGAGTGTCAACCCACAGACCAAAGAGTAGCAGGTTCAATTCCTGGTCAAGGATATGTACCTCGGTTGCAGGTTTGATCCCTGGCCCCAGATGGGGTCATGTGGGAGACAACCAATCAATGTTTCTCTCTCCCTCTCCTTCCTCTCCCCCGCCCTCCCTCCCACTCTATCTAAAAATCAATGAAAAAATATTCTCTGTTGAGGATTAAAAATAAAAGAAAGAAAACTGGAGAGCAAGAGTATGAATCACATACAGAACATCAGCAACTGTTTCCACTGGTCTGATTAAATCACTGAATAAATTAAAGCTCTATTCCTTGGTTTTCCCATTGTAGCATGTTATGTAACATCTACCTGTTGGGATCACTGTAAAAATGGATAACATTTTTTTCAAGTACTTCAGGCTTTAGGAAAAATCAATAATAATTATTATAATACAACTCTTTTACTTGGATTCTGATGTTAGGTTATAGCTCTGCAGAGATAAGAAAATGGCAGAATGACAACGACGGCTCTGGTTAGGTCTCTCAAGGCACCTGTACTTCAGTGGGATCTTGACAGCCCTGGGCAGACAGCGGTGTGAACACACATAAAGCAGTCCTGGTGCAGGTGAAAAAGGGCCAGAAGAGAGTCAGCAGGTCTGGTTTTAGGACCAGATTTTTACACATAGAGCTGAATAAACTTAGGTCAAATAAACTTTACAGGCCTCAGTTTTTTCATCCTTAAAATGAGAATTAGTCCATAAAATGGTGCTTTCAAGGTAAAATAGATTTCTTTTGCAGATAGTTAAGTGTCCACAGAATGGGGAAAGAGGCATGTTGCATAGAGTAAATGATAAATATATAATAGGACATGGAATTACAGAGTGAATACCAACATTCTTGAGGGCTGGCAGTGAATGAAAAAAATAGAGTAATAGCTACAAGGAACAGCAGAGGCAGAGAGAGCAGATGAGGAGCTGTCTTTCCCTAACTCAGATGTCCCTATGGCTTCTCAGGGCTTTCTTTATCCTGGCACAGTTTTCTCTGCCATTTGGTACCAGTCTTTTAGCCAACCTCATCACCACTGCCTCCAGCATTGGTCCTGAATTTCACAAAATCATATCTTACTACCACAGAAACCCTCGAGTCCCATAACTGACTTCAAGTATTTTTTATGCAGTTTTCCCCATCTGGAATGCCTTTTTGTCCTGACTTCTAGAATTTGGGTAAGTTCTAGCATTTCTTCAGATCTTTTGTAATTTATGTCTTACATTACACTGTTCCTACAGTCTATATAGTAAGCACTCAATGTCAGGTGTGATCATGATGATGTTGATAAAGAGTCCAAATGACTCAACTAATCTACAGTAGTAAACATATACACACACACACACACACACACACACACACACTTAATATTTACAAAATGGCTAGACAATATATGTTCTGTTCTTGCATATTTCTTTGTCCTGAGTCTGCCAAAACATATTGTCATTTCTTAGAGATCAATGATGGTATCATATAGCTTTTTTATAATCCCTTAATTTTCTAGCTTAATGCATTATATAGGCCACCAATGAATACTCATTTTAAGAAGGAATTTAACTCCAGAGTATTGTTTCGTGGAGCTGCACATCCCCAAACGATCATTGTTCCTATTTATATGATCTTTTTTCTGTTTGATTCTTCTTTCCAGGGTAATTCAGAAGCTGTTTGTTTCATTGAATCTACAACACCATCAATTTTAAGAAGCACTGTCATTTTATGCAGTTCTACACTTCCAATTATACCATCACATGCTATCACTGACAGGATGCATCCCAATTCCAAAGAGGTTAAAAAGTGAAAAAAATAAAATGTGCCTCTAGAACAGATATAATATGACAGTTAATCTAGGGAACATTGTGTTATAAAACACTGCAAATTTATTAGTTGTCAACTACTGGGAAAGGCTGTACAGGGTTCTTTCCTAGATAAAATGTATATCTTCGGGGGCAATTAATTCAAAGGACTTTAACTTTGTATCAGTGTCTTAAACTCATACCAAGATAATCTGTATGGAAATGATTTAAATATATTTTTAATTCGCAAGTTAATATGGCTGAAACATGCTTGGCTGAGCAACTCGGTAAATTAAACAAGTTTCTCTGTTACTTTTCAAATTATCATTCTGATCTGTGATCTAGAAAATTCTGAGTTTGTTTTCTTTGTTGAAGACACTTGTTAAATTTTTTACTTATTTGTTCATAACTAAATGTTATGTTTTCTGACATACAAATAAAATTTAAAACACTAGCTATATATCACCTACACAGAGATGCTGGACATGTACTACATCCACAGAGGAGCACACAGACAAAACTAATGGAAACTTATCTTGATATTGTGAATCACTGTTTGTAACATCAAGAGAGCAACATCACCTCCTGTAGGACACAAACCCAAGGTGGGCAATAGCTCATAGCCATGGGAATTCTGTGAGACAGATGAGACTGATGACCATACGCCTTATTTCCCCATAAGGATGATATATTGACAAATTATGAGACCTATAAACAGTGTAACATTTAGCCCAACTATAATTGATTAAACTCACTGAAGACTTCCTGGAGTTATCAGCCTGATGTTAAAAGCACCCATATGGCCTGATGATTATCTGCCATCCTGAGAAACAATTGTGCAGGGCCTCAAGAGAATGGGTTTGTCTCACTGAATGACCCAGTTTCTTTTGGGGTTAACAGCTCTTTCGATTGCTAGACAAGGCCTTTAGCCCATCTGTTGGAAGTTTTCCTACAAATTATGTAGGAGGCAAATTCTCGAAGGCTTAGTAGTGACCAGGGAATCATTAAAGAACTTCTGTGACTGCAAGACAAAATTTATCCCTGAACTATGCTTTTATAATTTCTTTTCAGTTAATAGTATATTTTCCTGAATGATTTAACTTATTAAACTAAATCAGGTTCTTTCTGAAGCAGAGAATTGTAAAACATCAGAAACTGTCTGCTGTAATGATTCCTTGTCTCTAGTGGGACTTCCAACATTTCCATAATAGTTTAAATAAATGCCATTTGATTGTTGATGACCTCACTTTATGTTTACCAGATGTAATTTTGTCTTTATTAGTGGAGGCAAATCAACCAAATCAAAAATTTTAATCAGCCTGATCAGCTACAGTTCTATAAATTCAAACAAACAGTAGAGCTCTGAGAATACTGGTGTTCCTATATATCTGACTAAAGATTTCTGATGCTAGCCTGAGTTACTAGAAATAATGTAGACATGGCACAAAATGTCGGAATCCTATAGAAATGAGCAAACAATGGCCTGTGGAGCAAATCAGGCCTGTTCTCTATTTTTGTACTGGCTACTAAGACTGTTGAAATGGTTATTTTGTAAATGGTTATTTATACAAATACTTATATAATATCCTGATGTGCCACTTGACACAGAAAAACTAAAATGTTAACTATCTGGCCCTTGACAAAAAAAGTTTGCTGACCTCTGCTATAGAACATCAATGTTTGTATGAGGACACTTCCTAGGCCTCATGACCTTATTCCTGGAGGCTGCTGCTACACCTGTGCCAAGCATCCAGCAACCACCAGCTACACAGCCTAGATCTACTGTTGCCAAAATCCCTGCAAACCAAATCTCTGGCCTTCTCACTGGGGAAAGTCTATACCTACACTGTATAGATGCCCCAGATTCCAATATAATCAAAAGTTACATAGTGGTTCCTGAATCTATAGCTGTCAAATTTGCAATTCAAATATTTAGTTCTACTGCTCCATTATTCTGCAGGACTAGATTCTGCAAAGGGGGTGGGGGGCAGTATAGGGCAGTCATTCTTCATACTCAACTTCTGTGAAACCTTCTTTCAATAGTTTATCAAGGTAGAGATAGGAGAAAGATGAATATCAAGACACCCAAGCATCTCTCTCTGGGTATGGTTTTTAAAACCACTTTCCTACAGCTTACTAGCCATGAGCATATAGGAATATACTCAAAGATATTATCCTCATGTTTCAATCTAGCCTAATATCTTAACACCCAGAACAAATTTTATTTGTCTTTATCTAGTTCCTATAAAGAAGCAAACACTTATTTTGATTGTGAACTTTGGTTTGCCTCCTTAATAGATATGCTTTTACAAGAGTGCAGAATGTAAGTCTTAAATTATTTAACTAATACAAATGAGTGCTGTGATTGAAATAGCACAACTACCTGGCGTGTATAGGGTGGAATTACAGCAGATACCCATACAACTCTTAGAAACCACACTTCTTCCCAGTGATCTTTAGCTAGGGGCAATTTTCCAAAGGCTACATCAAACAGAGTGAGCAGAGCCAGGTTTGGGGCTACAATGATGTCAGGAAGAATGTTAAAAATAGAACAAAGTCTTAGGTCTCCAATTTTATATAAACTACAATTTCCTAACTTGTATGTCCTAATCATTTACATTAGTAATAGGACACAGGGATGTTTATAATTCAAATATACTAGTTTGGGGTTGATATAAATGGTGAAGCAAATTATTTTTTTAATAAAGTTAATTAGATGACAATGGAACCTAAAATGTAGGTATCACTAGGAAAATCTGCCGGGCATGGTTTTATATGCACAATGAAAGCTTTGAACTTCAAAAATAGGATATATTAATTCTAACTAAAAGGTAACACCATTTAGACAATACTTGGTATCTATCACCGCTTTCATGCCTTTGGGGGGAAAAATACATCATAAATATAAAGTAAAGCAATCAAATAGATTTTTATTGCCATCTATAAGGTAACCTCTTCTTTACCCACATAAACTAGCCAAGATTAGATACCAAGTATGAGGAAATAAAACAAGATTTAACTTTCAAAAAAGTTTAATTTGAGAATTGGCTGAAAGGTCACAGATTACATCACTATATGCTCATTTAATCAGCCATCAATTTCAGTACTTGTGAAAATGGTAATAGCAAATCCTTTCCAAGTGCTCTTATACACTTAAATGTTTTTATTGCCTATGTCTATAAAACAGAATGAGGAGAAAATCATGCCGGAGACCAGTTGCTCACATGGGCAAGTAAACTGAAAGGGACCTTGTCAAACTTGAACCACTGTTTACTACTGAATTATCAATGACAGGTGGTGTCTCGCATCCGATATTGCACTTCATGGAACGTGTCCCTGCCTTTGATAAGTGAAAAAGTGGTCATTAACCACAAAGAAACAATCAAGTCGCTGAGTGCTGCTCTGAATCTTAACAGACAAGGATTAAAATAAACACGCAAGTGGAAAATATCACAAGCTGGAAGGAAGAGTGCCACCTTCTGTTCTCCACAGGAATGCTAAACCCTTTCATCGAAAAGACAAGAGGGAAGACAAAACAGCCAAGTCTGGAGCTCCAGCAAGAATTCTGTTGGAGTTCACGAAAACATTCCAAGGAAAACAATTTCTGCTTTAGAAAAATCATTTCAAAATTGTTTGTTTGTATTGAATTTCAATAAAATTCTTCATTTGTATTGAAAGATTGTCTTTCTTCAAGAAGCAACATGATTCCATATAACCCCTATTTTTCTGTAAATTGAAGGCAACAGGACAATCCTTTCCTGATCAGACACTATGAGACACAAACAGTATGAATCACTATGAGACACAATAAAAAAATGGTCTTTGAAACAACACTACATCACAGGTAAAGTTCCCAGTATACAGAATTTCCTCTTCCTTAAGGTACCTGCTTTTTCTTTATTTGTGTATGATCCCTTTTCATTAAAAAAACATACATTCCTACAAACAATAAGATAGGTATCACATTTTCTGGAGTTTAAACTCATTCCTCAATTATCACTAATGTTTATGATAAGGCAGGTATATTTACCATTATCCCACAGAACTTAAGAGGAAAAAATGTTCTATAGTGATTTTAAGAAATCAGTAGAAAAATAACCTTTGCACGGAAAAACACACACACACACACACACACTCAAATATAGTTTTCTTAAACTGTCATCATCATCAAGGTTTTAAAAGAGCCTTAGAAATAATTGTTCTTTTCAAAATAGAAATTTCAATTTATAATACACATGATATAATTGTATTTAGCAATAAGTATGTGTTTATATCACATTATTTAATTACCTATACTCTCCTTTTTGCTGTGTGCTACTGCCTAGAAACAGTAAACCATCGTTTATAATATTGTTATATCTGGGTCTGTACTCAGATATTATTACTATCCATGACCAGAATATCCATCAGCCATTGTGTATGCTCAGCTCTGTTGGGGTACAGTGATCAAAATAACAAAGAACTTCCTGTTCATTGAAAGCAGAAGATATTGAAATGCACTGCAGGTCAGAGAATACCACAAAGAAAGAAATAACATATTCAAATTTTTTTTTATATATGTCATGGCAGAATGCGTATTTCCTTGTGGACAAAGGATCATTCCAGGTAATATTTAAGGGACCATTAAGGGGGGGAAATGATAATGGAGGATTGGAAGCTTTTACAAATTCAAAGGCAAGTGTTAAATAGTTTGCCTCTTATAGATGCAGCTATTTCCATTCTCTTTGTACAGCAGAATCCCCACATCAAACACACTAAGATCTCTCTCTAAGCCAAATAATAATTTTAGGTTTTACAAAAATTACCTTTAACATAATCCCAAGTTTGTCAGATGAGTTCTCCAGTTTTACGACAGCAAAAGAACCAAAGTGTATAAAAATGTATTTAAAATAATCACCATAGCTACTCTATCAGAAAATAAAAACAATTCTGGCTTCATTTAAACATAGGGTTTAAACTCGACCCTTTCCCCACTCCTCACCCATGAAAATAAAAGTTAAAAACATGAAGAATTAAGAATTAAGAAAGGACAGCAGCAGAAAGAGAAGTAAACAGAATTTGGGAGCTAAAAGGCAGGAAAACATGGAACAATCTAAATGCCCAACAATAACAATAGAAAGGTAAGCTGTGGTCTAATCAAGCCATGGCAGACTCATGGCGATAAGGTGGATGGAATGGACCGCAGCCACTCCTAAAAACATGGACAGATTTAGTGATCACAATATTCAGCAAAGACAGACCCAAATGATTATGCATAATCTGTTTCCACTGATATCAAGCTCAAAAGGGGGGGGGGGTCCAAACTAAAACATGTTGCTTAGAGAAGCATTCATAGGTAGTAAAAATACAAATAAAAACAAGCAAGTGATTAACAAAATTATCAGGAGAGTGGTTGCCTTTAAAGGAGAAAGTAGTAAAATCACAAAAAGATACACAGGGACTTCTTTGGAGCTAGCAATGTACTCTTTATTGACCCGACTGGGGGTTAAACCACCATCACTATGAAATCATTCGTTACACAACACATGGATATTTCACATCCTTTTCTGTAGGTGTGTACAGGATCACTATTTAAAGGCTAAAAGCAAAGGAGAGTAACAAGTGACAACAAATGCAACAGACCAGAGCAAGCCAGAGCAATGCACTCATACTTATGAAAAATGCACACTTTCTCCAATATAGAAATCTATACCCAGTCAAATATGTGTCAAATATGAGGGCTGCATTAAGACATTTCACACACTCCAGGTTTCCAAGAAGTATTTCCCATTTTTTTCTTTCTCAGGAAGCCATTAGTATTTCAAAAATAAAGCAAACAAAAACTATGGCAATTAACACAGGAAAAATTAGCATTTATCCAAGACATTATGTGGTTCACCTGTGAAAAGTATGAATGACCCTAAAAACGATTGTAACTATAACCAATATTATGATAGATCCCTAATGGAAAAATTGAAATGCACTCATGTTTTAATTTCCTATTGCTGGTGAAACAAGTTTGCAAAAATTTAGCAGCTTAAATAAACATAAATTTAATATCTTACAGTTCTGGAGGTCGGAAATCCAAAATGGGGCTCACGGGGCGAAAAGCAAGGTGTGCAGCAGGTCTGCGTTGTTTCCAGGAGGTTCTAGGGAAAAACTTGTTTCTTACCTTTTCCAGTGGGCAGCAGGTCTGCGTTCTTTCCTGGAGGTTGTAGGGAAGGGGAGTAAACATTTGCTTACCTTTCCCAGTGTGCAGCAGGTCTGCATTTTACCCTAGAGATTCTAGGGAAATACCTTTTCTTACTTTTTTTAGCTTCCAGACGCTGCCCCATTCCTCCAGCTTCCAAGCCAGCAATGACCAGTGAGTCTTTCTCACAACACGTGACGTTAATCTGAACCTTCTGCCTCCCTCTTATTCCAAGGACCTGTTATTATTGCATTGGGCCCACCTGGCTAACCCAGGTTACTCTACTTATCTTAAAGACAGCTGACTAGGACCTGCATTTCCATTCCCTACCTTAATCCACCCTGGGCACTAACAACATAGGCACAGTTTCTGGTGATTCGAATATAAACATATTTGGGGGGCATTATATTGCTTATCACAATATGGAAAACTGAAAATCAAGCATATTATTTTAAATTATAGAGGCAAATGCCAAAGAACTAACTGAAAATGTTATAAATGGTTGTACCTGCAGAGAAAAACTTGGGAGTGCTGAGGGAAGGAACAAGGATTTCATCATAAGACTGGTAAAACTATTTGATTTGATTCCATAAAATAAGAAGCAGGAGGTGTTTATGGTTGTTTCTCTTTCCTTTTCTTGGTACCCATTAGAGGCAACCACAAAAGAGGCTTCTGAAGCTGTTATCACAAACAAGAGTTTCGAATGCAAAGCCTTTGGTTTGCAAGGTGCGTGTTTTTGTTGACACAGAAGCTCCTTGAGTATGGAGGAGAGGCACTGAAGGAAGCCCAGCGCCGGTGTGGATTTGTCATAAATTTTATCTAGAAAGAGTGTCAGGAGCCCCACCGCTGGCCGCCAGTGTAGCTCAGTTGGTTGAGCTTAGTCCCCTGCAGCAGGAGGTCACCGGTTCAATTCCAAGTCAGGGCACATGACCCGGTTGCAGGCTCAAACCCCAGTGGGGGGCGTGCATGAGGCAGCCAATACATGTTTCTATCTCTCCCTCTCCCTTCCTCTCTCTAGAATCAATAAAAACATTTTTTTTTGTTAAAGAAAAAGTGAGAAGTCAGATGAGTCTTTCTCCAGGGGTCCAGGTGAGAGTCCCCTGGCTGAGAGGGAAAAGAGGAGCTGGGTTGGCTGTGGCTCTAAGACACCACATCTGGTGGGGTGGAGAGAGCAGGTAAGGGGGAGAAAGGAAATGAACAGTGGGAGCGGGTTTCCAGCCTCCCCAGGGTCCACACCAGGGAAAGCTGTGCCTGTGGAAGCACAGCCTGCAAGCCTTCCAGCCTGTCCCGTGACAGAGGCAGCGCCGCTGTTCCAGCTGCTGTCTGCTGAGTACCTGCCACTAATGCCCTGGGATCCAGCAGAAGCGACATGAATCACTGCCCCATTATTGTCCTGGACTTTAGGAACTGCCCCACGGTGACACACTCCCCAGGACACGCATGTGTCCCCTCGGCTAAACAGTGCTGAATCACCCACATTACACCATTGCTGCCTTAGGAGAATTGTTTTTCATAGCCTGTCTCATCCTTGCTTACATCTGACAATCACACTTTGTTTATTCCTCTATCATAAGGGTTGCCACCTACTGTACAAGGGTCTGGTTCCTTTCTTGTCCATACCCCTCACCGTACTGTGAAATTCTGTGTGGCACAGGATGTGTCTCTCATCTCTACATTCCTTGCCATCACACAGGTCCTGATGCAGGAGGTACTTTGATGGTCGTATAATGAATAAATGAAATACAGGACATGCTTAGAATGTTCCGATCAAAAAATGGTCCCCAAGCTCGTATACTGAGCAGTCTGAAATTTCTTTTCATACAAAAAATAAAATATCTGGGAATAAAGTAAGAGGGTGCTCATTTAGGCTGAATGGCTATAACACAATGACCCCAAAAAATATTGAAGTTGGTTTACAAATCGTCTCTCTTCTCTTTTAGAGATGTATGCCACAATTATTCCTCAGAAGTCAAACAGATTTAGTTTCTAATTTCTCCTTTGTCATATATGATCAATGTGACATTGAGTTAATTGTTTTGTGTGACTTAATTTCCTCTTTTAAATATGGATGAAATAATACCTATTGCATAGGATGTTTTATTAATGAGATAATATATGTAAAAAGTGCAAAGGTTAGAAGTACATATGTAGTAGAAGAATGTATTATATGAATTTTGTGGTAATATAGAAGAGTGAGGAATTCTGTATCAACTACCAACCAAAGTCTTCAATATTTATAAAACTACCCTAAGTACAGGAATAAATGATTAACTATATGCATTAGTCCATTTAATGAAGACATTTTATAATTCAATTTATTTTATATATATTCTCCATTTAAGGAATACATATTTAATACTTTTCTTTAAATTCAGTAGTGCATTGCCTCCTTATAAAAGAAACTTACAATTAATACATGGAAGCTAGGAAATAGAAATTATGGCTACTGTTTCCCAATCTGAGAAAAATAAAAGAATCATTCAAAGATCAAATCAGAAGAATAAAAATTTTAAAGCAGAATTAAATATTCAGTTGTGTTTTCAGTATTTAAAAAGTAATGTTGCCTGGCTGATGTGTCTCAGTGGTTGAAAGTTGACCCATGCATCAAGAGGTCGCCAGTTCGATTCCCGATCAGGGCACATGCCCAGGTTGTGGGCCAAATCCCCAGTGGGGGGCATGCAGGTGGCAGCCAGTCAAAGTTCTCTCTCGTCGATGTTTCTATCTTTCTTTCCCTTTCCTTTCCTCTCTCTCTAAAATCAATAAAGAAAAAGAAATTTTAAATAAATAAATATACTTCTTTAAATAAGTAAATAAAAAGCAGTCATTTTTAGCCATTTTGTCCAAATAAATTTGCATATTTAGAATATTAATGTATCCTCCAATTTTGTTCAGATGGGATTATAATTGCTATGAAATGAAAACTAGTATGCCAAATATTCAGAGCCAGAACTATTTAGTCAATATTATGAAATAACACTGTATAACCATCAACATACACGGAAAGGAATTCTCTCCACCAGATATAAACATTCAGCTGTACAAGGAAATGTGCAGAGATTTTATCTCAGAAATGATTATAATATTTGAAGAAATCAATTGAATCCAATAGTATTAAAAGCTGTACATTTTTCAAAGCTTATAAAGTAAGTACATATAAATTATAGACCCTGACTTTGCCAAGTTCAGAATTCTTCAGAATCTCTAATGCTTAGACACCCGCAATCAGTGTCTTTCCTAGGAAAAGTGTGCAGCTCCTAATACTAAAATTTCTTTTTCCTTTTTTACCTACCTTGATGCCCTACCCCTCAGGTTCCCAGGCCTTCCATTTGTCTCCCTTGCTCAAAGCATCTTATCCAGTTTATTGCAGGATTAACAGTGTGCCACACCCTGTGCTAAAACCTTTCCATGCATTATCCCAAATCATCTTCACAACAAACCCACGAGGCAATTAAGTCAAGGGAAGTGAAAATGAGGCTCAAATAACTTCCCCAACAATCATACAGTTGCTAAGTGGTGGAGCCCAGGCTTGCAGCCTAAGTCCACTCTCTTTATCACCACTCTCTGTGGTTTTCTAATTTTGTCTTAGCATCAGAACAAAATCTCATTCAGAAGCTCAATGTGTATAATAAACTTGAACCAAAGCCATTTGGTAGAATGAAGGTGAGAGTTGGAGGATCTGAACTTATTGCTCTGTGCCACACCTTGGGAGGAAACTCTAAGGAGCTCAGAAACCACAGTGCTCAATCTCCTTCACCCAAGAGCACCTGCTTGGGCTAGTTCCCTCTCAGAGGCATCCATCTGAAACCACTGATTTCTTCAGCCAGATGTGCAGCAAACACTTCTTGGGCCTGTGTCACATCCCCTTTTGCCTCGGAGTTGTGGGACAGAGTTTAGGTACCTGACACTTCCAGGTTCCTACCAAGCCCCAGAATCAACCCCACCATTGTGGGAGTACAGCAAATCCACCTGCAAGCAAACCCAGAGGGCACCAGGGCGGTAATACCCAGGGCAACCTTCAAGAAGTTAGAGGACAGTACTGGATGGGCAAAAGCTTCATTCTGTTTTTCTTTTAATTTTTTTAGAGAGAGAGAGAGAGAGGGAGGGAGTAAGAAAGGAGGGAGAGAGAGAGAGGAAAAAAAAGAGAAAGAGAGACATCGATTTGTTGTTCTACTTATTTATTCATTCATTGGTTGCTTCTTGTATGTGCCCTGCTTGAGACAATGCTCTAACCAACAGGCCTACCCAGCCAGGGTCTGTTTTTCAAATGGACTTCTCATAGTTCAAGGTCTCATGGCCTGAGGCAGTGATCTTCATTGTACACCCTACACTGAATTCCCTTTTTCTCCTTCCTTTCCCTATTCCCTCAGTCTAGAATCCTGATACCACCCCACAAATAAACTGCCTCACCTAAGTCCTTGCCTCCAGAGGACTGAGTCAGGATATGCAGAAGTCCATGGGGCACCCTTAAAACCAGAGAACTCAGCACCATGCAGCGCCATAACAGGACCTGAGGGAGAGAAATGGCAACGGGAGCTCTCCTGGCCCTCCAACCTCAGCCTGAACATCCTCCCACCTCGTCTCATCTGCCTTGCTAATTACACACTGCCCCAAGTGAAAAACTCCAGGTGAATCACAAGCATAGAAACTTTCATCGATGGACAAGGAGCACTTTGTTTTATCTCCAAAATAAAATTAATTCCTGTACCATGATATTGCTCTATTATAACAAGAAATGCGTGGAAATGAAAACAAGACTATTCTTTTGCAATTCTAAGCATTTAGTGGATACCATGGAGTTTTCCAATGACAGCTTAGTCTAGAGTCTAGAAATCTCTGAAGAAAGCAGAGAAATGTCCTGGAACCTTGGGCCACCTAACTCATCAGGACCAGATTCTCTGGCCACCAATTTATTAGAATTCTTGTTGGCAAATATTCTATTTACTTTCAGAACATATGATATATAAATCAACAGGTACAACTACTTAATCGATGCCAAATTCTAAATCAGTACTAATAACAAAAAGTTCTATAGAAATTCATCAAAAAAAAAGCAAAATAATTTGAGTTGATAGGATCAAGCAAAGCTCCTAAAAGGAACTGTGAATTGGTCTGGGCTAGGACCTGAAACAAACAGCAGAGAGGAGGGCAACCAGACCAGGGGGAGAAGAGGGCATGTCTAGAGAAGAATGATGTGAGAGAAGACACAGGAAGGCATGTATGTGGTGGTGTGTGGCACCAGAACACCCACACCACAGCATGGTTGCCTGAAGGCAATCTGAACTGGGGTTTGTTGTTAAAGTGAAAGCTACAACTGTGACTTCAGGGGCCCTAATGCAAATACCAGTTCAAGATTATAAAGTGCTTAGACAGTGCCTCTCTCTGAGAACTATGGGCAGATAACTCAATTATTTTAAGGTCTTTTCATATCTGTGCCCCGACCTTGCTTAGTAGCTACATAATCAGAATTTTATTTTTACAGAATAATATTTGTTAAATATAGATTTATTTTATGTTTAGAGAAAGCCTCAATATAAAATAGGAGCTTTAAAATTTAAATAACTTCAACTCAAACTTAAAAACAAATTAAATCTTCCCCATTAAGCTATGCTTTCTATCTTACTTTCCATAACCATTTTAGATATAAAGGATTGAATTTTAAAATTACCAAATATGTACTGTTCTCAAGGTTGAGAGGCTGCATAAAAAAGTAATCCTGGGAGAGAGTATATAGAATCGTTTTTTGATATCTCATGGATTTTGATATTTTGAATTGATATCAAGGACTCAGATATCATATTCTAATATTTACTTGATTTTCTTAGGCATTTTTGTTATTATTTATCTTTTTAGTTTAATTCAATATGCTTTCTTCAATAATTAACTAATATTTAATTTTTTATCTACTTAAAAAATGAAAATTAATTTGAAATATTTAGCTGAGTCAAGAAAAAGAAGAGATTACAAACAAAATATCTGACATTATAAATAAAATTGTTTTAACATATGTGCTTTGATATTTATGAATGGAGAAATAACATCTTTTTAACTATATTAGATGAGAAAATATGACATATTTATTCATTCTAATTTGTCTAAGAAGTCTGAATATCAATAATTCTCCCTCACCTTATGTATACTCGGAAATAGTGTCAAAAAGATCATTTTCACTTTTTGACATTTGAAATCTTTTCTCATGACAACTTCTGAAAATATTATTTCTTTTAGGTAGGAATAAAGAAGGTATCAATGTCACCAGGATGGTGTGGCTCAGTGGATTGAGCGTCGTCCCATGGACTAAGAGGTCCCGGTTCGCTTCCAGTCAGGGCACATGCCTGGGTTTTGGGCTCGGTCCACAGCGGGGGCGGTACAGGAGGTAGCCAATTGATGTACCTCTCTCACATCAATGTTTCTATCTCTCTCTCCCTTCCTTTCTCTCTATAAAATCAATAAAAATATTTTTTTAAAGAAGAAGGTAGCAATGTCATTGAAGGTAATAAACTAGCCACCCAGATAGTATCTGTGTTCTGTACGACCATTTGGGGCATTCCCCAAATCAAGAATTCTGTTCACCCAAATCTCCAAAAACTTATTTTTTTTACAATACTCACAGAGTAACCCAAGTCATGGGCTAAGAAATAAATAAATAGGAATCCAGATTAATATAGCATTGTGCAAAAGATTTTTTTTTAATAATGGTAAATAACCACTAATGGGAAAGAATTTTTCTAAACTCCATGAAGTTGGAGATTATGCTTATTTTGTTGAACAATATAGATCTAAATCCACACATGCTCAATAAATATTTGTTGAACTATTCAATTAATTTATTTGATGTTGGGGTAGGGAGGAACTGTTTACTTGTCTCCCTGATACAAAATTTTATAATTAAATCTACAAATATGTTCTTGACATTTGTAGAATCAGATAAGAGGATTCAGTGCTTGGTGAGCCACTGAGCTGTGATCCCCAAGGCATCCATCGTGACCTGGAGGCGGAGGCACAAGATCAGATGCTTGGGCAGTGATAAGGACTCTCCCCTCACAGGGCAGGGATAACAGAGTTTGAGCTCCTCTTTTCCAGGCTTTTGGCAAACTTTCTCCCTATCTGTTAGTATCATTTTCCTTTGACTGAAATAGAGTACAACTGAATGACGCTTCAGCTTTCTTAAGTTACACTCCTACTTATCCATGCCTTCTTGATTTTATACCCCAGTAACCCCAAGTCTCCCAGGGATATATTTTGAAACCCTTTCTTGTATGGCATTCTCAAATGGCAAATCTCATCCATTATGCATTCGCTCTTAATAGTCTTACACTTCAAGTTCTGGGAGCAGTTTGCCATGTCCTTATATTCAGTCACTATTATGTCTGATGTTCTGTTAAGGCAATAGTTTTGAATACGCAATAGCAAGCAAATGAGGTGAGATTTAGTATTAGCTTCTGGTTATATGACATTAAAATAAACGTCAAGGAAGTGTCTGTCCTTAGTTTGTCCTAGGATTTTGATTGTTCTGAATGATGTTTAAAATGAGTAGGGTAGTAGATAGGGTTTGTAAAACATTTAATTACAAACAGATACACTCACTTTGATCTATTTTATTATATTCCAATATATATATCATAACATCATGATGAGAGGTCTTGGAATTTTGAAAAGTGTAAAATTTTTCTATTAACATGAACACATAAAGCCATGTTTAGTATATTCTCTATATGAACATAAGTACATCTAGATAGGGAAACAGTTTTCCATTTGCAATTTATTCAATCTCTGTTCTATTTCTTTCTCCTCCCTTTCTTTGCGATATATTCACTAACCAGTAAAGCTAGACAATAGACTTTTTTTTGTAAAGGGGGGGTTGATCAAACTAAAAGTCACTCCCAAGTTATACATTAGTTCTATTATCATGTTGATTTTTTTGAACATTTTCTTGCTAACTTAAAACAATAAATTGAGTTATTTCTATCAAATAATTGTCTCGTCAGTATAGCAATTGTATTTTCCACTGTACTATGTAGCTTTTTTAATTATCTGCAAGGCAATTTCTAGATCTTACAATGACTAAAATTGCAGGTTTTATTTCTATTTTAGCATACAATCCAAATTAGTGACATATTTGTATAACCTGTCCATTTTCTATTGGGTGACCCATATGTTATATGAGCATTTCCCGGTGACTCCAAATAACTAAATGGAGGCTGCCAGAGTGTCTAAAGTAAATAAACAAAGTACAGACCTGAATTCTGGAGCTAGAACACAGAAGAAATTATTTTAACCTAGAAAAAGAACAGCAGCTGTTACAGACTCCAAAGGGAAGTCCCAGGATTACTTCCCTCTGCTTTGGAATACACCACCTCCTGTCAGTTTCACGGCCTTTAGCTGAAAATGCCCCAAAGCAGCTGACTGCAGATGGGGGCTACATTGTATTACAGCTTTAACATTAAAGGTTTGCCAACCTAAACTATTATGTCTGGCAGTAGGTAAGCAACACTATCTGCCTGTTCCTGAGCTCATGCCATAGTAATGTGAGCCATGCTCTTGGCATGGAGGGAGACACTTGTTTTCAATGTTGCTTTTGCCCCTAGGAGTGGAGCAAGCCACCAAAGGGTAGATAGTAAAACAGTAATTTATATGCAACTTATATGTGAAGAAAAATGAGCACATAGGATAAAGCCTAGTGCAACATACTTTGAAATTGAAAATGATGTATTAGAAGGTTGTGCCTGTCTACTAGGACTCTCTCAGCAAGGTTCTAACATAAGCTACAGAGGATCAATTTGAAGCTAAAACTGCTTTTCAGGTAGGATATATATTATATATGTGTATATTATATATGTGTGTATACATATACCTACACACATATATATACCTATATCTCACACATATTTAAAAATAAAATCCTTAACACTTGCATCTAGCTTATTGGTACACTGATTTACTTTCTATTCACAGAAAAGCTCCCTCTAAATAGTGATCCTCCTTATATCACTCTCTCCTCTAGTCTTCATGCAGCATGTTCTCCTCTCCACCACTGACTGGCTCCTAAACAGGCACCAGCACTAAGTTCTGTGAACCGTTCTCCATTCTCATTTCACTTGATCTCTCAGCCACATCTGCTGCCTGTCTGCTCTGTGTGTGTCCTCATTAAGGATGACAGGATGATCCATAGGTGTATAGAGAGAAAATATCAAAATTTTCCATTTAGATTTATTTGTATTTTTAAATGAGAAACAAATTAAACTTTACTACGTAGTTAATACATCATTAGGCACGGTGCTCTCCTTGCCCAAATATCTGAAGGGAAGAGTGGGGGCTCTGTACTCAGAAGGGCTGTAGTGAACCCTACTGAGAGCTTAGCTAAATGCACTGCAGTTTATCTGTTTGTAGTTCATGGATTTATGGAACATATGATCTACCTTAAACTACATAACTCATGAGGGTGTGGGAGGGGACAAATGACTTTAAAATGTATTCCTACAATCCTAATGTAATGGAGTTTTGAATAAAATTTTCCTTTTGCTCAAGAATAAATTACTGGGGTCCGGTGGGTGTGGCTCAGTGGTTGACCATTGATCCATGCACCAAGAGGTCACCAGTTCAATTCCCAGTCAGGACACAGGCCCGGGTTGTGGGCCTGATCCCCAGTCGGGGGCATGCAGGAGGCGGCCAATCGATGTTCTCTCTCATCGATGTTTCTATCTCTCTCTCCTTCTCTCTCTAAAATCAATTTTAAAAAATTCAATTAAAAAAAAAGAATAAATTACTTAGCCCAAAGTTACAGACAAACTGGTATTAGGTACCTCATATTTTAGATGTCTAACCATTAGGATGAGGGGCTGGTGCTGAATATTAATAAGCAGCAGCAAAAACAGAACTACTTCCATCAGAAGCTTTTGCCTATACATATTTTTAAATAAATTTTATAATTTAGAGAAATTTAAGCTTCACAGCAACATTGAGCAGGACAGAGAGTTCCCACATATCCTTGTCTCCCGTATATATCTATCCCTCCATCATTAACATCCCCCACCAGACTGGTACCTTTGTAACAATTGATAAATCTACATTGAGATAGCATTATTACCCAAAGTCCATAGTTCACATTCGAGTTCACTCTTGTACATTCTACAGGTCTGCACAAATTTATAATGATATCTATCCACCAGATAGTATCATACAGAATAGTTTCACTGCCCTAAAAATTCTCTGTGCTCCACCTATTCATCCCTCCCTCCCCCCTAGCCCCTGGCAACCACTGATCTTTTCACTGTCTTCACAGTTTTGCCTTTTCCAAAATGTCATATTTTTGGAATCATAAAGTATGTAGATTTTTTGTAATATGCTCTTAAGTTTCCTCCATGTTTTTTCATGCCTTGATAACTAGTTTCTTTTTATCACTGAATAATATTCCATTGTCTAGATCAGGGGTGGGGAACCTTTTTTCTGCCAAGTGCCATTTGGATATTTATAACATTCATGGACCATACAAAATTATCAACTTAAAAATTAGCCTGCTATATTTGGTCAAACATTTAATTAACTCATCTCTAATGTGATGGTTGGTAATGTCCACCATGAACGCTAAATCACACAGTCACTTGCTGTCATTGAGTTCCCTGACAGGTTTTCCCTTCATCTCCATGAACTGCTTAATTTCATCCCGCAGTTTGTAAAACCTCATGAGTATGTTCCTGAGACTCCGCCACCGCAATTCACAGTGATAAACAAGATCACCACACTGAGAGTCAATCATTCAGTAACTCCTTAAACTGGCAGATGTTAAACCCTCTGCTTTTGACAAAATCTATGCATGACAGTACTGCTGACATCACATTGTTGAGCCGCAACAACTGTGTACAGAGAATTTCTTGGTGTATGATGCAGTGGCATATAATTAAATCACTTGGATCAAGACTGAGATGATTCAGTTCTTTCCTGACAAATGCAATTAATCCTTTTTGCAAGCCAACCATGGCTGGAGCTCCATCTCTACTAACATTTTTCAAATGTTAGCTCAAGTTTTTTCATTGATAAAACAAGTCTCTCAAACAAGTCTTCACCTCTTGTAGTGCCATGCATGGCTTCCAGTAACAGCAGTTCCTCTCGAGTGTCAAACTCTGCAGTTATCCCACCAATGAAAACAGCCAGTTGGGCAGTATGTTATGTCCGCTGTCTTATCACAAGGCAGAGAGAAAAACTGGAACTCTCCTGCAGAATCCTTCAGTGTTTTTTCAATATCTTGTGCTAAGTCAGTAATCGGATCTGAGATGGTTCTCCAAACAAACTAACACTCTGAAACAATTTTACTTTGTCTGGTGCTAACAACTCCGCAGCAGCCACCATGCACTCTTTCCCAAATTCTCCCACTCCAGGAGGCCTCAGTTTCTTTGTGATTAACTCGGTTACTACATAACTCACCTGAATAATGTCTCTGTCATAATGAGGCCTATTGTGATTCCAAACTCCACTGAAGACCATTGATTTTACCCAGACGCATTTGGCCTCCCAATTCACTGAGTTTAGCATGTTTTGAGCTCTAATGACGCTCCAGATTGGCTTTTTTCGTTACTGCTAACGCATCACCACAAACTAGGCACACAGGTCTGCCTTTGACTTCAATAAAAATATAATCATTTGTCAAGTTCTCTTGGAAACATCAACACTCTGCATCAACTTTTCTTTTCTTTGTAGTTGCCATTTGTAGGATGTCACACCATTTAAGTTTTAGTAACTATCCAGTGTGTGTGTTGCCAGCAACACGATTATTTTTGCTTTGATCACTGTTCTAATCCTTCATCTTGGATTTGGAACATATCCAACGTTCATATCATCAACTCTTGAGGTCTTTTCTGTGTACTGTAATTTCCTTAATTTTCATCTGAGATTCCGATTTTACAAGGATTGTTGATGGTGGGCGTGTGGATAAAGGTTGGATTGGCATTATCATGACAAAGAAGTCAACATCGTCGTCAATCATCAAAGATAAGGTCATCAACGTCGCGAGGAATCATCTCATCGCATCTCGTCTCATCATCACCAGATCATCATAGATTCACCACAGTGTGTTAACCCCTTCCCATCATGCACATTCCCAGCCTGCCTGACACTGACTGTCCTCTGAGTCACTGCAATACAGACAGGCCACGGGCAGCCAGCGAGAAGCATACATGTCTGTCCTGTCGTGTACTTGTATGTGTCCTACATAGCCCATAATGGGCGTTCCTTGCTTGTCCCTCAAATTTATGTTATTATTATGATTCACTTAATATACATTATGTTGCTATGAAAAAACCTCCTAGATTTATTGAACTTCAAGTCCCGCCTTTGGTTGCCTTGACAGGGCTAGACCAAATGATTTTGCAGGCCTTATACAGCCCGTGACCCAGCTGGTCTAGATGTACCACAGTTTATTTATACATATGCCTACTGATAGGCACATTGGTTTCTTCCAAGTTTTGTCGATTATGAATAAAATCCCTACAAATATCCATCCATGTGCTGAATTTTGTGTGTACATGCTGGATCATATGGTAAAGGCATGTTTAGTACATGAAGAAAGTGTCAAACTTCTTCCAAAGTCACAGTACCATTTTGCACTCTCAGCAGCAATGAATGAGAGTTCCTGTCTCTCCGTATCCTCATCAACATTTAATATTGTTAGTGTTCTAGTTTGGGGCATTCTAATAGGTCTTTAATGGCTTCTCATCATTGTTTTAATTTGCATTTCTCTATGAGGAAAAAAGCAGGTGTGCACACCTGGATATATAGCCTGATTCTAATTTTTTTTTAACATTAAAAATATTTTTTTAATTTATCTTTATAGTTGAAAGTATTACAGATGTCCCTCCTTTTTGCTCCATTGACACCCTCCTCCCTTCTCTCCCCCAGCCTCTCCTCTTCACCGCATTGTTATCTGTATCTATTGTTTATGCATATATGCATATAAGTTCTTTGGTTTATCTCTTCTTGCCCCCTCTGAGGTTTGTCAGTCTGCAGTCTGTTCCCTACTTCCATGTCTCTGGGTCTATTTTGTTCATCAGCTTATTTTGTTCATTAGATTCCACAAATAAGTGAGATCATTGGTGTAGTGGTTGTTAAAGTCTTTGGCCCATTCTATTTACTTATTCATTTATTTATTTATTTTAATCCTCATCCAAGATATATTTTCCATTGATTTTTAGAAAGAATGGAAAGGCGAGAGAGAGGAAGAGAGAGAGAGAGAGACGTCAATGTGAGAGACACAGCAATTGGTTGCCTCCCACACCCCTATCAGAGCCAGGGAGTAAACCTGCAACCCAGGTACATGCCTTTGACTGGGAATCGAACCCACAACCTTTCAATGCCAATGCTCCAACCACTGACCCACACCAGCCAGGGCGTTTATCCTGCTCTTCATTTGGGTTTTTCATTTTGCTATTGTTGAATTTCAAGAGTTCCTATTATCATATATTAAAATAAGCTGATTTGAGATCTTCATTACATCTGCAAAATCCCTTCACATCAGTATTCAGATTCACGTTTGACTAAATAACCGGAAGAAGGTCCAGGTACACTGGGGCCCAGAAGTCTTAGGGAACATACTAGAATCCTCCCTACCACATACATCTTTCTCACCATTTAGGTTTCAACACAAGCGTCACCTCCATCTCAACTCCTACGCACCCTGGCTAAAACTGTTCTCCTCAACCCCATTATTCTTTATCTCATTTTCCTGTCTTATATTTTATAATATAAAATAGACTCTGAAACTTAAATTATAGTAGGCACTGAATAAATATTTGATGATTAATAGAGTAAAAGTAAATAGGTTTAGTTTTATTATATTCAACAGAGTTCTGAGTAAGAAACAACTAACTAGTTCAAGAAGGAAATAAATGTATTAAAGGATATTACACAGTCCATAGAACCTCTAGGTGAGATTCTATGATCACATGATCCAGCAATCCCACCCACTTCTGGGTATATATCCAAAGAAAATGAAATCAGTATCCCAAAGAGATATCTGCAGTCCCATATTCATTGCATCATTATTCACAATATCTAAGACTTGAAAACAACCTAAATGTCCATTGACAGATGAATGAGTAAAGGTGTGAGCTATACATACTTACACGATACAATATTATTCAGCCATGTCAAAGAAGGAAATCCTGCTATTTGCAACAACATGGATAGGATATTATGCTAAGTGAAATAAGCCAGACAGAGAATGCCAAATCTGTATGATCTCATTTATATGTGGAATCCAAAAAGTTGAACTCAGAATCAAAGAGTAGAATGGTGATTAGCAGGGGATAGAGGTAGGAATAATGGGGAGATGTTGGTCAAAGGGTATACACTTCCTGTTATAAGGTGAAAAATTCTTGGGCTCTAACATACAATATGAAGACAATAGTTAAGAAAATTGCATTATATATGTGCACTTTGCTAAGAGAGTTGATCATAAACGTTCTCACCACACCAGAAAATAAAAAAAGGTAACTATGTTAGGTGATAGGTGTGTGAATTAACTTGATTGTGGCAATCACTTCTCAATATACATGCATATCAAACTATCATGTACATCTTATATATATACAATTTTATGTCAACTATAATTTAATAAAGTGAAAAAAATTGGCAACCAACAAAAACAATCTATTTAATATTCTTAATCTTTATCATAAGCAGCATTCTCCCTTGAACAAGATTTATTTGCTTTAATTTTGACGCCCTCAAATAAATCTGCAAACAAAAGCCTGTTAAATAGACAATAAACATGATCTATTTTACCAAATAACAAAAGGCAACACAGAGTTAATTCCAATTTCTTTAGAAAATGTTATTGACTCTATGTGCTTTAAGTGTTTAAAGCAGCCACATTGATTATACAATTTTGAAGATTTACGAAGAATTGACTAGCTGGAAAAAAACACATACACACAGATTTGTAGATAAGCAGTTAACTCCTGATTCAAAAGCTGTAACTAAGTGTTAATAATGCTCTTTGCTTCTTTCAGTTGTTTCTTACTTTCTATGTCTGTGTGCCTCCAAAATAGGGCAGAAGAAGCCTAATGTTAAACCTGACATAGTTTAAGTAAGCTTTTTTATCAATACGACTGATTGCTAAAAAAAAAAAAGTGATGGTAGTAGTCTTTTGATTCTGATTCAGGGGGTAAGAAGATGTAATACTTAGCCTCTAACTGATGAATACAACTAACCTAAAACACAAAAAGATGGGACATATGGACTAAAAGAATAAAGAAATGTGGCAAAAATGTGTCTTTCTCTTAAACCATGTTCTTTGAAACCCAGAACCTGGCTTTAATCCAATGTCCCCCTTTTCTTCAACTTTCAAGGCTCAGTACTTCTTGGGCCTTTACTTCAAATTACCACTTTTGGCATAGGCATCACCCAGTGTGTCTTCAGCTGGAGGCCCAACATTCACTCCCACTTACTCGGTGAAGTACAAACTGGGGACCAATGGCCAAATTACTGGTAAAACCTAGTATCAACGCCCTGCCCAGAAAAACACTACCAGAGGCTAAAACACAAATCAACAACCTGAATTAAAGTCAAAATAGTGACCAGTATAAAATTCAAGTACTCAATATATGTCAGATCACGGTAATAATTTATTAAATCTACAAAAGGGAAACTAGTGTTAAGGAATAAAATTATATATATATATATATATATATATATATATATATATATATATATATATATTTGTACTCAAATACTTGTAGATGAATGTTTATAGAAGCATTATTCAGAACAGCCAAATACAGAAACAACCCAAACATCCATCAGCAGATAATGGATAAACAAATTGAGTAAATACATGCAATAGATTATCATTTTAGCCATTAAAATAAGAAAGTTCTGACGCATGCTATAACACGGGTGAATCTCGAAAACACTGTGTTAGGTGAAACAAACCAGACACGAAATGTTATATATCATATTATTTCTTTTATATAAAATACCCAGAATAGGTAAATCCACTGAGACAGAAAGCTGATTGGTGCCAGGGGCTGGGAGGAGGGGGAAATAGACAGCTGAAATGAGGATGGGGTTTTATCTGAGATGATGAAAATGTGTTTGAAATAGAGGTGATGGTTGCACATTATGAATGCACTAAAATGCATTAAAAAAATGTTTTAAAAGGGTAAATTTGCCCATCCGGTGAGGCTCCATGGACTGAGCATCGTCCCATGGATTGAGAGGTCCTGGTTCGATTCCCAGTCAGGGCACATGTCTAGATTGCGGACTCAAAGGGGCTGTGCAGGAGGCAGCCAATTAATGTTTTTCTCTCATCGATGTTTCTATCTCTCTCTCCCTCTCCCTTTCACTCTCTGAAATCAATAGAAACATATTTTTAAAATAAATAAAAGGGATAAGTTTAAGTTAGGTGAATTTCATCACAATTTAAAAAGAAGAGGGGAAAAAATGGTTGGTGCCATTTCTGCTCTCTGAAACCAGTGGCATCCTTCAGAGTGCAGAACTGAGGAGCCGAGGTCCTCTTGTCTTCCGTCTACAGAGATGGATGATGGAGGAAGAAAGGAAAGAAATTTAAAGTATCTGTAAGTTCTTTCATGTGGCTAATGGTTTGATGCAACAAATCCCCTTGATATATAATTGTATATGGAAGAAGCTGAGTAGCAGGGATAGGAGTAAATTACCAGGCATAACAATCAGAAAAGGATTGGGTGGTGAGGGACAGAGCCCATGGGCAAAGGTGATCAGTGAGAAAGTCTTGATGTCAGGATGCCAAATAACAGTGAAGAACAGGCTAACATCCAAATGCAATGTATATATAAGTACAGTGAAGTTTGGTTGGGGAAAGAAAAAGTTATTGACTCTCTGCATTGAGCACAAAGCAAAGTGAAGAGATCAGATGCTGGAAATGAGACCTGACAAGAACAGGAATTTAAAGCCAGAAGGGAGCCCTGGCCGGTTTGGCTCAGTGGTAGAGTGTCAGCCCGTGGACCAATGAGTCGCGGGTTCGATTCCAGCCAAGAGCACATACCTCGGTTGTGGTTCATTCCTCTGGCCCTGGTCGGGGTCGTGAGGGAGGCAATCAGTCGATGTGTCCCTCTCATGTCGATGTTTCTAAATTAAAAAATAATAAAGCCAGAAGGGATCATAAGGGATCTTTTCACTTAAGAATTCACAGAAATCTAACTGTGGCATTGGATGCATAATCCAGAATGTATAAAAATAAAAATAAAAAGCTCAAGGAAATTTTATCTATAGGGGTCAGGGAATGGGATTCTTAGTCAGCAACTGGGTTATAATTTGTTAATTGCTATGCACAAAATAGATACGTATTAATTATAGCTTTCTAACATATTAAAGAGCCATTACCATTTGCTGCATTTCACTCCCTGGGTATTTATGCAAAGTCTTAAACTAAATTTTGATGTGCTAATAATCTTAAACCAAAGATGATACTATGTGGAAAATATGGAAAATAAGTTTAGTCCCTTTAGTCTTGGTTTCTCAAAGTGTGGTCTTCTAAGGAACTTCACTTGAAATATCTAAGATGTTTGATAAAAATTACAGAATCCAAGTCACACTTCAACATATTAAATCAGAATTTCTCTGGGTGAGGCCTAGATACCTGCAATTTCATACCCTTTCCAGATAATTCTTATACCCACCAAAGTTAGAGAACTACTCAGCTCTGTGATCACCAAAATAGTGACTACTTCCCAGATGTTTATAACAACCCAATGGGATTTGAATTACTTAATTATGTGATCTTTAAAATAAAAATTAGAAAGTTCTGCTTGTATTTAATATATGAGTTGGTCCAGCCTCCCTGCTGTGAAGTAAGCTGAGAAAAGAATAAAATGCACATCAGAGAGTAATTGATCATCTCACTGTACCTCCCACATCCATTGCCTGGAAGACTTTCAGAGCAATTGCAGGTGCTTACTTTGGAATGTCACCCTATTTTTGCATTCATAAAAACATGAATATTAAATAGCATAATATTTATACATTCTGTATAATATAAGAAGTAACCAGAAAATTATTTTCTACCACAACAGCTTTACTGGTCAGTGCAAGCCAGATACTTAAGAAGATCTGTCAACTTAAATATGAGTTAAGCATTGCTCTTTTATTTAAAAAAAAGAGTTCCAAAACTGCTCACCTTTCCTAGATAAGTGGGCTTCAGTAATCTGTATTTAGCAAATATTCTTGACAAAATAAATAGACTTAATAAGTCCTTCATGATAAAACTGATACTTTAACAATGGTTAAAAGAACTTATTTTCTAAATAAAATGGAACATTTTGAAAATGTTTTCATTCTTATGCAATTTTCTTGCTAAGAAATAATAAATGTGAATATCATGTAAAACATTCACAATACCAAAACCAGTTAAGGATACTAACTAGAAAAGAAGACTACAGGCAAATATCCCTGGTGAATATAGATGCAAAATTTCTCAACAAAATACTAGCAAACTGAATTCAGAAGAACATTAAAATGATTATTCACCGTGATCAAGTGGGATTTATCTCTGAGATGCAAGGATGATTCAACATACATAAATCAATCAATGTGGCACATCACATTAATAGAATGAAAGAAAAGAATCATACGGCAATCTTAATAGACACAGAAAAAGCATTTGATAAAACTCAACATCCATTCATGATTTTAAAAAAGCACAACAAATTAAGCATGGAAGAAACATATCTCAACATAATAAAGGCCATATATGACAAGCGCACAGATAACATCATACTCAATGGCAAAATGTTGAAAGCTTTTTCTCTAAGATCAGGAACAAGACAAGGGTGCCCACTCTCATCCCTCCTATTCAACATAGTACTGAAAGTCCTAGGCAAAGCTAGCAGGCAAGACAAAGAAATTGGAACTTAAGGAGTAAAATTGATTCTATTTGCAGATGATATAATTTTATATAGAAAATTCTAAAGATTCAAAACTGTTAGAACTAATTTAAAAACTCCATTTGCAAGATATAAAATTAATGTACAAAAGTCAGTAGTGTTTTGATACACTAATGATGAAATTTCTGGAAAATAAATAAAGAAATCCATCCTATTTATAATAGCATCAAAAGTAATAAAATACTTAGGAATAAATTTAACCAAGAATAGGAAAGATCTCTTCTCTGAAAACTATAAGACATTTATGAAGGAAATTAAGAAAAGACATAAATAAATGGAAAGGCATCTCAATTTCATGGACTGGAAGAATTAATATTGTTAAAATGTCCATACTACCATTTATAGACTCAATGCAATCCCTAACAAGATTCCAATGGCATATTTTACAAAAATGGGGGGGGGGGGTCTTAAAATGTAGATGGAACCACAGAAGATCCCAAATAGCCAAAGAAATCCCAAGAATAAAAAGCAGGAGGCATGACACTTCCTGATTTCAAGCTATACTATAAAGTTACAGTAATCAAAACAACATAATGATGGCATAAAAGCAGACAAATAGGCCAATGGAACAGAATCAAGAGCCCAGAAGTAAACATAACCATATATGATCAACTAATATTTGACAAGGGAGGCAACAATACTCAATGGAGAAAAGACAGCCTCTTTAATAAATGGTGCTGGGAAAACTGGATATTCACATGTAAAAGAATGAAACTTGACCTCTATCTTACACCACTCACAAAAATTAACTAAAAATAGATTAAAGACTTGAATGTAAGACTTGGAACCATAAAACTCCTAGAGAAAATACAGGATAAAATCTCCTTAATATGAGTCTTGAAAATAATTTTTTTAATCATACCTAAAAAGCAACAAAATAAAATATAAACAACTGGGACTACATCAAACTAAAAAGCTTCTGTGCAGCAAAAGAAACCACCAACAAAGTGAAAAGACAATCTATGGAATGGAAAAATATATTTGCAAACTGTATATCTGATAAGGTTTTAATATCCAAAATATATAAAGACCTGATAGAACTCAATAGCAAAAATAATAATAATCCAATTCAAATATAGGCAAAGGACCTGACTAGACATTTTTCCAAAGAAGATATATGAATAGCCAATAGGCACATGAAAAGATGTTCAACCTGACTAGTGATTAGGGAAATGCAAATTAAGCCACAATAAGATATCACCTCACACCTGTTAGAATGACCATCATTAAAAAGACAAGTGATACCCTGGTCAGTGTGGTTCAGTGATTAGAGCTTTCGTACAAAGGGTTATGGGTTCAATTCCCAGTCAAGGGCATGTACCTGGGTTGCAGGTTCAATCCCCAGCCCTGGTCCAGGCACTTGCAGGATATGTCTCTCCCACATCAATATTTGTCTTTCTCTCTCTCTCTCTCTTTCCCTCCCTCCTACTCTTTCTAAAAAACTAAATCAATGGAGAAAATATCCTCAGATAAGGATTAACAAACAAAAAAAGACAAGTAATAACAAATTCTGGCAAGGGTGTAGAGAAAAGAAAACTCTTGTGCACTGTTGGAATTATAAACTGATGCAGCCACTATAAAAACAGTATGGAAGTTCATCAAAAACATAAAAATAGAACTACCTTATAATCTAGCAATTCCACTTCTGGAAAAATATCCTAAGGAAATGAAAACACTAACTACCAAAGATGTCTGTACCCCATAGCAGCCTTATTTACAATAACCAAGACATGGTAACAACCTAAGTGTCCATCAATGAGTGAATGGATAAAGAAATTGTGGAATAGATATACAATGAAATATTATTCAGCCATAAAAAATGAGGAAATCCTATTATTTGCAGCAACATAGATGTGATACTGTTATACTAACCCAGTTATTAATTAACAGGAAAGGAGTAAAGTGAAAACTATATAATATAGGCATGCCATTTATATAGCTTTGCCAGAAAGCTGCAGTTTAATATTCTCCAAGTCTGTTCTCTGCAGATCAATGGAGGAAGGGACTGGACAGAGGCCATTTAGATGCATGTCCAGTAAGGTCTGGGTGACGTGGGAAGATACTTGCCTGTCAATCACACCTGGGAGCGAGTCATTGGCCAGAACAGACGTGGCCACAGCAAGGGCAGGACATCTGAGATACTTAACTCTTAAACAAAGGGGTTCTCTCCCTTGGCCCTTATTGCTCGCTTGCTGCTAATGCCTGACTCCTGGCTTGCAGGGCTCTCGCACTCCTGCACTCAACTACGGGGCCCTCAATGGACTAATGGACTGTGACCAGCCTAATACAGGATATACCAGACTCAACTCCACCATGGAACAGAAACTCAGGACACTGGCTTTGCTTCTAGTCCTACTGAATTCCCAGCTACCCATCTTCCAGGACTGGACTAAGGGAAATGAGACTTTGAAAACCAAAGGACATAACTTCATGCAAATAAAAAATCATTCATTCGCCCATGTGAGTCTTAGAAAATTATTTTTCTCAAGACATCATAAGAACCCACTCTCACTGGCAACAGAGAAAGGCAATCCACACAATTCTCTGGTAACAGATTGACCTTGAAGGGATTATGCTAAATGAAATAAATCAGACAGAAAAGACATATGCAGTATGATCTCACTTATATGTGGAATCCTAAAAAAAAAAAAAAATCCTCTGGTGAGAATTAAAAAACAAAATGGTTTGTTATACATTTAAATATTTTTAATTTACAAATACGGTTTATTTCATTCTACTTTTGCTTTAAATTTCCATTTGTGTGTACTTTTTATAATGTTTATTAACACACTATGAAATTTAAAAATAAATAAAAGTAACATTTAGAGAAGTGTGCTTTAAAATTTTTACTGACAAGAGGTCATTTGGAAAGTGTGAAAACGATTGCTTCAGGTCGTGATATTTTAGTTGGCATAGTTATATTTTCTTGTTAAATTAAAATTGGTAGAGAAAGAGCAAAAATCTCCTTTTCCAAGCCATTCAATATGAAGCCATCTTATTTACATGTAAGTGACTTGGTGACATTTATGTTGGTGAGACTTTATTGTGAACACTTTAGCACGTATAATATCCCACGTTTTCAGTGTGGCTTTCTCGTACCAGCCTCTGATATCTCCATGGCTAAAGAACCTGGTCCCACAAAACACTGACTTGTCAACCTCTGTTCTGTGGCGATAACAGCTTATCAGTGCTGTAATAATCATATCTTTGTGAAATTTCTTTTCAAATATACAGCTTCCAACAGTGTCAGGGAAGGAAAAAAATCCATAAGCTGGCCAAAAACTTTTTGAATTAGATCAAAATCTCAAGAATTATTGAGCCCAATTTAAGTTTTTGTAGTACCATATTTTTATCCAGTTACCTTTTGTTAAAATGTTTTCACTTCATTTGCCCCAAAACACCATGTACCTTTATGGCTATCTCCATCATGAATCCTAAACTTTATCTCACTGATAGGCTTAGGTTTTTTTTCAAGAATTGCAGACTTAGGAATAATCTCCCTATCTACATGTCTACTAACAAGATTGCAATCAGAAAAATAGGTGTGAACAGGCATGACTTAAATGGGAAAAAATTCACAAAGGGCTCAGCAGCCTATCTGCTCCTTTGCCTCAGTGCTAGTGGGGTAGATTACGACTGCCTGTAGTTTCTGTAGACATGAGCCTTGGGTCTTTTCTAGCACCCACAGAAATGTTTGATAGAATAAATGCAGGTTTGGGGTTCTCAAAACGGGCATTTGTGGACTCACATTCTGTCCATGTCACATTTAGCTATAATTTTCTCCTCTGGTTCTTCATGTATAAAGGAGGATTAAAAATAATCTAACTTACAAGGATTACATAAATCAACTATAATTAGCAACTTATGCATAGAGAGGGGTCAGCAGCACCCTGGCATCTCATGTAATTGCCCCTATCCTTTACACCATACTCTGGCTCCCCTTCTAATCAATTTTTTGGGGGGCAATAAATGGTACCTCACCCTGTAACTTCACCCACTTCCAACACCCCTGGAATTATTATTAGCAAAATCTGAATACTCTCTGGCCTCCAGGGGCCCCCACACTTCTCAGCCATTGGTTATTAGCCTTGAGGTTTATTGTACCAGACAGATGAGAGTATGTTCAGAGAAGGTCATGGAATAAAAAAGTAAGTTTATGTCATAAGAAAATTCCCATTCAACAGAGCAAGAAAGAAGATTGCCAGAGTTAAGATGAAAGGGACAGGAGATGCCCAGAGTAGAGCAAGAAGGGAGGGTGCCAGGCTGTGTTACTCCCTCCGTTCATTAGTGAGACAATGACATCAAAGCATGAGAGAGAGTCAAGTTGAAATTGGACAGGTTTCTGTCCCGCTCACCACTAGAGATGTTAAAAGAAAATCACCTGCCACAATATGGAAGAGCTGCAGCAAAATAGAAATTATGTGGGAAACATTTGGGTGTAAGAGGGTTAGAGGAACCAACTCTCCCCAGAAACTCCTTTGGCTCCATGGGGTATGGAAGACAATAAGCATTCACACATGCGCTGGAAGCAGGGACATGACACAGGGCCATCACAGTGAGGGGTGCTGTGTTTCAAGGCTTGGGGCCTGAGGGATGGCACAACTGAGTCTCAGACAACCTGCAGAAATGTCAGGCTCCAAGATGAGGCCAGGTCAGCACATGGGGACAGCCATTCCCCTATTCACTGGCCTTGCATGGAGACCAGAAGGAGTCACCAGCTCAACCGCAATAGCATGTGCCAGCCAATGCACAGTGATTGGGCAGGACAAGAGAGAACTCAGATAGCATCAGGGGACCCTCCCTTAGACAAATCACCTGCCACCTCAGTGAGGGCAAGTGAACATCCTCCTACCTCCAGAATGGGGGTTAAAACATGGAGGGGGAAACAGTGATGGATTTACTAGGGATTAGAACTTCGAATGCAATGACTATTACCTGTTTTAAATGTATTATTTGTTGGTTTTAAATTTAAAGAGAATAATAAATCTTTAATTGGCAAGTATGTGTTCCTCTACCATCCCCGATGTGATATTCTGATGATCCTCTGGTAGATTTACTATCATAGATTTAAAATGAAGAATTTGGGAGAGGCCACTAAAAGAATCTTCCATTTTAACACAGATAGAATCTAAACGAAAGCCTCTGTAAAGTGTACATCAACCAGAAAATTGGAGGCTAAATTATACAAATATGCAAAGGCATGTGCACTCAAATGTATCTCATTGTCTTGTTTATAACCACAAAAATAGAAACAATGTTAATATCAATATTAATTATTTTAGTAACAAAAGCAAAATGAAGGTGGAAAAGTATTAATGTTAGGATATTAATTGTCACCAGTACTCTAGTTTAAATCCATCGGTGGCTTACTTCACACTCCAGGAAATTCTGCATTAACAAAAAAATACTTATAAAAAGGTGAATGTTATCATCCAAAACCTTAATTTTTGGAGAAAGTATCAAGTTGATAAAACATTTAATAATTCCTCTAAGCCATGCAATACTAATAAAACTTCTATCATTTTACATTAATATAGGAACTTCAATTTACAGAGTGGTTTTTCATAAATTACCTGAGGTAAATTTCAATATGTCTATAAATAAACAGAATGAGAATTATGCTCAGTTTCCAGAGGAAGAAGTCAAGGCCCCGAGATATTTAGGAAACGTAAAAGGTGGAGCTAGGACGCTGGTCTGCTGATGCCAAAACCACTGAATTACTTAAGTGTATGTGATTTACAGTGAACATTTCCTTTGATTTAGAAAAGGAAGTTTTGTATATGAAAGTAGATTAATTTATCAGCACATTTTATCACGTAACTAAAAATGTGTCAAAAGAAAAAAACTGTTTCAAATTACACTTGGAAAATTCAGTGAGATCTGTTACTTACCAGAATCTCAAAGTGAATGAGTTACAAAGCTCAAAACAAAAATGACAGCGTCTGTCTGAATGCAGGACAAATGGCCCACGAGTTTTCTCTCATAGGTACCTATTCAACCTTCTCTTCATTGTTAGGGTCCCAGAAGCCCATTACAGTGTAATCAATGTAAATGAATGCAGAAATAAATAATAAAATAAAACACGCTTTGCCTCACAGCAAAATTCGCTGTTATTAAATTAGCTGCAGGAGCCCTGGCTGACTTGTCTCAGTGGTTAGAGTGTTGGCCCAAGGACCGAAGGGTCACAAGTTTGATTCCTGGTCAAGGGCATGTACCTGGGTTGCAGGTTCAATCCCCAACCGGGGTCGTGCGGGAGGCAACCAATCGATGTGTCTCTCACATGATGTTTCTCTCTCTCCCTCTCTCCTTCCACTCTATCTACAAATCAATGGAAAAATATCCTCAGGTGAGGATTAAAAAATAAATAAATAAATAAATAAATAAGCAAGCTGCAGGGAGGCTTTTTTATTGTCTCCTAAATGCAGGAGAAATATTTTTTAAAACTAAAATTTATTTTTTAACAATCAAATATAACACTAAAAAAGGTCGAGTGTACCTGTTTCTAGTATTACAAACATATAAATTTTGATACAGGGCAATATTTAATTTTTAATTAAATATGCAAACAATGCTTGCCTTCCATTTTCACTACTCAGATCCCCCCACAAATAAGGAAAACATTAAAATTGCATTATACTGAAGTTTGTGTAAAAATATATATATATAATGAACTCAATTGGCTTAACGGCATATCATTCAGTTTTTCTGCCTAGTTTATTGCCTATATTAATACCCCCATTAATCAAAACACCAACCAAGAGCCAAAAAATAAGCCATGTATTAAAGTGAAAAGAAATGAACTTTGGAGTCAGATGGAACAGATTTTGAATCCCAGCATAATCACCTGCTAGAAAGGTGATTTTGAGCAAGTTGCTTTGCTCATCTGTAAAACAGAGATAATGATAGCGATTTCTGACACTTGTATGGCTTAAAGAAGAAATGAATAAAACATGTGGGATGGCTTCTGCACATAATAAGTACTCAGTTATTATTGTTATTAAGTTGCTACTTCGTAAGACTAAAATTTCACTAGAGGAGAACCATGGAAATAATAACCATGGGCCTATTTGCTCTTGTATATATGGCTCTAAATATCTTACTTGTCCTAATTCTCAGCACAAATTTTTTCATTTATTGTCCAGTGTATATTTACTAAATTTCAACTATGTGCAAGACACCATTTTAAACATTGGGGATATATCAGTAAATAAAACAAACAAATATCTTTGCTCTTATGGATAATATAAGGGGAACATAGTAAAACATACGGTGTGTTAAATATGAGAGTTAAAAACTAAACACATAAGGAAAGAGGAGGGAGACTGTCTCAGGCGAGTGTGAGGTCCACAGTGACCTGTACTGACTCCCATTGGGAAAGTGACATTGGTAAAGATGAGGAGGTGAAGGGGAGACGTAAAGTGATCAAATTGTGGTCATATTGTGAAGGTACAACCAACAAGATTTCTTGACAGATTGGATACAAGTTATAGGGGAAGGAGAAAAAGCAAAGGTTGTTTTACCTCAACAACTAGAAAAATGTAATTACATTTTACCAAGATAGGAAAGATTAGGAGAGCAGTAGGCTTGAGAAAACACAGGGGAAGTTCCCTTCAGAACATGCTAAGTTTGATATAACCATCAGACATGTAATAGAGACTTCAAGTAGTCCATTAAACATATAAATCTGGAGTTCAGAGAAAAGACCATCATCAGGCTATTATCAACATATAATCTGTGAGACTTATTAAGACCTTTACAGCTGCCCAGCCAGTGTGGCTCAGTGAATGGAGCGTCATCCCATAAACTGAGAGGTCCTGGTTCAATTTCCAGTCAGGGCACATGCCAGGGTTTCAGGCTCCATCAACAGAGATGACAGGGGCATGCAGGAGGCAGCTGATCAATGTTTCTCTCCCACATTAATGTTTCTATCTCTCTCTCCCTTCCTCTCTCTCTAGAAAAATAAATTTTTTTAAAAAAAGACCTTTATGGTTCATTAAGAGCTAGGACCTGGACCCTCTACCATTTAGAAATAATAAAAATGGGGGGAGGTTGCAAAGATGAGTAATAAGAAAAGTTTGGAGGGATAGGAGAAAAACCGGGAACAGTAGCTTTCCAGGAATCTAAGCACACAAAAAAGTGCATCAAAGAGAAGGAAGGGACCAGTGGTGCCAAATGTTTTTTTGTTTTTGTTCTTGTTTTGTTTTTATTATTTAAAGTATTACAGATGTCCCCCTTTTTTCCCCATTGACCTCCTCCTCCCGCTCCCACCCCCCTCCTGCTTTCTCCAACCTAATGCCTGTGTCCATTGGTTGTGTATATATGCATATAAGCTCTTTGTTTCATCTTTTCCATCTACTTATCCCCCTTCCCTCTGAAGTTTGTCAGTCTATTCCCTACTTCCATTACTCTGGATCTATTTTGATCATCAGCTTACTTTGTTCATGATGTTCCATAAGTAAGTGAGATCATGTGGTACTTGTCTTTCTCTGACTGGCTTATTTCGCTTAGCATAATACTCTCCAGGTCCCTCCATGTCGTCTCAAAGGGTAAGAAATTTCTCTCTCTTACAGTTGCATAGTGTTCCATTGTGTATATGTACCATGGCTTTTTTATCCACTCATCTACTGATGGACACTTGGGCTGTTTCCAGATCTTAGCTATTGTAAATAGTGTTGCTATGAACATAGGGATGCATATATTCTTCCTGATTGGTGTTTCAGGCTTCTTAGGGCATATTCCTAGAAGTGGAATCACTGGGCCCATTCTGGCAGGTGTGAGGTGATATCTCATAGTCATTTTATAATAATTTGCATCTCTCTGATGATTAGTGACGTTGAGCATTTTTTCATATGTCTCCTGGCCACTTGTATGTCCTGTTTGGAGAAGTGCCTATTCAGGTCCTCTCCCCACTTTTAATTGGATTCTGTCTTCCTTTTGTTGAGTTGTATGAGTACTCTACATATTTTGGAAATTAACCCCTTTTCCGATATATCATTGGCAAATATGTTCTCCCACAGAGTGGGTTCCCTTTTCATTTTGATGCTGGTTTCTTTTGCGGTGCAGAAGATTTTTAGTTTGATGTAGTCCCATTTATTCATTTTTACCTTTGTTTCTCTTGCCCTAGACAATGTATTAGTAAAAATTCTGCTACGCATGATGTCTGAGGTTATGCTGCCTACATTTTCTCCTAGGATTTTTATGGTTTCACGAGTCACATTTAAGTCTTTTATTCATTTTTAGTTTATTCTTGTGTATGGTGTAAGTTGATGGTCTAGTTTCATTTTTTGCATGTAGCTGTCCAATTTTCCCAGCACCATTTATTAAAGAGGCTGTCTTTACTCTATTGTATGCTCTTGCCACCTTTGTCAAATATTAATTGAGCATAATGTCTTGGGTCAATTTCTGGGTTCTCTGTTCTGTTCCATTGATCTGTATGCCTGTTCTTGTGTCAGTACCAGGCTGCTTTTATTATGATGGCTTTGTAGTATAACTTGATATCTTGTATTGTGATCCCTCCCACTTTGTTCTTCTTTTTCAAGATTGCTGTGGCTATTTGGGGTCTTTTTTGGCTCCATGCCAAATGTTTTTTATAGGTTAAGTAACATGAGGACTGAGAAGTGTTCATTGGATTGAACAATTTGGAAGTCATTGGTGACTTTGATAAGAGATATTACATTGGAGTGGCAAAAGCAAAAGACAAATTAGAACTAAGCAAGAGAAACTGAGGCAGCAAGTATAAAAAAAAAGGTTTTCAAGAAGTATTACTGCCTGAAATAGAAAGAAGGTAAGGGGAAAAATTGGTGGTAGTAGGAAGGAAAGTAAGTCAGGAAGAGCTTTGTTTGTTGTTGTTGCTGTTGTTGTTTTGTTATTGTTTCTAAGACGAGAGAAGTTCCAGCATATTGTGTACTGATGGGAATGGTCTCACAGATAAGGAAACCTAATGATATAGTAGACAGAAAGGACAATTGTTATAGCAATGACCTTGAGTAATAATAAAAGGGGATGTGAGCTGGTGCAAAGCAGATGGATAATGAAAGGTAGGAAGATAGCATATATTGGGGCTAATACTGATTGGCAGATATCTATGGCAGTAAAATCTTATAAAAGTTCTCTCTTGATTGCACCTAATTGTTTAGTAATATAGAAAGCAAGATGAACAGCTGAAAGTAAAGTGTTGTGGGTTTGAAAAAAGAGAATAAGGTATGAAATAATAGTCTAGGAGAGAAAGAGTAAAATAGACTTGGGAAGAAGACAAGCTGCCAGCATTGAAGCCCAATGGAGATACATGATCACAAACATAAAGTAAAATCATGAATTAATAAAATAAACAAAATGTGGTATATACATATAGCCTTTAAAAGGAATCAAATTCTGACACATGCTACTACACAGATGAACCTTGAAGACATTATGCTATGTGACATAAGGCAGTCATAAATACTATATGATTCCACATATGCGAGGTACCTTGAATAATCAAATTCACAGTTAGAAAGTTGAATGGTGGCTGCCAGAGATTGGGAGGAGTGAGGAATGAAGGGTTATTGTGTGAAGGATATAGAGTTCCAGTTTGGGAAGATGAAAAATTTCTGAAGATGGATGGTAGTGATGGTTACACAATGATGTGAATGCACTTAATGCCAATGAATTATATACATCAAAATGATTAAAATGGCAAATTTTATGTTGTATATATTTTATCACAATAAAAATGTATTTGTCAAGTTAAAAACATAAAACAAAATCAGACAGCATGGTTGTGTTTCTTCAACCATGTTCAGCTATACAGACATAGAGGGGGGGAAATGTTAGGTTTAAACAATATTTTGTTTTGCTTTTCGAGATGAAGTAACAAGTCATTATAGGCATCCTTCCACTCTCGCTGCAGAGAGATGGCTTTGCAACTTCTTCTGAGGAGGTTTGTGGCCTCTGTCATCTCCAGGAAGCCCCCTCAAGTTCAGTGGGCACTCCTCACTTCCAGGGCTCTGCAGACCCCACAATGCAGACCTGGTGATCTGACAGTAACACCGAGCCAAGCCTGGTCATTATACATCACCAGAGTCTGTACAACAACCTTTAACATCCAGGATGGACCTGACTTTCAAGACTGGGTTGTCAACAATGAGATACCAGTGGTTGTGGATTTTCATGCACAGTGGTGTGGTCCCTGCAAGGTCCTGGGGCCAAGGTTAGAGAAGATGGTATCCAAGCAGCATGGAAAGGTGGTGATGGCCAAGGTGGATATTGACAACTACACAGACCTCACCATAGATTATGAGGTGTCAGCTGTACCCATCATGCTGACCATCAAGAATGGGGACATGGTGGACAAGTTTGTGGGCATCCAGGATAAGGACCAGCTGGAGGCCTTCCTGAAGGTGCTGACTGGCTGAAAAGCAGGTCTGTAATAAAGAACTGTATGTGATCCCTTCTATGGCCTGCTGTGAAAAACAGACCCTGGGCCCCACACTAAATTACTCTATAGCCACCACCACCCCCAAAGAGCCATCTCCCTTTTTTCCTCCCAGGCACAACAGCAGTGAACACACATTGGGCTGGGGGAGTCCTGCACACTCTAGAAGTCTCCAGATGACACCTTCCCTCACCATTAGCTGGCCCTTTGGTTCTCTGAGCAGGAGGCTTTACTATGAAACTAGACCAATATAACTGGGGTTTGCACTGTCAAAAAAAAAAAAAAAGAAGTCATAATAATAAACCATGTAACTAAGACAAAAAATTGAGAGAACTAAGGATACAAACCAGGTTAAAAGCACTAAAATGCTAGTGTAACCATACCTGGTAGGATTGGAAAATCATTGAATATGAGATATTTGAGAATATGAGTGGAGGGGGTAGGAAATGGCATTCAGGGAGAGGGGTGCTTGAAATTGAGATTATGGAGGTATTAAAGCATGTGTACTGACAGCATGACCATGGGAGTAAATAATTTAGGATGACTAAGGATAAACATCATTAGAGAAGAGGTGGTCAAGGAACTGAGGAGCCAGGGTATTAGAAGTATCATCTACACAGATATTGAAATCACCAAGAATTTTATCAATAGCATTGTAAAAAGAGTCAATAAGCCAAGAGCTAAAATTTTCAGGGAATGAAAGGCAGTGGGGCGGGTATGAAGCAGATGGTGGCGATGGATGATTGTAACAAGGAAGAGTAGGGTACAATAATATAACCTGATAAAATAAGATCTAAAGGTGAGTATTTGCAAGAAGAAAAAAATATCTGGAATCAGTAAAGAGGACATATACTCCATCTGCAGGCCCAATGGTATAAGATGCATGAAAGAAAATTGAGCTCCCATTTGGGAGGGCTGCAGGGGAAGTGTCCACCCACTTTGAACATGACATTAATGCGGTGTTCAGAAAACAGGTCAGTGATAAAGGGGAATTGTCTATTGACTGATGTGCAAGTCTAATCAGCCAAAGACCATGAGGAACAAACCAGTAGTCTGACAAAATCAGATTTACTGACTTGATGGAGTGAGGAAAGGCACTTCCTAGGAATCATGGAATGCAGCTTTCACACCAAGAGGAAGGAGGAAAGCATGCTTCATAAGGGTTGGATTCCTGCTGAGGGAGTCTGAGGAGGGACTAAGGGAAGTGAGGATCAGATCCAGACTGGTTATTGTTTCTGAGACAGAATTTGGAGAAGCAAGAAATAATCAGGGATTAGGTGCTGTTTAGATGTGAGGATGGCTTAGAAATTGGGTGTCTTAAATATTATAGCAAAGTGAGTCTAGGATGTTATGGGCAAGAAAGTAATAATCATTCAAAGAGGAAGCCTTGCAGCATTTTACAGTTGCTGTATAACCTCTGCAGAAATAATACTTCTATGAGAAAGCAACTAATAAAGGGAAGAAAACTGCTAGAATAGGCACTGCCACATTGTGAAGAGACAGCAGAGGGAGAAACAAAGAACTGTAAAAACAATCTAATTTCAAAATGCACAATTTGAAATTATTTGCTATAAAGGGAAATAACCCAATAGGCAGCATAATCCTGAAGTCATCATAGTATTATAGCAGAGTATAACTAGTATTCAAAACGATGTCCTTGAAAGACCAATAAAATGGAAAATGATGGTGAGTATGCACTTTACAAGTCAATAAGGTAAGGCCAGAATATATTTTATATTTCCTCCTGTTCATAATAAATAATCCACCTCTCCCTCTTCACTAGTTCCTTCCCCATTAAATATATTTTGAAAAAATTTCCATCAAGAATATTTTTAATATATATGGAAGATGGCAGCAGAGTGAATGGAAGCCACACAGACCGTCTTCCAGGACCAAACTGGAATTACAACTAAAATAAAGACAAATCATTGGGGGAAACCAACTGAAGAGCATCTGGAGAGAGCCAGTACAACCAGGAACAGAAAGAGGACGCCAAATCAAGCCTGGTAGGAACTGCAGAGGCATGTGGGGGTGGGCTGGGAGCCCACGGACAGCAGCAGATGGCAGTATTAGCAGTGTGCGCTTCCTGCTGAGAAAGCGGGAGTTTTTAAAAGCACCAAATCAGTCCTAGACAGTTTGGCTCAGCGGTTAGAGCATCAACCCACAGACCACAGAGTCGAGGGTTCAATTCCGGCCAAGGGCATGTACCTTGGTTGCGGTTCGTTCCCAGCCCTGGTCGGGTCGTGCAGGAAACAACCAATCGATGTGTCTCTCTCACACTGATGTTTCTCTCTCTCTCTTTCTCTCTCCCCCCCACCCTGACCTTCCACTCTATCTAAAGATAAATGGAAAAAATATCTTCAGGTGAGGATTAAAAACTAATAATAATAATAAATAAATAAAATAAATAAAAGCACCAAATCAGCTACAGCCACTCACTTTGGGCTCTGGCAGAGGGAAGGCGAACTGGACTGGAACTGTATGGAGAGAGTCCGGGGCTCCTGGCTCAGGAGAGAGCTGGAGGGGTGAACACCAGGAGTCCTGTACTGAATCACTCCCTCACAGGACAGTAGCCATCTTACTCAAAAGCCCCTTCCCAGAGCCCCGGGGAGAAGCAACAGCACCTCTCTCAGGAATTCAACATCACCAGGCCAGACTAGAGAAATGCAAATTGAGGCTCATTAACATCTAGAATCTGATAGCTAGCAAGTGCCCCACCCGCTGGAAATCCTCTTACAGCTGAGGGATTTTTCATTCAGCTGAGGGCTACAAATTAAGGCTCATCAAGCAACTGAGACTACAGTCGTCCCTCGCCACTTTGCACTTTGACTTTCGCAGCTTCACTCTATCGCGGTATTTTCAAATACTATACTATATTGGAAAAAACTGTGATAGAGTGAAGCCACAGAAGTCAAAGCGCAAAGTGGCGAGGGATAATTGTATATAAATAAAGAATCCTACTTAGCGTAAATTCATTTATCACGGTAGAGTCTGGAACTGATTAACTGCAATATACGAGGGCCGACTGTAATAGCTTCCATGTAAAAAGCTAGAAGATAATTGAACCTTTCCTTGGCTTGTAAATCTACCCAGGAAAGTAAGACTTGACAAAGAAGAACACTACATAATAGTGAAAGGATCTATCCAACAGGAGGATATAACCTTGGTAAACATATATGCACCCAATACAGGAGCACCAAAATACATTTAAAAACTTCTGGAGGACTTCAAAGGAGAAATTGACAGCAATACACTCATAGCAGGGGATTTCAACACCCTGCTGACATCACTGGATAGATCCTCTAGACAAAAAATTAACAAGGAAACAGAGACTCTAAATGATGCACTAGATCAAATGGATTTAATAGATATCTACAGAGAATTACACCCCAAAACTACAGAATTCACATTCTCCTCAAGTGCACATGGAACATTCTCAAAGATAGACCACATGTTAGGACACAAACTAAGTCTCTACAAGTTCAAGAACATTGAAATCATATTAAGCATCTTCTCAGATCACAAAGACATGAAACTAGAAATCAATTACAGCAAAAACATTCAAACACATGGAGACTAAATAGCATGTTATTAAACAATGAATGGTTTACCAAGGAGATCGAGGAATAAATTTAAAACTTCCTGGAAACAAATGAAAATGAACACACAACAACACAAAATCTATGGGAGAAAGTGAAAGCAGTTCTGAGAGGGAAGTTCATAGCACTACAAGCCTACCTCAAAAAACAATTCCTACTTGACTTTCTAACCCTACAATTTAAAGAACTAGAAAGTAAAAAAAAAAAAAAAAAAAAAAAAAAGCCCAGAGCAAGAGCAAGTAGAAGGAAAGAAATAGTAAAGGTCAGAGCAGAAATAAACGACATAGAAACTAAAAAAAAATTCAAAAGATCAATGAAACAAAGAGCTGGCTCTTTGAAAAGATAAACAAGGTTGATGGACCCTCTGCCAGACTCACCAAGAAACAAAAAGAGAGAACCCAAATAGACAAAATCAGAAACAAAAGAGAAGTAACAACTGACACCACAGAAATACAAAGGATCATTAAAGAATACTATGAACAACTATACACCAACAAATAGGACAATCTAGGTGAAATGGACAAATTTCTAGAAACACACAGTCCCCCAAAACTGAACTGGAAAGAGACAGAAAACATGAACAGACCAATAACAACTAAGGAAATTGAAGATGTAATCAAGAAACTCCCAGCAAACAAAAGCCCAGGCCCACACGACTTCATAGGGAGTTTTACCAACCATTCAAAGAAGATCTAACACCCATTCTCCTCAAACTATTTCAAAAAATGTAAGAAGAAGACTTCCAAACTCATTTTAAGAGGTCAACATAATTCTAATTCCAAAACCAGATAAAGACACTACAAAAAAAAGAAAACTACAGGCCAATATCTCTGATAAACATAAATGCCAAAATCCTGAACAAAATACTAGCAAATCGGATCCAGCAATATACATCAAAAAAATTATTCACCATGACCAAGTGGGATTCATCCCAGGGATGCAAGGCTGGTTCAATATTTGCAAATCAATAAATGTGATACACCACATAAACAAAATGAAAGATAAAAACCACATGATCATATCAATAGATGCTGAAAAAGTTTTCAACAAAATCCAGCACCCATTTCTGATAAAAATGCTCAGCAATGTGGGACTAGAGGGATCATATCTTGACATAATAAAGGCCATATATGAAAAACCTACAGCCAACATCACATTCAATGGGCAAAACCTAAAAGCATTTCCCTTAAGAACAGGAACCAGATAGGGATACCCACTCTCGCCACTCTTGTTTAACATAGTACTGTAAGTTTAGCCACAACAATTAGACAAGAAGGAAAAATAAAAGGGATCCAAATTGGAAAAGAGGAAATGAAACTGTCATTTTTTGAAGAGGACATGATATTGTACATAGAAAACCCTAAAGATTCCATCAAAAAACTACTGGGATTTAATAAATGAATTCGGCAAAGTAGCAGGATACACAAACAACATTCAGAAATCAATGGCATTCTTATACACCAATAATGAACTCACAGAAAGAGAAACTAAAAAAAAAAAAATCCCACTTACCATTACAGCAAAAAAACGAAGATACCTAGGAATAAACTTAACCAAAGAAGTAAAGGACCCGTTCTCAGAAAACTACAGGACATTGAAAAAAGAAATATAGGAAGATAAAAAAAGTGAAAGCATATACCTTGTTCATGGATTGGAAGAATTAACATCATTAAAATGTGCATACTACCCAAAGCGATTTATACATTCAAAGCAATCATTAAAATACCAATGGCATATTTCATGAAACTAGAACAAATACCCCAAAGGTTTATATGGAACCAAAAAAGACCCCGAATAGCCACAGCAATCTGGAAAAAGAGGAACAAAGTAGGAGGGATCACTTTACCAGATATCAGGTTATACTACAAAGCCATTGTAATCAAAACAGCTTGGTACTGGCACAAGAACAGGCATATAGATCAATGGAACAGAACAGAGAACCCGGAAATAGACCTAAGACATTATGCTCAATTAATATTTGACAAAGGTGGCAAGGGCATACAATGGAGTAAAGACAGCCTCTTTAATAAATGGTGCTGGGAAAATTGGACAGCTACATGCAAAAAAAATGAAGCTAGGCCACCAACTTAAACCATACACAAGAATAAACTCAAAATGGATAAGACTTAAATGTGACTCGTGAATCCATAAAAATCCTGGAAGAAAATGTAGGTAACAAAATTTCAGACCTCACACCTAGCAGAATTTTCACTGATACAATGCATAAGGCAAAAGAAACAAAGGAAAAAAATGAATAAATGGGACTACATCAAACTAAAAAACTTCTGCATAGCAAAAAAAAAAAAAAAAAGAGCATCAAAATGTAAAGGGAACCCACTATATGGGAGAGCATAATTGCCAATGATACATCAGATAAGTGGTTAATTTCCAAAATATATAGAGTACTCATATAACTCAACAAAAGGAAGACAAAATCCAATTAAAAATGAGCAGAAGACCTAAATAGACACCTCTCCAAATAGACATACAAATGGCCAGGAGACATATGAAAAAATGCTCAATGTCACTAATCATCAGAGAGATGCAAATTAAAATGACTATGAGGTATCACCTCACACCTGCCAGAAAGGCTGTCATCAACAAATCATCAAACAACAAGCGCTGGCATGGGTGTGGAGGAAAAGGGACTCTAGTACACTGCTGGTAGGAATGCAGACTAGTGCAGCCACTATGGGAAACACTATGGTGTTTCCTCAAAAAATTAAAAATGGAACTGCCATTTGACCCAGTGATCCCACTTCTAGGAATATATCCTAAGAAGCCTGAAACACCAATCAGAAAGAATATATGTACCCCATGTTCATAACAGCACTATTTACAATAGCTAAGATCTGGAAACAGCCCAAGTGTCCATCAATAGATGAGTGGATAAAAAGCCATTGTACATATACACAATGGAATACTATGCAGCTGTAAGAAAGAAAGATCTCTTACCCTTTGAGACAACATCAGGGACCTGGAGAGTATTATGCTAAGCGAAATAAGCCAATCAGAGAAAGACAAATGTCATATGATCTCACTTATTTGTGAAATATAATGAAGAATACAAGCTGAGACTTCCAGTCAAAATGGCAGCGTAGGTAAACGCGGTATCGCGTCCTCCCACAACCACATCAAAGTTACAAGTAAACTACAGAACAACCATCATTCAGAATCGCCTGAAATCAAGCTGAATGAAAGTCCTACAACTATGAAATTAGAGAAGCAGCCACATCGAGACTAGCAGGAGGGGCGGAGGCGCGACAGCTGGTCCCACACCCGCGTGTGGCAGAAAAAAATTAGAAGGATACCTCAGCTTGCAAGGTCCTCCCTGAGGACTGAGGGGTCCCTGATCCACATCAGGCTCCCAGCTCAGGGTTCCAGTGCCAGGAAGAGAAGTCCCCATAACTTCTGGCTGAAAAAAACAGCGGGAACTGAGGCTGAGGGAGGCTGAGGCAACTGGAGCCCCAGGCAGCTCCTCTTAAAGGGCCCATGCATGGACTTACTCAGACTCTCACCCTACAGGCTCCAGCATAGGGGAGGCAGCTTGAAAGGCACCAGGGACATATGGGGAAGAACTGAGCTGTTTGGCATTGGAGCAAGGGCTGGAGAGGCAACTTTCTCCTGGACAGACGTGCTATCAGAGGCTTTTGTTCCTTTGGTGAGCCCTTCCCTGGGCCGGCAGATGCTGCCATATCTGGGACTCCAACAACCTGGCTCACACTGTTTGCCCCACCCTGGTGATTCCCTGAGGCCCTGCCCCACCCAACTTTCAGGCCCACCCAAGCTGTTGCCAGTTGCTTGACCATAGGATTGGCCTGTCTTGGATGCTGCTTCAGGTTTTCCTAAATTCTTTCAAACAAACAGCATCTGGTTTCCGCTATCCCCATACCTCTCGTTAAGTAATACATAGAAAAAAACACAAGGAGGCAGCCAAAATGAGGAGACAAAGAAACAGGTCCCAAATGAAAGAACAGAACAAAACTCCAGGAAAAGAACTAAGCAAAATGGAGATATGCAACCTAACAGATGCTGAGTTCAAAACACTGCTTATAAGGATGCTCAATGAACTTAGTGAGAACCTCAGTGAACTTAGTGAGGGCCTCAAGAGCATAAAAAAGGACCAGTCAGAAATGAAGGAGGCACTAACTGAAATAAAGAATAATTTACACAGATTCAATAGTAGAGTAGGTAAAGCCAAGAAGCAAACCATCAATTTGGAATATAAGGAAGCAAAAAGAAGACCCAATTAGAACAGCAAAAAGACAAAAGAATCCAAAGAAATGAATATAGTGTAAGGAACCTCTGGGAAAACTTCAAGCGTTCCAACATTCACATCTTAGGGGTGCCAGAAGGAGAAGAGAGAGAACAAGAAATCGAAAACCTCTTTGAAACAATAATGGCAGAAAACTTCCCTAACTTGGTGAAGGAAACAGACATACAAGTCCAGAAGGCACAGAGAGTCCTAAACAAGATGAACCCCAAGAGGCCCACACCAAGACACATCATCATCAAAATGCAAAAGGTTCAAGACAAAGAGAGAATCTTAAAAGCAGCAATAGAAAAGCAGTTAGTTACCTACAAGGGAGTTCCCATAAGACTGTGAGCTGATTTCTCAAAAGAAACTTTCCAGGCCAGAAGGGAGTGGCAAGAATATTCAGAGTGATAAAAAGCGAGAACCTACAACCAAGATTACTCTATCTTCAAAGCTGTCATTTAGAATCGATGGCCATATAAAGAGTTTTCCAGACAAGATAAAGCTAAAGGAGTTCATCACCACCAAACCATTATTATATGAAATGTTGAAGGGTCTTCTTGAAAAAAAAAGATGAACAAACAAAATGGCATTGAATACATATCTATCGACAATTGAATCTACAAACAAAATGAACAAGCAGAACATAAGCATTCTCATAGATACAGAGAACATTTTGTTGGTTGCCAGATGGGAGGGGGTTTGGGGATGGGTGAAAAAGGTGAAGGGATTAAGAAATACAAATTGGTTGTTAGACTGACAAACCTCAAAGGGATGGAGGGGGTGGGGGTGGGAAGAGATAAACCAACGAACTTATATGTATATATGCATAACCAATGGACACAGACAACAGTGTGGGGAAAGGCAGGAGGGGGGCGAGAGTGGGGAGGAGGGGGTCAATAGGGGAAAAATGAAGAACATCTGTAATACATTCAACAATAAAGATAAATTTTAAAAGAGAATACAAGATGATGAACAAAATAGACCCAGAGACAGAGAAGTAGGGTACAGACTGACAAACCTCAGAAGAAGAGGATGGAAGGAGGGAATAGATAAACCACAGAACTTATATACATGTATGCATAGCCAATGGACATAGACAACAATTCCAGGGGGTGGGGGGAAGGACTGGGAGGAGGGTGTCAATGGGGGGAAAAGGAGAAACATCTGTAATAAAAATAAATTTAAAAAAAAGAAAAAGAAATAAACTAATACTAACTTTCTAAAAAAAAAAAAAAAAAAAAAAAAAAAGAATGTTTTTAAAGTGTTGAGACTTAAAAGAGTACACACCCTCAGCTACACAGAAAACTTGGCTCTGCAAACAGTGATCCGAAAGGCTGTCCAATGAGTGGACCGGATCATGACAGGTGCCCGTGTTCACATTCTGTTTTTCAACACGTGGTAACAGAGCAGGTCTCTTATACCAACACCACCCTTCAAAGAAAAGTACCGGAAAGTTAGTGACAGAGAGTCCCTGTGCAGTGGTGCTCACAACACAGCACACATCGAAAACACTGAGCTCACCTTTGTGTAGCGGTTTGCAGTGTCCTTGGCTGCTGTCCTGTGCACTCTACCATTTGGTTCTCACAAATACCCTGTGAAGAGATCTGATCTCATTTTGCAAAGGCAGAAACTGTGCTTCGGGGAATTCAAGAAACTTGTCCAAGATCACATTGCCAATGAGTAAAGAAGATGGGACTTCAATTTAGTTCCTAAATCCACATCTGAACAACTCTTTGGACAGAGAAGGAGCAGGAAGCAATTAATCAGTGTTTTAGGAAAGGCAGCCATAACTCAGCTTCCCGCATACAGTCAGGAGGGGAGGACTGAGAAGACAGGTCAGGAGAGTGAGGAGGGAGCGGCACCTCAAACAGATGAGACACAGAAAGCAACCACAACAGGCTAAGACAAGTTTCCATTGTGTTCCTTCTCATTCTGAGGAGAATGCGTAAGTATAGTTCAGCCCTGCAATTGGCCCCACTCAGACAGTGTTCATCTGAGTTTGACTTGAGAATAATTCACTCATGTTATTGGTCTTGATTTGACTTGAACCATGGTCCTAAATCTTAATTCAGTGTGTTTAGAATGACCAAATTTTATAAACTCATTTCATAAACAAATTAGATACAGTCCAGTTTAGCTTGTGTAGAAATTCTGTTTTCCTTTTCATTGTTTTTATATTTTGTTACCTTAGTCATATAGGCAATATATTGATTGTGTGTAAGAGAGAATAAGATCTCTATTAAAATAAAAGGTCCCTAAATATTATAAGTACATTCTCCCAATTCCTGTAGAGATTATGTTCCTGGATCATTTAAGTTAAGTACACTGATCCAAAAGACTCATTTAAGAACCTAGGTACCCTTCTGAAAATATGAGAAATAGATCATTGTTTATTAATGTGCATGGAAAACAAATGGAGTTGAAATGTAAGCATTACAAGTACAATGTCCCTTAAATATGCTTAGAATACTATATCATTTGCTCCTTTGCTTAGATATAGTAAGCACCTGCTATATACCAGGGTCTACCCTCCTGTGGTTTATTATCTAGCAAGGAGATTCATCATGTGAAGAAATGTGCCATGAAATCTATAGGGTATGATGGGAACACAAAAGAATAAAATGATAAATTATATACTAGAGTATTAGAAAATTTTTATCAGCAGAAATAACTTTTGTTCTGGATCTTAAAAGAGGATTAAGTGTTTGGTCTGTAAATTGGGAGGACCGGACACTATTGGATGAGGGTGTTTGCAATAAAACAGCGTATGATAGGAGTTCAACAATGTGGACTGGAGCTCACAGAGAGCTGGGGTAGCAGAGGAACACAGAAGAAAGACCATGAAAAATCCTTTGTGCCACACAAATGAGCTTGGACTTGATTCTCTCAGCAATATCCTTATTAATCAGGGCTGGCTGTTACAACAACTCTCAATTTCAGTATTTTGAAAGCAATTTTATATCCATATTGTAACTTATTCAAACATGATGATGTGTGAGCGGGTAATGGGGTAATGTTTGCCATGGCAACCAAAACAAATTGTCAGATCTTGCTCATTGCTCTTAGTTTTCACTTGCTTCAGGATTAATACTTTTTCCTGTGGGTCAGTGATTCAAGATAATTACATAGTTCCACTTGTGTTAAGTATCCAAGTCCAACAGATATGTTTGAGAACTGAAAGATTTATTCTACATCTGTTGGGAATACTCTATAATAATTATTGATCATGTAATATCCTCCAAGCTCAGAGCTAAGTGGTTGTGTGTGTGTGTGTGTGTGTGTGTGTGTGTGTGTGTGTACTGCATAATGTCATCATCCTCAAAATACTTGTATTAGGTAACAATATTTTTTCTGATTTTTTCAATGAAGAAACTAAGGGTCAAAAAGTATAAATAGCTCATCCAGGGCCATGTACTTTATGGACAGCAAATTGAAACTTGAACCCAAGTTGCACAGACAGCAAAGCTATATTCATAACCATTAAACTGATTCTATAAACTGATTCTGGGAGCACAAATATAAATAATCACAGTTCTTTCCCTCAAGGAGTATTTAATTTAGTGGTGTAAATAGTCAACTGCAAAAATAGACAGGAGAGGCACACTATGAGGGCACAATGGACGAACACCTGCCACGGACTTGAGCTATTGGGGAATGCTTTCCATGGGATTGGACCTGCAGAATGAAGGAAGAAAAGGAGAAGGATATTTCAGGCTACAGGGAGAGAGGAACAATGCCTCTGTGAAAAAACACACAGGCTCCATAGGACAACAGAGTCTCATGGATGGCCTCAGGACCTTGCACTAGGACATATATTGCTCACCCACTGTTGAAGCCACTTGATTTGGGCCTTTATTAATATTCTACTGGGCAATAATTTAGTTCAAAATAATACATTCAGGTTAGGGGTCAATGACTTGCACAAATCCCTAAAATACAAGCTGCAAGAACAGCCTCTGGTAAAATATAATCGGGAAAGTATATGGTTTCTAGGAGCTGCAAACTTCTGCTGGAATGCACAGTGAATGTGTTGGTCCCTGTCTGGGGCTGTAAGTACAATTTATCCTTTAATACCTCCCCTCCAGGCTTTCACCATTAGTGGTCAGCATTTAAGTTTATAAATGTAAAAGGGCAGCTATTAAGGGAGCCGGCCCAATTCTACCTGTGTGTCAGAAAAGGATCAAGTTTGTAGGCCCATCAGAAATGATCAGGTAGGTTTTCAAAATTACCACTTTCAGGATTGTGGAATACCATTAAGTGTTATAAGCTCTAACAAAAGGGATAGAACTAGAAAAATGGGTGCACCCATTAAGAGAAGTAAATAAAATTTAACAAAATTGTCCGGGTTGTAAGTATTGGGCCAAAAAGTATGATCCAGCACTGACTTCCAAAAGCTATTATTTTTTGCCTGGCCGGTGTGGCTCAGTGGTTGAGCATCAACCCATGCATCAAGAGGTTGCTGGTTTGATTCCCGGTCAGGGCACATACCCAGTTTGTGGGCCCAATCCCCAGTGGGGGGCATGCAGGAGGTGGCCAATGGATGTTCTCTCTCATAGATGTTTCTATCTCTCTCCCTCCTTTCCTCTCTAAAATCAATAAAGAAAAAAATTTTTTTTTTAATTTTTTAAAGCTATTATTCTTTTTAATTTAAAATTAACCTTCAATAAGCCTTTAAGCCTAAGTTATTTAGCCTCATAAACTTGTACCACAAACACAACTCGACAGCCAATGACTACCACCAGCACCAATGGGAGAAAAATTACATGATTCCCACATGGATGTTGCTATTTGGGACCCAGGCATTTGTAACCCCCTCCAACATAACTCCTGCTTGGATAAAAAAAAAAAAACCAAGGATTTAACAAAGAACCACACCATAACTGATTAGAGAGGATACTTCACTCTGTCTCTGAAATAGGGACCAAGAGCTGTGAAGTCCCAAGGTACTTTTTTTTTCTCTAACCCACTGATCCACACACCCACTGTTCTAATTCATCTGAATTTTGTTGAAAAATAATCCCTGATGTCAAATAACAAAGATGCAACACTTGGACCAATGTGCTCATTAATCAGTTAAACTCAAATCCCCAGGTGGAATCTGGGGCTGTCCTGTGAGTGCCTTTCTAGTTACCAGCAGTGTTCTCCAACTAATGAGCCGAAACTCCCACAGCTATCCCTTTCTCTGTTTAGTTCCATCAATCCCAGGACTGAACTGAACTGACCAGTTACAAATCAGGCTGTGCATAAGGACAGAAAATAAGAGTGAAAAGGGACCAACTTGACATGGAACCTTACAGTCAGGGACCTGGCAAGACACAGATGGCATGTTCCATTTGGATAAGTGAAAGAGTTTGATAAAGGTGAGGTGTAGGAAATAAGAGATAAAGTAATATTGCAGAACTCAATATGGGGCTTCTATTTAATGGGACATATGATAACAGCAGTTAATTAATTATGTGGGAAGTAGCCCGCTGCTATGCATCCTTTCTTGTCAAATGAGTCCTCGGATTAGTGGCAATTTCATGAACGATACCAAGGCAATGGCCAGGGCATCCTGTAAATCATTAATAGTGATGCTAGCAAAAGTACATTCAGCAAATGCAAATCCACCCTGGCCAGTTTAGCTCAGAGGTTAGAGCATCAGCCCATGGACCAATGGGCTGCAGGTTTGATTCCGGTGGAGGGCACGGTGCCTCAGTTGCAGTTCGGCCCTGGCCTTGGTCAGGATCGTGCGAGAAACAACCAGTCAATGTGTCCCTTTCACATCAGTGTTTCTCTCTCTCTCCCTCCCTCCCACTCTATGTGAAAATAAATGGGAAAATATCCTCAGGTGAGGATTTAAAAAAAGAAGAAGAAAAGAAAATCAAATCCATACCTAGATTATGAAGGACAAAATATTGCCCCCTCCCCTCCATGATGAAAGACATCCAATGTAATCAACCTTGTACCCCAGAGAATAGTCCAGGATAGGTAAACAGCGGTAGCATTTGTTACATAGTTCAGCCTTGGTGAAAGGAAGTCCTATGTTACTGAGCATCTCGTGAGCCAACAGATACTTTCATACAAAATATTTTTCACATGGTAAGGCTGGTTCTTTCAGCTAAAGGAGAGATTCTGCCGATACCACCAGAAGAGGTTCAGGGGGATTTGGGTGCTCACAGTTCTCAGTCTTGTCTCTGTCTTCCCAAATAATTCTTTCCCATATTTCAGTGTCCAGTGCTTTCCCTTTATTGCTCTTACTTAAGCATAATAGACCTGACAATACTGAACATTTAATTAGGACTGAATTTCTGTACCTTTCGCCGCTAGGTCCTTTTCTTTGTCCTCAGTTGTATCTGCCCTGCCACAACAGGTGATAAAGCTCTCCTGAATGGTCTTTCAGGCTGTTTGGTTTGTTTGTTTGTTTGCTTGCTTGCTTACTTGGGGGGGAGTGGTTTAAAACAACACCTATTTATTATCTCACAGTTGTGTATGTCAGAAGTCTGGAAACAGTGCAACTTGATTCTCTGCTTAGAGTCTCAATGGGCTGAAATCAAGGTGTGGTCCAGGGCTGCAGTTCTTATCTAGGGCTAAGAGTCTCTTCCAAGTTCATTGGTTGTAGGTAGAATTCATATCCTTTTGGGTGTAGGACTGACTCTACTGTCTGCTGTCAACCAAGAGAGGCTGTTTGATTTTTTAATGCCTATTCTAAGCCTTAAAATTCTCCATTTCCCTGTATCCATGCTCAAGGACCATAACTTTTATAATCATTATTGTCAATAAAGCAACAAATTTTACACTTGATTTCTCGATACCTAGTCCTCCACCTGTACCTAATCCTCTGCCCCTACTATCAATACTGAGATGATCACTGAATGCCAGTGATTAACCATGTCCCATGCTCCCTAACAAGAAAATTCTCTTGAACTATGTGAGCAATTCGCTCCCAGTATCTCTTCTACCCCAATTACTGTAGACACATCTGGCCCAAAACAACAGTCTCAAATTTAGTATGTGAGGAAAATGTCATAAATGGATCAGTTTACAAATGTGTGGACAAGATGTAAAGAAGCTACAAAGGGTGATGCAGTATCCTAGGGCTAGGAACAGTGAGACCATGACAACATCTTTAGGCCCACAGCAATGAGGGACACGAGGAGTATCTATCATAACCCAGGAGGGTCACACAGACAGACAGACAGAGACAGAGAGAAAGGGAGAGATTGGGGTGGGAGGGCTACCTGAAAGGAGCTGTGACTTTTAGGCAAAGAATGAGTCCAGTTTATGGTGCGATGTTAAGGGGTAGAAACTAGAGTGATGTATTTTTCCTCTCTCCCTCTGCCCCACTCTCCTAACCCAAGCAGAGGCCAGAGAACAGAAATCCTATCAGTGCAGTCCATTCAGTTTAGCTTCCCTGGGCACAGTGCACAGAAGAGAAGGGTAGACAGAGAATCTGAATGGTGAAAAGCAAGACATTGCATAGTAACTGACATTTCTATTCATAAACAAATGTAATCGAAGGCACAAGCCAAGCAACACAAACTCTTTTCTCAGTTACTCCTCTCCCTAGCAATATCTTCTCCCACACATTATGTCAAGCCATGTACAAATTATTAGTGTTGTTATGCTTTATTATTAAATTCTGTGCTTTGAGTACAAATAAGAAAAAAACTCATATCAATAGACACAAAATAGTGGTAAATAAAATAAAGTACTTTCATTCAGAATAATTTTTCATCTGCCAGCTAAATAAAGAGATAAGAATTTTAAAAGGATAAGATATTTATCCCTCACATATTTCCATAATCATTTACCATTTTTCCATCTTCATATATTTTCTCTTTTGAGTAGCTTCTTTTGTAGTCTAACCATTTTAAAGGTATCTTCCTTTGCTATAGATAAATATAATACCTATGTTTTCAGTAAATAGAATTTATTTTATTTTCTGTAAAGGCAGATAATTTTGACCCCTCTCATAAGTCAACATATATAAACAGAAGAGCAAATAAACACAATAAAAAGACAGCTGGAAGCTCAAGGTAAGATAATTCTGAAATATATCCAAAGTCTCTCCTTAAAATAAAAACAGAAATACATGTATTAGAGTCTTAGTTGATTAAATCTCTTTTAAAAGTGATGTGTCCTCACAGACAATAGTGTGGCAAAGGCCAGGGCTTAAGGGGTGGGAGCAGGGTGGAGGGGTCAATGGAAGGAAAAGGGGAGACATCTGTAATACTTTCAACAATAAAGATATTTTTTTAAGAAGGAATAATAATAAAAGTGATGTGTCCTGAAGATGACAGCTAAATTATATCTCAAAGTGAGCACTGTTCTGATTTAAACTAAGTATTTAAGTAATTCAAATTTGCATCCTGATTTTATAACATTGATTGGATATGCACCATGTGCCAGATGTTGTGCTAAGTTATAGTCTAGTCGGAGAAACCAACTTGTAAACAAATACTTATAAATCCATGTGAATTAAGGAACAATCTACTGAATCATACCACTAGCCCTTTCCGACAATATACTTTTTCTCAGCTGTAGGAATTGACCTTGCCCTCCGTTCCTTAGCTTCCCCTGAGCTATGTTCCTTTTTTCTCTCCAAATCATATTTCATCTTCAAAGTTCAACTCAAGTCCTGTGTGATAGAGACGGACCACCAAATTAATGATCTTTCTTCTGGGAATATAGCTTTCCCATTTTTCTCTTTCTCCCTTGCTGTGTGTTGGGCCCCTAAGAATGGGTACTAGGCAATGGAATGTGAGAGTGGTGGGAGCCCCCCGCAGGCATAATTTATAAAAAGTGCTGCACTCAACTGCTTCATGCTCTTTCCTACCACCAGGAAGCTGGGTGGTGATGCCCAGATCAACTTTAGAAGCCAGACGTCAGAGCTGCAACTTCTGTTGCCACTAGCCTGAATTCTTGATGATTATATGGATCCAGAATCCCTTGCCAACCAAGGAGCCCCTGGACTATTACATGAGCAAACAATAATCTTAATATGCTGAACAATTACATTTGAGGTTCCATTTGTTACAACAGGTCAGCTTACCTGAATCTGCTGCTTCCATTAAATCACTTATAGTCACTCTCATTGACACCCACTGAGCACTTATACATTATACCAAACATTATGACAATCTGGGGTCTTACTTTTTTTTTTGGTTTAATGTTTCATAGTGGCCTTATTGCATTTCCTAGATCCTTAATTCTTTAAACCAGGGATACTCTTTCCCTGAGCCTAAGCCAGGACTTTTAGCATTAAAAGGACATGATTATAAAGCAAAACTGTTAAGTAAAAAACCCACTGTGGTCCTGGCCGGTTTGGCTCAGCGGTTAGAGTGTCAACCTGTGGACCAAAGAGTCACGGGTTCGATTCCGGTCAAGGGCATGTACCTCGGTTGCAGTTTGGTCCCCAGCCCTGGCCGGGGTCATATGGAGGCAACCAATCAATGTGTCTCTCTCACATCAATGTTTCTCTCTCTCTCTCTCCCCCTCCCACTCTGTCTGAAAATAAATGGAAATATATCCTCAGGTGAGGATTAAAAAAAAAAAAAAAAAACTAATTATGTAGTAAAGAATTAACTTTACCCAAAGAGAGATCTGCCCCAACTCCTGAGATGTAACCTCTAAATTCGTAGGATTTCCTGGATGACAGAAGGCTTGTCTTTGCTGCCCAGGCTACATTTGAGCTTATGTTACCCAGGTGACTCACAGTGGCCCTCTTATAACACTAATAAGATGACTCAGGATGTGGGCTGGCTACATCACAAAGACTAACCATGTGCTTGGAGTTGTAGTTTTAAGCTATATGATATCAGCTTGCCCTCCAGAGAGGGGAGGAGAGTGGATATTGAGTTCAACCATGTGGGTAATTGTTCTATCATGCCTACTTGATAAAATCCAACAAAAACTCTGGAAACAGAAGCTCAGGTGAGCTTCCTGAGTTGGCAATACTGCATGTGTGTGTTGCCACACATTGATGCTGGGAGGGTAACATGTCACTGTAGGACGCGCAAGCCCCATGTTCAGAAACCCCAGTCCCAAGTTTCTCCCTCTGTCCAATTCTGATTTGTATATTTGCTGTAATAAAACTGTAATCATAAGTAATGCACTTTCATGAGTTCTGTGATTTGTTCCAGTGAATTTTTAAACCTGAGGGATTCCATGGGGACTCTGAATTTGTAGCCTGCTGATTTGATCTGGGTGACTCTGGAGACCACCAATCTTGTAGCTGGTACCAGAAGTCTTGGGCAGATTTACAGTCTGGAGGATTGTGCCCTTAACCTCAACTTTGGCTAACTCTGGATACTTGTAAATTCTAAATTTGAATGTGAAACATCAGTACAAACTCATGATTTTTTACTCTTAAATCTTTATACATGTCCTAACTCTACCCAGTGAAAAGGCCTAGAAGCAATGGCCACCTAGAAGCGATAAATACCTCTAGCAACCAGACTTTGCTTCCTACAAATCATTTCAGGGGCTTTTTTTGTTGATTCTATATCTGGAACAAGAAGTATGCACCACAGAGTGAATCATCTTGCTGTGCCTGGAAGCAAAAAGCTACCAAAGACAAATGGGGTCAACGTCAAAGGACACAGAAGTCAACAAAAAGGGGTTCACAAAATCCTTTAAAAGGGGGTAATTTGAACAACAAAAGGACTAAGGACTAACAGCAACAATAAATAGAAACACAACAAACTCAAATAGAAAAAAATGTTTATGAGTTCATAATTACATTTTTTAAACAAACTCATTGGTCTCCATTGGATATTGCTAGAGAACCAACTCCTTCTTCTAAAAACAGAAAAATAAAAGGGAAAACAAGCATTTTTCTTCTTTTCCTGTACAAATAGTATTCCAGATAACAAAGCAGCTGAGATAATACTTTTCTTTAAAGAAAATTCCAGGTAAAAACAAAATATATAGAAGGAATAGCCATATTAGAAAATCTATTTTTTTTTTATTCTTCCTCTTTTCCTCTCACTTTCCCTCTCTTTTCCTTCCCTCTCATGTCCTCCTCCTCTCTTTTCTTCCAATTCAGTTCTAAGGTCATTAGGTGGGGCATTTCAAGTAAGCACCCAGGCTTGGAGGCAGGGGGAGGCCCATGGTAACCCGGAGTAGAATGTCCTAGGCTTTTAGTTATCTGTTGCCACATAAACGACCACAAACTGAGAAGTTAAACACACACATTTATTGTCTCGCAGTTGCTGTGCATCGGGGGTCCAGGCACAGTTTTAACCAGGTTTTCTGCCTAGGATCTCCCAAGGCTGGAATCAAGCTGTCAGCAAGAGCGCTGGTCTCATCTGACTTGGGAAGGATCCACTTCCACTTCACTCTGGCTGTTGGCAGAATTCAGTTCTTCGTAACAGTATGACTGAGGGCATCAAGTGCTTGCTAGCTGTTGACATCAACTCCTAGAGGCTTCTCTCATCTCCTTTTCACACAGGGTTCCCCAACAAGGACACTGCTTCCTCATAGCCAGCAAGGAAGAGGGACCTCAACAGGATGGCACTATAATCTAATATAACATAATTATATACTCATATTCAGATAATATTATACATCCCATCACCTTTGTCATATTTTATTTTCATATGAAAGGGCTGCCAGTCTGGCTGATTTGGCTCAGTGGTTAGAGTGTCAGCTCTCGGACCAAAGGGTCATGGATTCAGTTCTAGTCAGGGGCACGTACCTGGGTTGCAGATTTGATCCCAGCCCTAGTTGGGGTCGTGCAGGAGGGAGCAAATCACTATCTCTCTCTCACATGAATTTTTCTCTCTCTCTTTCTCTCTCTCCCCCTCCCTATCTTTCTCCCTCCCTCCCTTCCTCCCTTCCTCCCTTCTATTCTCTCTAAAAGACAATGGAAAAACATCCTCAGGTGAGGATTAAAAAAGGGGAAGCTGCCAAATTTGGGGTGTCAGAACCCAGACTGCATGCAGGCAAGTCACGTATTGCAGGAATTCCAAGCCTGAGCAGTGTGAGGAGGGTATCCTCACAGGGAGGGGATGTCAGAGTCTGAGCAAAATGAAGGAGACATCCTCACACAGGGGAAAGTCAGAGCTGGGCAATGTAAGGAGGGCATCCAGCCATGGGGGTGGGGTGGGGGTGGCCCAGCATGGGGAGTCATAGTAGGAACAGTTGTAAGGGCAGCTCACAACCAAGGATGGAAGGCATGGGTATAGGAACCCAAGAAGGGTGAGAAAGGTGTCCTTGTGGAGAGATGGCTTGGCGAGAGGTGTCAGCGTTGGGGCAGGTCAAAGAAGTTGTCCATGAAGATGCTCAGACTGACTAAGATGTCAGAACCCAAGGAGGGCAGGAGAGCATGTGCACAGAAGAGGGCTATGGGGGTGATGAGAGATTGGGCACATTCAGGAGTATTGATTTAAAAAGTAAAAGAAACCCTCTCAGAAAAGAGTTAGGGAGAAACTAGGATAAATGTTGCGATGTTAGATAACAATAAAAGTATTGGAGTGATTTTCAAATATCTATGTATATATAAATAAATGTTGCTGTAAATATGTATATATACATGCATGCATGTAGGTAGGTAGGGACGTAGCTCTATTCACTGAGCGGGTTTGGGAACAATGATATTAAAATAGCAATGAGTGCACGTCATATTCAGATCTTGATTTTCAAATACTAATTTCCATAAAAAGGAACCAGGATCCTTGTAAAAATGGCTGATTCCAAGGCTGGGCAATGAAAGGTCTTGATATGCCTGGGTCGTTTTGTATCAGAGAGTAGGCAGGTACTCAAAGAATCATAGGGGTCATATCAAAAAGACACAGAAGCCAACTTTCAAGGAACTCTACCTGGCCAAATCATTTTGAGTAGCAAAATTAAAAATCATATTAATGGATTATAATTCCTTGAATAAAATAGGGAATATAAGTCTATACAGCTATAGATAAATTGACAATTTCATAAAGAGTGGGATATTTAAATAGTTTCAAAATGCCTGTCCATAAAATATTAAGTAATCAGAAAGGGGTAAAGAATAACTTCACAGCTGAGAAAGCTGGCAGACACCACCTTAATCAGTAATGGGACTAATCAAAATCATGAGCCATTGGATAGGGTGCAACAAGAACACTAAGATGTATAATCTGAATCCAAGTATCAGGAAATACCAGACAAACACAAATTGAAGAACATACTGCACAATAAGTGGCCTGTAATCTTCAAGAAAGCGATTCCATGAAAGTCAGGGAAGGGCTGAGGAACTATTACAGATCAACGGGAACTGAAGACGCACGACAGCTAGTCTGCCCGGTGTGGCTCAGTGGACTGAGCATCATCCCATGGACTGAGAGGTCCCAGTTCGATTCCTGGTCAGGGCACATGCCTGGGTTACAGGCTCAATCCCCAGTGGGGGGCATGCAGGAGGCAGCCAATCGATGTTTCTCACAATGATGTTTCTATCTCTCTCTCCCTTCCTCTCTGTCTAAAAAAAATCAATAAAAACATATTTAAAATTAAAAAGAAGCATGACAATGCATGATTTTGCTATAAAGGACACTATGAAATATTTGTCGAAACTTGAACAGAATCTGAGATTAGGTGATAGTAATGTATCGATATTAATTTGCTGGTTCTGATGGCTGAGTTTTGGTTGTGTGAGAGAGTGGCCTTGCTGCAGGAAATGCACACTAAGCTACTAGGGGATAATTGGGCAGCACATCATCAGCAAACTTTCCAAACAATTTTCTTTTCAAACAATTTGGAAACCAATCCAACTTTATTATAAATTTAAGATTTTTTTAAGTTTTTAATAAAGAAAAAAAATAAATCCCAATTTTGCAAACAAAATTAAATCATGAATCTAGACAATAATCAATAATAGATGCTTAAACTGCAAGGTTTCTTGTAATTATGGTATCTTCTAGTTTCAGTTTCTATATGCTCTTTTTTATTGAATTTATTGAGGTGACATTGGTTAACAAAATTATATAGGTTTCAGGTGTACAATTCTATAATACATCATCTGCACATTGTATTGTGTGTTCACCAGCCCACCTCAAGTCTCCTTCCATCACCATTTAGCCCCTCTTTACCTTCTCCTACCTCCCCCAACCCCCTTTCCCTCTGGTAATGGATTAAAGACTTAAATGTTAGACTCAAAACCATAAAAATCCTAGAATAAATCATAGGCAGTAAAATCTCAGACATTTCTCATACCAAAATTTTTTCTGATCTATGTTCTTGGGCAAGGAAAACAAAAGAAAAAATAAACAAATGGGACTACATCAAACTAAAAAGTTTTGCACAGCAAAGGAAACCATCAACAAAATGAAAAGACAACCCATTGGATGGGAGAACATATTCACCAATGATACATCTGATAAGGGGTTAATATCCAAAATTTATAAAGAACTTATAAAACAATACCAAAAAAATCCAATTTAAAAATGGACAAAGGACCTGAATAGACATTTCTCTAAAGAGAACATACAAATGGCCAATAGACATATGAAAAAATGCTCAATGTCACTAGTCATCAGAGAGATGCAAATTAAAACAACAATGACATATCACCTCACTCCTGCCAGAATGGCTACCATCAATAAATCAACAAACAACAAGTGCTGGCGAGGGTGTGGAGAAAAGGGGACTCTAGTACATTGCTGGTGGGAATGCAGACTGGTGCAGCCACTACGGAAAACAGTATGGTGTTTCCTCAAAAAATAAAAAAATGAACTACTGTTTGACCCAGAGACCCCACTTCTAGGAATAAATATATCCTAAGAAGACTGAAACACCAATCAGAAAGAATATATGCACCCCTATGTTCATAGCAGCATTATTTATGGTAGCTAAGATCTGAAAATAGCCCAAGTGACCATCAGTAGATGAGTAGATAAAACTGTAGTACATTTACACAATGGAATACTATGCAGCTATAAAAAAGGATATCTTACCCTTTGTAACACATGGATGGACCTGGAGAATATTATGCTGAGTGAAATAAGCCTGTCAGAGAAAGACAAATATCACATGATATAACTTATAAGTGGAGTCTAATGAACTTAATAAACTGATGAACAAAATAGGTCCAGAGGCATGGAGACATGAAACAGTCTAACAGGTCTCAGAGGGAAGGTGGTGAGGGGGGAGGTAGGAAGAGATTAACCAAAGAACTTATATACATATATTCATAACCTATGGACACAGACAATACTGATGTGAAGGCCTGGGGTAGAGCAGGAACTGGGATAGAGGGGTAAAGGGAGGGAAAATTGGGGGACACCTGTAATATTGTCAACAATTTAAAAGATTAAATAGACCAAAAAGATAAAAAAGCAATAAAAATTTACCAAAAGTTGATCATTTTGAAGCTAGGTATAGGTTCATTATACCAGTCTCTCTTATTTTGTGTATATTTGAGAATTTCTATTTTGAAGAAATTAAATATATATGTAAAAAAATAGCCCATTCTATTTCTTAAAGTGGCTTTGAATATTTTTATTTTCCTTAATGATACAAATAGGAAATCAAATGTCAAATAAACCTGGGGAGGAGAAAAAAGAACATGAAGTTTTGGCTTGTTTAAATGGTTCCCAATTTTGAGTACTATGGGCTTCAGAAGGTTATATGGGTTAGATCGATCAAAAGAGAGAAAGTCAGCTTGTTCACCAAAGAGAAAAGGCACGAATTCACATAGACACACACCCTCAATGACAGAAGGACCCCTTAGTTATCAGTGGGCAGAGCCATTGTCAGTGTGCCTTGCTATGGAAGATGACCAGCAGAGCAAGATTATGGGGGATGTACTTTAGACCTAATTAAGTCCAACTGGACCTTAGCAAATGACAAAAGGAATCACAGCCATAAATGACATGCCTAGCCAGCCTAGCCAGTCTTTTAGGTGGTCTCTTTTTCTGCACATAACGCTGCAGTCCCAAACTTCACCAGAAATACTGAGAAGCCCTTTTGCCTCCAGCCTTGATATACAGAAAGCTTAGGGTAAGGGGGTCACTATTCCCTCAGGAGAGAGTATTTCCATTACCACATGAGGCTGTCCACAGCCCTTCTACAGGTCCAGATTTTGAAACAGAGGGCCCCACAGGTCAGAGATAGGCTGCCTGCTAAGGAACCAGTTATCAAGATTTCTGGAGCCATAGGATTAAGGTATTTATATTCTACAGAAATATAAATGTTTGGCATGATGCGGAGGTGTAATGGAGAAAGGCAATTAGATATTCAGAAATGTGTTTGAAAAATAGAATTAGTTAATAAACCAAAAATCTTTTGGGGGATTTCTTAAGGAAACTGACTTTATTCCAATCACAAAACTCTTCACAATGGGACTTGCAAAATATCTCCAACACAGTAAGGGCCCAATAACTGTTCTAATATAAATGAAAGCAAGATTGCAAATAGAAGGGCCCAGAAGCCAGTCTGGAAACTGCCTAAACCACATATATTTTCAATTTAAAAGCAGCAGCACAAAAATCCCCATTGAATTCTTTCACCAACAATTGACAGGGATCATTATGCCCAATCTAGAGTTGCTGAATCTGAATATCACAAAGTTTAACAAAGCTTGCCCCAAACTACTCGACTGTTACTACTTAAGAGTAAAACAAATAGCTGCAGATTAAAAACTCAAGTTTCCAGCAGCCTTTGTGATAGACCTTTTATTTTCTATCTTTCCCCTTAAACGGCTGGGTAGGGGAATAAAGGTAACCCTTGAAAGTGAAGTAGATGGACAGAACAATTCAGAACAAATAGAAAGTGGATCAAGCTTCCTTAGAGGAAAGAAACATTACAGAGATATCATTGTATGTGGAATGAATCTTCTGGGCTTCATATTTTATATTAACTTTTTTCCTGCTGAAATTTATTTTAGAAAATTCAAGCTAAAACATCCCTTTTGGATCTAGGTGTGTCCTTTACCTTTGACCTCAATAGGAGCTCCTCACATATGAAAGTAGAAATTGGCTTTTTACAGTAGATCGATAAAAGCTCTCTGGGAGTAAGCAGAATGCCTCCCAGAAACATTCCTGTCTTTACATCTCATAAAATGACCTCGATATCTGGAAGAAAAAATATTCTATTTTCCCATCCATTTCTATTTTCCCATATCACAGAGACTGCACACTGCTTATGCTATGCAGTACACCGTGACAGCTGGGAGAGAGATTTATCACATCCTGAGACTTCTCGGTGTAGAGAGGTCTCGCTGCTGTTCCATTGCCCTTGCATGCATCTAGAGACTAGAGAAATCCAACTCAAATATTCAATATAAGTCAATATTCCATCAAAGAAGTCAGGAAATATACCTTCTGTACTGTGTTTTCTTCGTCTTTCTCTTCCTCTCCACCTTCCTTTCTTATTCAGTTTTCTCTTTCTCACGTAAATGTACAAAATTGAACATACTGGATTTCAAAACTGCATTCACTAAATTTTAACCACCAGCACTTACATGGATAAAAACATCTCTTTGGGCAAGTTGATACAAATAATGTTCAACTTTCCAATAAATTCGATTTGGGGGAAACATTTTAGATTCTATTTCCACATATCATCATTTCCTGGAAAACATTTAGACTAAAAGAAAGTGCTGAGAGCTAGTATGTCATGGCTTTTTATGGACTAAGTAATTTTAGGAAAACTCCAGTAATTTGAATTTAAATATCTTAAAGCACACACACAATCTCAGAATTACATTTTTTAAAAGGTAGTAACTATACCTAAAACTATATAATATTGTATGTCAACTGTGATTGAAAAATAAAAAATTACTCAAAAAAATAAAAAGCTAGGGGCTTGAATTTAAAAGGGAGAAAACAGAGACTGCAGATTGAAGTCTTGTCCACCTCCTCCAGTTTTCTCAATATCCTTTACTAAAGAGCTCTCATTGCAAGGCCATGTGTGTGTTTACAGCTAAAGCAGTAAGCACCATGGCAAATCCAACGCAAACTTAGCGGTTTCCAGATGGGACTTAAAGACATATACCTTTCTGCAGTCTATTTTAAGTTTTATACTTTAGTCCTCCCACTTCAGGTACGTTAGTTAGCAGCCATATGTGGCTAGTTGGTACTATATCCGAGAGTGAATATATAGGACTCTTCCATCATCACAGAAAGTTCTGTTGGACAGAGATTATCCAGATTGCCTTTAACTCTGTGCATACTACCTGTCCCTGTCCCCAGGAACCAACATCAACTCTCTCCAGCTGGATCTGATACGTCCTTCAGAGCTTCTACTCTACTGTTGGCTCTATTCTAAACTTCATAGTTTTTATGTCTCTCTGCCTTGTATTACTAAGTTTTCCTGTATATATCTGTTTTCATAAACTATATTCATTCAGTATTAAAATATTCAACAAGTACTCTACATGGTAGGCACTGTTCTGAGTTCCAGGACAAAACAGACAAGGGAACGAGCCAACACTTTACTGAGTTTTCTAGCACGTAGAACAAAGTAAGGACACATATGTGAATGAAAGACTCTGATTAAGCAGCTATGGAAGTCCATGTTTTACAGGAATAAATAAACAACAAAAAGGAGGAATATTTTGACAGGAAGAAACTTGATGCCTTCCCACGAGGTCTGCATCCTGATTTAGATATGTGTCATTGGGTCACTTACATACTGTTTTAGTATTACATTTATAAGAGCATCCAACCCAGAGCATCCTTTTCAGAACTTTTTTTTAACATCATTGAGTTACCGAGGCCTTTAACAACCACATACTCATGGCTAAATGTTGAGCTCTTTCATAGAAGAAAATAATTATTTTAATCATAAAAGATGAAGTATATTAGTTACAATTAAGGCTAAGGTGACTTCCGGTCAAGATGGCGGCGTAGGTAAACATGGTATCGCGTCCTCCCACAACCACATCAAAGTTACAACTAAACTACAGAACAACCATCATTCAAAACCTCCTGAAATCAAGCTTAATGGAAGTCCTACAACTATGAAATTAGAGAAGAAGCCACATCGAGACTGGTAGGAGGGGTGGAGGCGTCACAGGCTGGTCCCACACCCACGTGTGCCGGATAACAATTAGAAGGACACCTCGGCTGGGAAGGTCCTCCCTGAGGACTGAGGGGTCCCTGTTCCACACCAGGTGCCCAGCTCAGGGTTCCAGTGTCAGGAAGAGAAGTCCCCATAACCTCTGGCTGGAAAAACCAGCGGGAACTGAGGCTGAGGCGGCTGGAGCCCCCGGTAGCTCCTCTTAAAGGGCCCGCGCGCGGACTTACTGGGAATCGCACCCTCCAGGCTCCAGCATGGGGGAGGCAGCTTGAAAGGCACCAGAGTCATATGGGAAGAACTGAGCTGTTTGGCATCGGAGCAAGAGCTGGAGAGGCAGCTTTCTCCTGGACAGACGTGCTATCAGAGGCTTTTGTTCCTTTAGTGAGCCCTTCCCTGGGCCGGCAGACGCCCCCATATCTGGGACTCCAGCAACCTGGCTCACACTGTTTGCCCCGCCCTGGTGATTCCCTGAGGCCCTGCCCCACCCAATTTTCAGGCCCACCCAAGCTGTTGCCAGTTGCTTGACCATAGGATTGGCCTGTCTTGGATCCTGCTTCAGCTTTTCCTAAATTCTTTCAAACAAGCAGCATCTGGTCTCAGCTAGCCCCATACCTCTCACTAAGTAATACATAGAAACAAACACAGGGAGGCAGCCAAAATGAGGAGACAAAGAAACAGGTCCCAAATGAAAGAACAGAACAAAACTCCAGGAAAAGAACTAAGCGAAAGGGAGATAAGCAACATAACAGATGCTGAGTTCAAAACACTGCTTATAAGGATGCTCAATGGACTTAGTGAGAACCTCAGTGAACTTAGTGAGGGCCTCAAGAGCATTAAAAAGGACCAGTCAGAAATGAAGGAGGCACTAACTGAAATAAAGAATAGTTTACAAAGATTCAATAGTAGAGTAGGTAAAGCCAAGAAGCAAACCATTGATTTGGAATATAAGGAAGCAAAAAACATCCAATCAGAACAGCAAAAAGAAAAAAGAATCCAAAAAAATGAGGATAGTGTAAGGAGCCTCTGGGACAACTTCAAGCGTGCCAACATTCACATCTTTGGGGTGCCAGAAGGAGAAGAGAGAGAACAAGAAATCAAAAACCTCTTTGAAACAATAATGGCAGAAAACTTCCCTAACTTGGTGAAGGAAACAGACATACAAGTCCAGGAAGCACAGAGAGTCCCAAACAAGATGAACCCCAAGAGGCCCACACCAAGACACATCATCATCAAAATGCAAAAGGTTCAAGACAAAGAGAGAATCTCAAAAGCAGCAAGAGAAAAGCACTTAGTTACCTACAAGGGAGTCCCCTTAAGACTGTCAGCTGATTTCTCAAAAGAAACTTTGCAGGCCAGAAAGGAGTGGCAAGAAATATTCAGAGTGATGAAAAGCAAGAACCTACAACCAAGATTACTCTATCCTGCAAAGCTGTCATTTAGAATCGATGGCCATATAAAGAGTTTCCCAGACAAAGAAAAGCTAAAGGAGTTCATCACCACCAAACCATTATTATATCAAATGTTGAAGGGTCTTCTTGAATAAAAAGATAAAAAAATATGAACAAACAAAATGGCAATAAATACATATCTATCAACAATTGAATCTATAAACAAAATGAACAATCAGAACAGAAACATTCTCGTAGATACAGAGAACTTTTGTTGGGTACCAGATGGGTGGGATCTGGGGGGATGGGTGAAAAAGGTGAAGGGATTAAGAAGTACAAATTGGTTGTTAGACTGACAAACCTCAAAGGGAAGGGGGGTTGGGGGGTGGGAAGAAATAAACCAAAGAACTTATATGTATATATGCATAACCAGTGGACATAGACAACAGTATGGGGAAAAGCAGGAGGGGGGCAGGAATGGGGAGGAGGGAGCAATGGGGGGAAAATGAGGAATATCTGTAATGCATTCAACAATAAAGATAAGTTAAAAAAATAAAATAAAATAAAAAGGCTAAGGTACTTTAACAAAGAAATTTTAAAAACAGTGGCTTAGATTGACTCAGCAGTTAGAACATCAGCCCACAGACGGGAGGGTTGCATGTACGATTCTCGGCTGGGGCACATACCTGGGTTGCAGGTTCGATCCCTGGCCCCTGTCGGGGTCATGTGGGAGGCAGTCAATCAATGTGTCTCTCTTACATTGATGTTTCTCTCTCTCTCTCTCCCTTGCTCTTGCTCTCTCCCTCTCTACTTCCCTCCTTTCCTTTCACTCTATCTAAAAAATCAATGGAAAAATATCCTCGGGTGAGGATTAACAACAAAATAGTTTCTTATATGAAATATAATTTCTCTTTCATATAATGATCCTGAGGGGAGCCTTCAAGTTTGCTGAGGTAGTTCTAATCCACAAGGTGCTTTGGGTCAGAGGGCCCTTTCCTCTCACTGCTCCACCGCTCCCCTGAGGTATCATTTTTATCTACATGGTTGAAGCTGGGTCACAAGCACATTATAGTCCTATTCATAAGAAAGGAAAAAGAGAGAAAATCCGGAATTTTTTTTTTTTTTAAGTAAATGAGGCCCCAGTCATCCACATCACTTCCAGTCCCATTCCACTGGTGATTCCTTAGTATGTTGGCACTCTCGACCAAAGAAATCTGGGAGATGTAATCCCTAGCCAGATGGACATATGCTCCCAAAGAGAGAATGAAAGGGTACAAGGAAAGAGAGCCTTGCAGTCAGATCATTTTAGATGGAGGGTCTAGAGAAATTGTTCTCTGAGGTTATTATTCCATCTATACATACAACATAGAGGAACTACCAAGAGAATTACAATTCTAAGCATGTACCTGTTGAAAAAAGCACTATCACGGTATGTTCAGAATTCACATTGTCATTTTCCAAAGATGTATATGTGTCTAAGAATAAGGCCGATAAAAGGAAAGTTTATCAGTTAATAGTAGGTTTTAATAAATGTTATTGACTTACTATATTACTATTTTATAAAACATGTACAATATATGAACCTGCCTCAAAGAGCTTGTGACTTCAAAGGAGACCACAGAATGCAACATATATAGAATTAGAAGTACACAGTGCATTTAGCATAACCTCAGATAGTTATAAAGTATGTAATGTATCATCTCTCATTTTTCTCGATTTCAACCAAAACAACAGCAATTCTTCAAGGCCCTATAAACAACAAGAATACCAATTCTTTGAAGATTCTCCTCCCTGTAGGAGAAAGATTATAACGGAAAATCCATAATACCTGAGTATGGGTTTGTTCAAGTTATATTCTCCAAATAATATTTACATTTTCATGGAGGTTTTACGGGGGGAAAGAACACAAATGACTGAATCTGTAATGGTCATATTTCAGGGCATAGATTCCTATATGAGGAAAATACTAAAGGTAATCTGATTTTTACATGCACTATAAGGAATCCACTCGTTATAATTCACACGTAGCCTGACTTGCCTGCATTCACATAGTACTGTTTACGTCTCCTAGTTCTTGCACAGCTTCAAGTATGCAGTTTTTCCCCAAGGACGAAGCTTTCCAACTAACTGTGCTTTGGCACTGCCACCAGGGACAAACTACTGAGCTTGATGCTCCCTTACACTAAATAGCTATTGTCTTAGAATTCTAGTTTATGACAGTGACCCAGAAAACCCTTAAGAATATTGCCTGCTGCTAACCTTGAGAAATATATCTTATTGAACCCAGTCCTTGGCAATGTCACTCAGACTCAAATATTAATCCACCCACTTGTCCCAGTTGGCAGCTAGATTGCAACCAGATAGATAGATAGATAGATAGATAGATAGATAGATAGATAGATAGATAGATAGATATTAGATAGAAAGAACTGTCATTCATGATCATGTCTCTAAATCTAAAAGCTGTTCAGTCATATTCAAGGGTTGGTGAAAACTTGTGATGGTGTTAGAAGCTTCCTAGGACTAAAATCTCAAGAAAGAAAAATATGATGTTCCATATTTTTATTGTCACATACCACAACAATGTATTAGGATCTCTCACATTTCTGAGTTGGTTGGGACAGCCAGGCAGTTTTTCCTTCAAGTTTCATTGGTTGTGTCCAGAAAGCACCGGGGGCTGAAGTTGTCCAAAGGCTCTGTGGACTGACGTCCCAGAGAGCTGACTCCGTGTCTGAGCATGATACTGGCTGCAGGATGGGAGCAGCCAAGCTTTGATCCTGAGCTCCTCCACATGGCCTCCACACACGGCTTAAGCTTGACACTATGGTGGCTTCATTCCCAGATCATCTCTTCCAAGAGACCAAAAGCAGAAACTGCCGTTGTCTTAAGGTCTAGGCCTGAAAACTGGCACAGCATCAACCCTGCCATATTCTTTTGTCAAAGCAGCCACAGAGCTCCCTCAGATCCAAGGAGGGGCCACAGATGTCACTTCTCAGTAGAGAAGTGTCAAAGAATTGGTGGACACCTTTAACTGGCTGTATATGGCTGCACACTCACTGCAGATACATGGGACAGCAAAGAGATCATTAAGAACATTCTTTTTCTGTATTGCCAGAGAGTTAAACTAAAAGTGATGTTTCAGAACAAAATAATTTACTTTAAATTACTGCAAATGAAGTTCATCTAGCCTCTAAGGAATTGCAGAAGTCCTGTTATGATTATTACTTTGTAAGTTATGGAGTTCTCTTCAACAGAAGCAGAGAGCTTGATAATTAAAATGAGATTCTAAGGTAGCAATGAATATAAAAAAAAAAAATAAGTCAATGGTTAAATTCAGAATACTCCAAATTGCAAGGAAAGAAAAAGGGAACAAGTCTTTCATGAAAAGGCAACAAGAATAAATTTTAGTTAATATATCAGCTACCACCTGTTCATCATTCAAAGTGAATTTTAAAAGGAGAAATCTAAATTTCTTCAAGGATATTGCAATTAAATATTTATAAATAATAAACAAAAAGACACTACAACAGAGACAGGCTGCTTGCCTATCTCACTGGGCCTCGGTAATACTACACACCCCTGCCTTCCTTGCAGTTAGTTAAGGGTACATGAGAGGGTTCTGGCCAATGGAATGTGTACATAATTGATGTTCACCACTTCCAAAACTAGTCACAAAACCACCTGTACAATTCACATGCTTTCCCTCTGCTTCTTAGCCAGGCAGATGAAAGAGATACAGTGGAGGACTCCCTGTAGCCTCTGAGGGTCAACAAAGATAAGTCACCTTACAGGAGAGACTTGCCTTGTCCACACCTGACATGAGCAAGGGAAAAAATCCTTTGTTGTGCTAAGCCACTGACATATAGGAGCTGCTTGCTATCGCCACTAGCATTAAATACACTGATTAATAGAGAAAGTAAAAGTTAGTATCCACCTCCTTCCTAAAAGAGACACACCAGTCACCTTCTTTGGAATGCTTAATGTGTCTTAGAAATTCAAAGTTGACAGGCACCATCGATGTCATCTGGCTGATGTATTTTTTTGATGCCAGTAACCACACACTGCCACCAATGAATAAAACACTTATGAACACCCAGACCCAGAGAAATATACATTGTAGAAAGCAGAAGCGTGCAATCCTATGTTGCCATGACAACAACAACATAATTCCATTTCAAAAGGATCGCCAGTTCCTGTATGAAAAATATACTTCTCTTCCAAACAAGGTTTTTAAAATGCTGCGTGCAGGAAGGAAAGTGTTGAACATCTCAAACATCCCACTCCAAACAGTTGATTACATCCTCTGGTTCCATCAACACCAACTGTAACCTACAGTAAAAACCACTTTGGTTTCCCCAGGTGTCCCTAAAATATGAGTGCCAACAACAAAATGAAACTTTCAAATAGCATATAATTTCCTGTGCAAGGAAATAAAGTAGCTTTTCCGTGAACGGTAACAATCATGCAAGTTCAGTAATTTCCTCAAAATGAAATGTTTTGATCTAATAAACCATATGAATAAACTCATATCCCAAAAGTCTTGCCCTTTTAAATAAATTCACTCTTCAAAAATTACATGATACTGATGTTCTTTGAGGCTATGTGATACTGATATTATAGATATAGATTATTTTAGAATTATAAGTAACCCTACAGATCATTCCGTCCAAATTCTTCATATTAGGGATTAGGAAGCTGAGATTCAGAGATGCTTAGTGACTCAACCAATGCCACAGTCGTCCTGTTATGCTGCACTGCTGGAACTACCTTCATACTGTGCTGTGCTTTCTATTAAAATAATTGAAGTACTGCATTAGAAATTACTTTAGAATGCTTCCATGATCAATACTGTGATCTCTAGGAATTTAAACAAATATTTTCCTACGATTATACTTCAGCATGTAGAAGCAACTTGTAAGGCAATCTTTTTATCTAAGAGGAGTTCCATGAAAGAATAAATTGATCTCTTAACAGTTTCAAAATCGTCCTTATCCTTTACTGTCTTTTGAAAAACTGATACTATAAAACTATCAAGTTTTTGTTAACTAGAAAATACCTATCTAATGAAAAGTGTCCATTATTATATAGATATTTATAAATATAGCATAATTTTAAGCATACAGCTTTATTATTCCAGTTGTATGCATGAACTGAGCTATCCAACATTAAAGTCCTACTTTAATGAATACATGAGAATGATGTTTAATATATAAAGTTATATAAATTAGATTTATATATTTATTTCATAAGTAGTAATCACACTTTTTTTATATTTAGTGTTTCTAAACTGGCTGCAAGTAATTTGTTTCTTAAGTAGATGTGTCATTGAAATTTTACTTACTATCCATTTTCTTAGCAAAATATTTTTCATTGAAAACGTAAAGGTAAATTTCAGTTAAGCCCCTCTACAAATCAATGTAAATTTATAAGCAATCAAATTCTACATCAAGTATCTTGTATAGTAATACTCACAACATTAAATAACAAGAAAAATTAAGTGTGGGTAAAAATATTTCTCATGATATTTTCTAAAATGAAAAGAACAGGGAAGCATAAAGAAAAGAGCTTATAAATAAATATATTCTTTTCCACCAGCTCCTGTCAACCCTAATTATTTTTTAAGCCTTAATTGCAGTATTTACTAAGCCTTAGCATTGCCACTTAGAAAATAGGGGTATCAATATTCTTCATATACTATATTTTAGATAAAGGTGGAAGGACCAAACTCGGAGAGAGGAAAATATATGGACTGATAATATATGAGCTCCCCATCTTTTATAGCCACAAGGACCTTCCCTCTTCTGAAATTCCTGTTTCCCCTGTGACTGTCCACCTACCTTATATCACAGCCCAAGAGAGCCAGATCACAAGGCAACCAATTCCCTCCAAGATTCCACAACCACCACCAAAAAAGATGCTGAAAAAGAGAATTGGCTTTACAGCCACTATTAGCCATATATCAGGAACAAGATCTGAATAAAAACAAAATCAATGGGATATCTGCCAGTCAGCTCAACCCCTAGGCCACCATATCTAATTTGATGTTTATTTAACAAATGTTCAATTTAACACTTCTTTGATTTAATTCTCTTTCCATCCCGGCAAACTTAGCATGACGTTGGAAAGATATTATCATTCATTCCCCACACACACACAAAATTGAAATAATAAATACCCAAAAGGGGGAAATAATTTTAGCAGCAGCAGATTTACAAATTGACCCTTTATCAAAAGTACAGTACAGTCTCCTTATTCACACACACATACCTGTGTTGAGTTACTGACAGAATGGCATAAAAATATGATTTAAACTCATAATAACTCAACATCATCATGATCATCTTGACAAGATGCTGGCCCAGAATAACTGTCTCTATCTCAGTGAGAAAGCTCTTCACACAATCGGAAAATGTTGAAAGTTTTTGTGGTTTCTGTTTTGTTTGCTTTGGTCTCTTGTTCCAGAATAGTGTCTCTTGCCCATCTAATATAATGGAAAGAAACCAGCAATAAATAGCAACATGAAAATTAAAAACTCAAAAGCTTTATTTTAGCATTTATTTCTATTTTTAATATAACTGGAAGATCCAATTGTCCCCACACCATCACCATCACCTTCTCTCTAGAATGTCAAAAGACTAACCCCGTTGTGGGGATTTAGAAACCATTCCATCTCTTGGCCAGTTCAGTGGCCTTTGGAGAAGAAATTGTCTGTTTTTCCTCTTCCTCCTTCCCCTTTCAACTCTTCTCCATAACATAGCCTGAGCACATCCGCATTTCTCCATAGAAAAGAAGCAGTCATCCTTGAAGATATTTGATGTCCAAAACTGAAAACTAATGAGGTGAAAAGGATTAAGGGATTGTGAGTAACTCATCACCCAAGAACTAAACAGGAGTAAATGAGTGAGTGCAGAGTGGCTCTAAATGTGTGAAAATGAATGGGTGTACTCCTTGGGAATTATGGATCATATTTTCAAGCACTAAAACCAAAGAATGCTTCTAAACTCACCTCTTAAAACTAATTTTAGAATTTTCACTATATTCCATTCTAGATGCGTCTTGTGACATTTACCTATGTAAGGAAGGAACTATAAGCAGCTCTCTTCATGTCCAGGCCAAAGTTCAGCGCATTTCCAATGCCAGTTCTGTAGGGACACCTGTCAGTCCCTCTGATATGTCTTTTCCCTTTAACAATAGAAGATATCACACTAAGATTAGAAGCCCCAATAATTAAGAAACACAAAAGAAAGAGCATGACCCTTGAGTAATAAGTGCCCCAGATTTGATCTATAAATGGATAGTCTGATTTATATTATTTGAGTTTAGTTGGTAAGTAGGAGATAACATTTTTTTATCCATATTTTAAGATATTTGTTGTCGCTTAGACAGAGATAAAAGAGAGCAATAAAATTCAACCCCCTCAACTTTACCAAGCCACCCTAGAATAACAGCCAAAAATTAAAGTGTAATCTCCCAATGTGAGTTATGAAATGTATAGATTTATTGTTCTACATGGAGAGAATTTAAAAATGCATGTGCATATAATTGCAATATAATACATAAGGGCTTCCAAATCTAATGTGAAGGGTTCTATAACATGGTTGAATATACTCTAAGACCTAATTTGTATATGAAAAAGACATGTTCATGAACTTCTGTATAACTTTGCAATATGTTGCATAATTTCACTTTATTGTAGTTTTCATTTGGTCAACAATTATTTTAAAGATAGTTATTACTATTCAGAGATCTAAATTCAGAGGAACATTGGGTATAATAGAATGTTTCAGATAAATAGTAGCCCATAAAGAATTTTATGAGAAAAAAGACATAAAGATTAATGTAATATATACACCTGAACAACATTTTTAATGCACTGGATAGATGCTGTGTTATGCACATGCAACATTTGAATTAATAAAACACTGCGTATACTCCAAACGTCTTTATGTAAAACTAAACCTTTGATAACTAGCCCTGAAGAACTCTCTGCATATCCATGCCTATTATATCATTGTGTACATGAAAATTAGTTACTCATATCATTCTGTGCAGCACTGAGAAATATGAGAGCCTGCTTTTAAGAAAGAAAAGGGACAGTCACGCTCAACAAACATTAAAAATGACAATAGCATTCCTTTTGGTTATTGTTTCTCACTGTGTGTTCTTGCTGCTTAAGATATAGAAGAGAGGAAGATAAGTCCTCCAAAGACGTTTACTTGCTCTAGACGCTGCCATGAATTTAATTAAGTGCCACCCACTCCTCTGCAGAAGCTTTTAAAAAAAAAAAAAAGATTCTTAAAAGGCTACTTAAGTTTTTGTAGATACTTAGAGTCTCCTAGGCTAACCCCTAAGAGAATTTACAGTGGTATCTCAGTGTAACGACAAAAAAGAAATAGGGATGAGGAGGATGGGGAACTCAAAAAACAGTCTAATTCTTTCCGATAGCAATGGCCTCCCGTTAGTTATTCCTATTTCTGACTGTTTTCTTTCCTCTTTAAAATTAATCTTTAATGCAAAAACATAGAATATTCAGAATTTTTAAGTAAAGAAGTTCCTACATGAACCCTTTTGTTTCATTTTTCTCCCAGTAGAATAGTTCAAACTGAGAAAAGAACAAAGCTAAAAAGATTTAAAGAATGAGACCTTCACATCACAGTTTAGTCTTTTCCTCACCATTCTTTACATTTATCTGATGAATTTTTCTGAAAACCAATCATTTAAAAACATGAATCTTGCACTTTTATTCTTAGGTTTGTTTGTTTGTTTGTTTGCATCTGTATAATGCTTTCCTACATATTATACACTATTATACCTATTAATTGTATTTTTAATTTAAATATATTCTTCTCCATCAAGTTTAAACCCATGGGCCATTCATTGTGATTAGACATCTGAAGTAAGCAAATGAGTCCTTTAAATCAGTTTGCTGGACCGTAAGGAAAAAGATGCTGCAATAAATATAATTGATAAACTATGAGACTGAGGCCCTCTGCTGGCAGTCTTGAGGCATTATTTTTTTAAAACCATGATAATACAAGAGGGAAGGTCAGGTCTACTTAATCTCAAGTATTCCTTGCTACTTAGGACCCTTTAATTGCCTCCCTAAAACTTTATTTCTTTTTCCTGCCACATTTTAAGCAATTTGAGTATTTCATTTCTATAACAGTTGCTTTACTTTTTAGGGAAAAAAACATAAAAATTAAGACTATTGGATGGAAATATTAATTTTAACATTACTAATGTTTTTAAATTAATTTTGTTCATAAATAATGCTTAAATTTTCTTTAATATGGTAAATGAAATTGTAGACATAGATATAGATACATTCTCATGATTTAGAATATGGAATTTAGTATCAAAATTGAATAAAATTTTAATGACATAATTACTAAAACATCTCTCATTTTTTCCAGAAACTAGACTTGTTTCATATGTAATATATACCTAAATAGCCTTGAAATCCCAGTTTTTATCTTAATGTCCAGGGCAGTTTTTTTAAAGCTTGGAAAAGCAGCTGGAGTGGTTATCCTTCATTCACCACTAATGTCACTTACCTGTGCGTTCCTTCTATTATTTATATATTCATATTATTATGACTGAAAGAGACTATCAAAGTAATGTAATCTAATCCTTCCATTTTGCAAAGAAAAAAATCTGAGACCTACAGAGGTGAACAACAGCCTCTGTCTGTTCTTGCCAAGTCAGGGCAAGGTGAACAGGTAACTTCTGAGATACTTCATCTTCTAGGGAGATAACTCCTCGAGCAAGAGAAGGGAAAGGGACAGCAAGTTGCAGCTCTTCAGCACAATGACCCAGTTCTGCTGTGGATTCAGGGAGACTGAATCCAAGCCTGGTTCCCAACAGTCGGGCTGCTAGGAGGAAATCTGGATCTAGGGGCCAGAAGCAATAATAATAATCACGACAAACATTATTGATCACTGAATATGTGCCAGGTAGGCACAGTTCTAAGCACTTGACATGGAATAACTTCTATAATCATCACAGCGATTCTGTGTAATGGATAAAATTGCCAGTATAATTGAGAAAATTGATGCACAGAGAGATTGAGTCTCTTCCCCAAGGTCAAATCATTCAGTCAAGGTTCGAATCCATGCACTGTGGATCCAGAGCTCATGCTCTTAACCCCACATTATGAGAAAACATAACGAGCCCAAAAATTGGTCCCAAAGGGTCCACCCTAGAATGTTATAGTGCTCTGCCTGACCTTGAATCAAAGAGTGATCTCTGCAGCCAAATTCCTTTAAGTCTAGAATTCTGGAAACTTAAGAGCTGGAAAAGGCCTCGTAGAACATTTAGTCTGGTGGTCCCTAATCTCTTTTGGTTTATAGACTTATCTGAAAATCTGCTAAAAGGAATAAAATTTGTCCTCTGAAAAATACATAAACACATGATGACATAGCAGCAGACACACACAATTTTGCATAAGACTTGATGTTGTTTGTGGAATCTTTGTGTCCCCATGTATAGATCTTAGAGGACACAGCACCCTAGGTTTTAAAATTCTGACTTAGTCCCACCTTCACAATTCACATTTTATATAAAATTTTCTCACGTACCCAAAGCAAAGAGTCTGGTCTCATAAACGTCCATGCTGTCCAACTGTTTCACGTTATGACACACAGAGAAAATAGTAACATTGTACAGCATATAGGCATAAAGAAAGAAGCCTCTCTGCCTGGCCAGTGTGGCTCAATGGACTGAGTGTCATCCCGTGGACTGAGGGGTCCCAGATCAATTCCCGGTCAGGGCACAGGCCCAGGTTATGGGCTCGATCCCCAGTAGGGGGTGTGAAGGAGGCAGCTGATCAATGTATCTATGTATCTTTTTCACATGGATGTTTCTATCTCTCTATCCCTTCTTCTCGCCCTAAAAAGTCAATAAAAACATTTTAAAAAGAAAGAAAGAAGCCTTCTCCAGACCAGAGGTGGCCAGCCCCAAGAATCCAGGCTCCCCAGACCTCACCAAACCACCCAAAGAGCTGAGAGAAATCAATATCTCAAAATCAATACACCTAATTCACAGCACACCCGTTGGGAAGCCCTGCCTTGCAGTCCTCCAACAGATGACCAGGTACAAACTGGCTCAGGCTGCCAGTGCTTCTCACTCAAATCCACTTAAAATCCTTACCCCATCACTAGCCCCAACTTAGTTTAGATGTTAACTCTCACTTCCCAGATCTTCAAAATAATAGCTACATGTATTAATTATTCATTGCTGCATAACAAATTAACCCAAACTTAGCTGCTTAAAGGAGAAGTATTTATTATCTCACTGTTTGGGTGGGTCAAAAATTCCGAAGCGGCTTAGCTTCGTTCTGTCTGAGTCTCTCCAGAGGCTGCAATCAGAGTGGAAATTGGAGGTGCAGGTACCTGAGGTTTGACCGGGCCCTGAGGATATGTTTCCAGGCTCAAGCAGAGAGTTCTTGGCAGGAAACATCAGTTTCTCACCACACGGCCTCTGGACAGGACTGCAGAGAACATGGCTTCCCCCATGGCAAGTGATATGAAGCCAGACAGAGAGCTCAAATGAAAACTGCAATCTTTTTGTCACCCATCTCGCAGGTGATATTTTGGCTGTATTTCATTGTCACACAAACCAAACCAGGTGCATGTGGGAAGGAACCACACAAAGGTGTGAGTAACGGGAGGTGGGTCATCGGGCGCCTTTCAGCGTGGCTGCCACACTAATGTGTATTGAGTGTCTATTTTGTTTCTAACACTTTACGTTTATAAAATATGATCTTATTTATTTCTTTACAATAGCACTCTGAGATAACTGTCCCCATTTCACAGCTGAGGAAACTAAGATCAAGGGAGGTAAATTGCCTAAAGTCACACAGATAGTAGGTGGCAGAAAAGGAAGTCAAAACAAGGCTTCTCTCTCCCTAAAGATTCATATTCTTTCCAACATGTTACTGTATTTCCATGCTGTGCCTTGCCTTCCTGACTTTCCATGTTTCTAGACCCCAATTCCCATGTATGAACCTCGTCTCACTTTCTTTTCCGTTCTGCCCCATCATTCTATACTTTGCCCACTCTGCTGCCAATCCCACACCCTCTGGTTACTAGGTCAACAGCACTTCCTCAGACCACATTAGTCCATCTTTTCAATAACCATGTGAGGCATTATGTATCAAAATGTCATTGTAACTTTCGTAGTAGCTGTTGTTTAAAAAATTCAGAAGAGAAAAGTGTGAAGATGTGGCAGAACTGAGCTGAAACATAATTGCTTCACTTTCAGAGACTAAGAACGTATTCCACTATCCACTACCAGTAAACACAGACAGAAGTTTCAGTCAGGAAGGGGAATGAGGCAAAGTTGAGGGGCCACTGATTTGATTTCCACACGTTTCCTCAAGAGTCTGCTGATCAAAATGGATTCACAACAAGTTACAGGATGAAAGTGGGCCTATAGAATGTCAGCTGGCCATTCAGGTTTAAACTTAAAGAAAAAAAGTCAAATATAAAAAGTTGTCTCACTTCCTGACCCTTCTGTTTGTCAACTGCACTAAATGGTTCTTATTGAACTGAACTGGTAGATATTTATTAATTAAAGGAATCCCATTCCAATACTAACCTATCCAGATATCAATTTCCCAGGATATCAAGTGATCAATATGATATGAGCCAAGGACATATGTCTAATCGAGTTTCTTGGCTACATATAAAAGCCTTAAAAATCATGCTTCTTGAGATGTATCAAATCTAAAGTTATTCCTCTCTGGTCATTCTGAATAGGCAGTAGTAAAAATGAGTTGGAAAGATCATGTATGTACATCTATGTGTGTGCATTTGTGCATGTGTATGTGTGTATGTTTACCTAAGTGTTATTCTATAATTAATGGTGAGAAATCAGACTTCTTGGCCTATTTGTACATTGTTCTAAGTCTTTTTCAATAAAATCATGCTTTTGTAGATATGGCTTTCCATTTGCGAGGGGGATGTGGGGAGGGGATAAAATCATAACCTTCCTCAGCTTACAAAAAAAAAATTGAGGAATAAACCAAACTCTTCTAGGACCCATGTAGTACTTAGGTAGACACTATACTATCCTTCTCTTCTCAGACTTCTCATAGAGAGTCTATAATCATTGTCTCCACTTCCCAACCTCTCATTTATCCTTCCCCCCTTCCACTATGCCTCTACTTCTTCCGTGCCATTGAAATAAGTCTCATTGATTAAACCAGTGACATTTTTATCAATAATTCTAATGGGACTTTCTCAGTTTTGAATCACTGGACTTCTGAGATGCTTTTGACACAATTGATTATTAGCATCATCTTGACACTCTTTCCTTCATTGGCTTTTGTGTTGGGGATGGATGGGATGGGAAAGGAACAGGAAGCTTTCAAGACAAAAACCACAATGTGTGTATGTAAAGACTCCAAGGCAAAAGGGAAGTGGTTCAGAGGACTTAGGGATCTCCACTGTGACTGGACGATAGATCGTGAGGGGAAGCAGAGCAGATGAGCTGGAAGATGGGTAGAAACCAGGTCATGCGGGCCATGTCTCACACTCTAGATTTTATCCTAAGAAGAAAGAATGAACACCGAGAAAGGATATGATTGAATTTGTTTTTAAAAGACCACCCTGCCTATAGTCAGGAGAAGACATTGGTGGGGTAGATCGTGGGGACGGGCCACGTAGGAGGCTATTGTAACAGTTCAAGTAACAGATGATGGTTTAGAGTGGGCTGCTGCTGGTGGCGGTAAGAGAAGAGATGGATGCCACTTTGTTTTGGTTTGGTTGTTTTGGGTTTGTTTGTTTTTGTTTATTTGTTTGGGTGATTAGTTGGGTTTTTTTTTTACCACCTTTCAACGTAGCCACACTACCCCGTGCAGGAGTTCTCTGTAAAACAGACCTGACACTGCTTTCGGCCTTGTCTGTCTGCACGCTTGCTTTTCACAGCTTTGTCTTAGGGGAGGGGCATTGTTTGTGTTTGTTTGTTTGTTTTTAATTCCGGTTTTAATCTGACTTTTCTGGCCACTTATTATTGTTATTGTTTATGTGACAGTTAATTTACCACTTCTAAAATATTAAAGTCATCTAAGATTCATTTTTTCTATATTTTACCTATTACCTGACAGTTGAATAGGATGCCATTCTGGTTGGTAGAGGAGGACAGATTGTCCCTGACACAGGTGGCAACACAAATGTTAACATCCCAACAGCAGCCACCTGGGGAAACGCCCCAGCCGAGGAGGGTGCTGTGCCATGTGCAAGATGCTGAGAAACCGGGGGCTGTGGACAAGCCCGAGGGTTACAGGTAAGCCCTACATCCTTTCCGATAACGCACGATGTCCTCATCTCTGAAGGGCAGACACAGCTTTGTTGTAAGCTGAGCTCAAAACCTGACTGCTAGCCTCAGAGTCCCAGCGAGGTCTGGGTGCTCAGGCAAGGCAGGTGTGTGCCAATGTCAGGTCCCTGGTGGGGAAACCTGGGACCCTAAACATGAGATGGGGCATCAGAGTGAATGCCCTGCGGATGCCGACTCTGCAGCCCCGGGAACCTATGGATCTACACAGAGGGTCCGCGCTTCCCTCTTGGAGCTATTGCTTCTGCCGTGCCAGCTGCTGCTGCAGAGAGCTCTCCCTCACACAGCACGGTGTGCTCCCCTCGGGGACTTCCTACGTCACCTACCAGGTGACAGCTACCCGGGGAAAGCCCAGCAGAACCTGACTGGAACATGATGGATCTGATATGAGAGGAAAGGGATGGTATACCTAAAGATCTACAAGAATTGGTCAGCATTTACCAGCAGGAGCTAACGAATTATGAGTGTACTTGATCAAGCAGGAGAAGAATGTAAGACTGGAAAAGCAAGAACTCATTGATTTGGGGACATTTTCTTGGGACACAGGATGTAGTTCCTCAGCAATGTCTCCAGGAAATGGCCCATTCACTGCTGGGATGGCTCTAGGAGACCTGGAAAAAATGTTGGCCGCTGTCAACAAAGTGGAAATGCCTGATTTGTCCTTGCACAAAATAGAGATAGGAATAGGGAGACTGGATGAAGTAGAATAAAATGTGAGGCCAGGAATACTGTCACAGAACTATGTCCCAGGGAGGACACAGAACACATACTGTCACCGAGGCTGTCAGGAAGGTGCCTGTGAGAGGGGCCAGCAACACTAAGTGCGGTGGCAGCAATCCCGCCCAGACAGGGATGGGGGTAGGAAAGGCTTGCACAGAACTGGGCTCGTTGATACCACAGGAGATGACAGGATCCTAAAGTAATCGAGCTCAGGCAGTGTGACGTTCAACTGCAATTACTACAAGGACCAGCCAGGTCAGAGGGCGTCAAGGTTGCTGGCCCTACAAGGAGTTGAGACAGTTAATAGAGAATGGTGTTCCAACAAGCAAAACTGACAGCCAGCCAACCAAGGTGCTGCTTAGGATCGATAATTTAGAAGGAGGAAAAAAAGCAAGAAGAGAGAAGAGAGATATTACACTGAAGGTATTTGCTCCATTAAAAAGTTACAATCTTTGCCAGCCCAGTGTGGATCAGTGGTTGAGCATCGACCCATGCAGCAGGAGGTCGCTGGTTGGATTCCCAGTCAGGGCACATGCCCAGGTTGCCGTCTCGATTCCCAGTAGGGGGCATGCAGGAGGCAGCCAGTTGATGTTTCTATCTCGCTCTCCCTTCCTCTCGCTCTAAAAAAAAAAAAAGAAGTCAATAAAAACATATTTTTTTAAAAAAAGTTACAATCTCCGCTCAATTTCCAGACCTGAGCTGATTTCCATGTCCAGAATTAGAACCCATTGGCTGAAAAGATGAACAGGCCCCCAGAAAGAAGGCCCTCCACTGTAAATCCCCACAGGGACATACAGCCATTGACTGGGATGGATGAATGTACACTGGAAAAATAACTACAAGTAGCATTCAGATCAGTGGCAAAAAGATGGACTAGTCAAGCTATTAAAAAATAGTATAACATGATTGTTTATCCACTTGGAAAATAAAATAATAGGTGTAAAAAAAAAAGAATAAATATTTGTTGGTGATTTAAGAGAAGAAAGAAGGCTGGCAAGAAAGCCAGGAGGGTTGGGAAGGTTAGTATCCAGAACGCAAGCTATGTGAGGGCAACAATTTCTTTTTCTCCATATTATCCCCAGTTCCTAGCATAATGTCCAGTCCCAAGTAAAATGTATATATCCCTCCACTCAGAAGCAACTACTACAAAAATTGAAATGTATGCCCTTCCAGAATTTTCTAGGCATGTAAAAAAATTTACATTCTTTTTCACAATAAAGAAACAATACTATCCATATCATTTTTCAGACTGTATTTCGTCAATTAATAATATTTTGAAAAGCTAGTTGAGTGTGAATAAATAATGTATACATGAATGATTAATGGTTGTATAAAATTATATTATTTAAATTTATCCTGATTCATTTAACCATTCTCCACTGATGAACACTTAGATAATTTTTTTTATACGAAAAAGGCAATAATTCACACACACATCACCCTTGTCTGACTATTTTTTAAGGATACATTTCTACAGGTAGAATGGCTGTCTTAAAAGGTGTGCACATGTAAATGTTTGACACAAAACAACATATTCTAAAAATAGTGTACAGCCCTGGCAGGTTTGGCTCAGCAGTTAGAGTGTCAGTCCATGGACCAGAGAGTCCTGGGTTTGGTTCCCGCTGGGGGCGTGTGCCTCGGTTACAGCTTGTCCCTGGCCCCGGTTGGGGTCCTATGGGTGGCAGCCAGTCGACGTGTCTCTCTCACATCGATGTTTCTCTCTCTCTCTTCCACCCTCTCTCCCTCCCGCTCTGTCTGAGGATAAATGCAAAAATGTCCTCGGGTGAGGATTAAAATAATTAATTAATTAATTAAAATAATGTAAAAACCTCACAGCATACTAAACTGGCTATTATTTTTTTTAAGCTATAATCTTGATCTTGGAATCAAGTATATATTAATAGTTGTATTCCTATAATATTTATAATTTTTCCCTTTTACTCGTGTAATTGTTAAAATGACAATATTTCTTTTCAGTTTCTTAGTAGCCCATTAACAAAATATTGATAACAAGTGTGCATTTTATGATTTGCGTAGTATTTATAAACCAGCTGTTGTTATTTACAAACTGTTGGTGAATGAAACTGCAGTACCAATAATGGCTAATTGTTGAGATGAATGAACTAGATCAAGCACATATTTGCAAATGCCTTAAAACTTGAGCAGACTACTTGATAAAAAACATATTTACTCAAGTAGAGTGGTACTAGTCGTTCTCTTCTCCTACTAATCTTTTGCAGCTGCCTTAGAAGGTAAGTGTTTTTGGAATCAAATTCCAAATGTAATATTCGTTCATTCCAAAATAGTGTTCATTTTAGCCTCAATTTCTCCATTGACAAGCTACAGATAATAACCCTTGTATAATAGCTGTCTGGCAGAAAAATGATGGGATGTTTGTCAAATAATTACTAGATCCCCCCACACTAGTTCCAGACACTTTACACTATTATAATCTTCATAATCTCACCATGAGACAGTAGAATATTATAAGTGAAGGAACTAGAGCAACAAAAATTTAATGGTAGAAAACGTAGCAGGAAATAATACTATCCTAACTTAGATTTTCCCACATCATACTTCAGCTATCAAATAACTGGCCTCTGAATGGGAAAACAAAATAGATCATATCCTTAAGTAGTTCGTGATTCTTTGTTTTTGACAGGATTTAAATAGTACTCTATCTCCCAGATTCAGGAACTAGATGGCACCAGTCCCATAGTCCAAAGAAAGGTTCAAGACCACCTCAGCAGGATCTGTAACTAAGGTGCCTGAGAAACTGTTTTGCTCTCCCAGCCCAAGCTCATGTGGGGCCACACAGATCTCTGAGCTAATCTGCCATCTGCAGGAAATTTCAAAAAGAGAGACTAAAGGGGAAGGCGAAGGCGAAGGAGAGGGGGAAGATTAGAAGAGATTGGGAGGGAGGTGGTATGGACTACTATGCACCCCGAAGCCTGTGGAAAGGGGCCCTGATGGCCTAGTGAGAAAGCTTCACATATTTCCTCCAGAGTTTGGAGAGCACAGCTACCTGACACCAGGCGCACACCTGTATCTGCCTGGCAGCTGTCTCTCTGATGGCAGAAAGTTCAGAGAGACTGTTTCATTGAACTCAGTGGATAATTGGCCTGCGTGTTGTCCTGCCCAAGATTGGCTTCCCACATGAGATAACCCAGCAGGGAGTAAACCTTCTAAATTCCTAAGAGCTGGAGGAAGAGCTATAAACAGTCAGAAAATATATTCACCAGCAAATCAAGAAAATGTAGGTGCTAGATTTTCAACAGTGGAGGAGGGAAGGGGTGGAATTCTCCAAAGAGCACACAGAAGCACTTTTTACAGTAAAAGTTGACTTTGCTTATCTGCTATGGACAGAAGAAACCAACACAAATCAGTACCAGACAAGTAGTGTCCATATATATATACATATATACCTGCCATCCCCACACTTCTTTCAACTCTGGAGGAGGAATGAGAGGCAGCCTGCAGAGCTTGGAAGGAGGAGAAGCACTCTCTGCAGAAATAAAGAAGCTAACCAGGCACCTTTGCCCACAGCTGGTGGCCCAATCTAAAGAAGGGAAAATCTGTAACTTCAATGAACTTGAAAATTATATTTCAAGAAAATAAATATTTGAATGACCTGAGATTGTCTGAGGGACTAGAAGGACCTAAAAGTAACCTGAAAAGTCATGAAACCAGTCTTATGTTTACCCACAGGGCAAGAGAAATGGCCCCACAGCAAGGTTTCAAAGAATAATGGGCAATGAAAATGAAGTTGCTTCCTGACTGCAAATGCTCTTTGTGTCCCACTATTTCAACATAACGATTCTGCACTAAACCAAAAGGAAATATTATTTTATTATGCAAAATATAACTATCTATAGATGATAATGCATCAAGTATTTTATCTCTCACATGTCAATTGGATATTCACAATATGAAAAAGGCAAGTTCTTATTATGGTTCTTCAATTAAAGAGGCATTGTTAAGTAACAGTCTTTACCTTTATACTGTGAACATCGATCAGTCTGAAGGTATTGATTAAACTCCTCTAAACTTTCTCTCTCTCTCAAAGGAGTATAAATTCTAATTAAAGAGGCATTAAAATATTTATAAGATGTGGTTCCAAATACAAGTACAAGTTGTGTAATTTAAAAAATTGAATATTAGAAAGGTTAATAAATCTTGTTTTACATAAAGTTGAATTTTTAAAATGTGTTTTTTTGGTTTGTTTTGTTTTGTTTTTTAAGAGAGGAGGAACAAGGGTAGGGGAAAGAGAAAGAAACATCATTGTGAAGGAGAAACATCAACCTGTTCCCTCCTGTATACAACCCTACCAGGGATCGAACCTACAACCTAGATATGTGCCCTGACCAGGAATCAAACCCATGACCTTCCCATGCACAGGATGATGCTCCAACAGAGCCACACTGATGAGGGCTACAAATGTGTGTTTCATTATTCAAGTAAGCTTGGTTTTGTTTGAAAATAACATGTGCTTATTCCTGAAAATAAATAGGATATTTGATACTAGAAAATTCTGAAAAGAGAAAGCAATAAAGATGCTATAAGTATTTATTCAAATCAGCAGGTGGCCCAAATGTATTTATGCTTCATAAATATTTCAGTGATCAAAACAAAAGAAAACAGCAACATAAAAATCAAACACCACCACAGAAACTGCTAACAGCATATGAAGCTTTTAAGCTCTTTCATGTAAATATATTTTTCATATTTTGTATATGTCTACATGTCTCTAACAACCATGCATCATATTCTCACCTCAGGGTTCACTAACACATGGTAAGAAAGTGACTTGAAACAATTGACTTAAATGCACTATTATAAAAATCACTTTAATAAAGCCTGGCTGGTGTGGCTCAGTGGTTGAGCACTGGCCCATGCTCCAAGAGGCTGCTGGTTCAATTCATGGTCAGAGCACATGCCCTGATTGCAGGCTCGATCCCCAGTAGGGCATGTGCAGGAGGCAGCCAATCAATGCTTCTCTCTGAAATTGATGTTTCTATCTCTATCTCTAAAAAAAAGTAATAAAAACATATTTTTTAAAAGCATACAGAGCCTTGGCCGGTTTGGCTTGACGGTTAGAGAGCATCAGCCTGCAGACCAGAGAGTCCCGGGTTCGGTTCCCACCAAGGGCACGTACCTCGGCTGCAGTTTGTCCCCAGCCCCGGTTGGGGTCGTGTGGGCGGCAACCACTCGTGTCTCTTTCACATCGATGTTTCTCTCTCTCTTCCTCCTTCTCTCCCTCCCGCTCTATCTAAAGATAAATGCAAAAAAAAAAAAAATGTCCTCGGGTGAGGATAAAATTTTTTTTAAAGTGTACAGAAAAGCAGTTAATGAGCTCAAAAAATTATTTTAAAAAATAATAATAAATAATAAAATAAAATAAAAATAAAAACATATTTAGAAAAAAATCACTTTAATAAAAACAAATCTATTAAATTTAATAATTAATCATTAAATTAGTGAAATAATTCATAACTATTAAATAATTATCATCCACAAAATGATCACATTTTCTGGCTAAATTATTTTTATCTCCAAAAACAAGTTTAAAATGTTAAAACAAGATTCCAAAATGGTGGTGGAGTGAATGGAAGCTACACAGACCATCTTCCAGGACCAAACTGGAATTACAACTAAAATAAAGACAAATCATCGGGAAAAAGCAACAGTAAAGCAGCTTGCCAGGACCATATAACCAGGGACAATTAATCGATCCTGGTAGGATTGCGGAGGTGGGAGAAGGGGGCTGGGAGCCCACAGACAGCAGCAGTCCTTGTTGTGAGCAGCGCCCTCAGGGTTAAATTCCCAAGACCGCTCCACAGCGCAGAGGGCCGGGACAGAGCACTAAAATAGCCACAGCCACTCACCTTGGGCTCCAGCAGAGGGAGGGTGGACTGGACTGGAACTGTGTGGGGACACTTGGGATTTGGAGGGCGCTCAGAGCTTTTGCTGAGTTGAGGCCACGCAGGACGGTGGCCATCTTACTCCTTCCCAGGACTCTGGGGAGAGGCGGCAGCCCCTCCCTTGGAGATTCAACCCACCCAGGTGGGCCATTGAAATGCAAATTGAGGCTCATTAACAACCAGCATCTGCCCCACCCTCAGGAAATCCTCTTATGCTGAACACCTGAGGGAGATTTTCATTCAACTGAGAAGCCAAGGCTCTTCAAGTAACCGTGACTAATAGCCTCTAGGAAAAAAGCTAGAGGATAACTGAACCTTTCCTGGGCTTGAAAATCTACTCAGGAAAGTAAGACTTGACAGTGGTATTTAACGTGGGTCCTCCCACGTTCATCCAAACCCAGTAGAGGGAGCCACAAACAGCAGAACACCAACATCCACAGGGAAAATTTGGCAGGCTCCAAAACCCTCTGAGATAGCCAAAATGGTGACACAAAGAAACAAATCCCAAATGAAAGAACAAGAGACCTCTATCGAAGATGAGATAAATGAAATGCAGTTAAACAAGTTAAGAGAGCTAGAATTCAGAGCCATGATCCTGAGGAAGATCAACAGCATGAGTAAGGACATCAACACCATAAGCAAAGACATAGAAACATTGAAAATCAACCAATTGGAAATCCAGAATCACCAAGAAGAAATGAAGAATAACATAGCAGAAATAAAGAACACGTTGGAAGGACTAAACAGCAGAGTAGAGGAAGCTGAGGACCAGATCAGTGAATTAGAATACAGGGCAGGAAAAATCAACCAATCAGAAAACCAAAAGGAAAAAACAATTAAAAAACAGGAAGACAGCTTAAGAGAACTGTGGGACAATTGGAAACGAAATAATATTCGCATCGTAGGAGTCCCCAAAGAAGAAGAAAACGAGCAAGGGTTAGAGAATATATTTGAAGAAATAGTGACAGAAACCTTCCCTAATTTGGTGAAAGAAGAAGGCATTCAAGTTCAAGAAGCACAGAGAGCCCCAAGTAAGAAGAACCCAAACAGGCCCACACCAAGACACATAGTAATTAAAATGCCAAAGATTAAAGACAAAGAAAGAATCCTAAAGGCAGCAAGAGATAAGCAACAGGTTACTTACAAAGGAACCCCTATAAGGCTATCAGCTGACTTCTAAACAGAAACACTACAGGCCAGAAGGGAATGGCATGAAGTAATCAAAGTCATGAAAAACAAGGATCTGAATCCAAGACTACTCTACCCAGCAAGGCTATCATTCAAAATAGAAGGTCAAATAAAGAACTTCCCAGACAAAAAAAAAAAAAAAAAGGCTAAGGGAATACATTAGCACCAAACCAGCACTGCAAGAAATGTTAAAAGGACTGTTGTAATTAGTAGAAGAAATAGGAAGAAAAATATAACCACACTAAACAAAAATAGCAGTAAATAAGTACATATCAATAATCACCTTAAATGTAAATGGATTGAATGCTCAGATAAAAAGACACAGAGTAGCTGATTGGATAAGAAAGCATGACCCATATATATGTTGTTTACAAGAGACCCACCTCACAACAAAAGACTCACATAGGTTGAAAGTGAAAGGATGGAAAAAAATCTTCCAAGCAAATGGAAAGGGAAAAAAGAGCTGGGGTAGCAATACTCATATCTGATCAAATAGATTTCAAAATGAAGGCCATAACTAGAGACAAAGAAAGTCACTACATAATATTGAAAGGATCTATCCAACAGGAAGATATAACCTTGGTAAACATATATGCACCCAATATAGGAGCACCAAAATATATTAAAAATCTTCTGGAGGACTTCAAAGGAGAAATCGACAGCAATACAATCATAGCAGGGGACATCAACACCCTGCTGACATCACTGGATAGATCCTCTAGACAAAAAATTAACAAGGAAACAGAGACTCTAAATGAAGCACTAGACCAAATGGATTTAATAGATATTTACAGAGAATTACACCCCAAAACTACAGAATTCACATTCTTCTCAAGCGCACATGGGACATTCTCAAAGATAGACCACATGTTAGGACACAAACGAAGTCTTTACAAGTTCAAGAAGATTGAAATCATATCAAGCATCTTCTCAGATCACAGTGGGATGAAACTAGAAATCAATTGCAACAAGAACATGCAAAGACATTTGAACACATGGAGGCTAAATAGCATGTTATTAAACAATGAATGGGTTATCGAGGAGATCAAGGAAGAAATTAAAAACTTCCTGGAAACCAATGAAAATGAACACACAACAACACAAAATCTATGGGATGCAGTGAAAGCAGTTCTGAGAGGGAAGTTCATAGCACTCCAGGCCTACCTAAAGAAACAAGAAAAATTTCTAATAGACTGTCTAACCTTACAACTTAAAGAACTAGAAAGCAAACAAAAAGAAAACCCCCGAGCAAGGAGAAGGAAGGAAATAGTAAAGATCAGAGCAGGAATAAATGACATTGAGACCAGAAAAATAATTAAAGGATCAATGAAACAAAGAGCTGGTTTCTTGAAAAGATAAACAAGATTGATGGACCCTTTGCTAGACTCACCAAGAAACAAAGAGAACCCAAATACATAAAATCAGAAATGAAAGAGGAGAAGTAACAACTGACACCACAGAAATACAAGGGATCGTTAACAAATACTACGAACATTTATATGGCAACAAGTTCGACAATCTAAGCGAAATGGACAAATATCTAGAAACACATAGTCTCCCAAAACTGGACTGGGAAGAGATAGAAAACTTGAACAGACCAATAACAACGAAGGAAATTGAAGATGTAATCAAGACTCTCCCAGCAAACAAAAGCCCAGGCCCGGACAGCTTCACAGGGGAGTTTTACCGAACATTCAAAGAAGAACTAACACCCATTCTCCTCAAACTATTTCAAAAATTCAAGAAGAAGGAAGACTTCCAAACTCATTTTATGAGGCCAGCATAATTCTAATTCCAAAACCAGAAAAAGACACTACAAAGAAAGAAAACTACAGGCCAATATCCCTGATGAACATAGATGCCAAAATCCTGAACAAAATACTAGCAAATCAGATCCAGCAATACATCAAAAAAATTATTCACCATGACCAAGTGGGATTCATCCCAGGGATGCAAGGCTGGTTCAATATTAGCAAATCAATAAATGTGATACACCACATAAACAAAATGAAAGATAAAAACCACCTGATCATATCAATAGATGCTGAAAAAGCATTTGACAAAATCCAGCACCCATTTCTGATAAAAACGCTCAGCAATGTGGGAATAGTGGGATCATAGCTCGACATAATAAAGGCCATATAGGAAAGACCTACAGCCAACATCATACTCAATGGGCAAAACCTAAAAACATTTCCCTTAAGAACAGGAACAAGACAGGGATGCCCACTTTTGCCACTCTTATTTAACATAGTACTGGAAGTCTTAGCCACAGCAATCAGACATGAAGAAAAAGTAAAGGGATTCAAATTGGAAAGGAGGAAGTGAAACTGTCATTATTCGCAGATGACATGATATTATACATAGAAAACCCTAAAGACTCCATCAAAAATATACCAGACTTAATAAATGAATTTGGCAAAGTAGCAGGATACAAAATTAATGTCAAGAAATTGACGGCATTCTTATACACCAATGATGAACTCACAGAAAGAGAAACTAAAAAACAATCCCATTTACCATCGCGGCAAAAAAATTAAGATACTTAGGAATAAATTTAACAAAAGAAGTAAAGAACCTACTTGCAGAAAACTACAAGACATTGAAAAAATACCTTATTCATGGATTGGAAGAATTAACATCATTAAAATGTCCATATTACCCAAAGCAATCTATAGATTCAATGCAATCTCCATCAAAATACCAATGACATAATTCACAGAACTAGAACAAATACTTCAAAAGTTCATATGGAACCAAAAAAGACCCCAAATAGCCACAGCAATCTTGAAAAAGAAGGACAAAGTAGGTAGGATCACAATACCAGATATCAGGTTATACTACAAAGCTACTGTAATCAAAACAGTCCAGTACTGGCACAAGAACAGGCATATAGACCAGTGGAACAGAACAGAGAATCCAGAAATTGACCCAAGACATTACTCTTAATTAATATTTGACAAAGGTGGCAAGAGCATACAATGGAGTAAAGACAGCCTCTTTAATAAATGGTGTTGGGAAAATTGGACAGCTACATGCAAAAAAATGAAACTAGACCATCAACTTACACCATACACAAGAATAGACTCAAAATGGATAAAAGACTTAAATGTGACTCATGAATCCATAAAAATCCTAGAAGAAAATGTAGGCAACAAAATTTCGGACATCATATGCAGCAGGATCCTCACTGATACATCACCTAAGGCAACAGAAACAAAGGAAAAAATGAACACATGGGACTACATCAAACTAAAAAGCTTCTGCATAGCAAAAGAAACAACCATCAAAATGGAAAGGAAACCCACTGTATGGGAGAACATAATTGCTAATGATACATCAGATAAGGGGTTAATCTCCAAAATATATAGAGTGCTCATACAACTCAACAAAAGGAAGACAAAGAACCCAATTAAAAAATGGGCAGAGGAACTAAATAGACACCTCTCCAAACAGGACATACAAATGGCTAAGAGACATATGAAGAAATGCTCAACATCACTAATCATCAGAGATAGGCAAATTAAAACAACAATGAGGTATCACTTCACACCTGTCAGAATGGTCACCATCAACAAATCATCAAACAAGTGTTGGCGAGGGTGTGGAGAAAAGGGGACTCTAGTACACAGCTGGTGGGAATGCAGACTGGTGCAGCCACTATGCAAAACACTATGGTGTTACCTCAAAAAATTATAAATTGATTTGCCATTTGACCCAGTGATCCCACTTCTAGGAATATACCCTAAGAAGCCTGAAACACCAATCACAAAGAATATATGTACCCCCATGTTCATAGCAGCACTATTTACAGTGGCTAAGATCTGGAAACAGCCCAAGTGTCCATCAGTAGACGAATGGATAAAAAAGCTGTGGTACATATACACAATGGAGTACTATGCAGCTATAAGAAAGAAAGATCTCTTATCCTTTGAGACGACATGGAGGGACCTGGGAAGTATTATTGTAAGCGAAATAAGCCAAGCAGAGAAAGACAATATCACATGATCTCACTTATTTGTGGAATATAATGAACATAACAGTCTGAGGAACAAGGTAGACCCAGAGACGTGGAAGTAGGGTACAGACTGACAACCCTCAGAAGAGGGGGTGGGGAGGAGGGAAGAGATAAACCACAGAATTTATATGCATATACACATAACTGATGGACATGGACAACAAAGCTGGGGACAGGGTGGGGGGAATGGGGAGGAGGGTGTCAATGGGGGAAAAAGGAGAAATATCTGTAACAAAAATAAATTAATAAAACAAACTTAAAGAAAGAAAATTAAAGCAGCAAATCAAAGAAAAATGTTAAAACAGAAATTTAAGCAATAAGAATCAAAACCATACCATCTGATTCTTTTTTTAAGTGAGGAGATATTTAAAAAGAAAGAAAGGGAAGGACTTCCGGTCAAGATGGCGGCGTAGGTAGACGCGGTATCGCGTCCTCCCACAACCACATCAAAGTTACAACTAAACTACAGAACAACCATCATTCAAAAACGCCTGAAATCAAGCTGAAAGGAAGTCCTACAACTACGAAATTAAAGCAGCCACATCGAGACTGGTAGGAGGGGCGGAGGCGCGACGAGCTGGTCCCACACCCACGTGTGGCGGATAAAAATTAGGAGGATACCTTGGCTGGGAAGGTCCTCCCTGAGGACTGAGGGGTCCCTGTCCCACACCAGGTGCCCAGCTCAGGGTTCCAGTGCCAGGAAGAGAAGTCCCCATAACTTCTGGCTGGAAAAAACCAGTGGGAACTGAGGCTGAGGCGGCTGGAGCCCCTGGCAGCTCCTCTTAAAGGGCCCGCCCACGGAATTACTCGGACTCGCATCCACCAGGCTCCAGCGTGTCGGAAGGAGCCTGAAAGGCACCAGAGTCATATGGGGAAGAACTGAGCTGTTTGGCATCGGAGCAAGGGCTGGAGAGGCAGCTTTCTCCTGGACAGACGTGCTATCAGAGGCTTTTGTTCCTCTGGTGAGCCCTTCCCTGGGCCGGCAGACACCGCCATATCTGGGACTCCAGCAACCTGGCTCACACTGTTTGCCCCACCCTGGTGATTCCCTGAGGCCCCGCCCCACCCAACTTTCAGGCCCACCCAAGCTGTTGCCAGTTGCTTTACCACAGGATTGGCCTGTCTTGGATCCTGCTTCAGCTTTTCCTAAATTCTTTCAAACAAGTAGCATCTGGTCTCAGCTAGCCCTATACCTCTCTCTAAGTAATACATAGAAACAAACACAGGGAGGCAGCCAAAATGAGGAGACAAAGAAACAGGTCCCAAATGAAAGAACAGAACAAAACGCCAGGAAAAGAACTAAGTGAAATGGAGTTAGGCAACCTAACAGATGCAGAGTTCAAAATACTGCTTATAAGGATGCTCAATGGACTTAGTGAGAACCTCAGTGAACTTAGAGAGGGCCTCAAGAGCATAAAAAAGGACCAGTCAGAAATGAAGGAGGCACTAACTGAAATAAAGAATAGTTTACACAGATGCAATAGTAGAGTAGGTAAAGCCAAGAAGCAAACCATCGATTTGGAATATAAGGAAGCAAAAAACACCCAATCAGAACAGCAAAAAGAAAAAAGAATCCAAAGAAATGAGGATAGTGTAAGGAGCCTCTGGGACAACTTCAAGCGTGCCAATATTCGCATCTTGGGGGTGCCAGAAGGAGAAGAGAGAGAACAAGAAATTGAAAACCTATTTGAAACAATAATGGCAGAAAACTTCCCTAACTTGGTGAAGGAAACAGACATACAAGTCCAGGAAGCACAGAGAGTCCCAAACAAAATGAACCCCAAGAGGTCCACACCAAGACACATCATCATCAAAATGCAAAAGGTTCAAGACAAAGAGAGAATCTTAAAAGCAGCAAGAGAAAAGCAGTTAGTTACCTACAAGGGAGTTCCCATCAGACTGTCAGCTGATTTCTCAAAAGAAACTTTGCAGGTCAGAAGGGAGTGGCAAGAAATATTCAGAGTGATGAAAAGCAAGAACCTACAACCAAGATTACTCTATCCTGCAAAGCTGTCATTTAGAATTGATGGCCATATAAAGAGTTTCCCAGACAAGGAAAAGCTAAAGGAGTTCATCACCACCAAACCATTCTTATATGAAATGTTGAAGGGTCTTCTTGAAGAAAAAGATAAAAAAATATGAACAAACAAAATGGCAATAAATACATATCTATCAACAACTGAATCTACAAACAAAATGAACAGCAGAACAGAAACATTCTCATAGATACAGAGAACTTTTATTGGGTACCAGATGGGTGGGGGCTAGGGGGAGGGGTGAAAAAGGTGAAGGGATTAAGAAGTACAAATTGGTTGTTAGACTGACAAACCTCAAAGGGAAGGGGGGTTGGGGGGTGGGAAGAGATAGACCAAAGAACTTATATATATATATATATATATATATATATATATATATATATATATAGATATATATATAGATATATATATATATATATGCATAACCAATGGACACAGACAACAGTGTGGGGAAAGGCAGTAGGGGGGCAGGAATGGGGAGGAGGGGGCAATGGGGGAAAAATGAGAAACATCTGTAATACATTCAACAATAAAGATAAGTAAAAAAAAATAATAATAAATAAATAAATAAAAAAGAAAGAAAGGGAGAAAGGAGGGGGATTGAGAGAAAGAAGGGAAGTTGAGAAAAACCTTCAATGAATAAATAAACTTATACTATATATCAAGTGGTATGTAAACTAAAAATATAATATATAAAATGCTTGCAGTTTCAATAAGAGAAACAAACATTTTGATTTACAGAGTCCCACTAAAGTTGGATCAATGAAACTCACTAACTAGATTTTATTGACATTATAAGAAGAGGGGCTTCTGTTTCTGTCTTGGGGTTCCAAAATGGAAGAACAAATCCTGGAGCGAATAGAGACTATCTTGCCAATAGGAAGATGAGAGCAGGCTAAGGATACAGAGGAAAGTAGGCTGCAAGATGGAGAGGAAGATCCCTGTCAACGTATTTGACCCCCTGGCCTGTAGAAGGCCCTGTGACTTTCATTTATGGGAGCCAATAAAGAGCCCTTTGACACGTGCAAATGAAAGTGTCTTGATTAGTACAATTCAAAAGTAAAATTTGTCCCACAAATAATTAGCAAATTGAAACAGATTAGTTGAGTGTTTGTGTTATAGTGGCTCCAAAGATGTTCATGTTCTAATCCTTGGAATGTGTTAATATTTCACCTTCCGTGGTAAAAGAGACTTTGTAGATGCAAATTAAGGATTTTGAGCCTGGCTGGTGTGGCTCAGTGGTTGAGCGTCGACCCATGCACCAGGCGGTCACTAGTTCAATTCCTGGTCAGGGCACATGCCCAGATTGTGGGCCTAATCCCCAGTGAGGGACATGTAGGAGGCGGCCAGTCCATGTTCTCTCTCATTGATGTTTCTATCTCTCTCTCTCTCTAAAATCAATAAAGAAAAAAAAATTTTTTTTTTAAATTAAAGATTTTGAGATAAGCATTTATCATGGTAGGCACAAGGGAGAAGCAAGAGGAGTCAGAAAGAGAGAAAGCCAGTTGCTGAGACTGGAAGAGAAAAGTAGAGATTAGAGGAATGACTTGGAAGATGGAGGAAAGGGCCCCAAGCCAAGGAATACAGGTTGCCTCCAGAAAGTGGAACAGATTCTCACCCAGCAGCTTCACGAAGGAATCAGCCCCTCCAACACCTTGACTTTAGCCCAGTGAAACTGACGTCAGACTTCTGGCCACCATAACTGTAAGAGAATACTTTTGTGTTTATTTTTTTTATTGTTTTCTTATTTATTGATTTTAGAAAGAGGAAGGAAGAGAGAGAGAGAGAGAGAGAGAGAGAGAGAAACATCAATTTGTTGTCCCATTTATTGGTTGATTCTTGCATGTGCCCTGACCAGGGATCAAACCTGCAGCCTTGACATATTGGGACAACGCTCTAACCAACTGAGCTACCCAGCCAGGGCCATTTGTGTTATTTTAAATCACTAAGTTTCTGGTAATTTGTTACAAAAACCATTGGAAATTAATACAGTTAGAAATTTCATGGAAACATTTTGTGCATTACCCAACTCCTCTACATAATTAAGAGAATAACTCCTCTAAGAAAGCTAAAATTGGATTTTGGTATGCTGAATTGAGAAACAGAACATCGAAGCATTGGTCTGAATTGAAATATATTCTCTACCCCTGACTGAGAGACCCTGGGAACAGTGAAACCCCAATAACAATGAGTATATTGAACACCTAAATCTTGGTTTCTAAATACCATTCTCCATTAAATTAAGCAAAGCCCATTTGAGAAATGTCTGATTCTGGGGCTGATGTTGGAAAAATGCAAGATGAGTCTGGAACATATTTTTATGTGAGAAAAATAATAAAGTAATGAATGAAAGAGACATGTCAAAATTAAACAAAAGCCAGTATGAAGGAACTTCCACTGACCAAATCAAGAACAATGTGAACATCAAAATAAATATTAACAAAATTACAGCACATTATATAAATAGTACTTTATGAGTCCATGTCAATATAAATAAGTAAATAGATAAATAAATAAGAACCATAGACTAGAATGACCATTATAAATATAGAATAAATGCTTAAATTAGAAAAATTAAATACTTGGCAACTTTTATCATAATAACATAAGTCAGCCAAAATATAGCAATAAATGCTAAAACTAATGGGTGAAAGTTTGACAAAGAATGAGATTTACTTGGGACAATACAAAGATTAGCATGGCCCCTGTGCAGGGAGGACATGCAAATTCATGAAGCATTCCATATTTCTAAAAAATGAGATATGGATATATTTAGATATAAAAAGAACTAACAAAATTGCAAAAAGAAAATAAAAGAATTGCATTAAGCTAGCCCTGAAGGCCAATTTACCTCTGCACAGAAATTCTTCCCAAATACTTAATACTTATAAAGAGAATTGAGTAACTTGACAGTAGAGAAACCTGAGAGATGCCACCATAAGCAAGGATTACCATCACTAATAATGGGACAAATTAAAATCATAGAGCACCTGATGAGGTGCCAGAAAAGGACCCCACTGTCACTTCTGTGTTTCTGTGATATACCTGCCACATATACATAATCTGAATCTAATCATGAGGAAATCTCAGATACATCCAATTGGAGGAATATTCCACCAAGTAAATGGACTATAAAAGTCATGAAAGTCAAGGATGACTGAGATTCAAGATTGAAGGAGATTAAGAGAAACTAAATGCAACTCATGATCCCTGACTGGACCTTTTTGCTATAAAGCGTATTATTGGAACAACTGCCAAAACATGACTGAGGTAGGAAACCAGCTAGAAATAGCATAGCAATGTTAATTTCCTGACTTTGATAATTATACGATGTTTAGGTAGGAGCATGTCCTTGCTTTTGGAATCAACGTAAGTATTGGAGTGTATTGAGCATCATGTCAGCAAATTACAAATGGTTCAGAGAAAAAAATGTTAATTGTACTATCTTTGCAAATTTTCTACAAGCTTAAAATTATTTCAAAATAAAAGTAAAAGTATTTAATACTATGATTAATTTTTATTTAAAAAAAAGTCCAGAAACTAGTCAGATTTGTGCAGTCCTGGTGCCATAGTCAACACATGGACAAAGTTGATTGTGTTGTCTTGATTATGCCTAGTCTTAACCAAACAAATCCTAAAAATGAAGTATATAATTTCAAAGCCCTGGGTGGGTGGCTCAGTGGGTTGCAGTGTCATCCTGTATACCAAAAGGCTGTGGGTTCAATCCCCAGTCAGGGTTCATATGGGAGTCAACTGATTGATGTTTCTCTCTCCCTCTCTCTCCCTCTCTTTCCCTTCCTCTCTCTCTAAGATCAATAAAAACATATCCTCGGGTGAGGATTAAAAATAAATAAAAATAGCCCTGGCCAATGTGGCTCAGCTGGTTGAGCATCATTCTATGCACCTAGAGGTCTCTGATTTGATTCCTGGTCAGGGTACATGTCCAGGTTGCAGTCTCAGTCCCCATAAGGGGCATGCAAGAGGCAGCCAATCTATGTTTCTCTCTCGTCAATGTTTCTATCTCTCTCTCCCTTTCTCTCTCTAAGATCAATAAAAACACATTTTTAAAAAAGAAGAAAAGAAAAATTAAATAAATAAATAAAAATAAAAGACCCCTTTATGGAATTTGGAGGTGCACCAGCCACAGCTGCTTCCTCACTCAGACATCTGTTACTGACACTGCCGCATCTCTAGTCTTCTCATGTAGAAAGCATAACCTATGTGGTAGACATCAATAGTTGTGTGTACAGTATCCATTCCTCCTTTCTCTTTTTTAACACAATCTCACTATTGTTCAGGCATCAACTCCTCCCACCATAATAAACATTTTTTCAAAGGAGTCGATGGAACCTAGCACCGGAGTTGGACCTCATAATCTAAGAGTAATGCCATCCCCCATATTAGAGAGATTGGTTCAGCTAATTCAATTGGTTTGTGGTTGTCTCCTAGCCTCAAAAATTGGTTCAGAAATCAGCTTGTCACCTAATATTGGCCAGTAAGTCATGAAGCAAAAGCAAAATAGAGTCCCTTTCATCATCTATGTGCCCATTACATGGAGGCTAGAACCTCTAAAGACATTTGCAAGGCAGGCTCAGGAAAAACCCATTGTACTAAAAGGAACAAAGCCAAGGAAACTGCAGGAAAAAGAAGCTATACCCACTGAGTTAGCCAGCCCTGACCTCCTTCCTCTGTGAGCCAGTTTAAACCAGTGGCATTGATCTGAACTCTGTTGCTTGCTTCTGGTAACTGGTCAGTCTGTAATTTCAGGTTTGAAAAGTTTTCACACACAGGCCAGTCTTTGCAGGTAATTTCTTATTTTGTTCCACCTTCGAAGCCTAATATGAGAATAGGGAGGGGAAGAGAAATGGAGACAAGGAAAAGATGGCAAATCCATCTATTAGTTGAATAGAAGTCTGGAGTTAGATAGGTATCTGCATATACATTTAGAAGGGAGGAAAGTTTTTTTATTTATTCAACAAGTATGCATATGGCACTAACTAGGTGCCTCGCACTATTCAGATGTTTTATAATGTGAATTCATTTGATCTTATAACAAATTTATGAGGAATCATTGTTACTATATCCCCATTGTCAACTGAAGAAATTGAGGCACATGGAGGTTAAATAATTGGCTAAGGTCACACAGCTAGCAAGCGGGCAAGCCAAGATTCAAATGACTGTTAGCAGGAAGAGATTAACCAAAGAACTTATATGCATATTTGCTTATTTCATTGCCCATGGATACAGACAATAGGGTGGTGAAGGCCTAGGGCAGGGTGGGAACCGGGTAGAGGGGGGCAATGGGGAAAAAAGGGAGGGGACATCTGTAATACTCTCAACAATAAAGATTTTAAAATGTAAAATAAAATAAAGATCATCACAACTGCAAAAAAAATTTTTAAAGGAATAAAAACAATCTCTGAAGACATTTGAGCTGAGATTTCAAAATGGACACTTTTAGAAATTTTATTGAAATTGCATTATATTTTAATTGGGGAGGGACAGGATGCTTAGAATGTTTATTATATATATTCTTCCCAGCTAAGAATGGTATTTTCCATTTTCATGTTTCCATTGATTTTTTTTAATACAAATGTAATGTTTTCTTCATGTTGTCTTATGCTTTATTTGTGTACTTATTCTTAAGTATCTCATAGAGTTATAATATTGCTGGTGTTGCTCCCTTTTTATTTATTTGTTTTTTCTATTTCTAGTTCTAGCTTGTTGCCAGAATGGACAAAATCCATTTTTACTTATATATCTTGTATCCAGCCTTCTTTTTATAAATAATCTCTGTATCCCCAGAGACTTACATCATTCCTGGCACTTAGTCTACAGTCATATTTGTTGACTGAATGAATATCCTGTTATCAGTGCCAGATGCGGTATCTGTTCTTGCCTCGTGGCAGAGTTCTTCTAAGGAGGGCTGAGAGAGAATCTTTGAGTTCACCCAGGAAGTGATGTGGTGGATGATATGAGCCAAGGTTTTAGAGTGTGAGAGAACTGAGCATGAGTCTTGATTCTACCACTTAAAACCTGTGTTAACTAGGCAAGTTATTTTTCTTAATTCCTCTGAATATCAATTTTCTTTTTGGAGGGATAGGTGGGAAAGGGGTATTAAGATGTGCAAACTGCCAGTTATAGCCTCTGGGATGTACAGTACAGCATACATAGGGAATATAGTCCATAGGACTGTAATAACTATGCATGGTGCCAGATGGGTAGTAGACTTACTAAGATGATCATTGCATACGTTATATAACTGTCTAATCACTATTTGTACACCTGAAACAAATATATTATTGTATGTTAACTCTAACTGAAAAAATTTTTAAATGCTTAAAAAAGAAAAAAAAAAACAAATTACTATGTTATATTAATATTAGACAGAGAAAGGATCGTCTAATGAGGGCAGTTCAGTACTATGTGTGTACTATAGGATATGGCATGTGATTAATTCATATGCAAACCTAAGATTTGCATCAGAGAAACTAAATATTTCTCAAATATGAAAAGAAAAAGAATGAGAACTATTAGTCATTTACCTAAGATAACTACTGTGTGTCCATGTTTACGTAAAACCAACACATGAGAAGACAGCAGCACAAACTCAGTAATTATTAAATATGGTATATTGCAGTAGGAAAGGCTGTTAAAAATAAAAACATAAAAATTCCTCTTGTTGAAAATAGAGGGTGCTTGGGGTATATAGTAGAAAACCTGAATAACTTTTGCTGTCAAATTGGAAATGGCATCAGATATAATTTTCGTTTTTATCCAATACATTGGGTGTCTGCTCACTCGAGTCTGCCTCATTGACACTTGAACTTCATTTCTCATCACTTTTACTGACTCAGTCTATAGTTCCCAAAGAAGGTTGTTCTAACAAATATTCCCCAGGCTTGGAAGGGGGAAAAAAAGAAGGAGGTAGACCTCCAAACTAAGGCTCAAGTCTCGTGTTCTCCTTGAATAAATCCTCCCAGAAGGTAGATATAACAAAGAGAAGATGAGTAAGAAGGGACCTCTCTTTAACCCATCATGACTGAAGTGCTTAATGATGCCTCTAAATTTTTAAATGATGCAATGTCTAAATTTTAAAAGGACAAACATAATATTGAGCACTCAGTAAGGTTAACAGCATAATTTAAACTGTTTCTGCTTGCTACAAGGAAACTGACCAGGAACAAGCCATCAGTAAAACTTCCCTGGGCAGTTTTTAAGCTGCCTGGTTCATTCAAATCAGTCCCCAAACCCTGCTAAATTCTAAGAAGGCAATCAACATCACTGTTAAATTATTGTGTTGCTGTTGTAGTTAGCATTTTCACTTTATGTCAAAAATAAAGTTACCTTTACTTCTCAAGTTTCTTTTTCTTTGCATTTCTGGTGTCTGAAAATATGTCTTTATATTTATACTCTCCAAAGTACGTAGAATATAGCAGCTTAAACAAATAAGCTTGAATAAATGAATGTAAAAGGCCAGAGGGCAGAGTCATGAGCAGAGGTTGCCATTGATCACGGTAACCTGCCTGGTACTTGCCTCCCCGCAGCCACCTGTGGGCGGCACGTGTGCTTGGTTCCCCCTTCTCAGAAGCCCAAGCTCACCTTCCTCCTCACACTTCAGGAAATCTTCTGGTTTCGCTGATTAGGGGTACCTGAGGCAGTGCTCTTGCAATTCCTTTAGCAAGGAACATCTTTTGTCTTCCCAGGGTCTTGACCATTTTTCAAAGTGGCCAAGTGTTTCATCCTTTACCCAGAAGGACCATTAAATTCAACAGGACTGGTTGTAGTCCAGTCTCTTATTCTGCTTGCTGCGCAATCTCGGATAAGTTACTTCTTTCAGTATCACTTTGTTTCTTCAAGCTCAAGGTTGAACTGCGAGAAACGTTGAAAACTGACATCTAATAGGTCCTGTATCCGTGTTTTCTTTGACCACCACAGTATTTTTATTTTTATTTGTAGTATTTTTATTTTTAAAACATTTTAAATTATTTGCCAACATTTTAACATTGAGTAGAATGTTTTGAGTATAATCTCAAGAAATATAGAGAAGCCACTTTTCTAAATCTATAGCACTTATAAAATGATTTTATTATTAAGTTTATTGTAGGCTTATCATTTTATCTTTGCTTTTATAATACATTGCTAGTCACAGCCATGACTTATTTGCTGGTGAGTAACTGAGCAGGAATGCAATTACAATTTCAGGTTCCTGTGGGAAAATGCAATGTGTTTATAATGCATTTTCCAGAAATGAATTGAAAAAAAGTGAGGATTAGCCTGTGATTTTGTTATTTTATAAATTCACATGCCCACTAAACTAGATTTAACTGTTGGTATAATTAGTTTTGATTTCAGAGTTTATAAGGTTTGCTGATGTGATAAAATGTAGACTGTGGCTAAGGTGGTTACTATTTTTTGGAAGCCAGTTTGGTAGCTGTGAAATATAAATAGTTGAAATTTCTATCAGAGCCAGCCAAATTTGGTTCTGTTTTCTCTCAGCTGCTTGTCTTTTACATTAGAAAATAAAGGAAGAAGCAGCCAAAAAAAACTTAGGAATGCTTACCAAATATCTGAAGTTAGTTTTCAAACACCATTCAAAAAAATTGGGGAAAAGAGAAATAATAGATACATGGAAAACCCCACAAGGGAATTTTACTTTAAAATTCATTGCACAGTTTACATACGTACATAAGTGTGCCTGTGTGTGGATGCCCGATACACATTAAATAACATAAATTAGATGTACATGAGACCTTAAAGTAAATAAGCTGCCAACATATGATTAATGCAACGGTGTTTCTAGGCTTTGAATAGGCTGCCCTCTTGGAATTACAAAACAAATTTATTTTATTTTTTTAATATTTTTTTCTTTATTGATTTTAGAGAGAAAGGAAGGGAGAGGGAGAGAGAGATAGAAACACCGATGAGAGAGAACATCGACTGGCCACCTCCTGCATGCCCCCCCCTGGGGATCGGGCCCACAACCTGGGCATGTGCCCTGACCGGGAATCGAACGGATGACCTCTTGGTGCATGGGTCGACGTTCAACCACTGAGCCACACCGGCCAGGATACAAAACAAATTTAGATAGTGTTATCTTCTGAACTAGAGTTAAATATGCTTTTATTCAATGACTATTAGTTATCTGGATAATTAACACTCCGAAATAACACTTGTAATTGCCATGCTAGTGAATCTGGATAGTCTGCTAAAATCCTTTCAGGGAAACAAACTAAATTATATATACAGTTTTTAAAAACTAGACACAAAGAGTAAAAATTCCTTTGTCTCCAGTTCCGCCCTTTCAGGAAAGTGTCCAGGTGTGGTGGTTAATTTTACCTGTCAAATTGACAGGGCCACACAGTGTCCAAATATTTTGCCAAACATTTTTCCAGGTTTTTCTGTGGCAGGGATTGCGAGTGAGATTAACATTTGGTTGGTAGTCGGAGTAGAGTGGGTTGTCCTCCCCAGGATGGGCGGACGGGCTCATTCGACGTGGTGAAGGCCTGAGGACAGACAGATGACCCTCCCCAGGGAAGAGAGAATTCCTCCTGCCTGACTGGGGAATTGTCTTTAGAATGTATGTCTCCCAAGCCTGATTATGGACTCACAGCACAAAGCTGCTCAGAACAAAGGTGGGCTCACCTGGAGTACATGCTGCCCATGACCTCTCTAAAACACAACGTCAAGCAACCATCTCTTCTCTCCTCCTCCCTACCCTTCATCTTTCCACTCCACCCCACCACATGGGCAACATCACTAAACTTCAGAATTTTCCACATTATGCAATCTTTAGGGAACAAATGGTAAGCATGTTCTAATCACAATTTCTAATTCAAATTTGTCAGTACTGACTTTCTTACCCATTATGTTGAGAATTAACAAGCAAGTGTAACCCACTGATAGAAACGACGAATTAACAATATCTGCCATGTGAGAGGGGAAAAGCAGTGGCTGGAAAGTCATGCATTCACCATCCCTACTCCAGATTTTAAAATTGATACCCTTGTAAAATACACATGAAGAACAAAGTGGCAGGATAATTTATTCAGGCAATAATTTGTCTTATTCCCACTCCTACATGAGACTCTCAGAAGAAATGCACCTGTAGTTTCATTATACTTACCCAGACCCTTAGAAAAACAAACTTCCAGCATTGGACTCTGATTTGCTTTCCTTCAAAGGCTTGTTAACAGCTTTGGGTTTCAGAGGCAGAAACAGAGGTCGTCTGGCACCAAGGACCAACTCTTTTTAAATTTTTGTTGGCGACTCAAAGCACCTGCAGTGACTAGGTTGGATAGTCTCGGTGGGAAGAGGGGACAGAGGTTGCATTTGGACTCGTTTTAGAAAATGGCTCAGCCCGGAGAAGAAAGAATAGCTTCAGGGGACCCGCGAAGGCACAGGAGGACTTGGTGGTTTTCACAGCAGGTGCACAGCCACAGACTCTGCTTCCAGTGCCAGATGCCAGGGAGGATAGAGGCGTTTGAACATCTGTGGAGTCTGGGCCTCAAAGTGCTGAGACTTCAGAGAGAGGACAGTCTCTGAGACGGGGCATGCGTCACTACAGAAACCCAGTGTGAGTCTTTCAGCAGCAGCAGTGCCTGAATAATGGTAGAGAAGCAGCTCTTTCCAGGAAGAAGATAATGACAACTAACACAATGGACAAGGAGCAGGATCTCCTCCCACCTTTCACTCACTTGCATGTTTGCACAACCCTAAAGAGAGGTAGTAGTTTACCACGACCCGCCCCTGTACAAAATAAAAAAGATTAGACTAAAAGTATAAGGCTCAAATCCACATTTAATTTGTTTTAAAAAAGTACATTGTTCCCCAAAAATGGCACAGCAAAATCATACTTAATACACAAGAATTTCAAAACAACAGAAAAATAAAGATAATATAAAGTAAGTTCAAATTTGCATCATTAGAAACTCCACAAAGCTGGGAAAAGGGTTAGAGGATCTCATGAGTAAATGAGAGGGATAAAGAATGAGAAGGGGCCCTGGCCAGTTCGACTCAGCAGTTAGAGCATCGGCCCACGGACCAGAGAGGCCCAGGTTCGGTTCCTGCTAAGGGCACGGACCTCAGTTGCAGTTTGTCCCCAGCCCCGGTTGGGGTCATGTGGGTGGCAGCCAGTTGATGTGTCTCTCTCACATCGATGTTTCTGGAAGCACTGATAGTTTAAGTCAATTGTCCAAGACCACGTAGCTAGTATGAGAGCTGAAATATGAGCCCAGGTGTTCTGATTCCTGTGAGACTAAAAAAACAAGGTGATTCAATATTAAGAAGCATAATTCATGTTTTCTTTGAAACTGTGTAGGGGGTTGGAGATCAGGTGACTGAAAGTGCTCCATGGGACTCCCTGTGCATGATACGGAGAAGTGAACAGAGAATCATCAGGAACAGTGACACAATTGTAATGCCTGTGACGTGTGTGACGGATGAGGCATGGCAGCAGATTGAGAAACTGCGGATGGAATTTGGAGCAAGCAGATCAGATTGTTCTCACTTCTTTGGGAACAGTCCCTAAACTCCTTGAGCTTAGGAAATGCATCTAACATGCCCAGGACAGGGTAGGTACTAGATCAACACACTTTGAGTAGAGGTGCAATGAGCTTGATTCAAAAACTTAGAAAAGAATCTGCTACAACAGATCAAGATGTCACCGCAAGTGTCTTGAAGAAAGTGATTCAGGGAAAGAATTACCTATTAGTGCAGTTATTTCAGTTTTGACTTGTGGTTTGTTTTGAAAGCAGGTGCCTTTTAAACTTGTACTTATAATGTTTAATGTTAAATGTCTATATTTTGTATATATTGCAATATTTTCCAAATTTCTGTCAATTTCCAAATGTCTATGAGAGCCTACCAACTCCGGTTGTGTCATGCCCATTAAAATTCAGGAACATAATCCTGAAATTTGGCAGAAATTAACATGTACCAAATTTCATTGTTCTCCCAGTCTTTTACTAGGCTCTCACTTTCTATATTTCTACTCAATATCTTTGCTTTAAAAAGATAGTAAAGGAAAAGGAAAGGGAAAAGATCAGTTAAATATATTTTTCCTCTTCATGGCACCCAACCAATCCCAATTGCTGATTAAAGTGTTCTCAAAACCTCTTAAGTAGAGAATTTTTTATAAAATATTCAAATTTTTAGCCACTATTCAGTGTGCTTTACACATATAATTGTGTTCATAAAACTAGATTAATAATGAATATACAAACTCCTATTATATGTGCTTTATAATCAATAATTGCCATAATTCATTTAGCTACTTATTACATGTAAATACTACAATATAACTGAGAAACAGGAGCTTGCCATCTGAATTACTTCTAGTTTTAGTCACAATACATAAAATAGATTAGAATGTGACTAAACAGTCAGCTTCCTAATTGCTCTCTGAACAAGCTCTAAATATGTCACTATTATCTAAATAATGAATAATGGTGGGTGTGATTTCAATACGGAATAACCTGCTCTTGGCTTTTATTTCTTTTTTTTTTTTTTTATCCTCACCTGAGGACACTTTTGCATTTATCTTCAGATAGAGCGGGAGGGAGAGAAGGGGGAAGAGAGAGAAACATCGATGTGAGAGAGACACATCGAGTGGTTGCCACCCACACAACCCCAACCTGGGCCGGGGACAAACTGCAACCGAGGTACGTACTCTTAGCGAAAACCGAACCCGGGACTCTCTGGTCCACAGGCCTACGCTCTAATCACTGAGCCAAACCGGCCAGGGCTTGGCTTTTATTTCTTAAGAGATGTTGTATCACTTCCATTGCTTTCAACCAGATGTGACATCTTCTGTAGATTGATAGATGTACTATTGATATACATGGTCTTGATGTGACAAATTGTCTCTTTTATTGTTGATTAAAATGAATTATCACATTGCAACAGCTAGCAAGCTGACCACTCATCACCACAACAGTCTAATTTTAAAAAGTATGTTCCGCAAATGTATTTCTGTTTCTATATATGCAACCCAGCTTCCTTTCTCCCAACATACAAGTCATATAACCATCTACTCCCCTGAAATGGAAATCTATTGTTTTACTTCCTGACTTCCTTTCCACTTCTGGTCACAACAACCCAATTTTTCTTTGGAGAATCTCCCCTAACCAATTTTCAGTCCTTGTGCTATAAGTGGGACTAATCTCACTGTCTCTCCACCACCCCAACTCTAAGAATAGGCATATGAATAATTTGGTCAATGAGTTCAGTCCATGACCCAGCCATAGCAGACGGTTCACAGCCCAGGACATGACCCAGTCAGGTGAATCGGAATCATCCCCTAGACTTTGTTGATTAAAAAAAGAGAGAGAGAGAGTAAAAGTATATGTTAGGCTAAGAGTGATACCCAAATTCTGGTGACAGTTTTTGATTCTTTGGATTTAGTTATCTATGACTCAATCTGAGGATCTACTCTTAAACCATTAATTATATAAGCTATTCAATTCTCTTTAAAAAAAAAAAAAAAAAAAACAAATAGATTGAGAAAACTCTGATTAACATGCCCATGACCTGATTTTTTTTTCCATTAAAATCGTGTATGATTTAACATAGCATAAACTCTGGTGAAATAACAAAAGTTGAAATCTCACTTACTTAACACAACAAAGATTTAATCTTGTTCACATCACAGTCCAGTACTAGGTGGGCTGCCTTCTTTTACAGCATAGGTATATTATTTCAGCACATAGTTTCCGAGGTCCTACCAGTCTGGGCAGGGGGAGCAGAAGGCATCCTGGCTCCTCTGTGGCTTGAATGAAATATGTTACAGGTCACTACTGCCCACAGCCATTGTCTTGATCACTTGGCATCAAGCAAACCAAGGAAGTCTGGAAAATGCAGGGAGCTCGTCCGCACTCATTGAGCAGTAACCATCTTCATCAGCCAGGGCTCTCCAGAAGAAGAAACACCAGTAGGATGTGTGTGTGGCAGGGGAGGGGAATGTGATTTTAAGACATTGGCTCACAAGATTGTGGGAGGGCTGGTATATCTGAAATCTGCACTCCAGCAGGCTGGAGCTCTGGCAGAAGTTGGTATTACTGTCTCGAGGCAGAAATTATTCAGAAAACCTGTTTTTGCTCTTAAAGCCTTTGATGAATTGAATGCAGCTCACCCACATTACTTAAAGTCAACTGATTATAGATGTTAATCACTTTTATAAAATATTTTCCCAGCAACACCTAGATTAGTGGTTGATTAAATAACCACAGACTAGCCCTGGCCAGTTTGGCTCAGCGGTTAGAGCGTTGGCCCGCTGACAAGAGAGTCCCGAGTTCAGTTCCCGCTAAGGGCATGTACCTTGGTTGGTTTGTCCCTGGCCCCGGTTGGAGTCGTGTGGGTGGCGACCAGTCGATGTTTCTCTCTCTCTCTCTTCCCCCTCTCTCCCTCCCACTCTGTCTGAAGATAAATGCAAAAAATGTCCTTGGGTGAAGATAAATAAATAACCACAGACTATAGACTAGACAGGTAAACATATTACAGTGTCTCTGCCAAAGATCAAATGCCCTTACTTCTTATTTTCTTCTCATAATATTGCTGTGGAAATAAACATCTCTGCTGTATGGTGGGAGATTAGAGTTATGTCCTATTGTTCAACATCGTCTATGCATCTTCTATGCCATGAAGCTAAATGTTTTAACAATGTAAAATTATTTGTCTGGTCATCAGGATGCTAATTTATTTCTAAAATCTTAGCTAAATTCCTGTTATATTTTTAACTCCTTCCATTTATGTATGCATTCATTTATTCAGTTAATATTCTGAGTACCTACGCTAAGCTAGGTACGACAAAGGTCACCTTTTCAGATCAGATATCTTCACCTGCATATTGAGGGGGAATGAATAACTATGGTGAGCATTTAATGACACAGCAAGAAAAGCTACCTGTCATGGTTTCTGTGGGTCAGGAATTGCAGAGCAGCTTGACTGAATAGTTCTGTCTCAGAGTCTCTCATGAGAGCACAGTGAGATGTTGACAGGTGCCGCAGTAATTAGGAGGCTTGACTAGGACGGCAGGTACTATTTGCAAGGTGGCTCGCTCAGTTCTCTGGTACGCTGGTGCCGGCTGGTGCTGCAGACTTCAGTTGTTCCCTATGTGGGCCTCCTCACGGAGCCGCCTGCGGGTCCTTACAGTTGGCTTTCCCCAGAATGAGAGCTCCAGTAGACCAAACAGAAACTTAATTCTTTTTATGACCTAGGCTTAGAAGTCACATGCTGTCACTTCCACTGAATTCTATTGGTCACACAGATCAGCCCTGTGGTCTGAGTAGGAGGAGACTACACAAGAACAGGAATTTTAGGACGTAAGAGTAAGGAGAACTGTCTTGGAGGACAACTACCACAATAACATATGCCAGTCCTTTGCTTGCAATACCTTTTGTTTACAGATCCAGCTGGCTTGCCCTATGGAATACTGTCTATGGCTCCATAATTCACATATTCAGATCTGACTAGATCATGAGCAAGATTTCAGTTAAATTTACCTTGGATCTGAAACCCCTGCCTTAGGTGAGAGAGTAACAGTGGAAGAGATACTCCTTTCCTCACTGGGTTGGTAGCCCAGAAATCCTTTGAAGAGGTTCAGCTGGAGACTGTGGACACCAGTCAAATCATACACACACTAGTCATCCACCTCAGCCCCAACACACTACTTTAGGACGTGCCTCCTCTTACACAAGCAGAAGTGACCTATCTTTATCTTTGGTCACAGAAGCAATAGAGTCATAACTATTTGGGCATTACACTTAATGGGAAATTAAAAACTATGTGCTATTGTCTTATTTCTATAGCTTAGTTTCCCTGAAATTTCCATCATATTGCAATTAAAATATCCAGATCGTTCAGTCTCAAATAAGATATAAATGTTAATAGAACAATATTTTAATTTTTTTGTAATGGATACAACATTGAAATGTGACAATGAAGTTCATGGGAAGGCTCTACGAGCAGGAAAAAATTGGATAATTGCCATTATGGGCACACGCAGTTTTAGGCTGGGTAATGTCAGCAGTTTAATTCCAGTTCTTATTTTAATCAGTTTTAACAATAAACCAGTTATATATTAATATCTGTTTCACAAAAGATTAGATAGAAAAAAAATGCTTTGAATTAAAAAAAAACTCACCACATAAATTCAATGAATCGTTCTCCGTTTTCTCCTCCCTTGTCTACAAGACTTCTGCTATGTTCGTCTACATTTAGACTCTAACCCAGGGGTTGATAATCCATTCAAGTTCAATATTAATGCTGATTAATAACCAGATAGTTCAACTAATAATGCTGCAGAGACTTATTTAAAGAGATGTTCAGAATAAACTATTTACAAAAATTTGAGTTAATTGACCAAAGAAATGCTTAAAATTTTTCAAAATTAAATAATTACTGCTTTATTACTTTATGGGAAAATTGATAGCATCATAAGCACTTTAACGATCCAATTAATAGAAAATGATAAAATTTCTTTAAAATTGTTTTCAACATCCTCGTATACCACCAGATTCATTGTCATTGTCTTTACTTTCAAAGATGTTAATATCAATGGGATAAATAAAGACAATCAAAATGGACTCTTTTATATCCAATTCTCCTCTTCCCAAGGCTTTGTGCTACAGGCTTATGTCACCTTTGGACTGAAACCAGAAAAAAAAAAAAATGGGGGCTAAAAAAATTAGCTTTTCTAGTTGTTTCAGAATAAACAGAAACAGAACAGACAGTGATATGTCAAGTGGCTAATTGTTTTATCATTATAAACCCAACCTTCCGAAGACAATAATAAAATCATACCCAACTAATCTAAACTGCCAAACCGAATAAATTTCCATTTATTTCAAATGTCCAGGCACCAGTGCTTCAGTGAAAAGCTAACACACAGCAGAACTGTTATTGATATAATTATAATAATTAATCTCATCAACTCGAATTAAACCTCAGCGATCAGATCTCCGGGATTTTCTTCCGAGTTCCTAACAGGAAAGAATCTGCCCTGACTGAAGTTATCCAGGGAAAGTGTACAGTGACCTGGTAGTGCTATGCTATATGAAGCTGCACTGGACAGTGCTTGGTTGACTTAAAAAAATAAAACCCAAACATATCCTCAAGTTTTATTTGTTGAGAATGATAAAGAAGAAAAACTTAAATGGTGAATACTATCTATTGAAGTGTAACAAATAACCCCAAAATTGAGTGCCGTAAAAACAACAGGATTATCTCACTGTTTCTGCCCGTCAGGAGTCAAGTCACAGCTTCACGGGATCCTCCAGCTCTCGATCCCTCACAAGGACCATGTTGGAAGGCTACCATCAAGCTGTCAGCTGACCTGCAGTCATTTTAAAACATGACTGGTGGTCGAACTATTTCTAAGCGCATTCCAGTGGCTGTTGGAAGGACTCAGTTCCTCCCTAAGTGTTGGATTAAAGGCCTCAGGTTCTCCCTGAGTCTTGGCCAGATGCCACCCCCAGTTCTTCACTGTGTAGGTGTCTCCACAGGGTAGCATACAACATGACAGTTGCTTCATCAGAGCAAGTAAATAAGAAGAGCCAGAGAGTCAGTCTGCACAGAAGACAGAATTGAAGATGTTTACAAACAAATCTCAGTGTGACGCCCCATCTTTTTCACCTGTTATATTTATTAGAAGAAAGCCACTACATCCAGTTCACACAGAAGATGAGGGAATTACACGAGGGTGAACCGCAGGAGAATTATTTCAGAAACAATCTGCCATATGGCGCTGCTAAACTATAGGAGTTGCCTGAGTTAAATGGTGTCCCTCCAGTACTGGTACCCTTTCCAGCAACTCAGATTGCAAACAAAGTTGGAAACAAAGTTGTTGCAGATGTAATTGGTTAAGTTAAACTTAGTCATACTGGAGTACGGCCCCCTTAATCCCCTATGACCAGTGTCCTTACAAGAAAAGACATGCAAGGAGAATGCCATGTGACAACAGGGATTGGAGTGATGCATTTACAAGCCAACGGATGCCAAGGATTCCGAGCAATCACCAGAACCTGGGAAGAGGCGAGAAAGGATCCTACCCTAGAGCCTTCAGAAAAAGAATGGCCCTGCTGACAACTTTCTTTCAGATTTCTGGCCTCTAAAACTTTGAGAGAATAAATTCCTATTGTTTTAAGCCACCAAGTTTGTCTTACTTTGTTACCGCAGCACTAGAAAACTAATACTTTTACATAGGTGCTAATTTAAAGAATAACTATATACGTCATCCCAATAACAGAACTTTTTCTTCTGAAGAAAATATTTTTTTCAGGTTTGGCTGGGTAATACATAGAGTCTTCTTTAATGAAGAAAACGTCTCATGTACTACCAGTGTTAAACTATTTTCATTATTAATTACATTAGTTTTATGTGATAGATGATGTTGCTTTGCCAAACACAAATGACAACTGTTGGGGTTACTAGTGGATTATTATGGGGTAGACAGACTTGTAGGTGGCCTCAGATACTGCCTCTTGTAGTCACACCTTTGCATAATCCCCTCCCGTTGGGAGTTGTGGGATCTGTAACTTCCTTCAAACCAATAGAATTTGGCAAAGGTGATGGAATGCCACACCCACAATTACAGTACATCATATAGGATTCCAACTTGCTGGAGACGCTCCTCTCTAATGCTTGCTTTGAAGAAACAAGTTGCCATGAATCCTCCAGCTGCAACTAAAGGAACTCTGTGAACAACGTGAGTGAGCTTGGAAGCTGACTCTTCCCCAGTCAAGCAGCCAGATGAGAACACAGGCAAGCCTGGACCAAAGCCTGGGGAAGCCTGGACCAAAGCCTGGGGAAGCCCTAAGCAGAGCACATAACAAAGACATGCCCAGACTCCTGGCTCACAAAAACTCTGAGATCTTAAATGTGGGTTGTTTAAAGCTAAGTTTGTAGTAATTTGTTATGCAGCCATAGATAACTAATGCTCAACTTAATTTGCTTGATTTTAAGCATAATGAGCTCTCATTTAGGTTGTTATTATTGTCATTTTCGGAGGGGAGATGTTTTAAACTTTTTTTAAAAGCCTCAATTTTTTTTAGACCAGTTTTAGGTTTATAACAAAATTAAGAGGAAGGTACAGAGATTTCTCATTTACCTCCTGCCCCTACACATGCATAGCCTCCTCCCCCATTGTCACCAGAATGGTACATTTTTTACCAAGGATGAACCTACATTGATAAATGATAATCAACCAAAGTCCATAGTTTTCCTTAAGGTGAATTATTGATGGTGTACATTCTATGGATTTAGACAGATGTATAATATCATATATCCATCATTTGAACACCATACAGATTATTTTTTCTTTTCTTTCTCAATTGGTACATTTCTTTTCTTTCTTTCTAATGGTCCTGTGCTTAATGTTGTCGTGGTTGTGTACTGGCTTCCATAAAACATAACTAATCATAGGAGCTCTTCAACAAATATACCCCAGACAGAAGTAAAAAGGGCAACAGAAATGACTGACAAGACAGGACCACTGCAGACATATTCCCTTTTATAATTAATACTTGCTAAAAATGGAGTTTGACATTATTTACAATTACACCAACACTCATGGAGGCTGAATATCACAGGCATCAGAAACGTCTTTTCATACCTCCCAAACAGCTTTCTATCTGAACTGTGAAGGTCAGTTACCACGACCAAACTTGTTCTTGACAAGTAGAACTTTTATTTCCATTCAGCTGAAGAGCCTCTCACATCTTTCTGGGCCTATTCACTTGCAGAGTAGAAACTATAACCAGGTTTTTCATGTCATGCATTCAAATGTGATATCCAATCTGTATGTGCTGGCCAATTTCTTAAGATAAAAGGAGTGACTCGCAGCAGGGCCACCTATAGGAGGAACTTCCGTATGATGGAGATCACATCTTTGCACATCTTAGGTTTCGTCTCCTCGGGGTCCAGCCTGCCTGCGAGGCCCTCCATACAGAACACGGTGGCTTGCCTCCCCGCTTCCAACTGCCTGGTCTGCTCTTCTCACTGCAGCTCTGCCCAGATGGTACTGAATGCCCTAAAAATCCTCTGTGCTCTGTCGTTATTTTTTTATAATGTATTTCTTTTAAACTATCAATTATTTTTGATGAATCAACCAATTACTGTGTGCCAACATTCAATACTAAAAAGAAAAAATGTTTATTTAATTAAATAGTCTTTTGTATATTTACTATTACTCTTAGTACTAAGAGAATTCTCCAAGTTGGGGAAGGGGTAAATAAACTAGAGATTTTTACATTATGACTTTTTTGCAATGTTAATATGATATTATCACATGCCATAAGAAGACTCTAATCACTTTTCTCAATTGAAACCACCTTGAAAATTTAATCCACACAGCACATCATAGTATTTATCATTTGGCTTTTATGGGTAAAATGTAAGTCATAAACATAAATACACACTTCACAGAAATAAGTCTACTCTGGGTCATCTGGTTGAACATTTTGTCATTTAAAAATGTTTAACTGGACCTAGAGAGTACTATGCTCAGTGAAATAAGCCAGTCAGAGAAAGACAAGTACCATATGATTTCACCCACATGTAGAATTTAATGAACAACCTGAACCACCAAGAAAAATAGAGACAGGTTCATAGATAGAGAGCAGGCAGACAGCTAGACAGCTCGGTGGGGGAGGGAGGGGAATTAGGCAAAAAAGAAAAAAAAGAGAGAAAGAGAACTCATGGACATGGACAGCATTGTGGTGATGGCAGCAGGGGGATGGGGTTGGAGGTGGAAGAGGGCATAGAGGGGATAAATGGTGTTGGAAAATATTAAATTAAATTGAATTTATAAATAATAAAATCAATAAATAAAATTTAAAAATAAAAATGTTCAACCAGATGATCCAGAGTATACTTACTTTTGCTTATGTTCAAATTGTAGATTATTTTACAAGCAAAACTGCAAAATATTCACATTATCATTAATATTCAAAATTACCCCCAAAGACACTCAGATCTATACCTCTTCTTCTCATAAAAATAGTAGAATAAGCCTGACCGGTGTGGCTCAGTGGTTGAGTGCTGACCCATGAACCAAGAGGTCGTCAGTTCAATTCTCAGCCAGGGCACATGCCCAGGTTGTGGGCCCGATCCCCAGTGGGGGGCATGCAGGAGGCGGCCAATCAATGTTCTCTCTCATCAATGTTTCCATCTCTCTCTCCCTCTCCCTTACTCTCTCTCTAAAATTAATAAAGAAAAAAAAGTTGTTTTAAATAGTAGAATAAAAACAAGTAAAAGTGATATTAAAAGGATAATTTGAATAATACTAATTTAAGGTTAACTTTTCTAGTATAAATAATTTGCTACATTTGTTTTATTTATAATTACTAGTTATATAACAGACATACTCCTCTTTGTCATCAGCTTGGGATGCAATAATAGGCTCAATCTATCCCTAAATCATGGGTGTTTATTTTTTTATTTTTTTAATCCTCACCCCAGGACATTTTTGCATTTATCTTCAGATAGAATGGGAGAGAGGGAGGAAGAGAGAGAGAGAGAGAAACATCGATGTGTAAGAGACACATCGACTAGTTGCCACCCACATGACCTCAACCAGGGCCGGGGACAAACCACAACCGAGGTACGTGCCCTTAGCGGGAACTGAACCCGGGACTCTCTGGTCCGCAGGCTGACGCTCTAACCGCTGAGCCAAACCAGCCAGGGCAAATCATGGGTGTTTAGACACTCCCCCAGCCCGATCAGTTTTCAGTTATTCCCTATCCCATGTGGTAGTTAGGCAAGATGCTACATTTATACCTATGTAGTGCGGTACCCAGACCTGATCATCGGCCAGAGGGGTCCAGTCTCTGCTTCTGGATATTCCACCGTCAATGCTCAGATGTAAAACCCCAACACTTCTCTTCCCTTCTTGGAAGGATAGGCATGGAGGGGTAGGTAGGAAAGGAATACCTTTCAATCCTCACTAATGACTAGCCTAGCACCCAAGGGCAGACAAAGGGCTTCTTGACAAAGCATTGAAAAAGAAAGAAAAACTATCAGTAAAGATTCTTTGGTGAGACCTTCTCTCTACTATATTAAATGGCTAGCAGCACATCTCAAAGATGACAGCAAAGTAATCATATGTTATGATAATGTCGTTTTTGAAGAACCATTGCCCAAATACATATTCATATTTACTTGGTGAATTGCAAGAAAAACTTGAAATACAGTACTTAAATATAGTCCTAATTCTGCATTGCCAACAAAAGGAAACACTAAGTATTTACCCAAGAGAAAAATATGTCCATGAAAGACTTGCTCAGGGCTTCCTTCCAGTTTCTAGTCCGGCGTGTAAAGAGCTTGGAAATCGTCATTCCATGACAACAAGTAAAAAGCTGAACTGAAAATCAACAACTCTTCTTAGATCCTTCAGAAAACTGAAGTCATGGAGCAGGCTTTGTTAAGAAGAACAGGATGCTCTGGTGTATTTTCAAAATGGTTCAAAATGGAATTTTTCTCCCATCTTCACTGTGAGAACCTGATGGGGTGCCTGGAGGTAAATCTCACAAAAGTATGGGTGTATGCCCACCTCAAGACTGGGCTCCCCTTGGAGGTCCGAACTCTCAGCTTGTCCACACTGAGCCTCTAGCATTTCAACAGTTACAGCTTAGGTGTTCTTACCCTGACACTGGTTCCCACAGAGGTTTCTGTCCATGGGTTTCCACTCCAGTGAGTTGTGATTCTATGTGTCTGCCTGTCTGTCCCCACAATTTGGGGGGACATACGCACTATGTACTTTGTGTGTATTGTTTTAATTTCATCTTTACAACAATTCTTCCATTCCGTTATTTTCTTCATATTACAATGATGAAATTGAAGCTTAGAAAGGCTGTACAGTAACTAAAGTCTGAAGCCAAGCCAGAGCTTGAGCCTAAGCTGACCCAACTCCAGAGCCTGTGCTTTGCACCACCACACTGTGTGGTATTTTCAAACCTATTTCCTGTCACCAGACTTGGAACCTTCTAGTTTAGCTATCTCACATTGGCGGTAGGGGAGAAAGGAGATGTGAGAAGACAGGGGTAGCAGCCAATTAAGACAAGAGTGTTACTTCTAGTCCTAGATTTACCACTGCTTCAGTATGTCACCTGACTTGATAATTTTATGAATAAAATGAAGGAAAATGAACAGCCTGGATCCAGACTTTTCCTTAGACTGGAACATATTAATGGGCTTGAAGGAATCAAAGAACTCTGCAATTCTGTGACCGTGGTATGTCTGTGTGCATGTGCATTGTTCTGGGAAGAAGATCCATGGCTTCAGTTCTCAGGCAGGTCTGTAATCTACAAATTTTAAGATGCTCTCAAAGATCCCTTTCAACTCTGACCGTATGTGTATCTTCCATTTTGAGTCATAATTCTCTTTACCTTAATTTCCATCCATTATAGAGAAAAGTTATTTTCCTTCCAAAATGTGTATTTTAGTGGGAAAGAACAGAAATAATTTCGCATTTTGAAATATCATGATTGCAAAATTCTCTGGCGGATGTTTGCATTTTGCCTAACAATTGAATCTGCATCGTAGAACAAATGCATTGGATGGGTAAGCACATGGTCATTTCCCCACTGATATCACCTAAACAGGTGGACCGACATGTACTCATTTTGTACAGTTAGAGAAGTTCTGGACAAGAGCAAATGAGCACAACTCAACCATTCTCGTGTTCACATATTCTGTCACTATGCCAACTTGCTGAATCTAGAAAATCTGGAATTTTTTTTTCAGTGATTTTAAGAAACTTTTATACACTAAGGTAAAAAATAGAATTTTTTTTTTCCTGGAGAAAAGACTTCCTATTTTCTGAAAAGAAATGTTTTGCTAAGGATTTTTTGAGTCAGGCAGTTATGACAAAAATACTCAAACATTCTCAGAGAAACCCTAAAATGGGTAAGTAACCCAAAGGTAGATACTTAAGGCTGGATTTGTGAAACATAAGCATTCTCTGGTGATTTTAAGAAATACCTGAGGAGAATATTAGACTTTTATTAGTTATATGTATGGGATATGACTGTGTTCATTGAGTCTTCAAAGTCTCTCCTGTAGGACAGAAATATAAGAAGAAACAAGCAGTGATGTGCTGGTAAATGTTTAACAGCTGGGTTTCCAAGAAAAATCGTGTTTCTTAGTGTTTGCAGTGTTTGCTGGTTTCTGAAAGATTTTTTGAGACAGTAAGAGTAAAAATCAACTTGGACTGAAAAACAAAAAGCAGCCACTCTGTGGAAGGACAAGCACGTAAAGTCAGTTACAAAATTAACAGGACAGATTGCGTCTCTCAAGGTTATGTGGCTGTAAAATGTGAGTGATCACTACCTTCTTACCAATGGCATGCCCTCTGCTCTTCCCAGCTGGATGCCCAGTTGCCAAACCTTCCTCTGCTCATGGCAGTAGGAGACCCCTAGTTAACCCCCCCTTCTCCTAACCCTGTCAACAACCACCCCAGAATGGATCCCCTCCCCCTGGTCTCTCCTCACAATCCTCCTGAAGTAACCCAACAGTTCTGGTTCTCTCCTCCTCCTTGCTCGGGGTGACACTGCACAGATTCTCCGAGTGTGCCCCCTTTCTGTGAATCAGTCAATAAATCAGACTTGGTCAGGCGACAGGCTGGACGTCTGACATTTTCATGGTGTTAATTCTCCCACCAAGACTGAGTTTAAACTACTAGCATGATGACCCTGAACTCGGATTTCGGAAGAAATGGCCACAGTCAGAAGCAGGTACAAGCTAGCTCTAACACATCACTGCCCAGGTTACATTCTCAACAACCATGGAAGAGATATTTTTTCATCTCCACCTTCTAGATTAAAAAAAAACAACTGAGGCTCGGAGAGTTTACCTAAATTATTTAAGGTCACAAAACTGGTAGCAGAGCCACCGTTTAAATCTGTGTCATTCTGATGCAATATACTATGATCTTTTAACAGACACTTCACTATTTCATATGTTATAATATTATCATCTCTTCTATAATAATGTCATGGGTATAGATCTTTCTAAAGACTGTGCATTCCGTTGCTTGGACAGACAGCATTTTATAGATTTCTTTTATATCTTCCACACACTGTACGGAAGCTGTGGGATTTTACGCAAAATATTATCTGCATGTCTCAGCTTCCTCATCTATAAAATGGAGACGAATGTAGTGCCTACACCTTAGGATAGTTGTATAGATTTTTGAAATTAATAAATACAAACCGTTTAGTATAATGACCAGCATGTATAAGTACTAAATAAATGTTAGCTATTATAATGCAGTACATGTAAAGGGCTGAATGTCATTTTTATGGGCATTCAACTTAATAAGGCTCTATAATTCTCATTAAAATCACTTCCAGATTTTCATATACAGGTGAGATGGTTTTAAAATTTTTTGATAATCCTGTTTCCATCATCCATTGCTGTTTTACAAACCAAAACTTATTGGCTTAAAACCACAGTAACATACTGTTTCTTACATTCTGTGGGTTGATGGGTGTCTCTGTTCTATGCAGTGTCAGCTGAGGTCTCTCACATGGCTACCTTCAACTGGAAACATGGCCAGAGAAGTCTGGTTTCCTTTCAAGTGGCCTCTGTCCGGGTGGTGTCTTATCCTCCAGGGCCATTCCACCCGGCCTCTTTCTCTAGCAATACTGCCTGGACTTCCTTACACTGATATCTGGTTCCAAGATGGAGTTTTCTAGGAAGACAGCTTGAATGTGCAAGCCCTCAACAAGTCTTGCTAATGTCCACTGACCACAGCCGACCACATGGCCAAGCCCAGAGTTGTTGTGGAAGGGGGCTGTAGAGTTAGAACTGAGAGGCATTTGTGGGGCCATCACCAATGCACGAGTCTGCCAGATTCCTATGCATTTCCATGTATAAACCTCTTTCAGAATCAGTGAGAAGATGCCAAATAACTGCTTTTATGGAGAGAGTCTTTAGTCCTGTGACTAATGAAAGCAGAACTGGAATTGACTAAAAGTTCCTGTCACTTTGATTCTCTGCACCATGCGCGCATGTCCTTATCACATGACGAGAATTTAGAAACAATGGCAAAGTCACTTTAATGAGCTAAGGAAAAGTGAATAAATTATGATCCCATAAGCACCCATTTCAGTTTACTTGTTATGTACCGAAAAAAAAGGGTCACAGATTATGACAATCATTCATCTAACAACAGACACATAAGGCCATCACCATTCGGGTTGCCATTATAGCCATTGCATTTTTATTAACACCTTCTCCTTGAATTTCCATGTGCAAGCCAATGGCAATTTCATTTTGAAATCAGTTCTAGGAATGGCTCCAGTACAAATTTTGTTTCTGAAGTCAGCCTCCCCTGATAGAAGCCGACCCGTTCCACTTTTTTCCTGTTCCTTTCCTCTGCCCTTCTTGGGGTGAAAAAGAAAAAGCTACTATTTTATGTCTACCAAAATTACATGCAAGATTTAATTACACTGCTCTAAAATATTCATTGCAAATGTATGATTTAAAGCTATTTCATTTCCTAGTTATGTGTAATTCCCATACTCACAATATAAATACTTCCAGTTAATTATGAAAAATTTTACACATTCACCCCAGTAACATAAAAAATAATAATAAATTTACATTAAGAGATTGTTTGAAAATAAATTTACATTAATAAGAGATTCTTGCCCGGCTGATGTGGCTCAGTGGATTGATCCTCGTCCCATGGACAGAGAGGTCCCAGTTCGATTCCCAGTCAGGGCACATGCCCGGGTTGCAGGCTCGATCCCTGGTGGGGGGCATGCAGGAGGCGGCTGATCGATGTATCTCTCTCACATGGATGTTTCTATCTCTCCCTTCCTCTCTCTCTAAAAATCAATAAAAACCTTTAAAAAATAATAATAAGAGATTCTTTGGAAAATTGTTTAGAAGTGGGAAAAGGGGAGAATGTCATAGAACTGTGGGAGCCAGAGACGTAAACTTTGGTTCCTCTCGTTTGCACAGGGCACTTTGAAAGCAAATTTCACATAATCATGTGTTTTTGTAAAATTTTAAAGATAAGGATATTTTCTCTTATCTAAGGACCTTTGTCTCTTTCCCCTCTGAATTCCCCTCTATCACATGTCCCCTTGTGTTCGGTGGCATTTGAGTGGCTATGGCATTTTTAGACTCTGATAATAACGTTAGTCAGAGATACATTTAGTTTGGATTTTGTGGCACACATTTATATGGTTTACAGTCACATCAGTGTGGAGCTAGGTTATCGCCAGTCATCTCAGTGCAGCAAAGGCTTTCAGAAATACATCTTCCAATAAACACTAAGCACACACGCACTGTGGCAACAGGGAGGTGTAGGTCAAGGTCCTATCTCCATATGAATGCATCTTACAGATTCTGGCATGAAAGTTTGTTACTAGTTTAGGAAATACACAATTTGAAATTTATGGACTAACTTGTCCTTTTAACTGAAGTGTAATAAAAAATATATGCCAAAAAACTTCTGGGATAGAGGGAATTAATATACACAGATGTATCAGGCAATTAATTAATAAAAAGCGTATGTTTGTGGATTTTGTGATATTTATGGTATTTGTCAGCTTTAAACTTTTGTAAATTATTATGATTCCCTTCCTCAACCTAAATATATATTCACTAATTTGGAAGTAGTACTTTTGTATTCTCTTAAAGAACATTCCCCAAGTTGTGTAAGCAAACGTAGATTTTCTCCCGGTGGTAACTAATCTCTGCTGTAGCGAAATCCTCTTCTCTGTAACGAGTCAGCTATTGGACAGTAATAAAATCAAACTGAATAAATTCTCTTCTTGCTTTTGGATTTCCATTTTTCTTCTCTTTACTCATGAAGACCGATTCATTCATCTATAAAATGTGATTCTGGTCTCTTACTTTCACTTTAAACTCTAGCACATAGGATTATGGATAAATTTGGGCCAGAGGTAGGCCATTAATCCTGACTGACTGATTGTATTAGTCTTCTCCAGAGAAATAGAACCAGTAGGTTGGGGGAGGCAGAGATTTATTTTAAGGAATTGGCTCACACAATTGTGGAGGCTGGCAAGCAGGACATCTGCAGGGTTTTGTTTTTATGCCAACCTAGGCCTGCAGGCTGGAGACCCAGGAAGAGTTGATGCTGCAGCTTGGGTCTGAAGGCAGCCAGGCTGCAGGCAGAGGCTCCCCTTCCTCGGGGAGTCAGTCTTTTTTCTTCAGCTGTGCTGAGCTGAGACCCACCCACATTGTGGAGGGTAATCTGCTTTACTCAAAGTCTACTGATTTACTCAAAGTCTATGATTTAAATGTTAATCTCATTAAAAAAACACTTTCACAGCAGCAGACCAAATTAGATCAAATATGTGGGCATGGTGGACATGCCGAGTTGACCAGCTGGTCACATCCAGTTAGCTATCACACTGATAAACACACAGTGAGGTGGGAAGGAGCTACACTTACTGACGGTGTGCATGAAAATATATATGCCATATCCTATTCATTTGTGGGACGGTGGATTCTATGCACCTGAGTATCAACATCAGCAAAGGGGACCAGACAAAGAATACATGGGGGCTCGCCCTGGCCGGTTTGGCTCAGCGGTTAGAGCGTCGGCCTGCGGTCCAGAGAGACCAGGGTTCGGTTCCCGCTGAGGGCATGTACCTCGGTTGCGGTTTGTCCCCGGCCCTGGTTGGTCGTGCGGGTGGCAGCCACTCGGTGTGTCCCTTTCACGTCGATGTTTCTCTCTCTCTCTCTTCCTCTCTCTCCCTCCCACTCTATCTGAACAAAAAATGAAAAAATGTCCTCGGGTGAGGATAAAAAAAAAATACATGGGGGCTCGTCTGTGGATACAGAGCATAGGAAGAATGCTGAGATTTGGGCCAGGCCATGAGGTGGGCCCAGTCCCTAGGACCACCTAGAAAAAATAAACACTCTGAATTGTATTTCCTCCGATCTCTCAGAGAACTCCAGAAAAACAGAGTTCACAACCATGTGAGCCAAGATCCCTTACAGGTCTAATATTCTACAAGTCAATTTCATGTTATTAAATAAGATTTAGAGAAAATGGAAGAGGAAATATTGAAAAGTGAAGATTTAGTAACTCTACATTAGATGTGGCTATGCTACCTTTGGCCTATCTGTTAAATTTACTGTCTAAAAAAAGGCAGCTTTGAGAGGCAAGGGGAATTTAAAATCAGACACTTTTATAGTTCCCATCATAGCTCAGAATAGCTGATTCTCTAAACAATGTTTCAAAGGACTGCTTGTGAAGTAACTTTTAACAAGTGCTGACAGAAGTTAAACACAAAATAAGCACCCCTTTTCCATCCCCAACTTTAACATGTTGAAATGCAACTATGGGGTTGAAAATCTTTGAATACATTTTATTAGATGACATGGCATCTTAGCAACATCTGATTGCTAAATAGAAATTACCACTCCAAATTCCAACATTCTCCTTGAGAGATGTATCCTGCAGTCTGGCCGCAGCCATCGGGTTAGCCACGATGGGTGCTTACAAGGACATGCAGTCCTATGGAGGAAGGAGCAGTGCAATGTAAGCACTTTCTTCTCAGAGTGGGACCAGCTCTCTGCACTCCCAGGGCGGGGGGGGGGGGGGGGGGGGGGGGGCAGGGGGTGTCCAAGTCCAAGCAAGGTTATGTCACACATCAGGATACCAGGTCCACGTGTGCCATAGTGGCCACAAATGCCCAGTTCCTAAGGGTGGGACCCACAGGAAGCCTATCTGAGAAGCAAGCCGGGTGCAGACAATCCCCTTAGCTCGCAGTGCAGAGACCCCACCCCTGGCTTTTGTAATCCCGCTGCCCCTTACATCCGCCAACTGCCTAAACTACAGAGGAACTAGAAGCCCCCAAATACCCGGAGGCTTATCATGTATAAAAGGTGGCTGGAACCCAGGCGCAGGGCTCAGCCTTTGGAGGTGACTCCACTGGGCCAGCACCGATGCACATTAAACAGTCCTTTTCTAATCCTCCGAGTGCATGCAGTCTGTCTCTTCCCGCCGACCAAATTTCTGCCACAACAGTCCATCACAGAGTTAACCAGCTAAAGTTTGCTCAGAGCCTTCATTCAGTCTGTTCCCTGGGGGCAAACTGGACGTCACTGTGGGGCCGGGAACCCTGCATTCTTACTGGGTTGGTGAAGACTCCACGTACAAATTCTTTGGGGTTAGCCTCATGGATCCATTCCATACAGCTCTCAGATGGAATCCTGACACCCAGTGGATCACCAACCGTCCACAAGCACAGGGAGGTGCAAGGGCTGACATCTGCAGGCTGCTCTGTGACCTTGGAAAGGGCCACGAACTTGGAAAGGACCACGAGTTCCACCACACTATTAGTGGTTCTTGCCATAGCAGCCTAGACAAGGCGGAATACTCTCCAGCTCCGTTACTGCTAATATAAGTAATGCTTATAAAATTCTTACCTAATAAACAATTTAGGACAGTAAAAAAAGATTTACGAGCCTTTAGTTCATGTTTTCTTCAACAAATATCATGCTCTTCATGACACTGTGCAATTTAACATGGTACAGACTGCCTATCAGACCAGCCTGCAAACATGTTCTCCTTCCATCTCTCACTTGGTTCCCTCTGCCTTCCAGTCAAGGTCTGTCTGCACATCTGTCTCCCACGCTTTATTCACTCTCCAGCTTATGTGTCCTCTTTATTTACTCTAATCCAAATCTAATACCCCATTCAAAGAACTGATCAAATCTTAACCCCTTAATAAGTGTGAGTGCATAGGAAAGAAGCATCGAGATAATAAGGTACTCAAAATCTATAGCAGTGGTTTTTCAAACCATCATCTGGCAAGACATTGGTTTCCCACATGCTGATCTGAGATCTTTCAACTACTAAAATCTTAATATTGAAAGCCTTTTCCCAATCTTCATATTAAACATATAATTAGTAGATAAAATTTTTGATGCTAAAGAATTTATTTTATCCATTTAAAGTAAAACTTTAGTGTCAGCTAATACCCACCAGAGGACAAAATGAATGTATTAATGAATGAATACTAATAGAAATTTTAAAAATTATGCATTGTATCTTCTAGTGGGTATTAGCTGTCACTACATTTTAAATGACCCTTCTCCTCACTTGAAAGGAATATCCCCTATGTATATTAATGTAGCAACATTCTGATTACCCATTAGCTTCTTTTGAGTTTAATTAGAATAATTTCCTGATATCCCTATTGGATCAAAGTTGTTGAGGAAAAAAGGGATTCTATGGAAAGTAACCTCACAGGGTGATCTGATCATAAGTTCCTAACTGGGCAGGTCATGGTAGGTAGTCATGCCCCAGGCATATAACTTCTTAGTAAAAGGCTTACTTTTGCCTTAAGCAAGCCCTGTCCATTGTTCCTGTGCATCCAGGTTAACACACCTTTTAAATAAAACACCCTGAAGAGAGCACATAATCTTAACTGTCCTGTAATCCCATCCCACATTCATATAATCTTCCTCACCTTCTCTCCTTAGTCTCAAATAAAAGAAACTGTTTCTCTGAAGCATTTACCCCTCTGCTGAGATCTTGTCTCCAGGTGTATCCTCTGTTTGGCTCAAATACATTTTTATAAAAATTCTCTGCAGGTTTGGGCATTCCTTACATCAACAAAGTATACTAACAAACTGAGTTCTTTTTTTTTTTCTTTATTGATTTGAGAGGGAGAGGGAGAGAGAGATAGAAACATCGATGAGAGAGCACATCGACTGGCCACCTCCTGCATGCCCCCCACTGGGCATCGGGCCCACAACCTGGGCATGTGCCCTGACCGGGAATCAAACCAGTGACATCTTGGTGCATGGGTTGATGCTCAACCACTGAGCCACACCAGCCGGGCCAAATTTATCCAAAGTTTTAACCCTGAGCTTTGCATCTCCACCAAAGACTTGTCACCATAGGAGACCATGCAGAGTCAGCCAACCCACCATCATCTCTCATTTTAGAAACATGTAACAAGTAGATAAAATTTTTGATGCTAAAGAATGTATTTTAGAAATACAACATGTACTTTTTGTTTATCCAGTTGTAAATTCTTCAGATGCATGGAGTAGGAGCTCTACTTCTTTTGTATCCTCTACACCATTACTGGCTCATCAGAGATGCTTAATAAATACTTACAACGTCGTTTTTCCTATCAGTAAATGGCACCCTCCAACATTAGAGGATCTAGTGGTCTTCACCCCAGCACCCACGTGCCTGCCTGTGTCTTCCCAGCTCAGAGCCTAACTGCTGGTCTTTCCATCAGAACCAAAGACTAATTGAGACCAATGTTTTGTTTTCGTTTGTTTCCCCCCAGGGTATCCAGTTTCTCTCCTCACTTTCAACTACTTAAAAAAGGAGCAACAGAAAAAGGTAACTCACCCACACGTTTTCTGGCAACTAGATCTCTGGAAACCCAAAGCGCATTGGCTGCGAACTAGAGAGCAGCGTCAACAACGTTACTAATTACCTCAGTAGGAACTTAATTTGTATCAGGCTAACCACTGTACGTGGATCATCATATTTATTCTTCCTACTGCATCTGTGAGGTAGGTTTTGTAACTTGATGGCCATTTTCCGTAAACCCCAAAGCGGGTGTAACGTAGAAGAGAGACCTAGGGTACCCGAAGAGGCCGTGCGGTTGAGATGAGGAGGAAAGAGCAGCCTTGATGACTAAACCACAGACAGGAGAGAGAATGTCCCAGCCGAGGCCAGCAGGGGTGGACAGTGACACCCAGGACCAGACATCCACCCCCCCCCCCATCTTAGCACTGCTCAGATGAAAGGGAAGACCTTGTGTACATGGGTGGGGAGGGGGATTAACCCTGAAAGGACTGAGATTGTTTCCACCAATAGATGAATTGAGAATTCATAACAGAAATTAATTTCAGTTATGGAAAAATAAATGTGAGATTCTTGCACATCTGAGTTTGTAGACCTGGATAACAATCCCATGCCTACAGTTCAAGGGGAAGAGAGCTGAGTTTCAGACAGAGTCAGACACACGTTCAAGGTCATACAGATACTCAGTGATGGCACCTGGATTCGAGGCCATGGTGTCTGAATCCAAAGTTCACCCTTTTGAGAACTGGGCATATAAAAATATTACAAATGTAACTGGAATAGTCTGGTATTCAAAAGGTTGCCTGTCTCAGTATAATTTTTTCCAGAAGTAATGTCCTTTCTGTGTATCCCTAAGTCACCAAAAAAGGCATCAATACATGGACCATAGCACTGTCCTATAGAAATACCATTCAAACTAAACAGATAATTTTCCATTTTCCAGCAGCCACATTTGAAAAAGTAAGAAGCAGCCCTGGCCAGTTTAGCTCAGCGGATAGAGCGTCGGCCCACGGACCAGAGAGTCCCGGGTTCGGTTCAAGCTAAGGGCACGTACCTCAGTTGCGGTTCGTCCCAGGCCCTGGTTAGGGTTGTGCAGGTGGCAACCAGTCGATGTGTCTCTCTCATGTCGATGTTTCTCTCTCTCTCTTCCCCCTCTCTCCCTACTCTCTGTCTGAAGATAAATGCAAAAATGTCCTCGGGTGAGGATAAAAAAATAAAAATAAATTATAAAAAAAAGTAAAAAGAAGAAGGTAAAATTAATTTTTATGATATATTTCCTTTCAAAAATATCCAAAACATTATTATTTCACCATGTCATGAATATTTTAAAATCTCAAACTATTTTACATTCTTTTTTATACTAAATTTTCTAAATCTGGAGTGTATTGTTTTCAAATTAAGGTATCATTGACATATATTCGTTTCAGGTGTACAGCATAATGATTCGATATTTGTACATATTGCCAAATGATCACCACATAAGTCTACTGAACATGTCACCACACGTGTTCAAAATACTTGTTTTTGTGATGAGTACTTCTAATATCTACTCTCAACAACTTTCAAACATTCACTACAATATTATTAACTATAGTCTCTGGTGTGTATTTTATACTGAAGCCACATCTCAATTCAGAGGAGCCACAGTGTCCAGGGGCCACCTTCTGGACCACGCTGGTGGAGATGAAACAGAGTAACCGAATGCCCCCTGGTTCCCAGTGGAGATGAAACAGAGTAAACGAATGCTCCTGGTTCCCAGCGGGGATGAAACAGAGTAAACGAGTGCTCCTGGTTCCCAGTGGGGATGGAACAGAGTAACCCAGTGCTCCTGGTTCCCAGTGGGGATGAAACAGAGTAAACGAGTGCTCCTGGTTCCCAGTGGGGATGGAACAGAGTAAACGAGTGCTCCTGGTTCCCAGCAGGGACAGTGGATGACTTCGGTGCATGCTGTCCCTGACGGTGCTTCTGTCTGTTTTTCCCAGAACTTGATCTTCCTTTGAAAAAAAAAAACCTCAAATTTTTTGTAGGAAAATAATTTTCATTTAAACTTTTCTTCTCTCCCTTTTACTAACAGCTTTACTGAGGAATGATTGGCATACAACTTACTTTAAATGAGAAAAAGTTTATTTTGTTTTAGTAAGAACACAGTTTATTATGCTTTCACTACATGTCCTGCACTGTCGTAGCTTTTATTAATAATCTCAGGGAAGCCTTGCAACCTATGAGGTAGGTACTGCAGTATTAGCTAACCCATTTCCTATATCAGGACATCAAGACTGAGAGGACTAAGGTTATGTGTCAATGTGATTTGGGTAGAAAGCAGGGGCGGCTGAATTCAAAACTAGGCGGGCTGTCCACTTAGCAACCGGTCTTCCAGGTTCCAGAGCCAAATAACAGAGAGCTAGGTGTATGTTATTGCACCATAAAATGCCAGAGGCAGAAATGAGAGGCGGTGCTGGGAGATTCTAATATAATTATCTAGAAAATTAGAAGAAACAAAAAAGTCTTTACGCAGATTTCTGGCTCTTCTCCCTCTAGAGTAGGCCTTTGTCTACTTATATAGGCCTTTTGGCTATTCAGTGTCTTCTCACCTTAGCTTTTGTAAACAATGAGCTTTTCAGTAACTCTGCAAACTGCTGAACACATCACCAGGTGGAAGTGCTTTTTAAAACAAAATAATGCTAGAGCATCTAATTTTTAGTATTATGCACTCATGATACGTTCAAGAACTTTTAAAACATACTCAGTGTCTATGAGAGGTAGTCTCCCCTCAAGGACAACGGCTGGAGTATTTTAGAAGCATGCAGACTGCCAGCATTTTCCATTTAAAGATGTTCCTTTCCCTTAACCTGGCCACCACCATCCACTATCACGTTCGTCACCACTAATGACTGGAGAGAACCCCACTTGGGCCTAAGTGGCATTCTTCCTAGACTCGAACACGTCTGAGCATTTCTGGCAAATAGATGAAACAGAGCCACAAGATCTCTGCTGGGAGATGGGGGGAGAAGAGCAGAGAAAGAAAAAGAAGTGAAACACTGTTTCTTTTCATAAAATACCCTGGGTAAAGAGTGAGAGGAGTCGTTGTGTGTGGGGCACGTTTTGTTCTGTGACTTCCACTCTTCCCCCCAGAAATCCCCAGCCCCTCTCTCTAGTCTGCCTCCCTTGCAACCCCTTCCCTCTGCACCTTCCCTCCCTCCAGGGACCTGGGCCAGAGCCTGAGAGGAGAAGCCCTTAACAGAACTGTGAAAAAGGAGAAACATCTGTAACAAAAGTAAATTAATAAAAAAAAAAACAGAACTGTGAGAGAGCTGCTTAGCATAAAGGTCTGAGAAATACTGGGCATCCAAATCAGCTGCTTTGGAACCTCTGAAAGGCGGTAAAAGACTTCATCCGGAGATGAAGCCAGTACAGACTCTAGCGCACTCCCGCGCCCCAGCAGTGTCCAGGACATTCTCAGCCCTGAGCAAAGCCTCGGGGCCCTCAGCTGGCCTGGGCATCTCAGGGACAGCATCTCCATGGCCACAGGGTTAGCAGCAGCTGCCACACCCACACACAGGCTGCACCAGGCAGTCAGGAGTCCTCAGTGTGGCCTGAAGGAAGGAAAAGGTGTGACTGCGTGGTGGCTAAGAGGACTGAGTGTGGGTGCTTACGGAAATTGATGGAAACCCTCCAGAAGGAGTTGGGATGGGGATCTCTGCGGGCAGCTGGAGGGTCTACAGAATCAAGTACTAGCCGACTCCGAGACACAATCCACATGTTTTGAGCCTAATTTAATTCCTAGCTCTGTGTGACCTAGGCATGGGTTATACAAGCACCTGCTTATACGTTGCCCCAGCTCATGGTAAGCGCTCTATCATTGCTCAGTTATTGTTTCCTGACCTCCAGAAAGGAAATTAACATGTCAGTGGAGGCCCACATAGACCACGTGTGGGAGATGCCAGGGAAGGAATGGCACTGAGATGAATTAGGACTGTGTCTGACGACCCGTCCTGCAGGGACACACTTCCCGATAGTGCTGGTCCTGACCCTGACCCCGACCCTGAGAGGACAGAGGCTGAATGGAAGGCTCCCCTTTAGTAAATTCTTAAATTAGGAAGCAAGGAAGCAAAGAGAACTGGTGTTTTGGCAATTAATTATTATCAATACAAGTGAAAACAAATGATCCCACCTGACAAATCGAGTTTAGTAGAAATTTAATTGCTTTAACAAAGGTTCTTTTTCATGTCTCATGTTTGCTTTCATCGAAAGTTATCTCAGTTCCTCAGTCCTATAACTGAACAAGAAGTGAGTCACATTGTTTCATAAATTCAAATCATGTTGCATAAATAAATGAAAAATGATTCATCCTTTCAGATTTCTCTAAACCAACTGCGACTGAGCTGCCAATAAGACTAACACCAGGAGTATTGTCCACAAGAGGGCGCCAGACGCTGACTTTCGTTATGTAATCTCCAAGGAACTAGTGAAAATTTCTGAGTCTGATGACAAAGTTCAACAGGAAGGAGTCAGATCTATGCACAAAAGCAATAGGCAGGTGTATCTGGTTCACATGTTTACTTTATGCTAATGCTTAAATAGTATTGAAATCTCCGTAGTGGTTCAGGATGTAAAATATGTAAATAGCCACATCTGAGCAGGGGCGATAGAGGTATCATTCCACTTGAAATTGCCTTGCTGAATACAGTGGGATTTTTGTTAATGAATTTATTTCATTAAGCTTTTCTCCAGTTAAAAGAAAATTCCAGTTGGTATTTCAATTATTAGAATCATTAGCACACATCCTTTTATGCAATGGCAAAACTGTTACATTAAACAACAGAAAGCATTAAGGAAGACTCTGTGGTGGTATAAGTCATGGTTAATTTGCTAAGCAATGCCAATTTTAAGGATTTGGGTTTTGAAATCGAGCTGAAATGTAGACTGCAAAGAAGGGGTTTTAGAATATTCTTACCAAAAGAGACAGCAACAAAGTTGTTTTTCAAAAGGAAAGAAAGACAAAAATACTATCCAAATTAGTATTTTTAAAAAGAAAAGGTCAATGGTATTGAGGAACTAAGAGCCCAGATACTTCAGCAGGAAAATGTTAAGCCGATGATTCTTCGGACAGGTGCACACAACACAATTTAATTCGGAGTATCAGTCTCTCACACCTGTAACCAGTAACTGTGCTAACAAGTTTAGTCTTTTATTGCACCCTGCACTTCTCCTTTCAGCACTTAAAATTGTAGCCTGAAAACCACACCCTTTATTATGGAAAGGTAGGGTGGTATAGTATTTAGTCCTAAAGTTGTGGGGGGTTTTTTGAGCCAATCAAACACACACACAGAATTCAAAAGAACAAACAAATAGCTCAGGTTAGAGCAATGTATTTTTTTTTTTTTTTTGAGAGTATGTTTGTTAAAGCTGGGGTCAGTGAAATAAGGAAAGGCCTAGGATAGAAGAAGCGACAGGAGCGAGACTAGGCGGGCTGCTAGGAAGTTACCAGGGAAAGAAGTGAGCCGAGGCGGGCTGCTGGCAGCTCACTGGAGAGTCAGAGAACAGGGGCCTTGGAGATAGGTTCAGGGGGTGAGCTTGGGAAGAGCTGCCACTGCCCATTGCTTCCCTGGTTGCAAGTCTCATGGGGACCCTTAGATTTTAGAAGAAAGAAAATTCACTTGAAAGGCAGATTCGAGTGGGTGTGCCCGAAGGAACGCCCACGGAGCGGCATGTTCAGCTCGGAATCCACAGGGCAGTGGGAACTTGGTATGGACTCTCTGTTTAATTCATCTCTCAGTATTTTAGTTATCTATGGCCACACAAATAAGTATCCCAACCCGCAGTGACTTAACACAACACAGCGTCATTACTTACCGTTTCCTTGGGTCAGGAGTTCAGGAGACGCGCAGCCGGTGGTTCTCGCTCAGCCTCAGGAGACGCCAGTCAGGGTGTCAGGCCAGGCTACCGTCACCTGGAGGCCTGAGTGAAGGCAGACGACCCCTCTCCAAGCTTGCTCACTCACGTGGCTGTTGGAAGGAAGCTGTAGTTCCTTGCCTATGGACCTCCCCATACAGTTGCTTTGCTTGATGGTGCCCACAACATGGCAGCTGGCTTCTCCCAGATCGAGTGATCCATGAGAACAAGGCTGATGCCACATACCTTTTAGGCCCCAGACTGAAAAGACACAATTATTTCCACAGTACCCTACTGTTTACACAGGTCAGGCCTTTCCAGTGTTGGAGGAGACTACGTAAGGATACGAATACCTGGGGGCTAGAATCAATGAGAACTGTCTTGAGCCCTGGTGGGTTTGGCTCAGCCCTTAGACTCTAAGTGGTTCTCAACCTTCCTAATGTCACAACCCTTTAATACAGTTCCTCATGTTGTATGTGGGCGTATCTGCATGTGGGCGGACCCGCCTGGAGATGGATAGAGGAGCGGTGTCTCGGTGCCTAAGACCATCGGAAATACGTGTTTTCTGATGGTCTTAGGCGACCCCTGTGCAAGGGTTGTTTGACCCCCAAAGGGGTCGCGACCCACAGGTTGAGAACTGCTGCGGCATAGAGCATTGGCCCACAGATCGAAGGGCCGCAGGTTCAATTCCCGGTCAAGGGCAAATACCTGGGTTGTAGGTTCAATCCTGGCCCTAGTCAGGTCGTGCAGGAAGCAACCAATGTGTCTCTCTCACATTGATGTTTCTCTCTCTCTCTCTGTCTCTCCCTCCCTCCCTTCCACTCTCTCTAAAAAAAAAAAAAAAAATCAACAGAAAAATATCATTGGGTGAGGATTAACAAAAAAAAAAAAAAGAGAGAACCATCGTGAAAGCTGGTCCCATACCTGTCTCCTCCAGTGTTCTAGATATTCACGGCCTTCCCATATGGCCAGCCTAGATGTAGGCAGAACAGGTGTTTCTCTCAGAACAGATCATAGGTCCCTCTTCCATCTCCTTCTTCCACAGCCTCTATGATGCTCTTTATATCACTTTTCTCCTCACTCTCACCCCTTCAACCAGACCCCATAGTCTGTCACTGGGTATCACCTTGTTCAGCTCTTTCATGTTCTACTGCCAAATGTTACAGAGATCTTCACTGCTGAGGGCAGAAAATAAAAGAAAAAAAATCTTCTCTAAGGCCAGTCTTTTAGATTCTCAGCATAAAGCCATTAGCTTCTTCATACTACCAAGATTAATATGTTTTAGTATATCTCCTGCACTTTATTATATTAATGAATATTTGTCTCCTCCTTGAGTCAAATTTCCAAAACCCTGTTTTTTCTATCTCAGTGTGAGTCAGGCCCCAGGTAGGTTGGGGAGAAGGGTGCAGAATGACGATAGGGGAAGGGGAAAATATTCTTGTGCACCAGTTGTAATCCATAAATTATTTCTAAATTATTCACTTGGTTACATCTTACCCGATAAAGTATACGTTCCCCAAATGCAGACAGTGTCTACTTGTTCACTGCTTTAATCCAAGCACCTACCACAGTGTCTGGCACATAACAGATACTTGAAAAATCATTTAGAATAAAATAGGCAGCCACCTGAATCATAGTATCTGAGAGACTAAAATTGTCTCCTCATGATAATTTAAGTGAAGATGCATAAATCTCTTTTAAAATATAACTATGTAATCTAAGACATAATATATTAAAGAATGTTAATATATTGGCCTCTTACATCATGAACGAGTATAAATGTTCACTCTTGTTGTGTATTTACAATGCATCATAGCTTAAGAATAAATCCAAACTTTGTCGTCCACAAAATCATTCACTGAGCATCCACTCTACGAATGAAATCTTGGTCAATAAATAGAGTTATGCCTATTAGCAGAATTCATGATCAGATCCTTGAAGAATCTGAATGTGTCTTGTTAGGTATGTATACCGTAATGGAATACAGGGGGTGCTGCCTCAATTCAAACCCACAGCTCAACAGAGTCATCATCTGCAACGAGGCATTGGGAGGGCTGGAATCTCGAGCATCACACTCCGTGCACTGACCAGTATTCAAGAAGAACAGAGGCCTCGGTGCTGCTGTTCGTGCACTTTTGGTGATGTTCCACTCAACATGGGAAGAGAGGACACACACCACCGAAAACAGTTCAGGGAGAAGGAGGACATGTATCACTCTGGGTCCAGCCAGAATTAGGTAACATTCTGATACCTAGATGATACAGTGTTAGTGGTGAGAGGATAAGACCTCTGTTCTAGTCTTCAAGGAAAGATTTCAATCAAGAGACAAAGTGCCGGAAAGAAAGCAGGAATGTATTGGCAGTATGGAAATAGGCTCAGACTGGACTGGATGGGCCCCGCAGAGAGAGAGGGCCCTGATCAGTTACAGAGCTCGGTATTTATGGGTTTGTCTACCGGGACTTCTCTGCTCCTGTCCCTGCAGCACCCCCCTCTTGCTTACCACCTGTGCGCACGCTCGGACACTGGAACTGGTGACCTATGTGGTTGAACAGTGTCCTGAGATTGAATCAGAGATCTGATGACCATAAATCCAGGTATGGTGAAGCCTGTTTCAGCTTAACATTTTTACCTTAGGCCCTTTAGACGCATGGGGATAATCTACACCCTTTTCTCTCCCTTTGCCTGCCCGGCTCATGTCCAACTAGCTACCTATCCTAACACAAGGAGGAGGATTTATTTTTAAAGGGATGAGTTTTGCCCTGACCAGTTTGGCTCAGCAGTTAGAGCGTCAGCCCGCGGACCAATGAATCGCGGGTTCGATTCCGGTCAAGGGCACGTACTTCGGCTGTGGTTTGTCCCCAGCCCTGGTTGGGTCGTGCGGGAGGCAACCAGTCAATGTGGCCTTATCACATGGATGTTTCTCTCTGTCTCTCTCTCCCTCCCTCCCACTCTATCTGATAATAAGCAGAAAAATATCCTCAGGTGAGAAATACAAATAAATAAAAGGGATGAGTTTTGAAGAGATGGCAGGATGCAGACAAGCCTTAAGGGAAAGAGCAAGCCAGTGGAACTGGACTGCTAGAGTAACCAAAAGGCACAGAAGAGAATGGGCAGCTGCCACCCAGATGCAGGAACTGTTAAGGAGCCATGACCTTGCCTGGCCAGCCCCACCCTTCCCCCTCCCTCCAATCTCCTAGCAAAACACAGACAGGAGCATTCCCAAAATATCCAAGACAGGACACAGGACAGCTTTATTTTATTCCTCCCTGAATCCTTCACACATAACACAGCGCCCACCTCAAACAATGAGTCCTTAGAAAATGTTGTTTTGTGTGAACTGAGCCTAAATCCCCCTGCCTCTGCCTACATGCTGTGACATTCGGCAGGTCACTTTACCCCTGGATGCCCAGCTACCCACCCTAACATGAGAATGATAATAATATGAGGGAATCTTTCTGGGGGGGGAAAAAGGTAATATGCTGTGAATCCTACAGGACAAATACGTACAGGAAGATCCCTAAACAAATGCTGTGTTAATAATACTAAAATGTCATCGCTTAGGATGTTTAGCAACGAAAAGACAGCACTGATTTTCTCCTTTCAATGATTCTACTCAGTAAAGTAGGGACTCCAAGGCAGAGGAATATATATATTTACTTCCAAGTTACTCAATCGTTCTGTTTATATTTTTCATGGAAAAAAAATCAGTTTTACAAAAGAAAAAGTTTGTTTAATTATTAGTTTAGACTTAACCACAACTGTGTAAAGATAGAACTGAGTTGTCCGAAATAGTAGCCCCTAGTCACACGTAGCTTTTTGAATGTAAATTAATTCAAATTAATTATAATTAAAAATGTAGTTCCTCAGTCATACCTGTCCCATTTCAGGTGCTCAGGGCCACACGTGTCAGGACAGAACAAACACGTCCACCTGTGCATAGTTCTACTGGACGGCCCTGAGCCCAGACCAACGACCACCCAAATATAATTCTTCCGGAATTATATTTGAATCTCATGTGACTAAAATTAAAAATGACCACACTTTGGTTAGGTTATTCTGACCATGACTGAGGTATGATCACAGCATTAGAGTCAAACTATTAATGGCTAGCAACACGAAAACACTTGAGTTTTAGAAAGAAGACCAGCATTGCTATATCTGGCTGCTGTTAAGTTATATTTAACAGGAATGATGTAAAGTTTAAGTTTGTAGAATCATGGGGATCCTGTGTAAGTTTACTTCTCTCTGCTTATATAACAAGAGGTTCTATGATAAAAAAAAAAAAAAATATATATATATATATATATATATATATAAAATGATATTTTGGCAAGTGAAATCACATATTTACATCTGGGTTAACATAAACAAAATAACAGATGCAGTTGTAGGTAGTCAGAGCACAGATGTGTTGGGATTTCATTTGCCACACCGTTCAGCCCTTATTATACACTAAGGATGGCCTTACCTTGCACAGCAGGATCTGAAAGAGGATGCTTTTTGTGGGCCCCTGCGTGTGGCTATGGCTAAGGGAAACTGATGACTACCCTGCATTCTAAAGGGCTTGCCCAGTGACACACCAACAGCATCTCACAGCCATCACAGTCTGTGGCCTACTTTGGGTGACATTTAGAGACTCACTGAAGAGGAGTCTTTGAAATGAACTCCAGGAAGACAGTGCGTGGCATCTCCCTTCACCCTGCTGTGCGGGAGGGGGCAGTAGTGCTCCTCCAAAAGCAATGCAAGTAAAAGGAGCCCTAAGAGTCCTCAGAGAGAGGGAGGTTTTCTGCAGATGTTTCAGCCCTCAGGGCGAATTTTGCTGAGTGGCAAAAAATGTGTAGGCACACTCGGGAGAGTATTTGGGGACACGCTGACATCAGTCCCCAGATGTTAGAGGCATACAGGAAGATGCAGACTGGGGCCAGACTCCTTTGGGCAGGAGGTGGCTGGGGCAGCCCAGACGGGCAGGCCAAGGAGTGAGACCAACAGGAGGAATGGCCTGCACTTCCAGCGATCAGCTGAGCCTGGATGCGTTTTTCCCACATCCAGTCTGCCTGACCTGGGAGAAAACCTCCTGGGTCTGGTGCCAGGGCAGGAGCTGGGACAAGGATACTGGAAAGTGTCCGCCTTCAAATGCATTGATAGCCTCAGGAAACTACCATGCAGAGATGCCTGTGGAAGGAGAAGAGGGCAGAGAACCCACAAAGTCCTCCAACAAAAGAGAACGAACAACAGACGCCTGTGGAAACAGAGAGGGATCAGCCCCCGAAACACAATCCCTGGAAATAGACCAGTTCCCAGTAATAAGGAACTCAGGAGTCATATCCAGAACAACTAACAAGGATTGAGTAAATGTTTCACATCAATTAACCCATGTAATCCTCCGGACCATAAATAATTAATCAAATAAAATCATAAATGAGGAAACAGACACTGTACAGTTATAACCAAGGTCACAAAGCCAGTGGGCGGTAGATACCTAACCCCAGGTATTTGATTGCGGAACCCATGCTCGTAACCGCTCATCACACTCCCCACCTGCACCCCAGAAGAGCCAGACGCAGCATAGTGAATGGAGAAGTGGAAGAAGATCTGAAATAAAGAGACTGAAAGAAAAGTTAACACATCTCCCTCCCGCCCACATCACTGATCCCTAAACCAGGGTCAGGATTCTGAACCTAAAGGGAAAAAACTTTACGTTGGAAGCCAGATTAAAACGTTGCTTTAGAGTGGACTTTAAACACCTGCTAATGACTGACAAACTATAAGATCTGTCTTAAATGCTATCAAATACTGGGGAAGGAAAATCCAAAAAATCAGGTGTGACATATGGTAGTAGAAAAATAAAGCTATTTTCTGATTGTACAGCCTGGAATCCAGAGCAGGCAGTAAAGGTCTCCTTTTATAGCTATTTTAAGAGTTTGACAATGTTGTGCATAGCTCTGCTATGCAGATCAATAAGTAAACTCATCAAGGTGGAGCTAAGATTAATTTTAGTCATAGGTTTATCAGAATATAAGTCTGGAAGGACTTTGAGGAAATATCTATTATCCTTTCAACAGATTGTAAAACTAAGCTAAAAATGAAAAAATATATTTTTGCCCTGGCCAGTTTGGCTTAGCAGTTAGAGCGTTGGCCCGCAGACCGAGGGGTCTCAGGTTCGATTCTGGTCAAGGGCACGTACCTGGGTTGCAGGTTCAATCCCTGACCCGACCAGGGTCATGTGGGAAGCAGCCAATCATGTGTCTCTCTCACATCAATATTTCTCTCTCTCTCTCTCTCTCCCTCCCTCCCTTCCACTCTATCTAAAAATCAATGGAAAAATATCCTTGGGTGAGGGTTAACAAAAAATATGTATTTTTTATTTAAAAAATTTGGCACATAATGTAAATTAAATAGAAATGAAAATAACTGCTATAGAAGGTTTCAGACTAATTGAAACTTCATGATGATCTAAGAACACAAAAGAATGAACTAATAGAATATTGATCTCCATGTCTTCTCAAAATTTTACAAGCACCACAATTTGCGATTCAAAATTATGTTTCTTTATCAATTGTTCATCCTCTCACTTCAATTCTGGCAATAGGATAAACGGCTTAAAGCAGTCAAACTCATAAAAGCTGTAGAACAAATGGAAAAACATTCTGACTTCCAGAACCCACAACAATTTGGAGAAGTTTGAAATAAGTTGGATATGGAACCTTTCCGATTTTTCACCTCCAGATATAAATCATTCTTTAAAATTAAACAGATTTTCCAAACTGCCTTTATAGCCGGTTGCACATGAAAATATTCTCAATAGTTATCGAGTGGGGGAAATCTGTCAAAAACACATTGATATTTTGGACCAGATTACTTTTTCCTGAAAGCCTACCCATTATAGTGAGGCTTGAATAAAAATTTTTAATCAATAATTTTTAATTGAGTAAATAACTTTCCTAAGATATTTCACATAAAAAGTCATCTCAAGAAAGAAATCTTCTTAGAAAACTGAATTGTCTATAGAGTCTTTCAAGGTGACTAATCTTGGCGAGAGGTGATCTCTGGACAAGAAAAAGAAGCACCTAAACCGTGGCTCAGTCTGGGGTTTGTAATTGTGCTCACAGAGGACACAAACATAACTGCTACCTCATTTTGCTTCCTTCCTGAACTATTGTAATTTTCTAATTTTATATGCTTTCCCAAAATTAATTTCATCACCAGCTTCCTATTTTTAAATGAAGGCAAAATTAAAAGGAGCCAATTCTAGTGTTTGGATCTAACAGCAATAAAACCCTAGGCCACCTACTTAGAAATTCTGAGTTGTAATTGATCTTGGGTGAAACCTGAGTATAAGTATTTTTAAATAGTCTCCCTGGGATGAGGGCCACTGCTCTGGTTCATGTGTATATTCAGGTTTGGCTCATTATTCCTCTGAAAAGTCTTTCAATCTCAACCAAATGGGGTAGACACAGCAAAGCTCCAGTGGACATCTCTACACGCGAGTCAGCCTTGTATGTTCCAACATTCCTGAAATTCTGCAGCTGGGCCATGTCCTGGCCCTTCACCGCCGTTTTCCCACAACATACTTAATTGTGACTAACATTTTCATAAATAAATCCTAAACAGAATGTAAAACCTGTCTGCCTGTTTTTACTTATTTTTGGTTATTGTTGACAGCATGACAGCTGTCCCCGGTGTTCTCTTAGGAGAGGGCGCTGTGCCTCCTCCTGTCCCAGGTGCTCTCCGCCTGCAGGGAAACTTCTCTCTCAACAAACTGTAGACACGATCCCTGAAAGTACAGTCTTAAAACCTCTTTTCGTCCATTAAACATAGGCAGTGCCCAGACCCAAGCATTTGTTAAACCTCTGTGAAAGCTGAAATTAGGACGTTGTTTGTACTTCAAATGACCCTCATTCCAAACTTACCTGGTAGTCATCCAAATAACACTTTTTAATGACATTTGAATCCACATGCATTTATATTTATTTCTCTGGATATTCCATTTTAATTTGCCATTGATTAAAAATTAGTTGATGATTCTTCAGTTGCCTTTGGATAGGAAGTGAGTCCTCACTGCTTTCCAAGGAGCTCTGAGGCTGGCGGAACCAGGAGCTCTGGGCAGGTCAGCTGAAGTCTCTTGTCTCATTTGCCACCTGAGCCCATCACTATTTCAACTGGATTCTCACTTGATGACAGAATCCAGAGAAGGTTCATTCTCCAGTTATAATACGGCATGCAAAACTGTGTGCTGATGGCCAAGAGAGACGGGGAAATTGAGTAAGAACAATCATTTTCCATTTTTTAAATATAAAGGTGGTTTTTCCATCCACAAGTCCTTTCAGTCTTTTGTTCAAATGCTGATGTTAAATTAAATATCAATGTCAATGTTTTTTATTCAAGAAAAATAACACATTTTTTAACCAGCATTTAGATTACCACTCATGCATTTTCTCATCCCCATGGCAAACCTATGAGGCAGACTGTCCCTCTTTTACAGACTGGTAAGGTGAGACTCAGAAATAGTTAATATTTTTATTCAGTGTCAAACAGCAAAATTATGACAAGGAAACACTGTCCTTAAAATCCTGATTCTTACTTCATCCCTAATATAAATGTTAACATATATCAGTCAGATGCAAGTTTATTACTCTCACTAACTGATCAGATAGTATTTATTCATTGCCGAGCACTGTATCATCAAGCTCCATAAGGGTACAAAGAGTAATAAAACATAACCTCGTAGAATTCTATCTGTGAATGTAACTTGACAAACAAGAATGTGAGAAATACTACGGAACTAATTATTTGATTTCTTCAACAAATGAAAAGCCTGGAAAAAAGATAAAAGAGGAAGAGAAATCAACAGATCAAGATTTCAAAGGCAAATGCCAGCCAAATTTAATGTGTGGGTCTTGTTTAGGTCCTGATTTGAATAAATCTGAGGGAATGTGGACACTGGACTGAGCATTTAAGGAAAACAGGGAATCACTCATTTCTTTGAGGAGTGACACTACTATTCAGTCACATTTAAAAAAATACTTCTCAACTTTTAGAGATAAAATTAAAGGTTAACAACCAGTTAATAATAGCTAGTATGTACTGGATATTTCATATGTTCCAAGGACTATGCTCAGTATATTACATGTGTTATCTCATTTAGAACTCACGACACTAAACATTGGGTCTCATTTTACAGATGATAAATGGAGATTCAGATTCCGTAAGGGTAATACCCCAACTCATAGAGCTAGCAAGTGTCGAGCTAGTGTTTGAATCCAACTCTGTCTGATCATAAAGTCCATGCCATTGGCACTCTACCTGGTGTTAACTGTTTTTCTTGCTGTTCTTTTTTAATTTACTGCAGCATTCTAAGTTATGCTTTTAAAGGTTAAATAAGTAAATAAACTATGCTTCTCAAGGTAGAAGAAATAGGGGAATTTTGCTGAAATCTGAACAATCGAAACTTTCGCTGCTACCGCGTTATAAGAATTGTCTCACAAAGAGCAACCCAGGTTTCCTTTTGATTGTCACTGTAAGGAATTTGAGGAATTTCTTAGGGGAGACAGAAACATTGTTCTTCTCTCAAATTGGTTCTATAAATTCAACAAGTGAGTGAACATTCAAGCACAAGGGATATGGCAGAATAGGCTTTTAAATCACTTCAACTTTAAAATGCTTTGTGCTCTTCAAATCCTTTTGATCATTTAGCCAGCAGTAAGTGGATGTCTAAGTTAGAATATTCTAAGGAATATTTTCCAGGAGTTTGTTAAGAAATACTGCTTCTTTTAATTGAAAATTTTTTCTCTGGTAATTGATTTGAAGGCAGATGAGCCTCTGCTCCGAAGAGATATCCTCCTGTCATTAAGGTACTGAATCCTATACAGTGTCTTAGAAAATAATTGGACATAGTAAAACTTGACGGTAGAGAAATTGGATTGCTGAGATGATACTCAGAAGTGCAGAGCCAGCGATGTCTCTCAAATTCACATGTTTGTCCTAATATTGCTCCCATGTTGCAGAGTGGTGTAAACTAGCATTAATGCAGTTTCAAAATTTGGAAGGGAAAAAGAACTATTGCCCGATCTCCCGTCCATCCTCTTCAATTCAGCACAGCAATGCTGTGCGTATGTAATACCTTGTGCTTCCAAAATAAGTGTAAGAAAGGCTACATAAGGAAAGAGCTAACAGAAGTGCATTATACCCATCTTAGGGTCCAGCTGCTGGCTCTTACCTCCTTTTCCAGCCAAAGATTGTTGCTGGTGATTTTACAGATGAAATAAAGTTCTTCTCTTAGTACTCTCTTCAGACAATAAAATTTTAGATCGGTTACCAAAGATTCACAGAAATTTAGAATTAGAGATAATTTTAGAAATCATCTAGTCAAACTCTCTTATTTTTCATATAGAGAAAGTAAACCCAAAGACATCAAATAATTGACTAAAGTAACAATAGATTTGGCTAATGAAAAGAGCTGGGACTAGAGATAAAATTTCTTTCTTCCCCAAGGGCAATTTTGGAGCAAGTGATTGCCTGAATTATCTTAAGAAATTATACCGAAACCTTCCGAGTAACCGTGCACATTTTAGCTACATCTTGCTTTATGAAATAAACAATATTTTATGGGGTGAAAGACTTTAAAATCTCTGTTATAAGTATAACCCAGTTCTGAAAATATTTTGAAAGAACTATAAAAAAGTAACAGTTTGCTTAAGGAGTGACACATATCAACCCATTCTATTTAAAAATGACAAGAATTGCTTCAGAGTTTTTCTTCAGAACGTAAAAATCTTTTGCCTTTTAAAAATGACAAGAATAGAACATTGTATGCACTTTAAAGTATTCTTTCACCAGGAAAAATATTTTCTTTTTTAAAAATATGTTTTTATTGATTTTTTTTTTTTTTTTTTTTTTTTTTTTAGAGAGAAAGGAAGGGAAAGAGACAGCAACATCGATCAGCTGCCTCCTGCACACCCCCTACTGGGGACCGAGCCTGCAACCTGGGCATGTGCCCTGACTGGGAATCGAAACGGGACCACTCAGTCCATGGGTCGATGCTCAATCCACTGAGCCACACTGGCTGGGCTGACCAGGAAAAATCTTTAAGGAAGTCTTTTAATTTTAACATTTCTGAACATTACTAGATTGTTCATCTGAAAGGCTCTGTGGTATTTTTATTTTTATTTTAATCTCTAACTGGATTCAGAATTCTGAAAGTATATTAAATTTCATATGATGTAATTTAAAAAGACATAAGAAATAATATCATAAGACAGTCAACACTAAAAAGACAGGTATTGAGTATAATATTGCAGATAAATTACACCAAGAAGTAAATGTCAGTTTAAGATCCATTATTCCCATCTCCAGTATTAGCCTTTGAACTTAACAGAAACTGTGTTTGTTTTGTTTAAAGACAATCTATCATGGAATAGAAGAACAGACCAGGTAATTATTTTAAATTACTACTAAGCATTCATATCTGTAGGAGACAGAAAAATAGTAGCAAACCTGAAGATTAAAGACGTGGACTCAAGAGGAATTAAAATACAAGCGATGAATATGAGCATGTCAAAAACATAAAGTATCTGATCTGAAGGGGCTTTCTCTGGCCAAATTTGTGACAATATGATGTCAAACATCAAAGTAATAATAGTGCTAATGAATTATTATGCATTGAAACAATTTTATGATCCATAGGATTAAAGAGGAGAGAAAGAGAGAGAGAAATTGAGAGAGAGGAGATAAAGCTAGTTTGGCAAACTATTAATAATTGGTAAATCTAAATAACAGATACCCAAGAATTCACTGTATTACTCTTTTTAATTTTATTGTAATTTGACAAGTTTCAAAATAAAATGTTGGGTAAAACAGCATCCCAACACCACATACACACACACACACACACACACACACACACACACATATATCAGAAGAAAAAAGTAAAGGATAAGATTAGATGCTTTTTGGTAGAGAACTAAATTCAAATAGAGTGACCTAGGTAAAAGCTCTGAGAGGATAGGATCAAGTGTTAGGTTTTGGTCATAACTGGGGATTTAAACTCAATCAATTTTATGAACATTAACTATTTTTTTTTTTTTACAAAAATTATAAACAAGAATGAAATAGTCTGCTTGCTATGTATGAAAGAGGAATTCGAAGAGCCTAATTGTAGTGCTGGGTTTCTAACACTCCCCAGAGGACAGAGAAGTCTGACAAACATAGAACTTTGTATTAATTTGGCAGTTAAATGACCATAGTGAAATGGAAATATCAGGTACCAGCTATGGTGGTACAAGTCATTAAATCATCCAGTCCCTGCTCACGAGGACCACGCTGTAGATTGTGATGGAGAAAAGAGAAGCGAGAAACCATGTTGACCAGTAGATAATGCTGTCCCTCTGGCAGATACATTTGTATTGACATTCTGATTGATATATCAATATCCTCTAGTTTTAGTGAAAATATATGGTCAAATATGTCTAGGTGATTAGGAAAAATTGTGTTTCTGAGTATTTAGATGTGTAAATATGGTAAGCAGATCCTGAGGCATGATAGATATCAGAATGCTTTATTAAAATTTAGTAATAATATCAGTAAGAAACTGATGTTGGAGGGTAAGAAACATCTCTTAGTGTCATAAACACCTTCAGGAAAGGCAAAAGAACTTTGACACTGTCCTCTAGAAGAACACGTAGAATCTGTAAAAAGAGAGCTCTCAACAAGGTTATTTTTCTTTTTTTTCCCTAGGTTTTTCCTTTCCTCTCTTTTTGTTAACAAGACCATTTTTCTAATGCTCATCAGTGTTGTTTTATAGGCTCTTTAGTTCCATAGAAAGCATTTGTTTGGTTTTATTACATGTGAGGCTTCATTCTGGGGATTCCGCACTGGCCCCTGCTCTCACGGAGGTTTTGTTATATTGTCTAAAATTTATATTTAAAATTCTTCAACATGGAGAGCAAATTAATTTTCTTTCACATGGGCCTTTAACTCTCAAACCACATTCTATTTCGTGTGTTACAATGGCCTAACTAGTATATCAAATTATTTTAGTTTTCAGCACACCAGAAGATAAACTGGTGGGATCCCATCATGACAAATCCAGGTATTGTCAAATCTAAGTCAGTCTTAAAACTAACTAAAATTTTCAAGAGATAATTTTCTGCCTGATGTGCTGGATCTTTAGTATTTACCCTTTAACAAATAGTGGCCATAAAATTGTTTCTGAGACCACCTTCAAGAGAGTTCTGTTTAGATACCCAAGGAGAGTGTTAGTGACGGTAGAATATGAAGTAACAGGATATCAGCCCTGGAACCTGACCAATTTATAAGACTCAATTCAGCACCAAATAAATGCTATAAATGAAATAATCAAAACACAACAGAAATTGTGGAAACCTGGTAGGAAAAGGTTACAGTAAATGAATCAAGTACACCTTACAAGGAAACATAATCAATAGAGTAAGAACAGTGATTACTACATTTTGATATCAGGGAACATAACAAGAAACAAACAGGAAATGCCACACACCATAATACTTTTCCCCAGATAGTCATTTTGGCACAAGCACAATGGGAATTATTAAAAAAACAAAAAAAAAAACCAGAACATGCGTTAGAAAGCATCCATGTTGTGCAGGGTTGAATAGCGTTCTGGAGACAGGTATCTGCTCAATCACCTCCAAATCTTAGAGGCAAAGGAAAGAGTTAACACTTATTCCACCTTTCCAGAAGGAACTGTCACCTAGAAGAATTAAACAGTTCTAGCTGAAGAGTCTACTTGGCAGAAGAAAGCCAGCTAATAACTGTGGGAAAAAGTGATAGAATTATAAATACTCTTTAACTACTTTGCAAGCCCTAATGAGATGATTAATTCAGACAAATTTTATCATTTGGTAGTAGAGGAATTAGGCAAATGGCTGTTGATAACCTGGAAATTCACATAGTTCAGCCAAAAAAATTTGGTCATAGCTGAGAAACATTATTTATTATGGGGGGAAAAAACAAAATTTTAAACCCCTTAATCCTATGGCCAAACTGACTCTCACCACTGGTGGGACTAGCAGACATTTGTGACTCTCAGCGTGGTGTCGTCGAAACTATTGAACGTCACCTGTGATTTTAACTTTGACAAAAACGTTTGAGGATAAAGGAACAAGTAAAATGCGACCACAAGAAAGGGATCAAAAAATATAAGACATTCTGCCCTGGCCGGTTTGGCTCAGCGGTTAGAGCGTCGGCCTGCGGTCCAGAGAGACCCGGGTTCAGTTCCCACTACGGGCATGTACCTCAGTTGCAGTTTGTCCCCAGCCCTGGTTGGTCGTGCGGGTGGCAGCCACTCGATGTATCCCTTTCACGTCGATGTTTCTCTCTCTCTCTCTCTCTCTTCCCCTCTCTCCCTCCCACTCTATCTGAACAAAAAATGAAAAAAAAAAAAAAATATATATATATATATATATATATATATAAGACATTCTAAAGGACAACTGGGAGGACTTCAGCAAGTCAGAATGTCATCACAAAAGGTACCGCGGAAGAATGAAAGAGACACATGGAATTTAACAAGATGTGTTTGGATTGGATCTTAATTCAAATAGACCAATTGCAAAGAGACAATAAGAAAAAATTAAATATGGACTGAGTATTATGTAACAGTAATAAATCATTAATTTTGTTAAGTGGGATGATGTCATTTTTGGCCTCACAAGTTGTTTCTATTTTTATTTTTTTAATATATTTTATTGATTTTTTTTTTTTTTTAAAGAGAGAGAGAGGAAGGGGGAGAGAGAGAGAAACATCAACGTGAGAGACATCGATCGGCTGCCTCCTGCACGCCCCCTACTAGGGTTCGGGCCCTAAACCTGGGTGTGTGCCCTGACTGGGAATTGAACCAGGACCTCTCAATCCATAGGGTGACACTCAGTCCACTGAGCCACACCAGCCAGGCTGTTTCTATTTTTAAAGAAACATATTGAAATATTAGGATGGAATGTTATATTTATTTAACTTAAAATACACCATCATAGGCAGTGTGATATATGTATACATTAGCTTTAATCTACAAACTAAAAGCAGAACACATATACCATGGATAGTTAGTATTTGGAAGACTATTCAAAAGCCCTCTTTTTATTTTTCTTTCTAGATTATTTTTACTTATTTTTTTAGTCCTTACCTGAGGATATTTTTCCATTTATCTTCAGAGGGAGTGGGAGGGGCAGAGAGAAGGAGAGAGAAAATCGATGTGAGAGAGAAACATCGATTGGCTGCCTCCTGCAGGACCCCATCCAGGGCTGAGGACCAAACTGCAACTGAGGTACGTGCCCTTACCAGAATCGAACCCACGACTCTGGTCCACTGGCCAATGCTCTAACCACTGAGCCAAACTAGCCAGGGCTCAAAAGTCTTTAAAAGTTGCTGCTCCTGCCCTGGCTGGTTTGGCTCAGCAGTTGGAGCGCTGGCGTGCGGACCAGAGAGGCGCCGGTTCGGTTCCCGCTAAGGGCACATACCTCGGTTGCAGTTTGTCCCTGGCCTCAGTTGGAGTTGTGTGGGTAGCGACCACTCGATGTGTCTCTCTCACATCGATGTTTCTCTCTCTTCCTCCCTCTCTCCCTCCCGTTCTATCTCAAGATAAATGCAAAAATGTCCTTGGGTGAGGATTAAAAATAAATAAATAAATAAATAAATAAATAAATAAAAGTCGCTGCTCCTAGCTTCAACTATCTTTATCTCCAGTCACCAAAGTATTTATTAATTGACATAATGAACTTTAGTAGTTACTTTGCATTAGTGAAATGACTGGTAGCCAATGTCCAATAGATTAGCAAAAATAGTTTGCAGGCACACTCGTCCTGAATTCTGTTGTTAGAATATTACTGTATTTGCCTTGAGTAAGCCTTTCATGCCCCAAAAAGAAAGGGAGCTGGACTTCACTGAAAATATAGATAGGTGGTATGACAGTTGTTGGTATTATATTTGCATGCTAAAAATCCTTGCTGAGATTCAAAATTCAGTCTGAGGCTTGCTTTATTTCTCACATTGTAATGTATTACCTCATACCCAGGTTGAGCATAGACACCTATAGTCTTCACCTGCATTTAACTATTGAATGTTATTAACTATCTAACTACAAAAGAAACTGAATTGTGAAGGAGCAATGTAGCTTATGTCAGTGTGAAATGGGGTCTAACGGACTGCAAGAGAGTAACTACTTCAGGTACCCAGATGTGTGAACACTGTGTTGAGTGCAAAACCAGTGTTTGACCAGATAGGTAATTGTTCTCAAGAAGCTCATATTACGTAAAGACAAAACTCAAGATGATAAAAACTTCAATTTTGGCTAATTAACGTTAAAGAACCTTTCAGAAAATGATTAATTAGTTTATTTAGTTTTTACACAATAGTAACATCTGGATGTCTATTTTCAAACCAAAAATTTAACCCTTAGTTTAACTTCAACTAGTTTAATTACCAATTCTTTGCCTTTTTATTTTACTTACAAAGCACATCACACTCCCTAAAATAGATTCTGATTATCTTTTAACATCAATTATATTTATGCTAGTTCTTTGAAACTAATCATAAAACATATTAAATCTATAATTCCCACCGAAGTGAAAAGACAAGGGATGCTTTATAGGACTTCAGGTTTCATCTAATTAATTGATCACTAATAATTGCTTACCATTTATATGCTAATTCTAAAATAGTCCCAGACAAATATTTTCAGGTTTCCTTTTCTGTTGTTGTTTTAAAAAAGCATTCCTGGGGTGCACTTAATATATTTTATTGGAAAAATAAAAAGAGCATCCCTGGTATGAATCTTGTCAAAATAACTCCCAGCTTTGGGGAAGCATGGAAAGAGAAAGAAGCTGCTTACTATTAGAACATTCAGGACTTGACACTCTTGCAGAGTAAGCAACATATATTTAAAAATCAAAGGTCGGATATCAAACCTTTCTGGTTAAATGATGAACTGTTTTAAGATTTCCCAGTCATTATTTGTTAGAGCATGTGACTTACTATATTTTCTACTACTAACCTGTTGTGCATGAAGTAGCTTATACAACTAAGCAACCTCTATCTTATGTTATTTTAATTTGAACCTAATTAAATGGTGTTTAAATACAAATTTTTACCTCATTTTATGTAACAGGCCTACCTCTGATAAACTGTGCAAGCACCAAATATTTGTGGAGTATATATTTTAACTTTACCTGGAGGCCTTACTTAAAATAATGACATCTAAAACACACAATGGAAAAAAAAATTCTTACGTAATAAGAAAATTCATTTAAACTAAATTTGTATGTACTTTTAAATATTAACTTTATGTTGAAGTGTATTTCACATGCACCTGGAATTTCTTAATAAAGTGACATATTTTTTAAGGCTCACTATTCCAGCCAAACAAGTGAGAATTTATAAAGTTATTGATATTTCTTTTATATGAGCTATGGACGAGAAAAGGGTTCTGTGGAAAGTAACCTCACAGGATGATCTATAAATTCCTCACTGGGCAGGTCATGCATGGTAGGGAGTCATGCCCCAGGCATAGAACTTCTTTAATAAAGAGTTTATCTTTGCCATAGGTAAGCCCTGTCCATTCTTTGAAATAAGCCACAATCACCCCCAAGAGAGCACATAACATTGTTAACTATCCTGTGATCCAATCCCGGCCTTGTTTCCTCCCACCTCATGTAATCTTCCTTACGTTCCCACCTTCATTTCAAATGCATAAAAGAAGCTGCAAAACTGTTATCTCTGGAGCATTTGAGATCTTGCTCCCCAGCATATGTCATCAGTTTGGCTCAAATAAATTCATAACAATTCCCTACAAGTCTGGACATCTCTTATGTCCATAGAGCTTATGAATCAAATTTACAAGTGAATGACTTCTTAATAAGGTCAGCTGAAGAAAGGTTGACATAATTCCTCCAGGTCAATGTATATGCCATTCATGTTGCTTCCACCAGTGAAGGAAGATGTTTTGATGAGACCATGTCCTTGAGCTTTTCTCTCCAGAGCTATGAGAAGTGGCTCGCAGGCCATTCAAATATTTCCATTTTATTAAGTTTTTTACTCCCCACATAATAAATTCCAGTTACTAACATTTGCAGAAATATTTAAGAAAAATTAATGAATATAAAGCACTATTTCAAGAAACACAGAAAAGTAGGTAAAGTCTTCCAAGGTCACCAGCTTTAAGGTAGACAAATCTCTTTGTTCAACCTCTTTTTTTTATTTTATTTTTTTTTCTTTATTAATTTTTATGAGTTTATTTGAACCAAACTGATGATATGTGCTAGGGAGCAAGATATCAAATGCTCTGGAGAATAACAGTTTTGCAGCTTCTTTAATGTGTTTGATTTTTTTTAAATTGAGTTAATTGGGGAATTGGTGCGAAGAAACTGAAACACTAACTCAGAAGGATATCCGCACCCTGTGTTCTTCGCAGCATTATTTACAGCAGGCACAATTTGGAAGCAGCCTAAGTGCCCATCAATAGATGAGTGGATAAAAAAAAAAGCTGTGATACATTTACACAGTGGAATAGTACTGAGCCATGATAAAGAAGGAAATCTTACCATTTGCAACAGCATGGATGGACCTGGAGGGCATTATGCTAAGTGAAATAAGCCAGCCAGAGAAAGACAAGTACCATATGATTTCACTCAAATGTGGAATCTAACGAACAAAGTCTGTTATTTTCTTTTTTTTTTTTTTTTTTAATCCTCACCCGAGGACATCCCTTCATTTTGTTCAGATAGAGTGGGAGGGAGAGAGAGGAAGAGAGAGAGAGAGAGAGAAACATCGACGTGAAAGGGACACACCGAGTGGCTGCCACCTGCACGGCCAACAGGCCGGGGACAAACTGCAACCGAAGTACATGCCCTTAGCGGGAACCGAACCCAGGTCTCTCTGGACCGCAGGCCGACGCTCCAACCGCTGAGCCAAACCGGCCAGGGCTGTTATTTTCTTTTTTTACATTTCTTTTTTTTTCTCTTTTTACCATCACCATTTATCCTCTCTATGCCCTCTTCTACCTCCTTCTATTTTAATCTACTTCCAGAAAACTGCTTCCTTTTGGCAGCTAAAGATGTTAACCACATTGTTATCTAAATTGCCCTAAGGGAACACTAGCAGGTATTTAACTGGTTTACAATCCTAAAGAAACTCAAGTCCCTACCCAATATTTGCCTTGAGGAAACAATTCTCCCTGGAGAGACTTTCTTTCTCCTGAGTCCTGTCCACTCACAAATCTCAAAAAAAATTGTGCATTGTGAGTAAGTTTCCTAACATACCCAGTCGTTTTTGTTTTTTTTAAATCAATACACAAATCTCTTTGATGATAATTACTTATTTATTGTATTCCTGAGCCTTCCTTATCAGTTCAGTACTCTATTTCCATGAACAGTTTTTGGCTTTCTATAGGAAAGCCAGGTTGTTATGAGCAAGGAAGCGAAGGGAAATGAGTCAATCACACGATTGGGTCTTTCCACAATACCAGGTTTATTAGGGAGACCTCCCCAATGAGCCATTAGAGTCGCACACAGGTTACACACAGAGAAGGGGAGCTTACGCGTGATAGAACTGAGCAGAGGCTCCGAGCATGGGCGCTAAGTCCCAGTCACTGGCAGCACCTGCAGGTGGTGAGGCAGGCGTCAGTCTCAAGTCAGACAGCTACAGTGGCGGCACGTGTCCCCTGGAGTGGAAGTCCAGCAGGCTCCCAGCGTGACCTGTGGTACAGCCAAGCCCCTTGCAGAGCTCTGAGTTCTTACAGCCCACTAGAGGTGGAGGTCCTGCTCATATCAGTGTCCACATGGAGTCCTTATCCAAGTGTCCAGACCTGTGGTTTTGGGCATTCCGGGCCCCTCCCAAGGGCATTCCATTACACTCCATTACCTCAGTCTTGACATAGCACTCGACGTAACCGTTATGGCTGACACTGACTCCCTGTTGGATTGTCAAAGGTGTCCATAAAGTCCGCTCTGCTCTTGCTCTATGCCCAGGTCTTAAAGGACCCAAACATTTCTTTTTTTTCTTTTGGTGTGTGTGTGTGCGCACTATTTTCAAAGTAGATCGATGAAGACTGCTTTATTTGCTTTTTTTATCATAATATTTTAAATTATAAAATTCACATACTTCTGGTGGAAAGCAGATAAAAATCACCCATTATTACATGATCCAAAAATAATAGTAATAAAATTGCACTGCATATCTTCCCAGTATGTTTTTATATATGTAAACATTTTTTACTTAATTTGTTTTTCTTTTTTAACAAAAAGGTTCTTTTTTTAACATGTTAAAGACCCTTTTACTGTATCACAATAGAAACTAAACACTAAAAAGCAAAAATCATGACACTGAGGAAAAGAACCCCTATTACCAAAAATATTGATAATGAAAATAATAACAAAAGAAAGAAAAGAAGATTTTAAACATCAGACACACTTCAAGAGAAACTGAAGAAGTGGAAGACGGAGGTAGTAATAAGTAAAACACAATGTGTAGGGTCAACAGAGCAGATATGAAGGTTAGAACTTACTTCAATAAAAAAGTTCATATACAAATAATTTACTTGGTCTATTTTTTCCTTAGCAACTTATGATAATATTTTCACATGTCAAAATATATTTTTCTACAATATGATCCCGCTGAAATCATAGTAACAAGGGTATTAAAGTAGATGTACAGTGTTCATCTTATGTCTATCTTTAGAGGTAAAGCAACAGAAAAGAAATCTAAAACAACAAAAGTATATTGAGCTTTCTATTCATTTTTACATATCAAGGTAATTTTTGTCCAGTGCCTACTACTTGCTTCTTTTGTACCAGGAAAACAGAGATAAACAATGTCTTCTTAGACCAGCTATAATATGGAAAAGTCAGTCCAATATTGTTTTTCTGTGTACCAGGTAGTATGACAGAGATAGGCCAGGGTAGTATGGGAGCACAGAACATCAGGCGTCTAAATCAAAACGAGGGTTGCCTTTTAACTGACACTAACTAAAATTCTGAAGGACAAGAGGGAAGGGTACTGCAGAATGAATAAGCAACATAAGTAAAATAACCACCTAGAAATATTGAGGTAATATTTCACAAACTGGCCCCATCATAACAATAAGGATTCCAAAGCCCCACCTCTGGGAGATTCCAATTCAATACATTCAGGGCCAGACATTTAACAATGCCCCCAAGAAATTCTTACATTCAGGCAACATTACAAAATCATTGTAGCCCCTCCAACTGGAAGTCTGGTTGTTTCACAGCTGGGAGGTGAGAAACTGGCCATGAGCAAGGCTTAGAAAGTGGCCAAAGACAGAATGTGTGGGATAAACTTTGAAGTTTCTCCTGAAAGGTAAAAGATGGAATCCTAGCTTGTAAATCTAATTAACATTTTAGAAAGATCACTCTGAAAAATGGAGGGTGATATGGAAGGAAAGCTGATCCTGAGGAAGTTAATGTGGCAATCTAAGTGAGAAATCATGAATACCTTTATCAAAAGAGTGGTTATAAGTATAGGAAAGAGGAGAACAAAATATATTTAGGAAGTAAATGCCACAGGGTTTAGTGATTGGTGACTGATTCGTGAGTGTTAGATGTGAGAGTGACCCTGGAAGACTCCCAAGGAAGTAGATTGGGAAAGCGATCTGAGATGTGCCATTCCTCAAAATAGAGGAGTAGATCTGGGGGAAAGAAGAAAGTTCTCTTTTAGATACACTGAATTTTATTGGTATTCAAGTGTATAATTCAATCTAAAACTCAAGAGAAAGATTTGACAGGAGGTAGTTTGTGACATAATACTGGTGGAATTTGAAGCCATGCATACAAATAGAACCATAAGTCATGGGGAAGCCAACATTTGACGTTTAAGTAGAATAAAGGAAGCTACAATGGAGACTAAAAAGAGTCAACTCTTTTTTTTTTTTTCTAATGGAGAGAATAGAAAGAGAAGGACTCAGGAAGAAGAAAGTGTTCATCCCTGTCAAGTGCTAGAGAAATCATGCAAGAGAAGGGCAAACAATGTCCACTGAACTGTACCTCAAGGAAATCAATGGTAAACATATCAAGAATGTCTCTTCTACATGTTTCTGGTGGGCTAGGCCAAGCAATCCAATGATTCTTCCCTAGGAGCTGAATCTTGAGTGGGGACATACAGAGAGGGAAGGTGGTTGAACCTGAGTTTGTAAATAACATGACCATGAAGGCCCATAATTCCATTTCCTATGATCCCAAACTTTCTGTCCTCAGGAAGCTTGGTTGTTTAGTTATATCCTTCTATGCTTTGAGTTACACCAGTAGCTTTCCAGGGAATTCCATTTTTTCTGTAAGTTGTTCTGAGTTGGTTTCTTTTACTTATAGTTAGAAACCCCATACCAATAAGGTAGCCCTGCTTTTTGTTTTCATAAACAAAGATAAAGCATTGTTCTCTTTGTTTTCTGAAGTAACGAGAGGGAGATGGTAGATAAAATTAATTCATTGAGTAGGCCGGAGGGGATGAAATCCAAGCCACGGGTTGAGAAATGAGCCTTTAGTTGGGCACCTCTTCCATCAGGAAGGGGAGGTACAGATGCCAATAAACTTCTAAGTAAGAAGGAAATGTTGTTCTCCCTTCGTGCCCTCACTGATGCAGTTCTCGGTGAAATGGTAGAACCATCATCTGCTGAGTCTAAGAAAGTGACATTCCTATCAGGACGGAGATTTGAGAAGGGAGGGAAGATTTAGATTAACCAGTCAGTTGATTAGACACATATTAATCATAACCGAGGACCCAACCTTAGTCAGAAAGCAGTGATATGCAGTGACATCATCAATTGTCACCGCTGTATGATTTTTCTCCAGAAACTCTCAGATGCTCAATTCCAGGACTAAAGAAACAGAATGCCTATATTAGAGTTGAAAGTAATATTGAAAGTATGACTTAAGTGGTGGACACTAGTGTCTGGGGCTGGACAGGAGAAAATGGGAAGACAGAAGGGGATGATTGATCAGGAGAAAATGAAGTACTCAAAGCACATGGGGTCATGAGGTCAAAGAGCAAGCAGGGTTTAAGTAAGGGGAAAAAGTTACCAGAAGCAAATGCTGGAGAGAAGCAGATGTCTTGCTTAAACACGAAGCCTGAATCTAAATCTCACTACAGATGGAGGGTGCGTGTTCATCTATCTTCTGTCTAGCATTCTTCCTTAGAATTTCTAGTCTGTTTTTCTGTGACTTTCACCCACAGGTTGGATGACCACTTGGCAGGGCTCTAGCAGAGAGAATATCAATCACCCTGTTGGTTGAACATTAAGATCCTCTGAAAAACAGATTCTATGAAATTAATGCAGTTTAGTTTTAGCCTATTATATTATGTAATGGACTTATTGAGAAGTACTTCCCCCCCCCCATTTTTATGAGGTACCCATTCCCTATTGCTTCTAATAGAAAAATAGCTGACTTCTGGTACTCTGAGCAACCAAGATTTTGGAAAGTTCCTTGATCTTACCTCAACAATTACTACTCCTTATATTACCAACCTAACCATAAACCTTTCTTTCTAGTCCTTTAGTAGCAGTAGAAATTATCTTTAACAGAAAAAAGACCATAATTAAGACATTGCTCTTTTAGTCTTAATAACTTTACTATTTTACCTCACAGGTTTTAAAAAATTCTATTTCTTAGTTCCACCCTTCTTTACTGCTAACTATGAAACAATGATCTGTTGCATAAATTGCCACCTACCTTTTATTCTGTAGCAGCCATGTATTAAAATGGTAAGGCCCGTAATTACCAGAAAAGAAGTGGCACGTCTGCTGTGACTTTCTTTCCAGTTTTTGGGGGTTTTTTTGTATTAAATTTACTAGGGTGACATGGGTTAATAAGATCATGTAGGTTTCAAGTGTACACTTCTATGATACATGATCTGTATACAGCATTGTATGCCTACCACCCACAGTCAAACCATCTTCCATCACGATATATTTGGCCTCCATTACCTTTTACTCCTCTCCCCAATCCCCCTTCCCTCTGGTAACCACCATACTGTTGTCTGTGTCTGTGAGTTTCAGTGAAAAAATGGGCAAAGGATCTGAACAGATTTCTCCCAAGAAGACATACAAATAGCCAACAGATATATGAAAAGATGCTCAACTTCACTGGCTATTAGGGAAACACAAATCAGAAGTACAATGAGATACCACTCCACACCTGCTAGAATGACTCTCCTTTCAGTTTTACATTGAAAGTATCTTAGCTTGTTAGCTTACTTGGATACTATGTGCCATGCATGGATTACTTATTCTCCTATCTTTGGCACAGTCCCCAAAAATGTGCCTTATCTCTGCAAGGAGAAAGTGTGGTTGAATTCCTACATATTTCCCTCTATGACAACTCAAACCACAGGGTTTCATTACATGGTATTCATAGTTTCATCTTGCTTTATGACTGACAGCATGCACTTTCTAATGTAGTATGAGGGAAGCAAGAGAATGTAGTTTGACTAATAACTTTGTAACAAAATACTTGTGTACTCCTTACAACTGGCACCCAGTGAAAGATTATTAGACTGAAAAAGCCACTTGTTAGGTATCTGTGGAGAGACTCCCCACACTGGGCACAAGGTTGGATGAAAGGTTCTCTGTGTTCTCTTCCAGCTCTGAGAGTTTATGCTGAAAATATCAACTTAATTAAATTACAATGCCTGTCAGTAAGTCAGAAGCAAAAGTTCACTCCAGTTCTATAATGCAGCCTTAATAGCTTAAGGGAGGTGTGACAGAATATAATATAACACAATCAATATAAAAAGAAAGTAAGCCACATACCTGCATGATATAGGAGCAAAGAAGAAGAAACTGATTACACTGTATTGAGGATTATTCTGTGTCACCTGAAAACATGTTAAAGTCTTATTATATCATTATCTCAGACTTCAATTCTGTGATAGATAAGGAGAGCCATGTTATCCATTAATTTAAAGAAGAGAATATTGATTATGCAAGTTTTAAAATTTGATCCATGTCATAAAGTTGAATTGGAAGTAATTGTCAGTCTCCTGATGTCCAAGACAGGGAATTCTCTAAATCTCAAAACGTTTCATTCCACAGACCTGGCCAGGGTTCCCAGGGGTCTTCCTTGATTTCATCAGCATCCCAGATTATTTACTAGGTGCTCAATCATGGTACTGTTTATTTCTAGGAAATACACACAAACACAGAATGCTCTGTTCTGTTCTGCTACTAAACAGGAATACATAATAGTCTCATCTTTTCTCTTATTTTCCTTTCATAGGAGAATGAGTTGCCTATCAGAAGTAAATGAGCAAGGACAAAGAGAAAATAATTAGTGGAATGAAAAAGCAAAGTTAAAGGACAGGATGGTGAGAAAGAAGAGGAAAAAGGTGTTCAGTTGAACAGAGCAACCAGCTTCACTAAGACGTTTTCACTGTCTTGCAATACCCTTGGGGATTACAGTTTAGAAGGACTGTACTGGTGGGGGAAGTGAAAGAAAGAAATGTGGGACTGGAGAAGACTGTCCGTGGCGGCACAGTCACAGTCCAACTGGCATTGATGTAGAAGAAGGTGTATTTTGTTTTGTGGATAAGAAGGTCAGGTCGGCACCTAAGAAAGATGCATCATTCTTTTCCGTTGCAGTCTTCTAAGGTGTCACCTCCCCAATTCACTAGCTCCAGTAATCTGTAGGCATAATCATTTTAGCCTATGTCCCTTCAGAAAGAGAACATGACACACGGACTCACATTGAAGGGACTATTTGGGGAAATGATCCTAGGGATCAAGGATGAAGGGACTAAGGAGAATGACACGGAAGGAAAGAAAGCAGTACATGAGACGCTCTCAAGTTGGACATGACCACAAGCAACGAGGACATGATCCACTGGGACCCTCTAAACAGCCATGTATAGTGAGCCTCAGAGTTATTTACCCAAGGGATGCAAAAGGTAGCATTTATCTTCTGCTGTCTATCCTTATTGGTCAAGAGTTGCCCCACAGGCACTAATTTTTCCCTAGACTCCCAGTGCGGATCAGGAGGGCGAAGCCCAAGATGTCATAAGTTGGGTCACACCTTTTGCTTATATAGAAACTAACCCTACTAGAGATTAAAAAATAAAAAGGCCCTGGCCCTAACTAAAAATGGAAAAATAGTAACTTCATAAAGAAAAGAAACCTGGCAGACTTCACCAGTGACGGGGCAAGCTGACACCATGTGCCAACTGGTGTAACCCATTGTTCCTCCGCAGTGTTCTACCAAAATGAAGAAACAAAACTGAAGCTGCATTCTAAAAACTAAAAGCCCTGAACTAAAAAATAAATAAATAAATAAATATGATGAAATAAAGAGTGAGGGGCACTTCCAGACTTAAAGAGAAAAAAAGATATAAAAATTAAATGCAATGTGTGATCCTATCTGATCCTGAACCAGAAAAAAAGTTATAAAAGACATGAGTAGAAAAATATGTAAACTTTTAATGTTTGTTGATTAAAGTATTATATCAATGCTAAATTTCCTGATTTTGATCATTTTACTATGGTATAGGTAAGTGAATATTCTTGTTCTTAAGAAATATATACTGATATATTTAGGGGGAAAGTAAGTATCCAACTTACTTTCAAATGGTCAGAAAATGATAGATAGATAGATAGATAGATAGATAGATAGATAGATAGATGATAGATAGATAGATAGATAGATAGATAGATAGATAGATAGATATCAAATGTGCCCAAATGCTAACAATCTGGGTGGAGTATACAGCTGTTCTTTGCACTATTCTTACAACTTTTCCATAAGTTTGAAACTATTTCAAAATAAAAAGTTAAAAAATAATTAAGCTCTGAATAAGATAGAATTACACTGAGGGTTCAAAAGACCTGAGTTCTCATCCAAGTGACTGATACTTGTTAAGTTTCAGTGATCTCATCTGGAACCTTGTAGAATTGTCCTAAGAACTAAATAAGGTAATGCATGTAAAAGAGGTTTGAAAGTTTAAAATAACATACAATTGTGTAACATTGTTAGAAATGAGAATCTGACATTTGAAAGACAGCTTAATAGAAGAGATATCTGATCATGCATCATCTAAGCAGTGACAGACATATCCATAGAAACAGAAGAATGTGGAGGATAAATTGGAAGAGGGAGGATTTTAGGTCAATTTCAGTTATCAACTTTCTATCCCAAATCAGTTCCCTTCAACAGGTTTTTGTTTTCTATTATATACTAGACACTGTGCATATTACAAAATTGCAAGGATAAATGTTTTGTATCTCAAGAAACTCAGTTATCATGGGATAAAACTACAAAAGTAAAAATCTATCATGTGATGTGTTGAGAAGCATCCACAGAAACACAAATAAGAAACCAATGTATGTGAGGTTTGGGAACAGATAAAAGAGAGTTTCTGACAGGAAGTAATATTTGAACTGAGCCTCAATGAATGAGATCACTTAGAAATAAGAAAAGGACATTTCAGGCAGTTTGATGAATGGTACAAATTAGTCTAATTACCAAGTCAGACTAAAGTTCTCAGAAGTGATATCAATGAATCTGCATGCTGTGGAAAGGAAAAAGTAAGACTTTTCGTAAAGCCACTAAAAACTATTTGGGGTACCTGTAAGATGACTTGGGTATTACCCAAAACAGTAAGATATGTCCTAATTTAGGACCTAAATGAAAGACTGCTCTGCGGTTAATCACTTCACTTGCAACACGAGTAGAAGAAGCCAATGGCGGATACACTCCCCTGGCGGATAGGTAGAAACAGAGTTTCAGTTTCAATTTTGCTCTCATTCTTTGAAATGGTTCCAGCTTCTGCTTTTGAACAAACAGTGACAGTTTCTGATCCTTGTTTTACTGCCATTGAAGACCAAAGTCAGAACTTGTTTTTGAGACAGGAAGTGCTGGTAAAAATCCTAGCTCGGTCAGCACTTTCTTGGCCAATTTAGGCACATTGCTTCCGTTCTCTGTGCTTTGAGGTTGTCCGTTCTACAAGACCTCACTGGAACCTGGACACCAGAACAATCCAGACCCTGGGATTCCATAGTCCAATCTCTCATTTCACACCTCAAAAACTCAAATCAAAATACTACTGACTTTTTTTTAAGTAGTACAAACACACAAGGCAAGGTCTGAAAAATATTCTAATCACTTTGGAAGAAAATTATGTCCTTTAAAATCATAAATTTGGAAGGCTTTGCTAGGAATGTGCTCCAACTCTGCAACATAAGAACCAAGAATCATTTGCAGGGCACACTGAATTAAGATAGGTGTTGTGGGCCTTTTGTTTTGAAAATTCACCGAAATGCAACTTGTTAGAACAGCTTTAGCTCTTTGGCTGCCAGTTTATACTATAAAATATGTCACTTTTTACACAAAGAAATTCTTCCTTTCCTTCTGTTTTTTTCATCAAAGCAATCGATATGAGTAAGATCTCCCTCTACTCAGTTAGTTCAGGCCATCTCTGGCTCTTCTGGAATAGTCTATCCCTCTGAGGGCTGCCTTTGATGTGCACTTTAAAACTGTACCCACAATGAAAATGATGGCAGCTGGTAGGCAGGGGAGGCAGCAAGGAAGGTTGCTCAAAATCTGGAATTCTCAGGTTTCATCCTCAAGATAGATTCTGAAACCCTCAGAGAATTTCAGAAATTCTCTAGAGGCAGCTTTCACTCACAGCCACTTGTAGCCCATATTGCTTTCTCTCCCTTGGGTGCAAGGCCTTAATTAACAACGTTTAACTTAAATAGCCTCATGGTGCCACAGCTTTATATGCCTTTCCCAGGTAAGCCAGGTGGACTGAGGGGACTCCCCGGAACTACCACTTCCTGTTTCTGAGACTCTCCAATGGCTCCCTCTCCCCTATGACAAACAAATTCTGTGTTTCAGATAATCTATTCATTTTGAACTTTATGCTTTGGCCTAAAGTTTTCATTTCTGCTAAAATTAAAATGCTTTTTGCACTTCTATTATTTACACTCTATTGTGATGAAAGAATCTGAACAATAATCTTGATAGATGACTGCTTAACTGAGAGTGACTTAGCTACTGTTGATCATTTTGGGAATGAATGAATGCTTATTGCTCACTTACTAGGTTATAAGCTCTAGACTGGATACTTTTTAAAGACACTTTAGGTGTATTGCTTTTAAGTCTCACAATAATTCTGCCAAGTAGGCATGCTTATCTCTATTTTTCAGAAGGGAAAATTAAAGTTCAGAAGATAGGAAATGTATACACCACCTGTAAGTGGCAGCCAGAAAATAAACTCAGGTCTTTCTGTCAGATGGTAAAGCTGAGGCCATAGTATGGCTTAGACCCAAAATAGTGCATGCATGTTCTTATCTGGGATGGTAGCAGGAAGAGAGCAGATGGATGAGAGCCAGAGATCTGGGGGAAGACTAGTTTGGAGCCCTGACAAAGGGAAAACAAGAATAAAGGAAAATGCAGTGAGAAAGGTGAAACATGAGGAGAAGAATATCTAGTCACTTAAGAACGTTTGTAGAGTGAGCACTTGGAGGAAGGCACTGTGCTAACTCCTGGCACAGGATGGTAGAGGCACAGGCTTCAAGGAGCTCAGGCGAGTGCAGAGATAGCAAGGCCAAGGCCAAGCGCAGTCTGCAAATTGGTGGCCCATTCAGTGTTGGCCTACTCTGAGTTTTTCAAATTTTTAATTTGTTGCCCATATTTTTTTCTTTCTGAATAAATTATACATGCGCCTGAAGCAAGCTTTTAAATGCCACACAGGATGTGTAGTGAAAAGTAAGTAACATTCCCATGCTCGACCAGTGTGGCTCAGTGGTTGAGCATCGACCCATGCACCAAGAGGTTCCTGGTTCGATTCCCAGGCAGGGCACATGCCCAGGTTTCAGGCTCAATCCCCAGTAGGGGGCCTGTAGGAGGCGGCCAATCAATGTTTATCTCTCATCAATGTTTCTATCTCCCTCTCCCTTCCCTCTTCCTTCTCTCTCTCTAAAATCAATAAAAACATATTAAAAAAAAAAGTAACATCCCCAATTCTGCTCCCAACCACCCAGATCCCCATCACAGAGATAAGTCGTTATCAGTTTTTTAAAAGGTTTTTCCACATATAATCTTCAAATATATAAAATACACATATATTATATAATTATTACATATAATATATAATATATATATCATATATATTCTTTAAGGCAAAGTGTATGCATGTTATTTAAAAAACTAAAAAGACAGCCCTGGCCAGTTTGGCTCAGCGGTTAGAGCGTTGGCCTGCGGACCAAAGAGTCCCGGGTTCGATTCCGGCAAGGGCACGTACCTCGGTTGTGGTTTGTCCCCGGCCCCGGTTGGAGTTGTGTGGGTGGCAACCACTCGATGTGTCTCTCTCACATCGATGTTTCTCTCTCTCTCTCTCCCACTTTGTCTGCCTGAAGATAAATGTAAAACAAAACAAAACAAAAAACCTAAAAAGACAAATGCCAGCCTACACTATAAACTGTATATTCTACATCTTGCTTTTCTTAACAATACATATCCTGTCAGTACAGAAGGCTGCCTTATTCATCCTGATGGCCACACAGCATTCCATTGTACTCATGTACCATAAGCTACTTAGCCAGGTCCCTTTTGATGTACATTTAGATGTTTCCAATATTTTCTATTAGATAAATGCTGCAGTGAATATCCTTATGCACATATTATTTTTGCAAGTATGCAAGTATATTTGTAGGGTAAATTCCTAGAAGTAGAATTGCTGAGTCAAAGACTATGTGAATTCGTATACACTTAATTTTGATAGGCACTACCAAAATGCTCTCCTAGAGGTAGTCTCAGCTCATGTCCCCATCAGCAAAATATGAGAGCACGTACTTCTCCATACAACACCATTCGACCTTAGCCAGTCTGTAGTTGGAATACAGTGTCTCTATTGCTCTTATTTGAATAGCCAACCTTTTAAAATGCAGGGTATTTCATGAGAGAGAGAGGAAAAAAGGGCAGGATTTCCAATTTCTCTTTAAACAGTCTAAAATCTGGAAACTCTGGACCACATCCCTACATGGCTAACAGCTGAATGGTGACTATCCTCCTTATATAGGACATGTGTTTTCAATATTGTTCATACCCTCCTCCCCCCCCGCCCCCCCCCACACACAACTCCATATCTCCCTGATACTGAAGTCAAGAGCAGTTACCATTTATCATCATTCAATACAGGCCCATTTACTAATTCATATTACCTTCCTAGCTTTAGTTATTTCTGTTTTCCACTGGTCTAGAGGGAGATTAATAACAAAAAGAGAAAACAAATGGAGCAAGAAAACAAATAGATAAAAGAGACAGAAAAATAGGTAAATAGAGAAGAAAGGTATGTTAACATAGTGCATGAACAACAAAGTTTAGGCTCTTCTGAATGATCCCCCATCCTCCCAGAATTTTATTATCAAGTTATTTGCACAGACTTAAGCCAGTATTGCATAACTGTATGCCTCAAGCACAAACATCTAAGAGTAACTTTGAAAATCTTGGGCACAGCTCTGGATGTGAATTTAATCTTACAGTTTGGCCCTGGCCTTCTAGAAGGCAAATGTCTCCTACATATCCAGGTGCAGGAAGCATCACATTCCGTATTTTCCTAAATCAAATTAAATTTGGAGTCACGCCCACACTCACAAGGGAAGTAAATAGATAATAGTTATGGGAGGCAGGAGAGGAAGTGCTTCCTGGGTGGGAATGCTGCCCCGAGAACTTGGAGAAGGACTGTTTGCCTTCTGAAATAGTCTAACCTGTGATATCTGTCTAAAGGTGCGGCCATGCCCTGGCCGGTTCAGCTCAGCAGTTAGAGCATCGGCCTGAGGTCTGAAGAATCTCAGGTTCGACTCTGGTCAAGGGCACGTACCTGGGTTGCAGGTTTGATCCCAGCCCTTGTAGGGGCACACACAGGAGGCAACCAATCGATGTGTCTCTTTCACATTGATGTTTTTCTCTCTCTTTCCCTTCCTCCCTCCCTCCCTTCCACCTTCTTTAAAAATAAATAAATAAATAAAATAAAGGTGCAGCCATTCCCTTCATGGCAACTATGGGCACAGGGAACTTTGGCCATGATTCAGTTTACTTTCCTCCTGACAAAGTAGAGGCTCATTCTAACTCAGTTCTTTAGAAACAAATCACTAGCTACTCTTCTCTTGATTGGGGAAAGGAGATTCTTTATTCTTCCCTTTTTAAAAACATCTCTTTGGCTTTGATTTTCTTAATAACTTCAGAGAAAAGACTGCAATTTATTTATTTATTTATTTATTTATTTATTTATTTATTTATTTATTGTTAATCCTCACCTGAGGATATTTTTCCATTGATTTTTAGAGAGTGGAAGAGAGGGAGGAGAGAGAGAGAGAGAGAGAAGCATCAATGTGAGGGAGACACATCAATTGGTTGCCACCTGCATGACCCTGAAGGGAGCCAGGAATCGAATCTGCAACCCAGGTATGTGCCCTTGACTAGGAATCGAACCCACAACCCTTCAGTCTGCAGACTGACGCACTAACTGATGAGCCAAACCAGCCAGGGCAAGACTGCAATTTAAAAGAGGTTAGGTCTTCTTTAGATTGGAATTGCATAACAGATCAGGTCCTGGATCAACCAAGCCCATCTAGAGAATATTTGAATTGCCACAGATGAACCTGGCTATCAAGAATCCTCTGATGGCCCTGGCTGGTTTGGCTCAGTGGCCCACAGACTGAGGGTCGAGGGTTTGATTCCTGGTCAAGCCCAGCTGGGGTCGTGCAGGAGGCAACCAATCAGTGTGTCTCTCTCACATCAATGTTTCTCTCTCTCCCTCCCTTCTTCCCTTCCACTCTATCTAAAAAATCAATGGAAAAATATCCTTGGATGAGTATTAACAAAAAATTAAAAAGAATATCTGATGTCCACTGGACCCTTTTTCTAAAGAACAATTTAGGGAAATACATCTGGCCTGCACCCGAGTCCCACCACCTTGCCTTGTCACCAGGTAGTAATTTCTTCAGTGCTCATCCATCATTTAATCCAATCTCTTCATGAACTTGAAATGATCTGTTTGGAGTAAAAAATAGTTGCATGTACTATCCTCAAGCTTTCAGCTGAAGAAACGGATGGGGAGGGGAGGGGAGGACAGTTAGATTCAGGTTCAATTAAAGCTTGAAAGTAGATATGAGCCAGAACCAACCATTACTCACACAGATTTTCACTACTGACAGACTGCCAAGTAAATATATGTCTAAATAAGTTTTCCTTTCCTGTAAAAAAGTTACTACGGGGAAACAATGGCAATGAAAAAAACATATACAGCCGTTTTCCTACTTTCATAAGATCTCAGCAATTGACTACAATTGAAGATTTTGCTCATTGCCTATTTCCCCCCAAATTCTGTGACATTTCTAATAAATAATCTGAAATTTTTGAGGCCAAAAGGGAATAAGGTATTTTTTCCAACACCTTAAAATTATTCAATATTCCACTTAAACTAATTTTAATTATAAGATTAGTTGCCTTTAAATATATATATATAATTGATATATATACATATAATTGATTAATTTTAGAGAGAGAGGAAGGATGAGGGAAAGAGAGAAAGAGAGAGGGAGAGAGAGAGGGACAGTGATTTATTTTTCCACTTATTTATGCATTCATCGGTTGATTCCTAACCAGGAATTGAACCTACAACCTTGGTATATGGGGATGGTGCTCTAACCAACTGAGCTACCTGGCTAGGGCTAATTGAATTTCAAAAGTCAATGTATGGTGACTGTTTCAGAGACAGGTGTAGAAATTGAAATCCTGATTGTTTATGTCTCATGTGGGAGAACAGTTACTTCTCTATGAAAACTCAGCACTGTACCTTGCCCTCTCAATGTGAGCTTGCATCCAGAATTCATACTTTGAGAATATAAGTTAGATTTGCAGTGCTAGAGTCTCTAACAAGGCATTTAATATTTTGATGAGAGACTGCACTGATTTAATGCAAAATGGCTATAGATAAATAATTTTTACAGAATGAAGTTTTCCAGAAGTAAAGTTGTTTTTAAATGAGAATGATGTCATCATAAAAGCCATATATCAAGGACAATTACCCAACATGTAGTTGGTGAAAATTAAATTCATCATAGGTTTTATGGGATGAATCACCACTGTTATAGTCACTGGACAGTGTCAGCAGTGCAAATTTTGAATAGACTTTCCAGTTCATAGAAATTTTGGCACCTTCTCTACATAAATCATTGCAGATTTATCCATGTTCCACTTGTTTTGTTTTGCTATACATGGATTCAGCCCAGAGCTTCTCCAGAACTCTCCTAGGGACAACAGTGCTTCCCTCCACCATCCCAGGCTGCTGCTCCCTCCATTCTTTCTCCCCCCATCTGACTCCTGCTTTCCACCTTCCATGTATTCCTCATATCTTACCTATTTAAAGTGATAGGGTTGTATAAAATGCAAAGTTTTTATAGGCAGAAGGGAGTTGTTAGGAAAGAAAAGAAAGGATCACTTTTAGAACAGGTCATATTCTTTGGAGGAAAGGCAATGGCGGGGGTTTGATCATGCAGATTACCTCGCTAGCATTGATCAGAAAATTCCAGGCTGACTGGTTTCAAATTCCACTCTTAGGAGAGTCTGAGACTATAATTAAGTTTGTTATTAAGTTTTAGTTTGGTGACGTGGTTTAGCAAAAGTGACTCCATTTTGGCCTTTTTAACAATTGTAATAACAAGGAAAAAACTGAACAGACAGAAAAATTAACACCTTCTTGGATCTGTAAGAGAGGGGAGGGCACAGGGCAAACTGCTGCCCCCAAGATTAGAGAGATGCACAGGAGAATATAGGGAGCAGCCGCTGACCAGCAGAGAAGCATGAGTGGAAACTGCTTCGGGAACCAGGGCCAGGGCAGGAAAGTCTGAACTGTAATTGAAAAATTGCTGGAGGCTCAGTGCAGACAACTCTGAGAGTTAAAGCTTCCAAGGTGATCCATCTCTAGAGGGTCCCCACAATATTGTGAGATTTATTAACAGGAACTCAACCAGATTCCACAGTAAATATCTGACCAAAAAAAAAAAAAAAAACTCCTTCTGCTTCTGGCAGGAGAAGGGGAAAATACTCCTTTTTTAAATACTCCAAAGTATTCTTTCCTTAACAAGGCATGCCCCTAGGGGAAACTAGTTAACCAAAGCCTTACCTGCTGGCATATTATCAGAACTAACTGACCTAGGAAAAAGGAAACATCCAACTCCAGCCGATTCCCGCCATCCTGTCCCACCTAAGGGGACAAAAAAAAACCCCCCAAAAACCCAAAATGAAACTAAACAAATAAACAACAACAAAACTGAGAAGCATGTGTGGTGCCCAGAGGCACAGGCTCACTAAGTGACTGAAATCTAATCACAGGACTAGAATGCTACACCCTCCCCTCCCCAACACACACACCTCATTGCCACATCATTAAAGGCCTATTTACAGCAGTTCCTGTTACCTGGTACAACATGTCCAGCTATCAAGAAAAATTATCAGACATACTATTAAGAGTGGGAGAGGTCCTTGTCCCCACTTGTTGCTCATGGGAGTGATATTTTTGCAATATCCTTAGAAAAGGAATCTTCTGAGACTCGCACAGGAGGATACAGTATTATTGAAAGCTTTATTTTTGTGGAATCAAACTGCTGAGTTTCCAGGTTCCCATTTCTCTTTATCCCCACTCAAGGAAGAAATATAGCAGGGGCTTCAGCAGAGCCAGAATCAGAGCCAATACCCAGAGTTTCCTTTCCATAATTGAGCAGCATCCAGTCCAGCATCAGGCTAGCTTATCTTGTGTTCCCTACTGCAGTCCATCAGTCCATTGCATGTAGGGTATGCATGGCCATGGGCCACAAGGGAAAATGCAAGAGAGCCAAGAGAGAGCCAGGAGTCACAAGAGCAACAAGAGGGCAACAAGAGAATGAACTCCTTGCAGGGGTGGGGAACCTTTTTTCTGCCAAGGGCCATTTGGATATTTATAACATCATTCGTGGGCCATACAAAATTATCAACTTAAAAATTAGCCTGCTATATTTAGTCAGGCTAATTTGGTGAGGTGTGTGATGTTAACTGGTATTGATTTTGCATACCTTATACAGCCCATGGGCCAGACGTTCCCTACCCCTGGACTATTCCCAAATTTTCATGCGCTTGCAGTGGCTCTGCCTACTCTGGCCAATGATTTTTGTTGCCCAGGTTTGACTGACAGGGAAATACCTTCCCTATGTCAACACAGCTCTCCTGGGCATATGTCTGTCTCCCCTTTGATGAACCCCTTCCCCCAGTGTTTTGCAGGAAATGGGCTGGTGGTTTCCTGGGGAATGTGTAATTGCAGCTTCCTGGTGAAGCTGCCCAAATGATATGCTTATAATGTCTGCCTCCCCTATGCTCCTTTCCCATTTTTAATAACTAGCTAATTACAACAATATCAATACCAAAAGGCAAAAAACAATTTGAAGAGACAGAGCAAACAGCATAACCAGACATGGGAGGGTTGTAAGAATTATCAGACCAAGAATTTAAGATAATAATGATTAATATACTAAGAGCACTAAAGGATAAAGTAGATAGCATGCAAAAATGAATGATGTAATCAAAGAGATGGAAATCCTAAAAAAAGAATTTAAAAAATGCTAAAGATAAAAATCACTGTAACAGAAATGAAGACTGTGTTTGATAAACTCATTAGTAGGCTGAACATGGCTGAGGGAATAATCTCCCAGGCAGAAGATACAACAACAGAATCCCTAAGAACAGAAGAGCAAAAAGGACAAAAAATGGGGGTAGGGGGGGGAATAACAATATCTAGACTATGGGACAACTACAAAACATGTAGCATATGTGCAATGGGAATACCAGAAGGAGAAGAGAGAATGAAACAGAAGAAATATTTAAAACAATAATGACTAGGAATTTCCCAAACCACAGATCCAGCTAAGAGAATACCAGGCAAGATAAATGGACAACAACAACAGAAAACTACACTGAGATATTTCATCTCCAAATTATAGAAAATCAAAGATAAAGAAAAGATCCTGAAAGAAGCCAAAACATAAAAATACCTTATCTGTAGAAGAACAAAGATAAGAATTATATCTGACTCCTCAGAAACCATGCAAGTAAAAAGAGAGTGGAGTGAAATATTTAAAGTGTTCAGAGAGAGCCCGGCCGGTTTGGCTCAGTGGTTGAGCGTCGCTAGTTCAATTCCCAGTCAGGACACATGCCCAGGTTGTGGGCCCAATTCCCAGTAGGGAGCATGCAGGAGGTGGCCAATCGATGTTCTCTCTCATCGATGTTTCTATTTCTCTCTCCCTCTCACTTCCTCTCTCTCTAAAAATCAATAAAGAAAAAAAAATTAAAGTAAAATAAAGTGTTCGGAGAGAAAAAACAACAACCTAGAATTCTATACCCTGAGAAATTATCCTTCAAATGTCAAAGAGAAATAAAATCTTTCTCAGGCAAACAAAAATTGAGGAAATATGTTGCCAGTAGACCTACCTTGCAAGAAATGTTAAAAAAAAGTTCTTTAGAGAAAAGTAAAATAATATAGGTCAGAAACTGGTATCTACATAAAGAAAGGACAAATATTGAAGAAGAAATAAGTAAAGGTAAAATTAAAACTCTTGTTTTTCTCATTCTTAATTGATCTAACAGGTAACAGTTTATTCAAAATAATAATAGTAACTATATTTGATTACATATGCTTAACTATATATCTTATGTGTGTGTATATGTATATATTTGTTTGTTTATTTTATTTTTTATTTTTTGCCTATGTATGTTTATATATAATTGAAATTAATGACAGTAATAATACTAGGAACAAAAGAAAGAAATTCAGATTATTTTGTTATTATGAGGTACTCACACTATCCATGAAGTGACATAGTGTTATTTGAAAATAGACCTATCCTACTCTAAAATCATGTCATTATTTGTCTATTTTCATATGGCATAGAAGAGAATAAAAGTAGGGACAAAGGTGAAGGGCATGTTTAAGATGACCTAGAGTTTTGATAACTGATACCCATCCCCTTTCCTTTAGTCCTCATTTTCAAGGGCAATATTGACATTTTAAGCCTGGTAAACAAGTGAAAAGCAAGAGGAGAAACTGACTCAATGTATATATAATTTTATAGAGTACTCTAGACCATTTTGCATCAATAATCAAAATATAACACCTTAGTGCTGGCCAAGTAGCTCAGTTGGTTAGAGCATCATCCTGATACACCAAGGTTGTGGGTTCCATACCTGGTCAGTGGGAAAACAAACTTTCTTTCTTTCTTTCTTTCTTTCTTTCTTTCTTTCTTTCTTTCTTTCTTTCTTTCTTTCTTTCTTTCTTTCTCACTCTCTCTCTCTCTCTCCCTCCCTCCCTCCCTCCTTCCCTCCCTCTCTTCCTTCCTCTCTCTCTCTCTCAAATCAATAAATATATTTTAAAAAATAAAAATATGTACAACACTTTATACCTGTATAATGTTGGCTACTTAGAATATACTTTTTACTTTTTTTCTTTCTTAATATTTTATGACAACCCTGTAACTGCAGCAAGGAGAAGCAGGATGGGCAGGACAGCAATCGTTATTCCTATTTTATACAAATATTTTTTGAGTGCCTATGTCATATGAGGAAAAAATAGAGTATTTCATACAGAAAAAAAGCTATGATCGTCTATGCATTTGAAAGAGGTAAAGTTCTAAAACTGTATATGCCCAGGCAAAGAGTTATTGGACTGAGCTGGAAAAATATATTATCCAGATATTTCAAGGCCATCAAAATCTTTTTTTCCCATCACCAATGGAGAGTTATGTTTTAAAATTTCTGCAAGCCCCACCCCCCACCCCAGCCCCTTTATTTTTTTAAATTTGAATTTTGGAGTAATTTCAGAATGAAATTTCCCCTCTATGCATTAATTGAAGTTTTTCCATAAGGAGAAGCTATCCCTTCTCCCTCAATTATTTTATTTATTTATTTATTTATTTATTTATTTATTTATTTATTTATTTATTCACTTGTGCCCTTCATTTTTGCTCATGTGTTCCTTCCTTGCCAGGCCAGTAGAAATTTAGCAACACAATAGATACAAATCAATACCATTTAAAAAGACAACTCACAAAGATTTTTCGATTTTTCACACTATCCTCTCAAGCCAGATGCACTAGTCAAGCAACAAAAAAGTTAGCTTAAGATCAGACACACAAACACCATGGGTCAAAGCAACATGAATCCATAAGAAACAAACCGACCATAAAAAAGATGAAAGTTCTTACTACCTGACTGTGTATGTGTGGTATTTTAAGAGCAAACGTTAAGTTGATGCGTTTTGATGACTAATGTTTATTTGTTTCTCTCTGGCTCTCTTACTGAGTAAAGTTTCTAAATAAAACAAGAAATGAATTACTTTATTTCAAAATTGATAGTTTTTTTTTTAATGGTTTATTTCGGCTTGGTGCTTTTTCTCTCCAACCAGGACATCTATTATTTTTCAGAGAACAATCCAGCAAATAAATGATTGGTATTGAAACAGTGTAAACATTGATACCATCAAATGATTCTACCTTAAAGATTATTTCCACATCTATATCAATGAACTATTGTGCAAAATAGGTTGTCTGCAACAAATTGGTATATGGTGAATAAAAAAAAAAAATGTGAAAATGTGTTTGCATAAGAGGAGAATAAGCATTAATTCTGGAAATGAGCTACAGTTTCTTGGGTGGCCTAAGAACAAGTCACCAAACTTGTCTAGCCCTGATTTTCCCAGCTATAAAATGATAATAGTTTTTACCTACCTCATTAAGAGATGTCAGGCATTAATTAATGTTCATAATGAGCTTGAGATCTGTGATTAAAAGCTGTCATCCTCGACGGAAAACAACCATTCAACCGTTGAGGAGCAGTAAACAAATCAGAGACGTGTAGTTCATGAGAAGAAATACTGAAGAGTGAAAAGTTAGTCAGGAATGAGAAGTGGGGGCTGGGATAAAAATCTTTTTTGATGTATAAGTATTCATGTGTTTTTTTTTTTCTTCATGTAATTAAGTAATACACCTCTCTAATGTCTCAGTAAGGGGACGATTCTTCCCTGTACTAAGGTTCTTAATATTTTGTGTGTGCCATGAACCTTTTAATTTTATTTATTTTATTTTTTTCCTTTATTGATTTTAGAGAAAGAGGAAGAGAGAGGGAGAGAGAGAGAGAAACATTGATGAGAGAGAACATCGATTGGCTGCCTCCTGCATGCCCCTCACTGGGGATTGGGCCCACAACCTGGTCATGTGCCCTGATCGGGAATTCAACCGGCGACTTCTTGGTGCATGGCTCGACACTCAACCACTGAGCCACACCAGCTGGACCCATGAACCTTTTAAACATTTTAGTCAAGCCATAGATTTCATCTCATAATAATTTTTAAATGTATTATGTAGGATTATGAAGGAAACAAATTTTATTAAGGCACAGTTATCAAAACGTTTTTTTAATTCAAGTTTAGAGTAATATGTATATTTCTTTATTAAATTAAATGAGATCTAATGGCAGTCTATTAACTACTATAATTTCAAAGTAGTGATGGTTGTAAACAACATTTCAAGATATTTGCAACAACTCTAATGTGATATGAAAATATCCGTGTTCTATTGGTGATAAGTTTAGAGGAACTGCTCTTATTTCCGTGGTTTGTTGACTATATTTATAATTTTTTAAATGCTAAGATTTAATTGAAAAATGAAGATCTCTTTTTTCCCCATCCAAGTTCATGAACTCTCTAGATTATATCCATGGGCTCCTTTGTGGGTATTTGGTTAAGAAACCCTGTTCTATACCTATCCTGGTCCTTCAAAATGTGATCTGGTAATCACAGTTACGGCATGTTTATTAAAAATGCAAATCTCTTGGATCCCTTCTCAGCCTTTTGGCTGAGAAAAAACCCCCACAAATCTCTTGGCTTTTTCCTAGACCTGATGAAACTGTATTCTTAAGCATCCAGGTGACTGATATATACACTACAGTTTGAGAATTGCTTCCAAGGTGGTTACATCAATAGTTATGTTCAGTGGAATCATAGTTATCAAGCCAGAGACTCTTAAATATTAGTTTGAAATATTATTATATGGTATAATATTATAATATGATAGGTCTGGAAGGGACCTAGAAGTTTTATTTTTTAACTGACACTTCAAATATTGTGATGAATATGTTCTCAATTCCAAAATGAGAAATACTCCTAAATAAAGACACTAATCAAAGTATAAAATCTGTCTGGGAATGAAAGGGGCTGGTGAGGAGTATACATATCACCATAGCAATTCTTCACTCCCCTTTCCTTTTCTGCACCAGGTAACACCCTTCAAAAGAAAATCTTTAGCCCTGGCTGGCGTTGCTCAGCGGTTAGAGTGTCGGTCCACGTACCGGAGGGTCGTGGTATCAATTCCTGATCAAGGGCATATACCTGGGTTGCGGGTTTAATCCCCAGCTCTGGTTGGTACCAGAGGCATATGGGGAGGCAACCAATCAACGACATTTCTTTCTTTCTCTCCTCTCTTTCTCTCTCTTCCCCTCTCTCTAAAAATCAATGGAAAAAATATCCTCTGATGAGGATTAACCAAAAAAAGAAGAAAATCTTTACACAGAACAACTAAGTTTCGAATCAATACATTATAGCACAGAAGATATAAAAGGTGAGTGACAGTCTCTCTGCTCATTTTTAACATCATGCTTTAAACTGGTAGGCAAAAATTAAATTTGTCACCAACAACATGAACAGCAGTAATAATGGAGTAACCGGGCTGCAAAACATCTAGAGATCATCTTGAGCTTTCAACTACTAGCTTCTTTTTCTGCCTCACAATCTTTATCGCTATCCCAGAACTCTCTGTAATGTGAGTCTCAGAACAATATATTCAAGTGCTGACTAGATATTCACCCCTGGATATCACAGACAACTCAAACACAACCAACCAAAACTGAGCTCACATCACGTTCTCCCACAGAATGGCTTTCTCGTTTATATGGTTTGTCTTGGATATTGGTACCACAATCTCGCAAGCTATTCAGAAGCTGTCCTAGAGGCCTCCCTATTTCTCACTCTTCTTCTTTGTCAGCGGACACGTTTGGAGTGACTGTCAGTTTTAAAGCTCCAGCAGTGGCCTCGTGTTCAGTCTGCACTTTGGAGTGCAAGCCTCCAACGTGGCTGAAGTAAGGCAGAGTGATTGGAAGAGGCCTTTGGATACAGCTCTTACTCCCCAACTAACTGCATCAACACAACTGTAGCTCTAGGAAGGCTTCAGAGATTGGGTTTAACCCAGCTTAGGTTTAGGCCTCTATGCTTCATTTTTACATGTACTCATGTTTTTTTGTTTTTTGCCCTTCACACCAATTAAGTAGTATGATTTTGAGGTTCACGTTTAGGGTGTAAGTCCTGGAGAATGGTCTCTCAGTCTGCCTTGACTTAGGCAAGAGAAATCCTGGGGGGCTTACAGGCCATGACCGAATCATGAGTAGACTACATTGTGGTAGGAGGCTATAGCCCAACCTAATAACCTCTCACTCAGAATTTGGAACTCTGATCACCAACGTCTGGTGTAGTTAAACTGACCAAAGTGAGTACATAGCTAAGGTTTGAGAGGTTGGATCATCAGGAACCTCAAACGTGAATGGCTGTCTCACTATTTATGGGTAAATATCCCCACAAGAAAAGCAAGGCCTCTGAACTAGGACAGGATCCGATAAGTGGACCATGGACTTGGTGAAGACTAAGATTTGGCTCCAGGGTATTGGGCTGACCTGAAGGCAAAGCTTCAGTATGCAAAACTCTGACTCCGCAATGCCAATCACTTTGTAGGACTGCCCTCTGTTCTCCACTCCACCATCTATTTTTCTCTTCATCCTATTTCTCAGCCAGGGCAGAAGAGCAGCATGTAACTCCCGAGAAGACAGCAAATTCCTGCTGGAGCAGGAAATTAGGTGGCAGAAAAATATGTTTGCATCACTATGAGAAGGAAAAGTTTAGCCAAGACTATGTGATTTCCGTGCTGTCAAAACATAAGATTTGGGGAATGAGCCATGGCAAAGAGAATACAGTTCTTAATGAGCCCTTGTATGTACAGTAGGAGGAAGAACTTAGAGGCGCAGTACAAGAAAACAAAGCCAGGGTTCTGCTGGGGTTCTGCAGCTCACAGAGTGGGGTTTATGTTACTGAGTACAAGCCACCCTCAATTCAGGGTTGTGGGGCCAAAATAGTAGGATCATTAGAGGGCAATAGAAATAATTCAGAAAAAGAAAAAAAGGAGGATCTCAGGAAAGCTGTATCATGTAGGTACAAACCTTATAATCAGTGAAAGTGAACCCTGAACAACCAGCAGGAATTTATTGGTGTCTTGGTGAGGTTGAAATCAAATAGCCTTTATTTATTATTTTATTTCATTTTGTTCTTCTGTCTACTCCCTTACCCTAGAAAAACTACCTAAGCTCTTTGGCCGATGGCTGGTAATAGCAATGTAGCTCCAGACTTGCTCTCCCCAATAGAGCAGACATGATATGTGGCTATTGACCACTTGAAATCTGGCTAGTCTAAATTGAGTTTCTTTATCTATAAAATATCTATTTAATTTCAAAAACTTAGTACAAAAAGGAATGTAACACCTCAATTTTTATATTAATTACATGTTGAAAATCTATTGTTTTGGATATATTGGTTTAAATAAATACATTATTAAAATTAACTCATCTATTTTTTTTATAGTTTTTAGTAACAACTACTAGAAAACACAAAATGACATGTATGGCTAGCACTATTTTTCTAGTGGACAGTGCTAATCTAGATCATGACATATACTGGTCCTAGCCATTGCTCCTTTTGTACTAAGTACTTAAGTACTAACTGTAAAGGAATTATTACTTAACCAATTGTTCAAAATTCAGAATGTTTAGAAATCCTCTGGGGATCATAAGAAATGCCTTTCTTGCCCCCACCCTCTCAGTGAGATTCTAACTATTATATTTGAGATGCAGACAATGAATTTGCATTTTCAATCAGTGCCCTAGGAGATTCTGATACAGGAGGCCCTCTAATGATACTTACTTAGAAATACTGAGGTGGTGTACTAGTGCCACACTGATGGTTTAATTCTAGTATTTTCTTCTGTTTTTCTAAATGTTGTGGGTGGGAGCAGCTGCTGTGATATCGCATGTTTCTGTTGACCACCTAGAACTTAGGCTAAGTGTGTCCAATGAGAGTTTGGGGATTGGATTAACAGAACTTTGTAAATGCTAAAACCTTTACTTCAGATTTAGTGGAAGATAGCCCAGGATATAGCTGAGAGGAGAAGCCTCAGGCTGCAGTGAAGCCCCTGAATTAGTCCTCTGTGTGTGAGAATACACGGATTCAAAAGAAAATGTGGTCTGGCTGGTGTGGCTCACTGGTTGAGGGTTGACCCATGCACCAAGAGGTCACTCGTTTGACTCCTGGTCAGGACACATGCCCAGGTTGTGGGCCCAATCCCCAGTGGGGGGCATGCAGGAGGCGGCCAATCGATGTTCTCTCTCACTGATGTTTCTATCTCTCTCTCCCTCTAACTTCCTCCCTCTAAAATCAATAAAATAAAAGAAAAGAAAATGTGCATGAGTGCAGGCAAGCAGGAGGGAGGCATCAAGGGGACCTGAGACACTAGATCCTATATAAGAGCTTTTTAAAAAATATATGTTTTTATTGATTTTTTAGAGAGAGATGAAGGGAGAGAGACAGAAACATCGATGTGAGAGAGAAACATCCATCCGCTGCCTCCTGCACACCCCCCAGTAGGGATCAAGCCTGCAACCCGGGCATGTGCTCCTACCAGGAATCGAACTGGGACCTCTCAGTGCATGGGACGACGCTCAGTCCACTGAGCCACACCGGTCGGGCCCTATATTAGAGCTTTGACTTCTCTGTAGGAACAGGGATTGGCTTGATATTAGGAAGAGATTAGTATTATTAACATGTATATGGTGTATACGGAAAATAACAGACATTATGTACTGCAGTCATCAAGGGCTCATAGCGTACCATGGTGGTTCAGAGATGGATTTTGAAGCTGGATCATCTGAGTTCTAATACTATCTCCACCTTGGGAAGTCTCTCAACCTTTCTCCTTTTCTTTAAAATAGGAAAAATAATTGTACTTACCCATAAATTTGTTGTGAGGATTAAGTAATCTGATACATGTAGGGAATATATAATTATGTCTGGCACATAAGAGCTATATGAATGTTAGGTATTATCATTGTGTTGCAGTGTGGTGAAGTTGTTGGGCACTGAGCTGAACATACTTTAAATTAAGGAAAGGAACAGAAGGAGACTGCTTTGCCTATTGCAAACAGCAACAGGAAGTAGCAAGCCCAAATGCTTATAGAGAAATTGACCAAGACAAATACCATATGATTTCACTTGTATGTGGAATCTAAAAAATAAAATAAATGAATAAATAAGACAGAAACAGACCCACAGATATGGAGAACAAGCTGATGGTTGCCAAAGGGGAGGGGGACTTGGGGATTGGTGAAAAATAAATAAATGAGCCCTAGCCAGTGGCTCAATTGGCTGAAGTATCCTCCCATATTCCAAAGAAGTTGCAGGTTTAGTTTCCGATCCTAGATTTCAGGTTGGATCTCCGGTGGGGGCTGGGGCACAGATGGGAGACAACCGATTGATGTTTCTCTTTCACATCTCTCTCTCTCTCTCTCTCTCAAATCAATAAACATATTCTTGGGTGAGGATAAAACTAAATGAAAACAAACAAACAAAGTCCCATGAATACATATGGTATTACATCTGGCTTTTCCTCACTCGGTTTTTGTCAAAGAAACTTGCTTTCTTTATGAATAAGTGACAGTTGGCCCCAAGACTCCTAAATGACAAGGTGGTTTCTTTTGTTCTTTCTTCTCTTGCATTCTTTAACTTTTTTTTTTTTAAAGAAGATCTTTTGGGGAAAGAGATTATTTGAGTTTGCTATTCTTGGTCTTCAGGAAATACATTTTTTGGTTTGTGATATACTTCTGCTTGGGGTAGTTCTTCCTAATCCCCCTTACCATCTATAAGCCATCAAGAGCCCAGACAAGAATGTGGGCTCAGGTGAAAGTGACCAGGGGTGACAGATGGGCTTTAGGGAGGTGTGTAATGGTATAAACAAAGAAAGTAAAGCAAAATTGCCTAAGTGAAACACAAAATTGGGAATCATAGTATTGACCTTCATTTCCCAAGAACTAGAATAATTTCATTTCATAGTAATGACATGTACTAATATAACTCTGAAAAAATTAATTGCCCTGGGTTTCAGATATTCAGGAGTATTAATTACGGACATGAGGATGATATATAAAACCTCAGTAGTATTCCATAAAATACTTTCCATAAATTCAGTCACAGTGGTGGCTCTCTTAACGGATATTTACTTAACTCCTCATTCTCTCTGACTGATGTTCATGGTTAGATGAATCTTGCACTGAGGCCTCTTTCTAGTGCCTCCCAATATTCTCTCCTGAAGGACTTGTAAGCTTCTAACTGTTATGTATGCATTCCCCAACCTATTTAAGTCAGCTGTGCTTATCAGCACACTTATGTAATTTAATAAAATATTCATTTTTGTAAAATTATAAATGAACAATTTAATAAACTATTCTTAAATTTAATATATTTTCCATTCTATTATATCATAAATAAATGCCAAAAATATGTCAAATGGAAAGCCAAAGAAATATGAATGTAAAAAGAAAAAGTTACATCTGTAGAACCTAAATTTAATACCTTATAAAGACTCAATAAAAATTAGTCATTTTGAAAATGTTGCTGTCAAATTAGAGTGTTCAAGGCAACTGTAAAAATTGGGGGGAAAGTTCTAAAAGTTGAAAGAGGCTGAACTCAAATTTCTTTGTAAGTGTCATTAAGACCGATTTTACTTTAAACAAACAGAAACTATAAATCAGAAATGATGCAGTTTGTGTATTCCATCATGCCACTTTGAGTATTTTTTCATGTCAGAAAGAAGACATCAGCTGACTTGTATTCAAGGAAAATTCACGAATGTATGGAAATCCGTACATTTAAGTTAAGATAAAATGTTTAGAATATGTTTGCACCATTTTTTTAAAAAATCATTTCCTAATCTAAATGGGCTATTTTGGTGTTCTGGATCATCTCTGGGTCCCAACCACATGGAGCAAGATTGCTACTATTAAGTTATTTGAAATTTGTAACAAGTTTTTGAAATACGTGAATGAATGAATTTATGTAGTTGCTTCATGTGATTGTATTGTTTTGTTTCCAGGGGTCGGGAGAATGGCACCATATTACTAGAGGGTATTTGGTGGTACCTAGGATATAATGCATAGGTGGTGAGCGTGTAACAAATAGGTAAGTGATGTGATAGCCTTTAGAACACCAAAAAACCATAACTTTGGAAACCGCTGTAAATAGCTAAATAGAATTTTGGAAGGGTCTTTTTTTTTTTTTTTTTTTTTTGCATTTAACTTTCTAAATTTAATAATATTTTCTTCTTTTTTTTTTTTAATCCTCACCCGAGGACATTTTTCCATTTTTTGTTCAGATAGAGTGGGAGGGGGAGAGGGGAAGAGAGAAAGAGAGAGAGAAACATCGATGTGTAAGGGACACATCGAGTGGCGGCCTCCCGCACGACCCAACTAGGGCCGGGGACAAACCGCAACCAAGGCACATGCCCTTAGCGGGAACCGAACCCGGGTCTCTCTGGACCACAGGCCGACGCTCTGACCGCTGAGCCAAACCGGCCAGGGCAAAATTTAATAATATTTTCATGTAATAAAATATTGCAATAATATTACAAAACAATTTTTATATTAAACCCAAATTTTAGTGATATTCGGTAGGAATTAGTGAAAATCAAGTTATTTTAAGAGTCCCATGCTCTACTGACTGAGCTAGCCGGGCAGCTAAGTTATTTTAATATAAACTGAAACTTGTACCATGATTTCTAGCACAAATTCACACTATTATTTGAGTTCATCATGGTTTTATCAAGGATGCAGTACTCAGAGTTCTTTTCCTTCTTCCTACTCCAAATTATATTATTAACTGTAAATTTTTATAGAATGCATAATGAATGTGCTAATCTCCAGGTGACTTTCAACAGACTCTAATTTTGCTAGGAAAACTGTGTTGCTAAAAAAAATCATTACCCATTCATGTCTTTTTAATGCCCTAATACATTTTAGAAACCAAGAGATAAAATGGAGCAAAGTTAAATTCAGTATTCAAAATTAAGAATTTTACATTAATACTATCACATAATTTTTATATTTAATATTTATAAAGTTTTATTTTTGTCATAGATTGACTTTCTTATATTAGGCATAAGAGGACAACTTTTTAATCACAATAATAAGTGACTAAGAAAAAAATTTTATGCCTAAGGGAAATTTTGAATTCTGCTTATATTTTACTAAATATAAACAGAAAAAAATAGTCCAAGTAAACTCCTGTAATAACTCACCTGTGTCCCATTAGAAAGTATCTTCCTTATCTCTCTAAATTTATATTGCAAGGAAAAGTGATATATTTCACATTTCAGCAGAATGACTGATTAAAGCTTTAAATAAAATTCTATAGCTCTTCTCATTAGAGCAGTTTTATGTGACAAATTATGCCTCAAAGTTATAATAAAACTCCTCTACTTGGAGATCCCAAAAGGATATAAAACACATTATGAGGTTCTACAATGATAATTAATTATAAAACTTAATCAGCACTCTTAATGCCACATGTTTTTAAGTTGTCCCTTTTTTTAATAACCAAGGACATACACTTTTTAAATAACCTCTTTATTTATAATGAATATGGGAATAAACCTATTTTGCCTTAACTGGATAGAAATCTATATTTCATTTAAAAAATATTTATAGAACCCTGGCCAATTTGGCTCAGCGTTTAGAGTGTCGGCCTGTGGACCGAAGGGTCATGGGTTTGATTCCCAGTCAAGGGCACCTACGTACCTGGGGTGCAGGTTCGATGCCCGTGCAGGTTCGATGCCCGGCCCCTGTTGGGGTCGTGTGGGAGGCAACCAATCGATGTGTCTCTCTCACATCGATGTTTCTCTCTCGCTCACTCTCTCCCTCCCTCCCTTCCACTCTATCTGAAAATCAATAGAAAAATGTCCTCGGGTGAGGATTAACAACAAATATATAAATATATATAGTTTTAAATATGCCTGGCACTGTTCTAGATGTTGGAGATATAGCAGTAAACAAAATAACCCATACGCAGTTTATATTATTGCAGAGGGAGATAGACAATAATTAAATTAATAAGTAATTGAGTAAGCTTTTCAACTAGTGACAAGGACTGAAAATAAAGCAGGGAAGGGAGATAGAAAGTGTGGGGGTATGGGGCAACACAGAAGGCAGTTTTATATTTTAAACGGGATGGTCAAGAAAGGTCTCACTAAAATGATACTATTGGTAGGGCTTGTAGAGGGTTGTAAAAACTATAACTTTTATGTTAAGTGAAATGGGAAGCTTTAGGAATTTGGAAAAGAGTAGTGGCATGATCTAACTGCCCTTTAAAAGGATCCCTAGCTGCTGTGTTGAGCATATATTGGAGGGCGGTAGGCTGGGCAGTAGGGAGAATGCAGAGCCTGACTTCAGATGCTGTGGTAGTAATCCACATAAAAGTTTAAGATGGTTTAAAAACAGTGAAAGGTTTTCTGGAATTGGGATATCTTTTGAAGGTGGATTCTTAAAGAATTAGTAATGGATTGAATGTGGATATGAAAAAAGAAAAATCAATAATTGCTCCAAATTATAAATTTATTGTAAAATAGCATTCCAAAAAAATTAAACTCAGCACTTTCTAAATAAAAGCATCTTTTAAAATAACAACAACAATAATAGCTGTATTAGTCAAAAGGGTCTAGGTTATGCTGCTATAAAAAAAAAGGGAAAAAAAATCTCAGATAAAAGTTTATTTCTTCTTTTATGCAAAATTCACTGCAAGTTGAGGAGTTATTCTAGGGCAGCTTCCCCATAGCCTTTCCAGTGATCCAGATTGCTTTGATGTGTTGGCTCTTTCATCTCAACTTGAGGCCTCCTCCATGACCAGTAGAGAAAGATGAAGACTTGTGAATGGGCTTTTCACTACCTTTGCCTAAGAGTGATATTCATCACCTCTGCTCACATTCATTCATCAAATCTAGTGGCACAGCTCTACTCAACTGCAAGAGACAAGGAGTAGTCTTCCATGTGTCAGAAAGGGGAGAAGAATGTGTGTTAATAAAGACCAGCTTTGTCTGCTGCATTAGCTAACATTATATAGCATTTTCTACATGGCAGGCTGTATGTGCTATGGCCCACAGATAAAGACTTCCAGTGATATGTTGTCAATGGTTCGTACTTTTGGCACATCCAGTCCGGGCTTTTTGTCCTGGACCCAACAGATGTGATTTCTAATGCATGGGAATTCACCATGAGCTGGATTTCCAAATGCTCTGGGGAAATTCAACCACACCTAGATATGTACATGCAATAAGGGAACAAGGATTATGTATATCAGTTCCACCTTTTTTGTGAATCACAGCATACCCTGGGGATAAAATTATGGTACCAACTAAAGATATGCCCACATATACAAGCCACAACTCTCAGCAGAGTCCATGTTTAGGCATAAACATTCATGCACTCTATTCTTCCAATGTTTGGATATCAAACTTCACGTCCCAGGAAGTTGATGCTATGTCTGAAAGATTAATCACCAAGGTGTCTAAGAGATAGCTGTACCCTGGGGCATCTTCCAACTTCATGAACGTTATTCCCTGCCAACAAGCAGTTAACTTTCATACCTTCTAGGATTGAAAGAAATCCAGGGTACACAACATGGAACCATATGGTGCCATGAGGATTCCTGTACCAAGGACTGAATTTAGACCCAGTGTCTGTGTTATGTTGCCTCTCATTTCCCTCAGATCACTCATTTGGGCCAAAACATAAATGTTCATCCAAAATACAAACCCAGAAGTCTAAGGGACTGTTAAAACCACTTCTGACCCCCTAACATCTTTGAAGGGCAACCCTCTATGTTAATTGTCCCAGAGCCATGCTGCAATAACTAAGTTAATTGCAGTAACAGTTTAATTCTGATCAACAATTTACCTTTTATTCAAGGCCATGCTTAGCCCAAGACATTACAATTCTTTGGTCTTCCATAGTACACCAAAACATACTGAGCTCAAGTTTAGGTTTTGAAAATAATGACTCATTGTAAAGATGTAGAGATTTTTATTATCTTAGGAGTGAGTGTGAGAATTCCTTTTATTGAGAGACAGCTATTTCGTATTGGGAAACACTTTTCTTAAAGTTGAGGGCAGAAACCGGGGCCCTGAAAGTCTAGATTTTAGTTGGCATGAAAACTTAAGAAGAAGGGAAAAATAACTATTCATAACAGAAGCAGAGAAATTGAGCTTCTGGGAAATATTTGAGAAGGGGAGAAAAGTAAGCCCAGTTGATGGATATGTAAGAAAAGGGCCAGAGAGAGAAAATCCCCATGGCATGATAGCTGAGGAAGAAGTTAGGAAGTCAATGATGTCTTACAAGAATATGCACTGTCAACTGGCCCAGCTTTACATCCTTGTGGGCTCTCAGTCGGCCTTGACCTCAAGCAGGGGACACTGCAGGATCCCATCCTGACTGGCGTTTGCCTTGGCCCCGAGGTCTCCTTGCAGGGGCCTGTGTAGAGCCCGAGTCACCTGATAGCTCTGTTTCTCAAGCTGATATTTTATAGATTCCTTGCATGTATGTAAAATTCAAACAAAACATAAAGGAATTTCAATGCAATGATCACTTGGGTTGAGTTACAGGGCAAGGATTACAAGTTACTTGTGTTCCTCTTATTTACCTCCCAATTTTATAGTTAAATACAATTAATATACCTGATTGTATTACATTAAAAAATATGAATGGTTGCATGCAAACATTCCTTCTTGTCCCCTATAATATGTCAAATAAAGCCTATATTTCTCACTAAAACATTAGGTCAAGCCAACTTTTATGTGAAAAGTCTGAGTTCTATATTGTGAAGGAGACAAAGTAAGACAAAGTGAACATAAGGGGATGTGGCAGGCAACAGAAGAAGGGATTGCCTTCTTATATCTTCATTACATCTTAAGACCTCCATATCCTGGTTCTCACCTCTGTCCAACAGATGGATTGTTTTAGGAGAAATCTTCTAACCTTATTACCAGCCAGTAGTTTTGAAGGAGAAATACAAAGCATGTTTAAGAGAGGAGTCAACACAAGTGGATGAAAAAGCTGTGGTGCACATACAATGGAACATTACTCGACCATAAAAAAGAATGAAATCTTACCATTTGGGACAGCATTGATTGGCCTAGAGGGTATACTGCTAAGTGAAATAAGCTAGACAGAGAAAGACAAATACCATATGATATTGCTTATATGTGAAATCTACAGAATAAAATAAGTGAACAAACAAAATAGAAACAGACTTACTGATACAGAGAACAAACTGATGGAGGCCAGAGGAGAGGGGTGTGGGGGGGTGGGGTAAAGAATGGTGATGGGATTAATAAGTACCATTGGTAGTTACAAAATAGGCAAGGGGATATAAGGTAAAGCATAGGAAACATAGTTAACAATACTGTAATAACTATGTATGATGCCAGGGCACTTGAATTACCTGAGGGAACACTTTGTAAACTATATGAACATCTGTTTGCTGTGGAGAAAAAAAAGAACACTTGTCAATGATTTGCTTGAGATTATTCTACCTTATATGCATAAAAAATAGAAACAATAGTAAAACCATAGGGCAACCCATAGTTTGACACAAACAGTTTAATGTGATCACATTTTTAGAAGTTATCAATGCAACTGTTAGGGTATCATATAAGCAAAGACTTGATACCAAAGAAAGGCAGATTGTTACAATAATATTTGATATCTCCCTGGGGCTAAAATGAAGCAATACATAAATATTAGGTTTATTTGTTCTCTAAAACATCACCTGCTAGAGGATGTTTACCAAAGAAGTTGTACTTCCTTGAGTCCTGAAATTGTAGAACAAATGAATACCCAGGATAATAGAATAAGATTGTTTTGGGAATGTAGTCTTAAAGTATGGAGTCTTCAGAGATTTCTTTATAAAATTTTTTAATTTCTAAAATAAATATTAAAATGTTTCTCAGAGGAGGGGTAGGGAGAGCGGAGTCAACAGTAGAGATCAAAAGAGATTCACTAGAGCAGTGTGTGTGTGTGTGTGTGTGTGTGTGTGTGTGTTTGTGTGTGTGTGTGTGTGTGTGTGTGTGTGTGTGTGAAATTTTCTTACTTGACTGAGGCTATACATCAATATTGTCTACAATTGCTGTCCATCTCAAAAAGTTGGCAGACACTGTCTAAATGCTCACAAGCCCATATCTCTTCTTGAGCACACAGATAGACAATATTTCCCAGCCTCTGTTGCAATGAAATGTGTGGTAAGACTGAGTTCTAGCCAATGGGATACAGGCATAAATGACATGAGCCACTTTCAACCTGACCCATGAAACTTCCCATGTAAGGTTTTCAGACTGCTCTTTGACTGGAGGGGTCTTGGAGGACCTAAAATAGAGCAGAGTCTGGGTCCTTGAAAAAACGTTTGGAAGGCCTCGAATCCAGGGCCACCTATATGAGACTGTTGAAAATCAGGAATAAACTCAATATGCTAAGCCACTGAAATTTGATGTTTATCTGTTAGAGTAGCTAGCATTACAACTAAACGAATACAAAGAATCACCATTTTCACCACAAAGAAAGATGTACATCCTTTCTCTGACAGAATCACAGAATTCTGGAGTTAAATGAGATAAGAAATTCTCTAGTCAAACCTAGGTTCTGCACTTATTGAACTGCAAGTTTCTTAATAATTCTTCATGAACTCTCTTCTAAGTGGGATTTATGAACTTGCTTCATTTCCCACATCTTTCCCCCATTCCTGCTTTGCCTGGGTTTGGGTTTACCTTCCTCAAGTACAACTGTTCAGGAACAGTGCTTGTTCACTGGTGTTAGGTTACTCCCAAGTGGCAACAGAAGCTCATAAGCAAATTTGATGAGATTATAAAAACATATGTTTAAGGTGCTAATATTGTTCTGAATGAAGTTATACTCCAAACTTTTGTGTAAACTCTCCTTCCAGATGAGCAAAATCTAGGAATTTAATTTTGAAAATATTTGTTCCTATTAAATAGTTCTTGTGACGTTCCATGATTTTTTTCACCTCAGGAGTTTTCTCTCTTTCTCCTGAACGCATGTTCCCCATTATGGTTACTCTGTTACTTCCAAGCAAATCCCCCATATCTGCCACTGATGAAAACTCTAGAATCAATTTCGATCTTTGGTAAGCTATGATTCTTTCAGAATCATACTGACTTTCAATACTGGCTTTTTATACATCCACAATTGTAAATATGTAATCTTTAAAAAATTTATTTTTCTTTATTGATTTTTAGAGAGAGAGGAAGAAAGAGGGAGAGAGATAGAAACATCGATGAGAGAGAACATGAATTGGCTGCCTCTTGCATGCCCCCCACTGGGGATTTGGCTCACAACCTGGGCATGTGCCCTGACCGGGAATTGAACCGGCGATGTCTCAGTGCATGGGTCAATGCTCAACCACTGAGCCACACCGGCCAGGCTGTAATTTATTTTTTATATTACAAACATTTAGTCTCAGTTCAGTGCTTATTAACATTAGCAGCAGCATTATGTGATCTGCTTAATGAAATAGAGTTTTAGGATAAGTCTTTCCAGATCAGCTTAGGACATTCTGCTAAAATGTTCTATTCTTTTCTTTTTCTCCAAGTAGTTCATATTTAACTTTAAAGGACTCCTTGGTTCATTTCTACTGCACAAAAATGTCCTTATATTACATTGCTACAGTAAAAGTTTATATGCATGATAGCAGTTAATATGCACAAACTATATCTTAAGTAAATTGCATATTAGATGTTTTATTCAAATGTCAGAGTAAGACTTTGTCATTTAAATAGCTCATAACAATAGCACCAAATTTCAAGTTGTGTGTATTTTCAAGATTTATGCCCCACTACGGAGTCAGTAATCCGTTAAAAATGCATGGAGCATCAAAATGGTTCTCTAACCACTGAAACATTTGTAGCCTTCCTGCTTTGTAGTAACAATTGCCATTTGATGTTTTCCAACATATCTTTTTTTTTTCTTCCAAAATTGAGCTCTTTATTCTGAAAAAATAGTGACTGAATCCCATCATTAAAAAAAATTACAATCAGGATGCTTTATAAAACTTAAATTTAATGTTATTATCTAGAAATTCATTTGATGAATTTATTTTTGTATTGTGATGTTTTTGGTTTTGGTTTTGGTTGTTTGTTCGAATGTTTGAAACTCTTGTCAACTAACCCAACTGGAAGGACATACCATGAGATTGATTAAATGTTGGTAGGTTTTTCCTAACAAATACTATGTATTAGAAAACAAATACTATTCCTAGGTGGCTTCAAAATAGCTTCTCATTGTATTATTATTTTTTTTTTATGGACAATATCTATTAGGAAACAATCTCCAATGCTTTTTCCTTCTTCTTTATAAAAAAAAAATTTTTTTCCTTTATTGATTTTTAGAGAGGAAGGAAGGGAGAGGGAGAGAGAGAGAAACATCGATGAGAGAGAACATCGATTGGCCACCTCCTCCATGGCCCCCACCGGGGATTAGGCCCACAACCTTGGCATGTGCCCTGACTGGGAATTGAACTGGCGACCTCATGGTGCATGGATTGATGCTCAACCACTGAGCCACACCGGCTGGGTGCTTCTTAATATTTCACATATTATTTTTCTTCTCATCTTTCTAGCCTGTATCCCATTGGCTAGAACTCAGTCTTATCACACATTGTCTTTCCACAACTTAGTAGGCTTTAGATCAGCAGGACTACACAGGATCCTAATTATTCTCTCCCTCCCCACCTCTCAAAAACTCCAGTCTCTTCTGTACATAATGGCCTTACTATTTTTTTCTAAAATTCTTCCATTAGATCATTTTATTCTGTAATAACTTGCTATTATTGGCCAAATTAATAATTTCTTTGTCAATAATATCTTAATCATTTATTTACATCTTACTTATTCATTTACATCTTAACTTTTATTCCTGGTACCAAGTACACCTATACTAAATAAAAATTTTTTTTAAATTAATGGCTTCAAAATTGTTCCAAGTAGGTGCTGAAAGAGTACAAAGCACAAAGGAAGTAATACTGCTAGGAAAAAGGAAAGCAAAAAAAATACTATTTAGCCCTGGCAAGTTTGGCTCAGTGGCTAGAGTGTCGGCCCGCGGACCAGAGAGTCCCAGGTTCGGTTCCTGTAAGGGCATGTACCTCGGTTGCAGTTTGTCCCCGGCCCCGGTTGGGGTCGTGTGGATGGCAGCCAGTCGATGTGTCTCTCTCACATCGATGTTTCTCTGCCTCTCTTCCCCTCTCTCTCCCTCCCGCTCTATCTGAAGATAAATGCAAAAATGTCCTTGGGTGAGAATAAAAAAAAAAATACTATCTAGCCCTGACCAGTGTGGCTTAGTGGTTAGAGCATCAGCCAGTGCACTAAAGGGTTGCAGATTTGATTCCTGGTCAAGGGCACGTACCTGGGTTGCAGGTTCGATCCCTGGCCCTGGTCGGGGCACATGCAGGAGGCAACCAATCAATGTGTCTCTCTCACATGGATGTTTCTCTCCCTCTCTCTCTCCCTGCATCTCTCTGTTTCCCTCCCTCCCTCCCTCCCTTCCACTCTCTCTAAAAATCCATGGAAAAATATCTTCAGGTGAGGATTAACAAAACAATAAGAAAAATAATATCTAATGAGCTCTTATCATATCACCTTATATATTCCTCTAAACAGCCTGTGAGATAGAATTATTCTCATGTCATAGATAAGAAACTAAAGCTAAAAAGTTAAGCGATGCAAAGTGCATACAGCTTAAAAGTGGCAAGCCTAGAGTCAACGACAGGGCTGACCATGAAACCTTTTTGCCTCTTTTCTTGGCCTTAGGTGGTGCCATCTATGTTTTGAATCACGAGTATCGGTTTCTCTGCTGAGAGAGAAGGGGAAATGCTATGATTTGAGAAAACAGTATGAACAAATAGGTCTTCATATATATGGGGCATTCAGTTGTCAGCTATTTGAGTTGTCAACCATTTTTGGAGCATAGGTCCACTACCACTTCCTTTGGTGGGTCAGGTAGACAGACTGGGGAACCTGCCAGTTATCTGGAGCAGGACTTGGGGAGTAGAGGGCAGAATCCACTAAGCAGTCAGCCATGATAGCATGTGTGTTACCAGAGGTGTTCTGGAGCAAGACGGAGTTATCCGTTCTCGTGTCCTCAAAGGTAACCACTATTCTAATGTCTAATATTTAGTTTCTGAAGTTTATATGAATAGAATCATGCAGTTATTTTATTTGATGTCTGGTTTCTTTCAGTCAACATTATATTTGAGAGATTTATTCAGATTGTATATGTAACTATAGGATATGTTCAGTTTCACTGCTGAATGGTATTCTACTTTATGAATACACCAAACATTACTTATCAGCATTCTATTATTATTTTACTGTGATAAGAACACTTAACATGAGATCTATCCTCCTAACATATTTTAAGTGTACAATATATGGGGTTAGCAAAAGTAGGTTTACAGTTGTCAGTTCACAAAACAAATTATTCTCATATCATTTATTAATTATTGTATTAATTTATTTTATTACAACTGTAAATCTACTTTTGCCCACCCCTTGGTTATTGCTGACTATAGATACAATGTGGTACAACAGATCTCTTGAACTTATCTTATTTAATTGAAACTTTATCCTGTTGATTAATCACTCCCCATTTCCCCCTCCAACCAGCCTCTGGTAACCACCACTCCAGCCTTTGACTTTATGAATTTGACAATTTTATATACTTGATACACATGGAATCATGCAGTATTTGTCTTTCTGTATCAGGTTTATTTCACTTAGCATAATGTCCTCAAGGTCTATCCATGTTGTTGCATATTGCAGAATTTCCTTCTTTTTAAGGCTGAATAGTATTCCATTGTATGTATGTATGAACGTATGTGTGTATCTATATCACATTTTTTAAAATTTAGCCTTTCTAATTCCATCTGGGCTGCTTCCAGTTTTTAGTCATAACAAATAACGCTGTTGTGAATCTTCAGTATGTTTTTGACGTGTATGCATATTTCTGTTGGGTATACACCTAAGACTAAAATTGCTGTTCACTGAATGTGTATATGTTCAATTTTAGAGTTAATGTCATTTTCCCAAAGTTGTTGTACCAATTGTACTCCTATTAAATATGAGAGTTGTAGATCAACATCAGCACTTAGTATCCAAAACCACATCAACTTTTAGTACTGATATTTTAAATTTAACTGTTTAAATTTTGATCACTGGGTAATGTTAACTCATTGTTTTAGTTTTCATTTCCTTGTTGACTAATGATGAGTACCTTGTCATTTATTTATTGATAAAATGAATATCATATTTTAAAATGTACCTATTCAAGTTTCTTGTCCATTTTTCTATTGTTACCTTTCTTCATAGAGTTTTTTTATGAGCACTGCAAATGTCTTTCCCTCTCTCATTTGCCTTTTCACTCTCTTAATGGTATCTTTATTAAACATTTTTTTTTCTTTATTGGTTTTTTAGAGAGAGAGGAAGGGAGAGAGAGAGAGAAACATCAATGAGAGAGAACATTGATTGGCTACCTCCTGCATGCCCCTCACTGGGCATGTGCTCAGACCGGGAATTGAACCGGTGACCTCTTGGTGCATGGGTCGACGCTTGACCACTGAGCCACACCAGCCAGGCTCTTAATGGTACCTTTTAATAAACAGAAGTTCTTAATTTTAATATTATCCACTTTGTCAATATTTGCCAGTCTTTTCCTTTATGGTTAGTTCTTCTTATAATACTGATTAAGATACCTCTGCCCATAGAAGTAGGATGATAAATAAGAGGTGTCTCTAGGAATCAGGAATAAGTTAAATACAGGATCAAAGCAGGCACAGAAAGGCAACAAGCAAGGAGGGTCAAGTCATGCACCTTTATGTTCATGATGTGTGAGCATCTTGGGATGACTTAAAGCACAGGATTTAGGTGGACAGTATATCTAGCTGAGATTTCTCTGTCAACATGGCTCAGTCTACGTTTCTTTGGGTGACCTAAGGAAAAGCTGCCATGCACTTAAGGGCAACCTCGATATGGAGGCTGGGTTTCAGCATACCAGGTTGCCAGGGCACTGCTTTCTCTATGCACTGTACTCCAATTCCCCACCTAAAAATGCTTAGGCCCTAGATGTAGAGCAGGGTATATGTCAGCCAGGCTTGGCATGAAGAGATAAAAGAGCATAAGTGAGCAATGGTAAATACAGGGAAAAATGTTAAAGGGATGTTTAAGTCAACGAATTATCTTAAAGAACCTTCTGAATTGTCCTTAGATGGGTACAAGTGTAAAGGCCTATAAGATAGGGAAAGACTCCCCGTGTTTCCCATATAATCTTTCTGCCTTGATGTTTGCTGTAGGCTTCTATATACTTTTCATTGCTCCTGCATATTGGAGAGTGTATTACTCAGTTTTAGAAGTCAATTTGGCTTATGAAAAATACAGGGAGGGGAAAGACATTTGCTTGTTTAACTGAAAAAAAATCAAGAAGTTCATGATTTCAGGCATGACTAGATCTAGGGACTCAAAGGAAAATAATTAGGTCTTAGTCTCTCTCTCTCTCTCTCTCTCTCTCTCTCTCTCTCTCTCTCTCTCTCTATGTATTTATTATCAAAAGCATATATTGAGGCAGTGTAACATAGTAGTAATGAACACAAGTTCTCAATCCAGACTGCCTAGGTTTAAATCTCAGCTTCAACATTAGCTATGGATCTTTGGGTGGAACTTTTAGTCTCATTTACCTCATCTCTAGACTGGGGATGCTAAATATCAACCCTGCTCCTAAGGTGTTATTATAGGATGAAATGATTTTGTTGTTAGTTATCATATAGCAATTGCTCAACTAATATTGTCCAGCCATGTATTGATTCTATTTTCCTCTGCATTAATTTCAGTCTCAGATAGGCTCTCCTCAGACAGGCTCTCCACAGACAGTAGGAAAACTGTCACATTTTGCTGGAGATTTTTATTATTAGGTTTAAATCTTTTGTCAAGGAGAGCTTTTCTTCCCCCCAACTATTCTAACATATAGCTCAGAAATTAACTTCCTGTATTCTATTGTGTAGTTTTCCATGACCCAAGCTCTGGCTAGGCTACTGTGATTTTCTGATTGAATCACATAATCACTCCTGGATTAAAGCTGGTGGGATCAGTCTCAACCTAACAATGGAAGAGAGACAATGCCTTTAAACAAAGCTGATGCCTGATCTGAAGGAGAATGTGCTGGCTAAGTGAAAACACCAAAGGTCCAAGAGCAGAGGGGATCCTGTAGGTTTTCTTGAGCAGTTCATCCATGTGTCAAACAGAGGCTTGTTCTTACGGGAGCAGGAAACAGGGAATAGGGATGGAAACTGTGAGGGCAATGAATGTTGTGATTAGCTGAATGGGTGGAGCAATACACTCTTTGAAAATTAAACTGTAGTGGATTATGCCTTGGGCCTGTACAGTATGTAGCAGTGGAAATAATCTTCTAGAATTTGAATGGTGTAGTAACTGGTCTAAAATGGTGGTTGGTGGACAAGTGGATGTGGAGATGGAGAACTGTGAGCAGTGACTGCTGGAAGCATGAAGAGAAGGGGCTCTAATGGTAGGTTATCAGTGTTAGTTGGTTTTTCTTAATACATCATATGACAATGACTAGGGTAACTGGAGGTTCAGTAAAGAGAATAAAGTCTGCCATATTGGTGAGTGCATTTACCAAGATTGCGATGTGATCTTCGAAGAGATGCAAGTATTAATGAAATCCAGGGTGATGATTTTCCAGAGGGGCTAGGGATTTGGGGTAAATGAAGAGAGTCTTCCAGGATTTCCTAATCCCAAGAAGTAGATAACTGGGTGGTGCTATCGCATAGGGCATTGTATTGGAAGAGGGGACACATGAAATTTCTAAGAGCAACATGAGTATAAGGGTACAATTAAGCTCATGTTTGTATTTCCTCATCAGAGTCAGGGGGCAAGGTGTTTTTGTTGAGTTTAGGACTTGACTGGGGCTGTGTATGGCTCACCACCAGACACTAAAAGGCATAATCTCCATGTGCTGTTTCTGCCTAATTATCTCAGTTATTGCCAACTGTGGCCAAACAGTAGACTCACAGTCTGGGCCAGCTTCCCAGGCAGTGCTCTCTTGAGGTCCTCCTGATCTAAGCCGTAAGTGTGGGTCAGTTGCTGCTACAAGAACCTAAATTCTGCTTTCACACTCTCCAAGACAGATGTGCAAATTGTTCTGTTAGGGGAGGTTGAACACTTCAAACATAGTCATGGCCAGAAACTCACATATGATTCCACAATGGGCAACGGCAGGTTGTCTAAATAAAGACAACCTCTCTATGTCTATGCTTACTTAGCAAGAGACTTTAAAATGTCACTTTTTAGATTTTTTTTCTTCACTTTTTAGATTCTATATTCATTCATTCAAAAAATATTTATTGAGGATGAATGTGCCAGGAATCTTTTTAAGGTGCTGAGAATGTTTCTTGAATATAGCAGATAGAAATGGTTGCCCTCATCCAGCTTACATCCTAGTAAGGTAAGACAGACATTAAACAAAATAAGTAAAATCTACAGTATGGAAGGAAATGCCATGTCTGAAATTTGCTTTAAAATATACCAGAAGTGAAATTAGTGGCAGTATAGGTTAAGTAAAATTGGCAAAATATTGATAATTATTGAAACTTAATGATGGAACATAGGAGTTTGTTATACCATTCATACACACACAGACACAATTGTTCATTTTATAATAAATGCTATGTAGAAAAGTAAAGCAGAATAGAGGAATAAGGATTAGTTGGGGTACAATTATAAACAGAGTAGTCAGGAGAGGCCTGTTGAAATCTGACATCTGAGCAAAGATCATAGGGACTGGGTCACGTATTTCCTCACTTCACTCAGATGTATAATAACAATGAGGTATTTTCATTATGTATAACCTATCTAATCTTTCTTGTGAGCCCCTATCCTTTTGGGACGCAAAAAAGAAAAGAATATAAATTTAATCCAACCTAGGAAAACCTCAGCCTAATCTACTTGTTGCTCAAAGGTATAGGATGGGATGCACTCATGAGTCATTGTGGAGACACATCTATAGAGAACACCACCTTATCAGTCAATTGTAACAGGCCTAAGGCCCCCATGTATTTTCCTAGGCATAGCATTTTTATGTTCTCATCATTCTTGCACAACTTCCCTCTCCCTCACTCCTATACATGTTCCCTAGTTTTTCCTCAAAGTGACACTAACTAGACTCCAGGTTGCTCTACCACTGTTTAACAATTACTTCATTTCCTTATCTTTAAAATATCATTCTCATGCCTGGCCCGTGTGGCTCAGTGGATTGAGCATCATCCTATGGACTGAGAGGTACCGGTTTGATTCCCGGCTGGGGCACATGCCCGGGTTGCAGGCTCGATCCCCAGTAGGGGGCGTGCAGGAGGCAGCTGATCGATGTCTCTGTCTCACATTGATGTTTCTATCTCTCCCTTCTTCTCCCTGAAAAATCAATAAAAACATATATTTTTAAAAAATATCATTATCATGAGGAGGAATTCTATTGCCCCGGCCATCAGGAGTGCAGCCTTTACAGTGTATCATCAGGTAGAGCCTGTCCTTATTTTGGTTAAACTTCAGTTGTGGTTTTAGTTTATCCTACGCTTATTATCATAAGAATGTAAACATTCTGCACTTGCCTCATCTTTATCTATTTTTCACAATGTCTTGGTGACCTGAATTCAGTGACTTGATATATTCTGCTTTTTGTAACCTACATTAATACAATTTCATTCTCCAAAAAAGATACTTCCCCTTTGATCAGTTCTATTCAACACCAAGAATTTTAACACTCTGATCCTTCAGATTGTTCTCCCTAAGTACTGCCCTCAACCCCCACCCATTCCCTCCAGAAGCTGACTTAACCTCTCTTCTCTTTCTGTTTCATTGAATCCTCCTTTTGAAAAACCCTAGGCTAGTTTTTCTCAACTCTGATCACAGTTCAGAGTTGTGAATAGTGTATTAAAAATAAATGAAATTGTAGTGGACAGAGTATATAAAAATTCATTGCAAGTAATAAGAGCAAGGATTTTTTATGTGAAACTTTTGTTTCAGCTATAACCTATATACTGAACATTATACACACATGTGAACTGGGTCATAACACAATATTTCCTATTGTGGTTACTTGTGCTTTGAAAGCCTAGCTCTCTGGCCTAGCTTTTCATATGTTAAACGCAAGTAAAGGAGTTTGAGAAAACCTTTTCACTCTCTAGGTTTTGCAAGACAATTATCTTCTAAGAGAGGTCAGGAAAGTCAGCTTTTGAGTCTAAAGCTCATCAATGTCCTTTTCTGGTGTAGCTTCTTTTGTATAATAAGCCTCAAACCCAGGGGGAGGAAGACTGTGATGAAGCACTAAGTTGTATCACTAAACTATTGTAAAAGATCACCCTGTTAAAAATGCCAATTATAAGTCTTGGGCTTCCATATGGATTTGCAGTTGCTTAAACAGGAAAGGTAGTTTTTCTTATTGACCCCAAGACGTGTTTGAGGAGATGATGCAGTGATGACTTGGACAGCTCTGAGAGGACACGCTGGTACATGCAGAACAAGCAGTTTCTTTTCAACAAACTAGTTCAGCCAGGTGTTTATGTATAAGTATTGTGGTAAGCTTCCCCCTTGCCCCATCTCTGGACTCAACAGATGCACTTATTCCACTAGAGTCCAAGAATTTTTGTTGACTGCTATATCACTAGTAGCCAGAACAGCATCTAGCACATAATGTATATTTTAAAAATATTTGTTGAGTCCGGCTGGTGTGGCTCAGTGGTTGAGTATTGACCCATGCACCAAGAGGTCACCGATTCGATTCCTAGTCAGGGCACATGCCCAGGTTGTGGGCCCGATCCCCAGTGGGGGGCATGCAGGAGGCGGCCAGTCAATGTTCTCTCTCATCAATATTTCTATCTCTCTCTCCCTCTCCCCTTCTTTCTCTCTAAAATCAATAAAGGGAAAAAAATATTTGTTGAAAAAAATGCTGATTTAAAGTGTATTTTTGAGCCCTGGCCAGGTAGCTCAGTTAGGCAGAGTGTCATCCTGATACACCAATGTTGTGGGTTTGATCCCTGGTCAGGGCACATACAAGAATCAACCAATGAATGCATAAATAAGTGGAACAACAAATCGTACTCAGTCTCTCTCTCTCTCTCTCCCCCCACCTTCCTCTCTCTAAAATCACATTTTTAAAGTGTATTTTTGCACATAACTTTAAGAAAAGTATGCCCCTAGAATCAACAGTTAGCAGCAAGATGTCTATCATCCCCACATAGGGATTAGGCATTAAACTGCCTGGGCTGTAGTCTATTGGACGTGAGAATGAGGGTGGTGACTACATTACCTGAAGAAGACCAGAAGAGAGAAAGCCAAGTCAGAATCCCAAGATCCAAGATTTAAGAGCCAGAACTTAGACATAAATGCTAAGTTTAGGTAGTAGAAGAGATGGAATGGAGACTTAGGAAATGTATAAGTGGGCCCAGAACTGATTCTGCAAATACCATTGGGTAGTTTCTTCTACAAGTATACAGGTAAGTGGTATCTGGTGAGTTAGATTAACAGGAACAGGGTTGAAAGAGAAATTGAGAGGACAGTTAAAGAAATAAAATTAGATACATAGGTAAGTTACAAATCTAAAAAAAAGTGAGGGCCTGAATAAAGTAGAGAAAAAAAAATGATTTTAGATATATTTCTGATAAGAATTTTTTTTAAGACTTGATGACTAATTGTTAGTATGGTATGGAGGAAGAACAATGATTAAGGTAACTTACTTTGGGGAACTGGGAAGATAGTGATTGTATTAAAAAGAGATGGAGACTCTATGGGGGAATAGTTTTGTTCCCCACTGTTCCCCCATAGATGCCTTACCTTTATAAGTCAGCTTGAACACAATGAATTTGAAGTGTCTATAGAAAACTCAAGTTGAGAAGTCAAAAAGGCCTTTGGAAATACTCATCAAGATCTCAGAGAGGAGGTTAGAGCAGTTAAAGATTTAGTAATCCATTTGTGTGTAAATGTTAATTAATTTCAAAGGACTAATTTGAATGCAAAGGCATCACACAGAGAAAAGAAAGTGAAGGATGGAAAGATGAGGTACTCTAAAATTCAAGGGTAAATGGAAGAAGATAATCCAGTAAAAGGAATATAGATAAAAAAGAACCAGTGGTATTTAAGAAAATGAATTTGATATCCAGGCCTTGTTTTCTTGTCCTTTCCCCAGTCTTTATGCCACATGTGATAGCCAAAATTAATCAGCTCTTTCTAATTTCTTTCTCTTCCCTTATTTTCACATACACACATATATTTACTGTTGCAGGTTGGAATCCTGGGAAACAGACTCTGAGATTCTGAGAACTACATCTAGGAGGCATGATTGGGATGGTAGTTACTCTTGGGAACATGATCTGTGAGAGGTAAGAGAAGTAGGGTTAGACAGAGGGAGATGAAGTTGTAACAGAGGATTTCGTTGACCTATTAGAGCTCTGAAGCTTTCTGGAGAAGTTCTGAATTACAACAAGGGGCAACCTTTGTATCCCTACATTGACAGAGGGGGCACAAACTTGATGCAGCAGCTTCTTTAGGTCAAAATCAATTTTCAGAAAAGAATGTAGCTATGAGCTGTTGGCAGCCAGCACTGTAGGCAGATGTAGCATGAGTGTGTCAGTCCTTAAGGGGTTGAATCTAGGTGTCATAGCACAGCTTCCACTACAGATTCGTGTGTGTGTGTGTGTGTGTGTGTGTGTGTGTTAGTGGTTCTTGGGTTTGTCAGTAATTGTGTTATAAAAAAGTGATTAGTGATGACAGAAGTATTCTGGTGATATAACAAATATGTTGGCAAACTGACTGACTGTACTTGTTGCTATTGCTGAATCTACTAATAAGAACAATTTTCCAACTCATATCCCAGAGGCAGAGATGGCATAGGCCTGGATGGGAAAAACCAAGGTTGAGGGAATTCATCTCTGCCCTGAGAGGAAACAGTCAATAAAAATATCTCTCTTATGCTTTTGGTCTTTAGAGTTTCCTCATATTGCAAGTGTTATCATGGGTACTATGTTATGTTATTTAGGACTATCTAAATGATAATACAATTTTTGCCAGAAATTTTCAAAGCCTATCAAAGTTCTTGCTAAGGATCATTTTAATAGACATAAAAATGTGATAATGTGCTGTAATGATTTTTATAGATCAAACTTAATATCATGTAGTACAAAACAAACCTAAAATTTTTATGTTTTTAAAATATGTTTCTGGGTCATCCTCTGTAAAGAATTCAGATAATGAAAGTTAAACATTTTTGTAATAAGTAATTATTATTAAGTAATCCCTTACCTTATTCAAGCCTAAATTTCTTCAGATCTCTTCTGAATCCACTACGAAGTTCATAACCAGTTTCCATTTCATGGACACATGAAATAAATGGTTCTTTGGAGGGAAGGGTATAGTAAGGACAAAATTAAACAAACTCTGCCATCAAGAGGCTAGGTAATCTTGGATACATCACACAAGCTCCTTAGGCTTTTATTTTCTTACCTATAAAATGAGGAGGTTAGACAATTACTAAGGACCCTTCATGCTCTAATGGCTACATCAGAGGTATAATTGATTCATCGACAATGATTTTAAGTAGCATGTAGCACATGTCACCGAAGGAAGTGCTTTTAAAGCAGAATTGTATGATTTTACCTCTGAAATATATGCAAGGTATAGAATTCTTGGAAGTAGTCTATGACTGCCCTCTCCTGTTAATTATATGGTGAAGAAATAAACCCAATATAAAGGGTTTCTATTTTAAACTAACATAGTAAGATTCCTACCACTCCTCCCAATATTCATTTACTCAGAAAGGAGGAAATATATTAAAATACTACATTCATGTGAGTTTGATCAAACATTGTAAATTTTTACAGTTAATAAGAAAGCTCAATGGCTATCATTGCATTAAGAAATTTACCCAAGGAAATAATGTGCAACATATTAGGCATCATGAATTCATGTCATTAAATTTAAGTGTAATACTTACAAAATATAAAAACATTTTCAAATGCCTCGAAGGAGCAGAGGTATCTAGTCACTATTTTACCTTTGAAAAAGCAGTAAGAAATTTCTGTTATATATATATGCTTGCCAAAATTCTAACCGTTCAAGGATGTATCCCAAATATCTTTGTCTCCTGACAAATAATGGTGTTATTAGGTATTTGATTTGAATTTCCATTACTTTTATATTTTGGTTGTTGTTTTATTCTGAGCATCATAGATCAGAATTTCAAATTGCAACATGAATTCCCTTACTTCTTATGTTCAAAATAACTATTTCATTTATTGAACTTTTTAAAATTGAGATATAACTCACATACCAAAAATTTCACCTTTTAAAAGTGCACAATTCAGTGTTTTTTAGCATGGTCACAAGGGACAACTATTTATTGAGTGCCTTCTATGTGCCAGGTTTCTGTTCCATTTGATATTCATGTACCAGAAGTCAGAGTATTCCAGTTACAACAGACCACTCCTTACCTATGCCAGATCAACCAGGCAATGTTGGAATAATTCTTGACCAGAGATGAATTTAGCCAATGTGGGAAATGGCATGTGCTTCTGGAGTTAAAGATGATGCGGAGTGCAGGGTCAAGAATTGTTTCCTATTGGGCATAGCCTGGCTTGCTCGTGAACTTAGATTAAATTTCTGGTATTGGTTGGACAAATGTGGAATGGTTTGTCACCAGGGAGAACTGGAGATCATAGAATTTTAGAGCTGGGAGGTACCTTAGAGGTCATCTATATCTTGTATCTCCACTGTACAGATCAGGAAACCAAAGTCCAGAGAGAGTTAATGACCAGCTCAAGATCACAAACTTGGAGCAAAGTTTTCAGATGCCTACATAGTGCTTGTTTCTCTGTGACAGTTTCCCAGCTGTATTTCTCCGGGACCCAGGATTCTTGGAGGAGCCTACAGAACTTCTGGGATGATGAATGAGTCGGTGAGTGGAAGACCCTCTCCATCTCTTCCTAACTCTAGCTCCAGCATCTCTACTTTTACTTCTTTCACTTCATGAGCTTCTAAACAAGCTGTTTAAAGATAGCTTCACTGCTAAAAAAAATTTGGAAATTGCTAAACTACTCCATATTGTCCAGAGGAGATATGTGCCTATTACTACACACACAGTTTAAATATCCTGCCTAGGACACTCCCCAAACCACCTACGCACTCAACAGGTTTCTTAGTAAATGGTACGTGTTTTGGGAATTGCCCCTTTTTCATGCCAGCAAAATTTAAAAAATACATTGTGCATATTTGAAGGACCAAAAAAGAAAGCCTTTTTAATTTACTGACCTCAAATTCAGGTATCAAAATTACAGGAAAAAAAATACATATGGGTAGATGACTGCATTTATTAACTGAATGTAAGTCTATCTACATTTGAAAAACTTATTTTTGACTATAGTTTCTATAATATTAATCTAAATTGAAAAAATAGCATCTTCCCTCAACTACTTCAATTTTAAAAGTAAAGTACTTACAAAGGGTTTAAAGTCAAATTGTGGCTAAAGGAGTAATAAAGATACTTTGCTGCTAGTCTACTCAGATACATATTGGTAATATGGTGAATATCTGTTTTCTGGGGGGACAGGCGTTTAAGGAGTACTCGGCACTTGGAATGCCCAAAAGGTTTATTCAGTGTCACCAAAATGCAGTTGGGTAAAAGAGGGGGGTGCAGACAGTCATTAGATCAAAGCTCTTGGAAAGTCTTTTCAATACATTTACTTCTATAGAACTCTGATATTTTCTTGGGTCACTTACTATATTATACTGTATTAGTTTTCTAGGGCTGCCATAACAATGTACCATAGACTGGGTGATTTAGACAGCAAGACATTTATTTTCAGAGTTCTGTGATGCTAGATGCCCGAGATCAAGGTGTCAGCAGGGTTTTCTTCTGAAGCTTCTTTCCTTTCTTGGCTTGTCAATGGCTGTCTACTCCGAGTCTTCACAAGGTCTTCCTTCTGTACCCGTCTGTTTCCAAATGTCTTCTTTTTTTTTTTTTTTTTTTTATCCTCACCCAAGGACATTTTTTCATTTTTTGTTCAGACAGAGTGGGAGGGAGAGAGAGGAAGAGAGAGAGAGAGAGAGAGAGAGAGAGAGAGAGAGAGAGAGAGAGAGAGAGAGAGAGAGAGAAACACCGACGTGAAAGGGACACATCAAGTGGCTGCCTCCTGCACGACCAACCAGGGCCGGGGACGAATTGCAACCGAGGTACGTGCCCCTAGCAGGAACCAAACCCGGGTCTCTCTGGACCACAGGCCGATGCTCTAACCGCTGAGCCAAACCAGCCAGGGCCAAATGTCTTCTTATAAGGACACCAATCATATTCCATTATGGCAAATGCAGCCATATTCTGAGGTGCTGGGGGCTAGTACTTCAACATATGAAGTTTGGGTGGTCAAAACTCAGATCACAGCACTCACCATGCAGCAATAAAGGCTGCTGGTAAATGTTTAACAAGAGGCAGCATGTCAAAAAGAAAAAGTCCTTAATTCTAGCATTTGCTTATTTCTGTGGTAAACATTCTCCCATCACAGACAGTTTCAAGTTACCAATGTGATTCCTCTGAATGTGGACTTGGGAAGAGCTATGCAACAGAACACCATTTATAGTAGTTGTAGCATAGAATACAAAGATGTAAATAAACTCAAGAGCATAGATCACGAGTCAGCAAACTTTTCTGTATAGGGCCAGGCAGTAAATACTATTTGCTCAACTCTGTGTTGTAGCAAGAAAGCAGCCACAGATATATGTGAACAGATAGACGTGGCTATATTCCAATAAAACTCCAGTCGGCAGTTGGCCTTTGCCTAGTGATAAGGAGTTGGGGAGATCTAATGTTCTAGTTGCTTCTTCAGCAACTTTCAACCAGCCCTCCATGTTTCAGCCTTTCTCCCCATGCCTCTGATCAAGTTCTTCTGTTACTAGATGGTGGCACACCCTGAGCCTTCTCAGGCTAGATCAGTAGGGCAGTGCACTACTTAGACATCCCTTTAAGACAGGACTTGCCCATTCAGCTGCAATGAGTGCTGTTAAGCTAACTGCCCCAGTTTGAAGCATTTTCAAGATCTGCTACAGCATCCCAGTTGAGGTGACCTCTTCCCTGGCAGCCCTCTGCGAATGACTGAGCATGAGAACTGGGTAGCCAGTTCTGCCCAATGCAGGATTTCCCTGAGGGCAATATTTACTCCAGAGCTCCACATTGTGTTGGCTGAGCTATTATCCGACCTGTACCACTTCTGAAGCTTTTCCTTCCCAATCTTGCTTTCTCCTCCTTTATCTTTTTTCCAGAAGATTTCCTGTACTCCTAATTTCACGTCATGTTCCATTTCTTGGAACAGTGACACAGTTGGTAAAAGGAGTAGTCTGAGAAAGCAGGTGGTATGTGGTTTGGGGATCTAGATCAGAACTGTCAATGAACCTCTCACCACATGTGGTATTTGGCACATGGACAGTCCCTGGTAGAATGTGGTGACTCGGTTACTAAAACCTTTACTATTAGTGACTTGGGAAAGTATTCTGATGCAGAGGAATGCCCTGGCTGGCGCAAAAATGCAGGCAGTTCAAAAGCGTGTGTATGTGTATAAACAATGGATGCAAGCTATTTATTAAGTTGCACTGTGGTCTACAGAAGGTTGATGAAAACCTGTGAGCAGTTAACAAATGAAAACTCACTGTATAGGCCAGATGGCTTCTTTAGGAGTTTCCAAAGAAGCCCCTTACCTCTGACATTGGGGTGGGGGTGGGAGGATGCATGAGGAAGCTTGAACACCAAACTCAGAAATCAACCATCAAAAAACTTAAAAAATGACTGCAGCCCAAAATAGGTAACTTGTTGGAAGACTTGGGACCCTGGCACACGGGATGGGGACAGCTGTGTGTATGCCCCCAAAGATTCTGGCTCCCGAGGCTCCTCTGAACATTCAGAGCCTGTAGAGGTTGCCCACCTTTCTTATTAACAGCTGAAAGGAGCACTTCTGAACCAGGCAACGGAGGGCCCTTTCAGAAACGTACCCACCTCTTCTCATGGCTGCCACACCAATAACTAGGATTAAGTCACAGCATAATCCACATGGGAATGTGCTAGGCCTGATCTGTACCCCAAAGAAGTTGCAATAATTAGTCAGCACATACAGGCAGGAAATAGGGGAGTGTTTGGGACTGGATTTTGAGGGTGCCTGATCAAGACAGCTGATCATAAGACTGGATAAGGGTGAATTTACTGATGTGGAAGTATTCTTAGGATATGAGATTTAACACTCCATCCTGGCAGCATCCCAGCGGATGGTGCAAACTTCCTGTTAGAATGGTTCCTAGAAGAAGTAATGGCCCATGCTGAGATGCTGAAATGCCTGATGTGCTATGACAGATAGTGGAGGATGGGATTGAAAAGCTCAGGGTAGTACACAGGCTAGAGTAGATATTATGTAATGCCAGAAGCCCACAGGGAGGACTGTGTTCAATGGGAGGAGCCAGAGGGTACATCATGCATCAAGGCATCAGGAGTGCCCTGGTGAGAGAGACATCAGGCTCACTGATAAGTTCAGTATCACCTCTGAGGGCCTGGGCTCACAGTAGGAGATGTCATAGAGCTTGGTTTATTAACAGCAATGGGAATGATGGGGCCCAGAAGCACATTAGATCCAGGAGACAGAACTTAATGCCACAAGTGAAGGAGAATCATAATTATCAGAACTTGCAAATCAGAGTGACAGCCAAGGGAGTTCAACCTGGAAAGAGTTGTGGAGATATTTATGGAAGCCAGTGTCCCTAGTGGGAAAATAGATGGACAAAGGGTACAGCCTCATGAAGAAAAGTCAGAGTGGATGAGGAGACTGAGGGTGAACTACAATAAAAACTGTCAGGATCCCTTGCCCTGTTCCCAGATCTGAGCCCATTTTCAGACTCAGAATCTGTTGACTATAGAGGTAGCCAGGTCCTGGAGGAAAGGACCCCACAACAGTATGACAAGTATGTATAATAATAATTCTTCTAGTCCTTCCACAAAGGAACCTAAGCCAATTTCTGAAGTAACTGTGCACTGAGAAAAGGATAATATCCAGACATTTCAGGGAAAATTAGGCACAGGGTCTGGGTTGACATTGATACATACTCAGAGTATCATCTTGGCCTCCCCAGTTAAGAGTAGGAACATACCTAGTCCTGGCCAAATCCTGGCTCACAGTGGCTACACTGGGTTCATGGAAATATCTAGTGGTCATTTCCTCAGTCCCTGATAGTTACAATTGAAATTGACATATTTGGCAGTTGGAGTAATCCCCACACTGGGTTTTAGCTCATGAAGTAAGAGCTGTTGTAGTGGGAAAGTCCAAATAGAAGTCTTTGGAAACTAATACCCATCCCCCTTCAGACAAAATAAACCAAAAGCAATGTATCATATTTAGGTTGGGAATGGTGGAGATTATTGCCACTTTTAAGGATCACAAGGATGCCTGGGTGGTGGTTTTTGATGGTTAGTGTTACGTGTCAACTTGACAGATTCACAGGATGCCCAGACATTTGGTTAAACATTCTGGGTGTGTCTATGTGTTTTCGTATGAGATTAGTATTTAAGTGGTAGACTGAGCAGGTTGCCTTCCCCAGTGTGGGTGGGTTTTCATCCAATCTGTTGGAAGGCCTGGATAGAACAAAAGGGCTGAGTAAGGGAGAATTTGCCCTCTCTGCCTATCTTCCAGGTAAGACATCAGTTTTCTCCTGGCTTTAGACTCAGATTTGACTGAAACTTAAGCCATCAGCTCTCTGGTTCGCAGATCTTTGGATTAGGATGGAACTATACCATTGGTTCTCCTGGGTCTCTAGCTGGCCAACTGCAGATCTCTATAACTGCATGAGCCAATTCCTTAAAATAAATTTATTTTATACATATCCTATTGGTTTGATTTTCTGGAGAACCCTGCTACATGGCCCCTATCATATCACCATTTAATTTACCTGTCTACTCCCTGCTAAGCCTGGATGAATCCTGGAGAGTGACCACAGACTACTGCAAGCCTAACCAAATAGCAGCCCTAATTGAGACACCAGACTTGACCTGTCTCCTTACCAGAGTATATTACTACGGCTTCAGTTACACAGTACATGGTAAAGTAAACTGAGCACAGAACCTTCTCAGTGTTTATGCTGTTTTTCTTTTTCTCTCTTTTTTTACAGTTGTCTCACCCACACCTCATTATCTGAATATTTTTAGCCAGTCATCTTTCAGTTTTTCAAAAGCATTTCATGGCATTTTCATAGAAATAACTGTTTGCTTTCTTAGTTCATCAGTTTACATAATTTTTTTCCCAATTACATAACAAGTACAATTGCAATAACAAGTGCAAGTAGCATTAACAGATTTAAGAACACATACTTTTAAAAATATACATTTCAATTTATAGGAGCAGAAATGTAGGTTGTCCTAATACCACCTGTAAGCATTTAATTCTTTTATTATTTTTTTTCTTTATTGGTTTTAAAGAGAGAGGAAGGGAGAGGGAGAGAGAGATAGAAACATTGATGAGAGAGAACATTGATTGGTTGCCTCCTGCACGCCCCCCTCTGGGGATTTGGCCCACAACCTGCAAATGTGCCCTGACTGGGAATAGAACCAATGACCTCTTGGTGCATGGGTCAGCGCTCAACTACTGAGCCACACCGCCCGGCAGCCACCTGTAAGCATTTAGACACTCGGCATGACAACGACAGCAGTGTGTTTCACACATGGAATAGAGAGTCTGTTATTCACTCCAAGAGTTATCGTGGATTTAAGATTAAGTTGAGCTCAGTTATAAGTGTGTTCATGCTCACAAAGGACATGATGCTCTAATTCTCCCTAGCCCCATATGTGTACTGGGGGGAGGTGGAGAAATGTACTTTTTCTCTTTTCAACAGATATGATTTATCATTTGCCTGATACCAAACCACCATCAGTCCCCAATACCTTTATTACAAATAAAAACTCCTTAAAAGTGGTGTATAAGACCCTTCACCAGCTGAGACACCTTATCATATCAGTCATAGTTCCACTTCATGCCATTTCCCCCCACCAACCCTCCTGTCAGGCCAAACCAGAGGAGATTATGCTTTTTCACTTACTGGTGACTTTGCCATTGGTCTAGAATTAATTTTTCCTTCTTTTTAGGGTGACTACATAATTTACTGTCCAAACTGGGACACATTTGAGAGTGAAAGGGGACACTATCCAGATAGGACAATGGGAAAACAGATATAAACTAGGGTAGTTCTATGTGTAGGCCCATCATTACCCTACTCATTGTGGGCCCAGTGATTTCCTCATTTCTGTGATCTCAGTGGGTGCTCCAAAAATCTTAGCTGAAATTGATTATATATTCTATTGCTGTTTTTATTTCCCTCCACAATCTTTGTTACCACTCATATACACTAATACATATGGAAACTTTGTTTGAATTAGAAAATGTGCCCTTTCCTCCTGGCAGCATATTCCAGATTACATAGTGAGTGGACACACACTGGATTTCAGCTACCACTTTCCCCTGACCTGGGCATTTTTGTGTCATGAAAAAATTACTGAACATGTCTCCAATTACTTATCCTGTATAAAAATTAAGTGGTTATGGAAAATACTGGAACACTCCACTAAAATATTTATCTGATGCCATTTGAAATCTGGACGAGAAAAGCTTAAAAGTAAATTTGTAATAATAAGAGGAGAGTATCAAACATTTAGCTGGAATTTTATGCACAGTGAACATGAGGACACTGTGAAAATCTATTGGGGAGTAATAAATTTGCTTCACATTGAAATGGGGAAGTATTTCACAAATGGAATATAGGGCCATAATAATACTTAGAAGCAGCATACTATCAATATCAATATTAGATAAACTAACATTCTTACCAATCAGAAACAAACTATGAAAACCATATGTATAAAATATTCATTTCATTGTAAGAAACTTTAAAAACAAGTATTCAGTACTTTTCTGGTTGTTCAATACTAGATACATTTAAAGATATTAGCCACTAGGCACTTAAAAAAAAGACTCCAAACTTTTTACCCTTATCCACCCTTCCTTCTATGTCTACTCTGTGTATCCCACTCCTCGACTACCATTTTCTGCATCTAGAACACCAAATATTTAATTTTTAAATAGCCTGAATTAAAATAGTAATTAAATATTTTTTAAATGGAATTAATTTAAAATTTTAAATTTCATTAGGTTCTTTTGAAAAGTCTAAGCAATTAAAGTCCATGATTAAGAAATCAAATAGTTTTGAAAGGCTAACAATGAAAAAGAATAGCCTTGCCTGGCCCCTCTTCTCCATCGCTGGTCCCTATTTCCCAGAGGCAAACACTTTTCAGCTATTTAAAGCTGTCTGCTCTGCAAGCAAGCTTCATTTTTCTAAATAATATATGTTAACAGCTTAGAGAATATCTGAATTTTATTAAGAGAAAGTAGGATTTTACCAGTTAGGATGCCTCAACTTCTAGTAATCCCAACATTAGCTGGTTTAAGAAATAAGACACGCACTGATTTCCACAACTGGAAACCAGAGTTGATGGTGAACCTGAGTCAGGTTCATTCAGTGGCCCTAGATCCATTTCTCTGTGGCTCCCTCAGTTCTTTTCTCCCTTGTGTGACGGCCACAACCTTAGACTGCTTCTCCTGTAGGGGGCGAATGAGCTGCAACAGTTCCTGGTTTCACACAGAAACACCCAATATCCAGACAAAAAAGAGGTTCATTCTCTGATCTTTCACATTAGAATAAGAAAATCTCTCTATTGAATTCCTTGGCAAACCTCTTAGATCTCTTTTTTATAATCTGGGTAATGTGCTCATTCTTGAACCATCCCCTATGGCCTAGGGAATACCAAAAATTCAGCTTAGACTTGCCCACCCATAAATTGAGTGACAAAGGGAATGAATTACACTAACCAATTTAGACTAGTCAGGCTGGACTACATGGCCAATATACAATGGGGGAAAGACGGAATGGATGCTGGATCGATGATGCCAACTTCCGCTATGGACACACACCACTTCCACCCCTACCATTCCATAGAATTACATCACCTGATTTTCAAAAAAATCAGTAAGTTTTAACTTCATGATGACCATGGAAAATATGGCAATAAGATACTATGATTTTATTTCTTTTCTGCAGAATTTTTGTGCTTTACTTGTAATTTTTGAGTTTTGAAAAATCCTACGATATTTAATGTATCCTTAAATTTTCCAAATCATTTATCATATCAGTTTATGAGGGAGCTTATTTTCTAGCAGGGGAAAAAACAATAGACAAGTAACATAAGTGCAAATCATAATTTTTACTGTGAAAAGAATAAACAAGGTAACTAGAAAAAGTAACTGAGGAAGGCTCAGTAAGGGTAAGACTTTGGAGATCTAGACTAAAGTGGGATTATGCAGGCTCTTGGAAGACCATGGAAAAGAGGTTGGATTTTCCATGAAAGGGTGTTAAACAGTGGAGCAATATAATTTATTTTTCTTGTTTTTTTTTTTTTTTTTATCCTCACCCAGGACATTTTTCCATTTTTTGTTCAGATAGAGTGGGAGGGAGAGAGAGGAAGAGAGAGAGAGAGAGAAACATCGATATGAAAGGGACACATCGAGTGGCTGCCTCCCGCACGACCCAACCAGGGTCCGGGGACAAACTGCAACCGAGGTACGCGCCCTTAGCAGGAACCGAACCCGGGTCTCTCTGGACCGCAGGCCGACGCTCTAACCGCTGAGCCAAACTGGCCAGGGCAATTTGTTTTATGTTTTTAAAGACCCCCCTCTGGTTTCTATGTTGAGAGTGGATTTGAGGGTGGGTGGAATAGGACAGAAATGAAAGTATAAAATACAAGCAGAATACTATTGCCACCCTCTTCCTTGTAGCAATTCTACTACTGTACTTTCTGTCTTATAGAGATACTTCAAAAAAAAGTTTAAAAAGTTTTGAAAATGTCTAATCAGCTTTATTAATATATCATCATTTAAAATTAGATGTTAATTTAACAATGAAGACCCATAGGACATCAAACTTAGACAAAGTAGCCCTGGCTGGTGTGACTCAGGTGGTTGGAGCAACTGTCCCATACACCAGAAGGTGGCAGGTTCAATTCCCAGTCAGGGCACATACCCAGGTTGCAAGTTCGATCCCTGGTCAGGGGGTGTTTATGATGTTCTTCTGTCACATCAATGTCTCTCTCTCTCTTCCTCTAAAAAAATAAAATAAATTATATGAACATCTAATCTCTATGTTGTTCACTTGAAACTAATATATGTCAACTGTAATTGAAAAAAAAAATATTTAAAAAAACTTAGTCAAAGTACTTGCACTTATTTTCCCTTCCCTTCAAACATGTTTGTCTTGGCTAATTATTTTGGATGAATCATGTAGGCTTACCTACCATCTCCTCTGGAAGTTTTGTTAGTGATATTTATGAGACAGTTTTGTGTAATTTTTACTTATATTTTTCTATTTAAAATTATATTAACTAGTCAGAGGAAAAAAATAGGTGATCCACAATAACAAATAATATTTACAAATCATAGAGTCAAACTGATGAAAAATATTTAAAGAAATAAGTCAAGCATCTCTTCTTCACTTTATTCAGTTGTAGGCTCACATGTCTATTACCTTATCAGAGAAGCTCTCTGTGATCCTGTTTAAAATACCATCCCCATCACACTCTATTTCTCTCTATATATATGTATTTTTCTTCATAGCACTTATCACTATCAGATATAACATGCTTATTTCTTGGCTTCCCTGACAGAAATATAAGTTCTAAAAAAAATGCAGGGACTATTTTGTTGCTGATTCCAGTATCTCAAATACCTAAAACAAATGGCATGATACACTGATGTTCAAGGTAGTTCTTGAATAAAATGTGTCCTTATCAAACCAAGGCCTATATTCTTAGCATCCACTGAGTCTAAGCTGTCTTTAACTGATAATGGTTTAACTACATTCTTTTCAAGTGAAGACTTTCTTTGCTTCTGTATTATGAATCTGAGGGTCAGGACCTGGTGCCTGTGTCCTCATTGTTTCCAAGAACATAAGCTCCTTCTGTCATCAGCTTGACCACTGGTCAGTCCTCTATAGCCATCCATTTCTAGTCACTCTCTTATTTACTGCCAATATTAGTTCCTGGTTTACTATCATATTTTCCCTTTTCAAGACTATACATAGTTACTGTCAGTGACTTTCAAAATATATGTAGATGACCCATCTAACAGCACTCTCTTAATTCTTTTCTGTTAGTGTGTTATTTTTAATTTTTATTTTTTATCTCTAACATTTCTTTCTCATTTTTTCTTAGGATTTCCATCTCTGCTGATATTATCCATCTGTTCTCACATGGTGTCTACTTTACCCATTAGAGCTCTTAGTATATTAATCATAGTTGTTTTGAATTCCTGGCCTGATAATTCCAACATTCCTACCATGTCTACCTCTGATGCTTCTTTTGTTTCTTCAAACCGTGGTGTTTTTTTTTTTGCCTTTTGGTATGCCTAATAATTTTTTTCTTGATAGTTGGATATGTTGTACTGGGTAAAAGGAACTGCTGTGTATAGGCCTTTGGTGATGTGGCAATGAGGTGTGGGAGGGGGAAGCATTCTAGTCCTGTGATTAGGTTTCATTTGGTGAGCCTGTGCCTCTGGGCATCAAAAGTGCTTCTCAGTTTTTTCTGCCCCCTTAGGTGGGACAGGAAGGCTAGAGCAGACTGCAGTTGGTTATTTCCCTTCTCCTAGGTCACGTAGGGTATGGTAACATCCCAGTGGGTTAGGCTTTGGTTAACTAGGATCCCCTGCAGGAAGACCTGCAACCCAGGTACGTGCCCTTGACTATGAATCAAACCCACGACCCTTTGGTCTGTGGGCCAACACTCTAACTGCTGAGCTAAACTGGCCAGGGTGTCTGACTTATTTCCCCTCCTCCTGTTAGAAACACAGGGGATTTTTTGGTCAGATACTTACGGTGGGAACCTAGCCGGGCTCCTGGAGGTAATCTCATGATATTGTGCCACGGCTCCCTCCCCCGACCTTTGATTCGGTGCCCTGAAGTTTTTACCTCTCAGAGTTGTCTGCACTGAGCCTCCAGCAATTCATTTCCAGTTCAGATTTTCTTATCCTGGACTGGATCCCACAGTGCTTTTTATTTGTTTCTGCTCAGGTAAACTGTGACCCCCCCCCCCCCCCTGCATGTTTTTCTCTCTAATCTTGAAGGCAGTGGTTTGCCCTGTGTCCTTCCCTCTCCAACGGATCCAAGGAGACGTGTTGATTTTTCAGTCTCACTACTGAGTGGCAACTTCCAAGCTCCTTACACATGGAATTGGAAAAAATTTAATTCTTTAACTTCATCACCTCCAAATGATTCATCCTTATTTCACACCCTGGACTAATCCCAGACCATGTAAGCACTGATAATGATACTACCTGTGAAGTATCAATTTTGAACATCCTATTCAGTCCACTCATTTTCAGCAGATGATACTACTCTCTAAGTCACTGCGAATACAGAAACCATCGGAGATGATTTACGTCCCTTTTATTCCAACAAATATTCACACCTCTCTGTATCTGTACTCACCTTCTCAGCCTACCTTTCTATAAAATTGAAAGTGTCATTTTTCCTATTGTAGGCAATTTTAAGTATCGACACCTATCATTTTTCTTCTTAATATTTCGCTTCTTCAGTTATACCATTTGTTTACTACCTATCATCCAATTTTCATTCTCTTTATTAGTCATACCAGTCCAACATACATTAGTATTTCCTACTTAAAAAAAAAAAATCCTTGACCTCCTCCACCTACCACCACACACCTCTCTAACCTTTTCACAGCAGTTTACACACACACACACACACACACACACAATTTTTATAAAATTATATTGAATGTTTATAAAACAACAACAACAACAACAACAGTATTCCTCTTTTTATTCCCAAATGCTTTCCATAACCCATATTGCTCTGGATCAAAGTTTTCTTAACTGTCTCTTTAATCTAACATCAGCTCAACTTCTCACTATGCTTCAACTATACTTGCCTCCAGCTCATCACATGTAACAAACCCTTTCTTACTTTAGGGTCTTTGCACTTGTTTTCCTTTCTGTTCCCCCCATTGTTCTTCCTACAATAGGCTTTGCTTTATTTTTCTAGCAGTTACAGCTCAAAGAAGCTTTTCTGATCACCCTTCTGCTCTATGTATTGCTCTTTCTTTATACTCTTTGACATTACCTTATCTTTCCTTTACAGAACCCATCCCAATTTGTAACTTTATTTCCTTATTCATCTCTCCTCTCCCTCCCCCAAACTAGAATGTCAACTCCAAGTGAGAATAAACCTTGCCCGTCTTAACAGTTTTTCATCTACCTAGCTTGATAGGCATAAAGAGCATCTAAAAAATACTTGGATTAACATTGCAATCTGGACTAAATATAAATTTAACTAGCTCAACTAAAGTTTACATTGTATCCAGCAGGAGTGGGATAGTAAATAAGCCCTGGAAATCTTATAAGGCATGAGTTAATTGACCCACTTCCTAGTCAGTTATTAGAAAATGTGGCTGTACCCAATTTGGATTCTCTTTTACAGGGTCCTCCAGGGCCATTCCTGACAAGGGACACTAAGATTCTTCATTTGGGACAAGCATACCCTCTTCTGGCTGGTGCAGATTTTTTTGTACTCAAGAACGGGCAGTGCTTGAGGAGTTGAGATAGTCCGGGTCTGAGTCTACTTTGGGGTTTTGTGGTATGCACCTACATGGAGGATTGCCTGCCAATTTTCTTTTGTATTTAGCTAATGCTAAAGACCTTAGTGGGTCAGGTTTCTCCTTAAGTTGTCAATTCTTCTGGACTTGTTTCTTAGCAACAGCTGAGACTCTACCCATCATCATTGTTCTTGCTTTAGCTTCAAGGCAAACAAGAGGAAAAGTGGGCATGGCAGCTTGCAGTTTGCCATTTAGTAATATTCCCAGACACACAGTGCATTCCAATCCTCATAGCTACTGATAAAACAATGTGAAGGATCACCACATTTTTGTGAGGCATGGAAGGGGATGGGTAGTGGAAAATGGAAAATGTTTTGGAGGTAGCTGAGGAATTGGAGTTCCTTTATATCATTTACTCCTCCTTGAGTAATAGGACTAGTCCTATTCCTAGTCCTAAAATTTCACTTCCTGGTATTCAATGTAAAAAGTCATTAGAAGCAGGGTGGCTATATATATATATATATATATATATATATATATATATATATACACACACACACACACACACACACAAATTATTTTTTAAATTGTTGCAATTCAATGAGCCCTTGAGTAATTTCTTCATCTTGTTATATATTATAAGATTAAAGGCAACTTGTCTTCCAATAATGTTAAATTTGCTAACTTTGTTCCAATCTATTTTCATCTAGGAACCTTGTTAAGAAGTCCTCTCTTTTCTAATGTACTTTTCAAAATTCCACATATAGTAAACTAATGCACTTGACATTTTTTATATTTAGTTAAAAAGTTCTTTAATGCCCTACCTCAGTGACTATATAAAGTCTGAGTTCTAAGACACTATTGGAGAAAGCATGAGTAAAAAAATCACTATCGCATAACACAAGGTAACAAGTTCTCATCTTGAGGTAGTAGTCCTTTATTACCTGCTACCCCACCTTGATTCAGCCAGTTTCTCCGAGGTTTGTTATTTGCAACCCCATTCATAATTACAAGGGAGCAGGATTCTTCCATTTACAATAGGCTGAAATCCACTTAAGTCAGCTTAAGCAAAGACATGGAACTTTATTATAATAAATTATGATAAATAATTCAAAAATAGGGAGCAGACTCAACCACCTTAATGGCCTGAGATCAGGAACTGGAAAGCTATCAGGAACCAAGGCAGCTATTATTTCTGTTTGACATGTCAGCACTGCTTCATGAAAGCACAGACTCTGGATTCAAACTGCCTGGGTTTTATTTGAGCTTCGGCACTTACTTTAGTCAAGCCTCTCAGTTTCCTTACCTGTAAATTACAGATAGCAGTACCAACCTCGGAGAGTTGTAACACTTAGAACACTGAGTGACAAAGTAATATGAGATTATTCTTCCTCTGCAACATAACTCTGTTCTCCACATACTGCTTCTTAACAAGGTAGCCCTGGCCTAACATGTTTTTCACAATAGATCAGCTATCTGATAAACCTGCTCAATCTCAATTTTTAATTCTCAGGACAATCTGATTGGTCCAGATAGGGTCCAGATGTTTATTCTAGCTAAAGCCAGTAGCATTAAGTCACTTAATTCATAAATAGCTGCTGTGGCCCACCCATGAATGTCTGTAAATATTCCTCAGTTATGGGAGATCATGGATGAAAGCTAAACTTTTTAAAAATCATTTTTCTATACTTCTTTCAACTCACTGATCCTCTTTGTTACTCCATAGCACAAAAAGTCCCAAATGTCATACGGCTAATAATGAATGGATAAAGCTGTGGTTCAAAACTAGGTCTAACTCCAAATCCAAAATTTTCACTAAACAATGCATTACAGTTGTTCGTATTTATTGAGATCATATTGAGTAGCACTTGATATATGACTCCAAGTAGTTCAAAATTAGGTTTCCTGGCTTTTACCCCTAATTTTTAATTTAAAAAAATGGGGTATAGCATATATAAAGTTCACAAAATTAAATTTTTCAGCTTAAGTTTTTTCATATATATACACTAAATATAACCACCCAGATCAAGATATAGAACATTTCCAACATTTCATAAGGCTCCCTTCCACCCCTTTCTAAGTCAACACCCATGCCCAGAAAGGTAACTATTATCCTGACTTCTACAATCATAAATTAGTTTTGTTTGTTCTCAAAATTCACATAAATTGGATTATGCAATATGAATTTTTATGTCTATTTCACTGAAAACAATGCCTATGAGAGCCACCCATGTCATTGTGTAGCAGTTTATTCTTTTTCATTGTTGGCTAGTATTCCCTGTATGAATATACTTCAGTTTGTTCCAGTTTGAAGCCAAACTCTTATACAATCAGGAGAGAAACTGCTGAATTATCTGATGGGTATACGTTCAGCTATAATGGATACTGCTTATCAATTTTCCAAAGTTGCTGTAACCAATTTACACCCCTACCAGCAATAAGAGTTTCAGTTGCACTACAATTTTTTTTTTTTAAACAAGAAAAATAATGTAGTCTATTGTGATAGTCACATTTCTTAGTTCTGCAAATGTATTGGCTCTTTTGTTGCTGGTTTTAAGCACGGCTAAGTAGTTAGGTAGAGTAGATCTTCATTCATTAGCACCCTTACCAAACCACAACCCCCACTCATCAAGATTTCACTAAAAAATACTACCTAGCTTGCCATCCTTGATAGTAGGATTTCTCAACAATGGCACTATTGTTATTCTGGGCCAGATAATCCTTTGTTGTGTGTGGGGGGGGGTGTCTGTCCAGTGCATTATAGGATCTTTAGCAGTATCCCTGGCCTCCACCCCCTATATATCAGCATCACTCACTCCCTCTTTGTTGTGACAACCAATATTGATCCAGATTTTGCCAAGCATTCCCTGTGGGGAAAAAAAATCCCCCCCACCCCAATAATAATCACTATTATTTATTTATTTATTTATTTATTTTTTATCCTCACCTGAGGACATTTTTTCATTTTTTGTCCAGATAGAGTGGGAGGGAGAGAGAGGAAGAGAGAGAGAGAGAAACATCGACGTGAAAGGGACACATCGAGTGGCTGCCACCCGCACGACCAACCAGGGCCGGGGACAAACTGCAGCCGAAGTACATGCCCTTAGCGGGAACCGAACCCGGGTCTCTCTGGACCGCAGGCCGACGCTCTAACTGCTGAGCCAAACCGGCCAGGGCAACTATTATTTATTTTTAGAGAGAGAGAGAGGGAGGGAGAGGGAGAGAAACATCAACAGGAGAGTGAGACATCAACTGACTGCTTCCTGCACACCCCCTACTGGGGTATGAGCCCTAACCAGGAATGGAACCAGCAACTTTTTGGTGCACAGGACAATGTCCAAGCAACTGAGCCACACTGGCCAGGGCTTTGTGGTATATTTAAATACATGTATCTAAAGCAGGGAAGTGATTTCAGAAGATTTCAAGTCTGGAAGAAACCTACAAGGTGAGATGGAGGGAAAGATATAGAGAAAATAAGGCCTAAATAAAGTAGTGGGGATTAAGAATAAAAGCTGAAAACAACACAGATGAAGTAAAATGGATAGTAAATAAAGGATTTGAAGAAGGAATGATATAGCACTGATGCACCAATTTGGTATTTTCAGTTTAGCTACTTAACTTATTCTTACTGTGTACAGTTAATTTTGTAAATAAAGAAAGTAGAATCTTTGTATCCATTTAAGTATCTATTAGGTTTTATACATAATTGCCTCTATTATGTCATCTGTAATAACTTTCCATTTGAAATTTAATTTATGGTGATTCATTTATCAGTAAAAAATCCACTAATACAGTGGCCATAAATAAGGTAGATGAGCTGCTGGTGGATATCAGAACCACCTAGGAAATTTTTTCAAACACTACCCAGAACCTAGAAATTCTGCATATCAAAAGGGGAGAAATGGGAGTGTCAGGCATGTGTAGTTAGGAAAACATTTCCTAGATGACTAACTCCTGCCCCCTGCCCTACAGTGAGAACCAGAGTTCCTATAAGTTTTATGATTAATGCCCTGGTCAGTTTGGCTCTGCGGTTAGAGCATCCGCCTGAGGACCAAAGGGTCTTGGGTTCAATTCCCGGTCAAGGGCACATACCTGAATTGCAGGTTTGATCCCAGCTCCAGTCTTGGGTCGATGGGAGGCAACCAATCGATGTGTCTCTCTCAAACCGATGTTTCTCTCTCTCTCTCCCTCCCTTCCACTGTCTAAAAAATCAAATGGAAAAATATCCTTGGCTGAAGATTAACAAAAAAAATTTTTTTATGATAAAAAATGTATTTTCACTATAAGGTGAGTTGGAATTTTATGAGTTCTATTTATAGAGGGCTTTGTACATTTTAAAAAATATGTTATTATTGACTTCAGAGAGAGGAAGGGAGAGGGAGAGATAGAAGCATCAATGAGAAAGAAACATCGATCAATGGATCGGCTACACCCTGCACGCTCCCTACTGGGGATCAAGCCAGCAACCTCAGCATGTGCCCTGACCTGGAATCAAACCAGTGACCTCCAGATTCATGGGAGGAAGCACAACCAACTGAACCACACCGGCCAGGCAGAGGACTTTTTACATTTAAGTATCATATTTGGAAAGCTCTTCCTCTGTTTGGCAAGGACCTGGGGGATGATGTTGTAGATTGAGATTCTAGGGTATTTTAATACAGATTGTTTTAGCAGTTTCTCGTATGCAAAATCCTCTAGGCCACAAGAACGTAATTATGAAATTAAAATCCTATCTTGGCATCCAAATATTAACAGAGAAGCAGAATTATCATTGTCTTTATGTTACAAATCTCACAATTATGGATAGGTGGTTCTCAATCTACCTCCACCTAAAGGTACCTACCAATGAACTAGTCCTGGTAGAGCATACCAGAATTAAAGACCCACAAAATGCTGTCCTAGATTCTGTAAAAGTAATACTCTTTTTAAAGAATATAAAATTTCTCAAGTGGAAAATCAGATAGTAATAAAGACTTCCTGAATGATGTTACTTTTCTGAACTTTTTAAAAGTCATGTGTTTAGATTATCAACAGTTTTCTAATTGTTTTTAGTACCAATAGGTTGATAAAGTTTATTCAAACAAAGTGAAACTGAGAATTTAACTGTGCAGAGAACAAATGGTTAACAAAAAAGTTGTTCCAATTTTTCACTTACCTTGTATTTCTCCACATTGTCAGTCACCCCAAAATCCCATGCCAGTGTCACCCCAATAAATTCAGTAACAAGGAAAAAAAATAAAAAATAAAATTCTGTGGTCATAAAGTATATTAGGATTTTACCAGATATATAAATCTCCATCCACCACATATGTATATATGAAGCATATCACATCCAAATGGCAAATCAGTAGTTCAAAAAGGTTTGACATGTGCTTTCAGAAAACACAGATTATGTCCATACAGTAATGATAAAAATGTAGTAGTTATATTTGAAGATTTTATCTGATTAATACATCTGATTACAAAATTCTTCATCTGCCATGGTTACTGCTTTTTAGGAGCTTTTAAAAAAACTTACCACTCTAGTAATCTGAGAAAGAAATCAGTAGGAGGTACAGGAAGTTGCTATCATTAAGGCACCTTTATCATACTTTAAAAACATATTAAAAATTAGCACTGTTCCTACTTTTAGGGACTTCAGAGATAGAGTTATTCCTCAGAACCCAGCATTATAGCTATTTGTTAACTAGGGAAAAGGGGATTGGGGGAGGGGGGGCTGAGCATAGATCATTTTGCAAAGTATAATAGTGTTTCATTTTGTTTCACTATTTACTGATCAGACATACATTATTTTGAATAGACCATGTGCACCTGTTTGCCTTTCCCTTCGCCCCAAGGATGAAGATACCCTTCCATATAATGAATATTTGGTGTTATGTTTTGAGATCTTTCTGAAGACTTTGAACCAAACTGTTTATAAAACTTGACTATTTCCCACACGTTAAAAGAATTACTTTGGAAATGGAGTTACCACATTTAAACTCATCTGATTTGGAAGGTGGGCCTTTACATCAAATCAAATAACTGAAGAATGGAACTAGAAAGTTGCAAAAATATTCGAGTGATTCAAGATAGATGTGGACCAGAAAAATAACGAAGTGTAAAAGATTTTTTATTTAAAAAAAAATGCTTTCAAAGAGTTAATCAGGACAGCACCGTGCTTGAAAAGATAGTGTTTCCTTCGACACATCCAAAGGATTGTATCAGAGGCCCGCAGTTACAGTTATGAAAAAAACCGTCAACTAAATTGCAGCACGTTAAATTGAGACAGTTACTACCGTCCTTCAAATTGCTTTTTTTGTTGTTGCGATTCTGAACCGCACCCTCCACCCCGCCCTCCAGGGAAGGAACCTAGAAAGGTTGTAAAAGTTTTTTGTTTTTGTTTTTTCTAAACCAGGCTTCGGCTGCCCACAAATGAATCAAGAAGCGGCACAGGATGTCAACAACCCGGTCTCTATTTTCTCTCCGTCATCTCAGGTGCTGCCCCGCCCACACGCAGCATTAGGCCCCTGAGGGAGCCTCAGTTGCAGGTCGCCTAAGCGTTAGGAGGCGGAGGGAGGTGACCACAGTTGCCCAACAGTTGGGTTCCCAGGCTGCCTGGTGTGACGCAGCAGCCCCCTCCCCACCCCTCCCGACAGGCACTCAGACCGGGCCAGAGGCCTGGGCTACCGGACCCCACGCACGACCGGCCCCTCGACTTAGCCAGTGTGAACCTTTCGCGGCTACCCGAACCCCATCATAGTCTTCTGCATCTCCCCACCCCCTTTGCTTCCTCGTTCCTCCTCAGTCTCTCAGCCTCGACATCCTTGCGCAACTGCTCCGAACAGCGTCCATACCCGCACGAAGCGAGCCTGCAGCTCCCACTTCCCGGAACTCAACTCAAGGCCGCAAAGGGAGGGCGCCCAAGCGAGGATCAGCGGCCCACGGCCGTGGTCAGAGTCCGGAGGCCTCCGCGCAGTCGGCGTGCGCGCTACCAGCAGCGCGCGTGCGCGCACTCGCACGCCGCCCGGACTCAGTACCAATCGCTTTCTTTCTACGCCCTACGACTCAACGTAGCTCCTCCCACCGCCCGCGCGCCAGTCGGAGGGGTTCAGCGTGCTCGCGCCCGCCCGCTCGCCCGCCAGCTTGCCTCGCGCGGAGTGGGGAAGGGGAGTGAGCCGAGGAGCTTACGTCGCGCGGGAGGCGGAGGCGACCGCGACCTCGGTGGCGGCGGTGGCGGAGGCGGCTACGACCGAGACGGTTGCGCTCTCGCTCTTTCGGCGTCATGGCGGCTGCTAGTAGCCGATAAGCGGCGGGAGCGGGAGCGCGCGCGTGGCCGCGGCGGCGACGACGACGGCTGATTACTTCTCGCTCTTGCTGCCCTCCTCGTTGGTGCTTCAATAATGAATTGATTGTTGGATCCGCTCCGTAGGGGATCGCGCATTGGTGCCGCTGGGCCGGGGCTTCCCCTTCCCCTTCGCGTCCTTCCCCTTCCCCCTCCCCTTCACGGACTCCTGCTTACTCCCAGACGCCCGGAGCCTGAGGACTCACTCGGCTGAAGAGACCGCGGGCCCGGGCGCGGGGGAGACCGAGAATCCGGGTCGTCTCCCTCCGCCCCGCGAATCCTGCACATCAGCCGGTAAGAAAGGGGGCGGCGGGCGGGTCAGGATGTGGCGGGGAGGACGGGAACCGGCCAGGCGGAGGGCGGAGGCGGCGCGCTGCCCGGGCGGCGGCCCAGCGGCCGGACGCCGGGCGAAGGCCGGGCGGCTCAGCGAGGGCTGGCGGCGGCCGACGGGCTCGGCGCGCAGGGGGCGTGTGAGTGGCGAGCGCAGGCCGGCGCGGCGGAGCGCATCCTCGCGGCGGACTGGCAGGCAGCTGGTCGATCCCGGGCCTCCTTGGCATGGGGTTGGCGGGGTCGCGGGCAGAGAGCTGCGAGACTCAAGGAGCGAGCTTTTGGCTGTGGCTTCGGTCCCACCGCGACCCGGGCTCCCTGCACGTGGGGAGCGGCGGGGAGGGGGAGGGGGCGGCGGCCGGGGCGAGCCTGGGAGGGCGCGGGGCGGGTCTGCGGGAAGTTTGAGGCGGGAAGAGAGACTCCGGGACGGTGATGGAGGCCTTGGGAGGCCCGCGGGCGGGGGCGGGCAGTGGGGTGGGTGCGCTGCGGTGGGAGTCTGATAGCGAAGCTGCGATGGAGAGATGAGGGAGGAGGAAGGTTTCCAATCTCCTATAGAGTACTGCTTCGAAAACTTAGCTAGAAGCAAATCAACTGTTAAGAGACCGGGCACAGAAGAGGATTGAAGAGGTTTAACGACTCAGGGAAGAGTCATTGTTAAGACGCTTGAAAGGCCGGAGAGCGCTGCGTGCACTTGGAGCTTCAGAACTTACGGTTGTGAGAAGGGTCTCAGAAAGAGGACTTACTCGGAGAAGAAAGATGAAGGGAGAAAAGGAAGTTTCGGTGTACAAAGAAAGCCATTTTGAGGGGCGAAAGGAAGGTGAAAAGGAAAGAACGGAAAGAGGAGTGAACTTTCTCTACGAAGAGCGACACTTCTCGGGAAAGAGGCAGTTTGTTAGAGTACCTAGATTTTTAAGACGACTTTAATAGTAACGCTCTTTGACTAGCTGGAATGAATATTTAACATCAGGAATACATGTGTCGGGGAATAGTTACTTTTTGGATAACCGAGTTCTTGCAGAGTCTACTGGACTGTATGTAGTCTCTGGAGAATTAGAATACTGATCTAGGTACAGAGTTTGCTATGATTGAATTGGCAACGGCCTATCCCCCCCTACCCCCCTTATTTTATTTTGTGGAGTGGAAATAATCGTAGAAGCGAATTCTCTTTGCTGAGGTCGGAGGACAGCTCTCAGTCGGCTGTCTCGGTACTTTCGGGCTGGGGAAGGATCTGACGTCTCCTTCCCCCGCTTCTTCCTCTCCCTCCCCTGCCAGAGATCTCCTTTGTTTATTCGTGGATGGCTTGTAGGTGACTCTCCAGTGTTGTGCTGATATCTTGAAAGGTGGAAATGCTGTGTTTTGATCCATGTTTTTTGCCCCAAACCCCTTACTTAAAAAATTAATAGTATGTATTTTATTACCTTTTTTTTAAAAAGAATCTCTGCAAGTCCAAACTGAATAAATGTTAAAATTTAATGTTTTTCAGTCCACTATCGGTTTACGTGTGAAAGAACATATTTATCTTGACCTGTACATTTTTGTTACGATTATATGATACCCTTTTATTTTGCTTTCATGTGAGCATTTTCAAAACTTTCCCTTAATTGAGTATATGAAGTTCTAGGTGATAAGCATTAGTGCTCATTTAAAGGTAACCTTTTCCCCCTTAACTTCGTTTGTTTGATCAAGTATTTAATAAGACTCTATTTTCTATTCTTGGGGTGTGTATATATGTTTCAGTTATCTATTACATATATACTGCAACACAGTTGCAATTAGTCTAAAAGTTTTATCACTCCACAAATATTTTGATTTCTTCTGTCAAAGCAAGTGATGGTGTGCTAAATTCTAGGAATCAGGAGTGTAGTTAATAGAAGCCTAGGTGTTTTGAATAAAAGACCCCCTACCCCTTCCTTACCCACTCTAATCTAAGTGGCTCAGATAGATTTGTGTAGGTTCTAAATAGACTTTTTAATTTTTTTCTCCTAGGGAAATTTTTTCTTAATTTTTTTTTTTTTTTTTTTAGGTGAATCAAGGGTCCCAGGAAACCTGTGAATGTTGAAGAAAATTCATCTGTGAATTTCTGATATTCAAGGAGGAGTCAGTATTTATATTCATCTTTTAAACTGGGAAGATTTATATTCCACTTTAAAACTTGTTGATATTTACAATGAATGGACATAGTGATGAAGAAAGTGTTAGAAACAGTAGTGGAGAATCAAGGTAAGCACTTACTATTAAGTATTTATGAAGAGAATTGAAAACTTTTGTGATTCTTTTTACTTTCCCTTATAGGCAACAGAGTTTTCAGATTCAGATTCAGATTCTTCCTCTTAGCCATCTATAGAGTAAAAAGTTTCTAATATGTGAAGCTTTTTTGGCAACATAGGTTTTAATTATTTTTTTCCATTGAGATACACAAAGAAGAATTTATAGGAAGTTTGTCTTAAAGCTTTGGAGGTTTATATTGTTTGGGTTAATAATTAAAGCTAGAGCAAGTAGAAAAAGAGACTTTTAAATCTATTTGACTGTTAATGTACTCTCTAAATAAGAGCAATGAGAATGTCTGTACTCGTCTTTTTCTGTCATTTTGTCTTCTCTACCTGTGCTGTCCAATATATAGTAGTCATTAGCCATGTGTGGCTATTTAAATTTAAATTAATTATAATTACAAAATAGTCAAAATTCAGTTATTCAGTCACATTAGACACATTTCTGATACCAGTCACTTTTGGCTAGTGGCTGCCATGATGGACAGCACAAACAAAACATTTCTATCAATGCAAAAAGTTCTGGACAATGCTGATCTGGACATTTGTTAAAGTATGGCTGCAATACTCCCCCCCCCCCCCCCCACTTTCTTTCATGTTGAGTAGTAATTATATATGAATGAGATGAAGGTTCTTATTTGAGCCATGTCTTTGCAAAGAAGATATAGTTTATGGGAATAAGCCATATTAAGCTATTTTAATTTTTTGTTGAAAGTATTACAGATGTCCCTCTTTTTTCCCCATTGACACCTCCCTTCCCACACCCCCTCCTGCCTTCCCCAGCCTAGTGTCCCAGTCTATTGGTTGTGCATATATGCATATAAATTCTTTCGTTTATCCCCACACCCCTCTGAGCTTTGTCTGTTCCCTACTTCCATGATTCTGAATCTCTTTTGGTCGACACCTTATTTTGTTCATTATGTATATTCCACCAATAAGTGAGATCATGTGGTACTCTTTCTCTGACTAAGCTATTTTAATTTGTAACAAACCTTTTCTAGTACAAATAGTCTTCAAAATTTTCTGTAGACCTCAAAGTTTGAGTTATCAGCACATTAATAATACAATCCATGTTGTAATTATACATTATTATATGTGGAGATTGGGAATATGGACATTAGGGTCAGACTGTCTGATTACTTATCCTAGTTCTACTTATTAGCTGTGTGAATTAGGGCAAATTATTTAACTTCTGAGTCTTTGATTTTTGCACTTATAAAATGGGGATTACAGTATTATGTTATTCAGAGTTAAGGATTGAGATGCTACATGTAAAGGGCTTAAAATAGTTTCTGATATAATGTACACTTCATATTTGCTTATTATAAATAGTATCTTGTTTTACGTAACATATAGGATACTACATCACTGAAACATTAATTACAGTGATGGACAAGAAACAGGAAAGTTTTGGCAGTTAGGAGAATTTCAGAAAAAATGTTGGATAGACAGTGAAGCAGTGGTTTATGCGTTTGACCTGAGACTTGGGATTTTTCTGGTTTTCTGGCTGTTTTTTTTTTTTTAATTTTTTTTCTTTATTGATTTTAGAGAGAGAGGAAGAGGGAAAGAGAAATAGAAACATCGATGAGAGAGAAAATTGATTGGCTGCCTCCTGCATGCCCTTCACTGGGGATTTGGCCCACAACCTCGGCATGTGCCCTGACCAGGCTTTGAACTGGCAACCTCTTGGTACATGGGTCGACAGTCAAACACTGAGCCACACCAGCTGGGCAAGCTGGCTGCTCTTTAGTTTATCAGCTTTCACAGGCTGACTAGATAACAAGAACTTCATATTGAAAAAGGAGCAATTATGGAAAGCAGCATTGTTTTGTTGAACAAGTACTGGTCTAGGAGTTACAAAACATGAGTTGATGCCGTCTTTGCACTAACTAGTTCTCTGAATGATTTCTTAACTAAAACAAGAAGAGTTGAAATAAATGATTTTGAAGTTTCATTTTAACACTTAATTACAAAGTATAATAATGTTTCAGACAACAGTTTGACTAGAATCATCAGAGTTGAGAGGCTAACATAAAACTTGAATCTCAGCTTTGATTTGATTGCTACAGGAATACTGACTGTAGTAAGTGAATAGGAGTATCGCATTGTCCACTTTCTCTTATTAGTGAGCAATGAGATGGTTAGTAGGTAGAAATATCTAGAGGAAACATAGGAACCAAATTACCCACAAAATAGGAAATAAGACTCTTGAGAGCAAGAGATCATGTTCTTTTATGTTCTGACCTGTTCCAGTAATCTTTTATGTATTTTGCTGCTATATCTAAAGCAAAGGGATGAGTACAGCAATAAGTAAAATTTGATAGTATAGGTGAAAGAAATTAAACCCTGAGAAATCAATTTATTTAAAGTAATTTTTTACGATGCATACTCATTTAAAATAATTGCAAAGCATATTCTCTAATTATTCTGAGTCATTATTTCACCTATACAGGTTTTATGTCCTGAGAAGTTTTATCTAGTTCTTACAACTGCCTTGGGATTTATCAGGAGGAGAACCTGTTTTTATTTTACTTTCATTTTCTTCCTTATTGCTGTTATGCTATCCTTTTCCTTTGCTCTATTGTAATCGTTACTAACCCCCAGGTTCTCTCCCACCCCTGTTCCCCACAAGCTTTCAAAACAGGGCAGTACAGAGAAGGGAGACTGTCTAGGTGAAAAAAAAGTGAGGAGGTGAACTTTATAGACCTAGAAGATACCCTATGACTATTACTATAGAGTGATGAGAGGAGAAATAAACTCTGCTTGAAAAGTTTATATATAGCAAATTTGCTTTTTATTGGCTAGAATATTTAAATGTATTTTAGCTTCAGATTTTTTTTTTCCCTTTGTGGAAGTTTATGAAATGAAATGGAATTAAGAAAGGTCATTTGACATTTTGGGTTAGTATAATTAGCTTTCTACTAAAAACTGTTTTTTTGGTTCTTGTCATGTAGAAAGCTGTCTATAATCATTTACTGAAAGGAAGAATACACACATGGAAATGTCTCTTTGGCTGCTATAACTGTCAATTTTGAAACTTATTTACTAAGAAATGTGGGTCAGGATGCACCTGTACATCACTTTCAACTCAGCACAAAGTTTATTATATCATTGAAGTTAAGCGTTCTAAAGATACTGTTGGTAGATTTCAAAGCATCAGTTTCCAGCTGTGTGAATTTGTCATTTGCAACCAAGTTTTTCTAATCCTGGTTAGATATTTTTTATTTTATTTTTCCTAAATCCTCACCTGAGAATATTTTTCCATTTATTTTCAGACAGAGTGGGATGGAGGGGTAGAGAGAAAAAGAGAGAGAAAGAGATCAATGTGAGAGAGACACACCGATTGGTTGCCTCCCGCAGCATCCCGACCAGGGCTGGGACGAACTGAAATGGAGGTACATGCCCTTGACCAGAATCGAACCTGAGACCCTGGTCTTTGGGCCAACGCTCCCACCGCTGAGCCAAATCGACCAGGGCTTAAGTTATTTATAATGTAAATTTGTCCATGTAAATTTGAGAATTTATTTGAATCACTATAATTACTCTATATATTATTCTCTTGAAAGCTCTTAGAGTGAAGGAACTTGTTGGTGATGTGCGATAATGTTATTAAATATTTAGAATTACTCTTATAGCTGGCAATTGAACTTTGTTGGCCTGATTCTTAGAATTCTGTTCTATTTTTTTATTACAACTTTTTATAACATTAAAAGTGCTTGATTTAATACATTTATATATGTGTTTTAAATATATGTGTAAGTTTTATATTTACTTACAGGAACTCTGTGTTGCACTTATATTTCCTAGGCTTATAGAAAATATTTTAATTATTGTTTTATGCTTCAAGAATCTTTAGATCTCAACTTTTAAAGTGTTTTGGGTAGGTAGTGCGTAGGAAATAGGATAAATGGAAATATTCTAAATGAAAATCTCTGTTACAGAAATTTAGTTTTTAAAAGACTTTTTAGCCTGGCTGGTGTGGCTCAGTGATCGAGCGTAAGTAAACCCAAGTCACCGGTTGATTCCCAGTCAAGACACATTCCCAGGTTGTGGGTTGTGGGCTTAATTCCTGGGACACACACACATACACACACACACACACACACACACACACGAGGCAGCTGATCCATGTTTCTATCTCTCCCTCTCCCTTCCTCTCTCTCTAAAAGTCAATAAAAACTATGAAAATAAGTAAATACATTTTAAAAAGACTTTAATGGCATTGAGAAGCCCTGTAGTCTAAATGACCTGTTAAATTTAAGGAACACCACGTCAGGGTTAAATTAAACACAGGCCACATTTTTCACCATCTAACTATTTCAAAGTTGCTTATGTTACATTTACTCTGTGATATATAGTTTTACGTTGAATATTACTATGGTATACCATTTTTTGAAACAGTGCCTGTATGTATACACATACTAGAAAGATATTTTGCCATCAGAATCAGTTTCTTTCACTAAATGAATTTAAACAATTTTTAAAGGCAATGCCAATTAAAATGGTGTTTCCTGAGCTTAATTTGCAGTACTACCTCAAGAGTTTTTTTTTTAAAAAAAGGTTCATTCTTAAATTTCAAAAATTTGTGCTAACAAGCATTTTAAGGAAGATAGAAAATGTGAAATTCCAAAGCCAGAATGGCTAGAAATCATTGAGTTAAGGAAACATTTTTAAAAATTTTTCTGTGATGTTGTTAATTGCAGGAAAGTATGACTCTCTTTCATCTCATATTTTGTTAATTTCTCAGTTTAGCATGTGCTTTCTGCATCTTTTCCTATTAATTTTTTCTTTCCTCAAATATTTTTACATATTACTGAATCCAAAATCATCCAAGATCATTTCTTAGGCTTTGAAAACTCAAACTAGTAAGCAGAAGCTTAAGTAATAGGTTACTCTCTCCCCAAGAAGAATTTACCAAATGAAAATTTACACAGAATTTCCTAGGATTATGGTGAATCTAGGTTACTGTAAAGTATTCAGACTTACTTTTTTTTCTGATACAATGGCATATGTCTGGGAGATATTTTTTAAAATTTTATCTTTATTGAAAGTGTTACAGATGTTCCTCCTTCTCCCTCCCGCCCATTGACACCCTCTTCCTGGCTCCAGCTCCACCCCTGCCTTCCCTGCACTGTTGTCTGTGTCCCCATTGGTTATGCATATATGCATATAAATTCTTCGGTTAATCCCCCCCCTTTCCCTCTGAGGTTTATCAGTCTGTTCCCTATTTCCATGTCTCTGGATCTATTTTGTTCATCAGTTTATTTTGTTCATTATAAATAAGTGAGATCATGTGATACTTGTTCAGACTTAGTTTTAACTGGTAAGGATAAGAGGATTGTATATGCCTTGACTCTCAAAGACATTATTTTTATCTGCATAGGCATGAGATAATATGGGGCAAACATTAAGGTGTTTTTGTTATTGCCTAAGTAGTTGCTTATTTAAGATCTTGATGACTGGTGGGTTACATCCATCTGGTACAGTTCTGTATTTAAAAATAAGGGTACTTCTTTGTGGTGAAGAGATAAAGAATAGATGGAGAAAACTTTTTGTTTTACATTTTTTATGGAAAATTAAAAAGCATACAGAAATAGAAATGTTGCAGCTCCAGTTGTAGTCTGTGGACCAGCAACATTGGCATCATCTAGGAGCTTGTTCGAAATATACAACCTTGAACATCACCTCAGACTTACTGGATCAGAATCTTCATTTTAAATAGATTCCCAAGCCCTGGCTGGTTTGGCTCAGCGGTTAGAGCGTTGGCCCACGGGCCAGAGAGTCCCGGGTTCCCACTTAAGGGCACGTACCTCGGTTGCAGTTTGTCCCCAGCTCTGGTTGGGACCATGTGGGTGGCAACCAGTCAGTGTGTCTCTCATATCGATCTTTCTCTCTCTCTTCCCCCTCTCTCCCTCCCTCCTCTCTGTCTGAAGATAAATGCAAAAATGTCCTTGGGTGAGGATAAAAATAAATAGATTCCCAAGTGATTTGTTTTCATATTAAATTTATATATATATGTATATATGAAGCTGTTTGCCTGGAGTCATTAAGCACTTTGACACATTTATTTTGTTTTTGATGTTGTTGTTATTACACATGCTTTTTATTTTCTGGGAACACCACAAAAACAGTATTACAGTTCATGCCAGCAAGAAGATAGGTACATTTTATTTCTCAAGAAACAATAATAACGGCAACTAGTAATTATTGACCTCTTACTTTGACTGAGCCAGGCATAATACACATTGTGCATGGTGCATTACATGAATTTATCATCGTTTATCTTCACAAAACTCCTGTGATGTACGCAGTATTGATGATTTCCACTTGCCAGAGGTGAAACCTGATTTATAGCCATATTTAAAAATCTTTTTGAAAAAACTATCAACTAAATTGTAGACTTTACTTGGATTTCATTGGTTTTTCCTTTAGTGTGTTCTTTCTGTTCCAGGTTTCAGTCCAGGTTACCATGTTGTATTTAGTTGTTAACTCTCCCCAGTGTCCTCTGGTCTGTGAGAGTTTCTAAATCTTCCTTGATTTCCTTAACAGTCTTAAGAATTACTGGCCAGGTATCCTGTAGTAGTATGTCCCTTGTTTTGGATATTTGTTGGATGTTTTTATTAGGATAAGCTAGGGTTATCAGTTTTTAAAAAGACTTACCACAGAGCAAAAGTGCTCTACTATTTACATTGTATGGGGAGCATGATATCCACATGACATTACTGATGATGTTAATCTTCATCACTTGGCCAGAGTAGTATTTGCCAGATTTTTTCACTGAAAAATTACTGTTTTCCTTTTCCATTCTGTATTTTCCCCAACATGTCACTATGTCTAGCCTACTCTCAAGTGGGTTAGGGTAGGGGGTGGGAATTAAGTTACATCATCTGTTGGAAGGACAAATCTACATATATTAAGTGGAATTCTGTAAAGAAGTCATTTCTCCCCCATTTATTCAATCATTCACTTATATAAGCATGGACTTATGTACATGTATTTTATATTTTGGGTTGTAATCCAATAAATTATTCATTTTGTTGCTCACATTGTTCTAGTCTTGCCCTTTGAGAGCTCTCTTTCAAGTTGGCTTCTGTGTCTTTTTACGCACTCCCATCTTTTCCCCCTAGAATCAGCCATTTCTTGAAAGAACCTTGATTGCTTTTGTTGGAGAAAAGGGTATGAGAAACCAAGATTTTGGTGCTAGGTGTGTTTATTGATATTTAAGTGTCACTACTTTTGGGGCCTCTCAGCAGACAAAGCAGTCAGCTGGGTAATATCTACATATCTATAGTTTCTGTATTTGTCATTCTGTATAAGGCAAACATGAGTTTGTACTGATGTCTCCAAATCTAATCCTTTTCTTTAGGATTCATCCTAAGCTCCCTTTCTTGCTCTTTTTATTTATTTATTTATTTTTAATCCTCACCCGAGGATATTTTTCCATTTATCATCAAATAGAGTGGGAGGGAGGGAGAGAGGGAGTGAGAGAGAAACATTGATGTGAGAGAGAGAGACATCATTTGGTTGCCTCCCACATGACCCCACCAGGACCAGGGACGAACCACAACCAAGGTACATGCCCTTGTCCGGAATCAAACCTGCAACTTATTGGTCCTTGGGCCGACGCTCTAACCGCTGAGCCAAACCGGCCAAGGGCCCTTTCTTGCTCTTTTTAAATTTCCTTCTCCAGTGGAAGGAAACCTGGCTCCCACCATCCACCATCCATGTACTTCAACCTTAGTATACGGGTAAAGCAGTTTCAGAATTTTTAGGCAGTACTCCCAGAAGAAACAAATTTACCGACTAAACTATAATGTCTATGTACAGTGAGCAGTTGCTATTATACTTTGCCTTAAAGTTTCTAGTTAAAAAACTTTTTCCCAAGTTACTCAAGGTAGCTTCCCCACCTTACCTCCTTTATTATGGTTATATCATAAACTTATAATGAAGTTAGATTCACTTGTTACCATTTGCATTCTTCCATCCTGGGATTCTCAGTCACATGGATTGATTTTTTATTGAACTTGTGATATTACACTTACTCTCTGAAATACAGTTTTATTATGGGTTTTGACAAATACAGGGAATCATATATCCTTCACCCCAGTACTGTATAGAAAGATTCCTTCACCCTAAAAGTTCCCCTGTGTGTTTCAGATCTACTGAATCAGAATTTTCATTTTAACAAGATACCAGGAAATTTGTATACATATTAAATTCATAAGCATGTATATGAAACTATTCACCTGGAGTCATTCAGTATCTTGCCTTGTTTTAAAGTTATAAATTAACTTGAAGAAATATTGTTATGATCTAGAGGTGATACTGGAATAGCTGGTTTAAATACACAATCAAGAAAGTTAGTATACTGAAATTTATGGGGCCATATAGGTATGCAGGTGAGGTGAAGGAAAATGGAATTGGGCTCATTACTGGAATATTGTAATGGGCTATATGGGAAGTTTTCATGGAGCTCTTTAACTTTTGTTATCTTGAGAATGATGAGAATGATGTAGTTTGTAAAGAAAGAAAGAACAAATGGTATGTATTCAGAAGCTTGATGAACAGGAAGGTTTTAACAGACAGAGGCCATAGTTCCCCAATAAAGAAGTACAAGTTCCCTAATAAAATGAATGTGTTGGACATCCTAGCTTTGCAGTTCTTTACCCTGAGGTTTATTCAGTATTTTGCTGAAACGTTTGTATGGTTTAGTCCCAGGTTGAGAAAGAATGAAAAAGGAAGCACAGCTGAATAAATGCTGTATGTATTGAGAGATACCCATAGGAGTGTATTACCCATGTGAATGGACTGATCAGAACCACTGGTTTTAGGGAAAGACTTTAGGAATCTATTGTTCCAGAATCAAGTTTTTCTATATGAATGAGAACTTTACTATTTATATTTAAGAGTGTATTTGTCACTGTGATTCGACGTGACTGCTTAGTCAAAAAGTCACTTTTAAGTAAATGTTAAACTACATTTGAAAGTTTCTTTAGTGTGGATAGATGAAATGAGATCTAGTTATCATTCAGATTAAAATACAGAACACAAAGTTCTGGCTAAACTATACTGACTTCTGGGATCCAATATCTATAGTATCTCTTAAGAGTTGAGGCATAAGGCACAAAAATAGTGAGGGGCTCTTTTCTTTCTTTTTTTTTTTATCGTCACCCGAGGACACCTTTGCATTTATCTTCAGATAGAGCGAGAGGGGGAGAAGGGGGAAGAGAGAGAGTGAAACATCGATGTGAGAGAGACACATCGAGTGGCCGCCACCCACATGACCCCAACCGGGGCTGGGGACAAACTGCAACCGAGGTACGTGCCCTTAGCGGAAACCAAACCTGGGACTCTCTGGTCCACGGGCTGACGCTCTAAACGCTGTGCAAAACCAGCCAGGGCAGGAGCTCTTTTCTTAATGAAAACCATTCCCATTAGCTATTTTACATCTGTCCTGTTGCTGCTTTCATAAATACAGTTCTGTGCCTTCAAATAGTTATTTAGCTTAGATCAATGATTTTCAACCTGTTTCGTTTTATGGCACCTATAAACTAGTAAAATTCTGCAGTACATCAAAAAACACATATTTTGCCTTTCTGACAAAAGTATAATTTTGATTCATTCATATGGGACAGCTATTGTTGTGTTGGCTGTTGTCATTTTTTAATTTGACAGTTGAAGGGAAAAGAGGTCATTTCTCCCTGACTAAATAGGTATTTTGCATGTTTAAAAATTCTTGTGGCACACTGGTTGAAAATTGCTGATTTAGGTGATAGAGCAACTAAGTCATAGATACACTGAAATGCTAAAATTTGAGATTCTTTTCTTTAAAGAAATTTTTTTTAATCCTCAGTGGAGGATATTTTCCCATTATTAGGTAGGGTGGAAGGAAGGAAGGGAGGGAGGGAGACAGAGAGAGAGAGAGAGAGAGAGAGAAAGAGAAAGGAAGGAAGGAGAGAGAGAGAGAGAGAGAGAGAGAGAGAGAGAAAGAAAAAGGGAGAAAGAGAGAAAAAGAGGTATCGATTGGTTGCCTCCGGAACAACCCTGACCAGGGCCCGGGATGAAACCTGCAACCCAGGTACGTGCCCTTGACTAGGAATCAAACCTGTGACCCTTAGGTCCATGGCCTGAAGCTCTAAGCTCCAAACCGGCCAGGGCTCTTTTCTAAAATTTATAATCAAGAAAGAGACTTAAGCCCTAAATATTGTAGTATCAAGTAGATATGGTAAATATAGAGAGATACAATCCATAGCAGTTCAAATGTAGAAGATATAGACGTTTGATTATAAGACAGAAGGTTAATTTCTGCATCAAGCCCAATATCAGAATGAAGTTTAAAATTTTTTTTTGAGAGATCATTTAAAACCCTGGTAATCTTAAATTTGGTGTGTGTTAAAAGTCCTGTCAGTGTGGCTTTTATAAGGTGAGGTATTTTGACAGGCTTAGGCAAAAAACACTTTTTATATTGAGGAAAAGTGATGTTAGAAGGCAATAAATACTGTGCTGAAGAGTTTATGCGTAAAGAAATTGAGCCATTGGAGAAGAGTGGAGTTATAGTCTAAATTCCCTCAAGGAAGACTATTATTGTTTTGTGCTTGAGGTTGATTATGATATTATTATAGCCATTTGATGCAGCTACTGTAATATTCCCAGTTCTGTGACTAAATTTTGAATTCATTAATAAAAGGAAGTTTGATCCAAAAGGAAATTTTATAAGAAAAGAAGTACAACTAGCTGTACACAAGTACTAAAAAAGTTAAGGTAGTATAGTGTTACTGAGATAAACTACACACTAGGCCAATCCTTGGATTGGTAATTTAGAATACTAAAAGGAACTGTTGTATTTGTTCAATACCTAAAAGCAGTGGCACTAGCTAGTTTTCAGAACCATACAGGTGGATACTTTCTGGATTTTTCTCCGATCTTTTTTTTTTTTTAATCCTCACCCAAGGACATTTTTGCATTTATCTTCAGATAGAGCAGGAGGGAAAGAGGGAGGAAGAGAGAGAGAGAGAAACATCAATGTGAGAGAGACATATAGACTGGCTGCCACCCACATGACCCCAACCGGGGCTGGGGACAAACTGCAACCAAGGTACGTGCCCTTAGCGGGAACTGAACCTGGGTCTCTGATCTACAGGCCTACACTCTAACCACTGAGCCAAACCAGCCAGGGCTCAAATTTTTAATAATTATAGTTTGTAGTAAAAGATAAAATGGATAATGCCCTGGCTGGTTTGGCTCAGCAGTTAGAGCATTGGCCCGTGGACCACAAAGAGTCTCAGGTTTGTTTCTGGTCAAGGGCACATACCTCGGTTGTGGTTCAGTCCCCAGCCCTGGTTGGAGTTATGCGGAAGGCAGCCGGCTGATGGGTCTCTCTCACATTGATGCTTCTCTCTCCCTCCCTCTCTCTCCATCCCTCCCTCCCTCCCACTCTATCTGAAGATAAATGGAAAAAAAAAAAAAAAAAAAACCTCGGGTGAGGATTAAAAAATAAAAAAGGTAAAATGGATAACAAATTTTAATACAATTTTATAGAATTTAAATGTAGTCTGATCTTGGTCATCTAGCTAGTTGAATCCTTCTCATTTTCTAAATGAACCCTCATGTACATATGGGCTAATATATTTTAAATAGTGAGTTACAACACATTAGAGGATCATGATCAGATATTTTTAAGTGAAATAAATAATGTAAAGTAGAATAGAAAATGCAGTGTTACAAAGTTTTATTTCAACAAACTTTTATTATATTTACATGTGCACATGCGAGTGTACCTCATCATGATATAAAATGTATGTGTTATATTAGTCATGGTACAAAAATGTTTGAAAGCCATTGCCTTTGGCCACTAACCCATTTTTTAAAATTGTAATTATTTACTCAATCCCTAATAATTTCCATATTGTTTTTCTAGTTCTGTTAAAGTGGATAATGGTTTATAAAAATAACTAAAATAAAGGCCCTGACTTAATGAATTCCAAGATGTAGTTAGAAGAGAGGTACAGGTATAAAAATAATTTTAATATTGTGAGGGGATTATTAATATTAATAGCATTAACAAAATATTGTGAACACATGGGATAGGACAGTGACCTATGTGCCTGGAAAATTGGAGAAGGTTATATGCAGGATATGATATTTTTGAGTAATCTTAAAGATTAGGAAGTTTTATCAGTTGTTTCTGAGAGGAAATGTTCTATACTATCAGTACTGAGTTCTAAAGTCACTCCCTTCATAAAACCTTGCTCCTGATTCATTTCCCTCAACTCCAGTTCCTCAGTCAGGAATTGATTCATCTTTGTATCATTGATTCTCATGAGTTTTACTTTTCCTCTGGCATTTTGTTCCTACTATAGAAACTCTTGTGCAATACTTGTTTAGTTCAAGAAATGAGCAAATGAATTCAAATTACATATGCACAAAACTTGTTCTTTCAAAAATGTTTGTTACACAGAAATTATTTTAGTATATTGGAGAACCGTGTACTTGAGACCTCAAAACACTGGTGCTCAAATACAGTTATTTGTTAAGTGAGCTCTGACCCTTGAGGTTATCCAGGTACTCTGGTAGTGGGACAACTTTGTTATCTTTAACATATGGCTTCTATTGGTCCAGTGGATGCCATTTTCAGCCAGCAGGTAGAAGATGGGAATATGGGGGGATTTAAGGCAAGCCACTTAATTTTGAAGGCTATGACATTGAAATCCCACATCACTTCTAGCCTTCTTCCATTGGTCAAATCTTGTTCACATGGCCATACCTAACTAACAGAGGTCCTGGGAAATGTAATCTATAGCTGGATGGACATGTACCACTGAAAACTGAAGAGTTTTGTGATAGTTATGTGATAGTAAAAAGAAAAAACAAAATGGATACTGGGTGAGTGGGGAGGGGCAAGTAGACAACATTTATATGGCACAAATACAAAGGAATGTTATTTCAAAATAAATCAATCTTATCCTAAAAATTAGGGATTTTCATTTTTTGAATTTTCTTTCAATTCATATGTACTCATAATTTGTACACTTATAGTATTAGTATTTGTTTTCTTCCTTTAGCTTTCTCTGAGCCTCAGTTTGTTTATTGTATGAAAATGAAAAAATTAAAGAGAACCCAGTGTCTAGCACATAGCACCAGTTAGTAATTACTATTTTTTTAATATTAAAAATTTTGTCTTGGAATTCTAGTATATCTACTGTTTTATTCATAGACATTTTATATATTTATAGTTATGACAGTCTAAAACAACATCTAAACCAAACTTTGATACGATTCTGATCTTGAACTCAGGAAAAGATGGTTTTTTATTTCTACTAGCTATCAATATTGAACGCCCTATATTTCAGACACTATGCTTTACATCTTTTAATCTTCACAGTTAATCCTTAAGTATGTTTATTATTTCCATGTGGCAGAAACCTGAGACTCATATAATGGGTGTTCAGATATAAATATAATTACAATGAGAAGAAAGAGCTAGAAAGCTAGGAATAAGTCAGGATTGAACTTCAGAACACGGTCCGGCTGGTGTTGCTCAATGATTGAGCGTCAACCCATGCACCAAGAGGTCACCGGTTCAATTCCAGGTCAGGACACATGCCCAGGTTGTGGGCCTGATCCCCAGTTGGGGGCATGCAGGAGGCAGCTGGTTGATGTTCTCTCTCATCGATGTTTCTCTCTCTGTCACTTCCTCTCTCTAAGATCAATAAAGAGGGGGAGGATCTATTTTTGAACTTCAGAACACCATCAAGATAGCCCTAAATTTCCCCACTAGTATCTGCTAAGAAAGTTCTTTCAAAAACTCCCCCAAGAACTCTTTTTTTTTTTTTGGTATGTGCCCCTAGCGGGAACTGAACCCGGGACTCTCTGGTCCACAGGCCGATGCTTCAACCTCTGAGCCAAACCAGCCAGGGCCCCAAGAACTTTTGAATGGCATTGACTCTTTAGTAGTTAAGGGGGAAGGGAGCAAGGCATAAAATAAAGTGAGAACTTAGTGCAATATGCTTGTTCTTTAGAATAGTAAATACAGTTCTTTGATTGTGCATGTATTAGTGAGTGTATTTGTCAAGCACACAGTCCTAGTCCTCTGTATAATATTTCTGTAGAAAATCAGTTTACCTTCTATTAATGTATGCTATAGCATTCATCCTCCTCCTACCCAGAGTCTTAATCCGTCTACCCTTTTAAAAAAATATGAATGTATTCAAGAAATGACATAAACTAGGAGGAAAATATGTCCTAGAGACAGAAGAAGTAAATAAATGGATACATTATTTAAAAGAATTAAAATGAGAAATCACTGATCCAAGCCTTTGATACAGGTAGTTTAATTTACATGTGTTTAAATGTGTACTTTTTTTTTCTTTAGTGCTACTGTTTTGAGATGTTCTTTTCTTTCCTCTAGTACTTTTATACTCACTCCAATATTACTTTCTTGACTTTTTAAAATCTGTTCCAAGATTTATTAGTTTTTTCTATTGGTGATCTGGTGGTAAGGAAAGCAACTGTCCATTGCTACCGTTTTCTTAGAAGGTCATTCATTATTTTATTTATTCTTTCTTTTTGTTCCATTGCAGACTAGTTTCAAATTCCTGTGATAAAAAAGCAAAGAATACTTGTCATATAGAAGAATCCTTGTTTATTAACTTGAGAATACATTGTTCTCATGTATCCAGCACAGGTCTCAGTGTTTTCCTTAGTTTAAAGGACTGATTTGAGTGGAGAGTTGGGTAGAGAAAAGGGAGGTTGCTATTCCACCATATTCTGGGCTGAATTAATACGTAATATAGACTCACTCCTACCCACCAACACATGAAAATGCTGAATAAAATGGAGCAAAGGGGAAAAATAGGTGCATTGCTGAACTTCAGAGAAAACTTTTCACTTGCCAGGAACAAAAAGGGACTCAAAGTGCAGTAAAGAGCAGTAAGCTCGGAGCAAATAGGAGAGCACAGGGGATATTTGGAGACTCTCAGAACAGGAGGTTGGGGTTGGGAGTGGAATTAAGTATTTGACTACGGAACTAAGTCCCCTTAAAGTTGGGACCCTGGAAGGGGTTGCCTTCTCTGAAGAGGGTCTAGAAAAACTCCCCGTATATGTCTATAAAGACATATTTTGTTGTTGTTGTGAGGATAAAATGGTACAGTATGAAAATATTTTGGAGGCTGTGAAGAGCTATTTTAAATTTTGTCTTAATTGGTGTATAAATGAGAGAAAGGGCCATAAGGGCCAAGCATATAACATAAATGAATGAAGCTGTCCAGGCATAAGACAATGGGGATAAGAGGGTGGGGACCACAGGTGAATTGGAGATCATATGCATCACTGACAAGAACCAACGATACTTACAGACAATTGTGACGATGTAGGAAGTAGGCCCAGTGTTTCCGGATTTCTGATTATTTAAAAGAAGCTTAAAATTATTATTCCTCAAACAATTTAAATTAGATAGATGACTTGGAAGAAGAAAAAAATACGAAAGAAGAAAAGTAGAGACAGAAACCAGGAGGAAAGAACAAGAAAGTTTATGTGAAATACTTAGGCTTATGGTGTTTTTGAAGAAAAAGCAAAGAGGAGGCAGTATTATGTGTATTTTCAGAGTCTGTCAAGTAAAGTTCTAGAAAGTAGGGATACAATTGTTAAGCAAAACTCCCCTACATTCATACTAGCTTATGTTAAGTGCATACTAAGTGCCAGGCATCTTGCTAGGTGTCTTATATAGTCTAGGGGCGGAGGTCTTAGAAAAAGCTCAATTTTAGAAGTGAAGAAAGAGTCAAGTAGGAGTATGAGGGAAGAAATTGGGGTGGGGATTAACAAGCTTTCTAGGTATGGAGGATTGTTTTATACCAAGGCTGTTAGGTGAGAAAACTTGGCTAATTCAAGAGCTGAAAGCTGTCAGTGAGGCTAGGGTGCAGAATAGAGATAGGGGAGTGGTTTTAAGATGAAATTGGAGAGGTAGGCAGAGATCAGCTATTAGCCATTTTATCCTGAAAACAAAGGTAAGCCATTAAAACCTGCAAGATTAGCCTTAGGGCTGCTGGCTTCACCACATATTATAGGATGGGGCCTAGGCATATGCAGTTAAAAAATTGGAGAGGGATGGATGGGGTTATCTTGATGTTGGTTTACAGTTTGAAAAGCATTTTTCCAATCTAATCCATAGATATGGAATCATAACATTTTATATGGAACTCATGAGGAAGGAAATAATTAATGATAGCTGTACTATAAAGCACCTAAAAATCTAACTTGAAAAAACAATTTAAAAATGTATTACTTGTCTTATTGAACAGAATATCAATTTTTTTCTGGTCACTCAAGTTATTAACAACATTGGCTTATAATAACCATGGGAATAATGGATAAAAATATTGGCTCTTTACTATAAGAACCCATGTAGATGTAAACTTTGAGCATTTTTGCCATCGTTTTCTTCTGTCAACTGCAAACTTTGAAGACGTCAGAAGGGCAAAAATGGGATTATCTCCTAGCTTAGTCATCTCTCATTGAATAGTCTTCTGGGATGTACAGTTCAATATTTATGCTTATACCTTATTTGAACTTAAGCTAATAGCACACCTACTTGCAGGGAGTTTGTGCTATACATTCTTTTATATTGGGTGACCATAACATTGGAATTTCTGTTATTAAGGAAAAGAAGACGACTTTCTGAGTTAGGCAACTAGCAGTTTCTAAGGCAGCTGTTATATACAATTGGTCTTCAGTTTCCCTTCCTTAATATTTTTACCTTTCCAGGTCGCTTAAGGAAAAGCTTTGTGCAGTTTTTATATTTTACCTGTGTATTCTGACCATTTTATCGACAGTATAGTAGATACGTTTATTTTTCATGCCACTGAATGTTTGTTTACTTGCCTGCTTTCATAATCATTTGACTTTGTGGCTTTTAACTTTTCTCCTCTTGTGTACCTGTTATTAGCTGTAAATGAGATTTCACAATATTGAATGTTAATAACAAAAGCTTGTGGTATCGGAAAATTATTTTTATTAACATATTTATTTTGAATTAATTTCCAATTTCAGAAAAGTTGCAAGAATAGGACCAAGAACTTTTTTCCCCTTAAAAAAATTATTTTTTCTTTATTGATTTTAGAGAGAGAGGAAGGGAGAGGGAGGGAGAGAGAGAAACATCCATGAGAGAGAACATTGATTGGCCACCTCTTGCATGCCCCCCACTGGGGATTGGGCCCACAGCCTGGGCATGTGCCCTGACCCGGAATCAGACCGGTGACCTCTTGGTGCATGGGTCAACGCTCAACCATTGAGCCACACCGTCCAGGCCCAAGAACTTTTTTATATACCTTTTGCCCATACCTATTCACTAATTTTTAGATTTTGCCACATTTTCCTGTTATTTTTTCTCTATATATTTAATATATGCTATATATGTAATATTTTTTTCTGAGTTGTTTTAGAGTAGCTTGCAAAAATCATGCCTCTTTATACATTAATATTTCAATATATATTTTCTAAGAACAAAGGTATTCCCTTACATAAGCCCTGTATAGTTATTAAATTCAGGAAAATTTACATTGATACAGTACTTTAATCTTTAGTCTGTATTCCAGTTTGGTCAGTCATCCCAGTCATCTTTTAGTACAAAGTCCAGTCTAAGATTGCGTATTGCATTTGCTGTCATGTCTTTTTAATCTTAAAAAATTTTTAAAATCTGTAACAGTTCCTCTTTCTTTGTCTCTCATGATATTAGTCATTTTATAGTCTGTATTTCTCAGTTTGGGTTTGTCTTATGTTCATTTGTGATTAGATCCAAGTTATACATCCCCCTACCCTATGTGTCCTGGCTGGAATACTGTGACAGTGATGGTATGTCTTTCTTAAAGGTATATCTGGAGGCTCCTATTGTCTGTCTCTATTATCGATAATAGTTTTGATCACTAGGACAAGATGGTGTCTGTTTTTTTTCACTGTAGTTTCTAATTTACCCATTACATCTAATAAGCAATTGCTGAAAAGATACTTTGAGACTATGCAAATATCTTACTCATGAAACTCTCTTAAATTTAGCTTTTTGAGGCGGAGGGTGGTTAATCCTCACCTGAAGATATTTATGCATTGACTTTTAGAGAGTGGGAGAGAGAGAGAGAAGAGAGGAGAGAAAGAGAGAAAGAGAAACATCGATTGGGTACCTCCCTCACGACCCAGACTGGGCCCAGGGATTGAACCTGCAACCCAGGTACATGCCCTTGATCAGAATTGAACCCACTACCCTTTGGGGCCAAACTGGCCAGGGCAGATTTAGTATTTCTTGCTGATTCTTGCCTGAACCAGTATTTTCTATGATAATTGCAAACTGGTAATTTTCTTTTTAAATAACTTTTTAATATGTTTTTATTGATTTTTTAGAGAGTAAGGAAGGGAGAGAGAGAGAAATAGAAACATCGATGAAAGATGCTCACTCACATTTATCATTTGGCATTCAGAGCTCTATGAGTCCTCCTCCTCTGTCTGTCTACTGACCTATCTACCTACCACCCAACTACCTGTCATCAGCATGAACTTGAGAAATCCTGATTTATTTGCTAGGTAGTAATCCTCTGCTGTCTGTTTTGGTGCTGATATCTGATTTGGGTAATGGAAGCCCCTTCAAGATGGCTCCTATGTCCTGTTTTTGTTTTTTCCTATGTCCTTTTGACATGCCCCATCTTTTTTTTTTTTTTGGTATCTTGTTTTTTGGCACAGCAATATTGTTTAGGTTCATCTTGCACCTTCCCTGTACCAGCCTGAATCTGCCATTTCTCAAAGGACTTCTAGTTTACTTAAGTGTGTAATAGTATATAGAAATCAAGATCTGGGTGACAAAGTGATTATAAATTTAAAACTTCAAAGGGATATGTTTATATTTGTTGATAAATAGCAAATCAAAAGATACACTACCATAAATACAAAAAAAGTATGTGTAAAGCCCCCCCCCCCTTTTTGCTTTCACTATTTGTAACACCAAAGGATTAGAAGCAAAACATGTTTATCTTTGAGGTACAAGTTGAAACTACAATATGGAGTGTATGTAGTTGCATAAAGGAATGGGGAATATATCTGCTACTGTGAAATGATCTCTAAGAAACAATGTATGTATACAGATGCTCCTCAATTTATGTAGGGTTTCATCCCGATAAACCCATTGTAAGTTGAAAATATCTTAAGTTGCAAATGTGTTTAATATACCTAACCTAGCGAACATCATAGTTTAGCCTAGCCTACCTTAACCATGCTCAGAACACTTACATTAGCCTACAGTTGGGCACTATCATCTCATTGTCACTGCCCAGGATCACAAGAGAGTATTGTACCACATATTGCTAGCCCAGGAAAAGATCAAAATTCAAATCACAGTTTCTTCTGAATGCTTATTACTTCTGTACCATTGTAAAGTTGAAAAATTCTAAGTCGAACGACTGTAAGTGGGGATCATCTGTAATATTTATATGGATGTAAGTATGCTTATTTATGAAAGGGGGATATGAACATTCTTATTCATAATTTGCTTATATTGAAAAATAAAAATAAAAAGTTTTAAGAATAATTACTAAACGAGAAGAGAGGGCATAGTATAGAGGAGACAGGATGGAAGCTGAACTTTGACTATAATTTTTGCAGCTCTCAAGTTGGATCCAAGTAAATAATAAACATTAAATAAAAATGAATAAAAAGCAGTTCCTAAATATGAAAATAAAAATGCAAATGACCCTAATTAAACTAAGTGGCCATACAGAATTAAATTATTTCAGTTGACTTTATGACAATATGATTATGGGAGTAAGTTTTCCTGAAGGACAAAATAAATTGTAAAGAAATCTTAACATTTAACAGTCATTTTTAGTAATAATGGTATTGTTATTTATTTATTTGTTTATTTATTTATTGTATGTTATTGATTTTTTTAGAGCGAGAGGAAGGGAGGGAGAGAGAAACATTGAAATGAGAGAGATACATCAGCTGCCTCCTGCTGGGGATTCAGCCTGCAACCCAGGCATGTGCCCTGACTGGGAATCGAACTAGGACCTCTCAGTCTGTGGGATGATGCTCAGTGCATTAAGCCATACAGGTTGGGCAATGGTATTGTTATTTAGAAACTGTTATACACATACTAAGATGAAGCAAATAAATAATTTTATTAGTAGTATTTTATTAACAATAATTTTATTGGTGGTTTTGGAACCAAGAAACTCAACCCAAGGGATGCTATAATAAATATAAAATCAAAGAAAAAAAACAAAAACCTAAGTTTGAATTGGAAATACTAGTATAAATTTGTAATGCATTGTCTCTAAAAATACACATATTCTAGCTCATTCCATCTTTAAAAATCCTAAAAACAATGTCCAATCCAGTAGTAATAGGCTCACCTAGTACTCAGATTGCAGTTTAATTTGCATTTTAAATAGAAACAGCTTTTTTGTTGTTGTTAATCCTCACCTGAGGATATTTTTCCATTGATTTTTTTTTTTTTTTTAAATACTAGAGTGGAAGAGAGAAACATCTATGTGAAATACTGATTGGTTGCCTCCTGCAGGATCCTGACCTGGGGATTGAACCTACAACCCAGGCACATGCCCTTGACCGGGAATCAAACCCAAGACTCTCTGGTCAGCGGGCTGTTGCTCTAACTGCTGAGCCAAACCTGCTGGGGTGAAACTGGACTTTTTGGTGAAATGGCTACTTTATAGTTTTAGGCAAGAAATATGCAAGATGAGTCTGGTTTGTTCATCTTGTCAGACCATAAAGTGAGGAGGCTGTCAAAGACTACTTGAGGTCTTGTCAGAAGGATTCTGGAACTAATAAAGGATTTCCTATTGAGCCCGGTCAGGTGGTTCAGTGGATTGAGCATTTTCTTATGCACCAAGAGGTCACCGGTTTGATTCCTGGTCAGGACACATGCCTAGGTTGCAGGCTCAATCCTCTTCCCTCCCCCATAGGGGGCATGCGAGAGGGAACCAATTGATGTTTCTCTCTCATCGATACTTCTATCTCTCTCCCCCTTCCCCTTTATCTAAATACAATAAAAACATATATATATATGGGTTTCCTGTTGACTAAAGATGGAATAATTTGAAGTAAGCAGTGATACTGACAGTGGATTAAAGCCCATCAAATTCAGATCCATGAGTTTATAATGAAACTTGAAAACAAACTGTAATTTTATTAAAGTACTCATAAATGTGATGGTGGGTTTTCTTTTGTGAATTGAGAACGGTGAGGAAAAGAATTAAGTGTTTTTAATAATCTACCATCTTATTACTATTGTGCTAGTGAGATATGATATAATTAATATGAGTAACTCTTAAATGATATACAGATACTTATGTTGTGTAAAAGATAAGTGGTATTGGTTGTTATCAAAATATATAAAATGTTAGTGGGAGCTCAGAAATATTTCTTAGAGCCAAATTGTGTTTGTCAGTTTTATACGAGAATGTGTGTCCATATATGTATCTTTGATTTGTTTATACTTAACATCCATCCACCCGTCAAACATATTGAGCTGTTTATTTAGTGCACAACATACAAAGGGCAACAAGTAAAAATCTAGAAACATGGTAGAATATCAAAGGTGTAGGATACCAAAAAAAAAAAAAAGCAAAAAAAAGCAAAGCTACAGTGATTATTATATGGTGTTCTCACCATGTAGCATGTATAGATAGTAGTATGGATGGGATGCTTTGGGAGCTCTAAGGAAGGATATCTAATTTAATGTTGGATTGAGAATAGAGTCAGGAGATATTTATTGAAGAAGTATCCATGAGTTGATGCTCAAGTAAGAATTATATAGTTGGGGGGTAGGGGGTGGGAGTAATCGTGCAAAACAGAAAGTGGAAAGAGAAACTGGCTCTCAGAGAATTACAAGTAGTTTGCTGCTGTTAGAACTAAGGGCTTAGGGGGAAGGCTGACAGAGACAAATTCCTGAAAGGCCTCATAGATGTTTGAACTTCGTTAAAGAAACACTTTAGATTTATGAAAGAAAGTTAGGCCATGATCAGAGTTTTATTCTAGAAAGAATATTTGCAGGATGGGCTGAAGTAGTGTTACTTTATTAGGAAGGGGCTTTTCACCTATTTTAGCTAAAACTTTTATTTGAATGTAGATCTCCTCCCTACTTCCCCGAATCTGTATATATATATTTCTCTCAAATGTTTTGAATTAAAAAAAAATAAATTATGTAAATCATTGACATGGTTCAAAAACTGATGACTTATTTCAGTTCATGTTTCCTCTACTCTCTTCCCTCCCTCCCTCTCCAGGTAGAATTTTTAACTTAATTGTTGGTTTATGCTATCATACTTATTTTTTTAAGGTATAAGCAAATGTGTATAAATGCTTTTTCTTTCTTACACAAAGGAAACAAAATATAAACATTCTTGTATTTTTCTTACCTGGAAATATATCCTGGAAATCATTCTGTGGCTGCATATAAAATATTCTGTACTTGTTCTTAATCCTACTAAGAATAACTAAATAAAATAAATAATTTATACTTGTAATATCTAAGGAAAAGACATTCTAATAGTAAACCTATGCCATTAGAGTAGCCTAGATTCAGGCTATTAGCTTTTATCTCCAGCCAGAACTATGTTTTACCTAATAACAGAGAATGTTAACCAGCTATTCATCTTCAGGGGCTAATCAAAATATTAAGAATATACGCTCATTGTTGCTCCCCAGGTTCAATCATTCATTCATCTACTTTTCAAATATTTGTTGAGTAGCCACCTGTAAAAGGTTAACTATGGTAGATACTCTGAAAAAAATAAACAGTACCCTTAAGAAGCTTATAAGCAATTAAAGTGATACCCCTTCTGTCTATTCTTTCCTAAAGAATTAGTTCAACTGTGCTTTCTTCTAAATGTTCTGCTTTTATTGTACCAAACTTGGTTGTATTTTCAGTGCTCCCCATACACCTGGATCCATTATCTTAAATATAGCACAGAATGGTATTGATTGATTGATATGACTATCTCTCCATACCAGGCTAGAAATTCTCTTAATGGTAAAGGACTGTCTCATCTCAGTCTTTCCAGTGCCTAACGTAGTTCTCAATTAAGTTTATTGAGTAAGTAGATTTCTCTTAATCTTGCAGGTTAAAGGAGAAATGAAATTGTGTGTAAGGAAAACTATCTTCTCTAATATTCTTGTTGAAGTTTCTCTCAAGGGACCCAAGTCAAATACGGAAAGTTTTTTTTTTGTTTGTTTTTTGTTTTTTGTTCTTTACTTAATTAAAAGGTACTATGCTGTTTTTGGACCTCAGAACCATATGACCAGAGCATAGAAATTGTGGCAGAAATTATTTTTAGATCATAGCCGTTAGGAAGCAAATTTTTGTTTATGGTTTCTATGAAGAAAAATTACTTCATTATATTTCCACTTTAAAAGTATGTATATATTTGCATTTTAATTTATATCTCACTTTTGGAATCAAAAGTCTTGCAGACTTTTATGTCGGTGTTTTAACTATTAACTTCTTGCTCTTGGAAAGGAGAAATTACTTTTATGAAGGTATTACTTTTTTTTTTTTTTGGTTTCTTTTAGCCTTTATTTGAGAAAATTTACACAAAAAACCCCATCCAACACAAGTGAATCAGTCTAAATCCCACATGCTTCTTTCCATTAAACAAACAGAAAAATGGCTTTTGGCAGGAGTTTATGATAATGGTATAACAAAACTTCCTTAAACTGCCTCATTCAAGGAATTACTTTTAATATTGAAATATATTTTCATAGAGTAATACCTCCATCTGGTGGTTTTTCTGAAAATTACAGCAGAAGACATGCAGCATGAGTTTTTCTGTATGTAGATAAACATTACCTGTTGTTTCTCATAAGTCCAGATGAAATTACATCAAAGACTGTCTACCATGTGTGTCAAAAATTTTGTCTCTAGTTTTCAACAATTCAAATGTGAACACCATATGAACAGATGGAGAAAATGATGATTTCTCAATGAACTGTTAATTGCTTTCGCATTTGTGTGTATAGAGATTAGAAAAGATTGTGAGAACATGCTATTTTTGATTTACTGCCATGGAATCATGGCAGTCAGTGATTTACTCAGAGAGGCAATTACTGATTTTATTTTTTAGTACATTGTATTTTATCATAGCCTAATTATAATAAACCATGTTTTCCTAAAATGATAACATATAGATGTAAGCTTGAAAACAAGTAGAAACTACAAATAAATTTCCACCTGTTACTATGAGAATTTTCAACAGTTTTTTAACCTTTTCTTCACAATCCCACTTGATATTTACTACAGCTAAATAGCCCTTTAAGGATATCCCTGTGGCTTAAACTTTCCTAGTTTATAGCCCAGTACTTTTTACTTGTTAGAATATGCTGATTATCTTGGAGGAAGATTGTGATCTGGTTGCTTATGTTTTGGCCAAAATTGTATAATATCTGTTAATCATGTCAATTATTACTGTAGATTAACATTAATTCTTTTGTCTGTTTGTTTGGCTATAGAAAGTTGAAATATGAAATAAAGTTTCATGATTTGGAGCTTTCTGCTGACTTTTTAAGAAAGATTAAATTCCTAATGAATTTTGTTTGAAATCTGTTCATTTTCAAATTGCAGCCAGTCAGATGATGATTCTGGGTCAGCTTCAGGCTCTGGATCTGGTTCAAGTTCTGGAAGCAGCAGTGATGGAAGCAGTAGCCAGTCAGGTAGCAGTGACTCTGACTCTGGATCTGAATCGGGCAGTCAGTCAGAGTCTGAGTCAGATGCTTCCCGAGAGAACAAAGTTCAAGCAAAACCACCGAAAGTTGATGGAGCTGAGGTAATAAATAAAGTATCTACAGAAAGGTAGATTTATAACATTGATTTATAGCATTCTTAATCTAGCTTTTCGAAAACATTGATTTTAAAATTAAAATTTACTTTCAGTGATTCTCAATTGTGGTAAAATATCTGTAGAATAAGTGGCTTGGAAGAGAATCTGTAACTATAAAACAGCAAGTACAAAATAAACACACACAAAACCATTTCTTCCTCTTTCTGAGGCAGAAATTGAGTTTCATAAATATTCAGTGTCTAACAGATAAAAAGTAAAGACTTTGTGGGATTTTTTTTGTTAATTCTACAGTGTCTGATCTCTACTTTCAAGATCTTCGGGGAGATACTTTATTGCTAGTAACAGGAGAACTCTGTTTCTTTGAAGATACCTGGTGGAATAGGCTAAGGGACATTCTGTTTGAAAAAGCTACTACAAGATTTAGTAAAACTTGTCTATACTTCATAAGAGTACATTGTAGTGTTACTTAGAGTAGAGTACCAGTCATAATAAGATGCTTGGACCAGAGTGCCAGTCTTAAGATGCTTGGACCAGAATATAAATCAACACATAGCTTTCTTCATGGAGAAAATATTGCTAACAACAACAACAAAATGCTTAGTAACGTAGTTGATTTGCATTCTGACTTAAGCACTTCATGTTCACCTCACACCAGTTAAAAAGAATAAGCAACCACACTTTGAGTAACACTGGTGTCTCATATTATCACTTTGTTTTTGAAAGTTTTACTCATAAAACCAAATAACATATTGATTAATTTTGTCTGTGAAGCTTGCATAAATTTGTTATATACAACTAAAGCTCAACATTTTATTTTAATTATATTGCACTAATATTATATTACATATAATGTGAGTAATCTTAACTTATTATTTGGAGGCAGTGAAAATGTTGGTATTTCAATAAAATAACTTTTAAATTTTTTCAAAACTTTGCATTTCACTGGTTCATATTTCTGTTACAGTTTTGGAAATCTAGCCCTAGTATTCTGGCTGTTCAGAGATCTGCAATGCTCAAGAAGCAGCAGCAGCAGCAGCAGCAACAGCAACAACATCAAGCTTCATCTAATAGTGGATCAGAAGAGGTGAGTTTTCATTATGAAAACTAACATTTTAAAAGTAGACATGATGCTCAGTCATTTAAATAAATAGGTACTTAAGAAATTATTAAAACAATAAGTGTTTTTAAAGGATAGGAGATAACTGCATTAAATATGTGTATCAAGAGTCTTTAAATATAGATGTATTTTATCTAATTGTACTTTTAGGAATTAATCTAAGACAAGCAGTGGAAATTTGTGTACATTTTTTGCTCATCAGAACAAAACTTTGAAAGAAACTAAATGTGAATACAGTCGTCCCTCGCCACTTCGCGCTTCGACTTTCACAGCTTCACTCTATCATGGTTTTTTCAAATATATTCATTAAAAAGTTCATCGAGCCCTGGCCGGTTTGGCTCAGCGGTTAGAGTGTCGGCTTGTGGTCCAGAGAGACCCGGGTTCGGTTCCCGCTAAGGGCATGTACTTTGGTTAGTTTGTCCCCGGCCCTGGTTGGTCGTGCGGGTGGCAGCCACTCGATGTGTCCCTTTCACGTCGACGTTTCTCTCTCTCTCTCTTCCTCTCTCTCCCTCCCACTCTATCTGAACAAAAAATGAAAAAATGTCCTCGGGTGAGGATTAAAAAAATATATAAAAAATAAAAAGTTGATCTAGACAGTGACAATGATACAGTGTGCTCTCGGTTGTCTGAGTCAATTATACACCCCTCTATTACAATTAAAATGAAAATTACTGTACGTATGGACTGTAGGCCTATGTATTTGAGCACCCCAGGAATCTTTCAATGCCAGGTGCAACTGCTAGAGTCTGGAATGTATAAACCGCGATAAACGAGGGACAACTGTACGAGGAAAACATAAATATACAAAGACATACGTATGAGCATACACATATATGAATGAAGAAATAATATACTATTTAAATCGTTTGTACAGAGTATTACTAGAATGCTCAACATATTTTTAAAAGAATAGGCTGCAGCTGTAAACACTGTAGTTCCTATGAGCACATACGCATGTGTGATTAAAGAACTGATTTAAAACCTATCTAATGGGGAAGAAAAATAGTAAAATTTGACATACCAACAATTAGGATTTCTTTTTGAGGCCATACTAGGCAATAATAATGGTCTCCATAGTTGATGGATTCATTTTTCAATTACAGTTGACATTCAATATTATATTAGTGTCAGGTGTACAGCATAGTGGATAGACAGTCACATAATGTATGAAGTGATCCCCCCCCAAAAAAAAACAAGTCTATTACCCACCTGGCACCATACATAGTAATGACAATATTGACGATATTCTCTGCTGTACCTTACATCCCTGTGACTATTTTGTAACTGCCAATTTGCACTTCTTAATCCCATCACCCTTTTCTCTCACCCCTCTAACCTCGCTTCCACCAGGCAACCATCACTTCTCTGTATTTATGAGTTTGTTTCTGTTTTCATTGTTTGTTTATTTAGTTTTTTTTTTAGATTCCACATATAAGTGGAATTATATGGTATTTGTCTTTCTCTATCTGACTTATTTCATTTAGCATAATACCTTCTAGGTCTGTCCATGTTGTTGCAGATGGTAAGATTTCATTCTTTTTTATGGTTGAGTAATGTTCCATTTTATATATGTACCACATCTTTATCCAATTATCTGTCAATGGACACTTAAGTTGCTTCCATATCTTGGCTATTGAATATGAAATGTTCTTTTTTTTGTCTCTTGTTATAGCCTTTATTTTTAAAGTCTATTTTGTCTGATGTAATTATTGCTACTCTAGCTTTTTTTCATTTCCATTTGCATAAAATAGCTTCTGTTATCTCTTTAGATTTAGTCTCTGTGTGTGTTTTTATCTGAAGTGGGTCTCTTATAGGCAGCATATGTAAGGGTTTTATTTTCTTCTCCATTCAGCAGCCCTATGTCTTTTGATTGGAGCATTTAATTCATTTCCATTTAAAGTAATTATTGATAGGTATATGTGTGATTGCCATTTTATTTATTTATTTTTAATTTATTTTTTGTTAATCCTCACCTGAGGATGTTTTTTCCATTGATATTTAGAGAGTGGAAGGGGAGGGGAAGACATTGATGTAAGAGAGACACATCGATTGGTTGCCTCTGACACCAGCCTTGACGGGGGGGTCAGGGATTGAACCTGCAATCTAGGTATGTGCCCTTGACTGGTAATTGATCCCAACACCCTTTGATATGTGGGCTGATGCTCTAATCACTGAGCAACACTAGCCAGGGCTTTTTTTTTTTTTTTTTTATCTTTTTTCTTCTTCTTCTTAAAGAATTCCCTTTAACATTTCTTTTTTTTTTTTTAAGATTTTTTTATTTATTTTTTTGGTACGTGCCCCTAGCGGGAACCGAACCTGGGACTCTCTGGTCCGCAGGCCAACGCTCCAACCGCTGAGCCAAACCGGCCAGGGCTAACATTTCTTGTTATATTGGTTTGGTGGTGATGAACTCCTTAAGTGTTCTCTCTCCGTTAATTTTAAATGATAGCCTTGCTGAGTAGAGTAACCTTGGTTGTAGGTTCTTGCTTTTCATCATATTGAATATTTTATGTCTGCAAGGTTTCTGTTAAGAAATCAGCTGACAGTCTTATGGGAGCGTCCTTGTAAGTAACAGTGATGACAGATTTTAAAGTTTTGTACAAAATGCTGGCACAATTTTATACAAAATTGTAATATTTACCTAATTTTACCAGCTGTGTTATAAATTTGAATAAGAATGTTATTCATCACTTTATGTTACTAATAGTATAAATATAACAACATAAAAAAGGTTTACAGTTACTGTTATTAGGAAAGTGAACTTTAAGTGGTGTGACAAACAAAAATTTGATATGGTGGTTAAATTGCAGTCATTAATTACATTAACTTTGTTTATTTTATTCCTACAGGATTCCTCTAGCAGTGAAGATTCTGATGATACATCGAGTGAGGTCAAAAGGAAAAAGCATAAAGAGTATGTCGTTTTGTTCAACTGATTACTTACTCTCATATCAAGAAAATCCTAATGATTCTGTATTTCTTCCTTTATTAAAAATTGTTGCCAAAATGTACTTTTGTAAATTCTTGGTTCATGGCATTTTATTAGGTTAATTCAAACTATTAATTCTTAAAATTTATCTTTGTGTGATGACTTAAGATTTTTATGTCACTTGTTTAACTTCAAAGATCTGTTTATTCATAATGTCAGAATAAGGGATCAGTTGATGATGGATTTTGAGTGATTCTGTTAATTTATGTTAATAGTTATCCTTACTATTCATGTGCACATGATATTTACTTTCTCTATACAATTCATTTACGAACTCACTATGATTTTCTAAAGCGTTAAGAATACTTAAAATTCTCAGTTCTGATACCTAGATGGTCTGAGATTTTTTTTCCTCTCATTTTTTTCAAACAACATTTTTCTATTGTCTAGTCTCTTATTTCTCAATTTTCGTTGCTATTTTGCACTTTTACTTTGGTGTTTTTGGCTTTGAATTTTTTATTCTACTTTATGCACTTGATCTTATGCATCTTGAATGTGAAGACCCATATCTTTTATTAGTTTCTCAAAATTTAGTCATTGTATCTCTGGACATTTTCTCTTTCTGTAAGTCTGGTACTACTATTAGTAAATATAAATTTGTCTTGGATCGTATCTGTTGTGTATATCTATTGAATTGTATATCCTATCTTCCAGGAATCTTACTTTATCGTGTTTTTAATCTTTTGATTGCTGTGCTACAATCTGGCTAATTTTCTCAGATCTGTCTTCTAGTTTACTAAGTGCATTTTCAACTACTATGTCTCATCAGATACATAACTCTTCCCAGAGTTAGTAATTTCTAAATTCAGGAAAGGTGCAAGCAAAGAATATTTTTAAAAAACGAGTAATTTGAGATGACTGATAGACTTGCTTGGATATACAAATCAAAATTTATATTATAAAAATATAAAATGGAGCCCGGCCTGTTTGGCTCAGTGGTTGAGCGTCGACCCATGCACCAAGAGGTCGCTGGTTCGATTCCCGGTCGGGGCACATGCCCAGGTTGTGGGCCCCATCCTCAGTGGGGGGCATGCAGGAGGCGGCCAGTCGATGTTCTCTCTCATTGATGTTTCTATCTCTCTCTCCCTCTCCCTTCCTCTCTCTCTCTCTCTCTCTCTCTCTCTCTCAAATCAATAAAGAAAAAAATTTTTTTAAATATATGAAATGGAGACTTTCATATATTCTGCCTCTTGTTACTTCTAATGTGTAAACTCTGTAAAGATTTCAAGATAAAAAAGAATTTGTTTCTCTATTATGTTTTTATTATAAACCAGATCTTATATGTACTTGCTTATGTAACCATTAAAATAGTTATGATGCAAGAGATGCAAAGCAATGGAGTAGAAGCAGACTGAGACTCAATAGAGTATATACATAAGAACTTAATGTGTATCTTTCATTTAGAGTTTATATTATGGTAAAATATCAACACGTGCATCCAATATTTTTTTCTGTACATGTTGATTGGAATGAAATAGATTAAAAATAGTTATAAAGGTAATAGTTGAAGGTTAAGATGGGCTGATTTTTTTAAAAATGTATTTTTCTTTTGAAACTTACCTTTATTGTTGAATGTATTACAAGCATCCCTCCTTTTTCCCCTCCCTTGACCCTCTCCTCCCCACTCCCACCCAAAAATCTATTTTTCTATACTCTTAAGTTTCTTAATGAACATGTACTATTTTTAAAAATCAGTTTTGAAGGGTATATTTTTTAAATCACTATCCCTAGAAAATTAAAAGAGATTTGAATTATTTTTTAAGAGGGCAAGTATAATCATTATACAAGATTTTAAAAATGAAATCCTGTGGCTCTTAAAATTAGCATACTGTGTTTTCATTCATAGTGATAATCAGAATAACATTTATGTATTTGCCATTCATTGAGGTATAAAGTAAATGATTAACAAAACTCTGGAATTATGGGAGAAATCTATGACAAATATTTTCTACCATTTTTTTTCTACAGACATTTAGATATTCTTATTTTTATCTATGTATTTATTTTTAAATACATTTTTACTGATTTTTTTAGAGAGAGAGAGAGAGAGAGAAACATCGATGTGAGAGAGATACACCAATCAGCTTCCTACACGCCCCCTATTGGGGATCGAGCCCACAAACCCGAGCATGTGCCCTGACCAGGGATCGAACCAGGACCTCTCAGTCCGTGGGACGATGCTCAATCCACTGAGCCACACTGGCTGGCTTAAATGTTTTTGGTATGCATGACAGCAATAATATTTTTAATATTCACTAGCATGCATTTTTTACTATTTTTATATTTTATCAGAGATAAAGTTTGCTACACAATATAAGTGTAAATAAATATATTTTATATTCTTTATATACAGTGAAGATTGGCAGATGTCTGGGTCAGGATCTCCATCTCAGTCTGGTTCAGATTCAGAATCTGAAGAAGAAGGAGATAAAAGCAGTTGTGATGAAACAGAATCTGATTATGAGCCAAAAAACAAAGTTAAAAGCAGAAAACCTCAAAATAGGTAAGTGTTCTTGGTTTGATGCTGAAAATTGTTGATTATAGAAGGTATTCATTCCTTTTGTATTTGTATATAGTTTTTCAATTCTGGTTTTATGCCTTTGTTTCTATAAAACACCTCTCTCCCCTTGTTCTTTCCTAGATGTAAGTCAAAAAATGGAAAGAAGATTCTTGGACAAAAAAAGAGACAGATTGATTCATCTGAGGAGGAGGAGGATGAAGATTATGATAATGATAAAAGAAGTTCTCGTCGACAAGCAACTGTCAATGTGAGCTATAAGGAAGACGAAGAAATGAAAACAGATTCTGATGACCTACTTGAAGTCTGTGGAGAGGATGTTCCTCAACCTGAGGAAGAGGAATTTGAAACAATAGAACGGTTTATGGATTGTCGGATTGGGAGAAAAGGAGGTATTTTTTTTTAAAAAATTATTGTTTGGTGGTTTCAATGATATTACTAGGTTAAATAAAGTACTTCTCGAAAATTTTTCAATTTTGAAAGCCAAGATGGTAGATTTTCTTCTGTTTTACTTATTTGCTGTAAAATATACTTTGCTTAGCTTCAGTATTTTCTTCCCAACAAATACCTATTTGTCCTCAGTTTATATATTGCAGATAATTAGAAAATTTTAAACCTGTATATCTGAGTTTTTCTGTTGCTATGCCTAAATAATAGTTGTTTAGGTACTTTTAATTTCACAAATTTTTAAAAAATGTATTTTTGTTTTATCTCAAGTATATAGGTTATTTTTAGTTATCTTGACATGCATTTCCCCCCTTTCTGTATTCTTGAGATACAATTGACATACAGCATTGTATAAGTTTAAGTTGAACAGCATAATGGCATAAATGTATTACAAAATGATTATCACAATAAGTTTAGGTAACATCAATTTTCTAATAAATACAATAAAAAAAGAAATTTCTCTTGTCATGAGAACTTTTAGAATCTACTCTCTTAGTAACTTTCAAATATACCATGTAGCAGTGTTAACTATAGACATCATGTTGTACATTACATCCCGAGGTACTTATCTTGTAACTGGAATTTTGAATCCTTTGACCACTTTCATCATATTCCTCCCACCTCTGGTAACTATAAATCTAATCAATTTTCTATGAGTTTTTTTAAAACTTCATATATGAGATCATATAGTATTTGTCTTTCTCTCTGACCTGTTTCAGCATAATGCCCTCAAAATCCATGTCACAATGGTAGATTTCCTTCCTTTTTTATGGTTGAATGTTATCTGTCTACCTACCTACCTACCTACCTATCTCTCTACACACACACACACACACACACACACACACACACACACACACACATATATATCTGTATCTCAAACTTCTTTATCCATTCATCTGTTGATAGACACTTAGGTTGTTTCAATGTCTTGGGTATTATGAATAATGCTGCAGTGAACATGGGCAGGTCAGGTGCAGATATTTCTTTGACATAATGATTTCAGACATGCAGTTTTTAAAATTTTAAGTTATTTTAGTTTATAATTAGTCTCTCAATCAACAGTTATTGTAGATTGCTGTATGCTGTTAGATATGCCATTAACTTTTTACCTTGTTTTTTCTAATTTTAAAACTGAAGTGACTAAATTAGATGATTTTTCTCTTCTAAAATTCTGAATTTGTATTACATATGTAACTTCACGTAAATTCCTGTACCCTGGTACTTGACTTAAGAGATCATGTATTTTTCTATTCATATTCTTCAATTTTTTGAATTGAATGGAAGTATTCCTATAACAGAATTACAGGGAATGTATTGTGCTTTCTTTTTCAGCTACTGGTGCTACTACAACCATCTATGCAGTTGAAGCAGATGGTGACCCAAATGCAGGATTTGAGAAAAACAAGGAATCAGGAGAAATCCAGTATTTAATTAAATGGAAAGGATGGTCCCATATTCACAATACTTGGGAAACAGAAGAAACCCTTAAGCAGCAGAATGTTAGAGGAATGAAAAAATTGGATAATTATAAGAAGAAAGATCAGGAAACAAAAAGATGGTAAATATGTTTTATATTGTACTTAATATTTTTATAGATTGAAGATTATTACTAAGGTTTTTATTAATAAGGAATACATTATAAAGAATCAAATGATAACCTAAAATAATTAATTTATGGAGATATTTGTATTTTACCTCAAGGTGAAAGTTCTTAGGAATAACCATACTTAAATCCTTGGCAACAGTCACATAGAATGTGTCTCATATATTATGAATTTTGAAAATTAAAATTTAATGATGCTTTACTTTATTTCTGTTTCAGTTCCTTTATTTTTAAAACTGGTTCACAGGATAAGTGGCAAAATGGGAGATTTTGTGCTACTGATAGTTTTTGGGGGATGGGTTATTTCGGCGACATTCTGAAGTCTGTTCCTGAATTTAATAATCTTTCAGGTTGAAAAATGCTTCTCCAGAAGATGTAGAATATTATAATTGCCAGCAAGAACTTACAGATGATCTACATAAACAGTATCAAATAGTGGAGCGAATAATTGGTTAGTAATAAATGATTTTAATTAAACATCTGGAAAAAATGTTAAATTTACTGTTTACACATTAAACAATAGCTTGCTTTTACTATATAATAGAGTATTATAAAGCAAATGACTGATTTTTTACTTGTGTAGTTTTTACCAAGAATTACTCATTGGATAAGATTTAATGTAAAAAGTAAATAACTAAATATCTGATTTATCTCACAGCTCATTCCAATCAAAAGTCAGCAGCTGGTTATCCTGATTATTATTGCAAATGGCAGGGCCTTCCATACTCAGAGTGCAGCTGGGAGGATGGTGCTCTCATTTCCAAAAAGTTTCAAGCATGTATAGATGAGTATTTTAGCAGAAATCAATCAAAAACCACTCCTTTTAAAGATTGCAAAGTGAGTATTGTTTGATGTTTTTAATTATTGAAATTTATGCATTATAAATACTAAAAGCCCAGGTTAGAGTTGGATCTTGATTTCGGATAGGCTAAGGAAGAGAACTGTTTGGTTGGTACATCTTATAGGAAATGATGTTCCTGTAACACTGTGTGATCTTCGATGTGGCACTTTTAGCCTTGGTGAGTAAAACTGTGTCAGAAAGAGGATAAATTGGTGGTGGTAGTTGTGGTGAGTAAGTTGGGGAGACCAGATAGAGAAAATCCCTTGGAAACTAGGTATATATGATTGATTTAAAAGGTAGCGAATATTTTCTTTGAAGGTAGGAAAGGAAAAGAGACATGTACTTATAAGAAGGTATCCAGGCCTACCATGCCTAATACAAGATCTTTGTTCTTTTAAGTTATTATTAATGTTAGTTTTAGGGTCTAAGTACCACTAGGATTTGTTTTCTAATTAGAAGATTGAATTAAATTAATAATGGTAATTTAGAAATCAGAAATCAAATGGGAGGGAAAGCCGGTCTTATGGTTTATTTCTAGGTCCGGGTTGGAGTAATGGTTAAAGTGAATGAGTAACATAGCTTTTGAAATACATGAGACCTAAATATTTCAGTTAGGAACTTATCTCTTTAATTTTTCGTTTAAAAGGAGGGCAAAATACTTCCCTGTATATTCTTGTTTTAGTAATAAAAAAAGTCTTTGAATCCTCAGACATGTTTTGAGTCATGGAATTTCTGAGCTTGGTGATTTGAGATATTTCAAAATTTATGGTAAAAGCTGACATTTTTTCATCCTTTAATGTAATTTCTTACATTTAATAATTTTTTATATTAACATTTATTTCTACTAAAGGTATTAAAACAAAGGCCAAGATTTGTAGCCCTGAAGAAGCAGCCATCCTATATTGGAGGAAATTTTGAATCTATTTAATTTGAGAGAGTAAGAATTTTACAGTTATAGGATTTGGAAAAGATGTCCACCAGCATAAAGGATGATACCCTTTAGTATTTATATGCAGGTCTTTGAATTTTCTTATATATAAACAACTGCATAGTAAGAAGAAAAACAAGTGCAATTTTGAGTTTAACCTGTTTGTTGCAGTACTTAAATAAGTTTTTACTGAAGTTAAACTCAGAATATATACACATTCCTCTACCACACTAGTCCTGGGCTATTTCTCTTCCTCCCAGTTATTTCTGATACCCAGTTAGCCCTCCATTCTTTCCCCTCTCTCCTATATCCCATTCTCCATTATTAGCTATATAAGGTGACTCTAGGGTGCAATTTTTTAAAAATCTTGACCACAGCTATAGTTTTTGCTGCTATATGTTCTTCCTACTTACGTTTTAGTTAATATATTTGGACTGTACCAGTTAAAGCTGGATTGAGTTCTTGGCTACATAATTAATTAATTGAAAAATACTGTCAATTTTTAAGATTCTTCTGGCCTAAAATGATAAACTCCCTGTACTTCTCCTACACTATTACAAAAGCCTTTATTTTTATTTTTTATAGCTAATGAAAGCGGCATATTGTATATAATACCTATCAGATTAATTTTATTTAACTGGTCATATAAACTTATACATGGGTTATGTAAGATGGTTTCTTTGTAAATTTGAATATTTATTGCATACATGATTTTTATTTTTAACTTTGTAGAGGAAATAGTTGCATACTTGCTGATGAAATGGGCCTTGGAAAAACAATTCAGACGATCTCATTTCTGAACTATTTGTTTCATGAACATCAATTATATGGACCTTTTCTATTAGTAGTACCACTCTCCACTCTCACTTCCTGGCAAAGGGAAATTCAGACATGGGCTTCTCAGATGAATGCTGTGGTTTATTTGGGTGACATTAACAGCAGAAACATGGTAAGTAGTTTCTTCACAAATTTATGAAATCTAGGACTACTTTTTATTTGAAGACAGGTATTTTATTTGTCTTTGCAGTCTTAGTTTCTAGCATAGAACTTGCCAAAAAGTAAGTGCTCAATACATATTGGATGTAATTAAAAATCAATATTTGGTTTAGTATTACTTTATAGATTGTTTTTTCTTATGAAGCGTTTCAAATATATACAAAATCAGACAGAAGAGTATAGTAAACCTTCATGTGCCTATCTCCAGCTTTCCAGTTTTAACTCATAGTCAGTTTGTTTCATCTGTACCTCTATGTGGTACGTTCCTCTATTATTGTGAAGCAAACATCAGATATCATATTTCATCCATAAATGTTATTAAATGATTTAATTGCTAGTGTTGTGTTAACTTTCTTCAGTGAGAAGTGTACATACAGTATTAAAGATGTGTCTGCTTTATTTTATAGGAGATTTTTATGTATTTTACTTACATGGCTAACATAGCTGGTTGGACTGTATAAAGAATAATTTAAACTATTTTATTACATAAACATATATACATAATTTTTGTGTGTTTTGAATGGATTTTATTTTATATATTCAAGTAAAAGTATACTTTTTAAAATATGTATCTTAAAATTATCTTTAAAATTTCTTGATAGATAAGAACTCATGAATGGATGCATCCCCAGACCAAACGGTTAAAATTTAATATACTGTTAACAACTTATGAAATTTTATTGAAGGATAAGGTGTGTATTACCTATGTTTCTGTTTGATTAATGTCAGTTTTTCCTTTACAATGTGTTGAATAGGATGAGAAGATAACTTAAATCAAGGGTCAGCAAACTGTAGCCTGAGGGTAAATCTGGCTTTTTTTTTTTTGTGACCTTTGAACTAAGTTTGATATTTACATTTTAAAAGGTTTTAAAAAACAAACCAAAGTATATGCAACAGAGACCATACATTTGTCTGCAAAGCCTAAAATATTTAGCATCTGACTCTAAATAAAAGTTTGCCAATTCCTGACTTACATGAAACTAGTTTGGTGTAGTGTCTATTAATTTATAAGAGGAGGAAGGTAGCTAACAGGACTGAGCTACCAGTGCATTTAGCACTGTGCTAAATCCTTTGTAGCTATTTTCTAATTTCTTTATAGTTAATAGCTCAAGTAATTCTCATTTACTTTATAAGGTACTGCTATCTCTACTTTATTGGAAAGAAAAATCAAGTCTCAAAAGGTTAATGAACTTACCTAAGTTCATGCAACTATTAAGTAGCAGGCCTGTCTCTGTTTTAAGTCAGAGACCCATGTTTATATAATGAGAAATCTACAGTTCATAGAAACTACAATGAATTCTACACTTGGAGTGAGACGCTGTTTCAAATTTATATTACATTTTGTCCAAATTGACATTAATAGAGGCTTTTACTAGACTTAGGTTAAAAATCTCTTGTAAAATTTTTATTTATTTATTTTTATTTATTTTATATATATATTGTTTATTATTAATTTATTTTTGTTACAGATGTTTCTCCTTTTTTCCCCATTGACACCCTCCTCCCCATCCCCCCACCCCATTCCCAACTTTGTTGTCCATGTCCATCAGTTATGCATACATGCGCATAAGTTCTGTGGTTTATCTCTTCCCTCCCCCCCCACCCCCTCTTCTGAGAGGTGTCAGTCTATACCCTACTTCCACATCTCTGGGTCTACCCTGTTCCTCAGACTGTTATGTTCATTATATTCCACAAATAAGTGAGATCATGTGATATTTGTCTTTCTCTGCTTGGCTTGTTTCGCTTAGGATAATACTCTCGAGGTCCCTCCATGTCATCTCAAAGGATAAGAGATCTTTCTTTCTTACAGTTGCATAGTACTCCATTGTGTATATGTACCACAGCTTTTTTATCCATTCATCCACTGATGGACACTTGGGCTATTTCCAGATCTTAGCTATTGTAAATAGTGCTGCTATGAACATGGGGGTACATGTATTCTTTCTGGTTGGTGTTTCAGGATTCTTGTAAAATTTTTAAGTAATACTATTTTTCTTCCTTTTTTTCAGTCTGTAAGCTAATAAAAATTTTCGCTTGATATTATGCTGTTTTCTAATGACTAAATTGGTCATGGAAGGAACTTTATTTTGCATATTGAATTACTTGATTTGAGGATTCCAGTTAATCTTGAAGTGATAATTTTTATTTGAAATATGAGATAGGTTTGTTTTTACTTTTAATTTGCCTCATTTTAATAATTTGAATTCAGGTCAAATGGGAAACATAAGTTTGAATTCAGTTTTTCTCTCAAAATATTAACTATGCTTTTCTGTTTATTTTAAGGCATTCCTTGGTGGTCTAAATTGGGCATTTATAGGTGTAGATGAAGCACATCGATTAAAGAATGATGATTCTCTTCTGTATAAAACTTTAATAGACTTCAAGTCCAATCACCGTCTCCTTATCACTGGAACTCCTCTACAGAACTCCCTTAAAGAGCTCTGGTCTTTGCTTCATTTCATTATGCCAGAAAAGTAAGATAAACTGAGATACACAATTTTAATGTTTTTAAGATGCTAAGTTTAGCGAAAATAACTAATGTAGGTAAATAAGGTCAGTAAGAGGTTTTATTGCCCTAAAACATTGGCCCATAGATTAAGAAGGAAAAAGAGGAAAATGGAATATTTTATATTTGTAGTACTATTTTAATTTTTTCATTTTGTAAATAAAAAAGCATGATCCTATTTATAATAAAAGTTGATTTTGCCCATGTTCAAAATATAGCTTGCTTAAAACACTCAAAACTTATTACCTTGTTGGTAATCCCATTTTCTGAATTAGGAAAACTAGACTAGATGTGTATTAACAACTTTTTCAGGGTCACATACATACTCTTTAGTTTCAGAACTTTAAGTTTATATTGTTCAAGAAATATTTCAGTGACAATTACTCCATATTTGAAAATACTTCCTCTTTATTTAACTCAAGGAGAATCATAATTTTTATAAAATAACTCCTTATATTTTATCTTTATACAGATATATAATGGACTTGTTGGGAAGGATAATTATTAAAACTAATTTTAGCTAATATTTTCCTTTAAAAATATTTTTTGTTAACATATGAATATCCTGAAAAATCTCATATGCAATTAGACTTTTTTAGTGATTCTTCCATTTTCTTAAATTTGTAAGGTTTTCTTCCTGGGAAGATTTTGAAGAAGAACACGGCAAAGGCAGAGAATATGGTTATGCAAGCCTCCACAAGGAACTTGAGCCGTTTCTGTTACGCAGGGTTAAGAAAGATGTGGAAAAATCGCTTCCTGCTAAGGTTGAGCAGATTTTAAGAATGGAAATGAGTGCTTTACAAAAACAGTATTACAAGTAAGTTGTAAACTAAGCACATGATCTGAACATTTAATTCTAAAAAATCCTCCCTATACTTGTCACATTGAGGTACACCCCCCCAACCTCCACCCCCCCGTAGGATCTTAAAACAGTAAGAATTCTTGAATTCTGCAGCATATTTGGGCAAAGAGAGATTTAATGGCATGTCCAATGCTATCACCCATCATGGGTGATACAAGACTAAGTAATTTACCTTCTAACGCATCATTAGTTGCTTTTCTTTATTTCATACTGTTGCTTTATAGAGGGTTTAAGTGTTAGGATTTCCATGGTACCACTAAGACATTATTATGTAATTATGATAATTATGTAATGGACAGATAGAGGTAGAGGCCAGAAAGAGAAACTTAGAAAAAAATTTAGGCCTGTTTTTTTTTTCTTTTAAAATTCTCACCAGAGGATATTTTTCTATTTATCTTCAGATAGAGTGGGAGGGGAAAAGGAAGAGAGAGAGAAAGAGACATCGATGTGAGAGAGACACATCCACTGGTTGCCTCCCCCACGACCAGGGCCGGGGACAAACTGCAACCGAGTTATGTGCCCTTGACCGAAATCAAAACTGTGACTCTGGTCCGCAAGCTGACGCTCTAACCGCTGAGCCAAACCGGCCAGGGCTATCTTTTTTATATTGATATTAATAAATCATTTTGTATAAATTATGCATGTCATATCTATATAGTAACGAATCAAAAAAATTTTCCTAATACACATTTAAACATTTAATTGCATAAAATGTACTGCTACATGCATTTGAATTCTCAGAAAAATATTTTATGGTAAAATCTGTAAGGAACATACATTTAAAAAAATAAACTTATTGTATGAATTTTAGGTTTTTATTATGGAAAATTTCAAACATATACTAAAAGAGAATAATAGAATATACTCCCATCACTCAGCTTAGTTTTTTTCAACTCATAGCCGGTCTTTATCTGTAGCCACCTCCACTTCCCCGACCCTCTGTCATTTTGGAGCAAATCAGAGATATAACTATTTTAAATCCCTTTGAAGAACATTGTAAAAAGGAAGAAAATAAAAGGTGGTAGAAAACAAAGAGGATCTTGGTGAGAAGAAATGTGTATAATTTGGAGTAATAAAATAAACACCCATAATTTTTCTATAACTTGTGTAATTGTAATTTAGAGAAGGCAGTGAGGCTAAACTAGGTATTCTGTGAGATTTCTTTTAGGTCTGTGCATTAGCTGCCTAATGGAGGGAAACTTACAGGAAGGTAAAGATAGATAATATAATTGACCACTTTTAAAGTAAAATTTTGGGGAAAGATTACATTAAGCCTTTACCATCTATAATTAATGGCACAGATAGCAAGTTATCATTAGTCTTATGAATGAGGTTTATCAGTCTTGTGAACAAGATTTGGGCCATTATATGAAGCTTTACACTTCCTAATGGTGCAATTTTGTTTTGGTGCTTGTTTTTTGTGGTTTTAGAATTCATCCTGGTAATTGTTCTCTGCTAAACATCATTTTCATATATTTTTTTTAAACAGATGGATATTAACTAGGAATTACAAAGCCCTCAGCAAAGGTTCCAAGGGCAGTACCTCAGGCTTTTTGAATATTATGATGGAGCTAAAGAAATGTTGTAATCACTGCTACCTCATTAAACCACCAGACAATAATGAATTCTATAATAAACAGGAGGCCTTACAAGTAAGAATTTTAAAATACTGTAATTTTGGTAAAACAAAATTCTAGAAATGTTTATTTCAGTTATAACTGAAAATGGCTTTAATATATTGGTTAGAAGTTCTCTTTGACTAATGGTATATTGAGTTAATGATGTTTTTTATCTTTTAGTCCTTATCAAAACCTTTAAAATAATTTATCCAATTAATATTTTGATCATTTTTCTAAAAATGGATCTAATTATGGCTGTTGTAATTTATTTAGCAAAAATCTCTTACTGTATTCCTAATTGTGAAAAAAAATCACTAATAGTGATTATGCTGAATTTGTAATATGGCAAATGGTAGTCTTAAGAAAGATATTTTGATTTCAGATCTTACCCTTCCTTCTGGAAGACAAATGAGAAGTGTGAACAAAGCATAGTTACCATCCAGCCATAGTAGTGCTTTGAAGTGCTAGGATCCATGTATAGATTAGAATACATTTTCTTACTCTTTCAAAACCTTTTAATGCTTAGTTCCTGCTTCTAAGCAGTGTATTGTTCTTCAGCTTAGATTTTTGGAGAAGTGGTGTAATAAATAGTAGCAAACAGAGTGAAACCGTGTCTTTTTTTTCTCTTGAAAATACAGCAAAAACCTAGGTGCCAAATGTCAAGGAAAATTTTAGCCTAAAGCATAGAGCGAAATGATAAAGGTCGTGCTAGAAGATTTGGTAAACTGAAAATAACTTTTCCAACATTATAAAAATTTTAAATCTCAATTTGAAATAAGTGAACTGAAGTGTTAAGTGGGGCATTTGTTTCATTTGATTAGTTCTTTTAAAAATTCTAACAGTTGTTAATTTGTTGTTTCCTTAGCACTTAATCCGTAGTAGCGGAAAATTGATTCTTCTTGACAAGCTGTTAATTCGCCTAAGAGAAAGAGGCAATAGAGTTCTTATTTTTTCTCAAATGGTGCGGATGTTAGATATACTTGCAGAATATTTGAAATATCGTCAGTTCCCCTTTCAAGTAAGCATTTCATTTTGTCACTTTTGTTGATTTAAATTTCATGTAGTTCTTCAGCATGTTCTATAAACTTTTGAAATTCTTTTATAAATGAAGATTTTGATATGAACTATTTTCTTTTAGGAAAATATACGTTTAAAAGTTCTATTTGTCATTATTCCTTTTTCTTCTAGACCTTACATTTAGCAGTAAAGGAATTTTTATTTTCTTTTAATTCTGTTTTTTCTCTTTTGTGCTCAAATCTGAAGGAGCATCCCTATGTATTAGGCTTCAGTCTGAGGAAGGAGAAGAGAGAGTGGTCCTTGTGAATGCTTCCAGGACAGTTGCAGATTCTGAAGATTTATGTGCTCATAATGATTCTAATACATAGTTTGCTGAATAAAACTAGATGACTTTAGAGAAAATACCAGAGACTGAAATGGGCTTATATTTCGTCTATTCAGTATTTATTTTTAAATTCATTCAACGTAATTAAAGTAAATATGGATGAGTGTTTAGTGTTAGAGTCAGGTGCTAGTTCCAGTACTTACGTCTAGTAATTGCAATCCAGTATATACAGCTAGTGAATTATGTGTATTTAGTTCAGGCAGTAAAATAGAAGTAGAATTATAATGGTCAACCTCAACACACATAATCTCTGCTCTGTTGGAGTTACAGCCTGGTGTGGGAGATAGACATTAAGCAGGTAATTACAAATATAACGTTATAACTCTGGTATGTGCTATGAAGGACAGGTGTTTGGTGATATGAACATGATTGAGAAATATGTAATCATTTAAGGGAAAAGGTAGGTAGAGCACCACTGATTTTTTTTTTTTTTACTTGAGATATAATTTCTGTTCCATACAATTCATCCATTTAAAGTGTACAATTCATTGGTTTTTAACATATTCACAGCTACATGTACCCATTACCACAGTCAATTATAGAATGTTTTTACCATTTCAAAAACTGTACCCTTAGCTATTACTCCTCTGTCCCCCCATACCATCCCCACCTAACCACCCCAGCTCTATTGGTTTGTTTTTAGACAAGTTGTTATGTGTCCATGGTCAGATAAAAATATGGTACAGACCTGGTTGGGTGGCTCAGTGGGTTGGAGCATTGTCCGATACACCAGAAGGTTGCAGGTTCAATTCCTGGTCGGGCCATACCTAGGTTGCGGGTTCAGTTCCCAGTTGGGGCATGTACAGAAGGCAACAGATTGATGTTTCTCACATAGATGTTTCTCCCTCTTCCTTTTTCTTTAAAATCAATAAAAACATATCGAGTGATAATTCAAAAAAAATATATGTATATATTTATACAGAAGTATAGTGTGTGTGTGTGTGTGTGTGTGTGTGTGTGTGTGTGTGTGGTACAAAAGTATTTGTAAGCAACTGTTCTGTGTCCCTAATCCCTTCTCATTTCCAGATCACTTCCCAGAGAGAATCATCTTTAACTTTATTTTGGTTTAGGTCATGCCTCAAAAAATTATATACCACTATTTTTAAAAAAGTGTTTTCTAATTGTAATTTTTAGTGAAAAAGAAACAACACTATTTAAATTTTTATTTTTATTTTGGACATTTGTTGGGTAGCTAATGTTTAGTAAGCACTTAGTATATCAGACACTGTGCTTAAGTGTTTTACTACTTTCTCTTGCTGAGTCCTCTGTATTCTATGAAGTAAGTAGTACTAATATGTCCATTTACTGAAGAGGAAACTGACAAGGAGAGGAGTGAAATCACTTGCCCAAGGCACCCATGAATGCTCAAATGTGTGCTATTTGACTAGAGCCCCAAATCAGTGATTCTCAAACTTTAACTGGGGGGCTTTTTTGGACCTCCAGAGTTTCACCAGTTTGGGTTGGAGCTCAGTAATTTGCATTTCTAAAATGTATTTCTTACAGGGGGTCTTAGACAGAATGACAACCTATGCTATTTACTATTTGGGAAAGCAGTGCTTGTAGTTAAGAGCACAGACTCCAGAGACAGAATGTCTGGTCATTGTTTTACTGCTTAAAAAGTACTTTCTACTCTTATAATCTTAGCAAAAGCAATGCTGTATTTTTTTAAAAAATATTTTTGATTTTATTTTTAGAGAGGAAGGGAGAGAGAGATATCGATGTGAGAGAAATACATCAATCGGCCGCCTCCTGCACGACTCCTACCTGGAATTGAGACTGCTACCTGGGCAGTACCCTGACCAGGAATTGAACCTGGGCCTCTCAGTCCATGAGATGACGCTCAATCCACTGAGCCACACCGGTTGGGCACAATGCTGCATTTTATACATACTTAATTATATAATTTTAATTCTTTAAAAATTTTAAACAGTTACTTTATGTAGTATTTTAATGTGTTTTATTCTAGAGATTAGATGGATCAATAAAAGGGGAGTTGAGGAAACAAGCTCTAGATCATTTTAATGCTGAAGGATCAGAGGTATGGATGCTTTTAAAATTGTAAATGGTTTTAGTCATTATTTTTGTTTTAGTCATTATTTTTGTCATACTTGTAGTTTTTTTTTTTAAAGTCTTATTGGTACGAGCCAATTTCGATTTATAAATGAGGTTTTTAAATCAATATTGTATGTTAAGTTTTTAGAATTTTACCCTTCTTATCAATACTGTTTCAGCATTAGACAGTTAATTTGCTTCAAAGTAAATTAGCCCACTTTCATTGAAATGTTTTTTTAATTTGATGTTTATTTTTCCCATGTATTTTCCAGCTATATTTTGGAGTCTTTTTTTGTTTGTTTGTTTGGTTGGTTTTATAGAGGTGTATATGTTTTATTAATATTTTTAAAAACTACCTTTCAGGTTTATCAGTAAAAACATTTTTAAATTCAAAAAGTTAATTGTAAAATAGTCATATTGATGATTTACAATTATAATTTAGAAGAATTTAAAATTGTGACTATTTATAATTTCTTACAGGATTTCTGCTTTTTGCTTTCCACAAGAGCTGGAGGTCTAGGAATTAATTTAGCCTCTGCTGACACTGTGGTTATATTTGATTCTGATTGGAATCCACAAAATGATCTTCAGGCACAGGCTAGAGCTCATCGAATCGGACAAAAGAAACAGGTATTTTTTTATTCCCTTTGTTTAACTCTTTAGAATCTTTTTGTCATCTGTGTGATCTTGGTTTATCCTCCTGGTAAGATCATATTGCTATTTAATAGATAGTGTACTGAGGAACTTAAATTTATGAAAATCACCTGGGAAGTTTGACAGACCTGAGATAACTACGCCTACATAGAGTCACTCTCTTTTATTTATGTATTTAAAAATATGTTTCTATTGATTTTTTAGAGAGAGAGGAAGGGAGAGAAAAATAGAAACATTGATCAGCTGCCTCCTGCACACCCCAGACTGGGGATTGAGCCCGCAACCTGGGCATGTGCCCTGATGGGAATTGAACCAGGACCTCTCAGTCCATAGGACGTCACTCAATCCACTGAGCCAAACCAGCCAGGCAGAATCACTCTCTTTTAATCGTGCATTCTGTTTACAACTGTAGAGTATATTGTTTTTCATTTAGTATATAAACTTTAAAATGTCTTCATTTTATCTTAATTTAATTATAAAGCAATTTTGCTTAGTACATTGCTACCTTTTTGTTAGCTTGTATTTTATACCTGTGCATGTAAGATTCTCTATGCAAAAAGCCATTCTCATTTCATAGTTTTTGTACAACTGTCTGGCAGTTGTACTAGGCCTTGAGAAAAACTGTCATCCTTTCGATGCCTTGGTCCTTGTATTTTAATTCATTTACCTCCAATTAATGTAGTACTTCTCAAACTTTTCAAAGCAGGAGACATGAGTAAATATCACAAAAAGGCTTAGCACATGTATAATGCTTTTATAAACATTCATATTTTCTACTGAAAAATATCCATAATTTAAAAAATGTTTTTATTCAGATAATTGTCATAAAACTGCCTCATTAGGAATATATCATGCTGCTTTTTATAATTTTTTATACTCTGGAACAGCATAGCATACCCCTAAGTGAAAGCTTGTTTAAAGTAGTGGTTCACAACTTCATCAGACCAAGTGACCCCTTTTTATAACAACTGTTTTTAGTATCCCCCTTTTCTATCTTAAGTGGATACATATAATTTGAAAAATCATTCTAATGCCCTAAGTTATTTAGGTGGGAAAAAAAAGTTATTTTCAAATAATATGTATTTCAACATATATGACATGAATAATTTTAGAGTTGAGAGAATAAGAACAGGACTTATTCTCCATAAGAACTACAAAGGAAGGAAAGAGCAAGGGTATATTGATGCATAAGAGGATAAAAATTAGTGTTAGATTAGATAATAACAGACTTATTTGTACATTATAAAGAGAAGGGAACTTAAAGTGTAGATGACAACATGCCAAGGAAAATTATAGACTGTTAGGAGATAGTGAGAAAATAACAATATAGGTGAGCTGGGCCTAATATATTAATATATATGTGAAGAGTCAAAATATTCTTATGTTATAAATGAGATGGGGAATAGTGATTAGTTGCACTGAATAGGTAACACCTATATTGAAATGCTAAACATACAGCCAGGCTTATATTCCATTTCTACTATTTAAAGACCTTACCACCACATTTCCTAGTAGGTAAAAAAGAAAGAGAGAGAGAGAGAGAGAGAGAGAGAGAGAGAGAGAGAGAACCAAGGAAGAGACTGTAGAAAGTTGCATGGTAGACCTCTGGGAAGAGTATCTGAATAAGATCACAATATCGACAATACAGATTTCCTACCATTATGTTACAAAATGTCTTAAACATAAATATGAAATGCATTTTTCGTAATGATTATTGAGATACAATTTTTATTATTTCATTATTGATGAACTATAGAAAGATTCCTGTGCTTCATGTGTCTGTCTGTTACTTAAGTAGTATTTGGTTCTAAATCTGACACAAGACGTTTCAGATCTCCTGTTAAATATTCGCATGTAGCAACAACAAAATAAGGTTTAGATGATGAATACAGATCTTTTATTGGTGACACCAATACATGCAAGCATTTGGAGATGATGACTTTTGATAAAGATCGAAATAAAATAGTATTTGATGATCTTCTGATGAACACAGTAGTTGCAACCTGAAAAAATTAGTGTGCATCTTAACACTGTAAAAATGCTTTATTGTTCATATTAAAACAGAATTTAGACTCCAGATAATTAAAAATAATTTTTTAAATCATTTGGAAGACTTGAAAAACACAGGATAATTTTTCACTGTGCCGAAAAGTCCAATATAATGCAGAATGTCTCTAGTATCTGGTTCCTATACTCTAAATGCTATTGAGTCCACCTGATCATTATGAACACTAAAAATATTCCCCTAAATTTTCAAAATATCTCTGTATGGTGGTAATGTTTGTTATAGAACCACTGACTGAGAAATAGGGCAAAATTACTACACATCAATTTTTGTCTATTTTGAAAAGCTTTGTTTTATGGCAAGACTCTATCATGACTTAGAGAGTGGTTCATAGAATTTTGGATTGTGTAGAATAATGAAATATCTGAATTGATAAAACTGGTTTAAGTCCGGCCAGTGTGGCTCAGTGGATTGAGTGTCGTCCCATGGACTGTGAGAGGTCCTTGTTTGATTCCAGGTCAGGGTTGCGGGCTTGATCCCCAGTAGGGGTCATGCAAGAGACAGCCGATCGATGTATCTCCCTCCCTCCCTCTCTCTCTAAAGAATCAATCAATAAAAACTACTTTAAAAAAAAAACTGGTTTAAGGTTTTCATAAGTTGATCATTTTTTTCATCATCCCCCCCCCCCGGTTAAAAGATAATTTAAAAATTACTATTATTCTTAATTTAAAGAAAGCAAGTAAAATCTTCTAACCAAAATGTAAGAAGGAAGAACATATACCTTCAAAATAATCTTTGACTTAAAGAAACTTAACTTTGAACACATTGCTCTGTGTGTGTGGGTGTGTTTTTTATTTTATTTTATTTTAATTTTGCTTTTAACCAGGGAAAAATTCATGTGGGATGAGCTTCAATCTATATACCAATATTCAGGCACTTCACATTACCAGAACAAATCCTTTTTATTTTAGTTTGTTTCATCATACATATCTTTACAGGTGAATATTTACCGTCTAGTTACAAAGGGATCAGTGGAAGAGGATATTCTTGAAAGGGCCAAAAAGAAGATGGTTTTAGATCATCTTGTGATTCAAAGAATGGACACAACTGGGAAGACAGTACTACACACAGGTTCTGCCCCCTCAAGGTAATTTCTGTACTGTAAAGACTGTCATTTTAGAATCCAACTACACTTATTTTTTTTCAAATGTTACATACTGTAAGCAGAACATTGAATGTACTGTATTTAGTGTTGTAATAATTTTTTTATTTTTCAAAGCAGTGGACTAATTTCTAGTCAAAGACGTACATTCAGTACCTGGTTTCACAAACACTCTAGTTTTGTAATCTTGGGGGAAATTCCTTTTTGTTTTAAAATAAGTATACTACTGATGCTTCATCTATCTAACTATGTCATATAACTGTTATAAGGTGACTATGTCAATAATTAATAAAAGTGCTGTGTAAATGTTAACTTTTTAACTGTGGGTGCTAAGTATTTTTATTTGTTTTTCTTGATATTAGTTCTACTCCTTTCAATAAAGAGGAGTTGTCTGCCATTTTAAAATTTGGTGCTGAGGAACTTTTTAAGGAACCTGAAGGAGAAGAACAAGAGCCCCAGGTAAAAAAAAAAAACTTGCTTCAAAATGTGTCATCTGTTTAAACTATATTTAAGTATGAATTACATTTACTTTAAAGTGTGTTAAAGTATATTTAAAGATTTTTTTCTAATTATAGGAAATGGATATAGACGAAATCTTGAAGAGGGCCGAAACTCATGAAAATGAACCAGGCCCTTTAACTGTAGGAGATGAATTGCTTTCCCAGTTCAAGGTAAATTTTCTTTAAAATTTTTCTTTATAATTTCATAAATTGAGAGGGACTTTTTTTTTTCCTTAGTATATTTTGTCTTAAAATTTGCTATGATGTATAAAATTCTTTTTTCCTTGTTCTGACAAACCAGTAGCAAACTGATTTGAAAGGGAGCAAATCATGTATGAATAGTTACATTTAGTGGAGTGAGGAGGGATATTATTTCCTTAAATTAGCACCTAGAACAGTGCTTGGCAAATAGAATGTCCCCAAATATTTGGGTAAAAGAATGACTGTGATCTCTCTCTTAGATTTCCATGACTGAGTCTTTTTGTCTGATTTTTATTGGAGCAGTTTTTGACATTAGGTTAATTTAACATCACAACTAAGAAACCTCAAGGAAATCAAAGTAAGCTGTAAGCTCCTATTAATACTTAAAAATACCCTTGGTTTGGTGAGGACTAAAAGGTTGCAAGAAGTCCTAAATATAGTAAGTTGTATTCCAATTATTTAGTATAAAGAAGCAGATTCCTCTGTATCCTAGCTATTTTCTGTGAACTGAGGTTTTTAAAGGACAATTTGTCATTTGTTCATTCAACAATTTATTGAGTACCTGCATTGTGCTATGTACCAGGTACACAGCAGTAGATAAAAACTCGTAATTAATGGATCACTCTGCTGCAATGTAGAGAATGTACTGTATTGGGGAAAGAATTAAGCAGGGGGAGATAGTTTGAAGATTATTTCAGTAATTGTGAGAAGTGGATATTCCTGAAACTTGCACTGACTCTGGCTACGGTTTAATTTAACTCGTTCTTTACACGAAGTTAAATTATTTGCTTTTTTAAATTGCCTAATTGAAGATTTGGAAAAAGTCACTGATAAATTACCTAGAGTATGTATTTATGCAATATTGATCATTTTTTAAATTCTTTTTATTTAATAAAATTTTTAATCCTCAGCAGAAGGTATTTTTCCATTGATTTTTAGATAGAGTGGAAGGGGAGGGAGGGGGAGAAAGAGAGAAACATCAGTGTGAGAGAGAGAGAGAGAGAGATATCAATTGGTTGCCTCCTGCACAACCCCAACTGGGGCCAGTGATCAGACCTGCAACTCAGGTTGTGCCCTCGACCGGTAATTGAACCCGCTACCCTTCGGTCCGTGGGCCAGTGCTCTAACTGCTGAGCCACATCAACCAGGGCAGATACTGATTGTTTTTATACCAGTGACTCGATACTCATATAGAGCGGGCTTTAAATAGACATGAAAGAATAAATTATGTTTTCAGCCCCCTTCCTTGGGGAGGATAAGCATAGTTTTCTTGTCTTCATCAGTTATCTATAAGTTTAATGTACTAACATTGGCAGTTAGTTTTAATGAGTACTTTCTGTATTCTAGACTGCACAGTTCTTTAAATATAGTATCTTATTTAATCCTCACAAAAGTTAGTGTGCTGTTACTGTCACTTTTTTTTTAGCCATGAAAACTAGGGCTTACAGAACCTAAATAAATTTAGAGTCTTGGCTCCTGGAGTTTGTCAGTAGCTCTTTAGGTACTATTTTTTATGAAAATAAAAATAATATTGGATTGTTCTATAGCACTTAGTAGTTAATGAACTGGTGTAGTAATTCCTGCAGAAAGTGATTTAGCATGTTGCTACTATTAATTACTTTGTTGTTCTGTTAACTTTCTCTAGTGCTATTGTAATAATTTTTTTGAATAGCAGGGCAAACGAGAATCATTCCTGGAAGAGAATTCTTAGAAGTTACTTGGTTTGATCTACTTTGACTTAATAAAGAAATGAACTTAGATAGTTTAGCATTTAGTATTCATACTTGGTTTAATCTGTAGTCATACTCATTATCCTGAAGATCTTTACATTTTATTGTCTTATTCTGGTATGCCACTTCCTCCCCCCTAAAAAAGAAGAATACAATTTAAGGATGAGTTGTTTTTTTTAATGCTTATTCTGTTAATATTCTGGAATTCATCAGGTTGCCAACTTTTCAAACATGGATGAAGATGACATTGAGTTGGAACCTGAAAGAAATTCAAAAAATTGGGAAGAAATCATTCCAGAAGATCAAAGAAGACGATTAGAAGAGGAAGAAAGACAAAAGGAACTTGAAGAAATTTATATGCTCCCAAGAATGAGAAACTGTGCTAAGCAGGTGACTTTTTAATTTAAAAGATATTTTTATAATGTAAGCGTATTCACATCTGGACTGATCTTTCTTCTGTTTATAGGAGATACTGGTCTGTAGTTTTCTTGTAATGTCTTTAACTGATTTGATGTTTCCCTCATAAACTGAGTTGGAGAGTATTCGCTCCTATTTTTGGAAAGAGTTGTGTAAAATTGAAATTATTTTTTAATTAAATGTTTGACTGTATTTGTCAGGGAAACCATACAGGCCTGGAGATTTCTTTGTTAGAAGAATTTTTAACTATAACTTCAATTCCTTTTTTTTATTTCTCACCTGAGGATATTTTTCTATTTATCATTAGATAGAGTGGGAGGGAGGGGGAGAGAGAGAGAAACATCGAAGTGACAGAGCCACATCTACTGGTTGTCTCCTGCATGACCCGACCAGGGCCGGGGATGAACTGCAACTTGAAGGTACGTGCCCTTGGCTGGAATTGAACCCGCAACTCATTGGTCTGCAGGCCGACTCTCTAACCGCTGAGCCAGACCGGCCAGGGCAACTTCCATTTATTTTACAAATATGAACCATTCAAAATATCTGTTACTTTTTTTTTTCTTAAGGAATGAGCAAGATTTTATTTTTATTTATTTAATTTATTTATTTTTAATCCTCACCTGAGGATATTTTTCCATTGATTTTTAGAGAGTGGGAGGGAGGGAGGGAGGAAGGCGGGGAGGAGGAGAGAGAAAGAGAAACATGGATGTGAGAGAGAGACATCAGTTGATTGCCTCCCACACGACCCCGAGTGGGGCTGAGGATTGAACCTGCAACCCAGGCATGTGCAACCAAAAACCCTTTGGTCCTTGGGCCACCGCTGTGACCGCTGAGCCAAACCAGCCAGGGCTAGAAAATCTGTTTCTTAAGTAAATTTGATAGTGTGTTTCTTTCAAGAGATTGATCCATTTTATCCAAGTAGTTGAATTTATGGGCATAAAGTTACTCTTTATATCCCTTGTCATCCTTTTAGTGTCTATAGAATATTTATTGATTCCCCTCTCTTCTTGATATTGCAGAATTTTTCTTGCTCTTTCTATTTAGAGGTTTATTTTATTTATGTATCTTTTCAAAGATCACCTTTTGGTTTATTGATTTTTTTTAAAAAAATTTTGTTTATTGCTCTTCATTATTTATCCTTTTTTTTTTTTTTGCTTTAATTTGCTTTATTTGTGTGTCTTAAGGTGTAAGCTTAGACCATTAAATCATGACCTTCCTTTTCTAATATTAGCGTTTAATGCTAAAAGTTTCCTTCTAACTACTGCTTTTCTGAATCTTTCCAAATTGTGTTATCTGTTGTGTTTTCATTTTCATTTATTCGAATTTTTTTTATTTCCCTTGTGGCTTCCTCTTTAACCCATAGGTTTCTTTTTTAGAAGTATGTTGTTTAATTTCCAAATATTTGGGAGATTTTCCAAGTATCTTTGTTAATAATTAATAGTTTAATTCTGTCATGACCAGAGAGCATACCTTGTGTGGTTTGAATTTTTAAAAATTTGTTGATATTTATTTTGTGGCCCAAGTGAACAAAATACCAGATTTTAAATAATGGTAACAGTGCATTGCGAGGCTATTTTGGATCCTGCTGCAAAAGGAAAAAAACTTTAATACTAGATTTTTTTTTTTGCATTAACTTTTGTTCTTTAGAATATTGCATTACAATATTAGTTGTCTTGATTACTGAGTTTTTTGGTACCTCCTTAAATTTTGAGTCTGAGGCAAATGAGGGACTTATCTCACCCTAGTCCTTGTCCTGTTACTCTTTTCTGAAGGGTAGAGTTTTTTGTTTTCTTTTCCTACAACTATGTTGGGTCTTTTTTTGTGCCCTCAGTTCAGTAGGTGAGATGGGTCTGGCAGGTTTCCTTCCTAGCTTTTCAAAGGTGACTGCTCCCTTTCTCCAGGGCTGCACCACCAGATAAAGTTTTCTCTCATTGATTCCAGTGTTCCTCATGAGCACCTGGTGGAGGTTTGTGGAGAAGTGCTTGAGAGAGGGTGCAGGTTATCCATTTGTCTTTGGTTCCGAGTTATTCTATGCTCTCATGGCAGCCCACATTCAGCCTTTAGCAAATTTTACTTAACCTACTCTTACCTGCTTTTATGGTACTTGATTGATGTCTACCATTCACACTCATCACAAGTGAGCCAGAGTTCAAGTCCCATCTCTTCTTACAAGCTGCTATATTTCCTTATATTTGAGGCTATTAGTTTGCCTTGTGATTTTGGTGTGTTTAAGAAAAGTGATGATTTTTAACATTAGATTTTGTGGATTATGATTTTGTTGTTAGGGTAGGAACAACCTACCATCTTTCTATATCCCACACAGTTAGGGAGCTAAATAAAGTGTTTGGCCTGAAAGTGGCCATGTATATAGTTTCTTGTTTGTGTTTATTTCTTCAAACCCTATATAGTGGTTTCCTTTTACAGTGGATGGGAAGCATAGCATTATATTAGATCTGATGAAAGGAGGTTAGAACAAGAACTAAATACCTATTCTTAACTTTCAGTAAGCTTTCAGCATATTAAAGGTATTCAGAATATGTACTAAGACTTTGGAAAAATGCCAAAGACTTACAGAAAATTTGTTTTGATGTATCTGTTAAGCAACTAATGGATGTTTAGTTGTTTTTACATGGGTTTGCTTTTGTTGTTTTTTAAATCCTCACCCGAGGATATTTTTCCATTCATCTTCAGATAGAGTGGGAAGGAGAGAGAGAGAGAGAGAGAGAGAAAAGCATCAATGTGAGAGAGAGACATCCACTGGTTGCCTCATATACAGCTGGGGACCGAATCACAACCGAGGTACGTGCCCTTGACTGTAATCGAACCCTCGACTCTGGTCCGTGGGCTGACGCTCTAATCGCTGAGTCAGACTGCCAGGGCTATGTGGGTTTTTAATAGGCTTTTATGTGGGTTCAACTGGCATTTAAAAAAAATATCTGGTCAACCTAAGTAGAATACCAATAGGTGGATACTTAGGAGAACAGGAAAAAAAGACACATAATCTGTTCATGCAGAGATAACCACTAGTAATAATATTATTGTGGTATGCATAACATCAATATTTTTTATACATATCATTTGCCAAATTTAATTGGAGTTTTAATTTGGAAGTTGCTGTCTTTCCTTTGACAGTATATAATGAATGTTAATAATTTTACAATTTTTTTTTTTTTAATCCTCACCCGAGGATATGTTTTTATTGATTTTAGAGGGGGGGGGGGGTGGTGGGGAGGTATCAGTGTGAGAGAAACATCCATCAGTTGCCTCTTGTACGTGCCCCGACCTTTTGGTGCTGGGATGATGCTCCAACCAGCCCAGGGCTACAACATAATTTTTTACTGCTTTCTTAACTTTCCATTGTATAGATTATTTGTCCAGTCTCTTTGATGAGCATGTAGATTGTTTGCATTTTTTTTTTAATTCTATGATATAAATAACTTTATTGGCCAGTGTTTTTTCACATTTCTGATCTCAGGAAATATGCCTGGGAATGATGTTGCTGAGTCAGCAGAATGATAATTTTTAAGGCTTTTGATATAATATTGCTAATTTGCCCCCGGTGCCAGTTTAAATGCCCACTAGAAGTATATTACGACTGTTCATTTTTCTGTACCCTTACTAATATTAGCTGTTATTGCTTAGTTGGTATTGGTCAAGTTGATGGATTAATAAAAGAATTGCATTTCACTGTTAGTTTAATTCTTGTTTTTAAAAAGTGTACCAATGAGGTTATATAATTTTATGCTTATATCATTTGATTAATTGCTTGTTAATAACCTTTGTCATATTTTTACTAAAGGGCAGTGGGTGTTTTTCTTCAGATTTATAAAAATACGTATGAAAGGTGTTAATTACTCTGTCATTAACATGCTGTATTTTTCTGTTTCTTAATTTTGTTTATAGAATATTTTTTATATAGAGAAAAGCATTTGAATTTTTAAATTCTGTCAACCTTTTATAGTTTTCTTTGCTCTTATAATAGAAACCTTCTTTACTTTAAATTTGGGTAAATTTTTGTTTTCAAATTCCAGATTAGTTTCAATGGAAGTGAAGGGAGGCGCAGTAGAAGTAGGAGATACTCTGGATCTGATAGTGATTCAATCTCAGAAAGGAAAAGGCCAAAGAAACGTGGAAGACCACGGACTATCCCTCGAGAGAATATTAAAGGATTTAGTGATGCAGAAATTCGGCGGTAAGATGATGTAACACCATTTCACTTCATTTTGCTTTTATTAGAGGGTGAAACTAAAATAGAGAAATTCCATGGTTTTCAAAGATGAAGGTGAAAGTGTTAGAGGAGGCAAATATATGATAATTGTTTAGGGATTGGGTGGACTCTGCATTTGGGTGTTCATTATAACAGAAAAAATATTTGGTATCTAATCTTTGCATATTATTTATTTATTTATTGTTAGTCTAGACTGCTAAATTTCTTTTGGTTTTATTAATGTGGTTCAGAATAGTGGCCTTTTTGAATAATGAATGTATATTTCAATACATTAGACTTATTTAATAAAAATTCTCACTGCACTTATGACTCCCAGCATTACTATTTTTATGTGGGAATAATTTAGTTCCATATTTTTCTAGTTTTTTAATTCTGAAGTGATTTGTTCTTTGAAAGTAACCATGTTATAAGGGTATTTCTGCTATGTCCAAATAGGAATTGAGGTAAGATTGGCTATGTAAGGTAAATTGTAGTTTTATATCAAAATATGTTCATTTGTATATACAGATGTATTTAAGGGCAATAGGATAACCATTTACTTCTGTTTATGTAATAATTTTGCTTATGAAATTTGTAAAAAGGTTGTTCATTGTTGTATTTTGAGAGTTTGTTGTTTCTTTCAAGCCATTGTAACTCTTTTCTTTTACATCATAGACCTGACCGATAAAGTTCTTCCTCATTCTTTCTACCAGAAAATTTAAATGTGTTGTTAGATTTTACTAAGGGTATTTTATGACCACCTGATTTGCTGGACTTTCTGTCTTTAGTTGAAGAGGCATTTCAACTTCTACTTTTCCTGGATATTTTTCCTCATCCATCAACCACTTGGGTAGCTTTGTTCTTAAGTAAAATTTTTATTTTCCATTGTTGGTATAATATGGTACATCTGAATTAAAGCTATTTTCAGTAAATTTTATCAACACTTGGAATGTTAGGAGGTGTAATTTGATTGATCATTCTGGATACACTTCCTGTGGTAGTTTTGAACCGTTTTTTTTTTTTTTTTTTTTTGTCTTGTGAATATAATAAAGTAATTTCTAAAATAAAATTTAGCTTCTATTGTTTTATTTATATTGGTTTCTAAACATCTTCCTGGGTGTTAAAATATGTCTTGTCTTACTTGGTATATTTTAATGTTTTAACATTTTGGTTTCTAGCATAGTTTATTCATTTTTGTTAGTAACAGTACCTTGAGTTAATTTGTATACTAACAAGTATTTTCTTATTTCTATATATTTATAAATATATCTATTTTTAATGGGTAGTGAAGCCTGCATTTAAATCAAACAATTATTTTCTGCTAGGTTTATCAAGAGTTACAAGAAATTTGGTGGTCCACTGGAAAGGTAAATACACCTGTTTTTCTCATAGAATTATAGGATGTTTTGTGTGCTTGTCAGCTTTATATTCAGTTTAGGTACTTTGTTAAATTTTCTTTTAACAGACATTTACAGAGTTAATCTGTAGAAAGCAAAATTCAAGTGTAGTTTCAAAAAATGTTTTAGTACCATCCTTAATTCTTCCTAGTCTCTAAAATTTTATCTGCCAGTGAAGTTTTCTATAAAATACTTTGTATTTTTATAATTCTAAGGTACTTCTCAAAGGCTTTATCTTTTTTTTTTTAATCAGAAACTTATAAACTAGCAGACTTATTCTTAGAAAAACTGAGTTGCTAACCTAGCCATCTGACTTTAAAGACCTGTTTTATTTACCCTTACTAGGTAGGGAAATTCCCTTAAGTTTTTCTAAATACAGATTCCTTTTTTTTTTTAATGTTTTTTCTTTATTGATTTGAGAGGGAGAGAGAGAAAGAGAAACATCGATGAGAGAGAACATTGATTTGAGAGGGAGAGAGAGAAAGAGAAACATCGATGAGAGAGAACATTGATTGGCTGCCTCTTGCATGCCCCCTACTGAGGATCACGCCCACAACCTGGGCATGTGCCCTGACTGGGAATCGAACCAGCGACCTCTTGGTGCATGGGTCAACCAGCTCAACCCCTGAGCCACACCAGCTGGGCTAAATACAGATTCTTATTCAAACTGTACTAAAATTCAAATTGTCAAGACAAGTTTTATTTTAAGTTATCAGTTAATCTCAGTCATTGTGATTTGGATATTCTTTGTTCTTTGTTGTGGAAAACCTTGAGTCTGGATATAGAGTAGCAGAGACTCAAATTAGTTTAACTCTATTTTTTCTCTCCAAAACTCCCTCTTAAAATAAGTGTTTTATTTTGAGATGACTTGCACACAATACAATAAAAGACTTGCATAATTACTTTATATGTTAAAAAAACATTTTGAACATTAATGATTATTCATATCTACTCAGTGCATAGTAATAAAAATTATAGAATTTTACTCTTATAATACCTTTTTTATGTATAATTACTATAGCACTTAACCACTTTCTTTTGAATTTAAGGTCTGATCACTCATGAAAAAGTTTTATAGAATTATTATGTAATCTTCAAATTTGGAGCATTACCTTTTGCTCTGTAATGAATTGGTTAACTTTATTATTATCCTTGAATGTATAGATGAGTTGTTTTCCTGTCTAGTCTTCCTGTTTTTTATGTATCTTGTGCCACTTATACAAACTAAAATTTGTAGGGCATGCAATAGTGTGACTTGTAGAACTTGAGATGGAGTGAAACTTAGTCTGCATATTTACCTGAAAATTGTTTTATTTTATTACAGATTAGATGCAATTGCTCGAGATGCTGAATTAGTGGATAAGTCAGAGACAGATCTCAGACGACTAGGAGAATTGGTACATAATGGTTGCATTAAAGCTTTAAAGGATAATTCTTCAGGAACAGAACGGACAGGTAATATTAAAATGAGATTTAAAGAGAAGTAAATGGAACTTTTACAATATGTCTTTATTGAGTTACGTAGGTATTATTATATCTTAAGTTACTTATTCATCAGTCTTAAAAGATGCTTTACAAAACCAAGGCCATTGCTGGGTAATAGGAAATGAGGAACAGAATTTGCTAGGCAACAGAATCTTACCTGCCTGGTATAATTCTAACTGGGAGGTAACATCAGAAATTATAGTCAGTTTTACTGTATATATTTTTTTAGCGTACATGACTAGGAAAAGATACTGTAGGAATACACATGTAATATTGATTTTGGGTATAGTTACTTCATTATGCTTATTTTGCAATTCATCCACTAGATGAAAATATTTAGATAAGATTTAGTAATCAGATGTATAGAAAAAAATCATAATAGAAATCTTATTTAGAAGCTGATCGTATCAATAGATGGGTGTATCTTCTGCAATTGATAAAACACTTAAATACATGAAATGCTTTTTATGAGTCCACACCTGCTATATTACAATTACTATTATGTACTGAAAAATCTTGTAGTGAAATTTAAGGTTTGCCAGCAAGTCCTCCCAATAATATAAATAATACTAATATAGGTAAATAAGTAATACTTATTAAAATAAGTAATAGAATATGTTCCTTTCTCATTTTGTAGAGTTATGTATTCTTTTTTTAACTCTTTTTTTTTAAAAAATTAAGGTGGTAGACTTGGAAAAGTAAAGGGTCCAACATTCCGAATATCAGGAGTACAGGTGAATGCCAAGCTAGTCATCTCCCATGAGGAAGAATTAATACCATTGCACAAATCCATTCCTTCGGATCCAGAAGAAAGAAAACAGTGAGTTGTTTACTTTTTCCATTGTAAAATATTATTATTCAATAATTTAGATATGAATGTAGTTTCAACATTTTTTTATGTCATTGGCTAGTTTGACTCAAATGTTTTTAAACATAAATTCTAATGATTCAAATATGTTTTTCAAAATTAATTTTTAATAAGACAATTATAACCTTGACATTGGTTTTTAACCTTAATGCTAGGTATACTATCCCATGCCATACAAAGGCTGCTCATTTTGATATAGACTGGGGCAAAGAAGATGATTCTAATTTGTTAATTGGCATATACGAATATGGATATGGAAGCTGGGAAATGATTAAAATGGATCCTGACCTCAGTCTGACACACAAGGTACTTAAATATTTCTTGATTCTGTTGATAATTAATGTTGAATTTGATTTTACTTTTGAATTATGTTAGAAATAAACTCAATTAGGAGTCAGGAAACCAAGGCTCTAACTAGCTGTGTGACCTTGGCTTCTTTAGAATCTGATTTTCATGAAGGGATTAAATTTAAATGATCTCTGAGATTTTATGCTTTACCTCTGAAATGTTATTTTTGTTAAGACATAGGTGTGTTTTTCTTTAGGTTAAAAGTAAATCATTTCATCATTAACTAGATTATTCATGGACAAAAAAGAGGATTCTGAAGTCTTTTATAATTTTTTTAATATCAAACCATATTTAGGATTTTGGGTGATTTGATGTTACCACATTAGCGAAAATCATTCCTTTGTCTGGAATGGAAACCACTGGAAACATTGCTTTATTCTTATCATTTGAGTTCCTTTTTTATATTTTACTTCACAGACAAATGAGAACCTTCAGATACTGGTATTTTTGTCATTTGCTACTATGAAGCAAAACTTATATAGTTTAGATTCCCACTGTAAAAGTGTCCTCACAGAACCTGTTATGGATCATCTTCTAGTAGATGATACCTTATATTCTAGGAAGTTTTGTATACTTTATAGCTAATATACTGTTATGCGAAAGGAAGGAAATCTAAGAATACCATAGTATTTAATAACACTGGATGCTAACTAAATACACTACTGTACAGGGTGGGGCAAAAGTAGGTTTATGGTTGTTTGTAATTACTAAACAATAATACAAGAATAAACTCTGTGGTTTGTGTACTCACAACTGTAAACCTACTTTTGCCATACCCTGTATATTTGAAAGAAATTTTTAACTTCACACTGTATTCTCATTTTGAATGAAGGGATTTTTTTGTGTGTGTATTTAAAATTCTTTCCCAGGGAAACTATATCTTGGGCTGTGGCATAGATATTGAAAAATGTTTTGCATTCGAAGTTGTTTATGTCCCTCAAATTTAAGGAATTATGATTTGTTAGTGAAGTACATATTTTAAAAAATTTATAAGCAGTTTTTAGCTTTAAACTTTTATTTATTGAAGACAACCTGAAAAATTAATTGCTTTTCAGATTCTTCCAGATGATCCTGATAAAAAACCACAAGCAAAACAGTTGCAGACACGTGCTGACTACCTCATCAAATTACTTAGTAAAGATCTTGCAAAAAAAGAAGCTCTGAGACTTTCTGGTGCAGTAAGTTGAAATTCAGATGCTTAACAACAATTTATTTTCAGTAAGATAAGTCTAATTTACTGATTACCCTAGACCAGCAATTTTCAACCTTTTTCATCTCATGGTATACATAAACTAATTACTAAAATTCTGCAGGACACCCAAAAATATACTTTCTGCCAGTCTGATCCCCCCCAAAAAAGGTGTAGTTTTGGTTCATTCTCACCAGACAGCTATTGTTGTATTTGCTGTTGTCATTTTTTTTTTTTTATTTGACAGTCTAAGGGAAAAGAGGTCAGTTCTCCTAACTAAATAGTCAGGAATCACATGTTTTAAAAATTCATGCAGCATACCAATGTGTCTCTAGACATCTATGGTTAGTATGAGCTCATAAGTGTATTTTACTGTAATTCAGTAGCTTTATTTGAATATGGTAATATTTTGCCTTAAATTATTTCAGCATTCATATTAACACTGATGAGTCATGTCTTTCAGATGTGAGATTCATGTTTTTTTCCCTAGTATTTGGAGAGGGAGTGGGGGCGACTTGTTTAGAATGGAGTACTTTTTGGAAGGTCAGACCTCCATTACTGTGTTATTTGGAGATACTGCCTGAAGGGACAGCATTCAAGATCACCAAGCTTATTTATGGAGGGGTTCTATAACAGTAGGGAAAAGACACTAAAAAAGAGGTGATTGGAAAGTACAGCAACCTTTAAACATTTACCTATGACCACAATGTCATAACTACCTATGTGCCATTAAAAATAATTTCTAATGCTAGCTTTGAATTTAGTTGAAAATAACTTAAGATGGTAAAAAACCCTCCTTCTATTTCTCTCTACTTCTATTTCGTTTCTATTAAGTTTATGACTTCTGTTGACTTTTTAAGCTTCGTATAGTTTATTACTAACAGGCTAAGGATTGAATAAGAATATGCTTTTCTTTCGCTTTTTTGATTCAGTATTTAAGAATTTTTATTAACAAATGGAATCTGTGGAGTTGGTTAGAATAAAAATAATTATTTTTAGGGAGGTTCAAAGAGGAGAAAGGCAAGAGCTAAGAAGAATAAATCAATGAAGTCTATGAAGGTAAAAGAGGAAATAAAGAGTGATTCTTCTCCCCTGCCCTCAGAAAAGTCTGATGAAGATGATAAGGTAAGAGTGTGTTTTAGAAAAGCAGTCTGTTAAACAGAAAGGAACACAGCATGTTTTGGTATATTTTACATTTGAAATTTGAACTAAAGACTGAAATTTTACTTCTTTGTACTGAAGTTTTTTTTAAAAAAAATTTTTTTATGTAGTCTTATTTGCAGAACAGCATTCTACCCATGCAATAAAATATTATGTATCACTAGAGAGATAGAGCAACGGTCCTTCCTTTTCAAACATTTGCCATTTGAATGAGGTTCTGTCTCCTTTAATTTTTTTTTAAATTTTGAGTGGGACAGGCTTACATTAGTTTTTATAGGAGGGTAAACATTGCATGTAGCATTATTAATGGGATTCTGGGCTATTTCTTTCAGAATCCACATACATGCAATTCATAGTTGTGAAAAGAAATTTAATCTTTGTCAAGATTTGGTTAGTAATACATTGGCCGTACTTGCACTTTCTAGGATGAAATCACTCCTGTGAAACATCCATATAAAAAAATTAAATCAGAAAGAGACAGTGAAGAAAAACCTGAGCCAGATGTTTGTATAAAGAAGGAACCAGAAGAAAAGAGGGAAGCAAAAGAAAAGGAAAATAAAAGAGAAGTTAAAAGGGAGATAAAAGAAAAAGAGGATAAGAAAGATATAAAGGAAAAAGATTTTAAAGAAAAAAGAGAAAACAAAGTAAAAGAAGCTATAGAAGCTATGCAGAAAGAAAAAGACATAAAGGAAGAAAAGGTATGCAAATCATAATGTAAAATTTAGAAAGTTATACAATCAGCTTATTTACAATTTAGGAGAATAAATTGCCTGTCAGCCCAAATTAGTCTTAGTAACAGAGTTCAATACATGTGGGTATCTCATAGAAGAGAAAAACAGGTTTGAATCCTTTTTTTAATTTCTTACCTATAGGGTAACACTACAAGAGTAGCTTTATTTTTTTGTTTTTCCAAATACAGTTAGGGAAAGCTAAAATGGATAGGAATATTTAAATGTAAATAAGAAATTGTAGATTATAATAGAGTAATTGTTTTTGGAAGTGTTAATCATTTTGCCTTTGTTATTGTTGGGTTTTTGTTTTTGTTTTATTTTCACTTTTTCTTTAGTTGAGCGAATCCAAGTCTGATAGCAAGGAAAGATCCAAGAAATCTTCAGTGTCTGATGCTCTGGTTCATATCACTGCAAGTGGTGAACCAGTTCCCATATCTGAAGAATCTGAAGAGCTGGACCAGAAGACATTCAGCATTGTAAGTAGTAGACTTTCTGTTTATTAGTAATAATTCATATAACATTTAAATTGCAATTTTATTCTTTCGAGATTTTAATAAAAATAGTTCCTACCACAGTTTTCTTGTTCTTTTCACTTTTGGCTGTTGACATTCCTCTAATTCCTAAGAATATTGGGGGCATTTAAAGTAAGCTGCTCCTGCTCCTGTCTTCCATCTTATTTACTTAAATGTGTATCTTATCTCTGGACTTTTCATTTTTATCTCTTCTGCAGGTTCACATGCTGGGATTCCTTAGCACTTTTACCTTTCTATTTGTGATCTACTTAATCTAGCCTCTCTATCCATTTTCTACTGATTTTTTTTTTTTTTAACCCCCTCTGTATTGTGTGGGAGTAAGGGGAGGTGATGGCATGCTTTTGCATTTTTGAGGTGAAAACATGAAACTCCTTGGAACTGCTTCCCCTGTTCTGCCTGCTCCATTAATTAGGTGAAATTGCATCTCCTGCCTCTTTTCTTTGCCCATATTTCCTCCTTAGCCTTCTGATTTCATATAACTGCTGAAATGTAAAATTATCTGTTATGCCCAATGCATAAATTTCTTCTCCATTAGCCTTCATAAATGATCTTGTATTATACAGGAAAAACGGAATCATTTAAACATGGACTCTAGAGCCAGACATTCTCAGCTTGCATGATTAGGATTTTACTGCTGTATATAGTTGACCCTTGAAAAATGCTAATTTGAACTATGCAGGTCTACTTATATGCGATCATGCAGTTCAAACCCAAGTTGTTCAAGAGTTAACTAGTGGCTGGGAATCTGAGGATTTAGAAGGCCAATTTAAGTTATAATATATACTAGAGGTGGGCATCACTAACCCCTGTGATGTTCAAGGGTCAACTGTAAATTTTACTTTGGTATAGCTCTGATTATTAAGAAATTCATTGGCCTTTTCAGTCTTCCTTTCTCTTGCCATCTTTGCCTCATTTGACATCTCTTGATTTGCCTTGTGTCGTATTGATTTGTCTTTCTAAATATCAGTATAATTTAGCAGGTAAGAAAGAGTACAGAGTTTGAGGTCAGACTTTTCTTTGACAGATGTCATTTCATTTTAAACTTTAATTGCTTCTATAAAATAAATAATATTGCGAAGGTCTATTGTTAGAATGAAATGAGCTGCAGTTTTAAAGCAGTGCATAGTCTCTGGTATCTAATAAGTTGCTTTACAAATATTAGTTATCATTGTTCCAATTCCCATCTTCAGGACTTGGCCTTACTATAGATTTTAGCCATCAATTCCTCTCTTTTTGCTCTACCACACTAGTTCAAGCTATCTTTTCTCCTGGATTATTTTAGTGACTTTATAGTTGTTCTCACTGCTTCCACCCTTCACATCTTACTATGTACCCTTTCATACCTCAGTTTATACTCCTCACAACAACAACAATGATAATGACTGTTACAGGGTGAATGAAGTCACCCCATGCTAATTTTCTGTTTAAAACTCTCGAATGGCTTTTCATCTCATGCAGGATAAAAGATTGATAACAATAGTCTAAAAGATACAGCATCTGCTTTACTTCCGGTCATCTCTTGCTACTTTCCTTGCTCACTTGGTTCTAGCCCCACTGGATTCTTACTGTTTCCTTGAACATATCAAATAAGTTTTAGGACATTTTTTCTTGCTCTTCCCTTTGTTTGAAGTGTCTTATTCCTTCATTTTCTTTAGATGGCTGCTCAAACATTACCCTTCTCTGAAATCTTACATAAAGTTGAAAATTCCCTGCCCTTTTTTGCTTTATTTTTCTTTATTATAGTTGTCATCATCTAACACTATGTCTTATTTATTTATTGGCACTCTTCTCTTACTAGAAGGAATTCCTTACATAAAGGAATGGTCTCTTTTATTTAGATTATAAACTATAAAAATTGGACAAGAAACAGGAAGTGTAGAGAACAGGTATGGCTAATGCTCAAAATTAAAAAGGATATTAATATTTTTTCCCTTTTTGAAAAAAGACATCAGACTTGCCTGAGTTCTAATTTTAACTAAATAATTCAGAATTCCAATGCTTTTAGATTATTCCTGACAAAAGATGGAAAGCTTCCAAAATGATTTGGACAAATAGGTCAATAAAACAGAAAAAAGTACTTAGAAACAAATACATACATATATAAACATTTAATTTATGACAAGAATGGTCATTTACAGTAGTGATGTGAAGATTTCTTTTTAAAATAAATGGTGTTGGATTACCCTGGCTGGTTTGGCTCAGTGGTTCGGGCATCCGCCCACGGACCAATGAGTTGCAGTTGCGATTCCGGTCAAGGGCACGTACCTCGGTTGCGATTTGTCCCCGGCCCTGGTCCGGGTTGTGTGGGAGGCAACTGATCGATCGATGTTTCTTTCTCCCTCCCTCCCACTCTATCTGAAGATAAAATGGAAAAAAAAATCCTCGGGTGAGGATAAAAAAATAAAATAAATGGTGTTGGATCAACTAAATATGTTACCTGTAGTTAGTCCACCCTTTGACAGATGGTATTAACCCAAATTGCTATTTGTAGATATAATTATTGTTGATTTTAGTATTGTTTTGCATTTATATATGTAAATAAAATGTATCTATAAATTGCTTTTTTAGGGATATTTTTAGTCTGGTTTTAGTTACAGTTTTTATTACACAGATTGGACTTGAGCTGAATCTCATAATTTTTAGTATGTTTTCATTTTATTAGCATGCCAGTGATATGTAGGCCAAGGATAAGGTTCATTTCTTTCAAACATCCCCAACTCCCTGACCTCCAAAATACGATAGTAACAAAATTCATCATTAGGTACTTTGTTTTGTCCCAAAGGTTTAGCAGACTCGACAATTTGTACTAGTAGCTATTTTGATTTTATTTATTTATTTATTTTATTTATTTATTTTTTTTATCCTCACCTGAGGACATTTTTTCATTTTTTGTTCAGATAGAGTGGGAGGGAGAGAGAGGAAGAGAGAGAGAGAGAGAAACATCGATGTGAAAGTGACACATCGAGTGGCTGCCACCCGCACAACGAACCAGGGCCGGGGACAAACTGCAACCGAAGCACATGCCCTTAGCGGGAACCGAACCCGGGTCTCTCTGGACCGCAGGCCGACGCTCCAACCGCTGAGCTAAACCGGCTAGGGCAGCTATTTTGATTTTAATAGCTTTCCCAGTATATTATATAAAGATCCTTTTTATATTCTATTCTATTATAGTGAATATAAGATATTAAATTATACTCTGAAATCTTTTATTATCTTTTAACATTCCATGTTTAAGATTGCTTAGGATAGTTTGCTACAGTGTAAAAACTACAATTTTTACAGAACGTAAGTAAAATCCAAAGTTTTTACTTACACAAAGACTGATTTTAAATGATAATGAAATCCTTGTTTCCAAAGAGAATTTGAGAAGGAAACCCCTGATAAGAGATGTGAGGTGAGATTTTGGTGGTTATTTTACTATCAAATAATGCTGTATTTACTCATGTAAATCATTTAAAGAAGATCTTTGTTACCCTGGCCAGTTTGGCTCAGCAGTTAGAGCGTCAGCCAGAGAACCAATGAGTCACGGGATCGATTCCGGTCAAGGGCACATACTTCAGTTGTGGTTCGTCCCCGGCCCTGGTCAGGATCATGCGGGAGGCAACCAGTCGATGTGTCCCTCTCATGTCAATGTTTCTCTCTCTCCCTCTCTCTCTTCCTCCCACTCTATCTGAAGATAAATGGAAAAATATCCTCGGGCGAGGATTAAAAAAATAAAGATCGTTGTTGAATTTGTGTTTTTAATACATGTATTTATGTTCTTATTTTCCCTTTTAAAGTGTAAAGAAAGAATGAGGCCTGTCAAAGCAGCTTTGAAACAACTTGATAGGCCTGAGAAAGGCCTTTCAGAAAGAGAACAACTAGAGCATACTAGACAATGTTTAATAAAAATTGGAGACCATATCACGGAATGTCTGAAAGAGTATACAAATCCTGAACAAATCAAGCAGTGGAGAAAGTAAGTGATGTACTTTTCTATAAGTGTTAAATTTGTGGTTATGTAACCATTTATTTGTCTCTTATATTTCAATTTTTCTATTTTTGAAATTGAGTAACAATGTTTAGAGAGGTAACTTGAGGATTATTATTTTTATTATTCTTCCTTTAAAGCTTCTTCATTCATGAATGATCACTTAATTATGCATCATCATTATCATAGTGGATATCTATGTCTTTAAATAAAAAGATAATGAAAGCTATTTCATTAAAATTTATATTGCATTTATTTTTTTCTTCACAATTCACCACATTATTCTCAGTTGTATCTTTAGAAACTGGTGTGCAAAATAAATACATTGTTGTTACATTTATTTAGCAATTTATCTTTTGGGTATGAGTATAAAAGCCTTGTAAAAATTAATGTCCTCAAGAAATGTAAAATGCAGAATTCTACTTTATTTTAGAAGCAGTAGCAACACAGTTGATCTTAAAATTGTAAAATGGAACTGCTATATTATTATACAAATCACTTCATGGTGACCAGATCTAGATCAGTGTTAAACCATACTACTACACGACTTAGGAAAAAAATAAAATGAATGCAAACCAGTCCCTGAGAGCAGTGCAACTACACATCAAAACAAAAAACTAATAACATGTTTCTGGAGGAGTGATTATGATTACTCTAAAGTAAAAAATAAAAGAAAAGAAAAATTCTATACTTGTCCCTTTCTCCTTAAATTCAACCAGAACCCATTTTAGGGAGAGGAGATAGGAAGTTGATCATGTAAATTATGCTGTCGTGTGTAAAAAAATTAAAGCCATATATGGATAATAGTAATAATAGCCTGAAGTCATGTGCCTTTAATGCCATAGAGTAGTCTCTAAAGTTGGCATCAGAAGAACTGTCAGCCCCCATCTTGACTAATTTTGGGCTTTATGAACTTTAACAGTTACCAGTACAGTTAACAGTATCTCAGAGCCCCCTGGTATTATCATCTGTGAAATGGTAACATCTGTATTTGAAGCTGTTTATAAATTGTAAGGCATAACATATTTTCTACTTAATGAATGATAAAAGTAAGATATGTTTTGAGGAATGGGAGACAATAACCCTAAAGTGCTATATTCGTATATTCTAGCTTAATCTCTTATTTTTGTTTGGAATATATAAACTGATTGGAGCTTTAACGCTGTCCTTAAATACCATAAAACAATTATTTCATCCTTTTCAAGTTCTTTCAACTCATTTGATGATTCCCAAAGCTCAGAGCCATAGAACAAGAATACAGTAAAATTCAATTATATATATTAGACTTTCATGGGAATCTATCTTTTTTACATTCAAGATCCAAAGTTAAATTTTGTCAGTAACTCCCAGACAAGTTCTTGATTGTTACTTATGATAAAATTGGGAAAATAAAGGCAATGCAATGAATTATTCTTAAAGCTAAATTTAGTTAATTTAAAGGATTATATTAAACATCTTTCCTACTTTTTGTGTAAAAGAGCTAGGTTTCTATCTGAAAATATTTCATTGTATACTATATACCAGTTTTTAAACCTTATAATTAAAGTTTAGATTTTTGAGGTTGTAAAGAGGGAGAAAAATCTATTTTACTTGCTAGAAAGATTAGAAATAAACATCTTGTTAAAATTATTTAGTGACTAATACAAATATATGCTATTTCAGATTTAGTTTATTAGAAAAAGGGGGACAAGGTGAGAAAACCTCTAAAACAAAAGAGACTGGTAGCCAGGAGACTTATTTCTTCATGTGTGTTTTTACCTCCAAGGGTTTGATCCTTCTCTTTATCCAGTTGGGTAACTTACCTTTTTGCTTTTCTCCCACTTAGTTCTTATCTACCTTGACTTCATTGGTAATTGATTACATGGGGTAATGTAGTCTAGGGAGTGCTTCTTAATTTTTTGGACCATTTCTTACCTACCCCAATGGTAAAAGAACTTAGACATTGTGAAAAGGCATAACAGAACTTTTAAAATATGTTTTGGGGTTAATGTGATATATTAACTCGCAAAACTTAGCAAGAATAAACTTAAAAATTGTGCATTTTATTATATGTATATATATTTTTTTAAAGAAAATAAACATGTATTGACTAGTTAATGATGTGTATACTGAAGTATTTAAGGGGAGAAATACGAATACCTGCATTTGTCTCTGAAATGCAAACAAAAATTACATGGATTGACAGAGAGATGCATGTATGAAATGCTATGTCATGGAACAAACGTAGTAAAATGTTACTAGTATATAGGTAGTAGGTATATGGGTGATCATTGTAAAATTCTTTTATCTTTGATGTATGTGTGGAAATTTTAATGGTGTTGAAAAAATAAACAAAATAATCTATGCATATGTATGTGAAAGTGTTCCATTAATTTAAAATAGCCTGGTAATATTAGCCTTGATACCTTAATGTGCTGCAATTTATTTCAAGCTATGAAGTATCACTATAGGAGCAGATTTGGAGAGTATTATGCATACATATGTCCATTAAATATGAGGATATTGGTAACTGCTCTGTAAATTGCAATGCGTTTTACAGACTTGTTTTCGTAAACTTATAGGCCAAAATATTGATAAAAAATAAGTATTATTATATGTTGCAGTTAAGGAAACAACTTTCACAAACTAAGTTGATAATACTAATGGTAATTTATATAATTAACAAAGCAAAGAAAGCACTGAGAAAGCCACAACTGACTTAACAACACTGATAAGAATTCTAGAAAAATCACCAGATACCAATCTCTGTATGCACATGTGCTGGGATAATTTTACACTTAATGCATAATTCACAAACTTATGCATTCCAAAATTTACTTATACCTAGCAAGTTTTTAGTTTTTTACTAGCCAACTAGCCAGCAGCTATTTCTACATAAAAGGCTGGGAATTACTTGTCTCAGTGGAAAGCAAATTAGGAGCCCTGTTTTCTAGCCTTAGCTATATGAGTTTAGGCAAGTCACTTAGCCTCAATACCTCATTTGCTTGTTTATTTTAAAAATGGGCTGCTGTATTTACTGTGCCTACCTAAAGGTTATTTGTGAAATTAAATAATAGAAAAGAGCTTTGAAAATATAAAAACTGTCTAATACACCTCTTATCAGTAGTATCTCATGCAAGTGTTTATAACTTAATGTGTGCTTTGTAGTGATAAGCAATAGATGCTTGCTATTTGAAATATGTGTCAGCCATTTAGAAATCCCAAAATTATTAAGTGTTTTCATATAATTTCTCCCATAAAATAGAATGAAAAGTTATTTTCCAGCTAAGAATTTTTGCTTTCTCAGACCATCTCCCTTCCATCTGTGTCACTGGAAGATGACTTTCTTTTGGGAAGTCATTATTCATACTAAGAGGGTTATTATTTATTTATTTATTTTTAAATTAAATTAAGTTTTATTTTATTTATTATTTCTCACCCAAGGACATTTTTTCCATTGATTTTTTTTTTTTTTTTTTAAGAGAGTGTGGAAGGGAAGGAGGGATTAGGGAGGGGGGGGTTGGAGAGACACATCGATTGGTTGCCTCTGGCACACACTTTGACCAGGGCTAGGGATCGAACCTGCAATCCAGGTATGTACCCTTGACTGGGAAATGAACCCATGACCCTTTGGTCAATGCTCTAACCACTGATCAACACCAGCCAGGACTATTATTATTTTTTCAATTCCTTAAAATTGATTGATTGACTCATTAAGGATGTTGCTGTTCGGTAATCTGCTAAAATGTATCATTGGCTAATTAGTAATTTCTATACCCTGTTTATATAAGCAAGATTCAAAATCATGCTTTACAATACCTACTGAAAAACATTTAAGAAAAAGTTGTGAATATGTGAAACCATTACTATTTCAGTGATAGCAGATAGACTTCAACTCGTGTCATTGATTATGAGTGGCTGTTGAAGTTGTGTTGAGAAGTGTTCATAGTCTGCATCTGAATTTATCATGGAAGAGTACTATATGATCAATTACGAATTCTCATCTTGAGATGGGAAGAGAGGCCTAAAGACTCCATACTGTTCATGGTTTATAGTGTCTGGTCATGTTATTCTCATGACCATTGAATTACAATTATAAAATGACAGTTGTGTTTTAATGTGTTATTTAGGACCCTTCTTTCACAAGCGTATATTATCTGATGGTCTATTTACTCAGACTAACAAAGCTTGTTCATTTTATTACTAATCTGAATCACATTATGAGTCCTTTCCTGATTTGTAAATTTACATCTCTGTTTAGGATTGGTTACTACTTTTCACTCCAAAAATTATAAAATGAAGGGATTTGGAAGAGAAGTAAAAATGTTTAGATTCATTTAGAGTTTTATCCATATCTGAAGTTTTAAAAAACACTAGAAATAATCTTATTGGACTTTATTCCATAGAGGGCAAAGTATGTGTGTTATGTGTGTTTCTGTCTGGAGGAAATTAAGAAAAATCTAAACATTTTTCATCAGACTAATTTGCCTTTTCTTCTTCTAGAAACCTGTGGATTTTTGTATCTAAGTTTACTGAGTTTGATGCAAGAAAATTACATAAATTATATAAGCATGCTATTAAAAAACGGCAGGAATCTCAGGTAAATTAACGCATCAGTTTTTTTCGTATTTATGTTATTAAAACTGAGACATTCTTCCTTAGAGAAGAATTCAAATAATAAATATAGAATGAAGGAAATAGAAAATTACCATTAAGAGTACCACATTAAAATTTTTGCAAGTAAGATCCTCTGAAGGAAGCTAAAATAGTGAACAAGAAACAAGATATTAGCATAGTCTAAAAGTATCTCTTCCAAGATGTTTATTAATTACAAAGAGAAACAGTAGCTTGTAGAAGAGAAACCTGTTTGACACTAATGTAAATAAGTGATCAAGGTTAACATCACCAGTGTAATAAGACGTATCAACGTCATGAGCCACCTGATATGATGCACTGGGAAAGGTGTATCACTTCTGTGGTTTGCATAATCTCAGTCTAATCACAGAAGATAACAGATAAACAGTAGTTAAGAGAGATTCTACACAATAACTGTCTAGTACTCTTCAAAAGTGTAGAGATCATGGAAGACAAGAAAAAACTAAGGAGCTGTCCTACATTGAAGGAAACGGAAGATATAAAAACTAAGTGTTACGTGGCATTTCAGATTGGATCCTGGAGAGAAAAAGGATCTTAGTGGAAAAATGTGAAATCTGAATGATGTAGTTCAGTTATAGTGTTGTACCAATGTTAACTACTTAGTTTTGATCATTATACAATGGTTATATAAGACACTAACATTAGGAACAGCTGGAAGAAAGGCCTGTGGGAACTCTTTGATACTATTTTTGCAGTTTTTGTTAAGTCTAAAATTATTTCAATGTCAAATTTTTAAATAAGTCATGAGACACAAATAGTTCATTTTTTTAAAAAAACGTATCTGCAAATGCTACATTTATACATTCTAGTGTCTTATGTAAGGACTTCTTACAGCCTAGAGATTTTCTTTTTAAGGTTCTCCCCCCCACCCTGTTTTGTAATGGTTTTTTTAACACCACTTAAAAGATTCTGACATATGTACATTTATTTTAGCAAAATAATGACCAGAACAGCAACGTGAATGTTCAAGTGATTAGAAATCCAGGTAAGTCAGTCTTACTAATTATTTTTGGAAAATTATTTTCCTTTTTGGGGTCTGTTTTAGAAAATACCCACAATATTTTATTGAACTTATTACCTTAAATAATTTTTTTTTTTTTGCTTATTATTATAAACTTTTCTATAAATCGCCATTTACCAGTTTCCAGAAATTGTAGATAATTGTTAAAATATGATAAATTGTTAAAATGATAAATAAAAATAAATAAATTTAGAATGCAATAATGCATTTTTTGTATAAGAATCACAAAAGGCCCTGGCCAGTTTGACTCAGTGGTTAGAGCGTCTGCCCACGGACCGGAGAGTCCCGGGTTTGGTTCCTGCTGAGGGCACGTACCTCGGTTGCAGTTTGTTCCCACCCCGGTTGGGGTTGTGTGGGTGGCAACCACTTGATGTGTCTCTCTCACATCATGTTTTTCTCCCTCTCTCCCTCCTGCTCTGTCTGAAAATAAATGCAAAAATGTCCTCAGGTGAGGATTTAAAAAAAAAGAATCACAAAAGTATATTGTCTCAGAAGGAATGGGCCTTACATATTTCAGTTGTGATTTTTCACATTTCAGAATAAAATAACCCTTTTGTAAATCTTAGTACTGCTTTAATAGACCATTTTGAAATTCTTATTTATTTATTTATTTTATTTATTTATTTTGGGGTACGTGCCCCTAGCGGGAACCGAACCCGGGACACTCTGGTCTGCAGGCTGATGCTCCAACCGCTGAGCCAAACCGGCCAGGGCTAAATTCTTTAACTATCTGTAATGGGAACTGATTTTCTTTAGCTGGAGTTGAAAAAGTTCTTGTAATGTAGCAGCAAAGTTACTTTTGTTTACCATGTATTTTTTTGTTGTTGAAGTTATTAACAAAAGATGGATTTTTTTAATCTAACAGATGTGGAAAGATTAAAAGAGAATACAAATCATGATGATAGCAGCAGGGACAGTTATTCTTCTGATAGACACTTATCTCAGTATCATGACCATCATAAAGACCGACATCAGGGAGATTCTTACAAAAAGAGTGACTCTAGGAAAAGGCCCTATTCTTCTTTTAGTAATGGTAAAGATCATCGTGATTGGGATCACTACAAGCAAGACAGCAGGTAAACCTGACAATCGGTTTTTAAATTTTGCTTATTCATGTCTTTCTCTTTTTTTTTCATTTTTATTTACCATATTTGACCTTATTAGCCATTTCAAACATCAAATAATCAAGCAATCTTATATGAAATAATGATGCTTATTTACAAATAAGAATAAGAAAAATATGAATTCTAGTATTTTTATTAATATTAAAAACTGAATTTCTCTATAAAATGTTTTTTTAATTATAAATTTAAGATCAAAGTACATAAGAGACGAAAGTATAGGGAGTTCTATAATTATGTCACTGGATTCATTGTTGGTTTTGGAGAATATTGGGCTTTTAAAAAATCTTCAAAATTTAATACGGTAAAATAAAAGCTTGATGGAATATGGGTGACATTTGATGGAGGGAATTTTTCATTTCATTTCAGTTTTTAAAAATCATGGGGGAAAATGTTATGTGACAACACCTTATTGCAGTTAAATTTAATCACAGCATCTGGGATGGTACTAAAATCAGGATGTTTTGTTTGTTCATTGTTTTGGGGTTTTTTGGTGGCTGTTTTTTTTTGTTTTGTTTTTTTTTTTTTTTTTTTGAAGCCTTTAAACAGTAAACAACCTGAATATAATGATTACACAATACATTTTATTCCTTTATTAGTAAAGGAATATTTTTACCAGTCAGTGATCGTTACTGAGAGCAAAATAAAAATAAAGATGAGAAATAAAAAATTAGTAGATTTTCTTTGTATTTTAATTGTGCTCACAGCAATAATTTATTCTCTTTCTGAGAAGCACAGTCTCATCATAAATAGATGAACTATAAAATGGCTTTTAAAATAAGAAAAGGGCACAAAATGAAAAGAAAAAGCCATATTTGTAATAGTAAATGTTTATAACTTCACAGGCATATAGAAATAATTTTTATATTATTTATAATAAGGACCTTTCATGAACCAAGAAACCTCAGATTATGTTCAATTTATTTTATTTGAAACAGCAAACATTTTAGAGATGATTTTTTATTAGCCTGCCATAAATATAACGAATGAAACCTAACGAAAGCTTTTAAAAGGCATCAGCAAACAAGTGAAAAATTCTCTTTTACAAATTATTTCAGACTGCATTTTAAGAGATTTCTATTTTTTTGTGCTTAGAGTTTTAGAGGCTCATAAAAATGCTCTGATTTCAAGTATATTCTAAATAGTTGTAATTATCTTAATTCTAGCTTCCAGTTAATTAAGGTGCATCAATGCAAATGATGCATAAAGTAAAAAGTAGCAACCAGTATAAAATGGGCATGTGAAATTAGATGCTATCTGTGGTGCTATCTATAGCATATAGCTTTAGTTTCATGAATCAGATAGTTTTTCAAAGGCATGCAGTAGTATTTCCAGTGATTTTTAAGCTTATGAAGTTTTGTAATGAAACACTGAGCTTGTATACAGTTAAAAGTATTTTTGTTTTATTTTTAAAAAGATGTTATTTATTTGGAAACATTTAACTTGCATTATTAATTTAACTAAAATTCCTAATTTCTCTTTTGTTAGATATTACAGTGATAGAGAGAAACACAGAAAACTGGATGATCACAGGAGTAGAGATCACAGGTCAAATTTGGAAGGAAGTTTAAAAGATAGATCTCATTCAGATCATCGCTCTCATTCAGATCATCGGTTACATTCAGATCATCGGTCAAGTTCTGAATATACACATCATAAATCTTCCAGGGATTATAGGTATCACTCAGATTGGCAAATGGACCACAGAGCTTCTAGTAGTGGACCTAGATCACCATTAGATCAGAGGTCTTCTTATGGCTCCAGATCTCCGTTTGAACACTCAGTTGAACACAAAAGTACGCCTGAGCATACCTGGAGTAGTCGGAAAACATAACAAAAACTGATCTTTCTGGACTTTTCTTTTAGCCATATAACATAAACCAACACAGTAATTGCCTTACATGACTTGAAAGATATAAACAGATCTTCTATCAGTAGCAGTATTGTTACTTCTTTCCAGGATGCAAGGTCTATTATCCCAACAGAAGAGAAAATATTTTTATATTTAAGGATTATGCTGCACTGTACTACAAATATTGTAGTACTTTTTTTTTTTTTTCTTTTTTAAAGAAATGGAAAATGTTTACTCTTACAGGGACCTCAACACTGCCCTTCCATATAGGCTGGATAAAACTGTTTTTAAGTCAGTGATTTTAGACTGACCTCCATTTAAATTATGTTTGTATATGAACTTTACTCTGACCTGTGATCATGTTTCAGGAAGGAATGAAAGAGAGTTCTTTTCTTAATAAAGAAAAAACACTCAAGGATTTTGTTCACTTTCCAAAGCTACTTGTTTACATTGTACACTGCGACCACCTTGCCGCTTTTCATCACAAGCTTGAATATTTAAATTCTGTACTTATATCTGTAAAATAGCCAGAAACTTCCTGTTTGTGATCTATTATTATGCCTTTTTACATACACACACAAAAAAAATTGTAAATTATTGTAAATAGATTAAATGAGCTTTCCTTACTTCCTTCCCTTTCTCAGGCTTTTTTTGACTGTTCCTTTCCCTACCAACTCAGGCCTTCTTATTGTTTAAAAAAAAAAAATCAGTGTAATAACACTTTTTAATGATTTGTCTTGATGGAATCATTGTTTAGAATGTAAAAAATGGGGAAAGGGGCCACTTAATTCCATTAGTTCTCTTTTTATATTGACTATTTTATTAGATACATGTTATTTCCTTTTTCTTTTATTTTAATTTTTGGTCAATATTGTGTTTGTAGTAGCAAAATGGTGAGATAATGTGTAAAATCTAAACTGCATGCTCTGGAAACATTATTTTCAGATGCATTTGGTTTAAAAGGGTAGGTGTATGAACACTTTCAGAATCCAAAACGGCCAAAAGTTATTGTAAATCCATTTGTTTTCCCTTTTCATGTGGGCAATAATGTCAAATGTGCTATGCAGCCAGGTAACATTTTAGATAAACTTGATTGACTTTTAATATAAACTGTTACAATGCACACTGATTGTATATAAAAACCTTATATATGACAAATTAAATTTAAGAAAAAGGATACGTGGGCTCCTGTAATTTTCTGCTGCATTTTTATTCCTTCAAGCACTTAACTTTTTTTTTTTTTTAAGTAGTAACATTTAACTGTCAGAAAAAGGATATTTTGGTAAGCTGTTGAATATAGTTAATGTGTAGCACTACAACTAAATCTATTTTGAAGACTATATGAATCTATGAAGTAAAATTTAGATCATAGAAATTTTTGTTGGACTCTGGTTTTCAGCAGATATTATTTTAGAATGCCTTATATTTATTCACAAATTTTTATTTTGTTATATTCAGTGGGAATTTTTGACTCATGTAGCATACATTTCTTGGATGTGTGCTGTGATGTAACAAATTTAAATCTTAACTTTGACAAATATATTGATATATTCCAATAATATTCTTAAATGTGTCCCTATTGATTTAGCTATGGGGGCAGTCTACAGAAATTTGTTCATAGATGTATTTAAAAAATATTTTCTGTTTATCCAATTAGGTCTGAAATTTACAATAAGGGCACAAAACAAAGCTTGCTTGCCGATTTTTTAAGTAGTTTGTGGGGTTTTTTTTGTTGTTGTTTTAAAGCAGTGATTCCTCTTTTAGATAGTTACCCTGAAGAATTATGATTTTTTTTTTCCTGGTATATCAGATAACATAAGGAATAATTCAGTTTTTAAATATCTCATTTATAATTAAATATAAAAGTGATAAAACAATTCAGTGCCGGCAACACATTTTTTAAGTTTTTTTCACTTTTTACCACTTTTACTATAAATGATTTTTTTTCACAAGATAGCAGTGAATAAAAAAAATGTAATGTTTAATGAAGTCATAATTTTAACAAAACAGATCAGGTTTGGCATTTTTAATTCATCACTTTGTAGCTGGGACATTAGCATTATATCCTATTGTGCAAATTTTGTAAAAGAACAGTATTACATTTTTTGAGACAATGGAATGGACTCTAATTTTCTTAACAATTTACATTTGGTTGAATATTTCAGTCAACTTACTAGCTGAGTTGAATGAAAAATCTAAAACTGTATGTAACATTTATTAATTGATGGAAAATATGTTCATTATTTGTAAGAAGTCAGTAATTACACAGAAAAGGAATAAGCCATAAATTTATTAAAACACAATGGAGAAGAACATTAGTACATATAACAGGGAATAGTCTCTACAAAATATGCTTCATTTTTGTCTTTTACATGCTCATTCTGCTTTGCATTTTTATCCATTTGTGTTTAATTTTTCAAGGATGAGAGATTATGCATAGTACTGTACCAATTAATCTTCCACTTTATTAATATACAATAAATGATTCTTACTAAAAGCAATGGCCTGTTTGCTTATAAAGAAAATATTTTTTTCTAGGATATGTTAGAAAATAATTTTCAGACTGGAAAGCTGTGGAAAACTGGAGTGTGAATGATTCATTATTTTCAGAGTGAGTGGCATAGTAAAATTAGAACCTTTATAGTTGTGTATAATGTAGTAGGTTGCATATGATAACTTTTTGTTTATAATCTTTTTGTAGTTAAGTAATTAAAGGGTTTTGTAGATTTTATGCTGATTGACACATTTTTTTGAGACTTATCAAGAATATGCACTAGGGATAAATGGTATGATTCTTGTCTGTGCACCATATAACTGTTTCTGACTGGAAAATAATCTTTGGATCATAAATGGCATAGGTTTATAATGACAGTTTTGTGGGGGAGAGGGATGGAAAAGCAACCAATCTTTATGGGATTTTTTAAGATTTCATCTGAAACTTAAATGTGAACTGGTAATGTGGCTTAATTGTTAAAATTTTGAGTAGTTTGCTACTTAGCAAATAATGCAAAATATAATTTAAAATATTTCCGAATTGATATATTTAAGCATATTAGTGTAGATACCTCTATCAAACATTACTTAAATTCAAGACAATTAAAAAATACAAACAAAACTATTGAATGCTTGTTTAAGGGGAGGCAAATTAGGCCATAGTGCAATAACAAAATTACCTTGAGAGAAAACGTCAAAACTTCTGTTACAATCCTTAAGGCATCGTATTTTAAATATGTAAAAGAAAAAATTCAATTGGAATTATGTTTTCTTCTGGCAATAACTATAGTGGCTTTGTAGAATGCTTTATGCTAATTTCTTCTTTATTATTTATTTAGAACCTAACTAGGTTGATTTTATTACAGAAAAAATCTTTGGATTCTTTATAAAGAAAGACCTAGGGATTGGAAATAGTAGCTATGCTAAAGAATAAAAGATGTGATTACTTGGTATAGTAGAATTTTAAAAAATACAGATTTTTCCAAGTATCTATTTATATAAATTTTCCAACGGGGCTTCATGTGCCAGACTTCCTATCTTAAAAGACCAGTACCTTCTCTGAGTTTAAAAAAGAAACAACACCCAAACCTTTATTTGAAACAGGATTGGTAGTTCAAACTCCCAGATGAATAAAATACCTTTAATTCCATGTCCCACTCTATATTTGAGTCTTTATACAAATATTAAAAGGTGTAATCAGTCTCAAAAAAAAAAAAAAACACAAAATAAAAACCCAGCTCATAACGATTCTATTAAATGAGTTAACGATATTGGTTACATTGATGATATACATGTTTTATCTGGCAGAAATGTGGGTTGCATTGTAATTTCATTATTGTAGGCTATTAGGTTTCGCATGTGTAGATGAGCTGTGGCGTTGAATTGGCATCCTTGTGGGTTTTTTCCTTTTTTTTTGTCTTTGCTTTTTAAATCTTTGTCTTTGGTGTTCTGCAGTAGTGCTATGCAAGTCTAGGTGTGGTTGTACTCTCTTTGCTCAGGTTTTGCCTTTGCCCTATTTTTACTTTCTGGAATTCCTGATATTGCTATCTGTCTCAACAGTTTTAGTCTTTTCCTTCTCTTTCCATTTCTCTGGAGTATCTTCAGCTTCATCCAGTCCCCTGAACTCATCTCTATTTAGATATCTAATAGGTATCTAATCTTAAAACACGTAAAACCAGACTCGACCCTTTCCTACGAATACCCTTTAAAAAAAATTCCAATGTTCCATAATCTTTGATAAATGAGTGTACTCAGTGTTTCACAGCTCTCTCATCTGTGGCACTTCTCTCCTAGCTATTTTGTTCCTTTTGCCTCGTTCATGCTACTCTCGTTGCTCTTAGAATACACTAAGAAATACTTCTGTTCTGGGTCTTTGTATTGTTGTTCCCCCCATAAGAATACTTTTATCCCTGATTTATCAAAGCAGGTCCCCTCACTTAATTTAGGTCTCCAAATTAATACCTTGCCCCTAGCGATTAGAATCAGGCAACACCAAAGCAGACGTGATTAGAAGTGCTCCACCAACAGGAGCTCAGGGAGAAACACCGAGAAAGGGCCAGAGTAAAGCAAGGAAATTGGTTGCCAATAGCTTAAAGCCTAGTTGGCTGATTGCTTGTCCTTAGTTTATAGGTGTTGTGATCTTGAGGCATTCACAGGCTCAGATTTTGGTTTGCTTACATAGGCTGCCATGGCATTGGAGCCACTTCAGTCTAATGGCCTCCTTGTTGAACAATTCTTGGTTAAAAGTTCTCTACCATGGCCACTGTAATTAAAGATCATCTCTTTGATGGAGTTAACCTGCTTGTTCAGCCTTAAAACAGAATTTTATTCACCTGAAGCCTCACATAAGCCTCCAGGTCAGCTTACGTCAGTCAGACCTGCCTGACCCCAGTGGGTTTCCGGATCCGGTGGGGAAAAAGAAATGCTCAGTTTAAGTCTGAAAGCTCACAATGCAAAAGTGCAGAGGTAGGGTCCAGGATTCGAGAGGGACTTACCCACCAACCACCTTGAGAGACAGCAAGCTCAAGGAACTCAACAGGTACACTTGCTTGGTTGCTCATTGCTCCTGGGGCCTTTGGTTTCCTCTCCTGACACCAGAACTGTTCAAAGATAAGCTGAGGTATATACATTTGAAGAGTTTGAGTAAAAATTGATTTAAATAGGGCAGCGCCAAACCGGAACCGGTTAGGGGTGCTCACGCCTCTATTGTTTTATATTCCTTATTTTGCTCTTCTAGCACTTACCAATACCTGTCTTTATTTATTTATTTGTTTTTCATTTGTCATTGAGTGCCTCCTCACTAGAATATAAGTTCCAGTAAGGCAGAGACTTCATTTTCTTCACTGCTGTATCCGGAGCACCTAAAACAGTGCCTCATACCAAGTGTATCTTTTCATTATTTTGGTGTCTTTCCCAGAAATACTAAGTCCCATTACTGAATTTTTTTCCTTGCCATTGTTACCTGATTTGTCACTATTACTGGAAACTTTTGTATGCCTTATCAGTATCTCTGTTATTAGAATCTGTGTACTACCTTCCAGTTTTTAAGCTTGACTAATAATCACCTGAGAGGTACCTGAGAAATATAGAAACACCTGAGTCTCATTTGTAGGAATTAAAATGGGCCCCAAGTAATATGATTTTAGGGATTTTAATATTTATTTCATTGACTTGAATAATAGAGATTAATTCCACTGTTGTAGATAGGTAATACCTTATACTTACATATAAATGAAAAATTTATTTCTGTAATTTATGGCTACTTAAATATGATTCTTTGAACAGATATTCAGAGACGTATGTATGTAATAGGAAAATATAAAATGTTTTGGTTTGTCTATATTATTTCTTTATCCTTTGAAAGAAAATGTTTTTAGATAGCATGATACATTATCTTTTCCTACTTGCAAATAAAGAACACAACTTGTAAAAGGCATTATAATGCAAGAGAAATATGTTGCATTTCCAATGTTTTTAAAGTGAAATAAATAGCAAGAAAAGAAAAGAAAAATCCCCCCTCCCTGGTACTTGCTATTTTTATTCCCGCTTAAAAATTTTAGGTCATGTTTATATAAGGTAAATTCATCTTTTTTAGGTATACAGTATGAGGAACTGTGACGCAACCACCAATGTATCCAAGATATAAAACATTTCCAACCTAGCCCCTGGCAACCACTGATTTTACCCTAGTGTTTTACTTTTTTCATAATGTCATATGAATGGAATAATACAGAATTTAGGATTTTGAGCCTGTATTTCACTTAGCATAATGTTTTTAAAATTCATCCATGTTTTTGCATTTATCAGTAGTTCACTCCTTTTCATTTCTGAGTAGTAGTATTTTTGGGGGGTATACTACAATTTGTTTATCCATTCACCAACTGAGTTTCTACTAGTCTTTTGGCTATTATGAATAAGGATGCTATAAACATTTATGTACAGGTCTCTGAGTAGACACATTTTAATTTTTTTTTGGTAAATACCTTAGAGTTGGACTGCTGGGTTGTATGTAGGTTTATAAAGACTACCAAACTATCTTCCCAAGTGGATATACCATTTTACATTCCCACTAGCTACAAATGGGAGTTCTTACTACTCTATATCCATGTGAACATTTTGTATTTAAGGTTTTTTCATTTTAGGCATTCTGATAGGTGTGTAGTGGTAACTTAATTTGCATTTTCTTACTGATATTCAACATTTTTAATGTGTTTATTTGCCATTCTTTTTTTTTAATCCTCACCCGAGGACATTTTTTCCACTTTTTGTTCAGATAGAGTAGGAGGGAGAGAGAGAGAGAGAAACATCGACGTGAAAGGGATCGAGTGGCTGCCTCCCGCACGACCCACCAGGGGCCGGGGACAAACTGCAACCGAGGTACGCGCCCTTAGCAGAAACCGAACCCAGGTCTCTCTGGACCGCAGGCTGACGCTCTAACCGCTGAGCCAAACCGTCCAGGGCAACCATTCTTATCTCTTTAGTAAAGTATCTGTTCAAATTTTTTCCTATTTCATAAAATAGAATTGTTGATGCATGCTGTCTATCAGATACACACTGCAAATATTTTCTTCTTTGTTATGACGTATCTTTTCCATTTTCTTAACTGTGTCTTGAAATGCAGACTTTTAAAATTTTTATAAACTCCAATTTGTCCATTTTTGTTATTCATTTTGTATGTGTAGAAATCTTTGTCTAACTTGAGGTCAGAAAGATTTTTCTCCTATGTTTTCTTCTAAAACAATTATACTTTTAGGAATTGCATTTAAGTTTATGATTTTTGTATATAGTGTGAAATGTGGATCTAAGTTGTGTGTGGGGTTGTGTTTGGGTTTCGTTTTTGTTTTTTGGATATATATATCCACTTTTTCCAGCACCATTTGTTGAAAAGACTATTCTTTTCTATTGAATTTTTATTTTGCCTTATTGAAAATCAGTTGTCCATATTACGTGTTGGTCTGTTTCCGACAGACCTGTTAATTTGTATTTCTGTCTGTATGTCAACACAACACTATCTAAATTTTGTTCTTTTTCAAAATTGGGCCTTCTAAATTCCTTTGCTATTTCACATACATTTTAGGATTAACTTGTCAATTTCTACCAAAAAGCCTGCTGGGATTTTTATTGAGATTTTATTGAATCTATAATCAATTTGGAGAATACTGACAATTTAACAATATTGAGACTTCTGACTTATTGATGCAGTGTGTTATCTCCATTATTTAGGCCTTTAATTTCTCTTATCAGTGTGTTGTGTTTTTTCAGTGTACAAATCTTGCACATTTATTGTTAAATTTACCCCTTAGTAGTTCATATTTTTCTGCTATTATAAATTTAAAATTGTAAGTGTTCACTGATATTTAGATTTGACCTTTATTCTTTGGCCTTGCTGTACTCACTAATGAGTTCTAATAGCTTGTTCCAGATTCTTTGAGATTTTCTACACAGATTATCATATCTTCTATATGAAAAGAAAGTTTTATTTTTATCTTCATAATCTTTCTGCATTTTCTTCTTGCCTTAATGTATTTCCTGTGACGTCTAGTATGTTGGTAAGAATGGGCATCTTGACTATTCCTGTCTGGGGTTGGGGAGGTAAGAATTTTCAGTCATTCACCCCTAGATATGCTATTAGTTGTAGGTTTTCTTGCAGAGGACCTTAATCTCATTAAGGAAGTTCCCTTCTAATCTTAGTTTTCTGAGAATTAAAAAAAAAAAAAAAGATATTTGGTTTTTATTCTTAAAATAACCATAAGAACTTATTCATGGGATGTATGTACCTGTTGAACAACTTCTTAAATCATAGGATCTGATTGAAGACTGCCACCCTCATTTCCTGTTCCACATTGATTTTCTCATAGTACTAGCTTTTTATCAAAAAACAGCTTGGACTGTAGTGGGATCTAATGATGAAACTGAACTATCTCATGCTGCTAGTTGTTATGGATTGATGGACATAATTAAATGTTTTCCTCAAAAATTTAAAATTTCCTGTAGCACCCCTGTATTTTTTCACTGCATTTGCAAATTATAGCACTCAGCCTTTAAGGATTCATTAACATTTAACTGATTCATTCTTACCTGCTTTATACTCCCTCTCTTCATGTCATTCTATGTCAAATATAGTGTATAGTTTGTGCATATCAGCTTCTCTTGGAGAGTCTTGTCATTCTTTAGAATTTAACTCACTTGGTTGCCTGTTGACCTCTGCTCTCTAAATAGGTTCAAGAAAAATTATGATTACTTAGATTAACCAATTTTTTCTTGTTAGGATAGGAGGAATGTTCTCTTATTGTTATTTACATCTTAAGAGGGAAACTCTTAAAGGGGTGGTTTTATTTAGTTAACTTTATTGAGGTATAATATACATTATAATAAATTGCCTGCACTGTACAGTTTGATGATATTTGAGAAATGCATGCACTAAAATAATTATGATATGGAATATTTCCATCACCTCAGAAGTTTCCATTGTGCCCCTTCCCACTCAATCCCCATACTTAAACTGTGACCCAGGAAACCACTTACTGATCTGCTTTAAATTACTATGGATTAAACTTATCTAATTAGAGTTTAATAAGTAAATTAATGAAATCATATAGTAGTCACTTTTTTCTGACTTTTTTTTGCCCAACATAGTGATTTTGAGTTAATATTGTTCATTCCTTTTTTATTGCTATGTAATATTCCATTGTATGGATATACCCTCATTGGGTTTCCAGTTTTTAGTTAACACGAATAAAACATCTATGAACATTCATTTACAAGTTGTTTTGTGCATATGTTTTCATTTCATGGGTAAATACCTTGGAAAATAATTGCAGTCATATGGGAAGTACTTACTGAACTTTTAAAGAAAATGTCAAACAGTTGTACAAAATAGCCATACCATTATGAAATATATGAAAGTTCCAGTTGTTTTGCATCCTTGACAGTGCTAGCGGTTGTCATATTTTGAAAGTTGTGACTTAGTTGTGTAATACAGTCACGTTATGGTTTTATTTGCATTTTATTAATTTATTATTTGTGATTTAATTATGGTCTTATTTTATTGATTTATTAATATAAATCTGGCCATTTATATGTCTTATGTGAAGTACCTGTCAGATCTTTTGCCCGTTTGGTGATTGGGTTGTTTGTTTTGTTATTGATTTGGAAGTTTTATTTTTCTGTTGTATGGATAAATTTTATTTTTTAGAGCAGTTTTAGTTTCACAACAAAATGGATCAGAAGCTATAGAGATTTCCATATGCCATCTGCCCCTGCACATTCATAACTTCCTCCATTATCAACATCCCTTGTAAGCATTTTAATATGTTCTGAATACCAGTCCTTTATCAGATATGTATATTGTAAATATTTTATCCTAATTTATAGCCTACATTTTTAGCAGTAATTTTCAAAGAGAAGTTAAATTTTATGAAGTCCATTTTCTAATTTGTTCTCTTAATATTTCATACATTTTGTATCCCATCTAAGAAACCTTTGTCTGCCCTATGGTCACAAAGATTTTCTTTTTTTTTCCTATAAGAATTATAGTTTTAGCTCTTATGTTTAAGTAATTGTTTCATTTTAAATTTTATTTTCTTTATTGATTTTTAGAGAGAGAGAGAGATAGAAACATCGATGAGAGAGAACATCGATTGGCTGCCTCCTGCATGCCCCCCACTGGGAATCAGACCCACAACCTGGGCATGTGCCCTGACCGGGAATCGAACCGGCGACCTCTTGATTCATGGGTCAGTGTTCAACCACTGAGCCACACCGGCTGGACCATTGTTTCAAGTTAATTTTTATGTATGATGTGAGGTAAGAGTTGGAATTCATGTTTTCCTCTGTGAATATCCAGCTTCTCCAGCAACTTTTATTGAAAAAGGTAACCATTTCCTTCTTGAGTTATTTCATCATTTCATCATTGAATTATTAATATTTGACCCCTTTATGAAATATCAATTGACCACCTGTGTGTATATTTCTGGACATTATATATTTATCCCTATGCCAAAATAAAATGATCTTGATTACTATAGCTTTGTAGTGATTCTTGAAGTTGGGTAGTAAAAGTGCTCCAAATTTGTATATTTTCCAAATTGTTTGGCTACTCTAGCACCTTTGTATTCCTCTGTGCATTTAGAGTCAGCTTGTAAATTTCTACCTGAAAAATCTTGTTAGGATTTATATTGAAATTGTTTTGAATCTGTAGATAAATTTGGAGAGATACTGACTTCTTAAATATTTCATCCATAAATATTGTTTCTCTCTCTAATTATTTGTGTGTTTAATTTTTTCAAATGTTTTTTAGTTTTCAGTGCATTGGACTTGAATTATTTTGTTAAAGTTATGAATTTAATATTTTAGATGCTATTTTATGTAGTTTATTTCAATTAACTTTTTTTTTTTTATCCCAGTGTATGGTTATACTATTGATTTTTACCTGTTGACCTTGCATCCTGTAAACATGCTAAGCTCAATCATTCTACAGATTTGGGGAGTTAATTTCTTTAGGTTCTTCTATATACATGATCATGTTTGCAAATAAAAGCAACTTTAATTCCTTCTTTCTAATACGTATACTTTTTTCTTTTTGTCTTACTGCATTAGGTAGGACTATCAGTAGTGTTGATATGGGGTAGGTGGTGACTGGACATCCTTATCCCTTATGTCAGGGTAAAAGCATTCATCTTTATTAAGTATGATCTTAGGTATAATTTTTTTTTATAGATGCCTTTTTATCAGGTTTAGTAAATTACCTTCTTGGTTTGTGGAGACATTTTATCATAAAAAATCTGTTGAAATATGTTCTTTCTCATTTCTTATTCATATGAATTACTTAATTTTAAAATTCTAAACCAACCTGGGTTTCTTTGAATAAACCCATTTTATCAAGGTGTATTCCCTTCTCCATATACTGTTCTATTCAGTTTGCTAATATTATTTTGTGTGGGATTTTTCATCTATGTTCATGGTGATATTGGTCTGTAGTTTTGCTATCTTATTTCGTAACTTTTTCTGTTTATTAGGATAGTGCTGACTTCATACAATGAATTGAGAAATATATTTCTTTCCTCTATTTTCTGAAAGAGTTTGTATAGACATGTTATTTCTTCCTTAAGTAGTTGATAGACTTTACCAGTGAAGCTGTCTGAACTGGTTTTAGTAGATACAGACTATGGAGATTTTCTATTTCTTCAGCCAGGGGCTAGATAATTTGTTTCTTTCAAGGCATTTGTACATTTTTTCTAAGTTGTCAGATGTTTTGTTTTGTTTTGTTTTGGGGGAGCATATAGTAATTCTTATTTCTTCATCTTTTACATGTCTGTGAGATCTGTAGTCATGTTTCCTTTATCTTTTGTTTCTGATATTAAACATTGTGTCTTCTCTCTCTTTTTTTTGTTCAGTATAACTAGAGGTTTACCATTTTTACTGATCTTTTAAAAAATCAGCTTTTGGGTTTTCTTTTCCTTGTCCTTAAAAAAAAGATCTTGTATTTTAGAGCCATTTTAGTTTCACAGCAAAATTCAGTGGAAGGTTCAGAGATTTCCCATATCCTCCCTACCCCCACATATGCACAGCCTCCCTCGTGGCCGGAATTCCTCACCAGAATGAACCTACACTGACACATCCTTATCACTCAGTCCAAAGTTTACATTAGGTCTCACTCTTGGTGGTATATACACTGTGGGCTTAGACAAATGTATAATGATACGTATCCACCATTATAATACCATACACAATAGTTCCATTGCCCTAAAAATTCTCTATGCTCTGCCTATTCATTCCTCCCCCCAACCCCTGGCAACTGTTGATCCTTTTAGTGTCTCCATAGTTTTGATGTTTCCAAAGCGTCATACACTTGGAATCCTACAGTATGTAGCCTTTTCTTTTGCCTTCTTTCACTTAGTTACATGCCTTTTAGTTTCCTCCATATCTTTTCATGGCTTGATAGCTAATTTCTTTTTAGCACTGAAGAATAATTGATTGTCCAAATATAACAGTTTATTTGTCCCTTGACATATCAAAGGACATCTTGGTTGCTCCCAAGTTTGGGCAATTATGAATGAAGCATTCATATAAACATTCATATGCAGGTGTTTGTCTTCACAAGTCTTCAACTCATTTGGGTAAATTCCAAAGAGATTTCATGGTAATAGTATGTTTAGTTTTGTAAGAAACTGCCAAACGTGGAAGCAAAGTGGCTGTACCGTTCCCACCAACGATGAATGAGAGTTCCTGTTGCTCTATATCCTCTCCAACATTTGGTGTTGTCAGTATTTTGAATTTTAGTTACTCTAATAGGTGTGTAGTGGTGTCTCCTTGTTATTTTAATTAGCAATTCCCTAATGACATAGGATGTTGAGCATCTTTGCACATGTTATTTTTTAAATTCTCATTTTTGTTTTTACTTGCTTTTCTCTGTATTAGCAGTGAGTTTGAGCATCTCTTCATATACCTCATGTTTATTTGAGATTCTTCTGTGAATTGCCTGTTCATATAGTTTGTCCATTTTTCTATTGCTTTTCTTTTTTTCTTATTGATTCTTAATTGTTCCTTTGGGACGCTGGAAAATTATTACCCTGTTGCTTTAAAATATTGTAAATATACCCTCTCAATTTGTTATCTATAATTATTTCATGACATCTTTTATTGAACAAAAAGTCTTACTAATTATCAAATCCATTATCTTCCTTGCCTTATGGTTTGTACTTTTGGATTTTGAATAAGTCCTTTATCTGCACCTTAGTCACAAAATACTTTCCTACATTATTGTCTATTCATTTTTTTTATAGTTTCAGATTTCACATTTAAGTTTTTGATTCATTTGGAAGCTACTTTGTTTATGGTTTTAGGTAAGAATATAGGCTTGACATATATCAAGTTCCTGTGTATACTCATGTATTTGCAACAATTTTGTGCTATTTGGTTTCAGCTGTCCACTTGTGTCACCCCTTTATTATTATATCACAAGAGTCTTACTATGTAGTGGGAAAAATCTACCGTCTGCCCTTCTCAAAGCTGACATGAACATTTATTATATTTAGGAAAATATATTGTTTCTTTTGTACATTGTCTATTTATGTGGGCCTTAAGGTTCCTAATTTGTACAAATTTAAAAAGTGGTCTAGCCAGTGTGGCTCAGTGGATTGAGTGTTGCCCCATGGACTGAGAGGTCCCGGTTTGATTCCCGATCAGGACACATGCCCAGACTGCGGGCTCGATCCCCACTGGGGGGCGTGCAGGAGGCAGCTGATCAATACTTCTCTCTCATCGATGTTTCTCTCTCTCTCTCTCCCTTCCTCTCTCTATAAAAAATCAATAAAAACATGTTTAAATACAAAAATAAAAATGCATAAGGAAAAATGTGTGATATAGTTGATGCAGAATTTCTCTGGCTGAATTTGTTTTTTGATCTATGCAAATCATTATAAAATAGTTACTGTCTCTGTTATAGCCATATGTTTACAGTGTGTTTATGCCAGAGCAATTAGTAGAAGTATTTTTATATTTTAAATTGTTTTATGGAACTAAATGCATGGATACATTTTATTATATAGAATCAGAGTTAGAAATTAATCTTAGAATGTGCTTCACTTATTTCACTTAGTAAATAAGAAAATAGATGCACAAAGAGTTAAACTGGACTTCCGGTCAAGAAGGCGGCGTAGGTAAACGCGGTTTCCCATCCTCCCACAACCACATCAAAGTTACAACTAAACTACAGGACAACCATCATTCAAAACCGCCTGAAATCAAGCTGAATGGAAGTCCTACAACTACGAAATTAAATAAGAAGCCACATCGAGACTGGTAGGAGGGCGGAGGCGGACGGGCTGGTCCCACACCCACGTGTGGTGGATAAAAATTAGGAGGGACACCTCGGCTGGGAAGGGCCTCCCTGAGGAGTGAGGAGTCCCCGTCCCATACCAGGTGCCCAGCTCAGGGTTCCAGTGAAGAGAATCCCCATCACTTCTGGCCATAAAACCAGCGGGAACTGAGGCTGAGGCGACTGGAGCCCCCGGCAGCTCCTCTTAAAGGGCCCACGCACAGACTTACTCGGACTCGCTCCCTCCAGGCTCCAGCGTGGGGGAGGCAGCTTGAAAGGCACCAGAGTCATATGGGGAAGAACTGAGCTGTTTGGCATTGGAGCAAGGGCTGGAGAGACAGCTTTCTCCTGGACAGACGTGCTGTCAGAGGCTTTTGTTCCTTTGGTCAGCCCTTCCCTGGGCCGGCAGACGCCCCCATATCAGGGACTCCAGCAAACTGGCTCACACAGTTGGCCCCGCCCTGGTGATTCCCTGAGGCCCCGCCCCACCCAACTTTCAGGCCCACCCAAGCTGTTGCCAGTTGCTTTACCATAGGATTGGCCTGTCTTGGAGCCCGCTTCAGCTTTTCCTAAATTCTTTCAAACAAGCAGCATCTGGTCTCAGCTAGCCCCATACCTCTCGCTAAGTAATACATAGAAACAAACACAGGGAGGCAGCCAAAATGAGGAGACAAAGAAACAGGTCCCAAATGAAAGAACAGAACAAACCACCAGGAAAAGAACTAAGTGAAATGGAGTTAAGCAACCTAATAGATGCAGAGTTCAAAACACTGCTTATAAGGATGCTCAATGGACTTAGTGAGAACCTCAGTGAACTTAGTGAGGGCCTCAAGAGCATAAAAAAGGACCAGTCAGAAATGAAGGATGCACTAACTGAAATAAAGAATAGTTTACACAGATTCAATAGTAGAGTAGGTAAAGCCAAGAAGCAAACCATCAATTTGGAATATAAGGAAGCAAAAAACACCCAATCAGAACAGCAAAAAGAAAAAAGAATCCAGAAAAATGAGGATAGTGTAAGGAGCCTCTGGGACAACTTCAAGTGTGCCAACATTCGCATCTTGGGGGTACCAGAAGGAGAAGAGACAGAACAAGAAATCGAAAACCTATTTGAAACAATAATGGCAGAAAACTTTCCTAACTTGATGAAGGAAACAGACATACAAGTCCAGGAAGCACAGAGAGTGCCAAACAAGATGAACCCCAAGAGGCCCACACCAAGACACATCTTCATCAAAATGCAAAAGGTTCAGACAAAGAGAGAATCTTTAAAGCAGCAAGAGAAAAGCAGTTAGTTACCTACAAGGGAGTTCCCATAAGACGGCCAGCTGATTTCTCAAAAGAAACTTTCCAGGCCAGAAGGGAGTGGCAAGAAATATTCAGAGTGATGAAAAGGAAGAACCTACAACCAAGATTACTCTATCCTGCAAAGCTGTCATTTAGAATCGATGGCCATATAAAGAGTTTCCCAGACAAAGAAAAGCTAAAGGAGTTCATCACTACCAAACCATTCTTATATGAAATGTTGAAGGGTCTTCTTGCAGAAAAAGATAAAAAAATATGAACAAACAAAATGGCAATAAATACATATCTATCAACAATTGAATCTACAAACAAAATGAACAAGCAGAACAGAAACATTTTCATAGATACAGAGAACTTTTGTGGGTTACCAGATGGGTGGGGGCTGGGGGATGGGTGAAAAAGGTGAAGGGATTAAGAAGTACAAATTGGTTGTTAGACTGACAAACCTCAAAGGGAAGGGGGTTGGGAGGTGGGAAGAAATAAACCAAAGAACTTATATGTATATATGTATAACTAATGGACACAGACAACAGTGTGGGGAAAGGCAGGAGGGGGGCGGGAATGGGGAGGAGGCGGGCAATGGGGGGAAAATGAGGAACATCTGTAATACATTCAACAATAAAGATAAGTTAAAAAAAAAAAAAGTTAAACTGACCTGCCCAAGTGGATAGAGGATAATTCTTGGTGAAGTCAGTAGTAAATACATATTCCTTAACTTTGCCTTTATTATATGTATAGCTTTGAACATATCTATGATTTTTTTGCCGGCTGAGTCTTTGATTCAGTTGTAACATAGGGAAACATATTTGGCAAAATAGGTTTTTCAGATGTTAAGAATTCTTTTTACATTACTCTGTTCCTGCATGACCCTCATTCCTGTATGAGCTAAAGTCATTTGGGTGGGAACAATAATACTCTTGATAAATTTGGGTAAAATTGAGACTAGAGGATAGCATTTTGGTGGGAGTCTCTTATCATCACAGCAAGAAATATGTCTGTAAAGGCCACAACTTTCAGAATGTGCATTCTCACTGTCTATTTGCCCACTTCAGGGTACAGTTCAGTGTCCTCTCATTTGTAACGTCTTATTTATAAGCTCTCTTATTTATAACTTCTAATTGAAATAGTAGGAAGTCTGAGCAGGTGCAAGTACTTTGCCAAACAGATGTTATTAAAAGACTTTGGGCGCTGGCTCATGTGGCTCAGATGGTTGGAGCATCATCCTGTGAACCCAAGGATTGCCGGTTCCATCCCTCCTGGTAGGGGTGCTGCAGGAGGCAACTGATGATATTTCTCTATCACAATGATATTTCTCTCTCTCTCTCTCTGAAATCAATTTTTAAAAATGTTTAAAGGCTTTGGTAAGGATGCATGTAATTATCTAAATGTTCTCTCTAAAGGCCATCCTATTAGATTACAAAAAAGTAACACTGTGATAATATAGACTCTATTTATTTCAGAAGACACAAGTTTTTTTTTTTGGTGACTTTGTAATGTGTCAACTTGGCTAGGCTATATTACATTCCCCGGAATTCCCTTTCTTGTATGTTGCCAATCAGGGTGAGCCACAAGGGAGATTTCTGTGGGGGATTTGCAGGGCAGAGTGAAGAAGCAGACATTTGTGTAACATACATCTTATCGCTTATCTCCTGGCTCACCTCCTAGTGTGAGGCAGCGGCCAGGACCACACCGTCCCTGCCTCCCCTGGATCGGTATCTCCAACTCCTGGGCTTGGGGACGGGTCCATTTCCTATAGGACATTCACTCCAGTAAGTGAGAGGTAACAGAATGTACACATCTGTCAGTCTGTCCTTGTGTGCTGCACCGTGTGCTTGTGAGTGTGGGATTGTTCTTGCTCTTCCTCACATAACATCCATCCTTCTTCCCCACTGTCTGCTGTGTGGACTTCCGATGTGAAGTCAGCAGCCTTTCAGAGACTCCTTAACCGACTCCCACAATCAGGATGGTCAGATCCCAAATATAGATCTTAGTAGGAAATCAGGCTACTGTACTAATTACACTGGGGCAAGGGTGGGGACTGGATCTGAGCAGAAGGGCACTTCTGGGGTTTGATCATGTTCTGTTTCTTGATCTGAGTATTGGTACTGAGTCATGTTCACTTTGGGAAAATTCTTTGAGTTGTACACCTATGGCTTGTGCGTTTTCCTGTATGTATGTTCTCCTATAACATGTTAACAATGAACATTTTAAAAAGTGAAAAAATACGGTCAAATCCCTTTCCTTTGTCTGTCAATCTATCTATCCATCACCTATTTACCTCCTGTTGTTCTCGTGCCTGATTTAACCCCGACTGACACAACATTTCTCATTTACTCACAGTGATGATTACAATGCGCTTCCAAGCTGCATGCATTAAATGTAACACATGCATACTACACAAAATAGAAATTTTGATTTTTTTATCCTTTAGTTTGGTTTTAGACCAATGACTCTTTTTCTTCTTGAATTATCAGGAACTTTTGACACTGTTGATCTGTACTCTCCTTGATTTTAAGACGCTGACTGTGTTTTGTGTATTTTGGCTGCAAGTGCAGTAACAGAAAATCTTACTCAGCTGATTTAAACGCTGCAGAGAAGCTGTCTCCCACAGTCCTGCAGCACTGCGTCCGGGGGTAGTCAGTCAGCAATCAATGTCATCACCAAGAGCCCAGATTCCTCCCACGCTCACCTCTGCCATCCTTGAGCTAGTTTCCTTCAACACTACAGGCAGTGGCTGCCGTCGGAAGAGGAACAACATTCAGCAGAAGGTTGAGATCTCCTCTTTTCACGTGTTTTTATTAGTAGCAAAGATCTCTTTCCTGGAAGTCTCCACGGCAGCTTTCCCCTCATACTTCATTTGCCAGAATTGTGTGTGTTTAGATGTATGTATGTGCATATGCTTCAGCCAGTCGAGGGCAGGAGGAGTGGGGCACAGCGATTGGCATAGACCGGTGAGCATTTGCCCTGCAGCTGGCAGCTCACCCTTTCCTGAGTGACGGGGCAAAATGGAACAGACTGGGACTTGGACAGCAAGAATGAAAGAGGAAAAATGCCACTGAAAGGCAAACAGTAGTGCCTGCTACATAGTGGATGCTTTATCTCCCTTGTATCAGACCCGTTTTCTCTGTTTGAAATCCTTTACAAATGTCCCAGCTCTTCTTTTGCTCTGCCCATGTTCTCCCTGGGCGATCCCATCGATTTTCAGGGCTTTAGGTTTTATGTTTCAGTGGGTGGTTCTCGGTCATTTTCAACAGTGACCTCTCCCAAAACTCTACAGTGTTGTTTTAGAGGCTCCTTGGACATTTTTATCTGCCTGTCATCTCAAACTCTCTTGACTTTTTAGCAATCTTCCTTCTTCAACCCATTTCTCCTCACCTCAGTTTCTGTCTTATTTTCTGGTCAACAGAATTCCAGTTAATTATGGTTTTACTTTATAAATGATGTGAAAATAAGACACAAACAAAAACAAAACAGCACCTCCTCTACTTTTTTCAGCAAGTTAAGCATTTGGATGAATAAATAGTTTCTAGTTAGTATGGACTTCACAAGCATCTTTTGCTGTTCTAGAAAAAAGGGGGTAAGCATAGAGGTTCACCGGTGACTGGCTGCTGTCAGAACGTGCGGTCAGATTCCTTTCCCCCCTTTCCCTGGGCCTCTCACATCTCTGCTCCACGACAAGGAGCCCTTCTTATACACAGGCCATCTTCTGGACTGGCATCTCTTCTCTCACCCCAAGAATGCAGAGGGTTCCAAAGCATTTTCCTTATTTTAATTCTAGCCACTAAAGCTATGAAGTGTCAATCCTAATAGAAAAAATAAAGAAGAGGCTGGAATTTTAATTTAATGTAACTAATAATATTAACTGTATTTATTTGAATTGATGGCATAATAAATAGTAGTGAATAGATGCTAACATTTTAACACTGCTGGCAAATCTCTGCTCGATCGAGGATGTGCAACTGGCTGTACAGGTTTGAAGGTCTCTGCAAAAGAAGGAAATGAGACTGCTGTGTGACACCACAAAACTGTACACAGTGTGGATAAGAAACAATAATATACAAAGATGAAAACATGGGCCCTAAACTTATAGACCTTGGTCTTGGAAGATTTTTTGTGAACTTGACCCCAAAAGAAAAATAACTGAATGGGACTCCATCAAACAAACGCTTCTGCACAGCAAAGAAACCATCAATAAAATAAAAAGGCAACCGACCAAATGGGAGAAGATATTTGCAAATGACCCCTCCTATAAGGGGCTAATATTCAAAATATATGAAGAACTCAAAAAAAATCTGATTAAAAAAGGCAGAGGACCTGAATAGACAGTTTTCCAAGGAATACACGCAGATGAAAGGAGGTTCTCTGATAATCATATGCATAACACAGCGGGGTTCCTGCCCGTATCTTGTCTCTCTTGTTTTTTAAAATATGTGTTTATTGATTTTAGAGAGGAAGGGAGAGGGAGAGAGAGATAGAAACATTGATAGGCTGCCTCCTGCATGCCCCTCACTGGGGGTTGAGCTCAAACCCGGACATGTGCCCTGACCGGGAATCAAACCAGTGACCTCTTGTTGCATGGGATGATGCTCAACCAACTGAACTACACCAGCCTGGCCAGATCTTGTCTCTTAGATCTGCTCTCTAATCACAGGGAAGACCTCTATGGCTGAGCTTATTCTTTGTGATTGAATCAGTCAGGGTTTTCCAGAGAAACATTATACATACAGAAATATATATATAGATCCAATATATAATTATATATATATATATATATATATATATATATATATATATATATATATATATATATAGAGAGAGAGAGAGAGAGAGAGAGAGAGAGAGAGAGAGAGAGAGAGGAGATTTTAAGGTATTGGCTCACATGATTGTGGGAGAAGAGGAAGTTTAATCAAGATGAAAAAGAGGGAACTATTTCTCTGAGAATGGGAAAGAAAACACTCTAGAAGATATTTGTGATGGCATGCTACGATTAAATAAATAAAAATGACAAAGATGCTCCAACAAGTGATCCCCTGTGACTATCTTCTGTATGCTCCAAATAAACAGACCTGCTTATCTTTCAACTCTATAAGATAGCAATAATTACAGCACCTTACCTATGTGTTTTTACAGTTTTACATGGCACCTGTGTATTTTGACCATTTTACTGTGTGGAAACTGACCAAGAGAGTTTAATTCTCCCAAGATCACAGCTAGTGATGGGTAGGGATAAAATTCAGATCTATTTCTTTCAAATTTCATTATCTACTGCTCTTTCTGCTATGTCAAGCTTTCTGCATAACGAACATTCTAGTTACGGACAGCATCAGGCATGGCGTCCCTGGGGCAGAGGTGGGCAGGGAGAGGATGCTATTGGGAGACATATAAAGGTAAAACTCCACTGTTACACTGAGAATAACCCTCAGGCCAGTTTTGCTTTCCACTGATAAAGTATCTATGTCATTTCTCTGGACTCTTTAGTACTATCTCTCTGAAAAGCAAAAATTGTTTTGTTTGGTCAATGCCAAGTTATAATTATTAAATGTGGACAAGCTGATTTGTTGATCCATTGTAAAATCCTAATTTCCAAAATTCTTTCATAAAGCTTGAGAGAATTTGTGAGATGTAGTCATCTCTGTAACATGTTGCTGTTTATTCAGTGCAACAAAAGGAAATGGAATTTCTGTGTTTCCAAGATGCCTCATGTCCAAATGTGTACGTCATCTGTTCTAACCATTTTAACCACCAGAGGGCAGTATAAATTCACTCATTAAACTAAAACACAGCAAAGATACACTTTTTGACAGGTGTTCAGCCAAATTTTTGCTCTCAGGCTTCGAAAAGTAATTTCAAAAATTATAAATTTCCCTCAAATAGTTTAAGATGATATCTAAAACATTTAAAGACAAGTAGATAATTTTTTTTTATCCTATAACAAAGGATATAATTTCTGGTATATTTAAAATATTGACATTTAAAAATGAAATATATGTCACCTTTTCCATATAGCCAAATAAGCCTAAATACCATGGCAACCTGATGCTCATCACCGTCTATTTAAGAATTATATAGTGTGGTGAAGGAGAGGGAGGGCCCCAAGGTTCCTGTGCTTCTGTGTGTGGTGCCCCTCTACCCCCGCTCTGCCTGGCCTCTCCTTGTATTTAAATTTATTGATGAGAGAGAAGAGAAGATGAAACATCAATTTGTTTTTACATATTTATGCATTCATTGGTTTATTCTTTTTTTAACTTTATTTTTATAGTTGACAACTACAGATGCCCCCCTTTGCCCACCTCCACCCAGCCCCCCCCCCCCACTTCCCTCTGGCCATCACCACACTGTTGTCTGTATCTATGGGTTATGCACATATGTTCTTTGGCTAATCTCTTCCGCTTCCATTACAGTATGTTTATACACCTGTAGGGATTTTTGGATCAATCTCTCTTATTTCCCTGAAACAAAAATATGTAAATCAATTGAAATATAGTTTTAAAAAATGTCAAGGGACCATAGTTTTTACAGTTATTACTAATATATAATCGTAATAGAATAAATGTATTATGAATAAATAATATTTAACCTAAAAAGTAAAATTGTGTTTGAAATATATATATTAATGAGATAGGTGAGGATGTATTTATTTTAGGATGAGACAGGATCCAGCATCAATTTTATTTCTATTGCTCTGACAAACTTGGTCATATAAATAAGTAGACAGACATGCAAGGAGTTTTGTTGAGGCAACATCACGAAAATCCCTTGGCTTCCTCCCGTGTTTCACACCAAGTCACATAAGTATTGATCATCAGAAATATTTTAATGATCTATTTGTTGATGAACGGAGCTAGAGCCTGCTATTTGTAGTAAGGAAAAAATAGAAACTGCTTGATTTATAAAATGATTACTCATTTGTTAGAGTCATTCACTTGCTCAAGCAGTATTTTGAACTGTCCCATAGCTTGAGATTCCAGAGGCCTTTCCCATTCGAGCCTTGATCCTTGGTGAGACTAGGGATGGCTGAGGGACATGCTTTCATTTGTAAATTGGGAGAAGAGCCATTATGAAGAGGGAGTGAGCAAAGCCAGCATCATCTCCAACCCCAGGGATGGCTCAGGCAGAACAATTTTAAGAAATACTACATGCGAAACAAGAGGATCTGGAAATCATATGCACATACCCCTTAGAACGGCTTCCTATAAGCTGGTTGGAAGATAATCGTCCTAATTTAAAATGAAAGCACAGGACTTTCCTCACTTCTGAACCTGTGAAATCAACTGAGATGAGAACATGTGATGAAACCTGAGAAGTATATAGGCCCCAAATTTGATGTTTATCTAAGTGAACGTATTTTAAGGCTCAAGGAAGATATTTCTCCAAATATATGTGTTTATTAGTTCATACCTTCTAATTATTGTTCATATGATCATAGATATGATTTTGTATTATGCATTTTAACTGTTTGAAATATACCTTTTAATATTATTGAAATTAAAAATACACATAATATAAAGACAGAGATACCTCCACAAAGCCTTTATGAAAAAGAGCAGTCCTGTGTCTCAGCCGCCTCACCCCTAGCCTGTTAACCTCCCTTTTTAACTGATCTCGTGGTTGTAACCAACATATACCTAAATAAAATGTGTGTGTCTCTACTTCCTCAATCTTACAGTTAGACTCTAACTACTATCTTTCCATTGTGAATGATGAGGGTTTAGTCAATTTTACTTCCATCTGCACCCAACACAGAGTTCCCATGCCCAATCATTGCTGTGTACATGTTCCTTTAATAGGGACCGTGCTCACTTTTCACATGATGACCACGGAAACACTGTCTGCTGCCCAGCCACGTAGAGCACTATGATCACCCTGTCCGGCCTGCACAACACTGTTTCCTTGGAATTTGTAGGAGTGTTGGTTTTCATTCACATCGTTTTCTGTGTATTTAATTCAGTTCCAAAATCTCCCTAAATTATATGTTCAGACACATTAGGTGTTCTACCAATTTCATCTTCCAAAGTCTTCTGATCTTTCCCACTTGGGATGGGTGTCCGGCTGCATGGCTGTGGCCTTGGGTCTTCCTTCACCCCGTTCAGGGATTCTGTTGGCTTCGCTCCTGCGTTGGAGGCCCTGGTTCCTGGATCCCGTGTGTTCCTCTCCACTCTATCTCCATATATCGTGGAGCATGCTCTCCAAGACCATTTTGCAAAAGGATGAAATGAAATTAAGTTTCTGAGAGTATATTTCAAAAATGTCCTTGTACAAACCCCCAACTTAATTGATAGTAGAGAAGCTTTAAAATTCTAGGTTGGAAATTATTTTTCCTTTTTTCTAATCATTAATGTGTTTAGTAGAACATGTTGCTTTCCCATCCTTGTCCATATTTATGGCATTTCCTCCTTCTCCTCGAATCCATTGTGCCAGACACAGTCTGATCTGGAAATTCTTTAAGGCCCGGCATGCTTCCATCTTGGGGTCCGGGGCAGGGCAGGGCAGGCGTGGTGTATTCAAAAGCTTGGAAAATAAAGTAAATAGAATTTTAGATGTTATCAATTTAGGAAACAAAGAATTTCCCTTTGAATTACCCTCGTAGTCATTTTACGTTTCCCATATACAAATTCTTCAGTCCCGGAAACTTGTCTGTTTACCACCCCCAAACATACCTCAATTGTCACGCTTCTCTACCATAGCTTGTATAAGTTTCTGGGCCCTGAAATAGATCTACTAGCAGTCTTACTTGTTTTTCAGTTCCTACTTGAGTTTCTATTTTCTACATGACATTTTCACCATGTACTTCTTTTTTTTTTTTTTTTTTTTAAAAAGATACTTATTTCATCTTTGAACATTTTATGCAAACTTCCAATGGCTATGGGCCACTGTATATGCAAAGTTTAGCCACTGATTTTTAGGAAGATCAAAAACCAAGAATTCACCACAATTTTTAAAAGGGAAACAATACTTAAAACAATAATGATTTTTGTTTCAAACCATGGAGCGGAATGGCAGATGTGTAGTCTTCATGAAGGTAGCGTGATAATATTCCATATCTGGGGGATTTTCAATCTTGATCTCTGTTTCAATGGAATTAGAAAATCACATTTGTGTATCATTGGGAATGGGAGCAACTGTTTGATAGTCTGAACAAGAGCCTGGAGGTTAACAAAGATGACTTACATCACTTCGTTGCACATGTATAGATGAGCTATCACACTAAAAACAATAGTAACAATAAAAACCTATAAGGTCGATGGCTTTTGACATATATGTTGAACTTGCCAGTTTCATTTAGCCTTGGAACATTTCTTTAGGTTCTGTTTTAGCACTTATTTATTTATTTTTATTTTTTTCCTTTATTGATTTTATAGAGAGAGGAAGTGAGAGGGAGAGAGAGAAAGAACCGTTGATGAGAGAGAACATCAATTGACCACCCCCTGCATGCCCCCGACTGGGGATCAGGCCCACAACCTGGACATGTGCCCTGACCGGGAATTGAACCATCGACCTCTTGGTGCATGGGTCCACGCTCAACCACTGAGCCACACAGGCCAAACTGTTTAAGCATTTAGGTGGAGCCAAAGTTTGTATAATAATATATCATTGATTTCAATCACTGAAGAATGAAAACAAAAGAATAAGTGCTTGCAAAGAGTCAAACTCAACAATGCAATAATTTATTTATTTTTAAATATGTTTTTATTGATTTTTTAGAGAGAGAGGGAGGGAAAGAGCGATAGAAACATCCATCGGCTGCCTCTTGCACGCCCTCTACTGGATCGAGCCCGCAATCCAGGCATGTGCCCTGACCAGGAATTGAACCGGGACCTCTCAATCCATGGGAGGACACTCAATCCACTGAGCCACACCGGCTGGGCAACAATGCAATAATTTAAACAATTTTGTCTTCTGAGGAAAATGTATGTCTTATTTTCAACAGTAAAACTTGCGGGATGTTGGTCCTGAACTGTTAGATTCTGGCTGTTTACTACAGTGACACAACATAAAACAGAAAATACTGTCTTTATTGGCCTGTTCAGTGCCATGGTGGAGTGTGATTTCATCTCTCCTTTCAAACAACCTTCCTTTCCAAAGCCAGTTTACCGTGGGATCACAGCAGAGTCATGTATCACACGCTATTTCTTCACATACCATGAAAAAGTAGTTACAGTCGTCACCACAATTTAATTATTAGTAATTTTCACAATTTCATTCAGTGGTGAATCATGATTGAATGTTATATTTCCTACGTAAGTGTTCTCTGTGAATAAAGCAGTGTGCACATCAGCATTAACTTACACATTATCTGCGATGTCTGCCTCTCCCTGCGCGTCAGCTGGAGTGTTTCAGGATGCACGTTCGTCTAGCGCAGGGGTCCGCAGCGTGTTCTGCAGACGGCCCGCAGTCGCTGCTGCAACTACTCAGGCTTGGTAGCATCATAGTAGCGACGATCAATACATAACTGAATGTGCCTGTGTTTAAAAAAAAAACAACGGTGTGTGAACACTGAAATTTTAATTTCACATATCAGGAAATTTATTCTTTAAAACAACTTTTTTTTACCCATTTTAAAAATAAAGCCATTGTTAACTGGTGGGCTAACAGATGGGGGTCAAATTTGGCCTGTGGGCCATAGTTTCCAAACCCTTGGCCTCTGTCATGGCTCAAAACAACAACAACAACAAAACACACACACACACAACAAAATCAAAAGTCTGTTCTCCTGTAGTCTGGGTTTTAAGCAATAAGCAAAACAAAAAATAAATAATCAAATACAGTACAAATAGTTCCACCTTATATATACTGTATAGAGGCCAAATCTGAACCATACCGTGACCATCAGTGATTAACAATGAAGTAGCCCAGCCGGTGTGGCTCAGTGGTTGAGCATTGACCACTGGTTCGATTCCCAGTCAGGGCACATGCCCAGGTTGTGGGCTCGATCCCCAGTGGGGGGCATGCAGGAGGCGGCCAATCGATGTTCTCTCTCATCAATGTTTCTATCTCTCTCTCCCTCTAAAAAACATCAATAAAGACAAAATATTAAATTAAAACAAAAATGACAATGAAGTAAATTATCTGCTAGCGCACAAGAAAATTATTCTTCTTCCACATACTATATTATAATGCCATACTGACATTTGACAGAGTCCTTTGAAAATGGAATTTTACCAATGGCTTAATTTTTATCTTTATTGGCAGGCAGTAAAAATGTTTAATTTTTGGTATTCAAGCTTCATTATAAATTTGTTCCTTAGCTCAGACATTTTTATTCTTTTGATACAAATTGTGGCCCAAAAGATCTCTCAACACAAGCTCAACTGCTCTTTGAGAAAAGTTTATATTCTTGAGAATTCACAAGATGGTGTGTGTATCTGTGTTTAAATCTTGATTCATGTCTTTCAACAATTTTAGAAAATATTCTATCATTACCTCTTGGAATATACCTCTCTTCGATTTGCTCAGACATTTCCTTGTGAGACTCCTATTTGATTTACGATGGACATCACCTTCTCTCTGCCGTGTCTCTTGAACAATCTTTAATTTTTTTTTACTATAAATTATTTTAAACATAAAATAGAGAAATTATGGAAAACAATATAATTCACACCAGGAAGTCAACTTTGTCAAAACAGCATTTTGCCATATATGCTGAAGTTATACATATTTTTGAGAGATACAAAATTACAGATATAATTGAAATCTCTTGGATACCGTCTCTGAATCTATTTTCCTTCTTGCCTTTCCCAAGTTAATAATTCATTTAAAAATATTTTTGTATATAAATATGTCCTAAAATTTCATGTCAAAGTTAAATATTTCAGATTCATCAATCTTTTTCTTCATGTCAATTGCTTTTGATTTTAGTATATTGTTTAAGAAATTCTTAATTTAAGGTCATAAATAAATCTCTATCTTTTCTCTAACATTTAAAAAGTTTTTTTTCTTTTGACATTTATGTACTTAAGCCATTGAAATCTATTTTTTTGTGGAGTGAGGTAAGAAAACACTGTTAATTGTTTACATATGAATGAGCATCAGTTCAAGCACACTCTGTTAAATAGTTTCTTCTTTTCCCACTAATCTGAATGATCAAGCCCATCCCATATCAAATCCCTCTGTATGCTTGGATCAACTTCTGGCCTCTGTTCTGTTTCACTAATTTATTTTTCTCATTCTGAGGCAGTATCATTGTTTTAGTTGTTATGGTATTCGATGAGTTATTGATACTTGGTAGGACATGTTTTTCTTCAAAATTATTCTGTTTTGCCCTGGCCGGTTTGGCTCAGCGGTTGGAGCTCAGCCTGCGGACCAGAGAGTCCCGGGTTCGGTTCCCGCTAGGGGCACATACCAAAAACAAACAAACAAAAAAACAAAAACAAAACAAAATTATTCTGTTTTCTTTCCCACATAACAGAGGACATTTACTTTTTTGGGTTTTAAAGTTTTCACAGCAATAAAGGGTAGCAAGTATATAAATATGAATAAATATCAGTCTGTAGTTTGGTCATTTATCTGCTATCAGAAAAAAAATTACGCAAATAGCATTATTTTGCCTAGTTTTATAAGCTGATTGATTTTACAAGAACAGTCACCATGCATGAAATCCTCTAGGGCTTTCCCATAGTTGAGTCTTTTAACAGATAACGCACTGGGGCTAGTGGCAGGGGATCAATTTTCCAATAAAGTTCATTTAATTTATATTCATCATTGTATTTAATCACACGTTTCTTTATTGGCCGTGTGTGCAAAATCACTGCAGGGTCAGGTTTCCTTGCTTGGGCTTCTGCAGGTGCATGTTCTGTGTTCACACTGGGGTCTGCTCCCTCTTTATATTTCCTCTTTGATTCTGAGTCACAGTACTTCCATGACCACTTTCATCACTCCTTTTAATCTCTAATGAACTTCTTTTAAGATATGGATATATTTTCTTTGAATAAGGATGATAACAATGACAATTTAACAAATTTAAATGGTGATACTGAATTGACTTGAAAACACCGTGAGCAAAGAGGCAATGTTTCAGTTGAGTTGAATGTTAAGAAAGAGTTTCTGATCAATACAGTCCAGATACCACATATACAACCTCTGAAAGCTTAGCAATGATGAGAACATAATGAGATTTTAGCAAAAATTATAATTAATCTTACATTTCAAATTCATAAAATATATGCAAATAGTTGTAATTGCTTTGTTTTGTTTTTAATCCTCATTTGAGGACATTTTTTCTGTTGATTTTTAGAGAGAGCAGAAGGGAAGAGGGGGGTGGGGAGAGAGAAAAAGAGAAACATCAATGTGAGAGAGACATTATCGATTGGTTGCCTCCCACTTGTGCCCCTACCAGGGCTGGGATCAAACCTGCAACCCAGGTATGTAACCTTGACTGGGAATGGAGCCCCAGACCCTTTGGTCTGTGGGCTGATGCTCTAACCACTGCGCCACACCAACCAGGGCAGTTGTAATTGTTTTAATTGCCAAACAGACTTAGTATCCTTCCTAGACTGTGAAGAACCACCCACGGTCTGAAGAAAACACTTTGAAAAGTGCAGTCTGTCCTGAAGCATTTACTTTAGTGTTGAAAAGTTTGTACTGTGTTTCAGGGAAGCAGAGCTTCAACATCTGAAGTCATGTAAGTTGGCAGAAGAGTTGCACTAAGCCAGTTCGGGCCAGATCCACATTCTGACATGCATTCCCTTGAATTCTCTGTCACTCTGGAAATCCCCTTGATGTATCATACTATCCATGTGCTTTCAGTGAACAACAGCCATTTATCAAAGGATAGTCATTTTTGTGATCTGTTTGTGTAGATATTTGAATCGTATTTTTAATTTTTGAGAGTAATCATGCTCCTAGTTTCAAAATTTTTTAAATTACCGAAAGGTTGAAAACACACCACTACCCACACACAGTTCCCATGACCTTCTCACACCCAAATCCCACTCCCTGAAAGCAGCCATTTTAAACTTTTAGCTTTTGTTCCACTGATATGTACCTCCATATGTTTATATATTTCTTGCTTTCTCCTAATTCACCAATTTTAAGCATTTTTTAATTCAATTTTTGTAATAGCAGATAATTTTGCTCTCTTACATCCTTCCTCCATCTCTTTTTTCCAGTATGGTATGATCACAAGATTTAGTTAAATTCATAGAGTATTTCTTTTTACTGGACCAAGTAGGGCACAGTGACTTTTCTTGTGTACCCCCCACCCCGCCCCCACAGGAATTCAATGTCTTATGTTTTCATTTGCTTGACATTCTTCAAATCTTTTATTCCAAATTGTTTTTTCAGTTCAGTCTTTCTGGACCTCCTATGACTCAATATCTACATCCAAGATTGATGCTCTACAAAAGAAAACACAACTTTCCTCTTCCATTGTCCATCACATTGTATTCCTGTTGTATCCTCTTGGACATTTCCTAGGCTTATTTTCCAATTCTCCAAGTAGTGTTTTTAATTCTACCATTGTTAATTGCCCAGAGCTCCTTATCTGTTCTTACAATTTAATAAAAATAGAATCCAATTCCTTGACCATGGATGTACTTCTTTTTTTTTTAATCCTCACCCAAGGACGTTTTTGCATTTATCTTCAGATGGAGCAAGAGGGAGAGAGGACGACCCAACCAGGGCGGGGACAAACTGCAACAAACTGGGGACAGACTGCAACCGAGGTACGTGCCTTTAGCAGGAACCGAAACCGGGACTCTCTGGTAGGAAGGCCGGCCAACGCTCTAACCACTGAGCCAACCCGGCCAGGGCCCATGGATGTCCTTCTGAGGGTGTCCTCCTGCCTCGGCCACATCTGTGCTCGCTCTCTCTCCTTTAAGCTTAGGGTGGAAATGCGATGGGGATGGAGGTGGGTGCTGGTTTCTGTCATGCAGGGCTGTCCCTGTACTTGCTGGCGGTCCTAGGTCTCCCGTTCACGGGTGGGTGTGAGCACTCAGAGGCTCATTGAAATCTCCGTGTGTATAGTGGGTCTCTGACCACGTGGGCAGCTTCACTGAAGGGCAGTGGGGTGTTCAGTTGTCATTTTTTTTATTGGTCCGCTCAAGGTTAGTATCTTTGGGCCAGTTTTTGAGTGGAGACATGGGGTTTTATTGCTTCACATATAATTTCTCTGTGTTGAGTTGCCAGAATCGCCCAGGCCTTTGTAAACACCGATTTCCCCATTCCTCCGCCTTTCAGACGGACCTGTTTCCCAGCAGACCTCCCTTCACCTGCACCTGCTGGGTGTTTCTGCACTCTGACCCCGTCCCCCTCTTCACCTCTGATGTACAGGGTTTTAGGGAATATGCATTTATTTTAGAATCATCAACATTTGACTTTTTGTTTCTTTTCCATTTTTATTTTTGGGCTTATTTAAAAGTGAGTAAGGGGTCAAAAGGTATTTTCTTTGTCATTTTGTACCTGGTGGTGAGATTAGTCTTGTCTGAGCTGATACTGCCTCCTTCCACCTCTGAACTGTCCAGAGCCCAACACGGGGTGTTATCAGCCCAGGGGGAGAGGGGCACTGTGCTGGGCGAGCACAGGACTCTTTCAGGTTTACTCTGCCGACTAAGCCAGATATCCCATGGCTCTCAGTAATTCAGGAAACTGTTCATGCTTCACTGAAACATGGAAAAGCCATTCCTGAGTTCTCGGGATTTTGTGAGACTTGACGTATTCTTAGACAACTGACAGTACTATTGACCGAAAAGATGGACCTCTGAGGCCACTCACCAAGTGGCAGTTAACTCGTTACATGACACGGGTGAAAGCTGTGTGACCACTGGCCGCTGGTCCAGAGGGGGACCCCGCTCTCAGAGGGGGGAGGGGTGCGCCAGGGAGCCGCAGACCCCACGGTGACTTCCCACCCTGGGTCTTGGACTAGATCACAGAGTGTCTCAAGGTCTTCACGAAGCCAATAACCACTTTAAAAATCACTTGAATTTAAGCACTTATGTATCTATGTATACCTATACCTAGATCTTTATCTCTATCTATGTCTATGTCTGGTATACTTGACCCTGTTAGGAACTGAAGATATACATATAAGTGAATTTTCTAGTTAACTCTAATAATTATTTATGGATTGCTATATATTTTCTTATTTTCCAAAAAGACTTTATGTATACTAAAAGATACACATGATAACTAATCTCTCAGTGCCTTAGTTTTTAATTATCTATTAATACACTTACATTTATGAGAAGTGGATCACACTATCTTAGCCTTGAGCCTGGTACCAAGGCAAGAGAGGAAAGGTGATCAGTTATATGATTCCTAGAGCCCATAACTTTTTAAACAATATGCTTTTTATTGATTTTTTAGAGAAAGGGAGAGATGGATAGAAACATCGATCAGCTACCTTCTGCACGCCCCCTACTGGGGGTCGAGCTCACAACCCAGGCATGTGCCCTGACCGGGATTTGAACCGGGACCTCTCAGTCCATGCCACGACACCCAGACCACTGAGCCACACCAGCCGGGCTAGAGCCCATAGCTTAATCAAGAGACAGTATTGTTCCTTGTAATAAAAACAGAGAGACATGTGTCCCCAGGTTCTGTTTATTATTTCCACTCAGTTTCTCATAGTTAATGAAGCAACAGGTTTTATTGGGCAGTGTCTTTTCATCTCCTTCAGTCACATAAATAATTCTGAGAGCAATCTGGGGCAGCAGCAAACCTGCAGAAGGCAGGACACTGGTCAGTTATACACTATCTTTATGGCCTGGCTTAGTCTGGGAGTAGCTTTGAGAATGTCGTTAGGAATGAGCAGATAGCTTATCTTCTAGGCCTCAGTTATCTCAACTTGAAAACGAAAGGCAGGGCCTGGGAGTGGAGCATGGCATATGGTAAACACTCCATGTCTATTTAATAAAAGAAGGAATGGCATCCTTTATTTCAGCCATTTTTTAGTGACAAGCTTATATAATGGGCAATACACTTTCTGCCTTTTTGCTTTGTGGGTTCAGAATATAATTGAACCATTTTCCTGGTGACTCGGTTTCACTGTAATGAACGTCAGTGATGACCTCACGGGACGCTGAGATGCCTAAGCCTGTTTGCTCCCTAACTCTGATGTAGAATGTTGTGTCTTTTATTCTGATGTATGTTTTGAAGTTCTCACTTCTGCATCCAAAGCAGTTGTCAGGTTTATTTTTTGTTGTTGCCAGTGTACCTACTTCTACCAGCCTTCTTCTCTCTGCATAGTTGCTTTTCTTCTGATATTGAAAAAGAAGTTGGTTGATTAGGATGTAAGAATTGTATCAAAAAAATAGAAGTGAATAAGCCCCAAGTGATGGCCAGAGAGATTCTATGAGTAAAATGCACAAGATTTTGTGCACATGTACTTTCGTAAGATTCCTTTGGAGGCTCAGATCGCTTGTTATCTTCCTGTTTTTTCTTGGCTGTGTTTTGGATAGTTTAATTTGCCAGATAGACAAGATGATCTTGGGACAAATGAAATATTAATCTACACAGGACACAATGCCATGCTGAGTAAGGTGTCAGCGGGAGAGCTTTCTTACAAAATATTTCATGAGAAAGAAATTGCAGACGTGTTGCTGGGAAAGTCATCTTGTTATATACATTATAGATCAGTTAAGCAAGAGTTCCAGGTGAGGGGGGACCAGATAAACCAGACTGTCACATTGAGTCATCCAAGTGTATTGCCAAGAGGTGTTGAAGGCCCTGGGCTTGGAGCTTGAACATCTAGATACCATCTGTCCCCACCAGAAACATCACCTGCTTGCCCTTGGAAAGAGAGTTTGGTGGTTAGTCAAAGCCTTTCTTTATCATTTTCGCATTCCATGGGTGGAGTGAGAACACTCCTTTCTCCTCTGAAATTTGGGCAGTTGCATCCAATTTCGCTTAGTGATTTTATTGTTTACCCTAAACATTTTTAGGTACCTAGAGACATTTGGGACTAGCACAACAAAATGCATGGACACAATATGACCTTAAGGGGTTCATTTTTTAGCACCATGAACAAGGTTAACTGAGGTCAGTTTAGTTTAAGTGCATCACAGTAGTCAGTAAACTTGAGAAGTAAGATTTCCAAGAGAATAAGGGATGTATAATCTGTAAAGAAGAAGCAAATCCTTGAGATATTATTTTCTTGCAAAATATAGTGTGACCCAGCGTGACATAGTAAAGAATGAATTGAGAGTATTTTTAAATGTTATAAAATTTAGTCTACAGTCTCTACCTATGTGGGCATATTCTTCCCATTTTAATCAGATAATCATTTGCTAGCAATTGAACTTGTTGATGCTGCTGCCAACTGATGAATGAAATAGAGCGTTTGGAACACTGATCCATTTATTCCTTTAAAAACAAAATTTATTTTTTGCTCCTGAAGAAATTTTCCCCACATGTCTATCACCTTGGTCTTTATCAAATTCTTCCAAAAAAAAAAAAAATTTCTTTCCTGTAAAAACGTGCTTCATAGTGGGTGATCATTGCATTGTCAACTGGCTTGTTCAATTTACTTTAAGGTCATGTTAAAACTACATTATTCCAACTACAAATAAATTGCTTAAATTGAGGTCAGAGGTCGCCCAAAGGAAGTAACCTTCTTCCCTGAGCCACCTGAGCCCACTCCCAGAATTCATTGACCTACACATACAACCCATGTTCACAATCAATCCAAATGCCCTCCAGTAAAGCAGCCGCCTGCAACCTTCTTTTTAACCTCATCATTCAGAGAGGTTGGGAGCCGTCAGGACTGGCCATCCAGGTAAATGGCAGCCAGGCTCCCACTGTGGACGGGAGCTAGGGAAGGGACCGAGTCTTTCCCATGGACAGTGTGAGGTGAAGAAAGCCCTGCTCTCCACTGTACCTAAGGTGGGGCAGGAGGAAGTTCTTGTCAGGAAAATTGCAACCTTCTTATACACTTTTCTCTCTTCCTCACATGCCGGAACTTGTACGTTTGCCACCTGGAATTTGCTAAACTCCACTTATGTAAATTGTCCTTTTAGGAAGATTAAAATATACAGAGAACTAGAAAGTTGTAAGCGTCAGGACGTGGTTTCCAAGCCTACCTAATAATCCTATTCAAACATAAAGAGTTGATAACCATTTTCCCAAACTTAATTTCTGTTAGTTGTTAAATTTATTCATATTTATTTCTCTTCTATGTGGAGCACTCGGAAAAATGTCGAGATATTTACAATGATCTCTACTGATGGGCAAACAAGCAATGCACAAATAATGCAGATTAAAAGGCAGCCTACTCAAAGTTCTTATTTTGAGCAGTTTATTCTGATAGCCATTTTGGGGGAAAATGCCCCCAAAAAACCCAACACAATAATAAGAGGCAGATCAACCACTACTGAGACTAATCCTGAAGAAGGGTCAATATTTTTCTGCCCTTTGGTGTATCTCGTAAATTTTAGGAAGACATAATTTCCAGATTATAAGCTTTTTGTACACTTAATATCATAGAGATGATTTTAATAAATTAATTTCTGTTGAATTGATGGTGAGCTGAAATGATAATGTACTCTATAAGATAAGCATTTTGATTTATTATCACTGAAGACTGTGTTTGAATTTATTATCTAGCCCTGGACAGTAACGCCTTGTTTCTGTGCTATGTGGGATGTGGGTGTGTGTGGTGTACACGTTAGACCTGAACTAGTACCTGTCTAAGCATCTGAGGAGAGTTGTTTACCCAACTCAGGTATTTTCATCTTTCCCTTAGGAGGGTATAGATAGGATAAACTTGTTTACAAAATAATTGATGCTTTGCTGCGTTTAAAAGTTTAATATTAGGTTAAAATAATTTGAAATAAAACAGTGCTCAAAACAATGACTTTTCTATCTGTGACAGATGGTCTTTTCCAAAGATATCTAAAGATAACTCGAATCCCACATTATCTTCTATGATGAGATCTTGATACTCACTCATCAGGAGATAGAGTTTATTTCTCTATTTTCTTAAATTTGGATAAGCCTTGTAACTGCTTTGGCCATAAAATACAGTGGAAGTGATGCTGTGCTCGTTCCTGGTGTAGCCCTTAACCGTGTTTGAGTTATTATCCACCCTGGATAGTAAGAAACTGCTTTTGCACTATGCTTACTTTTGACACGCTTCCCCTCAGAGCTTCTGTGCTATCTATGAGAAGCCCAAGTCAAAGTCACCTGGGAAAGCCATGTGCTGTGCTCTAGTTCACAGCCCTGGTGACCTCCCAGCAGTCACCGTGACTGTCAGCATGTGAGTGAGCCCGCTGAGATGTCCAACACAATGGACCCTTCAGATCACTACATTTCCAGGTGACCTCTGACCACCGCTGCATGAGAGGTCCCAAGGAGGAACCACCCAGCTGAGCCTAGCCAATTCACAACCATAGAAAGTACGTTACCTGATTGAAATTGTGTATAGACATTATAGAAATGAATTACACTTGACATATGAAAACCATATTAGCCCATTTAAAACATTTTCTTTCGAAGTTGAGCTCCGAGGGCTACATATAACATTCCTTATTGCTAGACTATACATTCCTCCAGGTAAGGAAATATGACTCTTAGCTTTGACTCTCTAGCATTCAATAGTGTTTCATACTTAATAGGTGCTGGTGCTCTAGTTCACAGCCCTGGCCGACCTCCCAGCAGTCACCACGACTGTCAGCATGTGCGTGAGCCCGCTAAGATGTCCAGCACTGTTCAATAAACAGTTGTCAAAGGAATACCTCTTCCCTTTCACATTACACTCAGTCCGATTTTCCTACTCGTTGAAATCCTTCTTCAATTGCAATGAGTTATTTTATAAATTGAATCCATAATTTTATCCCATGATTGCCAAAGAATGTGCTTCTGATAAGATGACAAGTTCCAACACATATTCGGGAGGTGATTAGTAATGTTAAAACTTATATAAGGTTTTATGAATGTTATACACACACACATGTCTTTATATAGGTCTTTATACATAAAACAGGCTAAACATTCTTTAATTTTTTACCCCATTGATGCAAACAAGGATAATGAAGTTCATTTTTATATCTAAACTAAGTGATAAGATTATAGATTTGCTATTTATCTTCTTATGATAATCTCAAATATTTTATTTTATTATTTATTTATTTTAAAAATATGTTTGTATTGACTTTTTTAGAGAGAAAGATTGAAACATCGATGTGAGAGAGAAACATCAATTGTCTGCCTCCTGCATATCCCAAACTGTGGATCGAGCCTGCAACCTGGGAATGTGCCCTGACTGGGAATTGAACCAGCGACCTGTCAGTCCATGGGACGATGCTCAGTCCACTGAGCCACACTAGCTGGGCATATTCTCAAATATTTTAAATGCCTGTTAGTAAACAATTAAAATGATAACTTGTATTTACTTAGTCATAAAAGAAAGTCTGCTTAATAGGGCTATTTATCTAGACTTTGCTAGCATTTTCTTTCAAGGAGTTACTACAGTTTAATATAAGTCATACAGCAACAGTAAAACATTCCTGAGGTAAATTTCACGTGGTGAGCATGGGTTTTATAGTCCCAGTGAGTCTGAGTGATTACAGTCTAATTACTCAACCTCTCTGCTCAATTTTCTCAAATCTCATAGAGATCACAAGGTGCTTGCATTATGTCTAGGACATAGTAGATGATCAGCAAAATCCCTTTGCCCCTCTGTTGGATGCAGGATCAGTCCAGTTCTAGAATCAACTGGTTCCCTTTCACACAGCATCCACCTCAATGGTGCTAATAGATGTGTCAGAGAAAGTAGGTACCCTAAGCTTGAAGCCTTCCTGATTGTAATAATCACATCTGTGAGTTAATTCTTGACTCCCCTGTTCTCTTTATTCTAGTTTCAGTCCTTATTCTACTACTTAGACATCCCTGTTTAATTTCAGCTTTCTTTCTTTCCTCCCTCCCTCCCTCCCTCCCTCTCTCCCTCTCTCCCTCTCTCCCTCTCTCCCTTCCTTCTTTCCTTCCTTCCTTTCACAAATACTCTGTTGATACATAGTGGGCACCATTGTCTTCTCTGGAGAAAAAGCAGTAAATAGTACATCTCTATTCTTATGGAGTTTGCATCCCAGCAAGGGAGACAGACAATAAACACGTAGACATGAAATGCAGTCTATTGTAAGATCGTGAAGAAACAAAGCTGGGTTTGGGAGTAGAAAGTGAGGGAGGGGTATCACTTAGGGTGGCAGTGGTGGCCTCTCACGGAGTGATTGAAGTGAGCCACACCAATACTCCAGAGCTCCAAAGAGCCAACCCTTCACAAAGGCCTGTGAAGTGAGAAAGATGCCCACTGCCTGTTTTGTGTTATGCTCCCTTATCATCAAGAAATCCTTCCAGCCCTACCAGGAATGTGAACTCTCTGCAGGTGGATGGAACCATAACTCTGTAGGTGGTTATATTCCACCAAGACTACTTTTGAGGTGGAGAAATCAGCCTGCAAAGTGAGAGAGAGAAGAAAGTGCTGTAGAGTCAGAAGCAGCGATGAGCCCCTAGCAGCTTCCCAGACTGTTTCTAGCCTTGTGGGTGCAGCTTCATTCCTGCCCTTGGGTTCCATCAGATTCCTATGCAACCTTTCATCAATCTTTCCTGCTTTGCATTGAGGTAGTTCAAACTAAACTGGACTTGATGAAATCAAAAAGTCTTGACCAATTATTACCCCTTCAATGCCTGAGGGATGTATAATATTATTTAAAAAAAAAAAAAATATATATATATATATGGCGAATGTGGTGGTTAATTTTAGGTGTCAACTTGACTGGGCTAAGGGATGCCCAGATAGCTGGTAAAACATTATTTCTGGTGTGTCTGGAAGAGATTAGCACTTGATTCAGTAGACAGACTGAAGAGATAGAGAACCTTCACTAATGTGGGTGAGGTGGGCAGGCATCATCCAATCTACTGGGGGCCTGAATGAAACAAAAAGTTGAAAGAGCAAATTCTCTCTCTCTTCTTTTTTTTTATTTTTTATTTTTTATTTTTTTATCCTCACCTGAGGACATTTTTTTCATTTTTTGTTCAGATAGAGTAGGAGGGAGAGAAGGAAGAGAGAGAGAGAGAGAAACATTGATGTGAAAGTGACACATCGAGTGGCTGCCACCCGCACGACCAACCAGGGCCGGGGACAAACTACAACCGAAGCACATGCCCTTAGCGGGAACCGAACCCGGGTCTCTCTGGACCGCAGGCCGATGCTCTAACTGCTGAGCCAAACTGGCCAGGGCTCTCTCTCTTCTTGATCCCAGACATCCATCTTCTGTCCTTAGCTCCTGGTTCTTGGACCTTCAGACTGTGGAACTTAAACCAGCGACCTGTAACAAGTCTTGTTACAGGCTTTGGCTCACGTGGTCATGGAGGCTGTATATATGTACACAGGGGTGGGGAAATGCGTTTGCAGTTGTGAGTACATGAAACGCAGAATTTATTCTTGTATTATTATTTATTAATTTGTAATTTTCCATAAGAACAACTGTAAACCTACTTTTGCCCACTATATATTATGTGTGTGTGTGTGTGTGTGTGTGTGTGTGTGTGTGTATGTGTATATGAATATACCATATATATATTCTATTGGTTCTGATTCTCTGGAGAACTAGAGAATCAGAGAATAAGCTGATTCCTCCACCCCACTGCTTTTCTGCATAAATGTCTCAAGCACGGCCCGCACCTTTATGTCTCTATCCCATGTGTTTATTAGCTGTGCACACAACTTTCCTCAAACATTCCTCCTTCACCTTTTACTTCTCTCTTTCTCTTTTCCATTTCTATTATTTTTGTAGTCTTTTTCAACACCTTTTCTTTCCATTAACTTTCTTTCCATGTTGCCTTTTTATTGAGTGTCTGTGACAATTTCTCACAACTCCTCTCCTCTCCCTTCTTACGTTGGAAAAAATCCTAAGATCACAGAGCAGAGGGATTTTGCTCAATTGGGCAAATCCGCGTCTGTCAGCAGCGCGGTAGGCTCTCCTCTTCACGTTCTCCGTTTCCTGCTCCAAGCAATGCTGATAGGGTCGGAGACTGCAGCTGGCCCAGGGTGAACACTACGGCCAAGAGGTAGGGTCCCACGTGAGCTCTGGAGGCCGCTGCCAGGCCTTCCACACGCAGCCCAGTCTATGAAAGCACGTCAGAGCGTCCTTTCCCAAAGCTGGCTCTCTCTCCACTGGGACTCCTGTTTGCTGAGGTATATAATGCATGACCAGAAATCTCTAGCAATAATTCCCCAGGTAACAGCGTTTCTTTGGAGTTCTTCCTGTCCCCAGGCCACCCTTAATCCACGAAGTTCTATCTGGGGCAAATGGCTGCTCACACGTCAGGATTTCTCTCTCTGCAGGGGCCTTAAGGAGCGTGTGCTGAGACTCCTGGGGTGGCCCCGGTGAACAGCAAGCGGGAGGCACCCGGTGTGCAGCTTTTGCATTTGGTCTCGCCCCTTCTTCTGGGAGCCAGGGTACAGGGTTCATCCCCCTCACAGATATGTCTAAACTTGGGTGCTTATGGAATTTTGACCCAGCCCTAAATTCTAGAAGGTACACAGGGGCACTCATGCTAACGCATTCTAGGAAGTGCTCAGGGTTTGCTGGTTCCCCCAAGTGAACGCAGAGTTCTCCATCTCAGGTACGTTTTCAGGGACATGTGTTGAGTGCTAGGTCTGTCCTAGGTACTGTGCTAAGAACTGTAGACACGGTAACACATTTAACTGTCACTATGAATGTTTGAGGTGTGGCTCAGTGGTTGAGCGTAGACCCATGCACCAAGAGGTCACTGGTTCGATTCCCGGTCAGGGCACATGCCCAGGTTGTGGGCCTGATCCCCAGTTGGGGGGGGGGGGCATGCAGGAGGCGGCCAATCGATGTTTCTATCTCTCTCTCCCTCTCCCTTCCTCTCTCTATAAAAATCAATAAAGAAGAAAAATAAAGATGAGGATGTGGCTTGGCATATCTAAGGCTGCACAACTAAGAAAGTGGGGGGATTTAGACTCAGACCGTGCAATTCCACAGTCAGGCATCTTGACCACTGTGGTACGCTGTCTCCTCTAAAGCAGAAAATATAAATATTTACACACAAATGAACCCTTGACAATGGTCCTGTGGCCCAGAATGTAATCAGTCTGCGTTCTGTATGTCATTCTATTTTGTGGGCACTCCCTGTCCTGGGACCACCCTTGCTCCCAGCGCCCCAGGTATACTTTCACTTCTTTCCCAGCGTCTCAGTCACCTGAATTTCCAATTTGACAGGGCTCTTCAGAATCTTATATTTTGTGCCATCCCAAGTTATTTCACAACGCTTTCCTTTTCCTTCCCAAGAAGGAAGATGAGCTCTCGTGGTGACTTCGGCCCAGAACCTTCCCTTGTACTTAGAGCAAGCCTGTCAGTAGGTCTCCCCACTGTCCGCACTGCACAAATGGCCGGTGATGCATTAATGGCATGGCTCTTTGGCAGCTCAAAAGATGGTCTTGCTAGAAAATAAATGTATTGCCTCCCTCTCCCACCCCTCAGGGACTCCTACCTCACTGCTTCCTGTTAGAAGACTTTGGAAGCCCTTGGCACCGTCCAACAGCAGCATGGAGATAATCTTGGTTTTGTTTTTTTTTTTAAATGTCATTTATGGCAGAAGCAATGTCTACTTGATTAATTTGCATGCTGTAGGTCTTGTATATTTAATCTGGTAACAGAATGCTTACTTTTTTCTTCTTCTTCTGAAGTTGAAATAAAAAATGGGTCATGGAACTGTCACCCATAAAGAACTGTCAGTTAGGGAACTGCCCTGTTGCTTTCTTCTTGCTAGAGTTTGATGCAGGGACTTTTATTTTTAATTTTAATTTTTTTAATCCTCACCCGAGGACATTTTTGCGTTTATCTTCAGATAGAGAGGGAAGGAGAGAGGGAGGAAGAGAGAGAAACATCGATGTGAGAGAGACACACTGACTGGTTGCTACCCATACAACCCCAACCGGGGCCAGGGACAAACTGCAACCAAGGTACGTGCCCTTAGTGCGAACTGAACCCGGGACTCTCTGGTCCGTGGGCCGACGTTCTAACTGCTGAGCCAAACCGGCCAGGGCTGATGCAGTGACTTTTAATATATTCTAGTTGACGGGACTGGTTTGTTCAATTGGTTTAAGCATCATTCCAATGAGGCCAGGATGTACATCCCATCTCTGTAGGTCTGTAGTGCATCCTCCACTGGGTGCCCGTTCTCCCTGTGTATCTGCACAAGGGGGGGGGGGGGGGGGGGGGGGCACAGACATCCCCACTCCAAGCACATACCTCATAGACATCTCCTGTTGGGTGTAAGGGATTATATATTCTATTTAGTTGATAGTGTCAAACATCTTGCTTGCTGGGGTACTTAGGGGTAAGAGCAGTAAATTCAAAGGAAACTACCATCTAAATAAGGATAATATGAGTATGACTTGTCCATTTGGAAGACACACAGGACATGCATGGAAGCAGAAACAGTTTGGTGAGCGAGGCAGTGAAGTAACTGGGAGGTGGTTCCTCTTTCTTCAGTGTCTTGATTACATTCCCTATAGGTGTGTGGGTGTGTTCCTTGGTTCACATACAAATTTAAGGGAAAACTGTTGAAGGTCTCTTTGCTCAGAAAGGACTGAAGCAATTCAAGACTGTTATCACAGTCAATTCCAGGCAACAGAATGCCGCTAAATGCCTCCCTTTTAGGTTTTTGGACAGTTGCTCAAGTTTCAATCTTTGAAAAGCTTGAGGTCTTTAACATAGAGTTTGTTAAAGAACGTATGCCGTTTAACACAGACGTCATTGTGATGTAGATTATTTCTTAGCGTTCACTCAGTACAGACATACGTACTAGGTACTCAGTGGCTGTATCACTGTCATCTTTGTGTGGTTCAGCTGACAATTCATGTTCCTGTTTCATTTGTTCCAAACTGGTCTACACAGCTTTTCATTTAAGAAATGATTACTTGTATATTTCCCGCAATCAAAATTTGCCCCATTTAGTATTCTACCTAGTGGCAGTAACAGTGCTTTCCTGTGTCTTCAGTTTGGGTTTAATTCTTTTTTCAAGCTTTTTTTTACCCTCGGCATGTTTCTTAAACTTGTAATCTTGTGATGTCTCTTTGTAGAACACCCAAGAAGCAGGGATTTAAAAAGTTCCAAAGCTAGAAAATTCTGCTCCCAAGATCTTCCCCACCAGGAGTACGTGGTTGCACTCCGTGCTGCCTTAAAGAACCAAAGTACAGGCCCCACGTCTTCAAGGGGCCAAAACTATTACTCAAGACAGACCTTTCGGATAACATCAGTGGACCAGTCTCACAGATACTTATTTGCAATGTTTAAAATTAAAAAAGGAAAAATTACAGTAGTGATATAGTTCAGAAAACAAGTGAGTTTGTGGGCAGGGGGTACAACTTGTCAGTAACCATAAAGGATTCTGCACAAACACCCTCACTTCCTTTCTTCTGCTGCTGTTTCTCAGCTCTTCCAGCAGGTGTCACTATAATCACAGAACAAACATTCCACAGCTTGGTATGTTACCTTTATTTTTCTAGCATAATAATTTAAAGTATTTACACACTGCACACTCACTGTTTTACACAGATACTTATTCATATACCTATGAACCACACCTAAAGACTCGACACACTATAGGGTTTCCAAGCATAGAAAAGGGACAAAAAAATGTTTTGAGTCTTTTAAAGACAGCCATGTGGAGCATCTGTGAAAACCAGTGTTTCCCTCTGAGTTTGAGGCTCCCCAGACCTTGGAACAGCTGCAGCCTATCCATGTGTTGGTGACCCAAAACTCTTCTGGTTATGGAGGATTTCAAGCACCAACATGTGCAAGTAGCATTTTCTCTAGAAATCCTAGAAAAGAAACAGGAGAAAGTAAAGCTGGCCCTTCTTTAGAGAAAAACCTGCAGTTCTGAAACAATGATCTGTGAGGATTGTAAATGTTGTACAGGGACACTGGTTATTAAGGGAGACTAGCTAACCACACTGGTACTAGTCCTAGTTCTGTAGGATGCTTTTAAGCATCCCTTCCAGTTAAGTGATATGGCAAATTGGCCCGGTTTTCTTTTCCCAATTACTAGTAGAGGTGGTTGCTTTATTTCCCTACAAATGACTAAGGTATATTAATCATACACACTCCAAACCCAGATACTATAGACATTTCTACTCGTTTTTACTTCACTTGTATACTATTTGCACAAACATAGTGGTTAGAAGTACCCTATTTTCTCTCCTTTCTTCTACTCAATCCCAAAACAAAATTACCAAGTAGCTATGGCGTCTGAACCTGGCACATGGTTCCATAGGGGAACAAAAGTAGCCACGGCTCAGAGCCGATGGTAGTAGGTAGGCCCCTAATCCAGTTTTTATAAAGGAATGGCAGGTTGAGTTTCAACTCTCTGGTGTTAAATATTATTAAGCAGGATGTCTTCATTATTTTCCCAGACTGGCCAGATTAGTCCCTCATATGCCAGAAAGTAGAGAGGTTTGCCAGCTCTGGGTGAACCCACAGTTCGACCCTGTGACTGGATGGTCCATCAGTTCACTAAGAAAAAGAACTTCACAGAATGCCACCCTCTTTCCCCGCCAGTCTGGGCCCCTGGCAGTGCTTGTCGATGGCCAACTGAAATCACTATGGTCTTTAATGTTTATTAATTCTTGTTTACATTAATGTAAACTTAAGGTAAAGCACGACTTCTTGGAACCACACATTTCAGATGGGACTATGTAAGCCTACCCATCATGTTTACTTGCTCAGCGACTGTGACGGCCTGTTCTCCTTTTGCAGAGGGTGCCAACAATGGACTTGAAGGGGTAAAGTGTGTTTTTTACTTTATGGGCATTTTACCAAGTTAGGTGAGCAACTGACTAAACAGTATTTGCCTACAGTTACGAGGGAGAACATCTCATCAAAGAGCCCAGCTGGCGAGCGATGCTGCTTCACGAGAACATCTAGGTTAGCACCGTGAGCTGCATGCGAAGTCAGGCGAGGAAGCTGTCACTGACCCTGGTCCATTCCATCGTGCACACAGACACATCGGAGGGTGGAGGGGGCAAGAAAGAGTGGAAACCTTTGTGGTGGGATCTGGGCCTCAGCGAAGAATGTAACCGTGCCAAGCGCCTGGGCTCACCAGGGTTGGAGACGAGGAGCGGTGTGCTTCTGGGCCCAGAGAGCCAAGGAGGAAGGCTCAGAACACGGCCTTGCACAACTTAGAGAACAGCAAGGCATCATCACGAAATTTATGTTTCTGCATTTTGTTTGTTCGATGCAAAATAGTTAAAAGAGGAAAAAGACACAACAGTTTAGACAGGGACATGGGATGAAAAAGACTGAGACCTATGGGAGTCTATCAAAACGCCTGGCATTTATCTATGAAATTGCCATCACTGGCCCCTTCTGACCTCTAAAAACAGCAGTTTCATATAGTCCAACTTACTATACCAGAAGTGCCCAGACATAACCACCCTAGTTTAATAAGGGTCGCAGCAACACTCTCCCCACCCTCTGGAAAGGGACAGCTGTTCAGGAGGGTGAGGCTTCCTCGACATCAGTATTAACAGAGCCACAGCACCTGTAAAGTGTAAGGAGGAGTGAACGGTCCTTCCAAATCGAGTGAGGAGGCGCCCGCAGGAAGCACGTGGGAGCCGCACGCCATGGGAATCGGTAGCGGTGGGCAGGGAGGGCCAGCCAGGAACAGCCACAAACATCATCACTGGTCATATTCAAAGGGCCGCTGCGTATGGTGTGTGTATATGTACTATACATACTAACCAGGTACACACATAAATATTTAATATATAAAAAATAAAGTGCTTTCTAACAGGTCCCCAGGCAGGGACATTATAAAACATTTCACAAAACTGCAAAATAAAATCAATACAATCAAAGAACACTACATCCAACATACTAAAAACAGTCAAACACAATATGTACAATCTGGTGGGTGTCCCCGGACAAACATCCTGTCATATACATGGTATATACATATATACTCTTTTACTCAATATATTATGACAATATATATTTTTAAATTTTGTTATAGACAAAAGAAAATAAAAGACAACCCCTACAAAAACACAATAAGGATCAAGCACGTGAGTCCTAGACTGAGCGCCAAAGGGCTGCCTCCACCGGGCGTCTCCGGACCACTGCTCGGGAAAATGTGCCAGCGCTCCTTCCTTGGGTGCAGCGCCCCCACGTCCTCCAAGGCACTGTGGGCTGCTGCGGTGAAGTTGGCATCACCAGTGGTGAGCAGGTCAAAGACACAGGACTGGAAGTAGATGTCCTTCACTGGCATCTTCTCGTGGCATTGAGCATTGGCAGTCTCCAGTGTGTAGCCGGGCCAGGCCTGTGCCAGGGAGGTGTGAGGCAGGGTGTGCCCCAGGATGGCAGACACCTGGCCCTGCCCATCATCAATGCGCTCGCTCAGGGGACAGCCGTTCACACACAGCTGCAGGTCCTGGCTCTCCTCGTAGGACATGGCCAGGTCTTCGGGCATGCGGATGGCGAGGGTCAGGTAGCGCCCCAGCTGCCGCACAAACACCGTGGTCCCGATGTAGCGGGCGTGCATCTCCACATAGCGGCCACTCTCCCTTTCCACGATACGCAGGCTCTTGGTGTCGCCGTCCCCACCACTGGTGCTGCCATCCACAAAGGCAGCCGGCAGGTCATCTGTCACAGCTTGGTACACTTTCTGATCGGTACACTCCCGGTGGGCTTTGAAGATGATCGTGATCTGTGGGAAGGAGCATGTACAGTTTAACACATGGGAGGGAAACAGGACAGTGCCTCCCTCTGCACCAAGAGCTTTCCTCCGTCCTGGAGTTGACTAGCTAGAGAAAGACCCTCCGAATTCAGCCCCTTTGCCCTGCCTCACAAGTGAATGGCGCTGCCATGAGAGATGTGCATCAGGAAGAAATCCGTCTTTACTCTGCTGAGACAGAACCAGGGTTGCTGTTGGGGTACAGACAGTTTTATTGATCACTTATATCTTGTCTCTCTCCAAAAACAGATGAGCAGTGAGTGGTATGGCTGAGAAAAAAGATTCCTTTCTAAGTTATGCAGAAATTTTAAGGGGTTTAATTAACAGTATACCTGCCACAACTTTGATTCCTAAAAAGTTTCTTCATTGGACTGTAAAAAAAAAATATCCCATGACGAATCACTACAAGCTCACTTATACACACTGAAGGGACGCAGCAAAGTTGAGCAGGGCCGTCCCAGCAGCAGCTACCAGTCATGTGCCCCAGGAAGACTTCTCTAAGTCTCTTAATCAAGTGCTTCACATGACTGGCTAATCCCTGTGACAGGGAAATCACTTGGCAGACACGCTCCCAAGCACTGGCAGGCAGTGAGTACCCTAAACCTAGTTACAGCAAATGTTTTCCCCAAACAGCACATGGCCCTTTAGCTTCTCAGAATTTTTTCCCCCAGACAATTCATGGAGAAAAAACTGCTAATACAAAAGCTTCCCTTTAGTGAACCCACTTTCTTTCCTTAATGAGAACAATTGTTTTTTTAAAAACTGGACCTCTGAGCACCTTGGCCCCCAACACACTCAACATCTCTGGTGCAGGTGGCGGAAGGAAGAGGACTATGAACAGACAGGGCCTCCTGGGTCACACAAGGTGGGAAAACTGTCCCGAAGGAAAAAGACTACATTTAAGATTTGTGTTATTGTCAGTAACTGAGGTAACAGCTTATTTTTCTTTCTTTTTGGAGGAAAAAAAAAAAGGTATCAGGTGACTTCAGTCAAGGAGGAAGGTAGACAGGCCAAACACTCTACAAATTACTCTGGATGGAGGAAACCACCTCCTGCAAGGGAACTAATCAAAACAATAGACCCTTGTTAAAAAGGCCAGAAAATGCCCTGGCCCCCTCCCCACCCTCCCTCTCTCTACAAGTCCTCACCACCACCCTTAAGTTTATGTCTGAAGTTTTTTCCTCAACTCGGCCAGCATTTGCTCACACTATTTAATTCCACATGTTCCTCTCGGTGTTACTTGACTGGAATTTTCCAGCCATTTCATTTTACTTCAGCCAGTTGTAAAGCCAGATCTGAACCAGCTGCACTGCAGCAACTGGTTAAATTCATATCCGTTGTTTGCAGCTGCAACTAGAGGCCAGACAATGTACTATGAAAATGCTTGGATTTCTCCCTCCTAATTACCCTGAGCCACAATTTAATTTCACTACCAGCCTTCTCGCATTTCAACACCTTCTTAACAACCCAAAGGAGGTGTACCAGAGATGATCTCAGGAAATTTGTTGTGCATGCAACCGTAGGACCTTCCAGAGTGAAGGGGACTTTGAGCTAGATAGCTAATGGGACTATAAAATAGATTTATTTGGTGGCTCTAAAGACAGTTTGACAAGTTTTTTTTTTTTTTTAAAGGCAAGCTAGGATCCCTTGGAGGTGAAAAGATTAATTCAAATAAATTCTGCACCTGAAAGAGTTGAAAGTTAATATAAATGGCTAAAATAAGAGTCAGTAATAGACTTTTCATATATTCACTATCCTCCTTTTCAACTAGAACACTCCCAAAGATTCAATGAACTCTTCTACAACAGCTAAGTAATTTGTCTTTCTAGTCTAACCTCAAATTTAAACCAACCTGGCATTATTTGCAAGAATTAAGTACTTTTTGTTCACCTTAGAAAGAAGAAAGAGGAATTAGTTTTGTTGGGACAACAAAGAGGAGAGATCCAATTGCACAGAAGTTTCCAAGAAGGCAAGCATGGGTCAGTATTAGGATGAGTGGGCTCATTCCACATGTCTTACCAAGTCTCTGCTGTTTTCAACCCAGGACTCATTTTAAACCCTCACACATTACTGTCCCTGCTATGCTGTGACACACCTTGAGAAGATCAAGTACAATTCAAAGTTTGACCTCTGTACTAGTATGTACACTTTCAAAGTATTCCAGTTTACCTAACAGATTTTTATCTGTCCAATTTCCTGGGAGTGATTTTCTCTATGAGATAATGACGCTGATATTTCTCTCATTTCTCTTTGGGGTGAGATAATTCTCACAGAGCCTATGTATAGAATTAGCCCATGAATCAAAATGCTGAGGGTGATGAATCGATCTCAAAGCATGAGAGGGGGTCCTGAGTGGTCCTCTGTAGTTTAAGCACGGACCTAGAGATACCATCAGTGTGAATGTAGAAAACACTATGTAACAGTTTCACATGATTTAAGTTTTGTAATGTAATTTCATTCCTCATATAATTACAACAAAATCTCTTAAACAGCAAGCACTCAGCCATAAAGGGCCAGAAACGCAATTTCAGATTCTGTCTCCCTCTTCAGAAAAACAAAATTTATTCATTCTTAATAATTCTTACCTTTAAAACATTCAAAATTTAATCAGAATTCTTGGAAATTTCAAACGTTCCGTATTTCCAACAGGCAGCTATCAGACCTTTGTAAAACCAGGGTATTCAAAATTATATTCCAAAGCTCTCAAACACCAGCTCTGCTGCTTGCTTTCCTCCCTCTATGAACAGATCCATATGCTGTAATAACTCAGTTTGGCACATCTGTTCTGTGCCACACCATTTATTATTGATGGGTGGCATTTCTGTGCATTTAAAACATCAATGCCTTTTGTTAAACCTCCCCCACCCAGTCCCTCTCAAACCCCACCTCAGACAAACTACTCCAGTTCTCATTCATTTTTAATGTTCATTCCCTGAGATCTTTACCACCCACAAGGTCTATTAGCAAGAAAGATAGCAGCTACAAATCAACCTTTCCACACATGAAGCAATAAGGACTTAAGGTTTGCTGTGAAATATCAAAATTTAGAGACATCTGCCTCTCCTTTCCACCAGGAAAAATAAAAAAGAAAATACATTAAAAGAAAACGAGGGAGCTGACAAAAAGGAAAACCCAGGCACTATCTCGCTAAGATACAGACATATCTTCCCCAAGCTCAACAACCTTCTAAAGTGCTGTGCACAGGTTTCGAACAGCAGGGTTCCCCAAAGACTGTGCACTTAACTATCTGTGCTTATTGCATTTTGGAAGAAACATTCATCAGTGGTTAATCAGGCCGTTTGGCACTACAAGTGCAGGACCTCACTGGAACCCTCAAATACCAGAACTGGACTTTTAGATCGGATGAATGGGCCAGCGAACTAAAGTGAAATCGTCACAGAAATGAGCTTGGAACATGGGGAAACAATTTTCATGTGTACCTGGTTAAAATTCTGCTTGTGATAAAGGAACCTAAATGAATTTTACTTTATATAGTTAGTTACTATGTCCACTTCATCAGATCCTCTGAGTAAATTACAGGTTGAAAAAGTAGGTGACTGAGGGAGGATAAAAGATCACCATGCTCACAGCCCCTTTCCTCTCACACAGGTAAGCGGAGTGAGCAGAAGAGAAACCATTCCAACAAGAGCACACGCTTCCAAGAAATACGCATGCTCCACCTCCAGCTCTTAAACACCTAATCCTGACTTCTGAAGTCAAAGCCTAGAAAACTTGGAAGCACCAAAAAGGAAGTAGAGGCCAAGGGAAGTAGAGGCCTTTGAAGGCTCCTCCAGTCCAGTGTTTTCTCTGGTCCCCTCAACCCCCTACAACCACCACCGCCTGACAGGGAAACGGGGAAGCTGAATCTGGGCTGGAGCTGAGCCACCCATCTAGGCTGGGAGGCAGGTACCTGTCCTTTGATGACAAGAGATGGGAGAACTCTGTGTCTCTCCCATTTTTAGGAGCAGGGTGGAAAAACAGCATATTCATCTAGAATACACCTTTCTATTTGAACAATTTCAAACAAAACCAAGGAGAGTATATGTACCATATTTAATAAAAAATGCTGGGTTGGTTAATAACTGATGTCACTGATAATTTACATCTGCTAGGAAGGTGTGAAGTCAATGAGCTGAAATGCACATTTACAATCACTACTCAGCCTATATATCAACTATGCACGACAGGAAGACTGAATGTAAGACCTACAAACATATATTTTGTTAAATAATTTTACTGGACTAGGAGACGATACTAACAGAAAGACAGTACATGTGTTTAAGAGGAGGGTGGTAGATTAAAAATCTTACCCCAGACTCCTTTTAGGCTTGAATGAGACTAAGAATCTGCTACCTTCAAAAAAGAGATCAAAACAGGTTTCTCTCCCCTCACGGTCTCTTTCCACAGCGCTCTTCTCCAGGAACACTTGCAGGAATCCAGAGAAATGGAATGGATCAGCCTTATTTATTCTTCAGTGTTGCCCCAGGTAATACATGCAGGAACAAGGGCTGCCTTGGTGATGGAGGGGTTCTTGGCAGCAGATGGAGAAAGAAGAAACCAAACCCGAGGGAAGGACACCCACAGCTGAGGCTGCTGGGGTGGTCCAGGGAGAAGCACTCTTGGGCTCAGAGGCTGGAAAGAGCTTGCCAGAGTGAAAGGGAAGCAGGCCCAGGGATGACACATGAAAGGGACAGGCACAAAAACGGCGACTTCCAAAAGGTAGTTTCTGTACACTTAGAACAAGGAAGGCTGGAGTATAAATAGGCTCAGAGGCAGGGCAATTGGCCAGCTTCCTTGTACAGACCAGAGCAAGGCTGTGCTGAGCATGAGGAAGAAAGGCCTCTGGTCCTTAAAGTCTTAGCCACTCAGAAACCTCCACAGGGGACTACTTGTTTGTCTGTCCTGTTCAGACTCTGCATTAGGAGGAGCCCAGCAAATGTAGGACCTCACTACCTTCTAGATGTGAAGTTAGGCATGTGTGGGCAGTGTTACAGGTCCAGGCTGCCACTGGGTTTCAGACCAGAGGCTAAAAATATTTTGAAAGGGGAGAGCCAGGGCCTGAGGCATAACTGTAGGGGTAGGAATCTGCCCTAGCAGGTCTGGCCTTCCCCTTCAGGGATCTCACTCCTCATGGGGGGTGGGGGCAGGGCCCCAGATCCCAGGCCCCAGCGGGTCCCTGGGCAAATGCTCTGGGCTTAGGTTCAGCACAGCTGTTTCCCAAACCATGGGGATTAGGAAATCACAGCCTCTTTGATCATTTTTCAGTTTTGGGAGGTGATTAAAAAAGTAAAAGGGCTTGAAGGTCTTCATAATACACTCACACTCTGTCACTTCTAGGTTCCAGCTCCCAGGGCTATTAAAAAAAAAAAAAAAAAAAAAAAGCCCACTCAAGAACAAGGTGGCTAGAGGTCCTGACCATATATTTCAAGAAACCAGTTAACTGGAATGCTACACAAACAATACCCTTCTGTCTTCACATTCCTGAGGTGGGAAGAGGGGAAGACACATGACATAAGTGCACGCGTGTACATATACATGTGCGCACTCACACACATCCTGAAGTGGAAAGATTAACCCTGACCCCGTTTCAGGGTTTATGAAAGTTAGTGTTCAAATGCTGTCATATCAGCTCTACCACAGTATACATACTGTGTGCCAACACTGAAAGAACCCAGCAGAATTAGCCAAACGTTCTTTTGACTTCATGTCTTAAAATAACGAGCTAACTAGGACATAAAGAACTCCTCTCTCCACAGAACCAGTCCCACCTGAAGTCCTTCCGAGACCCAACAGCTCCGTGTTTTCATGGTAAGGCTGTCTGGTTCAATTCTGTATCTTAGACGTGTTGCTATTCCTGTTAGTTATCACTTACTGACAAGTCGAGCAGTTTAAAAAGTCCTTAAGTTACCTCACCCACAAGAACACAAAATTCAGCACAGTGGAAGAGCCAGTTCTGCGGCAGTCAAAACAAACAGACGAGCGGGCAGGGCGGCAGGGAGCGGGCAGGGCGGCATGCTTCGCTGTCCCCGTGGCAGGTGACTCCACGGCCGCATTCCGCACCGCGCACTGTGGTTCACAATAACTGAGGCCAACGAAAAGGACCAACCACCCAATGTTTCCTTCTCGCCCCTTCCTCTCAAGATGTTGACTCAAAGAGAATTTAACAAGGCAGAGAGAGACACTTGGAAGTGTGACAGAAAAACAAGTTCTGACTCTCGGCCGTGTATCAGTCTTGGCCGGGCGCCTCTGGTTGGAACTACGGGGGAGTGTGGGTTAGTTAAAGCAGCAGAAGCCCACCGCACTGCGCAGAGCCCGCCTAGCCGGGCAGGGCAGGGGTTGGGATAACTTCAACTACAAATGGGGGATTTTGAAGGTCCCCTCCTCCTTCCAACCACCTTTCAAAAGTGGCAGCCAGGGTTCTGGACCCTACTAGGTTGTAGGGGTGTGAGGAAATGTGGGTGCACATGAACGGCTACTTTGACCATGGCAAGTGACCAGGGCGGAGGAGTGTGCCCTGGGTACAGCAACCTACCTCTCTGGCCCTTCTTGACACCTGCAACAACTTGCTAAGTAGCTTGTGGAACCAGCTTATGAATGCGGGCCACCAATGTTAAAAAAAAACCACCCTGCAAATGGCTGGTTTTACACACAAAGTCCACAATTCTCCACCAACTGCTGCACATTTTAGTTATGTGCTTAGACTGAGGCAGAGAATGCATTCATCTCTGCACCTCCCCTACACGGGAGGTCCTATTTCATGCTTGCTGGTTGAAATGCAGAACTAAATTAATTATACATTTTATCAGAGAAATGATTATACTGAGCAGGGAGCTACAACAGCAAACTTCTTTCCCATCTGTTCCCCAATATACCTCAACTAGTCCCATAACTTTTTTGGGTCATTTCTGCAAAACAAGGAGGACCATGACAAGGAGCAAATCTTAAAAGGGATGACAAGAATTACCTGCCTAACAGATTAAGTCATAACAAAACAAAGAGCAATCTCAGATTTTAAAGCTGTTTCTGAAAAGCAGTTGTGCTCTCTGGAAGGAAAGGGCTCTAGGTTCTTAAAGGAAACGCCATGTGTCCCCTCTGAAAATGCTTCATGCAAGAACAGTGTTCATGTATCTAAAACACAACCCTGCCTGTGGGAGGGTGCAGCATCTTTCTTAGTCCACAGTGTAGCTCACATCGTGTCCGTAAAGATCCAAACAACATAATGGGTTACAAGAACTTGGCTACAGCCCTGGCTGCTCTTGCCCAGTGATTAGAGTGTCTGCCTGAGGACCAAAGGGTTGTGGGTTCGATTCCTAGTCAAGGGTACATATCTGGGGTGCAGGTTTGATCCCCGGCCATGTTCGGGGTTCACGTAGGAGACAACCAATTGGTGTGTTTCTCTCACATCGATGTTTCTCTCTCTCCCTCTCTTTTACTCTCTCTAAAAATCAATGGAAAAAACATCCTATCCTTGGATGAGGATTAACAAAACAGAAACAAGTTGGCCACAAAAAGAATAAAAAGCCCTAGGCCTGGGGTCAAGAGAGAACAGATTTCCAAACCCTGATCCAGAGTTATGCTTAAAATTACAGAGGAAAGACTTGGCAATGCAGGCACATCTCTCCAACAGAATGATCCACAACACTGGTTTACATGCCCCTTACTGTTGTGGAACAACAGCTACACGCTAAGAGGCAACAGAAAGAAAGAGACCCAACGCATGATCTAGGACCCTACAAGCAAATAAGGGAACTCCTTGGGTTGACAGTGTGAGGAAGACATGAACCAAATGAACTAAGTCTTCCTTCATCTCTTATTATCTGCAACCAGTGAAATTTTTCACAATTTCCAGAAAGAGCTAAAGAATTAAGAATAATCAGTAACTTTTAAATATATATATAGAAACCTGACGGGTAGGGCCTCTTCCCATGCTTTGCACAGCTGAGTGCTACTGCCCACGGCGGGAGCAAGAACCAGAGTGTCCACTTACCTGGCCAACAATCATCTGGCCTGGTCAAGCACAAAGAACACACCTCTTTCCCAAATGTAAACTGCCTGAAGGTAAACCACTTTCTCTCACTAAAAGATGAAGTGCAGAAAAATCTGTAGTAGAATATCTATAAAAGGACTTGCTGTCATCCCCAGTTTACCCTCTGACTTGTAATTTTATTTCACTGAGATTGGAGGATAAGATAAGAAAGCTACAGAGATAGAAAATGACATGATTACAAATTACTTGTAAAAAATAATTTTAAAAAGTACTGCCATTGTTCAGATGTGCAATAAATGCATTCCTGAAATTTTTTGGAAAAGGAATCACTTTAAGTGCACTCAGGACTGGTGATTTTAATACTGTATTCTATTAGGAATACAGCATATCTGCAAAGTGAAGAATCCTTTCATAAAATAATTTATATCAAAATTACTTTCTGTAATCACAGCATATACAAATCTTTATTGAGTCCACTTAAACAGAGAGACACAGAAGTCAGTCCATAGGAGTTGAGACTGAGGAGCTGGCAAAGAGAAAGTGGAAGAGGAGGTAGAGAAGTCAAGCACTGCCACAGATGATCTGTTTGTTTATTTGTGAGGCCTGGGAGAGCTACTGACTTGTGTCCTCTCTGGAGCCCAGTGTGAGCTACTCCTCTTCCCAAACAAAAACGGCTTTTCTTTCCCAGGTAGTCAACCCTGCCAGTTCTAAGTCTGTCCTCTCCTCTCCCCCAGTGCCTGCAGGTCTGAAGCACCTCTCACAGCCAAAGGTGGGGAAGATGGCCCAGAGCTGATGTGGATCTCAGCCCAGGTGTGCAGCTGTGCCAGAAACCCCTGCAGCCTCAGGGGTGGAGAGATGAAAAACCAGCCCTGGCCTCGGAACACACCTATCTGGCAAGGTGGCCAACCACACAGACTGCTCCAGAGAGGGAGCCTAATAGGCTGGCGGAGGGCATAACAAAAACCTGGAAGCCCTGAGAAAGCACACCTGTGCTCACCATAACAAATGGGGAGATGGGGCCACTGTCCAGCACTGCAGGCCTAGCTGTCCTGAACTCACTGCCTACATGTGGAAAAAGAAAAGGCTTAGCTAATAAATGGTCCCTGGATGAATTCACTTTTCTTTCATTTTGTTGTTTAGAGTCCCCCTACCCCTTAGTTTTATTATTTTTGTGATGAGGGAAAGGTGGATGGTTAGGGTCAGGTAGTGCTCACAAACATCAGCTTGAAGATGGCTTGCTCAAGAAGCCAGGTTCCCAGGACAAGGAGTTGTTTTAGGGACCTCACTGTCCAAACACCGAGGTCTAGTGCTAGTCAGTGCTGAAGGCAGGGAAAGAAACAGATGCTTCCTTAGGACTTCAGTATCACAGCTGGCCAGCCTCGTCAATACCACTGGTCAGTCTTTAAAGCTAGCAACACTGAGCACATGGGTCGTTACAAATGCTTGACCATGAGGGTAGTGCGGTATCTGCAATGTGCAGTGCTAGGTTATCCATGCTGGTCTCTGTATGTGCCTAAGATTTCAGTGAAACTGGGACTGCGCAGACATCAAGGGGAAAAAAATCATCTTTTTTTAAAACTTATTTCATAAGTAAATTTTGCCTCATATTGTTTTTATGTTTATTACCATCATTTTTTCGTTGCTTAGACTTTTTTACAGGTTTTACTTTGGCGCTGGGTAGGTAAAAGGAAATTTACTGCAAGATTTTAGGCCTTTTCTTGGTTTCATCAGCACAGGTCATACCAGCATTGAGACAGACCTTCAACAGTAACCTTCCAGATGCTTCTGGAGGCTTTGGAGAGAGTTACAAGAAGGAAAAAACCAACTACTAGAGGTCGGGAAGCCATAGAGTAATTTGTTGCTTAACAGTATGGTCACCAGATGTGGGGAAATACTTCCCCATAGTGCAATTAAAGACCAAGCATTCTCATCATTGGCTTGAATTTATGTCAGAAGACAAGACCCTCACCTCCCTTTTTAGAATGGGTAAAACCTTTGATCCTTAAACTGCAAGAGAAAACAAAGTTGTACCTTTTATTTATTCATTGGCTAAAAACTATGATAGATCAACCACAACTGAACTGGAATGATCTGAATAAAGTACTTCAGTGTCAATTATTCCATGGAACCAACATTTTCCTGTGCACACAGTACTTATTAATCTCGATATAGTACTGTCTGAAGCCTGCCCCTCGAAGTCCTCAATTATTCGCACAATCAATGATGATTTTCTCCATTCCCAATGAAACTGCCTTCTTGAATTCCCAGTGTTATGTTTTCCCAAAGACTACTCTCAGGTTCTGTGACCTGACTCTGCTGCATTGATGGATTTTTGGTCATGGCTTGTCTTAAAACTTCATAATTATATAACTTTACATCATAACATAACATACATATTTTAATATACAGGTAGAAAAATTATTTGCATGCTTATAAAAGCCAGAGAAAGAAAGTTTATTCAAGATGTAGGATTTGGAAAGGCCAGCTTGGGCTTGTACTAGGACTGAAGTGTGAAGATGTCTGAGTTCCCCTAAGATGTCTGCACCACTGTAATAGTCTTCTTTGTTCAGAGTAATGACTTCTAATCTTAGATTTGTGACACCCCTGGGTGTCTCCAGGTATCTCCAGAGGTGTTGTAAAACTCCCTCCACAAAATGCCAAGTCAAATAATTTAAATTCACTTTAAAAATATGCCACACATGTTTGGAGGCAAGGGAGGGTGTCCTGGAATCAAAAGAAGAGTCATAAGTATTACAAAAGCTTGATCCTTGTCAATTATATTTTAGTCTAAACCAATTGATGAATAGATAAAACAAACAAAGGAAATTAAACAAGGTGAGATAGTCTACATATGTGATTTTATGGATGGGGAGACAGGGAAGGAGCTGGTTACTTGGGACACTATTATTGTGGAAAAACCTTTTGACTTCTTTATTTGCTAATGAATGAATTAGCCCTGACTGGCAATTGAAAACCCAGTTCACAGCTCCTACCCTCCTACTTACACTAATGAGATGAAAAACGTTGAAAATAGCTGCACTAAAGCATTGGTGCCTTAAAGCTGACTTAGAAGATTCGGTGTTAGTTTCTTTAAAACCAACCGGCCGACCAACCAACCAACCAACCAACCAGAACCACAGACACTAGCAGCTAGGCAGGGTAAGTTTAACTTAATTTTCTCAGTTTTCCCCTCGGCTTCTCACTTAAATTGTTGGACTGAGATTACTTGGGGGTTATATATCACTGCTCTGCAATATCCAACTCTAACTTCCACGGTCACCACAGGATAGTAACTAAAAGACCTTTAGGTTTGCCATTGGGAGGCTGGCTTACAGACATTATCTTTTACTATAGCTTCCAAGTTTCTAATAAAATGTTTCCTGATGGGTTATTGCCCTCAAGCTTCACAGCTTTCTTTATTCAGAACACCTACATCAGTCAAATCGAGTCACACACATATGCACTCAAAAAAGACATCACTAAAAAAAGCAGTTTTCATGAAACAGGCCTGCGTTTTCCCAAGAGAACTCAATGTTACTGTTTACTTTTTATTTTTCATATCATTGCCTATTTAAATTTAGACCCACATTTTTCATAAGCCCTAGAATTCCAGCTAGAAATTCCTTACTAATTTTCATGTAATCCTTCATCCACCCTGTTAACACTGCTTGCCAAGAAGACCAAGTGAAGTTCCTTTTAAACTAGGTCTTTTGTATCACACTTCCAAAGTTGTCCGAAGAGTCAGACACCTGAAAGGTATCAGTAAGAAGAAGAAAAAAGATATTCTTACCTTATTTGTAGCAGTAGCACTGGATCCAGGGACCACGGGCACATTCGTCACTTGAACCGAAAGATAATTATTATCTATGAGTGGCCAGGCCCCTTCCACTTTGCACGTCTGGAAGTGATCCTTGAAAGTTCTAAGGTGAGGATCTCCGAACAAGCCACAAAAAAGGTAATTAGGAGGGTTCTGGTCCCCTCCCCTGTGTTCTCTGGCTCCTGCATGGCTGTGATAGTTACAGGGGTCATGGGTTACTTCTGGGTTGGTAGAGGATGTGGGTCCGTCCTTGGAACAGTTCCTCTGGCTCATGAGGTCACTGATACCCAATACAGCCGAATGGTATACCAGGTTGCCACGGCAGGCTTTTGAAGTTCGCTGGGTGCAGCCAGCATAGGCACGCAGAGCCTTGCAAAACTCAGAGTCAAAGCCGTCAATGGCGGAGTTCAGGTGTGAAGTCAGGGACACAAAGTCTGTGGTACATTTCTGGATTCGACACTGGGCTGGTTGTTGGCAGTCACCTATGGGAAAGAAGATAAGACCACACATTTTTTAAACGCTTCATAACTTCCTGAGCTACATGAGAAAATGACACTCTCCTCTGGGGACTGTTTGTTCTATTTCATATACTCCTATTTTAAGAAGGCCTTCAGAAATAGGGTTGCATGGTGCTTCTGTCTCTCACAATTAAGCCACTGGGAGAAAAGCTGCATGCACTTAGTTAACTTAAAACTTTCAAGCATGGGCCATTGTAAATGAACATGAGTCTAGTGTAGTGTTCTTAGGTTAATGTTACAAGGGAATCATAAATGACATATTTTATCAACTTTGCTATTGTTTGTGGATTTTGAGAAATATTCCTTTGCTCTAAGGCTAAGCAAAAGATGTGAACTGTTTCAAGTTTGAAAACTGCATAAGTAAGTAATTTGCTTTGGAGAGCACTGTCTATGCACAAAACCACAATGAAAACTTCCACAACTCAGGTAGGGGAAACCCCTAAATTATAGCATGATTGGTTAAAACGCCTTTTTCTGATTCTAGTACAGCTAACAGAGGAAGAACAAGGAAAAAAAATCCAGACACTAAGTTATTCTGCATTTTCTGACCTATGTTTGTCAACAAACTGTATATAAACTGTCACTTCATCTCCTGGTTTTTGCAAAGTGTAAATGTTCTCTTAAAAAAATAAAGTGATACATTTGACCAAGCTCTGTGTTCACTTCTCCCTTGACATCCATCACCCAGGGATCTCAGTTCACCAGTAAAAGTACACTAAATCAAAAAGGACACTGAAATCACACTGCAGAAACAGATGATTCTCACTGTTTTTTCAGAAACACAACAAAATTTGCAGAATATATATGATTTTTACCTTAAACCAACAATTCATATAAACTTAATGACTGAAGCAATGTAGTGAAATGAAGTAATGGAAAACCAAGTATTACTGCCCTACTATTTTAAAAAGTCAATTTTAAAATGATGTTTGCCACTAGCTTCTCACATAAAAATTTATAAAACCTCTCAAAGCACAAAAAATCATAAGAACTGCCAATACTAGGTCAGTCATGTGCAACAGTTTTTTTATTCTGTTCCAGAAAGTGGGGACACACTAGAATTACTAAAAAGAAAAATCCTTTCCTTTATCATCCACCTCAAATTTTACAGACATGAACTGCAACATGTATTTGTGTTATACAGTCTTTATAGGTCTCTAAACTATGAAGGAAGACTCAATCTTTTCAAGTCTAATGTTCCTCATCTGAGAAATGAGGAGGTTGTTCTAAACTATGTGACCTTTTTCAGGCATAAAATATTTTATTCTAGGTGGGAGAAAACAGTCAGTAGAGTACTAGTAAATATGTAATTATTTAAAGATGTGAGCATAACAAAATTCAGGTTAATATCAAGATTTAGGACTTCATCTGATAAAGATTTATTGAAAATGGTTTTTAAACAAAGATAATTTAAAAAGATATTTTAATATTTTCAGTAGTAAACTGCTTTTAAATCTAAATTAAATAGCCTGTAATCTCTGTTTTTGGCTTCAGCTGGGGAGAAAAGGGTAGGAGATGACCACTTTTCAAGATTATCTCCCTAACCATTTTCTTACATTTCAAAGACCAAAAAGGGAAAAAATGTTGTAGTCTTCATTGGATATTCACTTTAACTTGAGTAAAAGAGAAGATTAAAATATTAATCACAAAAACATCTTGTGTTTAGCCTATTTTATGTTTGCTCATTACAAAGTTAACAAAAGCAGCTCTGATATTTATAGAATTCCTCTCTCCAAAGCAGATTATCATTTTCAACTATTTTGACTCAAAAAAGCAAAAACAAAATTAAAAAAATAAATCAAACCCCCCCCCCCATCATTAAAACCATTTAGCAGATGGGAAAAATCGAGGCAAAGAGATTTTAAGGTCTTGTCCTGTCTGATCACACACAGCTGCATGAAGACCAGGAAGTGGTGCCTTTCCTCCAATCCTGTTTTCCTCCCTCCACACATCCCATGCCCTAAATTCCTGACTCTCAAAATGGTACTTGATATCTTAAAATAAATAAATAAATAAATAAAAAAAATAAAAAAAAAAAGACTTAAGTAACTACTGTATCAATTTTTTCCCTTTTAAATCAGATTCCTAGCCAAGCAGAAAGCAAGAAAATAAAAACTGGGCCCAAATCACTCAGTAATGAACAGTCCTCAGACTACAAATAAATGACAGCACAAGAACTTTCCGCTAAACTTGCAGTGCCTATTTGTTCTTTTTATGGTCTATAAAATCTATCTAAGCATACATTTACTTATAATTATTTCAAATAGTCATAAAATATCAAAAGTAAGAACAGCATGGAAATGCAGATGCAATTGTTCAGAAGGGAAGAAAAGCAGAATTTAGACTCCTTTTTCTGTTCCTTTCTCCTTCCTTATTCATAGCAGGTAGGTGCTGATTCCTTTAAGAAATTTCACATGAAACAGAACTCCTTGGGTTCTTTTGTTTGGATGAGGTTTCTAACAGCCTTTTGGAGTAGAGATGATGGGAGAGAAAGCAGCTAACTAGAGAGTGCATTAGGGTCAGCAGTTTCAGCCCCATCGCAGGCTCCTGTAGAATGACTAATTTGCAGCATACACCCAGAAATATCCAGGCTTCATGAATTTATAATGACAATGCACACTTTGCCTGTTACAGGCGGTAAAGTAAGCCTCCTGTCAAAATGCCAAGACAATGCGGAGTAGAAACAATCTCAAGGATGTAGCCAAGAAGGCCATGAAGTGTATGAGTAAGCAAGTAACTCCCATATTGAATCTCCAATCATGAACTGCAGAGGTTTGCTTAAGAGAAAAAAAAAAAAAAAGCAAATATAAGATACTCTTTTCATTTCTCAAGGGCAGAATTCAAAATCTGCAGTTACAGATCTCTATTTTTTTTTTGAGTCAGATCATCTATGATCGGTGTGATAGTATTTTCATTCCAGTTAATGAAAGTGCTAAGGGATTTTCGAGTCTAGAGCTTTCCTTAACGATTCATACAAAGACCTCACCATTTAAGATAGTTTCTTCAATGCCAGGGCTGCACGTGTGAATTTGCAGCACAATCACCAGTTTGTAATAAAAGAAACAAGATATGCTGAAGCTGAATTAAGTGAAATATGGAGCCATATGGGGCACTGAGGGGAATTATATGGATCCAGGCATAAAACATATGGTAGCCCATCTGCAAAGAGCACTTTGCTAGGCTCCCTGCTTCTGAGGAACAGTCCCTGCATTTCAATAGCACTGCTCTTCAAAGAAATCTCTCAAAAGAAGCCCTCTTTTCTATAACCAGATTAATTGCTCCACTCGGACAAGCTGTCCACAGAAATCACTCACCACAGCAACTCTGGGTAGAATCTGACGGTGACTTTAGTGAGGGCATTTTAACATGTTGAGGAGTTTCACATTCCAAGTGCTTGAACTAAAGCACCTGAATTTTCTAAACCTTTAAACCAACTTCTCAGGTCTTTCATGGGCCAGCAAAGAAATCTTCAAGGACCACATTCCAACCCTGTCATGGGACCCTATAGCAACTAAAGGAAACAATATCCAAGAGGTCAAGAGGGACACAGTCCTGCCCAGCACTTCGATTTCCATTTCGAGAAACTTATGCTTGAACACTATGAACACATTTTTCACACAAAACACTCCTGAATATATCTTTCATGTCGTGAAAAATTTCCCATGTAACTGTAAGCAGACTGACATTACTTTCTAAGGTTCTAAAGTCACTAATTGAAAAGCCTTAATCATTCTAAAACTTGCCACTATACTCTTTATTAAGACTTCAGTTTATGTTTTTTTCAAGTGACAGTGTTAAAACACAGCTTTTATATCACAAAGCAAAGTCACACAAAGTAAATTGAGCCCGCTCTTCAAATGCCACATTTTTTCCCCATTACTTAAAAGACCTCCAGGATTTCTAGCACTAGCTGGTATGACTTAATAAATAAAAACTACTCCCCTCATTTGGGTGGCATTAAAGTTCAGGACTCTCCAGATCAGAGCACCATGACTGCTGTCTTACAAATACAGGACAAAAAGATCTGGAAGAAAAATTTATCTAATGCTCTAGTTGTTCTCGAATAAAACGTAACTTATCTTTCAATTTGGCATTTTAAAAATTCTTTGTCTAGACAAACTCCTAGAGGTGGTCTTGTTTGTAAAGAGCATCCTAGATACCCCTCCCCCCAGCTTTATTGAGATAGTATAACTAATATTTAACCTTGTGTTAATGAAAGGATTTTAAACAGAAAAACAGTGTCACAAGGTAGAAGGCTCCTTTTCAGGCTTTCTTCGTTAAGAACAGATTCCTCACTGCTGCTTCCATAGGGGAAGCACCGACCTCCAGAAAGCAGCGTATCTGTCAACCCCTCCTGGAACACGCGGCTAGTCACAAAGCACGAGCTTTTCCAAAGAGATGGAAAGCTGAATTAAAAGCAGCTTTCGCAAATACGAAAGCAATTCCTGTTTAAAGAAGTTTAAGTTACTTTGAAATTAACCTCCCAGTTTACAAACTCTGGTGAAAGTCTTTCCATCTGGTGCGATTTCTTCGCCTCGCCGCCACCCCCAACGCCAGAGCAGCAGTACAAGGCTCCTTGTCTCCCTCCGAGGAGGCGGCGGCGGCAACCTGATCCCAGCCTGACTTTCAGTAAACACCAGTGCAGAGAGCAATAAAGCATCCGGAACATTTGTCTCGGGCGCGCAGCCCGCCACCCCCGCCCCTAAATCTTTGATAAGCGGCTGTTGGAGGGGAGATTTATCAACGGTCAGAGCCGAAGGCGGGGAAGGCCAGAGCGAGGGAGGGGAAGAGGCCTCCTCTGCGTCCTGGGCGCGCCGCACGGTCGGCGGGTGTTTCCCCGCTGCTGCGCCGCGAGCCAGGGCCAAGGTGCATGTCAGGGGCTCGAGAGGCCTTTCCCGTCGCGACACGCCGCCCTTCCGCCACGACTACCGCCTTCGGAACCCGGGGTGTTTGGGAACAAAGCACTTGGCCCTGGGGCTGGCTCCCTCGCGCACGCGCCTCGTACCTGCGTGGAGCAGCCCGAGGCTGAGCAGCAGCAGCAGCAACAGTGCCAGGGGAGGCGGGCAGAGCCGGGGGCGGCGGCGCTGCTCAGCCCCGGAGACGGCGGCGGAGGCAGCGGCGCAGGAAGGTGCTGCTCTCAAGCCCATGCCCGTCCATGCAGGTCTCGTGGGCTTCGGCGAGGGCGGCGGCACAGGCGCCGTGGCGGGTCCGGAGCCGTGGCTGCGGCATGGGCCGGGGGACGCGCCTCGCTTCTTCTTCTTCCTCCTTCAGGCCCGCGTCGGAGACGGGCCGCCGCCACCGCCGCAGCGAGCAGCGCGCCGCGGGCGGAGCAAGTCGGCGGCGACGGCAACGGGGCGCAGCAGCATCGCAGCGGCCGGAGGGAGAGAGGGCGGGAGAGAAGACACAAAGACCATGAGCGAGTGCCGAATCCGGCCCCAAGCGCGCGGGCGCCCCGGCCCCGGCCAGCGTGGGCTTTGCGGGCGTGGAGCGAGGGCGTGGATCAACGGAGGCGCGCCCAGTCCTACCGAGCAGCGGCCAGCCGCCCGGATACCTCTGCGCCGCGGCCCCCGGGTCAATCAATCTCAGCCCCTCACTGTCGCTCCGCCCGCCCTCCACTCGCCAATCCGCGTCGTCCCCACCCCCGCTGCGCCCCGCCCTCCCATCCCATTGGCCGCGAGCGCAAGTCCGCGGAACCCAGCCGGCGGCTAGCAGGTCCCAAAGCACCCGCCCCCCGCGCTTTCTGCCTCCTCCTTCCTCCTCCCTCCTCCTTCCTCCTCCCGCCTCCTCCGGCCTCCTCCTGCCTCCTGCCAGTTCAGTGTAATTCGAGTTCCGTGTCCGCCTGCTGCGGGTCCTGTCGGCCGCGCCCGGGCCCAGCCTCTCTCTCGCTCTCTCTTCTCTCTCATCCACCCTTTCCGCGATTTACTGTTTCCTCGAACCAAATAGAAACAGGCGACAGCCACTCTCTCTGGCCGCCGTTACAAAGGAACCGGCCTTTGACCTCTCCTTGAATTAATGTTATTGGATTCAACTTCCCTCCAAGTTTTTTTCTTCTTTTTTTAATCACCCTACTCTGTCTTTTCACCTCCAGCTCTTTGGAGGAAGCGGGCGCTTTTAGCCAGAGCCATGCGGCAAGTCCCTTCGCAGCTAATCTGCAGAACCGCCTTTAGAACCTATTGCAGAGGTTTGGTAAAGTTAGCATCCAGCTGCTTTGGAAATCCGAATGTGACCCGCGGTTCCGAACGGGATCAGATAGGCTGGGAAGGTACCCGCCAGCTCCCGGCGGAATTCGCAGGCAGCTGTGGGAGACCCCGGTGTTCTTGTTCCTTGGGCATTTCCCTTCCTGAAAGCAGCTGGGAGAGGTCTGAGAGTTGGAGAACTTCAACGTGTTCGGTTACAGTGTAATTAGATTAATGAGGTTAGCTTTTAATGCAGTGTACAGTAATTATGCCATGATTTGTTGTTGCTCAGTGGTTTTTCCACAAATTTTCATAATCTAATAGATTGATTCAATGACAGGTCATAGTTCCTACTTTTGCGATTGGATGGGTCCAAAAATGAGGGGAAAAACTAATTGTCAGGAAAGAGGTTGATAATAGATTCCAATTTGTTATCAGTAGGTGTGAAGTGGTATCTAATCTCTAGAATGGCCTCAAAGGCTGGGAGCCACTTCCTACTGCCCTCGCCTTTGCCATTCCCCAAATAGCTCAAGGTTGCCATTTTAAATTAACTTACAGTACATCCAAATCGAAGTAGGTAACTCTACCCGATACATTACTCAGAATCCCTAATTAGGAATTTCGTATCAACCACGAACGCGTAAATATTCCACATGTAACAATGTGCCAATCAACTGACCAGGATAATTGAGGGCAAACCTATCACTCCAGTTTACTCATTAGACACATTATGAATTGTACAAACCACGAGATCCCTAATGAAGGATGCCTATCTTTTCACTGTAACTTTTCATTACTTATTATATACTATGACGACATAAGTGGTAAACACACCTTTCACTGTCCATGATATAATCCAAGCCTTGCACACATCCATAATATGATAAATAATAGCTTCAGGGTTGCCTGGAGAAATGACTTTTTGGGGGGAGTTATCTGATATGATTTTTAGATAATACTATGGGGTAAATACCAGTAGGCCAAAAGTTTACTCTCTTGCCATTACTACATATTATCAATTAAATAAAATTAATGAAATATTGGTAAACGTCTTTTAAAAGCAATCAAATGTGAACAATGTTTTTCAAAGTATTTTGCTAACAAAGACTAAGAGTAAAATGTTTCCTTTTCTTTAAACCAAAATTTAATACCACCGCTATGAAAGAAGCATCCCACTTAGTTGAACATACTTCAAAACACATAACCAAGAGATAAGGATAAAATTCAGTTTAGTTTGTGTCTTTTCACCCGCTACTTTCTATGATTTTTCCCCTTCCTCATCTCCTCCCCTCCACCCCGCCCCCATTCAGTTCCTTAAGTACTTGAGTGCTCTCGGTTTTCTTATCAATAGAGGGCGCCCTCCAGTCACTGCAAATCCTGGTGTGAAGTGGAACTGCTCTAGAGGAAATACTTCATTTCTTCTAAGGTGCTTTATTGCTCCTCTGTTGTAAAATTTGACAAGCTCGAGATTTATAAGCCTAACAATTCACTTTTTATTGCTGCATAAGTGTCCAGCCGGCTAGAGGAAAATGTTAATTTTCACAATTAAACCGCATGTTGGTTCCTATTTTCAAAACATTAGTTCAGTTGACACACTCGCTGGGTAAATTCGGCCTGCTAGCAAGATCCCGAAACCGCTTGGAAAGCAAGAGCGTGGTGAATGGTCGCTTATAGAGCATCCACTCCTCCAGCTCCAATGCTGCAAGTTAAGCAGGATTTTAAGACTCCGCAAAGAAAATTCTGGGGAGGGAGCTGGGACACAAACAAATTGATGACTTATAAAAGTTTTACATTTTAATATGAAAAAATATCGTGACGTGACAGCTTGTACAAGTCACAAATCCACCCTACTTCTTGCTCTTGTAGTCTTTCTCCCTTCGTCTTTGTTTTCAAAAAGGAAAGATGAGGCCAGAACAGTACAATTAGGGGACTCAGCAAAGCAACGGTATGAACGTGCAAGTGGATAGAAATAAAACACATGCCAGCCAAAATGAATGGATTCTAAACAAGATGCAGTTTCTTTTCCTGTACCCCCCACCACCCCCCGTTAATATACTTCCATTTCCAGAATTCTAACACGAGGGTCTCTGCTTAACAGATCAACTGTGGCCGAGGAATCAGGACGCAGACCCAGGGTGTGCAACCCATTTTAGAGTAAGGGCTCCCCCGCCACTCCCTAGTACATAGTGTACGAAAAGCAGGGGCTGAAATAGCCCGGGAGTCGGACAGCCAGCGGCAAGCAGCTCGTGGATTGTACTTACATCATTCTTAACCCTTCCGCTCCTGGAGGGGGCTTGGCGGGATCAGGAGTCCGCCGAGCTCTGGAACACGCAGGACCTGAATGTGAGAGAAGAGCCCCAGAGCCCGGCATAAGCGCTGCGCCCCCGGAAGGAGAGGGCCCCGGGCGTGCGTGAGGCTCATCACCCGAGCGTACACAACGGCCCTGGCGATCCCTGCGGGCTCCGCCGCAGCTCGCACTGCTCGAAGCGGCAGGTGCAAAAAGCATTTGGGAGCCGCTTGCCAGCGCGCGGAGGTAATGCGCTTCCTGTCCATTTATCTCAGGAAACCAGCGCAGCCTTCCCTTCGAAACAAAATTAACCTCTCATTAGCCAGCCACTCACTCCCGAAAAGGCCTTAAAAGCTTTACCAACTCGCTAATGTATTTAGGCTTTTCTTCCAGGCAAACGCAGCCACGGCCGTTGACTGTCATCAGTCCCTGGGGTTCCTCTGGGTTCCCCCGGGAGCCAGCCTCCAACCTCCCCGCAGCCTCAAGTCCGGGAAACTCTGGCCAACACGGATCCCTGTTTGTAGTACTGGGCAGACCCTGAACGGACTTCATGCCAGAAGCAGCCAAAACAAGTTCCCGCTAATTCCACGAGCGCTCTTCATATCAAAACCTCAGCTCCCTTGATCTCAAGGGGAGAAACTTCCATGGCTAGCTGTCCCCGGGTCGTGGCTGCTGACTGCCCTTAGGAGCGCCAGTCCTGTTCGCAGCGGGTGCGGGAAGCACTGATCAGGGGCATGGGGATAGTGTAACCTAGAATCTAGCTGATTCCAGGAGTGGAGAATCAAATGTGGTTCTAGATCTGCAAGTGGCAAAGGGGGGCCTTTTGGAGCAGCTGGGGTTTTCTCACCCTGGTCCCCTGCCGTCCTGAGGCTGGCAGATTTATACCACACAGGTGGACGGAGACCTAAACAAAACAGTCCCGGCCGCTGCCTGCCGTTGCCCCCCTCCCCCCACGTCCCCCTGGCCCACCGCAAACTTCAACAAAATAAACAACTCACCACAGGCATTCCCTTGTCTGTAGCGCGACGCTTGCCAGCTGGGAAAATAAGCCGCAAGCCACGCGGCCGAGGCGTAGAGGGAGGGCAGCGCGGCGCCCGCCTCTCCGCTCCAGGTGGGGGCAGCGGTACTCCGGGGCAGGAGGGAGGCTCCACCTTGGGGGCTGCTCTCCCCGCTCCCCTACAAGGAGTGAGCGCCGGGCAAGAAAGAGTCTGCACCCTTCCAGCCAGCGCGAACTCTCTGACACCTAGGGGAGGGGACAGGGAGGCAAATCCCTCAATTCCATCCTTTCTCTCCCTTACAGTGTCAAATACCAGACCTTGGGACCTCCACCCTACCCCACCCACACCACACCGCCCCCTGCCGGCACTACCCGAATCCTTCCAGCACCAATGAGGTGTGGCGAGTAACAGCGTCCCAGAACCCCAGCCTCCAGGTCCTGACTCAGGCCTCTCTCACCACCCCTTCACCCCACCAAGTCCTGCACAAAGACGCCTTTCACGCTTCCAGCGCCACCCTCCGCGCCTTTCTCCAGGCCAGCCCGTTGCCTTTGCCCACCCGCGACACCACCGATTCCCGGTTGGTGATCGTGCCAGCCTTCGCCGGGGCAAGAAGGCACCGGACGCACGCAGGCTGTTCCCACTCCGCGCCTCGGTACCGGCACCGATACGGTCCTTCGCCCCCTTTCCACCACTTTCTCTAGCTGTCCACCAGCGGCCACAACATGCATCCTTTCTTCTCCATAAATGATCTTTGAGGATCTTCCTAGTGTGACTAAATGGGGGTAGGCAGGAGGCTGGAATGGTCCTCTGGACTTTCGCCGAAATAAGGAATCCAGCGATCCTTCCTGTCCACCTAAGGTGCCAATGTGGCTTGAGCTTACAGTTTAAGAAAGCCCAGGATAACAAGCCGGGAATTATGAGGGGAGAGAGAATTGAAAGACATCTAAGACATAGTCGAGGAAGTGTGTTTTAAAGAACAAGCGCACGAAATGTTCGAGGAACAACAGTCACTTGGACAAAAGTAGAAGGCGCGGAGGGCGAGAGGAAAGCGATTAGCTTTCTTCCCTAGGCTGATCTTCCAAAGTTGAAAATAAGCATCATGGATATTCAGTTGTAGCTATTGTTCCATGCGCGCATCGCGTGGGACGAGCAGGCTGCTTCTTTTTATCCAGGCAAATGTTCAAGCATCTTCACTTAGGTATTTCACTTTTTGCCTTCTTAGGATTATCTCTGACCCTCTCTAGCTTTTCTTCGGTTTCTCTCGCTCCCACTCTTTCCTATAGTTTCTCGGCCTAACGCTAGAGGCAGCATAGGGCAGTGTAAAGAGGGTGCAGAGAGAATCCAGCTAGGAGGGTCTCCTGATTTAATATCTTGGGAGCTTGAGGTCACAATCAAGAGAGAGTGTTAGGGGCAATAGCCCGGTTCCTTCCGGTTCTGAAATTATTTGACAAGGGTGGCTTCCTCGTATCCTTTGTAGACCCCCCACCCAAATATGTTTTTTTGTTTTTGTTTTTGTTTTTTTTTAGAGAGAGATGAAAGGAGAGAGAGATAGAAACATTGATGTGCGAGAGACACATCCATTGGCTGCCTCTTGCATGCCCCACAGTGGGGATCAAGCCCCCGCAACCCAGGCATGTGCCCTGACCGAGAATCAAGGGGACCTATCAGTCTGTGGGGCACTGAGCCACACCGGCAGGCTACAGATTACCTTTTAAAGTGTTTTCCCTCTTGCTTTATCTTCTCCAAGTGCCAAATTGAAACACACACACACACACACACACACACACACACACACACACACACCCTTTGAAAAGCCACTCTGGCAATCTGCAGAGCTGTGATTTGATTTAGAACCTAAAGGCAGTCTCTTGATTTTCTTCTCCCTTCCACCAACACAAAGACAAGCTGCCATATAAAATAATGATGAATAAGAGTTCAAAGCAAGCCTAGAGCTGGCCCAGAGGATGTTTTCTAATGCAGCCCCAGTCGTTCACAATCACTGCTGAGCTGGCTCTGAACAGGTAAATAGTAGGCACAAGCTACCAGAATCTCTTTTCTCCCCATCCCTTCTCATAAAAATTGGGCAGTGGAACCTGGATGATAACTTGTCAAGCATCATGTAAATGAATTCATCAAATCAATACATTTAATTTTTCCTTAGCCTTATGATACTTTCCAGGAATTTTGATTCACTACTCACTTTGGAATCTTGAGCCTTAGTTCTCCCTCTGGACAACCTTCACTGTTTTCTGTGGAATCTTTTCTGAAACCAAGGCAGAAAGGTTGATATTTCATAATAAAGTATTCATTTTAAACTACAAGTCTCTTGCTTCTTCAATTTCAACAAAAGAATTTCAGAAATGCTTAGCTTTCATAGCAATGCATGCTTTAAAAAATTATCCATTAAAGAGAATTCTTAAGTTCACTTTCATTGGGAAAAAAATGTTTCTTCAAACAATAGTGGTGCAAAAATATTTTGAGCTTCTCTAATTCTGTTGCTTTCATTTGTATCAACCAGCACCACCCCCGCCCCAATATGCCATTGATATATGCTAAAAACCTTTATATTTCTAATTAGGCCCTGGATGTTCCATTTATAAAAAGATATGGCTTATTTTTTTCCTCCAAAAATTCTTCATCTTGCTCAATGCTTCACAACTTTTTTCCCTTATCTCATTTTAATCTTTTTTTTTTTCTCTTACCAACCAAAATAAAGATGAGGATAGAAAAGGAACAAGAAATCACTTTTCAGTAAAATTGACTTAGTATTTCTATATTGACTGCAAAGAAACTTCTGATGATACAGTGTGCATTTACGCCATCTTTTGAATTTCCACTTAAAGGTGATAGGAACTTCAGCTTTTAAAATGTTCAGCTAATATATACATCACCTCTCCAGTTGTCAAGGTCATTATTCTCTAGTTTTAGACTGATGCACAATATAATAATTCCTTTATTTACTTATATTGTCAGATAATTATTATCATTGCTAACAAATTACACTATTTTAAGTATTAGTAGTACTAATAATAAGATTGATAAGGAATGAAATATTTATAAAATAATAGTAGGATAAAATGCTACTTTTTTTTGCTTTGTTTTATAGGATAAGTGTTTAAACTGAGTAAAAACATAAAGGATTTAAGACTTTCTTCTACTTTTAAAAGGGTGAGAATTTGCTTTGCTTTCTTTCCCTCTATACAAAAATGTAAGACAGCTGTCTTGAACCATCAGCTCAGATGATGGTTAAGGTAAATAATTCTGGTAAATTGTAAAATTTAAAAATGATACCTCTGGACACATAGCTAATAATAAGGACAATTTAAAAAAGAAATGTCCTTTAGAAAATGAAAACTATTACATTCTATCATCAATGAAAGCCTGATTTTTCTAGAGAAACCCTGCAATTCTAAAGTATTCCTACATATGTACACAACAAAATAGGTAAATGAATGCATATTAAATTAATAAAGTTAATATGAAAAAATATTGATAAAAAAGAAAATAGATAATAATCTCCTTGAAATGCCAGGGGAAAAACTACTGTTTTGTGTGCTTGCTATTAGAAAGCTCTTGTCATGATTTTTTTGTTGTTGTTGTTGTTCAGATAGAGTGGGAGGGAGAGAGGAGAAGAGAGAGAGAGAGAGAGAGAGAGAAACATCGACGTGAAAGGGACACATCGAGTGGCTGCCACCCGCATGACCAACCAGGGCCGGGGACAAACTGCAACCGAGGTACATGCCCTTAGCGGGAACCGAACCCGGGTCTCTCTGTACCGCAGGCCGACGCTCTAACCGCTGAGCCAAACCGGCCAGGGCTCATGATTCTTTTAACCGCTCAGGACAGCGTAAAATAGTGGAACATGAAACATCAGGGACTGCCCTTTTCCCTATTGTATTTATTGATTATTTCAATTGCAGTAATTTTACACCCTCCCACTATCTATTCTAGATCTCGTGCTATGTTTTAAGAGGCAAAATATATATTCCTAAAATAATCACTCTTTTATATTATGTTTGCTCTATAAAAAATAAACTTCAAGAAACTGGAAAAGAACCTCTCTAGAGAGGTAAATAACTGTGAAGTTACTCTTCTGTGAAATAATTTAGACCTACCATGGTCATTTATAGTTTCTCTTGGAGGCACAAATCTCTATTCCCACACTCATCTGTATACACAGAGGCAAGAACATTATTAAAACATGACAGAATGGAATACACCACAATCTTTAAAATTCCATGAAATCTAAGATATTTGGGAAATTGGATATCCTTGATTCTAATAGCCAATACTACCAACTAAGAGTTTAAATAATAAAAAAAACTAGGTATATTATAATATATAGATGATGTATGTTTATATCTTAGTAATGTTAGAGAAAATTCCACGGAGATATATTTTAACCCATCTTAATAAACTGAAACAATAATGGGACCGAGGAAGCACAAGAATAATAAGTATTCTCTTTTTTCTTCTCTTCTTATGTTTCATCATCCTATCATTTCAAATTGTCCAAGCCACATAAAGAGGCTCAGGTAATGTTTATGTCAGAAGCAAGGTTAGATTCAAGCCTGAGAATGCACCCAGAGATTAAAACAGGGCATGTTCATTAGAAGTTTGAGTGAAACAAATCTGGCTGAATTTGAGAGTGGGACTTGTTTCAAAAGAAGGGTAATATAGCATAGGAGTAGGAACGGATTCTCAGAGGTCAGGCTCTTGCTGTTGAATTGTTAATGTGCTCTTCAGCTGTCTCAGCTGGGACTGTCCATCAACAAAGAATGTGAGGAATGCATGACTGGTGCAGGGCTCTATGTGAAATAGATGAAGTTTCCTTTTCCCTGTCCCCTCTGGGGGGCCCCCTGAGGGAGATGGGGGTGCATGCCCACCAGACACCCTGATAAGCGGTCAGCATGCAGGATACTTGCTCCTTGTTACAGAAAGGATCTGATATTGACCTATTCTCAGATATGAATTATTTGTTTTGATTCTTTCATTAAGCAAATTTTTGAGCACCCACTAATGAGCCTGGCAATCTTCTAAGTACTGGGGATACTGCTGTAAACAATTCAGACAGAAACTCTTAAGAATGTACATTCTGATGGTAGGAGAATAAATAGGTCAACAAGTCAATAAACAAAATAACTATAATAATGCTATAAAGTTTAAGGAATAGGGGCCTATGGTAGAGAGTAACAAAGATGAGAAAAGAAAACACCATTAATGGGAAAGACTTTCCAAGATATCATGCTAAGGCCTGTGAAATGGGGGAAATGGAGAAAGGGTTGCAGGCAGAGGTCAAGGTTTCAAAGTATTATCAACAGTTCAGGGAAAAAAATAAAAAAGAAAGAAAATCAATGAATCACTGAAGTAATAATTGGTAAAAATTAATTGCACATAAATTTTTAGAAGACATTTGGCAAACCAGAAACACTCAAAAACATGGACCAAAGGAGGCTCAGAGGTATGTTGTTATTAAGCAGTTTATGTAGTATGAAGGCAGTGACTGTTTATTCCTCACAGTGACTGGTTACAATATTAGAATTTTCTTAAATGAAAGACAATTGGTTAGTAGTTACTTTATGTCAATTTGGGGGAACAATTTAAATTTCTGCTTATGATTTTCAGAGGCATAAGCAAGAAATGACTCAGGTCAGGTTAGCCTCCTTTGTCTTGAAAAATAAGCTAAATTAAGCTTTGCTTGTATGACTAAACTGTTGTTTTCTGTTCGGGGAATTTGCAAGTCTGGTCTCCATTTGTGTTTGTTTTTAACAGTATGAACAATATTGGAGTGCTCAAGGAACAGAAAAAACTACGGCAGAAAGCACCTGCCTGGAGCATTTTTAGCAATCTAAGGCCGAGTTCTTTAATTCCCAGTTGGTGTTTGAATGGAGGGGACTTTTTGGTTGTTCCCAAACCTCAGAAAGGCAAGAAAAGGAAGTAGCATTTAAAAAATTATTATTAGGAGCGACACCTGGTGTTTAGCTCTTAGGGGGAATCTAATTGCACTCTCACAACCTTTCTGTGAAGCACAGATTATTGTTCTCTTTTTATAGAGAAGGAAATTTAGGTTGAAAGATTTAAAAACTTGCTCAAAGATATATAAGAAATGGTTAGTACAAGGCTGTCTTTCTGATTTGAAAGTCCAGTTGTTTCTTAGATTTCATTGCTCTATATTATTTATTGGAAAGTTCTGGCATTAGAATGCACAGAGATTCATCATACAGGTTTTGAGTCACTGATAAATAAAACAAGTGTAATTAATAGGGGAATTGAAAATGAACTGTTTGGGGGAAAAAAAGGTTAGAATTATTTTTAGAATTTTTAAATTAAATCTGTGGACTTCTTCTAGACTAATCAAGACTCTCTTCTCAATAGTACAGAGAGCTGAAGAATCTCTTATTTCCTCAACTTACATTCTGCTACTCTCTACAGTTCTTGTCAAGACTTGAATGGACATTCTTGGCTTGATGAAATGCCCAGTAGCCTATGACTTGATCGTGGGAGTACAGGTTTTGATACATACTCCTTCAATGGGAGGCCTCCAAGTTTCTAATGAATTCACAAGCAGAATTATCTTATGGACATACTCTTAACCTATTTCACAACTTAGATTGTGCAATTTCCTTATTTAGGGCTGTGTGCCTATGTTAATGCCTAAGTGGTGTGCATGGTGCCAGGTACACAGTAATACTAGTGGTTTCCTACCACATTCAGAGCTGGGAGAGAGAACTAGGAGTAATGATGTGGAAAAAGTCCAAAAGAATCATAATGGAAAATAATACAATTCATCAGTGCACAGCTTCATTACTGCACTACTAATTACTTTAAACAGATAGCCAGTGTTATTATATCCACTTATTCATTCAGTCAGTGAGCTATTCTGTCACTCAATCTTTCAACAAATATTTATTGAACTACCTACTATATGCCAATACTCTTCTAGGCACTAGGAATATATCAATGGAAGGAAAAGAGTTAGGAACCAAGAAATATAATATATCAATGAATAAAAACAAAACGAATGGATAAAAAAGCTGTGGTACATATACACAATGGAGTACTATGCAGCGTTAAGAAAGGACGATCTCTTATCCTTTGCGTCGACATGGGAGGACCTGGAAACTATTATCCTAAGTGAAACAAGCCAAGCAGAGAAAGACAAACATCATATGATCTCACTTATTTCTGGAATATAATGAACATAACAGTGGGAGGAGCAGGGTAGTCCGGGGGACGTGGAAGTGGGGTACAGGCTGACATCTGCCAGAAGAGGGGGCGGGGGAGGGGAGAGATGAACACAGAACTTGTACGTATGTACTCATAACCAATGGACATGGACAACAAAACGGGGTCGGGACAGGGAGGGAAGGGGAGGGGGGTGTCAATGGGGGAAAAAAGGAGAATCATCTGTAACATAAGTAAATTAATAAAAAAAAATAAAAAAAATAAAAAAAAATAAAAAAAAACAAAAATCTTTCTTCCTCCTACAGGGAGAGACAGACAATAAACATAAACATGAGGATATTCCAGAGAATAGTAAAAGGAGTAAAGTGCTTTGCAAAAGGTAGAACATGATAGTTGGATGTGGAATGATTCTCTGTATAATTTTTAAAAGGGTAGTTGAGGTGGGCTTCACTGAGAAGGTGACATTTGAGCAAGCACTTGGAGGAGTTGATTGAGTGACCTATGTAGGTATCTGAAGGAAGGCAGTTCAAGGCAGAGGCAACAGCCAGTGCAAAGATTTGGGGGTGGGAGCATGGTTGGCAAGAAAGAGGAAAGAGGCCAGTTTTGTCAGAATAGAGCGACCAGGGGCGAGTGGTAGGTTATGTATAAGTTTAGAGACATTATGGGGTCCATATCACAGAGACATTTGAGGCCAGTGTAAGGATTCTGACTGAATCTGGGAATCTATGGAGAATTTAAAGCAGAGGAATGACATGATTTGAATTTTAGGAGTTCACTCATGAAGCTTGTTGAGAATATAGTATAGCCAGGCAAAGGTGGAAGCTGAGAATCCAGTGGGTGTTTATTTTAATAAACCATGCAAGAGATCAAACCAATGATAGCAGAGGAATTTTTTAGAAGTGGTTAGATTATGGATATATTTTGACATTTGAATAAAAAGGATTTCTTGATAGATCAGATGGGGATGTCTGAGAGAAAGAGACAAGGATCACTCTAAGGCTTTTGGCCTGGGCCATCATCCAGATGGATTGCCATCTGAGCTAAGAGTTAGAACAGGTTTTTAGTGTCTGAAAGACAACATGCAACAGACAATTAAGGAGATGATTTTATTCAGTCTGTTGCAATAGAGAGAACGTCCATTAATCAGGACCATCTCAAAGAAAAAAAAAGAAAGGGGCCTTGGGAGAGAGGCAGGTAGGCAAGGGAGTCATCTGCTCGTCTCATGGGAGTTCTGGGGAAGGATGGAGAGAGCTCTTATCTGAGTCACTGAGGAAGGGTGAAGGTGAGTTATCTTGGAATATTTGAGGGCAAGGTGGTAATTTGTGGTTAGCCATTTCTTTGAACACGAAACGATGGGAGCAGAGGGCTCCTGTAAAGCTAAACCTGGGGAGAAAAGCAAGAATTTAGTGTTGGATTTAATAAGTTTAGGTTTGAATTTATTTCTGTTCAACTTCCTAGTGCAAATCCCTTCAACATTTCCTTTCCTGATATTAAGATGTTTGCTTTTTCCATCCCTGAATTCTTACATTATCTGTAAAATTATGTGATTTGAAGAATCAATTTCATTTATTTGCAGATGAAATCTGGATTATTTTCTTTTTTCTTATATAAATATTTTTGTTTTTAACAGTGTTCCTATTACTAAATGATCTATTTTTAATAACATGGAGCCAGGTTTTCCTTCCTTTGACACTTCAGGTAGTCCATGTCTCCGTGATAGGATTCAGGAATCATGAGACTGCTGGGTGCCCTCCACCATCGATTTCACATGCACACCTACCTAGATACCATTATTTTCTGCATTGTGCAGATGAGGAAATTTAGAAGATGAGATACCTTACCAAGTCATGCTTTTTTTTTTTGTGGACAGAAGAAAGTTGAAGAAGTAGAATTTAAACCCAGGTCTATGACTCTAAAGTCTCAACCATTACACCTACTACTACTTTCCATTTATATATTATTCAAGAATTTTATAATTTTTGCTTTGCCTTCTTTTTTTCCTGTAACTTTTGCAGTGAAGGGATTTCTTTCTTAACCTTTTATGTATTCTTCTCTTCTGCATGGTCTAATTTGTGTCTCTTTTATTACATCATACTTCTATAATGAACTTCCTGGTACTAAATGAAAACAATAAAATGAAATTCACTCAATTGTGTTAAGTACTATGTTTAATGAAGAATACAGTGTATCATAAAATGTTTGTGTTAATGCCACATTACTGACACCTTTTGTTGTTTTTCTCATGCTCTTTGGTGTTCTGTTCTCAGAGTGTTTAAAGTACTTACCGCTTTCTGTGTGAGCCACCTCACATTTTCCTCTATTGAATGAACTCTTCTTATTATTTTTAACCCATTTTTCCAACTTCTCAGACTCGTATTTTATATTAATGCCAATTTTCAAAAACTTTGTAATTCTCCTAATGATTTATACATTTGATTAGTATTAAAATCTTCACTCCAAGCTTTTAATGAAACTGTTGACTGATGCTGGCTTCTAAAGGACTTCTGTAGAATTATAAGGAGCATTTCTTCCAATCAAGATATCTTACATTTTTAATTTATTTCTGAGCTTGGATTTTTGTTTTGCTTTATTTGGCCAAATGTTTTCTTTTTTGTTTTTTTTTTTTTTTTTTTTTTTAAGAAATGTTGTTTAACCAATAATTTAATTTTAGTTTCTTCCATCTCTTGTCACAGAAGAAATTACACACACTTAGTATTGGCTTGAGTAATAATTCCCAGGTAGAGCTATTTTGGGTACAGGTGCTTTTTGCTATTTTACCTTCCTAGCTGCCAAAATTCTAATTGCCCCCAAGGGTTGCCTGCAACAGCTAACTCACTTTGGAAAAGTAACACTGTGCCCACCTACCTGCAATACTAATAACCTGGTGACTTCAGGAGTGTAGTTCCAGCCACGGATCCTGGAGCTGGTCAATACTGACTAATTCAGTAAGTGAGTCAATAAAGAAATTGTGAAGCTGGCTGCATGCTATAGCTAAATCTTCTTCGAAATTTAGTATATCATTGACTTCACTACCCAAATTGACCTTTTTAACATTTACCACAAGGAATATGTATCTTGGTATATCCTTTGGTTTTTCTATACTTCTTTGCTTGGCACTCCATGTTAACTCACTGATTTTCTTAAATTGTCAAGACTGATGTCAATCAAATCCCATTTTCCAATGTGAAACTTCTAGTTTCTGCCAGAATAGATTTATTATGAGTAAGTCCTCAATCTTTCTTTTCTATTTTCTTAAAAATAACTCAATAAAATAGAGCTCAAAAGGAAATTTTTCTTTTTTTTTGGTTATCCTTCAAAGAATATTTCTAATCAGGAGGGTTAAAAAATAAAATTTCGGACATCATACGCAGCAGAATCTTCACTGATACATCACCTAAGGCAACAGAAACAAAGGGAAAAATGAACACATGGGACTACATCAAACTCAAAAGCTTCTGCACAGCAAAAGAAACAATCATCAAAGTGGAAAGGCAACCCACTGTATGGGAGAGCATAATTGCCAATGATATATCAGATAAGGGATTAATTTCCAAAATATATGGAGTGCTCATACAACTCAACAAAAGGAAGACAAAGAACCCAATTAAAAAAATGGGCAGAGGAACTAAATAGACACCTCTCCAAACAGGACATACAAATGGCTAAGAGACATATGAAGAAATGCTCAACATCACTAATCATCAGAGAGATGCAAATTAAAACAACAATGAGGTATCACCTCACACCTGTCAGAATAGCCACCATCAACAAAGCATCAAACAACAAGTGTTGGTGAGGGTGTGGAGAAAAGGGGACTCTAGTACACTGCTGGTGGGAATGCAGACTGGTGCAGCCACTATGGAAAACACTATGGTGTTACCTCAAAAAATTAAAAATTGAATTACCATTTGACCCAGTGATCCCACTTCTAGGAATATACCCTAAGAAGCCTGAAACACCAATCAGAAAGAATATATGTACCCCCATGTTCATAGCAGCACTATTTACAATAGCTAAGATCTGGAAACAGCCCAAGTGTCCATCAGTAGACGAATGGATAAAAAAGCGGTGGTACATATACACAATGGAGTACTATGCAGCTGTAAGAAAGAAGGATCTCTTATCCTTTGCGACGACATGGGAGGACCTGGAAACTATTATCCTAAGCGAAACAAGCCAAGCAGAGAAAGACAAATATCATATGATCTCACTTACTTATGGAATATAATAAACATAACAGTCTGAGGAACAGGGTAGTCCCAGAGACATGGAAGTAGGGTACAGACTGACAATTGCCAGAAGAGGGGGTGGGGGAGGGGAGCGATGAACCACAGAACTTGTACGTATGTACTCATAACCAATGGACATGGACAACAAAACTGGGGATGGGGCAGGGAGGGAGGGGGAGGAGGGTGACAATGGGGGAAAATGGAGAAACATCTGTAACAAAAATAAATTAATAAAATAAAAAAAAATAAAAAAATAAAGATTTCTAACTCATCTACAAAAATAATAATAATAATCTGACATTTTATTTATTTATTTATTTATTTAATCCTCACCCGAGCACATTTTTGCATTTATCTTCAGATAGAGCAGGAGGGAGAGAGGGAGGAAGAGAGAGAGAGAAACATCGATGTGTCTCACATCGACTGGTTGCCACCCACGCCGCCCCAACCGGGGCTGGGGACAAACTGCAACCGAGGTACATGCCCTTAGCAGGGACTAAACCCGGGTCTCTCTGGTCCACAGGCCGACGCTCTAACCACTGAGCCTAATCTGACATTTTAAATTGAACAGTAGAAAGAACTCTGTTGTGGACCTTTTATTACTGCCCTTCATTCTGAGAATAACAGGTAATTGACAGAAGTCTTGGAGCTTCCCAATCATCCATCCTCCCCTGTCTGGGTTGACAAGTATGCAGTTTGCATGTTCATACTATAATCTGGAGCTGTAAGAATCCATGCTATTTTGAGGTGAATTGTGCCACAATTGTTTTAGGATTAAAAAAAAAGACTTTTAATTATATCAGAACTGTATGAATTCTTAAATGATTCATAGAAGAGTGCTAAGCTTGGTAGTTTTTAATATCTACACTAGAGACAATTAATAGTTATATATTAGTTTTTATTTCCTGGACATCAACAAAAGTTCTATTTACTGAATAAGCAAGTATTTATATAGGGAAAATAGAGACTTTCTGGTTTAATATTTTAAACACATATTATTAATAAAATTACTTAAATAATCATCTCTTGAATGACATACATAAAAAGGAAATGAATAATATCACATCAGAAATATATACCACTGATGAAGTAATATGTCTGTTTGGTGTGTAGATGAACCTGAAGGAGAAATATTATTCAGAAAAATGCTTACTGAGAAACACTTGGTTCTGGAAGAGCAATTCACTTCATTTTCTCTTTATAGGACTCAACTCTCCTCACTTTAGTAGCATATCTTTTTATTAGTTTGCATTATAGGGAAGATAGTAAATTAGAAAATAGACAAATAAAGAAGATAATTATAGATGACAGTAGGTATCAGGAAGAATCTAAGTAGGCTTTTGTTCCAGAAAGGTACTGGGAGGGACTGAATAGATGGGAAAGGCATCTTATCTGAGTAGAGACATGACGTGGAAGAAGCCAAAGGAAAAGCATGGTAGGCAGAAGGAATAGAGGGTGAATTCACTCTCATATGAAAACTCTCAGTGATCGGGGCAATGGTGCCTCGAGAGGGTGAGAAATGAGAAGAGCAAAGGGTAGGAGTTGAGATGGGAGACGTACACAGCACCAGACCATGTAGGGACTTGGTAAAAGACTTAGATTTCTTTCCAAATGCAAGTGACAGTCATGACAGTGATAAAATCTGATATATGTTTTAAAAGATCATCCTGACTGCCTGAACATTACAAATTCCTGTAACCGTTTCTCACAGGAATGATTTGCGTTGCTTCCCTTGGTCCCAGCCCCTCTAAACATGCTCTAGTTTTGTTTTTTTTTTTTACATTCTTCTCCAGAAGGGAGCCCAGAGATGAAGGTGGTGTTTTGAGTGTGATCTGATCATTTTAGAAGAAAAGTGAAATAATGACCTCTCTTATCTGGGATGGTTTTCTATTAATGTAGCTAAAGATTAAGATTTCCTGCAAGGTTATAAATCACATAAAGAAGCCTGTTAGAAACAAAAGTATAAAAGCTCTGAGGGCTTAAACAGTGATTCTCAACCTTGCATACCCTTTAGAGTCAACTGGGGTTTTGAAAAAAATCCCTGGTGTCCAGACAACATCCCAGACCAGTAAAATCAGAATCTCTGGAGGTAATTTTCTTCCTTTCTTTCTTTCTTTCTCTCTTTCTTTCTTTCTTTCTTTCTTTCTTTCTTTCTTTCTTTCTTTCTTTCTTTCTTTCTTTCTTTCTTTCTTTCTTTCCTTTTTATTTATTTTGTTACAGATGTTTCTCCTTTTTTCCCCATTGACACCCTCCTCCCCATCCCCCCACCTCATCCCCAGTTTTGTTGTCCATGTCCATCAGTTATGCATATATGCGCATAAGTTCTGTGGTTTATCTCTTCCCTCCCCCCACCCCCTCTTCTGAGGGGTGTCAGTCTGTACCCTACTTCAACATCTCTGGGTCTACCCTGTTCCTCAGACTGTTATGTTCATTATATTCCACAAATAAGTGAGATCATGTGATATTTGTCTTTCTCTGCTTGGCTTGTTTCGCTTAGGATAATACTCTCAAGGTCCCTCCATGATATCTCAAAGGATAAGAGATCCTTCTTTCTTACAGCTGCATAGTACTCCATTGTATATATGTACCACTGCTTTTTTTATCCATTCATCCACTGATGGACACTTGGGCTGTTTCCAGATCTTAGCTATTGTAGATAGTGCTGCTATGAACATGGGGGTACATGTATTCTTTCTGATTGGTGTTTCAGGTTTCTTAGGGTATATTCCTAGAAGTGGGATCACTGGATCAAATGGCAATTCAATTTTTAATTTTTTGAGGTAACACCATAGTGTTTTCCACAGTGGCTGCACCAGTCTGCATTCCCACCAGCAGTGTACTAGAGTCCCCTTTTCTCCACACCCTCGCCAACACTTGTTGTTTGATGCTTTGTTGATGGCGGCCATTCTGACAGGTGTGAAGTGATACCTCATTGTTGTTTTAATTTGCATCTCTCTGATGATTAGTGATGTTGAGCATTTCTTCATATGTCTCTTAGCCATTTGTATGTCCTGTTTGGAGAGGTGTCTATTTAGTTCCTCTGCCCATTTTTTAATTGGGTTCTTTGTCTTTTGTTGAGTTGTATGAGCACTCTATATATTTTGGAGATCAAACCCTTATCTGATGTATCATTAGCAATTATGCTCTCCCATACAGTGGGTTCCCTTTCTGCTTTGATGGTTGTTTCTTTTGCTGTGCAGAAGCTTTTGAGTTTGATGTAGTCCCATGTGTTCATTTTTCCCTTTGTTTCTGTTACCTTAGGTGATGTATCAGTGAAGATTCTGCTGTGTATGATGTCCGAAATTTTGTTTCCTACATTTTCTTCTAGGATTTTTATGGATTCACGAGTCACATTTAAGAGACCTCTACTGAAGATGAGATAAGTGAAATGGAGTTAAGCAAGTTAACATATCTGGAGGTAATCTTTTAAATATCCCCAGGTGGTTTCATTATGTACCCAAGGCTGAAAACCATGACAGAATGGCCAGCCCTGTGCTTCCCCAACTTTAAGGTGCCTAGGAATCATCTGAGGATCTTGTGAAAATGCATATTCTGATTCCATGGGTCTAGGGCAGGGCCCAAGAATCAGAATTTCTTAATAGCTTCCGGGTGATAACTCTGCTTCTGGTTTAAGAACCACAAGGGGCTAGTCGCAAAATTCGCATAGCATGATCCGGAATTACTTGGAAAGTGTGTTAAAACACAGGTTGCGGAGAAAAATATGTAATACAAACAAATTAATAAAATAATAATAATAATAATAAAAGAAAAAAGAAAAAAAGAAAACACAGGTTGCTGGACCCCACCCTCAGAGATTCTGATTCAGTAGATGTAGGCAGAGGCCTGAGAATATGCATTTCTAACAAGTTCTCAGATTTTGCTGATGCTGCTGGTCCAGGGACCACACTTTGAGATCCACTGGGCTCTCCAATGAGGAGGAAACACATGCACTGTAGGCTCTGATATTTGGAGCATAGCCTTTCTAATTTTGACTTTCGTTACCAAGAAAGATTTTTCTCCCTTTTCATTCTCCCTTGAATTTTATCTAGTCACACTGTTACGCACATTCTCCACAGAAAAATGCTATTTGAATTGTTTCTGTGTAATAGAATGTGAGTTTGATGAGGACAGGGACCTTACTTGCCTTACTCAGAACCATATTCCCAGGGTCTAGAAAAGTGCTCAGCACAAAGTAAGAAGTAAATGATGACTCACTGAACAAATGAAAAATGAAGGAAAAGAGAAGGCTTTGGATACCGGAATAGTTATTTTCAAATATTAAAAGAACTGTAACTGGAAAGGAATTTAGATTTGAATGGCCTCAAGGGCTATCACTAAAACCAAAAGGGGAACATTGTAAGAGATGAATAGATAAGAAATACACAAAATTGAAAGGAGCCATAGGCAGTCAGAGGAAGAAGCAAGTTGTCAGTAGTGGATAGGTACAAGATTCAGCTGGATGGCATTTGGCAGAATTGTCAGTGAGGTGACTTGAGCATTTGGAAGCTTTGGTGTCAATGATCACTGACGTCCTATTCAATCTCATGACCCTAAGAGAATAAAGATGGAGGAGGGCTGCTCAGGACAGGGGCACTGTCAATAATGAGAAGAAAGAGTAGATAGCCCTACAGCAATGGAGAAGGGCAGAAACATCTCAAAAGGTAGGCACAAGACCTGAAAAGACAACAGAGATTGTTTTTTGGTGTGTGTTAGAGCAAATAGCTCTATGCTCATCAGTAGGTCTTAAGGTCACCACTGTATCATTGCACAATATCACAATTAATATTTTCATAGTAATATTTATATTTTTCTTAAAAGTGTGACATGTTCGCTGTCATTTTTTATTTTGTAAAAATATTGTAAATGTTGCATATTTATTTGCCTATACTATTTTAATGGCTTTTGAGTGTACATTATATAAATAATCATTTATGAAACCAATTGTTTATGAATATCCTTATAGTAAAATCTTTTGCACCTTTTATGGTTATATGATAAAGATAAATTTCAAGTAATAAAAATATTAGTTTAAAGGGTCTTTAAGTATTTCAGGCTTTAATAATTGTTATTTATAATGATAAACTTGAGTCATTAATATTTTTTATTTAAGGAGTCAGGCAAGTTAGCAATTTATTATGAAAGGAATTCCACCCAAGATACTTAAAAGTATATATAAAATTATAAAATCAACTTTCAAAAAAAAGTCAGTCATCCAGAAATATCCTCTCACCACGTGTTCCAAGTCAAGATGCTACACTCCTTGTCTAAATGTGTGTACACAGCCCTGGCCAGTTTGGCTCAGCGGTTAGAGTGTCGGCCTGTGGTCCAGAGAGACCCGGGTTTGGTTCTCGCTAGGGGCACGTACCTCGGTTGCAATTTGTCCCCGGCCCTGGTTGGTCGTGCGGGAGGCAGCCACTCGATGTGTCCCTTTCACATCGATGTTTCTCTCTTCCTCTCTCTCCCTCCCACTCTATCTGAACAAAAAATGGAAGAGTGTCCTCGGGTGAGGATAAAAAAAAATAATAATAAATGTGTGTACACAGATTCATATGGCTTGAATGGAAATGTAGTTAATACTGTAGATAATCTACATATAATCTCATTGGCCTATTGGCACTGCCTATTCCATCAGTAGAAATGCATTGTCATAATTAAGCTTAAGTCTTTTCTAGTAACGAAAAAGAGATCAGGGGCTAAAAGATTTCACTCATTGATCTGTACAGTATCCATGTATTGAACAGATGTTTCAATCTCCACTTCATTTGATATTTAGACTTATTCCTGAGGTTTCCAGTTAGCATATTTCATCAGAAGGGTTCAGTGGAAATTCCGGAGGAAAGCCTGGGGCCTTAAGTAATTAGTGAGAGAATTGTTCCAACTAAACACAAAGGTAATTTCTATAAGGTAGCTCTACCTCACTTTGGCTATTCAGCTGTTTTTGTTATTGTTGTATGTTATCATTAAACTGTTTATCAATGAGCTCAATGCTTACAGCTAATTTGGGCAATTAATTATTGGAATCGTTGATGGAGGCCCTAACAGAGAATTAGAATCTGACTAATCAACATGTTCACAGCAGTTTAATTATAGTTTACCATTGCTACCACCAGTTACATTGTTAGAACTTTGGAGGGGGACTTCTTAAGCTGATTAAGGAGTCCCCCGGGTCATGATGAGATAGATCATCAGTGGTCTCTTTTAGTCCTCAAATCTTCTGTTACATTGAATTATCTATGTTCTTTACTCCACCTATTTAGTCCTTAGCTAAAATTTGTTTTTACTTTATGTCATCTTCTAAGTTTGGCCTCCCCACCAGCCCCATAACTATAGTCCTATATCACATTCTCATTACCTCTTGCTTGAATTATCAACTTATACAATGTTTATTGGGAATGGAGTTGAAAAGAACTAATGATTATTGAGGACTTTCTGTAATCTAGGCATCATACAGGCATGTATCAAACATTTTTCATTTTCACTGCAAACACGACAGTTATATTACGATTCCTATTTTACATATGGGGACACTGAGGTGCTGAGATGTTCTATGCTGCAGACAGGGAGCTGGTGTGAACCTAGCTGTGCTTTGCTGCTCTCTCCACAGCACCACACACTGCCTTCACAATTAGTTCGTGTGCCTACTATGTTCCAGAAATTAAATTGAGTAGGCTCTGTGGATATGAAATTAATAAGACAATTTCTTTCCCAGGAGAGCTCATATTTCAGACGGGAAACAGGCCTGCACACAAGACAATTTGGGAACACAGGTACATTTGGAAAGGAGTAGAATGAACAGACTCACAGAAAATAAGGAGGATGGTTTTGGGGACAAGAAATCATTCACGGAACAGTGAAGAAAACAGGAAGCGGGTTATCAGTAAGCTCTGGGAAGAGAAGAGAAAACTAAACACTGTGTGAAATGGAGAAAAAAAATAATCCTATGATTCCTTTTCTTTGCTGAAAGCTGTGTTTCAAAACAACACTGAATGGCAGACATGTGGTCCAGCGGGATATAGCGACGCGGTCAATAACAACTGGAGCTGGGGTTTCTCTTTCTGTCTCTACATTGTCTTGGTTGACTTTGACCCCAGGAGGGCTCTCCCCTCATGATCAGCAGAAGCTGTTAATCTTTTTGTGTTCCTATAATCAAACCCCAAGAAAAAGAGTGAGAACCTTTGTCTCTGGATTCCTTGAAGTATCTGTCTCTAATTGGGTCAGGTACCCATCACTGAAGCAATTAATATGGCCCAGGGTAATGCGCCATGCTGATTGGTTTAGGTTTATGTCACACAGGCCCTAAACTATCTGTGGAGGCTCACATGGAGCCCATGTGCTGAGAGGGTGGGAGAACCAGCATCGAGGTACTATTACCAGGAGAAACATGAGTGGGTGCTGGGTGGTGAAAACAGCTATTCATGGATGTCACTGTTCTCCACACATGTGGCTTTTCTAGTGTTCCCTTTTCATTTCAGATCCAGTTGAATGCATCAGTGCCTTCTTAATTCAATTCCATCCAACAATCAAGTACTGGGTTTTATGCCTGGACTGCATTAGTGTGTGGAGGAACAGAGCTGAAAAAGACACAGATCCACTTTCAAAAAGCTCATAGTCAAGAAAACATTTAAACTCCCTTTTCTATAAAGAACTAACATATTTTCTTGTATTTTTTTTTTGACATAATAAAAACTTTTGGCCTCATCAGTATTGTCTGCCTTAGGTGGTAGGTTCATAGAAGATCGGAACCTGCTCTATTTAACTTGTTTTGTACAAGTTCTCAGCTTTTCAGACAACTGCTTTCCAGTGAAGAGTCTTCCAATGGACGTTGCTTTTCCAAGGGCTGAAAGGATATTGAGAATTCATGAATTTATCTGCTTAGCTTCAAGTAGTGTCACACATATTGGTGACCGATCAAAGTAATGGGAAAGAACTCAATGACCTTGTGAACTGCATTACAATTTAACCACTTCTGTTCTCAAAGCACCAAAATACCTAATTTTTCTTTCATCTGTCATATAAATTGTTGGATTTTACATATTTTTGTGATGCGGCTTATTTTGTTACCAAAATTAAAAAATGCTTCCACCAATGCAGGTACCTTGTGGCATGACCTCCTGACAAAACCCAATCAAAATGTATTTTTTATTAAAAAATTTATTTTTTATTAAATAAAATTCAGGAGATATTTTAGAACCAAAGATTATGTCTGTTTTAACATTGATAACCTGTTCATTTATGAAGTAGTCAAGAATGTCACTTATTTACTATGTGAGTTAAATAATGCAAGCTCCCAAAGAAAATGTATTTTTTTGTTTATTATTTGCAGCTCCTTGGGTACAGGTGTTCATAATTAGTTCTTTCTTTCCTTCTTTCCAATGTCCATCATGACTTTGATGGTTTCTTGTCCTTCCTCCCAATTTATCCATTTCCTTCTGTGTTGGCCTCTGCACTTGACGATACTACATTTTTATGGTGGATCTTTTCTATTTCTTTTATTTTTCCTTCTTTTTCTCTTATTTTGTGTCTGTTAGTATCATTCGTATAAATATACAGATATACATGCATTATTAAGCTTTATCTCGTTAAAACAAAAACATTGCATTTAATAAGACAAGGGTGGATGTCACTATTTCACAAAGAGGGAGAAGAATTGAACTGTATGATGTGAAGTCTCATAATTAGTTCCCCAGGTGGTGGTGGAAACAAGCTCTCCCTGATACATATTTCTAATAAAGGTAATGAAAAGTATTTGCTTTTTATGTTTATGCCCATGCTCTTAGGTACATAAATGTTCACGAATATTATTTCTTCTTAGTGAATTTTTCCTTTTATTATTATATGGATTTCTTTATCTTGGTTAATGACTTTGATCTTATTTTGCCTGATACTATTGTTACTCAAGGTTTTTTCAAGACTAGTATTTTGATAATATCTCTGTTCCTTTCTCTTTATTTTCAGTTTTTTAGCTTGGCTCTGTTTTAATTAGGTTTTCTGAAAGCAGAGCATAGGTTGAAATTAAATAAAAATCAGTTGACAATTGCTATAATTTGAACTATTGGAGTTTTTGGCGGCAATTTATGTGTTTGGGCTTATTTCCACTCTCTTACTTTGTATTTTGTGGTTATTGTTCTTTTTTTTTTTTCACCTTTCTTGCTTTCTTTAGATTGATACAGTTTTCTTTATTCTGTTATTCGAAATACGGAGTTTGTGAGTACAGGGCGGGGCAAAAGTAGGTTTACAGTTGTGAGTATGTGAAACAGTTTATTCTTGTGTTATTGTTTAATAATTATTGTATTATTTTCTTTTTTCTTATCCTCACCCAAGGACATTTTTGCATTTATCTTCAGATAGAGCAGGAAGGAGAGAGGGAGGAAAGGAGAGAGGGAGGAATAGAACGAGAGAGAAACATCAATGTGAGAGAGACACATCGAGTGGTTGCCACCCACACTATCCCAACCGGGCGGGGGACAAACTGCAACCGAATTACGTGCCCTTAGTGGGAACCAAACCTGGGACTCTCTGGTCCGCAGGCCAATGCTCTAACTGCTGAACCAAACTGGCCAGGGCCTTGTATTATTTTCTATATGAAAAACTTTTCTATATAAACGTACTTTTACCCCACCCTGTGTTTATATGTGAGGCGGGATATCAAGGGTAGGAAGGGATGGTATTTGTGAAGAAGAGACATCATGATTTGGGGGTTAAGATAATAGACTGTGGAGTCCAAGCGTGTGGGCTACTCTGTGATGCTAAAAGGGCACTACACCTCTCCAAGTTACATAAAATTCATCAGCAGCTGGTAATAGAACTCCTGTTATAGAGGAAACTTTTCATTTCTGTTCAAAAAAGACCTTGATAAGTCACTTGATATAGATGATGAAACCCTTCAGGTATGAATAATCATGTTGCTCCAAGGAAAAATAATGGGACAGTAAATTTCTCTGTAGGAGAAAAGAATACTTTTTGTTCTTTGCTTCTGTATGGAGCATGGTGGTGTGAGGCCAAGACATGAAGGAGAACTAAGCACTGAAAATTCTTCAGTGATGGTGTAGCCAAAGGATACAAAGAATAAAACACATAATGTTCACTGTCAAGTAGCTTCTTTTCCTGAACTATAATTCTGTCCTATTTCCACAGCCCTCAAACTTCAATCCATATCACTAAACTTGTTAATGGCTTATATGAGATTTTTGTGTATTTATTATAATTTTTAATGGAAATAGGTTGGTGAAGCAGTCCATTGACTGAATGAAAACAGCAAAACTGGTAGAATGAGCCAGAGTGAGGAAGAAAACAGACAATCCTTGGGTATTTGTAGAAATTCTATGCAAGGCTTCAGACGTCTAGAGGGATTTGAGTCTATTATATTAATTAGGAGATCCCCTAAGTCTACAAGTGGTTACAGAATGACGTGGGGGTGGGAGATAAAGTGAGCAAAGCTCTTGTTTAAGCAGGAGGAGGTAAAAGATCAACCTTAGGCCCCTGAAAGGTCATACTGACATGCAGCTTGAGAGTATACCGATCATCTGATCATCTGTAGACTAATTCTGACCACAGCATTTACAGTAGATTCTCATTATTCACAGAAGTAGCATTCTGTAAAGTTGCCTTAAACACCGAGTTGATGAATACTGAACTAGGGAAAAAGAGAGGTAGTTTTCTATGAGACTCTGGTCACAACATTGACCAGTGTTGTGATTGATCAATATATAACCTTCTTTTATGTGTGTTTCTGTTGCAAGACACCTGATTTAATATATAATGTTGATTCATTAACACAGAACTCATGGCCTCCAGTACTATAACTCATGCCTGAAGGAAGCTTATCTAACATGAGTACTTTCTCTCTAAGGCACATCATGCTTTCTTGTGCTTGGGAACACTAGATAGAACTTGATTACTTAGCTTGGGGGCTATTTTAAACAGCAAAATAACTAACAAAAAGCATAACATGTGAAAAATGTGGCACTAAATAGACCACAAAAGGGATAATTGTTTATAATAGGAGCTGAAACAAGAAGGCGGAGTGTCTCCTGATTCCACCTCAACTGGGAATGTGGCCATTAAATGACTCAAATTTCTTGCTCTCTGTGCATGTCCGTGAATGACTGTGAGAGCACAGCAAATATTAATTTGGGAGTTACAAAAGATTTTAGCATGCAGGTGAATTTTCAAGTATGGAATCTATAAATGAGGACTGACTGCATCCACATGTACCTAGGACTTGGCAGCCACAGCAAAATCTTCAATTCTATTTCTAATATTACAAATGCAAAGGAAAAAAATAGAATATGATCTTTAATTATATACTTCTATTTAAAACATGGTTAGAGAAAATGACACTAGCAACTCTGCTTCTTTTAGAGGTTTTGCTTTCATGCAAAATGTGCATCTACTTCAGAAAACTGATGGAACAAATTTCATAAAATTTAAAGCTCAGTAGTTTACAGCCCTTTGAGTTCTTTCTGAGTAAAAATTGTAGAAAAATTTGGAGTAAATTGATCCATTAAAATCAATTTCACTCCCTATTCCCCAAAGTCCCAACTGCCTTTTAAATTTGAGCACTTAACAACATCTGTGAAACTACAGTAACTACTAACAGAGTACATAAAAATTTGCAATTACTAAAGATTCTTCCTTCGTACCCTCAGTTTCAAAGTAAGTCAAACAGTTATCTAACTCAACAATTCAGACTACATTGACTGGATCAAAAATGTAAAATTCACATTAAAAAACAATTTAAAGAATTAGTGATAAAAAAACACACACATAATTTTAGGTATTTAACTTCAAAAAAAGAATTATATTTCTTAAAACTTTGGCAACCAGAGTCTATCAACTCTTCTGGCATCTCTGTCTCTCCTTCCTTTCATTATTCTTGGGCAACTAAGATGCATCCAGTATAAAGATTATTTACAGCATCAGGGAACACTCTTAGTTTTTGAAAAGTATTAATATGTGGTATCGTTAGGGTAAGCTGCAAGGAAGGATGTAATAAGGCCTCTTTACACAGTGTCAGCATAAGAATAAGACTGTTGAGCACAAGACAATTGAATAGTGACTGTCTTTTAAGGGTTGGAAATGAAGCTCCTAGGTCAGGCAAAGTGGGCAGCTGTCTGAGTGTGGTAGTAAACAGAACTTTTAATCTGACTAAAGCTTTAAAAAGCCTAGAATTATAGGCACCTAGTTAGTGATCAGAATTTGTCTACCAGGGATGTGGAAGGAAAGAACTTGATGGAATGACTGGTGCCTTTCCCTTAGGGTTACCAGCTCACTCTGTAAGGTTTGTGTCTTCTTTTGTCTAACGGAGCCATAATCTCTCTTTTTTTTAAAAAATAGGCATGCCCAAACTTTTTTTTTTTTTCATTTATTGGTTTTAGACAAAGAGGAAGGGAGAGGGAGAGAGAGCTAAAAACATCGATGAGAGAGAACATTGATTGGCCGCCTCCTGCATGCCCCCCACTGGGGATTGAGCCCATAGCCTGGGCATGTGCCCTGACTGAGAATCGAACTGGTGACCTCTTGGTACATGGGTCAACGCTCAACCACTGAGCCACACCGGTCGGACTGGAGCCATATTGGTCTTTCTTTTCTCTAAGGAATGGATGTCCTTAATTTTGTAGTTCCAAGATTAGAAAAATACTCTGTGATATAATATAGATAATAAAGGTACACTAGCCAGACCATTTGGGAGCTTAATTTTACAAATGCGGCCTCATTAGCATCCAAGCTTGACCTGAATAAACTAAATGTAGCACCTAATACTCTTGTCTGCACATGGTTAAAAGTATAAGCAGCAAATATTTGTTGACATGAATTGAAGTGAATACAATATATGGATTAAAACAAAACAACTTATTTGGAAATGCTTGAGTCTCAGGTCAAAATGGCAAGCAGATGCAGCACCAAGCCGGTGGCTGGAAGGTGTTTGAAAATGGTATCCCAACGCTGCAGGGTCCAGCAAACTGGGGTTAACGTGAGACAATGCAATGCATGTGGATGACGATGTAAAAGAGGCCATAGAAGGCTTCCTGAGAACCTGTATAATGACAAGGTGTTTCGCATTAAGAGAGCACTGGACCTGTCCATGAGGCAGATCTTGCCTGAAGAGCAGTGAGCAAAATATGAGGAGGATAAATTCTACCTTGAACCATATCTGAAAGAGGTTAGTCCAGAAAGAAAAGAAAGAAGAATGGGCAAAGAAATAATTATGTAATCAAGATCTGTGGGTGCAGCTGTCCTCAGTATTTAAATAAATGTCTATTATAAAAAAGAACTATTTTTTTTGTTTGTTTATTTACCGCTATTTGGATTATTAGATACTAGACTGAGTGATCAATGAAGCATTAGCTATATAGCAGGTTAGATACCAGTTCATTTAGGATTTTTGATCGGTTGGGAGGTAGGATCACACATGGCCGAGTCTTTGGGAGATCCTTTCAGTAATGTGACTGTAGGATCTTATTTGATACATATATATCTCAGTATGTATATGAAGTGAGTTTGATCAGAGGTAAAAATTGATATAAAATAAACAAGGACACAAATGATTAACTCCTTTACCTTATTATTTACCTAACTCCTTTGTTTCCAGCCTAGGAAGTGGCTTTTTGATTATTCTTAAGGATTCTGATTGGAGCCTGTCAAAACTAACTGGATCAAAGCCATAGGGATTGTTAACAAATAGTAAAATACATGGTTTGACTTGGTTAGAAATTGCTTAGAACATTAATTGCACTCATATCATTTAACTACATTGCCTACCTCCCTGTTTTATTTCAATCTCCATTTGGTTGTCAATAAAGAGAAAGCACCCTGCAGTACAGTTTATTTTCTACTTGCCTGACTTCTCTTAATGCATTCTGTTTGTCTTTGAAAGATAAGTGCAGAAATTTGCAATGATTTAAAGGAATAGAGAAACTTCCAGGCCAGATTCTATACTTCCCTTATGTGACCTAGAAAGAGGGCAAACCCATTAATACAGGATTTTATTTTCTAATAGAAGCACAGGACTTATCAAAGCAGACATTTATAAGCGGTCCATTTACTCATGGTAGGCATCGCTCTAGCCAGGACCCTCACACACAAATGGCAAGAACAGTTTAAGTTTCTTATTTGCAATCACATATGATCTACCTTTCCTGATCCATAGTTTCAATTATTTACAGAAAGATGATGATCAAGGAAAGGGAGGGATCCAATGTACCATATCACTGAGTACTTACCATGTGACAGATCATTATGTTAGACTAGTCTAAACACATTATCATATTTGATCCTTCCAACAATTTATGGAAGTAAATACTATTCACATTTTACGGTGAAAGGTTGAAAGTCAAAACATGTGTTATTTGCCAAAAATAATACGGTTAGTAAATGCAGATGGTTGCTGTATCTGGGCTCTAAATAAAAACAAAAACATGGCATAAAGAGGGTCTAGGAAGGAAGCAGAGGGTACAACACCTATGAGGAATCAAACCTGCTTGGAGTTCTATTGGAAAGTTCAGTCTCTTCTTTTGCAGAATCAGATGTGTGCAATGATCAGTGTCCTTGTTCTTTTTACTAAATTCATTCCCCTCTCACAACAGGGGAAGTTTTTGTTCATTTAAAGGTCATGTTTTTAAAGCTATTGACCTAGAGTTGTCATCACATTCTTCCTACTTCAAATAGTCTGAGTAGTAAGATAAATATATTCTCCATCATTTTACTGCTAACCAGATTGACTCTTCAAACAAAGGGAAAGAACTAACTCATGAAAAATAATATATAATATCTTGTGATATACTTGTCTTCATGATGGAAACTTTCTCTTTAAAATATACATGAGTAAAAGTATCTCCACTCTGGAATAGAAGTAGCCCATATGATAAGGCAGGAGTTTAATAACATAAAAAAATAGAGTAATGAAAGATATTAAATACAATGCGTAAACAGAAAAGGCATAAGGCAGCTGGGTTCAGGAGAGTGAAAGGAGTGGTGAGAAGTAGAAAATCTCCCTTTGGATCATTTCCCCAAGACATACTAGAAGAAAAGGAGCCCAGCAGAGAGGGCTTCTCCAAATGTGGAGCCATTTCTCCAACCAAGGTTGGTCTTCCTATTTCATGTTTCTTAGTGGTCAAGTTTCATGTTACAGGGCACTTCTAGCTGTGTGGTTTCCCTGCAGTGACCACTCAGAAACCAGACACTACAGATTTAGTGGAGCAGTTCATGAAAATGTGGAAGTGGAGAGGATCACAGAGCAGTTGGGGCATTAATGGGCCATGAGGGTTACGCAGGCATGGAATTAACCTGGGGCTTCAGCAAATTTGGGGAACTAGTCAATGGTACCCGTAAAGGCAGCTATGGAGTGGTCTAGGCAGTGATTCGTATCTTGGAAAGAAGGAAGCAATTAGACATTTTAAGAAGGCACACAGGTTTGTGTCCAATCAGCAGGATTGGAGAAAGTCTTCCTGAGGGTCATCCTTTCTAGTCAACCAGAGGAAGAGAGAACAGAGAGGAGAAGATCTGAGAGGTTTTTAGGAGATAGGCCTCCAAGTCAAACATCACTTTTGCTTACATTCTATTGACTAGAACTTCAGCCACATGGCCACACTTACTTGGTGGGAGGCTGTGAAATGTAGTCTAGCTGTGCACCTAGAAAGAAGAGGTAAACATGGGTTCTGAGGGGCACCTGACATGTTTGTTACATATTTAAGAAAGGGAGGTCTAGAGAAATTGGGTGCCTTGCTAAAAGTCACACAGCTTCGAGTCCAACTTCTCCCTACAATGATGTGCTTCTTACTTTTTGCCTCCCAATCTATCTGCAGATCTGTAGATATGAGCATCCATACTCTGCTCCAGACATAAGGGCTGGCCTTTTTGTTTGGATTTCAAAGGAAAGGATGACATTTAGAAGATACATTTAATAGAACTAACCATATCTTACTTCATTTGGTATTTTAAAAGAAAATCTGGAAAAATGGGAGAAGATTCAATTTACATGACATTAAAATGGAAGTTAGCAATAATTGGCTGTTTTAACTAATAAAAATAGAGAACTTCTTGTTTGGCATTTAGTGAACCATTAAATCAAAAGACTCAAATCATGGTCCCTCTGTGATAATAAACTATAGGTAGATGCTTTATTTTTCCCGGTCTTTGAAGAAAAGCAAGCCATTCTAATTTAGCAAATGTGAGTTAGACCAAGCCAAAATATGTGACCACAAACAAATGTTATAAACAAAGTATTTCAAATATTATAAAATATAAAGTAAATAACATTTTTCCTGATAGTTCAGAATATTGACTGAACCTCGAAGTTGGGGTCAATGGACAAGTACTTCATGATCTAAATAGATATGCTTGATACATATTTGCAGCATGCACTTAACAGGCAACCATATAGATCTGTGACCATCACTCAACTCTAGTCTACATTAGAAGGGGCTGGAGATGTGTGAAGTGGATTCTTTGAAGATAATTTTTAGGAGTAGAGAATACTATGGCATTTCTTTTCCTTTCACTCATGGGAAAGAAAAGAGAGGATAGCCCATTCCCTTTTCCTCAAGCCAAGTGAGAGGGTACTCAAAAGAACCACCTAGAAAATTAAATGCTGTTTTCAAAATGAGGAGATCTGTGCTTACCTCTTGTCTGGAAGACTCTGTAGACAGGAATCAGGCTGGAGTGTTTCCTTTGCTGGTGAGGCAAGAATTGAGCCAGCAGTTGAGCTGTACTCGGTTAATTTGGTGGGAGTCATACATTTATGAGTCTTCCTGCAGGCCAAATGGGCACATGAAGAAGACAGGTTTGAGTTGTCTCAGGATCCAGCCCAACGGGACTGGGACTGAGTGTTGGGGCAAGAGAAACCTAGCAGAAGGCCCTGGGTCAAGGAAGTGTACTGGGCCATGGGATATTTATCTATATCTACATCTACATCTACATCTACATCTACATCTACATCTACATCTAATCTATCTATATGTCTATCTCCAATGTACCCAGGGAGATCGTTGGCATCAAATGCCTATCCTGAAGTCTTGGAAGATGTCCTTGGATTCCAGAGTCTGTTCTGCCAGGCCTTCATTTCCATAGCCCTCATCCACCTCTCTCTTCCTAGTTGTCTCTATGCTTTTTCTCCCTTTGTCTATGGAGGTGGAGAAAGTAAAAATTTAGAAATTCTTCCAGATAATTCTGGTGCTATTTAAGTGCAACAAAGCAGATGATCTTTACATAAGGTTTTCTAATATTGTTTCACCAGGTTGGTTAACCTTTTAGTGTGCTTTTATTCCCTCTCCCTTTCTTATTCAATTTTGCTAAGCATTTGCAGTGGGTACAATTATGTTTGGAAAGTCACTACTGGGTTTCTCTTCCTTTTACGTGAGACAGAAAACAAACTGGTGATTTAGGGAGGTTTTTGGCTTCTGATGTGCAATGATCTCTCTATTGTAGGGCAAGGAATTTAAAATCTGGAAAGACATTCTATATCCTCTGCCTTGTTATCTTGCTTTCCTCCTCATAAGACCACATCCTTCAGATGGGAGGATATCAGGACATCCTTCAGATTCTTTATATATTTGTGACTTCCTTCTTCTCAGTATTGCTTGAGGGAATGGAAAAAGGAGATATATCATTCCAGGGTTCTTTACTTTCTTATATATTATAGGGATCATCATTAAAATAGACATTTTTAGATTCACAATAGCACCTACAAGCAATTGACCCATATTCAATTTGATTGAGAAAAGGCAAACTAAATCCAATAATTTTTTTCTTTTTACGATGAATAGTTGTGAATAGAGCTATTTGACTCTGAAATGATTTAAACTAATGAATTAAAATTGCCACTCGACATGACATAGTGAAGACTATTCACATAATTAGAATGTTCATTTCAGAAAAGGCAATTTGTATAATTTACATTAAAAATAAAAAAGACTTTAGCTGAATACACTAACTGAAAAACAAACCAACTACCTTTCCTTCTTTTTGAAATGTTCTCGTTGGCAAGGAAAAGTAGGTATTTGAGATCTCCCTCTTTAGTTCTTTTAATAATATATCATGAAAGAATATGGAAATTGTATTCTACAGAAGTTCTCTGTACAACTTGAAAATAAGAAAAATGATTTACATGCCTTTTTTAAGAAGAATACTAGAAAGATGTTGGAGAAGAACCAGTTTCCTCTGATTGTTAAACTCTGTACTTCGATGGACACACAGAACAGAGCCACCACACTTGACAGCATCTGGAGGCACCATTCGCGTCGCAGTCCATGAGAATGTTGTCTCACGGAGTTGTATGGTATATTGTGTGGTGTGCAGCCCAAATCATGTGGCTGTATGTGGAGACACTGCCTTAGAATCTCTTTCCCATTACTTTTAGACTTCTTCTTCTACTACTACTACTACTACTACTACTAAGATAATTCTTCTTATGCCCAGTAAATTTTAGCTGATCATCACTGACGTACAAACAAGTTAGGTAGGAAATATTGAAAGGACTGTACCTCAGAGACAGCAGGGAGAGCTGTAGGAGGGACTGGTTGGCTTATAAAAATAACTCAGGAGGCTAAGGATATGTGTGGGCCTGGCAGGAGAAGAAACAATACCACCTGTGCCAAAACAATGACAGCTGGCATTCTGTGGGTTTTTGCCATGGATGAGAGTACTCAGAAATGGGCAACTTCAGTATTTTCAATTATGGGTGGCAGCTTCAATGGTTAGTTGCTGGTCAGTCTTGACCAGATCAACAGATATACATTGTTCACTATTATTTTAAGATCTGCTTTCCCCCATACCCTTCTCTCTCCACAATCCTGATATTTTATATTGAAACATGGACAAGAATAAATTAAGTTACCTGTATTTGACTGAAGTGATTTTTCCTATTCAGCTTTCAAGTTGGTATAAGGACGAGGAAAGAAAAAGTTAAATAGACTTGCTTTGATGTTTATGAAATGGTGGTGATGTAAATTCAAAATGTAAAATATCAACTTTAAATAAACAACTTAATATTTAATATAATATAATGTTTTCCATTTGCAAAATGTCCAAGACAAGTAGACTTTGGTTTATGAAAATTTCGTTTGTCTTATTTTTCTTCTGTGGCTCAGACTAAGTTTCCCTGCTCATGATTTAGTTTTTAAAAGTCTTCTCTACTGGAATCTCTTCAGTAATATCAGTTCTAATGGTCTCTCCCCCATACAATGTCCCCTCAAAGCTTCCTGAGAAGATGAGGTGGGACTGCAGGTATAAGTTTACTTCTAGGGTATAGTGGACCTACATTACTATTGCCATTTCAGCTATAGTTCTTCATATGAAAGTATTATACAAAAACTCTGCTTATTTTGCTTGAAAATACATGCAAGATGGGGCTTTTTGTTACCACAGATTTAACCAGTATAAAGATGAAGTGTGTCTTTTGAGTTGCTTTCACTGGGGGAGATGATATGTTTTCATGGAACAGATCACCTTTATTCTCTGGTTGAACTTCTCTGTTACCAGCAGAATGTATTTGTGAGATAGCTGTCCATGCAAGTCTAGAATTCCTGGCATTATTCTCTGAACCATTTCTTTTGACAGGTGATCTTAATTGCCTTTGGCTCAAATACTTTCAGGATTTTGGATTTCATCTAACTGCCATTCTAGCTCAGTGGTCCCTGCACTTAGAACTTAAGAACTCTGTACTACTTGGCTATTCTTAGCTAAAGTATCTATCACTGTCTGTCTCATGGTTGTTTTAATATTTTATTTTATTTTTTTCCATCACTATTTATCCCCTGCTATGCTCTCTTGAGTTATCTCTCTCTTTTTTTTTCTGTTTGGCTCAATCCCTCCATGGTTTTAAATCATTCTATGCCATTAAAAAATGTGCTTGTCCAAGTCCTAGCCTATGCCTAAATTTGTTTATGAGTACAAGAATTCACATATTGAGAAACTTACCAGAATTTAATTTCAATGGTAGCCATGTAGCTCCCAGTTAGGATCAGGGAACAAGCCCAATTCTTTCCCATCTATGTTCCAGAAAAGAGCAGTAACGGTACCTTCTTTAACTGGAACTTTCCCCCTGCTTGACATAAGTGTTATAATGATGCAGACACATCCGTAAACACTCCCTCCCCCCAGCTTCTTTGCATTAATTCTCTAGATTGGGAACAATACGAACTATCCTATAAGAGAGAACCAGAAAATCATTAGAAATAATCATTCAGAAAATAAATCAGGCAGAAACAGCTGGGCAACAGTGACTCAGGCAGCTAGGAAAAATGTAGGAGGAGAAACATTTTGGCCTAAAAGAAAACAAAATAATGATACTTATAGACAATAGAAATTATAATTATAGACAAACAGGAATATTTTCTCTATGTTCAACATTTTTAAAGAGAAGCTCAAAAATAATTTACAGGCATTCATTAATAATTAGTTCTCTGCACACCCGCATATTTTGAATGCTTAAATTGAGCAAATGGATGATGATTGACTTATTCAAAGCACTCAGCACATCAGTGGTTGAATTTTGTTGAGATGCCTCATTCACTGTGGACCACACTGCTTCTAATGACCTATGTATAATTCATCTCAATTTCATCCAAATTAGGACCTGACATTTTTAGGTAACACAAATCATAGCTTCTTGTCAGTAAAAGAACCCCGGTGGGGAAAACTCAGACAGCTAGGAGGCTTGGTATGCTGCTAACTCTGTTGTTTTTGTACAGATTTGAGAGAATCTAATAGTTTGCCACCTTTATGTTGGCACATGCATACATATGTTTATTGATGAAGTTGATTTTTCTTCAACCCAGGTATTTCCTGAGCAAGCAGGAAAGGAGAACTTTCTGAGGATTTTCTCCTGGGTGGTTCAATATGAGTTAACAATAAAAATGCTTTGGGTTCAGTAATTTTTCAGTAATGATCTGACAGTGATAACAATGAGTCTAAAAAACAGAATCAAACTGTGTTAGTTCAATTCTTTAAAACTTATTTTTTGGAATTAAAAAAATATTTTCCCTCTGGGAGCTGTGAGACCCTCCTTTTCTTTTAGTTCCCCCCTGTTGTGAGACTGAATACCAGTGATCACCCTTAGTGCGCAGAAGTTGTTGACTATGAACATGTGAAGGGAGAAGAAAGCAAGATCCAGAGGAGGCCCGGTGGTATTAGAAGATGTATTTAAACTTCGATTCCAAATGTTAACCAGAGCTTTCTCATTATCTTTCTATAACATGAGAAATAAATTTTCCAATTACATCTTGACAAGGGTAAAAACTATGCAATGCCCTGAATACTAAGAATTCTAGCTAGAAATGGTCCAGATGTCACATATACTTTGCTGCATAATATTTTCTATTGGATACACTCTTTTTGAAGAAATTGGCTGGTTCATTTTTAACATTTTTTTTTCATAGAATAGTTTTTTAGCCTAAGAAACATCTACACTTAAATACTGCTTAAGTTTGGGAGTCTTTATAGTTACTGTCTAATGAATTATACAGTATAATTCATTGTTTTAATATATCACAAAATCAGTTAAATATAATGAAACTAAAATAGTGCAGGATTAATCATGCTTAGAGTTTTTCTATAATAAGATACTGGCTTTACCTAGCCAGAATTCTTAATGAATGAGAGTTTTAAAATTTAACTGTCTTTTCTGAGAAAGAATCAAATCAGCAAAGCTTCTATTAGGGAGTAAAACTTCAAAATCAACTTAGAATATTTGCCTTGATCAGTACATATACAGTACTTGTCTTCCACATCTTTTGTATATATTATTCTCTCTAAAATTGTTGATGCTGACAGAGGTAAACTTGATGAGGTTCCCCCCCCCCTTGATCCCTTCATCTTTTTCTTTTACCCAGCCCTCTAACCCTCCCTGCCCTCTATCACCTGTCAGACTGTTTTCTATCAATAAATCTGTGTCAGTTTTGTTTATTAGTTTATCAGGTGAGGGGTCCTAAAGATGAAACTTCATCAGCTTATCTCTCAAAATCAAAAGAAAGATTACATGATATTCACTTACATTCTATTGACTAAGGCAACATGAATATTAATATATTTTTAAAATATTTTAAATAAAAATGATTAAAGTGAAAAAAAAAAAAAAAGAAGAAGAAGCTTAGGTTAAGATTGAGATCATGGGAAAATTCCAGCAGTCATAAATTTCCATGACCTAAACAGTAGGAAAAGCTGTGAGTCAGCATTTGCCAGAATTCTTTTATTATTTTTTAAGCTTTTTAACTTAATAAACATGAGTGATGACAAATCAATAAAATAGGCTTGTCATACAAGTAGTCCAAAATGATCCCAGCTAATAGCAAGAAAAAAATTCATCAATTCATTCAGGGTCATCTGGTAAATCACTGATAAAGTGGAAATTAACATTCAAAATCTATCTTTCTTATTAGAACTTTTTCTAAGAACCATTAGGAATGGTACCATTTTAAATCTAAATGTGTGTTAACAGTCTTAAGCTCCTCCTCCCCAAAAGTTATAAGCTAATATTTATGAGTCAAAATCAAATGCTAGCCCAGTGACCTCCAAGAAATTATACACACCATTTATTGCACTGGAATTTTACTATTTGCTTGCAGTAAGAAGGTTGGAACTTAAAAATATTTGCTGATAAAGTTTTTGTGACCACAGCAGGGTGAACATGGCAGGAACAAGGAAAATGACGGGGACCCGAGTCTATCAGCCACATATACAGAATACATAGATTTCTGTACTGTCCCAAGAATCCAAGAGATATGCTCTTCAAGGATGATGAGAGCAGAAATGGATTAACTCTGAAGCTAATTAAGTTTCATCTTTAAGACCCCTCACCTGATAAACTAACAAACAAAATAGACACAGACTCTTAGATAGAAAACACACTGACAGGTGTCAGAGGGGAGAGAGAGTTAGAGGGCTGGGTAAAAATAGGTGAAGGGATTAAGGGAAAAAAAAACCTCATAGACACAGTCAACAGTATGGTAGTTACCAGCAGGAAAGTGGGGTGGGGGGAAAGTAAGAGAGGGTAAAGGAGGGGTAAATGGTGATAGAAGGACACTTGACTTTGGGTGGTGAATGCACAATACAATATATAGATGATATATCATAGAATTGTACGCCTGAAGCCTATGTAATTTTATTAACCAATGTCACCCCAATAAATTAAATAATAAATAAACAAAAAAAATTTTTTTAAAAGAAAGGCTCACTTGAAAGCCCTGTACTTCACTTTCTATTTGTAATTTAATTTTCTTTCCCTTGGAGAGTGTGATGGTTAATTTTATGTGTCAACTTGACTGGGCTAAGGGATGCTCAGAAGATGGATAAACATTTTTTCTGGGTGTCTGTGAAGGTGCTTCCACAGGAGAGAGAAAAAAATTGCTGATAGTTAAGAAATTATTGTTGAACTCACATTATAATTATGGCATCTAATTACTCACAAATAGAAGTTAAATGGTTTGTATATTTTCAAAATGAATGATTCATATAATTCATTCAACCATTCACCATTTCACCCATCTATCCAGTACTGAGAGTTTGCATTGTATATACTCTAATATTGATACATATATTCTAGTATCAAGAGGATTATGAATACTGAGATGCATCATTTTACCAATTCTATTTTATGCTTACTCTATGCTCAGCACTGGGCTTAGATTAGGTATAGAATAAGAAGTGCACAAAAACAGACAATTACAAGGTTAAAAAGTTCAAATTAATTTTTGAAAATGTAGGAAAAGGGATCTGATGCAAGAGATTAGCGGCATATGTTCATGACATGAATAATTAATCCAAATATCAGTGTGATTTTTTTCTATTAATTGATAAAAGAATAAATTGTTCTACTTTAGGCAGTTGAAGAGAGTCCTCAGAACAACCTCATGATTTAAAGTACTGTATTTGTGGCCTTAATTAAGCCAAGTAATTCTGGTAGTTGAGTAGATGCATAGGAAATTCTGCATAAATTGGCTGTCTCTGTAATTTTATTAAACTTGCTATGGGGAAACGGAGATGAGGTGGTATAGGCAGAGAGGACAGTATCAATTACATCTTAAAATGCCCAATAAAGGAACCTTTCACAGGATAATAGTTGATGACTATTTTTAAAAGATATTTTAAATTTCTGAAATACAACTTAGTTATTAACATTGATTTTAAATTACATAAGACAATATAATACATTAACATCAAAAGGAAATTGCTGACTATTTTGGTAGGTCTTTCTTATACTCATAATTAAAGATTTGTGAGTCATAATTAAAGTGAAATATAAAGTTGTTTACCGGATGTGCACCTAGCATCTGTACTCTTATCTTAGTATTCCATAAATAAAAACTATACCTGACATTCCATAATTTTGTTTGAATGCTTGGTGGCTTGGTGGACACTGAATTGAATACAATCATGATTAAGCAGTAAAAGCATAAAGTAGTAAGTAAAAGGGGGAAGTTTTTTTTTTATTGATTTTTGGAGAGAGAGGAAGGGAGAGGGAGAGAGAGATAGAAACATCGGTGAGAGAGAACATGGATTGGCCGCCTCCTGCATGTCCCCCACTGGGGATCGGGCCCACAACCTGGGCATGTACCCTGACCAGGAATTGAACCAGCGACCTCTTGGTGCATGGGTCAATGCTCAACCACTGAGCCACACCGGCCAGGCTGAAGTGTGCCATTTATGATTAGCCCTGGTGCTACTCATCTTGTTTTTTCCAGCAAAGGAGTCATCCATGGGATGGGTGTATCTAGACCTAATATGTATGATGAGTTCTCAAAGACTTTGAGAAGTGCAAATTTTTATTTCCATGAAGATTTGAAATCTCATTTCTGGGGGATCAGAAGGGACATGCTAAATGGTTGGGCAGGTGAGAAGGCAAGTAGTGGAATTCTAGAGCAGAATAGTGTAAAAGGAGCCCTCTCTTTCTACTGGTGAATGACATCAAGAACACACCTTGCTAGCCCTGGCCGGTTTGGCTCAGCGGTTGGAGGGTCGGCTGGAGAACCAAAGAGTCGCAGGTTCGATTCCAGTCAAGGGCACGGACCTCAATTGCAGTTTGGTCCCAGGCCCTTGTCGGGGTCCTGTGTGAGGCAGCCAATCGGTGTGTCTCTCATGGATGCTTCTCTCTCTGTCTCCCTCCCTCCCACTCTATCTGAAAATAAATGGAAAAAAATATCCTCAGGTGAGGATTTAAAAAAAAAAAAAAGAATTCACCTGGCTGGAGATCAACCAGGTAAAATCTTCAAGATCTATCAGCAGAGTATGATTTACTTGTTGGAAACTCTTGTCCCATGCCATGATTATGTCACATTTTTGGCAATAATATTTTATTTCTAATGTGGTATCCTATGTATGAGAACTTTGTTGAATACATTTTATTAAATGTGTATTAAATACTTAAAAAAAAACCCCTGGAATAATCCCCTTCCTTCCTTCCTTCCTTCCTTCCTTCCTTCCTTCCTTCCTTCCTTCCTTCCTTCCTTTCTTCCTTCCTTCCACTGTCATTTATTGAGAACGTATTATGTCCAAGAAGCACTGAGGTCCAGAGCATTCAGGAAGGTCTACAAGACATGGGGGAAGAGGTATGCCAATACCTGTGGCACAAAGCAGGTCATCATTATTTAACATAAAGAGCCATAAGGATTCAGGGGTTGGAAGGACCCTTCCAGCTGTAGTGAGCAGGAATCAGTCATTTCTCCAAGTCCTATTCCTTTCAGTGGACCATGGTATTTAGAAACCAAACTCTGACATGGAATGCTGCTGCCTATTCCTGGTACCTGGCAGTGGACAGTTAGAAAATATATGTATGAATATAAATAAATATAAATATGCACATTAACACATTTCATCTCTATTTTAAATCAATACATACATTTAAAATACTAAGTTTAGCTCTGGCTGGTTTGGCTCAGCAGTTAGAGTGTCAGCCTGTGGACCAACGAGTCGCGGGTTCAATGACGGTCAAGGGCATGTGCCTCGGTTGAGGTTCATCCCCGGCCCTGGTTGGGGTCATGCAGGAGGCAGCCAGTCGATGTGTCTCCCTCACATTGATGTTTCTCTCTCTATCTCACCCCCAACTCTTTCTCTCTCTCTCCCTCCCTCCCTCCCTCTCTCCTTCCCACTCTATCTAAAGATAAATGGAAAAATATCCTTGGGTGAGGATTAAAATAATAATAATAATGATAATAATAATAAGTTTATACCTGTACCTCCAATTCCAATTCAAACTGTAGGTTTCATTCTACATTTCTCACTTTTCTTACTGTAACTTCCTTCCTTAACACTGAGAATCTTGACTCTCATTATCATTAATATTATTAGGTCAGTGTCTACTGTACATGGCCAACCTTCCCTTGCAGCTCCTGGTCCCCCCCACATGCAGAGGCTTTCCTCATCCCATCCATGCTCTGACTTTTTGTGACAGCCACCTTACCATGTGATGCCGTATTCACCCTGGTCAGGCCACAACACCCTGCATCGTTAGGTCAGCTGACATGTGGATTACTCAATAAATATTTGATTAATTAATGTATTCCAACAGCACAATGTTCAGTGTTGTCACAGAGTAGCTTATAGTCGCAAGAATAACAGCTTCCTGTAATGCTAACAATTTTAGGCTTTATTTCTATATTAAAATTACATTATATTAGTATCAAACTCAAGTTATTTCATTTCAGATAATAACATTGAAGTATACAAATATATTTTGGATGGTGAGGCTTGAAAAGGCCCTGGATCAATGAAGAGGAAGGAAAAGGATTTTCTGTTGACATTTTAAACTGACTCTTTAATAATTTAATTCTCCCTGGCTTGTAAAAGAAAAACAGTGGAGGGGTTTGAAGATACAATGTAAAAGAATGCAAAGGATACAGAGAGGAGAGTAAAGAGATTTAAAAAAATCCTTTGGTTAATTCATGGCACTTCCTAGCCATAGCTTTGTATACAAGTAGAAAGAAAGAAAAAAAAAAAGTAAGAAACAATTTATTCTTAATTCAGCTTGTAGAGCTTAAGTAAAGGCAAAAATGCTCTGCTACAGAAAAATAGTAGGAAATTAAGATGCATAAAATATCTGTAAATGACACATTTATTTAACTAACTTGAGAGATAAAGGCTGACACAGGTTGTAATCACATACTAATAACAATCAGCGTCTGTAAACCAGAGCGTCGTTGATCAGTGTGTTATTAGTGAATGCCAGTGCCTTCATGATGGCCAGTGGACTCGTGCCAATTCATTGTGGGCAACGGATTCTAGAACTGTAGATCTTTCATTGGTATCCCCATTTGCCTTATTCCTTGCCCCGACAGACTCAGTTTACTTGGAGTATAATTATTAGTAGCAACCTTTTTAATTCTGGAAAGTGTTTCAGTGTGGGTGATAAATTATATGGCCATCCTAACTTTAGAAAGAATTTGGAGAGAGAAATTTGGAGGGATCTCAGCTCTTCCTGCCACTTTGCCCCATAGGAAATAAGGCAATTTTAAGTAAACCATTCAAAGTCACACAAGCCTAGTTCCTCCCTGGACTACATATAAATGCAAATTGGACCAATCAGCTGCATTTTATATCAGCCGTAACTTCTGGGTGGTCTTTACAGAAAACCCCATTTAGAGTGTATTGCAATGATGCAAAGGAAATTTTACAGACAGCTACAATGAGGGTGGGAGGTCTGCACTTGAAAGAGCGGGTTTCAATCACGACCTGGACAGCAGGGAAAGAGATTTTTGAGCTCCAGCTGTCACCTGAAACTTCAGCCCCTGGTTACTCACCAGTATACTTTGTTCATAGCATTCTACTATTTCCCCATAACATCCAGATACGTTCTGAACACCATGTTATTCAAGATGGTGTCACGGATTAGAAATGTAATTGAGCACTCTCTGTTCACAGGATTCGGTGTTGACAAAATATGCTGTCAATGCTGTCTTTTGTGCAACAAAGGAAAACAAGCTTTAATAGGATTTCATCCTTCAGTTGTGTGACTCAATCCTAATACAGTATGCTCAGGTGCAAAATCATTAGTAATATAATACTTTCACATGGAGTACCAAGATAAGAATGAGATTTCTGTCAAGATTAGCTACAAAATTCAAGACTTAGTTGTGAAATATAATATAAAGTTTAAAGACCATCTTGTCTGATCAAATCCACAGAGAATAAAATTCTATGTATGCTAATAAGGAATATTTGATGTAACAGAACTGGATCATAAAGACACTGAAACCTTTCATCCATCTTAGATGAAGTGAGGAAAAACATATGATGAGGTGATATCAAGATATGGAGAATGAAAAAATAAGTTCAAAAGATGAGAGGAAGAAAAATAAATCAAAGCAAACAAGAAGGAAAATATAGTGGCTGATAGTCTCCAATGATAAAATAAAAAAGAAGGAAGCCAGCAAGAAGTCTGAAGGCCACTGCTCCAACAAGGTGGTAATATAATAATTTGCATTTTCTTGCTTACAAAGAACTGACTTTTCAAGAAATAGTATTGGAAATAGGCTCTAGGCATTTTTGTTTTTCATTTTGATCATTCCTTTGGGGTATGGAAAAAACAATGTTACCCAGGGTTACCCATATATCATATATATATATTTTCCATGGAGACAGTGATTTCCTTGCTCAAGCCTTTGCCTATAGCTAAATCTTGTCAGCTCTTCAAGGATCAGGCAAGTTGGAGTTTGGAGACAAACAAGATGGATGATCGGGGTGTCACTTGATTTTATTCCATTGGCCAAAAACAGTCTTTTTGCTAAACACTGAAAATACTTTAAAAATAATGTTCATTTACATCTTGGCAAACCTAAACTAAGAGTTAGCAATACCCTCCCTTAAATACATCATGTCATTCTGTCTCATAGATGTGAACTCTCTAACAGTAAACTGTTCTCAGAAGTTACACTCTAAGAGCGGGAGCTTCCTTGTTTACATCCCCTGTTCAAAGAGGTACAGAATCACAGGACTTTGGGGAGAGGGATCTTTAGCTGTCCCCTATGCCAGAAGGATTAGCCTACATGGTATTTATTCCACTATTCCATGAATCGACAATCTCACCAAGTTGGGGAAACATGGAAGCCTCATTATTTAGCCTGTAAAATTGAAGGGTGCCGGGATATGCCACCTCCAAATCTGCCTCTTTGGAATATGGATTATTTTGAGCTAAAGGCTTTTGAGAACCTGCAGATGCAGGGAAAGATTTAAAAACAGGCATGAGTTTCCCTTTTATCAAAGAAATTTCCATGTAAATTTCCCATACCATGAAGATTCAATAACTTTTATCAATAGAGAAGGCACTGACTTAAATCTGCATAACAAACTTTATTGAATAACCCTTGTTATCGCACTTTTCCTGGTCACCTTCCCATGACTTGTCTGCCCTATCTAGAAGCTCAAACACCTTTTCCTTTGTTTAGCCTCAGATGGTATCTAAGCACAAGCTCTCACCTGTCTGCTGAATTACTCATCACTGGGTGCTCCCGTGTGTGCAATACACAGATTAATACAATTCTGTTTGTTTTTATCTTGTTAATGTCTTCAGCCAGTCTAATTTACAGGGCCTCAGCTAGATAACCTAAGATGGGAAGAGGAAAACTCTTTTTCTTCCTTCCCTATAAGATTCACCATTATTTACTTCTTCATACATAGACAGTAAATATCAGCAAACAACTTATGATTTATTCTTACACTATAAACAAGATATTTTGTTTGGCAGTATAATGAAGCTCTGTGCCAAACAGTCACTCTGGAAACTCTGTGAAGTTATAGATCAGAAAGGACAGTTAAGAGATGATGTATAGAAATGATCATATTATTAAATAATTCAATCCCCCCAATACTGACATGCTCAAAGTTATCATAGTTTGAATATTTAAAGTACATAATTATAACCAAAAACTGGTATTTAAAAAAGGACAGAAAAATTTTAGACAATTTTAGGTTTTTTTTTGCTTAAATTTATAAACCAAAGCAACTAATTATTTACATATAACTATATATTAAAAGTTTCTTTATTTGCTATCTTAGTGCTTAATAATCAGTAGCAACTATCAGTAACCTAGAAGTGCATGCAGACAAACAAAATAAAACAGCAGAATTGAGCATTGGTGCCCTCCTTCTTTCTTTCCCCTTCTTTAAACACTGCTTTTCAAAAGGTTATCTGAGAACCCACCTTCATGTGAGTCTATAAAATTCAGTCTTAACACCCATCAGAACTACAATCAAAATGCGTGGGTTGTGGCCATTTATTTTCAAGTCTTGCATGTGATTCTTGTGCTTTAATAATTGTTAATATTCCTTTAAACATTCTCCCATGTCGCCTTCTTCTGGCAACAAATCTATCTCAATATTGTTTAACTGTTTCATTCAACCGCTTTCTCTCAGCTTTCTTTGCTTGTTTGCTCACCTTTAACACCACTTTTACATTAAAAAACATAGTCTTGATGTGCTATATGGTCACAGACGTCACTTATCCCAGGCAGTCAACCTGCAACTTTCTGATGAAAAGGGAATGAGCAATGGGCTGTGGAAGATTCCGCGTAGTCATCCCCCACTTCCAAAAAGCAATTCACAGGGAATGTCCAGTCTTGGGCCAGTGCTATTATCCTCAAGAAAAAAAAAAAGGACAGCTCATTAATTATTAAGTGTTATGCTGTTGTGAACGAAGCAAAGTGGTTTCCGAAGAACACACTGTTCTCCCTCCCTGATCCTTAGCCACATTATTCTTGCAGTAGTAGTTGCTTAGACCTATTTCTGGGTATCATTTAAGTCAGGTACAGAGGTAGTGAGGACAGGAAGGGTGGAGTGCAAGCTAAAGAGAACAGGTGCAGAGTTTTAAGCAGCAGGATGTAGTGTTGTCTTTTCTGCTGACCCTTCTCTCAATAACACTAACTCTTCTCCCATAAAGAGGAGATCCTGAAGGGTAAGGAAATATTGGCTGTAAGGACTCTGGTTCTGAGTCCTTTGCTGAGGAAGAATTTAACCATTCTTAATTTACTTTAAAGTGCTGACAGTGGAGATTGGAATAGAAGTTTCCAAGAACAGGACAAGGGCCCTGATGGCTCTAACAGCCATGTGTGATGGAGAAGCACTAATGGATTTTCATGGTGGGTTTGGGGGAAAGGGAAGATGAACACGGACAGGGTGTGAAGTAGCAGAAGATGGGGGAGTCCCAATGGTAGAATTCAGGATCTGTCTGCTAAGGACAAAAGTAAAGACTGCAGTATTCATATCAGATGTCACCAAACAGAATGAAAAATTACCAAAATAGAATTACGGTGCAGGTTGGGCTGTATGGTTAAGACTGGATTACCATGGTTCTCAGGGGAAGTTCAAACACAACCAGACAAGACCTTTGTCTCTCCTCTGTCTCTCCAACTTTGTTGTGATGTTGGTTAATGCAATTCTTCTTCCTGAACTTAAATTAATATTATACTTTTACAATGACAGTAAAGATTATCTCTTATTTTATAAACTTTATAGTAAATTTCTCCTTTTACCATATGTGAATTCAAGTATGTCATGAGTCCATAACACAACTTATAATAAAATTCTATTGTCACATTTTTAGCCTATTCTAAGCATGTTAATTCTATTTACCTCATGTGATTTTACCATTAATAAAATAATTTCATTTGATTTTAGAATAAAATCTATAGCATTAAATAAAATAGAGAGTAGGTAATATATAGGCCTATAATATATTATCAATAAATTAAATAAAAACTTAAAAGATAGATAAATGAACCCAGGCTGGTTTGGCTCAGCGGTTAGAGTGTCGGCCTGTGGTCCAGAGAGGCCTGGGTTCGGTTCCCGCTAAGGGCACGTACCTCGGTTGCGGTTTGTCCGCGGCCCTGGTTGGGTCGTGCGGGAGGCAGCCACTCAATGTGTTCCTTTCACGTCGATGTTTCTCTCTCTCTCTCTCTTCCTCTCTCTCCCTCCCACTCTATCTGAACAAAAATGGAAAAATGTCCTCGGGTGAGGATAAAAAAAAAAAAGGTAGATAAATGATAATACCCTTTGGGAAACAGTGCCATCTCTATTGCTTTTATTTCATATAAGGTATAAAAGACCCACTGTTCTCTCTGCCCATTCATTCAGTTCTAATTGGGGTTCTACATTGTGCAAGATACTGTGCCAAGTGCTTTAAAAAAGTGCCAGGAGGAACTGCAAATGTTTTGATTAAAACTAATATTAAAACACACTCTGACACATAGTAGGTGTTCAATTAATATTAGTTGAATAAATGAATACATTTTCAAGATTTCTTTATCTAATCTTACTCTTACAAATCGATTTTCTTTCCCTGCTTATTTGTCTTCTCAGCTATCCAAGAAAGAACAAAATAGAAACCAAAACAATGAATAGTCTGACATAATATGTTATATTTTACCTGTATCGGTCCATTCACTGGATGAATCATAAAAGATACTAATTTTTTCCAACTGTAGAGGGATTTTGTATTCTTTCAAAATCAGTTTCACTTTGTCAATGGGGAAAAAAGGAGAAACCTCTGTAACAAAAATAAATTAATAAAAAAAAAAATAAAAAAATAAAAGTAATCAGACTTACCAACCAACAGAGAACTAGACCTACTTATATAGAGTATTTTACACAGATCAAGTGCCATGATATTCAGCATTCTTTTATATTCCTGTCAAATTTGTCCACATTAAAGTTTTTGCTACAATGTTAACTCCTCAGAGAACATTTTTCTGATCATCCCTTCAGTGCCTCCACTGATAGCCTCTGGCACCTCATTAAAATGTACTTTTCTTCATAAAAGCTTTTGAAACAACTGACTTTATATAAATATTATTATATAAATATTGTCTATATAAACTCCAAAAAGGCAAGGAGACTTTGTCTTTCATTATTTTCAGCATCTAGAACAGTTGCTGGCATAGAGTAGGTGCTCGATAAATTGTTACTGAATAAATTAATATTATATAATTTAAAAAGTGTTCTATAAGAATATTATTAGCTAGAAGCAGTTTCAAAATACACTTTGGCCCCTGGCCGGGTGGCTCAGTTGACTGGAGTGTCATCCTGTACACCGTAAGGTAGTGGGTTCAATTTCCAGTCAGGGCACATGCCTAGATTGTGGTTTGGACCCCGGCCAGGGCATGCATGGGAGGCAACTGATAGACGTTTCTCTCTCACATCAATGTTTCTCTCTCTCTCTCAAAAAATCAATGAACGTATCCTTGGGTGAGGATTAAAAAACAAAAACACTTTGGATTTAGAAATCTTATCAAACATAAATTTCTTATGCTGGGAATTAACTGAATAAAGTTTTAAAATGCTTTATAGACTTTTGTTTTATAAATTTCAGTTAACAACTCATATTGTTCTTTAAACTGCTTGGACTCAAGGAGGTACAAATACAACTGTAATCCCCCCTCCCCCGCCGCACCAGTCATTTCCTTCCATCTTGTTCTTTGAGTTTTCTTTCTCATTTTGGGCCAATGTGATAGCTCTCTAGTAATTGTCAATGATTAGGATACCCTAGTGCAGTCAGTTTAAACCTGCAATCCCCTCTATCCCGTCCTCCCTACTCAGGTAGGAACCAGCTCATGTGTTCCTGCAGGAGGGGAGGTTTCACACACTCTCCCCATTTCACACCTCAGAGTATTGGTGAAGCCTTTTCTTTTGCTCCCCTTCCCTTCTCTCCCATTTCCCGTCCTGTCCTGTCCGTGGTGTATTTAATAGAAGAGATGGCAGGGTCAGCTCATGCTCAAACAGACTTTCCTTCCTTGGTTGTTGCCACTCCTCAGGCTAACACTGCCTGGTAATGCAAATGTGGGCTTTCTCTCAGGACATAGGTGTGAGTTCTTCAGGGAAGTCAGTGTTCTTGCTTTGTTTTCCCCTAGTACTTACAGGGGAGATGTTAAAAACTTTAATTACAGGAAAAGCCTTTGCAACATGCATGACAGAAGGCTGCTTTCCCTTATGTTTAAACAATTCTTATAAATTGATTGGAATAAAATAAGTACCTGAATAAGAACTTTAAACATGGGTAAAGAACATGAACAGGAAATTCAAAAAGAAGGAATAAAATAGCCAATGAATATTTGAAAACATTTAAACAGATAATAATAATGGAAACACACACACACACACACACACACACACACACACACACCATTTTTGGGACTTATTAGATTGACAAAGGTTTAAAAACATAATATATGTTTTATGTTTTTGAAACGATTATTCTCATACACTGCTTGATGAACAAAAAATGTTCATTTCTGAGGACAAATTGACAGTTGGCTTCAAAATACCCATGAATGTGTATAGCATTTGACTGAGAAATTCTACTTCTGTAAATTTATTCCTGTTCAAAATAGTCAGAAATACATGAAAAGATATATATATAGATATGTATTATAACATTTTCAATAGCAAAAACTTGCAAATAGCTAAACAATAAATTTCTCAAAAATATTGTAGAGTACCTATTCAATGGATTATTATGACACTTTAAAAATAACCGACATTTATTGAACATTTATTATGTGCCTGGCATTTTTGTAACTTCTTTATATAATTGACTGATTTAATCCTTACAGTGACCATAAGGTAGGTACTATTATGATAACCATTCTGTAAATAAGGAAATTGAGTGCTAAGTTTAATTATCTTGTATATGATCACAGAGATGGTAAGACTGGGGTTCAAACCTTTGCAGTCTGATTCCAGAACTTAAATACTATGACATACCACTTCACCAATGTAAATAATAAAGTAATTGTATATTTATTTGTTAATATAAATACACATTTAAGATATAAAGTTGACTAATAAAAAAAGTACCATATGTGTTGAATGAAACAAATTAAGATATATATATATATATATATATATATATATATATATATATATATGGTATATATATGAAACAAATTAAGATAGACTTCCGGTCAAGATGGCAGCTAGGTAAATACGGTATCATGTCCTCCCACAACCACATCAAAGTTACAACTAAACTACAGAACAACCATCATTCAAAACCATCTGAAATCGAGCTGAATGGAAGTCCTACAACTACGAAATCAAAGAAGCAGCCACATCGAGACTGGTAGGAGGGGCGGAGGCGCCACAGGCTGGTCCCACACCCACGTGTGGCGGATAAAAATCAGGAGGGACACCTCGGCTGGGAAGGTCCTTCCTGAGGACTGAGGGGTCCCCATCCCACACCAGGTGCCCAGCTCAGGGTTCCAGTGCCAGGAAGAGAATCCCCATAACTTCTGGCTGGAAAAACCAGCGGGAACTGAGGCCGAGGGAGGCTGAGGCTGCTGGAGTCCCAGGCAACTCTTCTTAAAGGGCCCGCACACAGATTTACTCCGACTCGCACCCTCCAGGGTCCAGCGTGGGGGAGGCAGCTTGAAAGGCACCAGAGACATATGGGGAAGAACTGAGTTGTTTGGCATTGGAGTGAGGCCTGGAGAGGCAGCTTTCTCCTGGACAGACGTGCTGTCAGAGGCTTTTGTTCCTTTGGTGAGCCCTTCCCTGGGGCAGCAGACAGCGGCTATGTCTGGGACTCCAGCAACCTGGCTCATACTGTTTGTCCCGCCCCGGTGATTCCCTGAGGCCCTGCCCCACCCAACTTTCAGGCCCACCCAAGCTGTTGACAGTTGCTTTACCATAGGATTGGCCTGTCTTGGATCCTGCTTCAGGTTTTCCTATATTTTTTCAAACAAACAGCATCTGGTCTCAGCTAGCCCCATACCTCTCATTAAGTAACACATAGAAACAAACACAGGGAGGCAGCCAAAATGAGGAGACAAAGAAACAGGTCCCAAATGAAAGAACAGAACAAAACGCCAGGAAAAGAACTAAGCAAAATGAAGATAAGCAACCTAACAGATGCTGAGTTCAAAACACTGCTTATAAGGATGCTCAATGGTCTTAATGAGAACCTCAGTGAACTTAGTGAGAACCTCAGTGAACTTAGTGAAGGCCTCAAGAGCATAAAAAAGGACCAGTCAGAAATGAAGGATGCACTAACTGAAATAAAGAATGATTTACACAGATTCAATAGTAGAGTAGGTAAAGCCAAGAAGCAAACCATAGATTTGGAATATAAGGAAGCAAAAAACACCCAATCAGAACAACAAAAAGAAGAAAGAATCCAAAAAAAATGAGGATAGTGTAAGGAGCCTCTGGGACAACTTCAAGCATGCCAACATTCGCATCTTGGGGCTGCCAGAAGGAGAAGAGAGAGAACAAGAAATCGAAAACCTATTTGAAACAATAATGGCAGAAAACTTCCCTAACTTGGTGAAGGAAACAGACATACAAGTCCAGGAAGCACAGAGAGTGCCAAACAAGATGAATCCCAAGAGGCCCACACCAAGACACATCATCGTCAAAATGCAAAAGGTTCAAGACAAAGAGAGAATCTTAAAAGCAGCAAGAGAAAAGCAGTTAGTTACCTACAAGGGAGTTCCCATAAGACTGTTAGCTGATTTCTCAAAAGAAACTTTGCAGGCCCAAAGGGAGTGGCAAGAAATATTCAGAGTGATGAAAAGCAAGAACCTACAACCAAGCTTACTCTATCCTGCAAAGCTGTCATTTAGAATCGATGGCCATATAAAGAGTTTCCCAGACAAGGAAAAGCTAAAGGAGTTCATCACCACCAAACCATTATTATATAAAATGTTGAAGGGTCTTCTTGAAGAAAAAGATAAAAATATGAACAAAAAAATGGCAACGAATACGTATCAATCAACAATTGAATCTACAAACAAAATGAACAAGCAGAACAGAAACATTCTCATAGATACAGAGAACATTTGTTGGTTGCCAGATGGGAGGGGGGGTTGGGGGAATGGGTGAAAAATGTGAAGGGATTAAGAAGTACAAACTGGTTGTTAGACTGACAAACCTCAAAGGGAAGGGGGGTTAGGGGGTGGGAAGAAATATACCAAAGAACTTATATGTATATATGCATAACCAATGAACACAGACAACAGTGTGGGGAAAGGCAGGAGGGGGGCAGGAATGGGGAGGAGGGGGTCAATGGGGTATAATGAGGAACATCTGTAATACATTCAACAATAAAGATAAGTTTAAAAAAACTTATCATATCATATATCACATATATATGATATATATATATCATATAGATCATATATATATATCATATATATATAAACACATTGAATATTGTTGACTGTATTGGAGTTTTATAGCGCAAAATAGTAATCAGTGGTTTTCTCTGGGTAACAAATAATAGATTTTGGGTGATTATTTTTCTTGTTTTTCTTTATGCATATGTAGTACTTGGGCATTTTTCTTGTTTTTCTTTATGCACATGTAGTACTTGGGCTCATATTTATGAATATGCAATACTCAAGCAATAAAACAATACAACTTAAAAAACCCTCTGGTCATCTCTGTGTGAACTATGGCGAATGTTTTCTATCTCTTGCTAGCCTGGTGTGGGCTGGCAGCTGTGTACTTCCTGCTCTAGTGGGAGCTATGATCCTGCAGGAGTTGAGCGGGGAGCTGGAGGAAGAGATCTGGGTCAATGAGCCTAGGCTTGCCATATATGCACCTGGACTCTACCTTGGATACATGACAACATGTTCAAAACCAAGTTGCCCTAAATATGTTTCACTGGGCTTCTGTTTCTCTAAAAATAAACAGATAATAAACCATAGAATCAATACTTTTCCTATTTTGTGCTGGGCATCACTTGGCCCCCAGTGTGCTTATTGCTAAGTTGTTTTAGGTTTAGAGATAAATAATAATTATATATATACATGTATCTGTAATAATAATAATAAAATTATAGATTTCTCAGTAATATATACATGTAAACTAGTTTAAGTTAGACTTTCACAAATTCTTGAGACTTTTTGAGAAAGAAAAACATAAGAAATTAACAATCTTGTAACAGAGTTTCAACAATTTGTTAAAGATTTTAACACCAAGAAGCAAAGGCTCACCTTCAAGAGTCCTTTAGATTTCACAGCAATTTGAAAAATCTGTTGTCCAAAGTCATTTTACAAGGACAAACTTTCCATTAAGCATATAGAGAATCCTCTTTGAGATCACCAGGGTGACTACTTTACTTCCAAAATAGGGACCAATTTCAGAATAGATTGTTAAAGGCCAGCATCACTGTTAGTAAAGGATTTTAGTCAGTGCTTTCTCATCACTGATAACAGGCAGATTGGGCCATTACTGATCCTGGAGTTTGACCTCCCTGCAGTTGTCTTTTCAATTACCCCCTTCTCGTATAATCAAGAGAGATCCCACAAATTTCTCCAACCACAACTGTGCTTGAAAAGAGGAAAGACACCCTAATTTCAAGGTATGGAAACTGTTTAGTTGAATAAACCACAATTGTAAGTTATTTTGAATTTATTTGGCACTTTGTGAGGTCTTATTACAGTTTACTCTTTTATTTTCCCATTTTCAAAATAATAGAAGTAAAGACAGGACAACTCAAGGAGAGTTTGAGCCATGAACATGAAAGGAAAAATCTGTATTAAGTTCTCCAAAGACTTCTTGTTCAGGAAAGTGGAAAATCTTCTAGTGTGGGGCGCTAACACTCGATGCCCACAGGGAGCTACAAAACAAGAGAAGGGACAGTGAACCCAATGGGAACTGACTCAGGTCTTGAATTTCGTTCACAGGTGTGTAATTCACAGTTCTTTCCTTCAGGGCTTCCTTTGGCATGTTCTCTGAAATTGCTCTGAGACTTCTCCCAGATGATCTTTTCACATCCTCCCATTTCCGTGCGTTTACAGCATTCCCACACGGAAACCTGTTCAAACCTTCCAGTGAGCAATCGCTCAGCTTTATCAGCCTTGTGGGTCTCTCCAGGATGTGAGCAAACAACACCAAGGAAAGACATTTCACACCTCCCAGTTCCTAAGCCTCTATCTTTTATACAAAGCCAACGTATTGTATATGCTCCAAACTTCTGCATGAACAATGCAAGTAGCCTGGCACCACCATATCAGCATTTTCCAAAATCCTCGTCTAGGGAAACAGTTATCCATTATCACAGGAACAAGAGTAAATTTATTTTTTGCTGCTGAAAAAAGAAATCATTCAACTTAAAGTATTAACAGATATTAAAATAATATTTGTGTAAGGTTAAGCCCACAGACTGGCAAACAGTGAGCTCTCTTGAACATTAATAATCTGGAGATAATACCTACTGTACTTCAAAGACTTTAAAGGGAGTCTCTTAGTAGCAAGTGAATTAATATGGATAATCAAGAATTCATCTTAGAGTCCCAATTTTTAGCTGAATGATCAGAGACCAATGTTCAATCACTGTGTGTTTCATAGCAATTTGAAAATCTGTAATCCAAAACATCCTTTAAAGGAAAACTTCTACTTAGCTTGCTCAGTTTGAACAAAGAATACCTCATATTAAACTTCAGAAAATTGATCATCCAAAAGAAAGAACTCTTTGTGTCATGTTTGATGAGATGCTGGAAAGTATGAGGGTCACGTTCATTTATATTAATCTTTACAAATTACACACTGCATTATGCTACATTTCAAAGTATCTGCCAAGCAATATTCTGAATAGTAATGCACAGAACTGGCAAAAATAATTTATAAGAAAGGGATTGGAGGGGAATTAGAGGAAAGGTAGGGTCTTAGTCTGAGTCATTAGAAAGCAGAGCTGGAGAGAAAGGCTTGTTCCTGTGAGGAGGTGTCCAGGAAATAGGGGTGTGCAACATGGGACAATGAAACAGGGAGAGAGAGAAAGCCCATTCAAAACGGCATGTTCTTTGGTTGATCAGTGCTCACCAACTGTGGTTGATCCCCTGGGGATCTTCTGAGGAGCTATATGAACTATGTCACAGAATTTCCCCCTTGCTCTTCTGTTCCTTCCTTGAGAGGGACAGAAAATAGCAGATATTCTTGACAAGTTCTCTTCCTTCATTGAAAACGAGTTGTCTTAGGGGGTGGTAATTTCTTTGCAGACAGGTTACACATATATGATTACTGGTGGTCCTACATCAGAGAGCTAGGGAAACCCTGGGGCAGAAAGCAAGTGATACGTTTTACAGCTGAGGTGAGATGCTTTAGGTTACACCTATGTGACGTTCCTTGCTGCAGCAATGGCTATAGTAAAGAGTGGCTGAGAGGACGTGAGGTGGGCACAAGAGGTGTCCACCCCTTGGACTGCTTCTATCTGTTCATGTTCTCCATAGCTCTAATCAGTCATGGAACCTTAAGCATTATGACTAGCCACAATTGCACAATCTCTATAAAATACTTATGACAAAAAGTCTTTTAAAACAAACAAACAAACAAACAAACACTCTATGATCCCTACTGTAGAGTCATATAACTTTAGCTGGTATAGCAGGTCCTTGAATAACATTGTTTCATTATAACATTCATGGGATGCTGTAGGAATTTAACTCTTGTTTATATCAAGCTGAGGGTAAAATTGGTTACATTCATTATAAGTTGCATTACCCATTGCCAGGGTTTAGTGAGCACTTACTGTATTCGTTATTTTCTTCTACTATTCATTCCAAATTTCTGTCATTCACAACCAGCTCTTCAACTGGTCTAGGCTGCTTGTCTTGTAGGAAAATACCGACCTTCCTTCCACAAGGCACCTGACCCCTTATTTGCCTCTACCTCATTGAGCCGACGTGCTATAATTTCCCACTTATGTTTATCACTGGGCACAAAAGCACCAAGCGCCACCTCAGTGAATCACCTGGGTTCTAGAAGCACTCCATCCTCCCCGTGTTAGAGGAACTCCACCTCTTCATGGTAATCTGGGCCCATTCACATTGACAATATATAAACTATATTTTTGCCTCTTTTTCTGCTGGCTCAGGCAGCCACACATAAACGTGTGGTCGCTGTGTCTTTAAGTGTTGACTCTCAGGTGTACTGGCACACAGTAAGAACTGGGCAAATATTCCTGTTTGCATTCTGAATTGGACTTCATCTTTGGCAATTTATTTCCTTTGGGCGTCAGTCAGAAGGGAATTCGCATTTATTTAATTTGTTCTATATGCCAATTCGTGTGCATTATGTACGATGCAGGTGTTGTCATTCTTCCCACTTGATATTTGAGGAACCAGCTACTGGTGAACTTGCTTAGAGTCCTACAACTTTCAATCAGCCTCTGGGTCCAAATTCAGGATTATCTGGCTCTGAAACCGCTGTGTCAGAACACATCATGGGACGACAGTTTGGAACCAATTCCCTGATCCCCACTTGTGATGAGGTGTCAGATTTCTAATGAATGTTCCAGATGCAGCCAAAACGGAATAGACCGTCCTTCCCAGCAAGCCCACGAAGCGCCATGGCACCACGCTCCCTCAGCAGGTCTGGTCAGGAAACCAGGGGTTATCTCTCACTTCTCCCTCCTTCTCACCTCCTCCAGTCTTTCTTTCAGTGACTGACTATGTCTGTTAAACAAAATGCCAAGCACACCCACATTTTTGTGATGGGTGTGTTACATTTGGGTTTCTGCTATTTACATAGTTTCTATTCCTTACAGAAAATTCCAATGCCATACCATATGGTTCAAAATGGGGTACCCAAATCCTCTCAGCTACTTGCCAAGTCCTGTCAATTTTGCTTTCTAAATATCTCCAGATTCTATTCTTTTCTTTAACCCCAAATCCTCCAAGTTAGTTCATGTCCTTGGTTTCCACCTGGCTGCTAAACCATAGTGGACTGTTTGCTGTTTCTGTCTGTAAAAAATCTCTTCCTACTTTCTGCTTATAGTACCTCCACCTTCCTTTAGGTAACAGTTCCTGACCCACGACCTTTCCAGGTGTTTTGAGTGTGCCTATCATGGTCCTCTGCCCCCACTGGCACGGGGACGAGCACCCAGGCTTGACCAATCAGAGTCTTCCATCCTAGCCACAGTGCTTGGTTAAAGAAGCATGGGATCCAGCCAGGCCATTAGACATTCAGTTTTCTGAATTCAAGGCATTTCGCCTTTTACTCATGTTTTCCGAATGCAAAAGACATGATCCTGAGAGGCCAAGGTCCTCCCCACACAGAGGACCTCACAGGGTGAGGGCAGCACACAGGCAGCTGACAGACAGAACACTGACGACACACTTTGAGGTGATTTATCTAGTCCTGAGTAAATCCAGTTTCATCCTTCAGTTATAACCGTCGATATATTACATGTGTTTCTTTTTGGTTTAAAATGGGCGTGTATAAATTTATTCACTTGCAAATGAAAGCATCCAGTAATAAACTCATTTTCTTGCCTCATGTGTGGCAATGCCCACTTGTTCTATCCTGGCTTAACTTTGCTTATGGTTTTACCTATTAATTCATTTTTTATGCTGCTTGTAGAGTGAGCAGTCTGAAATGAAAATTTGTTCAACTTACTCCTTGTTTAATCCTCCGACAATTCCTTCAGTGTTCTGGGAGGAGAGTTCAGTTCAAACTCCTTATTTTATCACACAAGAGTAATCTTTCTTCTTCCTTACGCCATCTCCTCGCTCTGCTCTCCTCTCTCTCTCCACAATGTAGTTTCTGAAACGCACAGCAGTTTATACCTCCATGTTGTTACAGGTGCCGGTTCCACTGCCGGGAGCACCCACCTCTGTCTTCCTTCTAGCTGCATGGAGGCACCCAGGATATATTTCTTGAATCCCAGAAATAATCACATTGCTTTATAATTATTGTTTTACTTGTCCATTTTTCCCAACAGACTCTGAACTTTAGGAAGGTACATAGAATGGATTATTTGTCTACATTTTCTGGGCCTATCACAGTACCTGGCGTAAAGGAGGTCCCCAGTAAACAATGGTTGAATGGAATTACTCAGATACAGGGCTTGTTTGGATTTAGCCTTCCTGTTCTCCTTGCTTTCCAGTAATTCCCCGTGTGTATGCCAACGCCAATCTTCTTTCTCATAACTTTGATATTATGTCTTGATTCTAGAGTAGTTAAAATAAATCATCCTTAATGACACTGGGACAAATTCTTGGGCAATTTAGTTTCCAAAAAGTTCAAAATGAAAAGCATCATTAAATAAGGTATGAATATCTATCTTCTTTTCTTCTTCAAAAAATTGTTTCTTACTTTTTGAAAGAAAGATTAAGACACAATAGGCTACAAAGTCTATGTCATGAAACGTTCATTCCTCAAAAGAATTATTGGACTTTGAAGTGTAACAGATTATTTTGCTGATGATGGCTCTATCTCCCTATAATGAAGTCGGACGGTATAATTGACATTTATTAACAAGAGGCATAGTTGCTGTGAAAGTTCTCATTCAGTTTCCCCACAAAGCTGACCTAGTTCAGCAAAATAAAAAATCTGATGGGAAAAGAGAGACAAAAATTATGAAGAAATGATTTCTTTTTCATTTTTTAGTTTCAAGTGATTCACTTTATTGAGGAGATGCATTTCTTCAAGAATAGCTGATTCACAATTTAGGATTTTTTTTTTTTTTTTTTTTTTTTTAACAAACATCATCCAGCATCCTACCTGTGTCACAGTTGATCTCTCTGATGGAAGGGGCATCTCAGTCTTTCAGCAAAGAGAAGTGTCCAAAAATGATTTTAGTCACCATTCCCTCTGTTAAATTTTAGCTAAATTCTAATGTGTGAGTGACCGTGTGTGTGTGTGTGTGTGTGTGTGTGTGTGTGTGTGTGTGCGCGCGTGTTCATGAGTACATGTGTGCTGTGCTAAGGGAGAGAGAATCTCTCTCCAAAGATGTCATGTGTGCCCCAAATCTTCATGTCATATTCCTTTAAATTGACTGGCTTCCTCTGGATATATATATATTTTTTCCTAGGTCTCTAACTTCTTAACCATCTCTCACTCAAGGTCACTATGGAATGTTCATATAATTTCTTTATACCCTCCAGTACTAAGAATCTTTTTTGTGGGGGCACACTATCCAGTTTCCTTTGTAATGTCTTTCCAAGGTGTCTACTGAATTCCCATCTGCCAAAGTTTCCCACAGATTTTCTCACACACTGTCTCGTTTATACTTTGGGAATGCGGCACCTTACTCCACTGTCCCTGGTTGATGGCTCGTTTACTTCCATTCTTTTTCTGTCTTTTCCTCTAAATCACTTGAAAATTGGATTAAGCTACTTTCTCAAAGCTCCAAGTACCCCCCACCCCGAACTTCCTCAGTGTGTGCTGAACAGAATTTCTACCTTCGTCTGGAATCATCTTTGCAAACTTCTGTTACCCTCACCTTGTCAATCTTTCAACTCCTAATACAGGGTGGACAAAAGTAGGTTTACAGTTGTGAGTATGTGAAACACGCGTTTACTATTATATTATTATTTATTAATTGCTGTATTATTTTCCATAAGAACATCTGTAGACCTACTTTTGCCCCACTCTGTACACTCATTCTCTTGTACCTTCATGTCCCAGTCCTCTGTCATCCTTTAGGATGGTCACCTGTTAACATCTCCACGGTGAACTTATGGCTCAGTTTCTGTTCCAGTACAGACTAAAGAAGGCTTTTTATATTTTTTGCTATATTTATCTCACCAGAATAAGACCTACCACCATATTTTAAATATGGAGTCAGTAACAGTTTCATAAAAGAAAAGATGCTTTGAATGTATGCTTGTTTTATATTATGAAAGATAGTAGCCCATTATCTGTGCCCTGTAAAAACAATCTGCGTCCTGTACACAGAAAGCCAAGGCTGAGAAGTGCGTTCCTTTATCCCTGAGTGTTCCCGGGGCGAATGGAGGAGCTGAGACTAGCGTGCGAAGAACGGAGCCTTCCCTGTCTGCCGCTGTGCTGGCTTTCAGAACCAGAGCGTCTTCATCCAGCAGAGAGTATCTACGTTCCATCACAGGTAATCTATTTAATTAGACCAGCTCTTTAAGCAAATTTCTTCCTAAACAGCTTTCTCTCTTTGTGTTTTCACGTCCTAGATCAGAACCACTGTGCTTTTAGTTCTTCCTACTGTTCAAAGGGGCACCAGTAAGTTGTCCCTGGGGACTAGTTAGGAGAGGAAAAAGCATCCACTTGACTGTATCTCAGCCCACACCAGATTTGGGAAATTGTATTGCAAATTAACCTTTTAGAATGATAATAAAAATAAAGAGAAATTCAACAAACATAAATTGAAGTAAGTTTTAACATGATATGAATTGTTGGTGAGGGTTGTTATGAAGGTGTAAAATTAGAAAATTTCTCCCTGTTTTGAGAAGGGAGAATGGTTAGATTCTAGCTAATTTTAATTAGGAGCACTTTCATAGTAGCATTGTTTTCCTGTTTTCATATTCTTAGACTATAAAGGGAACCATTAAAATGAGAACATCGTCTCTATTAATTAATGTTTAGTAAACAACTCAGTATAGCAGTTTATTCTTCTTGTATTTAGTAACAGATACTATTAAGAAAACTGCTCATTAAGATGACTAGATCTAAGATATTAGCTCTTGGCGACGATGCACACAAAGTTATCCTTGTTATTTTAGGCAATAGGTGTCTGCCTACAGTAATTTGCTTTCCAAATTCATAAGTCATATCACTAGTGGGGAAAGTATATAAATGTAAATGATATTCTTTCTAGTATGAATTTTCTCTTCACAATTGCCAATGCTCATTGGTATATAGATTTCGAATGAATTTGCTCTGCCCAGATTTTCTTGGTTAATTTAGGCAACACATCAAGATCATGCAGGCTTTGGCTCTGCCTGTCACAGGAAACAGCTGCATCTTTCATGCGTTCACACTGTTGGCATTATGGCTCTTTGGTTGCCCAGAGCCAGGTAAAGTACATTGGCTAGCTGGAGCAATAATTTTGACAATAAAACTTACCATGCGAAGAAAACGAAGGGCCTAATTGGGCCCAGGTGTCCCAGGTCGATGACGCCCTAGTTTGAAGGTGATGAAGAGTGATAAGTTCACCTCAGCTTCATCCTGCCAGGCAAAACCGGGACCGTAAGCGACAACAGGCGACAACTGCTCAGGATCAAATTTCTTCCATGGATTTCTCTCTATAATGAGCTTATTGATTTGTGGAGCTCTTAATGTCCAAGTGGGTTGCTTGAAAATACTTACTTTATAATCAAAAAAGAATTTGATTTAGTGGTCTGAAAAGATAACTCCTCTTTGGGGAACCACATTTTGATGGTGTCAGGATTTGAATCTTGCAGTCCCTTCTCCACAAAATGTTGGACTCTGGCAACCTCTTTGAAGATGGCCCCAGTATGAGGAGGTGCTCACCACAGCAGACAAAGCCTGCAGGCCCAGGCTGACCTGGCAAGTTGGTCCCAGTGCCTGCCCTGCCAGACCATCGTCCAAGGCACCGGGGGAAACAGGCTTTTCAGTTGTCCTCCAAGTCCATTCATTATTTCCAGGGCTTCTGTGTTCTAGAGGTGTTTTGTCTACTTTGTCTTCACCCCTTACCTCTCAGCTTGACTACCGTATTGCTTTCAGAGAAGAAAACGACTTCAGAGATCATTATTCGGATCCCTTCCCATCCCCTGTTTTATAAATGAAGGAGTTGAGGTGTTGACAGGGTAAAGGAGTTGTCCAGACCACAGTCACCCATGGCGCTGCTGAGACTAGAGGCCCCTGTTCTGGCCCCGGGTCAGAGCTCTTTGCTCTGTGTTGGGCTGGTACCCAGACAGCTTGCCAGATGCTGTCTTTCTGCCCTGTTGCAGTTGCCATTTTCCACAGATTCTCTGGAGCTGAAATATTTTTATCTCCATGAATTCCTAAAATCTCATCTCACGTTCTATCTTGGCTCTCAGTCCTGGTGTATAATCCTGATTCATTGAACCAGTGCTATAAGCCAATTCTGAAAGTTTCCAGTCTGGCCTTCCCTTCCCCAGAAGCTTTTCTCTTAATTAGAAATTCCGAAGAGAGAAAGATGCAGTTTGTCTTTCAAGAGTGTGCTTTCTGGATCCACTTCAAACACTACTCAGGCTCCCTTTTCTGACCCTCTGCCACCCCTGAATGATAACTGTCCCTCCACTAAAATGTTATGGAGGAGATTTGTTTCCTTCTTGTGGAATAATTGCTGCTATGTACTTTTCTCATGCTCATTATCTGACTGTGAATTATATGAGGACAGTGGGCGTACACAATGGCCTTCAGATTTAAAGTGAAAGCTCATTATAAGTCATCATAGATCTTATAGTATTAAAAGTGCTACTTTTGAGCTATGTACAAATATAGATATTTTTCAAGGAGCACATACTTTCCAGGACTGTTTATAATAGTATTAGCACATTGTCCCCTCTCTGTTCACTTGTCCAAAGGTAGGTTCTGTTTTTAAGCTCACCTGAGTAGTGAGATATCTATATTCAGATAGGCCAGGTCATTTCCAGCATGAGGTTCAGACAGAGAGCCCAGAACTGTAGTATGTCTGTGCAAACAGTCCTCAGATTTTACTCTCCTTGGGCTCCTGTCTCTCCCCTTCACCTATGTTTTCCCAATAACCAAGAGGCATATTTGCACATCAATCCTGACCTTGATGGTCTCTCTCATTCTTTGGCTTCTGACTCTGGCACCTTTCTCTCACAAGCAATGACAGACTCTTTGCTGAATGGGACATTTGCTTTTCTAACAAGTCTGAGGTGCTGGTGCTGGTCCAGACACCACCCTTTGGGAAGTACTGATCTAGAAAAACATTTGACTCTTTTTTGTTCTTGTTTTAAAAGCGACTTCTGTTTTTTAAAAAAGTGTTTACCTTGCCCTTCAGGTGTGACTCAATGGATGGAGCGTCATGCCATGCACCAAGAGGTCCCGGTTCGATTCCCAGTCAGAGCACATGCCCGGGTTGCGGGATTGATCCCCAGTGTGGGGGGTGCAGAAGGCAACCCATCAATATTTCTCTCTTATATCAACGTTTCTATCTGTCTCTCCTTCTCCCTTTCCCTCTCAAAAAAAACCCAATAAAAACATATTTTTAAAAAAAGTATTTATCTTGAAATAATTTCAAATTTACTAAAAGTTATAGTAACATACAGTGTACCCTTCACTCAGATGATCAATTGTTCATATTTTTGAACCACTTGAGAATGATGCTTCTGTATCTAAGCAACTCCTAATTGAACCTGCCTCGAATCAGCATGCTAAACTATTACCAGTGTGGCTATTAATCTCACTGCTTACTTTTTTTTTTGTAATTGTTGTTTCTAAAATTTGTGAAACTATAAAAAAAAAGAATTTTAAATTAAAAAAATCTTAAAACCTTCTTTTGAAGAAGTTTCCTATTTTCATTCAATTTTTGAATAACAGAGGGTCAAAGGTCGACAGCATCCCTAGAAGCCTAGTACAGTTGTCAGGGGCCATTGTTTTAATTTTAATGAAACAATTTATCTTCTTGGGACATGACTTATTACAGGCACGGCCTGATTTCTTTCAAATCTTAGGACCAAGTATCTGTGACTGTTTTCATACCTCGGTGAGATAACCTGGAGTTTCCCACATGTCAGTATAAGACTACTACTTCTAATTTTGCGACAGAAAACCTGAGATAATGAAATGAAAGACTGCACCACAAGTAGCAGAAGAGCTAAATTAGACCCAAATCACTTAACTCACTATGATGTTAAAAAAATCTCTCCCTTGTTAACTTTTTTTTCGGTGTGCTTTCCATCCTAAGGTATGGGTCAGTTCATCAGTCCCACACATGAAGCTTCACGGACTTCAAAGGTGCTCCTACACGGAGGACAGTGAGCGAGAACCTGGCTTGGTTGGCATTCTGCCTTGAGATTCGTAAAGACATTTGTTGAAGACTAATAAATACTATGAGCTTGGTTAATGATGTGGACTCCATGATGAAAACTCAAATTTGACCTATTATTTAAAATGATAATAGCTACATGATACAAACTTGATGGTCAAAATTATTAGCCATGAGGGGCCATCTAATGGCTTTTATTTATTTTAAATTCATTAAGTTTTTTTTTAATAATTTATTTTATTATTAATTTGTTTTTGTTATAGATGTTTTTCCTTTTTTTCCCCCATTGACACCCTCCTCCCCCTCCCCTTCTCCTCGTCCCCATCCCTGTTGTCCATGTCCGTTGGTTATGCACCCATGCACATAGGCTCTGTGATTTATCTCTTTCCCCCACCTCCCCCCCTCCTCTGAGGCCCGTCATCCCGTACTCCACCTCCATGTCTCTGGGTCAATTTCGTTGTTCAGTTTGCTCAGTTCTCCTGTGTGTTGCTGGCTTCCTCCATTGGTGTGGGGGTCGCTCAGCTCCCTCGCTGCTCCGCCTGGGTTCCTCCGTGGTGGGGGGGTCGCTCAGCTTCCGCAGGCGCCCCTGGCTGCAGGATCTCGTTTCCTTTCAGGCGACAAGGAGGGTCCTGGAGGGCAGTATGCCGTCTCCATTCTGCTGCTTCTTTAATTTCGTAGTTGCAGGGCTTCCATTCAGCTTGATTTCATGCGGTCTTTAAGTGATAGTTATTCTGTGATTTAGTTGTAACTTTGATGTGGTTGTGGGAGGACGCGATTCCGCGTCCACCTAGGCCGCCATCTTGACTGGAAGTCCCCCATCTAATGGCTTTTAAAGCCAAATAATTTTGCATGGTCATCTCCCCGCCACTGACATGAGACTGTTGCAGGGTATCTGCCATCTGATTTTAACAACTATTCTCCCCCATGCTCTGCTAATCCACCTGATATGCCAATCAATTTGAGCATGCTGAGGTGCAACCGATTTTAATGTTGATCCTGGTGAAACATCATCCAAAAGGTAAGACTGATCTGCCTCCCCACTGCCTCCTCAGACTATTTCAAATATCTTAAAGTGAAATAAAAATGGCATGTCTGTACTTTCAGAAACTTATTTCTATTTCTATTGCCCCTCATCATTGACAATCACCCCTAACTGGAGGTTAACTTTGGGTTTCTTGGCTGTCATGTTGTCTTTTCCCCTCAGTGTGCCCTTCCCCCTAGCGTGCTCCCCACATTAGTGATTCATTTAATAAGGATGAACTGACAGAGGAATGGGCTGGTATACAATTTTTCACACCTGTTTACAAGGACAAAGATAGAAGATGCTGACTTGGAAACAGATAAAGAGAAAAAGAAGAAGAATATTTCCTTTCTTTATGCCTAGGATCTCACATTGACCACTCTTCTGATGGGGAAGAGGTAAGACACCTGAATACCACTTGAGAAATAGAGTTATTAGGCGAGAAAAATTCCGATTGAAAAGAGACATATTCGACTTCTACATAGCAAGGAAGATCTCTTTGGAATTACCAGTCTGTTGTCCTCCTTTATTATCTCTTAGCATTTCACATAAGTGTGAACATATAATAACGTTGTGGTCCATGGGACTCACAAAAGCATTGAGCAGTTGGGGCTTGCCCAGTGAAATCCAATTTGGTGCTCAGTCGAAGGAAGACTTGTAGGTGATATGGCAACTGGTGTTTCAGGGCTGCCACGCTCATTCTATCTGCTCTCCCACCGATTTGACTGCTGCTTCCCTGCTGAGTTCTTGCTCTAGGCTGTGCAAATAAAAACCTTCAGAGGAAATCATAAATACTTGATTTAATTAAGGCCATTACCAACCCACTTCTCGCCTCATTTCTCCAAGTGCCAAGGTATAGATTACATTGGAACAATGGTAATGCAATAAATACATGGGGAGAAAATGCAATTCCTCTTTTATGGTTTGTAAAAAATGGAACAACACAACAAGATGCCCTTTAGCAATTAAACGTTTCCTGGTCAGCAGTTTCTTCTGGAGTTGAGGTTTCTAGGGCAAGAGGCGAGGGGAGGCATTTAAACCCTTTCACTTTGGCCAAAAAAGAAAAGAAAACAAAAAAGCAGTCCTAGCCTGGCCATCTGATTCCATGCTGAGGTATCCTGTGCTGTTATTTCAAAGCCACAAGACACAGGTACTGGGCTGTTTTCTGTTTCAGCTGGACAATTTTGACTTTCATGCAGATCTCCACATTAATGCCAAGAAGAACCATGTTAATCTTGTTCATCCAATGACCCTTATCCTTAGTTTGAAGACGTCATAATGTTTAACCGGATGCTGTTACCAATATTGGTAATCATTGAATAGAGTGAATAAATGTTATACCCTTCTGGATGTTTCTTGTGGTTAAATATACTTCTTGTTTTTTTTGAGGAACTAACTCATCCTGGTTTGCTTGGTTTGAAAACTGACATTTCTGCACACTGAGAACCCGTTCAGTCCAGGGCCAACCGGCTTGGTTGGTAACCCTAGCTATAAATGACTTCCAAATTTTGCTATTTTGATTCTTCCCTTTGGGAAATTTCCTTTTGATAAATAGTTTAAGTAAAGCTAATATTCATTGAGTGCTTTAATATGTGCTAAGTACTGTCTAAATCCTTCAAATGAATTTACTGTGTTGATACCCTCAAAGCCCAGTGAGGAGGGTTGACTCAGTGGCACAGGATGTGTGCTGTACAACTTCAGGGATTGCCAGTCACTCAGAGGAGGTGGCCCTGCTGACAAAGGTAGATATTACTATTACTATCCCCATTTTATAGGTGAAGAAACAGAAACACAGAGAGATTCAGCAACTTGCTTATGATCAAACAGCTAGATAGTCGTAAGTAGGGAGTTTACCCTGACAGTCTTATTTGAGAGCCTCCAATGGGGCTATTCTTAACAACAGCTGCAATTGCAATCCTACTCACAGTTGAAGTGCATATTTATATATCTGCTGTCTTTACTTGCTCAAAGCTGTCCTGAAATTGTACTTAGGGTGTCTAACCTAGTAAAATTTCTCCAATTAAATTGCTTAACTGTGTCTTTAATTTTTTAAGTCTCTTCTTTTCTATTTGTCTGTAATGACTGCTGGACAGAGTGGTACCCCAAAAATATGCGCATCCTGTCTGGTTCAGTATGAAAATGTAACAGTCTGTAGAACAATACTGTCCAACAGAACATTCTGTGATGCTGGAAATGTCCTGCCATGTGTGGCTATTGCGTACTTGAAGAGGAGCTAGTGTGACTGAAGAACTGAATTTTAAATTTTATTTTATTTTAATTAAATTTAGATTAAATTTGAATATAGCTGCATGTGGCTAGTGGCTATTGTATTGGATGGCACAGGTCTTGAGCCCATTTGCTTATCAAGAACATCTTAATATTTATTATGAAAAAGATACTAATTGCTTAATTAGTTAGAAGTATACCTGTCAACTAGCTCCTATGTGACTAGACATAAAGGAGAGATAAGGAGAGAGAGAGAAATGAGTGAGAAACCATGCTCACACTCTCCTATGCTTCTTTTATTTAATAATGTCTCTAAGGATGCAAGGAGGATCACAGAGTAGGTTACTTTGGGGAGCAGAAAACCCATATCTAGGCATTTTCATGAGTGCCAGACACAGTAGTGCTTAGAGTCATTATGATGAAGATAAACACACGAATGGTGTTTTCTTTGACAATGTTGCAAAAACTATCTTCAAAATATTAATTAGCTTCAGTTATTACCTATCTCCATCCATCTCTCTACATGCATCCACAATCTTACATATGACATGTGTAATATAAATGCAATTTGTTTTCTGCTATTTTAATACATTTTTTTCACAAAAAAATGTAACAGATTTATGCTCAAAGACTCAGGAAACTTATTTAAAACAAAATCTACTCCAAGTAATATATTATTGTCCTTTGACCTTTGATTTATTTGAATGATTGGGTGGAACAGCCAGAGATCCCTAAAAGAGGGGAGATTATTAAAACAAGCTGGATGGCGAGTTTCTCCATTGAAGGTTTTTTCCTGGCCTTGCTTGACTATTTTTGTCACACATCATTAGTCTTGACAAGAATACACACAGGGAAACCACCTTATGGTGACAACTCATTGAGAGCAGGTGTGTGTCTTTTATTGAGAGACCATGAGCACCATGGAGGCCTTTGTTGTTGGCCAAGGCTCTCCCAGTGCTCCGCCTCTCTCCAGAGTCCAGCTTAATTTACCTTGCCAGCCAGATCTCCCCTTGCTTGCAGGAAAAATATTTTTAAAGGCCTTTGTGCTGGCTACCACCTGACTTTCGCTGGTAGTTGAATCTCCTGCAGCCATCCATCCCTCTTCTCTAGCCTCACTTGTCTACTTAATAGTGATGTCATGAGGTAGAATTGCCAGCTAAAATACAGAATGCCCAGTTAAATGTGAATTTCATATAAATAATGAATAGTTTTCTAGTGTAAATACGTCCCAAATTTTGCATGGGACATACTTTATATGTATTTAATTTAATTTATTTTTTATTGAATTTATTGGGATGACATTGGTTAATACAATTATATAGGTTTCAGGTGTACCGTTCTATAATACATCATCTGTATATTGTATTGTGTGTTTACCACCTCAAGTGAAGATGAAACATACATTTCAATGTGTGTGTCCCAAATTTTGCATAGAGATGCTTATACTAAAAAAATTATTTATTTTTTTTAATCTGAAATTCAAATTTAACTGGACAGCCGCTAGTTTTATTTGCTAAACCTGTCAGTCCTGCATCAGGAGCATTCTCTCCAAATCTCAACAGCGAGGAAAGAGCTGATTCAACGGACACTTTGTGGGAAGACATCACAGTCATGTGAACAGTGTGGTTTATCTTTCAGACGTTCCACATGTGCTTTTCTTGGAGTGACTAAGACTTTGATAACGGGAATAATCATCAAATTCAGGTCTGAGCTACGACAAAACAGTGTTGATGGGAGTAATGACTTATCGACTGGCTCTGACTGAGTGCCTCATGGAGCTTCATTTAATCACCTCCCAACAGCAATTTAACTGCAGAAGAATGTCAATGATTAATTCAGAGTCCGGAACTCTTTCTTTTTCTTTCTCTGATGGAGGTGTGAAGAGAACTAAAATAAAGCAACTTCAGCTCTAGAAGTTGCTTGTGTTCAAGGATAAGACATGCGACTGTTAATAATTTTCAGTAGATTTGTTTTTGCAGCCAGGCGAGGCTACAGAACTTGTGGGATTATACTCTAAAGTGTAAAAAGAAAAACATTCTGATAGTGCTTTACAACGCAGTGCAGAACAGAAAAAGAGAAGAGAGTGGGCCGGAATTACATTCTTATTAAATGGAGTAAAAAATATAGACATCAATGGCATTGTTCATCGCACTGCTAACAACAAAGGGGACAGGATCAGGAAAGCAACATGACCTTGAAGCCCACCTAGAAACTTCTGGCTCTTTTAGAGGTAACCCTGAACTTGAGGCAAAGCCACAATGCACGGTCCCAAACAGTTCTTTTATAGCTGTCTGAGCTGGTTTCATCTCCCCTTTATTCTTGGATTAGTGGCTTTAAAATGGAAATGCTGGATTCATTTCAGTTATTAGACTGATGTAAGCACTGTAATTCTCCCTCTTGCATTCGTAAATGTGTTGATTGTACTCTAGGAGTTTTATAGTTCTTTTAGAAATACAGAAAGCTTGCTCCATTTTTCTGATGTAATTGTTTGTACTATTTAATTCCCAACTCTATTATATTTGAACTTTTGTAGAGAAATCAAAGAGACACAAAAGGCATTCTAAATGATAAATTCCCATTTCTTCTTTTAAAATACAAATAAAACTAATTTGGAAGAAATTGGAGGGAAAGAAAATTGCTTTAACGTGGAACTTATTCTAGTCTGAAAGTGTGGGTTTTTTAAAAGAAATACTCCGGTGACCAAAACAAATGGTGGTGAGTTGGTGACACAATAATAATTGGCAGTCTCTGGTGTCCAAAGCCATTTGCTTGAATTATTTATGTCTTAAAACTGACAGGAATTTCATAACAGCAAATAAGGCAAGTCCAGCGGGTGTTGTTTACATGATGCAATCACACATCTGATTGCCTGCAGGTCTCATCTGCCACAGCTGATGCCTTAAAAACCCAGGGGAAGAGTTTATTTCAAGACAATCCCACACCCATCAAGGTTTGATTAGTCCTTCACCAGCTCAATTCCATTCATTGTCAAAAGCAGGTTGACAAAGAATAACAATTCACCTAATGTTGTTTGTCTTAAAATAGCTCAGAAGCAGGTATTGATACTGGATTACCTCCTTAGACTTTGAAATGATCTTTTAGTCCCCTATCAGGAACCCACTGATAATTGCTTTATGGTACCTGAGATGTGGCTATTACAGTCTGGCAACCTCTTAGGATGGTTTTTCAGCTATGTCTCTGGGACTCAGCTGGTCCTTGATGTCTTCTCCCACTCCTCATTAACTCAGTTTTCTCTCTGGGCAGTGCCCTTTCTGGCAAGGCGGGTGGAGATAGGGACATGTTTCCATTGTACTGGCCTCTTGAGTTGGAATAGTGAAGGAGCAAAATTAAATTGCCTCAAGATAGTTTACATAATTTTTATTACATGCAGATGAGTGGCCCTTCCTACTCATTTACATGTGGACTTTGGAGAAATGTCCATGGAGTTTATGATCGTTAAAATTTGTTTATTTTATAAATTAAAAGGTTTTTTGTTGTTGTTGCTGTTAATCCTTACCAGAGGATATTTTTCCATTGACTGATTTTTAGATAGAGTGGAAGGGAGGGAGGGAGGGAGAGGGAGAGAGAGAGAGAGAGAGAGAGAGAGAGAGAGAGAGAGAGAGAGAGAGAGAGAGAAACATCAATGTGAGAGTGACACATTGATTGGTTGCCTCCTGAACGACCCCAACTGGGGATCAAACCTGCAACCCAGGCTCATGCCCTTGACCGGGAATCGGCTCTAACCACTGAGCAAAACTGATCAGGGCAGGTTTTTAATGTTTGAGGAGAGTAACATATTTACGAAATTTCCATTGGAGTTGTGTTTATTTATTTTTGCCTTGGGCATTAATTACAAATAACTTTGGGAATTAAATGATGTAATACTCATCAAATTTTTAAAATATTTTAGAGAACATTTTCAATTCCATATTTTTATATATTTTAAATGTTTTATTCATCAAAACTCCATAAAATTAAATTGTTAAGAGTATCATGGTCATTGTTCACAATTAGACGGCTAAAAGTTATTTCAGTGCCAGTTTATGCCAATCAAAAGTTATTTCCTTTGAATCTTGCCATTTGCAACAATAATGATGATATTTGAGGGCATTATGCTAAGTGAAATAAGTAAGACAGAAAAAGACAAACCACATATTTCTCATATGCAGAGTCTAAAAAAGCCCAGTTTATAAAAAGAGAATAGAGTGGTGGTTGCCAAGGGCTGGGGGTGGGGTGGAGAAAATTGGGAGATGTTGGTGAAAAGGTACAAACTTCTAGTTATAAGATGAATGAGTTCTGGGGACCTAATGTACAGCATGATGATTGTAATTAATACTGTGTAATATACTTGAAGGTTGTGAAGAGAGTATCAAATATTCTCACACACAAAATAAATGGTAATTATGTGACATGATGAAGGTGTTAGCTAAGCTATGGTGGTAATCACTTTGCAATATAAAGTGTGTCAAATCAATATGTTATACAACTTAAACTTACACAATGTTATATGTCAATTATATCTCAATAAAGCTGGAAAAAATGTGGAGAGGGATGGTAGAGATGGTTGCACAACAATGTGAATGTACTTACTTAATGCATTAGAACTGTACACTTTAAAATGGTTAAAATAGTAAATTTTATGTTATGTGTGTTTTACCACTGTAAAAAATTACTAAAAAAGCTATTTCCACACTGGCTGATTTGCTCAGTGGTTATAGCATTTGGCCTGCAGACCGAAAGGTCGAGGGTTCGATTCTTGGTCAAGGGTACGTCCCTGGGTTGCAAGTTTGATCCCACCCCAGTTTGGGCATGTGTGGGAAGCAACCAATCCATGTGTCTTTCTCACATAGATGTTTCTCTCTCTTTCTCCCCCTCCCTCCCTTCCACTCTCTCTAAAAATCAATGGAAAAAATAGACTCAGGTAAAGAATAAAAACAAAAAGCTATTTCCTTTGGATATCCAGTATGTAAAATAAATTGATGGCTGTCAGTGTCATTTATGATGTAAAGAGGATCTACCTTCCAAACGTTTTTGAAAACAAATACGGTCCTGTTCACAAATAAAAGTATGAGGAAACATATATTTAACTTTTACTCTCTGGCGGGGCTTTGGAGGGTGAACAACTGATATAGGAGTGTTAGCTCATCCAAGGGCCATCTTAAGAGGAAAGAATGGTGGTATGGTCCCTAGAAATCTTTAGTTTCAAAAATATGTCACTAGTTGCAAAAAAAGACCTATTTCTCATCCTAAACCATTTCTCTGTTCCTTCTAATTACCTTTCCCAAGCCTGTGCTGTGTTATTTCTTCTCTCCTATGCAGAACACAAATATAATTTTCCTAATGTTATAGACCTAGGTGTTAAAGGCAATGGCACGCAATAGCAGAACTTTTATTTTTTCTTCTTCCAAAAGGGAGCTTTTTAGCCTTTTTTTCTTTTTCTTTTAGCAGATTACGATTTCACTGGACCTCTTCTAGACCTTGCGAGGGTGTCCTGCACTCACGTCTTCAGGCTGGTGGAGGCGCTGCCCCTCCCACTGCCTCCACGGCATCCTCCTCACATGTCTAGGGTCTTACTGTGAGGGTTGCCTCTTCATAAATCACATTGGGGTTGGCTCAGACCTTTGTGCCTTCTCAGGCCAGGCACACGGGAAAGGTTTATACATGAAGAAATGAGTTGCATTCATCTCTAACCCCTGTGTTTACAAAGACGTCCTGGGCACCTGGAGAAGCAGTCAAACCTCACTCAACACTTGACACTGAGTCTAACCTCCTCCTCCTAAGGAAATAAGCACTTAAAATCTGCCGAATCATCCAGTGCGCACACTTCTTTTCATGGGAACCATAACCTGAGAGGTTTCAGATATACCTTTCGCTGGGTGTCCTTAGTGTTGGAAAATATCTATTATTTGTTCACTGCTCAGCCTGAGCTTTTGGAACATGGCTTCTTGTAAACATATTAAGATACTTGGAATTTTTAGACGTCGCTGCTCTTCACCACACTCCCCTTTCAATCCACCTCCCAAGGTCCTCTAACGAGCTCATTTCTCTGGGTGTTCAGAGAATAGCAAGAGATGACACACTGATCACACTCAGGTCAGAAAAGGCACGCACATGACTATTATAAAAACACCAGGCAGGTATTATCGCTTCTTAAAGCTGCAGGACAGTTTACAGCACTGGAATATTTATTACGGAACACTTCTCATTGCACTGTGTTTAGTCAGTCAATCAATGAGAATTGTCTCAGCGCCCACACAATGTATTAGTGAGGGAGGATCTGGGAGATTGGACATGGTCTTTGCCATAAGGAACATACAATGAATGATCATCATAATAATCGCCCCACAGAAATACGTTCATGTGAAAAATCATAACTGTGAAGCAGACAGGACATTTCCTATTGAAACAGTAAGGAAAAGCTTCCAAATAGCTTTATGGCTGGATAGTGAACATTAGTTTAAATATGGCAGGAGAAGTTTATGAATATTCGGAATTTATCCATCTCTGAACTACACCCAGCACTGAATTTACAAGTGCATAACTATCTTACACGTTGTGTATGTGAGATGCACTGGAGAAACTAATGTTGTTATTATAGAGAAAATATGCGTCTCCTCTTCCAGAGAGGTTGTGGTGAGCCCTTCCCTGATCTGTCCTGTTTGCTTCGTCCCAATAGCACCTTTGTAGCATTTTGTGCACAGAGTGGGGGGTAAGGAACAATAACCCCACTTTTTCCTTTTTACTACTAGATTGTAGCTCATTCAGGAAATGTGGAAAAGTGGTATAGCTGAATTGTGGACAGAGGTACCACTACACAGATTTTAGCATAAATATCTGTAACAGCAGAGAGTGAAGACAGTTGGTTGAGAGAGAATTTTCTAATTAACTTGGTGGAGGTATTATAAGTATTCTGCTAACTAGAGTGAATATTCAACTCCTAACCATCTTATTTCTTTAGGCAATAAAGTACAGTTAAATGAATATCACAAGGATGTAATTGAAGACTATAGGGAAGAAAAAATTCCAGACATACTGGAGGGTAATACATTTCTTTAAGCTACCATGGATTTGTGAGCTGTAGTCTCTTCTTTGTACTATTTTTTTGTGTGAAATGTTACAGGGGGCATCACTGATTTAAACTTTAATTGTACATCGCTTCAAGATGTTAGATGAAACCATACGTTGAATCTAATAATAATTATTACAGTAATAATAACTAGATTTTTGTGGAGCTTTGTGCTAAATTCCTTAGATTTTGGATTTTTAAAACGAATTAGTTGTTTCTAAAGCCACCTTCTATGAACAGGCAATGAATAATACTAAAAGATAGTGGTGGAAGAGTGTTGCTCCACTGGTCAGCAAGATGTCATAATCAGGGACCAACACTCACTGTGGTCCTTCTTCGGGGTCTGCTATAGATGGAGTGCTTGTGTTCCCCACCCCCATGGTAGTTGGAGGTGGGGCTTTTGAGATGATTAGGTGATGAGGGCAGAGCCCTCAAGAGTGGGATCGATATTCTTATAAAAGGGACCCCAGAGGGCCTTGTCCTGCTGGCTGCTTGAGGGCACAGTGAGAAGATGGCTGTCCCTGCAGGAAGCAGGTTCTCAGCAGCACTGAATCTGCCAGCGCCTGGGTTTGGACCTCCCAGCCCCCAGAACTGCAGGAAACAGAACTGTGTTATTTTCAAAGCTACCTAGTCGGTGGTATGTTGTTATAGTAGCACGATCACACTAAGATAAATTCTCTTTCTCTATTGCATTTTACATGGAGTAACTACAAGATACAAATGCTTTTGTATCAACTAAGCATAAGGAATCTGAGGCTGAGACCAGCAAACATATTTTTCTGAGTAGCACATAGCTAGTTGAGGCAGAATTCATTGGTACACACTAGCCATGTCAGTAAACAGAGGTAGTAACAATTTTTTAGGAATACATTGAAACTTCCAAAGTACCTCTATTCAATTTTTACATAAATTATTTCACCATGTGGAATATTTTTAGAAAGAAAAATATCATTGTTATTATTTGTTAAACAAGAAAATTATGGGATCTAGATCAATTCATTAATAAAATAATTTCCCTAAAGCCAATTTGCTGAACGCTAATTTTCCACAAGCAAATTCACTAAATGGTCAATCCAATCACAACTATTCAAAAATAATAATAAAAACAATATGTTCATAGCCATTGAATATATTTTAAAAATGTTCTTTGAACCCCGTTTGATAAATCAGTGATTTTGATGAATTCGTCATTTGGCAAGTTGGCCTACTTTCAAATTGAGAGCTAGATTCACAGATTAATTGTTGAAATAATGCATTTAATTTGCATATACTATATGCCAGGAATTGGTGTTTAGCATTGAATGAAGTGGTATTAGAGAAATTACAGGTTAGTGGAAGAGAGAGTTGAGAACATCAACATAGAAGAGAAAGTGCCACAGTAGTAATGCTTTGGGGACAAAGAGGAAGAGCACAGGGGAGAAACATCCCATCTGGCTACTGGTCACAGGAGGCTTCTAAGAGGAGGTGATGCTCGAGCTGAGCCTCAGAGGCGGAAAGTGACTTCCCCAAGGGAGTGGTGAGGAAGTCATCAAAATGTAGGACCGGGAATTTGGTGACAGTTAGTGGTTCATGAAATAAGTGACCAACGAAATCTCAGGATGGACATTTAAAAAGTAAAATAGAATGGAACAGAAAATATCAGAGGGCACTGAATGTGGTAAGGTAAGTATTGTGTTGTTGAACTCTGAATGTATACGTGTATATATGTCCTATGATCAAATCTGTTTCTTACTGTGCATCACACAGTCAGAGCACAGAGGAAAGAAACTGCGTTCCGAAGGGGAATTACATGTGGAGTGATACAGTCAGGAGGAATAATTTGACGTAAGAATGCAGGGAGAGAATCCTGGAGAAACAGATAGAGGAAAGATCACGAAGGGCCTAACAGACATTGCAACAAATTTAAACTTATCTTGAAGATAAAAGAAGCCAGTAAAAGGATTCAAGGCTTAAATACAGAGATTTTCTTTTAAAGAAGTTTGAAAAATTCAAGTAGTATAGACAAATATATATAAGAAGGGAAATTCTCATTTCTAATGCTACTACTTAACTCTTAAGCCAAGGTTTTATTTCCTAGAAGCTGCAGCTAATATCAGTTTCTGTTTTGGTTTATTTTGGAGCAGAATTAAATACGTACACGATATTCTCTAATTCTTGATCTTTAACTTTGGACAAGATCATTTGATTTCTTATTACAAAACATGAAGAATCCAGCATAATCACACTGCTTACTACCTCCCTCCCCTTCCCCTTCCACCTCATGAACTGGGTTAGATGTCTTTATTTTTATTTTTCTTAGTTGTATTTATGACTTTAAGTAGTATACTTATATTGTGATATTTCAGTTATACAAGCATACCTACTTACTCTTTATTATGGAAATGGCTAAATTAATATAGCAAATTTTTTATAGAAAATTATAGACTGAGTCACATATTTGTTTTGCCCAGAAAGTTTCAAGTTAAGTGATAGAAAGACATTTGTCTCTGTCGATGTCTCTCTCTCTGTCTCATCTGTCTACCATGTATCTATTTATCTATATATCTTTAAATGATAAGCTACAATAGCTTTAGAAAGCAAGAAGGTGCCATCCATGGCCAGACACTACCAGAAATGTAGGAAAAGAGATAGCAGATGTAGTAATTGGTAAAGCCATCAAAACAAAGAGTACATACTGAGTGTTCTATAAATTGTAATTGTTTTTTACTGGGACATTTGTCTTCTATAAGAATTGTAATATTTCCCTATATGTTTTAGATACGAATCCTTTGTCATATAGATGTATTACATTATTTTCTTTCAGCCTCTGGCTTGAATTTTTATTCTTTTAACAGCAGTTTTCAAAAGTCAAAATTTAAAAGATTTTATTGGAGTCCAATTTAGTAATTTTTTCTTTTATCAATTGTTTGCATGTCTTATTTAAGATATCTTTGCCTACACCAAGGTTACAAAGACTTTTGCTTATGGTTTCTTCTAGAAGTTTTATCGCTTTGGGTTTGACATTTAAGTCTATGATTCATTTCTGATTATTTATTGATATGCTAATTATTTTTGATATGGTGTGAGGTAAGGATTGGTGTTTATTTCCCTCCACATGGTATATATTCGGTTGTTCTGGCACCATTTTGTTGAAAAGAGTTTCCTTTTGCCATTGAATTGTCTTGGCACCTTTGTCAGTCAATTGACCACATGAGTCTATTTATGAGCTCTATTCTGTTCCATTGATATACAGGTCTACTCTTTCAATAACACACTGTCTTGATTACTGTTGTTTTATAGAAAGCTGTGAAATCAGATAGAGTGAGTCCTACAACGTGTTTTGTTTTTTAAATGATTTTGGCTATTTTAGGTCCTTTGCATTTTGATATAAATTCTTAAAACAGCTTGACACTTTTTACAAAAAGTCTGCTGGGATTTTTAAAACATATGTTTTCATTTTTGTATATATATCAGAGAGAGGAAAGGCAAGGGAGAGTGAGAGAAACATCGATGTGAGCCTCCCGTATGCACCCAAAGTCATTTGCTTAACTAGAGAAAAAGCATTCCCCTTTACTAAGGGAAAAGAGAATCAAGGTAATTTATCACATATACTTAAAACTTAAAAAGTAAAATTTTTCCAGGAAGCAATTTTCCAAGACATATTTAACATAAAGATGAAACATATTCTTCAGACTACACATTCAGATATTTTTAGTTTCTCAGGTTTTGGATAATGTAAAGGGCATAGATAACATGCACATCTTTTCACTGCCAGCATTTTTTTTTTTTTTTTTTTGAGTGCACGTGACATTGGGGGCATGTATACTTTTTCTTTTTTTCTAGAAAATAAATGTGTTAACAGTAGTTCATTGTTTAGCTTTAATGAGCTCGATCAGACTTAATTACACTTGTTAGAAGTTTATTTAGTTTATTGATCTTTTTAAAGAGCTAGCTTTAGATTGTTGATTTTTGCTACCAATTTAGGACTTTTTTTGGCTGTGTCTACTTTTTTCCTCTTTTATAAATTTCTGATTTTATCTTTATTAATCTCTTTTTTGGGGTACTTTCTTTGGGTTTGCTTGGTTGCTCCTTTTCTAGTCTTTTGAATCCAACGCTTAGTTCATTTATTTTCACTGTCTCTTGTTATTGCACATCTTCTTTGGTTACCTCCCATCGCTCTTTATATATAATGTTCTTCGTTATGTTCATCCCTAAATAGATGGGAATGGCAGTTTTGATTTACATCTTAGTCTGGATTTCCTTGAAAACAGTGCCTGAGACAAAGCTTGGGTGTAGGTAGTTTATTTGGGAATGTGAGCCTGAGCACCAGGTGTTGGGGATGGTGGGAGTCAATGAGGAAGAAAGAAATGCCAAGACCAGGGTGCCTTATCAAGATGGGCAAAGGTGCTCAGTCTCCTGGGATCTTTGGAGGAGCCTTTTGAAGTATGTCTTAGAATTGTCCACCTGGAAATAAAATGAGGATACACTTATCCATCAGCTCCCAATTTTAATAGCTCAAGGGTAGTCCTATGGTGTTAGGTCTCTTGTACTTCAAGGTTATACAGAACAGATTCCTATAAGTGCACCATGCCACAGCATCAGAGAAGTCATCCCAGGGCAGGAAGAGAGATGAATAGATGTGTATGACCCAAGGCTATGGTGCTCTCAGGTACATATGCATAAATATACACAAAGCTTACGTGGAACCAGTTACCACAGGTGTGGCTGCAGTAAGAGAGGGTGCTCAGAGGACATGGAAGTATACCAGTGTGGGGAAGGAAAAATAATTTTTCCTCTATTCTCTAGGTTTGGGTAAGAAACCCCTATAATAAAAGACAGATTAACAGGAAGAAAAAAAAAAAAAGGACACAGAAGTTTAATAACATGTATATCTTTTATGTTACATGGGATATAGCCAGGAAATGGAGTAACTTCTAAATGGCCCAAGCTTTCACCTTGAATACCATCTCAGGCTAAAGACAAAGAAGATGTTGGTGGGAGGGGCAGTTATGGGAGGTTACCAGGCAAAGCACAGCAGAGAAGGGTGAGGTTGTTGTGCAGATTTAGGTGCTGCCTTCTCCGTTGTTAAGAGTTTCTAGAGTCCGGCCAGTGTGGCTCAGCGGTTGAGCGTCGACCCATGCACCAAGAGGTCGCTGGTTCGATTCCCAGTCAGGACACATGCACAGGTTGTGGGCCCGATCCCCAGTGTGGGGCATGCAGGAGGGAGCCAATCGATGTTCTCTCTCATCGATGTTTCTATCTCTCTCTCCCTCTCACTTCCTCTCTCTCTAAAATCAATAAAGGAAAAAAAAAAAGAAGAGTTGCTAGAGATTTAGTCATCCTGATCTTCCTGGTACAGGGATGGAGACATCCTTATAGATGATGATTTCCCTTATAGATGTAAATTTCTCTTACAAAAGGGTGACTTCTATTTGGTTTTCAGAGCTTCTGCTGTGTCTACTGTTTCTTAAAAATAATCAGCCTAAAATAATCCTGATGCCAAAGAGGCATATTTTGGGGTGGCAAATTCTGCTCCCCTGTACACGGTGTCTGACACAATTTTTTAAAAATTAAAAGGTTGTTTAGGGATGTATTCTATTTAATGTTCATAATTTTTTTTTGCACTCCTTCTGCTATTATTTTTACATTTTGCCCATCAGTTTTTTAGGGTAAATTTCATACTTCTTTTGGATTGTGTCTCTTCCAAAAATTTAACCACTCTTAACATGGAAAAGATCCCTTTTTGAGGAACAAGTCCTATTTGTTAGAATGAAACAGAACCAAGATTTATTTATACTAAGATCTCGTAACTGCTTATATGCAGAATATTTCTCAAAATCCTGGTATTAGAATGAAATGCTTGCTCTCTCTGACTCTATCTTTTTCAAGCCTGCTTTGTTCCCATGGCCTTTAGGTTAATAGCTTCTCCTTCGTTTTGCATGTTAGCATTAGAGAAATTCTGCTTGCACCTTGAGTGTTACAAAACAGCCCCTTATCAGAAATGGCCTCTCCCAAGGAGATAGGCAAGTGTATCTTTTTTAACATTGTGACTGGACTCACATAAACTAGAATCAGTGGACTAAGAGCAAAGACATTGCACAATCTTCCTGGAATTCCTGCTGTGCTCAGAGGTCTGGGGTCATCAATTACCTCTTGCCCCTCCTACTTCCCCCTCCCTTGATATAAAAAAAGCCTAAATTCTGTAGGACTTTCTTAACATGGTTCTTTAGGATGTTAGTCTGCCATCTTCTCAGCTTGCTTACTTTCTGAATAAAGTCACTTTCTTTGCCCTAACATCTTGTCACTCAACTCTTTGGCTGTTTTGTGGTGAGTGGTACAAGCTTGGACTTGGTTGTATCCTCCTAATCTAATCTAATAAACCAGTATTTTTAAAATTGATTTTAGAGAGGGAGGAAGGGAGGGAGGGAAGGAGAGAGAGAGAGACAGAGAGAGAGAGAAACATCAATGTGAGAGAGATACATTGATCGGTTGCCTCCCATACATGCCCTGACAGGAGATCGAACCCACAACCTAGGTATGTGCCCTCACTGGGAATTGAACCCCCCACATTCCAGAGCATGGGATGGTGCTCCAACAAACCAAGCCCTACCAGCCAGGGCTAATAAACCAGTATTTATAATGCACTGTGACCAAACAAACTCTACAGAGACATGTACAAAGGGCAATGGGAAGCTAGGGGAGATGAAACTAGACTGGATAATTCAGAAGGGAGTCAGAGACAAGGTGACTTTTGAGAAGGGCCTTGATGAGTGGGTAAAATTTCCTGGCATAAGGTACAGTGTGAGCAGAGGCACAGAGATTTGAATAAACTCTGTGTGTACAGAGAATGGATGGTGCTTACATCTGCAGAGAATCAGCTGATCTTGTCTACTCTGGGCCCTAGAAGTTTCCCCATAATTTCCAGGTGGGGTCTACGTAGTCTAGTCGCCTATTGAAAACAATAACTGAAGTGACTTTATTACATGTAATTTGTGAACACAAAAGAGGATTAATTAAATTAAAAGCAATGGAAGATACTGTGGAATAAGAACTACTATACACAGTTTATTATAGCTGAACTAGATACAGTACATATACAGCCATGTGCCTCATCGTAATGTGTTGGTCAGTGGTGGAGTGCATATACAACAGTGGTCCCATAGATGATAATGGAGCTGAAAAATTTGTATCATCTAGAAACAGTATAACCATCATGCCTTGGCTGGTTTTGCTCAGCGGTTAGAGCATCAGTCCGCGGACCTATGAGTCATGAGTTTGATTCCCTTCCAAGGGTACGTACCTTGGTTGCAGTTCATCCTTGGCCCTGGTCGGGTCATGCGGGAGGCAAAGAGTCGGTGTATCTCTCTCACATCGATGTTTCTCTCTCTCCCTCTCTCGCTCTCTCTCCCTTCCTCCCACTCTATCTGATGATAAAGAGAAAAATATCCTTGAGTGAGGATTAAAAAATAATAAAAATTGAAGAAAAAGAAACATCATAGCCATCATAATGTCATAGTGCAAAACATTACTTGTATTTGTGGTGATGCCGGTGTAAATTAACCTACGTTACTGCCAGTCATATAAAAGCATAGTACATACAATTGTGTACGGTACAGAATGCTTGATAATGATAAATGCTTATGTTACTGGTTTATCTACTATCCTATACCATTTATTATAGAGTGTACTCTTTCCACTTATAAAAACAGTTTGCTGTAACACAATATGCCATGTTAGTCCAAGGGCAGCCTTATATGTCTTGTGTTTACTGAATCTATTGATTGCATCATTTTTTTCCTGCTCCTGGTTTAATCTCAAATTGTTTTATAAATTTAGTGTAGCGTAAGTGCACAGGGTTCATAAAGTCTACAATAGTGTATAGTAATGTCCTAGGCCTTCAGAGTCACTCACCACTCACTGACTCACCCAGAGCAACTTCTAGTCCTGCAGGCTCTATTCATGGTAAGTGTCCTATACAGCTGTACCATTTTTTATTTTTAATACACTGTACTTTTTTATGTTTAGATATACAAATACTTACCATTGTGTTACAATCACCTATAGTATTTAGTACAGTAACATGCTGCACAGGTTTGCAGCCTAGGAGCGATAGGCTAGACCATAGGACCCAGGTGTGTACTAGGCTACACTATCTAGGTTAGTGTAAGTGCCTTACTCTGTGATGTTTACACAATGACAAAATCACCTAACAACACATTCTCAGAATGCATCCCTGTCATTTAGCAGTGCACGTCTCTCTTCTGCTCTAATTTTTATCCAATTGGTTTAAAGCATTCTGTTTTTAGGCTATTCTGAAGTTTCTAGTTTGGTGTGCTCTGAAATGATTATTTCTTTGTATTGGTGTCTTTTATATAAGTTCTAAAACGTGAGGTGGCATGAATCTGTGCGATAAGAACAGTTTTTATCAACTGTATTTCTAGGGAGGTTTTGCTAGCCCCCAAATCACTTATAGAATGCCTGCCTCAAACTTCTGACTAGCAAAAAGAGCCTCCCTCTTTGTTCCATAGTTTTATAGCTCTACACGTCTGCCCATTCCATTGGTGCACTCTACTACTTCCATTCTTATTGTACTGAGTCAGGGGAATGGGGATTGTTAACTATTTCTGTTTTCTGGAAAGGAAGAAAACATCCAAACATAGGCCAATTTGAAAAAAAGCTACTTTAATTTGGAAAAATATGAATGTGGTGATTCTCCCTATGGATCATAAGGACACATACCTTTTGGTTATAGCAGCCTGTGATTTACTTAAACTAAATTATTATTTTAATCCATTTTATACCCATAGACACATAAGTGACCCTTGTTATAGGGACACTGTGGGTTTTAGAGAATTGTCATACTAGATCTGTGATTTTAAAAGATTGCTCTGGTGGTAATATAAAGAATGGGATGGAGAACGCCTGGTCAAGTGAGCGATGACGAGAGCCAATACTAAGATATCCTAAGAAAAGATAGAAAGGATGGAACAGATTTGAGAAACATTTAGAATCTAGATTAGCCTGGACCTGGTGACTGATTAGATATGGAAGATGAAGGAGAAAGAAGAGACATGGATGACCCTGGGGAAAATAACTCTAAAATTAAAAACATGAAGTTTTCCCCACTGTTTGAAAAAAAGGCTCATTTGCCTGCAGAGGCTGTTTAACCATTCAAGTAAGAAGGTAAGTCACTACAGTTTCATACAATACAATGAACAAAATAAGCTGATGAGCAAAACAGACCCAGAGACATAGAAAGGAGTACAGTTCAGACTGACAAACCTCAGAGGAGGGGGGTGGGGGAGAGGGATGAGATAAACCAAAGAACTTACATGAGTAACCAATGGACATAGACAACAATGCTCGGCGGAGGGAGGCGGATTGGGAGGAAGGTGTCTAGGGGGAAAAAAGGAGAAACATCTGTAAAAAAATAAATTAATAAAAATTGCAAAAATCCCCCAAAATAAAATAAAATGGGAGAAAAATATCTCAATGGTATGAATACACAAGTTTCAGAAACATGATTTAAGAAACCAAAGGGCTCTGTTTCAGCCTTACTATATTTCTTTATTGTAGGGAGGTTGAAAGGAGAGGATAGGGGAAAATGGACTCGGAGGAGTTCACAGATAAGAAAAGTCACAGGGGGATGACATAACTGGCAAGACTGCAGTATGTACTAAAAGAATATTCAGAGGAATGAACTCGGCTTAGTAAAAAACAACAATTCCCTCTCATGCTCTCACTTCAATATTTAAAAGTGATTGATGAAAACTAGGTTTTCCAAAATCAGAAAAGATTTTTCTAATTGTCAGGATTACAAAAAGAGTTGAGAAAACATTGTCCTTTGGATCTTCTAGTGAATGACCACTGAGAATGTATGAATTAGTGTATCTTTCACTATTAATGCACAAGTTCACATCACAGATGACACCAATGGACACGATTGTGTTTTATCTCCTACCCTTCTGTTTCCTCTCGTTCCCTGTGCCATTTCCTCTTTTTTTTTTAATTTATTTAAATTTATTTTATTTTTTTATCCTCACCCGAGGACATTTTTGCATTTATCTTCAGATGGAGCGGGAGGGAGAGAGGGGGGAAGAGAGAGAGAGAAACATTGATGCGAGAGAGACACATCAATTGGTTGCCACCCACATGACCCCAACTGGTGCCAGGGACAAACTGCAACCAAGGTACGTGCCCTTGGTGGGAACCGAACCTGGGTCTCTCTGGTCCACAGGCTGACGCTCTAACCGCTGAGCCAAACCGGCCAGGGCGCCATTTCCTCTTAACAACCAAACTGAACTAGGTGTAATAATGAATGCTTCACAGACAGAAACAATTGGAGTGAATTGTCCACTAAAGATCTCATCATTATGAAGATTCTCTTAGAAATTGACTTATCCTGATAGAATGATCTTTTCTTGGAAAAAAGACTACATGATGTGAAATATTTGTGTGAAGACTACATGATGTGAAATATTTGTGTATTGCTTTTTTTGGGGAAAGGGTGTATTTGTTTTGGCTAAAAATCAGATGCTAACAGACCATATGACAGCTACCTGTGAGAACACCTCTCCATGGCTGACCAACAAACTTCATAATTCACATTCTCTTCATTTCCAGTCAAAGGAAACCATCAACTTTATCTGTGTTCTTTATCCCGGGATTAATTGCATGGACTACCCTTGGAGGCAATACGTCTACAATGTTATTTTCTCTTTTTCTTTTTTTTTTTTCCGACATATATATATTTTTTAATTTATTTTTGTTACAGATGTTTCTCCTTTTTTCCTCATTGACATCCTCCTCCCCATCCCCTCACCTCGTCCCCAGCTTTGTTGTCCATGTCCATCAGTTATGCATACACGCGTATAAGTTCTGTGGTTTATCTCTTCCCTCCCTTCCCATTTTCTCTTTTTCTAACAACTGGTTTTTAGAATCCTTAAGTGCCCACAATTTTGGGTTGGTAAAAAATATTTGTACTACAAATTGTCAGAGCTTGTGTTAAGGGATAATTGCGTTTAATAGAGCAGGGAAGACATACTAGTGGTAAAGAACATTTTATATTATGAGAATTAAAGCAATTATCTAGCTACTTGAGGCAAAATAATCCTTTCTATTATCAGTAGCTGGCTAATTTGAAATGATTTTTTTTGTCTTAAAGTCTCCAGATAATTTCTTCACTCTTTCATTGAATTCAATGTGTGTGACTGTACTATTTTAATGATCCCAGCGTAAGTAGATAAAAGGAGATTTCCTTGCATTATTACATCTATCTTCTTAAGAAATAGTAAATTTAATATGCGATTTGCTAAAAAATTAATTACCTCAAATAATATTGTGTAACTTATATATACAAATTTCTGGGTTAGGGTAAAAGAGCTGTTCATTCTGTAAGTAGAACTCACACTTTCTGTTATCAGATCTGCCACAAACACTCTCATCACACCGTTGACCTTCATCTCCACAAGGGAAGCAGGGAAGTACATTTTAAAAAGCAACTGTGGCCCTGCCTCTTCTTTTCATTCTTATTTTTCTTCTTTTCTTTTTTCCTCTTAATCAATTCAGTCTAGAAGCCCTTTAGGGCCAGAGCAAGGCAGTGTCTTGGAGTGGGGTAGGAGGGAAAGGGGGTCTGGGGGACACTGGAGCTGGTTGGGAGGGGTGTCGTGGTGGCCAGGGGCAAGGCGTGGGTGTCTGAGGAGGGCGAGGGCATCCACAGAGTGTGGAGGTCAGAGCCTGAGCTTGGTGAGGAAGGCATGTTTGCATCGAGTCAGCTTAGCATGGTGTTTGAGGCTAACTACAAGGAGAACATCCATACAAGGGGGCAGCTCAGAACAGGTAGTGGACCCCAAAGGTGTGAGGAGAACTCCCATGCAAGGGGAGGAGGTAGTGATGATGAGCAACTGGTTAATTACAGAGGGATTAATTTAAAAACTATACTAAGAATAATATAAATCAAGTTTCTCACTGTCAGAGGAGGCAGATACAAATATAAAAAGGGAGAAAACTAAAACAAACCTTATGGTGTTAGATTGGAATTGGTGTAAAAAACCATGTATTGGTGTATATACATGGTTTTTAGTATGTAGATAAAGAAATAAACATGAGTGTAAATGAATGCACACACACAAACAGGTTTTCCCTAGCTTTGTCCACGAAGAGGTTTGGGATCAACAACTCCCCAGTGACAGTGGCACACCCAATGTTCAGACCTTGATTTCCAAATCCAATTTTCTACTGAAAGGAAGGAATGACCGATTCCAGGGCTTGGATGAAGGGATTACAAAATGATGCTGGAACATCTTGTGCCATAAAGTAAGAGAGTGCTCAAAGATTAATAGGGGTAGGACCTCGCTGAAAGGGGCCCCACTAACTTAATTTGGGATAAATTGAACATCAATATAAATACTGAAAATGGGTTGTAAGCCATTGAATAAAACTGGAATGCATAAATCTACTTTGACATAAATAAACACATGAATACATTAAAAGTATAATGAGGAATGGAATTTTTACATAGTTTAAAGGAAACTTGTCACAAAATTAATTATTAATTACAAAGAGAAGAAGAGTGACAGCATCGTTTATGTGATATTCATGCCAAATATGCATAGTCTGAATCCAATCATGAGGCAAAAACTTCAAAAAATCCCAACTGAGGGACCTTTTCTAAAATAACTAGCCTATAGTCATCAAAAAATGTCAAGGTCATGAAAGTCAATGTGAGACGGAGGAACAGTTCCAGAGGGAAGGATGTTGAAAAGACACGTCAAGTAAATGTGATGTGTGATTCTTTTAATATAAAAGATATTATTGAGACAATTGGCTAAACATGAATAGGATATGAGGATGACTTGGCAGTAACATGTCAGTGTTCATTTCCTGAGTTGGATGGCTATGTTGTGATTATCTAGCAGAAGAATGTTCTTGTTTGCATGAACTACCCACTGAAGTATCAGAGGGTGAATGGACATCAGATCAACAGCTTACTCTTCAACAGCTCTAGAAAAAGATTCTTTGTAATTATTTGCAATTTTTCTGCAAGTTTGAGAATATTTCAAGATAAACATCCTTATAAAAAAAAAAAGTAACTCTAATTATAACATTGTTCATGGATCATTATTGGGTATGCCTAATTATTTCAGGAGAAAAGACATCCGCATTCTGAAGCTCACTCTTTCTTTCCCCTTGAGCTTTGACTCAGTGTTTCAAATATTATTTTACCATGTAAAGCAACATCCTCAGGAGATTTTTCCCCCCATACCTTATTAGTGGTTAACATTATCCAAATCAAATTATTACCAACAAGCTAAAATACTTCAAAAGGCTAACAAAGGGCAAATGGACATCTTACCTTCAGATTTTTGTCTTTGAATTAAAAAGGAAAGTTTTCTCTCAGGCCCTACATATCGTATAATTTTAAGAAGTCCTTCCATGACGAGCTTCAACTAATTCTTTAAGGCACTTTTTATATCTCAGAATTCTGGAACTACAGCTAATCATTGCTAGTCATCTATTTGGTGCTAAATCTGAGCAAGAACTTATTAACATCTATGCACCTTGACCTGTTTGTTTCTTTCTAACATTTTAATTCATAACCGTGGTGAATTTGGAAATAAACATGATTTGAAAATCTTCCATGAGTGAAGTTCCAAAGAAGAACATCACAAGGTGCAAAGACAAATGTACTTAAGTTAGTTAAGTTCCCTGGGAGGATGATAACTTGAAGTCATTTTGATAAGTTTTTGCTCATCATACCTTTTGAATAAATCTATCTGCATATGAAATGGCTCACTTTCTTTAGATCATGAAAAATGCTGCTTCATGCACGTAGACAAACTTAACTTATTTGCATGTGTAAATTATTTCCACGTTTTTGGTTAACATGATATGGAATTGTTATTGTGAAAATTAACAAAAAAAAATTCCAAAAATATTTGCAGGAGTAAACATACTTGTATGCTCTAATTTGTAATGATTCAAATGTAGATCAAGTCCTACTGATTTGCAGAATGTATTTATAAAGAACAATATGTATTTATAAAACATTCTGGCTTACCGGAAAATATTTAAATTCTTAGTTTTATATTGCGAAATATGGAACCATTTACTACATCATATTTGTTGAACACTGATTATATACAGTATATGACCAGAGGGTAGGTATTTTTTTATACTTGTTGGGAGTATTTTACATACAAAAATGCATGTTCATCACGAAATTAATTAAAATATAAACTGGTTTGGTGAAATAGCTAAATCTGTGAAATTTTAATTGTTCTCATAGGCCAAGATCAGTGATAATTAATGATTGGTTAAAAATTGTGACGTGATCACGGGCCTTAACTGAATCTATTTTTCTTACTCTATCCTAAAAGCCTAAAAAGTTAGGTGCTTTGGAGAGCAGTGCCTTCTTACTTATCCTTCTTAATTGTTTCACTTCTGAGAAAGATAAGAACATATTGATCTAGAGAAGGATGGCTACTTTATCTGAATAGAATAAAAATTTTAATTTGTATATATTTTTGTATTATCCCTACCATCAGTTTTCCATGTTGTGATAAAAATATTTATGCTTCTTTTTTCCAAGTCCTCTTCCCAAATTCCCATCTAGAGTTGATTTTGAAATAGCAACATGGTTGCATTAGCATAGATTCTTGGAGATGTTGAGACTGACTAGCAGAGTCTACTATACCCACACTACGGAAGACAAAGGGTCTGTAAGGTTAGAGCAGGGAAAGAAAGACTGGCCTACCCTGGGAGCCACATGGACAGTGTGTGTGTTTCCACAGGAGCTCTGTACAGCAGCAAGTGAACATCTGTGCTTATGTCAGGGCTGAGCAGTGACAATTGCTAGTGTTCCATCACAACCCAAACTGCTGTTAACATTCTCATAGCTGAAGCAAAGATTAATAAATTCTTTCATTTACTCAATATTGCCAGGCACTTTGCAGAGGACTGAGGATATCATGACGCCCAAGTCAGATGTGGCTCCTGTCCTTATGGGGCTTCTAGTCTGGAAGTGGAGACAAAGAGCAAATCAGTGAAAACCAAGCAAGCAAACAGTAGGCGTTGTGCTGAGCGCTAAGGAGAATGACAGAAGTAAGGAGGAAAGATCAAAGTGGCCGTAACCCAGACTCAATAACAAGCAGAGAGAATAACTTTTTCAGAATGGGCTGTGAGGGGATGGTATAGGGTGTAGGGAGTGTTCCCTTGGGCACAGGGATGGGTAGGCGCTCCGGACAGTTTTTCGGGACCAGGTTCCCTGCAAGGGAACTGGTTGCAAACAGGAGAAGGGGCATGTGGCAGTGAAGACAAAGCTTTGTCCTCTGTATTTTGATGCAGGAGTATGAGAGCTTTTGATGAAGTGGTTCTTACTCTACCTAAACATTTAAAAATGCACAAATGGCTTCCGTTACTTAAAACTCTCCTATAGCTTCCCATGGCACTAGAACATGTTCCAAGTTTCTTACCGCGGCTTTCCAGCCTCTGACTCAGTCCTCTGACTATTTCTCTAATCTGTTGCGTCTTTCTCTTTCTTGCTGTACTTCAGAAACATCAGGCCTCGGACGCTTCCGCAGTGACGCCGAGCTCTTTCCCTGTGGAGGCTCTTTGCACATGCTGGGCCTCCAGTCCGAAATCTCTTCCTTTCTTCCCATGGCTGTCTTCTCATCACCTGTTAGGTTTCAGTTGAATATCACATACTGTGCAAAGTGGGAATTCCCCTGCCCCTCACAGTTTTATTTTCTATTTCACCCTCTTGTTGACCTATTCCATAATATATCTTATGATTTGTCATTGTTTTCTCTCTGTTTTCTGTTTACTATTTGTTTTTTTGTTCATCAGTCTACTGTAATAGAACATACGGTTGTGAAGTCAGGTCCTTCTTGTTCACAAGGCATTGTTTGTCATGTAGACTTGTACATAAATAATAGACAGGAGGTAAATGAGCGGAAAGAGCCAAACACTCTCAGATTAGGGTTGCTGTTCCCGAATCTGGAGCACCTTGGCACTATCATGCTGGTAAGATTTTTAACACAAAGTAAATTTTATATGTATAAGAAATGTAGATTATCAACATCAAGTGTAGAAAGAACTTTACAAATCACATTTTGACAAGTTTCAGATAGCTCACCAATATTTTCATCTGAGCAAGAGTTGATCTATAGGGTGCATTAGTTAGATGGTGGTTAAAAAACTTCCAAAGATCTATTTATTCACCTGGGAGCTTTCTATTTAGTGGAAAGCAGTTAATCTGATAACAGGAAAATACAGCAGCAATGATCAGTGAGAGTCAGACTTGTTCAGAGGGACAGAAGCAGGCATGTTACCGTAGCAGATATTTGGATCTCTGAAATCCACAGGATGGCAGGGCCATCACAGTCAAATCTCACTTGTCCTCCCCATCTCAACTTCTCCACCATGAAATCTAATCAATGCAGATTGTTTACGTCGTATTAACTTTTTGCTTTTTTTGTGCAGTGTCATTGACGATGTTTGAGGTTGCATTTTTTTCTTACAAATATGTGGCATCCTTTATTAGATTTTCTCATATAAGGTTAGCTTCCATAAAGGATTCTGCTGTTAACTTTGCCCTCCCTTTGAACTGAATCTGAAATAAAGTTCTTCAAAATATATTGATATTCCTATCTGGCTGGATTCTGAAGGAAGCAGAAATTGTGTGTGTGGAAGTAGCAATTAAAAAAAATTATGGTCAGTATAAAAGAGCCTGATATTAAAAAATCATATATATATTTAAATATATTTTCATTAATTTTTTTAGAGAGAGAGGAAGGGAGAGAGAGAGATAGAAACATCGATGTGAGAGAGAAACATTGATTGGCCGCCTCCTGCACACCCCCCACTGGGGATCGAACCAGCAACCTGGGCATGTGCCCTGACCGGGAATTGAACCGGGACCTCTCGGTCCTTGGGACTACGTTCAATCCACTGAGCCACACTGGCTGGGCAAAATGTGGCTTCTTAGAAAAACAATTCCAATGTTAAATAAGATATATTTATTTATGCTGTTAGAAAATAAACAGTGGGAGATAATAGATGAATGGAAGGAAGGTTGTTGATAAATTTAAGTAGTTTGTTTTTAGATTAATTGTAATAATTTCTGCTTTAGTTTAATCCAAATGAAAGATGCTTCTGGCAGGATTAAACAGTTGTGCCACAGACTTCTTTGAACTCATGTTTTAAATATTTTCCTGATACATTAAGTTATTATTCCAAACATGTATATATATGAATGAACATACATTATCTACAGTAAGGTGGTTTTAAAAATTCAGTGGGGTGCTGCTAGTACTTTGTAAAATCACAGATGTCCACCCCCAAACTTCAGAGTCAGATGGAGTAGCTGGAACTTTTGGGACTCTAAAAATAAGCACCCCAGGTGATTCTGAGACCTGTGACTCATATTTCACTTTGAGAAATCCTGCTGGAGGTGTTATTTTTGGAAACAAGGAAAGGGATCTCAACCCTTTTGATGATACAATAAGGGGTCCCTGAGAGTTGGATCCAGAAAGTTAGAAAAGCTGCTTTCAGAAAACTGTTGTCCCAGTTGTGACTTTGTCTCAGGTACCCTCTTTCCCCAGATTTCTTTAGGATAAAAGCAAGACTATAACTTCCTGTATATCATCAAGTCAACTGACCTTGGGGAGATAAATGAAGAGCCTGATTTAGGGACCTAAGCCCTAAAATGATTATCATATCTTCTCATATCTAATATAAAATAGTTAACTTCAAATGTCATAACTATATGTGTGCTGAAATTAAAATAACTTTTTAAAGATATTCTGATTGCAACAATTAAAATTGTGAGTACATTCTTCAAGGCAGAAATGTCATCTTTCTCTGTCTCTGTCCAGTGTCTCAGTTTTGCCCTTAAAGCCTGTTGAATCTGCTTACAAATTAATTTTGCCCTGGCCTGATTGGCCATCCCATTTTCTCTGATGCTATACCTATTCTTTCAATAAGTAAAAACGTCTTGTGTGCATCAGCATCACAGAAGGCAACAGAGCAAAGGAAAGTCAGAGGGCATTCCCTAGGGAAGTGCTGGTGAACCCAGCTGGAGTGAAGTGTGGAAGGGGAGCTGGATCAAGCTAATCTGGAAACTCAAAGTGAAGAATAGGAGCCCATATTATCACTATTTTCTCTGAGAAATTTTAGGTTAATTTTTTTTAATATCAGAAAACAACCGGGAAGAGAAAAGTAAAGACAATGAGAATAAAAGCCCCCCCCCCCCCCACGCACACACACAAAAAACATGTTTCATAAAATTGTTTTTCAATTATACTTGACAGCCTTTTGGAAAGAAAAGAACCATACCCAGGTCTCTTTTTGGATAAAGTTCACCATGGGACTGATGCTTAGATTTCAGTAGGAACATTTTTTGCTTCTTATGCATAAAGGTATACATTTGTTATTCCTATAGGATTTTTGAGTCTAAGCAAACTGTTAAATGAGGTATTGAAACTATAAAAGAACACAGGCTTTGCAATTCTCATTTGAAACCCATCCCATTGAAGTACAGACTCTTCCTTTCCACATTCACTGCAACATAAAGGGCAGAAATAAACTACTTCATTTGTCTGGCAATATTGGCTAGGAAGCTGGAGTTTTTTTTTGGTTTTTTTTTAAAGGAAGTAATAGACTTTCAGCTGAATTTTTACTGCTAGGGGATGGCCCAAAAGGGTGTTCCCTCTTTCTTGCTAAGCACAAAGAACTGGGATTTAATTGCATTATAAACCATTTCATCAACATATCCATGAAATAACAAGCATCCACGTACTTTGTTTTCTTCTTACCATAATGTCAGAGTGTGAGCTGAAATTAAAGGGAAAAAAAGGTTTTGAGGGAACCAGCAAGTTAATCATCCTAGAGAAACAGAAAGACAATTATAAGGAGGATCAGGGCCCTCTCTTTTCTGTCCTTTTCTAATCCGGAGGAGCCTGTTAACAGAAATAAGACTGGTTCTTTGTCAGGATCTTCAATGGACTCTAGAAGGATAAATGGAGCGATGGGTACTGATGCCTCACTGCCTCGGTCTAAATCCAGCGTATTAGGGGGAAGTGGAAGAAAATCTTCCAGATGGTCAGGAATTTGGAGTTGAATTCTGGTGTAAACACGGCTTGGAGGGGAGAAATGGAGGCTCACGTCTCTTTCTCAGTCATCTAAGAGTGAAGCAAGACATCCTCTCCTTTCTGGCTCCCCAAAGGAAGTCTCTTTGGAGGAGTGTATTCAGTTCTGTTGTCACCACAGCAGAAACAGGTCTGGTTCTCCCCATAAGTCTTTTCCCCAGTCAAAGTGTTAGTAGTTCTGAATAACCAACTGTTAAAGAATTGTGAGGATTCTCCGAGTGTCTTCCTGTCAATGTACGAAGTCTCATCTCTGTTCTTTATGAATCTTCACTGTTCAGTAGGAAAAATACGGAGATTAAAACCTCAGGTTCTTCAGCAAGGATGATCAGTTGTCAGATATATTTGTTGATCATGGTACCCAGCATCTGTGTACCCAAATACTATTAACAGTATCCTGAATTATTACATCCTTGGCTCCAGGCTTGGCCATTTAGTGCATAATATTGCTTAGACTGCAGTGATTTCTTCAGGAGCAGACTCGTGACCCAATCCAGTGAAGTGATCCAATGAGGCTTCTCTGGGGATTGCTGGGCTAAGAACGGTGGGGTTTTCCCACTGGTCTTGGTTGAACCTAGCTATGAGGCTGGATCTGCTGGAGACATTCTGACATCACAACAGGAGAAGCTGTTTAAAAATGGAGCCAACACAGGAACATCTGGGTAAGGATGAAGAGAGGGACACTGTGTGCTGATGACACTGTGCAAGTTACTGGTTAAGTTCCTTCTGGAGCTTGTCCTAGTCCTGCTCCTGGAGGTTTTAGTTAAGGGAACCCATAAATTCCCTTTTTCCATAAAGTGTTTTGTCTGAGCTTTCTGTCATTTGCCAAGAATGAAGTCTAACCAATGTAATTGAATTCTAATACCAGTTCAGTCACTTTCTGCTTGGTGACTTTGGTTGAGTAGGTTATTTCAATATTGCTTTTATCACTTGTAAAAAAAAGATACTCAAGTTATCTACCTGACAGATTTTTTTGTGAAGATGAACTAAAGTTTTGATTGTTAAATACTTGACCATAGTAAATGCTCAATAAGTATTACCATACAAAAAAAATTATACCACAACGCTAATATCCAGGACAAAAAATATCTCCAAAAAGCTTTTAAATATGAGTGTCTTTCTTTTGTAAACGTTACACAATTTATTATAATGCTGAAGTGTCATTCTTGCTCAAATTTTATTATTTCTCCCTCCTTATATTTGATGGAAAGACTTAACTCCCTTAGGCTCAATGACTGCTATTTCATAACTTCTCAGCTCACACCAATTTGATGTGTTGCTAAACTTAATTGAAGTATGTGGTAACAGAGAAATGCAGCAATAAAGAGGATCTTGAGAAACTTGGAGGTTTTTCAAAATTATAGTATTAGATGTTGACCAATAATGAAATGATGATAGCAAAAATCAAAGTTCACTGATCAGGGTACATCCAGAAACGGTAAGTTTCAACCTTGGTCCCTCTCCACAGAGAGCCATACTGATGAGTGGAATCAGGTGGTGGAGGTGTTATCCCTTAGAGTCCTCTCCTGCACTCTTTCTTTGACTATTCTCCCTCCGCTCTTGCTTTTATGCATCACTCCCAGGTGTACCTCTCCAGGCTTTGCCCATTTCCCAAGACACGGTCTGTCACATCTCTAGGTATCTTCCATGTCTCTGCTGGTTCTTTCTCATCTTTTTTGTATAGATACCCCAGTGGCTCAGATTCTAGGCTTAGAATATAACCTTGTATGTTCATTCAGTTGCCAATCTTGTAGATTCTGTCTCTTGCATCCATTGCTTTCTTTCAATTCTATATGTCAATGTTCTGGCTTAGGTCTTGATTGCTTCTTGCCATAGATGTCTTACCACCTCCCTTGTATGCTGCCATTATCTGTCTCATTTATTGCCTTCCCTCCTTCTTTTTATCCCCCACCCCCATTCTTTCCTCTTTGAATGTTACTACTTCCAGAGTTATGTTCCCTAAAGAACAATTCCTATTTACATTACCCCTTTCCCAGGGTCCACATTACCTTTGGAACTGGCCCCCAAATTTTAGATCTCATAAACTTGTGAAATAAAAATATATTAGGGAGCCCAAAACAGTGCTGCCAATTGTTTTCTTGCCAAGTTAGAACATTAGAACCTTCTACCACACTCCCATCTACTCTTACCATTACTTCATAAAAGCTATTGTGTTTGATTCTAAATATAGAAAATACATAATCCCAAAATAAAGGAATGACCTTTAAATTGAATGCCTTTCTTTCATAAAAATAGAAACAAAACTAAACAACCCCCTTACAAATTGTCTTTATTTTTCTTATTTCTCTCCAGTCCAGTGAAAACTTAGACTTAAGCCATCACTGGCCCATGGCCAGCTTTTGGGAACCACTGGTCTACAGAATAAAGTGAAAGTTCTGAGCAGTATTTGAGACTCAATCCATCTGGCCTACAGGCAAAATGTTATTCTTTGTTGTTTCATACATGTATTTGAAAATTCCCTCTTTCATGCCTTGCCCGTTCTCTTTTGCATGAATTATAAGCTTCTTGACCTCTCTCCACCCCTTCCCCTCAGTTATCAACCCATCCTTACTGAGATCTAGCTCACATGCTGTTCTCTCCCTGTTACTGCGAATTCTCCCATTTATAATTCACCTCTCTTTTTGTTCTCAGCTCCGTTACCCCTGGTACTTATATACCTTTCATATTCTACTTGCCATGTGTTAACAGTATTATTATTTATGCACCGTTTACTCTATGGGCAGAGACTGTGTCTTATATCCATTAATATGCTGCATAGTAAATACCTGTGGAATTTGGGTAGAATTTGGGAATCTCAGTATTGCAGAAAATGTAGTTTTTAGAAGATATAAAAATAATATCATTCATAGTGTCTCATTCAGCATCAATGGTTTAGTGACAGAAAATGTTCCTGTGCCAAAGGAACAAGATATTATCGGGCTGAAGAAGCCAGACATCTGATTCCAAAGGGCCAACAGAAAGGAGTGGGAAGAGGGATAGTGATCCTCCCAAAGGAAGGGCCAGTTTGGAATCCTGTGGTTATTTCTGCCTGGTTGGCACTGGAGGATGTGAGTTTATGGTCACTGAGGAAGTTCTAACAGGAAGGCAGGTGGCCAGGTTTACCTTCATTGACTGACAGACCGACATTCCTATGTAGTCCTGCTTGCTGATTAGGAGAAACGCCAAGGTAAGTGTAGAAGGTTGACAGGAAGACAAGCCAGCCCACGTGGAATGGGATTAAAACAGAACAAAGAACAAAAACCTTTTCTTGCAATTTATTTGATTCCAACATCCAAAGGGAAAATTGCTTTGTTAATCTGTTTGGGAAAGAGCAGGCTGGAAGTATGTGAATGATACTTCTACCCTAAACATGATATTCCTTGATTCTTTGTGAACTGGTAACAGAGTAGCAAGATAAAAAAATTGGGAGAAAGAGTAAAAGTGTAAACCAGTCTACCAAAAGGAAATAAATTCAGCACTAAGGCCATTTTTCCTTTGTCCTAAATGAGAGCTATCTTTTCCAATTGTCATTGAGTTGGAAGTCTGGTAGACAAGTAGGAAGTTCTATCTATCTATCTATCTATCTATCTATCTATCTATCTATCTATCTATCTATCTATCTATCTATCATCTATCCAACTATCTCTATCTATCTGTCACCTATCTATTTATTTAGATATTGGTAAATGACTTGCACTTTCAGTCAACTAGCCATTCATCACACTAAAATCCTACAAGAGCAGGAAGTTGCCACAATATCTCTCTGGGCAAAATGTTTCTCCTTGAGGAACACTCTAATTTGGCACCTGCTGATAGAGATCATGGCTGCCTGGAAGGTCCTAAATTAGTTGCATAGATGTATAGAAGTTTCTCTGCTTGACCAGCCTGCTACTATATATAGTGGAGAGAATAAATTTGAGAAAATCCATAGCATTTATCTTGATTCACCACCATGGGAGCAGAAGGCTGTGTAACAGTAATAGCTAAGGCTATGGCTTCAAATACTGTGGCATGCTTCATTGTGCTGGTGAAAAATATTGGCAGTGAACATCATAATGAATTGAGCACGATCTGAACCATGTCAGACAATGGAAGTTCGAACAGAGCCCATGTTTTTATGGAGGCCTCAGAGCTGTGTTTCTAGTTATCTTCCTTTCTATTGAATCAATAACTGTATACAATATACATGCTTACTTCTAGTCTCTTGTTTTTTCACAGTAATCATTCCATGATTAGGCTTACTTAAAAAAGAAGTGTAAACTACAATTCTGGAAAATGCTACAACTGATAATTTTTTATCTGTATTATTTGGGATTTGCTAATCTCTTCTCTAAGTGCATGAATATACATGTGCTTAGATTATAACATACAATTAGGTTAATGCTTTTTTTCTACCATAATATGTGAAAGCAGAGTATGCTCCAGGCAGGGTGAAGATATCAACTTAGCACTGCTGGCCGATGGATTGATCTGGAGGCTAATCAGAGTTCAGTTTCCAATGACTCAGGCAGGGGCTCGTGTTTTGCTTGAACTTTTGCGTTCGTTCTCTGATACAGCTTCCTCAGAGGTCACCCATTGTTCATCTAGTTAGTTAAGTTGCTATGAGCAATGAAGAATCTCACGTCTTTAATCTGTTTGTCCATATGAGGTCTGCAATACATGTGATATTGTAATTTTTTTAAGGGGGAAATTTTGGAATGGAGAAGTACCTGTTTGTTAGCATTTTAATGAACCTGGAATAACTTTCTTTAAAAAATACACTAAGTTGTTTGTTGTTATAGACTGAATGTTTGTGTCCCATTTCCCCTCAAATTTCTATGTTGAAGCCTTAACCTCCAGTGTGACCATATTTGGAGATGGGACCTTTGAGGAAGTAATTAAGGCTAAATGAGGTCATAAGGGTGGGGGCCCTAATCTGATAGGACAGGGTTAGATAGGATCAGTGTCTTTATGAAAAGAGACACCATAGAGCTCTCCCCACTCTGCAAGCTCACAAAGGAGGTCATGAGAGCACACAGCATGATGGCAGCCACCTACAGGCCCAGAGAAGGGCCTCGGACGCCCCCTGCCTTGCTGGCATCTTGATTTTTGGACTTCACAGCCCCCAGAACTGTGAGGAATACATTTTTGTTGTTTAAGCCACTCGGTCTATAGTATTTTGTTATGGCACCCCAAGCAGACTGGTACATCTGTACACACTTAGATGAAATGGGAAAGAATTTGAACTTCAGGGGCAAAGGTAGCTACGGCACATATGTAGTGTGGTAATTAAGATCTCAGGTACTAGTCAGTCAGACACTTTTCCTATCATCTTTCTTTTGTCGCCTCACCAGACTAGTGTTTTTATTTGCAAAATTGGAGCAGTAACAGGTTCTGCTTAATGAAGCTGATACAAGGATTATAGGACCTGGCATGGCAGACATAACTGTAAGTGCTCAGTTAATATTAGCTATTATTACTATTATTATAACCTGAAAATAGACGTAAGATAGTGTCAACTTCATGTAATGACAATAAGAGAAGGTATTTAAGATCCTTTATAAGCTAAAACCACAAATACTATACTCATAAAGGTGAAGGGATCGAGAGTTACGAATGGGCAATTATACAAATAGTCATGGGGATGTAAAGTACAGCATAGGGAATACAGTCAATAGTATTATAACTGTGCATGGTGTCAGATGGGTACTAACTTATTGGGGGGAGCATTTCATGAGTTATATAAATGTCTAATTAGTGTGCTGTACATTTGAAACTAATATAACATTGTATATCAACTATAATTATTAATACAAAATAAAATACATTTTAAAAAAAGATTTGGCATTCTGATTTAATAGTGCAAATAAAAACTAGCTTTTCTCTTTTACTTTGGAATTATATCGATGGTAAAAAAACATGTTAAGTTTTCTGAAAATTTTTTATAGTGTACTAAAAGGATTTTTTTCAGTATAAGTCATATAGTGTGTTAGATACATAATAACATATTCCGTGCTCTGAGGAATAATGACCTGTTTCGATGACGGAATAGTCACAGACACATTGAGAATGACTTCTTGAGAGTGGCACTGAAGTCACAGGGCAAACTGGTCAACGAGGCCAGCGGAGAAGGCTCCTTTCCCATCGGAGCCCTCGGAACAGCCAGCGGGCACCATGGTGTTGCAGCGCAATGGGATTAGGATTGAGGGGGAAAGATTCCTGCCTTGGGAGGACAGTGTGTCAACTGGATTGAAAAGACAAGCTGGCAGACGTTCAGAGTGTGGCACATAAAAGTCTACACAGTAACCAATCTAGACTTTCGAAGGAACGGGTCTAACAAAACTTCTAGAATTCTGTCTGCCGGGAAATTCAATGTTTTATCTCACTACTTGGCAAAATCCTATTTACTGTTAGTAGAACTAATAAGTGCAAGACCAGTGAAAGAGAAAAAAACCAGAAAGCCCATCTTTTCCCTCCAGCCAATCATAAAATTTGTAGTTAATGGTTAATTTAACACCCAAAACCCAGATTTTGAAATGGCTCAGTGGCAGGTTATGGTGTGTGCCTACCTTGGACTTGTGGAAATGTTTCCACAAAAGTTTTTTTTAGAAAATGCCCTTCCTAAGAAACAAATTAATTAAAGAAGAACCAGACAAAGTGCCATCCTTGAGATTAGGAAATAATGCAGTGAATGGCATTCCTTAAGTGAAGGTCTGGGCACAGCCTAAAGACTAATGAATTACTTAGTCTCCCACTCCCGAGAAGATGTAGACTTTGATTAGTGTCTGGGGCTGTTGGGAAGGTGCTCAGTTTATGGCTTCTCTTTCTCTGAGCTTTAGAAGAGGCAAGAAACATTGGTCAGTATTTCTCGCAAACTGAGGATATCTCCTCCAATTATCACAACTACAATTGACACCAAGCAATTTAGAGGAGAAACTCATTTAACGTTCAAGCATTTCAAGGTGCTTTTTAAACTACTTAACGCAGATCTAGACATCACAATGATTGACAAAGTATTATCAGCGTCACCATGGGAACCAGAAGTGTTTTACAGAGTCCTAAAAGGATCTGACACATTGTTCAAAAAGCAAGCCCCACTGATACCACCTGCTGCTAAGAGGTTTCAGTTCTTGGGTGTCTGTTATCTCTAGCAGTCCTCCATCTTCATATGTGAAGATTTGTTTCACTGGTGGGAGGAAGAAAGGTCCTTTTCTATTGTTCAATAGTTTCGCTGTTTGTATCAGCCTTACAAATGACAATTGAGGTGAATGCCTGTTCCATTTGGTTTCTGGTTATGACTTCAGTTCATGACCCTTTGAATACTAACAGTTGAGCTAAAATGCTGCCAGTTAGCCAGGGACACTTGGGGATGTGGCACCGCAGGGCAGGCTAGAACTGGACAGTCACAGTCCCTTTGTAAACACAAATGCTCCCTTTATGCTGATCTCTGGGCAGTTGAGACTTGTACAATATTTGAAATCTTTCCTTTCAGCCCAGAGGCCATGACTGAGGATTGCAAAATGTATATTTGTCTCACCCCTAAACTCCCTACAACCAAATTTGCAGGTTCAGCTATGCTTTCCTGTGAATTCAAAGAATCTTGTTACAAAAGGCAAATATTTTTCTTGGAGTGAGTAAATAAACATAACAAATCTAAGCAAATATCAGTTCATAATTCCTTTGGTGCTAAATTCCATGTGCTCTAGATCTCTTTCTCGTGTTTGAGTACAGAGGTTAACATTTTGTTCAGGCATTTTTTAGTAAATTAAGGCACTAAAAGTCACCAGACTGAGGTTTGATGAGGGTAGCTAATTAGTCTACAGGCACTCTGCAGTCTGACTTAGGCTTTCCTGACTCTAACGCTGCTAATCAGCCCCATTCGGTGAACAGCGTGGGCAAACATCCCCCTGATGTGGGAAGTGACATTGAGGTCAAATTATTCAGACTATTTTGTTCAGTGACACCAGTCTCTCTCTTTTGTTTACCCCCTCCTTTTGTTTGGAAGAATTCCAAGCCTGAGGAAATGTTGAAAGAATAACACAATAAACACACATACACCCTTTACTTAAATTCACAAACTGTTAATATTTTATAACATTTGTGTGCTCTCTATTGATCATCTATCTATTTATCTATTATCTATTATCTACATATATACGTAATACATGTCCTCTTCAATGTCCTTTTTTTCCTGAGCCATTTGAAAGTAAACTGTAATATATTGCTCTCCCTCCAGCCACCTCAGTATTTTTATCACTTAAGAATATAGACATTTCCCTACGTTACCACAATGGCGTTTTCACTCCCAAGAATTTAAAAGGTGATGCACCATGCGACATCTAACACGGAGTACGCAGTACAATTCTTAAAATTATCCCTCAAATGTCCTTTATAGCTTTCTAAAATATTCAATCAAGTTTCATATACTAAATTTAGTTGTGATTTATTTTCAGTTTTTCTTAATTTGGAAGCACTTTTTTCACAATAAGCTGCTATCTTTTACAATTACCTATGTAAATCAATATTTTCGAGATGTTTTTAATTCACTGCTCTGGAGGCTTCAGAGATGCAAATGGCATTTAAAAAAATATTGAGTTGCATGGAATAACAACATTTCAAAACTAGCTTTCATTCCTCATCAATAAATGTACGTCAGATTAGAAGTAATCTGACCCTAAAATGATGGTTAAGCTAATTATAATATACCAATATGTTATAGATTTACTTGTTGTCAGAAAAAAGACATAAGCAGGTATACCCAAGCCTTGTCTGAGCATGTAATTTAACTAAACCCACATATGTTGTCCTAAAAATATGTAGTTTTTGCTTAAATGGGCAGATATAAGCCTGACTTGAAACAAGACTAGTACAGAAGTAAAATCTTGTTCAGTGCCATATTCAAATGTTTATGAAAAGAATACAGGAAAGTTCCACATATAGGTATTGTACCAGGCAGCTTGATTAAGGCCTGAGAGGTTTCAAATGTGTTAAAAGCCAGAGACCTTTGATGACCTACAGGCTTCTATTCCTTCTCTAGCCTCCTCTCTTGCCTTCTCCCCTTTGTTCCAGGGGTGCTGACAGCCTGTCCGTTCTTCCACTCTCCTGGTTGCTCCTGCCTTAGGCCTTTGCAGCAGCAGCCCCTCTGGCTTCCTCCTCGCTTCCTTCAAGCCACCACTTTCTCAGAAACCACCACTTTCTCAGACAAGCCTGCACCAGCCTCTTGATTCATCTTGCAGCCTCCGCTTAACTTTCCTTTGTTGGCCTTACAACATTCAATAGACTATATACTTATTTTCTTTATTTTTTTTCTACCACTAGTAGAATGTACATTCAATACAGGGCAAGTATTTTTGTTTGTTTCTGTTCTGTTTCTGGATTTTAAGACCTTTGAGCTATTCTCAACATAAATTATGCACTCCATAAGTATTTGTTGAACAAGTAAACATAATATTTTTGAATGAAGATATACATCATTTATACATAAAAAATATATATTTAAAGAAGTGGAATTCAGATCAAATATTTACAGACCCTCTGAAGGGATTTATAGAACTCTAGGGTTTTATAAGCTCAGTTTGAAATCAATTGCTAAAGACTTTATTCTTCCCCATATTTCTAGCGGTTGAGGGGTACATAGGAAGCCCAGGACTGAAGGGGAAAAAAACCACTTTTGGCATCCCTTCAAACCGTTCCTTTGAACAAAAGATGTCACAAAATTTATCACTGCTATATACCAATGTTCTCACCTAGCTGTTTTATTCAGTTTCAAATATATATAAAAAATTAACATCATTTTATTACTTCCTGTAATAAAACTTAAAGCTGAGTCATTAAGAAAGGACTAGAATAGTTTCCTCTCAAAGCTTCACGTGGATCATTAGGAGTGGAAGGGTCCCTGGCAGTCATCTAACTCAAGTGCCTCATTTCCAGGTGGGAACAGCAAGGCCCCAAGAAGTCAGTCGTGCCCTAAGTCATGAAGCTGAATAGTAGGCACTAACCAGGATTGAAATCAGGTCTTCCTTAGCCCAGCTGAGTTCCCACTTCAACTGCATGAAATGACATGTTCTATTCTTACACAACATGGAGTCATTTAAAAACAGAACAGTAGCTCACCAGTGGGGGAAGGGATGACTTAGACATAGGATCACACTTAAAGGACATGCTCAGGTGTCCTCCTGCTTTGGAAGGCCAGCCCTACATCCATTTTGTCAAGATGAAGAGTCACCAAATCCACTCAAACACCAATGGTGTTTTCCTCACCATTGCATTTAGGTTCACATAAGAACTTTGCATTCTTCTCCCTTTGTTGTGTGTTAATCCTTACCCAAGGATATTTTTCCATTGATTTTTTTTTTTTTTTTTAAGAGCGAGTAGGAGGGAGGGAGGGAGGGAGGGAGAAAGAGAAAGAAACATTGATGTGAGAGAGAGACATCGATTGGTTGCCTCCCCCACGACCATGATTAGGGTTGGGGATTAAACCTGCAACCCAGGTATGTGCCCTTGACCGAGAATTGAACCCATGACCCTTCAGTCCAAGGGCTAGTGCTCTAACTGCTAAGCCAAACTGGCCAAGGCAGAACTTAACATTCTTTAAAATAGAATTTTTGACAAAGAAGAGAGAAGGACACAAAACTTGTAACAAAAATTGGACTTAAAAAGGGAAAATATGCAATTTTCTTTTTGTCGCACCAAGAAAATGATGCTGATAAGACAGAATTAACAGCATATCAGCAGATAAGCTCTTCAATAAACCCCAGCAAAATCTCTGTGTTCTGGAAGAGAGTGTCAAAGCAGGTGAAAATGTGGAGGGGATGTGGATATGACTTTGTTTAAGTGAAGTTTTGAAGATTAAATACTTCTTGGTTTCCAGATTCTCATTAGTTTCATTCTTCAAAATATATAGAAAAAGAAATATAAAATACGGTTTTGCATCAGTGAAAAATTACTATGAAATTTCTGTTGAGAAGAAAATCAGATTTTTTAAACAAGCATTCAGTTCCAGATACTTATTTAATATTATAAAACCCATTTTTGCATATTAAAATATTTTGAATAAAGCTCAAATAAAAACTTCCAATGAAGTATAAGTTGACGCTCCAGCCCTCTTTCTCTGTTATTCTGACACTGCCTCTCTGGAGTGTGAAGAAAGGTCTCAGACTATGACGATGGCCTGAGGATGCAGTCACACCCAGATATGTGGAGTACATCCCATACTTTGTCTTTCTTTCTGTGTCATTAGGCAAAATACAGTCAAGTAAAAATGCATTTTTTGCTTAGGTACACTTAAGTAATTTTAATGTTTTCGTGTTTATTTATTTTAAATACTATTTCTGTTTTACCTTTCTTTCCCTTAATTTCTTTTCCTAGGAAATTAAAAAATATACACAAATAATGCACAAGAATAAGCTAGCAATATAAATAATGTAACAATCAGAGAAAACCAAGTGTCGCCTCCTGAATCCTGCTTTCTGCCCAACCCTCTGCACCCCCTCCCAACCTCTGCAGTCTCACTTCATTCTTAGGGGGGAAAAAATCACTGTAATTGTTTTGTTTTTTTTTCTTCCAGTGGTTGAGTTCTGAAATGGAAGGGAGAATAGAGAAAATATTATAATAGACTATTAGAAGTCTAGATGTATACAGACGCTCACTATTCCCATTGGAACTACTGCACTGCTATTGGAAGTGTAAAATCATACAACTATGTTGGACATCTGTACAATATAATTTAATAAGTTGACTTAGCATCCCCTATGAAATGTGAGGGATCAGGAATGAGACAAGAATTCTTGCACTTACAGCTTCTACTCAACATTGTATTGTAGTTATAGCCAGAACAGTAGGATAAGAAAAAAAAAAGCATAACCGGAAAATAAATAACGCTATCATTATTAGCAGGTAATATATTTCTGTACGTAAAAAATCCCAACAGTATACAGATATGGTCAATATAAAAAATCAATTTTATTTCTACCAACAAAGACTATAACATTTACAAATTTTTAAATTTAAAAATGCCATTTATAAACAGCATTGAAAATTATCCAACACTTAGGAAGGTTCTCAAGAAGGAAAACTACAAAACATTATTGAGATAACTACAGAAGATTTAAATAAATGGAGTGATGAACCTATTCATTGATGGAAAAATTCATCTTTGAAAGATGTGAATTACCTGCAAATTAATCTATAGATCTGATGAATTTCCAATCAAAATCTCAGCATGTTCACGTTGTGGAAATTAGAAAGCTGATTCTGAGTTCCACGCGCACAGAAGGGCCCCGCGCTTGGTCAAATGCTCTCCTGTGTATCATCTTGAAATTTTTAGTGATTTTTGAACAAGAGTGCTTGGATTTTCATTGTGCACTGGGCCTTCCAAATCAAGTAGCTGAGTCTGCTGGTCTGATACTTCTTTCAGTACAATCTTGATTCCTTAACAGCGTTCAGAATTCCTTAAACATTTTCCTAGGCTATAGTAATTCTTTCCTCTATCCATTGCGATTACACTTTTTAAAAAATTTAAGCTTTACTGAGGTATAGTTTACTGGTTTTAGTGTACAGTTCAATGACATTTAGTAAGTTTACAGACTTATGCAGCCACCATCATGACGAGTTACAGAGCATTTCCATCACTCCAAAAAGATTCTGTGATCCTTTGAAGTCAATTCTTGTTTCCATCACCAGTCCCAGCACTTCTTATATCTTAAAGATATTTTTAAAAATATGAATGCTTAGGGTATGTGTATTTGGGGGAGAAGATTCTAAATTTCTTATCATGGAAGTTGAAAAGAAGAAAGACCTTAAGAAGAATGATAGTTTTCAAAAGAGGAGTGTGTGAAACCATCAATCTGAGCAGCCAGTCACCTTTTTCTTTTTCTCTTCAGCAGGTAGTAAGAGGCCACTTTTATGTGAACTCAAGTCTGCTGACAAAACAGTGCATAGGACCTGTCTAATAATGAAGCAGAAAGTGGAAGGTTATTTTAACTAATTTACTTAGGCAGATTAAAATGGCCTCCACTCCTTAAATAAGATTACTTTCTACATATTTCTTCCTTTTTTCTTTTTGGTATAATTCCACTTGTTTGAAATGTCCAGAATAGGTAAATTCATAGAGACAGAAAGCAGATTAGTGGATTCCAGGAGTGGGGAGGACAGGGGAATAACTGCTAATGGGTACAGGGTTTCTTTTAGGGGTGATGAAATATTCTAGAATTAGATAGTGGTGATGATTGCACATTATAAATATATTTTAAATCACTGAGTTGTACATTTTAAAAAGCTGAATTTTATGGTATGTGAATCATACCTGTTTCTTAACATATTTATATTACATTACTTATTTGTATGTTTCTGCTCTAAAGAAATTGTTATTCCACAAAGGTGAGCTCTATACTTAGTGTAATCCTTATCACATAGTAGGTGTTCAATGAAAGTTTATTGGTGACAGAAAGAGGGAGAGATGAGAACACAGTACCTTTTTTTGTTCTTAATCACCAAGTAAAGCCACTAATCTCCCTGAATATAGAAAGCACATAGATATAAAATTTCATTAGGTAAGTACTATAAAGTCACATAAAAACTCTTGGCTAGGTGCCTGGTGCATACTAAGCACTCTGCTAATAAATACTAGCTATTATTATTAATAAAAATAATCTGCCTTCATATAAGCAGAAGCCTAAGCACTGGCACTGAAGGCTGGGAGCAAGTCATAGCTGCAAAAGGGTAGGGATGGTGGCGCCAACACTCAGCGGTGGGCACGGGTCCTCTCCAGTCTGGTCTGTCCCATAGGAAACTTGTTTGGAGTGCCCCTCGGGCCACTCTTCTTTTCATCTGCAGATATATTATTGAAAATTGCAGCTCAGCCCTGTCAGTCTAAATTACATTAGGAGGATTAGGAGATGCTCTGCAAGGAGAAAACAGGATTTGGCAATTTGATTTCAGGAAGACTTGAAAGGTCAGAGATGGAAGGCCAAGGTGAAAAAGAAGGGGGGGAGGGGCTTTGAGCTTCTGCAGAGAGAACCAATAATGAGAGCAAGAATGACAGCTATGGAAGTTCAGAAGTAATGTCTTCAGTAAGAATCATCAACGGCAATATAATTTCGTCTATTTGAGGAGGTGAGACATACACTGAATTGTCTAAAGGGAATGCTGGTTGTTAATTTTGCTGTTCTCATATGATTTCTAGTTAAAATAGTACTTTTGGCTCAGCAAAACAACCTTATTTAGTAAAGCTCAAAAGTTATTTTAATTGCCCGTTGGTGTTTCTCATTATTTTTGTCAAATTTTATCCAAAGCTGCTTTTAAAAATAGTGCTAAGACTTTCATGCTTTAAATAAAATCTGCTGCCTTCCTGTAAGCAATTGGCAATTATGTAAGAAGTTAATAACATAAATCCGCTTATGTGAGGTTTTCTACAATACATTTTCACACACAATCACTTGTGTTTTACAACTAGTTATTATGTCATGTTTTGTTGGTTGTTTGCAGATGAAAGTTTTTTTTTTTTTTCAACCAAGTATAGTCTAGTTCTAAACAAGTAGACAGAAAACCCTGAAATATAACCATGTATTCCTATTCATTAAGTGGTTATTATTATGGGCTTGGTGTCTGATCCTGGATGAGTTACTCAACATCTCTGAGCTGCAATTTCCTGTAAAATCTATAAAGTGAAAATGACAGTGTTCTGTCTATATGGTTCTTGTGAGAGTTAAATAAGAAAATGAATTTCAGTGTTAAGCATAGGACTTGGTGCATAATAAAGGCTCCACAAATAGCTTAACATTTTTTATGCAAGTGTGTGAATGTGAGAGACACTCCAGGAGCATTTTTTTCCTGACAGATTATGTTTATGTGACTGTGATGGAAGATTGTAAACATCTGTTGTCTTGGTTATCATTTTTTTCTGATTTATTTAACCACATGGATTTTGTCGACTATTTTCAACTAATCACACACAGGCAATGCCATCTACATGACACAGATGTTTTCTTCAATCCATCAGAAATGCCTGGGTGTGGCATCGCCTGGCACTGGGCACCTTAAAAGTTAGAGCCCAGGGAATTTGAGCTTTTGACTTTTGAGGCCCCTGGAGTGCTTCTAAACTCCTGTGTGCCACAGCTCTGACAATGGAGCAGTTGATCATATATATATATTTGTTTGTTTTCACAGAGTCAGCACCCGCAGGGCTGCCTATTTGCAAATGTTCTGACTATGATTAGAAGGAAAGCGAGTTGAATGGTAGAGAGAGTTAAAAAACACAATTTAATGCTGGTTTCAGTGTCCATTTTGTTACTAGAATATTAAGTGACAGTAAATGTAAATGTAAGGGAGCAGAGCTTTTTTGAAAGAGTGTTTCTACAAATGTGTTACATGCCCACTGCAGACAAATCAGAAAACAGAGAGAGCAGGAAAAAAAATTCCCATAATCCTTCCACCCAAAGATATTAATAACTACCCTTGGCGTTTTTATTACATCCTTCATTATGATTATTTATATATACATATACATAAACATATATATATATATATATATATATACACACACACACACACACACACATATACATAGGTACACACATATGTGTATTTTCCAAAAATGAAATCACATTGCATAGAGTTTTGTCACCTGCTTTTCCTGCTTAGTGAGATATTCCTAAAAACCTCTCACATCATTTAATATTCTCCTACAGGATCCTTTGAAATAGATGAAAGCAGTCCATGGCAGAAATGAATTATTTATTTAATCTTCTCATTTTTGAGAGTAAGTTTCCAATCTTATTGCTATTTTTAAGAAATGACTGTTAACCAGTCTTTAGCAAACAGGGAAAATTTTGAAAGGAATTGAGTATCACAGCCAATCCCTCTATTCTAGCAGGTTATCCCCATAAAATGATTGCATTTGAAGTCATTTAACAGCATTAGAGAAAAGCACAAGGTAATAAAAACAAGTTTCTAAGACAAAATACCTCAAAACCAGAAACCAACCTCCCCTGGAGAGAGGGCGTAGACAGCATGGATTCAGGCTGAATTTCTCAGAGCAGGGTCTCGCTGGGTGCAGCAGTGTGGGCCTGAAAACAACCGTGCAGGCTGAAACCATGCAAATACTCATACTGAATGGGAGAATCTAAGATTATTTCATGACCTTTAAAGGTCATGAAATTGTTCTGTCAAACATTGAAAACTCTTACCTTTTTTTGTTTGTTTGTTAATCCTCACCTGAGGATGTTTTTCCATTGATTTCTAGATAGAGTGGAAAGCAAGGAGGGAGGGGGAGAGAGAGAGAGAGAGAGAGAAACATTGATGTAAGAGAGACACAGTGACTGGTTGCCTCCCGCACGACCCCACCGGGGCTGGGGATCAAACCTGCAACTGAGGTACGTGCCCTTGACTGAGAATTGAACCCGCGACCCGACCCCTCAGTCTGCAGGCCCACACTCCAACTGCTGAGCCAAACCGGCCACGACATCTTACCTTTTTTTTTTTTTTTTTTTATAAATTTACAGTATAGTGAAATGAAAAAAAATAGCAAAATTAATATATAATACATTGTAATGTAAAATATTACAGACATTAAAAATGGAACGTTTTATTTCTTTGTAAAAAATTGATCATAAGTAGCTTGAACAATGCTTGCCTTATTTGCCTTGACCGTAACTTGTGATGTACCCAAGGCATCTTTTCTACGCCTTGACAAACTTCTATTAGCTTCCGACATTTATCTTTGGCTCTTTCAGTGTCACAAAGTAGAGTGACTTTATTGCGAAGTGTTTGCCAGCACTGGGCATTTCCTCTGGGACACCTTCATCCTGTTCGTCACAACCTCTTTCCTCACTTACATCTGTAAGTTTGCCTTCTCTAAGCAACTCCCACTGTGCGTAGTCTTGCTACAGTGACAATGTCAAGATTCCCACCATCCGCTGTTGCTTTTATAACTCCGTGAATGTTTGATTTGAATTTTATTTCCAGCATTATTACTGTTCATTTCTCTGCTGCACCTGCATCTTTGCTTGCCAATTCCCTCTTTCTATGACCCCTTTTTGTAAAATCCCGTGTGGGTTTACCGGCGGGAGCCCAGGAGGCAGCACAACTACCGGCTTCGCTGTATGTGCGTGCATTGAGAACAGCTGTGCAGGGACCAGTCACTGACAGGCTTTCAAAGAAGAGACATGATTGGTCATGATCAGGCTGTGCCTCTGTTATATATGTAGTGATTTGCAGAATGACAAGCTAGCAGCAAAGTTCGTACTTTATAACGACTCACAATTACTATGCCATGGTAATGGAAATGTGAACCAGGTTGCAGGGGACCAGTAATTTAACTAAACCATGCTGACTGAACTAACCGTGCTGATTCCCCCATTTTATGGAGAACTGTGCTGGTCAGGTGACTCACTGCCCTGGGACAGAATCTGGAAACTAGAGCCCCTCTTGCTCCTCTGAAGCACAGCTGAGCTCACTGATGATTTCCGTCTAACTTGAGGATGGATTGTTTCCTCCCACTCTACCCCAGGTCCTTTTCCTACCCCTGCCCCGCCGCACTGCCACATACACACCTCATGGGCAGTGACAAACGAAGCTCAAGTCCTGCAGGGCTGAGTCTCCAGGACAGCTTCAGAAGGTTAGATCAACGATGTTAACACAGAGTGGGGATGGAGGGACCAGGAGCCCAGAAAGCTGAGGAATTTACCGCGGAGCCTGTAACCGAAGAGGATTGATGGTGGCTGAAGACAAAGGAAGGGTTCGATGGAAAGAAGGTGAAATGGTTTTTGGAAAGTAGAGTTTGGAGAGCCTGGGGAGACTTCTCACAAGGTTTTCATATATTGCCCCAATTATCTTTGCACCACAGTGTCTGCCACATTGTAAGGCCTTAAATGAGGCAAAAAGTATTGCTGTGATTTCATCACAAAGGCCAGTGTTTTTTATTAAAATCAATTTTGGAGAAATAACACTTTCATGAAACCTAGATTAAGTATGACTAACTGTATAGGGCACGCAAATGAAATGGGCCAAAGATGGAAGTTAAACCCAAGGATGTTCAATGAAAAATTTATTTTTTTATCTCTGGAGCTGATTGTCCACATTCCTCTCCCTGTCCCTCAAGTAGTCAGGGTGATTTTTTTTTTTTTTTTTAATAGGGATGGGGATGGGAGAGGCAACCATTATCGCAAGAGGAAGACACTATCTCCACGGACAGCCACTTATCTGAGAGGTAGAGACCCGGCCTGGAACTATTGAGAGGGGCAGCTGGTATCGCGATAGGTGGCTGGTATCGCGATAGACGGCCGGTATCGCGAGAGGCGGCCGGTATCGCCATAGGCGGCTGGTATCGCGGGAGGCTGGTCGGTATCGCGAGAGGCGGCTGGTATCGCGAGAGGCCGGTCAGTATCGCGATAAGCGGCTGGTATCGCAAGATGGCGGCTGGTATCGCGAGATGGCGGCTGGTATCGTGAGATGCTGGTCGGTATCGCGATAGGCGGCTGATATCGCGATAGGCGGCCGGTATCGCCATAGGCAGCCAGTATCGCGAGATGCCGACCGGTATTGCGAGAGCCGGCCGGTATCGCGAGAGCCGGCCGGTATCGCGAGAGCCAGCCGGTATCGCCATAAGCGGCCGGTATCGCGAGATGCCGCCGGTATCGCGAGATGCCGCCGGTATCGCGAGATGCCGCCGGTATCGCGAGATGCCGCCGGTATCGCGAGATGCCGCCGGTATCGCGAGAGCCGGCCGGTATCCCAGGGTGATTTTTTGAAATGTAAATCATGTCATGTAGTTTTTTGCTTAAAACTTTCCAGTGGCTTCCACATTCTCTTAATCCCATCACCCTTCACTACTCTTCCCTACCCTCCAATATTTTGTTATGTTCCACAAACACGCCCAGCTCATTGTGGTCTATGGTCTTTGCTTTTACTGTTGCCTCTGCTTGTTGAGCTCAATCTGAAGATCGGCACACGGAAAACTCTAAGCACAGTATCTAACATAATGAAAAGAGTCAATAAATGTTATTATTTATAATATTGTTCTTTGTGAGTTCTTTGTCCTTAGAATTGTCCCCTTTTTTAAAAGATCTTTTGAGGTAAAGAGTGCATGATAACGAACCACATTATAGGGGAAAAGACGGAAGGTGTGTTTGCATCTGTCAGAATGAACTAGTTATGCTCTAGCAATAACAGTTTCCTGAATCTCAGTGGCTTAAAACAACAAAGATGTATTTTTTGCTCATGCTACATGTGCAGTGTGAATTGGCAAATAGGTTCTACTCATTGTAGAGATGGTAGCACTTTATGATATCACCAGTTCAACATGAGCTTGCAGGGTTTGCCATGTTTGAAGAAGATAAGGATAGAGAGGAGAGCATTGTCAATGAAACGATTTATCCCAGAAGTGACACAAATCATTGCACAGAATTTTATTGACCATAAGTCTGGATTTGCTGTTACCTATCTGCATTTCCATCTTTTATTAGGCCTTGATGGCAGGGAATACATTTTTTAAATTAAGATTTCCAAAATAATTTAGGAGTGCTTTCAACAATTCAGATTCCTAGGTTCCACTTTCCAAGATTCTGATTTAGTTGGTCTGGGATAGAGAGTGGTCATCAATTACGTCTAGTAACTCAGATGCAAGTGATTTTGAGACTACACTTTGAGAAATGACTCTAGAGACTAGAACAGTGGTCGATCTATTGTATGTGCTAAATAAACATTTTTTTGATTGACTGTACAATTAGGGTTTCCTTATGAACAAGAATTTAAAGGAATGAATCACTAATTTAAATAAAGACACTTTGTATATACTAAATTGCATTAGAAGAGAGGAAAAGCCTAGAGTTCTATCCATTCACCCTAAAATAACTTCCACCTTCTGAAAGGAGGTAATGCTAGGACTTTCTTTCTTTCACTTTGTTCAGGTCACCAGGTTGACCCACACAACACCCCAGCCATGTCTTATCTCTTATTCAGGAAGGAGACCCAAGTCAAAGGATTTTTTTTTTAAGTGGATGAGTTCTTTGATTTATTCCATTTGAAATGAACTACAGAGAAAGCAAATCCAATCTCTTGTAATTAGAAGTTACTTTAATTGTGTGAACCACTGCCTACATTTCTTTGACAATGACAGATAATAGCCTCTGTTTTATGTTGTATTAAAAATCTAATGGCAAATAACTTTAAAACCCCAGCTAACTGGCAGCCAAACTCTTTGTCACTTATCTCTGCAGTATGTTTTTTTCACACTCTGATCACAGAATAACAACACTAGGAGTAAAGATCATAATGGTGTCATAAAACCAGAACATAAGTGTACGCACTTAAAGTGAAGTTAATGTTCCATTATGATAGATTACCCATCCCCTTGAAAAGCTCAACTATTTAAAAACCAGATCTGCTGACTTTTCAATATTCAGGCTTTTCTCTGACAGGGAGCTTCAGGCTGGGGGTCTCCATGAGTATGTACATACCAGCATTATGTTTTGGTTCATAAAATCTGAAGCCTTCCAAAGTATTCAAACTTTCATGCAAAGCAGCAGAAAACAACACAACAAAAAACTGGGGCTTAAAATATCTATTAGTTGCTTTAAAAATTAATTTGTAGTGCATTCTATTGGCATAATTGCTGTGAGGGCTCGCTCTAATAGTATCACTAGTTCCTTCTCTGGGCAAGATATTCATAATGTTAGGCTATTATTATAGGATATGTATGAATATGGGCACTCACACCTTGGAGTGTGGGCTGAAGGGAACATTAAAGAATATTTGTTCAATTATTGTCTTGCTGAAAATATTGGTGTGTTTCTTTAATATTTCTATTCTGAGCAGTAAATCTAAGTATCTTGGCTGGGAAATAATAAGTAATTTTGCCTTGGCCTGAATGTGGATCAAGTTTAGCTAATACTTCTCTAATAGATGGTAACAAACAAAAGGGACTGAAAGAAATGCTAGAAAATCACATGCACTCAAAGTCTTGTTTCCTTTGTTACTGCATGAAAGTATGCTTTCTGTGGATGACATCCCAGAAGGTAATGTGCAAAGAGGAGTCATGGTCTGCTTTCCTACAGATTTCTCTGTGGTATTCTTATAAATACCACATATAATGGTATTTACGGCTGTGTCTATTTACACTATTCCATGAACAGTATTAGCCATGAGTATGCATAGCAAGGAGATTGTTTGTGAGGTGCAATATTACCATAAAGCACAGCGTGAGATTAAAATTGGGAGCCAGAAGTCCTAAACTGTCTATCCCGCTTGGGACATCAGTATGTCATTTAAATTTTTTTTTTTTTTTTTAATTCAGGTGCAGAATTGAGCTAATCATATCCCTCAGCTCATGGCTTATTATAATTACTGGTCCTGGGAAAGCCCCTGTCTTTATTTCTTTATCTTATTTTGTCCCCATTTTCATGCCTATTTCCTTCTTTTCTCTGAAAAGAAACCTAACGTGTTTATGTATCCTTGTATGTGTTATTGAGAAATATGTATTGTTGTTCTTATATTTTAAATTTTCATAAGTGGGACTAGGCTATGACCCTCAGTTGGTCTTTCTTGTTTCACTCAGGCTCTATTCCCATTGCTGTGTGTGTTTCTTCCTCTCCAGGCTGCTCGCTGCTGTGTGGTTTATTGGGATCTGTGTAGCATTCATACTTGCTTTTTAGAAGGACAATTTCAGTTGTCTTCCCTGAGGTTCGCTATTTACTAACCTGTTCACTCTCTATCTCCATCTTTCTAATAATCAAACATGTTTTGTAAATGAAGATCCTAACATACCAGGGTGTGGGCAAACAGAGGCCTTTAATAACATTTCCCAGTGAAGTTCTGTAATAGCACAGGGCTATCACAGCTCTCCGACCAAGGAGACGACTTCCTTTAGTAAGTGAAGACATACTATACATGAAATATCCCATGCTACTCTTTCAGGCTCCCCTGTATTTTAATTCTAAATATAGCCTACCTGATGTTATGACGTTATCCTTCAGATACTCATTTTCACTGAAACATAGAAACTGCCTGTACAGATGTGGCATCAGGGATGTGTGAAGAAATACATACATTTAAAATAACTTAAAGCCAGAGGGTCCTGACGTCAGCCTTGCTTCTGACACGGACTGGCTCAGTCACTGTGCGTGGTCATTACATGACTCGACCTTTTTTTTCTTCGTAGATCTTGGACAATAACCCAGAGTATCTTGGGTTTCTTAAGGAAAGTAAGTAGTATTAAGCAGAACCATTTCCTGTTCTCTCTTTAAAATCTTTGGGACCTAATGAGGAATGTAAGCCAGCCTGCTGAAGACCCGCCCCTCAGGGCAGCCAGGCTGTGTGTACCTCCACCCCGGGAACTGTGCCAGGAGGCTGTGTGCCTAATCTGCTCCGAAATCGCTCCTTCTGTCTGTCACTGAAGCCTGAACACACACCAGGAATTAGGTACTAATTAATGTCGACACATTACAAATGAAGAAAGAAGGGAAATTGCTTGACTCATTCCTGAGGAAATCTTCAGCAGTTCGCTCCAGTTAGAGTTAATGTGAACCTCGGGGCAGCACGGAACCAAATCACAAAGTGATGCTCATGTGGATGGGTGACCTGGAGGTGACCCGTGCGAGCCTCGGGACCAGTGTTTGTTTCCATGGCGTGTCTGTTTTGTCGCTTATAACACTGGATGTTCTGTTCGGTGGTATCCATCGATGAATCCAAACTATGGCTGCACAAGCAATACTTTCTAGAGTGCTTCCATCCAATTCTAGGAAATAACTTTCACAACGGCACTTTTCTGATTTTAATCCATTGCTGTTTTACGGATTTCGATGAATAGCCTTTCCAAGAGTGAAACAGATTGTCGCATGGATCTTAGGGAGCCTTCCCCTTTTCATTAGAAGCAGATTCTAGTATTATGTTATGTCTATAAAATTAGGAATTGGATGCTAAAAGCCAAATGATCATTTTTTTGTGTAATCAGGACAAATGTGTACTTATATCTAACATTTGATCTAAAGTTATGAGATGAAACCCAATACGTGAGATAGCAGTCAGGGGTGAGCCTGAAGTCAGGAATGGGAGACTCGATCTGTAGAAAGAACACTTGGAACTTTTTGAACCAAAAGGGGGTTCAGTCTTATGTTCGTTGTTCTTGAGGCTTCCTTATGATATTTTTCCCCTTTAAGGATGCCTCTGATACGCACTTCACTAGATTTCACCTGAATGAGAATGTCTGGGCTTGGACAGTTAAACACCTTGCTAGCTTTGCTCAGACCTTCAGCTCGCTAGAGAGGACTCAATGCTCAGCGCAGCATCTGGCACACAGAATGGGCCAAGAGGACCGAATGAATAGGAATACAGGGTAACACAGGCATACCTACAATGCCAAGCCAAGTTTTGACCATATTAGTAAACTACTGGAGAATCTGTTTTAGTGCATGGACTTGGGAGCTAAAAATATCTAGATTCCAGTCCTGACAACTGTGTGGCCATGGGTAAGTACTCCTGTTAGGTCTCAGTTTCCTCATGTGTAAATGAGGGTTAATAATGGGTTAGTGGAGAGGAGGAGAGAGGTCCATAGTGAAGACTTGTTTGACCACATCAACCCCAGTGATTTTGTTAAAGTTAAAAAAATTAAGTTTTAGGAATTTTGGTCCTTAATTAAATACGGACTTGATTGGTCTCTAACAGTTTTGTTCCCTCCTAAATCTGGATACAATGACTAGAATGAAGGGATTCAAGAGCATGCATTTCTCTGTTTTCCTGAGCACCTAGCACGGATCACACATGTCTCAGTCTGCTGCTCTCTACAAATCACACTATGTGAGGATGGATGGGGAAGAACATGCAAATAAAAAGTCATGAAAAATGTGGTTTATTAAGAAAAGTCTGTTGGAAACTTCCTGTTTCCAGTTATAAATTAGTATTTCTGCAAATAATTTGCGCAATTTTCATTGTACTTGGGTAATGTCCTGGAAGATGAGAAAGCTGGAAGGGAAACAAGAGCAAAGGAGCAAAGAACAGCGGGACTTGCTCTGGGAGGGTAGCAGGCAGACCAGGCCAAGACCGAAAAGACACCGGGGGAATCGTTCATTCCTAACAGGGATAGGTTTGGAGGAAGAGGTTTTTTTTTGTAAAGGTAGGACCACAAGCTGCACTTTGAAACATTTAAAAGCTAGAAGAAGTAGATGTTTCGGTTCTATTAGAATTTAACAGAATGGTACAACAGACTTATCAAATATCTTATAGAGCACCCTTAAAAATGAACGGTGTGTGTTAAACTCGTTAAAATGGCATCCTATGTGTGGGAGAGAAAATAGGACCAGAAAGGAATAAATACATAAATGAGAGGGGCCTTGTCCAGATCACTGGTGATTGAGAGTTCTGAATTGAATATGATTAATTAACTTGACTCTCTGCACCTGGTGTCCAACAGAAACAGATCACCACCATCACCAAAATAATGACACTAAAACACACAGTGTGAGTGTGCAGGGTTTTCATGGGAGCCCCTTACATTTCATGCACCAGGGAATGATGCTTCAGGCGATGGAGTGCCTAGGATTCCCAGGTGCAGGTGTGAGTGTGGATGTGTGCGTGTGTGTGCTTTCCTGTGACTAAATTCTCGTAAAGAGAAATGGAGCCTGAGAAAACTGCAGGCTTTTGATTGACTTGGTTTTCTTGAGGCAGAATACTCACAGCCTAAACATAGCCTCTCTTCTCGATAGAAGCTGCCATTAACTTTCTCATGGATGTGTGTGTGTGTGTGTGTGTGTGTGTGTGTGTGCATTGACCTTTGGAGTTTACAAATAACAACAGCCCACCAATGTAAGACCAACACACTGCAAAGGTTGAAATGCCGCTGCAGCAAAACCCCCAACAACAATGTGCACCCCATTAAAATGTAATTAGATAAACATTTGCTACATGCTTGAAAAATCTGCTTCCTTTACCAGGGTGAATAGGTTGGAATCCATCCACAGTTAATAAAAAGGGAAGGATATGGGAACTTGGCTGAAATGGAAGACAAAGGAAAATAAAATACTATTTAAAAAAAATGATGTAGAAATATGGATTACTGGTTTAAAAATCAGAAGACTTTGGTTATATAAATTTGCCTGCCTCAGTTCTCTATCCCAAAGATATGGAGCAAACAGTATATACCTCCAATGGGATAACGCGATTATGGTCATAAAAATATCTCAAATATTGCACTATATTTTCTATACTCTATATTCTTGACCAATTAGCTACCTACCATTTTACTTCACGTTTGATAGGTTTAAAGTAACGCTACAAATACGCAGAAAGGTATTCACCTGCTGGAAACGCACGCAGCCTCCCTGCACCACTAAACAATCAAATTTCCCTTCCCCTCCATTCACTTACTCAGAGTCAAATGTCTAAAAGTGACGGTATCCCAAAGTGGTTATGTCAAAGTCTGTGATCCATCCCTGCTCACAAGCAAAACAAGGCTGGGCCTGATCTGTGTATTTTGGGTACCAGGCAGCAGCTGCTTAACATCTACCTTCACGGGAGTGTTTTCTCATTGATTGTATTCCTTTATTCTTTTTTTTTTTTTTTTTTTACTCTTTCCTCATAAAGGAGACAGAGAGAAGGAGGAAGAAAGGGAGAAAGGGAGAAGGCAGAGGGTGGGAGGGGAGGAGAGAGAGAGAGAAAGGGGCTATCGTTGAGACCACTGACACATCACACCACCAGCCGAGTAGTAGACACGGGGGTGGAGAGGGTGCGCTCCACTACCAAAGCCAAACTCACCTGCCTGCCTCACTTCTGCGTGTGTGTACAACCACATGCCAACCGAGCATTGCATAGTTGGGCAAGTTGCATCCTTTCGGCTCTGTTCCATGGGCTTAGGTGGCTTGAAGAAGAGAGCTCCTTTACCTGCTGCCCTCAGTGTGATGACATGGCAGCAACGACGCCTTCACAAATTCAAGGGCACTTTCTCTGCGTGTGTAAGAGTCAGGATGTGAAGGTGGAGAGTGAACTCACATCCACATGGAGGAATAAGCACATTCTTAAACTGGAACTTGAAACGTTTGCCCTCATTCAGTATAAGAATAAAAGGGTTGGTCTAGATGTTGTTTTAATCATTCTTGTTTATATTTATAATATAGGACTAGATACAACTGTTCAATTTATTGAAAAACTTTCTTAGTAAAATATGAGCATAGAAGTTTCCATCAAGAGTTACAATTAATGGAACATTGTGCTGGGAATATAAATTGGTACAGAATAGGCTTTCTGAAAGACAATATGACAATAGCTATAAAACAACCTTAAAATTTTGCTTGCCTCAGACACACAAGTCTATTTCTAAAACATTATTGTAAAAAAAAAATTCAAGTTGGTACAATGCAGCCTTGTTTTAATAGCACCTTTTTAAAAGTCCAAAAATAGGAGAGTAATTAAGCAAAAGATTTTACATCCACACAATGAAGTATGTCACCTTAAACAACCATATTGTAAAAAAAAATATATATTTATTGTAGTAGAAAAATGATCATAAAATATTAACTGAAAGAAGTGGCCTACAAACTATTTGAGTAGCAGATCTATTTTGTAAATCAGACATGCAAAACCTCCGTCAGGATAGTAAGGACATTTAGCAAAATGCAAAATATTTTTCTTTTTCTCTCTTTTTTTTTTTTTACATTTTCCAAATTTTTTCTTTGAGGGCTTTCTTATATGATTAGACATAATCCCATAATTGCTACTAAAAATAGACATTAATATTCAAAGCCCTTTCACTCTGAGTTTAATGATCTGGTTCAACTCATAGGTTGTTCCCACATGATATACGGTGGGTCCTGGGACAGGTACATTTAATGGAAAGACCCTCACAGCGGTCTCAGCCTTGCACTGTTTTGGGATTGAGAGCGGAATGCAATGAATGAGAAGGTGCTACATTCCTAAGGAAGAACGGTTCTCCCCAGGTTTGCCATCTTACTCGTCACCCACAGCCAGATGCCCATGGTGTAACACAAATGGTAACACACACTGAATTCATGAAACGAAAGGTGCTATTATATTGCTGATAATGAGGAGGGGGTCTGAGTTTAAAGTGCTTTGGCCATCCTAACTATATTTCCTAATTCTGATGCAACTGGAACCTCAACTTTCTCATATTACAACGGTTTATATAATATATCTATAGACATGCACAAATGTATATGATAAAACAGTGTTTTATGGGTGGAGTAAGTAAGCAGCTGGAAACCACTTTGTTTGATTTGTACAGAAGAGTGGAAGTTCAAACATAAACTGAAATGACTACCCCTTTGTTTAGCTATCATAGACTGTTTCTTTATCACGGTCACATGCAAGCCATTGGAAACGTAGAGGCAATAACACACACAGCACCAAACTCCATTATAATAAGTATTGTTCCAGTGTCTAATCCCTGTACTAGTATCTTTAGATTCAAGGTAAAGGGAACAGTGTCCACTTTCTGTTCGATTACACAGGGTTGCTCAAGGCACATTCAAAAACTGTTCCAAGGAACACTTACACACAAAAGCTCTCCATGTACTTCCATTCTGGCTCCGAGGATGAGTAATCTCTGCCAAATCTCTACCCTCAACGCTTTACCCAGCAGCTCTTAAAACCAGAGTTTACAAATGGCATCTGCATGTTGCCTGATATTTGGTAAGCATAAATAAATCAGATCAACACATTTAATGACAAAAGTCACCAAACAATTTTAAGAGTCTTGGATCGGATCACACATTTTCAATGTAAAATGAAGTAAAACATGTTGTTAAAATGAAGTGAAAATGTGTTTTCTATAAAACAATTTCTCTCCTATTGGTCCTTGGAGGAATCCTTTGCTGCTGTTGATCAAACCTTTTCTACCTTTGTGAACTTGGCCAGTCATGTCAGAGCACTTCCAATAAAAAGATTAAGAGAGTCAGACAAGAGCCCCAACGAAAGAGTGGGAAATATTGAGATTTCAGACATCTTTCATCACCTCCCTGATTTCACACAATACAAAGCATGACTTGGTAAAGTTAAATATCGTAGCATTGATGGTTAGATATCAGAGAAGGCTGTTAATTTAAGGTTTTATCGGATTACCAAATACTTGCAATGTTTGCTTGATCGACAATTTTGCAGCTGGCGTATTGAAATATATTCTGCTTAGCAACTAATGTTAAGCAGAAGAAAATTTTCTGACTGTGTCATGGTTGTGAAAACAGGTGCAGGGTATCTGGAAAATATTTTACTCTGAAAGGAAGACAAAAGTGGTCTTCAAATGAACAGCTTGAACCTAAAGCTTGTTATTCTATGGAATAATAAAAGCAAACGAGAATTTCTATTTCTAAAAGTCATGCGTATTCCAACAAAAATAAACTTAGTGTTCAGCTACCAGGGAAAACTCAATCAACTAATTGTTAGAATAATTTTTCTTCAAAGATTGTTATTTAAGTCTGAGGACACTTATTATCATTACAGTAATCTATTTTATACTTTGATTCCTCTGTGCTAGTGGTAGGTAAACTGGTTTATATAGTCTTTTGAAATGTTTACTCAAACAAACTATAGGAAAGAATTTTTAAAAATTGGAAGGCATTTTTACCTTTTCTGATTTTGCAGAAACTGTATTTAAGTCTCTTTAATTTTAGACTCTTTAATGAACAAAATGAATAATGGCCATATCCTCAAAGTCACTGGAAACAGGAGACTCTGGGGTTTTTCAGGATGATCTGTAGGATGTACTGGAAGCCCGAGTCAGGATAAGTGACGATCTGATTCCCAGGCTTCAGATAATGTGGAAAATGTTAGCAGTGATTTCTGAAACTATGAATTTAACTTATTCTTCTGTTTTTAACCCGAATGAAAATGACCATGCCTTACTTCACATCTCTTTTTTTTATTACTTTTGATTTTTGATTGATTCTGGCAGCAATGACTTGAATAAAAAAATAGGGTTTATTTATTTATTTTTAGTTAAAACTATTTAAATTAAACTATAATCTAATGTAGAACTACAAAAACTTATCTTTTGTTGGTTTGAAAATACTGAAAAAAATGTCTTCACCGTTTAAACAGCCTTGCAAGTCGTCAGATGACTATACTCTTTTCCAAGTTAATTGCCAATGAATAAAAATAAAATGCTATTTTAAGTTTTTTTCGCCCCTGATATCTTCTACCTAACATTTTTTAGATTTTTTTTCTCCCCTTGAGTTATTCAGTTTTGACTCAAATACAGTTACCAGCCTGGTATGGAAGCTCCCAAAGAATGATTTATTCATTTAGTGGCCTCTGTCTTCTTTCCAGGCAACCTAAGAGGAACAATTGTTTGGTCTATGCTATTCTTTCGCTCAGTGGGCACCAGCTGGCCTCTGCCCCTCTCAGCCCAGCCTGCTCTTGTTAGCCCTCCCGGTTTAGTGTGCGAGCACAAAGAGCAGTGATGAACTGGGGTCCACCTTCTCCCACGCAGAGGTGCACAGCTGGGAAGAAAGGCAGGGAAGTTCTGTTCAGAGACCACACAAAGTACTCCCCACCAGGCTGCAGCTGTGACAAGCCAGCAATTCTTTCCTCGACACCTAAGGCACATACTTATAGTCTAAGAATAGATGTGCTTACACTGATCAAGAGTGGGGGAAGCTGACAGAATTACCCTCATATGGTCGGGGCTCAGATGCATAAAGATGTCGAGAGATCTGGTTTTAATTGAACTGCAAGCTTTTGCCATGTGGTATTCTACACACAGGGCCATTTTACCTTATATGGCCAATAGCATATGTTTTGGCTACATAAAAACAAAACAAAAACAGTGAATATGATTGCAACGAGAACTCCTCAGGAACTGTAGAAAAGAATGATAACTAGTGAATGCTATCTAGGAACATATTTTTATTTTTGATTGTTATACAGATTTAATATGCTGATGAAAAAACATACTCCGCAATTGATCGCTGTTTTATTGACTCGTAAAGAGGTGATTCTCTTAGAGACAGATTTTCTTGAAATTGACATGTTAACAACTGATAAAATACTTTGGTGGTTTGATTATTCATTTGACATTAGGATTACTTCTGTGAGAAAGTCTGAGTAGAAAACCAAACTGCTACAATATTTTTATTATCATGATACCACAAAGTAAACACTGAGAACTGACTCACCATTCAACTGATGTAGCAAGATCAAAGAAGACCCCTATCATAATTTAGCCTTAAGTAAAGGTTTGTGTGGAAATAAAAATTAGAATATCAGATCAATTCTAAAATACAACTTATTTAGTCTACTCCTTCCTTTCAAGGTTTAAAATATAAAACCTTCACTGCCAGATTAGCCCAGATGTCGGCTTAGAATAAAAGTCAAATTCCATTAGGAAATGGTACTTATTTTTAACTTCTAAGAGGTCTGTACCTTCTCTTGACATAATGTGAGACCTCTGTATTTGCAAACTTACCGCTGGTGCATGGACTGGCCCGAAGCTTCATAGTTCTGTTTTTGTTTCCATGTGGCCTCTTAGTAAAATTGTTTCTAAGAAGAGCATATTGCAAGATAAAATATAAATACACTCTGCATAGGGTAAAAGCTTCTGGCTGTACTATCTGTAAAGGAACCGTTACACTCTGTGTCCCGACCAGAGGTGGCATTTCTAGTTGAGGCTGTGTCCCCATCTCTGTGCTGCCTGAACCTCACCTGGCCTGTGCTCATCCACTTTGCCCAGATATAAAACAGGCTACATGTCCTGGCCGGTTTGGCTCAGCGGTCAGAGCCTCGGCCCACAGACCAATGAGTCGTAGGTTCGATTCCAGTCGGGGCGTGTACAGTACCTCGGTTGCGGTTCGTCCTGGGCTCTGGTTGGGGTTGTGCGGGAGGCAACCAGTCGATGTGTCCCTCTCACATTGATGTTTCTTTCTCCCTCCCTCCCACTCTATCTGAACAAAAAAATGAAAAAAATATCCTCGGTTGAGGATTAAAAATAAATAAATAGGCTACATGAAAAGAGAAGGTGATAGGTATGCCACATAATTATCTTACCTGTCATCTGCATAGTGTTGACTAATTTGTTGATTAATTGAAAGCTGTGTACGGTGATCATTGCGATCCAAGCCTGGATAAACTAGATATTCAGCTTCTGGGAGGCTGCAAGAACATGTTCTAGATTGTTCTCACACCAGATGTCAGGTGCTTTCCTGAGATGCCTCATTGTTGGCCCAGCAGAATTCAGGGCACTTTCAGAAACCCCATCTCACCTAGGGGAGAGAGGGCTAGCCTACAGCTGCTGCCTCAAAGGGTGTAATTATAGAGTCTAAGTGCTCTTTAAGCTTTGCCCCCCTTGCTTCCTTTGTCCAAGGAAGAGGCCGAGACCCTGAATATCAGAAGCTGCCACAAAATAGAGCAAAGAGGGTCACCTGGTGAAAAGGCCGTACAACCCAGCTCCAACCGACCTATCTTTCCAGGCTGGTTGCCGAGTGGGGGACAGCACCATAGCCCCGGCTGCCCTCTGACGCCACAGCGATCTCAATGCCATCTACTGCCTCTGCTTACCTTGCTCTCAGGGACCTGGGTTTTGTTTTTGGTTTTTGGTCCTGTTCACTTACCTAAACTGAATTCCTAAATTCTCCTGGATTCTTGTCTTTAAAATTCACTCTTGTCACTGAGTGTCTGTCATCAGCTCCCTTCTGATGACTTCATCTTTGGATCCTGCCCCCGGATGCTTTTCTGACCACTTTCTCTCCAAAGTGCCGTTCCTCGGTGTGTGCCCCCAAGCCAGCACGAGGAAAACCGGAGCCAGAGTCTCCCAAGGGCACTCCCATGTGGGTCAAGTCCTGGGCTGAACCCTGGCTGGGCGCTGACATCAGGCCTCCAACCCCGCAGGGGCCACTTTGATCCAGCAACGGGAATCCGAGTGGATGTGCAGGGCCCCCGCAGCAGCCCCTGCAGGTACACGGGTGTGGGAGTGTAAGCGTGAAGAGCATGTGAGGGAATGACTGTGAGAGTGTGAACGTGTGTAAATACGTGTGATTGTGTGGGTGTGCAAGTGGGAAATACGTATGACAGGAAACCTTTGCTGGGAGCACCGTCTGAGAGGCATGGGATGCCAGAGGATCTCTTGGATGAAAGACAAGTGACCCAGGTACAAATTCTGCCTCTGCTACCACCTCGCTGGACGACCCAGAGCGAGCCACTTTCTGTCTCCTGGATGGCAGTTTTTATATTTGATAAATAAGTATATGAAAACTACAAACTCCCTGTACTACAACAAGTACAGTCCCACAAAACCACCATCGTGTTTCTTTTGTCTGCCTAACCAGATATTCGAAGTTGAACACAGAGCTGGAGACAGGAGACTGTGTTTAATAAACTCAAAAGCAGGCTCAGGCTCCACCGTTACATACTTCGGGGTACAGTTCAAATAGCACAGGAATGGAGACTGAAATGTACTGGCCCCACCCCGGCTGAGAAGAGGACATCGATGGGAGGGATGTCTAGAGGAACAAAGCACCCTGATGTGCCTGGGCTGGTCTCTTGGCTAGAACATAGCCTTCTTAAATTCTCCTGAGACCCAGACATGGACATAAGCCCATCTTCCTGTCCTGTTGATTCAAAAAAGTACCTCAACTTTTTAATCCAGAGAATTGGCTGAGCAGGAGACATTGCACGCCATCGCAGTTTGAGAGTAAATGGAACGTGTCCCTGAGTGGCCTTCACCAATTACAACCAGGAAAACAAGCTCAGCACCTCGCTCCTCCCATTGGCTGTACCTATGGCTTCCCTACATGTCCACACAGAGGGGCTCAAGAAGCAACACACATTAGATGATCCTCTCTTTTTTAGATGCTAAAAATAAATCACAATTTAACTGCAGCGATTCCTGAAGACGCAAACCCAAACCAGAGACAAACGTAAACATCACATATTTGAATAAAAAAATCATTAATAAATTTATATGTCTCCTTTCTAACAGGCTGGACAATAGGGTGATCAATTTATAAGCAATGTCGATGACAGAGAGAAGCCGATTGGTAAAACAAACATACTGGGAAGTCACAACCCACTATTGCAGTCAATGGAAACGTAGACCTTTAAAACAAGAAAGGACTCTCGAGATGAACAGAGCAAGATGAAGATATGGGAGACTGAGGCCCAGGGAGGTTACGTGGCCACCACAGCATCCAGCAGCTTAGGGCTGAGGGGCATTTCCCATCTCCGAGACGGATGCCTTTGCCACTATTGTCTGCTATTTGCTACATCCTAATGCTTTGGAAAACTCAAATATTGTCCCAGAGCTGACTTTGTAAGTAGAAATTACTGTGGCACATTCAATGTTCCTTTCTAAGATTCTCTTCTTGGGTTTGACATCTATCTTCCTAGCAGGGGCTCCCACCCGCCCTCTCCCCCTGACCGTAGACTTGCACGTTGCCACGGGCCCGGGCTCCTGATGTCCTCTTCCTCAGACTCCCTCCTCCTCAACATCTTGCTTTGCCTCTCTGCCTCATGTGCCATTGTCTGCTTTTCTTTCTCTAGTCACATGGCAGCAGCTCTAGTTCCTGAAATCTCCATGGCATCCATCTCGGTTGTCCTGCCTTTCAGACTCATCTACATCGTGGTTCTCAGAGTGCGGTCCTCAGGACAGCACCATCACATTGCCTGGGAACTTCTTAGAAATGCAAATTGTCAGGTCTCAGGCCAGATCTACGGCCTCTCCGGCCTCTCCGTGGTGAGGCTCAGCAGTCTGTGATTTCATGAGCCCTGCAGGTGACTCTGACCCAAGTCTGAGAACCACTGGCCTACGTTATCTTTCGGTAACATGACAAGAGCTCTGTGTTGGATGTGTTCAGATCCTGCTTCCTGTACTTTGGATGGATTATTTAACCTCTCTGTGCCTCAGTCTTCATCTGTGAGATGGGAATAATACTTTGCCTCAGAGCTTTGGGTGGAGATGAAATGATACCAGATATATATGTAATGTACTTAGTACAGAGCAAAACCTAGGAAATGCTAAAAAATTATTAGCACTTTTTCTGTCTAAATAGTCCTACTCACAACACATGAAATGTAAGTCACTTTCCATATCATAGTCTATGAAACTTGTAAACAAATATGAATCAATAGTGAAACCATGTTACTTAACAATGTAAATTACGTACTGAATCAGGTCTTGATAGTATCAATTTCTATAAGATTACTTTCATGTGTGCATTTAAAATAGTTACATGAATATTTAATTTGTATATTTCAACAGATAATAAAAATGATGACTTAATATGAACTCAAAAGAATCAGTTTAGACAAAGCTTCTTTATTGCCACATAGAAGTAAACCCAGAGAAAGGTCTGCAAGTTTGTTCTTGTAGCAGCTGATACCCTTAAAGGAAAACACACACATTTGTTGCTAATCATAAAGCACCCTGGTCTTTTTCAGTCTAGGGCAACTGTGAACTTGCAGGATATCCTTGAGGCATAAAGGCAAACTCAATAGATGGAACAGGACCCCACAAGCATCTCTTCAAATCTGAATCATGCATTTTTCTTGCATGTAAATATGATCTCATATTATTGATACTACTAAACATGTCCTCGTAATTGCTGCTCTACTCGCATTTATCACAAATTAATCAGTTCATAGTATTTCCCATATGAAATGATCCCCTGTATATATTTCCAAAAAACATAGTTAAAAGTTGTAGAATCACTTTACATATAAGGTTTCCTTACCTAATGCTAAAGGATAGTTTGCTTTCTTCCCATGCAGATTTCAAACCCTTTCAAATGTCATATTATACTTTTAATAAAAAATAAAAATACTAGACACATCATTGTTCTCATACCAATGAGGCGTGCCATTAATTAGCAGAGAGTTTTACATGTGATATCTACATTTTAAATTAGCTATTACTTTTCATGATGACCATATTGTTCACGGGTATTGCAATTTTCAAGATTGTATTACATGGAATGTAGGTACAGTGTATGCTCCTGGTGAAATGGCTCAGGCCAATAGGAAAAATAAATAACCTGCCGGAAAGAACCTTTTTTTAAAGGCAGGCCAAAAACTGTATGTGTGCAGCATATTTTTTTTGTGTGTGTGTGTGTGTGTGTGGCAAATCAATGGCAAAGTCCTGAGCTGTGAATATGTTGGACATAAGGTTATGTAATTGTGGTTAGGGAAGAATGATGGTTGTTAATTTAATTCCTAGCTGACCCAATTTCCATTCATATAAACTATGTTTTGGGGCAGTCATCAGGAGACCACTTTGACTTTGGTTTAAAAGCAATTTCCTTGTCTTTTATGACATTTCAAATTTTCACTAAAAGACAGAAGAATTCTACAAAACAAATGGCTTGAAAGGTAGAAAATTGTATAGGTAAAGTGTTACAGTGTATCAGCAAAGTCCTAGGCAGACGTTAAGTATAAGAAATTCTACAACAAGAAACTAAACATAATGGAGTGGAAGGCATGAAAAAAAACCAAAAAACAACAAGTCTAAAACTCAGACGTGAATGGGAGTTGCTCCATTTGGAGGACACAACTGCAAACACAGTTCTCTGAGTTCCTCCTCAGGCATCATGACTTTGGCCCTGAAACCATGCTGCTTAGTGCTAGGGAGGAGATATGGAAACCAGAGAGCCTCCTTCTGGTCCCAAGACACTAAGATGTCCACAATTCTCTTTGGGGTTAATTACTGATAATTTTAGTAATAATCATTTTGGAATAAGGAATCCGTACTTGAATTCCTATTGTGAAATCAATCCTTTTAAAAAATAACAGAACCACTGTTAAGACTGAAACACTGAGAGGATAATGGAATCAAATGAGCTGGAAGAGCCCTGCTACGAAGGAATAGATTTATAAAAACAAATCGTGCCAGACAGTCTTGATAGGGGTTTCAATAGAATTAAAAACTTAGTGAGCACAATGAATGTACCTTAACACACATATATTTATATTTTTGTAATGCATTTGATACAGTATCTCAATAAATCTTGTTTGCCAACCTAATTAGCATTGGCTTTGCTGTGTGCTCTGTCACAGGGACTGAGAACTGGCTGGAGGACAAGTCCTAATGACTCGGGGCAATGTGTTGACTATAGGATCAGCATGAGGTCTGGTTTGGTTTAATGTCTTTTTTAACGATCTGGAAGAAAGAGTAAATAATTCTTGAATCAAATAATATTTTAATGGCAGGCACATGGGCAGACTGGAGAAGACCGTGAAGGAGGAGCATGTGAGCCCCGGTTCCAGGCTCGCTATTGATCTGAAGGCGGCCGGTCACTTCATCTCTCCGGGTCTGTTTCCCCGTGTGGAAAATAGAGATAATGGCACTCTTGTAAGAAAGCAAAGATAAGATTTTATGATTTCAAATACCAAGTATGATAATACTCCCTCTGATAATATTTGTGGCTTACCTACTGCTTACAATACATGTTAGCAGTTACTTTAATATGACCGAACAGAGGGTAGGGCCAATGTCAGAGAAAACGGAACAACGTTGTCCAGCAACGGTGTCTGGAGAACAAATGGCTAAAACACCCTGAAAAAACACCTCTCAGTAAATAGGTGGCAGGAGCTTGAAGAGAATAAGAAGCTGAAGAACCAAAACAGAATGCTTTGTGGGAAAACCAGATGGGAGGGTAAAGGATGAAGTGACACAGGATTACAGTAGTCTTATTGTCTGGGTGGGGTAGGGGGATGAGGAAGGGACCTCAGAGGGACCTCCCACACTGTCTCCCCTTTTTTTCCTTCTGGTCTACAGAGAGGATGTGTTTTGACTCAAGTACTTGCTATTTGCTATGTAAAGGTAAAGGTAGAAGCCAGTAGACCATTTTAGGTAAAGCTTTAAAAGGGAGAATCTTGGTAGAGTCACCGCTAGTCTGATGCAGTTGTAGTCTTAGGGACACTTTTCTTTGCTTGCACAGGGACAGTTGACTGGAGGGTGTAAGGGGTGGGTGGCTGGTGCTCATTTACACAAACAATGCTTAAAATGATTTACCAATTTATTTGAAATATGATTATCAAACAGAGCAGAATTCTTGTGACAGCTGAAGTGTCTATTCTTTTTAGTAGGAAAGAATTAACATTCGATTACTGGTTCTCGCTCTATAAGGCAGGGTTGCTTTGACCAGCCCGATCCTACGTATTTTCCAGGGGTGCTTCTTAAAACTACAGATCTTGTGTCTCAGCCCAGACCCATCAAGTCAGAAACTCCAAAGAAGCCAAAGTAATTGTTATAATCAGGCACGTGTGAGAAACCACAAGGCTGAATCAAGAGAACTGGATTGTTCTCAAGAGTTGTCTAAACAATCCGTGATCGTCTGATGTAACCATATCTGCAAAACTATGTTCCTCCCAAGCGGACCCAGAATATTTATGTGGAATTATTAGGTTTCTTTTTTTCCTGACTAGAACCAAAGTTTGCATAGAAATTATACTAGTCAATTGCCGTTGTAGTTTTCCTCACCAATCAACAAAGGCCATGTCAATCCTCTAGAGAACCTCCTTTTACGATTTCTAAGACTACAGCTTATTTTTCCTGTTATTTACTTTTAATTTATTTATAATTTATATCCTGCCTCTTTCCCCCAAACAGTTTGAGAATTATATTTCAAATTGTCTTGTTAGTGAAGGTCGACAAAATAAACCTTTAAATGTGAGTGATTTATTGTTGCCTAATCACCAACATTCTTATGCAACTGAGGCTAAAATTCACCCCTAAGTATTTTAGTAGGAAAGAATTAACATTAGAAACATTAATTAGGGGGACACTAAGAAAGCTTTCCCGACCAGGGAATTCTCTTTACATAGGAATCCTTTTCTGGAGGTATCTGTGCTGGTGAAAGCGGGGGCCCATCTCTGATACAATACTCTTGGGTCCCTATCCTTGCCATTTCTAGAAGTAGAGATTTCAAGATTAATTTGATGTTTAGAGAACATAAGACACAACTTTTTTAAAGTGTAGGGAAAGGGTGGGTTGGAGGAGAAGTTCCCAGAAAAATATTTTTTTGAAAAACAAACAACCTCACTGAGGAAGAAAAAAAGTTATGCTATGGAATAACATGGACAAGAACTGAGATTTTTTAAAAATAAGAGCCTTAGAGACCACTATTAAATAGGTTATAAAATGAGGAAAACGTTCTTTGAAAAAGTATATTTACCATAAGTGATTATTGGCGGCCAAATTTTACTTTGACTAAATATGATCGTGGTTGTTTTAAAAGATTTTTTGGTGTGCATTTTTGGTGTGCATTTTTTGGTGAAATTTTGCTGTTTCAATCAGTTTTCTCCAAGTATGTGTAACATTTCGCTTTTCCTTTCCTGATAGGCTGTGGCCTGCACATCTTAACTATTGTCTTTTTTTTTTTTTTATTTAAAGTAGCAAAATAATTTCCTCAAAGAGAATTTAGTTTGTGTTGCATATTGGTACTGGGTAAATTCTGTGTCGATGACGTGGCAGAAACATGGGATTGCCACTCCACTGAATTTGAGTTACAGATATTTGGGGCCACTAAACTGATGTCTTTCGGTAGACCCTGTCCACCTCCTCTTTCCTCCATGAATAATGTCACATGGATTCTGCACTCACTCATCTCTGTTCCAGAGGACCCTCAGCAAGAATCTCTGAACGGACCCTGGCCAGTTTGGCTCAGCGGTTTAGACCCGTTCGGTTCCCGCTAAGCGCACGTACCTCGGTTGCAGTTTGTCCCTGGCCCCGACTGGGGTCGTGTGAGTGGCAGCCACTCGATGTGTCTCTCTCACGTCGAGGTTTCTCTCTCTCTCTTCCTCCCTCTCTCCCTCCCACTCTATCTGAAGATAAGTGAAAAAATGTCCTCGGGTGAGGATCATTAAAAGAATCTCTGACCAGGCTTTACCTCTTTGCCGGGGACGCCGGGGCTCAGTGCATCCCTGTCCGTGGAAGGGCTGTGAGAGTGGAATTCATTTTCTCACGATAAAATTGTTGTCTCTACTTCTTTCAAAGTCTAGCTACCTTCTAACAAAACATTTAAAATAGAAATTATACTGAAGATTCTCAATATTCAATTTTAGCTCCTTCCCCTACTAGCAAGGTGCAATGCTGGTAACTCCCAAGCCCGGATTTCCCGTCTCTGGCATGCGGCATTACCCAGTTTGCAGTGATGGAGGCGCTAACGAGCCCAACACACCCAGCACGGCGCCAGGCACGGGCTCGTCCCAGCAAACGGCGACTGTGATGATGATAGAAACAGTCTACTTTTATTGGTTACTTTTTTTTTAGCTTTATCCATGGTATTTGCTGTCATTCTATATTTCTCTCGTTTTTAAGAAGTTTTGATCTTTTTATATTGGTGATGCAACTTCTCTGTGTCTCTTTTAAAGAAAAACATATTTAAGCACTTTTTGTGTTTAAGTTCTTATGATCATTTAATGAGGTTTTAAAATATTTTATAAATTCTTAAAATTTTATTTTCCATTTATTATTATTCTACTTTTATTTTCATTTCCCTTCATTTCCTCTTCTATTTATATATACATGTAGGACTGCATACATTTATTTACTTTGTGATTTGGTTTTTATAATAGAGGCTCACATGAAAGCAAGGCAGCAGGAGTGGTAATAGCTTGTTCTTATCATAAAAGGTTGGCGGCAGCCTTTTATCCGGCTGCTCCTCCAACTACGTTTAACAGAACTTGGAGCATGTGTGAGGAAGGAAGCAAAATCTTGAGAGGCTTAAGACAGCCCTGAGTTAACTTTCCCGATGATTAAGATTTGCTTAATGCATATGAAACACTCATTTTTACCACAGCAGCATAGTCTCATGACAATCATTAATTACACCAGTATTTTTACTTTCTAGTGTTGTTTTTGCTGTTATGAATGTGCCATTTCCTAGCAACAGCAGTAATTAAACACACGTTTGGAAAAATGATGCAAACAATTCATTTACATTTTCTCAGTTGTTTATTAAAAGTTCACTAGTGTCCTATTCATTAATTTACCTACCCAATAAATTAAGTACTACATGTTTTATCGAAGGGATAGTTCTGGCACCGGTGCCTCTACCGTTTAGTTGTGTATTTCTGCACTCACCTAAATGTAGCCACTAGCCACATGTGGGTTAACTAAGCACTTGAAATGTGGTTAGTGTCACTGAGGAACTTTAATTTTAACTACTTTAAATTTAGATTTTAATACTGAAGTAGTGTAAAATAATTTCACATTAAGCACAAGTTTGTTGTATGTACAATATCTCATTAATGATTTTTATATTGATTACATGTTGAAATGATAATATTTTAGATATATTAGATTACATTAAAATATATTATTAAAATTAATTCCCCTGATTTCTTTTCACCTCTTTTTAATGTTGCTTCTAAAAATTACATATATGGTTTTCATTACATTTTGGTAGGCTAGTGTTGGCATGGGAACCCTACATTCATTAAACAAGAAGCAAGTAACAAAGTAGCAACAAAATAGCATGTTAAAAGAAAAGCATAACTGGTTAATGGAGATTTTAGAAATTTATAAAAAGAAAAGTTAATCAAGATTCTTAAAGAGTTAGGAAAGAATCACCTAAAGACCTGTCCTCATTTGAGCTGGAGAGTTGGAGAGAATGTCCACAGAGCAGGGGAAAAGCAATGACCCAAATGGCAGGTGTGCTGAAAAGGCTGACCTAGCTGGGAGGAATGAGCACTGAGAATGGGTATCATAAGATGAAAGCACGAGAAGGAGTTCAAGTTCTTCTCTCAACTCCCACCGTGTAACAAAAACTCTTTCTTCAGTCAACCTTCAAGAAGTATTTACTGTATGCCTACAGTTAGGCATTGCTCTAATCTAGATGTTGAAGACATAGCAGACACATTCTTACTCTTGTTACATTCTAGTTGAGTTGAGCAAGTGTACCATGCTCTCAGATAATAGACACTTTATAAATAAATGGACAAGAGAAAGGACAATCAGAATTTTTGTTTTTATCCTCACACGAGGACATTTTTGCATTTATTTTCAGATAGAGCGGGAGGGAGAGATGGGGGAAGAGAGAGAGAGAGAAACATCCATGTGAGAGGGACACATTGACTGGCTGCCACCCACACGACCCCAACTGGAGCCAGGGACAAACCACAACCGAGGTACCTGCCCTTAGCGGGAACCGAACCTGGGACTCTCTGGTCCGAAGGCCCGACGCTCTAACTGCTGAGCCAAACCGGCCTGGGCAACACTCAGAATTTTATATACTAGGAAGAAAATAAAATGGTGGTAGGTAGGAGAAAGGAAGGCACCCTCAGCTAATTTAGAGGGAGCCCCAAAGAATGGCCTCACCGAGAAAATGACAGGGGAGCTGGAAATTTGAAAATAAGAAATTGTCAACCAAACCAATGTCTATTCAGCAGATAAACTGACAAATTGAAAGGCCTGAGGTTGAATGAGCTTGGTGCATTTCAGAAATAGAAAGACTACTGTGACTGGTTCTCCAGGAGCATGAGTCTGGGGACACAGGCAGAAGCCAGATCATATCTGACCTCAGAAGCCAAAATAACAATTCTTGATTTATTCCATGTGCAATGAAAAGTTGAAGAGTCTTGATCAGCAGTATAATATGAACCGATTTCCTGCTGCTCTGTGGAGAATGTATTGTTGAAGACAACAGAACTCCAACATCCGTGAACTGGAAGTCATGCCTCCTTCTTTTACATTCCTATACAATGTTACCTGTACATCTCCTAGGGCACTTTCCCTTTCTTAGCTTGTATTCTGATTATCAATTCAAGTCTTAGCTCCACTATCTGGGAAGAATTCAGTCTAATTCATCTTTGCCTCTCTCATAGTCTGAGCACAGTGCTTTGGACATAATAAGCCCTCCATGAATATTTATTAAATGAATGAATCATGGAGTGGATGATAATTCAGACTCTGCTTGAATACTTTCAATGACAAAAGAACATAGCTTCATAAAGCAACCCATTGCATTGTTAGAAGGTTCTAATGATTAAACATGTTTTTAAACTGTTAAGAAATGGATATTTCTTTTATTTTCACTTATTTGTTTTTATTCTTTTATTTGTCTGTGGAACAGCAGAGAAGAAATAAATTTTCTCTTCCAAAAGCTCATTCTTTAACTATTGCTGACAGGGATTATTTTCACAAATGTTTTATTTTTGCCATTCCCAATCTTTTCAATATTTTTAGACACACTTTTGTTTATTTGCTCTCATCACTTTCTTTAGTTTACACTTTAGAATATGATGCCCCAAACTGAATGTAATACACTACATGGATCGGAAGAGTCAGAGTATATTGAAGCTATTACTAACTTTGGTGGAGGCTCATACATGAATGCACGCTTAACATTTTTATTAGCTTCATCAAAATATTGGTTCATATTGAAATGTTTAATCAGATCATTAAAATGTGTCAACTGTTGAAGGTGATGAGTGGGTATTTATGACCCATTTCCCTGCCTGTCAGTGGTTTATTGAAGCAACTGTAATTGATAGGGTAGAGTCAGGAAACATGTTGTAGAGCCCACTGATGGTGTGATTTGAATTAAGGTTAATACATGAGTGCTAAATTGGTAATGACCATTATCTTTCTAAATCACAGATATGCATTTAGTAGAGATCTTAATTCTCTTAATCTCCTACCTCTCAATTTAGGTTTCATGCACTACTAAATGTTAGATGGCTTGCACAGTGCTAGCCAAGTCTGGGGAGAATAAGATTTTGGAGTAGAAAAGAGCTATTTGAAACAGAAATCCCTTCTTCACAGCATATCTCATAGATCGGTGTTAACTGCACCAGCCTCCAGAGTTGGCCTAGGTCACGGAATTGTAAAGTTGGAGGTAATCATAAAGACCGTCTTCCAATCTATTTAGGAATCCCTTCTTTCAAATTGTAGGAAATGAACCATGAGCATTAGATCTACTTCCATACATTAGTTCAACAAAATCTTAAAGGATGATGAGAAAATGAGTAAAATCTGTGTTACTTGTTTGGATGAAGCATGACGTTACTTGCTTCAACCCTTATAGCATGCATTATTTCCTCTAGCTTCATCTATTTTCTATTCTTCTTTCTATTTTTCTTTCTCTTGATAGCTTCTACTCTTTGAAAAATGTACTTTTAGCTTTATTTATGTAAGTCATCTTGAATCTTTTTTGGAACAAGGCATTATGAGGTCCAGGGGTCACTTAAGCTTTTACCTTTTTTTTGATAGGAAAAAAAAAATGGATGTAGCAGTGATCCCTTGACCTGGACACTTCTAGGTGGTCTAGAATTATGCTATTTACTTTGCCTCTTTTGAGAGAAACAGCTCTCTGCTGATTTGAAAACAAGAATTATTAGCAGTTTGCTAATTTTGTCTCAGTTCCATTTTGAGTAACAATAAATTGGTCATTGTTTTTGCTAAATATTTTTTTGAGTGGCATATTTTCATTATAAATTAGTTATATCACATTGTGATTTCATTGACTAGATTCCTGAATACAATAGTCTCAAAATGCATCTCCCAAGTCAATCTGTAGTCACATTAAAATATAGGTTGCTATGTTAAAAACAAGTAAAATTTTGACAGTAAAGTGAATATTCTCAGATACTTCTAATTCTTCTAGTATACACATAATTAAAAATAGAATCTGTTATTGAGAAAATATGTCAATGGAAAATAAAAAAATTCTAAACAGAAAGACTGTTTTTATACCTAGAAATAAACTGAAGATATAATGTTTTTCCCAAAAATGTTAAGCAAAAATTATTTTCTTAGTGAAAATGGAGACTGAACACTGTTGTTAAATAACCAAACAAATAAAGTTAAAAGGTTCTAGGTAGAATGGAGTAGTTATGACCAATCAAGACTAGAATTAATGAATCAAATATAAAACAACAACTAGAATGAATGAATCAAATACAAAAACAATCTATGAAAGGCATCTCAGAACCTCTGAAGCGAAAAGATAGGAAGAGTTAATATTCTGACTTACCATGGAGAATATGTAATAATTTATATATCTGATTAATCCAAAAGGAGGCAAGAAAAGAGAGGAAAGTGGTGTACAAAACAGTTGGATCAAATGGAAAATAAATAAGATGGTGGATATAAACAGAACCACGTAGTAATTTCATTAAATGTAAATGGACTTAAAGCTCTAAGTAGAAGACTAAGATTATCAGATTAGTTAAGAAAACAATAAAACTTAACTATCTGCTTCTTATAAATATAAAACAAAAGAAATAAATGAACTTTGCAATCATAAACAATGGCATAGCTATAAGACAAAATAAACATTTATAAAAATGCATTTATAGAAATACAGTAGGACGTTTACTAGTGGCAAAGGGGTCAAACAACCAGAAAGTCAGAAAGCCTTAACCCTCATAAATGCCACAATCCAGTGTGACATAATATACATGAAAAATGCGAAATTTTGTTTGTCAAGCAGATGTCATATTCATACCCTCAGCTCTGTGTCCTCTCTTGTAGGTGAGGACTGCTGTGCTCTCTGGTGTTAAATATAATATTTTTGAGTTCGCAACCCAAACTATGAAGACCTTTACTATGAAGAGTGTAGTAGGATTTCTGGAAGGACTTGTAGCAAATAGTGGATATGAGCTAATAGCAATTAATAGCTTGTAAGTAGTTAACTGCTGTTTTTGAAAACTGTAATTTTATTTTATCATAGTTTTATATATGCATAGTTTAAAGATGAACAGTTGTATGAGACTTATTATGAAAAAACTTTCTCCACCTGCCTTCTCTTCTCCCACCCCACTATTCCTGCTGCCCTTTACCAACAATTTTAAATTATTTTAGTGGCTTACTGCTTTTTTTCTTATTTAGCTTTTATTATTTTTTGATGACATGTTTTCTTTGCTTATAGTGTTAAAAATTGGAGATATATTTGAGGTTCCAGTATATTCCTCTCCAAACCCATTCTCCTCCCTCCTTCCCCAGAGTTAATCACCACCATGTATTTTATGCTTATTATTCTCTTGCAAATTTTTATGATTTTGCTCTATATCTGTATATAGAATATAGACTGTGGTTTTATAAGAGTATAATATCATTTGTTATATCATTGCAATATTGCATTTTTAGCATTATTTAGAGCTTTATCAAGATATATTGACATACAAGTTTCAAGTGTACAACATGTTGATTCAATACACTTATGTAATGCAAAATGATTACCACTGTAGCTTTAGCTAACACCTCTATCATGTCACATAATTATCCTTTCTATTTTGTGGCAAGAACATTTAAAACCTACTGACTTTTCAACTTTCAAGTATATAATATAGTGTTAACTGAAACCCTTATGCTGTACAGAACTTACTCATTTTATGACTGGAAGTTTGTACTGTTTGACCAACATCTCCCCATTTTCCCCAACTTCCAGGCCCTGGTAACCACTATTCTTAGGGAGAGAGGGAGGAAGAGAGAGAGAGAGAAACATCGATGTGAAAGAGACACATTGATTGGTTGCCACCTGCACAACCCCAGCTGGGGCCGAGGATGAATCACAACCGAGGTACGTGCCCTTGACTGGAATTGAACCCGGGACTCTTTGGTCCACGGGTGACGCTCTAACCACTGAGCCAAACCGGCCAGGGCAAGTTGAGCTTTTTTAGATTCCACGTATAAGTGATATCATAGGGTATTTGTCTTTTTTGTCTGATTTATTTCTCTTAGCAAGATTCCTCCAAATATCTTGGCTATTGTGAATAATGAATAATGTTGTGATAAACATGGGAGCACAGGTACCTGTTTGAAATCCTGGTTTCATTTCCTTTGGAGATATACCCAGAAATGGGATTGCTGGACCATATGGCAGTTATATTTAAAAAATTTTGAGGAACTTCCGCATTGTTTTTCATAGTGGCTGCACCAATTTACATTTCCACCAACAGTCCACAAAGGTTCCATTTTCTCCACATCCTCAGCAACATTTGCTATCTCTTGATTTTTTGATGATAGCCATTCTAACAGATGTGAGGTGATAGCTCATTGTGGTTTTGATTTGCATTTCCCTGATGATTAATGATGCTGAGTAACTTTTCATGTACCTGTTGGCCATCTGTGTGTCTTTGGAAAAATATTTATTCAATTCCTCTGCCCATTTTTTAATCAAACTGCTATTTATTTATTTATTTTTATTTTTTGCTATCAAGTTGTATAAGCTCTTTATATATTTGGGACATTAACTTCTTATTAGATATATGATTTGCAAATTTTTCTCCTATTTCATAGATTGCCTTTTCATTTTTTGATGTTTTCAATAAAATATGAGCAGAGAAACAAAGGTTTTTAGTTTGATGCAGTCCCACTTGTTTATTTTTGTTTTTGTTGCCTTTGCTTTGGTTGTCATTAATTGCGGGAAAATAAAAAAAAAGCCTGAATTAAATGCTTTCTCCGTTACATTTGCCTTTGTGGAAGATAACTAGATTATTTCCCCACATCAATTACTTGGATAAACTTGAATAAATGAGAGGTTTTTCCATATATATATATAATATTTGGCTACTGAGATTGCAATACCAATCATTGCAAAAAAATGGTTATCATAATTTATGTTTGGTTATGCTGTCAGACGTGTTTCACTAAAATTTGAAAAAGATAAAGTCCTGGAAATAATTTCAGAATAAACTATATGTTATTAATGTCCTTAATAATGGTGAGAATACAAAACGAATTGAGTTAAGACACGACTCTTTCCTTTTCTGGTCAAAGTGTAAAACTTCGTGCTGCTTCACCAGATGGACATTAACCCCATTACTGCACACATTAAGGACTAGAAATTTGTGTCTGCTGGCACACGAGCACCTGCAAAGTCACAGCAAAGGCTTTGTGTTGTTTATCTGTGGGAGGACCTCTCTTCACAGAACAGCTGCTTGACATGGAGCCCAAAATGTGGCTCCCTTGTGTTTTGAAAAAGATGATGTCTCCACTGAACAGACAGGCACACAATAATGGGAATTTTGGCTTGGAGTTGCTTTGGCTGAATGACAGATTTTCACTGGTGAAAAATGGATTTGCACAACCTGCTCTGTATCACAAACTCAGAAAACTCTGGGATGCGTAGGTTGACATCCTGCCTAGTTCTTATTTCAGCGTCAATGGAAAACATGACACTCAAAGCAGTTCTGTTTTTATTGACCAAGTTGAGATTTTTCCATCCTCTTTCTCTCCTCCCTTTTTCCTTCCAAGGATAAATTTGTTTCATTTCTCAGTGATTTATATTGTTACATGGTCTACAGTACTGCTTTACAGAGATATTTCTATATATGCAAAGTTTTATTTTGACTATCTCAGGATGATAAATGGGCTCTCGTGGAACTAAGAGGATTTAATTTAATATCCAGAAAGACCTAGTCAAGTTGAGACAACTTCGTGGATTTCATGGGTAGGTGTTCCAAAACCTGTCTTTTAAACTAGTGCATTGAGCTCTTTGTGAAAGCAGTAAGAAGTGGAAAGCTTTATTTATCATACTAACTTTGTTCGTAATTTCTGATTCCTACTTTAAAAATACTCAGAGAGGATGTCTATTAAAAGGCAGAAGCTTTTTTTTTAATATAGTAGAATAAACTTTTTTTCCTGCAACTTCTAATAACTGGTAAAATTCATAAATGCCTCAAATACCCATTTTTAAAGCTTAAATTACCTGTATTCCAACTCTAGGGTTGTCAGATAAAATATAGACAGGGCAGTTAAATTTTAATTTCAGAAAAATAATGAATATTTTTAGGAAAAGTATGTCTCAAATATTATATTTTTACGTGTGAAATCTAGCAACCCTACTCTCTGATGCTATTTTAATGAAAGATAGTTTGTGTGTCAATGGCTCAAAGAACTATTAACCGACAATTTAACATTGAGAAGGCTTCATGCTATGTGTGTAATAAGACCTATTCAGTTTGCTGCTGAGGCAAACAAAAATATTCAGTTTTTTATGTGTCTCAGGAGAAACTTTAAAAGTTTAGACAGGTCTTTCATCTTGTTTGTCTTGCACTTTAATGCTTCAAATCTACGTTTTCTTCAGCACCCCACAGCAGTGGTTTATGGAGCCATCATAAAGAAATACAGGCAAGGTTGTTTATAGGCAATTTGGTGTATACCAAAATCTATATGTATGAATATATATGTATACATGGCTGCAAAGTTTATGAAATCAGCTCCCATTTTAGCACATACCTTTTCCTTTCACACATTAATAATAATAAAAGTTATTATTATTATTATTATTATTACTAAGAAGGTAATCTAGTACACAGATTTGGAATCAGTGAATGCGGGCATTAATCCCAGGTCTAACATATTGTAACTGTGTAACATTGGAGGAGTCACTTAAATTCTCTATGCCTCCGTGTCCTTCTGTTAAAAAGGAGTAATAATGGTACCTGCCTCGTAGGTTTGCTGTGAGGATTTACTGTAATAATGTAAACAAAGCTCACAGACCTGTGTGTGACATATAGTCAATGCTACATAAGTGTTTGATGCTGTTGATATTTTTGTTTGCTTTCTATGTGCAGTTAACATGTCAAAGTTTTAATAAGTATTACCACATTTAATCTTCATAATAATCACCCTAAAGTTAATTTTATTAATGTTTAATAATGCTATGAAATTTGTCTAGTTAATAGAGCTGGGAATCAACCCCAATGCTTTTATTCAACACACACACACACACACACCCTCCCAGGATGTGAGTGGGTTTTTTGTGGAACTTGTTCTATTAATGTCCTAACTAAATTTATATAATAGAGCTCATTTAATAGGGAATAGTATTCACTAATTCTGCTGCCAGTTTCTGCTAAATTCATGAAATCCCAGGACCACACAACCTACCTTTTAATGGACTCATTGCTTTTGCTGGTTGTATTCATTCAGTAATCACATTTGTAATTATGTTACTCTGAACAGTGCTGAGACTTCTCTTGATTATGAACAATCCTTAATAGCTCTCATTTGACCGGGGCTTATTTTAACCATGTCCCAATCTACTTCTCCATCCACGGATACACACAAGTATGAATGCACAAACATGCACACACGCGCGTGTGTTAAACGTATTGTTCAATTTTGTGAGAAACTGGTGACGCACTATCTGATGATATCCCAGATTTCAAGAAAACAACAGAAGAGAATTGTTCATCCACATGTTGGACAGCGAAGTGATGACAAATACCGAGAAAACACAATGAAATTCAGTGAACAGACAGCTCATTGGGGGAATTGTGTATCAGTCAAATCAAAATAAAGGAAGTTATTAAAACTGCAACCACATTTGAAGTACATTGAAGTCTAGTTTTTAGAAGGATATGTTCATCAAAGAAACACACGGTAACAACAGGTATATTTGAAAACAGAACAATTTTTAAAAAACCTCAAGTTTCTCAAAATACTGTGATAAAGACATGTAATCCTTAGTGATATTTGCTTGAAGAATAATTTCTTCTTATCTCCACTAATTTAACCTCTTATAGATGTTTCCATTGCTTCTCTTTCCTTCAGATCAACAGAACTCTCTCCTCCTTGTTCTGGATAAAAACACCATTCCTGAGCTTCTCCCTCGCCTTTTAAATGTCCTTCTTCCCCTTTTCTGTAGCCTCTTTTCTTTATCTCTCCACGCCTACCCTCTAGATTATGCATCACTACCAATAATCTCCATCATCTCCAGCCCTTAGAGAACAGAAGAGGTGAGACACTGTGCAGGCAAACTGCGGACCCCCGTGGAGAAGGGGAAGGAAGGAAAGCCAGGAACATTCAAATACTAATTCTTTCTTTCCTTTCCTTTCCTTTTTTATGCTGTCACATTTGGAACACTTTGAAGACACTATAGGCAAATTATTTCAAGAATCAGTGCAGAAATTAAATAAATACAATTTATATTTACCTAGTCTACTAATTGACGTATTTGTTGAATCTACCAAAGCATAAACTATTTTTGACATGGGTTCTTTTTCTCGCTTTGTCTCTGTCTGTCTCTGCTTCCATCCCATCTCTCTCTCTCTCTCTCTCTCTCTCTCTCTCTCTCTCTCTCTCATCTCTCTCTCTTTCTCCCTCTCTCTCTCTCTCTCTCTTCCCCTTGGTTTTCGGTTTGCACTGCTGATCCCAGGCAAATGATCTCCCAACCAGTTCTAATCTTCTATTCATAGGCATGTTGTTGTCTGAAGAAGCATGTCAAATTACCATGTGTAACTGAGAGATGTGGCAAGGGGCAAACGTGATTTATAATGATGTATTTTTTTATGGTTTAATATTCAGTGATGCCTTGAAAAAAAGATGTGCACATAATCAAGAATTTGGTTTCTATACTCTTGTGGTAAACAAAAGCTTGATACTAGTAATGTAAATTAAGGATTTAATGTTTGTAATATGTGAAACAAGGGAAACAAGTGGAGAGATCCATCTCTACCTAATGTATGCTGTGCAGTAAACGTTGTGATACATGTGTGTATAATACATGGGTATATATTTATTTATTTTCAGATATACATAATAATTGCTTCCATAGGCAGTTTGTGATTTCAGATATGGAGATGTTTAGGAGGACTGCTTTCTCCAAGGGTTTACAGTGTAGATGGTCATAGCATAAGCCACATAACTTTGGAAACTGGCGGATTAAAGAGTAAAAGTAGAAAACTTCACAGTAGATTCTGTCAGGAGACATTGCTGTCTTTTCCCTGGTGTCTTTTCTCAGTTTCATCTGCTATTTCCTGTGAGTGTGTTAGTTTCCTTTCCTTTTTTTTTTTTTTTTTTTTTTTAGAGAGAGAGAGAGAAACATCAATGTGAGAGAGACACATTGAGTGGCCGCCACCCACATGACCCCAACCAGGGCTGGGAACAAACTGCAACCGAGGTACATGCCCTTAGCGGGAACTGAATCTGGGACTCTCTGGTCTGCTGGCCGACGCTCTAACTGCTGAGCCAGATCGGCCAGGGCTATTTTCATTTTCACTGATTCATACTTGAGTTGAATTTTCTTGCTTCAGGATTGCTTCTATGCACATCTGCCTTAAACGTTGGGTGTCCTCATTTACTACTGTGTTTGGCCATCAAGGGATTGTGATAAAACTGAAGGATATGTTCAGGGAAGTGGACTGTTTCACAGGTGGTCCCATAGAAGGATTTGTGCAGATTATCACAAAATTCCTAAGCAGTGAGGACTGGGGCCTGTGGTTTATGGGCAGCCTAAGAGAATCTCATTCCTGAAGGCGCAGCCTGGTCATGCTTTAACACAAAACTTTTATAACACCCTCTGGTCCCAGGAGTAGTGTCTGACTTTAGTTAGTCTCGGACGCCTCTTATATGAACATCATAGCTAAATATGGCCCCAAAATTCTGACATGAGGATGAAACAATAATTTTATATTCTTTATTTCCTTCAGCTAGCAGTGTGTCCGGGAGCCAAAGCATTGCATGGAACGTCAGACACTGTGGTCTAGGTTTCCAGTTTGCAAACTAGTAATTGATGGTGTTGTGGAATGGCTCAGGGCTCTGATACCCACTGATAAGAAAGAATCAGCATCACACATTTACTGAGTACCCAAAAGTCATATATGAATGCAATGGCTTTTACAGCATTTAGATATGGCCACTAGTCTTCCAAATGGACTGTTTAGCAGGGAGACAAGGCGAACCACTAGAGAATCAGAACACTGGATATAGGTATGTTAGGAGTTCCTATTTGTTGGAATCATGTAAAGTGTTTAAGGACAGGGATAATTTTAACTCTAGCCCATAAAATGAGACCTATATTTTAAAATCATTTTTTATTTTTCAATTACAGTTGACGTACAATATTATATTAGCTTCATGTGTACACCCCAGTGATTAGATATTATATAACTTACTAAGTGATCATCCTGATAAATCTTGCACCCATCTGACATCATACATAGTTATTAGAATATTCTTGACTATGCTCCCTATGCTGTACTTTACATTCTCATGACTAGTCTGTAACAACAAATTTGTACTTCTTTATCTCTTCATCTTTTTCATCCATCCCCCAACCACCTCCCATCTGGCAACTGTCAAAATGTTCCCTGTATCTATGCATCTGTTTCTGTCCTTCTTGTTTATTTATTTTGTTTTGTTTTTTTCTTTCAGATTCAGTTGTTGATAGATATATATTTATTACCATTTTATTTTTCATATTTTAAATCTTTCTTTCTTCTTCCTAAAGAAGACCCTTTAACAACATGTCATGTAATACTGGATTGGTGGTGATGAACTCCTTTAGCTTTTTCTTGTCTGGGAAGCTTTTTATATATCCTTCTAGTCTAAATGATAGCTTTGCTGGGCAGAGTAACCTGGGTTGTAGGTCCTTGCTTCTCATCACTTGGAATATTTCTTGATACTCCATTCTGGCCTTCAAAGTTTCTGTTGAGAAATCAGTTGACAATCTTATGGGAGCTCCCTTGTAGGTAACTAACTGCTTTTCTCTTGCTGCTTTTAAGATTCTTTCTTTGATGGACCACATGTTAGGACACAAAGTAAATCTCTACAAGTTCAAGAAGATTGAAATCATATCAAGCATCTTCTCAGATCACAATGGCATGAAACTAGAAATCAATTATAACAAAAACATGCAAAAACATTTAAACACATGGAAGCTAAATAGAATGTTCTTAAAGGGTGAATGGTTTACCAAGGAGATCAAGGAAGAAATTGAAACCTTCCTGGAAACCAATGAAAATGAACACACAACAACACAAAATCTATGGGACACAGTGAAAGCAGTCCTGAGAGGGAAGTTTATAGCACTACAGGCCTACTGCAAGAAACAAGAAAAATTCCTAATTTACTTTCTAACCCTACAACTCAAAGAACTAGAAAATAAACAAAAAGAAAAACCGAGAGCAAGAAGAAGGAAAGAAATAGTGAGGGTCAAAGCAGAAATAAGCGACTTAGAAACTAAAAAAAAAAAACAATTCAAAAGATCAATGAAAAAAAGAGCTGGTTCTTTGAAAAGATAAACAAGATTGATGGATTCTTAGCCTGACTCACCAAGAAACAAAAAGTGAAGACCCAAATAAATAAAATCAGATATGAAAGAGAAGTAACAACTGACACCACAGAAGTACAAAGGATCATTAAAACATACTATAAACAATTATACGCCAACAAATTGGACAATACAGACAAAATGGACAAATTTCTAGAAACACACAGGAATCAAGAAACTTCCAGCAAACAAAAGCCCAGGCCCGGACGACTTCAGGGGGTAGTTTTACTGAACATTCAAAGAAGACCTAACACCCATTCTCCTCAAACTATTCCAAAAAATCCAAGAAGAAAGAAGACTTCCAGACTCTTTTTATCAGGCCAGCATAATTCTAATTCCAAAACCAGATAAAGACACTACAAAGAAAGAAAACTACTGGCCAATATTCCTGATGAACACAGATGCCAAAATCCTTAACAAAATATTAGCAAATCGGATCCAGTAATACATCAAAAAAATTATTCATCATGATCAAGTGGGATTCATCCCAGGGATGCAAGGATGGTACAATATCCACAAATCAATAAATATGATACACTACATAAACAAAATGAAAGATAAAAACCATATGATCATATCAATAACAACAATGAACTCAATGAAAGGGAAACTGAAAAAGCAACCTCGTTTACCATTGCAGCAAAAAAATTAAGATAAACTTAACCAAAGAAGTAAAGGACCTATTTGCAGAAAACTACAGGTCACTGAAAAATGAAATAGAGAAGATATAAAAAAGTGGAAGCATATACCTTGTTTATGGATTGGAAGAATTAACATTATTAAAATGTCCATGCTACCCAAAGCAATCTATAGATTTAATGCAATCCCCATCAAAATATCAACGACATATTTCACAGAATTAGAAAAAATACTCCAAAAGTTTATATGGAACCAAAAAAGATCCCAAATAGCTACAGCAATGTTGAAAAAGAAGAACAAAGTAGGAGGGATCGCAATACCGGATATCAGGTTATACCACAAAGCCACTGTTATCAAAACAGCCTGGTGCTGGCACAAGAACAGGCATATAGATCAATGGAACAGAACAGAGAACCCAGAAATCAACTGAAGACATTATGCTCAATTAATATTTGACATAGGAGGCAAGAGCATACAATGGAATAAAGACAGTCTCTTCAATAAATGGTGCTGGGAAAATTGGATAGCTACATGCCAAAAATGAAACCAGACTACCAACCTCCACCATACACAAGAATAAACTCAAACTAGATAAAAGACTTAAATGTCACTTGTGAAAACATAAAAATCCTAGAAGAAACCATAGGCAGCAAAATCTCAGACATCACACATAGCAGAATTTTCACTGATACATCACCTAGGGCAAAAGAAACAAAGGAAAAAATTTATACATGGAACTATATGAAACTACAAAGCTTCTGCACAGCAAACAAAACCAGCATCAAAATGAAAAAGGAACCCACTGTATGGGAAAACATATTTTCCAATGATACATCAGATAAGGGGTTAATTTCCAAAATATATAGAGTACTCATACAGCTCAACAAATGGAAGACAAACAATCCAATGGAAAAATGGGCAGAGGACCTGAATGGACACCTCTCTAAACAGGACATACAAATGGCCAAGAGACATATAAAAAATGTTCAATATCACTCATCATCAGAGAGATGCAAATTAAAATGACTATAAGGTATCACCTCGCAACTGCCAGAATGGCTGCAATCAACAAATAATCAAACAACAAGTGCTGGCAAGGGTGTGGAGAAAAGGGGATTCTAGGACAATGCTGGTGGGAATGCAGACTGGCGCAGCCACTATGGAAAACAATATAGTGTTTCCTCAAAAAATTAAAAATTGAATTGCCATTTGATCCAGTGATCCCACTTCTAGGAATATACCCTAAGAAGCCTGAAACACTAATCAGAAAGAATAAATGTACCCCTATGTTCATAGCAGCACTATTTACAATTGCTAAGATCTGGAAACAGCCCAAGTGTCTATCAATAGATGAGTGGATAAAATAGCTGTGGTACATATACACAATGGAATACTATGCAGCTATAAGAAAGAAAGATCTCTTATCCTTTGAGACAACATGGAGGGATCTGGAAAGTATTATCCTAAGCAAAACAAGCCAATCAGAGAAAGACAAATATCACATGATTTCACTTATTGGTGGAATATAATGAACAAAACAAGCTGAGAAACAAAATAGACCCAGAGACGTGGAAGTGGGGTGCAGACTGACAAACTCAGAAGTGGTGGACATGGGGGGAAGAAAGAGATAAACCACAGAACTTATACACATGTATGCGTAGACAAGGACATAGACAATAATGCTGGGTTGGGGGGGGGCAGGATTGGGAAGAGGGTGTCAATGGGGGAAAAAAGGAGAAACATCTGTAACAAAAATAAACAAATTAAAAAAAAAAAGATTCTCTCTTTGTTTTTTACCTTTGGCATTTTAATTATGATGTGTCTTAGTGTGGACCTTTCTGGATTCATCTTGTTTAGGACTCTCTGCACTTCCTGGACTTAATGTCTGTTTCCTTCACCAGGTTAGGGAAGTTTTCTGTCACTATTTTTTCAAATAAGTTTTGAATTTCCTGTTCACTCTTCTCCTTCCAGCACCACCATGATGTAAATTTTGGTGTGCTTGAAGTTGTCTCAGAGGCTCCTTATATTCTCTTCATTTCTGTTTTCTTTTTTGCTGTTCTGATTGGGTGTTTTTTGCTTCCTTATATTCCAAATAGCTGATTTGATTCTCAGCTTTATCTACTCTACTGTTGATTCCCTATAAATTATTCTTCATTTCAGTTAGTGTAACCTTCATTTATGATTTATGACTGGTTCTTTTATATGGTTTCTATGTCTTTCTTCATGCTGTTGAAGTTCTCACTAAGTTCCTTGAGGATCTTTGTAATCATTGCTTTGAACTCTATATCTGGTAGTTTGCTTGCCTTCACTTCATTTTATTCTTTTTCTGGAGATTTCTTCTGTTCTTTCATTAGGGAACTTTTTTTTTTTTTTTTTGTCTCTGCAACTTGGCTGCTTCTCTATGTTTGTTTCTGTGTATTAGGTAGAGCTGTTATGTCTCCTAGACTTGGTAGAGTGGCCTTGTTTAGTAGGTATCCTATAGGGCCCAGTGGTGCAGCCTCCTCAGTCACCTGAGCTGGGCACTCCAGCTGTGCCCCACTGTGGGCTGTGTACACTATCCTGTTGTAGTTGAGCCTTGATTGCTGTTAGCATAACTGGGAGGGATTCATCTTCAGGCCAATCAGCTGCAAGAACTGGCTGCGACTACAGTGTAGGAGCTGCTGTGCAGGAGCTGACCCTATGGAGCAGGATTTGTTTCAGTGGGGCTTTGAGTGTCTCACTCATGGAGATGAAGCTGTCCACCAGGTGCACTGGCTCTGGGGCCTCCTGGGAGGTACAAGGTCAGCCACTGCCTGTGCTCTGCCTGGAGCCACCTGTCATGAGCTACAGAGCAATCAACAGATGGCTTCTACTTGTGTTGCACTTGGAGGTGCCCAGGAGAGGAAAATGGGCCCTGTTTTATCTTGCAGTAGAGGGCTCTTCTGGAGTCTAGAAAGTATACTAGTGATTACACAGAACATATTCATTGTTTACAATCATGTTTCCAAATATTGTGTTGTAAACATAATGGAACATCTAATATGACAAGTATTATCTTCTCACTTTTTAATTTCATGGCTAAAGGCATTAATGGAGAAGAATAAAACCTACACATTAATTCTACCATTCTGGGTCTTCCTTTATTTTATTTCTCATGCGCAGAGCAACTCAGCAGTGACTAAGTGAATCACACAGGGAGAAATGGAGCTCTAGAATAAGGGCTGTCAAGCCTCAGTGTGCATCAGCATTACCAGGAGGGCCTCACACACAGCTCTCTGGTCTCCATCCCCAGGGATTCTGATCTGGGAGGCCTAGAGTCAGGGCCCATAATTTGCATTCCCAACAAGTTCCCAGGTGATGCTGATGCTGCTTCTCTGGGGACCACCCTTTGAGGACTATGTTAAAATTGAGAAAGGAAGAAAATAGAAAAAATACTTTTATGCTAGATTGTTCATCTGCTTTCTTTATGAAAAACAGTGAATAGAGAAGAAAAACTAAATGTCCAACTTATGAAAAGAATTTATCATTCTTTTAAGGAAATATTAACAGGGCAGAGGAATCTCAGAATTGTGGTGGGAAGTCATGAGCTAGAATCATTTCATTTGAAGATATCATCTACTGCTTGTGTTTATTTATTCTGAAGAAAGTGTTTCATCTTTTTCTTCTTTTCAACTAACTTGTACTATACTGATGTACTTTTAGGACAATTATAGGCCTTGTGACATGCTACCTCCTAAGTACTTTAGTATATACCTGTAACGAATGAGAACATTTGCCTACCCAACCAAAATGGCATTTTTATACCTAAGAAAGTTAATAATTACTAATATTCAAATTTCCTAAAATTGTCCCTAAAATGTCCTTTTCAGCTGGTTTGTCCATACCAGAATCCAATCCAGAATAATAACATCTTGCATTTGGGGGTTATGTTATTTAAATGTTTTCAATTTAGAATAGTTCCATGTTTTATGACACTGACTTGCCATAAAGAGAGGGTAATTTATGCTATAGAATATGTCCTTTTACTGGATTTGTTTTGCATTCTTATGGAAAGGCTTAATTAGATCACAGTAAATATTTTGGTAGGAGTACATACTAGTTGATGTCATGTATTCCATACTGCATTACGTCAGGGGACACACAATATCTGTGGCATTGCTTTGACTCTGTCAATGACCTCCTGATCATCTTCGATATTACTTTTCTCATTGCTACCATAAAATAATCACTGTAGGGGGACTGGAAAGTAATGTCGTTTCTGCACATTTCGATATTTGGTTGTCATTTATCAGTTTATTGTGTATTTCAAAATTGTGCCAAAGACATTTTAGGTTAGAGTGACTTGTTTACTCGTAAATAATTAAATCTCAATTTTTTTTTTTTTGCAATTTATAGTGTACTGGCCAGCCAAATACCAGAAGAGGTACATATCCGGCATTGTATGCTTTTTGAGTTTCACAAGGGTAGTAACACAACAGTTGCTACCAAAAACATTTGCGATGTTTATCCAAGTGCATTAGATGTTTGTAAATGCCAAAGGTGGTTTTTTAAGTTCAAATCCGGTAATTTTGATCTTTCTGACTCATATCGATCAGGAAGACCAACAGCTTTAGACAATGACATATTAAGGGTGGAAGTGGAAGCAAATTCGTGTCAGACAATCGAGGAACTGTCAAACACTCTTAACCAACCTTGGTCGACCATCCAAGAACATTTGCAGCAGATTGGTACAGTAAGCAGAGCAGGTGTTTGGGCCCCGCATAATCTCTCCGAAGAAAACAAAGCTCACCGGTCCACCACATGCAACTTATTGCTTCAGCGGCACAATACAGAAGTGTTTTTTGATTGCTTGATCACTGGAGATGAAAGATGGGTCCTCTATGATAATCCAAAATGCAAAAGGCAGTGGCTCTCTCTGAACGAATCGCCACAAAGTACAACTAAGGCAGGTTTACACCCCAAAAAGGCACTTTTTGTATTTGGTGGAGTATTCGCGGGGTCGTTCATTTTGAAGTGCTGAAACCTGGACAAACTGAATGCAGACCTTTACTGTGAATAATTGGATCGAGTAAATCAATCTTTAATTGAAAAGTGCCTAGCGATTGTCACCAGAAAAGGCGTTATTCTGCAACACGATAATGCAAGACCGCACTGTGCAAGACGAACCCTGGAAAAAATTAATGAATTGGGGTGGGAGGTATTGCCTCACCCACCATACTCGCCCGATATTGCGCCATCGGATTTCCGTTTATTCCTATCGCTACAACATTTTCTCAGTGGCAAAAAATTTGAAAATTTGGATGATGTCCAAAATGCCATCTCCAGATATTTTGCTCAAAAAACCAATTGATTTTTATTGATCTGGCATTGAAAATTTGCACACTAGATGGCAAAAGGTTGTTGATAATGAGGGTGATTACATCATTGATTAAAAATAAAAACTTGTTGCCCTGGCCGGTTTGGCTCAGCGGTTAAAGCATCGGCCTGCAGTCCAGAGAGACCCGGGTTCAGTTCCCGCTAAGGGCATGTACCTTGGTTGCAGTTTGTCCCCGGCCCTGGTTGGTCGTGCGGATGGCAGCCACTCGATGTGTCCCTTTCACGTTGATGTTTCTCTCTCTCTCTCTTTCTCTCTCTCCCTCCCACTCTATCTGGACAAAAAAAAAAAAAAAATGAAAAAATGTCCTCAGGTGAGGATAAAAAATAAATAAAAAAAATAAAAATAAAAACTTGTTAAAAATTTATCTGTTTGAATTAATGTCATAAAAACATGACATTACTTTCAGGTCCCCCTATACTTTGGTACTACACAAATGTCTGATCCCCTCCATACATTTTTATCTTACAGATTTAATACCACTTGATAATTCTTGCCTAAATCAATAATTTCATTAAAGTTTACAAAGTGGCAATTTTTAAATTCTATCACTTCTTCTACATATATTAGCTGGCATTCTTTTCATTTATCCTCACCTGAGGATATTTTTCTATTTATCTTCAGATAGAGTGGGAGGAAGAGAGAGAGAGGGAGAAAGAGAGAGAAACATTGACGTGAGAGGGACACATCGACTGACTGCTTCCCGCATGACCCCAGCCAGGGCTGGGGACGAACTGCAACCGAGGTACGTGCCCTTGACTGGAACTGAACCCAAGACTCATCGGTCCACGGGCTGACACTCTAACCACTGAGCAAAACAAGCCAGGGCTGGCATTCTTTTTTAAATAAGAGCTTTTGCTTATAACTGAGGCTATTTGGCACCTTACGATATATTTTCTACTGGAAAGCTCAACCTTTCCCATAACTTATCACTTTTCAAAGTAAGTAATTGGTTTAATTAATTGTTTCAAATATTGACAAGTCAGATATTATAGCTTTCTCTGTGTAAGTATCAATAAGGACATGTAGTTTTCACAAATTAAATGTGATTCAGTTGCCTACCATTGCTCTGAAAATGTATTCACATGACAGGAGTAATTTGTCAAGAAGCAATGAACTGGAAACCAAAGAACAACTCATTCTGACAGGAAATAGGTGACCACACTGCCAAGAAAACTTAAGGCCTCAGATGTTCTGACTAGTCATTTCTGAGTAAAACATTCATAGAAGACACACCCAACCAGTGAAGTCCTGACAAGAGAGAGGACATACCGTTTGCTTTGAGAGGAATTCATTCCAACATGGCTTAATAAAGCCAGTCCAGATTGAGGAAGAATGGCCACTAATTTTTATTAATAGAAATAGTAAAAAAAAAAAAAGTGAGGGCAGTAAGAAAGCTTTAAGGGGGATGTAATCTTTGCAATGTGTTTGGTTTGAGCCTATTTTGGGAATGGCGATGGTGGAAGAAATGCTGTTCTTTATTGTATTTAAAACCATGCTGAGCTTGCAAAGGGAAAACAGACCAAAGTCATTAGATGAATGGAGCAAGGCAGTTAAATGTAAACATAAGGAGAATGATTTATATGGAAGTCTTCAGCATTTTTTTCTATCTCCTGGAGTTTATTTGAAAAACAAAAACAAAAAACACCTAGTACTGCAAAATTAGAAACCATTTCCTGTTACCTTGGGTTGAAATAAAAGTAGGTGCCAAATTATTTTGGTAAGGCTGCTGGTGATAGTCACAGTAGTAGGTTTTAACTGTGTAGGTCCAAGTAGTTGAATTTCCAGCAGATGTTTTAGAATCATTTCACCCCTTTCTTTTGTACAAACTTCAGTCAAAGGGACACACAAAATATCTTTGATTTCTGTGCTCTGATTGTCAAGAAAATTACCATAGGGATTTATTGATGTAAAAGATAGAGTCCTTCCTCTTCCCATCCACTTTTGCCAAAGACCAGGTACTATTCCCTGGAAAGCCACACAGAGCTCCAGACTTTCAACAGCAAATGCCATTAGCTTGGGTCATATGCTTTTCCTAATACATTTGCCCCTGGATTCCTCCTGCTGGATTGACCTCAAACCCAAGCCACACTAACATCTGCTAATATTCTCATGTCCATTCTCTAGTTCTGGAATGTGTTACTGGTTTTCCAGAAATACATACAAAAGTAACATCTTGAGAATTTTCCAGGTTGAACCTTCTGGACACACAAAGTCGTCCTTGTGTGGAAAGTTTGTAAGTACATCAAAGTTGACGGGAAATATTATCTTGCAGGAGAATAGTAAAGATAGTATTATTTCTTATTCCAGAAACATTTACTGAGTATTTGCTATGTGTCATGAAGGAATAGCTCTTTCAATTAAATATGGTATCTATTCCCTACTAGTTGTGTTATTCACAGATCATGACTCTTAAAAGCAATTAAGTCTAAAACTAAAGATAGATGAATGCTTTTGCCCTGAAGGTAGGGTCTTCAATTTAACCTTCATCACATTCAAACAATAAGATAGCAAAGGAATCAAAATGCTGCTAAATCTTAGTTTATTGCCAGTTATATAGGCCTTTTGAATGTTTGTGTCATTCATACTTAATGACTCATAAAGAGATTATGATATTGCATAATTTCATTATAATAACCCATTGATTCATGTAGCTCCTTGCTAAATTTAGTTCCATGTGAATATCTTTAATCCCAGGTTCAAATTTGCCTTTGAGATAGTTTATCTTTTGTTTAAAGACAACTAAAAAAGAAAATGGGAGACACTTTGCATCATTGTGGATCCTTTGGGTACAATGAACATTGTAATTAAATTGGTAACTTCAAGAACACTGCAGTTGTTTTAAGAATAATTTTTCTTTGGTTTAGAAAAATATAATAAAAATACTGTTCCTTGTAAGGCTTCTGAAATCAATTAGTTGTATCTTATAGCCAATAAAGTCTTTTGTTGGAGGTTTTGATGTGTGAGTTATGTTGACTTCAAAAGGAAACTTCTGTAATGGGATGAAATATAATTTTAAGAATTTTAATTCTGTTTTCGTTCAGAACCAGAGGCAATTGTACTTAATATTCTCTGCACTGGCAAAAGTCTTTGGATGTAGATAACCATGACTGTTAAAAATAAGGAAGTTTAATTGAGAGTTTGAGTTGTATAGGGTTTTTTGGGCAAAGGTTGTGATTCCCTGAATTCTTTTTCCTTCATTAAAAAAGAAAAAGCTTCAATATTTTCTAAAACTTGCTAAAAAACAATATCTGTAAATGAAAGCATTATTTTATTTGATTATATTATATATATACAGAAACATTGAGATCATTTGCCAGGTGTTAGATACAGGAAGGAACTAGTCACAAAATTTTCCAGACACTTCCAGGGCCTGCATAGGCCCTACAGTTGTCTCCTAGGAAGATCTCCTCACCCTACTGCAGAGACAAGGAAATGCAGAGACAAGGAAATGCAGTGACGTCTGCCACAAAAGGCAACCTTGCTGTCCATGTGCCTTGTCCACGACTCTCCTAAAAGACTTACTCTGGCTTCTGACTTTCCCAATTCCCAAGTACCTGGGGCACAGTAGGATGTTTACTCTTTCTTTCTCCAGCCTTTAGTCTGATGCTAGGGGGAGATGCTCAGTGTCCCTTATAAACAGACGGTGCTGTGTCCTATATCTGCAGGAGCACAGCTCAGAGAATACAGCTGGAGAAGACATTATGGCCTCAGGACAGGAACCCAGCCCAAAGTGAAACAAGCCTGACAGTCACAGAATACCAGGCTCAGGAAGGTCTTTTAAGTTTAGGAATTTACCCCCCATGCCCCCACACACATACACAGTACTTTCCCTGTGAGGTTGTGCAATCCATTTGACTTCACATAGCTCTGTTGCATTTTTGAAGCCACTGTTAGAAAATCTCTGTATCTGTCTTTAGTGTCTCCTCATTGATCCTACTTAGAGAATCAGATGATCCTGAAGATGCATTTTGACTTTGATAGTCTGTGTTCTCCTAATGTGGAGGGTCTTCGTTTAGTGACGTCTCTCTTCAAGCCAAATTAGGTCAGTGGGACATACAGTCTTGGGACATAGTCATTTATTACATTTATGGAATGCCTGGTAGGTAACAAGCACACTTTCAGGTGCTAGACAGACAGACAGATAGACAGAAGTAAACAGAAAAAAGAAAAAAAATCCTTTCTCTCTGAGAACTCAAACTGTTCTAGGAGAAGAGAAGATAGCTCAGAAGAAAAATTAAAAAAAAAAAGTACAATCTGTTAGGTGGTAATAAGTGCTATGGGAAAAAAAATAAAGCTCAGTAGGCAGGATGCAATTGAAAATTGAGTGGTAGGGAAAACCTCACTGAGATAGTGACTTTGAATACTAACCTGAAGGAAATGGAGGTGAGGTGAGCTCAGAGGATGTTTCTGGTAAGAGCATGAGGGCGCAGCAAGTGCAAGGGCCCCGGACTTTATTTTAACAGTGGGAAGGAGATGGGAAATAGCCACTGGGTTGGGTAGGGTCTTACAGAGGCAACTGCAATGATAACCTTGGCTTTTACCTTTTGGGGTAAGATGTCATTGGATACTTTTGAACAGAGGAGTGATGCGCTTGAACTTACTTCTCAAGGATGACTCTAGCTGCTGTGTCAAACATGGACCAGCAGGGCCGTGGGCAGACACTGGGAGGGCATTGCAGAGGAAGTTACGTAATAACTCTGATGGGATGTGCTGGGGGTTTAGAGCAGGCTGGCAACAGCAGAGGTGGTGAGAACTACTCAGATTCGGAACATATTTTGAAAATGGAGCAGATGTCTGCTGAATGATTAGACGTAGGGTGTGAGAGAAAGAGAGTACACTCAAGGGTGACTTCAAGGTTTTTGGCCTGAACAACAGGAAGGATGGAATTGTGGTTTAGTGAGGTGGAGAGACCTGGATTAGAATCCCTGTATGTTACTTACCTAGGGTGCGACTTTGAGTACTAAGCTTAGCCACTCTGTGCCCCCACCCCCTGTTTTCACTTATAAAATAGGATAACCTTATCTACTTTGAGATTGATAGGAGAATTAGAGATAAAGTATTAAAAGCTCTTGCATGGTTCCTGACACTGGAGAGTACTCAATAATAACTGGAACTCTTATCATAACCAGTCCTTGGGAACAAAAGAACAAGTCTGGGTTTCTTCCACCATGGCCTTCACATACTGGAGATAATTTACATGTTTTCTCGAGTCTTCTCAGATTGCATTCCATAGCTTCTCCTTGTTGGGGCTGGCTGGCTTCTCTGACTCCTTGGTGCCTGTAGATTGGAACCACTCTTCCTGGTTTATATAAAGAATGGGGAAAAGTTAGAAAAGGCCTTGATTCATTTCTCCATAGTGGGCTAAATGATCAGAAGTACATGTGTGAGCAGCCTGCCTCCCTCCTCCTCCCTCCATAACACTTGTGAATGGGGGAGCTTTATTTTGGATGCAGTTGACACAAACATGAGTCAAGATAATGGGAGTCATTATTTATGTGTATTTTTTTTTGTCAGCAATCCTTCATTATATCCCAGGGCCATTATGCAATTTTAGTGCAACTAAACTTTAACACCTCCAAGTTATAAAATCAATTCCAGCCGGCCACAATGAGAATTACTTGTGGCTCTGAGCATGCCACGTTGTTCCTCGGTGGCTGTCCTTTACGAAAAGACTGGTGGCTGGTCTGGCCTCTCCGTCCTGTGAGCTGGCTATGTAGGCAGAAGTTCTAGAAAGGATGAAAAAATCAGATGAGCTTTATTTGGTTGAGCACCGTGTGTTGAAGGCCAGATGGTTGAAGCAAAAGCCTAAATACAAAAGGGAATGTGAGAGACCGTACAAACTCAGACTATGTCTTTGGTCTTCAATTTTTTTTTTTTTTTTTTTAGTGAAAAATCAGGGGACTGGACCAAATCGTTTCTTAAAGTTCTGTCTAGCACTAATATTTTATGTTCTATTTCCTTCCTTCTGGTGCCTTCTCACAGCACAATAAAAATGAATGTTAACATTCCACCCTCCAAGATGGAGATTATAGCCTTCTGAAAACTTTTCATGGATAATCAAGCCATGGGTTACCCTGTACAAGCAGACAGGCTCAGCCCAAATTTTAAGCTTTGTTGGCAAAGCAAGGTATTAAACTCAATATGTGAAGAGAACAACCTAGAGATTGTTTTTGATGCAGGTTGGATCCTTGCAGTTAGCTATAATTTCAATGTTTTTCGCCCAGAGAAGAAAGCTTTACCAATTTATCTAAACAATTTAATCATCTTGATGATGCTTCCAAATCACAATGCCTGAAATATAGTACACGTTCAACAGGTACTGTTTTTAATGGTAGTATTTTAATGTTTTCTGTGTCCTTGTGATGCAGTGCTACTCTATATTCACCGAGATTGGCCAGGCTGTGAGGCCCCTCCAAATGCACAGCAACACCGACTTAACTTGTTAATAAACTGGAACTTCACACCTGCTCCCCACGGTCCCCAGGAGGCCCTGGGAGGCAGAAACACATCTGAAATGGCCCAGGGACTGCTGGCTGATTTTAAAACCCTCAGCTTTCATGTTGGTCACACATATATTCACACTCCCAAATGAAATATTTGTGCAAGAGCAAGAGGCTGAGTGAAGCTGGCAGCTTGGCTCACAGATGCTTTTATGCTTTTCACCCCCCACCCCTTAATTTCTATTTAAATCCAGAAAGGCATTCATTTGTAACTTTCTCTATATATTAGTAGTGAAATGCTGAGTGCAGACCCAGCAATTTTCAGTGACTTGGTGGAGTGGTAGGGGTGGCCTGGTAGTAAATGTTCGGCTTGAGGGCTGGGGAGCAGGTATATGCACTCATCCAGCCCATGTATATGTGGGGTATACGCCCTGGTGTCCGTCAGCCAACTCACGTGCTTTCTCTTGGTGCTGCTTTTCTTATGGGATAGATTAAGATTTATGTTAATCATTAAGAACGTATCTCTTATTGCTCTGTATTTAAAAAATTTTAAGTCATTAAGGATGAATATATTTGTATAGCCTATACACAAGCCTTTAAAGTTATATTCTAAAAATATTCTAGAATCTAAAGTAATATTCTAAAGTAATGCCTAGGAATTAGAAGAGCATAAACTAATTCTAACATTAATTTCTCATTTTATGTTTTCTTATTTTATGTGAATATAGAAATGCATGTGAAATACATACGTATAAATGCACTTGTGTGTACATGTGTGTAATCGCTATTCCCTAGGAAGTGGCTAGGAGTCTTCATCAGTTTTCATTTTATTATATTGCTATGATGACCACAGATCTATTTTCCCACCAGAATGTAAGATTCGTGAAGAAGAAACTTGTCCATTCATTTTCCAGAGACTATAAGAGCATATTTTAAACACTGTATTGCATATAGAAGAAAGCTAAATATTAGACACTCAACATGAGATCAAGAAAACCTGATTTTAAAGGACCATAGAGATACCTGTACAATGTTCCTAAATTTAAATGTTCATTAACAGAAAAAGAACTGGGAGTTTGTTTAAAAAACAAACAGAAAACCCCTCAGATTCTTAGTAAATGCTCAGAGATTTTTGGCTCAATCAATTTGGGGTAGAGTCCAGGATTTTATCAAGTAGCCCTCCCCCTTCCCTACCCCCACCTTCCCACAAATGATTCTGAGACAGGTGGTCTGTTGGACCTTCTGTGAGAAACACTGCCTTAGAATCTGCTTTTTATTTATATGTACTGGATGACTAATATTCTAAACTTAGTGGCTTTGTTTCTCTCTCCATCCCACTTTGCACTGACTTTCCTCACCAAAACTACTAATGGAAGGTCTACTTTGTTCGCCTCTTTATCCCCTAGATTAGAAACACAGGGTTTGGCCACCAATCATAAAAGAGCCTCTCATTTATCCACAAAAGATTAAGAGGAGCTGGGGCTGACTGACATCAGGAAATGAGACCAGGACCCAACATGATTGGCCAGACTTGGCAGAGGAAGAGAACTAGTGAATTTGTCTGGAAACAGCCAAGAGAGAGGAAATGAGATGTGAATTAAGAGCAGAAGAGTACAGGGATTGGTGGCCACAGACCTGGACTATGTGCTTAACACAGGCACTCAAGAGGGTTAGTGACAGAGCAATGAAAGGAGAAGCCACCAGTGAAGGGGCGTCAGGTTGAGGCCAACAAGCTGTGCCTTGAGCTTACTGCACTGTGCCTGAGATTCAGCCAGAAAGACCTGGCATCCCCCAGGAATTGGAAATGAGGGAAATAGTTGGGCTAGCTTGAGTATGAAACAGGTTGGAACTGAAAAACAGGCTTGTGAATTGCAATTTGCCAACTTGGGCTCTATGACTAAACTAGGTATTTATAAGTGATCTGCCTGTGGGTACTTTAGGCTCTGAAATCTTTTTTATTTATTTTTATTTTATTTAATTAATTAATTAATTAATTAATTAATTAATTAATTTATTTATTTATTTATTTAATCCACACCCGAGAACATTTTTGCATTTATCTTCAGATAGAGAGGGAGGGAGAGAGGGAGTAACATCGGTGTGAGACAGACACATCGACTGGCTGCCACTCACACAACCCCAACCGGGGCCGGGGACAAACTGCAACCGAGGTCCGTGCCCTTAGCGGGAACCAACCCCAGGACTCTCTGGTCCGCAGGCCGATGCTCTAACCGCTAAGCCAAACTGGCAAGGGCAGGCTCTGAAATCTTTTACCCTTTAGACGAGAGCTGTTTTTATTTATTTATTTTTTACTCTTAAATGGCTGGCTGACCCAGAAGAAGGTATAGACCAGGAGCATGGAAGCAAGATTGTTAGAGGCAAGGCTGTGATTGGAAGGTTGCCTTACAGTAAGAGAAAATCAATCTCCTTTGACCTTGGGAGTGAAACTGTTAAGTGTGAGCAGGAGAATTTTGTGTGTGTGCTGCAGGTGGTTTAGCACATAGCTCTGGAGAAGTGCTAACTGAACAGCTGAATGGATAGCTGGGAACTTTAGGACACTCTTGCCTAGAGCAGTGGTGAGTATGAGAGATCACTTTTCAGAATGCACTTGTATTTCCTGTTCTTTCTGTTCACAGTTTATATAGTCCAGATGATTCCAGTAAGCTAACTGTGTGAAATTGCATAAGAAATTTAACTTCTCTGTATGTATTTTGCTTTGCTTTCCTCATTTTAGAGAAAAGCATATTGTCTTTACAATGAGTAGAAGTTAACATCCATATGAGAATACATTCTAGCTCAAGAATTCAATGTCCAAATAGATTCTAAACATAAAAGGAAGGTTCTTGTTAAGAAAACATTTATTTCCTAGTATAAGATGTGATGGCCAAGAATTCTTGCCCACAAGGGCTTGTAGTCAAGTAAAAACAAGATAAATTGCAAACTTTGTTGTGGCTCTAGAGTCTAGAACCAAGAATGAAAGTTGGTTTGTGTAACATTCTTAATGAGAAAAAAGAGAAAATCTCTTGGAATAGAATACTAAATAAGGAATTGGAGAAACACATGGAATGCACGTGCACGTCTCCACTACACACATGTATGGGGACAGTGCACATAGGGGTGAGAGGTCAAACAACTACAAAACAACCCCCCAAACAAGTGCATGTCAAACAACTTATTGGTGTCTGAAATGTGGTTAAATACATTTGACCCCTTCCTATTCCCTTTACAATTAGTTTTAAGCAGAATCTCTCTTCAGTTATTCTGCAAATGAGTATTGTTCTCTGCCAGGCTGTGAATGCAAAAGGAAAGATACATTAGATAGGACTCCTGCATTTGAGGAGCTCAAAAGTAGAAAGCCACATTATGAGGTAGAAAGCTTGAGGGGCTTTGCAGAGGTTCAGATATGGTGGTAGAGAGCTCACTGGGAGGCTACACCTCCTGGCAGGAAGGTCAGGAAGGGCTTCATGGACAAGGTGTGGGATTTGAGCTGGACCGGAGGAAGGATGGAATTGGACAATCCGAGTTTGGAGAGAGTCCAGCAGGATTGAAGACAATGAAACAGAAAGTAGCAGGTCGTATTCGGTACTAACCAATGAGTGATCTGTCTCTCTTGAACCAAATGGATCTAAGAAAAGGCACCGTTGGAAATGTTTGAATAAATAAATCAAGTAAAGAACAACATTTGATTATTTACTTAGTCTAGAGACTTGGTGAGCAATAGAACCAGGGGAGGGAACACGCTGAAGTAAATTTTGTAAAAGGATTGCCGAGTTTTTCTCTGTAGACTGGGAGTTGCAAACTGAACTGTCTAAGACAGTCTGGCAAGTAACACAGATGAGTTTACTGGCCCAGGTGTACGAAAAATGGCAACTCAAGGGAGAAGATCGATGCTATCAGACCCTTGGCCTGCATGTGAGGAGGTGATAAAGACTGGGATTAAATGGGGATTAAATGTGGTCAAATAGACATTACTTCTGAAGAGGGCAGCTGCTACGAAGCACCACACAATTGTTGCCTTGTAGAAACTGAAGTCCAGTAAGGCCAAATATTCGAGGAACTAGAACCTCAAGTTTTATGTTGGCAACAAATTCAAATTAAAAAAACAAAACATAACAGTGGACCTCAACATTGTGTGAACCAAGCAAAATAGGTCTGCAGGCAGTCATTTAGAGACCTCTGAGGATTGCTTAAAGAAAGGTAGTATAGGGAAAGGGCTTACATTAAAAAAAAAAAAATCAGAGCTCAACATTGCTAAGAATAGCAGGAATAGCAAAGAGCCAAGTGGAAAAACCAGGGCTTCTTTGATTATTTGTTCAATGTCTGCCTCAGCAGACTGTAAACACCTTGAGGTGTAGACCTTCCCTGTTTTGCTCCCCAACACCTAGCACAGTGCCCAGCATAACATGGGCAAGAAATAAATATTTATTGAATGGACATTTTTCTCAGAAATGTATTCTTAAGGCTAACGAGAAATGTTAGATTACGTTTTATTTTTTCCTTTAGATGAGGGAGGATTATATTGATGTGTAAATAATTATATTGACTTGTGATTGTATCACATTAATATGTTATTCATATATATATCCCTTTTGTTTTCAGCAGAATTTTGTCATATACATTATTATAAAACCCTTAGAGTTTATAGCCTATGTGGATTCTATGAAATAATTGTGATCATGGTGTTCCTCTAACCAAAAGGCTTCAGTGACTTTCTGTCACCTACTAAAGAAAGTCTAAACTCAACACGATCCAAAATTACTTCCATGATTTGGCTCTTGAATGTTTCTTTAGGTCTATCTTTATTTTCTGTTTCCCAAGCTTGGGATAAGTGAGTAGCTGAGTGGTTTTTGGTTGCTGAGAGCTGCTTCAGAGAAGACTTCCTAGGGGACACCTGTTCACACCTGATAGTGATCACAGAAAGACACTGAACATCAATACACAGGATATGTTACCAGCTGTCCAAAGAATCCTGCGAAATTGGGCAAAGGTCCAAGATAGTGTTTAAAGCTATCACCCTTGGTACCTTTGTATCATTGGCATTCCAAACTTGAATTGTGCTTAGTTATAGATATAGGGCCTAATAAATAAAACAAATTATTTTTTAGAGATTTGTTAATACCCAAAGTTTTCTTGGTCAATTGCTTTTTTTCTCATTTCCTGGTTAAATTTTCTATTATGTTTGTGAATGCTATAGGCAGTATCAACATAATGAAGAGGATGGCGGGAAACTTTACAGATTAAAATTATGTTTTATTTTCTAGGGTTTTTTTTTTTACTCGTTTTAGTCTGTGTTGGGGTATTGTTTTTCAAAATGCAGACAAAGGAACACTTACATTAGAGTAACCTATGTTGAAAGTAGATTTCTGGAATATACCATAGGTATATAGTAAATATAAATCTCTTGGAGGAGGAGCTCAGGATTCTGTATTTTTATGAAGTTGGTCAAGTGATCTTGATGCATATAAAATTTAAGAACCACTCTTTGAGGGTATGTGGTCAACCTAGAAGAGGCACCATTTATTATCAGTGGGTGGTCCCGCTCTCTTCCTTTTCCTCGACTAGTGTGGAGCCAGCTCCACAAAAATGCTACCCCCTGGAAGTTTGGCTAGGAAACAGCAGTGCGAACAACTGCCTACCAGATGGCGCATCTGTACAGCTTGTACTGCTGATCCAACTTCGGCACATGTCATGCACTACTTGCTTGATGCAGAGTGAATTGAAAGAATGATGAAGATTTTACACTGAAGTCTTCAGCACCCAAAGTTCCTTTCCTTCTTTTTTTGTCCTTTTCTCTTTACTTACCTTGATTTGCAGTCACTTTCTTTTTCATGATCAAGAATTACAGGGTTATTGAGTACCAATAAGTAAACAACTCATCTAGCTGAAGGCATTGCTTTGTGAATACAAGTCACTTTATACAGAAAGCCTCAAGAAGGTCATGTTGCTATTTGTAGACACAGACTTTTTTTAATGGATCCAGTTTTCTATTAAAGCCATTTAACTATTTAAGGTTTATCAGTTACTCAGTGTAGTATGCTAGCTGCACTAAAATAGGATCTGAAAGCAAAATAATTATATTTTTTTCTTTTTTTCCCCTAATGCAAGTGACCTAAGTATCAAATAGATGGTTAGTCTCAACCACCAAAATGAGATGTCAGTCAAAGATCATATAATCTTTTAGCCAGGCAAGCATGAGCCATCTAGCTTTCTTTTCTTTTTTAAGCTGGATCAAGTCATTTATTTGCTACAGATTCTGCAGTGGGTTCTCCATGTCATTCAGAATTTTTTTTTTTGCCTTAAGTATGTTTTATTTTTTTGCATTATACACTTTATTTTATTTATTTATTTATTTATTTTTATTAATTTGTTTTTGTTACAGATGTTTCTCCTTTTTCCCCCACTGACACCCTCCCTCCTATCCCCCCCGCCCCATCCCCAGCACTGTTGTCCATGTCCATTGGTCATGCACACATGCATATAAGTTCTGTGGTTTATCTTCTCCCTCCCAACCCCCCTCCTCTGAGGCCCGTCAGTCTGTACCCCACCTCTATGTCTCTGGGTCAATTCTGTTCATCAGTTTTTTTAGTTCATTATATTCCACAAATAAGTGAGATCATGTGATATTTGTCTTTCTCTGCTTGGCTTGTTTTGCTTAGCATAATACTCTCGAGGTCCTTCCATGCCATCTCAAAGGATAAGAGATCTTTCTTTCTTACAGCTGCATAGTATTCCATTGTGTACATGTACCAAAGCTTTTTTTATCCACTCATCTACTGATGGACACTTGGGTTGTTTCCAGATCTTAGCTATTGTAAATAGTGCTGCTATGAACATAGGGCTACATATATTCTTTTTGGTTGGTGTTTCAGGTTTCTTAGGGTATATTCCTAGAAGTGGGATAACTGGGTCAAATAGCAGTTCAATTTTTAACTTTTTGAGGTAACACCATAGTGTTTTCCACAGTGGCTGCACCAGTCTGCATTCCCACCAGCAGTGTACTAGAGTCCCCTTTTCTCCACACCCTCGCCAACACTTGTTGTTTGATGATTTGTTGATGGCGGCCATTCTGACAGGTGTGAGGTGATACCTCATAGTTGTTTTAATTTGCATCTCTCTGATGATTAGTGACATTGAGTATTTTTTCATATATCTCTTGGCCATTTGTATGTCCTGTTTGGAGAGGTGTCTATTTAGGTCCTCGGCCCATTTTTTAATTGGGTTCTTTGCTTTCCTTTTGTAGACTTGTATGAGCACTCTATATATTTTGGAAATTAACCCCTTATCTGATGCATCATTGGCGATTATGATCTCCCATATAGTGAGATCCCTTTTCGTTTTGATGGTTGTTTCTTTTGCTGTGCAGAAGCTTTTGAGTTTGATGTAGTCCCATGTGTTCATTTTTTCCTTTGTTTCTGTTGCCTTAGGTGTTGTATCAGTGAAAATTCTGCTGCGTATGATGTCTGAAATTTTGTTGCCTGCATTTTCTTTTAGAATTTTTATGGATTCACGAGTCACATTTAAGCCTTTTATCCATTTTGAGTTTATTCTCATGTATGGTGTAAGTTGGTGGTCTAGCTTCATTTTTTTGCAAGTAGCTGTCCAATTTTCCCAACACCATTTATTGAAGAGACTGTCTTGACTCCACTGTATACTCTGGCCACCTTTGTCAAACATTAATTGAGCATATTGTATTGGGTCAATTTCTGGGTTCTCTATTCTGTTCCATTGATCTATCTGCCTGTTCTTGTGCTAGTATCAGGCTGTTTTGATTACAGTGGCTTTGTAGTATAACCTGAAATCTGGTAATGTGATCCTTCCTACTTTGTTCTTCTTTTTCAAGATTGCTATAGCTATTCGGGGTCTTTTTTGGTTCCATATAAACTTTTGGAGTGTTTGTTCTAGTTCTGTGAAAAATGTCGTTGGTATCTTGATGGGGATTGCATTGAATCTATAGATTGCTTTGGGTAGTAAGGACATTTTAATGATGTTAATTCTTCCAATCCATGAACAAGGTATATGTTTCCACATTTTTATATCTTCCTCTATTTCTTTTTTCAATGACCTATAGTTTTCTGCAAATAGGTCCTTTACTTCTTTGGTTAAGTTTATCCCTAGGTATCTTAATTTTTTTGCTGCGATGGTAAATGGGATTGTTTTTTAGTTTCTCTTTCTGTGATTTCATCATTGGTATATAAGAATGCCATCAATTTCTTGACGTTAATTTGTATCCTGCTACTTTGCCAAATTCATTTATTAAGTCTAGTAGATTTTTGATGGAGTCTTTACGGTTTTCTATGTACAATATCATGTCATCTGCAAATAATGACAGTTTCACTTCCCCCTTTCCAATTTGGATCCCCTTTATTTTTTTCTTCATGTCTAATTGCTGTGGCTAAAACTTCCAATACTATGTTAAATAAGAGTGGTGAAAGTGGGCATCCCTGTCTTGTTCCCGTTCTTAAGGGGAATGCTTTTAGTTTTTGCCCATTGAAAATGATGTTGGCTGTAGGTTTTACATATATGGCCTTTATTATGTTGAGGTATGGTACCTCTTTTCCCACACTGCTGAGCGTTTTTATCAGAAATGGGTGCTAGATTTTGTCAAATGCTTTTTCAGCATCTATTGATATGATCATATGGTTTTTATCTTTCATTTTGTTTATGTGGTGTATCACATTTATTGATTTACGAATATTGGACCATCCTTGCATGCCTGGGATGAAACCCACTTGGTCATGCTGAATAATTTTTTTGATGTATTGCTGGATATGATTTGCTAATATTTTGTTAGGATTTTGGCTTCTGTGTTCATCAGGGATATTGGCCTGTAGTTTTCTTTCTTTGTACTGTCTTTATCCGGTTTTGGAATTAGAATTATGCTGGCCTCATAAAATGAGTTTGGAAGTGTTCCATTTTCTTGGATTTTTTGGAATAGTTTGAGGAGAATGGGTATTAGATCTTCTTTGAATGTTTGGTAAAACTCCCCCGTGAAGCCATCCAAGCCTGGGCTTTTGTTTGCTGGGAGTTTCTTAATTACATCTTCAATTTCCTTAGCTGTTATTGGTCTATTCAAGTTTTCTATCTCTTCCTGGTTCAGTTTTGAGAGATTGTGTTTCTAGAAATCTGTCCATTTCTCCTAGGTTGTCCAATTTGTTGGCGTATAATTGTTCATAGTATGTTTCAATGATCCTTTGAATTTCTGTGGTGTCAGCTGTTACTTCTCCTCTTTCATTTCTGATTTTGTTTATTTGGTTCCTCTCTTTTTGTTTCTTGGTGAGTCTGGCTAAAGGTCCATTGATCTTGTTTACCTTTTCAAAGAACTCCTTTTTGTTTCATTGATCTTTTGAATTGTTTTTTTTTAGTCTCTATTTTTTTATTTCTTCTCTGACCTTTACTATTTCCTTCCTCCTACTAGCTCTGGGTTTTTCTTTTGGTTTACTTTCTAGTTCTTTAAGTTGTAGGGTTAGAAAGTCAATTAGAAATTTTTCCTGTTTCTTGAGGTAGGCCTGTAGTGCTATGAACTTCCCTCTCAGGACTGCTTTCACTGTGTCCCATAGATTTTGTGTTGTGTGTTCATTTTTATTGGTTTCCAGGAAATTTTTAATTTCTTCCTTGATCTCGTTAGTAACCCATTCATTGTTTAATAGCATGCTATTTAGCCTCCAAGTGTTTGAATGTTTTTGTGTGTTTTTACTGTAATTGAGTTCTAGTTTCATGCCATTGTGATCTGAGAAGATGCTTGGTATGATTTCAATTTTCTTCAATTTGTAGAGACTTAGTTTGTGTCCTAACATGTGGTCTATCTTTGAGAATGACTCATGTGCACTTGAGAAGAATGTATATTCTGCAGCTTTGGGGTGAAATGTTCTGTAAATATCAATAAAGTCCAATTGATCTAGTTTGTCTTGTAAGGACTCTATGTCCTTGTTAATATTTTGTCTAGAAGATCTATCCAGTGGTGTCAGTGGCATGTTAAAGTCACCCACTATGATCATGTTGTTATTGATCTCTCCCTTGAAGTCCTCCAGAAGTTTTTAAATATATTTTGGTGCTCTCGTATTTGGTGCATATGTTTACCAGGGTTATATCCTTTTGTTGGATTGATCCTTTTAATATTATGTAGTGACCTTCTCTGTCTCTTATTATGGCCCTTGTTTTGAAGTCTATCTTGTCAGATATGAGTATTGCTACACCTGCTTTTTTTTCATTTCCATTTGCTTGGAAAATTTTTTTCCATCCCTTCACTTTCATCCTGTGTGAGTCTTTTGTTGTGAGGTGGTCTCTTGTAGACAGCATATATATGGGTCATGTTTTCTTATCCAATCAGCTACCTTATGTCTTTTGATTGGAGCATTTAAGCCATTTACATTTAAGGTAATTATTGATAGATAGTTATTAGTTGCCATTTTAATTTTATGCCTGTGTTCCTCTCTCTCTCTCTGTTTCTTCTTCTTCTTACAACAATCCCTTCAGCATTTCTTGCAGTGCTGGTTTGGTGGTGGTAAATTCCTTTAGCTTTTTTTTTTTTTTTTTTTTTTTTATCCGTGAAGGTTTTTTTCTCCTTCAATTTTGAATGATAGCCTTGCTGGATAGAGTAGTCTTGGATTCAGACCCTCTCCTTGCATTACTTTGTACATTTCATGCCACTCCCTTCTAGCCTGCCTTGTTTCTATTGAGAAATCAGCTGACAGTCTAATGGGAACTTCCTTGTAGGTAACTTTCTGTCTCTCTCTTGCTTCCTTTAAGATTCTTTCTTTGTCTTTAATGTTTGCCATTTTTATTATGATGTGTCTAGCTGTGGGTCTTCTGGGGTTCATTTTGCTTGGGACTCTCTGTGTTTCCTGGACTTGTGTGACTTTTTCCTTCACCAGTTTAGGGAAGTTTTCTGTCATTATTTCTTCAAACAGGTTCTCTATTCCTTTCTCTGATTCTTCTCCTTCTGGTATCCCTATAATGCAAATGTTGTTACGATTCGTATTGTCCCACATCTCCCTTAAACTTTCCTCCTGCTTTTTAAATTTTTTTCCATTTGCTGCTCTATTTGGGTGTTTTTCTCTACCTTGTCTTCTAAGTCACTGATTGGATCTTCAGCTTCTTCTAATCTACTATTGAACCCTTCTAAGGTATTTTTCATAACAGCTATGTCATTCTTTATTTCCTCTTGATTTTTATGCATAGATTCTACCTCTTCTTTTAGGTTCTTCATAATTCTTATTAAGTTGCTTGTAGTTGTCACCAAATTGTTTGAGCACCCTTAAAATCATTGCTTTGAATTCTTTATCTGACAAGTTGCTGTCTTCCATTTCCTGTAGTTCCTTTTCTGGTGATTCCTCTTTTTCTTTCCTTTGGGTGTTGTTTCTTTGTCTCCCCATTTTAGCCGTCTGGTAGCTCTAGACCCGGTGAGGGATGTTTGGATGTGTAGGCAGCTCACTGTATATCAAATAAGGTTGCTGTGCCTCCCAGACTGTTCTGTTGCATGTTGCCTCTTGCCCGCTGTGGATCCTGGAGGACTGACTACTGGGGGCTGGTATTGGTGTGTCCTAGTAGGTGCTGCTGCTGGATCACATGCTGCTGGAGCTGTGTTCCCAGCTGGTCACTGGTGCCACCTGTAGCTGTATAGCTCAGGCACTGTTGGAGCCATGCTCCCTTCCCATACGGTGGGCAGCTGTGTTGCACAGGCCTCACTGGAGCCCTGGCTCCCCGCCAATCTTGTGGGAAGCTGGGTTGTACAGGTCCCATTGGAGCCCCCACTTCCTGCTGATCCTGTGGGTAGCTGGTTCCTGCAGGCCTCTCTGGTGCCACAGCACCCCACAGGTCCCGCATGGGTGGTTGGATCGCACAGGTCTCTCTTGAGTCCCGGCTTCCCACAGCTCTTGTGGGCCGCTGGGTCGCACACGTCTCTGTGGAGCCCCAGGTCCCACTGCTGGTGGCTGGGGAGTGCTGCTGCCCCGTGGGGCTCAGCTCCTGCTCAGCCTTTGCTGTAGTTTTTGGGGATGGGTCTCTGCTGCTGGTCTGTGCTTCTGTTGCCTGGGGTTGGATGTCTGCTCCCCAGCCTCTGTTGCTGGGGGTATATCTTGACTCTGATCGGGCTGCTACTATGGGGGATGGTGCTGGGATCCCGGCCGTTTGTGGCTTCCACAACTGGAACCTTGACAGCTCTGTTACTGTGCACTGGTCAGTGTTGACACAGGGTGTCCACTGGTCCGATGGTGCCAGGTGCACTAGTGGGCTCAGGTTGCTGGGCCCTAGCCGCTCCTACTGCCTCCTCCCAGGGAAGACCCGGGATCTTCCAAAATGGTGGGACCTCCTCGCGGCGCAGGGAGAAGTGCCCTGAAGGGCCACTTACCCGTGGTGGCCTGCTGCTCCCGGTCCACAGCACAGGAACCTGCTGCTCCGTGTCTCTGCGCTGCATGAGTTTGGTCGTCCACCTTCACGTCTACTCACTCTCTCACACACCAGCTCACTCTCTCACGCACTCAGCCTCCCTCTGCTCCTGCCCCTAGCTTTCTTTTCTTTTCCTTTCTTTTTTCACTTGCATTTCTCCTCTTATGTTCTTTTCCCATTGCTAGATCTAGAGAGCAGGATATTATTGCATTGCAATATGAAAGGAAATAGCTGTTGGAATCACAGGGAGCCAGGAAACACTCTATTAGAAATGGGTCAGAAGTCATGGCTCACGGGTAAAGGGAAGAGGAACTGGGTGAACTTTATTTAGCTCTAAAGAAAAAGCTCCCTAACATTTGAATACAAAGGAAAAAATTAGAAGTTTCCAGATTTCTTAAAAAGATCATAAAACAACCTAAAAATTAGAATGAGTGATTACAATATATGTATGAGAGATCAACAGATACAGATAGAGCTTATCCTATTCAAAGCACTCTGCTAAGTGTTTTGACTGTACTAGCTCATTGAACTTCACAAAAACCTTACAAGGCAAAGTTCCTCTCATTTTACAGATGAGTCAACTGAGGCTTTTAAAGGATAATTAACTTGTCCAAGGTTACACAGTGGCAGAGCCAGAATGTGAGTTCAGGCAGTCTGGATCCAGACTCCTTGCTCCTCACCACTGCCCTGTAACTGCGGAACAGCAGGGAGGGGAAGCCTGGTTGTTAGGGGTTAGTGGATTCTGCTAAAGGAAGAGGACCCAGAGACATCCTAAAGAAAAAGCAGCTTAACTGCTCATCTGGATTGGATCTATCTGGATTGGCATAAAGAAAAGAAAACCTCTCCATTATACCATCATATGGTTAAATCTGCCCTTTGCTGAAAAGTGTGGAATTGGGACAAGACAAGAACAGTCCAGTTATTTGCTTGGTATCTGTGCTGGTGTTGTTGAAGTGTTGCGGTAAAGCTCAGTTGCCAGAAGAATGTGCTGAATCAAGCTGAGTAACTCTGAAAGACATCCATAAAGTCTGTCTGCCATTAAAATGCAGCAGAATATGGTTGCAGTTCATCTCCCTTTCGTGATAAACAGTGATGAAAATGCTGAGCATTTGTCAGTCATTTGGAAAATGCCTCTTGCAGATGCAGAGCCTGCCACTGACCTCTCGTGCCCCCAGCAGATTGCTGTCAAAGTCTTCTTGTTTGCAGAGCTGTTGCTATTCCTTCCCTCCCTGTGGGTTTGAAACTGTGGCAAAGGAGCAGACATACTAAGTGAGCAGTTAGCCATCCTACTGACTGTGTTGCCTAAGGTGACTTTGCAGATTTTACACGAGACCCAGCTACAGAGTCCCAGCAGGAATTTCCTGTTTGGAATCCTTGTATTCTTGCCACAGCAGAACCTCTCAGAAATCTCTCCTGTGTGTGCCAGGTATGGCGGGATTCAGGATTGCCAGGCTGCCACTGTATTCCTTGAAGTTCCCGCCAAAGGGCTTTTTTATCTGCCCAACACAGATTGTGGAATGCACATCTGCTCATCTCTGGCACACAGGTGGTTTTGTCTGGTTCTTTAGCAAGGGATGGGTATATCTTTTGGGAATATGCTTTAACGGTCATTTCAAGATGAGAAGTAACACCCCTCTTTTTTTCTTTCCCAGATCTTCATTCTTCTTTAACATTTTCTCCAAGTCTTTTCCTCTTTCCTTTTCCATTCCCCCCAAACATAAGAAATCATTCTCTGTGGAAAACATTCTTTAAGGATGAGAATGAGGTTTCATTAATCAGTTTAGTCATAAGAGTTACGACCAGGTGTCTGTTGGGTTCATCCGTGTTGGGAAACTTTCAATAAAATAAATAGAATCATTTTATGTCACAGGGAGTTATGAGAAATAAAGCTGTGCTTGGGAAAGCAAAAAGCTCTGGAGGTGCTCAAGAAATGTTAATTCCCGACCTCCCTTTTCTTTTTTGTGTCTTCAAACTGCTGAAGGAACTATATTGATTTGGCCCTTTAGAAAGATAAACAACACATTGAGGACAGAATGCTATTGAAAGAATTACATAAAGTCTATCAGAGTTGACTTAAACATGAATATATACAGCAGCGTGTAAATATAAATTTATGATTGAAGTGTGGTGCTGTGTTACCAGACATACCTCCTCATCAGAGCACTGGTGACCCTCATGGCCAGGGTATTGCAGGAATGGCAAAAAGTTTTTGCATGGTGTTTGATCACGAAACTCACTAAGGAGTAGTTTTCTCTGTCTTAGGAAAAGCCTCACAGAACATGTAAATGTCAAGCCTGAATCTCCATATTGGAGGAAAAGATGATGGGAAGGGAAGGAAACAAAAAGGAAATAGAACCCTGGCTTTACATCACATTTCATGTCTGTTTTTGGTGGTGGGAGCATACTTTTGTGGCTCTCAAAACACAAATGCTACTGAGATCGATAAGCCAATCATAGGCTCTTTTTAAAAAAATTTTTTTTCCTTTATTGATTTTTTTTCTAGAGAGAGAGGAAGTGAGAGGGAGAGAGAGGTAGAGACATCGATGAGAGAGAACATCGATTGGCCGCCGCCTGCATGCCCCCCACTGGGGATCGGGCCCACAACCTGGGCCTGTGTCCTGACCGGGAATCGAACAGGGGACCTCTTGGTGCATGGGTCAATGCTCAACCACTGAGCCACACCGGCCCGACCATAGGCTCTTATTATGTTCTTTCTCATATTATTGAAAGTGTGGAGTCCTTGGAGGAGATAATGATCTCCATGGAGGCCAAACCAGAATCCAAAGTTTTGTAATATGTATTGTTCTTGAATGAAAGTAAAAAAAAATCCAACTCAAGTCAGCTTGCTAAATTATTGGTGTATGTAATTGAGAGCAGGGAAAGCAATCACACACAATACATAAATAAATGGGTATGGCTGTTTTTCCAATAAGCTTTAATTTACAAAAATCACTTGGCAGGTCAGATTTGGTCCATAGGTTGTGATCTATGACCCCTGCTCCAGTCACATGGCATGGAGAAGCTATTACATCGGACTCTTGGCCTCGACCCAAAATAAAACCCAGGTAGTTCTGCATTTGCAATGGTCTGGTGACTCTATCAATGATCTAGCACAGAAATAGAGAACTTTATTTCATTTGTCACATGCAAGCAATTGGTGGAGAAAGCCCATATGACCGTGTTCAGAGGATTCTGAGACCGCATCTGGGCGAAGCAGAAAAGTATGTCATAATTAAATAGCAGTGTTTAAAATAGGCATCAAGGGAGATGTAGTAGCACAACCCACATTTTTGTTCTTTCTGCTTTAGAATTCAGGATTGACAGGGCCTCCTCTTCCTTCACACACTAAAAATTGTTCTCTATAGTGCCTCTAAAGTTTCTTTTAGCTTTCTTCTTCTTCTTTTTTTTTATTTTATTAATTTTTTTTGTTACAAATGTTTCTCCTTTTCCCCCCATTGACCCCCTCCTCCCGATCCTGCCCCCGCACCCATCCCCAGCATTGTTGTCCATGTCCATGGTTATGCATACCTGCATATAAGTTCTGTGTTTCATCTCTTCCCTCCCCTCCCCCTAGCTTTCTTCTTATAAGAGCCTCACAATGATACAAGATTGCCTAACTTGTCACCCAATACAACTTCTCACTTTTCAGTTCTTTCTTTAAAAACTTTAGCAGAGAAATAAGAAGATCACTGAAAATATTTTATAGGGTGGACTTCATCAGGATTTCAGAGCAAATCCATCTTTTGAAATACTCAAGTGAGAAACCTGTTCTTTTCTGGTATGCAAAGCTGTGCATTCTGATTCTGCATTTATATTGACCTGTGACGTGCTCTCACTGACCTTTCTCACTATTTCTTCCCTCTCCTGGAGAAGGCCAGAGCCGTCGTGGAAGCCGCCGGGCGAGAGGCGATGCCGGGCTGGCTGGTTAGGACCCGGCCTGCAGATGAGCAAGCACCACGCGCAGCTGTGCTATGAGACAAATGGTGCTTTTGAAAACATAATCACCGGGAGGCAGTGGGCAGCTGTCAAGATTGCATCACCAGTGCCAGTGCCCAAAGAGAAGAAAATCTTAAGTATTAGTTTCTCCAACTTGATATTTAATTACCCCCGAGAAGAAGAGAAATAGGAAATTTCTCTTCAGAATTCTTTATGAGTCATGCCCGACGTTTCACAAAACAAGTTTATTGCAGTGGTTTTAGCAGTGGCTGTGTGAGCAGAGGGCACAGAAGGAACCCACGGTTCCTCACAGCTGGAGTTTAGCTTTAACCAGCTCTATCATCAGTTACTTCATTGACCCTTTTAGTAAACATTAAATTAGAAATTTAAACATATATTAAAAGTCTTTCTGAACATTTTCTTGTCAGTTAGGTTGGAACCAAGAGAATGAGGTGTGAGAAGATGGGGAAAAGGATGAAGATAGAAAATAAAGAGAAAGAAGAGAAAAGGAAGCTCTTATCCTAGTCTGGCTTCTGGAAACATTTCATAAATTACCCAAAATTTTATGCAGAATTTTGCAGTTGTGTGTGATTATGTGTGTGTATATGTACCCACACATGTGAAATATATTTGGGGGGAGGGTATTAGCCCTTCAGTTGAGAACCACTGCTCTATGGATTGGATCCTTATCCAGAGAGGGTAGACTGAGTAAGTTCTGGAATTGCCAGGTGCTGCCTAAGGCCCGGGAAAGAGTAGGGTGAAGTTAAAATAGACATTAAGGAAAGACAATATTAGGTACTTCACAAGTTTGCCCGGGGTTGGCCCTGATGCTAGCTACATGATTCTTAGTCCCGAAATCAAGGAGGAACCATGGCAGCCAAGGCAGGTTTCCCTGAGAATCAGTGACATATGACTGCTTCCCTCCTTCCCTGTTGTTAAGAGAACAGCTGGCGCCCCTGGAGAGCCCTGACAGTGAACGATAGCCCAAGGACAAGGCACCAGCTGAAAGCCAGCTTGGCTGCAAATTAGAGTATAATGGCAGAGCGGCTCCTGCCGCGAAGCGATTTGCATCCGACAATGCACGTTCTGTAGGCGGGCATTTGTAAGGGAAGGAAACCAGAAACACTGCATTTCTAAATCATTTAGAAGGAGCTTCACCAACAGACGAGAAGCAGAGAAGACAGAAAATTTATAATATCTGTTTTTAGACTGTGCTACATTGAATACTCATTTTGCACTTGAAGAAGTAGATCTGTATCAAGTTCACCTCCATGTGCTTGCTAGGTGCCCCCCCTTCTGTACTACCAGTACTTTGTTTAAAAGTCTATTAAAGAATCGAATAAATACTTAGACGTATATTTCATTAAACTGTGTGTTTACAATGCTTAGGTATATTTTCCCAAAGATCACATTACCATGGTATTCACACGGACACTAGCATTCTAAGAATCTCACAATTCTTAGATATGTAATCATTTTTTCAATCATTTTAAGAAATGTACAAATGGCTGAACCTTGTGGAAGAACGCTGATAATGTGAAACATCAGAGGAGAGATCCAATAAGAGCCAAATGAAATTCTGTGATAATGAAGAGAGAAAATGCCTGGGGAAAAAAAGCAGTTGAAAAGGGGAAAGACAGAGAAATGTGTTAGGATTCATGAAATAGTCCTAATAGTCACCATAGAGGAGCATAACTGAGGAACATGTTACAGCTATTAGCAAGATAATATAGTAGATTGGGTATAATAGAAATATATCAAGTAAAAGTACTCTTATTAATGCAACTATGAATATCTGCTAGAATGGCACATAGATACGTAGTAGTTTTTGATGGTTGATACGCTCAGTTTGTATTTTCCATCTGATGGTGAGTTTCATGGGGGTAGAGACTATGTCTTATTCCTTTTATAATCTCCAATGCTTAGCTCAACACTTATCACACAGAAAGCACTGGATAAATTTTTTTAAAAAGAATTGCTGACCTTTAAGATCCTTTATAATCAGTCTCATCTTATCCATAGCTCTTCATTTTCCACTTCTCCCTATGAATACCTCCTGTCCTACACATCATTGCCTCCTGAAGCCATGCTAGAATGCTTTCTCGTCTACTCTTTGCCTTCGCCTATCTGCTCTATACCCCTTCATGCTTCCGCACAGATTACATCCCACGTGCACCATGGGGTCTCATCTGTCTGCTCTTTGTATACCGATTTCCTCCTCTTTTGCTAAATTAGAACTCATAATGTTCATTTTTCATCACCTATTCTTTTGTTCAAGACTCATAGCCTCACCTGGATTACAGAAATAGTCACACTTCAAAGAAGGTAAATGTCTGTATTTTCCATGTCACCGAGCACACATTGGACACTTCATAGGTAAGTACACACCTGTAAAGCAGAGCATTCCTGGGAAGGAGGAGCAATCTGATGCCATGGCAGAGGGATGCATAAAGGACCCGAGAGCATGGCAGGTGGGTGGGGATCTATGCCCAGAGGTTTTCCCGGAGTCTGGGGGTAGTTTCACCATTGTCAGTGAGCTCACATCTATGGAGCTTCCATAAAGCAAGAGTCTGGGCTCCTTTGCTAAGCTTTCCATTCATTTCCTATTTCCACAGCTGTAAGTCAGAGTCTACATTCCGAAATTAGATGGGTTTCTTTTCTGTGGTTATAACCTCTAGCTTTTTTTCACCTCTAGGGCATAAGTTAGTAGTAGGTAAGTAAATAGTGGTATAGAGATTTAGTAAGTTTTCTATCATTAGAAAGCACACTTTTCACTGTCTAGATTTTAGGTAGAGAACTTAAAATAATAATAAAATTGTTCTTATATTTTTGTCTCACATTAACTTATTTGATAGCATTTCAGTTCATGGAATCCAAACAATAATCTAGTCTCCACAGTGTGTTAACTTTTTACGATTTTTTTTTTCAATGCTTTTTCAAAGGAATTCATTTAGACCAGTTAACAAATTAGTGTTCGGTAAAAAGAAAGAAAAAATGGATTCCTATTCCTGTCAATTAAGAAAAAAAGCAAACTAAAACCCTGCTATAGGAGTTCTAACCTTTCTGTGCTTGGGAATAAGAAAAACTTTACTCTCCTGAAGTGGTAAAATATTTTTGTTTAGTTAAGCAACAATGCAGCATTCTTTAACCTTGTTTTCCATAAAACATCTAATAGCCTATTGGAAGAATAAAAAAAGGCAAGATTCTAGATCTGTCCTAGCCTGATAGGATTGTTCTATGTGGTGGTGGCTTACTAATAGCTTTATTATTAAACCATGTAAGCAAAAGAAAGCACTGCAGCTTAGAGAGAACTCAGACGGATCTGCTTTCAGCATGTAACTAAACCAGTGTGTAGAAACAAGTAATTAAAAGGACACAAAGCCCGTAATCAATTGCGCACCGGTTATCTTTGATTGCTCTTGCAAAGGACAAATTACACACAAGCCTCTTGCAAGCCTGAAGAAAGAGAGGTTCTATTATCTTCTTTCTGAAATCATTTCTCTGCAAAGACAAGGGCGTCCCTATTCCAGATCTCTTGGTTTAATTAAAAGGACACAAACATCAGATGAGGTTGCAGCATATCGAATGTTTCGCTGTCAGTGCAATGGACTGAAAGAAGAGCAGGGAGGGGGGAGTCGGGGGAAGTGGGGCACGGGGGTGGGGGTGGGTTGGAAGAATTTCTTTTCCATAAAGACAGGCCTTTTTCACTCCAGCCATCTGTTTTCTCATGGTGAAAAGCCCCATTGCTGGTATCCTGGCATAGCTTTGCATGTCTTTGTGCTTGAGGGACATTCAATCTTGCATCTGATACACGCTGATCTGTGACACTTCCTAACAAATGAGGCTTTGTTCAAACAAAGAGACTCCCTGATAGGAACTGTAAACTTGGAGCTTGATATCCTGTAGGAAAGGCAGGCTATGGCTGAGCTGGCACAGGAAATTCTCTCTGCAATGCAACAGAGCCGAAGGAGGTCACACCCCTGTGCACACATATGCTCTTTCAGATCTCCCAGACCTCCTCTCGTCTCCGTGGGCCCTTCAGATATGGCAGCTCGAGAGCACAGCTGTGTTCGGGCCTGGCAGGCCTGGGGCCCGTCTCCATTACAGGCTGAGGCTCGCTCTGCGTCGTGTCACTTATTTGTTCAGTTTCTTCATTTTACAAAGAACTTTCACAATCATTAATTCATTTCATACAATAACCTCATAAGATCCAGTCCAAACGTAATCATGTCCAAGAGAACTATTTCGTAAATACAAAGGCCAGTTGCTGCGTGTCCCTCTTTCTCTCTTTCTATACTCTCTCTCTGTGTCTGTTCCTCTGCCCCCCCACCCCAACTCATGACCTTGAATTTCCCAACTTCAAAACCATTCATCTTTTCACCATATGACATTTCCATGGTCCCTTACTACTTAGACTTAGGCTGTAGAATAGAAAATATATAATGAGCTGCTGAATATGGGGTGTGTTGCAATTTGGAGAAAATAGCAGAGAAGTCCCCAGGTCAGGAAAATGCTGCCTGTTCTTTATAGTTATTTAGAATCCTGTTAGAATATATTTAAGCATCCTTAGAAAGAATGTTAGTCCTCCCCCCGCCCCCACCTCCCTTAATGTGCTGTTTCTTCTCCTCAGCAAACTCCTACACTCACTAAAGACCTAGCTGAGAGGGGCCTTCTATTGCAGGCAGCCCCACCCCCTTCCTCCTGACAGTTAACTGGTGTTTCCTTTGTCTTCTCATCCCACTGTGCTTCCAACTCAGCACCAGTATGTAACACACTGTAGTCTGAGCTATTTATTTATGTAGCTCTCTCCCCTCCCAAGCTGTGGACCGCAGGGCTGGGGTAGTGGATTTATTATTCATCCTTGTATATATATCTCCAGTATTTCATGAAGTGCCCGACCCATAATAGGCTCCCATTAACAGTATGTTGAATAAATAAATGTTGTTTGTTAAACACTGATAGAGTTGGGAGGGAAGAAACGGGAACATAAGGGGAAACTGCCTCTACTACACACATCTGCACATTTTTCCTTGGGCGGGCCCGTCATCCGGCGTTATGGGTCTTACCCCTCAACAATGTGCAGCAGTGTGTCATTGAGGAATTGTCTTAGACCCAGTTTCTCAGTTTTCTAGGTCAGTATTTTTTTTTTTCCTACAAAATGTTTGAATTGCAGAAAACTTAAGTAACCTTTCAAAAATTCTCTCTGATGACTTAGTGGATCTATTACCAAATATAAAGATTTTTGGCCCAACAAGGCCCTGGAGCTACAGGAAAGACAACTGGTCCGGTGGAGCCCTTGAACGTGAACATTTCTCAGGGAAGGCGGTGAGCGGCAGAAAGGGAAGAGGCTGCATTGACTTTCAAGCTCACTGTTCAGCTGGCTTGCTTAATCACTGACAAGTTCTTCAACGTTTCGGAAACTTGATTTCTATTAACACTAGCATGCCCCAGTGGGATTTTATGAGGATTAACTAAATGTGATTGTAAAACATTTGCAGAACATACAATACTGGATACAATTATTAATATTCATACTTTTGAGACTGGATAGGATTTCCAAAGGTAATAGTGTGAGACAAGCTGCCACTGCATTGCTTTTTTTAAAAAAAAATCCTTACCCAACAATATTTTTCCATTGATTTTAGAGAGAGTGGGAGGGAGACAGAGATGCATCGCATTTTTGAAGGGGATGGTTCAAACCCATTTTGTCCCTTTTGTAATCTCTTTCCCTTATGTGCTGGTAAAAATATAACAGAAAATTGATTAATTACAGTTTGGTAGCATATTGGAATTTATCTGAAAGCAACTTCTAAGAGTAATAGTGGTTAATAGTCAAAGGGTAGAGTAACAGCCCTGGCTGGTTTGGCCCAGCAGTTAGAGCGTCGGCCCACGGACCAATGAGTCGCAGGTTCGATTCCGGTCAAGGGCATATACCTCGGTTGCGGTTCATCCCCGGCCCTGGTTGGGGTCTCGCGGGAGGCAACCACTCGATGTGTCCCTTTCATGTCGATGTTTCCTTCTCTCTCTCTCTCTCTCTCTCTCTCTCTCTCTCTCTCTCTCTCTCTCTCTTCCTCTCTCTCCCTCCCACTCTATCTGAACAAAAATGGAAAAATGTCCTTGGGTGACGATAAAAAAAAAAAAGGTAGAGTAACAATACTTGCCTGGTCACTGCAGCCAGTTTGAATGTTACCAGGTAAGCACGGGAAGGGCTCACAAAGACAGCCAGGACAAACCCCTTGGTTGTCATTATCTTACTCATGCAATCAAGGTAACCAGTAGCTGACTCTACCTGTGATGACTGAATTATGCAGCTTCTGTTGCTGCTGTTATTGAAAGTGAGGTCGCAAAGGAACCAACTCCCTTGGCAGAGCACTGAGCACAACCAGTGGATCTAGAATTTGAGGCTCAAGCTGTTGAAATGCCAGAAACAACTTCCAAAGGTGTGTTTACACCATGGCATCACAAAGTTCGTTTATTGCCCCAGGGAAGTAGAAATGATATCTTTAATGTGGACCTACTAAGTTCAATTCTGTTTCAAGTAACAGCTTACATGAACCTAGTGCTGCCTTTTCATGTGAGCTCCCTGTCCTGTATTATTGCATTTAATGCCCTTAAAATCCCTATTAAAGAGATAGAAGAGGTGTTAGTAACTCAAATGGACAGACCAGGAAAGTGAGGTGCTGCTGCATAAGCGACCCACCCTGGGCAACCTTTTGCTATGGTATTGGAGCTCTATGCTCTGATTAAGCTTGTCCAATTTTCAAACTTGTTTATTGCATGTGAAAGAGGAGTTTTTGAAAAGTAAATGGAGCTGTGGGAATGATTTTCATAGCATTTTCAAAAGGAAATATTGATTTGCCTTTCAAATTATTTTTCATATTCTTTTCCTCTTTTCCATTCTCACTGTTGGCCCTGAAGATCAGATCCTTATTACTTAACTTAGTAGAGCAATAGTTCTCAGTCTTGGTGGCACAATAAAATCTCTCTGGGAGCTTTAAACATACTGACATCTGAATTGGAATATCAGAGATTCTGATATAATCGGTCTAGGATGTGCTCTGGGCATTGAGATATTAAAAGTACCTCTGGTGGTTCTCAAGTGTGGCCAGGGGTGGAACCAATGACCACTGACTACAGGCTCTCCCCTGTGCATGTCATCCTGCAAATCACTCACTCAGGTTTAACCTGATAACCATGATAATAACTAGCTCTCTTTGGTCTTACTAAAAGTACATCTCACTTCCATTTTTTCCCCTTATTTTTGATTCTTAGTATAGATATTTCATCTCATATATTTTGGAATAGATTCTAAATAAAGATCCAGTGCTAGATAAATATTTCCCCAACATACTTTAAACATTTCACTCACTCAGAGACTCTAAAATCTCTGCATTGCTACGTTCTAAAACTCTTTGACCTAGCATTTCATATTCTTCAACATTTTAAACCTCATTTTACCTCTCCAGTCTCACCTACTGTGACTGTCTTCTATAACCAGTACCTCACCAAACTGTCATCCCAACATGTGTCATATTACCCCATCTCTGTGCCTGTGTTCTTACCTCTCCTTCTACCGAGATAGCCTTGAGCCAGCTCCAACCCTTCCAGTACAAATCTTCCCCAATGTGCCAGTCAATATGCCCTTTTAATTTTTTTTTTAAATATTTTTCTTTATTGATTTTTTTTTTTTTTTAGAGAGAGGAAGGGAGAGGGAGAGAGAGATAGAAACATTGATGAGAGAGAACTTCAACTGGCCACTTCCTGCATGCCCCCCACTGGGAATTTGGCCCACAACCTGGGCATGTGCCCTGACTGGGAATCGAACCAGTGACCTCTTGGTGCATGGGTCGATGCTCAACCACTGACCCACACTGGCCAGGCAATATGCCCCTTTCTTTAATGAGACTTTCCAGCCTTGATGAAAATGGGTATCATTCTTTTTTCAATCCCATCACAATTTTAATTCTACATCCTAGGGCTTGCTCTATTATTATTCGTATATTTTATTCTACTCCTTTTCTTTCTCCCTTATCCTGAAATCTCCTCAAGGGATAGAATAAAATATGAATGGAGCTGCTTTCGAGTCGGATAGCCAGACTTCAAATCTTGGTTCTACCTCCTACTAGATATGTGACTTCTAGCAAATTATTTTCCTCTCTGGGCTTTGTTTTCTTATCTTTTGAATATTTTTTCTTTATTGATTTTAGAGAGAGGAAGGGAGAGGAAGATAGATAGAAACATCGATGAGAGAGAACATTGATTGGCCGCCTCCTGCATGCCCCCCACTGGGGATCAGGCCCACAATCTGGGCATGTGTCCTGACTGGGAATGGAACTGGCGACCTCCTGGTGCATGGGTCGATGCTCAGCCACTGAGCCACACCAGCTGGGCTGTTTTCTTATCTTTTAAAGTGGAGAAATAACACCACCTTCTTATAGGGTTGTGGGCAATTACATGAATTAATACTCAGAATGTACTTAGAACAGTGCACAGACTGAGCACTCACTAAATGTTAGCTATTGTCAGTCGCTTGCTTTATCTTGATAAGGAGTTGGGCAGTCTCTTGTACATTTTAGACATGTAAAATATGTCAAATGTACTAAATTCTTTGGAGCTTGAAAAGGTCCCAAACACCCATACTATGAATATTTGATAGCTAATAATCTTCAAGTCATTTCTACAGCTACTCAAAAGGAGCATGTGGGTCAAAAGTGACCTGATATTTTGTTTGAAAAAAATGGAAAACCTAATTTCTGACAGGTTTGATATCCTGTGTTGAAACTCTTCGGTCCCACAGTTAGTGCTAGAGATTCACCTCTGTGACATGCCCAAACTGTCAATCATAGTGATGTATTGCATGCTCAATTCCACAGACATTTAAAAAAATAGCTGACAATCCAGAAGCCCTTGAAATTCTTTAGCTTAAAATAGGCACGTGCAAAGAAACTACATAGGCTAATTATGTATTCTGAGGGCAAAACTTCTCAGTATACATTGCATTTAATAATATACACTTCACAGGTCTTTGGAGGTAAAACTATAAATATGACTGTCAGATTTAACCAATAAATATTTTATCACAGCACTTCTTAAACGCATATGCATTTATATCTGAGATGTCATAAAACTGAATTGACCTATTGTTTTTCAAGACAGGAAAAAAAAAGAATAAATAAAATGATCAAGTCAATGTCAAGTGAGACTACACAATCAGTTACAGGGATTTTCCCTCTTCTACGTTGACTTTTGAAGTGTTGGAAGTGACTCCTTTTTGAAATTAATAATTAATCTTTTCAAGGTGTTCTTTTTGCAGGTGGTGAGGGCAGTCAATGTTAAAGGGAAACAGATAAGACTAGAGGACAAGTCCTCCCCGCCCGAGGCAAGGCGTTGACGAGGTAATAAGACTCCACAGGGATCAGACTGTGGGGTGCTTGTGCCTGGATGTCATAATGTGGCCTTTGTCTCCAGCCATTTTCCAGGAAACCTTGTCAAGGAATTAACTCTGGAGACGATGTTTACGCCAATGAAGTAGAACAGCAAACGTTTGAAGTAATAGTTGACAGTTACAGAGAGAGGGAGAGAGAAAGTGGGGGGGTGGGGATGGGGGGGCGGGACAGAGGTGTGAGAGTGGAGAAAGGCCTTAGAGCAGGTCCAGAAGGCTGGCACTGAGAATGGCACAGGAGAATTCATTTTGTTTTGGGTTTTTTATAACTAGCCTTTCTCTCCTGCTGCAGACTGTTCAGGTTCTCTTGGTTCAAAGGACCTACACACGGTGTTACACGCGCATCCACGGAAAATCCAGCATCTATGCTACCAGATGGGCTTGTATTTCTTCCTCAGATCCTTATCAGCTCACTGTGTGCCACACACTGTGCTCTAAGTTTCACATGTAATTACTAATGTAACCCTCAGAATAGCTCAATAGAGTAGATACTATTATTATCCCCATTATACAAATGAGGTAACACCCTGCCCAAGGTCACGGAACAAGACCAGGGACTGAGCTCGGGCTGCCTGACTCCGAAGTCCAGGCTCCTGACCACTACATTAGGCTGCTTCCGAGAGAGTTATCACAACCTCTGTCCAAGCAGGCTGCCCTCACAGCTTGAGCATTTCATTGATGTTGTGTGGTTCTAAGCAGTACTCCCTTCAGAGGATGATAGGAGATAGGGTGCTAACCTGACAAAGGAGAGGAATTAATAAAAATAAGTGACAAAAGAACACCAGAAATCTGAATTGTAACGACAGTACAAAGCCTCAGTGTTCTGGCCCTGGGCTTGCGCTGCTCTCTTGGCCGAGCGAGGAGCTGGAGGCTCCGGGAAAGGCAGACAGTGAGCCTCGGGGTGCAGTTTTATGAGTCAGTGGCAAAGGTACAAGTAGAAGAGAGCACTAAAGGCCAGAAGTGCAAAATTCAGGAAGGACACCGTGTGACATTAGAGAATGGCTTCACAGATTCTAAATACCACTGCATCCTCTCCAGCCTTCTCTGAAACAGGACAAATACTTTGCAGACATCAGCTATGTGGATGCCTCGATTTAAATCCTCATTCCGCAACTAACTGGATTTATGGCTTTGGTCCAGGTATTATACTTTTTCTCAATCACAGTTTCCCATTGGTGAGACAGGGTTAATAGTACCTACCTTAGGGTTATCATGAGAATTACATAAGATGATCTATATGAAGTACTTAATGTAGATCCCAGCATAGTGAGTACTCAATAATACATACTTTCTCTTTTTCTCTCCTCCATTCCACTTGTTAGATCACAATTTTGTATTCCGCAAATATTTATGCAGCTTCTACTGGCTGGGTGCTGGGATACACAGAGGTAAAAAAATATAGGCCCTGCCTTAGGGAGCTTAAAAGATATTCATGAACTAGACACAATAACCAATGAGTGCAAATACTTTGTAATATATATTCTATATGTTTGTACAAATTAAACAAGTGAGCAACCTATATTGAAATACTTTGTCATAAATTTCCCAGAGCAAAAAAAAAACACAAAAAAAGTTTTAAAGATACATAATAACATGATAGAATGCACTAACTGCTCTCTGCCTGTCTGGCATTTCTGGCAGCTTGGTGGGTGTTGCTAGGCAGAGATTTTGCACCACAGCCCGTGGGCTGGATGGCGCCCAGGGGAGGCACAGGTGGGGTCTGTACAAGAGACCAGCAAAGGTCTTTCTCTGTTATTATGCCCAAAGGGTATCAAACATCCATTTTAAAGAGGAGGCATGATGGAAAGAGAGGGTTTACACAGTTTCCTTAATTATGGTAACAAGATGATATCTCAGGTTTCTAAGGTCTAAACCCTTAACACCTGGGCAGCGTGTCACAAATGTTTTTTGAGTTGTATATTTTACAAAACAGTTTCAGTTTCTGTATGCCAATATGCTATACGCTTCTTAAGAAGATATTACAAATTAATTTTAGATGTTTAATGTTAATATTGAATTTATATGGCAGTATACACTTCTGCGGCCTCATGTCCCATCCTTCACCCTACCTCTGATTTTAGCCCTAGCCCCAGGCCGAAGTTTTATGCAATCTTAGCTTCCTGCTGACAACGTCCTGCATCAAAGCCTCCCCTTTGTCTTCCCATTTTCTAGCTGAGACTCTCTCCAAAGCTGCAGTTCCTGCCTATCCCATGGATAAAACAAATCTAGGAACATACTGGGTGTTAATACCCCGGGGTGAGCTTGTGGGTGTTCTTGACCTTTCATCCTTCTAATGGAACAATTGTGGGACACAGTCTCCGTGCTTCTCAGAGGTCTGGCTGAATTGTACCGAACACATTTACATATATATATATATATGTGTGTATATATATATATATATACACACACACACACACACACACACATATATATATACATATATATATACATATGTGTGTATATATATATATATATATATAGTTTTTTTTTCCCTTGCCTTGCTCCTTCACTCCTGTTTTTGAGGTCACCCCCTAAGTAAATGACCTGAATCTAAGTCCTTGTTCTAAGCTTTTCATAGAATCTACTAGGACACAGAGTCTCAATACCCAGGTGAATTAATAGTCTCAAATCAGTTAAATAAACTGAGTAAAGGAAATAAGTAGATTAGGAAAACTCGGTGTTTCACTTAGTAAGCAATATTGTGAGATCGAGATCATCAGTGGAAAATCCATTCAGACCAATTAACATCATGGAGATGTGCAGGGCAGCAAATCTCTCATAAGAAAGCTTAGTGCAGAGCATTACAACTGGAAAAAAAACTGTTTAAGAAAACTCATCCTTCTGCGAGAAGTTCCGGGGCTACGTATTTCTATAATAAGAGCAGAAACATTATGTTTTAAATTCACACAAAAATTAAAACTCATATCTTTCTTCTCAAAATAAACAGTTTTAAGTCATAACTAAAGTTGTGCTAAAAGGACGTGAAGACATATGGGCCACTTTTGCTTAGTTTAAATCAATAAGAGCAACATAATGGCCTCATTCTTCTTTAGCTGGTTTATGACAGCTGCTTGTGTTAGAATGTCAATGTAAGCCCACGGCAGCAATATAAAAGCTATCATATTTACTGTGACATAAGCTTTGAGCTGATTAGAAGAAAAGTACACAGTGCAAAGTATTATTCTTATTTTACAATCATTATAAAAAAAGACCACAGTGATTATCACTAGCAAAGGTGTTTCCATCATGGTGCAAGAAACTGACAAGTATATAACCCAAACGTATGCAAATGACAGGAGTACAAATACACCTGCTCTGAAGTAAGAACAATAAAAAGACAGGATCCTTTATATATATATGGTCTATATATATCTGCATCCCCCAAATTGAACTTCTTAATGAATATAATTATATTTCATTTTAAGTTACCATTGGTGTGCTAAAGAATTTCATTTTAGATCCATTTACTGGCTTCCCCTCTTTAAGCTGTAGTGATATGTCATTCTTGATATGCATAATGCATTTTAGATTACCTATGACTGTTACCTATTGCCAACTTTTAGAAAAACAATCACCCTAGAAATGATAATCAGTTCTTTTGATATTCCAGGTTAATGGGAACATTATCAGAGCAAGATTAAAGAGACTCTAAATAATTTGACATCATGAAATTTCTCCTAGAGGAGAATCAGAAACTGGATTTGGCCAAAAGCTGTTGAAGCCTCCTGAAGTGAATTAGCAGAAGAGGACATGTTCTCTGCATATTACAGGGAAATCTGGTCCATGTCATGAAGCTGTCATTACTCTTAAAATGCTAGAGAGCTATGTTCATTCTCCATATTTGGTAGCTATTTGAGAATTCATCTGAGTGTTGTTTATGAAACGGTGATGTTTGAGGTAGTGAAGCTGACAGAAAACTGCTGTGTGACAAATGATCTGAGAATTGTTAAATGTTGCAGTTCAGTTCACTTCAGATGTCTCTGCTGCAAACAAATGGCATTCTGCGAAGCATGTCTTTTAAATGGCCAGGTCGATTTGTCTCAGAGGACATGATAGATATTACTCACTAACATTGCTGGTCCTTCAGTCCTTCTGGGAGCATGGGAGGACTGCATGTCTTTGCTCCATTAAAGTCAGACAAACATGTAACATGCTCAGACCAAAACAAGAGTGAAGTGACTGGTGCCACCTCTGAACTAAAGCACAGGAGAGCTTCTGAATGATTCTCTTTGCTCTCTTTTCCACCCTCCTGAAATCTGAAGGGCTTTTGTGAGATAGCAGCTCACAGAAAGGTAGAACATTTGTCGTCCATCTGGGTCTTTTAGTGACTACCATAAGCCAAGCTCTCCTGTTGACCAATATGGGGCATGTACTGTACATGAGAAATGGACCTTTGCTCTGTTGTCATAGAAAGGTTGGTGGTTTTCATTATTGCATATAAACTCGCCTAACCTGACTAATACACAGGGTTTGTTTTAAAAGGTGCTATCTATGTGCAACAGTCAGCTGGAATTGGAAATAGCTCTGATACATAGAATATATGTGTACAATATGTAATCAACTGTAAGTCTACATTTATTAAGACTACCTTGTGTACAAACTCTACACTTAAGGCAAGATAATATCCCAAGAAAGAATAAAACCCAAGCTAGTGGCTATTTCAGTGATAGGAACATAGTAGGTACTCAGAAAATATTCTTTAAATTGAATTAGATTATATGAAAAAGGCAGTGTGCAAGGAAGTAGAATTTGACCACATACTATCTTACAACACAGAGTAGAAAACGTGGGGAGAAAGAAAAAATCCTACTGAGATAAAGAAAGACTGCAGGACTTACACATGCATAGCCATAATGTGAGTAGGTTCAGACCAGAAAAATGGGAATGCATTGATTGAGCCAGCCCAAAGTTTGAGGAAAGATAGAGCTATTTATGCTGGTTTCAAAGAGGGCTTAAGGACGGAAGCTGTGTCTACATATAAAGAATTTGATCAAGTTTCCTACTGGTTTTACAGATTTGATTGATTTTTTTTTCTAATTGATTGATTTGTGCTATGTAGACAGTGATTTTTTTCTCTCTCTCAGAGAGTTGTCTGTCTTCCAATCATATGCCTTATCTCACACACACTGATTGTAATGCTTTTTATGGTTAGGAAAGCTTTCTTTTTTCATGTAATCAATTTTTATAAAATCAAGACTAATATAAAAGTTTTCCACACTTTTGTACTTCCCTTTCCCCACTTGCAATTTTTAAATGTTTGCATTCCCTGAAGGATCGATGCCCCATGAGGGCAGGAATGACATTAGTCTATTCACCACAGATCCCTCAGGACCTGGCACAACGTCTTGCACAGAGTAGATGCTGCTTATCTTTCGAATGAATGTATACGTGTGTAGCAAGCTTCTAAGTGCCCTTTGACATGGTGCTACTTTGTCTGTTTGGTTTTATTCTCAATTGGCTCCCCTCCACACCTGTGCCCTGCATGCTGGCCAAACAGATCTGTATGTCAGCACCATCCCATCCTTGTTCTTTGACTTCTTATCTTTCTTTCCTCAACACCTTCCCATTTCTCTGCCTAATGCTCATAGATAACTTTAATGCTAAGCACTTTACATATATTTTATCATTCTCTTAAACAAAATACACAAAAACTATGAAGCAGGTACTATTATTATTAATAACAGCACTATACAGATGAGGAAAATTCGGCTTGGAAGGTAAGCTTACTTTTTTGAGCCGCACAGCTCCCCAGCAGCCTCTGTTGTTCATCCTCCAAGCCTCATTCAAACACCACTTCCTCCATAAAGCTTTCTTTTATTATGTTGATCTTCACCCATTTCACTTTTGTTCCAAACACCTGTTACCCTTAAACTCAGTACCTTGCTGTTCACCCTTACTAGTTCTATATATATTTCATGTGTATTCATTTTATCTCTCCCCTGAGACCTTAAAGTCTCGAAGAGGAATTGAGTGACACTTCTTTTATACATTCCAGTAGCTAGATAGTAGTGATGACCAAGAGAACGTCCTAGTTAATGAATAGATAAGGAATAAAACAATGTTAAATTTGCAATATTTGGAGGTCCGAGACCGTAGTGTTGCAGGTAGACGCTAAACTCACCCCCTTTACCATGAGCACAAACATATGGGTAGCAATTACTCCTCTGAGACAGCTGAGCGCTGAATGACCAACTCCTGACAAACAGACACGGGAGAGAGACCTGGGAAGCCTGGGATCCTCCGGGCGCTGTGGGACTCCGGGGGAGAGGAGCCGTGAGCCCCATTGCCTGCGTCCCTGGGCCGGCCTGGGAGCTCCGCCCAGGCGCCCCGCACCGCCTGCAGGATCACCTCAGCTGTTCACAGCTCACTGGCGAGAGCCTTTGCCTGCGAACAGAGGGAGCAGCAGGAACCACAGGCATCACCACACCCACCGGATCTCCCTGCAGAGAGCTGCCCGGGAGCTAGGGCTCCAGGAGCTGATAAGTGATGGCTCGTCTCCACGTGACTTCCCCAAACTACGGAGCGCAGAAAGCCTGCACGGAGGTCTCTCCTACATGGGACCACTTTCAGTACAGCAAACCTGAGAGAAACTGTGACGAGAAGACTCTATAGCCGACGACCAGAGCTCTCCAGGGACTGTGGGGATTCTCCAGGACTGGAGGGACCGGTGAGGCCCTCTTGACTTCCCCTTCACCGCCCCAGCGTGGTGGGGGCTCTACCCGGCTGCTCTGCTCTCCCTGCAAGGTTTCTACAGTGTGTTCCTGCACACACTGCCTGTGCCCATCTCGGCCTGAACAAAGGGAACAGGCGGGCTCATCGGGCGTTATTACATGCACCTGGCCTCCTCACCTGGCGCTGCTCTGGCTCAGTAGGCCAGTGCCACCTTGAAGAAGAAAACAAAAACTTTTCAAAATGTATGGGATGCAGCAAAAGCAGTTATAAAAGGCAGGTTCATGGCTATATACAAGCCTCTCTTAAGACACAAGAAAAATCTCAAATAAACACTCTACACCTAAAGGAACTAGGAAAAGGAGAACAAAAAACACTCAAAGTAAACAGAAGGAAGGAAATAGTTAAGATCAGAGCAGAAATAAATGAAATAGAAATTTTTAAAAAATAGAGAAAAATCAATAAAATAAAGAACTGGTTCTTTTAAAAGACACAAAATAGATATACCTTTAGCCAAACTCATTAAGAAAAAAAGAGAGAGCCTAAATAAATAAAAGTATAAATGAAAGTTAGAACCAACAGCCCAGAAATACAGAGAATCATTAAAGAATACTATGAATAATTATATGCTAACACATTTAACAATCTAAAAGAAATGGATAAATTTCTAGAAGTATATAATCTTCCAAGACTGAACCAGGAAGAAATTCAAACTCTAACCAGACCAGGGGAGCAAAGATAGTTCAACATCCATAAATCAAACATCAAGACACATCACATTAACAAAATAAAGGATAAAAACCATATGATCATCTCAGTAGAAGCAGAAAAAGTATCTTACAAAATTCAACATCCTTTTTTGCTAAAAACCCAACAAAGTGATATAGAAGAAACATATCTCAACATAATAAAGGTCTCATATGACAAACCCACAACCAATATCATACTGATGGTGAAAAGTCGAACGCCTTTCCTCTAAGATCTGGAACAAGACAAGATGCCCACTACCACCACTTCTATTCAACATAGTATTGGAAGTCCTAGCCACAGCAACTAGACAATAAATAAATAAATAGCATCTAAATTGGGAAAAAAGAAGTAAAACTCTCATTATTGCAGATGACACGATACATAGAAAACCCTAAAGACTCCACCAAAAAACTATTGCAACTGATAAATGACTTCAGCAAAGTTGCAGAACACAGAATCAATATACAGAAATTTATTGTATTTCTAAATACCAGTAATGAACAATCAGAAGAAGAAATTAAGAAAACAATCCCATTAACAAGTGAATCAAAGAATATAAAATACATAGGAATAAATTTAACCAAAGAGGTGAAAGACTTGTACTCAGAAAACTATAGGACAATGAAGAAAGAAATTGAACAAGATACAAATAAATGGAAGTATATACCTTGCTCATGGATTGGAAGGATTAATACTGTTAAAATGTTCTTACTACCTGAAGTAATATACAGATTCACTATAATCCCTATCAAAAGCATTCTTCTCAGAAGTAGAACAACTAATCCAAAAATTTATATGTAAGCACAAAAGACCCTGAATAGCCAAAGAAATCATGAGAAAGAATAAAGTGGGAGGTATCATGCTTCCTGATACCAAAGTGTACTACAAAACTACAATAATTAAACCAGTATGGTACTGGTGTAAAAACAGATATCTAAATCAACAGAATAGAATAGAGAGCCCAGAAATAAATAACCACTTATATTGTCAACTGATCTATGACAAAGGAGGCAGGGGTATACAATGGGGTAAAGATAGTCTCTTCAATAAGTGGTGTTGCAAGCCTGGACAGATACATATAAAAGAATAAAATTGGATCACTTTCTTTCACCATATACAAAAATAAACTCAAAATGGATTAAAGACTTAAGTGTTAGACTTGAAACCATAAAACTCCTAGAAAACACAGACAATAAACTCTTTAACATTGCTCTTATCAATATTTTTTCTATATATATCTCCTCAAGCAAAGGAAACAAAAGAAAGAATAAATAAATGGAACTACTTCAAACCAAAAATTTTTGCACAGCAAAAGAAACCATCAACAAATGAAAACACAACCTAATAAATTGAAGATATTTGACAATGATACATCTGATAAGGGGTTAGTATCCAAAATATATAAAGAACTCATGCAATTTAACAATAACACCCCTCCCCCAATCCTATTAAAAATGGCAGAGGACCTGAATAGAAATTTCTCCCAAGAGGACATACAGGTGGCCAACAGACATATAAGAAGATGCTCAACATCACTAATTATCAGGGAATCAGTGATATGCAAATTAAAACCACAACGAGATGTCATCGTATACTTGTCAGAATGGATATCATCAATAAATCAACAAACAACAAGTGTTGGAGAGGATGTGGAGAAAAGAGAACCCTTGTACACTGTTGATGGGATTATAAATTAATGCAGTCACTATGGAAAACAGTATGGAGGTTCCTCCAAAAATTAAAAATAGAACTACCATATCACCCAGCATTCCCATTTCTGGGTATTTATCTGAAGAAAACAAAAACACTAATTTGAAAAGATATGCCTACCCCTGTGATCACTGCAACATTATTACTAACAGCCAAGATATGGAAACAACTTAAATGTTTATCAATAGATGAATGGATCAAGAAAATGTATATTTATATATAATGGAACATTAGTCAACAACAAAAAAGAATGAAATCTTGCCATTTGCAACAACATGGGTGGACCTAGAGGTATTTTTTAAAAATGTATTGATATTGAGAGAGAGAGAGAGAAACATCGATTTGTTGTTCCACTTATTTATAAATTCATTGGTTAATTCTTATACGTGCCCTGACTGGGGATCAAACTCACAACCTTGGCATGTTGGGACTATGCTCAAACCAACTAAGCAACCCAGCCAGGCCTAGAAGTATTAGGCTAAGTAAAATAATTCATACTTATATGTGGAATCTAAAACAAAACAAAACAAAACAGAAATGGACTCATTGATATAGAAAATAAGCTGATGGTTGCCAAAGGGGAGAGGAGGGAACAAAATAAAAAAATGTACATATTCAATTTTTAAAAAGTACCTAGAGCCCTGGCTGGCTTGGCTCAGTGTTAGAGCATCAGCCCTCGGACCAAAGGGTTGTGGGTTCGATTCCGGTCAAGGGCACAGACCTCGGTTACAGTTCGGTCCCTGGCCCTGGTCGGGGTCGTGTGGGAGGCAACCAATCAATGTGTCTCTATCACATCGATGTCTCTCTCTCTCTCCCCCTCCCACTCTGTCTGAAAATAAATGGAAAAATATCCTTGGGTGAGGATTTAAAATAAAATTAAAAAATTTAAAAAGTACCTAGAGCCCAGTCAGTGCATCTCAGTGGTTGAGCATCGACCCATGCACCAAGAAGTCCCTGGTTTGATTCCTGGTCAGGGCACATGCCCAGGTTGTGGGCCCAATCCCCAGTGGGGGGCATGGAGGAGGTGGCTAATGGATGTTCTCTCTCATCGATGTTTCTCTCTCTCCTTCTTCCTTCTCCTCTCTCTAAACTCAATAATAAAAAAAAAATTGTAATAAATAAAATTTAAAAAGTAACTATAAAAAATTGGAATATTTACCCAAGAATTCTCATTTAGAAATTTTCCTCAAGGATTAAGTCTGACAAAGGGAGATCTAGCTTTTGCTTTTGACATTTTTTATTAAAAATAAAAGAAAGAAAAAAAGTTAACTTCCTGCCACTCAGAACTCAGAAACTTAAAACCATATCTTCAGATTTGGAATTGTTAAAAATAGTTTGGATAAAATAAGCTGTCTTTGCAAATGAGGCTAATACTGTTATTTCCAGTCATTAAAAATGTTTGGGAACAAAGGAATCATCTGACAACTTGTGACTAGTGCAATCAGAGAAACCGGAGACTGGGATGTTTATTTTTACACATCGGGAAGGAAGAAGCAAGCATCAGCCCCCGAGTTTGACACCTTAGATGAGCTCAGTGGTTTTGCATCATGTCACATGAACATAATGCCTCTCTTGATTCCCCCACGGCAGAGGCGCGGGAGAAAGCCGCAGGCCAGAGCTATGAACACAAATGGGATCTAAGACTCAATAACTGAATCTGACCGTGTAAACAACTAGGAACACATGAAGAAGTGCCAAACTCATCCCATGAGTTTCCTTCTAAGTTAAAAATAAACTGGAACAATTCTGTATTCAGATTATGGAAAGGTAATGAAATTGAAGCTGATTTAAGTAAATGATTCATGATTCCCAAATACCTAAAACCAGTACAAAATTAAGTTTAGCTTCTGCAAAAAGGAAAACAAAATGAATGGAGTCTTTGGTTAGGTTTGAGATTATTTAAATATATTATAAAATATTCTACAATGTCAACTTAAATCGTAGATTCAAATTTAGACTAAGTCTGGAACCAATGACAGTGATTACCTGAAGGCTCTTCGACCTAAGCAAACTCACAAATTTATGTTCATTCTCCATGCAAAACTGTCCATTATCACTGCTGATGTTCTAGGCAGAGGCCTCAAATAATTCACAAATTAGGTGATAATATAATCTTATATATATATGCATGTTTTTAATGGGAAACAAAAATATTTTTTATTATAAATTGGCTTCAAAATAGATCTCACTAAGGCACAGGGTTTGTGTTGAGGACATAACACATGGGAATTGCCAAACCAGCCTGGATGCATGGTCTACTCTAGACAGTACTATCCCGATAACAACACTGAAGATCACGACATGGTTGAATAGTAAGGCTTTTCTATTAGCAATTTATAATCATTCATTAACTTGCCAAAATTTGGGGGAGATCATTATATTTTTGATATTTATCTGCAAAGTTTATAATTTACATAAGTACAATACCTGTTATTTCTACCATCTTTTTTGATTCACAACATATCAGGATGGGGTGGTTACTCGCCTTGAGGGACTTCTCTATAAGGTCTGTTGTAGTTGTACCCCTACATCTACCCTCTGTCCCTTCCTTCATTCTATTTCTCTGACCCACTGTTGAGATCCAGATGATTTTGCAGCCAAAGCTGCTTGTGTTTGGAAAATTTATCCACACGTCACAAAAATCTGTAGTTCTCAATCTCATCCACTTTCAGAGTTCATGGTCTTCATATCTTCATAACTTAACTAGTGAGTAATCTCTATGACTCTTGCTCCTTCTAGTTGACCTTCTCAAATCTAGACCTTTTCAAGTTTTTTTCTCTATAAAATTATTGAAATGAACTGCTATGGTGTAGTTCAGGGGCCCTGGTAAGCAGAAGTCCACAGAAAGTTAGATGAGGAAGAGACTGACCTGGGGAAATGCCTGTGAAGGATACAAGGGGAGAGGGAGCAGAAGTAGGCAAGGAGGGCCTCAGACCCTGGTGCAGGTCTGACACCTGTGATGGCAGAAAGGGAAAGAAGCAGGATTTGGTAGGAGAGTCTCAGATTGCAGTGCAGTTGGGAAGAAGCCACACGGTCAATGTTATAGTCTCAGAGCAAAAACGGCACATTCAAGAAGTTCCCACAGGGTCGGAATGGTCCGACTCAGGCATCCCCACAGTGCTGGGCTGGCAGATGTCCAGGGGGAGTGTGACTGCTGCGATGGATCCCAAATGGGTAGCAGCTGAGGCTGGTACTAACTACACTCCTCAGAGGAGGCTCTCTGGGAGGGAGATCTACACAGCTCACTCTCATGGCTTTCATGATCCACCCCTATGTCGCACAGATCCACTTCTCCATCTGTGTTTGAGGCCCAGCTTGTCCATAGCTCCTATGGACCCCTCCTTCTGAGGGACAAATTAGAAGAGGGAGGTTGGTGGGACAAACAACAGCCGTGGTGCTGCACCTGGTACCCATTGTCCCCCTCCTCCACTATCCCTTCTAAATGCCCCCTATTCACAGCTCTCCTCTTGGTAATTTTTGTAGCTACCCTGGTGGTATGATGAGATCTGTATTCCTGAGGAACATGATCCCCTGGTAGCCATTCCTTTCTCAGGTCAGGTTTGCTGCATGTTTGGACTCACAACTAGGCAAGGGAGTACCAAGGGAGGCCCAGGCAGATGAGCTGGATTCCACACGTATCCCCTTTGTCCCCATTATGTCAAAGCTTCTCCCACTGACCAGGGTCAGATTACCCTTGCTTTGCTGTGGTGGAGTCCATGTCTGTGGTTCGGACTCTCAGCACCTGGATAGTGGTGCTGGCTGAGGATCTGTGGGCAGGAAAAGCAAACTCATAACAGGAATAGGTATTTTTCCCTGAGGACAAACTGTCAGTCCTTTCAAGATAAAAGAGACTCAAAGTAATCAAACTGCCTCCAAGTGAGTTGCTGGTGTCCGGGAGGAATAGTGTTACGTTGGGAATCAGCACTGATGGCATATTGGATATTCAGAGATGAAAGTAGGTAAGCAGACCTGGAGAAGTGTGAGTCCATGTTAGGTCCCTGTGTAGCTTCCAATGCTTCACCCTGGTGTCCCTGAATTTTTGGAGAATTTATCTCCCACCCTCCCCAGTGTTCTAGCCATCTTTTGCTCACCTTGCCTGATAAGCATGAAGTCACTGATGTAATAGTCAATGCGATTTTCTGTGTGCTGTACAGATAGCCCACATTTCACTGGAAGAAACTATAAGAGAGGGCAGGATGGTTGTCATAACATAGTGTAGCCCGGGAGTAAAATATTTTGTCTATTCTAAGAAAATGCAGTGGTCTTTTCCTTTTTCCTAACTGAGGTAGCAAAGGAGGCCTTAGTAATATCCTCTAGCAATGAAACCGACTTTGGCTTATCAGAGGTGATCAGGGCTACTCCGTGGTTGAACTTCTGGTAGAGAGCAACCGTTCTCTCCGGTCTATCCAGGGACCACACTGGTGAATTACAGAGAGGTGCCATAGAGACTACACTCCAAAAACACTTAGACCTCTAATGACAGCAATAATCTCCACCACCCTTCACGATATAACATTGGTTTTGACTGACTTTCTTGGCTGAGTGATGGGGGCACTTTTAGAGGACTGATTCTGAGAAAATATGAGTGATTGTCTGCACCAAAGGGCTTCCTGCCAAGAGTGGCAATGATGATATTTGAAGCCAAGGCTCATGACTCTTAAATAAAACTTTTTAACAAAACCTTCATAGCTGCTGGTTGTAGGAAAAGGTGTGATGCACATGCAGGTGTCTCCCAAACACGAAGGGCCAACTGGGAACACTTATGGAGGGACTCAGGGCAGGCTACTCTCTGCCCTGATGAGGCTGAGCTACTTCTGGACTGAATTTTTGTGTTTATGGAACCTGGGACTAAATTAGCATGAGCCTTGGGCAGTGTTGAGAGTTCTTCCTAATAGGATGGGTCTCGCGTGTCAGAAGTCTTTAGAAGAAATGTGTTTGGTAACTGGTGTCCCAGCTTTATGAATTAATTTGAAATAATGTCATTTAAGGAATGGTATAAAAAGGCTCACTTTTTGCCCTGGCCAATTTGGCTCAACGGTTAGAGCATCGGCCCGTGGACTACTGAGTCGCAGGTTCGATTCTTGTCAAGGGCATGTACCTCTGTTGTGATTCGTCCCCGGCCCGTGCCATGGGGGCGGGGGGAGGGGCAACCGCTCGATGTGTCCTTCTCACATTGATATTTCTCTCTCTCTCTCTCTTTCTCTCTCTCCTTCCCACTCTATCTGAACAAAAATGAAAAAAAATATCCTCAGGTGAGGATTTAAAAAAAAAAGGCTAACTTTAAAAAAAAAATTTTTTTATTTTTTGCAATTTTAATTAATTTATTTTTGTTACAGATGTTTCTCCTTTTTCCTCCTAGACACCCTCCTCCCGATCCCACCACCCAGCATTGTTGTCTATGTCCACTGGTTATGCATACATGCATATAAGTTCTTTGGTTTGTCTCATCCCACCCCCCCACTGTGTCCCCCTCCTCTGAGGTTTGTCAGTCTGAACTGTACTCCTTTCTAAGTCTCTGGGTCTATGTTGTTCATCAGCTTATTTTGTTCATTATATTCCACTAATAAGTGAAATCATGTGGTATTTGTCTTTCTCTGGCTTGTTTCGCTTAATATAATACTCTCCAAGTCCCTCTATGTCGTCTTAAAGGATAAGAGATCTCTCTTTCTTACAGCTGCATAGTATTCCATTGTGTATATGTACAACGGCTTTTTTATCCACTCATCTATTGATGGACACTTGGGCTGTTTCCAGATCTTAGCAATTGTAAATAGTGCTGCTATGAACATAGGGGTGCATATATTTTTTCTGATTGGTGTTTCAGGCTTCTTAGGATATATTCCTAGAAGTGGGATCACTGGGTCAAATGGCAATTCAATTTTTAATTTTTTGAAGAAACACCACACTGTTTTCCATAGCGGCTGCACCAGTCTGCATTCCCACCGGCAGTGTACTAGAGTCCCCTTTTCTCCACACTCTCGCAAGCACTTGTTTGATGATTTGTTGATGGCGGCCATTCTGACAGGTAAACTATGACACCATGGTAAGTAGCAGGCCAGATTTGGAGCCAGTCTGAGTCCAAAGACTGTAATATTAAAACTGCCATTTTGCTACGTGGAAGTGAAGTTAGACATAAACTAATATATGACTGCAGCTTAAAAATAGAGGGAGAGAGAATGAGAGGGGTACCTGAGAAGAAAGGAGAGGGAATATTAAAAGCAAAACAAGTGGCTGTCAGAAAATTGGAGAAAAAATCCAAATTCCAACTGTTTCTATCTAGCATCCTGTCATAAAAACTAAATGTTTCAGAATGACTTATTTATAAAGCTGTGGTTGACTTCCCGTGAATTTTGACTATTATTTCTTTAATTTTTTTACTTGTAAACTCTATGTCTTAATCTCCTTGCCTAAAAAATGGTATTACCTTACAAGGTTTTGGTGAAGTTTTAATGAGTTTATATACATAAAGTGCTTAGTGCTGGGTTCATAGGAAGTGCTCTATGGTTGATTATTAGTTTCCTATTGTGGCTATAACGACATAGACACACTTCAGTGATTTAAACCAACACCCATGTATTATCTTATAGTTAATAGATCTCTCAGATTTGTCTCTAGCTTTGAATCACTCAGACTTCTTTTGCCACAGGTCTCTGATGGACTATTTTGCCTTTCTCTTCTGCTTTTAAGGGCTCATGTGATTACATTGGCCTACCTGAATAATCCAGGATAATCTCTCTGTTTTAAGGTCAGATGATTAGTAACTTAAATTACATCTGCAAGTCTCTTTTGCCATGAAACATCACATATTCACAGGCATATCATGAGGTGGCAAAGGTTACAGGAACTAAGACTCTACTACAGGTTATTAGCTAATATTATTGTTATTATTTAAATGAGTGAAGGACTAACATGGATAGGGAATAGAATGTTCTGGACAATAAAGTTTTCTAGTAAATTGAAAGTTATTTCATTAAAGAGTTAAAACTTGTAGGTAAAGGAACAAATTCTCTAATGAACAAATTCATATCATAAACTCTTATCTGTGTGCACATACAACCTCTGTGTTTTCAAGTGTGATCCTGTTTTTTCTAAATCTCAGTACAAATCTGTTAATAAAGTTTCAAACATATTTATAAAATTGTAATGTTAAGGTCATTTATGATTTTAAAAATTGAATAAAATTAGTAAGAAGGAGAAGTCTTTTTTTTTTTACAAAATTCAACTTGAGGGAAGTTTCAGAAATCTGAGAAATTATAGAACTTTCAAATATATATTTTGTTCTGAAATATGACTATAATTGATTCCTAATAATATAACAAGGAATGAAATATTTATTAAATCATGAGGCTTTGATATAAAATAAAAATATTTAAATTATAATTACTTCTAGATATTTCATATCCGAGTAAGCCTAAACTATATCTTGCTAGAAATTCAAAGCAGCTCCAAAAGATCATGAGGAAGGAAATGAAAAAAAATATATATAGTGTTTAATTTCTTCTGCAAGCCTGTAGTATGAAGCTGGATAACTGTAATTTAAGTGGGTAAACTGTTTCTAAAGATGTTTTGTTCTTTTGGTTTGTGGATTTATGATAGGCAGCTTGGGAGTATGCATATTCTAATCTGAGCATGGTAACTTCTCCCTACGACCTGCTCATAGCTAAGAATCTGACCGTGGGGCTAGTTACTTGCATTTGGGGGTTACTTGTGTCCTAGTACAGGAGCCACTTCATATTTTGTTCTGGATGGTGGATATGTGTACATGCATTCACACATACAATCACTCACACATATACCACTTACACACACCACTCTCACACATACACACACACACACAATTGATTTTGTTTATTAAGCAAACTTTTTTTCCCCCTACTTAGTGTGTAATTTGTATACTAGAACAAGCACATAAGATATCTTTAAACAGAGACATGTCACTGGAAAAGACATGGACACAGGCAACAGTATGTCTAGACCTTTTCAATTATACCATAGTTTGCAATGTTCTTTCTATTTTGCTCTCATTTCCTGTTCCTATTTTTTTCTCACCCATATTTAGATTTAACTTACCAAAGTCTCTTTCTATGTATATTCACTCAGGCTTTTCTCTCCTATCACTCACACTCAACAGGTTTTGGCCCAATACAGCTTTTGCTTGATGTCTTAGAATAGGGTGATTTAGATCAAAATTCAATCTCTTGTTTCATAAGGACACGGTGACATCAAACCTCCAAGACTTTATTTATGCAAACATCAAATATCAGGAGTGACTATGAGTCACTATGAAATTTCCTAGATCTCTTTTTAGCTATAGTTAGTAATTTATAGGTCGAAGGATACATGCTGTATTATGATTAAATCCTTCAGAAGAGAGGATGCTGGGATGATAGCCTTTCACTATTTAGCATCCATTTATATGATATTAGTGAGACTTTTGGCATAGTTTTCATGCCCAAAATGTTTTTAACATCTGTATGACTGTATTTTTTTTTTTTAAGAGTGAAGATTCAGTATTCATTAATCTCTCAACCCCCAACTGGCCTTTAGAAGCAGCTGAATGCTTTGAGGACTGCACAGAATAGAATCTCAAAATAAATCACTAGAAGTGTAAGGTAATGGTTTTTAGTTCTAGGAAATGCAAGAGTTCCTGGTATGCTGAGGGAGTTAATTTAATGTGGTGAAATATTTTATGTGGCTTTGCATTATCTTTCACATAAATCTGTCATGCAAAAAGCAAAAAAAAAAAAAAAAGTTGAAAAATCTCAGCAATAATAGGCTAATGAAATTTAGGAGAAAATGAATTGATGCCCATTTTTATGATATATCAACCTGAAGCAGGTTTCCAGATTCTATGTTGTTCAGAAATGCATAATCCATGATGGTAAACATATGAAAATTGCTTTTGGAAAAGAGGATGACATTCATTCAACACAGAGGTTGCTTAATCTCTACAGGTAAATCAGATTGGGAAAAAACAGTTTTCTTCATTTGGGTCACAGTTCTTATCATTTCTGCACTTTTGATAAGATGGTCAAAATGAACAGATCAACCAGGCTGCAGACACTCAGAAAGCTATGTGCATAGGCATGAAATAAACAGTTACTGACAGGATTTTCAAGAGAAATGGAATACACTGAGTACCTAATCAGAATGCTAATATGGAAACGGCATCAAGATGGTTTAGTAAGAGGAGTTTTATTTTGGGTGAAACATAAATGCAAAATACACAATTCCACACAAACTTTTTTTTTGTTTTTGCTTGAAGTAGTGATGAATGACAAGTGATATTATCATACTGTTTTCTCTTACAGATATTCTTTATTCAAGGTATCTAGAGTACATATGTGTTTGGTGCCGTTATTAATTTAAAGGGAAATATAAGCACATTCTAATTATCTACTTCTATGGCCAAATCATATTATCATGAATTGTAGGAGTTTGGCCAAATTTAAAAATTTTTAATAAAAATTGGATATACCTAAAGTGTACAAGATAATTTGATATACATATACATAGTGAAGTGGATACTAGAGTTAAGCTAATTAATATTATCTCCTCACATAGTTACCATGTTTTGTGGGTGATGAGAGCCCTTGAAATCTACTCTTTTAGCAAATTTGCAATATTCAATATAGTATTATATTGTCATCATTCTGAACATTAGGTCTCTAGGCTTGTTCATCTTACATGACTGCAATTTTGTACCCTTTGGCCAACATCTCCCCATTTCTCCTATCTCCCTACCTCGGGTAGCCACTGTTCTACTTTCTGCTTCTCTCTTTGACTTCTTTAGATTGCACATTTAAATGAGATCATGCAGTTTTTGTCAATCTGTGTTTAGTTTATTTTGCTTATACCATCCTTCAGGTTTATACATGCTGTTGCAAATGGCAGAATCTTCTTTTTAAAAAGATTCCATTTGATCATATTCTTTTCATTGGATTCTAATTCTATTATGCCAGTTATTAATGAAGATAAATATCAACTAGAAACTTAGAAATTTTCTTGTTAATAATAGATTTTCATTATAATGGGATTTATTTCAATAACATTTGTTCTGAAGAAAACACAATTTTCATTGATATTTGAATATGTCTTCATTATATGATGAAGAGATACTTCATTGGTGTCTTCTGGTAAGGAAAATCAGAAAACTTGCAATGAAATTGCAAAATTAAGAAAACTTTAAAGGCATTATTCTAGGAGAATTTTCTGATAGAAACACCAGGATTTGTCTGAGTATCAAGAATATTTGGTTTTAAGCTTTTAATTGTTGATCAAAATAGGGGAATTCAAGTCAAAACCCTTTATATTCACATGTTATTAAACATTTAGCTTATTGTTATTTAAAAATATCTATTGATAAATTTTTTCTGGTCATTGACTATCATGCTTCTCTTAACATGTTCAAAAATTAGATCACTCTAAGTATGTTAAAGCAGAATTTTTATAGCTTTGCAGGAAAGGGCGTTTGCAATTAAAGTGATGGAGAAACTTAAGGAAATATGTAATACCTCAAAGAAATGGTCAAGAAGTGTCATTTTCATATGTATGGGATGATTTATAACTTACGGAAAACTGTATAAGTGGATAGGAAAATCCATCCTATTGTAAGACATATACCCAAGCATAACCAATTGTACATGGTTGCTGTTAATTTCAAGGTTGCCTTGGATGCATCTTGCCAATGAATGTTTATTTGGGATGATATGAGAAAGAATAAGATAAATAATAAAACTGACTTGAAAACAGTTGAAAATTTAAATAGTGTCTTTGATGTTTTTTTCCCCTAAAAAAAGAGGTTTTTATTGCCTTTGGTTCACAGTTGGTATTTCACATTATCTCTTGGTCCCAGGGCTCCTGGGTGGGATCCTTGTGCAGCACTTGGCGGGGGACAAGTATGGAAAGGGGTATGTGGCTTTACCTCAACCACTCAGAACTCCATTGTCCTATCTGGGTTTCAGGTTCCTCAATGGGCCCCTGGGAGGGCCCCAAATGGCTTCCATTTGCTTTTGCCCCTCTTCCCTTTTGTCTGCTAATCAGTTTGTGGTTTCTGTACCCACAGAAATTTCAGGCAGTTTTAACAAAAGTAATTTTTTTGTGGGGGGAATGGGGTAATTACATTGAAGGGCATTCTTGAGAAGGAAGTCCCCTGGCAGAGGGACAGGCCACAGTCCCCAGATATTTTAGGTATCCTAAGGGACTGGATTTCCCCAGGACCCTATCATGTGACCTCTGCCCTCAACCCTGTGAGGTGTCCAAAGCCCTCCTTGTTTCACTGCTTTAAGAGAGCTTGCCTTTGCTATTGGGCAAGCTTTGGAGCAGTGCAGTCATTTGGCTGCTGAAATCTGGGGAGGGGATCTAGAGATTTGACTGCTACTTAAAATCCTCCTTATTCTACCTCTTTCCTTCTACTCACACTTATGATGGTTTCTGATGCTGCCATATCCTTAACCTTTTGGGGATTCTGTGTTAGAAATCTGATGAGTTTTTAGCTTTCCTTGTTGCTAGTTTAAAATTGTTTTGGGGGATCTAAGTCCTTTGCCAGGTGAACACCTGCTTTCCAGCTTGTAAAATTTTGTTGCTGTTGCTTCTTCTTCATTCTCTCTGTGTTTGTGGGTGTATATCTTGGGTGGCAAATCAATTTACTATTATTTTAGTGAAATTTTAGGAGGGAACAAAATTAGATATATGTATTCAATCTGTGGTTGATTGAATTTTCTGAAGATGATTACACCAATATCTCTTTTTCCTTATGCTCTTCTTTCAATGTGATCATGACACTCCTTCCATGAAGAGGTTGGTCCTGTTTTTCCTTTTTTTGAATCCTATGAGCTTTTGTCTATGGTGGAAGTGGTGCTTTATGACTTCTGAAGCTGGGTCATAAAAGACTATAAAGCTTCTGCTGGATCTCTAGGGACACTTGCCCTTGGAATGTAGCTATCGTAATGTGGCAACAGCATAGTGAGCAAGGTAGAGAATAGTAAAAGCTGTGGTGGAAGAGAGAGATAGAGGTTTTGTCTTTATTGTACACGAGTCACAAATTCTGTTCTTTAATTCTACTCTGCCAGGTAACTGTGTGACTTCAGCAGTCTCAGTTTCTTCATCAACAAAATGGATGCATTATATTAGATGAATTTTAAGCTTCCAGTTCTAATATCCCATAATTTTATGACATTCTAAATAATTCAGGGCCATGATGATGTTTAGCTCCAGGAGGTTTATTCAAACCAACTGCAAGAAGAATGATGTCCTCAAGTTTTAGAAGACAGCTCTGCTAATAATCAGTGAGGTTGATATTTGTATCTTTGAACTTGAGGCCCATTTTTTATTGGATAAGCCTATGATGTACTTGCCGTTGAGATCATGGATAAACTTATCCCTCAGTCATAGCATTTTGGTTTTGGAACAATATAATTTGGTTTGCAACAATTCACGTGACTACAGCCTTTCTCTGAATGTCTTGTGACGGGAATAGAGACCATTTCTGTGACACTGTTACCTCTGCCTATTAGGTGGGAAACAAAGCACAAGCACAATCGACATTGAACAACAATATTTTCAAGAACAATAAATTGTAAAGTATGGAGATGTTTTAAAGTAATACATAATTAATTTTCAAATCACTTTAGATTCTGCCTACTCTTATGTACTTCCTTCTTGCTTCCTCATACTTACAAGTCACGTGCTTCTTTCTCATATCTTTGTTTTAGAACTTCTGAAGACTTCTTAAAACTTAAAATAGTTTTTCAAGTTTTCCAAGAGTCCTTGTTTATAGATCCCTGGAAGCTGAATTCTTGGCAAGAATTTTTTATCCATATTCTCTCTCTATTGTAAACTATCTGTATCTTTTCCTCATGGAATTCCCGATTTTCTGTATAAAGTATTCTGCAAAGCCAGGGCCCCTGAGGGAAAGAGAGATTTCCTTACACATGGGGAAAAAAATCCTGAATGTCCATATTTGCTTTGGATAATCTGTAATGTTTTTGAGAGGAAGATGCACCATGTCGCACTGGTCTCATTTATGTTCCCAAACCGCCCCCGTGCTCCCACAGCTTGTCCACCCTGAACATTAACAATTTAAAAAATCCACACTCACACTGGCCTCTTGTAGGAAACACAGAAATGAAATCTTCTCCCTTCTACCCAGAAGAGCCATGAAGCTTTGGGAAAATCACTCAAACAGTTGATTTACTGTTAAATTAGTTTCAAAATTTCCCCTTCTCTGCAGAATACTCTTCAGTGGTTCTTGAGAGGCTCACATGTCACACTGTCGTGTTTGGTCAGTAAAACAGGTAAGGGATAAATAAAATTTTAAGAGTCCTTGTTGGGATGAGTCATCTGGATGAACTCTTTCTTAATTAAGAAACTTAAAAAGGATAAAAACAAGTAAGAACCACAGAGATGCCTTGGCTAAGTAACAGCAAAGCACTGTTCTTTGTGTGTGGATTTCTCAATTATTCTAGGGCAGTAGGACGCAAACTTTACGAGTGTCTGAATTACATGGAGGGTTTGATAAAACACAGATTGCTGGGCCCCACCCTCAGATTTTCTGACTCAGTAGGTGTGAGGTGAAGCCGAAGAATTTGCATTTCTGGCAATTTCCTGAGTGATACTGATGTTGTTGGTCTAGAGAACCATACTTTTAAGAACCACAGCAATATGGAGGCTGGATACGGAGGGTTCCTACTTAATGAATAATAAAGAATTGTTTAGATTCCACATATAACTGTTACATATGGTACTTGTCTTTCTCTGACTTATTTCCCTTATACCCCTCAAGGCCTATCTATGTTGAAAGTTGCTAAGACAGCAGATCTTAAAAGTTCTCATCACAAGAAAAAAATTGTAAATATATGTGAGAAGGGATATTAAATAGACCTATTGTGGTGATTGTTGCACAATATCTACATATATTGAATCATTATGTTGTACACCTGAAACTAATGTAATGCTATATGTCAATTATATCTCAATAAAAAGAGGCATGTTTGGAAGTTTTGATGCTTGTAAGCAACAAAGGCTTCCTTATTATGTTTGTGATATAGTTCTGTTGTGGTTTCTGGTCTTTTGAGTAAACAGCTGATGTTTCAGGATCATCCAGCATTTTGTGGCTGAATACATCTCTATCTAACAAAAAGAAGAGGTTCAGTGATTCAAGCAGTAACTTATATTTTGTAATGCACCACGATGATGCAGAAGTTAATATCCAGAAAGCACACAGATCTTGGGGTTCTGTTGTCAAATTCAGTACCCTATATCACTGGGTATTGAATTTATTCTACAGTAGTTGACTATTTTGAAAACCAAAACATGTATCAAATATGAATGTTGGCCTATGAATCCAGGTGTGTGAAATACCACTTTTCGTAATTTCATCGAAATAATCCTAGGTCTGTCTTTGAGACTTCCATCCCTTGGGAATGGCAGAAAATTTAGTGTCAGTCATTTTTAGGTCTTACCACACTCCAGGCGATGCACAAGCTTCTGTGATTTTAACATCCTTCTGGACACTGCTCATCAGTAACCACCTAAATGTCCAGTAGGCAGCTTTGTTAGTTGGTATCCAACTTGGCTTAATCATTTTGTTGATGAGAAAAATATGTATTGGATGCCTATTATGTGCCAGGTAATGATTGTTAAAATTACACTTTTGATATTTAATACACACAGAGGAAAACCATAATACATATGTGTATTTTGAAACATAAAAATAAAATAAACACCCATGAATAATTCCCCAATTAATAACTGAAACTTATTATTAGTGTTGTATTTATCTGTGTGTTTCTTCTCTAGTCAATCCCCTTGCCTCCCCTATTCACCCTAAATTTTGATCATAGAATCCTTTTTGTTCATTATATTCATCAATATCTCACAGTAGCAATATTCCATTGAACACATTTTAAGATACACTGATATATTGCATCAACCTTAAAACACCATGTTGGTTTTTTTTATTTTGTCCTTTTGATACATAAATAAAATTTGATACATCATATATACTCTAGAACAGGCAGAAAAATCTCCGTGGAATACTAAAAAAATCTTAGGAGTAATAGAAATTCTTACCAAAATCAGTAATTCTGTCTTAATATATGATCATTGTGATTGATTACCATTTACTACCTTGCTCTAATCTCATTCCCACTTTTTGAGGCAGGATGGTCAGCTCTGATCCAGCACAACCATGAAAACAGTGTAGGCATAGCTCTTGTCTAATATACCAGCTGGGTTTAAAAATAAACTCTGGCTTCTCTATGACTAAGAGTGGAAATACTCCTTGTGCAGTGATAACAACACGTCTGTAGTGCACCTTGCCAAACAGGCCAGGATGCCTCCCAGATCCACTGTGCACAGCCAGGGCTGTCTCCCTGGTAACATCAAGAATTCATACATTCCAGAAAAACCCACAATTGCTCTATTCTTACTGGCACAAATGTACCTGTTTTATATTTTACCATCCTCCACGCAAAACCTTTTTCTTTGTCTCCTTTCTCTTTGGTTCAGTTTTTGAATTCTCCTTCTCTCCTCCAACTGATCAGATTGTTGGCTTAGTTGGACGTTATGCCCAACATTTTGTTTTGAAATTTCCTTAGAATTTGTCTCTAGAATTTTCTTTTCAGTTCCTTGCAAGCTAGCACTTGGGGAAGTAAAACCTCATCTATGAGTTTTTTTGGAACAAAAAATTCTAGGATGCTACAACCCATCTTAGACTCAACTCTTAAGGTCCACTTAGCTGAGGAATTGGAGGAATTGGGTTCCAGGATCAGGGTTTCTATGTCTTTTTTCTACCCATATAGGCCTAGAGTTTAGAATATGAAACCCTGGGTTCCATCCACCTGGCTAACCTACTTTCCCACTTGATCTTATTTGCCAGACTCTGGACTTGCTCTGCCTCTCCCCTTTCTTAGCTTTTGTGAGTCTTCCAAAATGCCCTTTCTCTGACAGATATTATCACTGCCTCTGCCCTTTGGTACATGCTGTAATGTCCTGCAGCAGTTTTCTGTGCATTTCCAAAATACTAGATAGGCCTCAATTCCATTGTATTTTAATAATGATGAGTGATCAAGTTAGGTGATACAATTTGTTTCCACAGTCCTGGTCTTGAATGCATTTCCTGAAACACACTCTCTTGAGTAAGTTCATCTCTACTGAATCTTCAAATACAACTTGGATATAAATCTTAGGCAGGACTAAGCATGTCTGACATACACTCCATGCTCTGCAGAACACCTGCAAGTATCTTCCTGAAAGTGTTGGCAACATTCCTACAGGCAGACATTTTTCACTGTTTTCTCCAATATTGATAGACCTTCACTGCCACCTTGTAATTCTTTATATTTCTCTGGCAAATTTCCTTTTCCTTTCCCCCTTAATTTAACTCGCTATTTGACCCAAACCCTCTATTTGACTTCATGCTAACCACTGTAGTTGAATAAACTTGTCTCTTAGCTCATCATGAAATCTCGTGATGACTCTTCAACCTCCTACTGCCTCCATCTATGACTTTAAAGCAATACATGCCCAACCTTCCCACCCATTCTTTGTTGGCTATAACGGGTAGTTCTCCTCCATTCAAACTTCATCCCTTTGACCCCTCTTCTCCTGCCTCATTAGGGATTTGTCCTGCTAGTCTCTCTATTCCATTCAGATCAAGGCTCAAGTACAACTGCTTCAGAAAAGCCTTTCCTCATTGCAAATCTAGAAAGACCCCACTGGTGTTCTTCATCACATCACCCTGTTTTACTGTTCCTCATGGCAATCATCATCCTCTAGTCTGCCTTATTTATATGTTATTTATTGACTCCTTATTTTACTTCCTTGAGAGCAATGACCTTGTCTCTCTTGTTTATTCCTGAAGTCTCAGTGCCTAGAATAATCCTTGGAAGATAGTAGGAGTTCAATAAATGTTTTCAAATTAAAGAGTAACTGTATCCTCTAATATCTTTTACATACTCTTTTTTTTTTTCAGCCTATAAATATGTGCATTACTTTCTTACCTTAAAAACAACAACAGCAAACAAAAGAAGGGTGGGTGGGGGGGTCTCACCGGCACACCACTTGTTTCTATAACATTTTATTGGGAAGAGTCATGCACATTCATTCATGCGTTGCCCAGGGCTGCTCTTTGGCCTACGATGCCTTCTGAGTTGCATCTTTGCCATGGAGACCACATGCCCACAAGCTGAAAATATTACTTATTACTATCTGGCCTTTTCAGAAAATGTTCATAGACCTCAGGAACTAGATCCTATTTTTCAATTCAGTATTCTCCAAAGTAATAGTGTACCATAATTTCTTGCATTCTTTCAAATCTCATTTCCTCTTTATCTTCTTTTAGTCTGATTCTGTCTTCAGTGCTGTACTACTCTGCTTTCTCTAAGGTTAAAATGATGCAAAATCCAGATACTTGTCAGTCTGTATTTTTGGACTACAGTTCTCTATCAGACTCTCTTAAAGCTCTCTTCTGCTTTGGCTTCCATGACAATCACCCTCCTCTTTTTTTTCCATACCTTCCTGACTATATCTTTTCTTTTTCTTAAAGGGCACTTCCTCAGCCTGCCCCTTTAGAATTTGTGTATCCCAGAATTCTGTCCTCAAAAGTTCTTGATCTGCATATTTTTCCTGCATAAACTCATTCACCTTGATTGGTTTCAATCCTACTGCTCAAGTTCAGGACACATAATTTCTCCACTTGACCTCTGCAGCAGCCTCCTGACTGATTTTCCTGCATTCAACCTTACCCCATGAAAGCACCTTCTACCAAGCTGCCAGAATGTCAGTTTAAGGCAGTGGTCTGAGCATCAGACTCACTTGCAGAACTTATTAAAATACAGATCGCAAGGCTTCATTCTTGGAGTTTTCACCTAGTAAGTCCCCTGTGGGAGGTGAGAATCTGCATTTCTATGTTCCCAGGCGATGCTGATGCCACTGTTCTAGGCTTACATTGAGAGACACCAGTTTAAAAAAAAACTTTGTATCACCACCCCCCTTTCTTAAAACCATGCAGTGGTTTCCCATAACCCACAGGATAAGACCTAGGTTTCCTATTATGTCAGATGTATAACACTCTCTGAGATCTTGTGCTCTCTACTTCACCAGGAGTCCCTCTCCCATTCCCTGATTCCTACTTCATTCTCCTGTAACTGCAAACTGCACTATCTCAGCAATACCTTTGCCATTTCTACCTTTGTGTTCTTGCTCATGCCCATGATTTCCTTGACCTCTTCACCTACCTTTCTTCTCCTCATTCTTTAAAGAGGTATTTCAAGTGCTTTTCCCCTTTCCAGGATTCCATAGCAGTCAGAACGCAATTCCCTCACTACATAGTTTCTCTGTCAACTCTCCATCTATGACAGTGTTTTAGCAATACCCACTTGTGTTTAGTTTGTTTCCTCTAAACTGTAAGCCCTATCAGAGTGCTTGGAATATATAGTTCTTTCTCTCATTCTCTCTCTCTTTCATCACGAAATACAGGCTTATTTTAATGCATCAACTTAGAAATGTATTTCCCACTGAGGTTGAGAGCACAGGGGAATTGTTCTCCCATACATTACTGATCATGCTGTAAATTGACCTCATCTTTTCAGAAAGCCCCTTGGCAGAATCTATGAAGAGCCAAAAAGAAAAAAACCACTTCATATTCTTGGACTTAGTCATTCCACTTCTGGGAATCTAGTCGAAGAAAATAATTCAAAAAATGCATAGAGATGCAGGTCACACATTACTTCTTATAATAGCAAAACAATGGAAAACACTGAGTCTTCAACACTAGGGAGTGATTAAGTAAGATGCATCTAATTGATGAAATATTGCATATTTACGTGATGATTTCAAAGCACATATGGCAAGCATAAGATCATTTTTATTGTAATGTTAAGTAAAAATAGAGCTATCAAATGTTAATATAAATTATTATTTCAATTATTTAGCATTTTGAAAAAAAAGTTTGAAAGGAAATGCACTTAAATTCTAAGTTAGGATGATAAGCTTATGATATGACTTTATAATATAAAATAAAAAATATAAAAATGTATGTTAAGCATTTATGCTGTTTCATGTTATGCAGTTTTCTTTGTCATATTAAAGGGATGTGTTAGTCATGGTTACACAGACAATGCTCACTTGAGCCTTTAATAAATAGCTTTTCTTGTATTTGTCCTCTAAGTTAACACAGAATACAACTTTTGGAACTCAAAAATATTAAGAATCATAATTGAATAATATAGTAACAAAATGTAGCCTAAGTTTCATGCCACAATGAAAGGTAAGATGCCTTTTATGAGAAAAGGAAGCAGAATATAACATGATGATACCAAGTCACAAACCAATGCAGGAGTGACAGGCGTATAAATGCACCCAAACAGCCTGGCCAGGAATACATGTTACTATGGAGTCATATTGCATGGTGGTTAAGGTTCCCACTGTAACACCATACTCTGGATTTGAATCCAACTTTGTCCCTTACTAATTAAGCAACTTAGTGCAAAGTTTTAACTTATTTGAGTGTTTTTTCTCATCTGGAAAATAAGGACAGTCGTCCTTGCTTATGGTAGGCACTGCTGAGTGCTCACCCACAGCCGCCTGACTGTCCTCTCCAGCTCGACTCCCCCCACACTGCACATGCTCCCTCTCTCTGTTACACACCCACACCTTTGCTCTCAGGCTGTCTCTCACTCTAGGTGCTCCAACTGTCAGACCCTCACTTTCTCTGTCCTCCTGTAATCAGATTAGGGTCAGATGACCCAGTCCTGGTCACTTAGACTAAGACAAACACCAGAATATCTTCTGATAAAGGTCCTTCCCCCACCCCCATCCCCACACCCCTTCAAAATATATTCATGGACAAAAGTCCTGGTCTTCTTTGCTTAGTATGGTCATTTCCAAGAATGGTGTCCGCAATTGTTTCATTCATCTGACCATAAGGGAGGGATCACTGATCCAGAGAGTGTAGCAGAACAGAAAGACAGAGAGCCTGAGCCTTGATGGTATCACCGCCCTGGAAAACTTCTTTTATATAAGATAATATGTAGGCTGATTGTTAAAGTCAATTTTAGTTGGCCATTCTAGTATTTGCAATTGAAACCACTACAATGTTTTATATTAAGTAAGATAACATGGATGAAGTGCTTCACAAGGAGTAGAGAATAGTGGTCTCTTAAGAGCATAGGCATTGGAGCCAGACTGAGTTTTAATCTAGTACTAGCCATGTAACTTTGGACAAACTGGTTCAACTCTCTGTGCCTTGATGTCCTCATCTGTAAAGTGGAGATGATAATATTAGCACCTACCTCATAGGGTTTGTGTAAGGAATAAATGAAACATGTAATACACCTATGAAAATGTTATCTATAAAAATCCCGTATTAGGAATTAGATGTTAGTAGCAGTATAATAAGCATTCCATGAATGACAGATACTGCTATTATAGATTGGTGGGCTGTGGGTGACCTTGAAGACCATCTAGCGACTTTATAAACAAGCTGCAGTGGCCAATTTCAGGTTAAACAATCAAATCACCTAATTTTAAATTCAGGGCACTTTCTCCTACACCATATTGCCATCTTTTCAGCAATCTTGAAAAAGTATCACTTTTAATCATCATAAGTTTTATATTTTTATATGTGATACAGATGTAGATTTGATGGATAAACATAAAAATGCATCTGCAGTTAATTTGGGTAATTTGGACTCTTTCATTAGACACATTATTTTACTGACATGTTTATATAATTACTATTTTTTAAAATAAGGGGCTACTGAATTATATAAATGTTTTTATGTCATAAAGTATATAGAATAAATTTAGTGTGAACTTCTCAAGCCAGCTGAACATACAATAAATTTTGGGTGATTTCTCTGAAGCTTTCTCTCTTTAGGTGTTACATGATTCATATCTTGAACCTCCTATGCACTATAAATATCTGCAAAATCTAAATTTTTTTATTTATTGATTTTTAGAGAGAGAGAGAGGAAGGGAAAGGGAGAGAGATTTGTTGTTCTACTTATTTATGCATTCATTAGTTGATTCTTGTATGTACCCTGACCGGGGATCAAACCCACAACATTGGTGCTTTGGAACAATACTCTAACCAACTGAGGTACCCGGCCAGGGCCAAATCTAAATTTTATAAAAGTAACAAAACCATTATCGTGTTTCATGTGGCAACTTCTGGCATTCTTTAACACTTAGGATGGAAGGGAAGACTTGAGTGTTCCTTGTTAACCCCTCTGACTCTGAGAGGAAGAATCTTTTGCATGAGTGCTCGGTAGGACCAGAGCATCCACAGTTCACAGGCACCAGGTCTGATCTAGACTACAACTAGTTTCTAAAATTCAACCATGTCTTAGTCTTAGTAAATGACTAGTGAATAAATGCATACACCAGTCATTTATACCTGTTTTTATGAAGCAACTTCATCTTATTGAGAAGACAGAACATGTTCTTGATCTCACAACTTAATAGTTACAAGTCACGGTAAATGTTATGGAGACAATAAAACAAGGAGATGTGTGAAAGGATGACTGAGTGAAGTAGCTTGCAACTTTACATGAGGTGATCAGGGAAACTCTCTGATGACAGACATTTGATTAGAATTCTTGGCTGGGTAGCCCAGTTGGTTAGAGCATTGTCCCAATACACCAAGTTTGCAGGTTCGATCCCCAGTCAGGGTATATACAAGAATCAACCAATGAATGCATAAATAAGTGGAACAACAAATCAATCTCTCTCTCTTAAATAAATAAATAAATAAATAAATAAATAAATAAATACGTTATAGACATTTGATTAGAGACCTGAAAGATAAGAAGGGGCCAACCTATGGTTTTCTGGGGAGATTGTAGTAATTCAGGAAACAATATGTTCAGAAGCCTGAAAGCGGGAGCTAACTTAGCATGATCAAACAAACAAAAAGCACACAAAGTTAAACCAAAAGAAGATTGAAATGCTTGAAACATCATTTAATGAAGAGAGAAATCATAGACAATGAATGAGGTTGGTGAGGTTGCCAAGGCCAGGTCACATAAATCCTAGTAGAACATGAAATGGACTTTGGATTTTTCTCTAAAAACAATTGGAAAACATTGGAATCTTATTCATGCAATAAACGAATAATCACGTATAAGGTGTTGGGTTCTTACAATTTAGAATAAAATATTATTCTAATATTTTAGATGGATTAACCTATTTAATGCTTATAACAACCTTTTGAGGAAACTGATGCACAGGTATGTTGAATAGTTTCCCCAAAGTTATACAGCTAGTAAGAGTGCCAGAATTCACAGCTGGGGAGTCTGGCTTCATAGTCCTTGCTGACTCCCTTAAACTTATGGCTTCCTTTTTATGACTGTGTGAATGTAACATGTTAAGGAAGTTGGAGGACATAATTTGTTTCTTCTCCTCTAAGGTAAGCCCAGACTTATATCCCTTGTGGTTTAATTCAGTCTAACAATAACTCACTGTTGTCATACTCAGCACATGGTACCGGCTGACTTTCTGAGGAAAAATGAAAAAGATAATGGTTCCTCCCTTGAGGAATTTACAGTCAAGCAGAAGAGACAAGAAAATACATAAATGTCTACAATGTGAGCAAGTCTCTCTGGTACTTACTATGAGTGCTCATTAACACTCAGTCACCCTCTCTTTGTAGGCTCATTTGCATGAAATCAGACCCTGTGACTAACTTTGTCTATGGATTTTGAACATGTCACTTCTGGCTGAGGCAGGAAAAGTCTCTGTACAATCCTCCAGCTTTTCCCCACTTGAGGTGGTTGAGGAAAGCCTCATGTTGCCATGGTGTAGGCACAGTTTGAAAGCAGCTGGTGACAAGTGAAGTCATTTCATGGAGAACAGTTACCCTCGGAAGTTTTTTGTAAGCAAGCAATACATTTGTTGGGATAACTGCTGAGACTTTAGGCTCCATTTGGCACCAGAGTAAGGCATAGACTATCTTGTGTTTTCTGCTTTAAACAAAGTATATGTGAACTACTCTGAGACACAAGAGAAAAAACAACAACAACAATGAATTCTTACGGGTAAATTCAAGATGTTTCCACAGAAGAAGTAAGATTTGAATTGTGTATAAAAGATGAGGAGGATTTAAACCGTCAGAGAGGTTAAGGGATGGAGTGGAACAGGGATCAGGACGAAAGGATATCATGGGAAAATATACAAATTGAATAATAACAGCATTCTGTGAAAGAAAACATACACTTGAAAGCAGAAAAACTCATATTTCTAAAATATCTGGTATTTACTAGTAAAATAGTAGGCAGGTGTAAGGTAATGGTAGAGAGATGTGAGTGAAAAGATAGATTAGGGGCCACTTATTTAGAGTTTTGATAAACCTAAGGTCCTTGAACTTGATTTTGTACAATCTGAGAGAGCTGGTAAAATATTTTGATAGAGGAGACATTTGCTGGCAGTAAATAAAAGACATGTATTGAATAGTCTGCAGTAATTATGATATAGTAACCGCCCCCCCCCCCATGTTGGTTGTAAACCACAATCAGAGATATTACATTGTTTTGAAATGATTTGTTTAGGTGACATTAAATGTAAACTCCATAAGAGCAAATAATTTTAGAGATATTGAGGCAACCCCACAGAGGACATTACATTTGCTCTGAGTCTTCAGTGCTCACAGGTAGCTGAGGCTTGAGGTAGGTGATGAGAAGGAAGAGGTAGAGGGAGAAGACTCAGGTGAGTACGAGTTGGGTTTGGTGACTGCATGCACCCTGTGCCTAGGAAGACAACACAGTCAGCTGTGACCAAGGACTCTAGTAATTGTCCAGGAGAGAAAATAGGGGCTTAACTAGAATAGGAGTAACATGGAGATAAATTGAATGTATCAAGAGACCTTAGATGTGTCCAGGTGTCTAGCTTGGGCTACTAAATTAATGATGCATATAATTACTTGCTATTAGTGAGAAAAGAGAAATAACATTTTTGAAGAATCATAAAGTATCACCTGGCTGGTTTCAGCCTAGGTTGTAGGATGCCTGGTGGAGCCACTGAACTTCAATGAGAAAACAGCCTTGTTTCTGACAATAATGCTATGTCTGCATTGAATCCTCTTGTGAGACATGAAAGATCTTAAGACAAAAATGAACTCTCTGGAAAGTAGTACTCCTGTTCTTGAGACTAGGATGGGAAAAGTAAGTGGTAGGAAGCTATTTATTTTATGATATTTGCAAATTTTATGGGTATACATCTCGTTATTATAAAATAAATACTATAAGATTATTTTTTTCAAGTGTACTTAGGTGTTGATTAATGAATAAAGTACAAATCAGTAAAAAATAATACTGGATACTTGTTAACTATTTGTCATCATTGTAATTCCTTAGTCACCTGACAATGAAAGTACAACTATTATGATCAGGGTCTGTTACGTTTTTGATATCAAAATGAAACCCTATCCATGGAAAGGCTGAGAACTTCTGCTCTTGTTTCCTGGAGTGATACTTATATCTCTGGTGTAAAGAGTTACATGTCTGGAGGAATTTGAAATTCATCATGTGACAATGAATATACAGCAAAAGGATCAGAGGTGAAGGTGGTCTTGCTTCGACGTAATTCGTAACATAAAATTCACATTCCTGGACAGGAAAGCTGTTATCAGGAGTTCTGAGGGAGATCCCAGAGCATCAGGTCTCAGTCATAGATTCTAGCAAGCTTTAAAGATTCCAGTGGTGTGTGAGTGTGTGTGTGTGTCTGTGTGTGTGTGTGCACGTTGGCAGGGTGGTGGTGGTAGGAAGATGAGGAAGGCTGTACAAATGCTACAATACCCTTCTCAGCATGTGCCTCTTGGGGGAAATCAGAAAGTTTGCCAGCTGTTCACATCATTTTCAAATAAGTTCTTCATCTGAAACCTGTGGATTCTGAGCTTCATTTGATTGTGAAAGGATCTGTGGCAAACCATGAAAATGGCCCATATTTTCTTCCCTACATGAAGACTTTGATCCTTTGAGAGAAATTACTTTACTGTAAATAGAGTATAACTTTGCTGAAAGAATTTTGTTCAACCTAAGTACCAAAAGGTAATGCCTTTTATTGTGATTTCACTGCAAAGTCAAGGAGGGTTTAAGTAAATGTTTTCCTAATAAATTGTATGGGGAATCTGTAACTGCTCCGTGGAAAAATCTAAAATAAGCAATTAGCAAAGGCACTGTTTGTTAAAAATGACATTTCCCTGGAAGTCAGTTGGTACTATCAGCATGAAGGTTTTCCTACTACTTGTGCCCCTTACTCTGGACTTGGAAATCAGTTAACACCACATAGCTGCTGATTTCATTTTGCAAAGCTTTCTTTGTGAATATCTCCAGATATGGTACAAGGCTTTCCATTGGCATCAAAATTTAATTAAGTTTAGTCAGTTTGCCTTTACTTTGAGTTTGATGACTTGAATCTCCACTGCCTTTAGGGAGAAAAATAAGGAAGTATATTACTCACCATTTCACATCTGTTGCAGTTTAAAAGACTCAGTTGCCAAGAATTTTATGAAGCATCACTTAGTAATGATTCAGGAAATGGTTAGTCAATGCATCTTATGCTCAAAGTGGAGGGCACCCTCTATTGTCCATCTTGCTATGATTTTTCGTAAAAACAGAATCAAGCTGTGAATTTGCAATTTCTTCTTAAATGAATACTGATAACTGATAAAGGCACATATGATAACTGATAAAGGCACATAAGAGAATTCTTCAATATCCTAGTTAGGATGTTAAAGCACAGAGGTAGGGTAGTCTTAAAAAATAGAGCCTGATGATAATAATTTTTTTAAAAAACTGGCTTCATTCTCATCTTCCATCAAATAACTGAAATTTCCAAAGTTACTTGATATCTCTGTGAAGCAGCTTTCTTCTTTAGAAAATGAGGATGTCAATAATTGCACACAGTATACATTTGCAAATGTTTTATTTTTTGTGGTTATTTAAATTTGAAGGGCAAATTTTCCAACATTTTTTGTTTGCTTTTTCAATTTTAAGATGCAATTATTATTCACATTTCACTATTATAAGGCTGTGGAACTGATGACTATATCTTGTATTTTTAGGTCGTTGGCTGAAAACTGATACCACAAAAAAGTTTGCTTCTTTAAACCTTCTCCTTGTATGACTCCCAAGGTCTTATTACTTCTCCTAAACATCTCTTACTCTTTCTCTGAAATTTGCATTGGATCTTCTTATTATTTAGCCATGTTTTGATTTTTTTATGATTTCTAATGGTCTGTACCTTATACCTCTGCTAATTCTGTTAACATGCAACTCACTAATTTTTATTGTTTCAACTACCAGACAATAAGAATGATCCTCAAATATTTATTCTAGTTTCACAAAACCTTCAGTATCATAATTTCATATAGTTACTATGCTGTTCCACTTGTGTAGCACACAGCATGTCAAAGCCAAACTCATGACCTTTATCCCAACGTACCTCAGGTTTGATTCCTTTGGGAAGACTACAGATAGTTTTCTGTTTTTCCATTGGGAGGCATATACTATTTGGTTTGCTCATTACCACTGGGTAGATCATTGTTTTAGATCTTTTCAGTAGGCAGTAAATGTAATCTTTTTAGTTGACAGAGCTAACATATTTTATGTACGTGCATATTACAGATAAAATATCTCACGAGCTCATACTGATACTTCCTATACAAATTTTATAACAGAGGTTTTTCTTCTTACTTCATTTGCTTTACATTTCATCTGTATCTCCTTTTACATCGGGAACCCCAGATCTCAAGGACACAGTGGATCATAGAATTAAAATATCCGAGTCATTCCTCATTTTCTTTATTCCATGTCACATGCACAATTATCTCAGGATAACAATTCTAATACCATCACCACAAATATTATTTATAGAAGCAATTATTTTTTCATGTGCTCTCCCCATTCTTCTTATTCTTTTCGAAAATGATCGTCCTTATATACATTGTCAGAGCACATAGTATTACATACTAAAATCTCTCCCTTTTAATCCTCATTTAGTATTTGTTCACAAGTAATTCTGTATTGTTCCTTACCACCAGTCCCATCAGGAGTACATATATTTAAAATTTTTTAGCTCTATATTGTTTCTCCTCTGCCTGTCCGCATGCACATGGAACAATGAAGCAGAAGGGAACCAGCTTTGTAGGTCAGATGTGCTTATTGTCCTGGGGTCAGCAGTGGTGACAGACTGTCTTGGTGTCAAATGGGACAGATACAAGAAAACCTCTTTCTCTATTTCTACATATGTGTCTCATTTCCTAGGGAAACTACTGAGGTACCCATTGATCATAAATATATTCATTTGTCTACAGGATTTACCCTTAATCTATTTCTTACTTAATTGTTCTTGTTTTTTATTTATGAAGCACTAAAACATTTTTAAAAGCCATCTAACCATTTGTGAAGAAAGCAGATAACCAGCTTACAGTGTTAACGTAAGTATTAACCTCTTCATTTGTTAAATCACTTATTAACATTAGTCAATTCTTATATATTATCCAAAGTGAACACGCATATAAATGTATGTGAGAGTTATACATTTATCTTTCTTTAAGTAAGAATATTAAAAAACTTTTTTTTCTTTATTGATTTTGGAAAGACAGGGAGGGAGAGGGAGAGAGAGACAGAAACATCGATGAGAGAGAACATCGATTGGCGGCCTCCTGCATGCCCCCCACTGGGGATAAGGCCCACAACATGGGCATGTGTCCTGACCAGGAATTGAACCAGCGACCTCTTGGTGCATGGGTCGACGTTCAACCACTGAGCCACACTAGCTGGGCCATAAGAATATTTTTAATGATTGGAATTAACTTCTGTGTTTTCGTGTGCTACTGAAAAGAACATTGGTGAGCAACAGGGTACAAAGCAACTAATACTGTCCAAAAATAATTATTCTACTAATTCATCAATTCATTGGTACTGTAGAAATGCCCAGACAACTTTAATGAGGTCAACATTTCCTGCTTAAAAGCTTAAGTATAGACTTTGCTAACTCATTTTCACCTGCAACACTGACACTAAAATCTACTTTGAAAATACAACATATTTCCCTTCCTCAACTCATTGTTCAGATTTAGTTCTAAATGATGTTTTAAAGAACATAGTTATATAGAGAGTAATATAGTTTAACTACATAGGCTTTAAAATAGGAATGAGATTCAATTAATCAGCAGGTCTATACAAAAGAGAATGGAGTTAGAGACCATTGACTGTTAAAAGAGGCATAATAATCACATGATCTCACTTATATGTGGACTCTAATGAACAAAATAAACTGACCAACAAAATAGGTACAGAAACACAGAAGCAGGGAACAGACTGACAGATCTCAGAGCGAAGGGGGGAGGGGGTGGGAAGAGATTAACCAAATAATTTATATATATGCATAAGCAATAGACACAGACAATAGTGAAGTGAAGGCCTGGGGTGGGGTGGGAGCTGGGTGGAGGAGGAAAAATGGGGGACATCTATAATACTCTCAACAATGAAAACAATTTTTTTTAAAAGAGGCATAATAAAAATGTATTTGAATAAAAATTGACTCTAATAGGGCAGTACCAAACCCCAAGTGGTTAGGAGTACTTCACTAGGAGCTAGGGGAAAGACTCATAGAGAAGAGGTGGAAGCAAAGCAAGAATACTATTTGATTGGCTATACCTTAAGTGGTTTTATCATTCTTTTTAAAATTTTTATTTTCATTGTTGACAGCAATAGCTAAGGTTTGGAAACAGCCCAAGTGTCCATCAGTAGATGAGTGGATAAAAAGCGGTGGTACATATACACAGTGGAATACTATGCAGCTGTAAAAAAGAAAGATCTCTTACTCTTTGGGAGAACATGGATGGACCTGGAGATTATTAGGTCTTGATTTCTTAACCTTCAGGCACTTACAGGCTTAGATTTTGGTTTGTTTATATACACTGTTGAGGCATTAGATTCTCCTCAGTCTACTGGCCATTAATTAATTTAGGAGACCTTATATGAATGCTCCAATAATTTAAATAAGAGTTAAAGGTAGATACTTGGTGTCAAAACACTTCCTTTTCTTGTTCACAGAAGTTCTATAGCTTATAAGTAGGAAAATGCAAGGAATATCTGTGTTTTCTCTTTGATTGTTTATATTTTTCTGACACACTATGATTCACCCACACTATCTGAATTTTTTTATTTAAAAACTTGTTTTAAAAAAGAGAAAACACCTCTCACTGTTGCCCAATAACGAGTGACTATTCTATGTTAAATAAATCATTTGAGAGGCATTCTTTATTAGTCTTCACCCATCCCAGGCACTGTTCTTGGTGTCTCCCAGGGTACATGCTATGGAACACCTGTACCTGAATAGCAGTGGTGACAACTTTGTCATTCTACTCAGGTGCCTCAAGTTATCATCTTAGAAAGCCACGTGAAATTTTTTTGAATTTGTTTTCAAAACATTACTATATACAAAAATAAACACATGAAAATAAAAAGAATCATGAAAATAAAAATTTAGGATGTGAGCTTTGCAATCAAACTGATTTGAGTTCCAATAATGCAAAAGCAGATGTTTAATAACATGTTGAATGAATGAACAAATCGAGCAGTCATTCAGTCATTTAATAATTCCTAGTTCTATTCCTCATAGACTACGTAACATAGGCATGTTATTTGGATAACTGAAACACAGAAAGGTTATTTATAAGACTGAGAATAGCTCACAGAATTGGAGTGAAGACAAGTGGCATATTGCAAGCACACATCTGAAAAAGAATCTTCAGCATAATAACTGGTTAATAAATCTTTCTTTGTCTTTTATCTTTCTTGAAGATATTTGGGCTGTTTTTAACAATATGCTGTCAACCCTATACATGAATTGAAATAAGGGTATTTATTCATGCATTACCATAGAACTGGGCTTCCAACCAGACAAAAGCACTGACTCTATCCAAGGCTTAATCTGGAAAATACTGTAGCTTGAAGTTTATCAAACCATAAAGTTGCTTGGAAATTTTTTGGACTCTAAGTGGATTTCTAGAAAAGCATTTCTTTCTCTTTCTTTCTTTCTTTCTTTCTTTCTTTCTTTCTTTCTTTCTTTCTTTCTTTCTTTCTTTCTTTCTTTTTTACATATACACACATCATTTTATTTTTCCAATAAATGGGTACATATTTTGCATGTTTCTGCAATTGATTTTTTAAAAATGTATCTTTATTGTTGAAAGTATTACAGATGTCCCTCCTTTTCCTCCCCATTAACACCCTCCACCCCACCACTGCCTTCACTGTACTGTTGTCTGTGTTCATTGGTTATGCATTAGAAAAGCATTTCTTGAACATCTTGAATGAAACATAACTTGGAACTTTACAAGAGGACTCATCAGAAAATTCACAGGAGTACAAAGAACTCTTTTCATTACCTAAGTTTTCTCATATGAAATGAACATATTACTGAGTCAGTTTAATTAATGTATTTCTGGGTTTTAGCATTTTTACCACTTGTGTTGGATAAAATCAGATCAATGTAGGGGATTAGTAATGGTAGATGGATTTTTTTAGTAGAACACATTCTATTGCTGACTTTTTTTTTTTTTTTTCCTCAGCCTATTTACTTCCCATCTTTATTTCTCTGTTTTCAGCAATATCACTTTTGGCCAAATATAGTTTGCAATTCCCTTCTATTTTCTCTCCTGGTACATAGTAAAATTTAAAAAAGTTTAATTATTTTTATGCCAAATCCAATGTCATTTTCTTTTTCTTCTATTTTTTTTAACTTAAACATTCTGCAGATATTACATCTGTTGTATTTCTCTTCCTTCTTGAATCTTGCTTCCAAAATACACCTGCATCAAAGTGTTCCTCTTATACCTCCAGAGACCCTTGCACTGGTCCATTCTTCATTATCCTGTTGCTTCATTTTAGGCTTTCTTACAATATTTTGTGTCTGCCCATCCGGACAGATGTGTGATGTGCCACCAAGAGCACCTTTCAGGTAGGAAGTAATGATTACTCCTGCTGCTGGGTGTACTGCCAGAAGAAAGGTTTCAACTGTCAACACCTCTAAGGAGGCATCTCAGTGGAGAGAATCATCTGGCCAAAGATCTTGCCTCCTTCCCAGGCCAGCCACTTCCAAAGGCTGACGGGTACAGAGGTGTAAGCCCAGCCTCCGCTCCAACTTGGGGCAGCTCTAAAGGTTCAGACTATCTTCAGAACACCCTGGAGGACTAGATAAAGCTTCTGTTGAGACTGTATCCCATACTGACTTCTCCCTTTTTCCAATCTGTTGATCGAAAAAATACACTCCCTAATAAATGTCATGTTTGTTAATGTCTATATCAGAGCTTGTTTCCTTGGGGACCCAACCTGTGACAGTCATATTTATTCTCTTCTTCATGCTATACTCCTTGATGTAATCTCAAACTCTCTGTAACTCAAATAACATCAGATGATAATTCCTACCTCTTTCTGTTGCCCTGAGTAACCTTCAGATACTGATTTCACACCTAGTATGGTTCATTTTTATAAAGGTATCAGCTCAAACTCAATACATTGTCAAATGCTGACAGTCTCTCACCCTCTCACCTTCCCCCATAACCTCTTCTCATCTTAGTTCCACATCTCAGTTAATGGCAATATAATCTACACCCTTAGCTCACCTTGAAACCTTGCAGTCGTTGCCTTTTCCTAGAGCTCCTTCATCTCCTGCATCAAATTCCTCCTAAAGCACATGTCTTTTATTTGGGTAATGACTCTTAAATCTATATCCATGCCACTCAGTTATATTCATTTTTAAATTCATCCACTAGTATTTATTGAGGGTTCACTACATCTCAGTCTCTGTGTGAGGCTTTCATTATTCTTAACCTGGAAAATTGTACTTTCATTGTATTCAGTTCTCCTTTTATTCTCTTCCCACTTCAACTTATCATTCTTCCTCCCTGAAACACAGCTATAACCATGGAATAGTAATGTTCAAAAACCTTAAATGGTTCCTGCCCTCTCAAAAAATATAACACATACTTTTTTATTTTAAATCTATTTTAGATCTACCCCTGAAACCATTTCTAAAACCATTTCTATCTCTCCCTATATTCTTCTCTTCGATCATGGTGGACGGCATGTGGTTTCTTAATCATGTTACACATACATGTTCAGATCTGTATGTCAAGTATGTTTTGGTCTGTGTGTTGTGCCTAGAACAGTTTTTTGTTGTTGTTTCGTTTTGTTTTTATGCATAGGGTTTTGAACTAATCTTTCAAATCTCAGCCAAAATTTTTCTTCTCTGGGAATCCCTTCCTAAACATCCAGAAAATTTATTTCTCTTTTTATATTCTGTTACGGGTCTTGCTCAGTGGATTCTGAGGCCCTCTACATCAGGAGCACTTCTTCAGGGTGTTATTGTAATATCCAGTATTTTCAAAGCTATGGTTTGTGCAAGCAAATGAGGTTACTGATTATATCAATGAGTAACCACCCAAACGACATTTTTCCTTCAGTTATTGATTTGACTGAGTGTACCTTTGCAATTCAGCACAGTGCCACACACATTTGACTTGGCTCCACGGTAGCTGAATTGAGTTTCTAATTTAAGAAACTGTGAATAACTGCCTATTGTCTATATCTAACTCACCAATAAAATATGTTTGCATATTATAGACACTGATTAAAGTTCTACACATACACCTATGAGGAAAAGAATATGCATGCATATATATCTAGTGCTACTAAAGACTTGAGTGAGACTTTAAGTTCTATGAAGGTAGAAACATGTTTTTGCATCACAGATGCATCCCCAGCATCATGTAATATGTTTAAAGTATAACAAGAAATGATTGTTTGTTGAATGGAAAAATAATTCTAAGTACTAAATTATTGTTTCATTTCAACTCAGGAGAAACTAATATTCTATTTTAAATCATTAACTGACATGTCTTTTGGTTACTACTAGATAAAATCTTGAGCTTTTTGGAGTATTGTTGCAATGTAAATGGCACATGGGGTTAATTTCATGTGTGTGTAATCTTGCAACCCAACCGTGTAAGCATCTGGGTGCTTCTTTGGTCCTGCTCTGCTGTAGCAATTTTCAAGTCATTGGAGCTCACTGATGTCATCAAATGTCTCAAATATACTCTGTTGCTCTGCTATGATTTAAAGAAATACAGCTAACTAAACTAGTGGAAGTACATCAAACTGAAAAAGCTTCTGTACAGCAAGAAAACCAACAACAAAATAAAAAACAACCTATTCAATGGGAGAAAAATGTTTGGAAATCATATATCTGATAAGGAGTTAATGTCCAAAGTATACAAAGAATTCATACAACTCAATAGCAAAACAAAAACACAAATAATCTGATTAAAATGTAGGCATAAGATCTGAATAGATATTTTTTTCCCAAAGAAGATACACAGATGGCCAATAGGCTTATGAAAAAATAATTAACATCACTAACCAACCATCAGGGAAATGCAAATCAAAACTACAAAGAGATATCAACTTGTACCTGTTAGAATGGCTATTACCAAAAAGACACAAAGAATAAGTGTTGGCAAAAGTGTGGAGAAAAGGGAACACTTGTGCATTGTTGGTGGGAAGATAAATTAGTGCAATCCCCGTGGGAAACAGTATGGAGGTTCCTCAAAAAGTTAAAGATAGAACTAGCATATGATCCAGAACTTGTACATCTGGGTATTTATCAGAAAAAAATGAAAAAAAAAGTAACTTTTATGTTCATTGCAGCATTATTTACAATAGATAAGACATGAAAACAACCTAAGTGCTCATTGATGAATGATACATACATTTTCTCTCTCTTTCTCTCTCTCTCTCTCTCTCCCTCTATATATACATACATATATATATATATATATATATATATATAAATATATAAAAATGGAATACTATTCAGTTATAAAAAATGAATGAACTCTTGCCATTTGTGACAGCATGAATGGACCTTAAGGGCATTATGCTAAGTGAAGTAAATGAGACAGAGAAAAACAGATACCGTATTATCTCACCTATATATGGAATCTAAAACCTCCCATATCAAATCAAGCAAACAAGAAGTTGAGTACCTGGATACAGAAAACAGACTGATGGTTGTTAGAGGCAGGGGTGAGTGGGGAGGCTGGTGGGAGGGAGAAAAGGACGAAGGGATTAAAAAGTACAAACTTCCAGTAATAAAGTAAATAAGTTATGGGGATGTAATGTATAACATGGTGACTATAGTTCATAATACTGTATTGTATATTTGAAAGTTGCTAAGAGAATACATTTTAAAAGTTCTCATCATAAGTCAAAAATTTGTAACTATGTGTGGTGACAGAAGTTAACTAGACTTATTGTGGCAATCATGTCAGAATATATACAAATATTGAATCATTATGTTGTACATAATAAAATATAATATATTACTACACCTGAAACTAATATAATGTTATATGCAATTATACCTCAATAAAAAAGAAACACTATATTTAAACTATTGGAGTACTTAAGAAGTGTTTTTATAACTTTATGACAAAAAAATAGTTAATTCTCCTCTTCTTAATATTATATAAGGGTGGAAAAGTATTTTGACATCAAGATAAACTTTTGTTTTTAAATAGAGCTTTGTGAAAAGAAAAGAAAATTCTTCTGGCTTCCATGTATTCCACTACCCTATCATATTGATTAACATTTTCAAGTCTTGCTTCTGCCAGCTTTTAAGTTATTGCATATTTGGTCCCTCATGTGATGGACTTAAGAGGGCTCCTTAACTGAGATCTTAATAAAAATTAATTGCCTTCTTAACTTTTTCTACTTTTTTCACATACAGTTTATGCCCTTCACTAAGTATGTGTATATGTATGATTATTTGTATAAATTTTACTTCTAACTCACTATTGCTTTATTCCAGGGAAGATTTAAGGTTTTTTACAGAGATTAAATTGTGAGTATATGCATTTGTGTAGCTATGCATGGATTTCATCTCTATTTCACCTTAATTTCAACCTTTGTCATTGGCTAGATGTCCCAAATTGAGATAAAAGTATCTGCCAGGTATACCAAGTGACGTATATGTACATGATTTCTCTTCCTTTCATAACAGATAAGGGGCAACTAGTCAGTGAACCAAGACCCCTTCTCATCTACTCAGATTGGAAAACCAGCAGAAACCCCTCAAGGGGGAATGCACTTGTCTCTTCTCTGGTTTTAATGAAAGAATCATGAAAACATCATTGCTAGTCTCCTCCTGTGTAGATAGCTTCTTGACATATCCATAGAGTCCTTCAGGGGAAAGGTCAGCAGCATAATTAAATTTTATTCTCCCCCTCCATCTTAAAAATATATTTTTTAAAAATTAATCAAAGAGGATGGACTTAGTTATAGATAACCAACTTGGTTCAACCAAATGGTGTCACAACTTCCAAAGAGCTAGCACGAAGTTAATATTAATATGATCTGACACACTTGCCTCAAAATTCTATTGCTGGGTTTGGTAAATATTTAACTAGTCAAGAGTTTTCAGTTTCCTTGGTAGTGAGAATCGATTTCATATCGGGACTGAATTTATCTCTGCAAGTAAATTTATAACCAAAGTCTTTGGGGGTTGAGGCTCTGGTTATAATTATTATTATTCTTTTTGCATTGTACAAGAACAACAGTATGGCTGTACTCAGTTTCTACTTGGGAAGGAGTTAAAGATGACAACTGGTAGAAAGTGAAGCTGGTAGGGAACTCAGCCTAAAACCACATTTGGTTAGAAAGACTGCAATTTCTGTTTAGATTGTTTGCCTCGTGTGCCTTTGGAGGGAGCCCCGCAGACATCATGGGGGATATTTTTCTATATCACTTTCCCACTGTGAAAATACCTCTTGCCACTAATACTAGTTCTCACATAATGTGCATTGATTGGATGATTAAAGCCCAGACATTCAACTTTTTGTCAGAAATCAAATACAAATGTATTCTTATAGTATCCTATATTTTCTCCATTATAGAACATATCACATAACTATAGTAGCAGCATCTGTTAATAACTAGTCCCCCACCCCCACCCTAACAGTGAACCAAGTGAGTCAGGAGCAAGGTTCAATCCATATTCCAGCCCCAGAGCCATCCAAGGGCCTGGCATGTATAATAGATATCACACATTGTTGCTGAATAAAACAATCATGAAACGATTGTCTTAGAGGTAATTTCCAAGACCATTAGACCCAGAAGGTACTTCAAGTCCCACTTAACATCTCCTTAAGTAAAAGACAAATGTATCAATAGCACATAGCATTTTCAGAGCTGGAATTTCTCTTGGCTATAGTTTTTTCTCTTCTTCTTTTTTTTAAACTAGGATTTGTAAGAAAATCTTGAAGCAATTAGTCACTAACAGACTGCTTTCCCTACCATGTTTGGTATAAAACAAGGCAACTGGGCAAATGAGTTTTTTCTTTTTGGTTTTCTGAGGTGTACATAAGAATTGTGATGGGGGAGGTTTCCTAGTATTGTCTTAATGACCAACTTTCATCCCTTAAGCAGATTAGTTGTAAGCAAAAGGTCATCATTTGAGTAAAATGTTGTATTTTACTCTTTGAGCTAGTTATAATGTTATCCACATATTTGGATTGACATTTATTTTCAATGGCACTAAGGCAGAAATACCTAGAAAAATATTGTGTGTGAATGAAAAGGTGACCACTGCCAAGTTCTAAGTCTTTGGAACTTAACATTCATTTAACAACAATAATAACAGCTCCTATTTACTGAAAGATTATTATGCATCAGTTCTTTAATATGGTTTATACACTTAATTCTCAGAAAAGCACAGTGAATTTGGGATTATGAACATCATCACTTTTAACGATGAGAAAACTAAAACTGAGAGAGGTTAAATATAGTTCCCAAGGTAACACAATTTATGAGGCATAAGTAAGATTTAAACTAGAATCTGATCCTTGAATTTCTGTTTTTAATCACAGTATTATCCTGCACTTAATTCCAGATAATTAAACCAACTTTTCAATAGATGCTTAAATGGAATATAATGTGTCAATTTTTATACAATAAAATTTATTAACTAACTTTAATAAAATTACATATATACTATGGTGTCCTGGAAAATTCCAAGAGCTGTATGAGGTAAATAGATGATAAACCTAGCCATCTTTAGTACTAGTTATACAGCTTCTTGTGGAAAATTAATTGCACACCTTTTTGGTTCCCTACAGCATTTTTGAAAAAAAAAATCCATTTGCCAAACTCTCATTTGGAGCCTGGAGTATTAAACTGTCATCTCACAACCAAAAAAGGACAAGAGTAAAATGAAAATGGATCTTATCCCAAATAACTAAAAGTCTTTTTGGCATTGTTTAATATTTGGAGGGAAATAAGTGAGCTGTACTATAACAGAGCAGAAAGATCCTCGCTGTCATGGTTTGACTACTGCTTTTAACCTCGGAATTAAACAGAACAGAACAAAACACAATTCCTACAGCCCGCAGTGAGGTCATACTCAGTGCTACAGCACCATTTTTGGAGTCAAATACACTATCTTTAATCTACTCATTTTCTTTTCTAAACCCCTAAGCAGGGGACCTCATACAGTTTTCCACAGAGCACTCAGTCCATTATTTAAAGAATATTTCCTTTGTTATGGTGGGCTCCAGGTGCCTGTTCTGTTGAAATTATAGAGTGAAGGCATTCATAAGCTCTATTCTGTTTGGGAGACTAATGTTTTAAAAGACAGAATTTACAGTAATGTTTCAAAAGGTGGAATTTAGAGAGTTGTAGATGAACATCTACTTTGCAACCTGCTCTAAAGAGATTTTTTTCCCTACCTTTTTTGCAGGTTTTGTGTGTTTTTGAGTTTAAAGAAATTGCTACTGAATAGGAAACTCTCCTGCCTTTCATGCTTTGTTTTCTTACTGTTTTTCTCCTTAGTTTGCATTTCAAGAAACATTTGCATGAAAACAAGTCCTGTTCTCTTGAAGTTTTATCTGTTCTGACTTCTGATGGATTGACCTCCAGCCATAATTAGTGATGGAAGAGCTTCAAAAGGCTGCAACCCCCCATCCTTTATCTCAGGCTCTTCTCCCTTTATTGAATAAATCCCTGGCCCCCAATCTCCATGGCAGGCCTTCCTTTCACTGACCCTAGGAGAGCTTCAGCTCCCTTTCCCCTTCTTTTGACCTTGGGTCAATACACTCATAATCCCACTGCAACTGTGAGCTTTTCACTTGCAAGTGTGAGCAGCTTCGCCTGAAATTCCCAGCTGTTACTGCCGTGAATGTGCCTTACTGTAAAGACACACGCTCCCAGGATGGTGGCAGCTCCATGTTTCCACTGCAAGACAGCACCTGCTGACTTCCAGTCATCCATGGAGAACCGCCTTACCCTTCTTCAGAACACTTTCTTGACCCTCCTAACCTGGGCAGGTGCCCTTGCCTTGTACCACCATAACATCCTGTGCTTCCACTGTCTTAACACCCATCACATTCTTGCAATTGTTTATTTAAATATCCGTAAACTCCATGGAAGTAAGGACCACATTAATTTTGTCGATATCCTCTATCTCCTAACAGCGTCTCACACTTAGTAGTTGCTCAGTAACCATTTATGAAATGAATGAGTGAATGACTATTGTTCAGTGACTCTGTGCTGGGCACTTTGTGATGCTTCCGCGGGGGAGTCCGCCCAAGTGAGAGACAGGGGGAAACCTTTGGCAAATAGCTGTTTGCATTTCTGGAGCTGCTCAGCCTTGGATACCCATCTGCTCTACGAATAATGAAGGCAGCGTGGGGGTAAAGGGGTGGAGGTGGGTATCTCTGAGGAATAAACTTCCTGGACAAAGGTACAGAGGTGGGAAATGGAGAAAGAATGTATGAGAAGGACTTAGGTGGCTCTGAGGCCACATCAGCCCTAGACCGTTTCCATCCCCCTGCCAGTCCCAGGCCCATGGGAGCTTCCCAGTTTCACCTCAAATGCCCCTTATTTCATAATGCTTTTCACGTTCCCGAGAAAGCAATGTCCTTCAAGTCACTTTAGAATTTTGTATTTTGTTTTCATGGAACCGACCTATTTTGAATTGTATAAATTACTGTGCATGCCATCATAGCCCACATGTTTCAATGTAAGTTCTCTGAGGGGGAGGTCTGTTCCTTACTCATTCTTGCATCTACAGTCCAACATAGACACTGAGCAATGGTAGTACACAGTATTACTGTTGTTGTTGTAATTATTATTATTATTTACTCTTTACTTTAGGGTGAATATAGTCCTCAATGATGCATGGTATGCAATAAATGAAGAAAGTTGCCATTTTTGGGTTTTGTCTTCGTAACATACTGCTATGGAGCCGTTTGTCTTTATCAACTAATATATCTAGTCACTGGTAATTTATCTCTGAGGCTTTAAGGCTTATGTATGAAGTTTAGGTGTTGCAAGAAGCAAGGTGATATTTTCCACTACTTTTATTTATTTAATTAATTATTTTTTTAATCCTCACCCAAGAGAGGAAAGGAGAGAGAGCAAGAGAGAGAGAGAGAGAGGAACATCAATCTGTTGCCTCTGGTACATGCCCTGACCAGGGATCGAACCCACAACCTAGGTATGTGTCCTGACTGGGAATCACAGGAAGACGCTCCAACCAAATGAGCCACTGGCCAGGACTTTCCACTACTTTTAAAGCAACAACAAAATGGGACTTTTAATTTGGAGAGGAAAACCGTTATTTGAATTAGAAGTTAAAAACTTTGGCCATAGAAATAGATTTGTGCTCCTTCTTGTTTTGCTATTTCTGCCCACTGGGGAAGAACTGCTGTAGTCATGAAGGAGACCTGAACATCTGGAAGGTCTGTTCCCACTGAGGCAGTGCATCTACACTGTGCCTTTGGCTCTTTGCTGGCAAGTATCTTACACTGCTTCTTAAGATGAATCAGTGGAAAAGCCAGGAGATTTCTGTTTCTCATAGCTTAGCTGTGTGCCCTTGGAAAACTCAGTTAATTTATGAAGATCTTATTTCCATAATTTTTTAAACAATGTGGCTCAATTAGATATTCTTTAATATCCTCTTAGCTTCTTCACATTTCTAGAATTTCTGACATTTTAGGAAAAGAAAGGAAAGAGATGATTGACATACAACTTTTCTTTCAATACGACACCTGCAGCTGGTCTTACTGCAGAGGGGCCTATTATGGCTGAGCTTTCCATAACATCAAAAGCAAAAAATTTCATAGTCATGATTTCCCTTTAAGCTTCTGTTTCACTCTACTGGGGAAGATTTTGCCAAGTTCTGTAGGTTACATATATTGACTAGAAATGATATATATGCCAATAGTGGTGAAAATCAAGAGGCCCAGGTGAGCTATTTTTTCTTTCAGAAAGCCAGTAGATTAAATTGCAGTTTTCAGCATATATATATATGCTGAAATACATATATATGTATATGTATTTTAATCCTCACCTACGGATATTTTTTTCCACTTATCTTCAGATAGAGTGGGAAGGAGGAAGAGAGAGAGAGAGAGAGAGAGAGAGGGGAACATCAGTGTGAGGGAGACACATCGACTGGCTGCCTCCTGCACAACTCTGACCAGGGCCGGGGACCGAACCGCAACCAAGGTATGTGCCCTTGGCCAGAATCGAACCTGCTACTCCTTGGTCCGAGGGCCGACACTCTAACCGTTGTGCCAAACCAGCCAGGGCCAGCATGTTTTAAAATAATGCAAACTCAATTCCTTAAATTATTTCATTAATAGCTGCATACTTTTTAATAGGAGAACGATAGGAATGATTTAAATTTGTTTGAATTCTTAACACCACCATTATGTCTTCATTTCTAAAGGTATTAAGTGATATTAATTAATTTTGGGGAGTGGGGAGACAATATAAATTGTTTTGTTCTGAAAATTTTAAGACATCCCTTTAAATAGCTGAAGACACCAAAGAAGATTATGAAATTAGAAAATCCACAATGAATCATTTGCTTAGAAAAAAATATTTAAGTTCTGAGAAGGGGTGAACTAGCAGAGATAATGTAAAAAAAAAAAAAAAAAGGGAGATGTAAAAGGGACTAGTTTGTTGTTAGTTTTCTTCTAAAATTTTGAAAATCTATGATTGAACTTTTAATTTACAAAGTGGCTGATTTTATTCAGTTTTAAAATATAGCATCACATTATGAGTGATTTTAACCTTTAGAGATTTTGAAAATTTTAAAAGTTGAATTCTGTTGAATGAATTTGAATATAAAATATAAATTTAACTCCATCTGTAAGTGCTAAAACTGAAATAATGTTACTATTTTAATAACAGTAGAGATTAAATAATTAATTCTCACTAATTTAAATTCATATTTACATCATTTTTCATAGAACTCTCCATTTCCACATGTTAAAAAAAACTTCCATCTAAAACAAGGAAGTAAAACTGTCATTATTCACAGATGACATGATATTTTGCATAGAAAACCCTAAAGACTCCACCAAAATACTACTAGGTTTAATAAATGACTTTGACAAAGTTGCCAGATACAAAATTAACATCCAGAAATCACTGGCAATTTTATACACCAATAATGAACACACAGAAAGAGGAACTAAAAGAAAAATCCCATTTACCATTGCAACAAAAAATTAAGATAACTAGGAATAGCCTGGCTGGTGTTGCTCAGTGGTTGAGTGTTGACTCATGCACCAAGAGGTCGCTGGTTTGATTCCCAGTCAGGGCATATGCCCAGGTTGTGGGCCAAATCCCCAATGGGGCGTGCAGGAGGCGGTCAATCGATGTTCTCTCTCATCGATGTTTCTATCTCTCTCTCCCTCTCTCTTTTTCCCTCTCTAAACAATAAAGAAAAAAAGAAAAAAAAGATACCTAGGAATAAACTTAACCAAGGAAGTAAAAGACCTGTTCTCAGAAAACTACAGGACATTGAAAAAAGAAATAGAGGAAGATATAAAAAAGTAGAAGCATATACCATGTTCATGGATTGGAAGAACTAACATCATTAAAATGTCCATACTACCCAAAGCAATCTATAGATTCAATGCAATCTCCATTAAAATACCAATGGCATATTTCACAGATCTAGAACAAATACTCCAAAAGTTTATATGGAACAAAAAATAACCCTGAATAGCCATAGCAATCTTGAAAAAGAAGAACAAAGTTGGAGGGATCACAATTAATTTCAGGTTATACTACAAAGCCACTGTAATCAAAACAGCCTTGTACTGGCACAAAAACAGGCATATAGATCAATGGAACAGAACAGAGAACCCAGAAATCAACTGAAGACATTATGCTCAATTAATATTTGACATAGGAGGCAAGAGCATACAATGGAATAAAGACAGTCTCTTCAATAAATGGTGCTGGGAAAATTGGATAGTTACATGCCAAAAATGAAACCAGACCACCAACTTCCACCATACACAAGAATAAACTCAAAATAGATAAAAGACTTAAATGTCACTTGTGAAAACATAAAAATCCTAGAAGAAACCATAGGCAGCAAAATCTCAGACATCACACATAGCAGAATTTTCACCAATACATCACCTAGGGCAAGAGAAACAAAGGAAAAAAAATTATACATGGGACTACATAAAACTACAAAGCTTCTGCACAGCAAAAGAAACCAGCATCAAAATGAAAAAGGAACCCATTGTATGGGAAAACATATTTTCCAATGATACATCAGATAAGGGGTTAATTTCCGAAATGTATAAAGTACTCATACAGCTCAACAAAGGAAGAAAATAATCCAATTAAAATGGGCAGAGGACCTGAATAGACACTTCTCCAAACAGGACATACAAATGGCCAAGAGACATATAAAAAAATGTTCAACATCACTCATCATCAGAGAGATGCAAATTAAAATGACTATGAGGTACCACCTCTCACCTGCCAGAATGGCTGCCATCAACAAATCATCAAACAACAAGTACTGGTGAGGATGTGGAGAAAAGGGTACTCTAGTACACTGCTGGTGGGAATGCAGACTGGTGAAACCAGTATGGAAAACAATATGGAGTTTCCTCAAAAAATTAAAAATTGAATTGCCATTTGACCCAGTGATTCCACTTCTAGGAATATATACTCAGAAGCCTAAAACACCAATCAGAAAGAATATATGCACCCCTATGTTCATAGCAGCGCTATTTACAATAGCTAAGATCTGGAAACAGCCCAAGTGCCCATCAATAGATGAGTGGATAAAAACGCTGTGGTACACTTACACAGTGGAATACTATACAGTTGTAAGAAAGATCTCTTACCCTTTGAGATGACATGGAGGGATCTGGAGAGTATTAGGCTAAGCAATATAAGCCAGTTGGAGAAAGACAAGTATCACATGTTCTCACCTATTTGTGTAATATAATGAACAAAATAAGCTGATGAAAAAAAATAGATCCAGATACATGAAAGTAGGGAACAGACTGATACACCTCAGAGGGATGGGGAATGGGGGCAGGTGTTGGGAAGAGATAAACCAAAGAACTTATATACATATATGCACAACCAATGGACACGGACAACAGTTTTGTGAGGGCAGGGGTTGGGGGGAGGAAGGATAGAGGGGTGGGAGTGGGGAGGAGGGTGTCTATGAAGGAAAAAGGAGGGACATGTGTAATAAAAATTAATTAATTAATTTTTAAAAACTGCTTAATTGTTCAAATAAAAAAAAAAAAACCCTTCTATTCAGTAACTTATTTAGTTCCTTTTTTTTTTTTTTTACATAGTCATGTTGCTTCTAAATACTTAATGCAAAATTAGTCAAAATGGTGAATTTCTCTTGGAGATTATATATATACACACACACGTATGTGTTTCATATGTCTCTCTCTCTATATATACATATATATTGAATAAAATATGTAAAAGAAGCAATAGAAAAACTTTGTCACTAATTTTGGTTCTTGATTTTGACCTGAGATGAACTGTCTACATTTTATGCTGTATGGGGACCACTCTGCTGAGCTGGATCCTGTATGCACTTTGACTTTAAAGACCTGATTAATCTTAACTCTTACTTATGCATCCTGAAATGCCCCAAAGTCACATCCTCAGTAGCACATTTCCTCTTGGAAAATCTTGCAATCAAAGAGAATTTATACACCTTAACAAGAAGTTACTATATGCAAGAAAGCAAAGTTAGATCAAGTGGAAAAGTGTAGACCAGAACTTGAATTGCATTAAAACTTCCAGAGAATGTCCTCTTGGGCAGAAATTGTTTGCTGGTTTTTCTCTGGGTGTGAATTTGTTCAGAATTAATGTTATGTTCTGGAAATGCCACAGTGTAAAATTGCTCAAGTGCAGCCTAATACTATGTGTATATACTATAAACACACACACACACACACACACACACACACAATATAAATATATATATGTATATATACATATATATGTATATATGTATATATGTATATATATATTACATATATATATATATATATATATGTAAATGCCCTTAATTTTGGATCTATTTATAGATGTGAAGAGAAAATATATCCGAAGGGGTTCAGAACAGGCCTTCCCAAGATGTGCTACTTTGGCGTGTGGATTATTTTGATCTTAAGGCAACTGAGACCCTGCAGGCTAAAGAAAAACTTTTATCTATTCTTTAAAGAATTTAAATTGGGGCCTTGCCCATAATAAGAGTTATCACCAGAAATAACTTTTTATAACCTATTTATAGGGCATGGCAACTTCTAATTACTGAACATCTGCTCTTATCATCCTGCAAATTACCCTCATCCCCTTTAAAGCCTCAGGGCCTCTTACCTCATTCCTTAGCTCAGAATATCATGCATACCTCATTTTAACTGAACCTCTCATGTATGTGGGGGTCTCTGACTCTCTCATGTAAGTGGGATTCCCGTACGTATGTATATAATTTAATTTGGTTGTTTTCTCTTATTAATCTGTCTCATGTAGCATTAATTACTAGACAGACCAAAAGAACCCAGAAAAGTAGAGGATAATTTCTTCCTCCCCCAACTCATCATTTTTGAAAGCCACCAAAACTAACATGCTAAATACCTACACTTTTCACTTAGAGGCAAAATTTCTCTGCTACCTGATTTACCTCTAGAGCGGGAGAGAAGAATATGGGTTATTTCCTATGAATTTCACCTCCTACTATGAAGATTCAGATTAATCATTGGGTAGTATGTCTCTATATTTGCACAAGGCCTGCATTTCTGAGCTCAGAATATGACATAGATTATTTTGTCAAAAATAACTGAGCCCTGGCCAGTGTGGCTCAGTTGATTTGCAGCATCATCCACTACACCAAAAGGTTGTGGGTTCAATTCCTGGATTGATGTTTCACTCTCATATCGATGTTTCTCTCCCTCTCTCTTCCCCTCTCTCTTAAAAATTAAAAAAGGAAATATGAGGCAGTCTCTATTTTTTTAATGCCCTTTACATTTGTGCATATTTTACTAATGTCTCCAAGACCTACAGATAACAGAGTCTAAGCAGCATACTTAACATGGTTGCCTGGGGAGCATCTGCCCCTTTTGAACTCTCAGAGAGCTGAGGGTGGAACAGGAGAGCAGAGTGCAAAGCAATGGAGCTAACACTCTGACTTGAAGTGACCTGACTCATTTGTAGCATCCTGATGCCATTTCTTGCCTGTTTTTTTCCAGCAGAGTTGCAAAATATTCCTAGGATGGACACTTTTTATGTCTTTCATACTTTTTCATAGCATTCAGTATATCTTTGTCCATAGCAGGTATTCAAAGATATGCTTAATAATTCAGGGTATCATTTTAATGTTGAAACAGTATATATTATATTCTAATCATCACAAAAGGCTGGAAATTCTTTTGGCTCCTGCTAAGAACACTTCAGGGATTCTTGGGTCTGTGACCTGCCACGTGGCCCTGGCAGAAACAGCTCGAGTGTACAGTGAGGCGCCATGAGATGGACTGCACTTACCTTTGGATCACCAACTTCAGAACTCAGCTAGCATCCCGGGCAGAGCCAAATAACAATGTGGTTTTCTCAATCCTTAAAAATAAGAAATACAAGAATGAACTAGCACTTTCATTTTGAAATATATTTCTAACAATACTTTATGGTGAAGTTTCTTGAAGAAAGAATACATTTTGTTCTCATTTTGAAAGCAAAGGGACTGCTTGTTGATTCTGACAATTGACTACTTCTGTAGCTCTAGGCATTTCCTCAGGCCACTCTTCACTCCAGTTTCTGCCCTGCTCCAGTTCTGCCTTCACTCCAGTCTGATCTGGGTTAACAGAGGTGACAAATGCCAGTGTGGGAAGGTCACTTACCTGGGCTGCAGGCTGAGTGGAAGAAGAAAGAAAAAACTGCTATTTCTACATGGGAATGTGGAGAGGGGCTTGGAAGATTATGTGTATATGACATTGAGGAAATATTCTTAATGGATTTTAACAAAAATGCTTCTGAGAAGAAGGACAAAAAAGTAGACAGGATCATTTATTTTCTTAATGTAAGTTCAGTATATTTATCTTGAGGTGATTTATAAACTTCACTACTTCACAAACTCCCTTTTGATAGTTCTTTATGCTGGTAGTATCACCAGCTTTCAGATTAAATGTCATAAAACACTGATTTTGCAGTTCCTCAGTTGCATATTTTGACTACGTTCTTTCAGAATGTAACCTAAAAAAAAAAATCCTACAAAGCTTCACTCAGTTGCGTAGTACATCCAAAGCTATCATGGAAGATAATGAATCAGTTGTTTTTATCCACCAGTAAGAACACCTCAACTGTTAGGTATAATCCATTCATCAAGCAACTGGAAGGTCTGTCTTCGGCACAGCGGGCAGTGCCATTCTGCAAGGCTCTTAAATCTCCCTTTTGTTATACATTAGTGGAGAGGAAAATTAAAGGAGCCTCATTTTTACAAGGCACTGGGGCTATAGCTTAGCTGATATGTTTTGCTAATCTAGGACAAATTCTTAATGCAAATTAAATCACCATTACCAATTCCAAAAACGGACACCAGGTTTAATTTGGATGGGATTCTTTTTATGCAGGGAGGCCACCCTAGTTCAGATGTTAAAAGGGCATCTAAAAATGTTCAGGCTATCACAGTTGGAGAACTCCCTGGGGATATTTGGCAGAGAACTCAGAAAGGATGGTTTGCAGAGTTCCTAGGGGAAATGTTGGCACTGTGAAGACCAGCTTTCTCAAAATTAGTGTGCATCAGACTGACCTGAAGGTTTGTTAAAACACAAACTACTGGACCTCAACTCCAGAATTTCTGGTTTAGAAGGTGAGATGGAAAGATCTGTGTACTAACAAGTTCCCTGGCAAGGCTGTTGGTCTTGGGACCAGACAGTGATGACCAATGTCAAGAATATCTCCTAAACCCACTAGAAATCCCCCTGTCATCTTGGCAGACCTGGAAATGTTACAGGAGAAGAGCGAAACAGGATGGAGGGGAACAGAGGTGTCTGGGTTGATTGGTTAGGCTACACACACAAATGGAGGAAACTACAACATCTAAGAGACCTCTTTCTATGCTACTGGGATTTATCTCTGCTTAGCTCCATAAAAGAAAGCAAAATTGACATTTATGTGATAGCAAATTGTAAGGCACCCGCTGCCAGCGTGAGCAGTTCTGACTACCCACTGTTATTTTTAAATGTTTCAGACACCCTGGGAGCAAGTGCAGAAAAACAAAGTCATGATCTAAACAATATGAGGAAAAGGATTCCAGATAGTATGCTTCACACAAAGACATTCCTTTCTACTAAAGCAGGTTAGAAGATACAGTGTAATGCAGCAGTAATTATTTTAGAAGAAAAAAAACCCATAAAGGGCCTTTTCATGACTATTCCCAGACCTAAATATCCTTACCACTACTGACCAATGCAATGGAAATGTGGGTTATTTCACTTGAGAACATTTCTTACTCATCAAGGAAAGGTAAGAAGCAGTGTGCACAACATGTGGATTTCATAAAAAGTTACCTTTGTTCAAAACATGTAAACAATTTGTCTCTACCCCCATAGACCTTCAGCAGCCAAGGATGATAGTCTCTCTGCCCAGGGTAAGGTGCACATGTGCACATTTTAGTTGTATTTTCTGGGTACCATTAGTCCAGAAGGAGAACACTGATTTACAGTCAACAGTTTCAACAAGTGACCCTTGGCAGAAAGGCTCTGCTTTTTCAGCTGGCGCTGTTGTTGAAGTTCAGAGAAATAGCTCATCTGTCTCTATTTCAGGCGTCTGGCAAATGGAGCCCTGTTTCAGCATTCTCCATTCCACTAAATGCTTACAGATGACTTCCATATTCTGGAGCATCTGCTGGTTATCTCATTTCTCTCATTTTGGGTTATTTTCCCAGTTGTGTTTTGAAAAAAACTCCCTCTTTAAGAGCTTTTATTTTGTAACCACACTATTGTTGCTGTTGTCATTTTGGGAGAAATCAACAGATGTGTCTGGTGTTACCCCCTGAGATAGGCCAAACCTGTGAATAATCTAAAAACAGAAATGGCGATTTTTTTTTTAAAAAGGGAAACAAAATAAATAAATAAATAAGTTAAGAGCCCAGCTGAATCACAATTGTAAAATATGTTCAGGAAATGATTCATGGACTGAAAGTAAACAGTCATCAATAATTTAGGGACTTTTTAAAAAAGTTCTTATAAACAACACTGTACTCAAAGAAATTCTATACACACATAGTTGCTATATCTGATATGTGTGTGTATATATATATATAATATAATATAAATGTTACTTACAACTTATTACTATAAAGGAATATACTCATTCTTATGCTCACTGATGATTTTCCAGGTACAGTGCTTTGCTCTATACTTTGTAAAATATGAAAACAGGCAAATATCTGGCTTCTTCCAGAGGGTATTTTTCTTCATTTTCATAAAAGACAGACACATACAACTCACAATGAATCTATTCCAGCTTCTTCATCTGCTTTTCAGAGCACATGAATGGTGTTCTGCATATATTAGGGCATTCTTTACTTTTAGTTAATCAGATATATGGGGCACTTACACATGAATTTGAATATTAATGTATTCATTTAAAAGCAGGGTGACTGGTGCCGTTAAAATTGTGATTTTCATTTGATTAATGCCCAATGAACATTTCTTTGATGAAAACTGCTAATTGGACAACAAGGATGGCTGTTCTAATTGCAATCATTTCCTTCAAAAAGAGAAAGCACAATGGGCATGTGATTAGCTAATAGTCTGATTTCCTTAATTTTTTTGAGATCTTGAAAAGATAAAAGAGCAACATAAAAAATACCCATCATAACATACAATATTAAAAACATACCAGTAGGGTTCTCTTTACCCCATCAGTTTTTGAAGAAACAAACCTTTTCAAATTTAGCCCGCCTCCTACAACCTCTCCCCGCCTTCCATTACGGGCTTCTTCCCAAAGACAACTGTCACAAAGCAGTTGCTACACTTGATTTCCAGTCCATTTTTATATTTTCATCTATGTGTACCATATATTTATTCAAGACAATATTATTTATCAACTTTGAAAAAACAAAATAAAACACTTAAAAAACACCCCTGCAGATATAAAATCCCTTGTGCCTGCTATTTTATAAAGGATTAAACACACATTTTTTATTACTACAGCCATGGAAAACCCAAACCTTTAAGAAGCCATAGCGCTATGGCTAAATGTTTGTACCTCTTCAATATTCATATGTTGAAATCCTAACCCCAAAAGGTGATGGTATTAGGAGGTGGGGGTCTTTGGGAGGTGATTAGGTCATGAGGGTGGAGCCTTCATGAATAGGATTAATGCCCTTATAAATAATTTTATTAACCAATGCCACCCCAATATATTCAATAAAATGACAGAGGCAAGAAGGAGATCCCTCACCACTTCCACAGTGTGAAGATACAATGAGACGTCTGGGACCCAGAAGAGGGTCCTCACACAACTATGCTGTCACCCTGATCTTGGGCTCCTAGCCTCCAGCACTGTAAAAATAAAGTTATGTTAATTCATAAGCTACCTAGTCTCTGGTATTTTGGTATAGCAGCCAAAACAGACTAAGACACACTGCTTTTCTTATCTTTGCAAATCTTTTAATAGAATTTAGGTCAGTGATGACCAGAGGAACACCTGTCTCAACATTTCCTGTGATTGGCCATTGGATACAAAGATTAATTTGAGGGGTTGGACTGTTGCAAAGGATGAAGGCCAGTCCATTTAAGAGTGTTGCCAGGGAAACAAAATCATTGTGTTCTTTGTTTGTGAAAATTAGGCAAAATGGATTTCAGCAGCAGCTTGAGAAAACAATTTTGCCACCTTGAAAAAGGGGATTGGGTTATCATATCGACATTGACTCCTGCTCAGAGAAATATTGATTTCTGCCCTTTGTTTTAGAAGATGTCACCACTGATGGCAATCTCTGGCTTTGTATAATAGTGAAATCGGAAAGACTAAAGTGAGCCAGTGTCTTTTTTTTGTTGTTGCTGCCAGATACTGTCTAGAGCTTATACCCAGTCTAAGAAAAAAGAGCCCCTGCATATCTGATTGCTCTGTGTCTCACTCATTGCTGTTATTCCCCGAGGATTTTCAAGGATTTGACACTTCTGCTACATAAAACAGACTGTGTTTCAGTTTAGCTAGTGGAACTCCTCAAACAGAGGCTTTGAGTGACCTGGAGATTTCTCTGATAATAACTGCTTGGCCAATGGACTTGAGCTTCACAACACCTTTTGGTAGTGATTCTGCCCTACTATTAAGAATGGGTTGTATGAGTGAGACAAAAAAACTGAAGTTCACAGCAATAGATTAAGAATAAGAAACAAATACGTCATGGGGGCCAATGATAAAATTCAACAACAAACGTACAATTATCTACCTTGCCATTTTTAGAAAACCAAAAAGAAAAAAATATTATTTTTTTAATTTTTATTCTTTATTATCTCTTCTATGGATAAAGCTTAAGCTAAAAGACTTCTTTTTACTACTCATTTGTTAGCTGTAAAGAATACTACATCAAATTTTATCTATACATGATTATACAATCTTATATATTATGCTCTTACACCCCAAACAATGAGAAAAATACCCTGTCAATAAGTTATAGGTGCACAGCCAATTTAAATGACAAAAACAATATCATGGATATTTGATGACAATTCTAGGTCTATAATTTATTTGTATATTCTAAAGATGTATTTATGTTTATCAATTAGAGAGATTAAACAGAGCCATGTTTTTGAATGCAAGATAAGAAACCTCAAAAAGAGTAGCAAATGGAGGTGGATGTAGGGGTATATTTTCAATCCAATGATGCAGAAACTTACCTATTCATTTGTAAGATTCTTTTTGTCCAGCTGTGCTGAATCCAACTTGCTAGGCATGCTTAAAAACATTACACAGAGGTGTGATGCTACTGAGAAAATATTTTTACAAGGCTGTAAACTTCAGTCTCAGACTTTTTTGGATAGTTCATGATTGAAAATTTAAATACAGTGCATTTGGTCTTGAGGTTTTATGTTCAGCCCCCCTGTGCTTGGTTCAATGAATGATCGATTACCTTTATCTGACTTGTACTCTCATCATAGCTGTGTGACATGGTAAATCTAATGCTCAAAAATCTGGAAGTTGAACTATTTGGAAAACTCTTAAAGAGAGACAGACACTCTTGTGTTTTCATATGTTGTTTTTGTTTGCTACTAAAGAAAACTAACTGAGAACCCCAAATTCCTGAATTGTAGTTCTTGATGGCATATGCTGCCAGTGCAGACTATTGCCTCCTGGTATTTCGGTGGATGGGAAGGTCTGGTTATGCCATGAGAATCTTTGCTGTCCTTTGTGATGTCTGGAATTACAATTTAGTTTTAAACACAAACCCTTGAATGTAACATTTTACATGAACACTGTTGTTCCAAATATAACATATGGCAGAACCTTTCCTTAGAGACTTTGATTACTTATCAGCTTGGAAGAATTTGGAGATTGAGATTCCAAGAATAAATATTCACATACTTTGCAATTGTACCTAGTCCTAGGTTGGGTTCATGGATGGAGTGGATATTATGAGTGGCTGGCTCTTCTATCTTTCCCTGAATTGTTAGAATATATTTACCATATTGCATTCAATTTGTTAACAGCTATCCTAAGGTAATTCCCTCATCTTCTATAGAATTTCTCAGGAGCTACTTCAATTTCAACACAATATTTTACTTCTCTCTGCCTAATCTTTTAAGCAAACTGTTAGGCATGAGAGTGGGGTCACCTCAACCCTGGATACACATTAGCATCGTGGAGCTTTGAAAAAGAGATAACTCCAGTTTTCTATTTTAGCCCTATTAAATCAGAATTGGTGGGAGGAGGGGGATGTTTATTGTATTTTTACAAAACTTTTTAGGTGATTCTAAATGCAGCTAGGTTTGAGAACTCCTGACTAAATGAAGCATTTAGGATTCTTTATGTGATTTATATATTTTAATTATTATTCTACCTTATGTAGGATGAGTTTATTATATGTTTACGTATCTGACTCTACCACTATTGAAAAATAACCCGAGGGACATTAAATAGAGTTTATTTTATGTTGTATTTGCCCTAGTGTGTGGATATCAATAAACGTTTGAATGAACCAAGGAATTATAATTCAGGCCATATTAACCTATTTACAAAATGACTTATTCAGGTAATAACAATAAATCTTGTTTGAATGAAGAAAAGAAGTGAAAAAAGGGCTGATCTTCACTTTTTACAGCCTCTGACACAGGCCTCATGGACACTATTATTAGTAACACCAGAAAATATTTCTATTGTTTGTGTATGTACCAATTTGTCTCTATAATGTCTTTACCATTGGGCTAAAATTTATGTCTCTTAAAAAAAACAAATGACTCCTGATTATTTTTGCTGAATTTACTGCTTTTATAATTCCTCAGAATGCCTAATATCAAGGATTATTGAATACATACTGTTTACTGCCTGAATTGATTAAAATAAATAACTTTGATTTGCCCATATTTTCAAAAGTTACTTTTTTGCTCTATACTCTTTTGACCTGCAATAATACTCATTCTCTCCCTCAACCTAAATAATCCACGATCAAATCCTTCCATTACCCTGACTTGGGTAAAAATGTTTTTGATACTCTTAAGGGCCTGTCAAGATACCTAGAAGTAACACAGACACAGGTATTGGGCACACCTCTTGCTCAATAATTCAAACATGAGCAATTCTAACTCCCTACCGAATTTCATTTGTCTACTTCATGTAGGCAGTAAGACCTTGGAAAGGAAGGTGGTCTGCTCGCCCTGATACCACACATGGCCGGAATGCAATGGCTGTGCCGTGAGGAGTGAATGCCACACCTTGTACTTACAGAGCCTCCGTCTTTGAGGAACTCAAAGAGCTTTAAAATGCGATCTTGTTAATCTTCACAATATCCCTTCTAGGAAGCAACATGACATTTTAATGTAAGAAAATCCAGGTGCAGTGTAGAAAATGCCAACCTGCCTTACTGGAGGGAATTTTTTAAAGATTTGAAATCTCTTTTAAGATGGCTTTTTTGTTTGTGTATATATTTCAGACTTCAGGCTTTTCAGCGCTGCATTTGGTGCCTGGTAAGCTTGAAATGATCCAGATGGTATTTCCAACCCAAAGGACAATTGTTTTTCTTTTAACAGAGACTTGGCTACACATGTATTCTTTTTATTTTCTTCAAATTATTATATACAGATAGTTTAACTATAGGTGAAATGTGACCATCTTTGGGATTTTGACTAATTAATTTCAGCTTCTTTAATAAAGAAGTGGCTTTCCAATGTGCAAAGACCAGCATGTTGCAATGACAGTGGAAATAATTGTAATGGATCATTTTTCTGCACCCCAAACCATTTTCTCGATTGAATCATTTTATTTTTCTCTTTGCCTTCAGTTTAGTCATACTCCTATCCATGTCAACACTACTACTTGGATGCTCTTTTCAAAATGCTTGAATACTTTCCGGATAACCTTGTACACCAGACTGTCATGATAGAGACCCTCACCATGACTTGGCTTCAGGTAGTTTTCTTGCCACTTGGAAACCTATACCCAAATGCATTTACCTCAGATATAGTCACTGTTATCTAAACACATCATAATGAATTCTTCCATGCATGCACATAAACTGTTCCCTCTCCCTTCAACGTATGTCCATCTTTTCTTCATCTAGCTAAATTCTACTCAGTTTTCAAGATTCAGATCAAGAATCTCCTATACTATAATCAATTAATATACTATAGTTGTTAAATTTTTTCTCACTCCAATAGACACTGGCTTCTTGAGGAAAGAAACAATATTTATGTTTGAATCTTAATATCTAACTTAGTAACTGACACATAGTAGAGATGTTAAAAATAGGTCTATTAAAAAATAATTTTCTTCTTATAATGTATATACTTAGATAAAGTTCCAAGAGATTGTTTCTAATATTCACCATCTAATTTTCATATTTACAGCTTAATATGTAAATTAAATAACTGGAAAAAATAGACTCATTCTATACATAATAGTAAAATTTTCATATGGTAAAAGTTGATGTTAACTAAGCATTATAGAAGTGTTGAACCTTTACCACATTATCTCCATTGAATGGAACTGATATTCATTATGATAAACCACATTTTAGACTCTATCATTAAAAGATAATGCCTCAGGCCTCAATTACTCATTAAATGCTATGTAGATTTTCTAGTAAAATCTTGGTCCTTTTCACAGATTGTCCTTCATCCCACCTCCATTTGAAGGTGGGGGGTTTATTCTTCAAATGGGCATCTTCTGCAATATTTTTAAAAGAATATCACCCTTCTTCAGTTTTTATGATATTAAATCATGTTCATCTCTCTTTAATTGGAAACATGATACACCTTATAAAACACTGGAGGGTAAGAAATAATGCTACAGAGTGCTGCTTGAAAGATCTGAAGCTGTCTAATTTCAGTCTAGATGCTACCTGGGAAGCAAGCCGTGTCACTGGGATGCAATGTACACTGTTTTGGCCCCATGTGGACTTATTTGTGCATTGGCATGATGCCTTCAGTTTGCAATAAGAGACATACAGGAAACTGTTGTGTAGAAACTGCCATTGTCTTCATTGCCAAAGGATCTCTTGAGGACATCATGCATTATATGGTAGGATTTCAAATGTCACTTCTGAGAACCTCTTGGAGAGCTTGCTAAAATACAGACTCCTGTGTCCTACTTCAGACCGAATGAATCAGAATATCTGGAAATAATCTTTGAGAGGAGTATTTTTTTTTTTTTTTTTATCCTCACCCAAGGACATTTTTCCATTTTTTGTTCAGATAGAGTGGGAGGGAGAGAGAGGAAGAGAGAGAGAGAGAGAGAGAGAGGAGAGAGACATCGACGTGAAAGGGACACATCGACTGGCTGCCTCTTGCACGACCCAACCAGGGCTGGGGACAAACTGCAACCAAAGTACATGCCCCCAGCGGGAACCAAACCCGGGTTCCTCTGGACCGCAGGCCGACGCTCTAACCGCTGAGCCAAACCAGCCAGGGCAAGAGAGGAGTATTTTTTTAAATCTTTTTTATTTTGAAATAATTTTCAATTTATAGACAAGAATAGCGTAGAGTTCCCATGTTCCAGTCCTTCAGCTTTACCCAATAATAGCATCTTACTTAACTTTAAAATCTAACACAGTGATCCAAATCAGAAAATTGACAATAGGAAAATACTATTAACTACAGACCTTAATTTGGATTTCAGTAGCTTTTATATGCATTTTTGGTGTATCATTTTATGAAATTTTATCACATTTATAGATTTTTGTAACCACACCACACTCAGGATACAGAACTGATCCACTAACCCCCAAACCTCCATTGTGTTGGCCCTTATACCCACACTCTGTCTCTAATCCTAATCCTTGGTGTCCTCTCCTCTCTTTCTATAGTTTTGTTATTTCAACCAAGTTATATATATGTATGGAATCCTACAATGTGTAGTCTTTTGGGATTGGCTTTTTTCACTTAGCATAATGCTCTTGAGATCCATCGCTGTTGCTATGTTTATCAATACTTTGTTCTTTTTATTCTTAAATAGTATTCTATTGTATGATGTGCCATAGTTTATCTATTTTCCTATTAAAGTATATTTGGATTATTTCCACTTTTGGACTATCACAAATAAAGCAGCTATGAATATTTGTATATAGGTTTTTGTGCGAACAGAAAATTTCATTTCTCTAAGGTAAATACAGTACATATTTCAATTTTGTCAATTGACCCTATACTGTCCTTTATCACATCCCCCCTATTTTCCTTTTGAACAATAATGTCTTCATTCAGGAGTTGACAACAACCTCCTTCAAGCCCTCTCTTATAGTGTCATCTCTTCTGTTTAAACCTGTTGTTGCTTCCAATATTTGTTGTCCTGCTGTTATCCAAGAACTTTTTTTCTCATGGTTATGCGTTGGATGTTCTTTTTTTGCAATTACAACTCTTTCATTTTGGTTTATACCCAGTGAACTTCTTAGTGAATTTCCTAAGAAAGGATTCTTTCCTTTCTTTTCCTTTCTTTCTTTCTTTCTTTCTTTCTTTCTTTCTTTCTTTCTTTCTTTCTTTCTTTCTTTCTTTCTTTCTTTCTTTCTTTCTTTCTTTCTCTCTTTCTTTCTTTTTACAGAGTTTGGGATGTTATTTAAAAATTATTTTCCTACTTAAATTAATTAACTAATTAATTTTAATTTTTTAATTACAGTTTACTTTCAATATTATTTTGTATTGGTTTCAGGCATACAGCATAGTGGTTAGATAATCATGCACTTTACATAGTGTTCTCCCCGATATTTCCAGTTCCCACCTGGCACCATAACATAGTTATTACAATATTATTGACTATATTCACTATGCTGTACTTTACATCCTTGTGACTACTTTGTAACCATCAATTTGTACTTCTTAATCCTTTCATCTCCTTCACCCAGTTCCCCAAGCTGGTATCCCCCAGTCCACTCTGTGTCTATGAGTCAATTATTAAAACTATGACTATTTTACATGCCAGAAAATATGTTCATTCAATAGTCCCACTTGATTGATCTTTTGGTTAAATTGGAACTTGAAAATAATATTCCCTCCAAATTTTGAATACATTAATCCATTGTTTTTTAACATCCAGTTTTGTAGTTCAAACTTAGTGCATTTTGATTCCTAAGTCCTCTGTATGTGACTACTCTGTTTGTGTGTTATATGTTTAAATTCTTCTTCCTATTTTGGTGTCATACATTTTATAGTGATATCTTTTAATTAGGAACTTTTAAAATTAATTGTGCTACTACTTAGTGAGCCCTTTCAATATGGAGTTTAATATTTTTATGATTTAGGAAATTTTCTCATATGCTCTTACATTATTTTTAGGGGGAAAAAATCCTCCACTCCATTTTTGTTTGTTCATTTTCTCTTTCAGGACTTCCTATTGATTGAATATTGAATTTCCTAAAATTGTCCTCTTATTTGCTTATCCTTTCTTTTCATCTATTTAGTTCTTGTTTGGCCTTAAAAGTGTTTCATTTTAGATATCAATTATAACAACTTAGATACACTATAAAATTTTTCAAAAGCTCTTTCTTATTCTCTGATTTTTTATTTTTAATAATATCTGTTCTTTTTAAAATGGACATAATATCTTATATTATCAGGATATTAATTATAAGGTTCTGAAATATTCTGTTGTTTCTTATATTGTCTTGGTCTCTTCTTGCTTCTATTTACATTTTTGTGTCTTTTCTTATTCTGTCTTGTATGTGGAGGTTTTGGTCACATCTCTGGTAGTCCATGTCTCCCTGTTCATATTCAAGTATAAGGAAACAAAGAGCAAGCCTTGAACATGGGCATGGTGCTTGTCAAAGTGGACATCTTTGCAGTGAAAACTCAACTGTTCTTCACTGAGGTATCCCCAAATAAATGTGGTTTTTATTTTTGTTTTTAATCTGGACCTGTTCAGTTTTTCCAGTGAGTAACACCACTAGTCTCTTGCATCAGGGTAGTGTCTGCTGCCAGGGTTCTGGATCTAGTGGCATGGGTAGGAAAAGGAGAATCTTATTATTCAATTACACCTCACTTACTCACTCCCCTTACGTTTAAATCCCATTCCTTCCTCCCACCCTCTGCTGGGACTCTAGAACTTTGGGGAGATGAATGGGGTGGTGAGGGTAAGTAGTTCACTAGGGTTGAAGGAAAAAAAAAAAAGAAGTTCAACCAGTCTTTTATACAGGCTTTTAACGCCTATTTTCAGCCCTGACCCTTATCCAACCTTAGTGTATTTGATAGCTCTAGGTCCTGAGCCTTCGCAATGGTATTTCTGAAGCTTTCTTAGTTTGATGTCAGTTTCCTGACCTTCCAATGCTCTCTAAAAATTTGTTGAAATTTATTCTCTAACATGTTTTCCATTGTTTTGTCCATTAAAGAAATGTATTTACTGTCATTTTAAAGTTGTTTATGGGGTAGGGGGCAGATAAATATCTGCATTCAATCTGCCATGTTGAACTTGATATATGGCTATGCCATTGGCGCCATGATGCTTTCCAGTGGTAATTATATTTACCTGTTGGTTCTGTATCTAAGATGGTGAAAGAAACATTTTCCATTCACCTCTAAATGCTTTGCTTGCACAATTCCATGTATTCCTCAAAAACAATTAGCTAGCAAGGAAGATAAAGCTAGGCTCATCATTCTTAGTTTGCTGCCTTTCCCTGTCTTTAGTTAATATTTCTAGCCTTATTTTCACTTTCTTCTTTTTTTCTTTTCTATTTCTTTTCTCCTGTAATATTATATAATGTGTCTGTTAAAACTGTTTCACATCAAATTTGAAAAAGGTAAATAGATAAATAATGAATAATAAAGAAATGAAGACAAATCTTTGGTACTGGTTGAAAATGGTTTGAATTAAGACAAAGACTAATGTAGTTTTAACTTCCATCTTGAGTAAATTAATACTTTTTTCCCCTTTCTTCTCGTTCTCCTCCTCCTCCTTTTTTAACAATTAACATTCTTAATTCTTATGAAGCACAGGGGTTTACTGCTGTGGTTAGAACTGAGAAGAGAGGTGAAAATACACAGGTTTTATTTTTCTGTACTTATGCTAGAATCTTGAGGAAGTTTCCTTTATCCATAGTAGTCTAATTCTCTTATATGGAAAATGGGAGCTAATTATACATTAATAATAGTTTAGATATTCACCAAATTTATAGACTATTATTACTTATACTAGTCATATGTTTGAATAACTAAGTACTGTTTTCAGTTGAAAGTTATTTCCTTATATGCTAAGGATTTTGTTAGTGTATTGTTTTTGGTAGTGCCAGTGAGTACCTAAAACTCATTCCATGTTTAAGAACCCCAACAAAACATTCTTTCAAATAGGAACTACAAATAATTTATACCACTATTCTGCTTAAAAGCCCTCCAATGGCTCCTCAGGTTACCCAGGATAAAATTCAAATTCTCTGTGAAAGCCCCAAACCTATCAAAAATCAATCTTCTACCTCATCTGCCTCTATTTCCTCTGTATGTACACTCCAGCCATGCTGGCTTTCCTCTCTTCTTCAAATTCTCCGAGCTTTTTCTGCTCCAGAGTTCTTGCCCCAGCTGCTCAGTGTAGGAATGACTGAATGAAGAGGAGATGGAACACAGAAACTAAATGATTCCTTGTTCTTATCCACCTTATCTTTATTGCTAAAAAATGTTAACCATCATCTGAGCCTGTAGAAGAGAGTCTTGCCTCGGTGTTGATAGCTGCTGACAGATCCTTGCGGTGATTGCTGAAGGTTGGGGTGGCGGTGGCAATTTCTTAAAATAATACAATAGAATTTGCTGCATGAATGGACTCTTCCTTTCACAAACAACTCTGTAGCACATGAGACTGCTTGACAGCATTTTATCATAGTAGAACTTGTTTCAAAATTTGGGTAAATCTTCTCAAACCTGCTGCTGATTTATCAACTATGTTTATATACTATTCCAAATTCTTTGTTGTCATTTCAACAATCTTTATAGCATCTTCCCCAGGAGTAGAGTTCATGCCTTCCTCACTAATCTTAATCATTTCTAGCTTTTGATTTAAAGTGAGAGACATGCAACTCGTTCTTTCATACCTGAAACCTACATACTTTTATTAAAAAATGTCACCTTCATAAACTCAATTAAAAAAAATTGAATGAGAGACATGCAACTCGTCCTTTTACTTGAACACTTAGAGGTCATGTAGGGTTACTAACTGGCCTAATTTCAATATTGTTATGTCTCAGGGAACACGGAGGCTTGAGGAGAAGGAGGAAGATGGAAGGATGGCTGGTCAGGGAGCAGTCAGAACACATACAACATTTATTGATTAAGTTTGCCATCTTATGTGTGCACCAACCCAGAAGCTCTCTAAACTCCTCCATCTGGGATTTTATGGAGGCTTCATTACATAGGCATGATTAGTTAATTGATTGGCCATTGGTGACTGAACTCAGCCTCCATCTCTTGCTTCTCAGAGGTCAGGTGGATGGGACTGAAAGTTCTAACCTTCTAATCAGATGGTTGGTCCTCCTACCAACCAGCTCTCACCTTATGTGCTTTTCATAGGTCACCTTTGTTGCTCTCTTCACTTAGGAAATTCCAATAGTTTTAATGAGATGAAGACCAAATATATATTTCTTATTAATAAGCACAATGTCACAGTTGGGAACCTGAAACATAAATTGGAAATAACTGGATGGATGAGCCTGATGATTTGGGTTGTGCAGACCTCTCTAAACTCCAGAAGTGGCTTCCCTTTCTCTGAAGAACTCTGAAGAAAGATACTGCAAAAACCTCTACCTAGCAATGCAATACATATTCCCTCAAGTTGCTGTCCTATCTCCTCTCCTAGCTACCAATCTGATAATGAGATGTGTCAGTATATCTGATCTGGGGACATGCTGAGCCTCATAAGGGAGGACAGAGAGTACACACCAAGAAGACACAACAATGAGCTTACATATTGGATAAGTCACAGAGCTCCACAGGACCTGTGAAGAATCTTAGAGATTAGACTTTAAGGCTGTTTGATTAATGGGGCTAGAATACAAGACAGAATAAGTAAAGATTCACCTGCCTGGCAGTACTTTCTCAGGATGTGTGATTTAATAATACTCTGCACTCACTATTGGGGAGGCTGTTAAATGTTTGAAAAAAATAAAAAGTCTATGCTGAGGTTAGTGGAAATTCTTGAGTTTCTCTGGTATATGGTAGAGAAAGGAATAAAGAATCTCAGGGCAGTGAACATACTGAAATGTATATTGTGTAAGGCTAGAAGACCCACCAGGTGATTAAGTCCCATCACCAAGGCCATGAGGAATGTGCAGGTGAGAGGGGCACCAGCATCACTGAGAAGTTCAGGGGTGAATCTTCTCTGTAGGCAGGAGCTCAAAACAGGAGGGGGGCCTCACATACCTGGGCTCGTTACTCTCCAGGTGGATTATGAGACATCAAAGTAATAGACACCAGGGGGCACTGCTTACAGCCAGAAACCAGGAGGTCACAATTACTGTAACAACCACAGATATCAGAGGGGCAGTTAGAAGATTTGTAGAGATGGTTTATAGAGGATGGTGTTTAATTGAGCAAAATAGATGGGCAGCTAACAAAGGATGCTGCTTAATATCTATAACCAGAAGATGGTAAGAATGGGAGAACAGGAGGTTGAGGGCAGTCACTTCAATAAACGGTCCTAATTTCTCATTCTGTTTCTGAACCTGAGCTGATTTTCAAATACAGAATCTATTCACAGAAGAGGTGTTAAGATCCCTAGGAGGAGAGACCTACAACCACAGAGCAAGTATATACTATAATGATTCCCCTGCTCCATTCCCCAAAAGGCCCACAATAACTTACATCAGTGCCTTTAAACTGGGGAAAGGGGGAATACCCGAACATTTTGAGAACTATTGCATGCAGAATTTGAGTTGATATCCACACTAGGAGATTCAAAGATTATTATGGCTCTCTTGTGAAAGTAGCAAGCAACAGGGTCCAGTAATACTAGATGGAGTCCTGACCAAAGTCAGGCTTACAGTGGCTGTTATGGGTGGAACCACCTGGTCATTATTTCCTTAGTCTCTGAGTGTATAATGGGGATTGGTACTCTTGGCAGTTGAATAACACTCACACTGAATTCTTGACCTGTGGAAGAAGAGTTCTAGTGAAGAAGCCACTGAAACTGTTCTGCCCTGCCCCTAACCAAGATATTAAATTTTTAAGAAAATTATCACATCCTGAGGGCAATGGTGGAGATTAGTGCTTCAATTATAGACCTAAAGACTACAGGGATTGTGGTCTCTATTATATAACCATTTTATTTTCAAGGATTCATCCATTTTCTGCATGGGTGTAACAGTCAAATTAAACGGTGAGTATTACTTAGTTCAATTTATTGTAGACTAACACAAGCTCAACCAAGTAGTTTCCATATAAATAGAATCATACAGTGTATGGAATTTGCTTCTTTCACTTAACACAATGTTTACAAGTTTCGATCATGTTGTATAAGGTATAAGTAGTTAATTTCTTTTTATTGCCAAATGATATTCCATTGTATGAATATACCACATTTTAAAATCCATTGTTTTTGTTTATTCTTCAGATGATAGACATTGGTTTTTTTCCTAATTTTTACCTAATATGAATAGTGCTGTTATGAAAATTTATATATATTTTAATGTGAGCATATGTTTTCAATTTTCTTAGGTATATACTTAGGATTGGAATTATTGGGTCATATGATAACTCTATGTTTAACGTTTTGAGCCGAACTGTTTTCCAAAGCAGCTGAACCATTTTGTATTCCCACCAGCAATGTATGGGGGCTCTAATTTATCCACATCCATGCCAAAACATGCTATTATCTATTTTATTATAGCCATCCTAGAGTGTGTGATGTGATATGTTACTGTGGCTTTGATTTGCATTTCTCTAGGATTAATGATGTTGAGCATCTTTTCATGTTTTTAATGGCTATTTGTATATCTTTCAAAAATGTCTATTTAAACCCTCTGCTCATTTTAAAATTTGATTATTTGTCTTTTTATTATTGAGTTGTAAAAGTTCTTTATATATTTTGTATCCTAGACCCTTATCAGATACATGGTTTGCAAATATTTTCTGCAATTTTGTGACTTGTCTATTCATTTTCTTGACAGTGTCCTGGAAGTGTAAAAGTATCTTTATTTTGTTTTTTAAATTTTGATGAAAGCCAATTTATTTATTTTTCTCTGATTGCTTGTGTTTTGGTATTTTATCTAAGAAATCATTGATTACTCTAAGATTACAAATAGATATACCTATGTTTTCTTCTACTAGTTCTATAGTTTAAGCTCTTACATTAGGTCTTTGATCTATGCTGAATTAATTTTTGTGTATGCTGTGAGGTACAGATCTAAGTTATTATTATTATTTTTTGCATATGAATATTTAGTTACCCTGCACTATTTGTTGAAAATGACTTTTTTTCCCTTTGAATCATCTTGGCACCTTTGTCAGCTTGCTGTGATTATTACTGAGGAGAATGGTATGTTTAGATCAAATCCTATATCCCTCCCTGATGATTGTTGGTCCTATAATCAAGGTTTGTTGTTTTTACTAATTTTTTGATCTGTTAATAAATTTAGATAGACTTAAGTCTTAGTTCCTATATTTAAATAGATTGAAACTGCTAACAAAAACTGTCACCCTAGCTCCTCCCACACTGGAGCCCTCTATTTTGCATCACATTTGGCTTAGCTTAATTTTTCCTCAAGTAGTGTCCCCAGCACCCCCAGGAAGGGCACATGGCTGTAGTTTTCTTTCAGTACATTTAGGTTATACAATGTCTCTTTATTCCTTTTAATTTGAGTGGCAATTTGACCTGGCATATATTATTGCAAGGATCACCAAACTTTTTCTATAAAGAGCCAGACAGTAACTATTTTCAGCTTTGCAAGATTTATGGTCTCAGTTGCACCGACTTAGCTCTGCTGTTGTAGTTTAAAAGCCACTGTAGACAATCTGTAAACAAGGGGATACGGTTGTGTTTCAATAAAATTTTACCTATCAAAAGAGGTAGTGGCCATATTTGGCCCATGGATTGTGGTAAACTGGCCCACATATTATTGGATCAGAGTCTCCCTCATAACTCTGTGGACTGGTTTGTTCAGTAAATATTTATTGAGTACATATTATGTGCTAACTCCTCTAAGTGCTTGGAACACATTGCTGCATAAGGCAAAAAAAAAGAAAAAAAGAAAGAAAGAAAGAAAAGGAAGAGAAAGAAAGAGAAAGGAAGGAAGAAAATATTGGGGTGGGGTTGGGGATGCTATAGAGAAATCAGGGAGTAGGACAGTGGATGTTTGATAGGATGGCCAGCAAATGCTTTGCAGAGGTGATTATGACAATGTTTCGACTATGTGAAGATATAAGGAAAGTATTCCGGTAATGAGACAAAGAAGCAAGGTGAAAGTCCCTGTGGTGTGACTGAGAAAAGAGAGACATGCAGTTATTGAACAAATTGATGGGAGGAAACAATATTAAGATGAGCTGGGAGAGGTAAGTGTGGGAATTGTAAAGCATCTGGATTTCATTCTAAATGCAATGGGAACCCATTGCAGAATTTTAAGTAGAGTGATTACATTATCTGATTTATTTTTTAAAAAGATCACTCTAGTCTTATTTGGAAAGAAGATTTACTGGGTAAAAGTTTCAGAAGGAAGTGTTTAGAAGGCTACTACTATAATTCAGACAAGAATTGATGGAACTCAGACAAGGTAGATGGTAAAGGCTTTGGCAAGAAGTGTGTCAATAAAAGATATATTTGCAAATAGAGCCAGTAGACCTTACTGATGGACTGGATTAAACAGATAAAGGAGAGAGCAGAATACATGATGGCTAGTTGGTTTTTGGCTTGAGAAATTTGATGGTGCCTTTTATTGAGATTGGGAAGACAGGGGGAATACCAATCTTTAGAGTCAGAGAAAATACCTGTGCCTCTTTGATAGGCAAAAGATATGAATCCATGAAGAAGGCAGTGAAATATACAAATAATTTAGAAGTCAAGGATGGAGATAAAAGTTTGAACCATTAATTGATAAAAAGGTATGTGATAAAAGGTCATAGAAAAGAGAAGAGAGCTCAGGAATGAACACTGAGCCATCCCAGCATTTATGGCAAAGTAAGGTAGGAAGATGGTAATCATGTTGCTAGAGATGGAAGAGGCAGAGGAAAAGGAGGAGGGCTAATTAGAAAAGAAAAAGGTGAAGGCATTTTGATGAAGCATGAGGCAGGCAAGGAGAGTATAGTGTCAAAGAAGGTATGAAAATAGAATTTCAAGGAGTGAATCAACAAGTGAAGAAAATATGGTAATGGTTTCTTATTACCTCTTTGCATGAAATTAACTATTAGGTCATGACTACCTATGGCATCTTCTAATTATATTGTTGTTCCTAGTTAGCAGAGGCAAGGGGAGTAGTTTGGCCAGTGAGAGTCCATGGAACCAGGCGAGGCAACAGAAACTTGCTCACATAAAATGTGGGATATTAAAACCTGAGGAGCCAGCAGAACTGAAACCAGTGCCAGAAACTAGAGTCTGAGAAGTCAGAAGGGGGCATCTGGATGGTTACCAAGGAGAAGATGCCAGAATCTGATATCAAAGCGGAGTGGCGGAGCCAGGAAGGCAGAAACTACAAAGACTAGAACAAGCACAAGCAAGCTGAGAACAGCTGGGAGGTGTCTGGAACTTCTTCCTAGATCAGGCCCTTTTTTTGCTTCTCTAATGTAATAGCCCAGGTGTAGCAGTAGGGCTGGGTCAGGCTCAGAGGAGTAACAGATTCCAGCCTCAGAACCTACAGGCTCTCTTCTCCAGTTGGAGTGGGCTCAGGCTTCTTGTGAATTGTTGAGTAGAAAGCCTTGACATGTTCTGGTGAGTCCTTGGTGAAAAGTGGTGATTGGAGAAGAAGAAAATGACCCCCTACAATCAGAGATGGCTTCATGTGTGTGCAACCTATGCAGCTGCCTAGGACCCCATCCCCATGCTTAGAAGGGCCCATGCTTGGTTTAATGCTCTGCTGTCATCATCTTAAAACTCAATGTTTTTTCACCAGCAGCCTCACATCTTTAGCTTGCACTTGGGCCTTGCAAATATGTATCCAGTCCTGCCCATAATTGCTGTTCTGGCCATGTATTTTACATTTTCCTTTGACTGTAGGGTTAATTTGAGTGGTTACTCTTTCTGCCACATGGTTTGGTTAATGTACTCCATCTGGCTATAGGTTTATGTCTAAAGATTAACAGACAGGAGAATATAAAAGTCAAAGAATGTGAACAATGCTTTTCAGAACAGGTCCTAAATTGGAATCCATAGTCATAGCTCAGGTGTCTGGATGGCACATGGAAGGAGATTTCCTTGGTGAACAGTGTAGTGGTGGCTAGAACAGATAGGTGACAGGAGTGGTCCACCACCACCCAGATGACAGCAAGTCATGGAGGAGGGGCAAACCCCTGCCAAAGTCGATTAGGGTGATGTCCTGGGAGCAAGCAGTGACAACAAGAAGTTTTATTAGCTGTTTTGATTTCGTGTCTGTCCTTGGCCGGGTTGGCAGGCAGCCATAGTATGTGGTGGATATTATGTTGTAAAGATGGGGAATGTAGGGCAATCTTTTCTACTCTTTCTTTTGCTTCTTGCAAAACTAAGCTTTTGCTGCGTGGTGTATGCAGTCTGGCCCATCAATGATTTGAGAGCTGAAGCACTTAAAAAATACTCCCATCTTATTAGATTTATCGGGTGAGCACTTTGTAAATTATATAAGTGTCTAATCACTATGTTGTACACATGAAACTAATGTAACACTGTATGTCAAGTGTAATTCAAAAATAAAAAGTTATTTAAAAATATTCCCATTTTCCTTAGCAGGAAATCAGGGTGTCTGCCTTTGCCCCAGCAGTCAAGGCTGCAGTGATAGGCTTATTGTGTACCCTGCAATAGCACCTGACCTTGATGTCTCTAGTAATTAGACACTCCTGCTACCTCGAGGCAGGTGTCCATGACTGGGACCAAGATCCTGAAGATGCAGGCCCAAGGTGTCTTCCTCCAGCGCGGAGGCCTCCACTTTGATGTTAGGACACTATCTTCATTTTTATGTCCTGGGTTGGATCAGAGAGAACTAAAATCAGGGTGAAGCAGACAGGGATGCCAATTGCTAAAATGTCCTGTTTTGGAATATATACTCAGTAAATCTCTTTTCTTTCTAAAGAATCTGTGAGTGACATGGGAAACCTGTGAGTCACTTAAGAAACACCCAGGAGCCACTGGACATCCTTGAGTGTCTGGGGCTTTTACATTCAGAACCACCGGTGTCCTGCTGGGGATGGCATTTTTCAGGGTCTGCAGGCAGTGCTGATGGCAATGCTCAGAGAAGTGTAGCTGTGTGTCTCTCAAGTGTTGATGATGTCATGGATCTCTCATAAGAAGACAGTGAGGACCAGGAAAATGTGGAAAACCGTTGATGGACATGCATCATGGCCCCAGAGTCCAGCTTCATGAGGGCAGCTGCATGGGGCCCAGGTTGTTCTGAAGGTAGGTGCTGTCAGCAGAGGCCTTAGTTTATCATGGAAGACATTCTATGGAGTCACTGGGGGCTTCTCCTTACTCCCAAAGAATAAAGGATAGTGTGCTGTGGGATTCAGGACAAGACCCGGCCAGATTCTGTTGAGCATTAGACCACAAGGATTTTCTTCATTTTATACAGCGGTGTTTGTGCTGGGCACCATCACTGGAAGCACCTGTCCTGCTACAGAATAAGCCCAGCAGCCCTGCCCGCCAGGGAGCCCCTCTGAGGTCAGCTAGGAGGGGGTGCTGGGGGCAGCTCACGTATCTCTGCAGTGAGCTTCTAGACTCTTCTTTGCCTGCTGAGCCCCGAGTCCTACCTTAACTTGGGTCTATTATCAGAGCTCAGCCATTGGAGCCCAGTTAAGAGCTGAAAATGCCCTCTGCCCACTGTCCTCACTCCCTGACATTTGGCTGCATTCCCTGAGGCTGTCACATATTGTCAACTCTGGAACTTTTCTGAGGTTCCCTTGCATACCTCTCCTTTATTGTAAGACAAGGATCAGTCATCATCCATTTTCCATGAAAAAGTGGATTTCTAAATGTCGTACTAAAATTTCTTTGTCTCTGAATAAAACAGTGAATCCCACAGTGGCTAGAAATAGGTTAAAATTTTGTCTCATAAATTGGTCTGATTATCTGAGTTTTTGGAGTGCTTTTAGGGGAGGTATACCTATGTTGTGAAATACATTCTTTCACATTCCAACTCTCTCTAACATGAGTTCCAAGAACCTTGTTTGAAATTTCATCTCATGGTCATTTCAGCATGGAATGGAGCCTTCAGGAAAGGGTTGCAGTGTATCACTTGGACCATGGGAGACACAGATATATTCTGCACTCCTTAATGTATACCAATTTGTAGAGACGGGTGAAAGCCCCTCATTCTCCTCAGGGACAGAGCCACTGTATAATCTGCTGAACTCCAAGGACTGCTACGGATGCAGTGGTGATAGTTCTCCAGGCTCTGTTCATGGCAATTCCAGGAAGGTTCTGCAAGGGCCTCTCCCACTTTTGTCCTTGGAGGGAGGATCTGTGTCACAGCTTTCCTCCCAGTCCCACCTCCACCCTGAGTTGGGGAACAGAGGAGGTTCCACAGATATGAGCCATTTGGGCCACTGTAGATGTCAGGGACAGAGCAGGAAAGGAGGGACTGGCAGAAGTAATACGAGAGCTGAGATGTCTCTGTTCATGAGCACACAGGAGAAGGAATTCTAGAAATTCCACTATCATGAAAGGAAGCCAAAGTAGAGAAAGAATATATTACTACTGCTATTTTAAAAAAGAAATCCATAGGTTGGTATGGCCTATAAAATAGGAATTATATTCTTTGGGCTTCTCTATTAGCAGTCCTAGTACAGCATCTGTTTGTAGCATGGATTAATTACTAGCCAAGGATTAGAACTAACCGCCTTGTGGTTAGTGGAGACGAACCACAGGACCATGGAGAGAATACTGAGCACAGTCGGAGATCATCCATAAAGCGCCAAGCCTAAGCATGGCACCAGAAAACTGATCTAAACAACATAAAAATATCGTTGCACGTAGTCATAGGTAAGGCTGTTCAGACTCTGGGAGAAAAGCCATGGTCTCTGAGAGACCAGAGACGCCCTGCCAGCCTTAGGGGAAGTCCTTTCACCCTGACTAAACTTTTCTCTCAGGCATTGCAAAAGAGGTGAGAACAGGAAGTAGAAAGAGAAGGATGCTGATCGAAGCCAGCAGGGCCTGTGGAAAATAACATCTCCTCTCTCGGGGCAGATGATGTTTACAGTTGTGGGGGGATGCTTGAAGACCTGTAAATAAGCATTTTAAACCATGGAAAGTCACGTGACCATAGGATTAAATTGCTTAAGGTATATAAGAATGCAGGAACGTTTTGCTAGTGTGTTGTGGGGATAAAACCTTCCCCAGACAGTAACAGACGCAGAAGGTGAGATGGGGCTTACTGTAAGCAAATGGCTGCTAGTGAAATGTTTGAATGGTGGCTTAGATTGCAGGGGAAAAAAAGTACAGCACGCTGGATTCCCAAAATTAATACAATCTAATAGAAGAAGAGGAGAAATAGGAGGCCATTGTTAGCACTGAAATGGGCGAGATCAAGGGGCCAGGAAGCACCTATCACCAGAACAGCGACCACCTACACCAGCACTGCAAGGCACTGTCCTAGAAGTGACTTCGAGGGCCACTCAAATGAGCAGCTTGGTCATCAATCCCTTTCCTAATATTGTATGTAATAAATATGTGGACTATGAATGGGAACTATCAATAATTTTGTAACTCTTTCATTCGTACCGTTTTCCATGTGGCATGTGACAACAGGAAAAACCAAATCTCAGAAGTCCAGTTCTACTTGGTAAGTCATGTTAAGTCTTGCTTTTCTGGCCCTTTAAAGATTAAGGCTTAGTTAATGATGCTTTGAGTTCTGCTTTCTCAAACATTTTGTGTATTAGGGTGGTGCCACTCAGAGTTGGGACTCAAGCTCCCTGCATTTTAATCACCTCAGGAGTTTTTGAAAAAAAAACAAAACAAAAAAAACAACAACAAAAAAACAACTATATATTCTTGAGTTTCGCTTCCTTGTACTCTGATTCAGGAAGTTTGGAGTAGGACCCAGGGGATCCAGGTTCTAAATTGTAACCAATATACCCTCCTTCTCAGTGATGTTGAAAACATAATTCTAGGGTCTTTTTTGACTGATGAATTCTGAGGAAAGGTAGTGGAAGGAAGGCAAGGACTTTCTCCCTCTCCACTATTTATTTTGAAACAGAAAATGCAGAGCAGAGAATGTGGCCAGGAACCCTAGTAACCCACCTTTGAAACTGATTCACCGGCAGAACTCTATTGTTAATGTTCCAGAACCCACAATAAAGACAAGCAGGTGAGCTAAAATTCACCCCTCCAATTATTTGGGCCCTTAAGATCCAAAAGTGAAATTTGACTCTGCGAACAAAAAGGTTATGGCTGATGCAGTGGCCTGGAAAATCAGCTCCAGGCTAGACTTCAGTTCGCTGTGAAACCCCAGGCCATGAAGGAGGATTTTCCAGAACGCCCAGAAGCTTTGACAAGGAAGGGCCAGCACCAATAATGATTGTGATGATAATGATAAGAGCCGATGTTCTTAAGCACGTATTTATCAAGCACAGACCTAAATAGTCTTACGTAATTCTTACAATAACTATATGAAACCAGATGAGGAAAATTAGAATTAGTAACTTGACAAAGTTTTTTTAACTACTATGTGGACACACTGAGTTTGTAATCTCAGCCTGTCTGATTTCAAAGTCTGTAGACTACGTACATTATTAGTTTCTCTGCCTCTCTAAATGGTACTGTGAGGGAATGGAGAAGGTTATTCTACAAGTAATTAATTTTTCACAAAGAGGTTGACAAAGACAGTCTGAATCAAGATTGATTACAATACTTCTGTCATCAGAACTCCGGGAAAGTTTTTACACAAGTGGTTTCCGGGTATTTATTGTGAGAATCTCATCATTCCTCAGAATCAAGCCTAGGAAAAGGCTCAGTTTATTCTCATAAAAAGATTGCCCATTTCTGGGGGTAGAGGCCTTTTAAGGATTTCACCAGGAGAAGTGCAGCAGCAATCCCAGTTGGACCTAAATCGAACGCACTTCAGGACTCGTTTATAGAAGTCTACCAAAGGCAGATTTTTATGAGAAAGCAAACCTCCAGGGAAATAACTGTTACAAGGAACAAGGCAACCGGCACAGATCTATACCCAATAATATCATCGGTACTGAAGAAGAATCGTTTTTAATATAGAACGGTGTCTATCACTCAGCTTGTCCTTCAGCCCCCAAGGTCTCAGGTTGAGTGCTATGAAGAACCTAGTAATATTTGAAAGAGCTGTTTCATTATAAAGTCTGACATCACTGGGAGCTCCACACCCAATGGAGTGTGGCACAAAGACTTCCTGGGGATTCTCCGCTACCTATGCAGAGAACACACAGCTCCACGGGGCTGTCACCCTGAAGGCAGCCAGCACACAGGTGGCCCCATGTGGTGTATGCAACAGTGGACACTGTGTCACGCTTGACACAGCAGAGGTTTGCACCCAGCAGGACACCTCCATAGTGCACATTCAGTCACCATTGTCAGGGTTTGTGCCAGGCCTGGCAGAAAAGGGCCTTCCTGGGGTTTTATAAGCCTGAAGCCTGGGTTACAGATTTCACCACTGAGAGCCAGGAATGGAACAAAAGAGAAAAAAAGGGCAATAATTGCATGGTGTTTGAAAGAACTCGGTGCTCGAAGCTATGTGAGATACTTTCAGAAAATATTAGGGGAGATTTTAAGGGACTCTAGAGGTTCCAAATAGTGGAGAGAAGCAAAGCCCTAAAGAGGCTGTTTATTACAATTTATGCTGTGATATCTGGCCTCCCACATACCTCCTAATACTCCTTGGCGCCTGACATTCGTGTCCTTGCTTTGAGCCCCTACACAGTAAATCTGTGCCTATACATACCACCAGCAGAACACGTGGAAGTGGTGGTGTGTGACTTCTAAGCTAGGTTATAAAAAAGCATTTTTCAGTTTCTTGGATTGTCACTCCAGGGGAAGCCAGCCTCCATGTCTTAAGGACAGTCAAGCAGCCCTGTGGAGAGGCCCATGGGGAGGGTAACAGGCCTCCATTTAAAGCCAGAATTTGCCAGCCATGTGAGTGAGCCACTCACGAAGCAAGCCTTCTATCCTCAGTCAAATCTTCAGATCTACAACCTGGCCAACATCTGATTGCAACCTCATGAGAGACTGAACCAGAACCACTCACACAACCCCTTCCAAATTCCTAACCCACAGAAACAGAGAGAAATAGGAATGTTTATTGTTATTTTAAGTCACCAAATTATAGAGTGATATGCTATGCAGAAAAGGTAGCCAATGCAAATATGATCTCTATTTTTACTCCTAGGCTAGAAAGTCATGAAGAGAGCATTTGGGTAGGACTTGAATTGTTGTAAGTAAACAGTTGAATTTGATAGGTGCTGAGGCAATGGGAAACCTTTCTTGAGAGAGCGATGGACATTAACGAAGGCAGAGAGGCCGATCCATCTGTGTTCAAAGGGACAGATTTGTCTAAGATGCTGAGTGTAAGAAGAGAATTGCGAATTAGGTGGGATAGATTGGCGAGGTCCTGTTTAGGGAGGTCTTTATGGCCAATTTTAGGACCTTGGATAAGAACCTTAAGGCACTGGAAATATGAGGCAGAAGAGTAATAGAATAAATCATTGCTTTTTCAGAATATTATTTTGTCTAGTGATTGGGAGTTGAATGAAGTACAGGCATACCTCAGAGATATTATGGGTTCAGTTCCAGACCACCACAATAAAGTGAGTATTGCAATAAAGCAAGTTGTAATCTTTTTGCTGGTGGAGAGTCTTGCCTTCAATTTGTAAAAAACGCAACGTCTGTGAAGCACAATAAAACAAGGTCTGCCAGTAGAGGCAAGAAGACATTGGAAGGAAGAAAATTGTTTGAATAATTTAATAATTATACATAGTTAATCTGAATAAACTAATGAAAAGATATATTTAGAAAAATATCTATTTATCTTTTCAACTATGACTTTATAAGATGACTACAAAACTAAAAATTACTTGCAAATTTTTTAATTTAGATATTCATTCATCTATTAACAAAATATTTATTGAGTATTTATTATAGAAATTAGGCACACATAAATTGATACACTTAATTCAACAAACATTACCATAAGTTTTTCTCTACACAATGTTGGTAACCTAGGGGTGATTATTAAATGAAATAGTCGAAATTATTTATTGTCCTTTGAATTTATAGATACAAATTTTAAGAAATGAAAGAAGAGTACAGTAGTACTCCTTTATAATTTCTATATTTCAGAGATTTTGTTGTTAGCTTGTTTCTGCCTTGAAAGTGTAAGCAGATGTTTTCTATGGAGGAATTTCACTTTTCACCATAAGGACAGGTACTGAATTAAATTATAGGCCTGGCCAGATGACACTATTTACTGGGACTGGGGAAGGAGAGATTAGTTATTAATTATATTTATCTTTGTTCAACTGCATCTCATACTCTCCCTTCTTATCTCTATCTGCTACCTTACTGTTTATCTCAAGAACCCATCTCAGTGGGGGGAAAACCTCAACATTTGTGTCTGCCACTAACAGTTGCCTCATTTTATAGTTATGAATCAAAGCTAATATATCACATACCAAAATACAAAATACCTGTACCAACTTTCATTTACGTGCACAGCATTCATCTCTATTTCCATAAACCTCAAAGTCTCACTAAAGTGTGAAGTACCCATTTTTGGAATTGTAAGGAATTTCTGGAGAAAAGGATATACCTAAGGACCATTCAAGTCTAATTGCTATCATTATTCTAATGTTTATGGCATTTAAAAAACCCTAAAGGCTGTGACCCAATAAAAGGTTGTAAAGTCAATTTAGAGTGTTATGACAAGCCTTTTAAAAAAATGAAATAAAATAGCATTTAATAGAAAATGTCCCAAATGTGTTGCACATCATAAGGGTAAATACTATTTTAAAAAACTTGATTCTAGTTTTATATGTTTGTGTGAGTCACAATATAAAATTACCTCTTGTCATCAACCATTTAAAAAATGTTGAAAGCTATTGATACTTGGGAATACAAATTTCAAAGTTTAAGGCTTTGCAGTATAATAATATTTTGCTGGATAATTTGTTTTTCTCCAAATCAGAAGTAGTATGTATTGGAAATGGAAATAGAGATTACATAAGTAGTTACAGAAGACTGTTTCACACCACTGTAACTTGTCTCTCTTCTCAAACACTTTTTTGGGGGGTGGGAGAGGGGATGGAACTTATCAGTTATTTACACATTGACATTTGTAATGTTCAGCTGCCATCATGCATTTGAAGTGTGACTATCCAAAAATCACTGTTCCTTTTGTAGATGGCGATGGATGTCCTTATGTGCTTCACGGGGCATAAGCACTACTAGATTCCACCTTCCCGGGCTGTTAGACCTTGGAAGATGCCGACCTGTTTCTCTACCTCTCTTCCACACAGAGTCTAACACAGGCAGTTCTCAGTCAAGGTTTCTGAATGACTAGATAGTCAATGTATATATATTTTTTCTTAATCTCCTGTCGTGGCAGTTGGAATTCTAAAGATAATAAATTTGCCTCATTAATCTTCACATGGATCAGCTTGGGAAACATCTCAAGGAGTTTCTCTCCCTCCATTATTTATTGTGATAATGCCAAAGGTGGTTAGTGTCTTTCAATCAATGAATTTCTTTGTGCATATTCAGATTATTTAGGACAACGTATGTCCTAAATATTGATATTTCTTCATTTGAAGAAAAAAGGACATGTTCTGCACAAAAATAAGCAGATATGCCAAGGTTTATGCGGTTGTGTTTTAACCATAGAATTGGGTTGCTTTGATGGAAAGCAGTTTGGTGGGTGCAGTGGAAAGTCCTGGAGCTCAGCACTGGAGCTGGTTCCAGATTTGCTACTCGTTAGATGCATGACTTTAGATAATGGTCTTAATTTCTTTGAACCTCAGTGTTCTCATCTAGGAAATAAAGGGCTGCATCCTACAAATGCTGAAGTTGCCTGTAAGCTCTCCAGCTCCACAAATCTGTCATACTGTAACCAGAAAGGTAAGTTAACTGGAGAGTTGAATGTGATAATTCAGGTAAAAATATCTAACACATACTAAAGAAAAAAACAAGGTGGAGAACTTGATTTATGCATTTATTAAATATATGCTGAGCATTTAGGTGCTGGGCTAGGTGCTGTGTCGTGTGTGTGTGTGTGTGTGTGTGTGTGTGTGTGTGTGTTTTAAGTGTGGTAGGAATCTTAAAAAGAGGCTTAAAGTCTAGTTGAGGGGAGTTGGGTGTATTCATGAGTAAACCTCCCCGACAATGGCTCTCAATTTTTAGGAAATTAGGCAATTGAGCCATGATTCATTTTACCTTTAACGATAGCCCTTGATGTTCTGAGATAAATGGCTTAATCTAAAGTTACTTCAGAGTGAAATAATTTTACTGCATAACAGAACATCACAATTTATAGGCAAAAGACTCGCCAAGTTCATAAGAATGTGTGGGTGTACCTGTTTAAAATCTGTGATTGGGCCAAAAAACTATTCCCTGGTCTTGCCTTACCTGAAAACAAATAACCAGTTCTAATCTCTGGCCAATAATAACAATAACTTCTAAAACAGGTGGTAGGGTTAAACACAGAGATTAGAGAAAGATGTTAATCAAATTCCCAGTGGCATGCTTTTATAAGAAGGAAGCAAGGAAATACATGGCTGGTGTCATGACTGCTGGGTTCTGTTAGGCAATTTTTAAGCTTTGATTAATGATGCTACCAGGCAACCTTTTCTAATCCCATATAGCATATTAGAAATCTGCATCGTCACAGGCTCCTCCCATTCAGATCGCAAACTGTTTACAGTGTCCTAATTTCTGAGGCAACCAGGGACATAAATAGATTGTCTCAGTTCAGGTTTTAATTTTTTTTGAATGTTCAATAACAGATAAAAAGAAACTTCTAAATACGATTGCTCTTGACTCAGTATACTAGCACCAAGCGGATTGTCACAGAATAAGCAGAAGATGCTTCTGAATCGAGGCGGGGATTTATTGTACAGTTCATATATGAAGGCAAAGGAACATAAAAAGAGGCACATGAGTATAGGTTTTCTTCTTTTAGGCATAAGTGGAACACTGAAGGCTTTTTTTTTTTTTTTTCCCAGGAAGAAAGGGACATGCTTAGATTCATGTTTTAGAAAGGTAATCTAGGATGAGAAGGAAAAATGGGAAAATGACGTTAAAATATGTTCACTTTAATAATCCATGTGAATTACCATCAAGGCTTGTGCGAGGGGAAGAGAGTGGGGATCAGTCGTCAGGATGTGGGGACTGGTTGAACACGAGGAGTGGGAGATAAGCTGACCTCAAATGCTAACCTGGGTGCTGGGAGCAGGGTGGTGTCAGTGACCAAACCTTGTTCTTAGAGGAGAAAGAAAAGATATAAGCTTATTAGTTTCCTATCATTTTATTTTTGAACATTTCAAACCTACAGATAGGTTGCAAGAATAGTAAAATAAATAACCATAAATTACCTTTGACTAGGTTCACCAATTGTTGACATTTTGCCCATGTGACACCGCTGTCTCTCTCTCCCTCTCTCATTTTCTTTCCCTCTCTCTCAACTTTAAAGTTTAAAGTTGTGCCCAGGCCGGGCAGCTCCATTGGTTAGAGCATCGTCCTGATACACTAAGGTTGCAGATTCGCCCCTCAATATTTTGGCATATATTCCTCATAACCAGTCTATTCCCCTACAATCCAAAATACAATCACCACTCTCAAGAAATTTAAAATTATGACGATATTATCTAATAAACAATCTATACACATTTTCCCAGTATTCTCAATAATGTCTTTTATAATTTTTGTTTTGCTGGAAGGACATCCATACTGGGATTCTGGTATGGAGCTCGGGTACTCATTTACTGTTATAAATGTAGATTTGAGAGTCACTCACTAGCATGGAAGTGATATTATTAAGCCAATAGTACAGGTGAGATCACTCTGGAAAGAGATAGCAAAAAGTGAGGTTAATTAAGGACAGAACCTTGAGAAAATTTTATATTAGCTTTTTAAAAAAATTATATTGAATTTATTGGGGTGACATTGGTCACTAAGATTATATAGGTTTCAAGTGTACAATTTTGTATTACATCATCTGTATATTGTATTGTGTGTTCACCATCCAAAGTCAAGTCTCTTTCTGTCACCATTTGTCTCCCTTTTATGTTCTTCTACCCCCCTCCCCAGCACACTTTCTGTCTTGTAATCACCATTCTGTTGTCTGTGCCTACGAGTTTTTTGTTTCGTTTTGTTTTGTTTGGTTTGGTTTGCTTAATCCTTTCACCTTTTTCACCCAGTCCCCAACCCCCTCTCCTCTGACAGCTGTCAGTCTGTTCTCTGTATCTATGAGTCTGTTTCTATTTTGTTTGTTTATTTTGTTCATTAGAGTCCACATATAAGTGAAATTGTATGGTATTTGACTGGCTTATTTCACTTAGCATAATACTCTCCAGGTCCATCCATGCTGGCCTAAAAGATTTCCTTCTTTTTTTATGGCTGAGTAGTATTCTATTATGTAAATGTACCACAGCTTTTTTATCCACTCATCTACTGATGGGCACTTGGGCTGCTTCAAAATCTTAGCTATTGTATATAACACTGCAGTGAACATAAGGGTGAATAAATTTTTTCAAATTAGTGTTTCAGGCTTCTTTGGATATATTCCAAGTCATGGAATCGCTGAGTCATAAGGCAGTTACAGGTTTTTAAAATATGTTTTTATTGATCTTTTAGAGAGAGAGGAAGGGAGAGAGAGATAGAAACATCGATGTGAGAGAGAAACATCAATTGACTGCCTCCTGCACACCCCCTACTGGGGATCAAGCCCACAACCCAGGCATGTGCCCTGACCAGGAATCGAACCAGGACCTCTCAGTCCATGGGACGACGCTCAAGCCACTGAGCCAAACTGGACGGGCAAGGTAGTTTCATTTTTAATTTTTATACTAGCTATTTTTATTTTCAAAATTGTTGTGTAATTAGTATTTTCTGTATTTTAATTAAGACAAATTATTTAATTAAAGGAGTTGTTTATAACAAGCTATGCAATTGTTAAAGGTGGAATTAGGATTTGATTTTCTGCCTCCTAAGCATGTGATCCTTCTACTATAACACAACACAGCCTGCGAGTGCATAGTGTGAGTTTTGGAAAAAAATTTAGAGTAGCTTATTGGTTTTCCACCAATGGTTGTAACAGTAATTCCCACCACACATATTTTTCTGCAGTGTGACCTGCCACTTCCCTCAGGGGGTGGAGTCTATATATCACCAAATCAAGTTGTGTCATGGAGACTTGAAAGGCATGCTTCCCTTTTTACAGAAAATGCACAGTATAATTAATAAGAGCTAATAAGTAAATACTTGTTTATTTACATCTTCACATTATTCCAAGAATAATTTAAGGCAGTTAGAGACAGTTTATACCATTACTGCTTGGAGTCCTCAGAAAGGACACTTATATCACTGAGCCTACTTTTCTGTCCAAGGGTGTGCTTTCTTTCCACATAATCCTTTCTTACTGTTCCAGCTGCTCCCTTTCAGAAATGTCTTCTTTCAAGAGTTATTTGACCTGCCATCTTGAATACAAAGTGGCTAACACAATTAATCTCAGGAGTGTACTCAAATTTGCATATCAAACCATTCATATAATAATGTTGGTAGGTCCACGTTTCGTAGGCTTATGCAAAGAGTGCTAGAACATATTTCCAAAATAAAAAATAAGTGATAGGCAGAAAAAAAGTACTTATTGGTTTGGTGTATCTGAGAAGTAGTGGGTAGACCTTCCAAGGAGGTGGGTAGAAGAAAATGGGATGAAAGTAACCCCTCTCTGTAACTTATTGATTAGCATCTGGTTTTGTGATTTATTCTCTACTTGACATTAAGCACTGTGCTCTGAACTAGAATGCATAGTTTAATTCAGTCTGCAACCAGTAATATAATCTCCTTTAATTTTATTTTGTTGATTTGTGACTGTAGGTGTTCAAAAATCCTGGTAAAACTTGAAGAATTTTTAAAAAAACTGTCAATAATGGGATTCTACTAGTTTATGAGACAGACCAGCTCTTTATGCCCATTTGCAATTTTTAGAAAAATACATCTGTACCTAGTGAGAATGTCAAACATTGCCAAGGGGAATATATCAAAACAAACACCTGCTTCTTATCTCTAGCCCTCTAGTTTCCTCTCCAAAGTCAACCGGTTTTCAAATTCTTGTGTATAGATATTCAGAGATAATTCAAGTCTTGTCAAGTATGTTTATACATATCGATACCTCTTTTTTTGCCTGTTTAGTAACATATGATTCTTCTGTACACTTTGTTTTTTACAATTATTTTTTAAAATAAAATTTGGTCCATATCAAGTATAAGTATATAATTCATGTAAGTTTTATAGTATTCTTGCACCATGATTCATTTAACTGGCTTCCTACTGATGAATACCTTGGGGTGCATACCAACGGGTCAACAATGTTTTAAAGTTTAAAGTTGTGCCCAGGCTGGGTAGCTCCATTGGTTAGAGCATCATCCTGATACACTAAGGTTGCAGATCCGACCTCCCATCAGGGCACATTCAAGAAGCAACCAATGAACACATAAATAAGTGGAAAAGCACGTCGATGTTTCTCTCTCTCTCAAATCAATAAATTTAAAAACGAGTTTAAAGTTGTGAAAATGTAACATAACTTTAAAAGTCTTTAGGTGAGTTACACAAAACACCACAAGGTGGAGATACCAGATCACAGAAGTCCATCTTCTGTGTTTGATTCTTTGCATTCGGTGTGATTGTGAGTCTGTTTTACCGTGTTTTTGTGTTGCTCTCTGTGTCCTTTCACACTGCCTAAGTTTCCTTCTCTCTGTGCACGCACATTTCCCTTCCTTAGTGCACTCACTAATCCCTTCCTTGTATTTCACTATTATGTGGATACACTGAGAGTGGAAGTGTGGAATGGTGGAAAGCATGGTGAGTGGAACCAGGACAGAGATATGATTCTTTAGATCTGCCACTAACCAGATCTCAGACCTTTTCTCTTCACCTCTTTTCTTTTTTACATCAAAAGCCATCAGTTTTCCCATTTGTTGAGCCCAATCGTTTCTAAAGCTCTCTTTCCTATCATTCTGTTCATTCATTCTTTTATTTATCTAACTGTTTATTCAGTCATCATCTAATAAATTGTATCAAGGTTTTACTACTTGCCAGGTATTGTGAAGCGCTAGTGGAAATGGGGGAAGATTCTAAAAATACATGACATGTTTCCTGTTTTTGACTCAGTCTAGTGGACAACACAGACGAACAAATAACCATGTTGTGAAGTAGACTATGCCACCCCAAATGCGCCACTCCGCTATGAGGATTACTTGAGCTGATTATTTTGAGAAACAGCAGACATAGGATGAGCTCTGGAAACAGAGTATAAATTAGTCTTTTTAGGGAAATTAATGTTTCTGAAGGAAATCTCCATTTGTAAGGGTGTTTGCCTCTGTGCACCAAGAGAAGAATGACTAAATCACAGGAGACTTATCAATGGAGAAGGCACAGACTTAAATTTGCATAACAAACCTTACCCTTGTGTACCCGTGCTTTTTCTGGTAACCTCTCATAACTGGCCTTCCACCCCAACTCTCCCTGCCCACCAAACACACACCCTTTTCTTTCTTTCCTCTTTAGCTGGAGATGATATTTAAGCTCATGGCTTAGGCCACCTTAGGATGTTAATGTTTTTTTCCCTGAGTATTTCCCATGTGCACACAAAGTATACATGTTAATAAACTGTTATTTTTCTCTTGTTAACCTGTCTTTTATTATGGGGCTGGGGTGTCTCAGCCGAGAACTCATAAACATAGAGGGAGAATTATTTTTTCTTCCCTACAATTGCACATAACTAGAGTTACTAAATGGAGTTTTAAGCTCTTGTTTCCTAATTAAAAAGTGGAGCAGTGAATATGTATATGCTTCTTGTTCAAATTTACTTTTTCTTATTGTAATTGAACTAATATTTTCTGAGGGCTATTTGCCCTCGAGAAACAAACAAATTTCTGATTATTTTATTTCAAAAGGAAAAGTGCTAAGGACTTTACATACCAGGCAGCTTAATGTTTTAAATTATTCATTTTTAGATCTTATTCAAATATTGTAATTCATATGCTTGATGATTTTTAGCAGCAGGTACATATCTCATCCTGATTAATAAGGGATCAATGATGCATGAGGCACAGGTTGAATCCCAGCCCAGCCACAAGGGAGAGACTTGGTCCGTCACTAACCAAGGCAGGGTAAGAAAATGAGATCTGAAGCTCACTCAGGTTCCCAACTATATAGGAGCACAGGGTAGGAAGCCAGAATTGCAAAGAGAAAAACACCATCTTTATGGAAATAGTAGAATGCAATGTCTCCTTGGAGTCCTGCTCTATTTCAGAATAAATACGGAGGATTTGTTCAGAGCCGTCTGCCTGCTTCTGAAGGGGAGAAGAACAGGCCACCCCAAAATGTGCCCCTTTGGCATATGGATTAATTTGAACTGGAGACAATCAAGGCCCAAAACACTCAGGAAGAGCTGTTTACCTCCTCCTTAATTGCCCCCCCCCCGAAATTTAGATGGAGGAACTGGTTCAGAAAGAGACCTATCACCAGAGGTAACTACAAAGAGTGTGGGCTGGGTCTAGTAAGCTGGGGGAGCTCAGCAGTCTTTTTGTTCAGATTTCTCTGTGTCCCATGGTCTCTGCATGGCCAAGATTTGTTTACCAAACATCTGCTCTCCCTATCTTCTTAGGAATTATCTTTCTTCCCTTTGTAGCCCATTTTCCTTAGCTCAGGATGGATTATAAGCTCAATTGCCTCACTGTCAGAGCATCCCATGTCTATGTGAGGCTCCTGTATGTATGAAATTAAATTTGTTTTTCTACTGTTAATCTGCATTATGTCAATTTAATTATTAGACCAGCCAAAAGAACCTAGAAGTGTAGAGTAAAAATTTCCTTTTCTTACACTTCTCTTCCATGAACTGTGCTTACTAACCTATATCAGAGTTTTTAGAAAGTATTTTTAAATGGTAGATATTTAATTGGAAAATTAACATTTGCAAATGAGAAACAATGTTACCCAATTTATAAAGAGGTGTTGATAATTGAAATGAATGGATGATATTTAACAGCTCATTGGCTGAAATGTCATTCATATTTTAATTCATATAGTTTTTATTTGTTGTTGTTATTTAGTTTTGTTTTTCTCCTATGAAAAGGAAGCACCATGAAAATGATCTGCCGAGTTTCAAGGCTGTATTTATTTCTGTGGGCAATATGACTAATCAAGTTAAAAGTGAAATTACACTAGTTCATGTATCCAATTGAAAGAACAAAAGTCAAATTTGCATTTTATAATCATTAATATTTAAATTTTAACATTTACTTTAAAGAGCTTAGTCATATAAGCTTTTTCAAAACTATGTTTTTATTGATTTTTTAGAGAGAGAGGAAGGGAGAGAGAGATAGAAACATCAATCAGCTGCCTTCTGCACGTCCCCTACTGGGGATCGAGTCCACAATCCGGGCATGTGCCCTGACCGGGAATCTAACTGGTACCTCTCAGCCCATGGGACAATGCTCAATCCACTGAGCCACACAGGCTGGGTCATATAAGCTTTTTGAGCCTCAGTTTTCTCATATGTAAAGTGGAAATAATAAGAGTAACATAAATATATATCTGATAGGACCTGGCACACAGTTATTGCTTCCATTTTATTTGATATTAGTAGTTGATCTTTAAAGTATATAGTGTCTAAAAAGTATAACTAATTCTGTGATAAGCAGTTAGACAGACATGAACAGAGCAAGGATGCTAGACTAGGTATAGAAGGTCACCAGGGCGGAAAGCCCCGGTACCTAGCAAGGGGCAAAACTGGGCTGGGACCTCGTCCCCAGGGCGACCTTTCCTCCCCTAGCATATCGCTGGTCATATGGTTCAGACCCTCCCCTGACCTTTCCTCCCCTGGCATGTTGTTCATCATGTGGGTTAGACCCCTTTAGAGGGGGACAGACAAGGGGGCTGGAGAATAGCCCTTAAGCATTAAGCCCCCAGGACAATAAGGTTCTGACCTGCATCAAATACATCTAAGCTTCAGCTGTATCTCAGCTCCAGGCCCAGAAAAGCAGCAAAACCAGACAAGCAATGAAATGGCTGACTTCAGGACCAGCTGCATAGATTAATGACCCCTTGCCCTGGTGCTGACCAATCAGTGGAGATCACGACCCTGACAGGACACCCCTGGAAAGCTGATGAATAGTCTATTGGGATCCTCCCCTGAGACCTCCAGATAAATACCCTCAAGACAGAGGACCCAGTGAGGCTCTCTCTATGGAGTACACCTATGCCTTTCCCCAGGCACATTTTTCTTGTCTCTCTTTCTCCTAAGCTCTAAGGGCCCTTCTGGTGCCTCTGTAACTTGTTTACTCAGTCTGTTTCTTTTACAGCTCACGTTTTCTACTTCTGTGACTTTCTAAATAAACTTTCTCTTATAGTTTGAGTCTTGGCTCTGAATTCTTTCTTAGCCGGAACTCAAGTAACAAGGTTGCTGAACAAAGGTCTGGACTGACCCCACTGGTCCAACGCCTGGTGCTGTGTTTGCCACCAGCACTTTCAGGGCATAGAAATAAAGATTTGGTGTAAGTTTCAAGACTTGCATAAATTTGAGTACAGATGCATTACTCTGTTGAGGATAGCTGAAGGAATTCTTTCTATGGTTTATTTCTGAGGAATTAATAATCTATTATCTCTGCTAGAAGGAACAGTGGGGGGAGGTTCCGAGCATATTGGAAAATATCTACACTTTCTTTTAAAAATAAGTTACAGATATTTGATCAAAATTAGGAAATATTCATGTATGTATTATATCACATAGATGCCTTTAAACATCAATTTTGAACATAGTTTTATAAAAATCAAGCGCTCAACTGCATATGGCATTTTGCTAAACAGCTCCAGCTCCTTCTCATCTTAACACAAGATAGGACTGAAATGCTTATTGGAAACTGACAGATTCAGAGAGCAGCCTTCTTCAGAAGATCTCTCAAGCTAAGCAACAAAAACCTAAACACAAAAAATCTTCTGAAGTGGCTCCCATCTCTTTTTAATGTTTATTAATTTGACCCACCTTGCCTGAATTCTGAACTCTGCTCAGTGGTGTTCCTTTCTTCTCTCCCACTAGTCCCTGCCTTCTTCCCTCGATCTTGTTTCGCCTACCTTTCTCCCTCCTGCAGTGAAAAGAGCAGTATGGAACTTCCCTCTAGAGACCCTCCACCTCAAACGACCATATGGGTTTAATGTATAATGCATGAGAAGCAGCGTGAGCTGCAGATGATTCCAAAGAAAAGCCTTCGAGGCTGGGCTCAGGAGGCATTTTTCAATAATAATTAGAAAATCAAATAGCATATTACTGTTGTTCTAGTCATTTCATTGCAATGTAATAACCCTGGCTCAAATAGTGCTGAAGAGAAATATATTGCCATAATACAACCTTCTCAACGCAATTATTGTGCAAATGCACTTACTCTTTAGTAATGGGTTCACTGTCCTCAGAATTTCCAGCTTAAATCTGACGGGAAATGTCACTTTTCTAGGAACACTTCTCTAACTTGAGCTTTATCGCTAAGGTCTCTGGCAGAGACAAAATAATGTGAGGTTTAATTTGGATGTTAATTTTCAGTATTTTATAGTAAGGAACTCTTTTGGCAGAGGCAGTACAGGGCAAGACTTTGGCATGGTTTTGAGGTTAATGACATCAACTTTTGAGAGATCCTTTCCCTTTTCTTCTGGCACAGGAATAATATTTGAAATGAAGACTTAACTTTTTCCTCCACCACTATATACAGAATATTTGCGTGTAGTCAGGGTTAAAAAACAACAACAACTAAAAAGAAATAGAATATAGAAATATTTATTGGGTACTTGATATGTGTAACAGGTACCAGAATGTACCACCTCAAAATACGTTTTTTGGTGTATGGATTATTTTGAACTAAAGACCATTGTGAACCAACAATTGTAAGTAAACGTCTTAAAAACAGGGCAGACGTTTTCCTTCTGTAAAGGAAATTTCTATTTGTAAAGAGGTCTCCTTCTCCCCAGCACCAGGAAGAGGAACACTCTTATCAAGAAGGTGGGACTTAAATCTACATAACAAATGTTATTAAACACAGTTGTTTCCCATGCTTTCCTGGTCACATTCTCATAACTTGCTTGCTCCTCTCAGAAGACACAACACCCTTTTCCTTTGTTTAGCCTAAGGTGGTATATAAGTCCTTTGGGTGTTCCCATGTGTGATGCACATATTAATAAACTTCTTTTTGTTAATCTGTCTTTGGACAATCTGATTTACCGGGCCCTACTTGAAAAACCTAAGACGATAGAAGACAAGATTTTTTCCTCCCCAACATGTGTACATTTGGAAAGAATGGAGGGACTTCACTTTTTATGTCTTCAAGGACAATTCTGAAATTCTTTGGAAAATTCTCCAGGAGATGCATTATTTATTTGAAGAAATTAGTCAAGGAGTTTGCAAAGGTAAAATATATATAATCCTGATACATAACAATACCGGGGATAATTCGTCTCTTTTATACAGGAGCTGTAGTCAAGGCTCTTTGAGTATTTTATCTATGAAGACATAAGCCTAATTTCTTCATAAGTTTCCAGGGTAAAGACATTTGATGCAATTATAGGAATATTTGATAAAGGAGAGAAGACAACATTTTAAAAAACCACTTTCTTTGAAGTTGGAAGGAAATTTAGATGGCACAGAATTTTAGAATCATTGAACTTAATCTCATGTAAGACTCTAGTAGAGTCTTAGGCATGGGGAATGTCCGGCCTGTGGGCCTTAATCAATACCAGCTAATCACACACCTCACCAAATTAGCCTGACCAACTGAGAACCAGTTTATGAACCACATGCTTATTACATCGGCTTCTTTAGGTGAACATGCAACCTCTGCTTACACACCTCCCGTGACAGATCAATTTCCTTGTGGCCACCACCTTTACATTTGATTATCTTAAATTGTCATGCAAAGTTTCCTTTCACAAAGTAAAAATTCCTTCCTTCCTTGTCAGAAGCAAATCATAAAACAATATATTATTTTATCTGAAATATAACAGACCACTTTAGCATTTAACTTTTGTACATTTTATCATTTAGCTAGCACAATGATATTTTGATGATGTAGCACAAATCAATAGAAAAGAATAAACGGTTTATTGGTTGTTAGAAAAACTGGTTCTCTATAGATTATTGTTAGGTACCACATAGACCGAATTAAACATCCATATGTAAAAAAAATAAAAAATGGGTATAAAAGCGATAGAAAAAAAATGCAGGATATATTTTTGTGATTTAGGAACAAAACTTCTAAACTGATCACATTTTTATCAGAATAAATGATCTGTTCAATGAAGGACATCATAGACAAAGATAATGCACAGATAACATAATGGTAGAAGGGGGAAAATTTTTGTAATATCTCAAAGTGACAAAGGGTTAATATCTAGAATATAAAAGGAATTTTTGCAAATTAATAAGAGGATAGAACCCCAATGAAAAATGGCATACGATTTAAAAAGCAATTTTTAAAGAGGAAGCTCAAGAAGTTAAAGAGATGCTCAAATTCATATGAAGTGCTTAAAATGCATATCGAAAGAATGATGAGCTATCATTTTATACCTGTACTCCTGGTTATAATTAGAAAGCTAGGTAGTGCCAACTATTGACAGGGTCGTACGGATAGAATAGTGCATATTTACTGCTGGTGGGAAACAAAATTGATGCAGCCATTCAGAAGAGTGATCTGAGCTGCCTTTCTCTAAGTAAATTTTCTCATACCTTATGTCTGCACTATTCCTTTCCTCAGTATATATGAAATCCCAGGAACGCCTCACACACATTTATTAAGGGACATGTATAAGGATGTTCATTGCTGCATTATTTGTGGTGGTGGGAGTGGAACCAACCTGGATGTGCATCCCTGGGAGAACAGATCACAGAACGTGGTGATGTGCACCTTGGAATACTATGTACTGTTAGAAACAATTCATTTTGTTCATGTAGCAAATGTAGATGAATCTTAAATATAATGCTTAGTTAAATAAATAAGAATCTAAGTAACATACAACATTATTTATAAACAAATCCACATATTTATATTCATTATTTGGATCTGTTCATTCAAAACAAATGTAAAAATCACGTTTTTATAACAAGATGTACAAACAAAAAATGCATTGAACCGAATGGAATGGCTGCCGAAGACAGACTAGTGAATGTGAGGCAGGTAGGGGAATAAAAGGAACTGACTACATAAAACAAAAGAGGCCTTTTTTATAGCCCGATGTTAATAACATGTCATGAACTATGGCACCTGATTAATTCAATTCTCTGCACCTAAGGGTCAAGGGAAAAAGATATCTCATAACAATGACCTTGGAAGAGCCTGAAGGGCCTTGAATCATGCAAGAAATCATAAATGTGTTTAGTATCAGTGACATTTTATTATACTCTCAATATATGACATTAGAATACTGTGTGTGACTATAGAGAACATATTTTTAATTATTTGAAAATGTTCCAACTAATCAAATATTCTGGTGAACTGTGACGTTTTCGTAAATAGGTAGATTTAGAAAGAAAAAAGCTACAAAGCTTGCTAATGGTATACTGAACATTTATTCTTGCCACCTCACTTCAATTTCCACTGTTTTGCACCTCTAACCTTATGTAGGAACTCTCTGCTATTTATTATGTTGTAGGTAATAGGTCAAAAGCTATCGCTTTTTGTCTTTGTTGTATCCTTGCCATTATTTAAACACACACACACACACACACACACACACACACACACACACCAAAATAGAGGGGTCTTTTTGTTTTTGTTTTTCCCTAAATGACTTCCTACCCAGGAGCAGAAGTAGAAGCCCATGGTTAATGGGCAGCATGAATGTAGAGTGGACTTAGTGGGTCAGTGACCTATGGGAGTTGCACAGGACCTCATGCTCAGAAGAGACTTGAGCTTGTTTTAATCTGCAAAGCCACCTTGAAATTCTTGATCATTTTTTGAAGAAGGGGTCTCATACTATGCAGTGGGCTCTCAAATTAGGTAGCGAGTCCTGCATAAATAGATGCAGAAATCATTTTATTTTAAAGCAAATTACTGAACATCTCTGATGTAGTAGGCACTGTGCTAGGGGCTGGCAACTCCAAGGTAAATAAGGAATTGCTCCTCTCTTTAAGAGCTCATCATAACAAGGGACAACCCATATGAACAACTAATTTACAGAGCAATATATATTCTAAATGGTGACAGCCTGCTTCACAGAAACATCTTTTTGTTTGTTTGGGAGGTGTGGGGATTGCAAATGAACAAAGAGGTTAGAAATATTTGTTCCAGGCTGATGCACAGAATCCAATGGCTACCAGAATTACTTCATTTAAAACACAATGGAAGTAAATCATTCCTATCCAGAAATACCCTGCAGTTTCATTTGGAAATAAAACTTAATATTATTTCCAGCAGAATCTCTGAAATGTCAAGCTACTTAACTTTTGCTTTTTAACTAAGCAGTAATTTCATAACAAAAACTGGGTCCAAATTCATTGGCTTCATAGTGCTTTCTTGATCATGTACTCAGTTCATTTTATTTCAATTCCTAATTTCGGATTTTTTCTTCCATGATTTCATAAATTAACCTCATAGGCTTTTCTTTGTTTGCTAAATCTGATTTCTAAAGTTTTGATCATCAAGAGCTTAAAGACTTTCCCTTTTTTAGTGCTAGTGAATTTGCAACATTTTAATCTTCTGGTTCTACCATTAACTTTCACTAATTTGTGCAGCAGCTTCAGAATGCCACAACTTTTCCCTAATTCTTCTCCTGCAGCTAAGTTCTACTTGGGTTTGAAAACCTCTCCAAAATGGAATGCATTTCATCTACAGTCCCCCTGGATGCAGCAATCATTTCAAACCACTGAAAGAACACATTTGCTTGAGAAGCAATGAATTAAAGAAAGCTTAGAATCTGTTCTTAGGTCAACCTCAGTGGGTTACTTTAGTACAAAACTGTCAACATACTTCTACCGCATTCCTCCAATTTTTGCTCTATTTCTAATTGGTACCATGCTGTTAGCTTAGCTGAGTTTTTTAAATTTTTTTTTGAAAAAAAATTATTGAGGTATATTTTACCACAATAAATATTTCCAGTGATTTAAATTTGTTGCCAAAGGTGCAATTTCCCTTTTGCATCATTTTCTTTAACTTTGTTTAGCATTTCTAATACGTCTGGTAAAGACATAGTTTCTTAGTTTCCTTTATCTGAAAATGTCTTTCCTATCATTCTTGAAGGATGTTTTCACTTGCAGAATTCTGAGTTTCAGTTTTGTTCATTCAGTACATTAACAATGTCTTCCAGCCTTCCTGCTTTCTGATGAAAGCTTGTAGTCACTCAAGTCTTTATTCCTCGGTATGTATTATTGTTTGATTTTTAAAATTTATTTATTGGGGTGACATTGGTTAATAGGATCATATAAATTTCAAGTGTAGATTTCTATGATACAAGATCTGTATATTGTACTGTGTCCACCACCTAAAGTCAAACAACCATTTTCTGTGACCATATATTAGGCCCTCTTCACTCCCCACCCTCCCACCCCCTTCCTTCTGGTAGCCACCACACTGTTGTCTGTGTCCATGAGTTTGTTTTATATTCCACATATGAGTGAAATCATATGGTTCTAAGCTTTTCCTAATTGATTTATTTCACTTAGCATGATATTCTCAAGGTCCATAAATGTTGTTGCAAATGGCAGTATTTTACATTGCAACCAAAAGAATAAAATACCTAGGATTAAATTTAACAAAGGATGTGAAAGACCTATATTCTGAAAACTGCAAAGCATTATGAAGAGAGATTGAAAAAGACACAACAAAATGGAAAGATATTCTGTGTCCATGGATTAGAAAAATCAACATAGTTAAAATGGACATATTACCCAAATCAATATACAGATTTATGCAATATCCATCAAAATCCCAATGTTACTTTTTATAGAAACAGAAAAAAAATCATCAGATTTGTATGAAACCACAAAAGACCCCAAAGAGCCAAAGCAACCCTGAGAAAAAGGAACAAAGCCAGAAGTATCACACTCCCTGACTTCAAATTATACTAAAGAGCTATGATAATAAAAACAGCATGGTATTGGCAGAAAAACAGACACACAGAACAATGGAACAAAATTGAGAGCCCAGAAATAAAACCACAGGTATATGGGCAAATAATCTTTGATAGAGGAGCCAAAAGCACACAGTAGAGAAAAGAAAGCTTGTATTTTCGTTTCAAACTCTCTGCAGTTAAAAAAAAAATTTCCCTTTAGCTTTCATTTTCAACAATTTGACTTTAATGTATCTAGACATGGTTTTCTTCAAATTTATGCAACTTTTTATTGCCTCACAGAATCTTGAGGCTCTTTTATTTTTAGAATTTTCCCTATTTATTAGAATATATTTATTTTAATCAGTCTCATGTCCACAAATTATTTCTTCTGTCATCTTCATTCTGCTATAATTTTCTTCCCGTGAATTTTAAAAATGTTACTTGTTGTATTTTTTCAATTCTAAAATTTCCATCTGCTTTTTAAATGCTTCTCATTTCTGTGTTTGCCATCCCTTATTTCATTATGTGAATATTTTCCTTTATATGTATGTTGAGTAACTATGGATTGGATCCTGGGCATTGTGAATATTTCACTGTGCGACTCTGCAATCTGTAATATATTCTAAAGAGTGTTCATATTTATTGATGAGTATCTGTCTGTGAAGAAACAGCTCAAGACTGGGGAAAAACACACTAGAAAGTATTAGAAGGAGTAGTGTCTATTGCCCACGCAAGGTTTAAAATAGTGCTTTTTCCTATCAGTCAGAATGGAAAACCTCATAATTCATGGGACAATTAATAGAGTACTCAAAAGGGTCTTGCCTCACTCAGTAATAAGAAATGATTAGCTCTAGACTGCCCATCTACTCATCTCATCTATTAAATTTTAAAAATAAAATGCACAAAGGTCAAACTGTTTCCAGCTTAGTTAACTGTGCCCTAAGAAGACTCAGAATATTTGTAGGAATACAAAATATCCAGTTCAATAAGGTAAAATTACAATGTCTGGCATCCATTGAAATATTACCAGGCATACAAAGAAGTGCAACAATATGACCCAAAACGAGAGGAAAAAAAGCAATCAATCAAAATCATCCTAGAACTGACACAGATGTTAGAATTAGCAGGCAAGAACATTGAAACGGTGTTTATCATTGTAGTCCATCTTCAAGATTTTAAGTAGAAGCATGGAATATTAAAAAAAAAAAGACTGAAGTGTAGCCTCTAGAAGTGAGAACTAGAATGCTGATATGAAAAATATAGAAACAGCAGATGAGACATTGCAGACCCTCTGCTTCTCTGTCCTCTCAGGTACTCTGTCCTGCAAACTCGAGCCTCCTTGGTCTCCCTAGGTTCTCCGTCCCACCTCCTCAGCTCAGAGAGTCCTCTAGGCCCCACCTTAGTTACTCGTCTCTGTGCCAAGGCCTGAAAACTCTCTCCAAGCAGGAATCTGGAGGAATAATAGTGATCACCTTATTTGTTTCCCATATCTCTTCCACTGCTTGATGTCCAGTGTCTTGAACAGCGTTTGTTAATGTAATTTGTCCAGTTTTCTTACTGTTTCAGGTGACGTGATAAATCTAGTCCCTGTTATCACATGTTGACCAGAGTTGGAAGTAAATTCCATGGCATTAGCTACCCCCCCCTCCCCGCCTCTTCCCTCTACCAGCCGTGGAAATGTCTGTAATTGTGAGTTCAGTGAGTCAAGTTTAATATATCTTTAGTACAGCAATAGTAACAATAACCCCTTAACACACAAACATCCTCAGATAACAGAATTTTGGTTAGGTAAAACCTGGTTAGGCAAGAAGACCCAGCCTTTTTCTCTTAGATAAAAACTGAATGTCACTTTGGAACACTGTTTTGTAAAATATCACTTGAGTAGTCCCTTTACTTTTCAACTGTGTAAAGTGAGCCAGAACCCTGTTGACTCAACTTCCTGGTTCAACTGATGTCTTTCCTGAACAACTGTTGGACTGTGCATGTAAACCAAGGAGGCAGAACCTAGGGATTCCCAGGGACATTCCTGTGGCCTCTGCAGGAATCTACACTATTAAAGGCGTCACTGCAGCACTGAGGTCATGCATGTTAGGGAGGTGGGTCCAGAACTGAAAAGTAAAATCATGTGGCAGTGACAAAAGAAATGACAACAAAAATTAGGGCCCACCAGTGACTGGATTTTCATGGTGAGAATTAATAAACAGGGGTGAGAATTGGATTATCATTATCTTATATTAATGAGAATTTATTTTCTATTATTCTGAAGAATGTCTTAATTTCTTTAAAAAAATGAAAGCATGATGAGTACTCTAGTGACATATGTAATACTGTATATGTATTCTAATATATTCTGTGCAGTTGTACAGATCCACTAAAATAATAAAACAAAATAAAAAAAGAAAAATAACTCTAGCCTAAGAAAAATGGTGAGTGTATTCTTGAGAACAATTTGGTCTATTGTATTGGAATAATTTTCTTAAGGTTGTGTTAATTGGACAACTCCAGGTTTCAAGAACAGAAATACACTCAGACCCTCCAAAGTTATAGGATGTATTTTAAGGTTATATGGGGAAGTAAAGAAGCAAGAGGAGCTGCTCAAAAGATCATCTCTAGCAAAAGAGTAGTGCTCACTTCTTGGAGAAGCTGATCCATGCTCTACTGCTCTCCTGACCACTTTCTTGTAATGTCTCTCATTTGGGCACTGTTGTTATTATCTAGTACTGTGCATACTTACTGCTTAGGATTTTCTTGCCATTGGCTCACTCACAGATAGCTACCATAGCCACCAATTGTGGATTACTTAGTTGAGATATTAGGTCAGAATGTTGAATCCCAAGTTACAAAGAATGATTGCTTAAAGAGAAGAAAATAAGCATGATTGATTATTCAGAAGCAAGTTGGGGCCTGGTAGACATTCAATCTTTCTTAAATACAAAGGCACACCTATTACCTTCATTGCTGATTTAGTAAGAGAAGGGAAACTAATAAAACTTTAGAAATTCATGGATATTTGGGGTTTAATATTTTATAAGGTATATTCATCTGTGAGACCATCTTTCTGTCCTTGTAATTCTGAATGTGCAATTTATTAACCCTATGACCCTGGTCAAATTATTTTACCTCCTCACTTATAAACTAGGTCTAATGCTATCTGTCTTAGGGAGGTTTTATGAGGATTAAATGAGTTAACAGTTAGTATTTAATAAGTATTTGCTATTATTGTTATTATTATTATCACCAGGTAAGTTTGGGAAACGTATTTTAAGCTTTCTTACCATCACCCCAGAATTAGTGGGTTTTCATAAACTTGTAAAGTTTATAAAAATAGATCTCTATATTTAATATGTATGTGTATATTTCACACACATTTTAATATTTATATTTACATCCATACTTATTTTCTATTTCTTTTGCTATATTTTCACCTTCCCAGAATTATTTTGAAGGTCTTTGAAAGAAAGAAGAGACTGTGCTTTCTTAATATATTCCTAATGCATTACATAGTATTTGAAATATAGTAGGTGTTTGATGCATAGTTAATGAATTGAGGTGAATTTGATGGAAAAGGAGAGGAAAGAATGTTTTGAATAATTTTTTTTCCTGCTGTAGAGGCAGCTATCTTATGGTGCACTGATTATGAACTTAGAAACAGCAGTTCCGCTTTTGAGATTAAAAAAAAAATTTTTTTTCCTTTATTGATTTTAGAGAGAGAGGACGTGAGAGGGAGAGAGAGATGGAAACATCGATGAGAGAGAACACTGATTGGTCACCTCCTGCATGCCCCCCACTGGGGATTGGGCCCACAACCTGGGCATGTGTCTTTACCGGGAATCGAACCTGTGACCTTTTGGTACACGGGTTCACACTCAACCACTGAGCCACACTGGCGGGACCGCTTTTGAGATTTTTGCTTACCAGCTCTATGTCACTGAGCCTTCATTCAATCTCTCTGAGCTCCCGTTTCCTCATCTTTACAGTGGGGGAACTAATACCCTACAGAATCATATCATACTAGGGATTAAAATGAAGTTAAATGTATATAGAGTTACCCACATGTCAGGTATGATTATTGTTATTATTATTATTATTATTATTATTTTTTTAACCAACTATTGCCCTTTCTTTTGAATTCTAATTTTCTGGAAGATGTGAGGAAATGTGGAGAGCTTTTAAAGAATATTTCTCAAATTTTCCAGGGCCTAGTAATCCCTCAGTCAGAGCACTTTCTTACCTCGTCTTATCTGCCTGATCTGTGGCCTGTCACTTCCTGGATTTAACCCTCCAAACCCCACTTAATGCAGCTGAGATCAGCTATGTCTAGATCTTTCATCTCTCCTCCTCCCCCTTCACCGCCTAATTTTATATCCTTCTCTTTGAAAACAACACAGACCCAAAGAGACATGAAGAATCATTCTGTGGTGTTAGTTTATGCAGATCCTGCCTTACCTCGTACACGGTCACTCTTTGTCCAGCCTGGGGCACACGAACCTCATTTCATTTCGACCTCGGTACTGCATGCGGAAGGGAAGATGCATCCTGAGTGACATCTGGTCTCATTACACAGAGAATCAATAAACTATATCTAGCCAGTTACGAATGCCACACAAAAGAACAGGATCTTTTTATGGCAATGTTCTTTTGGTCACTCTCTAATGTGGTTTTTATTGCACATTATTTTCCTTAGTTATAATTCATTTGAGCCTTTCCTACGATGAAAAGATCAAACCTTATGGCGTACATTTTTAAGTACTGCAGTGTCAGAGGAAAACTTGGGAATGCTAGACTTCTGCTTTGAAACTTCAAACAAAGAAAACAAAAGAAACCATTTTACTCTTATATATTGTAAATCACTTCTCTGTTTCAGAACACAGGACTTTTTTTGCGATTCATTTTGGAAACTAATTCTGTTAATTGTTGCTACTCTGAAATTACCTGATAAATGTTCTGCCTATTGATTTAAAAAATATCATCATCTTGCCTGCAGACTGGTCTGGAAGTTTGCAAGGCAAACAGAAGAGTTGGATAAAAATGGTCACTTAAGCAGTAGACATAATGGGTTTCTAACGGCAGGAGTTTTTGACTATGACAGAATGCCTATTATTTCTTGAGTAACTTGAGCGACTACTTGCAACTTCCAGACCTAAGTGCACATTAAATTTATGGCTACCACAAGGTTTATCCTGAAGGGCCAATAACTTCCCTAGAAGCTGAAGGGAAATGATTTTCTGCCCTTTTCTTTGTTTTAGAAAATAATTTAATTCCGAGCTCTCTGGTAAAGTTCACACTAATTAGGGTAGAGGAATGGAATCTTATCGTGGATATTAAGACAAATGAGACAATTAATAAAATCTCCTGCTTAATTTTTAGAAATTAAATTAATAATTTATGTGGCCCTGTGTAAACATAGCAATAAATTGTATATTTCTATATATCAGGGTCAGCATTAAGCAGAATTGTGCATTGTTAACTTTTTAATAAGTGAATTTTTAAAAAAAGATAGCAAGTTTTTGATGGCTTTATATGCTGTATTTTAAGACAGTAAATCTGCTGTGAGGTTACATAAAAATTTAGCAGGTTTTCCCCAGATTTCATCAACATTTAAGTTAAGGGTATAATATTTTCTCTGTGTGTTTGAATATTGAAATTGAATTAAAAAATATTTTTTTTTCTTTATTGATTTTAGAGAGAGAGAGAGTAAGGGAGAAGGAGAGATAGAAACATCAATAAGAGAAGAACATCGATTGGCTGCCTCCTGCATGCTCCCCACTGGGGATTGGGCTCACAACCTGGGCATGTGCCCTGACCAGGAATTGAACCAGTGACCTCTTGGTGCATGGGTCAATGCCCAAACGCTGAGCCACACTGGCTGGGCTGAAACTGAGCTTTTAAATTGGAATATAGCTTATAAGGAAATGGTTAATCATTTTTACTAATTCTTTGCAAGTGACAACTTAGGGAAAATATTTTAAACGATTTTTCACAAATATCCTTAGAATATCCATATGTCACATTTTTTGTCAAATATTGATTTTTTAGAGAGAGAGAGAAACAGTGATGAGAGAGAAACATCGATTGACTGCCTCCTGCACACCCCACACTGGGGATCGGGTCCCACAACCCAGGCATGTGCCCCGACCGGGAATCAAACCGGTGACCTCCTGGTGCATGGGACGATGCTCAATCCACTGGAGCCACACTGGCTGGTCAACAATATGTCACATTTTTTATAAACATTCCAGAAATATGACTCTTTTCCTTGATAAGGAGATCATAGACAAAATGTCCTGTTTTTTCATATGGTTTGTGGGAATTCATAATATACTTTTTTTTAAACCATAGCAACTGTTTTGAGAATTTTAATATAGACCTAAATAAACTCAGGTTTCCTATGGACTGACCTGTCATGAAGAGATCTAATTGGATCTTTCAGTGAGGAATCTAAGTGCTATTTGGAGGAGGACATTTAACTTTGGTTGCCTCTAGATTCACTCTAAACTACCTGATCAGTCTATGGAACTTTCTGCATTTCAGACCTCCTCATTTGCTGTTGCTATTACAAAAAATCTAACTCAGAATGCCCTCCCATCTCCTAATGGCAAGGCAAGGCATCATCAGGGGAGTTAATTTGTGAACTGCAAATACATATATATTTTGCAATTTAAACACTGAACTTTTAAAGACTGGCTTGATTAAAAGCATTTAATAATGTTTAATGGTTTTTAAGACAGTCTTAGAGATTCTGGAAGATGGTAGAATTCAGATTCAGATATGTGGGATTTGTAAATCAGTTTATAATGATCTGTTCTTTCAGTGATGGATTCCGAGGTCAGAGCTGGTATAGGCCAGATTCTACAGTTGAAACTAAAGTAAATCAACATCTAGTGTCTGGGGGATTGCCAATTACCTTTCAGCCATGCACTCTTGGATAATTTCAAAGTAAGCAGATCACCTGGTACCCCCATATGCTCTGGGTCCCCGAGCTCAGAGCTAATGCTGTTCTTTCTAATGAAGCTTGGGCTTTCTACCATTAATTGTCTAGCAATTCTTTTAGGACACTAAAGACATGAACACCATTTTGAAACTTTCTTATCTGAGGGACATAGTTATTTTATAAAGATACCATGGCACACCAATTACACAGGACTCCTTTGGAACATTGGGAAGATGTATGTGATAGGCTTTGCTAAATATAAAGTAGTATAAGGATGTAAAAATCTATTGTTGTAATTTGTCAGTGCTGTGGTTAATATTTAATTTCAATCACTTATGAAAGGATGAAAGCCACCTGCCTGGTCTGGAACCTACAGCTATTATCTACCTGGATTTGTTCCAGGGTCGAGTCCCACTCAAGACCAGGCCTGCCAGGCAGGAAGGGGGAACAGAGCCGCTCTGGCTGAAGGGCAGCAGCAGCTTCTTCTCCAGCCCTGCCTGTGCCTACGCTGCCCCACGTGGTCACTTGTGCCTCGTGCTCTGTGCGCTTACTTACTGGTCGATTGATTGGTAAATTAAATAACCCCTTTTCAAAATCAATTCTTAATTTGTTTACACTTTCCAGTTCTCTGCCAAGATTCTCCATACTGTCATCTTTTCCTACAAATCCTTTAACATATTTGTAACAGATGTTTTAAAGTTCTTGCCTGTTAATTCAAGCAGCTGGGCCATTTATGGGGCGGCTTCTATTGAGGTTCCTTTTCTCCTGATTATTGGTCAGATTCTCCTGCTTCTTTGCATGTCTAGTAATACTTGACTATCTGTTGGATATTCTAAACGATGTGTTGTAGAAACTCCAGATTTTGTCATCTGGAGTTTTGTTCTTCTGGGCAGTTACATTACTGAGGAATCATCTTGATCTGCGATGACAGGTTTTCAAATGTGTTAGTGTGGGCTTCTTTTAGTTTTGTTTTTAGTTCTAGGGCATAGTCCTTAGTGAGGCCTATTCCTAAGGTGTGGCCCTTCAAGGATTTTAATGGAAAGCCTGAGGCTTTTACCAAGCCCCTCTAACTTGATAGGACTTAAAAACCAAAGTATGAGATCCCTGAACTGGGTGGTTGACGAAATACTGCCCTTTAGCTATTGCTTTCTTTTAGGTTCTGAGTCATATCTTATATATTAGCAGCTCAATATTCCACCAATAATGTGAACAAAATTTTTTTTTTTTTAATACTCACCCGAGGACACTTTTTCATTTTTTGTTCAGATAGAGTGGGAAGGAGAGAGGGGAAGAGAGAGAGAGAGAAACATCGATGTGAAAGGGACACATCGAGTGGCTGCCACCCGCACGACCAACCAGGGCCGGGGACAAACTGCAACTGAGGCACATGCCCTTAGTGGGAACCGAACCCGGGTCTCTCCGGACCGCAGGCCTGACGCTCTAACCGCTGAGCCAAACCGGCCAGGGCTGTGAACAAAATTTTTATACAGATTTTGTTCTCCCTTGCTCTGGCTTCCTCCTTTCCAGGATTTTCCTGACAACACAACCTAATTCTCCTCAGTCTATTAGTGCTGCGGCCTTGGTCCGAGCTCTATTCCACAGGCCTGCATGGCCCTGGGGAGGCCCCTCGAGGGAACACTGGTTAAGAGTGGTGCTCATCTAATTTGTTTCCCCTTTTCAAGAATTTTACCCTCTCCAATATATGCATTCTTTTGTCTTTCCTTCAGTGCATTCAAACTGATTTTTGAAAAACATATTTTGCTAAGAGTTTATATTAAATTTCAGTGGCTGAATTAGTTTGATACAAGCTATTCTGCTATTACTAGAAGAGAAATATAAACCTTTAAAAATTAAAGTACATTATATACACACATGCACAAAGAGAATAGATTCATGTAAATGCCACTCACACAGTGTTCTGTGTGTGTGGGGCTTTATTAGCTAACCTTTATTAAATGCTTATTGTATGCTAGATAGAGTTTTACCTTTATTTAATGATGTTTTAAAATGATTTATTGAATTCTGTTTTACATTTATATAATTATGTATTAACTATACTTGAAAAAATAAAGCATCTCTATGTACCTATGAAACAACTTCATTAATTAGTAACACACAGCTGATCTTGTTTCTCCTATACTTCCAGTCACTTCCTCTGCCCCATTGCACTATTTTAAAGTAAATTCAAGACTGTGTATAGTTGTATTTGCAAATACATCAGTATGAGACTCTAAAATACAAGGGATTTTCACTTATTTTAACATAAGAGAAATATTATCAGACTTCAAAATAACAGTGTTCAATCATCCTCAATTTTCCTCACTTTTTTTTTTTACAGTTTCCCTTCCCACATTCTATATTTTAATTCATAGGTTCTCTTTCTCTTTTATTTTGCCTATAAGTTGTTTGTTGAAGAAACTTGCCTGTTGCCATTTAACACATTCCTCTGTCTTTGTATGTCTTGCAAACTCATAGGAAGATCTAGAGGGCTCAGCAGATTAAGGTTGAATTTTTGGCAGAATACTACATAGGAATTATAACATGCCTTCCTGTGCATCATATTGGGAGGCCAATTCTATCTAGTTGTCTCTCTTTGTAATATTAAGTAGGAATAGATATTGTCAGCCTCATTCATACAGTAGTCCCCTTTATCCATGGGGGATGTGTCCCAAGAACCTCACTGGATGCCTGAAACCATGAAACTTATATATATATTTTCCCTATATATTTCATACCTATAAGTTTAGTTTATTAATTAGGCACAGTAAGAGATTAACAACAGCTAATAATAAAATAAAACACATAACAATATACTGTAATAAAAGTTATGTGACTGTGGCCTCTCTCTCTTTAAAGTATCTTATTGTACTGTATTCATTTCCTCCTTCTTGTGATGGTGTGAGATGGCACAATGCCTATGTGATGAAACAAAGTGACAGGAATGACAGAGGCATTGTAGCACCTGGCTACTAAAAGGGTTACTTGAACATAAGCACTGAGATATCAGGACAGTCAACCTGATAACCAAGACAGCTACTAAGTGACTAACAGGCGGGTAGCATTATACAGTGGGGATACTCTGGACAAAGGAATGATTCATGTCCCAGGCAGGACTGGAAGAAATGGTGCAAAATTTCATCCCACTACTCAGAATAGCGTATAATTTAAAACTTATGAATTGATTATTTCTGGAATTTTCCATTTAATATTTTGGACTGTTGTTGACCGTGAGTAACCAAAACCGCAGAAAGCAAACCACAGATAAAGGGGACTATTATATACTGTAGAGTGTCTCAACAGCTTTTGACCCAATTTTTCAGCAACCATTAACAATCCTTGCGTAAGAGTTATTTAATTTACTCTTGCCTAATTTATTCTTTATTCATATATTGAACATAGGTATATTCCAAACACTGATCTAAGTATGAGAGTATAAAGAAGAATAAAACAGTTCTTGCACATGAGAAACTTATAGATATATCTATTAGCCATGCTACAGCCATGTCCTCATGTGTAGCTGAATTTCCTATATGGCCACAGAATTTTGGAGCATAAAACAAATCAATAATATTTTGGGCATTAAGGCTGATGAGTTAGGTTGAGGATACATGAAGATGTCATTATTTAGTGTAGATGAACGGGGCTGAAGTCCTGGCTAGAGGACTAACTCATCCTCATGTTGTGGGAGTAGAATTGCAAGCCACAATTTTGCTTGAATTATTTTGCAACAAAATTATGCCAAGTACAAAACCTATTTGGTTCATCATATTACACTCCCACTGCAACAAATCTGTTCTCAATTTGGCATGAGTTTGGTTTATAGAGAAGTTTTTCTTTTAATTGTTTTTACATAGACTAAATATTTATTAGATATATTTTCTTCACTATTTTAAAACACTTTCAAAATTTACTGAATGCAATTATGCATTTTAAATATGAATATTTGGCTAATATGATAAGAAGTTTACAAAGTTATGTTCTTGAAGTTCATCTTGTCTTTGAGATTTAGTATTTACTTTCAACATTGAACCAAAGGAAACAATGACCAAGAATGCGAGGACGTCACAGTGTCTATAACTCTTGTGGGGACTTGCATGTGTTCATTTCAGCAAATGTAGAGAGGATATCCTACTTACTTGGAATGTCCTGGGCACGCTGATGAATAAGATAGACAAAGTCTCTGCCTCTTCATGGAACTTACAGTCAGTCCAGTGTCTGTCTCAGTCATCAAGTTTACTACAAATTGAAAATCAACAGGTGAATGTTTTTCTCCCCACTAATGTTCCAGATGTCATCTGACATGATATGCTCATGAGATGTGGTTTTTATAATACACTTTATACTAACCAGCGCATCTTATTACATACCAACATGGCTCGTCCTCAGAGCAAAGCGAGATGGCTATTCTTATTATCCCTTTTACAGCTGTTCCTTGAATTAAGATGGGATTCTGTCCAGATAACTAGTTCTACATTGAAAATATTATAAGTCGAAAATGTATTTAATACAACTAACCTACCGAACATCATAGCTTAGTCTAGCCTACCTTAAACATATTCCAAACACAATATCTAAAACACGCTGACAACAGCACACGTTGGAGTGTTGGCTGTTTATCCCCAGATCACAGGTCTGATGGGCTCGCCGCCACTGCCAGGATCACAGGCAGATCACAGCACATTCACCAGCCTGAGGAAAGATCAGAATTCAAAATCTGAGGTATGGTTTCTACTGAATGCAAATCATTTTAGCACCATTGTAAAGCTGGAAAATCAAAGTTGAACCATTGTGAGTCGGGGACCATTGATATAAAGATCAATATAAGACATATAATGCCTTGTTCCCGACGTAAAATGGGGCTTTGAGTATTATAAAGTGAATCTTATTATTAATATTAGTTCATCATTCTTTTATTTTCTTTGGCCTGTGCACTCCTGGCAATATACAAGGAGGATTATGATTGACTGTATTTTTTTCAATTCACAATTTATTGTATTGGCCCAGAACTAAAAAGGTACCCTCTCTATTATTTATTATGGTTAAGGCCCTCACTGTGCTCACAGGTTTCTAATCCTAAATCTTAAAAATTATACTAGACTTTTTAATTTACCTCATTCTCAATGTCCAATCTTTCTCTTTTCAAGCCTCTTTCATCTCATTGGCATATATGACCGCTCTCCCCTTCCCCCTGTTGTGTTACTTTTATGTTATCTCTTATGATTATCACATCAAACTAATTGGTCTCTCTCCCTCAAACCCTTCTTCTGTTAGAACGATTTTCAATGTGCAAAATGTAGCATATTATGTCACTGCTTAAAACCATTCAACAGATTTCCAGTGTTTATAGGATAAAGTCTAAAGTCTTTTTAGGGACAGTCAAGGTCTTCCATGACTTCCACATTCATTTCTTGCCACTGGACTGAACTTATTCTGCAATCTAGATAGGATAAACAGCTAATAGTTTCCGAATACGCTTTGCTGGCTCATGTGTCTGTGCTCTTTGGAGTCCCTGATAATTTCAAGTTTTCCTTTTTATTATCTCTTGGTAGAAGTTTCCCTAACTACTTAAAATTATCTAACCACTTCTTTCTTTGAATTAGCACTGTGCCAGGATATACTTCTTATTTTAATTTAAGGTGTGTGTGTGTGTGTGTGTGTGTGTGTGTGTGTGTTTGTGCAATTTATCACTCAATTATAAATATCCGTTTACAGCCTTGTCTTTCTTATTACAGTATGATTTGATGAGGTCAGGTGCCCAAAGCATGGTAGGAATGTAAGTCTTTATTTGATTAAGCAATGAAGGAATAAAAAGAAAAAAAATTAAGATGGTGATATCATCAGTATTCCCTCCACTTTAATCATCCCTGACTTTATCCTCTGTTTCCTCTTTCTTTCTGTCTTCCTTCCAAAGAACTCAGGGACTGCAGAACCCTGGAACAGAGCAGTATCCTTGAACTGTCTGTCTTTCCTCTTGTCGTCTGGATCTCACCCCTTTTACTTCATCTTCCTATCAAAATGGACTTGTATTATATGATATTCCCTTAAGACCTTGCTTAGTAGTTCCCAAATTTGATGACCAGCTTTCAGGGCATGGATCCAAGGTCATAATGAGGCACCGCAAAAGCCTGGTTAAACACCTACAGATTCAAATGTGGAGTTTAACTTGCTTCTCCCACTTAGTAACTGTGTTAACCCAGGGCTAGGTGTTTATTCTCTCCAAAACTCAGTTACCTCATCAGTAAAACTGGAACAGCACAGCCCTACCTCACAGGGTTATTGTGAGGATTAGAGAGAATATATGTACATCACTTGTCTAAGATGAAAGTCCTAGACTAGCCTCTCTCCTGCCCAAACTTTGGCTATGGCAGGAAAACAATAAAGAGGCAACAGGACAGAGAAATATGGAAAGCATTTTAATTTGTGACTTGGGCTCACAGACAAAGCCCAGGAAACATTTCTTCAATTGTCTAGAGTAAATTTCCATAAATACCATAACCTCTGCATGCCTCTCAACCTCTCATCGTCCACTCATTCCCAGATGAATCATGAATAAATGTTACATGTTATTTTTAAGCTATGTATTTCAAATTTTTATGTAGCCTTTGTATGTTTTGATTTACAGTTCTTTCAAAGTACCAAAACATTTACAAATGTTTTATAAATAGACATTCATTAATGTTAGCTCTGAGTCACCTCACATCTTCAAAAATTAGTGTATTTAATGAAACTATTTTGGGGTGAGTGAAATTCAAATTCATGATAAAGTTGGGTCGTAAGCCTGAATGCACAATACACAATCAGATAGTATAATCTAAAAATAGGATTCTTACATTTCTCCACTGTAAACTTCATCTGAATACACCATGGTAATGCCATGCTGTTTGAAATCCCTTCTTTATATATATATTTTTTATTCCTCACCTGAGGATATTTTTCTACTTATTATCAGATAGAGTGGGAGGGAGGGGGAGAGAGAGACAGAGAGAAGCATCGACATGATAGAGCCACATCGACTGGTTGCCTCCCACACGACCCGACCAGGGCCCAGGACGAACTCAACCGAGGTACGTGCCCTTGACTGGAATCGAACCCGCAGCTCATTGGTCCTCAGGCCGACGCTCCAACCGCTGAGCCAAACCAGCCAGGGCTCCCTTCATTATATTTAATTCTCATTCATACCTTACTAATTATTCTGGGGCCCAATTCAAGTTCTTCTCTGAACTATTGTGGGTTTACACCTAATTTTGTGGTATATAATCTCATTTAAGGAGATAAAGTATATAAATTTATTAGCATAGTGCAGGAAAGAAGAAAAAATTGTTTTAAAATGTTATTTGCTCTCAGTATGTATATTCTGAATCGCCTTAGCAAGAATATACGTATTTTGAAGAGGTTTTGTATATCCCATTTTTCTTGTATACCCCACAGTGCACAGCACTGCACAGTAAACACTTGGTAAGTAACAAGTGAATTCTCAAGGACTGTGGTTTTTAAAGTGGAGTTCAGGGAGTCTTGGAGATTCCTAAAACATTTTTAGGTAATCTGTGAGTTCCTAATTATACGAAGATATTATTTGCTCTATTTATATTCACACAGGTGCACCGTGGAGTTTTCCAGAGGCTGTATAACTGTTGATGTTGTAACTGTAACTGCATAAAACAGGTTTGAGAATCAACTGTCTTCTTTCTGTTCAAGAGATTGGAAAAAATATTTTTTTACTAACTACTTTTGCTTTTGGAAATATAGTTATTTTTAATAAAAATATGCCATATATACAGGGTGGGGCAAAAGTACATTTACAGTTGTGAGTATGCAAAACACAGAGTTTATTCTTGTGTTATTATTTATCAATTTTTGTATTATTTTCTGTATGAACAACTGTAAACCTACTTTTGCCCCACACTGTAGTAATATGTAATGGGTTTATTATGGTTATCTTTAAATAAATAAATAAATACATATTTTTAATTTCTCAATTTAAATTATAGTAAATATTGATAGATATAATCCATATCAACAAAAGCTCTTTGGAGTCCCTGATAATTTCTAAGAGTATAAAAAGTCCAAAATGTGAGAGGCTTTCTGCTCAAGCAGAACCCGTACTTTGCAATGGAAATTCATTTCAGGAAGGAGAGAAGGCAGGACAAGGCAGGGTGAAGAGGGATGATGGAGATACCACCAGTTCCTATTTATTGTTTAAAAAATGGATATGTATTGGACAGAAAACTCAGCAGCCTTCCATTGATAATATGAAAGTCAAAATGTCCTACATACAGAGAAATTAAGTTTAGATATTCGCAAAAAGTTGACTTCCTCAACAATGCCTGCCATTTGATTAAATCCTATGCTGTATATTTTAGCTATTTCTACAGATTAGAAATTTACATAAATGATTTTCTAAACTCATTCATACTGATAACAATTAAAATTCCTTTCATTTACCAGCTTCTTGCATCACTTTGCCGTTTCAATAACAAAAATATAATATTGTCTGTTTCCAAACACTGACACTGATACATTTGTTGAATATATAGTATGAGCCAAATATTCTTCTAATTCTCTATACATATTGACTCATTAAACCCCCCCAGAAAACTTGCATAGTAAACACTCTTATTATTCCCATTTTACAGATGAGGAATATGAAGAATATACAGATTAGGTAATTAACTAAAGTTGCTCAGCTAGTGAAATATGGAGCCAAGATTCACACACAGCAGTTGGGCTCTGGAGTAATCTAGTATAGAATGCTATCTTGGAGATTTCACAAAGATTTAGCTTTTCCTTAAAAAAAAAAAAAGTAGGACAAGATATTCTTTAATTAATGAAATTAACTAATTTTGATTATAAGCCCTTTATGTTAATAACAATGGAAATCATTTTAATTGTAATGTTATCAAATACTGTAGGTCTAGAATTAAGATATTGCTAAGAGGCATACATTTTTGCTTTTTGCTGATTTTGATTTAATCTCAATTAGGTACTCTCAAATTTTATGGACTTTTTACAAGCTGTCTAAAATAACTATAAATTCTAAAACCTCGCCTCTAGAGTTGTCCTAATTATTTCTAACTTCCCAAATTATGTGTTAGGCTGTTAAATGTGAGAAGCTGTGGCTCAGCGCTTCCACGAAGATGAGATAATTGATAAATAAAGTTGGTGTGGAAGGAAGTGAGAAGCCTGAGAAGTGCTGGGGTCAGAGATGATTGCATTACAGATGAGCAAATCTGGTTGTAAAATTGCAACCAGAATCCAGGGTCCAGAAAGGTTAAATGTGAATATCCATTCTTTTCACAGCTGCTACAAAGACAAATCCAGACTCTGGTCCTGCTGGGACTTTGTTCTGAGGCAGGTCAGTGAAGTCTTCACCATCCCAGAAATAGACAATGGGTAGAACCCTGCAGCCTGGAGGGTGTGACTTGCTTTTCTAACCAAATGCTTATATGGATAATCAGCACCACACATGCAATTAATTAATTTGAAAGATTATACATCAGAATTTTATTAATCAATCCTATTCATCTTTTTACAACTTTCATTCAGTGAAGACATTGCGTTTAATTTGTGAGTGATTATTTAAGGCCTCAGACATTTGGTGACTAATGCCACAAGGCCACCAGATGTGCTGTATCGGCTTCAGCAGTTGTCCTTGGCTTTCTCTTATGAAGTCCTCTGGCTCTACACCTCCTGAGCATGAAGTCTGTTGGTTTAAGGAGTATGAGGGGAGGCCAGAAAGGGGCTCAAGGCTTTTTTTGGGGGGGGGGGGTTGCAATTTGTCTTGTTCACTTCTTCCCTGTGTCCCTGTGCAAATCTTGTTTGGATAAAATTAGAGCTCTTAATGAGTTGTCAAGAGTAACATATTCCCGTTTTCTGTTTAGATCCTTGGGATTAGGGAAATTTAAAAGAATGGTGTTCAATGTGGGAGGAAAGAACAAAGAACAGATGAAACCCAGAAGAGAAAGAAGCCTGAGATGGTGATAGAATTCAGATGGTGATGCACAGAGATAGGAAACCTTCACTATAATTCAGGATTCGCACCAGCACTTGAGAGAGTTCCTACACTCTAGGGCAACTCCAGTTTCAAGCCTGGGGGTTACAGGGCAACAAACAGGAGAGGTGGCTACCTAGCTTGGCATGTCCAGACAACTCTCTGATTACAGTTTTGACAAGAATATCATCTCTCTGCTCTCAGTCAGTACTATGCCTGTCAGTTACTCCATTTCTCATGTATTACTTTTATATTGTTCACCAATTTAAAAGACCTTTATAGTCTTGATAATATGGAGCCTTTAAAGAAATCCTACTTAATTTGGAAAATACCTATTCTTAGTTCAATTTTGTAGAAAGTAAATATTTCAAGAATGGGATTTTTAAAAAATAAACATGTATAGCCCTGACTGGGTAGCTCAGTTGGTTAGAGCATTGCCCCCATATTTTAAGGTTGTGGGTTTGATCTCCAGTTAGAGCACATACAGGAATCAAAGGATGTACAACTAAGTGGAACAACAAATAAATGTTTCTCTCCCTCTCTCAAGTTAGTAAGTTAAAAAAAGAGAAAGAGAAGAAAAAGAAACATGTATACAATAGCAGATATTTTATGTTATATTTCTTCAATTTCAGAGATTTAGCAAACATTTTGTTTCTTTTGGAAACAAAATTGGTATTGCCAAATACACCGGAAAAACTAATTAATCAATAATCTCTCTAGGGTTTTACTCTTTTGTGACAACAGCAGACTATTCATCATAGTTTAGGCATGAGGAAATATCACAATTAATACTCATAAACACGAAATGCAAAAATGTATGCTTCAATATTGAGAACTGTCATTCATAACTGCCAATATGCCAGCTTTATTTACATTATCATTAAGGATTTTTAAGTAAGCTGCCAACAAGTTGTTCCAGGTGTGAAACTCACGTGAACTTCCAGAATAAGTTTATAGCAACACCTTCATTAATTAATTACACTTCTAATTTAAAATTGTTTCTACTATGTATTTGACATATTCTTTGAAGTTTTCCCAAGAATTAGAAAAGTGACCCATGGTGCCTATTTATTGCTTAAACATTTTACTATTCATCTTCAAATTGAGTCAGCAACTCTAATTACATTAACTACCCCCTTTTTTTTTCACCTTTCCTTTCTAAGATTATATGTCATTTTGAAATTCTGTTTTGTGATACTAAACATTTGTATTTTGAGATATTTTCAAAATTTTTAATGATGAGATATTTTCATATTCTGGAGGAAGATGATTATATTTATGTATACTTAAAACTGAGTTCTTAAATTATTGTCCTTGAAATGTGACTGCTACTTTCAATCTCTTACTATGTTATAAGTATATAGCTATAAGAAGGACCTTCTCGAAAAAGGAACACAAACTAAAGAGTTTTTTAAGTTAAAATGCAAATTTCTTTTCAACTACATATTTGCTTTATAAAGCGTTACTCATACTTTCCGATATTTGGCTGAAACTGCAGACAGACCTTGGATCTCAGCCCTCTGGAAGGGTATGGGGGTGGGGGGGGGCAGAGCTGTCAACCACAGTGAGCTGGGCTTGAAGACCTGCTTTGAAAATGAGCTGAGGCTAGAGATGCCTCTGTTTAAAAACAAAGCTCAGAAGACTGCCTGGAAGGCATATTTTCAAAGGTCTGCGGTAGCCTGATTTTGTGGATGAGGGCATCAGGTACCAAGTCCATGTATGAGGGGGTCCCAAACTCTGACTTAAAGTAGAAGTTAGAAGCCAGTGTGAGACAACAAGACTCTTTATGAGATAAGATATGTCCCTGTCGACTCACGCCACTGCATCACCTGAGCACCTGTATGAAGTCGCCCTGATGTGCCTTAGGGCTCTCTCAGATGTTCACCGTGCCCTTAACACGTAACACTTTCCACTCATTTCCAGAATGGCTTTTTCTTGTCTTTAAGGTCTCAGTTAAAATCTTATGTTTTTCAGGTAAGCTTCTCTAGGGCATTCAATTTAAAGTTTTAAAATACACCCTGTTATTCTCCTTCTTTTTTTTTTTAATCTCCCAATTGTACCTAATTTGTAATATTATTCTTTATGTTTTTCTTGTTAGGCTCAATCAGTACAGGCACTATGTCTTGTTGTTCACTATGGCATGCTCTAGGCCTATTAGAAAGACTGGAATAGAAACAAATCTCAATAAGGACTGCATTTGTTGAATAAACAAATCTTAAATGGGCAAATGCACTACTTTAGTAACTGGCTAGTGAATTGAGTAAACCGAATGGGATAGGATGTACTGCACCATTGGAGAAACTAGGACTTTCGGGAGTCTGTTGACCCCTAGAAAGGACAAAGGAGGTGTTTTCAAAATCAAATCTGGACCAGCAATAAACAAGTGTAATTTGAAATTAAAAATACAATACCGTTTATACTAACACTCTTCAAAATGAAATAAATCTAACAAAATATGTATAAGATCTATATGAGGAAAACTACAAAATTCTGATGAATGAAATCAAAGAACTAAATAAATTAAGAAATATTCTATGTTAATGGATAAGAGGACTCAATATCGCCAAGGTATCAGTTCTTCTCAACTTGATCTATAGATTCAATACAATCCCAGTGAAAATCCCAGGAATAGATCCACATAAATATAGTTGACTGGTATTTGACAAAGGAACTAAGGTAGTACCATGGAGCAAAGATTGATTACCTTTTCAGCAAACGGTGCTAGTGTTGAACAACTGGACATCCATGCAAAAAAATGAATCTAGACACAGACCTTACAACTTTCACAAAAATTAACTCAAAATGAATTATCGACCTCTATGTAAAATGCAGAACTACAAAATTTCTAGATTTCATAGGAGGAAAACTAGATGACGTTAAGTATGACTTTTTAGATATAATACCACAGGTATGATTCATGAAAGAAATAATTGATAAAATTAAAAACTTTTCTGTGAAAGAAAATGAGAAGACAAGCCACAGACTGGAAGAAAGTATTTGCAAAAGACATCTGATAAAGGATTGTTATCCAAAATATACAAAGAACTCTTGAAATTCAACAATAAGAAAACAAAGCACCTGATTAAAAAGAGACCAAAGACTTCAGCAGAGATCTCACCAAAGATGACATAGAGATGACAAATAATTACATGAAAATATTCTCCACATCATATGTCATCAGGAAAATGAAAATTAAAACAATAACATATTGCACCTATTAGAATAGCCGAAATCTAGACATTGTCCAGACCAAATGCTGTCAGGGATGTAAAGCAACAAGAACTCTCATTCATTGCTGATGGGAATGCAAAATGGTACAGCCACCTTAGAAAGCAGTTGGGCAGTTTCTTACAAAATTTACTGTATGATACCCTTACCGTATGATTCAGCTATCACATTCCTTAATATTTATATAATGGAGTTTAAAAGTTATATCCACACAAAAATCTGCACATGGCATGGATGCTTATTACAGCTTTATTTATAATTGCCAAAACTTGGAAGTTACCAAAATGTCCTTCAGTAGGTAAACAGATTTTTAAACTGTGGTTCTTTCAGACAATGGTATATTATTCAAATGCTAAAAAGAAATGAGCTATTGAGACATGAAAAGATATGGATGCAACTTAAAGGCATATTACTAAGTGAAAGAAGCCAATCTGAAAAGGCTAAATATTGTATGACTACAATTACTTGACATTCTGGAAAAGGCAAAACTATAGATTCAGTAAAAAGATCGGTAGTTGCCAGAGGTTGTGTGTGTGTGTGTGTGTGTGGGGGGGGGGGGGATAGGCAGAACACAGAGGATTTTTTAGGGCCTTGAAAATATTGTGCATGATACCATAATGTGTCATTATACATTTGTGCAAACCCAGAGTAAGTACAACACTAAGAGTAAACAATAATGGAAACTATGGACGTTGGGTGATGATGACGTGTCAGCATAGGTTCGTCAATGATAACTAATGCACCACTCTGGTGGGGATGTTGATAATGTGGGAGGCTATGAATGTGTGGGGCAGGGGATATATGGGAAATCTCTGTACCTTCCCCTCAGTTTTGCTGTGCATCTATAACTGTAGTTTCAATGAAAAAAAAAAAAAATCAAGGCAGGAATCCTAGCTGGCAGACAGATAATAGTCTTCCTTCCTAAACTTTGGCTTAAAAGGCTGGAACCAAGACATGCAGCATAGCCAGGTCAGAGGAGGTTTCCTTGGACTGAGATGCAAATAGAAGATTGGGAGGAAGAGACTGGAATTCTTTAATTCAACTCAGTGTCTTGAGCTCATGCTAATTTCAGCAAGTTGGGTTAACATCTGATATGGAAAGAATGGAAGTAAATGATAAGGAAGATGGTAAATTCGTCTTCAGATGAGCCCAACTCCCCATCCGATCTACATGGAGGCCAGGGACTAACAGTACTAGGATTTTAAAGATTTGTTATAACTCCTAATTTACTTACTACTTTTTTTTCTTTTTTGCCTTTGGAATTCAAAGAAAGGGCTTCAAAAATGTCAAAGGGTTGTGCTTCACAGAAGGCAGTTGAGGAAATTGGGATATAATAATAGCCTCTTACTCAAAAGAGTGAGGGCTGTGGATAGAAAAGGCCAATGGAAGAATGAAATGAACACTAGTGTTAAGCAGACCACATTAGTATGCTCTGCATGAAATAAGAAAGGCGGAAGTAAGAAAGGGGGTGGGGACCTTGATTACATGTAGGAAGGCATTCATTGCAATACATTATTTTTAAAAAAATAATTCCAGTTGATCAAATGCAGGTTGGAAGAGAGAAATGCCAACAAGAATATTCTGTGAAGCATTTTCATTTGATTGCACATCTGATATATTTTCATTCACTCTAAGTTTGTGTCACTCAGAATTTAGTTTTGAGATAACAAAACACAATTTCCTGATAGCTATTTTAAACTCAGTAATCCTATTATCCTTGCCTAAATAATTTATTTTGAGCTCATTTTTGGTGGTTTCAAAGAGTCATGTGTTTGATGACACATCTTTAGAGTTGTGTGGAAAAAAGTTTAATATTTTTTTCAACACTATTATGTCATTATGTGTGTTTTTTTTTTATCCTCAGCTGAGGATATTTTCCCATTGATTTTTAGATGGAGTGGAAGGGAAGGAGGGAGGTAGAGGGAGAGAGAAACATCTATGTGAGACACATCAATTGGTTGCCTCCTGCACGACCCCGACCGCATCTCTAGCCAGGATCGAACCTGCAAGCTGGGTATGTGTCCTTGACTGGAATAAAATCCAAGACCCTCAGGTCCATAGACCAATGCTCTAACCACTTAGCAAAACCAGCCAGGGCTCATTACCTCTTTTTTACATATCTAACCTTTTTTCTCCCAAATCCATGCATAACTCCTTCTTTTATCTTACGCAATTTTCAGAGGACCATTGCCCCCCATACTTTCTGTTTCAGGTCTAACCCACTCACTAGCAGATGAACAACCAGCTGGTCACTGTTCACACTCTGCCTGCCCAACTATCATCCCAAGGTCTTCTCTTCTGGAAGATAAGGAGGTTATATTTACAACACTGCTATCACCAAATTCCACTATTTTCCTGCAATTAGTCTGGTCCCTTGATCCCAAACTCTTTTTTTCTTCTTCTTTTGATCTTCCTGGAAAGGATCAGGAGTGGTTGTAAACTATTATATGGACCACCTGTACATTCTGCCACTTGAGGAAGAAAGGGTCCCAACTACACTGATACTACACTGAAAAACATATGTGAGATGAGGCAGACAGTCCCATTAAGCCTGTGGCTCTCAGCAATCCAGGATATCTGGTGAACTCGTGTATTATCTTTCAGATTCAATACTCACTGAACTATTCAGGCAATTCCCCCTTGTCCTGACACCACAAGACAGTCATCAGCTACTTTAAATTTCTAAATCAAGTATTAAAATGATTTGTTAATATACCATATTGGAATTTTGAACCTTATAATGTTATTTCAAAAGGAACAAATAATATTTGCCTTGTATTTTTATAAGAATCAGTTCTGCCATGGAAAACTTACATCTTTAGAAAATTAGAATTCAAAGAACTAAACAAGTTGTTAGAGGGATTCAAAACAGAAGGGAATGACTTTTGGTGGGATATTCAGAATTTAAGGTCTTGACCAGATGGGCTCCACCTTGTACTGAGTGGCGGGCGTCCTCTGGGCCAGGCTCTAATGAAGATGGCGGAGAAGTGGGATCAGAGGCAAGACAAGTGCCTCCCATTTCAATTAGGTTATCATGGCACAGTTAAGCATTATTTCAGCAAACACATTTTGAGAAAATACTTTTTACTTACACAATCCCCATAAATTGGTAAGATAAAAACATTAGAATCTAGAGCGTTGGGGCCACAAGGAAATTCAATAATCGTTTAATCCAAATTCCCCATTTTTAAGACCAAAAAAGTGAACATTCTGGTTATGTAACCAGCCTCAATTTCCTTAGCCAATTCAGGACAGAATGAGCTCTTGAAGAAAGTTTATCGACACCCAGCCCAATGTTCTTTAAATATATTAAATTAATATATTTTTCAGTTCTTCCTCTAACAGAATGAAAATAATTACTCTGCAAAGTACCCACAACCAATCACCATGTTTCCTCTCATGAAACATGGGAGGATTAGGGGAGCAGAGAAGTGCTATAAGCTTTAATATAAGAAAAATGCAAGAAATGAAAGGGATGCATGGCAAGAGTCACTCTGCTGCTTGGCATAGAGCATAACTTGTGGACAGAGTCTGTGAATGGCTAGTGTCACAGGCCTATCAAAAACTTTCTCATTCAGCACATGGAATGATCTAAGAGAGCTGCCCGTGTAAAAGAAGTGTTTGTGACTCATCATTACTCCACTGAGTAAAATTCCATTTGTTAGCAAGGTTATATGTGTAGCATCTGCATGTGTAATGGCCTGAAATACTCATGTAAACAGCCATCCATGGCCTTGAATTGTATTCTTGGTGATGGGTTGGTAAAATACTGTCAGGCCCATTGAGTATTAATTTTTTTTAAAAATCACACAACTAAGTATTAGTACAATTTGTACCATTTGTGGTTCTAATTTTCTTTTGTCCAAACATAATTTTCCCATAAGTATAAAGTGTCTATGTCTATGTCTATGTCTATGTCTATGTCTATGTCTCTATCTGTCTCTCTATCTAGGAAATATTAGGATATTAGTAGAGATTCTTTAGCTCTCATTTATTCTTCCCATATTTTGTTTACTTTTTGTTCCCTTTCTTAAGCCTCTATCTATCTATCTATCTATCTATCTATCTATCTATCTATCTAACTAATCTTATCTCTTAAAGTTTATAAAAGAATACTGGCTGATCTCGTCAAAGTTTTAGTCCAGCTGTGGTAGAGTATAAATGAAAAACCAGTAACCCAAAATAATTGGTTTAATCAATATACAAAAAATAGCTACTTGTGTGCCCCCAATACTTTTTGCATTCTAGTAAGAAATATATATAAATATATATAAGCCATATAAATTGTAATCTTAAGGTTAGAAGTTGCTTTCTAATGGAGAAATCATTTTAGACCGTGAAGTGACAGTTTGTACAAAATTTTTTTTTGTTAAAAATACAGTCTGTCTAAAGCTGGCACTAAATAAGAAAACCAATGCATCTGACAGGGAATAAAGATGCACTATTCTAGCTACCATCTACTATTTTCTTTAGATAAACTGTAAAAAGTATTCCTTGCATAAATTACAACCCTGAAGAGCATTGGATATGAGAAAAAACACAATGGAGTTGATCCTATTGAAAAGTCTGAGTTGGTTAAATGATTATCGAAAGGAATTGTGAGGAAATGTGTACTGTGATCATGGATCTCAATGACTCATTTACTTGTATGTCCTCTTTTCCTTCTTTCTCTCTCTCTCCTTTTCTTTTTCTCCATTTCTTCAAGCTGTATTCTCTGACCTGTTTCACTGACTTTGTTTCTTTCCTGGGGCCCTGGGTTTCTGGGGCAGGACTGAGATGGTGATATTGTATACCCACCACATTCTCATTTAAAATAAAATGCTGGCTTTTGTTCCCGCATGTGAGGGGAAAAAAATAAATGCAGAATTGTGCGGCACACCTGAGTAGACAAATCTATTAGAATGTGAGAATTTCAAACAGGTATTTTATTTGACTTTACAATTAGTTTTATAGGGATATGCTTTACATAAAATAAAAATAATCACCCCTTTTCCATATGTGGTTCTGTAACCATCACCATAATCCATATATAGAACATTTCACCATTTAATAAGTTATTTCATGTCCATTTGCAGTCAATTTCCTCCCACTGTCCGTCGCTTCTGGCAACATGGATGTTTTCTGTCCCTAAGGCTATATCTTTTATAGAAGGTCATGGACTTCACTAGAATCTAAAATTTTTACTCGAAAAAGATACCATAAACAAAATAAAATGATAAGCCAAAGACTGGGGAAAATATTGCAAAACATAGTTGATAAAAGTCTTATACATATATAAGAACTCTTATAACTCTTTAATAAAAAGGCAAACAACTAAATCAAAAATTTGAAAAATATTTGAATAGACACTTTAGAAAATAAGTTATATTTTTGGCCAATAAACATATAGAAAGATGTTTAGCATCATTAGTCATCAAGGACATTAAAATTTTACAAAATGAAAGTACCACTACATACTACTAGAATGTCTAGAAAAAAAAATAATAAAAAGTGCTGATGAGGATATGGAGGAACTTGAACTCTCATGCACTGCTAGTGGGCGTAAAAACCAACAATATAGTCCTGTGTAGTGTGTGTGTGTGTATGCATGTGTCTATTGACCTCAATAAAAAATCAGGTACAAGACTCTGTCCGTATATAGAGGGAAAACTTCTTTAAGAACATGTTTAGAATAGAACAGAGAACCTGAAAATTGACCCAAGACATTATGCTCAATTAATATTTGACAAAGGTGGCAAGAGCATACAATGAAGTAAAGAAAGCCTCTTTAATAAATGGTGTTGAAAAAATTGGACAGCTACCTGCAAAAAAATGAAACTAGACCATCAACTTACACCATACACAAGAATAAACTCAAAATGGATAAAAGACTTAAATGTGACTCGTGAATCCATAAAAATCCTAGAAGAAAATGTAGGCAACAAAATTTCGGACATCATACGCAGCAGAATTTTCACTGATACATCACCTAAGGCAACAGAAACAAAGGGGAAAATGAACACATGGGACTACATCAAATTGAGAAGCTTCTGCACAGCAAAAGAAACAACCATCAAAATGGAAAGGGAACCCACTGTATGGGAGAGCATAATTGCCAATGATACATCAGATAAGGGATTAATTTCCAAAATATATAGAGTGCTCATACAACTCAACAAAAGGAAGACAAAGAACCCTATTAAAAAATGGGCAGAGGATCTAAATAGACATCTCTCCAAACAGGACATACAAATGGCCAAGAGATATATGAAAAAATGCTCAACATCACTAATCATCAGAGAGATGCAAATTAAAACAACAATGAAGTATCACCTCACACCTGTCAGAATGGCCACCATCAACAAATCATCAAACAACAAGTGTTGGCGAGGGTGTGGAGAAAAGGGGACTCTAGTACACTGCTGGTGGGAATGCAGACTGGTGCAGCCACTATGGAAAACACTATAGTGTTACCTCAAAAAATTAAAAATTGAATTGCCGTTTGACCCAGTGATCCCACTTCTAGGAATATACCCTAAGAAACCTGGAACACCAATCAGAAAGAATATATGTACCCCCATGTTCATAGCAGCACTATTTACAATAGCTAAGATTTAGAAACAGCCCAAGTGTCCATCAGTAGATGAATGGATAAAAAAGCTGTGGTACATATACACAATGGAGTACTATGCAGCTGTAAGAAGGAAAGATCTCTTATCCTTTGAGACGACATGGAGGGACCTGGAGAGTATTATCCTAAGCGAAACAAGCCAAGCAGAGAAAGACAAATATCACATGATCTCACTTATTTGTGGAATATAATGAACATAACAGTCTGAGGAATAGTGTAGACCCAGAGACGTGGAAGTAGGGTACAGACTGACAACCCTCAGAAGGGGGGGGAGGGAAGAGATAAACCACAGAACTTATATGCATGTATGCATAACTGATGCACATGGACAACAAAACTGGGGACAGGGTGGGGGGGATGGGGAGGAGGGTATCAATGGGGAAAAAAGGAGAAACATCTGTAACAAAAAGAAATTAATAAAAAAATAAAATAAAATGTCCATACTACGCAAAGCAAAAAAAAAAAAAAAAAAAAAAGAACATGTTTAGAGTCAGTCATTGCATTTTTTTTTAAGAAAAGAAGCTCTCTGAGAGCTGAAAGACTGATCAAAACCCTCTTTCTCAATAGTAAATATAAACAATTCCATTGCTCCAAAGCACATTTCACTGAATCTATAAAATGTGTCTCTAAATCTATGATGGAAGACTTCATATTTGGAACATGACTGGAGATGCTGAAGAATCAAGCTATTTTGTTGCCACTTTAGTTCCTAGCTCTTTTTGGATATAAATTAACAACTGGATAGCTCAATAGGATCATACAAAATACCTGATTCTCCTATTTTTAGAAATGACATTAGTAGAAGATCAGGGAAGGGAAGCCACTCCCATGCCCTCAGTCTGTGTCAGCCTCACCCACTCCTTGCTTACAGGTCTACCGATCTACTCCGTTCAGTCCTTAGGGTAATGGCCCATGATTTAATGATGAGGAAGGTGTAAAAAATTGACTCAGAAAACACAGAAAGTAAGACAAAGATAGGAAATTGGGGAGAGAGTTCTGAATTTGCATTTGAAACATTTTTGGATTCTTGCTCGCACATTGTTGATTTTTCCTTGAAATATTCTCTTCTCTTTCCTTCATATTTCAATATATTTATATTTGTAGTGCTTACAGGTGTTTATGATGTAATTATAAGTATTTTTGTACTTTTGATTTAATTACTGTTGAAGAGCTTATAATAAATGAAATAAAATAAGAGAGTTAATTATTTAAGTAGGTAAGAGTTTTTACTTTTTGTTTATACTTAAGAAGCACAGGAGACTTTTTAGGGTACTGGTACTAATTTGTGTGGTAACATTGTGGTGCCTACAAGCCACTGTGTGTCTGTCATAACCCTTAGAACTTTACAGCACCTTAATGTATGGAAAAAATCAATCAGGAGATCCAGGGACCCGAGATGGAATGCAGACAGAACTATGCATGTATAACTGAGTCTCACAGAAGGGGAGGGACCAGGCTCTGATCTAAGTCTCTTTGAAACATTGTTTTGACTGGAAACTAACAGTAAGTATAAAAGGAACTGTACACAAACACTGTACTCTGGTTGATAAAATTTTCTTCTCAAGTGAGTATATATGAATAATTCTGAAATGATTACACATGTACAATGGGACTGAACAGATAAGTAAAAGGATAATGATGGTGGAAGCTTAGTTTTTCACTGTTCGAAGGAAATAGGCTAGAATGAGCTCTGTGGTACTGTGTTAAAGTTGGAGACATCCGTAGGAAATCATGTTTAACTTAATATAGTTATAAATAATAGATAAAGAAATAACTATAGATAGGCTTATGTATATGGCTGAGCATATATTAATATATGCCTTAGTTCTGTCTGCTGAAAGGACCCTGAAGCAGTGACACTCAAATAGTACTGAGCTCACCCAGGCCCAAGATACTAGTTTCGAACACCGTTCTCAAATAAAAAGAAGGAGGAATTTCTTTGGAGAAATGGCTAATTCAGAGATGAGCAGGAATACTTTTTAGAATATCTTATTATTAATTGTGCTGCCCTTGCACATCAGATAGGAGATTGATGCCAGAAAGGTTAAATGATGTTGCCAATAATTTATCTAGAAAGTAAATTATGGCACGGGAAAGGGAAGGGCCTGCTGTTTCATCCACACCATTTCAGGTTCTCAGAAGCTAAGCAACCTGCTTTGGTTCATTGGTTTTGCTACTTTAATTCACTTAAAGACAACATTTCCAGCCAAGGTATTTCTGTCTCACCCCAAACATGGAGGAGATTCTTAGATTCCCAACATTTATGTGGGGCTACAACTCTTATTCTTGTGGAGTAAGATTAAATGTCTCAAGGAGATAAATATACAGTCTATTTTTTTCATATATTTAATTTTACTTAAAGAGGAAAGAATTTAAACTTCATTGGTAGCAGAAGAAAACTTGTATGAGTTACAGACTCCCTGAGAATTTCCCAGGTAATACTGAGTCTTCTGAGCGGGCAGGAGAATGAAATCACACGCCACCGCCCTTGACAGCCCATCGCTTTTCGTTTTGTAAATAACAGGGAAACTCTTGTCAGTCTTGAGCTATAAAACACCGCCTACTGCAAATACCCTGGAAGCGAATTTCTAATACATCTTTTGGGACTTTTAAGACCTCAAGGAAAATTAAAGTCAAATTTCAGCAAAATGCAAATCTTTTGGGGAGCAGTGATTCATGACATTCTCTTGGTGAGAATCGTGGAACAGATGTTCTCGGTCCCACACACGGCGGTGCTGTCAGCTTCACACTGGAGCACTGAGGGAGCTTCCAGATAATGATGACCAGGGAGCAACCGGGCCCCAGTGACCATGACGTCTCATGGGCCTCCAACCGTCACAGGCTCCTCTTTACAAACAAAATACTCAATTTTTAGATGAAATGTCACAGAGAAAAGATTGGGGGATAAACAGATATGCGGGCATAGACATGGTTCAGATACTTTAATATACTTGAAACGGCATTAATTTAAAACTTTGCTAATAGAGCTTCTCACTTAAGCAAGGCAGCTGCATTAGAACTTCATTAGGAGGAGGAAAAAATAAGGCACAATGGACAAATGGCAGAAAATTCATAGACTCTCTGGTTGGAAAGTCAGCAATGAAAGCAGAGTCCAACAGATCCTGTTTCCTGGAATATCCCTGTGTGCACCGTTTGTCCCCGTGCCATTAGTAACTGTCCTACCTCCCACTCCCGTAAACTCTCCAGTGTTTTCTGGTTTGAATTAAATGGTCATCCTATTTGGAAGTCATTGAGTTCAGCGCCAATTCATATTGTTTTCTCAATGTGATGGTCTCAAGCGCAGCAAAGCAAAGCAAATCGAGAACTCATGTATGTGACCACATAGAACAGGATATCATTAACCAAAAGACCAAATTTATTATCCAGAATTTTTATATAATTTTTTACAAAGGTGTAACTCTTTTTTTTTTTTTCAGACAGAGTGGGAGGGGGAGAGAGAGAGAGAGAAAGAGAGAGAGAGAGAAACATCGATGTGAAAGAGACACATCAACTGGTTGCCTCCCGCACGACCCGATCAGGGCTGGGGACCAAACCGCAACTGAGATATGTGCCCTTGACAGGAATCGCACCTGCGACTCTTTGGTCCACAGGCCGACACTCTAACCACTGAACAAAACCGGCCAGGGCCAAAGGTGTAACTCTTGAGATTTCTGGGTTTCAATAAAAAGTATCCTTCTTCCCTAACAGGTTAATACATTGATAAATAAAGCAAGGAATAAGACAGATGGGACATTTAAGTATCACCTACATGACTGATAAAGGTAAGTTGTCAGATGTATCTTTGTGTGAAAAACAAATGAATTTTCTAATACTGGACCCCAGGACATGACAGCTTTAACTAGTCGTAGAAGTGCTGGACACAGTAGATGTGCCTGAGCCTGAAGGCACCACAGAGAATCCCTGCTGCCTGGGGGAAAGTGTGCACGGTCGGGGGATGAATCTTTTGTTCAAGTTAGTCCTCTGCACCTAGAGGGTCTGGTGCAGGTAAGAGTAAAAGCAGGAACAGTGATAGAAAGCCTCAGCCCTCTGTGCAGGCCGCTCAGCCCCAGGAGAGGGGAGGAGCTGAGCTGAGCACCTCCCGTATTCTTTTCAGCTGTACCACTCAGTGTGTCTCAAAGGACCAAGGAGGGTCCAGGCTTGTCATACCAGTGAAGTTCCATTGAAGGAAGGGTAGGCACTAGGGAGAAGAGCTCCTCAAATGAAACATCATTTATTAAGGAGAAGAGAGAGAGAATGTAAAAAGTCTTTAGTGGTTTGAATCTCATGATATCATGGTAAAGCAACATTTTAGATAAGAAGTTACATTAAGTTTGCAGAAAAAGTGGATGCATTTCCTAGCATTGCTGTCGAATTGGGCAGAGAAGCTAACCCCTGAACAGCAGATTTCATTTCCCTAAACACCTAGTAATCCTCCAAAACGTATTCACACTGAAATGTAGCCCCTTCCTGGCCCATGTCTCCATTTTGATCACTACAATAAGGGGACAGCTTCGTCTGAGCTGGTTACCTGTGGTTAGAACTGTTTTGTGCATGAGCTGTTTTTCTGTACACTGTTGACGAAGAGTGCTCGACCTGAAGACATTTTATTTTGCGGATAGATTGCTGGCATTGCTTGTGATCTCACATCACACTGTTGGAACCGATTGCTATATCTGACACAAATCATCATGCCTGCGGGGTGTTCATTCTCAGTCAAAATTACAGACTTCTTATCTATTTGTGGGGGAAGTGAAAACAGGGGTGGGCTGATGAGTTCAAAGCTGAACACACTGATTCATTTCGAGGGAAGGGAGAGGTAAGAAGATGACGTTTCCCCTCAGTGGACTGAAGCCTGACTGTCAGGAATACGTTCTATTTTACATTTAGATTGAATGCTCTTTTCCCAGCAGCTGCCCGGTGATTATCACGGAGGGCATTTTGATCAGCGTGGTGAGAGGGGTGATTGCATTTCCTCCTCATCCACTCACTCCCCTTTGGCTTCTGAGCTGTGCAGAGGACTGGAAGGCCAGTGCTGATAGCTGCCCTGACTCAGCCCTTTGGGGTACTGCTTAGCTTTGGATGGAACTGGGGCTTTCGAAGTGAGATGCCGCTCACTGGGAATTTCAGGAGAGCCATCTTCTCAAGGGCAAGGCCACATGCAGGGGCATTTACCAAGGCAGCTCTATAAATAGCAAGATTAGTGCTGTGGATCGGAATTGATCATTTTTCATTTTAGCTCAAAATTCAACTTCCTTTGCAGTTTTGTTTTCAATGCTTCCCCCTCAGTGGAAATATGGAGCTTCTAAAAGTATACCTTTCTGGTGTCGGATGGGTCCTTTCTTCTCTTAAATTCTTTTATTGGTGTTGATTGCTCATTTTTATTTATTTGCTATTTTGTTTATTGAACTGATAAAACAAATGATTGGAATTTCCTGCCGGGGCCTCGGACTATTTATATAGTTACCTAGCAACCAGGATGTAACACTTTCTGACTTATTTGGAGTAGCTTTGCTTATGTACTAGATGAAATTATGCAGTTTGTTCCAGCAAACATGAGAGGGGGGGAAAAGTCAATAGTGAGAACAAAGCAACATTCCATTGTTCTTTCCCTGTGACTCCTCGGAACATCTGGTCTCATTAATCTCAAGTGCCTTGCTATATGTGATAGACATATCCTGAGCTTCATTCATCTCAAGCATGGACCATTGAAAACTGCTGTTGCATAGTAATGTGGGCAGATGCTTTGAAGCATGTCGTTTGCACACGTTCAGAAGGAACAGCGTTGTCCAGCAGGGTGAGAATGGGGCCCAGTGTGCTCTCCCTCACGGTCACTGGTGTGAGTACGGCCCAGGTTAGAAGCAGCTGAAGCCTCAGTCCCACAGATTGGGTGGTCTTCGCTTAATTTTTTACAGATTGCCAATGTGTAATAAATGTTGACAACCACAGAATGAATTATTTTCGAGCTTCCATAATGTGGTTTCTGAGAGTCTGTGGCCTAGAACTGCCATATGGTGCAGACACATTAGGAAATTCTCTATTAGGAATTTTAGTAATTAAATGACTTTAATGTTCAAAATGGGGTTCAGCTTATAAAAATTCTGACTTTGTGTGGCATTTTATGGTGAAGAAAGGATAGACTGCAGAATCAGACAGAGATTTGGATTTCGCTTTGGGCAGGCACTTTAACCAACTCTAACCTTAGGGAAAGTGATTTAACCTTGCTAAACCTCCATGTCACCATATATAAAATCGGGATGCAGTTGTTTGCCCTCAGGGACTGTGCAGGTTCGTTAGAGAAGACGTGACATCACTGAAACAGCAGGCATGTGGTACACGTCACTCTCTTCCACAAAAATGAGCGGGTCACGTGTTACTACATATTCTGCGTTGAATCTTTTACAAGGCCACGGATCAAATTGCTTCATTCTTTTGGGGATCCTATGGGGAGTGGAAAGGAGCCATGAGAGCAATGCCAGGAATTACTCAAGTAGTGCAATCAGGTGGTGTTGGGAGGAACATCGGGCATCACGGAGTCCACAGTTTGGGTGAGCCCCTGCAATAGGAGGCCTGCATTCAGCCGGCAGTTTCACAGGGCCTTTTGCTCTGGGTACATCTGCACCTGCCTGACTTGAGAGTCAACAAATTGTTTCTCCGTTTATGAGAGGCTGTTTCATTATTTATCAACCCTCCCTCCTGTTAAGGAATGATTTTGCTCTAATTATGGCAGCATATTCTTGAGAAGGTGAGACTTTTGAAAAGAAGGGCCATCTCAAATGGGCGCAGTGTGTTCACAAGGTATACCTCCTTCTAATTGTGGAGGGAAACTGCTTATCTTTCTCCAGGGTTTTTAATTTTCAAGTCCCAACTCAATTTCTGTCTTTTTCATGAAGTGTCTTTTGACATCTCCCCTCTTTGACATCTCTTCCCTACATTCATTTAGCGTCACGAGTCACAGTTGAACTTGCAATTTTATACTGCCTTGAGTAACTTATTTTGTAGATGTGACCATCTGTTCTCCTAGCCTGATTTGTAATGCTTTGTTGTTGTGCTATATCACTTGTCAAAACTCCTAAGGTAGCGCTGGTGCATAAAATGTGATCAGAAAGTACACATTGATTGATTGGCTCATGTTTTAATGTTTCACTGCAATTTATCCTGGGACCCCAAAAGAGTATGTGGAGACAGGATCTGGTTCTCCTTTCTTTCCTTCCTGGGCAAGAGGAAGCACTCGATTCCCAGTCCTCTTCAGAGCCATAGGGCTAATCTGGCCTCTGAGCTGAGAGTAGAAGTGACATGTCACTTTCAGGCTGAGGCAGTGAGAAGTTCCTGCATACCTGTGGAGGTCACACATGAAAACGGTGAAGACGCAGCAGGAGCAGCACGAATCTCTAGTCACTGCCCTGAGAACAGGTGCCCAGGAGAGTTACCTGATGTTCACGGGATATGTCTCGTGAGCAAGAGGTAAACCTGTGTTGTGTTAAGTCACTGGCATTTTGAGCTAAATTTCTTTCAATGTCACCACTTAGCCTCTGCTGACAAGTTGTAGTGGAGGTTGTGATGCATCACCGAGACCTCCACTTCTGGAAAAAGCTCACTCACTTCTGAAGTAACCGGCTGCTGGATGTTCACAGCTGAATACCTCTCTGGCAGTTGTACTAGCTAAAGGGAGTTTCCTGGCCCAAGGCTGACTGCTTCCACAGAGCAGCCTACATCTGGTGACTACTCGATGAGGCAGCCTCAAATCCCAACCCCGTTGTCTCAATAGGGGACAGCTTTGAAGAAGGAGCATGAAACTCCCTGTAGAAACAGCATTTAAATTGATCTTCTTCCTCTACCAACTCTTGTTTCTCTCAGTCCCTTCCAGATGCCCTTCCCTAGGGCATGCCTCATCGAACCTTTGCATGTGTATCTGCCTCGGGGTCTGTTTCCCAGGGAACCAGAACTAAGAGACTAATACGGAGTTGTTTCAAATTCCAGTAATAACTAAAAACTGACAGAGTGAAGGCAAAGGGGTGCAGTTTGAGTCCTGGGTGAATCCTTTAACCACCTAACTTAAAAAACAAACAGGAGACCTTGTTTCTACTAGTAGTTAGCCTGCAAATAACCTGCAGTGACTCTGTTTCTTATTTGTCAAATAGGGATAATAACTTATGCTCTAATGAGAGCAAAGAGCGACTGTGTAGATCTAATGTGAAAGTGTATAAAATATAATGCTTTCTAAATAAGCTATGATCTCTCTTTATTTAATCTCACGTTGCCTGTACCCACACTGCCTTTGAAAGGTCATTGTTGACTTATTTCTCAGATGTCCCAGCAGACTGAAACTGTCTCAGCTCAGGGGCATTTCAATCCTTTCTGGCATTCATCTTAGCGAGGAGCGTAACACCTCACATCAAGCAGGAGCCCAGTGCACACTTACTGACTATTCCCTTTGGGGCCTGCACACCCGGGCACATGTATAGGAACTAGTATTTCACAAAAGCTTTTCAACTCACCTGAGTGGAAAAAGTGAAGCTGAAGGGACATTAAGAAGACTCAGTGGACGGACATGAGTCCCATCTCCCATTTTCACTTTAAGTTGGAGCTGGCAGATTGAACTCCCTCACAGAGACATCTATCTAAACATCGTGTTTGCATGAAGACACATGCAGGGGAAGGTTGAAGAAAGTGTATCAGTTTTAACCCCCAAAGACACAAAGGCAATTTTGGATTTAGGAGTAAAACCTTAATACATGGAGAGATAACAATGAAACCAAACAGAAAGCTTCCGGCCCCGGGTAGTTGGAGGAGAAAGTGATGAGGGCAGGATGCGATTAGAAATTAATCTCATTTAGAGTGGCGCTGCCACTTCACCAGTGATCACGCGCGGAGGCACTTATTTCAGAGAGAAGTTTCAGGCTGCAGAATCTTTTGAAGTCGTTCATACCCCGCTGATCTGTATGCCAAATAGAATTATACCCCCGTGTTTGATATTTTGTTTTTGTCATAGTCCGGCTGCATCTGCTGGAAGAGGTGGGGAGAGGTCACCATGATCCCAAGCGTGTGACTCCTAACTCGCAGTGTGTTAAGCAGGCAAAAGCCGTGAAGAGGAGAAGGCAGATCTCCTGCAATGGGGAAGAGTCCCGCACCTCAGTGTTTCCAGCATTGTGTTCCAATGAAGCATGATATCATGGAACATTTCGGATAACGTCCCCCCCAATCAGAACAGGCTGTGCAGCGGGGATAAAGGAGAAATGTGTTCCTCTCTTTCAGTCAATTAAAGACTCATAAGTTTCTTGGCAACAAAAAGAAATAAGTGGTCACCATTCCACAACACATTTTAATGAAATTGCTTCATAACGACTATGATTATTCCAGGGATTATCTCACCAGATTCGTTGTGATAAATCTTCACCAGACACAGGAAATAGGATGCCATTACAAGATGCTGATGGAGAGCTTAATTTAGGCAGTGGGATAAAAGGAGCGTAATTTGCTCTGCTAAGATACCTTTTAACCCAACTCTTCTAAATACTTTGCAGCTACCGAATTACAGCCTAAACCACTTTGCAAGTGATTTTATTTTACTTTATATGTACCATTTAAAAGGTTTGGCATAAGTCTTGCAATCAGAAAAGTGACTGTTTTAATTATGAGATCTCCTCAGAGTTACCCCTCAGTCTAGGGCCAAGAATTGCATAGCGGGATGTTTTGCACAATCTGATCTAGAGCACATGCAAAGAGTCAGTGAAGTGTATTTTGCTAATAGTTGCTAGGCACAGTTATGGAATGCTGAGAGATGGACAATAGAAAAAAGTCCAATCGATGGGAAAATAGCTGGAAATAAAAGAGCTAATTTTAACCAAATGTTTTAGTCTGCCTAAGTGGCAACATTTAAAATTACATTTAGTGGTTAAAAATAAGTAGTCATATTGCTTCCTTACAAATCCTCCCTGTACACCGTCTTCTCTACCTCTCATTGTTGAATGTGTACTACCCACTGGATTAAGAGTCTACATTGCCACTTTTTGATAAATGAAAACATATAGCATGCTGACATGTATTTGGGGTTATTCTCAGTCTGGTAGGATCTTGGGGTCTGACAGTTCATTGTCAACGGAATTAAGTTTTAGGTCTCTACATATTCTCAGTTAATGACAACTTGATCCTTCCACTTGCTCAGGGTGAAAGCCTTGGTGTCTGCTTTGAACCCTCTCTAGCACTCATCCTTCACATTGGATCCATCAGCAGTGCTTTCAGAATGAGTCTGGAAAAATTCAAGCCCTGCTCACCACCTCCACCGCCATCCTCTCGATCCAAGTACCACAATCCAGCCCATGAGTCATCACTGTATCTACTGACCAGTATTCTTTCTTCCCTTTCGTACCCCTTTAGGCTGTTTTCAACAGAGTAGTCATAGTGATTCTGTGAAAACATGAGCCAGACTATGTCTTGCCTCCACTCAAAAGCAAATGTTCATACTCTAACCTATGAAACTTCACATGACCCAACCAGACTCCCTTGATTCCTGCACTCCGGCCACACAGGCCTCCTCACTCTTCCTCAAATACGCTACTAGGCGGGCCTGTCTCAGGGGCTTCACACAGTCTTTATGGTCCAACTCCTCTTTCCCAAATATCCAACAAGGCTACCTCATTCGTTTAACGTCTTTACTCAAAATCATTCTTTGGGTGAGATATACCCTGGCCAGCCAGATTAAAATTTGCCATTATACACACACACACACACACACACACACACATGCACACACACACACATTCTTCTGCTTTGTTTTTCCCTCTAGCAATTATTAGTATATAATACACACCAAATTTTAAAAAATGATTATCTTTTAAAATTTTTTCTGACCCCTGCCCCAGTACTAAAATTCAGACTTATCAAGAGAATAATCTTTTTTTTTGCCTATTTTTTTTCACAGATACATCTCCTATGCCAGAAGAGTTCCTGGGGCAGCATAGAGAATCCATAAATATTTATAGAGTGAGTGATCTATTCTGAGTCCAACATGTGGTTTCATAGCTTCTTATATCAAGTCAAGCTCCAATTTTACATGATGCCTGATTTTCACCCTTAGGGCCAAACATGTATCTATTTGACAAGATACTGAATAGGGAAAAGAAGATGCATCTTTTAACAAGCAGAGACAATGGAGGTTAAGGACCTACTTCTAGATAGTTAAGTTTTATGGAACTGCTGAACTGTGATTTGATTAATTGAGGGATTCTTGGAGAGTTTAACTTAAGTTTGAATCAAGCAAAACCACATTACTCCTGATTCTTTTTTTATGATATTGAATAATGTGTAAACGAATTAAGACTTACTAGGGTAAAAGAATATGAAATATTTCTTGAAGAAATAACATATATTCTTACTTTGCTTCTGAACACAGTGGTAACTTGAAACCATTCCTTCTTGAAATAGCTGAAAACAAAGAAATAAGCAATTTAGGGATTCTATTTTAGGCATAATTCCAATGTAAAAGATAGTAAATTGAGCTAAGTCTACAGCAATAAGAAAGGGTAGAGCTTGTGACAATTATAGCTAGAAATAGAGCATCTCACCTTTGGAAAATATCACAAATTTGCCTCTCTGATAATACACCTTTTTGTTGTTGTTGTTAATCCTCACCCAAAGATATTTTTCCATTGATCTTTTTTTTTTAGAGTACAAGGGAGGGAGGGAGGGAGAAAGAGAGAGACATTGATTCACGGGGGCCAGGGATCGAATGTGCAACCCAGTTATGTGCCTTTGACCAGAAATCGAACTCATGACCCTTTGGTTCACAGGCTGACACTTTAACCACTGAGCCAAACCAGCCAGGACTCTGATAATACACCTTTTTGATACTAAAATCTCTTCTTCAACATCCCTTCTGATGGTCATCTGGCATGTAGTTAACTACAGGGTGGGCGAAAGTAGGTTTACAGTTTTTCATATGGAAAAATGCAAATAAATACATAAATAATAATATAAGAATAATCTCTGTGTTTCACAGACTCACAACTGTAAACCTATTTTTTTTATCCTCACCTGAGGACTTTTTTTTTTCCCATTTTTTTTGTTCAGATAGAGTGGGAGGGAGAGAGAGGATGAGAGAGAGAGAAACATCGACGTGAAAGGGACACATCAAGTGGCTGCCTCCCGCACGATCCCAACCAGGGCCGGGGATGAATCGCAACCGAGGTACGTGCCCTTGCCCGGAATCGAATCCGCGACTCATTGGTCTGCGGGCCGACGCTCTAACCACTGAGCCAAACTGGCCAGGGCTGTAAACCTATTTTTTTTAATATGTTTTTATTGATTTTTTAGAGAAAGAAGAAGGGAGAGAGAGATAGAAACATCGATGTGAGAGAGAAACACTGATCCACTGCCTCCTGCACACCCTCTACTTGCCATCGAGCCCACAACCCGGGCATGTGCCCTGACCAGGAATTGAACTGGGACCTCTCAGTCCATAGGATGATGCTCAGTTCACTGAGCCACACTGATGGGCTATAAACCTATTTTTGCCCACCCCTGTACCTCAGTGATGGGAAATTTACTATATTTTGAGTTAGTTTATCTTTGGATAATTTTGTTAGAAAGCTCACTTATGTTCACTCAATTTGTCTCCTTGAAGTTTCCTTAGAAGATATGCAATAAATATTGTTGAATAAATGCATAATTGGATTGAGTGGAATTAATTTGTGAGGGTGATACAAGAATTAGGCAGCTTGGCTACAAAACTTGATAGCTCACTGCCTGGAAGTGCTTAGGGAGGCCTCAACTCTGCAGAAAGTAGAAATGAGAACTCACAAAGCACAGTGCGTTTTTCATATAGAGAAAAATAGCCCTTCCTCTTCCACTTCAAGGAGAATCCCACTGCAGTTTAGTTCAGTAACATATTTATAGTAACATCTGTGTGTTACCAAGTAAAGGTAATATTATTTAAGGTGTTTTTTAAATAGACAAGGTAAATTTTAACATTGTTCATAAATGTCTCCATGCCAAGCACTTACACTTATAAAAACAGGTTACTTAATATGGCAATTTTTATGTTATCTGAAAAATGTATTTACATGGCAACAATAGTTCTCCAATAGTAGCAAATAAGACCTATTTCAGTTCTGCAAACAATTGGGACTTCTGAAGTCTATATGCGATTCTATTCAAATCAAAATGTTTTTGATGGAATGGAAATAGGGATGTGATAATACTACTGCTTTAAATGTTACAAAGAGAGAAAATTATTAGAAGCATGTATTGAATTCGAAGTATAAAGATATTCAAAGATATGAACAAAGAAAAATATCTCTATCTCCTGAGGTCATTATATGATAATGTTAAGTACAATGCCTGTGGTGAATTAAATGGAACTGGACTAAACATTTGAAATTCTGCCTGTGTATTTCAGTGGTACCTACTGACATGTTATCTATACATTCCAACCACTCTAGCTTTGGTAAATATTTATATCTATTGATATCTTTATCTATATCTATCTATCTATCTATCTATCTATCTATCTATCTATCTATCTCACACACACAAAGTCACATGCATGCACACACACACACACACATCACATAATGCAAGAAAGCCTAAATTGCATTTGACATTTAAATTACTGTTTCCCTCTAAAATGAAAGCATTTCACATTGGATTGCAGATTAAGAGGTCTGGCTTCTTGTCTCTGGCATGGTACAATGCACAAGCATTCAATTTCTTCATATGCTTAGGGGGTTTTCTGACTAAATGATTGATTATTAAGAACTTAGTTTCAATAGTTTATAATATCATTATATTATGAGTATTTTAAATTGGGAAAACACATCTGTGAGATGTGAATATTGACCAAAGGATAATGGGGGTGAAATGCTATGACAACATGTGATGAATATGTTCCATTTGCTGGTCACACTCCATCCTTCTCCGACTGCTGTGCTCCAGGGGCTGCGGTCTCTGTGGGTGGCATCAGTAGGCTCCCTAGATCTTGGAGCAAAGACAGCAGGGAGGGAGGGATGAGGAGTGGGGTTGGACTACATATTCTCCCTGCTTCCTCCTTGTGGGTCATTCAAACAGGCTGCCATGTGACTAAAGGCCACAGACCCTGTGAGTCAGTCCTCTCTAAGTGACAGTATCAGCTCTACCCTCTTGCTTCTCCAGGCTTCTTCTGACCATGTTACTAGCGGTATACACTCTTCTTTGTGATTCCCTTACTCTCTGACTGTATCTTTGCAAATAGTTCCTTTATTAGAGTCATTACAAATTATTCCAGGCTGTGCGACATCACTTTCCTGCTGGGATCCTAACTCACTGGGAATACAAATCCCTGGGTTGCTACAGCAGGGAAGGATGGATATTATGTTGACAGCATGGATATTGGCGTTACTTCCTTTGTCTCAACTGTCGTGCAGGAACTTCCTCTCCCTGGAACTTCCTCTCCCTGACCAGAAGACAGCGTATGACATGCTCGCATTGCCATGGGGCAGGTGGATGGACAGCAGCGACACCCAGGACAGAGCACTGAGAGCAGAGTGAGAGAGAGTCTCTCACAGGAGCCCAGAGAGAGAAAGGACAGCCAGTCTCAGGGCGGAAACAGGGTCTGTGGTGAGCACATACAGACTGAGTCACCTCAGAAAGATGACCAATCTCTAGAGTAAACTAGTCACAGGTGAAGAGGCTGAAGATTGTTCACCAATAGTTAAAGCCCCCCAGCACAAAGAAGAAACAGTCCACATCAGGGCAATTCATGCTCTGGTGGCAAAATGCAAAGTCTCAGAGCAGAACAGAGCAGCCCAGGAGGAAGAGAGACTTGGGCCAGAAGAAAGACCACGCATAGTAACAGCTCGTTGAGAGTTCTGTAGGGGAGTGGAATTCTGCAATGTGTGGAGACATTTTTGGTTGTAACACTGCGGGGGGAGGGTATACTACTGGTATCAAGTGGGTAGAGGCCAGGGATGCTGCTAAATAAATATTCTACAATGCACAGAAGGCCCCACACAGAGACTTATCCAGCTAGAACGTCAACAGTGCTGCCAAGGGTGAGGAGCTCTGGTTTAGAGGAACTGGTCAGATTTAAACTAACTCCTACAGTCTGTGCCAACACCAAGAGTTGGATATTTTTTAAAGATTAGAATTTTTTTTAAAAAAAATGCTTATTTTTGGGTGTACTGAGGAATTAAGTTCATCCTGGATATGACTGAAAAAAGAAATCTGAGTGCTCCTTAAAGTATATGTTAATCTTTTTGTACATGATTGTAACATTACCACTGGGCCTAATATTTTTCCGGAATTTTCATTAAAAAAAATAGCAACCCTGATTTACAATCCAATGGAGAGGTTCCACAAGTTAATGGACAGAAAACTAAGTGTCAGTGCTTTTATAATGGAGACAATATCTGGTCCGCTTAATTTTCATCCCCTAAGCGCATGTGCCAAGAAGCACGATTCTAACATTTGCAAAGCCATTTCATATTTCTAAATAAACTTAGATAAGAGAACAAAATACCACAAGAGTTAAATTAAAAATTGATTTTTAGCAAAGAAAAATAGTAAAGCTTTCCTTGTTAATTAAAAAAAATATATATTTTGTCTGTTTTATTACCCCGGCTAGGAAATTGCACACAGGGTGATGTTCTGAAGATAAAATCCTCTTTGAATAGAGCACTTTGCCATGTAGAATCTGGGGGAATGGGGAAATGTATTTTTAAAACCAGCCATTCCTTTGGAGGGCTGCTGCGAGCAGGAATGTACGGGAAGAAGATTCTCCTCGTCATTTTTGAGTGGTTTAGAGCAGGGACATTTTAGGGAACGTACATCTCAGTGCTGCACAGACTCAATCCCCAGCTTGACAGCTGCCTTAAATGAAATGAAACCTATGCTGTGGTCCATCTCCAGTATCTTATCCCTGGCTCACATCTACTGTGATGTTTGTTTATATAAAGATGCATTCTGGGATCCGATCCCTTTTCCTGACACCAGTTCAGACGTGCCTGAGACCAGTCATTACCGTCCAGATTTCAGCACTCACCCTTGAGAGGCAGCGATTACCCTCATGCAGTCTGCCTGCGTGTTGTGGCTGCATCCAGCAGACTTTGAACTGGATGACCTGGTTTGATATTTACAATATAAATGGAACAAAGCTTATTCCAACAAGCCTGAAGACCCTAAAATGAGAAACAGCCTAAACACAACTCTAGGCATCTCTTCAAAGGCACAATCTCTTCCCTGCTCCTGTCCCTTCATACCTTCCTAAACTTTGGCCAATTTTGTGAGTTTATGTAGACATAATTTTCTTCTTCTTTTTTTCTTTTCAAAATAGAACCAAAAGGAAATTCTTTATTATTTAGTTCATTTTATTTTTTAAAATACGTTTTTATTGATTTTTTAGACGGAGAAGAAGGGAGAGAGAGATAGAAACATCGATGTGAGAGAGAAGCATGGATCCCCCACCTCCTGTATGCCCCCAACTGGGAGTGGAGCCCAAAACCGGAGCATGTACCCTGACCCAGAATCAAACTGGGACCTCTTAGTCCATGGGATAATGCTTAATCCACTGAGCCACACTGGCCGGGCCCAAAAGGGAATTCTTTAATAAATTACTGTAGAAAATATGGTAGAAAATAGATCATCAGTCCATTCAGTTGAAGAACACTAAATATGTTTATGAATTTATCACAAATTCTAGTGAACAATGTGCTTGAGGGAATGGAGCACTTCACTTTCAAACTTTCTTTTTTTTTTTGCATTTTTAAAATTAATAGACTTTATGTTTTAGAGCAGTTTTAGATTTACATAAAAATTGGGCAAAAAGTATAGAGTTCCCATATTATTCTACTCCTAACCCTTCACACACACACACACACACACACACACACACACACACACACACACAGAGTTTCCCTTATTAACATCTTGCATCAGTGCAGTGCATTTGCTACAATTGAAGAGCCACTACTTATAGACTGTTATTAACTGAAGTTCACAGTTTACCTAGGAATTCACTCGTTGTGTTGTACATTCTATGGGTTTTGACAAGTGCATAATGTCCTCTATGCACCATTCCAGCCTCATACGGAATAGCCTCACTGCCCTGAGGATCTCGTGCTTCTACTTACAAGTCTTCCTCCCACCCCTGCACTCCCGGCAGCCACTGATCTTTTCACTGTCTCTAGCTTCACCTTTAGTTGGAATCATACAGTTTGGAGCCTTTTCAGATTGGCTTCTTTCATTTAGTAATATGCATTTTCGTGGCTTGACTGCTCATTTCTTTTTATCTTTGAATAATATTCCATTGTGTGTATATAACACACTTTGTCTTCTTTATATAAAAAATGTAAAACCAATGTAAGATTTTTAAAAAGGAAAGCCAATATAAGATTTTTATTTTTGCATATGTTTGCTTTTTATTTTAGGTTTCCAAAAAAACTCATGAGATGGCACTGAATAAAACAATCTGATATGGTGACTAACAGCATCTTCCTGATAAGGTTTAGTGGAGAAGAATATACTGAATGATTTAAAGCACATTTTCCTTCTTAGAATGATAAACATAATACCTTGTGAAAATCACACAAAATAGGTAAATCTGTCATGTATGGGAATTATTTATGTAAAGAAAGAGTTTCTTTAGGGATTCAACAGGTACTGCTACTCGGCAAGCCCATTGTACTTTAATGCCTGGTGTATCTTTCTGCAGTCAAACCTTTCTTCACTCTTTCAATTCCTGGAAACAGAAAGCTAAATGCCTAAAGCACTGCAAATAAGTATTAGAAGTTCAAATTTGTACCAGTTGTTTGAAAAATTGGTTAATTTTGGTAGAGAAGCTGGAACTAGTGAGCAGCAAGGTGAACTGCGAGGAAGTATCTGCAGTTGGTCCTGAGTCGGTGACATGGGACTTTACCAGCCAGGTGGTGGTTTCCGTGTGGACAGCCATTGGCTATTTGTGAGGGGTAACAGAACACGATGTGGGTTGCTACTTAAAAACTGCAAGCAACTATCCTAACAATTGGTTAAGAGTTTTATTAACTCAACATGGCTGTAACTTACTCCCTGTAATTTCCCCTGTCCTTCTCTTAGCACTGACATTGCATTTTCTACCTCATTATCACAGGAAACGTTTGAGCAGTCATACTTTTAAAAATTCACAGGGCTGATAGCCAATGCTATAGACATACCACCTAATCTTTTCTGCATAATTTCCATTTTTATTTATTTATTTATTTATTTATTTATTTATTTATTTATTTATTTATTTATTTTTCTCTATTGATTTTAGAGAGAGAGGAAGGGAAAAGGAGAGAGATAGAGACATCGATGAGAGAGAACACCGATTGGCCGCCTTCTGCATGTCCCCCATTGGGGATCGGGCCCACAACCTGGGCATGTGCCCTGACCAAGAATTGAACTAGCCTGACCTCTTGGCGCATGGTTCAACACTCAACCACTGAGCCACACCAGCCAGGATGCATAATTTCCATTTTTAAGTCTCCAAGTGATACCGTTGTAATTTAACCTGGGGTTATTAATAACTGAAAAGGAGCAAAGGGAAGGCCAAATATTACAGGCATGTCCAGTAAAGTCTAGCTGACATAAGGACGGTACTTGCCTGTCAGTCACACATGGGAACAGGTCATTGGCCAGAGCAGGCGTGGTCACTGGGAATGCTGGAAGACTTGAGATACTTGAGCTCCTAAACAAAGGAGTTTGCTTCTTTTGGTTCACACAGGGCTTTTGGGACTCTTGTTGCAGGGGGTGCGCTCTCTTGGCTCCCCTGAATCTGCTGGGCCATGTGGACCCCACACACAATGGACCAACAGACTGCAACTACCCTGATGCTGTACCGGACTCAGCTCCACCACGGAACAGACACTTTGGACACTAGTTTTACTTCTACCTCTAATGACTCCTCAGCTGCACATCTTCCAGAACTGGATTAAGGAAAATGGGACTTTGCAAATGCAGGGATATAATTCCACAGAAATAAAGCTTTCTACTACATCTCATCTCCCTGTGGAGGCCTCTGGAAATGCTTATTTCAGTGGCACCCCAAGAACCCCACTCCCACTAGCAATGGAGATAGACCATTCACGTATTTCTTTGATATCACAATCTGCCTTTCCCATTTCTGATAATATTATGAGACAACTTCTTGTGTACACTAATATCTCTTATTAATATATCTGACCTATGTAAGGAAATTATAATTGATAGGCATAAAATAAAAATTTAGTTAATAGGGAAATCTACCAAATTTTGAATGAGAGGGCTTAACATTATAAGTATATCGATTCATCTTCATTTGATATAAGTATTTTTAAAAATAGCATTTATAATGATCTATAGGGTGGTGTGTGTGTGTGTGTGTGTGTGTGTGTGTGTGTGTATGTGGAGGGTAGGACCTTAAGAGGTGAAATAAAATTTGATTTTAAAAGTGGAAAATAATAGTAGAAAACTTGTCCTAGCAAATGTTTCTCTTTCTTCAAAACCTACTATAATAAGCAATACTTTGAAATAATGTAGATTTAGATGCCTATCTAACTCATTACACACACACACGCACACATACACACACACACACACAACAGATGCACAAAAGATCTGAACTTTACAAAACATAGAAAATATAAGAAAATATTTTATACTTTTTGTAAACTAAGAAAGGTCTTCCTAAACAAGATATAAAACCACAAAACTCAGTAAATCTATATACTTAAAGATACTGAATTAAAATTTTCTAGATGAAATATACCTTAAATAAATTTAAAAGACATGTACACACACACACACACACACACACACACACACTCAAATATTTACAACATCTTTAGCAGGAAATGAGTTATGGCTCATAATATGTTAACAGTACCTATAAAACAATGATAGAAAGACAAATGCAAATAGATGCAGATGCAATAATGGAAATAGGATGCAAAATTTGAACAGGCAATTCATAGAAAAGAAAATAGACTGCTCAACATATGATTGAATGTTAAACTTCACTAAGTTTGAGAAAACCTACCCAAACCAAACCAGACAAAACTCCTCTCCACCAGTTTTAGTATAAATTGTAAAGATTGGTATATCTGGTTACAAGTATGGAGGAAGAAGTGGTACACTCACACACTCCTGCTGGAAGTGATTGAGGACAATTAGGGAGCACCCATGAAAATTTTAAAAGGCATAAACCCTTTGACACACTTTTTTTTTTTTTTTGTCGTGGGATTTGGTCCTAGAGTAATATGCAGCTATGCACAAAGAGTATCTGTCTATAAATGCACAGCATTTGTAGTAGTAAAATTTGGAACCAAGCAATCAGTAGGAGACTGTTTTAAAACACTGTATGATATGATGTAGCTGTTATGTGAGGTAAGTGTACATATTTTTCAATAAAAATATGTTTCGGATATCTTTTTAATGAATTAAAAGTGAAAATTTCAGATACAATGTGCTCAAATTTTATTAAGTATTTATGAGTATTCTATTTAATAATGTGTCTTTACATACATATGCATACATACACATATCCTTAAAAGTAAGAAATAAAAAGTCTTAAAAGTAAGAAATAGAAAGTCTGAAATAAAAAGTCTGAAAAGCTTTGATGTTAGGCATCACAGCCTTGGGGGAGGGATTGGGGGAGAGGTCGGGCTTTCCCTTCTAGATTGTCTTCTTCACAAAAGAAGATGGCTTATGTGTAAATTTTATTTTCATTTTGTTTTCTGTTTTGTTTAATTTTTCTACATTTTTCAAAAAGCAAAAAATATATATTCAAAACATAAATAACTAGAAACATAAACCGGCAGCATAATTTGGGAAATATCTTAGACTTTACATGTAAAGATGAAAGAAAATGCAGGTGCACAACATAATTTAATCTTAGTGTTTGAATTACATTTCTAGACCTCTAAATAGCTTCCTTTAAGTTACTTACAGTTCATTTTAGGGAAATGGCTGAGCTTATTTGTATGGAAGGACCACAGTACCACATATTGTATTCAAGGGATTGTTCTAAGAGGCCCACCAGCCTGTCTCCGCAGGGTTTCCTTCTCCCTCTCTTAATGTTCTAAGACTTTTCCCTCCATGCCCAGGAAATGAGATTCATAATGATCAAATATAAATTGATGTTAATATTTTCATCATATGAGGAGAGCAGGGTGAACATAAAATTGCTGAGAATTTGCAGCACTAATCTTGGCCTGGCCACTCGTGAGAGTCTGGTCTCCATTCTGTCTGATACAAAGAAGGTCTGTGGAAGTGCTCAGTTGGAACAAACAGGAATGTGGTGTGTCTCTGCGATTTCCTGTCTCCCCCCACCCCTCTTTTTTTTCCACAGAGATAGGTCCTTTGGTGAAAAGACATCTGTGCTTTCTTCTTTCTTTTCAAGACTGAATGCTGTGATTTAGGACACACAAATGTAATTTCAACTTTGACTGCCTGCTGGTTTATTTCATGCACCTGCTATTGTAGGAAGGAGAGACAGGATTTTAAGAGGACATTTTGAGGCCAGAGCTGACATTTGACCTGATATATTCCACAGGAACCTGGAAAACAAAAGCACTTATTCAACATGGGTGATTTAAACAATGGAGGAACACATTTGCAATTAGATTTACATATCAATGCATAGACTTGTTTATTTCCTCGTTATTTTTCCTTTTACTTAAGTCATGAAATGAAAAGGTAAAGCTTTCTCTTTTTGCATTTATATTCCTTTATCAAATCTTGTATTGATTTATAAATAAAACTTTAATTTTGTTTCAGATTTTTTTAAGGTCACTATATATTTTAAATTTTTTGATTTGGGTATAAACTGCCTATGAAAATCTGCATATATATAATTTCTAGTATCTGTGAATTTAATTGTTTCTAACTAAAATGTCTTCTATTAAAATGTTCTTTAATATCTAAGTATTAAACAATTCCAAAAATGGAATTACTATAAACAGCTAACTTAAACAGTTTTGCTTAAAATCTGATAGCTAATAAATTGAAGATTGATTTAACAAACAATGCTTGGTCCTTAAATTGCTTTCTGTAATGAATGATTGTGCAGTCTAAATTAATTGCCAAATGCTTAATTTGTTTTAGGGAAATAAATATCAGATTAAAAAACAACCAAATAAAGCAGACAAAGTAGAGGTTTAATACAAATAGGTTATCCTCTGCTTTTTCTCTGGATGCTCGAAGGGCATGCTTTTCTCTATCTTTGATGCCTTGAATTAAGGGAGTCCATTTCCACTACTGCAGAGCAAAGGCTGCCTAGAATAACGAATTCCTTGAGAAGTGTAAGTATAGAAGCAAAGTAGGAAAAAAAAGTAGGAAGCCTCTAGATTGTAAACATAAGAGTAATGCTTTGGCTTTACAATGACACTGTGTACTTGCTGGAATTGATGAACAGCAGATGTCCTGAGACTTGTGAAAACATCTGCAACAACCACTTGAAGGTGAGAAAATAATCTGATTAATTTCCTTTTAAAAAAAATGTGTTCTGTGCTTTCCTTATAAATTATTTTTCAACCAAGTAACCTTTCTTTCTATCACTCCTGTATGGAATTTGGTGAAATAAGAAGTTTCACAGTTCCAGAATATTGTTACTGATGGATAGGTCAGGTGGTTTGTATTTTTCCTTTAGTTAACAGTGCCTTCTGCTGCCACATAGATATTAAACCTATCCTTTAATCTCTGAATATTTTCTATGCTTGTTTGCTAAGATGGTAAGAACAGAGACATGAAAACAAAGATTAGTTATTGGTAGAATATTTTTTGATGGAATGTTGTCTTCTCAGGATGGGGTCCCGTGTGGTGGCAATGAGACCATGTAGGTAAAGCAGACCCTCCAGTGGTCTTCTTTGCTGAGCCATCAAGTTGAGTCAGCTGAGCATGAGCACACAGCAAGCCTCTTGGGAGGGTCCTTTGCACTTTTCTACTTTGTAGAGCTCACGGCACTTCTGCTTCTCAGGAAGGTTAACGTGTCAGGTTGAGTTAGAGATTTTCTGGCAATCTGTACGGTAGAGGCATTTGCCCTGGGAGGAAATGACCATATCATGGTGCACCTAGCTCTAAATGAGGGAGGTAAATAAAAGGAACCCTTCCTAGAGAAGTATTATTTTGTCTTGTGCTGAGATGGAAGAGTAAACTAAGAATGTGTGTAACTATGCAGAATTAAGTCCCACCCTCTTTCTAGTCTACGTTTCCTGGCCAGGCATTCTTTAATTGTATACGACCACAGTAAAAAATGACCTCAGGATGGCAATCTCTGGGACAAAAACCTTCCATTTCTTTGATATAAGGCCACTCTTTTACCTTCATTTAGTCTATACTATTCATCTTCAATCCGAAAAGGAATTTGCCAGCAGTGCACCTAAGCGTCTTTTTATTTTTTTATTTTTATAAATTCAGTCTCTCTCATTTCTCTCATCCTGATTTATCCTCTTAACTCTTCAATGACGACTCAACTTAGCTTAAAAGAAGAACCAAAGGGGTCAACTCTATAAGGTATAAAAAAAACCCACGGATATAACCATCTGCTTAGTGACTGCTGCTGCATTTGAGGGTCTTTCTCTGATAACCTCCAGGGTTTAGTTAACTGGAACCTCCAGGTCTCCACAGCCTAGAAACAGCTGGAGTTGTACTGCACATCTCTCCAGCTTTGCCTGAATGACAGCTGGGTTAGCTACAGAACTGAAATTTGATCACCCCAAATGCCTCACAAGAGAATGAAAAGGAAAGAAATACTCCCATAGACTATTAAACTCAAAAGAAGCAGCCCAGGGTGAGTCTACTGAAGACATGGAAACAGCAGAGTTCGCTAAGGCTTCCCTGCAGATGTTCACGGTGCACAGAGGACAAGAAGAAGTACAAAACCATCCTATTAGTGAACAAAACTGCACCTGTAACCAAAGAAAAAGACCTCTTCAGAAGAGATAAAGGAGAGAGGTTGAGGCTTTCTCTGAGGAGAGCTGAGGAGCAGGTGAGCCAGAGGCAATAAAAATCTGAAAGCTTCTACCAGCTCAAAGTGAGACTAAGACTGATTTGCTCTGCAATAAAGTACTGTTTCATCCACTGGCCTTGGCCTCAGAGGGATTTTTGCACCTACCATATCCCAAATCAGTTATCCTGGAACTGTCATCAAAAACATCAGAGAGTTGAGCAAAGATACTTAGGAGAAACTAAGTAAGGGAAGAAATAAATGAGGGCTTTCCTGAATTCAAGAGGCCACTTGTGCAAGGAAAACCTGAACCATTAGCAAAGCCTAATAAAGCCAAAATGAAATTACTTATGATGTATCTGTTATTTGCAAGGCACCGGGCTAGGGCTATTTTGGAACCAGGGTGAATAAGATGCAATTTTTTATTCAGAGAACACAGTGAAGGAAACAGACGGAAATACAGAGAAAGAAAAATTTGGAGGATGAAGCAGTTAATCAGAAAGCAATGACAAGCTCAAGTTCTACAAATCCCACGTAACAGAGACTTTGTCTTCTCCTCCCCAGCCAGCTTTTTGGTGATATTTACACTAAGGTTTCAATGCCTCTTCACCAGCTCTGACCACTGGACAATAGATTTTAGTCTGCTTTTCTTTTACACCTGAGATAACTTCTACATAATTGCTTCTCTGATTCAATCATATAATACATATTTAAGGACCACTGTGTACTGAAGACTACTAGTTTTTATGCCTCAATCAAAAGAAACTGCATGTGTAGTCCTTAAATTGAAAATTATTTTAATCTTCCTGAAGAAATACAGAATATAGAAAATTAGGAAAGTGCTTGAGAATAATATTATTAAAGAGTGGATAAGATTTAGAGGTTCCAGTGTGCTGTTGCAACCAATTTACCAGGTGTTCATATTAAAATACACAGCATATCCGTGGTCTTTATGTCACAATATCAATACGCTCACACATATTCTATACACATACAGACATGATTTTGCTGTACATAGTGCTATAGTAAAAATAGTCTTAAAAACAAAAATTGCTACAACTTTTCTTCTCTAGTCTTTTTTTTTTTTTTTTTGGTTGAATTAATCAATTGAATGAATGTATTACTTTGTAAACATTTTTAAAACTCCTGAATTGACAGTTCACAGATGGATATAAAGATAAGGACTAAATTAGGTTGCTGAAATGTTTTTACATACCCATGCAAAAGAGAGTATAAATATGATTTTTAAGATTGAACATGGAATTTTTTGGTCATGTTGCCTGAAGAGTGAATTCCTTATAAATTTCTTAAATGTACAAAGTTCCAAGCATGTTACATATAATCTTTTTCCTACTCTATGATTTCTTCCCTGAAAATACTTCTGAATTTTTGTGAATGCCACCTAGAGAAGAAGGCTACAATGATCCACTGAATTTTGCACATGGATTAAATAGAATTAACCACTTATATTTTTACTTAACTTTTATATATCTTTCAAGTGTTTAACTTAATCCTCATAACTAATTTGTGAAATATATTGTCTTTATACCTTTTTCTATTAGAGTAAAGAAAACAGATTAGAACAATTAAAAGCCTGGCCCAAGTGTCCACATCTAGGGTTGGGATTCACAGACAGTGTGTGTTTTCCACAATGCAGTGCTGCCTTCCAGTAGTTGTCAGTGTACATAGCTATGCATGTGTTATGAGATTTACTGAGTCACAAAGATTTCTATATAGCAGTGTTTGTTTTCTTAGGATATATATATATCTCATATATATATTTGTTTATTTTTTATTTAAAAAACATTTTTTTTCTTTATTGATTTTAGAGAGAGAGGAAGGGAGAGGGAGAGAGAGAGAGAAACATCGATGAGAGAGAACATCGATTGGCCGCCTCCTGCATGCCCTCCACTGGGGATCAGGCCCACAACCTGGGCATGTGCCCTGACAGGGAATTGAACAGGCGACTTTTTGGTGCATGGGTCAATGCTCAACCACTCAGCCATATCGGCCAGGCTGTATATTTGTTTATTAATGAAAAGAGACATAATAGTGTAAAAATTGTGGCTTGCATTCATTTCTTTTTTCTTGATTTTCCCCTTTAGAGAGCCTCCTGATTGCAGATTATCATTTACTCAAAGAATCTTGCTTCTTCGTTTAAAGCCACTGGTAGTGCCAAACTCCTTTCTCAAAGTCAGACTAGACCCATGTATTATTAGTAATAAGTATCACCTCCAACAGTTCAACATAAGGCTTTAAAAATATGCTCTGTAATTCCAATCTTGCACGATAATGAGTTCAGGGTTGTCGTGTGTTAAAAAAGGAGGCATCTTTGAAGGATAATTTCTGGCTACTTATTTTGAATTCTTGCTCTCCCAGAATTTATGACCAGCATCAAAGAAGCAGTTTTTATTCTATTCTTTGTCAAATGCTGTGAATAGTGGTGAGCCTGAGGCGTCCTTTCTGGAAGTTTGTAAAGATAAGAACAATATGGATGCACTGACAAATCAAAGATCTTTAATAACAAGACTTAATGTCTGTAATCCCGTGACTTTATTATTCCAGGAAATTGTTGCTCAGGAAGATAAAGATGCAAATACTGTATTGCTTACTTCACATACTTCCTGAAAATCCATGTATCTGAATCAGGATCATCAGATTGCTTCTTGCTCTTCAAGTTTCCTTTCAAACCCTCAGATCTTCACGTCCACAGATCTTAAAAATCATATCAAAACCTTAACACCTTTCAAGGCCCTTAGCATTAAAAGACTTTTAAACTAGCTCCCCCAAACCTAAAGATGTCCCAATTTTATCCTCTTCTTCCAAGATGCTCCTAAGACTCTGTCAAGTAGTGACCTCTCTTACTGCAGTAAACAATAAACATGTCTTCACCTGATGAACAGGGCATTTTTGTGGTCTCTTTGGGAAGTCATCAGTAGACCAAAGATAACGGTCCTGCAGATGAAAGTTAAAAAAAGACTCTACTAGAGAAGATGTTCTCCTTTCATCTTTTCCCCCACAGGCTGGTGTCAGCCTCAGCTGTGATGTATGAGCATCTCATCTTCAATGCTCCCCTTTCAGCCCTGTGGTCTTGGGTCGTGGCCCTGCGTCCACTTCTCTCCTTCTGCACCCGTGAGAGGGCAGGTAGGCTCTTCACATTAGCTTCTCTCCATGTCTTCATCTCCAAGGCAAACTCACAGGCTCAACCACATCATGCCTGTGTCCGGTGGGAAAGGGGCAGATAAACTAATTAGTTGATAAGCTGTCAATAGTTGATAGAGCAGCTGTCTGCTTTTCCCTGAGATAATCCCTGTAAAAATGTTTCTAGCGGCAATGGAATGAAAGTGGATATGAAAAGCGCATTATCAGATTCTTGTTTTTTTTTTTTTTTTCCCTGTGTGTGTTTGCAATCTTCATGTAAAATGTTGGCTTTGCAGACCATTAGGGCTGTCAGAAATATAAGCCTTTTTTCATGGGTACGGGTGTAATTTTGTCTCAGAATTTAAGTGATAAGCTTGCTTCAAATCCTCAGACAAAAATCATTTTCTCTCTCATTAGGAAATAGAAAAATATTCAGGTATGCTATAGCCGTGTTTACTGAATAAAAAAAAAATCGTTAAAATATCTTGTGAGTGGGGGTGATGGGGGAAGACGTTGACCAAAGCAAGGATTATATACATCCGACAGTTTGAGTGCTAATCTGTGATTTTAAAATTTAAATACATTTATTTATTACATATATCTACATTACAAATACCAAATATTTAAATGAATGCCAAGTTTGTGCTATATAACTGTCAATGGGAACGACATACTGAGCTGCTTTTATTCAAAAAAGAGACTAATATACATTTCCTTTTTTGTCATTACATACCATTTCTTACTTTACTATCTGAAGTGCTATTATAATTATGCAACAGCTGTTAGGACATCTTATTTCTTCTGTAAAGGTTTATTCTATCTAAAATATGACGGTTGCACTTATCAACCTCGTTTAAAAGAAGTAGAAGCCAAAAACATATCTGTGGAGCATAAGTTCTTGTGCCAATGAAATTTATGTTTCTGGACATTCGATTTCCAGCCAAGATGGCGGCGTAGGTAAACGCGGTATCGCGTCCTCCCACAACCACATCAAAGTTACAACTAAACTATAGAACAACCATCATTCAAAACCGCCTGAAACCAAGCTGAATGGAAGTCCTACAACTACAAAATTAAAGAAGAAGCTGCATCCAGACTGGTAGGAGGGGCGGAGGCGCGACGGGCTGGTCCCACACCCACGTGTGACGGATAAAAATTAGGAGGACACCTCAGCTGGGAAGGTCCTCCCTGAGGACTGAGGGGTCCCCGTCCCACACCAGGCGCCCAGCTCAGGGTTCCAGTGCCAGGAAGAGAATCCCCAAAACTTCTGGCTGGAAAAACCAGCGAGAACTGAGGCAGAGGGAAGCTGAGGCTGCTGGAGTCCCGGCCACTCTTTTTAAAGGGCCCGTGCACGGACTTACTCGGACTCGCTCCCTCCAGCGTGGGGGAGGCAGCTTGAAAGGCACCAGAGACATATGGGGAAGAACTGAGTTGTTTGGCCTTTGGGCGAGGGCTGGAGAGGTGACTTTCTTCTGGACAGACCTGCTATCAGAGGCCTTTGTTCCTTTGGTGAGCCCTTCCCTGGGCCAGCAGACAGCCGCCATATCTGGGACTCCAGCAACCTGGCTCACACTGTTTGCCCTGCCCTGGTGATTCCCTGAGGCCCCGCCCCACCCAACTTTCAGGCCCACCCAAGGTGTTGCCAGTTGCTTTACCATAGGATTGGCCTGTCTTGGATCCTGCTTCAGATTTTCCTAAATTCCTTCAAACAAGCAGCATTTGGTCTCAGCTAGCCCCATACCTCTCGTTAAGTAATACATAGAAACAAACACAGGGAGGCAGCCAACATGAGGAAACAAAGAAACAGGTTCCAAATGAAAGAACAGAACAAAACTCCAGGAAAAGAACTAAGCAAAATGGAGATAAGCAACCTAACAGATGCAGAGTTCAAAACACTGATTATAAGGATGCTCAATGGACTTAGTGAAAACCTCAGTGAACTTAGTGAGGGCCTCAAGAGCATAAAAAAGGACCAGTCAGAAATGAAGGAGGCACTAACTGAAACAAAGAATAATTTACACAGACTCAGCAGTAGAGTAGGTAAAGCCAAGAAGCTAACCATCAATTTGGAATATAAGGAAGCAAAAAACACCCAATCAGAACAGCAAAAAGAAAAAAGAATCCAAAAAAAATGAAGATAGTGTAAGGAGCCTCTGGGACAACTTCAAGCGTGCCAACATTCGCATCTTGGGGGTGCCAGAAGGGGAAGAGAGAGAACAAGAAATCAAAAACCTATTTGAAACAATAATGGCAGAAAACTTCCCTAACTTGGTGAAGGAAACAGACATACAAGTCCAGGAAGCACAGAGAGTGCCAAACGAGATGAACCCCAAGAGGCCCACACCAAGACACATCATCATCAAAATGCAAAAGGTTCAAGACAAAGAGAGAATCTTAAAAGCAGCAAGAGGAAAGCAGTTAGTTACCTACAAAGGACTGTCAGCTGATTTCTCAAAAGAAACTTTGCAGGCCAGAAGGGAGTGGCAAGAAATATTCAGAGTGATGAAAAGAAAGAACCTACAACCAAGATTGCTCTATCCTGCAAAGCTGTCATTTAGAATCGATGGACATATCAAGAGTTTCCCAGACAAGGAAAAGCTAAAGGAGTTCATCACCACCAAACCATTATTATATGAAATGTTGAAGGGTCTTCTTGAAGAAAAAGATAAAAAATATGAATGAACAAAATGGCAATGAATACATATCTATCGACAATTGAATCTACCAACAAAATGAACAGGCAGAACAGAAACATTCTCATAGACACAGAGAACGTTTTGTTGGTTGCCAGATGGGAGGGGGTTGGGGGAATGGCTTAAAAAGGTGAAGGGATTAAGAAGTACAAATTGGTTGTTAGACTGACAAACCTCCAAGGGAAGGGGGGTTGGGGGGTGGGAAGAGATAAACCAAAGAACTTATATGTATATATGCATAACCAATGGACACAGACAACAGTGTGGGGAAAGGAAGGAGGGAGGCGGGAGTGGGGAGGAGGGGGTCAATAGGGGGAAAATGAGGAACATCTGTAATACATTCAACAATAAAGATAAATTTAAAAAAAAGAAATTTATGTTTCTGGATTTTATTTTAATGTAAATTACTGCTACCTCCACAGTACACTTCTGTTCATTAATAATTTTGAGAGGCTGCCTACGCTCAGAGAATTCTATTCCAGGAGTTTTTTGTTTGTTTAGCATTCAAGAAACATTTTAAATAACAATCTAAATTACTTTAAGGAAATTTATTTTTAAATCTTAGCTAAATGGAGTCTTTTAGAAAATAACCCTGGAGTAAAAAGTATGCTTTGAAATCCATTTTACCATTTTACTAGCAAAGGGAGTTTTTGGGTTTTTTTTTTTTTTTTTAAATCTGTAAAAGGATGCTTCATAAGTGATCATAAGATTTATAGTTTTGGGATAAGAAATTTACAGTACTCTGACATATAATAGCCATTCCCCTAGAGACTCTAGAGTTGGAGGTTCAAGTAACCATAAAAACAGTAACAGCATTAACTTTAATATCATACTTATTTGATTTTAGGTGAAATGTATTTCAATGTGACAGCAAATCATGTAGTTGTTTTGTTGTCTTATTATTATTATTATTTTGCAGCTTGATAACTCTGAAAGAATTGATTAACAAAAACATATTCTTCTTACTTTAAATTTTATAAGATCTCTCTCTCTCTCTCTCTCACGCACATGCACACGCACACGCAGACACACACGTAGCTGTACTACTTCTCCCAACATGATCTGCCTTTCCAAGCTTTTCAAAGCCATGATGGTGGTTTGTTTATTTTGTTTTGAGTTATTTTGGTTAATGCCAGCAGTAGCAAGTAATTCCTATGATCTTGATATTATGCTATATGTTGTTTTCCTGAATCTTGCTGCTTCTTCAATGGAAGCGAATTCTGAAAGGTCTTTCTTCTTACTCATTTATATTTATGATAAAGATGTCCCTAGAAAATAGAGTTTGCCTGATGGCAGTTTAGGGAGCTGGATTTCTATACAGATTGTGTGTGTGTGTGTATGTGCGTGCGTGTATTTTGGACCCTGACCAAGTCTCTCTCCTGGTCTAAACTCAATCCAGCTCCTCTGAGCCCTTTTTTGGTCTTAGTCCTTGAGTCCCGATTTCAACAGATGTTTATTAACATGTGCATCATGCATACATGTGGAAGTGCTCAATGATGAGTAACTCAAAGGGATGGTTAGAACCTGAGCTTACATAGCATCTCAGCAGAGAAGCAGAATTTTGTAGAAAAGTGGCAAGACAAAGGAAAAGGACTTTGAGCTTCTGGGTGGGAAATCGTGTGACGTTAAATGATATATGGAGGCGCTAACAGAAGTAAAGGGCTAGTAGTAAAGTTTGCTGTGTAGGTTTCTCTGATGCCATCTCTGGGCTGACAGAAATCTAGAGTTGTGTACACTGATTAATTAATTTCTGTCCTTTCTGGTAGAGAGGGGAGGGGGATACATTTATAAATTTATATCTTGCTTTTAGGCAAATGGAGAGCAGAGAGCTTTTGTTGTATCTGCTCTTTTTCAATTGCCTTCAGCTCAAAACAATTCTTATGCCAAAGTGGTATATTTTGGAGTAGCATATTCTGTTACCCTTCACCCATAGCCCAATTTAATAAGAATCCTGCTAAGTCAGTTTAGAGAAAATCCTCCCCTCTTGATAGATAATCAAACTTCTCATTCCCCGACTCTTGATATCTGATCACCCTGCCCTGCCTTTAGTAACAATCCCCCTAACCTTGATGCCTCCTCTTAGTAATTTCCCATCCATTGACTCCTTCATTCTGCTCATTGCTCAAATTTACAGCTGTCTTTGCTGTATTTGGAGTTGAGCTGATCTCTTCCCACTGTTGCAATAGCTTCAACATCTACAACAATACCTATGAATAAGATTTTCCATTCTACTTTAATAAGTGTCAGAATAATTTTTTCTTTAACATCCCTATCATAAACCCGTCAGCCTAGTTCTGGACCCCACAGCAAGAAGTCAAATGGAACTGGACATTTTATCTTACAGAATTTCCTGGGGGTCAGTACCATCTGACTGCTGTTGCACATCTCTCTGGCGTTTGCACAGCGCAGAAGAGATACGGATATCGCATGCACATCCAACATACGAGAGCTGCAGTTACTATAAATGTGAGTGGGCAGTGGATGCAATGACTTCCCCACTGTCCCACCCCAGGGTTTAAGCAGGTCTCTTCTCATTCCTTTATGGCAGGTCTCACTGGTGTGACATATTGGGAGAATATTAGAATCACAGAAAAAAAAAAAAAGAATATGTATTCAAAAGAGAGGGCAGAAAAGGCTGGTGACAAAGCCAAAATGCACCCAGGGGTGGAGAGACTAAAATTCATGAGTGCAAGATGAGAAGTTCTCTCGCTGCTCTTCAGAACATGATCTTTTATATTTCTTCATTCTTCCGTTTTCCTTCTCCTTCCTTTTCCTTTCCTCCTATTTTCATTTTTTCTCCCTCAGAGATAATAAACCATTATATCATTTATATATGCTATAATTATAGGTCTCTTAATAATCTGATCAACATTTTATAAGTATTATTTCAAGAATCTTCAACATAATGCTCAGAAGTTGATATTATTATACCCATTTATAGATGAGGAATTTCATGTATGTGGAGATTAGTGACCTGTTCATGGTCAGATAGCTAATAAGTGGCAAAGTGAAAATTTAAACTCAGCCCTAACTAAAACTTGTTCTTTAGTACATTACCAGCACTTTTCAAGTTTTAATATTCATCCTTAAATTACTCGATCTTGTCAGAATGCTGATCCAGGCTCAGGAGCTGTGGGTGGAGACCTGAGATTCTGCATTGCGGGTAGGGGGGTGCTGACACTGTATTTCTCTTGCTGTACTTTGAGTAGCTCTTGATACCATTAATTCGAAGTTGGAAAGTTTTCACTGATAATGTGCTTACTTATAACTTTATCTCATTATTTTCACATACATTTAAAATGCTACACATTAATTTATTGCAACATTTAATGTATCCAAAGATTAGAGCTTTCTGGTATCAGTAACTGCCCCCAAACAAATTCTCCCTCAAGTGTTTTGCTTAGAAATCTCGTGTAGCACTGTTTGTCTTCAGTCCATCCAAATTTTCATTCCACAAATTGTTTTTTTTCCTCCCTCTTCTCTGAACTCCTTACAATTTATCTAGATCTTCTGGGCACCTATCAGCACAAAATTGAATGTTTTATTCCAGGTGCAGGCCCATCATTCATATGAAAAATACTATCACATAACATTTCTCTGTTCTATGACACAAGTGATACAATCTTTCTCAGTATTGAGTCCAAAAGAACCCTGCATGATTTTGTGACTGAACTATATTGAAGATGTCTATCTAATTTGACATTGTAATTTATAGCCTCAACTATCTATGCCTCTTCAAAAGAACTAATTTACATCTTTGAAGTTCAATGACATGTTTTTTCTTATACCATGCATGTTTCTTCATATTTTTTGTTACTGATGTTAGCACACAGCCATCTCCATTTTCTAATTTGGTTTGGTTGTTGGGTGGGGGCCTCTTTCATATCCGTTATAGCTTGTGGACTGCTGTCAAGGCAGAAACATACCCTTCATTTTCCAAATGCCTCTGGATTGAAATGATAAAGCTCTAAGGCTACAATTTTCAATTGGTTAAGAGTAAGACAAGATGTCATGGATTTTATTTTGGGAGGCCCTGTAAGTCAAGTCCAATAGGGGTTAATAGCTAATTAATTGGTGAATGCATTTGAACTATATATTATAAAGTATTCATCTTCAAATTTTTCCTTTTTCTCTCTCTGCCACTGTGCTTGCGGTACCCTTAGCTACCTACAAATGTTTCTTTTGAAAAAAAATTTTGATTTGATCTCAGGTGAACCGGGAGGAAAAGACCAATTACTGTGTGAGCCAGAAAGAAAGTTACGTGGAGAGCCTACTCTGAGCACAAAATCTCCTTTCAATTACATGTACACATATGTAAAGAATAGTAGTATTTGTATGTAAGAGGCTTGTGTTTGAGTTTATAGTTCAGGTTTGGTGAATTGTCCTTTGCAATGATAATTTCACTAGAGGGATAGCAAGTTGTTCAATAAGGACAGCTAGAAAAGCCTGAGGAAAGTTGTGTGTGTGTGTGTGTGTGTGTGTGTGTGTGTGTGTGTGTGTGTGTGAGAGAGAGAGAGAGAGAGAGAGAGAGAGAGAGAGAGAGAGAGAACTAGAGGACCATTTTCAATCTTTTCCCCTGATTTCTTTATAATTAGAATTTTCTATCACAAACCTTTTTGATTCTATAGTTTTTATCATTTTTTAAATTCAGCAAGTACATATTGAGGACCTCCTGTGAGTCAGTGACTGGCTAGGGATCAAATGGGAGAGAGCTGAAAAATACACTGTTTATACCTTAAGGAGCGCGCAATTATTAGGTGAGATAAATTTTTACAGATCAATTTGTTTCTATCTCTATTGCAGTCCTAGTTTCATTTTGTTACTTTGTACCAGGGAAACTTCCTAGGAGGGAACAACTATTTATTCTGAGAGTTGTGAGAACACCCTAGAAAGATTTATTGTGAGGAGGTATTTGGGCAGGACCCTGAAAACTAGGCTGGATTTTTATTGGGTAATGGTAGGTGAAACAAAATATCATGGATTTTTGTTTCAGGAGATTCTTTGAGGCAAATTCCAAAACAGGACTTAGTTGTTTGTACCAGTTAGAATAATAAATTTGAACTTCCATATATTGTAAAACTCATAAAGCTCTTCTGTAACAAAGCAATATTTTTCTGGAGAAAGTATATTTAGGATGGAGATGTATACATATATATTTTTCCTCACAAATAAACTGCTTTAGAGATTTGGAACTGAATCCGACCTCTTGATTGCCTGAGTTATATTTGTTTAAACACTGTTTCGTACAAACTGCAACAAAGAAATGCTTGCCAATAGCGTGGGACTGGAGTAGGGTGAGGTGGACTGGGTGTCAGTGATCAATTCCTGCTTCACTGCAGTACTTCCGGTTAGTTGCCATATACAGTTTCCATTAGAATAAATTTAAGTGCTTAAAAGTCTATGTCGCGTGACATAGATTTGGGTATCGCTGACACCCATAGATTATTTAAGACTCTGTCAAATATTTGTGATGCTTGTATTTAATATTTGATTTTGATTTTTGGCTTTACTGTATAGTGATTTATTTTATATAACTACTATGTGAAATTATAAAAGTGATCATAATGATAGTACTAGCTAATATTTATTGGCTGTTTTCTATATCGGGTACTATGCTAAATGTCTAACATAACATTATACCATTTAATCCTCACAAACCTTATTAGTTAGAAATTATTGTAAATTCATTTTATTGATGAGGAAACTGATGCTAAGAAAGACTAAGTAAGGGATTCCAAAATGGCGGCAGAGTGAATGGAAGCTACACAGACCATCTCCCAGAACCAAACTGGAATTACAACTAAAATAAAGACAAATCGTCGGGAAAAAGCAACAGAAAAGCAGCTTGCGAGGACCATATAACCAAGGACACTGAATTGATCCTGGTAGGATTGCGGAGGCATGAGAGGGGGGCTGGGAGCCCACAGACAGCAGCGGTCTTAGCTGTGAGCAGCGCTCTCGGGGTTAAAGCCCAAGCCGGCTCCACAGGGCAGAGGGCCAGGACAGAGCGCTAAAATAGCCACAGCCACTCACCTTGGGCTCTGGCAGAGGGAGGGAAGACTGGACTGGAACTGTGTGGGGACACTCGGGATTTGGAGGGCGCTCAGATCTTTTGCTGAGTTGTGACCTCGCAGGACGGTAGCCATCTTACTTCTTCCCAGGGCTCTGGGGAGAGGCGACAGCCCCTCCCTTGGAGATTCAACCCCATACAGGTGGGCCACGGAAATGCAAATTGAGGCTCCTTACCAACCAGCATCTGCCCCACCCTTGGTAAATCCTCTTACTCCCGAACACCTGAGGGAGGTTTTTCTTGTTTTTTTTTTTGTTTTGTTTTATTTTTGTTTTTTTTTGGTATGTGCCCCTAGCGGGAACCGAACCCGGGACTCTTTGGTCCGCAGGCTGAGCTCCAACCGCTGAGCCAAACCGGCCAGGGCCTGAGGGAGGTTTTCATTCAACTGAGAACCCAAGGCTCTTCAAGTAAGTGAGTCTAATAGCCTCCAGGCAAAAAGCTAGAGGATACCTGAACCTTTCCTGGACTTGTAAACCAGCTCAGGAAAGTAAGACTTGCAGTGGTGTTTAACGTGGGTCCTCCCACACTCATCCAAACCCAGTAGAGGGAGCCACAAACAGCAGAACACCAACATCCACAGGGAAAATTGGCAGGCTCCAAAAACCACTGAGATAGCCAAAATGGTGAAACAAAGAAACAAATCCCAAATGAAAGAACAAGAGACCTCTACTGAAGATGAGATAAATGAAAGGCAGTTAAGCAAGTTAACAGAGCTAGAATTCAGAGCCATGATCGTGAGGAAGCTCAACAGCATGAGTAAGGACATCAACAACATGAGTAAAGACATAGAAACATTGAAAGTCAACCAATTGGAAATCAAGAAGCACCAAGAAGAAATGAAGAATGACAAAGCAGAAATAAAGAACACATTGGAAGGACTGAACAACACAGTAGAGGAAGCTGAGGACCGGATCAGTGAATTAGAAGACAGGGTATAAAAAATCAACCAATCAGAAAACCAAAAAGAAAAAACAATTAAAAAACAGGAAGACAGTTTAAGAGAACTATGGAACAACTGGAAACGTAATAATATTCGCATCATAGGAGTCCCCGAAGAAGAAGAAAATGAGCAAGGGTTAGAGAATATATTTGAAGAAATAGTGACAGAAAACTTCCCTAATTTGGTCAAGGAAGAAGGCATTCAAGTTCAAGAAGCACAGAGAGCCCCAAGTAAGAAGAATTCAAACAGGTACACATCAAGACACATAGTAATTAAAATGCCAAAAATTAAAGACAAAGAGAGAAACCTAAAGGTGGCAAGAGATAAGCAACAGGTTACCTACAAAGGAACCCCCATAAAGCTATCAGCTGACTTCTCAACAGAAACACTACAGGCCAGAAGGGAATGGCATGAAGTAATCAATGTCATGAAAAACAAGGATCTGAATCCAAGACTACTCTACCCAGCAAGGCTATCATTCAAAATAGAAGGTCAAATAATGAGCTTCCCAGACAAAAAAAGGCTAAGGGAATACATTAGCACCAAACCAGCACTGGAAGAAATGTCAAAAGGACTGCTGTAATTAGTAGAAGAAATAGAAAGGAAAATAGAACCACACTAAACAAAAATGGCAAATGGCAATAAATAAGTACATATCAATAATCACCTTAAATGTAAATGGATTGAATGCTCCGATAAAAAGACACAGAGTAGCTGATTGAATAAGAAAGCATGACCCATACATGTGTTGTTTACAAGAGACCCACCTCACAACAAAAGACTCACATAGGTTGAAAGTGAAGGGATGGAAAAAAACCTTCCAAGAAAATGGAAAGGAAAAAAGAGCTGGGGTAGCAATACTCATATCTGATAAAATAGATTTCAAAATGAAGGCCATAACTAGAGACAAAGAAGGTCACTACATAATATTGAAAGGATCTATCCAACACGAAGATATAACCTTGGTAAACATATATGCACCCAATATAGGAGCACCAAAATATATTAAAAATCTTCTGGAGGACTTCAAAGGAGAAATTGACAGCAATACAATCATAGCAGGGGATTTCAACACCCCGCTGACATCACTGGATGGATCCTCTAGACAAAAAAACAACAAGGAAACAGAGACTTTAAATGAAGCACTAGACAAAATGGACTTAATAGATATCTACAGAGAATTAGACCCCAAAACTAGAGAATTCATATTCTTCTCAAGTGCACATGGGACATTCTCAAAGATAGACCACATGTTAGGACACAAACGAAGTCTCTACAAGTTCAAGAAGATTGAAATCATATCAAGCATCTTCTCAGATCACAATGGCATGAAACCAGAAATCAATTGCAACAAGAACATGCAAAGACATTTGAACACATGGAGGCTAAATAGCATGTTATTAAACAATGAATGGGTTACCAAGGAGATCAAGGAAGAAATTAAAAACTTCCTGGAAACCAATAAAAATGAACACACAACAATTCAAAATCTATGAGATGCAGCGAAAGCTGTTCTGAGAGGGAAGTTCATAGCACTACAGGCCTACCTCAAGAAACAAGAAAAATTTCTAATAGACTATCTAACCTCACAGCTTAAAGAACTAGAAAGCAAACAAAAAGACAAGCCCAGAGCAAGTAGAAGGAAGGAAATAGTAAAGATCAGAGTAGAAATAAATGACATAGAGACCAAAAAAACAATTCAAAGGATCAATGAAACAAAGAGCTGGTTTTTTGAAAAGATAAACAAGATTGATGGATCCTTAGCTAGACTCACCAAGAAACAAAGAGAGAGAACCCAAATACACAAAATCAGAAATGAAAGAGGAGAAGTAACAACTGACACCACAGAAATACAAAGGATTGTTAACAAATACTATGAACAGTTATATGGCAACAAATTCGACAATCTAAGCAAAATAGACAAATTTCTAGAAACACATAGTCTCCCAAAACTGGACCGGGAAGAGATAGAAAACTTGAACAGACCAATAACAATGAAGGAAATTGAAGATGTAATCAAGACTCTCCCAGCAAACAAAAGCTCAGGCCCAGATGGCTTCACAGGGGAGTTTTACCGAACATTCAAAGAAAAACTAACACCCATTCTCCTCAAACTATTTCAAAAAATTCAAGAAGAAGGAAGACTTCCAAACTCGTTTTATGAGGCCAGCATAATTCTAATTCCAAAACCAGAAAATGACACTACAAAGAAAGAAAACTATAGGCCAATATCCTTGATGAACATAGATGCTAAAATCCTTAACAAAATACTAGCAAATCAGATCCATCAATGCATCAAAAAAATTATTCACCATGACCAAGTGGGATTCATCCCAGGGAGGCAAGGCTGGTTCAATATTCGCAAATCAATAAATGTGATACACCACATAAACAAAATGAAAGATAAAAACCACATGATCATATCAATAGATGCTGAAAAAGCATTCAACAAAATCTAGCACCCATTTCTGATAAAAACACTCAGCAATTTGGGAATAAAGGGATCATATATCAACATAATAAAGGCCATATATGAAAGACCTACAGCCAACATCATACTCAATGGGCAAAAACTAAAAACATTTCCCTTAAGAACAGGAACAAGACAGGGATGCCCACTTTCACCACTCTTATTTAACATAGTACTGGAAGTCCTAGCCACAGCAATCAGACATGAAGAAAAAATAAAAGGGATCCAAATTGGAAAAGAGGAAGTGAAACTGTCATTATTTGCAGATGACATGATATTATACATAGAAAACCCTAAAGACTCCATCAAAAATCTACTAGACTTAATAAATAAATTTGGCAAAGTAGTAGGATACAAAATTAACATCAAGAAATCAATGGCATTCTTATACACCAATGATGAACTCACAGAAAGAGAAACTAAAAAACCAATCCCATTTACCATTCCAGCAAAAAAATTAAGATACCTAGGAATAAACTTAACCAAAGAAGTAAAGGACCTATTTGCAGAAAACTACAGGACATTGAAAAAAGAAATAGAGGAAGATATAAAAAAGTGGAAGCACATACCTTGTTCATGCATTGGAAGAATTAACATCATTAAAATGTCCATATTACCCAAAGCAATCTATAGATTCAATGCAATCCCCATCAAAATACCAGTGACATATTTCACAGAACTAGAACAAATATTTCACAGAACTAGAAGTTCATATGGAACCAAAAAAGACCCCGAATAGCCACAGCAATCTTGAAAAAGAAGGACAAAGTAGGTGGGATCACAATACCAGATATCAGGTTATACTACAAAGCCACTGTAATCAAAACAGCCTGGTACCGGCACAAGAACAGGCATATAGACCAGTGGAACAGAATAGAGAATCCGGAAATTGACCCAAGACATTATGCTCAATTAATATTTGACAAAGGTGGTAAGAGCATACAATGTAGTAAAGACAGCCTCTTTAATAAATGGTGCTGGGAAAATTGGACAGCTACATGAAAAAAAATGAAACTAGACCATCAACTTACACCATACACAAGAATAAAATTGATAAAAGACTTAAATGTGACTCGTGAATCCATAAAAAGCCTAGAAGAAAATGTAGGCAACAAAATTTTGGACATCATATGCAGTAGAATCTTCACTGATACATCACCTAAGGCAACAGAAATAAAGGAAAAAATGAACACATGGGACTACATCAAACTAAAAAGCTTCTGCACAGCAAAAGAAACAACCATTAAATTGCAAAGGGAACCCACTGTATGGGAGAGCATAATTGCCAATGATACATCAGATAAGGGGTTAATCTCCAAAATATATAGAGTGCTCATACAACTCAACAAAAGGAAGACAAAGAACCCAATTAAAAAATGGGCAGAGGAACTAAATAGACACCTCTCCAAACAGGACATACTAAGGGCTAAGAGACTTATGAAGAAATGCTCAACATCACTAATCATCAGAGAGACTCAAATTAAAACAACAATTAGGTATCACCTCACACCTGTCAGAATGGCGGCCATCAGTAAAGCATCAAACAACAAGTGTTGGCGAGGGTATGGAGAAAAGGGGACTCTAGTGCACTGCTGGTGGGAATGCAGATTGGTGCAGCCACGTTGGAAAACACTATGGTGTTACCTCAAAAAATTAAAAATTGATTTGCCGTTTGACCCAGTGATCCTACTTCTAGGAATATACCCTAAGAAGCCTGAAACACCAATCAGAAAGAATATATGTACCCCCATGTTCATAGCAGCACTATTTACAATAGCTAAGATCTGGAAACAGCCCAAGTGTCCATCAGTAGACGAATGGATAAAAAAGCTGTGGTACATATACACAATGGAGTACTATGCAGCTGTAAGAAAGAAAGATCTTTTATCCTTTGAGATGACATGGAGGGACCTGGAGAGTATTATCCTAAGCGAAACAAGCCAAGCAGAGAAAGACAAATATCACATGATCTCACTTATTTGCAGAATATAATGAACATAATAACAGTCTGAGGAACAGGGTAGACCCAGAGACGTGGAAGTAGGGTACAGACTGACAACTTTCAGAAGAGAGGGGGGTGAGGGGAGGGAAGAGATAAACCACAGAACTTTTATGCATGTACGCATAACTGATGGGCATGGACAACAAAGCTGGGGACGAGGTGGGGGGTTGGGGAGGAGGGTATCAATGGGGAAAAAAAGGAGAAACATCTGTAATAAAAATAAATTAATAAAAAAAAAGTTTTACATAGAATAATGTGAGGCATGTAATAAGAATCAAAAAAAAGAAAGAGTAAGTAAATTGTCCAAGGCTATTGGTTTTGTAGCTAAACAAGGATTCCAGTCCATATTTTGATGACTCCAGAAACTATATCTATAACTCATACACTATATTGTTATATATGTCCAAATCCCTATGTCACATGAACATTAATTAACACAATGTAGCAATACGTTGATGCTTAATAAACTAATGCAATGCAAGTTCTATAGAAGAAACAAGAGATGCCAGGCCGGTGTGGCTCTGTGGTTGAGCATCAACCCATGCACCAAGAGGTCGCCGGTTCAATTCTTGGTCAGAGCACATGCCCACATTGTGAGTCAAATCTCCATTGGGGGGCATGTATGAGGCGGCCAATCGATGTTCTCTCTCATCGATGTTTCAATCTCTCCCTCTCCTTTCCTCTCTCTCTAAAATCAATAAAGAAAAAAAAATTTAAAAAAAAAGAAACGAGAGATAACTATTATGTGATCCTTATAACCCAACAGCATATGTTAGTAGTTTAATGCTTTTACATCTATACAATACTATGCTAAATGCTATAACAGAGGAAGAAATTCATATTAGTAAAGGATACAGAGGAGAGATTGATTTTAACTAGAGGACTCTGAGATGATGTTCAAAGAGTGTATGAGCTGAGATGAAATTTAGGGACTCTTGAGAATTCCAGCTGGTGATTATAGACTTTGGGGAAGGAACAAATATCCAAGCGAAGATGAAGAGTCCAGAAAATAGAGGATATGTTTAGGAAATATTGCAGGCAAATGGAAAAGCCATAGAAAACACAGAACAGAGATGGGACACTGATGTATGGGAAACGAAACTGGAAAATTAGGTAGAAGATGCATTCTAAGCTGAATGATTTAAACATTATTCAGTAGGGAACTGGAACCATCAAAAGTTTTTGAATTGTTATATCACGTGATCAGATTTATAGGACATATAATCACTAACTGTGAATACTGATTTGGTCAGCAGCAGGGAGGCCAGTTAAATTGTAAGAGAAAGTGATCTGCTGAACTACTGTTTTGGCTATAGCTGGAAAATATAGCATTTATATTCAATTGTGGTTACTCTAACATTAAGCTATAATGTATAATCTAAGTTTCAAATACGTATGTCTTATTTATACTTAGGCAAAATTTGAGTGATTTATTCATTATTTAAAGCAATCTCTATTTAGGTCACTTGCTCCCAATTCTCCTCTTTGTGACCTATGATGCGTCACAGTATCAGCTGATATAAAGTTTTTGAATTTTACATGATAGAACATTTATTCTTGATTTATATGTCATTTCAAACATTTTCACAGAACATTACCATTCTAACTCCTGGCATTTTGAAAGGACTCATGCCAAGCATATCTTAATATAACTAGGATAGTTAGTTTAAAAGGAGAAAGACAGGCCTGAAGGGAATTTTTTAAAAAAACGAATGGAATAAACTCTTTCCTTTAAATCCCTGAGGAAGTAATTCTTTTTTGACAAAGAGATGGATTAGATGACTTCTAGGTCATTTTCAAACTTTAGTTTTCATGAGTCTGTGATTCATACGTAAGAGAAATTGTTTTATCTTCTGACTGATGACCCTCCCCATCTCTGCCCCCACCACCAAAAATAAGATTTCTCCCAGTATAAAAATGTTTCAAGGAGACTTTTTGGCTCTGTAAGACTCCAAGTGATAAATGCAACCCTCAGCATTACTGTTTGAGATGTTAAATCACCCAAAGTTGAATTTATAAAAGTCTAAAGATACATTTTGTTCGGCCACCCCCTATTTGATATTCAATTCCAGAATTCTCTGACATTCTATTAGAATCAAAGTTCCAAGCATTAAATGAAAATAATTAAGTGTCTTGAAAGGACCATTTTAAGCAAATTCTATAGATTTTCAATGATCATGAAATTATATTTTATTTCCATGACTACCCAATTGTCTGTTAATTATATGCATAATTTGTTAAGAAAATCCTCAGCACTGGTAATGAGCTGCAGGCAATATGTCAGACCAGATATTACAAGGGGACATTCCTGTTACAAAATGTTTAGATAGTACATTAAGTGTGTACATGTGTATATTCACAGGGAATAAAGGACTCAGGCAGCTGGGGAAACACACACACACACACACACACACACACACACACACACACACACACAAAGAGTACAATTGTCTGAGGTCAGGTGCCAATATCAACTCAGAACTCCCCAAATTAGATTTTGGGCCAATAACACAAAGTAGGGATAGCTAAATATGAGACTTTAAAGCAGCCTGAGAACAAGAAAGGGGGTAGAAGTAACCCTAGTTTGAGAACACTGCCTGGCTCCCAGCAGATGTAAATGTAAATTCTGTCAAGGAGAAAATATTCTCAATTTTGGTTAGTGCATTATTCACATAATAAATTCAATCAAATATGAGCTCACAATTAAAGAGCACCCCATGCAGAGGGAACCAAATCACCATGGAAGAGAGTCATTAAAATAATAAACAACATATTTGAATTTCCTAAGATTCTAAAATTGTAAGTATCAAACGTACACCTTTCAATTCATATGTTAGAAATGTTTACTGAAATAAAAATGAGACAACAAGAATAGTAATTAATAAGAAACTATAGAAATGTCCAGACATTTGATAACTGTGTCAATTAGATTTCACTGGAGAAACTGAACCGTAGGATCTATCTACACACACACACACACACACACACACACACACACACACACACACCATATTTATCTAACTAGATATATATCTTCATATATCTAGATATTTTATATACCTATTGATCCATATACAGAGAGATATCACTCTGTCTAGCTATCTATCTATTGCTTAAATAACCTACCTATCTACATTTATTTTAAGGAATTGTCTCACATACTTGTGGAGGCTTGCAAGTTTGTAAATTATAGAATAAGCTGGCAGGCTAGAAACTCAGGCAGGATTTCTATGTCATAGTCCTTAGGTAGAATTTCTTCTTCAACAAACTACTCTTAAGACCTTCAACTGATAAGATGAAGCCCAACTGCATTATCAAGGGTAATGTGCTTTACATATAGTCAACTGGGCTCTAAGTATTGATCACACATACAAAATACTTTTACAGCAACAATTAGACTGGTTTTTGACCAAAAAACTAGGCACCATAGGCTAGCCAAGTTGACATATAAAATTAAACATCACAATAACAGATAAAATAAACTTTTAAAATGAAAAACTATTATTGAAATTATAAAAATTGATGAAGAATTTAGCAGCAGAGTAAACAGAATTAAATTGAAAATTACTGTAGTGGAAGATAAATCTGAAGAAATTATACAGATGTACAAGAAAATGGAAATTGAAAGAGTAGTTAAGAGTTAAGAAGGACAGAATAAAAAGTTCTAAATTATGTCTAATTGGAGACCTAGAAGAAGATAATGAAATAAAAGGAGGAGGGGTAATATTTGAAGCAATAATGACAAAAATAATCATAATTAATAAAAAATGCAAATTCCCAGATATTAGAAGCACATTGTGTCAAGCATGAACCAAACCAAGTCAAGCACTATGCATGGCCTTCTAGTGCCAGAAAATATTGAACCAGCCACCCCAGCACATCCACACTAGGTACACTAATTTCACCTGAAATCTACAGACATAATACAAAAAACAACCCTCTGAGGACTCGAAACACTCTAGGCACAGATGGTTGGGGAGGTGGGGAAAATTCTACCAACTTTACAACATCTTTAACCACCTAACTGTCATTTCACCTAATTCTCCTGATATCAGAATAAAATATCTTATAAGGAAAAAAAAACTACATGTTAATAGCTCCCATAAACATAGATGCAAATGCCTTGGAATAAAATACTAATAAATCAACTGTAGCTTTATATTTATCATATATATAATACATTATGACCAAGTGTGGTTTATACCAGAAACGCAAGTCTAGTTGAACATTAAAAAATCAGTCATTGTAATTCACCATTTAAAGGTTAAACAAAAGCCACATAACCATATTACTAGATACAGAAATGCATTTTAAATAATTCAGCATTCTTTCATGATAAAAACTCTCACAAAGCTGGGACTCACCCAAACTTCCTTAACTTGATAAGGGGTATTGTACTGATTTATGTGACTGCTGTAACATATTACCACAGAGTTAGTGGCTTAAAACCACCTGTTTGTATTATCTTACAGTTCTGGCCATTCACAAGTCCAAAATGGGTATCACTGGGCTAAAATCAAGTCTCTGCTGCAGAGGACAATCCATTTTCTTGCCTTTTCTAATCTAGAGACTGCCCACAGTCCTTGGCTCATAACCTCTTTCTATCTTGAAAGCCATCAATAGCCAGTTCAGTTCCTCTCATGTTGAATCATTCTAACACTGACCCTTTGTCTCCTTCTTCCACACTTAAAGGACTTCCGTGCTTATATTGGGACCACTTGGATAACTGAGGATAACCTCTTTATTAGGATCAGTTGATTAACAGCACTAATCACATCTGCAACCCTAATGTCCCCTTGCCATGTAGCACAGTTATTGACAGGGTCCGGGAATTAGGGAGTGGACAGATTTGGGGGAAATTATTCTGTGGACCACAGGAATACATAATATCCCTTCAGCAAACATCTCACTGATAGTCTTAGGTACTTTTCCTCAAACTCTCAGAGGAAAGTTGCCTTTTCTCTGTGCTTCCTTAGCATTTCCACCCCAGCACTTACCCTACTTTAACAGGTAATTGTTTGTTTGGTTGCTCTATTGGACACGATACATTATTTTATAGTGTGTGCCAGATAAGTGCCTGGTAAATAAAGAGTTCTTAGTAAGTAAAGGTTGCAGAAAGTAGCATCTCCAAGTGACATATGGTTTAAGAAAAGCAATTAGGACAGGCTGTTACTTGGGTTCCTTTTCTTTCTGAGAAGAAGACTTAGTTTCCAGTGATCAGTCTGCCATTCAGGCATATAGCACAGACATATTAGGTACAAAAGCCAGAGAAAACATTTTGCTATGGTGCTTTCTTTCTAATAGCCCCTTTTACATGGCCCTGAGAACAGGTAGCTAAACTTAGAAATTCTTCCTAAAGATAAGAAGAGAAAAAAATAGGTTGAGAGATCCAATAAGATTAGTAAAGGAGAACTATACAGGAGCATAGGCATTCTATTATGTGTGAAATAGTTTATATATAAGAGTTACTTCAGTAGCTTATATTTAGTTAGCACCTGTGTTTTTAAGAGAACTAAGTGTTGGAAAAGATAGCATTAAATTTAATAAAACTGGTTTGCATGTGCAAGCCCAAATTTTTATCACAATCATGGACATTTCATGGAAATCAGTCGGGAGAAATTTTTAAAAACATTTCACATATTTTAAAGATTATTATATTTAGTACATAAAATGTATTCAGTGTATATGTAAAATATGATGTAAAATTATAAAACAAAATCCCAAACCCTAAGAACCAAAACCCTAACAAAACAGCTACACCCGCTAGTGTCCCTTTCCTATTTGATATCTTTGTTCTCCTCTAGTAACATGTATTCCGTTTTTTGAAAAAAATATTAACCACATTAATCTTGTCTTTTTTCCAAATATATATTTTAAAAATATGTTTTTATTGATTTTTTTTTAGAGAGAGAGGAAGGGAGAGGGGGAAAGAGATAGAAACATCAATGATAGAGAAACATTGATTGGCTGCCTCCTGCACGCCCCCTACTGGGGATCGAGCCTGCAACCCAGGCACGTGCCCTCACCGGGAATCTAACCTGGGCCTCTCAGTCCATTGGATGAGGCTCAATCCACTGAGCTACACTGGCTGGGCTTTCCCCCCAAATATTTATGCCTTTTATTTATTGTTCTTACATAAAATCTTTGGCCAGTACATCCAGTAAAAAGCTTAATAGAACTCTATCTTTTTCTAGATTTTAATAAGACTGCTTCAAAGTTTCATTAGACTAATGCTTGCTATAGATTTTTCATATATTTCTTTTACTAGATTAAAATTTTTTCTATTTTACCAAGAATGTTTTTCTTAACAGAAGGTGATGTTGAATATCAAATAACTTTGCCTATATCTAATTAGAGTAATTATGTGATTTGTTCTTTTTATATATTATTTGGTGAGTTTTATTTATAGATTTAAAAAAATGTTAAACAGTTTTTGCAATATTTTGATAAACTCATTTTGGGCTTTCTTTATAGTATTTTTTCCTCTTAAAGCCCTTTCTCAACCCTTCTTCTCAGGGAACTCAGAATAAGATAGATCCTGACATTTCATTTAAAGCTGTTTGATGTTATAGCTAAGACAAGTGATATAAATATCAATGTTCCTCTTGAAAATGAAAACAGAACTATCAACCTAAAGAGTGTGTTGAAGATGAAAGCATCACAAGGAATTTAATTAATGTCCAATATTCATTTCCCATCCCAAGGATTCCTCAAGGCTCATTCTCAAATGCACCTGCTCCATGAACTCTTTCCTGGTTTTTCCAAACGGGCATTATCCCTTTTTATGAACCTTAACATTTGTAGATTTCATTCTGTTGTACTGATATTCTCATTAATATTATTATTTGTTTATTGACTTATCTTGCAGTTAAAGTGCATGCTCTGCTCATTGAAACCAGGGACTGTTTCAATTTTACATCTATTGAATAGCTGTTAGTAAGGAGTTAGAGACTGAATTATGTCTCCCAAAATTCGTATGTGGAAGCACCTAATCACAGTGCTTAGAATGTGACTCTAGTCCAACCGGTGTGGCTCAGTGGTTGAACATCGATCCATGCACCAAGAGGTCGCTGGTTCGATTCCCGGTCAGGACACATGCCCAGGTTGTGGGCCAAATCCCCAGTGGGGGGCATGCAGGAGGCAGCCAATTGATGTTCTCTCTTATGGATGTTTCTATCTCTCCCTCTCCCTTCTTCTCTCTCTAAAATCAATAAAGAAAAAAAAATTAAAAAAAAAAAAAAAAGAATGTGACTCTATTTGGAGACAGGACTTTTAAAGAGGTAATTAGGTTAAAATGAGTTTTTTTAGGGCAGGCCCTAATTCAATATGACTGGTGCCTTTATAAGAAGAGGAGACCAGGATGGACAGAGATACACCAGGAATTCCTATGCGCAGAAGGGCCATGCGAAGAGGCAGCCAGAGGCAGTCATTTGCAAAGCAAAGAGAGAGGCACCCTGCCAGCTACTTTTTTGGTGAGCAGTTCATCAAAATAGGAACTACCGAGGAGTATGTGTGTGTGTGCCTATGTTGTGGATGGGATATGGTAGTGGGATAAAAAGAGTTATATTACACTGGATAATTCTTGTTTTTAAGGAATTTATAATGTAATTTGAAGAGAAAAACAATAAAAATTAAAACCTTGCCCATATAAAGTGGTTTGAGCAGAAAACCCCAAATATTTTGTTCTTCATCTCAGAACATAGCACAAAACCTAGTTGTTCACACACTTAGAGCAGAAAGCTCAGAGTTAGGGAGTCCAGAAAGTCTTCCCTATATATCCTTTGAGAGTCAGAACTTTGTCATATTTCCTTATGTTCAACATAACACGGTTAGTGGTAAATGTTCAACACATCCTTGTTGAAATCAATATGTCAAATCAAGATGGAGAAATCCAGTGCCTACTCAGATAATTTTTCTTCTTATCCCTTCCCATAGTGGAAGAGTATTTTCTCAGGCCAGACTGTTAGCTTGAGATAAACAGCAACACTATTTTTCAAAATGGCCAAATAAGCCGTTGTCAAGAGTGTGTACTATAGCAAAAACTTGAGCTGTGAGGCTGATGATCAATCCAGAGCAACGTAAACAAAGCTCAAGTGGCTCTTAGGTCTTTGGCATGTCCTGTCCAGACCAGCATTTCTCATGCTCCAATTCAAATTCCCAAATGCACTCAGTGGGCAAAACGTCCAGATTTATGTTCGGTAGAGAAGGGTAGAAAGGAGAAGATGGAATGTTCTCATTAACTTAAATATTTAGTCAGTTTTTTTTTAATTTAAATTGTTGGGATTAGGTTTCTATGAATTATTTTCTGGACCTAGAGTGCCAATTCTGTTCTTCTGCCCACCTCTTCTTTATATTACCTAAACGTACAATGTCATTCTGTTCTTAGGTGGCCCTGATAAACATAACACCTACACAATTATGGTATGAATTTTAATGACACCAAAATCAACAATCTAAGTCTTGAAACTAACAAATATTGAACCCAGAGTTTCCTTAAAGAATAACAGCTCATTATAAAAACAGGAATCATACCCTTTCAGGGATAAAAATCTTGTGTTTTTTTTTGCATTGCTACTTTAGCTTCCCACTCACTCCTGTTTGTCTCATGGAAATCAAAACTTAAATAAGATAAGTAAACGTCTAGACATTAGTTACTTTTTTTTATTGGAATGAATGGCTCTGAAGAATGGGAACACACAGTTATGTTGTGTGGCAGCCTGAAACTTTTTGATGTAAGTGACAATTGTTATGTTGGGTGCATTTAGTTTGTTACTACCAAAAAAGGAAAAAGAAAAAAGTTTCCAAATGATTTGTTGGAATGAAAAACGACTTTTCTCTTGAAGCATTTTGTGCCCAGGTGTATAGGTTGTTAGCATCTTTCTCTTTGCTGCGTTATCACCCTGCCGACCAGCCAAGGCTCTCACCATGACCATAGACACATTCAGCAGAGGCTTCTTGCATTGGTCCTCTCTAACATCATGTATGGTCAGATGTGGAAAATAAAAACATAGTTTTAATTCACTTGTATGGCTGCAAAACATTGCATATTATGGATGTATTATAATTTAATTCTTACATTTTAATGGATATATAGATTTTTTTCTGTATCCCACTGGACATAAACAATTTTGTCCATTCTGCTTAAAATTTTATTCATGTAGAATAAATTTTTAAGAGTTTGTTTTCTGTGTTAAAGTATTTTTTGTGTGTGTGTGAAACAATTTGAAATTTATTTACTTATTTATTTTAAATATGTTTTTATTGACTTTTTAGAGAGAGGAAGGGAGAGTTAGAAATATCAATGTGAGAAACTGATCAGCTGCCTCCTGCACATCCCCCACTGGGGACTGAGCCTGCAACCTGGGTATGTGCCCTGACCTAGAATTGAACTGGGACCTCTCAGTCCATGGGACAATGCTTAATCCACTGAGCCACATTAGCCAGGCACAATTTGAAATTTAAAGAAAAGTTGCAAGCACAGAACAAAGAACTTAATTGCTGAAATGATGTCCCTATATCCCCAAATACTTTTAGCCTATATTTCCTACAAATAAGGTCATTCTTTGACATAACTAAAATACAGCTCTAAGTATCAAGAAATTAGCACTAATTCATACTACTATCTGATTCAAGTTTTTCCAGATGTCACAATAATATTCTTTATAGCAAAAAGATCTAGTTCAGAAACATATTCCGAAGTTAGTTACTTTTTATACTTTTCAATTTTGAACAGTACCTAAGTTATTTCTGGTCGTTTGTGAAGATTTCAGTTCCATCAGCCGGGCAACATTTCTTCACAAGTTCGGCAATGCTGGATGTTGTATTTAAAAACATTCAAAAATTGACCCAAAACATTATGCTCAATTAATATTTGACAAAGGTGGCAAGAGCATACAATGGAGTAAAGACAGCCTCTTTAATAAATGGTGTTGGGAAAATTGGACAGCTACATGCAAAAAAATGAAACTAGATCATCAGCTTACACCATACACAAGAATAAACTCAAAATAGATAAAAGACTTAAATGTGACTCATGAATCCATAAAAATCCTAGAAGAAAATGTAGGCAACAAAATTTCAGACATCATACGCAGCAAAATTTTCACTGATATATCACCTAAGGCAACAGAAACAAAGGAAAAAATGAACACATGGGACTACATCAAACTCAAAAGCTTCTGCACAGCAAAAGAAACAACCATCAAAGTGGAAAGGCAACCCACTGTATGGGAGAGCATAATTGCCTATGATATATCAGATAAGGGACTAATTTCCAAAATATATAGAGTGCTCATACATCTCAACAAAAGGAAGACAAAGAACCCAATTAAAAAATGGGCAGAGGAACTAAATAGACACCTCTCCAAACAGGACATACAAATGGCCAAGAGACATATGAAGAAATGCTCAACTTCACTAATCATCAGAGAGATGCAAATTAAAACAACAATGAGGTATCACCTCACACTTGTCAGAACAGCCGCCATCAACAAATCATCAAACAACGAATGTTGGCGAGGGTGTGGAGAAAAGGGGGCTCTAGTACACTGCTGGTGGGAGTGCAGACTGGTGCAGCCACTTTGGAAAACACTATGGTGTTACCTCAAAAAATTAAAAATTGAATTACCATTTGACCCAGTGATCCCACTCCTAGGAATATACCTTAAGAAGCCTGAAACACCAATCAGAAAGAATACATGTACCCCCATGTTCATAGCAGCACTATTTACAATAGCTAAGATCTGGAAACAGCCCAAGTGTCCATCAGTAGACGAATGGATAAAAAAGCTGTGGTACATATACACAATGGAGTACTATGCAGCTGTAAGAAAGAAAGATCTCTTATCCTTTGCGACGACATGGGAGGACCTGGAAACTATTATCCTAAGTGAAACAAGCCAAGCAGAGAAAGACAAATATCATATGATCTCACTTATTTCTGGAATATAATGAACAGAACAGTCTGAGGAACAGGGTAGTCCCAGAGATGTGGAAGTAAGGTACAGACTGACATTTGCCAGAAGAGGGGGTGGGGGAGGGGAGTGATGAACACAGAACTTGTACGCATGTACTCATAACCAATGGACATGGACAACAAAACTGGGGACGGGGCAGGGAGGGAGGGGGAGGAGGGTGTCAATGGGGGAAAAAAGGAGAAACATCTGTAACAAAAGTAAATTAATAAAAAAAACAAATAAAAAAATAAAAAAAAATAAAAACATTCAATATTTTAAAAAGTGTTCAAAAACATTTTTTAAATATAACAAATGACTATAAAGTGGTGTTTCTTATTTTGTTTGCATTTTATTGACTACTAAAGAGATTGAGCATGTTTTCTTAAGTTTTTAGAATGATTTTTCTATCAGACCACTATTATTTTAATATTTTTGTAGGTACTTAGAAAATTAATCAGATGTTTTGAAAAAATTATTTTTCTACAATTTTCCCTGGACTTTGTAAGTATTTCAGTAGTCAAATCTATCAGTCTTTCTTCTTGTATTTAGTATCTTGCTAAAGGACTTATTTATCCAAAAATGTAAAAATATTCTTTAAAACTTATTTGAATATTTTTAGTGTTATTTTATAGTCAGATTTTAATTTAAGTAGGAATTATTTTGATATGGTATGAAACAAGTATATAAAATTTTGTTTATCTTAAATGAATACCTAATTATGCCAGTAATATTTGTTAAAAAAGGAAATTTTCCCTCTAAATTAAGAGGGTTGTTCTGCCATATATTATGTTTTTCCATTTCTAATACATCTATTTCTGAACTCTGGTTATATTTCATTGACCTATTTGCCAATACTGTGTTCATATTTCATTATGGTAACTTCATAATAGGTTTCAATTATCTTGCATGGCAAGTCATCATTTAGGATTCTTTATTCCTACAAATGTTTTTGGTAATTTTTGCTCATTCAGTTTTCCATATTAATTTTAAAATATTAATATCAGTAAAAGAAACTATGCCAATATTTGGCTTCTAATTAGAATTACATTAAATCTATAGATTATTCTTGGAAGGATTACACTTTAAAGCTATTGTCTATGTCTTCATTTATATTCCTGGTTTGAATACCATTTTATCGATATTAATATGCTCACCTATTTTTTATTACATATTTGCATAGTAATTTATTTTCTTCTTTTCTTTTACTTCATTTAAATATACTTCTTTAACATATTTAGTAGCTGGATTTTGTTTTATAAACCAGCCTATCATAAGGGAATTGACATTAGTCATGTTAAACATTGTGTTTGGTTTTAATTAAAACTGTTCTAATAATTTCAAATTTTACATCCAGATGGCAGAAAAATTGAATTAACATTATCATAATTATATAAGATTAAATTTTATTTTCTTCCTGTTAAGGCTGAAATTAGAAATTGTGATACCCTCAAAAAGTTCAACAAGAGTGCCATGAGGAAGCCGCAGACATTCCTGTCTAATTCTGTCTACCAGTGCAATATTTGTCTTCTTCTTGGGATGTTATATTTAAAACTTCCAATTTGTATCTTTCAACATTGTAAATATCAAGGTTTATTTTTCTCATGGTTTTAGCTTCTAAGAAGCCCCTCTTCATCCATTGTTGGCTTTTCTTTCTCGTTTTCTTTTGTACCCCAGTGCCCATTCCCAAATTCAAACTCGAATTAATACTCAGAACTCATTAAAGAGTAAGAAAGATTGAATTATCTCTGCTAAAGTGTATTAGTAGGTTTGATAATGGCATAATGATAAATACTATTGTGAGATTAATGCTTTGATTATTAGGTTTAATTGATGACAGATCTCATTCAGGAAAAGAAAATGTTCATTCCAGACTGCTCAGTTCAGATTGAATACATATTTAAGAATATAAATAATGTCATTTTTTATGATTGCCTATACAGGTGCTTCTGGCTTTAATACAGAATACTCCTACAAAGAAACAGAAGTGCTCATGAAATAAGTGAGGTTTATATGCCTCCTTTAGAGAAAGGCTTTTTAAGCAATGATTACTTATAGTAGTGATTAATAATTTTGCATGGAAATGGAAGTTATCATCTCAATGATAAGAATTATGCACTATGGAATAAAGATGGGTGACTATGAAAGATTTAAGATTTCAATTGGCACATATCTTGCGTGTGAAAATTATGGGAAAGGATTGGGTAATATTGTTTGCACATGTTTCCTAAAGCAGCTCTTTCTTAAATACTCAATATAACCAGACAAATTCTTCCCATTAATTCAAATGTATCATTGCACTTTTGTATTTTGTATCCTGGAAAAGATCAAGACTCCACAGAGCCTTCCCAGCAAGACTGTTAGGACATCAGCCAGACCATTGGCCCTTTGGAGGCCATGGTCCCTGCAGACAGGACTAATTTGTACAGATTGTCAGAGTTTAGCTCTGGATTGCATTGATTTATAGGCTTTCTTCATTTCTAAGATAAGTATTTAAGGCTGGTGAATTTCCTTGCACTGCTCTAGCTGCATCTCACAAGCTTTGATATTTAAATTCAGTTAAAATATTTTTGAATATCCAGTGAGGTGATTTCTCTTTAAACTTTTAAACAATCTTTAAAAGAGTATTCCTTCTATTCCAATAGTTATGATTTTTCTCTATCGATATATAATATATATATTTATATATAAAATAAGTACGTACCTTGAAGGAAATCTGGTCCTAAATGTAATGATATTTTTCTCTCGCCAGGGTCTGTCAGGCCCTTAAATCCTGCTGCCTTCACCCCTGTGATGCCTTTGAACAGGTTTTTTTTGTTTGTTTGTTTGTTTGTTTTTTATCTGCCTTTTCCAGTTGATCTTGATAGAAAATATTGTTCTGATATAGGCTATGACATCACAAGTCAGAAGTGGGAAGGCTTAGTGGATGCATTTATAAAAAACTCTTTCATTGTTAAATTTAATACAAATACATAAAAAGAAAACACCTAAATACATACGTAGCTTAATCAATTACTGTAATTTGACTACCCTTTAACCACCTCCTTACCCTTGCAGGAGAGAGTCTGTGGCCTTCACAGACACCTTCATGTGCTCCCTTCCAACACAATCCCCTCCCCCTCTAAGAGTAGCCACTGTGCTAACTTATAGTAAACTCTTTTTTGCTTTTAAAAATAATTTTATCGAAATACCAATCAAAAAGGATATATGTACCCCTATGTTCATAGCAGCACTATTTACAATCACTAAGATCTCAAAACAGCCGAAGTGTCCATCAGTAGATGAGTGGATAAAAAAGCTGTGGTACATGTACACAATGGAACACCATGCAGCTGTAAGAAAGAAATATCTCTTATCCTTTGAGACAACATGGAGGGACCTGGAAAATATTATTATTGCTAAGTGAAATAAGCCAGTCAAAGAAAGACAAATATCACATGATCTCACTTATTTGTGGAATATAATGAACAAAACAAACTGATGAACAAAATAGACCCAGAGAGATAGAAGTAGGGTACAGACTGACAAATCTCAGAAGAGGGGGTTGGGGGGAGGGAAGAGATAAATCACAGAACTTATATGCAGGTATGCGTAACCATGGACATAGACAACAATGCTGGGGATGGGGTTGGGTGGGGGAATTGAGAGGAGGGTGCCAATGGGGAAAAAAGGAGAAACATCTGTAACAAAAATAAATTAATAATAAAGTAATAATTTTATTATCAAGTGTACATCCCTAAATATCATAATTTGGTTTACCCTTTCTCTCATTCTATTTTTTCTCTTGTAATTTATTTACTGAAGAAACTGGAGGATTTGTCTAACAGTGTTTCTCATCATCCAGACTTTGTTGATTGTGTTCACATGGGGTAGTTTAAAATGTTTCTCCATGTTTTCTATAAATTGAGTTGGATATAGAGGCTTATTATTATTATTTTTTTAATCAATTAATTTATTTTTGTTACAGATGTTTCTCCTTCCTCCCCCTCTCCCCCTAGACACCCTCCTTAGAGGCTTATTTTTTGAGAAGATTATTGAATAGTCTGGTTTGTCTTTTTGGTAATTTTAACAACCACCGATGCTCATTACTTAAATCATTAATTTATTGAGACTTGAAAAATAGTAATATCCAATTTTACCATTTCTTCTGATTTATTTGTTCTGGTGCTATCTGAAGAGATGTGCCACTTTAGTTTTGTTCTGTCCCCTACAGGTATAGTTTGTAAAGAAAAGACATAAAAAATGCTTGATTTTGTACTTCTTTTCCCCAGTTCTCAAAGAGTTATTCCCTACCATCATTTAAAAGTAATTGATTAGGGTTTCCTTGGTATTATTATGTACCTATAGATTTACACATATTAAGTGTGTTTGGATGCATTGTGGTTATTACCCTTATTGATGCTCACCTTGTCTCATCTTGGCCATCGGAAGCATCTGAAACATGGCTCTTAAATCCTTTTAGCATCCTGCATATCTTAAATAGCTTCTTTGCCATCTGACATATGAAAAGTTGTTAGAGACCCATCATGTATGTATTCTGCCTCAATCCTCGAAGCAGCCACAGACGACCACAGAAGTATGTGTGAGTGCAGCTGAGCCTGGAAGCGCTGCCCAGCTAACCCATAGACTTGGGAGCGATAACAAATAACTGCTGTGTTAAGTTATTGAGATTGGGGTGGTTTGTCACACAGCAATAGCCACTGGCATAGAAAACAGACAACAAGAGAGGAAGACAAGAACTAAAAAGTAGTCACCTGAAGAATGAATCCAGAAACATCAAATTTTATCTAGTATGAAGTTTAAGAGAATAGTGACAATAGAAGGGTGGAGATCATTTAAGATCGAATAGCACACATTTGCCTGGGCTAACATACAAGTTTTCAAATGGAAAGGCTAATAGAAACTTTATTTAATGAAATGACAGAACCAAAGATACACAGAGAAAATTCTGTAATGTTTCAGGGAGGAAAAAAAGAGATTAACTGCCCAGGAATAATTAAATAAATGAGAGTGGCATCAGACATCTCAGCAGTACAGCCTCTAGAATATAATGAAGCAAACTTTTAAATTGTGTGTGTATGTGTGTGTGTGTGTGTGTGTGTGTGTGTGTGTGAGAGAGAGAGAGAGAGAGAGAGAGATTAGGAGTGTTAAAGTGGTAGTCTCCAGTCTTGCTGAAGCACATAGGGAAAAGTTGCCATTAATCTCCCAGCTTTGAGGCTAGGATGACTGTTTTTGGTTTCTTTTTGGTCTCTTAGGAGCCAGGAAGAACAGTATGATCATAGGAAGCTGGTGATCTTCTCCCAGAAACCAGAGTTCTCTGAAGTCCAGGCTCTTCCCAGAATTTGTCAATAATCTGAAACTTTCTTTGGGATTTTTCTGCTTATGTCAGAGAAATCCTCAAACTACGTTTTCTCTCCTGAGACCCTGACGAAGCCCCTGGCCTCGTGGGCACTCAGATGTCTATATATCCAAGAAGTCATGTAACTCAGAAAAGGCAGGTATATTGAAGTTTATATTGGAATGGAAGAGGAGGGTCATAAGGAGCCATATTCCAGAATCTTTCACAGAAACCTGTGATGAGGGAAATTTCTACAGCAGGGTTTTTGGTTTCTTTTGTTTTAAAATTTATTTGTTTTTGTTACTCAGTTCATGAAGTTTTATTAATTATACAGCTAATTTCTAGAGATAGACACTGCAGGTAGGCTGACATCCTGATGTCCCTCTTCTAATAATGAAGGACTCGACAGAATAAGACACATAGGCAGCTGTCTCTGACCAGTGATGCCCTGTCCTTTAGGTTGGGATTCAGAGATGTGTTCTGGCCCTGTGTCTCCTCTGTCCAACACAACAACAACGAATGTTTTTGCCCTTCTTGAAACATTCTCCAGTGTTGGTTTCCATTTATTTCTGGCTTTCCTTCTGTTCTTATAACTTCTGCTTCTTACTTTCTTTCTTGGTTCCTATAGTCTATCCAATTACTACATGCTTGAGCCTCTCAGAGACAGGTACTACAACTCTGCTCTCTGTTTACTTAGATTCACAGGTGACCTCAACCTTCACATGCCAAAGCATACATTTTAATTATTTCCACAGAAAACTCTTTCTTGTGTGTCTTAACCATACCAGCAAAGAATATCACCATCCAGTCAATTACTCAGGCCAGAAACCTAGTGTTATTCCCTTCCCCCATATCCTCAGTATAACCCTACAACAAATCCTTTGATTTCTATACCCCTACGCTCTGACTTACTGCTACCCCTTTAGTCCAGCCTATCATAATATTTTGCCAGAATAATGGCAGCATTAGAAAAACTGGTCTTCCTGTATTCCATTCTTCATACATCCACAAAAGTTATCTTAATATACATTAGATCACTTTATACCCCATTCTTGTATTTCAATGGCTCCCCACACATTCACTTAATGAAACTTAAATTTCTTATCATAATCTACAAAATGCTACATAATCTGATCTTTATGTGTCTCCAAACTTTCTACTTTTCCTTAGCTCATCCGGTTACATGTCACCTACACTAATTATCTTCAGGTTCCTTAAATATACCAAACTCAAAATTGCTGCAAGTTCATGAAATACACTTCTATCTGCCTGGCATTCTGCTTTCTTTTTATGTCCAGCCTTTTTTTTTCTCATAAGAAATCCTCATTTCCCACTCCCATTTAGTAATTCAGTACCCTATTTATTTGTTCTAATTATAAGATACATCTTTGTGCTTCAGTTTTCTTGCTTGAAAGAACAGTAGGGATGAAATAGTATTTAATAATATTAACTACATCAAGGGTTAAATATAAAGATTAAATGAGCAAATACATGTAAAGAGGTTTAAAACAGAGTTCAGTAAACTTTTCTGTAAAGAACCAGATAACTAATATTTTAGGATTTGCAAGTCACATATGATCTGTCTTTCATGTTGCTCTTCCCTTCCCTTCCCTTCCCTTCCCTTCCCTTCCCTTCCCTTCCCTTCCCTTCCCTTCCCTTCCCTTCTCATCCCTTCCATTTAAAAAAAAAAAATTTTTTTTTCTTTATTGATTCTAGAGAGAGAGGAAGGGAGAGGGAGAGAGAGATAGAAACATCAATGAGAGAGAACATTGATTGGCCGCCTCCTGCATGCCCCCCACTGGGGATTGGGCCCACAACCTTGGCATGTGCCCTGACTGCAATTGAGCCGCCAACCTCTTGGTGCATGGGTTGATGCTCAACCACTGAGCCACACCGACTGGGCCCATCCCTTCCATTTTTACAACCCTTCAAAAATGTAAATTCAGTCATTACTCACGGGCTCTGTGAAAACAGGATGCTGACTGGATTTGGCCATGGGCAGTAGAGTGACAACCACTGAAATACAGTCAAGTACATAGTAAGTGCTCAATAAATGTTAGTTATTACCATGAATTGAATACTACAATATTATATTTATTGTCTGTTTGCATTTTTAATATCTCCCATTAAAATTTAGATTCCATTAAGGAAAGGAGTGTCGGTGTTCACCATTGTCATATACACATACAGGAGCTCAAATATATTTGCAATGTTAATATAAAATCAGTGAGAACAAGGTAGATTATTAAGTGAAAACAAGAAATATATGGTATTGGTTTTGGAATGGTTAATTAGTTATTTGGGGGGAATAGAAAAAAATTGAGCCCACACCTTATTAAAAAATAAAGTTCAGCTGAACCAATGGATTAAAGTTAAAAATAAAGTTATAAACATACTAGAAGAAAATTAGGAGATTAAGAAAAATTCTGGTAATAACAAATATATTCAAAGAATATATAATACTCAACATTCATTAAGAAAAATATCATAAAACTTCTGTATGATAAAACAATAGTTAATTCAAGTACCAAATGACAAACCAGGGAATAAATTGTGTTATCAAATGTCTGATAATATAGTCAGAGTACAAGTTGGTGAGTGTATGATGAGACAGGTTCACTCATGAACACATAATGGAATTTTAAACTGTTAAAATTCCATTACTTAGCCATTACTAATACCTGCCAAATTAAACATAGTCTTTGAAATAAAAATTCTATATCAGATTATACTCTATCAATTTATACTTATAAAAGGTCAGATATGTGCAAGAATATTCACTGTAATATTGTTTATTAAAGCAAAAAACAGAAGCAACTCAATTGCCCATCTATAGAGACCCTGTGTAGATAAATAAATTGTGATAACTCCATATGATATATGGAAGTGTGTTGAATGTTTTACAAGCAATATAAAGAATGAAGTGGATCTAGGTGCATTATGTAGAATAATAAAGAGATAGATTTTAAAAAGTAGTGGGCAGCATAGTACATACAGACTGTTCCAAACTTTTATTTTTTACTTTTTTTTTCTTTATTGATTTTAGAGAGAGAGAGGAAGGGAGAAGGAGAAAGAGATAGAAACATCGATGAAATGAAAGAGAACATCAATTGGCTTCCTCCTGCATGCCCCCCACTGGGGATCAGGCCCACAACCTGGGCATGTGCCCTGACCAGGAACTGAACTGGCGACCTCTTGGTGTATGGATTGATGTTCAACCCCTGAGCCACACCGGCTGAGCCTGTTCCCAATTTTTAAAGGTTACACATTATTGTATGAGTTTTGAAGTGGTTATTGGCTCTGGGGAAGGAGGACTGGGGAAAACATCGGTATGAGAGGGATACTAAATTTAACATTTGAGTTATTTTATTTTTTACCATGTTCATGTATTATTTTTCAAATAAAAACACAAAAAACTTAAAGTGGTATTTTTCCTAAAGAATATATACACATTGGAAGAACAGACTAAGCATTTTTTAAATTCTGGCATAACAAGTTCTTATAAAAACTTTCTTGATCATTGAATAACTTGAAGTTCTCAGCATAATTCTCCCCATTTTGCCACTTGCTAACTTGCTATTTCCTAAGGTTTTCTAGCAGACAGTTTCTCTTCAGAAGGTTATTTTTTTCTTTCTCTATAGTATTTGCCTTTGAATGTCTACCTCCTAATTTGATTTTCATTCATATTAAAGGTATATTATCATTTAAAATTTTAATGAGAATAGAGGATATGGTAAGTGAAACTAACTCACGTAGCAACAACTTGGATTTGAGTTTCTCTTATTTTACCATTTTAGTTACTCAATTATCTCTTCATTGCTCTCAAATTGCCTGAAATTAGGCAAATGCTGTACAGAATTTTAGTTCCATGTAATAAATCCAATTTAGGCTTTTCCTTTCACTCTCGTTAACTTAAAACTGAAAGGAACTTTTAAAAGAGTGAAATATGAACCGAGAAACTTCTTCAATTCTTCTTTACCAGATACAATTCATGGTCAAGACTAATTTTCCTTGACTGTTGCAAACCGAACTGTCTTTGTCTTTTACACATTAGATTTATGGAGTCTTTACAAAGTCTTTTTCTCTATTCAAGATGATATATATTTATTGGGTATATGACTTATGCAAGGAATTGTCAAAGATTAAGAAGGTAACATGCAAGATGAATAGAATGTTTCTCCCCCTAATAATTTTTTAAGATATTTGAAATAAAAAGTTAAAGTAAACAACTAAAAATTACTGGTATGCTTTTCTGGTAGACATCATGCATCTCCATGGCCTGAATAATTTTACAGGTGAAAAAATGAAACTAGAGAGATGTAAATAACTTGATCCAAATCATCCAACTACTAAGTGGCTGAATTTGGATTCAAACTTATTTGATTTGTCTCCAGACAAACCCAAGTTTCCAAAGCCCATAGGCTAACCTTTTATTCTGTGCTATCTCCAAAACAATAATTGCTAGACTGTTTTGAGCATTGACTAAACAATGACATGATTTTAATGTATTAATTTACATAACCTTAACATTGATCCTATGAGGTTATATTACAGGTGACAAAAACAAGGTGGTCAAGGAGAACCTGGTGGCTTGGATGTATCTGTATTGGAAGTTCTAAAATGGCTTTCTGAGGGAAGTGGTATATGAAAAATTGTGCAGTAGGATTTGGGAAGGATTTAGCAGATGTCCACGAGAAAGAGCACAAGGTTTATGGAGGAAAGAGACACAACAGAACTACTTAGGAAGTAAAAAAAACAAAGGAGTGAAGTGTGATTGAATATGCAAAGACAGTATATGGGATATCAAGGGCAATTCTGCAGTTTGGGGCTTACATATATAGGAGGAGAATTGTGTAAAGAATCCGAGTTTCTGAAATACTCTTTTTGGAAATGTATCAGCACAGATTCCAGCAAATAGCATGTATCACTATGGCTTTAATTACCAAGAAAATGCATATTCTTTAGTATCTTTTCTCCTCCTCTTCTCCTGAACACTAGCCTGCTTCTACATTTGCCTTCTAGATACTTCCATATGAACTACGGCAAGTAACCAACCCATGGCATTTCTAAAACCAACACCAGTATCTTTTAAAAAATTATTTTATTTTTTAAAAACGTAAACACTGAAGTATTTATTCAACACAAGACTATTATTGCTAATAGTACACATGTTAAAGAAGGGGAGGGTGACCTTAGATGATTGTTTGCTGTGAGAATACATTGACATCAACTGCATTCCAACCACGGTGAAGGTAGGTGGAACTCAAGGAAAAAAGAATATGAGAATTTGTCAAACCTGTTTGGCATGTCTAACATATTATTATTTTTATTATTGGAATTTTTACATACTGTATCTCTAAACTTTTCCCTAAGATGCAGACCCTTTCAGCAAAAGTCATTTACACCATTGGGAATATTCCTTTTCTATATTGATAGTGGTCTACACGGATTTCAGTTCATTTGTCTCCATTAATGTTATTCAAATGCTGCAATTCCATTTTACCTAATAAAATACTAAATGCTTTTTAAAGGTATATAAAATCAGAATATTCAGCTTAACATATTTATTCAAATTTTCAGACATATTCTTAGAATGAAGAAGACACAAAAATATAATATAACACCTGGCTTACAGAGCCAAATAAAATAAATAATGGAGTGAAATTCAACAGGGTAGATCTCTGGTTCAGAAAACTGGGGGTTAAAACTCACTTTCACTGTAAGGGATGATTTATGTATTACTGAGATATATCTTGACTCAATGTGGATATACATGAAGCAGTGGTGGATAGGGGTACTTTGATAATGCAGGATTGTGTAATTTTGCCTAGTAAGATTGGTCACATGACTTCATTGTCTTCTTTGCACCTGCTGGTCTTTTTTTTTTTTTCTTTCTTTATTGTTTTTTCGTCTATCACCATTTGTCTCCCCTATACTCTCTTCTACCTCTTCCCATCCCCTTCCCCCCTCAATCACTCTTTGTTTTTCCCCCTTCTCAATCCCTCCACCCCCCTAACACACTCCCCATCATTATCTTTGTCCAAACTTGTTTTCCACCCTGATTAAAGCAGTCATCGCCATCCAGTTACCAAAATTAGAAAATTTAGAGGTTTTTTTTTTATTCCACCCTGATCCTCTTTCTCAAAACCTAATTTATTTACCAAATTCTACTAATTTACTTACTATAGCTGTTTTGAAACCATCTGTATAAGCTCCCATCTTCTCTACTACACAGACCAGAGAACAGCCTTCTTCCAATTTCCTAGCTTTTACTCATTCTTTAAATGTCAATTCTCACGTCAATTTTCCTGTGACAGTGTCACTAATCTTCCCAGGTGTAGTCAGTCACTTATTTTTCTGTCGTTTTAGAATTCATATGTTTTCAGTTTTTAAAAAAAAATATTTTATTTATTTATTTATTTTTAATCCTCACCCGAGGATATTTTTTCCATTTATCCTTTAGATAGAGTGGAGGGGAGGGAGGGACAGAGAGAGAGGGGAACATCAATGTGAGAGAGAGACACACTGACTAATCACCTCCCACACGACCCCGACTAGGGCCAGGGACAAACTGCAACAGAGGTACGTGCCCTTGGCCGGAGTCAAACTCGTGACTCTTTGGTCCACAGGCTGATGCTCTAACCACTGAGCAAAACCAGCCAGGGCTGAAATACATTTTATTTTTAAATTATTTTGTATTTTTTTCATTAGAGTTTACTTTCAGTATTATTTTGTATTGGTTTCAGGTGTACAGCATAGTGGTAAGACAATCATATACTTTACAAAGTGTCCCCCCCCAATATTTCCAGTACCCACCTGGCACCGTACATAGTTATTGCAATACTGACTGTATTCCCTATGCTTTTCAATCTCTCCAGGGGATAACCAGCCAACCCTTGGACCAGACCAGTAGTGTTTTGAGTGTTTTTTGTTCATGTGTCTTTCTGCTCCAACAGACAGTGTGCTCCTCAGAAAGAAACAATGTGAGTCTGGCTGGTGTGGCTCAGTGGTTGAGTGTCCACCCATGCACCAAGAGGTCTCCGGTTCGATTTCTGGTCAGGGCACATGCCCAGGTTGTGGGCCCAATCCCCAGTGGGGGGCATGCAGGAGGCGGCCAATTGATGTTCTCGCTCATCAATGTTTCTATCTCCCTCTCCCTTTCCCTTCCTCTCTCTCTAAAATCAATAAAGGAAAAAAAAAATTAAAAAAAAAAAAGAAAGAAACAATGTGATATTCATTTTCTCCATAGTGTGATACACAGGGTCTGATACAATGCTGAATGAGTAAAGGAATGATGGATTGGAAGAGAAACACATTAGTTAGACGGATGTATAGTTTTAGAGCTCAGGAAAGAAGGCCCACGTCTAATCCATGAGCCAATTTTGCTGGCTCTACCTTAAAAATACATCCAGAATCCAAGCATTTCTCAACACCTATACCATGTAGTCACTATTATTTCTTTAAACAATTTTTTTTTAATTTATTGATTTTAGAGGAGGGGGGAAGGAGAGAGAGAAAAAAAAACATGTCAATTTGTTGTTCCACTTATTTAAGCTTTTACTAGTTGCTTCTTGTATGTGCCCTGACCAGAGATTGAACCCACAACCTTGGTGTGTCAGGACAAAGCTCTAACCAATTGAGCTACCTGACCAGGGCTACTATCATTTCTTGATTGGTTCATGCAGTAGCCTCCCAATTACTTTCACTGATTTATAACATTCCCCCCTGCAGTCTATTCTCACTGAGCAGCTGGGGTGATCCTCATAAGACTTAAATCAGATCATGTCACTTTTCAATATAATCCTTGGTCTGCAAGGATTGACTTAATCTGGTGCACTGTTACCTCACCTCTAACCTATCTGAGTGCTCCTTGGGGGCTTTCAAATGCTGTTTGCTCCGCCTGGATGTGCTATCCCAGTTAACATGGTTACATGGTTTGGTCCCTCTCACTACCTTTCCATCTTGGCTTAAGAATCACATTTTCCCTTCTTATCTGTTTTTTTCCCATCATAGACTATATCCTTATCTACATTACATCTATCATCTATCTATCTATCTATCACCTACATTTATATGTAGTAAAATGTAATTTTACTATAATGTTAAATGATTATTCATAAAATGTTAAATGGTTATTTATAACACATAATTTTGTTTATTGTCTATACCCTCCTAGATTGTACTATGGGAAGAGACTTTTTAGTTTTATTTAGGCCTAAGATATTGCTTGATACAGAGTAAGTACTCATAAACTATTGGTTCCAAGAATGAGAATAAATTGTTTAATAAATCTGAGACAATTTAGATGTATATATACATATGCTTGACAAAGTGACAATGGACAAGATTGATCAGCTAGATTAAGGAAAATAAACTGGTATCTGATTGTTTATTTTGTCGATGAAGCCCAACATTGTGGATATTCTGTTTGTCAGTCTGAGGGAAGAAATTGGATGAGCCTTGATAATAAGGAGGGAATTGCATTTTTCAGAGTTAGGGATGAGACGGGGATGCCAGGAGTGTGGTTATGCTGGGGTTTGGGAGAGGATGTATGTCTAATGTGTCACTGGCAGAGGCAGCTCGAGGGTGGAACATGTGGACACACATCTGTGCTGCAGGTGGGAGTGACGGCAGTGGTAGGGGTACGAGAAACCAGCTTCCGTTGAGTAAATCTCACCCCTTAGCCAGGTAGGAAATGTGATCCTGAGGGCATGGAGAAGACAAGTCTTTCCTCAAGTCCCAGGGAAGGATCTTTCTGTACAACAGGAGGAGGCTGGGACCACAGACTCTGGCCTAGCCACACTGAACACCATGAGTGATCTTTTGAAATAGCTTCTTATATGTACCTGTGTTTATGTTCAGAGAAAATGTAAATGGTTTCATAGATTGTTTACTGCATTAGGGCATGTGATTAAGTGGGAACTGAACTCCAGCTTGTCCTCTTTTTCTGAGAAGACTCATCTTTTTCTAATTTCACTAGGGCCTTGGGTAGGCTAGTGACCACTAGACAGCTGTACGCAGGTATTCATATGCATATGCATACATATGTGTGTAGTAGGGGAGATGAATGAGTTTTTTTAAAAAGAAATAATGTGTGATCAACCATAGTTGAATAAAATCCTGCAGAAGATAGATTTTTTTTCTCCCCTCCCTCCTACACCTACTCCCACCCCTCTGGATAAATGACCACAGGTCAGTTACATGGTGCATGCCTGAGTCATGTCAGAGGACAGGTCTGCTTGTTGAGACTGCCTGAGGGAACAACAGCAGTAACAATGCAAGTGCACAGGCTTCTATGTGCTGGAACAGACTTTCCAGAATTTCCCCCCTGAAAACAATAACCAACAGAATTGAAACTTTAGATAGAGAACATTGTCACAGAATTGAGACTCTCCAGGAGGAATTACAGTGCAACTCTTGAGACAGGCAGGATGAGGCCTCTGTGCAATTTAAATGGAATATTATAGAAAGTGATCTTTTTTTGTACTCAGACTGGTAAAACAAGACAGATTAGGAACAGAATAAGTAAAGGCAATAAAAGAATGGACAGAAAAGGTGTGGTACATTAGATTCCAAAATGGCGGTGGAGGGAATGGAAGCTACACAGACCATCTCCCAGGACCAAACTGCAATTATAACTAAAATAAAGACAAATCATCAGGAAAAAACAACAGAAAAGCAGATGGAGAGGAACCGTATAACCACAGTCAGAAAGAGGACACTAAAGTGAGCCTGGTAAGAACTGTGGAGGTTCTAGAGGGTGGGCTGGGAGCCCATGGAGAGCAGCTGTTTTAGCTGTGAGCAGCTCCCTCAGGGTTAAAATCCCAAACCGGCTCCACTGCACAGAAGGCTGGCAGAGAGCACTAAATTAGCTATAGCCACTCACCTTGGGCTCCTGCAGAGGGAGGGCAGATTGGACTGGAACTGTGTGGAGAGACTCCAGAGCTTGGAGAGCTGGGATGGCAATGGGAGTTTTGTGCTGAATCACTCCCTCACAGTAGCCATCTTACTCAAAGAACCCCTTCCCAGAGCCCCGGGGAGAAGCAACAGCCCCTCCCTCAGGAATTTAACACCACCCGGCCAGGCCAGAGAAACGTAAATTGAGGTTCATTAACAGCTAACAAGCAACTGCCCCACCCCCTGGAAATCCTCTTAACCTGAACACCTGAGGGATTTTTTTCTTTCAGTTGAGGGCTACAACTCAAGGCTCATCAAGTAATTGAGACTAATAGACTCCAGGCAAAAAGCTAGAGGATAATTGAACCTTTCCTGGGCTAGCAAATCAACCCAGGAAAGTAAGACTTGATAGTGGTGTTTAACGTGGGTCCTCCCACACTCATCGAAACCCAGTAGAGGGAGCCACAACCAGCAGAACACCAACACCCACAGGGAAAATTTGGCAGGCTCCAAAACCCACTGAGACAGCCAAAATGATGAAATAAAGACACAAATCCCAAATGAAAGAACAAGATAATTCGACAGAAGATGAAATAAATGAAAGGGAATTGAGCACGGTATCAGAGAGAGAGTTCAGAGGAAGCTCAACAGCATGAGTAAAGATATAGAAACATTGAAAACCAACCAATGGGAAATGAAGAATGACATAGCAGAAATAAAGAACACATTGGAAGGAATAAACAGCAGAGTAGAGGAGGCCGAGGATCAGATCAGTGAATTAGAAGACAGGGTAGAAAAAATCGCCTAATTAGAGAACCAAAAAGAAAAAACAATAAAAAAATAGGAAGATAGCCCCGGCCAATTTGGCTCAGCGGTTAGAGCATCGGCCCGTGGACCAGAGAGACCTGGGTTTGGTTCCCACTTAAGGGCACATACCTCAGTTGCAGTTTGTCCCTGGCCCTGGTTGGGGTTGTGTGGGTGGCAGCCAGTTGATGTGTCTCTCTCACATTGATGTTTCTCTCTCTCTTCTTCCCCCCCCACTCTATCTGAAAATAAATGCAAAAATGTCCTCGGGTGAGAATAAAATAAAAATAAAAATAGGAAGACAGCCTAAGAGAACTGTTGGACAATATGAAATGTAACAATGTCTGCATTATAGGAGTTCCAGAAGAACAAGAAAATGAACAAGGGTTAGAGAACATATTTGAAAAAATAGTGACAGAAAACTTCCCTAACTTGGTGAAGAAAAAAGACATTCAATTTCAAGAAGCACAGAGAGCCCCAAGTGAGAAGAACCCAAACAGGCACACATCAAGACATGTAATAATTAAAATGCCAAAAATTAAAGACAAAGAGAGAATCCTAAAGGCAGCAAGAGATAAGCAACATGTTACCTACAAAAGAACCCCCATAAGGCTATCAGCTGACTTCTCAACAGAAACACTACAGGCCAGAAGGAAATGACATGAAGTAATCAAGGTAATGAAAAACAAGGATCTGAATCCAAGACTACTCTATCCAGCAAAGCTATCATTCAAAATAGAAGGTGAAATAAAGAGCTTCCCAGACCAAAAAAAAAAAAAAAAGGCTAAGGGAATATATTAGCACCAAACCAGCACTGAAAGAAATGTTAAAAGGAATGCTGTAATTAGTAGAAGGAATAGGAAGAAAAATATAACCACAATAAACAAATATGGCAATACATAAGCACAATAATAACCTTAAATGTAAATGGATTTAACTCTCCAATCAAAAGACACAGAGTAGCTGATTGGATAAGAAAGCATGACTCATATGTATGTTGTTTACAAGAGACCCACCTCACAACAAAAGACTCACACAGGGTTAAAGTGAAGGGATGGAAAAAATCTTCCAAGAAAACAGAACGGAAAAAAGAGCTGGAGTAGCAATACTCATATCCGATAACATAGACTTCAACATGAAAGCCATAACTAGAGACAAAGAAGGCTACTACACAATATTGAAAAGATCTATCCAACAGGAGGATATAACCTTGGTAAACATATATGCACCCAACATAGGAGCACCAAAATATATTAAAATCTTCTGGAGGACTTCAAAATAGAAATCGACAGCAATACAATCATAGCAGGGGACTTCAACACCTCACAGACATCACTGCATAGATCCTCTAGACAAAAAATTAACAAGAAAACAGACTCTAAATGATACACTAGATCAAATGGATTTAATAGATATCTACAGAGAATTACACCCCAAAACTGCAGAATTCACATTCTTCTCAAGTGCACATGGGATATTCTCAAAGACAGATCACATGTTAGGACACAAATGAAGTCTCTACAAGTTCAAGAAGATTGACATCATATCAAGCATCTTCTCAGATCACAATGGCATGAAACTAGAAATTAATTACAACAAAAACACACAAAAATATTTAAACACATGGAGACTAAATAGCATGTTATTAAACAGTGAATGGGCCCTGGCCGGTTTGGCTCAGCGGTTAGAGCATCAGGCGGCAGATCAGAGAGTCCCAGGTTCAGTTCCCACTAAGGGCACGTACCTCAGTTGCAGTTTGTCCTCGGTCCTGGTTGGGGTCGTGTGGGCGGCAGCCAGTCAATGTGTTTCTCTCACATGGATGTCTATCTCTCTCTTTGCCTCTCTCTCCCTCCTGCTCTATCTGAAGATAAATGCAAAAATGTCCTCAGGTGAGAACAAAAAACAAAGAAATAGTGAATGGGTTACTAAGAAGATCAAGGAAGAAATTAAAACCCTCCTAGAAACCAATGAAAATGAATACACAACAACACAAAATCTATAGGATGTAACGAAAGCAGTCCTGAGAGGGAAGTTTATAGCACTACAGGCCTACCTCAGGAAACAAGAAAAATTTCTAATTAACTATCTAACCTCACAACTTAAAGAACTAGAAATCAAGCAAAAAGAAAACCTCAGAGCAAGTAGAAGGAAAGAAATAGTAAAGATCAGTGTGGAAATACACGACACAGAGAGTAAAAAGAAAATTCAAAAGATCAATGAAACAAAGAGCTGGTTGTTTGAAAAGATAAAGAAGATTGATGGACCCTTAGCTAGACTCACCAAGAAACAAAGAGAGAACCCAAATAAACAAAATCAGAAACAAAAGAGAAATAACATCTGACACCACAGAAATACAAAGGATCATTAACAAAAACTATGAACAATAATAATCCAACCAATTACAATCTAGGTGAAATGGACAAATTACTAGAAACACAGAGTCTCCCAAAACCGAACTGGGAAGAGATAGAAAACTTGAACAGACCAATAACAACGAAGGAAATTGAAGATGTAATCAAGACTCTCCCAGCAAACAAAAGCCCAGCCCTGGATGGCTTCACGGGGGAGTTTTACGAAACATTCAAAAAAGAACTAACAGCCATTCTCCTCAAACTATTCCAAAAAATTCAAGAAGAAAGAAGACTTCCAAACTCATTTTATGAGGCCAGCATAATTCTAATTCCAAAACCAGATAAAGACACTACACAGAAAACTACAGGCCAATATTCCTGATGAACATAGATGCCAAAATCCTTAACAAAATATTAGCAAATCGGATCCAGCAATCCATTAAAATTTTTTTTCACCATGACCAAGAAGGATTCATCCCAGGGATGCAAGGCTGGTACAATATTCGCAAATCAATAAATGTGATACACCACATAAACAAAATGAAAGATAAAAACCATAAGATCCTATCAATAGATGCTGAAAAAGCATTAGACAAAATCCAGCATCCATTTCTGATAAAAACGCTCAGCAATGTGGGAATAGAGGGATCATATCTTGATATAATAAAGGCCATATATGAAAAACCTACAGCCAACATCATACTCAATGGGCAAAAACTAAAAGCATTTCCCTTAAGAACAGGAACAAGACAGGGATGCCCACTTCTGCCACTCTTACTTAACATAGTACTGGAAGTCTTAGCCACAGCAATTAGACATGAAGAAAAAATAAAAGGGATCCAAATTGGAAAGGAGGAAGTGAAACTGTCATTATTTGCAGATGACATGATATTGTACATAGAAAGCCCTAAAGACTCCATCAAAAATCTACTAGATTTAATAAAGTAATTTGGCAATGTAGCAGAATACAAAATTAACATCAAGAAACTGATGGCATTTTTATACACCAATGATGAAATCACAGAAAGAGAAACTAAAAAACAAATCCCATTTACCATTCCAGCAAAATAATTAAGATACCTAGGAATAAACTTAACCAAAAAAGTAAAGGACCTATTTGCAGAAAACTATAGGACATTGAAAAAAGACATAGAGGAAGATATAAAAAAGTGGAACCATATACCTTGTTCATGGATTGGAAGAATTAACATCATTAAAATGTCCATATTATCCAAAGCAATCTACAGATTCAATGCAATCCCCATTAAAATACCAATGACATATTTCACAGGACTAGACCAAATACTTCAGAAGTGTATATGGAACCAAAAAGGACCTCGAATAGCCACAGCAATCTTGAAAAAGAAAAAGAAAAAGAAGTAGGAGGGATCACAATACCAAATATCAGGTTATACTACAAGCCACTGTAATCAAAACAGCCTGGTACTGGCACAAGAACAGGCATATAGATCAATGGAAAAGAATAGAGAACCCAGAAATTGACCCAAGACATTATGCTCAATTAATATTAAATAAAGATGGCAAGAGCATACAATGGAGTAAAGACAGTCTCTTTAATAAATGGTGTTGGGAAAATTGGACAGCTACATGCAAAAAAATGAAACTAGACCACCTACTTACACCATACACAAGAATATACTCAAAGTGGATAAAAGACTTAAATGTGACTCATGAATCCATAAAAATCCTGGAAGAAAATGTAGGCAACAAAATTTTAGACATCATACGCAGCAGAATTTCCACTGATACAACACCTGAGGCAAGAGAAACAAAAGAAAAAATTAATACATGAAACTACATCCAACTAGAAAGCTTCTGCACAGCAAAAGAAACAACCATCAAAATGGAAAGGTAGCGCTGGCCAGTTTGGCTCAGCAGTTAGAGCGTCGGCCTGCGAACCAGAGAGTCCTGGGTTTGGTTCTCGTGCCCTGGGTAAGGGCATGTACCTCGGTTGCAGTTTGTCCCCGGCCCCAGTTTGGGGTCATGTGGGTAGCAGCCAGTCAATGTGTCTCTCTCACATGGATGTTTCTTTCTCTGTCTTCCCCCCTCTCTCCCTCCTGCTCTATCTGAAGAAAAATGGAAAAAAATGTCCCCGGGTAAGGATAAAAAAAACAAAAGAGGAAAAAAATAATGGAAAGGGAACCCACTATATGGCAAAGCATAAATGCCAATGATACATCAGATAAGGCGTTAATTTCCAAAATATACACAGTACTCATACATCTCAACAAAAGGAAGACAAAGAATCTAATTTAAAAATGGGCAGAGAACCTAAATAGACACCTCTCCAAACAGGACATACAAATGGCCAAGAGACATATGAAAAAAATGCTCAATGTCACTAATCATCAGAGAGATGCAAATTAAAACAACTATGAGGTATCACCTTACACCTGCTAGAATGGCCGCCATCAACAAATCATCAAACAACAAGTGCTGGCGAGGGTGTGGAGAAAAGGGGACTCTAGTACACTGCTGATGGGAATGCAGATGGTGCAGCCACTATGGAAAACAATATGGTGTTTCCTCAAAAAATTAAAAACTGAACTGCCATTTGACCCAGTGATCCCACTTCTAGGAATATATCCTAAGAAGCCTGAAACACCAATCAGAAAGAATATAGGTACCTCTATGTTCATAGCAGCACTATTTACAATTGCTAAGATCTGGAAACAGCCCAGTGTCTATCAATAGATGAGTGTATAAAAAAGCTGTGGTACATATACACAATGGAACACTATGCAGCTTTAAGAAAGAAAGATCTCTTATCCTTTGAGACGACATGAAGGGACCTGGAGAGTATTATGCTAAGCGAAATAAGCTAATCAGAGAAAGACAAATACCACATGATGTCACTTATTTGTGGAATATAATGAACAAAAATAGCTGATGAACAAAAGAGACCCAGAGACATAGAAAGGAGTACGGTTCAGACGGACAGCCCTCAGAAGAGGGAGCCAGTGGGAGGGATGAGATAAACCAAATAACTTATATGCACGTATGCGTAACCAATGGACATAGACAACAATGCTTGGGGTGGGGGGTGGGTAGGAAGGAGGATGTCTGCAGGGAAAAAGGAGAAACATCTGTAACAAAAATAAATTAATTAACTTTTTAAAAAAAGAATGGACATAAAGGAATTATTTAATAAAGACAGAGTGGGAATTAATGAATTACATACAAACAAATGGAAACTCATATAATTGGTATGTATGTGTTTTTTTTGTTGTTTTTTGGTGGGAGAGCAATCAAATAGATGAACCACTGGATGAACTGAACAACAAAAAATGAAGATGACTAAATTCACAAAATTTGCCATTAGAAAGGAAAATTACAGGTGAAAAAGAAATTAAAAAAAGCAAATCCTTTATTTGGAAAGCTAGCTGAAAGGGATAGTTTAAAATAAAATATTAATTACCAAAATTAACTACAAAAATAGATAGGAAACCTAATTAAACCAATAACAAAGGAAGATATTAAAATGTTAAATGATACTGGAAGATTTTACAAATGGACAGCCGCATTTCCTAAGACATACATAAGCAGTATAATACTAATTCCTATCGCTGACAGAGGGAACATCCAAAATCAATCCTGCAAATAACTGTTCACGTTTCCTGAGTCCATATTTTTTTTGGAGTTTGTTCTTAGTGCTCTACATACATTAATTCATTTAATTTTCATAAATCATGAATTCAGTACTATTATTATTCTCCACTTACGGATAGAGGAAAATGAAAAACAGAGGCTATGAAATGACATAGTTGAAATTAGAGTCAAATGCTAATACCTGGGCTAAAGCTTAATACAATATTTTCAAGTGCGTTTCAGTCCAGAAGATTAAATAATAATGCACCTACAACAAAAGTTATTATGTAAAAGACCGAAGCAGAAAAATTATTTAGTGTTTTGATTGATTTAAAAAGTACATTTAATAAAATTCAACATTTATTTTTGATAAAACCTACTTAGAAAACTAATTACATGTTACCCCAAACAGATATAGATATAACTATTTCTATTAAATATGTACATTATATCTTCATCCCCACAACATGAGGAAGGTTCTGCTACTATTTTCATTTCACAGGTGAGGAAACCTCTGTGTGAAATGACTTGCACAGGTTATCCAGGCAGAGTGGGAGTCAGATCTGGTGGACTTGCTCCAGAGACTGGACTGAGTCACTGTATGTACTGTATTGCCCCTCCTATACAAACAACACTGCAATGATGTTTCTTAGTACGTGTGAGGATATTTTTTAAGGGAGACAAATATAAGTAGAACTGATGGTCATAGCATCATAGGGTTATGGGTTCACACATTTCAGTTTTAATCTGCTTCCATGCTGCCCTTCATGGTGGCTGCATCAATTTAATATTTCCTCTGTGAGGTGCAGGAGGGAGAGAGGACATATGAGAATATGTACTTACCATGTACTTGATATTGTGCTATACACATTCTATCTTGAGCTTTGTGTAGTTAGTAAGTGGGAAAAAAAGATTTGAATCCAAGTTATCTGGCTCAAAATCTATTAATTTTATTTATGTTGCATTTTGGGATATGTATGACTCAAACAAAATTAAAGAGGCTAATAATCAAGAATTTTAAAATTATTTTTAATTTTACTCAGTTAGACTCCAGAATAACAGATGTCAGCCAAGAGCTTGACCCTGATTACAGGAATTTCTTTGTAAAGGTTCAGATCAGAGCAATTGCTGTTGATCAAATTGTTGTAAAAAGAAAACTAAATAGACATTCAGTGAAAAAACAACAATACATGAACAAACACACACAGTCATTTGTCAGCATTTGAACCAAAATTATTAGACATTTTTCATGTCAAAGGTCACTACAGGAATAAAAAATATATCATGCACCAAATATCTCACTCACTCCAACTGAGAGCAACACTCAAGTAAATATTTGCACTAAAAAGATTACTGCTATTTCAATAAGTGATGTGAGGCGATGTTTGTTTTTAATTAAATGTCACAATAACAGAGTGAGGCATTAGACACAGCTATATAATAAAACTGAGCACTCCCAGAGATCAGCATGTGGATCCCCTGGGGTAACTTTTGTGGATTATTAGTAGCCCTAAGACCACATTTTAAGACCTACTAAGAGTAATCATTTTCACTGGGAGCTCCCATAGGCAGGTATGAAAGATGCTCGTTCCAGAACATGTATTCTGAATGTTACAAGATAGACAAATGCGGTGTTTACTCTGTGACATCAATATTTTGATGGGTTGATTAACTTCAAATCTGTGATCTTTTTGTGAAACATATAGACACTATATAAAAATAAAAAATTATGACATTAAATCATATGGATAAGACACAAAATCTTAGGGAAAAGAAGATCATCGGCATTGGCAAATGCTTTTCCACTTTCTTGATTATTTGGTATTCTAAGATTAAATGCCAAAAGGGAGAGTAGAAGAGATATAACAGACACAAATTATTCTGAAAAGGCTCTTTATCCAAGAAGATTTTAAATACTCTATAGATTTGATATATAAATATGTGAAATATGAACAGTTTGACTTCTTGGGAGGTCAAAACAATTGATACTGAACCCTATTAGTATAATTATGGCCAAGATCTTATAACTGACTAGAATGTCAATGTTCGTTGCCTCTGACACTGCATCTCTTAACCATATGATTAAAACCAGGCTGACTGTGGGTATCTTCATATCTGCAGTGATGGTTCATGTGGTGATGGTAACGAATACACAAAATATAGTAGTTTCACTCAGAGTGAATATGTGTTGGGAAGGACATATAGGGGATGGAGAAACAGGGTTAAGATAATCACCTAATGCTCAAGGACATAAAAATTCCCCTCTGGACTTAGTGAAGATTTCTGGTTTAGTTCTTGCTATATATGGTTTATTTCCCAACAAGTCAGAAAACATAATCCATCATGAAAAAGTTTTAGACAATTATGCTGCAGAAGAAAGAAGTACAGGACACAGTTTGTATTCCCATAATGTACTGTTCTTATCTAATGTGGTTTTTGAGATGCCTATATGCCACAGTAATTTCTATACCACAAGGACACTTCTATTTTCATAGAATGGACAGCTAGACGTACACGTACTTTTTGTTTTCAATTTGAATCTATTTTGGGATTACTCACACAGTATTTCTAAAAGGTATATTATAAATATTTTAATTAGATAACTCTCCTTAAAAAAATGACTTATTCATTTTGAAGTTTTTGTAGCTGCCATTCGACTTGATCAAGCCCATCTAAATAACCATCCAAAATATATACTTATAAAGAAATTTATATTTTAAGAAGTGAAACACACCAACACACACACACACACACACACACACACACACACACACACACACAGGAGTGACAACAAAATGGATTAGATTAAGGCCATAAACTATTACTGCATTGGTGCAGATGCATTTATTTCCACCTCTGCACCTTCCCAGTCAAAAGTATCACCTTGCTGCATAATTCTCCTGTAAATAGAAGAAAGGTACTAGTGATCTTTTACAGATAGATCATTGCTCTATTTTATTCAAAATTTTAAAAGTTTAAACAAGATAATCACTTTGGATGTTTTCATCTTTTTGAAAAAATAACACATGGATTTCTTCTGGAATTTATTTTTAAACAATGATAGAAGTTCGAAAGGTTAACAACAGTGAAGATTGTTGATCTACAGACTAGGTTCACTTTTCGCTCAGTGACTTCTCCATCCCAATGGCCTACAGTTGCCTGAGAGTCAAGCTGTGCTTTTTTGTGAAATTAGAATTTATGACATGGCTTTGATTTTTAAGTTTAACTCAAATGCTTAACTTTTCAAATACCACATTTTTACTGTAAATGTGTCTAATATTTTCTTACATCCTTGGAAAGCAGTGAAATTAATATATAATTCATGAAACAAGGAACATATCAACTATTATCTTCTTTCATATTAAAATTCATTTTATCCATATGTGAATTGTCTTTTATACTAACTGGCTTGAGGGCATTTACACATAAATAAATAACAAAACATTATAGTTTTTGGAAATATTTATATCATAAAATATAGGACCAAAGACAAAATCTTGTTTGGATATGTTTGTGCCTGTTCTGCACATTAATCACTATGCTATATTGAGTTTGGAAAAGGAAATTTGTCATTGTGCTTAAAATATAGAAAAACTTTCTAAATATTTATGAATATATTTATAGGTTTTGCTGTAGTATCTATGAAGAAAAATTAAGTATAAAGCTTAGAATCTGTTTCAAAGACAAGAAACTTTGCTTTTTAAAATTAGAAATAAATGTTGCTAAATGGTTAATGCCTTAAAAAACACACACACACAAAATACTTCAAATGCTTTAAATGTATAATGAGACTAATTTAGAAAACATGTAATGTAAATTATTTCCATGAGCACGTGCTAATTAATCTGGCTCACCAAGAAAAAAAGTTAAAATGACATTATCTGCCAATATATTTAACAAAAACATGCTTATTTAAAAGAAAGTAATAAAGTAAAAAAAAAATCACAGTCCACTGCAAGGCAGACTTTGGATAGACCCAGCTGCAGATTTACCAGATAAGCACTTCCTCTTGATGTTATTTGCATCTACGTTGCCAAGATGAAAGTCATTTAATGTCCCAGGATTGGCAAGAGACTAGAATCAAAATAGCTGCTGGGTTTTGCTTAGAAAAAAAATTATTGGGACAATTTGTGACCCAGGAGCCAACCAGGGTTCCACATTGTTATTATGTTTTAATGTTCCCCAATCTGAGACAGTTCCTTAGTCTTTCTTTGTCTTTAATGATATTGATAGTTTTGAAGGGTACTGACCAATTATTTCACAGAATGTCTCTCCATTTGGGTTTGTCTATTTTCTCATGGTTAGGTTTAGATAAGGTAGGTGTCCTTCTCAGGGTATCGTATCAATATGTCATTACTGGTGATGTTATTTGATCAAGAAGTCTGTTTTCCCTATCTTAATTTACAAATTCAATGCAATCCCAATAAAGATAGCATCAAGCTTTTTATAGAGGTAGACAAATTGATTCTGAAGTTAATATGAAATAACAAACATGTAAAGCACTGAACCATTTCCAGAAAAGCACTGAAAAAGGAAATCTATGAGAAGAGACTACATTTACTAAATATGAAAGTATATTATAAAGTTTTTTCTACTGGCATGTGAATACATATATAGACTAAAGGAATAGACCAGAAAAAGGCAGAAATAGCTTAAAGTACTTGTGACAATTTAGCATATGACAAAATATCATCTCAAGTTACTGAAGATGGAGTTTTTAATAAATGGCGCTTGGATAGCAACATAATCATTTGGAAAGTGATAACATAAGACATATCTCATATCATATACAAAAATTAAGATTAAATGGGTAAGAATTATAAAGGTAAAAATACAAAACCACAGATATACTAGAAGAAAACATAAGTAAATTCCTCTTTAACTTCACAGTGGGGAAAGGACTTTAAAATATGACTGAAAATCCAGAAGCAATAAAATGAGTTTAAATATATTTTTTAAATTATAATAAAAAATACTGTGTAGAAAGTCAAAAGAAAACTGACAAAAAGGGAGAAAATGTAAATCGTATATTAGACACAATGGGGCAGTATCCCTAATATATAAAACATCCTTTAAAATGAATGACAAAAGATAAAAAAAAATAGAAAACTGGCAAAAAGACATGAACAGTTGATGCACAAGGAATATAAAAATTATTCATGAACACATGAAAATATGGTCAAGGTCACTCATAATTAGAGAAATACAATATATAATAACAGGGAGATACCATTCCTCACCTATTAGATTGATGAACAATTTAAAGTATGACAAAGCTCTGATTCATTGCTGTGAAATTGCAAAGTGGCTCAATCCTTCTGTATGGTATTTTGGTAATACCTAACAAAACCACCTACTTAGTTACACTGTAAACCAAAATTCCTCTCCTAGGAGTTTAAAATAAAGACAACCTCCAAAAATGTAAAAATAAATATGGACAAGATTCTTTATAATAGCATTGCTTGTAATTACAAAATATTGAAAACAGCTAAATGCTCACATATAGGACAGGTTGAATAAACGGTGGTGCATCTACAGGATGAAGTAACACACAGCTGTAAAAAGAATAACAAAGACCCCCATGAGCTCATATGGAGTAATTTCCAAGATATACTACTTGATATAAAAGAAAATGCTCAAACAAGAATCTGTTTGCTACCTTTCAAATAAATCAAAGAGGGAGATATACGAAAGTCTAAGTGTATCTGTTCATTTGGGTAAAAAGAAAGACAAGATATTAACAAGATTTGTTTTCTATATGAGATAGATAAAAAATGGGTGAAAATAACTGGGTAGTGCAAACAGGATGGAAGGGAGAAAAGGGTGTAACTTTTCTGAGTTTAACTTTTTGTATAATTCATACACTTAGAACAATGTTTTACACTCCCAAACACCAATAGTGATTGAAACTCATAAAAGATAATAAAGAAATACAAAATATAATGCTAACAGTAACAAATACATATATTTGAAAAGTATATATATCTAATATATATTTAAAAGTAGCCTAACCACTCTGACAGGGATAGGGAAGAAATCAACCGAACTACAGTAAATTTGTGAACACTATTTTGACTACATTTTGTAAGGATAAAGATTTTAAAAAACTGCATATAAATATTTTACTCCACTTGCTACATTTGTTTTTCTATAGAGTTATAGGTTAGTAATTTTGAAACTACTTTATATGAGTTTTAGGTTTGAACAAATATGTAAATATATGGTGGATGATGAGAGCTAGGTTTTTCACAGCCAGGAAAAGAAGTTATGAGTAAGAAGGCTGTTGGATCAGAATCACTCATTACTGAAGTTTTCTTGGGGTCTGCTTCTATAGGTTATGATCTAGAAGAAATCCCTTAACATCTTCTTCATTAACCTAAGTTTTGCTAACCTACCAGGGACCACTGCTCATCTTAGTATATGTATCTGATTACTGGAATATCTCAATTTAGTGGGAGCCAGTTCAGTGGCTATAAAGGAAATTTTCAGGCATCTCTAAATACCGATATCTTGGTCCAGTTATTCCCTTTATCCAGAGAAAGAAAAAACTATCTTTCTTTTCCCAAATCCAAGACTTTTCATATCATTTAATGCCATATCATTTATAGCATCATAACATCACAGGCTGGTATAGCTGGTGATTTGACTTAGAAATAAATATGTAAGTAAAAGTGAACAAATTGTGGTTCAAGTCATTAAAATAGAAACAAAAGTGATTTTCTCATAGCATTCGAATTGATTCCTATTACCTATACTGATACATAAAGTCCTATGTACACTAAAGTGAATTGCTGTGCACATACTCAGTGGCATAAAAATGTTATAAAGAAAAACCTTCATAGATTAATTAGCAGATGCATCATATGCCTTATATCATTTTAGATGTGAATAGGACATGATAATTAAAAACGATCCTTAGAACCTAAGAAACCTGAAACACCAACCAGAAAGAATGTATGTACCCCTATGTTCATAGCAGCACTATTTACAATAGCTAAGATCTGGAAACAGCCCAAGTGTCCACCAGTAGATGAATGGATAAAAAAGCTGTGGTACATATACACAATGGAGTACTATGCAGCTGTAAGAAAGAAAGATCTCTTATCCTTTGAGATGACATGGAGAGACCAGAGAGTATTATCCTAAGCGAAACAAGCCAAGCAGAGAAAGACAAATATCACATGATCTCACTTATTTGTGGAATATAATGAATATAACAGTCTGAGGAACAGGGTAGACCCAGAGACATGGAAGTAGGGTACAGACTGACAACCCTCAGAAGAGGGGGTGCGGGAGGGGAGGGAAGCGATAAACCACAGAACTTATATGTATGTACACATAACTGATGGGCATGGACAACAATGCTGAGGATGGGGCGGGGGGATGGGGAGGAGGGTGTCAGTGGGGGGAAAAGGAGAAACATCTGTAACAAAAACAAATTAATAAAAATAAAAATAATAATAAATAAAATAAAAATGATCCTTAAGCTTTGAGTTGCTTGTTATATTGTACTAGGGCCAAAAGAGTGAACCAAAAAAGTTCTGCCTTCAAGAAGCTTTCAATTATTAATCTTCCCTACATGTTTTTCTTGCTTTCTTTCTTTTCCTTTTCCATTTTTTAAAGCAAAAGCTTAACCCTTGATACCAGTGCTCTGAATTAAACACCAGTGTGAAAATCAGATTATGCAAAAATAATTTCATGAAATTCTGATCGACTTTCATGCCCAAGCTGTGTAAAACGAACTTGTGTGGGACCCTCTACTTTTTACTTAATTTTTCAACTTGCATTTAAGTAACTTAATGCCTCATTTTGATGAACTTAAAACATGCCCTCCTGCCAGAACCAATAGGAAATAACTATCCTTTTCTATGACACAATTTTACTATTGGCAGCCAGAAATAGCTTCACAAAGCAATGATACTGTTGTTTAAATATATCCAGAAGGAACAGTTTAATATTAATTATGTTAAAACCAACATCAGTTTTTGGCAGATGTTCTCAAATATCCAAACCAATGACACTAAATAAACCAATTGGAAAGCCAATTCATTCAACTATCTGAGAATAACATTTTCAGTTACCTCCTCCTTGATGGGGCCTCCTTGAGGTAGTTCCAGCCTAAACTGTACCTTCTTTAGCCGCTCAGCAATGATTTTATGGTCAAGAAGGTTGATAAAAGTAACCTAGTATTAATATTTTTTCAGGATAAAATCGTCTCTTCCACGTGCTAAGCACTGAATCACTGGTTATTTCTGGTGGAGGTGGGAAAAGGGAGGTGAATAAATGTCATACTGGTTTAAATACTTAGAAGCTAAGATGATTTTTTGAAGAGAATTTGGCCTTGCAGGCACTTGACAGCCTTATTTCTGCCTCTGTTCTGTGTATTATTGTTGGTATACAAACATTTATCCTCTACGTGAAGTTATATTTAAGTCAGGTATAAAAAATTCCATATCAGAGTGGTACCATTAGCTTCATAGAAATGCCTTCTGGGAAAATAAATCAAGTGCCTTAATTTCAAAATTTAGAGATGCAAAGCATATACATTTTTCTGTAGTTAGAAAAATAGGATTTATGCATTTCAAACTTTCACCATCAACAGTAAGCTTGAACCATTTCATGCTAATGTCAAAAAACCAGATGGAATAATTGATACCTGGGGAGGAAAGATTTTCCCCCTAACTTCTAAGCTCTGTCTAGTGAGATTTCAAAGACAAACTTATCTTAGTCTCCTACTTCATGTCTTGGTCATCTAAGTCTCTGCACGATAAAAATGATATGAAAGACTATTCAATGTCCACATTTAAAATTCTCCCTTAAACACTTCTTCAAAAATGTTTGTATTCATTTTTTGATCTAGGCTGTGAAATTAGTCTAGATTTAGATGTATTTTTTATCTCCTCTAATTTCCGCCCTGAATTTATATTGTGAATTTGTGGGTATGTACATCTGTGTATTTGGTGACATCAAAACATTTTGGGGAATTCTATGTGGTATGCAGTATAAACATATTAATAAAAATGAAGATTTGAATGCTTGCTGCTTTATTTTGTAGAAGCTCTGTAGAGTTAGGTGTTAAACAAAACCTATTTTATTTTTATTTTTTATTTATTTATTTTTTATGAGTTGGTTTATTTGTTTATTTTGTTTTTTATTTTTTTCATTTTTTATTAATTTATTTTTGTTACAGATGTTTCTCCTTTTTTCCCCATTGACACCCTCCTCCCCATCCCCCCACCCCGTCCCCAGCTTTGTTGTCCATGTCCATCAGTTATGCGTACATGCGTATAAGTTCTGTGGTTTATCTCTTCCCCCCCCACCCCCTCTTCTGAGGGGTGTCAGTCTATATCCTACTTCCACATCTCTGGGTCTACCCTGTTCCTCAGACTGTTAAAACAAAACCTATTTTAAATAGAATTTTAATAATAATTATGTTTGGTCATAATTAATTACTTTAATTGTTTACATTTCTTTCATTATTTAATAATTTTTGTTTAAATTCTTTTATTCTTATTGCTGCTATTTGACTGAACTGGAATTTTATAACATGGCTTAAAAACCATCATACTAATTAAGCAAATCATTTCAAATTTCTCTTTCTGCCATCCATTCCACAACTCAGTATTATATCATTTATCCTAATTCAGAAGATAACTCCACCACAATCAAGTCAGTCATGAAAAAAGGTACATTGTAAAAAACTTTTAATACCATGTGTGACAATTTTTAGAAGAGCAAATATTATAAATATTTTTAATTTCAAAATCTAAAAATTCTCTAGACTATTGGGTTTGAAAGTGATTTAAACATTAATTTGTAAAACCTAAGATAGGAATTGGAGTATATGTAAAACAAATGATACCAAACATTTTTATAACCATAAAAGGTTTATAATAATATGTTTAATATTTGATAAAAAATATCTAATCAGGCCCTGCCCAGTGTGCCTAAATTGGCTGGGCATGGTCCCATGCACTGAAATGTTGCCAGTTCAATTTCTGGTCAGGGCACTTGTCCAGGTTTCTGGCTCAATCTCCAGTAGGGGTGTGCAGCAAGCAGCCAAAAGATCTTTCTCTCTCACATCCATGTTTTTCTCTCTCTTTCTCTCCCTCTCCCTTCATCTATTTTAAGGGGGAAAAAAAAACTAATCAATTTATTTCTTGAAATAGTAATATTTCATTGAATTATAAAAGCTATTTTTCCTAAGATTAACAAATGGGTAAATTGGTAATGTTTCTAAAGTTTCACAAGACAATTCATTGACTATCCATTGCTGTGCTTTGAAAAAAATGTTTTAGACAAAATATAAATTAATTTCTTAGGTTTAAATTGGGTAATTCATTCTTATTTTTAAAAAACAGATTAAGTACCATCATAGTGTATAGCCTTCAAATTGCTTTTAAAGATTTGGGAGTGTTTAATTATTCTCTTTTAAGAGGTGAGGGAACTTTTATAGTATGGTCAAGATTTGGTTGAATTAGATCAGAAGTTTTAGTCAGGTTGTTTCACTCTGAGTGTATAGGTCCTTAAAATGCTACCATGAAGCTTGATCAGGAACCGTATACTATTTGGCAAACAAATGTGAATTTTCTATGAGCATATAGATTTTAGAAGTGTCAGAAAGTAGGCCCTGCATGTATCAAGTCTTCCCTACACCACTTCTCTTGAAATGAAGAAGCCATCCAAGCACATGAATAGAACAATACTCTTTTATTCAATTAATGCCCAATAATGTTACAGCCTGAACAATTATTTGCCATTTTTAAAAAACTTTTTAAAATCATTTTTATACCAAAATATTATAGGTAAATTTAATCATCATAGAGACTCTTAGATTAACTATTAACATAATAGATAGAAAATATTGGTACTAGAGCAAGAGTCATTACATTAGCAACATTTAGTTCTTCTAAAAATAGTAGTAATATGAATTAATGAAAGAACAGAAGGTACATTTTCCATTCCTTATGTGTTTTGGATGTTAACCCCTTATCAGATATGTGGCTTGCAAATATTTTCTCCCTTTCCATAATTAACCTTCTCATTTTGTTGACTGATTCTTTTGGTGTGCAGAAGCTTTTCACTTTGATGTTGTCCCATTAAGTATTCTTGGCTTCCTTGTCAAATATTAGTTGACTGCATATATAAGAATTTATTTCTAGGCTCTTGATTCTATTTCAATGGTTTATGTGTCTCTTTTTATGCCAGTACCATATTATTTTTATTACTATAGGCTGAAATGAAAAAGTGTGATGCCTCCAGCTTTGTTCTTCTTTCTTAGGATTGTTTTGACTTCAGAGTCTTTTGTAGTTCCATATGATTATCAGATTTTTATTCTATCTGAAAAAATGCCTTTGGTATTTTGATAGGGATTGTGTTGACTATAGAGAGAGCTTTAGGTAATATGGAAATGTTAACAATATTAATTATTCTAATCTACCAACATGGAATAGCTTTTCATTTTCTTTTATCAACGTCTTATAATTTCAAAGTAGAGATCATTCACCCCCTTGGTTAAATTTATCCCTAAGCACTTTTCTGTTTTTGATGCTAATGTAAATGGGATTGTTTTTATTTCTTTTTCAAAGAGAATCCCTTTATTTATAATTGTCAAATATATGGTAGGCATTGCTTTTCAAAGTGGGGTTCCTGGACTAGTAATGGCATCATCTGGGATGAGATTGCAAATCTGTATTTCATAAGAATTAGATGATTCTTATACATGTTAAAGTTTGAGGAAAATTCCTGTAATGCAGGACAGTATACATAATTTTATTTTAAAATTAGTAGAGCTTTGGGAAATAACCTATACTTTAAGTTTGTATCTTCTCTCTTTCTTTTCATCAAACTCATTTTCCTTCTCTGGTCCCCAAAAAAGTAAAGGTGACATTAGTTTTAATTTAATTTAATTCATTTTCTTTTCAAGCCATAGATCAGTGTGGGGAAGAGGGCCAATCTTTCTGGAAAATAAAGGATTTACCTCTTCCAAAATACCATAGATTCATGAAAGCTAGAACATTATTGTTTCAGACTCTAAGTTATGGCATTGCCCGAATTCTAGGCAGAACAGATTCAATTTTCTTTTTTGGTAAGGGGCTTTGGACCTTCACAATAATTAATACCTTTGATGTCAAGAACATACAGAGAGAACACAGATTTCCAGAGTCTCACTTTGTGTAACTTATTTCCATAGAGATTTTTCTTTATTGCTGACTATATGGAGAGTCCTTGACATTATAAGTGTGGTGCTAACAATTTTCCCTTTTTAAGTTATGGATCATATTCTCTCTCTCTCTCTCTCTCTCTCTCTCTCTCTCTCTCTCTCTCTCTCTCTCTTTTATTTTACCCTCATGTGTGGGCTTCAGAAAAATGGGATACATTTTTAATCAGTAAATTGGACTGCTTGTTTTAAGCTTAGAAAAAAATTTGTAGGCTCCAAACTATTATTTAAAATAGGGCTTCTATTTCTCTCTGAATTTCAAATTTCATGCTATATAGATAATTGAGAATAACCCATTTATGAATTGTTAATTTTAATAAGCAGTACTATTCCCACCCATGTCACTATGGTATACTTTTTGGATATATAGTCATTAAATTGAATATGGTTATAGGAAATGATTTTTAAAATTACTGCCAAACGTAACAAAGCTGTACAAAGAAAAAAAGTTTGCTTCCTTAGTAATTTTTTCAAAATATTTAGTTAGTGTTTCCAGAACAAACACCAATTTTCAAAATTTAGTATCTTGGCTTCTTTAAAATCACATCATATTAAATTTGATTTGATCCATTTGGTCATTTGAGACTTTACCTCCAAAAGCTACAATTCTGACATAATTTTGGAGGTTTTCAGCCAAGTGCAATAGAAAAAGAAAATCTAAAAGAAAATTGAAAGGTAAAAAAAGCTACATAATTTTAGAGGCTAATATTTTTTAAGTGAACAAAAAGGACAGGTATACATTGGCTGAACATTACAGTTCAATTTATTTAATACAAATTTTAAAGATTGATTTTCAACAGATTTCTTTTATTAGGTTTATGGAGATTTACTATAACACATTTTCTAAATCCTAGCCCCTTATGATTGATACACTTTAAAAAATATTTTGTCAGTTATTAAGTTATATAGGTTGCTATGCTGCTGCCTATAATATGCTGTACTTTTGGTACATTAAATAAATGAAGACAAATCTATGTATAGCAGAAATGCAGGTCTCCATAGTGCGACAAGATGATGGGAGAAAGTTTCCATTTTCACTCTAAGACTCACATCAGAGTTATATGCTCGCTATTCCAATAAATTCTTCAATCATGGGCCCAACTGGGAAAATTAAAGTTTTTTTTAAAGAACATAGGTTATTTTTTTCTGAATATAAAAACAACACAAGTTTATTTTAGTCAATTAGGAAAATTTACAAAAGTATAAAGTTAGAGTATATAAAAATCACTTGTTATCCTGAGGGGTGAGAAATACCAACACTTGGTATGTATTTTACTAACCCTTTTTTCCTTTAGGAATGATACCGAATATACTCTTTTGTACCTTGCTATTGATTGATTGCTAATACAAAATAATTCATTTTTCTTTAAAATATGCTGCTTTTTAAAAGTTAAAATATATGCAGCACAAAGTTAAAAACAAAGTGTGTAATGTAAAATGTGTCAAAGACTTTAAAGTGTTTCCACTCCCTAGAGGTAACAAGAGGTAACCAAAGTTAATAGTTTGATACACATTGGTAAATTTTCCTTTATGAATTTATGTGTGTGATGGTGACATATAAAACAGCTGCTTAATTTTCCATAGTACAACTGGGGCGTAATTTATTAACTTTAATCAATAACCCAATGTTAGTTTATTTCCAAATATTCCCTATTAGAAGCACGCTGCAGTGAATATGCGTGCACATACATTTCATATACTTAAGGGGTACATTAAGCATTTCTGTATGAATTTCTAGAGATGGAATTTCTTGTTTAATAGGTAAAAATATTTTATACATTGATACTTTAGTGTTTTGATAAATTTTCTCTATAGTGTTCCTGTAGATTTCCTTTACACATTGTGTTTGAGAACACTTGATCCCTTGCTCGTGCTGAATCAATCCTTTTTGTTTTTGCCAACATCATAGAAACATAGAATTTCATTTTTGTTTTAATTTTAGGATTATTATCATGATTTATTAGTAAATTTTAACATTCATAGGCTTCTTAAAAACTGTATTTTAAAAATTCTTTGGATCAAATGGTAATTCTATTTTTAATTTTTTGAGGTAACACCATAGTGTTTTCCATAGTGGCTGCACCAGTCTGCATTCCCACCAACAGTGTACTAGAGTTCCCTTTTCTCCACCCACTTGCCAATACTTGTTGTTTGATGATTTGTTGGTGGTGGCCATTCTGACAGGTGTGAGGTGATACCTCATTGTTGTTTTAATTTGCATCTCTCTGATGATTAGTGATGTTGAGCATTTCTTCATATGTCTCTTGGCCATTTGTATGTCCTGCTTGGAGAGGTGTCTATTTAGGTCCTCTGCCCATTTTTTAATTGGGTTCTTTGTCTTCCTTTTGTTGAGTTGTATGAGCACTCTATATATTTTGGAAATTAACCCCTTATCTGATATATCATTGGCAATTATGCTCTCCCATACAGTGGGTTGCCTTTCCATTTTGATGGTTGTTTCTTTTGCTATGCAGAAGCTTTTTAGTTTGATGTAGTCCCATGTGTTCATTTTTTCCTTTGTTTCTGTTGCCTTAGGTGATGTATCAGTGAAAATTCTGCTGCGTATGGTGTCTGAAATTTTGTTGCCTATATTTTCTTCTAGGATTTTTATGGATTCACGAGTCACATTTAACCCAGTGACCCCACTTCTAGGAATATACCCTAAGAAGCCTGAAACACCAATCAGAAAGAATATATGTACACCTATGTTCATAGCAGCACTATTTACAATAGCTAAGATCTGGAAACAGCCCAAGTGTCCATCAGTGGATGAATGGATAAAAAAGCTGTGGTACATATACACAATGGAGTACTATGCAGCTGTACGAAAGAAAGATCTCCTATCCTTTGAGACGACATGGAGGGACCTGGAGAGTATTATCCTAAGTGAAACAAGCCAAGCAGAGAAAGACAAATATCATATGATCTCACTTATTTGTGGAATATAATGAACATAACAGTCTGAGGAACAGGGTAGTCCCAGAGACGTGGAAGTAGGGTATAGACTGACAATCCCCAGAAGAGGGGGTGGGGAGGGGGAGAGATAAACCACAGAACTTATATGCATGTATGCATAACCAGTGGACATGGACAACAAAGCTGGGGATGGGGTAGGGTGGGAGGGGGAGGAGGATGTCAATGGGGGAAAAAGGAGAAACATCTGTAACAACAACAACAAAAAATACTGTTTACCCCCCCAAAAAAAATCCATAGTAAAAAAAAAAAGTACAAATTGGTTGTTAGACTGATGAATCTCAAAGGGAAGGCGGGAGGGGGATGGGGGATGGGAAGAGATACACTAAGGAACTTGTATGCATGTATGAATAGCCAATGGACATGGACAGTAGTGTTGGGGTAGGGCAGGAGGAGGATGGGAGCAGGGAGAAGGGGGTCAATGGGGGCAAAAATGGGGAACATCTGTAATACATTCAACAATAAAGATAAGTTAAAAAATAAAAAATAAATAAAATGAAAATTCTTTGGAGATTTGCCTGTTTGTTTAGCTCAATTTTTCCCATGTTTTTTGTTTCTTACTGATTTGTAAAAGTTCTTTGTCTGTTACCTATGTTGCAAATATTTCTTCTCAGTGTTTATTTTGTGTTCTAAGGTTGTTTATGGCATTTGATTTTTATGTTGTAGTATGATTTTTAAGAAACTATTTTTATAAATGATAGTAATATATCTATATAACACTGACCACGTACCAGGCAATATTCTGAATGCTTTATAAATATTGATACTTTTTGCACTCATTACCACCAATGAAGTTCTATTGTTATGGTTTTATCATTGTAGTGATAACAAATGAGAAAAGTGAGGCACAGTGGAGCTAATGCCTTAACTGAAGGCCTAAATAGACATGACTAGAAAATAACAAAGCTAGTACATGAACCTAGACTGTTAGCTGCAGAGCCGATGCCCTTAGTCTCTCTGTTATATCTTCTCTCAAAAAAAGCCTTAGTTCCTAGTTATTCTTAGGGTGGTGGACTTTTAGAGAATACATCACAAAAGATACGGGTCTGCTAAGGCCGGCTTTATGTGGAGATGGACATTAACTGTGCATGTGAGGAAATATATGGGGGCTTTCTTCCCAGCAATTTCCCTACAGTCCCCATTCCTTCACCTGTTGAATACAATCTTAAAATCAGTGCTTTTCTTCAGACTTCCATGCTTCTTGAGATTACTGAAAACTTAATTAATTGAATACATTCATAAGAATAATACTCTAACTATTTGTTCATGTTGGAGAAGTGACATCAGCAAGATGGCAGAATAGGAAGTCCCAGCCCTTGTTCCCCCACCGAAATGCTGGTTTTACAATGTCATGTGGACCAAACACCTTCAGGAGGATTCCAGGTTCAGTTAAGAAGTTGCAGAACCACAGTGAGCACAAAACTTGGAACAACTGCATTGACGTGGGTAAGAAAATGTGTTTCCTGCATCTGCTCCTCTCCCAAGCCTGAACCATGCAGTGCTGAAAATCACTCCAGTCACAGCTGCTCCCTGGGGTGAAAATGAAGAGTGGAGCATGCTTAGAGCATTCCAGATTTTCAGAAGACTGCCCAAGAAATGGTTTCTGTCTAAACTCACGCAGAGTGCTGACGGACCAAGAGAGTTTGGATAGCTGGAGGCCACTGAGAATGAAGGAAAGCAGTTAGCAGTTACTCCAACAGATGAATAAATGGACAAAGACAAACAGATTATCTTTCAAAAGGTGAATGGATAAAGAAAATGTGGTCTATACATGCAGTGGAATACTACTCAGCCATACAAAGGAGATTCTGTCATATTGTACAACATGGATGGACCTTAAAGGCATGATGCTAAGTGAAATAAGGCAGTCACAGAAGAACAAACACTGCATGATCTCACGTACATGAGGCCTCTAGAAGAGTTAAACTCACAGACACAGAAAGTAGAATGGTGGTTACCAGAGGCTCAGGAGAGGGAGAAATGAAAGAATTGCTGTTCCATGGGTTTAGGTTTTCAGTCATGCAAGATGGAAAAATTCTAGAGACCTGCCATACCAGTTGTTTAAAGTTAACAAACAACTGTTAAGAGAGTAGACCTTATGTCATGTGCTTTTACTACAATAAAAAATACTCATTTATGTTTACACTTTGGGTGACTAGCTTTCAGATAACTTCTGCGAAATAAACATCCATTCCTGGAGTAGACGAGGGCATTGAGAGCTTAGGGACCAGGGAAGCTTGCTGTGCACAGAACAAAAGGTGAGATCTGCAGCCTCCAATAGGAGGCCCTAGAGATCACAGCCACTTGTGCCACCTTTTGCCTGGCAGGAGTTCTCTCTGTTTCCTCAAAATGGAAAGAAGTTCATGGGCTCACCACTTAAGTGGATCAATGTAGACACCCTGGGCGATTCAGGGTTACCCATCAATTTATTCCCATCACTTTGCATGTCTTATTGATTAACTTAAATATCCAACCACCAAACTTCCTCTGCATTTTATTACATATATACAGGCCATCTGTGTGTGCCTGTTTCAGCTATGCTAATGGCTTTGTAGACATTTGAACTAAGGTATTAATTTGGTTAAAATAATTAGATTTATCAGCAATTTAAATAACTGTTATATATATATATATATATATATATATATATATATATATATGTAAAACCTCATTTGCTTTGACAGTAAATATATAAAATACAATGTTTCTTCTTTCAGATAAAGCACTGTTCATTGTATTACAACTTTTGGTCTTTTGTTCCAAATATTTCTCTTGGTGCAGGCTGCTGCGTAGATCTGATTTTCTCCTTCAAAAACATCGTTAAGTATTTTTGTCATATCTTATGTAGTCTTACACATTTTTGTTTACAAAGCTATTGTTTCTTGAAAGATTTGTGATATTACTTTTAAATACCATAGAGCACAGTAAGTTTAAAAGGAAAAATAACCAACTGCTTTACAAATAAGGGTTTTCAACTTATTCTATCATGTTTTCAGTGTGTGGGTGAAGCAGATTAAAATTGTATTTACTCAGACTATTAAAGAATTGTATGTTTTAGTTAGTCAGAAACCTTAACATCTGATTCATTTTATGAAGTCACCAGATATCAATTCATTTTGAAATAATGAGAAATCTACTTGGCAAAAGTTATCTGACAATATCAAATTGTAGAATTTCTCATCTTATTTCTACACAAAGAAAAGAGCTATGAAAACAATACAAATGCAAAGAATATACAAACAAAATGTGCTAAAGATAACTTTTAAATTTAGTGTAATTTTGTAGTAATTTTATAAATTGAAAATAGTATTAAGATGTTATAGTATGTATTATTTTGCTACTTGTATTAAACAAGAAGAAAAATGAGAATAGTAATTTAAAGTCATAACATTCCCTTAGAGTCTTGTAAAAAGATGTATTTTCTTTATCCCTCTAAATTTTTATGTCCTTTGCACATGGACACTATATTGTTCCAAAATTTTCTTTTCTCTGGGATTGGTTACATGCAGTTATTTTAGTCTGGTAGTATTTTGGTGGTATTTAGATTTTGCTTTTTTAGTTCTGTTCTTAAAAACAGGCTTAAATTTTTAAAAATTGAAGAGGGTTGAGTGAGAATGGAGACAGTTGGACCATGCCCATCTTTATCGCAATTAAAACTCATGTATGAGACCACTTTGCATAATGATTAGACATGAACACACACACATATAGAATTTAAGGCTGGGAGTGACTTTAAGTGGTCATTCAATCCAGTATGAGAATACATATTTATAAACATAAAACACATATGTATGTGCTCTTTGTAGGCTCCAGCCCGGGTATTTCAGCTTTGGAATGCACACTTACTAGGATTAGAGTTGAGCTGGACCACCCACAAAAGCAAGGCCACCCAAGGGAAAATTCGAGACCTGGGCAAGCAGAGCTGCCAGGCTTGCCTCGTGAGAACAGCTGGCCATACCAGCACCTGCTGCTTAGTTCCAGGCAGCTGGGGTTAAGGCTGTGTGGGCCCAGCTGCTTTTAGGATGGGCACACACAGAGACCACTGCCGCTTGGGCATCGGTCAACTCTTGCTATATTTGGTGCAGAAAGTTTGGCAGGGAGTTGTGTGGTCTACCAACTAAAATTTAGGCTGATTAGTCACAAACCAGAATTGTGAAATCATAGGGCTGGAAGGAATCTCCAGTGCAGAAGGTCTCAAACGCTGGTGTGAAGTAGAATAACACTGGGAGCTGCCTGAAAAGGTTGATTCCAGACCCTGTGTCTTAGAGTCTGATTTAGTGAGTCTGTGAGGCTTTGCAATTTGAATTTTTTAGTAAGCCCCTGAGGTCAATATAGGTAATATATTGACTTAATATAGGTAAACCAAGGGTTTCATTCCAAGAGTTCAAACAAATATCAGTTATAACTAATCCATCTTGATATTCCCATTAGAAATAAATATTACCAGGCCTTATTATTAACTCAAAATTTAGGGAGTGTGTGAATTTACCTGAAATCGGGAATTCACTAATTGTTCAATAGATAAATGTATGAAGATCATCAAAAGTGTACATTTTTATATTTCTTACTGGTTAAATAAAGGGTATGAGTCATATAAAATAAAAAATTATTTACATAGAGGGAATCCTGTATTTTTTCCTTCGAAATGTAAACTAATAGCTTGATGGACTTGTAAGGATAAAGGTGTCAACTTGATGTACACCTCTTTATATTCCTTTTTCTCTCAGTACTAAATAAAGCTTTAAGGATTTAAAATGGAAACACACTCTTATAATATAATTTAAAATGTGGCTAATTAGACTGTTCTATTTAGCAAATGGATACTTCTGTGTGGCCCAAGGGCAACATGCACATCTTATAGCAGTTTCTCTAGTGAAAGAGAGTCGCTGTGCTGTCCCGTGTCACCTGGAAGGCGGTCTGGCTGAGCATGCGTACACGTGGGGGACTGTTTTTATATACACCTCCCTCTGTCTGAGGATTTACCCAGGCCTGTAGGGTGTCTGTGAACCACCTAAAACTATATTCGTGTGAATTGCATTTTTTTGGAGAAGAGGCTCATGGCTTTCATTAGGTTTTTAAAAAGTGAAGAGATAAGACTTTCTTTATTTAATGAGATGGTTACTGAGCTTTTTAATCACCCAATACCATATTTTTTCAAGGTGAAATGAGGAAATGATATATGTAAATTTCATCGTAGTAAATGTAAGTGAATGCAGAGAAGAGCAGATGAAAACCTTCAAGCTTTAACAGAGTTGATTTTTTTTTCCTGTCAGGCAAGTAAAATATATCAGTCAATTCAAATATATTTTTTAGTTTATTAAATATTTTGAGCCCTGGCCAGTTTGGCTCAAAAGCAGTTGGAGTGTCAGCCTGCAGATCAGAGAGTCCTGGGTTCAGTTCCTGCTGAGGGCACGTACCTCGGTTGCAGTTTGTCCCCAGCCCCAGTTGGGGTCGTGTGGGTGGCAGCCACTCTATGTGTCTCTCTCATGTCGATGTTTCTCTCCCTCTCTTCCTTCCTCTGTCCCTCCCGCTCTATCTGAAAATAAATGCAAAAATGTCCTCGGGTGGAGGATAAAAAACAAACAAACATAGGTCATTTTCTTTTATTGAACTTGTATTCTTGAATCTTTGGCATATATGGAGGACAAGATTTCATTTTTGTCAAAGTTCCTCAATAAGAGGCATTAACAGCAAGGTTGGTAGCAGGGCTATGGCTTCCAACCAACTTTTCCTTCCAATTCCACCGTATGGTATAAATCTACATATACAGGGTGGGGCAAAACCAGGTTTACAATTGTGAGTACGTGAAACAGAGTTTATACTTGTACTATTATTTATTACTTATTTTATTATTTTCCATATGAATATATATATATATTTGGTCTTTATCCCCATTCCTAGCACAGAGCTCCCAAAACCCTCAGAATTTCCTGGGTGAGAGGGCTGCCTTTTGTTATCCATAAAAAGCCAGCCATATGATTAAGTGGTTAAAACTTTTAGCTCCAGCCTCTGGAGAGGAGAGAGGGACTGGAGACTGAATTCATTCACATGGCCAATAATTTAACCAACCATGCATATGTAACAACATCTCGCATGAAACAATGAGGTTCTAGGAGCTTTCAGGATGGTGAACACATGGATGTGCTGGGAGAGTGGATGCTGGGAGAGTGGATGCTGGGAGAGGGCATGAGAAGCTGTGCACTTGCCTGCTCCACCCCCATGACTTTGCCCTAAGCATCTCTTCCGTTTGGCTTTTCCTGAGTTGTATTCTTTATAATGAAACCTTAATCATAAATAGAGTACTTCCTTGAGTTCTGTTAGGTGATTTAGTGAATGATCAGATCTGAAGGGCAGTCATAGGAACCCCAAAATTTATAGGCAGTCAGTCAGAAGTAGGGGTGGTCCCTGGCATCTAAGGTAAGGGCAATCTTGTGGGATTCGGTCTTTTCACCTGGGGAGTCTAATGCTAACTGTGGGTATCACTGTCAGAACTGAAGTGAATTGCAGGACCCCCGGGTGGTGGTGGAAACTTGGTGTTGACATGCACACACCACAACATGTGACATGCTGTTTGGAAACAGAAACAAGTAACACCAACCCTCCCCACCCAGTGATCCCACTTCTAGGAATATACCCTAAGAAGCCTGAAACAGTTATTGGATTTCTATTAACCTGAATTTCTTGAGACCTGAGTGTGTGCATATCGCTCTTTTAGGGCTAAGGGGGCCAGAAAGGTGAATTAGACATAGGTTCGGCAATGTAGAATCTGAATTTACTAGCAAAAGAAATTCATGTTTAAGAGCTATAGATGTGACTCATGAATCCATAAAAATCCTAGAAGAAAATGTAGGCAACAAAATTTCGGACATCATACGTAGCAGAATCTTCACTGATACATCACCTAAAGCAACAGAAACAAAGGAAAAAATGAACACATGGGACTACATCAAACTCAAAAGCTTCTGCACAGCAAAAGAAACAATCATCGAAACAGAAAGGGAACCCACTCTATGGGAGAGCATAATTGCCAATGATACATCAGATAAGGGGTTAATCTCCAAAATATATAGAGTGCTCATACAGCTCAACAAAAGGAAGACAAAGAACCCAATTAAAAAATGGGCAGAGGAACTAAATAGACACCTCTCCAAACAGGACATTCAAATGGCTAAGAGACACATGAAGAAATGCTCAACATCACTAATCATCAGAGAGATGCAAATTAAAACAACAATGAGGTATCACCTCACACCTGTCAGAATGGCCACCATCAACAAATCATCAAACAACAAGTGTTGGTGAGGGTGTGGAGAAAAGGGGACTCTAGTACACTGCTGGTGGGAATGCAGCCTGGTGCAGCCACTGTGGAAAACACTATGGTGTTACCTCAAAAAATTAAAAATTGAATTGCCATTTGACCCAGTGATCCCACTTCTAGGAATATACCCTAAGAAGCCTGAAACACCAATCAGAAAGAATACATGTACCCCCATATTCATAGCAGCACTATTTACAATAGCTAAGATCTGGAAACAGCCCAAGTGTCCATCAGTGGATGAATGGATAAAAAAGCAGTGGTACATATACACAATGGAGTACTATGCAGCTGTACGAAAGAAAGATCTCTTATCCTTTGAGACGACATGGAGAGACCTGGAGAGTATTATCCTAAGCGAAACAAGCCAAGCAGAGAAAGACAAATATCACATGATCTCACTTATGTGGAATATAATGAACATAACAGTCTGAGGAACAGGGTAGACCCAGAGATGTGGAGGTAGGGTACAGACTGACACCCCTCAGAAGAGGAGGTGAGGGGGAAGGAAGAGATAAACCACAGAACTTATGTGCATATATGCATAACTGATGGACATGGACAACAAAGCTGGGGATGGTGTGGGGGGGGGGGAGGAGGAGGAGGGTGTCAATGGGGAAAAAAGGAGAAACATTTATAACAAAAAATAAATTAATAGACTTAAAAAAAAAGAAAAGAATTTTGTTTCAAAATTAATAAATGTGATGATGTTTAAAAAAAAAAAGAGAGCTATACCATAAAACAGAAATTTATGGCAAAACCAAGTTATCATGGAAATACGTAGAACTGAAGAATTCCTTTATGTCAGATGAAAGCAATGAGTAATAATCATAATTTTAAAAACTTTGTGAAAAACACTTATTTGGATTAGTCTTTGAAAGATGGAGGCAATTAAAGGCATGTACAGAGTTTTAGAAAAGCTCTTCTTCACCAATATGTTAAAAAATTTCTCACCTATATAAGACTGAGTCAAATAACTGGCAGAAGAAATACATCAAGAATGGTAGTTAGTTCATGACAAAGCAGATTCATCCAAGATACTATTTGTTTTCCATTCAATCATTGAAGTATGGTACATTGTACTACTCTATAAATATTAGTTAAATAAAAGAAAAAATAATCTTTTTTTTAAAGACCTTTATGGCTAGCATTCTACTGGGAACTGGGTAAGAAAAAAAGGGTGCTAGTCCTCATCTAAGTTATAGTTTGGAGTGGAAAGAAACAATACTCTGATAATTTTACAAATACATATAAAATTATAACTGTAATAAGTTTTATAGAAGAAGTTGTAAGAGAGTGAACAATGAGAAGGTGATAGTAGAGACCGGCTCAGCAAGGACGGCTTCCCTGAGGCAATGAGCTAACTGGATGAATGACGCCAGTGTTATGTGCATAGACGATGGAGTGGAGATGGTGGCAAGGAGCATGCAGGTCAATGTGAAGTGGAGAAGGAATACAGTTGACATTCTACATAGCAAATCATTATCTTAAGACCAGTGGGGACCCATTGGAGACTTGACCAGAAGGGAGGGGCCAGGTTATATAAGGTGTGTGTTTTGAAAAAATACTTAATGGATTTCCGACCATGGGCTAGTCATTTAAACTTTCTGAGAATCATTTTTCTTGATTTTTACCAAGGAAATACTAATATTACCTTGTTGTACTGTTATAGGCACTTAGGGATAATAGATGTGCATGATGCGTGATATATAATAGGCTCAGAGTAAACTGGTTCTTTATTATTGGTTAATATGGGGGCATTATGAGGATTGAATGGAATTACAAATGTGATGTTCCTGACAGCTATAAAATTTAAGTTTATATATATTTATACACCCTTCCTCCCTTCTCTTCCTGCATAGCATAATGAAAAAAGCACAGACTGAGAGGAACCAGAGGGAAGGGGAGTGGGGAGTGGGAAGAGATAATATATATGCATATATATATATATATATATATATATATATATATATATATATATATATATACATAACCAGTGGACACAGACAACAGTGTGGTGAAGGCAGGGGTGGAGGGCTGGAGAGGGAAGGAGGGGATCAATGAGGGGGGAAAAAGGGATATTTATAGTACTTTCAACAATAAAGATTTAAAAAAAAAAGACTTTGAGTCAAACAAACAAACAAGATTTGAGTTAAAGTTCTGATTATGACTTTTGCCTTAGGAAACTCCCTCTCTAAGTTTCAGTTTCTTCTCTGTAAAGTTAAAATAATGATACCTGTCACATATGTTTTAAAATCCTTGAGTAAGATAGTATATCTGAAAATTCTCATAACCTAAAAAATTTTTATAGAAATATATGGTGTTTTTATTATTTTTACCTTCTCTTGATATTGGCAATTATTTCAGTCTAACTCTGACAGTAAGGCCATCAATCTTTGTGAATTCCTTTCCACTTTCATTACTTACCAATTCATCAAAGGAGAGATTTCAAACTCCTGGTCAAAGGTTCCCACACCTGGGTAAACTTGTCAAATTGTCACCTTTGCATATCATCTCTGAACATTTCTGGCCGGTAGTGAAAATAAAACATTTTTTTGATGCCTGAATGTCCATCAGGAGAGACTGCAAGTTTCATTCTCTCAGTTTATGTGCTAAATGGAATCATACCTAAAACTTTATTTTTATCTCTTTTCTTGAATATCTGACCTCTTCTCTGAAGTGATTTAATCTCTTCCTCAGTTGAGTTATGAAAGAGGATTAGTTCTTTCATCTTGGAGCCTCACTCCACTCTAATTTGATTTTCTGCACTATTTCTCAGATGTTCTTTTAATTCTTATTTTAGGTAAAAACTTAATATGGCTGTATTATATCTCATTTACTTGAGGGGTAATTTATGTTTTAGGCTTATTAATCCTTTGGATTGTAATTTATCTTCTTCCCCGAGGCTTTTTTTTTTTCATGAGGAATTTAAGAAAACATATAAACACATCAAATTTTTGTAATTATCTGTTCACACGATCTTGCAGCAAAAGAAAAGTGTCAACATGTTTGTGTTAGAATTCAAATCATGATGAAGATATCTGTCATCTCAAGCCCCACTAAAGCGGGAAGTGCCACGCTGGGTTGTTTCACAAATGTGGAAAACAAAGTACAGTGGAGTTGTGATTCGTTTTGTATTGTCTTTTCTTGAAAAACATATAACTTTAAGAATATAAAAGTATATGGAAATTATACTTGAGAACACAGAGCCTTGGATATACTATTTGATTTTTTTTTTTTTTTGCTAGAAAAGGTTAACCTGTACATTTAGTGTCTTTTGCTTTGTTAGTACACAGCAGGCTCCTGTGTACATTAATTAAACACTTTGAGTAGAGGAGAGAATATGTCCTGAAAACCCTATTTAGAGAGCTAGAAATTGTCTTCAGTAAAGACAGTTACAGAAGATGAGTGAAATACATGAGTTTCCTAAAACTCATAAGAATTACTGAAAGCTATTACCTTTTGCTGTCTTATCATGTGAAATTCGTGTTCCTTCAGGAATATGTAGCTAGTATAGTAGCATCTGTATTTATAATACTGTAGAGTCAATGGGCATTAAACTCAAGAGTGGCCACTGACTTGTTCGATTCCCATGACTAGGTTTTTTTCTTATTGTATTGATGGGAGACAACTAACTAGGAATCTTGGAACCCTTCTTTCCAGTGAAATAGAATAATGTTTTCACTGGTCATAGAAGTAAAAATTGGAGCTGTTTTTTTTCTCTGTCTTTTGTTGCCTATTCTTCACTGTTACAATTACATACAATAAAAAACTAACATTTAAAATATTTACTTTGTACCAGACACCATGCTATATGCTTTACATTAGCCCTAATAATAATTTGTTAAGACTGGTACTATTAGTTTCACTTATATTAATAGGAACCCAGGGATTATGGCGTTCAAATAAATACATTTCTGAGAATCACACAGCTAGGAAATGGTGGAGCTGGAAATCAAACCCAGGTCTTGGCTGCCAGGAAAATTAAATTGAGGCAAGAATGACATAATGGGTCAAAGGAAGCCACCAATAACTAAAATAGCAAATAAGAAAGAGACTTAGAGGCTGACTGTTCTGGAAAACAAAACAAAACAAAATAATAAAACTTTGAATCTTTAATGTGGTATAGTAATTTCATTTTTATAATGGGTCTACTTATTTTCTATAATAGTAGAAAGAGTCAATGAAGAGCAATAAAAGGGTTTTAGAGAAACACAGAATCATGTATTTGGAAATAATATGCCACACAGCAATGCCAGATAATGGGAGGTCACAGAATCTCCTGTACTGATGTTTATAAAGGAAATAGAACACAGTTCTCTGGGTTTGAAATTGTGGAGGTTCACACTGAGATAAGGCCTCTTACTATTCTGAGTCTGTCATTCAAAGACAGTCACAGGAGAGTCAAATAAGCCTTGCAAAGGCAACTGCATGGACTAGAATTTTTGGTCCTCAATATGAAGCTGTGAATATGGTAATATGTGTCAAGAAGATTTAACTAAATCCAAAAATAATGATATACGGGAGGGCAAAAGAAAGGCACCAGTAACTAAAATAGTAGCTTAGAGGCTAACCACACTGGCCTGAATATCAGTGCAAACTTGAGAGCCCTCCAAAATACAATAAAGAGCAGCCCCACCATAGTGCTGTGTAAGCTGTTCCATGGAGAAAAGCCATGCTTCATGAACTCCGTTCCACAAATGGAAATTGGGCCTTGGACTGGATCCCCCACCTCTTATTTAGATAGATGGAATATTGGAACCCATGATCCAAAGTAGAGGTATACTTAAGAAATATCTTCTTTAAGAAGTGAAAATTAATAAAACTAGTCAACAGTTTTAAAGAAATGTATTCAATTAATGGAACTATTTCTGGGGAAATCTGATACAAGCTTTTGAGAAATTTAAATGATAGTCACTTTATTTTAATAGTTAACTTAGATTGATCTAAATTTTATCTACAAGAAATCGAAGAGCTCAGAAATCAATTTATGTTTTCGTCAAGGTTTTTAAATGACCTCTAGGTTTATAGAAATGTTGATTCCAGCCACTAATGACTTTTTACTTGTAGTATTTGGAAATCTTCCAGAGAAGGTGTTCTGTTAACAAAGGAATAGAAGATTGAGATAGACAAGGTATTCGTTCCAGGTGAGGCTTTGTCTCCTAATTTGGACATGTGGTAACAGGTGAATTATGTCACCTCTTGGGACTAATTTCCTCATCTATGAAAATGTGAGAGTGCATTATTGGTTGATTTCTGAGATATGTATATCTCAAAGATTTATAAAATTCTGAACTGTTATTCATTGATTGAAAGTTAATGACTTGCCTAGGTAAATTTTCTGTTTGATGAAAAGAGCACTGATATCCCCAAGAATTCTAAAATCATTTTGAAATTCTTAAATAGTAAATTTGCATAGCAGATGCCCATTATTAATTGTTCGTGGAGGTGCACAGTGAATTCTGAAGCACAGAGCTGGCAACCATCACAAACAGATAGCACTGCCATATTGATGTTTGTCTTTGCAAATTCACACTAATGGAAGCACCTGTTCAGAATATCGGATATCTCTGTGTAACCCTGTAGAAAGAAACAACATAAATAAAATCACTGACAACGTTTAATTGGAATGAGTGTTACGAGCTGCATAAACATCCTGTAGTCAATAATTTCAGTCCTACCTGGAAAATAAATTGAGAAAGTACATTGAGCAGGTGATTGTGCTTATTGTACTCATGTCAACAGGCATCAACTGATTTTTCCTACTTGTTCTATGACACTAGCATCAAAAGTGGTGGTACATTTGCTATTATCTGGGGAACTTAAAAAATTCTATCTCCCAGCTATGCTTCATATAAATTAAATTGAATTTCTAGATATGGAGTCTAGGCATTATTGCTTTAAAAAATTCCACACATGATTCCAATGTGTAGAGTTGTTTGAAAGCCACTATTCTTAACAATTGGGTTGCATGGCATATAGCTATTTAGCATTATTTCCAGGGAAGATTTTTACTTTTTAAATAATATTTATTTCCCTAGCTATTCACTTTTTTAAAAATTGAGAATTCACAATGTTCTTTGTTTGTGTCTACAAGACTTTGAAACTGAAAAAGAGAAAGAACAAATACTTGATCTTCAGAGTAAGTTGCAGTTAGAATTAAATACCCTTGAAAACTGAAACATGAAAAAAAAATAGCCCAAAAAGAAGAAAAGTTAACCTGAAATAGCAAAAAGAATATAATATGAGCTAGAAAGAGGATTCATTATGGAGGCTTGATTGGGGGGAAAAAAAAAACTGTCTTAGAATCTTCAAAGAATTATATTAGAGAAACTATTCAGAAAGAATTATTGGAAGGATAAATTAAACATTTTGAGAATCAAACAAAAGGCAAGAAATATGATAGAAATAGTTGGCAATTATAAAATTAAATTACTGATCATTCAAATGAAGAAATGGACTTTATAAGATGACTTTAGGGAGATGCAAAGATGACATCAGAAAGTCAGTATTATTTTAAAACCACATTGGTCAATTTAGCAGTCATATACTCTTTTTTCTTTCATCCATAATTAACTCATATAAGTAATATACAATAACAACATAAAACATAACCAACATCCCTTTGTTTTATTAGCAGTCATTTCATTGGCTATTGTATGGTGGGTAGACCAGAAGGATTTGGCAGAGTAGACTGTAAGCCCTCGAGGGCGGGGATCCTCTCCTGTCTCACACAGCTTTCACAGGATTCAGCACACCAGAGGCTTTGAAAATACCGTCTCTAACTACCTCTTACTGGTTGACCCCAGAAATTATTCTATTCCTTTAACGGTCGGAATGGGTTCATTTCCTTTGTGTTTTAACATTTTTTTTCCCCAAGAAAGGAAGCTCAAAGGCATGAACCCATTGCTTCTGTGCACACGCACTGCACGTTTCCCCTTGGCGTCCACTGGGGAGTGCACCCTCCAGGGCGCAAGAACAGGGGAGGAAAGAAACTATTCTCCTCCCTGTCCTATATCCATCCACTGCTTCCCTTCTTATGCATATAGCAATCATCAGAGGAGGATTATGTCATCAAGGAAACGCAAGAAGCTCAAGAGATGAGACCTTTAATAGTGGACAACCTAATCTGGGAAAGCCCCAGAGGTATTAGTATCTTCAAAAATAAAAGAAATGTTCACGTCTATAATATGTGGCTCTTAACAAAGTGTTTTAAAATAAATTATCTTCTTCGATTCTTGTGCCAGCCTCTTGACATCTAGGGCATGTTTTATTATGTCCATTTCATAAATTGGAAAGTGGAGCTTAGAGAGGTCCAGGCTCCCGGTTTCGGATTTCTGCTGTCTGTCTTTCACTGTGCCCTGCTGTGCCACAGTCCGTGCACACCCCTACAATGTTCAGTAGGAACGAAGCTAAACCTAGTGGACTCTATGTCTATCAACCTATAGGTGTGTCTATGAGCTTGGCTGTGGCTAGATCCTATACACATTTTATAGACAAGAATAAAATTTTAGAGATTATGAAATTCTAAAGCAAGGGTTAGAAAACAAGATTTAAAATGTATTCTGAGGAATAGATCTTGCTGCGGTAGCACTGCATTCCAAAGGTGTGAAAAAGACAGGGAAAAACATGAAGTGCAATAAATTATGGCTAAAGTGAGTTAGCTTATTAACTTCCTTTCTCAGTTTCCTGGCAACCTGCAGCTAGCAGTTCTTAGAAGCTTTCAAAACCTGGGAATGATAGGCATCCTCAAGTTCAAAGACTCCCTTGAACCTTTTGGACCTACAACTGCAGCTAGAAGTCCTGTTGAAACAGGCTTCCCTGGGTAATTTCCAACACAGTTGGATACACAGCACTGTTCGAACTAGCTCCATCAAGGCTGTAGATCACTGACATTCTGTTCTCAGATAGATTTCAGAGAACAGAGGCTGCCTGTGAGGCTGGCCTGGGGCGTGTACACCTGGTATGTCTTATCGGAGCCACCTGACCCTGGTCACTACAGCAGTGCTGATGAGCCCTCCCCTGACACAGGTGTCAGACACTGCTGGGTTGTCTCATATAATTAGAAAATACATCTTCCGTGTAAGGGGGATCTTTCCTCACAGAAGGAAACCTTTGCTGCCTTTCTTAAAAATCCAAATCTAAAAGAATTGTTTTTACGTGAATAAGTTCCTTAGGGATAGACTGTCATCACTGAGACTAAGTCATATATATTAAAGATCTGTATGTTTCCAATAATTGGCTAAGTAGACCCATATTCAGGAAGAGAGAACTCTGCTCAAAAATAAAATATGCCATAATCTTTTCTTGGTTGTTTCTTGTGAAAAACTGTCAGAGTTAACACTACTCAAACGGGCATTATTCCCTTTGATTTTAGAGAAGGAGGTGGGTATGTGAAGCAGGAATGATCATGTCTGCAAGATGAAATGCCTTTAAAAAAATCAACTTTTCTGGTCCTTGGCTTTTTTAAAAAACTGCAAGTAATTCTGTAAGCAACTCTTTTTTTTTTAATTTATTTATTTTTTATTAATTTACTTTTGTTACAGATGTTTCTCCTTTTTTCCCCCATTGACATGTAAGCAACTCTTAGCGGTTCTCTTAAAGCTGCAAAATCAGTGCCTTGGCAACTTGCTAAGAAAACTCATCTGCAACCTGTAGGACTCAGGGTTTAGAAGCCAGTTGTTTGGAGTACTCCATCAGATATCACACACAGATCAGTCCTTGCAAGAGCTGGTTTACCTAAAGACTGGGATCTAAAAGACGTTCTATCACAGGAACACCAGCTTTTGCTATAAACAAGAGAGAGCAGTCTTTGGTCCCTTGAGCACATGCATCCCAATGGATCTCAGGTCAAGAACCCTTCTGCAAAGAGATTGCTGATTTGCTGTCTGACTCCTCCTTAATAAGATTCAGTACCCAGGTCAAGTCTTTCCCTTTATGTCCACATGATGCTAGTTCTCATTTATACTCATGAGGGGTCCTTCTCTTCATTAGATAGTAGAAGTAAGCAAATATTTTAAAAAGTATAAAGAGTAGAGTGGCTTGAACATGGATTTAGGAGATTGACATTCCTTTGCGGTGGAAATGGTAGAGGAATATGAAATATCTTACAGGAGTTATAAGGTGCCTTATCATCTTCCTTAAAATGAGATTACTTCACCCTGACATGCTGACATCTCTTCAAAGCAGGCACATGCATTTCCCGTGTCTCCCTGGGAGAAATGGTCCCTATTTTTAAAGTAGATTTGGCATGATTACTGTAATGGTTTGCTTCAGTCAAAATTACTTATTAAACTCTTATTTAAAAATAATGCAAGGTACTTGTCGGAGCTACAAAAATGTGCAATATTATTTTACGATTCCTATATTAAGATGCTTAGATTTAGTTTGCCAAGTAGTATGAAAGATCACTTGTTCTTGTGTTTTTTTTATAATCCACTCTCACACACGTGGACTGAAGTTTGGAGCCAAAATATTTTTTATCCCTTACTGTTAATTCATTTGCAATTCTAGACATCCAACTTAGGTGAAACAACTTACTTGCTTCTCAGAATCTTCCCATTTTGTAAAAGATCATGGAAAAAATAGACTCATTTATACATATCAATACACAATGTAATAAATGTTTATTTCAAATGTACTTCGTGACTGCCATGCTTCTTACAACATTTTCATGAGAATTCATTGAAAGAAAAAACACCCATTTTGATTCTTCAGTAAAACAGTGTATTTCTAAGGGTATAAACTCAATTAGCTCAATGTATTTCTTGAATTATTTGGAAACATTTTTTCCCCCTGACAAACATATTTAAAACCCATATCTCCCTCTCTCTCTCAAACACACACACACACACACACACACACACACACACACACACTTTTCTATTCTTATGCTTTTGTTCCTTATTTTATATCTAACAGACTAAATATTTAAATGTTTTCTTTAGTTATTATCTGTTTCCTTCCCCCCCCAATTAGAATACAAGCTACACGAGGGCAGGGGTTTTTCCCTACTTTAAGATTGTTGTACCTCAGTACCTAGAATGTGTCTGGTACATTATAGATGCTCAGTAAACACGAGTTGAACAATATATGACTGTGCCCAGAACCTGAATTCACTAGTCAATGGCACAAACTCTTTCTCAATTTTGGGTTTATGTATCTAAATGGAGTCATTGTAGCCCTGATAAAAATGGCAGAAAAAGATTGGAAATTGAGCCTTCCTTTAGAGGAAAAGAATAAGGCATGTTTATTATATATTCAGCTTTAAAATGAGATGTACATTATAGAAACTTACTTCTTTCTAAATTGAGCTTTTTCATGAATATAAACTTCATGGTTTAAAGTCATACAAAAAGGACCTTTCCAGCAGTTACATTTCACATCTGACATTTTTTTCCATTAAGACATATCCAAATAATGTTCAGGGACGTTTTTAAAAAATACATAGTATTTAAATATTTCAAGGAGCACAATAACTTTGTTTCAAAATATTTAAGGTAAACTTAAATTTAAATATCAAAGGATGAAATCTTTTGAGTATGTGCTTATTCAGTTTCATCTATGCAACAAATCTGTGAACCTCTTTGCTTCGAACAAAGGAAGCACTGTAAATGAAGGATGATTAAAACCCTGAACTGCAGAGAAGTGGGTTCTGCTCCATTATGAAACAGTCTTGTTAATTGAATCAAAATCATAGCACAGAGAGAAAATCAAACTAGAATATGTGCTGAAGTCAGATTTAGAATAAACATATTTCTCTGTTGCTGTTTGTTTTAGTAATTAGAATTTAGGAACATAATAGAACTATTTACAATAAACTTGCTTGACATTCCTATCGTCTTCATATACATTTGCAATAGTTTTATCATTATTTGGAGTTACTCAAATGAACACAGAACCACTCTTTTGAGAGGCCTTCTATCCCATAAGGGCAATTTTTTACCTAATGGTAGTAGCAAGTCTGCAGATGCTTTGTTCATAAAGATTCTGTGATTAGTGAATTTGAAAAAAACACATATTATCACTAAAAATAGGATAATGACCTCAGTATCCATTCACCGATTAGCTGAGAGCAATTTCCATTTCCCTTCTGGATGTACTTACTATAATTGTGGGACGTATGGCTTGGTAATAATTCAGGGAGAGGCTGAGTGTACAGTAGATTCAAGTAGGGACTAGGTAAGGGAGTTCCTCCCAGAGGTGATAAATCCATACTTGCTTCAACAACCCAAATATCGCTCCTGTTACATGGCAATAAACAAACAAACAAAAAAACTGTGACTAAAATTTTTACAAACTAATTTTGGAAGCAGAAGATTCTCTGTGTTCTAGAACAAAGTTCTGATGTGAAAAAATCATACCAAAAAGTAAAAGTATAGGTCAAATGCAGTTTTTACATATTAATATGCTACTCCTTAAAGCAGCGGTTCTCAACCTGTGGGTCGTGACCCCTTTGGGGGTCAAACGACCCTTTCACAGGGGTCGCCTAAGACATAACAGTAGCACAATTACAGTTATGAAGTAGCAACGAAAATAATTTTATGGTTGGGGGTCACCACAACATGAGGAACTGTATTAAAGGGTCGTGGCATTAGGAAGGTGGAGAATCACTGCCTTAAAGTGTGATACCATGAATTAATACAGAATGAATCATAAAATGACACAGTATTTACTTTTATTTTTTTCCATCCCAATTTAAACTGTGCTTTATTTTGATACTACTCAAAGTAATATTAAATAAAGAAACAGCTAAAAATATAACTGCCTGATTATAATTAACATTAAAATTAATATTGCATATGTACACGAATGATTTTTAACTTTTTGTCCTTGTATGGAGCATTGCAGGACTGCTGTTCTGGAGAGTAAACACTCATTCCCTAAGAGCAGAGTCATGTCTGCCTTCACTTCGCATTAGACAAACTAAGCTCGTCACTTATTCTGGGGTTCCTCCCTGCCTTTGTCTTCCTGTTTTCTAGTTATATTTCTTAGTTTTCCAAAGTTCAGAATGGAACAGTTTCCATGAAGATTGCTCTAAGAAGATTATATCCTCACAATTCTAGGCTAGGACATTCTAATAATCCATGTGTAACTAATGCTTTGGGGAAAACATTAATTTCTCTAGGTAGCTTTGTAGGTTTTACCTAATTCTTTATGGCATATAATTATTATTCTCATCACTTGGACAATATTGCACTAAACCTTTTCTGTCTCTAGGACTGGGACTCTCAGTCACACTGATTCCACAGCCCTGTTTAATGTGCAAGAAGAACATGTTAGATGTAGATTTTGTAAGATAACGGACAGGTTTTCAAATTCATTATGGTGTTTCTGTTGGCATGAAACATTTTCTAAATACATTCTTTGCTGATTGAAAAGAGAACAGCATTTGTTTTCATCCAAAGAAATTATTTCTAAATGAATAGCTCAGAAAATATATGAAACACATAATTGTTCTCATTCACATTTTTAGGTAAAGGCTCAACAAACCTTTGCCACTGAAGTCCTCAGGTTGTTGCTTACATCACCTACATCTTCTCTACAGGCCAGATTGTTCTTCACAGCAACATTTACCTAAATATAAATTGTCAGCAGGGAATAAAAGGATTTAGGAAGGTGTTTCCCCTAGCAAAACAGTGTTTCTAAGTACTGTCTTTCCCACTCTCCCTTCTGGAACCTCAGTATCTAACAAAAATTTATATGCAAACTAAGTTTCCAAAATATAGCTCAATAAATTAATAAGTTAAGAGTTAACACTTTCTGACTTCAATTGTTCAGCATTTTCAGGCACATGGTAAAAAAGTATCTTTATACTGCTAAGTTGCAATAATACCACAGGAGGTCCTGATAAAATATCAGCATGAACAAAAGATGAACAAATACGCATTTGAGGTTAGGAAATCCATCTATATGTTCCTAATTTTCTAAATATTTTTCTTTGATTAGAAGTGTTGACATGGTGGGAATAATTATTTCCCCTCAAGTGCTCCTATAAGCTCATGTTTTCTTTGTCTTTGATAAACTATTTTGGGATCATTATTTTGCAGCTGCAGGAAAAAGTGATTTCAGCAGTACTCAACTTTGTATGCTGCCCAGGGACGGACTTAGTCAATGGGGAATTCCACAAGCTCTCATATCAAGGCTCTGATATGAGGACAAAAGAGGAGAGACCTTGGAGAGGAAAGGGTCCAGTACTTGCTCATACATTATTTAGAAACCCTTCTTAGTGTTTTAGATGTCAGGGAACTGAGAGAAGAGGAAAACACCTTTGTCTCTAGTACATAATGAATCCACCCCTTAATAGACTGGACATGAACAATAAAACACAACTGTGGTTTACTTACATAAATCAGCTGACTTTTCGCCAGGCAGCTTTGTGTGCGGGAATGAGATGGGCTCTTGGGAATTAGAGATGCACTCATAAGTAAGACAGTTTGAAAACTGTCCCAACTGCAACAGGACTTTTTATCAATGCATGCTGGGTTCTGATAAAAGTATTCCCACTGGGCCCAATTCTATACTATTTTCTGAGATGAAAATCCTACATATGTCTCAGGAAGCTTCAAGAGAAGAAGCCCCAAGGGAAGTAGTCTATTTAATAACATGTGTACTTCTCAGTATCAAGAAGACAAGCACCTGCACTTCCACAGCTGCTGACGCCAGAGATGCACCAAAATGTCACAGCCCTGTGCCCTGGACTCAGAAAGCAGAGCACACATTGATGGATGATTTCCACTTCCCTACACTTGTACCACTTTTCTGTCTTTAAGATTCTAGGCAAGATGCGCATTAGAGAAGCACAACCAGCAAACATTTACGCAGTCTGATTAGAAGGAGATACAGAGATGGACCTTTCCCTGCAATTGTCTCTTAAAGTTGTTTGAACTTTCCAATATTAAATTCTTCCTAAAGTAGCTTCATAAAAGGCTGAACATTTGAATGAAGATTGGTAAATTTTTACGATGCCATCACATTAGTTCAGTCCCACCCATGGCAGCCACATTCAGTGTTTTGTAAAATAAAGATCGAGTAGAGAGAACACAGGGAAGCAGTGCGTTTGGGGAGCGTGGGTTCTAGATAAGAGACACCGCGCAGTGGACTGCTCCTGCTTTGAAGGCTGTGCCCGGTATTAAGGTCCTGGGTTTCAGAGCAGGAACTAATGGAAAGGTGTCGGGACCAAACCTCATCATCATCCCATCATTAATAGGAACGAGTCCTGGCTAGAGACTTTTGTCAATGATAAATAACAGTCCTTTTATTAATTTGGAGGAGAAAAATATCCAAAAACACATAGTAACAATCTTTGAAATGACTATTTGTAGTACGCACTTAGCCTAGTCAATGATATCAGTCATGTCTACAGATTAATAAGACAATCTAAGACTTTGACTCCTATATCACTTTACTAAAACTATTTTTAGACGTCATTAATGGCCTGATAACTGATATATTTAATTTTTTTCATTCTTTATTTTCTCTAACCCATACTTTTTGATACTCTCCAATCCCTTAAATTTCCTGATACTTTAGTCTCTTTGTTCCTGAAAAGTGATGGAAGTTTTTTTACTCCAAAGTACTGATTAAAGGGAATTAAAGCCACAAGTCACTGCTCCACTAGGAGTCAGGAGGTGGTTGCCTTAGGGCTTATTGCTAAGAAAGCAATTAATTAGGCAATTGAACAGAACAAAGAAAAGCAAGAAGAGACTTCCTGCAGCGTTTCTCAGAACATACATCTACCCATTATCTGATGGACCTCAGAAGCATTTTCTGACTCTATGCACAGCCCAAAGTTAAAAGCACGTGGAGTTCCTCAAGGGTCAACTTTTTAACCTGGTGGGTATATATTCTTTTTTCTATGAAGAACCACAGAAAATGCTAGGTAAATTATTTAAAATCTTTATTTTCTGACATTTATAAACAGTGTTCCTGATGTTTTCAACAGGGATTAGCCTTCTCTTTCATGGGGTTTGGTTTTGAATTCAAAATAGGGGGATTTATACGATTCTGGAATACCTCCAAATTCACAAATTCTTCATTGCAGAGTTAAGGGCGTGAAAGGAAGTGTAAATATTTGGGGAGTAGCCTGAGTCATTCCAATGGAAATATTCCCCTTCTGGTATTTTGGCACAATCTGAAAATGCCCCAGGCCTGGGCCTTGACATTTGATAAAATGTGAAAGATTGAAAATAAATGTAACATATAGGAACATCTTAATCATCCCCCCGAGTCCTATATTTTCCATAAATACCCATTATAAAATGGGAATTTCCTGATGCATATATTGAATTAGGAGAGTGTAGTGTGAGCGTAATGTCTGAGGAGGGCTGGGGTGGGGCAGAAAATGAGGAAGAAACCATTTCGCTACCACCACTTCCTAAATGCAGGTAGGGAGCAAGGAATGTTTCTCAAGTTAAGTGGGAGTTCCCAACTACCTCCTAGAGCTGATTCTCTGAGAGCTAGTAGTATACAGTTCTAAAACCAGAGGATAGGACCAGATTCTGCCTTTACTAATTGGATTTTCCTATTTTAATTCTCTGTTAATGGTTTCTTGAAACTGTATTTTACAAGTTACCTAATCTTCTTTTTAGCTGTCACTGTATTTTTGTGTGATTTAACCTTTCTTTTTGAGGTATACCACATATACACAAAAGTGATGAGATTTTACATACATACCCATTTCACCACAGCCCAGATCCAATAGAGGACACTAAGTATACCAACAGAGCTAGTCTCTTGCCCCCTCCAGTCAATACCACCCCCGCAAAGGTAACCTTTATCACTGTTAACTGTACTTGTTTCTAAACTTCATGTAAGTAGAATTGCCTAGTATGTATTTATTTACTTATTTGGGGGGTTTTTGCACAACATTATGTCCGTGAGATTCTGCTAGATGTTGCATGTAGCAGTAGTTCTTTTTAATCACTGTAACATTCGACTATGAACATGTTGCAATCACTTATCCATTTTACTGTTCCACACAAGTTGGTTGTTTCCAGGCTTTTAATATTGTGAATGAAGCTGCCATGAACCTTCTGGTTCTTTTTACTGCACATATGCCCTAATTTGGGGGGTACATATCGATGAGTGAGATTTCTGGGTCGCAAGATAAGTGATAAAGTAGACAGAGCATAGTGCTGTTCAGAGCGGTGGGGCCGCCTGACGACCCATAGAAGTGCACGGGCACCTGGCTTCTGTCGCCCCGCCATCCCTGTGCCATTCAACTGGGTTGCATGTGGCAGTAGTTTTTTCTTTTTAGTTGTTGTGTAGTGTTTTACTCTGAGTTTTCCACAGCTCATATATCCTTTCTACTACTGAAAGGTATGTGGGTCCTTAGCCATTATGTGGGGATGTGATGGCATTTCTCTTTGGCTTTAAATTTCATTTTCCTGAGGATGTATGGTACTGAATATCCTTCTGACATCCTTTTGCAAGCAAGAGGAATGTCCCTAAAATACATACGCATTATTGGTTTCATCAGTCCGCCAAAATTCATATGTTGAAGTCCTAGCCCTCAGTACTTTAGAATGTGATTTTATTTGGAAATAGAGTTGTTTCAGATAAATTAATTAAGATAAAATCATACTGGAGTAGGGCGAGTCCCTAATCCAATATGACTCGTGTCCTGATAAAAAGGGAACATTTATACATAGAAACATACACAGAGAGAAGATCATGTGAACAGATGCAGGGAGAAATGGCCATCCATAGGCCAAAGAGAGAGGTCTGGAATAGCTCCTTCCCTCGCAGTCCTCAGAAGGAACCCATCCTGCTAACACCTTGATTTCAGATCTCGAGTATCCAGAACTATGAGACATTAAATTTCTGTTGTTCTAAGGTACCCAATTTGTGGTACTTTGTTACAGCAGCCCTAGTAAATTAACACAATCAGCACCTGGTTGCTAACCACTGTCCTTGGTCAATAATCCCAGTGATGTGATGTGATGTTACCTGTTTCTTCTGGGAAAACTATCGCTTGTGTTGCAGCCTGAATGGCAGCTTTCTGCCTCAGACTACATCTGGAACCCGCCACTACCAGAAGGGAGTTGGCGTGGGGGTCAAAGGATGGGGTTGAGCATCAGAGATTTTCATGGTAAAGCGTTCATGGGGAGGAAACAATGTTAGAGTGCCATAGTCTCTTTGCTTAAAGCCTTGGGGTGCTGTTCCAGCCTGTTTTCTGCTTTGCCAATGCTGAAAATTCCAAACGAGTTGTCCATTTGTTGGCCCTTACTGAGGACTGCTTGCCCTTCACAAGGCACCAAGGCCACGGATCTTTACTTGTGTGTCCCATTCATCTCACTGATTCATCAGACACTAATGTAAGCAGAGAGAACTTATAATACTGGGGCCGAATTTATATTTATGAGAGTTTTTGTATAAAATCGATTTAAGCCTGTAGTGGGAGGGACAAATGTTTGGCGGTTTCAGTTCCATACCATGTTTGCCTGACGATCTGTCCGCATTAGATTTGTCGTTCTACTATTGTCTGCTTCGGTAAATTAGCAATTGTAATAGAGCAAGTGGAATATGGAAAAGAAAACAATTCCTCCCAGAGTAACGTAAAATATACAAAAGAGATGCTTAGTCAAACAGCACACTTAATAGCAGAATATAAATACCTTTATGTGCTGCAGATGGGAAGTCATATCTCAACAGCATCTGTTTCTGAGACTTTCTGTCCTTTTAGAATGTAACAGCTGGAGCAATGAAAACAGAGAGATTGACACCCACGTGTGACAATGTGATCATATGTAGTGCTGACTAAGTTCCAAGGTAGGGAGTGTGCAAACACACAACTGGTAGGAACAGATGTCTTCTTTCTTTGTTCTTTTTTTCTCTTCTGAAATATACATGAGTGTGTTAAGGGGATTCAAATGACCTCAAAGAACAGTTTGATGTGAGCTAACCCTCATAAAGAATTGACAACTCCGAACTGAAATTAAAATTGGTAATTATCTTCATTTATTTTCGAAATCAGAGTCTTGAAGGAAGGGCAGCAGGCTGGTGTATCTGTATTTGTGAAGCACCGACAGGGAAATGTGCTATGGAAAGGGTCAACTCCCTCTTCTATCAACCCCTTTGGACTTCTCTCTAGAAAGTTGCCCTTGGAGCATCCTGGCATTTCTCACTGTCCGTGATGGGCACAGGGCAAGGTCACAAGTGGGGAAGCTCTCAGGATGTCCTCGCGTTCAGCCTGCAGACATTTCTGTGGACAGTCCATTAACACCACTCTTCAGAGCAACAATACAAAACGACATTTCCCTTTTCCAGCTGCCTGGTAGTCAGCCAATTCTTTGACCAAAGTTTATATTAAAGATTAGGGAAATGGCCTATTTTATTGTTCAATGCTCTCCGTTTAAGTCATCTCCCCTGTGACTGGTTCAATATTCAGAGCTATCTAGCCCCAAAATCGCAACATCAATGGAGAAACACGGTTTGGTTTTAATAAGTCCTTTTGGCATGGGCTTTGCATCAGTCACCTTTGAATCCAGGTAAATGATGAAAGCAGCTCACCATACAGGAATAGACATTTATCCCTTGAATGTAGTTTGCACGTTAGATTTAATAGCACGAGAGCAGAGACAGGATTGGGTGCACCTGTGTTTGGGAACTGCTCCTCAGGCTCCAGGTTCAGTTTACACATGTAAAGAGGTAAATAGTTTTTGCCCCAACCATTAAAATACAAAGTATTATTTCCTTGTAGAATTCCAGGTGCTATATAGTTCTAGTAATATTGAAATATCCCTTTCAAATAATAAAATAAATGTTACCTTGGGGATATCACATCATCTTTGTATATACTCCATGTACAATCCTGTATATACAAATCTGAAATGATTTCATACACTGCATGTAAACCAAACCTGAATTTCAAAACATATGCCAGCTGTCTCTGTATAGCCAAGCCGTGAGGCAAAGCCTTCAAAACATTGGGCCAACACCACCTCCAACATGTTTATTTATTAGTGTGTTTTCCCTGTTGGGACATATCATCTTGTTATTCCCTGAAGATGCAGAGAGCAGGTGCACACACTGGAAACTGGCTATGTTTAATTGTTTCCTCCTCACAGAATTTCAGGACTGCAAAGGGCTTTAGAGGTCACTTAGTGCATCCTAAATGGACTGGCTATCCATCGTCTACCCAGGAAAGCAGTGGACATTTACTAATCATGTTCAGAATGTCCTCTTGTGGCTTGAGGTGTCTTTACTGACCTAAAGCTCAACAATACCTGGGACCCACAGACAGTGGATCCAGATAGATGGGTGCAAGAGTCCTTTAGAAGAAAACCCAGTAAAACAAGAGTACTAGAGATCTATTTATTCTCTGGCTGCCTTTCTTCAAGTTTGTGATACAAAAGGGAATGGGTAAGAAATATAATAGGTTAAAACATTGTTTTCCATTCAGTAATTTACCTCGGAGGAGAGATGCTAGAAAGAGGAAAATTCGTATTTTCATAATCTTTGCATTAATACACAAATCATCTCTGATTGTCCAAAAGCCTCAATGTACTTATATGTCCACCTTTCTACGTGCTATTCCTAATGTTCCCACTGTCATTTTGCTAAGAGAATACAAGCTGACACCTGCAGTGAAAGAGACTCACGGTAACACAAGATAGAAGAAGGAAAATGTTCTCATTTACTGAAGAATTTGGCTATATATTCTATGTTCATATGCCAGAAGTGTGCTCTAACTAGGGGGACAAAGCAACATGAAGAAAGCACCTTGTAACTCAGAATAACAGCACACAGAAACACAGTGTGCCCTTTCCAACACACACGTAGACAATGAGCTCCTGTGCTGCTGGGAGCTTATTGAGAATTGACAGATTTGCCTGATGGGTTTAATCATATTTAAGGTATATATAAACACAGTGCCTACTTCTTTTAGAGTGAGTTTTTTCGAGAAGAAACGTTATTCGAACGTATATCCCATACTGAAGCTAAAGAGGAAACGATGCAAAGGGACAGATTGGAGAGTGAAAGTAAAAGTGAAAAAAATTGGATCACGATTAAAATTGAAAAAAGGAATGAGTAAAGTATTATTTATAGTATTTATATATTGAGACAATAAGGAGGCAATTTCAAGAATACATATTATTTTCCAAATGCGTGACACATTGTGAACTTTCACTACTGAGACAAACTCAAAGAAAGCAGACATTTCCTAATTTTCTCAGATAACATGTATCTAATATTTATTTATTTGAAAAATATACAGCTATATATATATGTGTGTATGTGTGTGTGTATGTATATGTGTGTGTATGTATATGTGTGTGTATGTATGTATGTGTATATATATATATATATTTCCACAAGTACCTACAGATTGAATTCTCCAACTCTGAATATTAGTGGGTAAAATAACTACATTGTTAGGCATAAATTCAAGAGCTACACACCAATATGTATCTTTCTCCACTTTGGTCACAGAAGGGAGAAAGTTCACTATAAACCAAGAGGAGGAAAAGGAGTTGTTACATCATGGTTAAAGCAGAGATAAAACCATTACTACCACTAATTGTTCTTTCTGTGTTAAACATTACATGTTCCAGGCATTATTTATATTGACAAACATTTAATTATCACAACAATCCCTATTTTAATGATGAGGAAATATTATGCTAACAGAGAAGCTGGCTCATACAAAGCAACCCAGAAAAACGGCACTCTGAACACAGAATGCCTCACTTCAAATAACTCTCCCATAACAACGGGATACACTAAGAAATTATCAATAATTATAATTGTAATATGATAAATTACAACTTATTATAAATTGTGAGGTCTACAAATTGGGATTAGGTTGAACCAACTGTACCAAAGAAATGAATGGGATATTTGAGTCTCACCCTCAAAAGAATAATCACAGAATATTAGAATCTCAGAGCTTTACAAGGTATTTAAACAAAATTTGATGATTTTGCTGGTGAAGAAATTGAGCCCTACAGAAGTTGAGACAAATAATATAGATATTAACAATCAGGACTAGAACAGCGGTCTGCTGATTACTCCAGTGTTCTTTCTTCCATATCATACTGTCTCATTTAAGGGAGAATATCCAAGATATACCTGTTTGGCACCCAGTTTTTGTGGGCAGCTCTGAGTATTCTTTTTTTTTTTTTTAAGCTAAAAATCAGCTTTATACATAAATATGAAGTCTGAAACATTAGGATGCGTTCTTTGAATTTTAATGCCTGAACTGATATGTGTATGTATAATGGAGTTGCAAACACTACACAAATGAAGAATCCACCTACACTTAATTATTTTTGTGGTTATTAATAGTAATTGTCCCCCAACCCCTTATAGTAATGTTTAACATAAAATCCAAAGAAATCTAACAAATTATTTGGGCTAAATATTGTTTTTATTTTTACAGATGATAAAATCGAAGAAAGAAATGATAGGTCATTTCCCTAGGCTTGTTAGTATTATATCCATCACATTTTGATACATTTTGGACAATTAGAGAAATCCCTATTCTGTAGTCAAATCTCAGAGAAAAAGTAGGGTTTATTTTGTTAAATTATTAAAATTTATAATAATTAAAATTTAAAAGGAGTGTCTAAAAGAATAAATGGATTGATCAAATGAGAGTGTTGCACATAGAAGTTATTTCCTCAAAAAATATACAAGTTTTAAAAATTAATTTAATGCTTGGTTTTAATTTCAATAAGTATTTACTGCATGCCTGCTTTCACCCTGGTGGGAGCATACAAAAGCTATAGGAGATGGCTTGGTCCTACTTGAGGTTAGTTGAAATACAATGAGAAACCCATTATAATGAAGGTGTTTAAAATATATTACATTAACACAAATGAGGGGTGAATTCACTCATGAAACTCGAGAAAAGGATTGTGAGTAAAGTTTGTCAGAAGGTAACCCTGACTTGGGGCCTTGTGGAACTGGTTCAGGGAGCTAAATGGGGTGGATGGAAGTGATGAATAGAGTCACAAAGACTAGAGGTCAATCTTTCTATGGGACTTTGGTCAAGACATTCATCAGTGTCCTCACCTGTGATGTGCAGACAAAAATGCCAACCTGACAAAGTTGTAATTATAGCTAATGGATGCAAAGTGCCTGGCCCATGGGTAGCACTCAATAGATGATCACAGTATCTTTAATGGAAGCCAAGGCAGAAAGGAGAATCAAGTTAAAAAAATCATAAAGATATAAAAATGAAAGTCCTAGTGTTCCCACACTTTGAAACCTCATGTATTCTATGTTGTTATTTCCTTCTTAATTTCACGTTTAGCCAGACTCTACCCTGTGTATGAACTGAATCGCATCTCCCCAAAATTCATAAATTCATATATTGAAGCTGTAATCTCCAATGTGGTGGTATTTGGAGATGGAGCCCTTGGGAGATAATTAGGATTAGATGAGGTCATAAGATTGGGGCCCTGGACCTATGGAATTAGTGTCCTAATAGGAAGACACATCAGAGAGCTTTCTCTCTCTGCATACCCACAAAGAAGTCATGTGAGCTCACAGCCAGATGGCGGTCACCTACAAGCCAAGAGAAGAGGCCTTAGAGGAAAACCTATATTATTGATTGGCACCTTGATCTTGAGCTTCCCAGACTCTAAAACTGTGATAAAATAAGTTTCTGTTGTTGAAGCTGCCCATTCTATGGTATTTTGTTATGGAAGCTCAAGCAGACTAATATACCCTGTAACTCCAGATGTGAATATCCAGCTGCCCATTTGACACCCCCACCTGTAAATAATCCTATAAGATATCTCACTTCACACAGAAGTCAGAATACTATCGTTTACATATCAAACTTAAATAATTCCATTTTGGGAACCCCCTTGAAGACTTCCCACAGTTACCAAGAATAAAATGCAAACTCCTTACCAAGACTTTTGAGGTTTCTCTTACCCAGTCTCAGTCTTTGTTTCCAAATTCATTTCCTTCCCCTCTTCCCTGACTCATTGTGCTCCAGCTACAGAAACTTTCTCAGAGTCTTGAACAAAATAAACTCTTTCCCAACTAAGTGCCTTCGTGTATTCTGTTTCCTCCGTTACTAAGGCTCACGTGTTAGTCGTTCAGATGGCTGCTCCTCCTCCACATCAGCTCTTAGCTCAAACCTCCTCAGAGAGGCCTTCTTGACCGCCCTATCGAATTAGGCCCCTCTCCACTTTACTCATAATTATATACATATTTATATAGTTATGTATGTATTTGCTTGCTTATTTCTATCATTCCCACCAAACAGTAGGCTCCATAAGGAAGCATGTATGTCTGTCATTTTCATAGCTGATCACTTGTTCTGAGAAGCCCTTGATCAAATTCCTCTTTATAAGCTTGAAGCTTCCACCCCTCAATATAAAGTTACTATTTTTCTCTTTCATGGGAAATAGGATTATAAAAGTATTACTTTTTATTGTTTCTAGATAATCAAATTGAGATCTACGTGATTTTCAAAATTAAATATACACATTTGAACAAAGGAACATTTAATGCTTTGATATTATGTTGATACATTTTGGGGAGCATAGAGAGGGATCTAATCATCAAATACATTTCAAATGAGATAATGGTGTTTTAATCAAGTCTCACCATGACCAAATGGTTCAGAATCTAGAAGGTAATAAAAGGGGCTAAAAAAGGTGTGATTTCTTTGAAACAATCACATCAACATAGTTAAAAATTTCTTTATTATTTGAATAAAGAAACAGGAGAATATATATATATATATATACATATATGACTATATATCACACATTTATGACTAAAGAAGACACTTTTAAGTAATAGTATTTATAACACAGGGTGTGGAATATGCAGCGTGTCTAACATATATTAGTTAATGATAAATGAATTAAACTGGAGAGTGATTGAGAAAGTTGCAGTCAGAAAGGAAAGGTTTTATGTGCCACCATAATAAATTTAATTTATATTCTTTAAATGACTAACAGTCATTCAAAAAATTTAAGGAAAAAAATGATACAGTTAGATTTGTGCTTTATAAATATCATTCTGGGAATATTGTAATATATAGAGTTTAAAGACTAAACTCTATATTTACTAAACTCTATATTTACTAAACTCAATATATAGAGTTTGTTTGTTTTTTGAGGGTATTTCAAAGGTCACTGTAATTTTCTATAAAAGATATTACCAAGGTCTGATCTAAAATATTTGCCACAGAGATGAAAAGGAGAATATAAATGCAAGGAGTAGTTCAGTAGTAAAATTTATAAATTGACAGGGAAACACTTGAGTTGACACCATGATTCTCTTCTTAAGAATAATGTGGATAATAATAGAGTAATCAAGTCTGAGGCTGATGGTGGTGGTGTGGAGATATGTATGTTTTGCAACATTCACATGGACATATACAGGATGCTTTTGGAAATATGATATGGATATCAGAGAAAGGTTACAGAAATACACTAGAAAGTCATCACATACAGGAAGCAGGTCAATTCATAAGCAAATTCACTCATTTGATAAATATTTACTGAGTACCTCTCATGAGTCAGGAACTGTTCTAGATAATTTGGATATATCCATGAACTAAACAAATAAACATTAATGCTTTCTTAGAGTCTATGTTTTATTTGAGAGCACAGCCAATATGCCAAAATATAGAACACACTGTTAGTGCCATAGCCTCTTGGCACTGACGATTTCCATGACTGCGCGCCCAGTTTCCAACTATTTGCACTTCCGAGGACTCTCTCGAGCCCTGCTAGGAGCAGCCCTCAAACATTAATGTGCAGAAGTTGGCAAAAATGTACCCCAGCTCCTTTACAGTTCTATGTGTATGTTTTATACTGTCTCTCAGGGTCTCTAGTAAAATTAACTCTAGTTGCCCACAGTAGTACCTTGCTTGATGTTTGGTTATTGACTCCACACCTTTCCCTACCCTTCTTCTCTAGTCTACCTCCTCCTCCCTCTCACCTCCAAATACGTCCATAGATTTCTCATCTCAGGTTCTGCAAGTGAATATGCATATTAAATAACTGCATATAGTACTTTAGAAGGTAATACATGCTATGAGAGAAAAAGTTGGAGGATCAAAGAGGCTGTCTAGCTGGAGGAGAGAGAAGGTAAAAGTAGTAGGAGATGAGTTCAGATAATATACCTGTAAGGGTGTGAGGGGGAGGGATTGCAGACAGAAGATACAGAGCTGTAGGCTTTTGAGAATTCTGACTTGTTCTCAGATAGAAACAGGAAACCATTAAAGAGATTTGAGCAGAATCCTGTCATGGTCTGACTCACCTTTTAAAACATTCATGCTGACCATTTGTTTGGGAACAGGTAAGGTACAGGTCAGGTAAGAGAGAATAAAATTATTTATGTGATTGCTTATTCCTTACTTATGATACAATCTCATTTTATGTCATTTTCCATCTCTCCTCTTCATTCTCCATATTCATGTGTTACAAGGGAATAAGCAAGACTTCAGATAGCACATGTTACCTCCTCACAGGTTATCTGTAAAGACTAAGCTACTTGGTCCTTAAAGGGATATTTAAAGGGCTATAATCCTTTAGTGTCGCTGTCATGAATTTTTTTCTCACTCTACAGAGGAAAGTTCAAACTTGCCTCCTAATAGCTTCTTTAAGCTGCTCTGTATTCCTTCCAATGCTCAGCCTAAAAAAGGGAAAGCAGAGAGATGCTGTCTCTCTAGACCAGAGTAGAAAGGCTAAGGAAACCCATAGGCTTAGTTCCTTGACGTTTCCAAAGAGTTCTTGCAGATTAACAGTGGACTCAACCCTACTTCCTACACTGCATTTTAATCATGGCCTAAGCAGAAAATGGTGATGTTATGCAAGCATGGTAATTAATGATTAAGTTTATATTCTTTGGAAAATCTAGAGATGTGAGCTTCAAATTAACTTTGGTTAATGTCTAACATTTTCATTGTTTTGGTAAGTAGGTACATTCGAGTCATGGGATAAACACCCTTATTTTTTAAAAGCTTTATTTGTCTATAAGCATTTATTCACTGTGTTTATTATTTAATTAAAAGTGAGAGGATTTAACAAATTTATTTAAATGTAATCAGCTTGGATTTGATTACTGTGCATTTCCCCAGTCCTTTTATAGTTATGCTTTCTCAAATAACAATGCTCCTGAGGAAATTACTGATGCTCATATATTTTGTTTAGTGAAATTTAATCAAGCACATAAAAATCAAAAGGATGACACTATGTTTTCAATACAGATAAAATTAGGGCTGGTTGTGTAAATGTTTTACTTTATTTTGAAGCACACTTTGCTGCACATTTTCCGGCCAGTAATCAAACTCTTGTGTGCTTTTCATGATCTCTGCTAATTAACCCTTCTCATTTCTGTAGGGCTCGAAATCCTTTGCAGAACCCGAGAGGTCCCAAAGCTCTGTAACTTGTTCCAGAGTTCAGACTGAGGAGAAACTGCATTCTAAATGTCATAGAGAGATTCTTCTGAAGTCCATATTGGTAAGGCAGCAGCAAATATCATCTTGAAATATTTAAAGATGATATTGTTTATGAAAGCAAGGTGACTCCTAAAACTGTCTTCAAATTGAACCAATTCATTTTAAACCTTAATGTACATGTGATTTAAACTATTAAAATGTGTTAATATTTAGGGAAAAAAATAGCTTTTAAATCTCATCAGGACTGGGACTTCATAGATTATTTTTCAGAGTTTTGATCTTCATTGAACTGAAATAGCATCTGTAATTCGCCACAGAAAAGTCTTTTTACTTCTTCAAATCCATGTTGCAATCTCAAACAGGACTCCATGAAATCCTCCATCCCAGTTCTTAGACAGCACTCATACAGGGTGGGGCAAAAGTAGGTTTACAGTTGTCACAAAACAGTTTCTTCTTGTATTTTTATTTATTCATTATCGTATTATTTCCCACAGGAACAACTGTAAACCTACTTTTACCCCACCCTGTATATGATTTTTATTGGGGAAAGTGTTTGACTGGATTTTGCTCAGTAGTCTCTTAGAGGTCAGTTTGTCTCCTCTTCCCAGATTTCCTGACTCCAAAGATTCAACTAAGACCTGCTGATCAGGCTCTGCATTCCTTCAGCTGAGACAAAGTCAACAAAGGAGGAAGCAAAGTGTTTGGAATGACCTCCTTTCAGTAAGCTTACCCTTGCTCCTAGTGATCAGTGAGTGGGTTCTTAACTAAGTCTTCGAGTAATTTGCCAGAGTCTATTATAATATTTTGGGGGGAGGGTTACTGTCAAGTATCCACTTTTCACACCACTTAGAAAACCTGTCTTATTGATCTTTCTTCTATTTTTGGATACCTTTTCCCTCTTTTGTGAAGATTGATTGTGAAGATCCTACTGTAAGTTTTCCACACAACCTAGGGTATAATTTGCCCAGATATACAAACTTCCTTTGCTGGATTAATCACCTCCTTTAATCCATTTCCCCAACTGTCGATGCCGTCTGCACACGAGTCCTGGCCGCATGATCTACACCTTCTACAGAGTAACTCACTATTATGTCGGCTTAAAATGCTGTCATTATGGACCTGATACTTCAAACAGCAATTTGCTATCGGAATTTAACCACTGATTTGTAGTTACAGACACTTTAAAAAGTGATTGATGAAAATTCACTGATATATTAAGGGTCCTTTTATTACCTTCATTATTCACTTAGACAGCTTGAAGTAAAAGCTATAAGTCCTAAGTCCTATTTAAAAATTTTTTTCTGTCCTTCAAGATTTGCTGCATGTTCTCCTCTTGGCAGGATTAATTCGGCTACTACCATTTGGTAGTTTATACATTTCAGGTGGTATTTTAATATCTGTCTATTACTATATATAATTAAAATATATAATAACATTTGGAAATGGGAGAAAAATAACCTGCCTTTCATTACTTCTCAAGTATAAATATTAGAATGGGAGAATGATAATTTATAGATGTTTACACTTAGAGTCTTATGAGTAAGTATAGAGACTTTATAACCACAAACAAGAAACTGAACAACCATTTCCTGATATATTTAGATAAATTACCACTTGGTTCTTAATTAGTGAGAAGAAATGCAGACAACTATGTGACTTAATTCACACGGCTTTTATAGTGCTTTTGAGATGTCATAAATAAACTAATGCTTTGGCCACAAAATACAAAGAGTGAAATCAAAGTTTTAAATATATACATGCTATATGTGCATGTAGCTTGTATTTAGAACTTATGTGAAAAGTCCAAAAGAGAGAGAAGAAAACTTCTGGATTCTTCATTCATTCATTCATTTATTTATTCATATGTTCGGTTACTAAAAAATAACCATCTCCCTGATGTAATAATCCTAGGTTAAGAAAGTAGCAATTTCTCTTTGTCTTTGAATTAAGAGCTCAGCAGTTTGTTTTACCATTCAAGATTTCTAGGAAACTTATTAAATGTCTACTGTATCCAGTGTGGATAATATTCTTAAATAAGATGGAATCATTACAGTAAAAACTTTTCATATTTTATTAAATAAATGACTGTTTTATAATAATTGCACAAGTATAAATACCGAATATTCAGGTGATGTTTCAAATTGACATTATATAAAATAGTGGCTATGATTACATTAATTTATAAGAATAAAAAAACTTATCTTCCATTCTTTAAAATGTTATTTCTTATATTTAAAAAAAATAAGATTCAGAGTCACCCTAGGCTCAGGGATGCCCATTTTCTCCTCTGTATCACTGCAAAATGTGCCACTTTTATTGAAGTAGACATCCAGAGGCAGATTGACACCTTTTTTTATTTTTGTAGTCAGGTATTACCAGAAAATGTTTCTAAATTCTGTATTTTACTTGTTTGTTTTTTTTACCTTGGTGTGAAAATGTTCAGCATATAGTTAGTTGTTCATTATATTATTTCATCATTTAATCCATATTTATATTAATATATTCTGTTAATATCTATATATCAATAGAATATATATTAAATATCTGACTAGTTTAAATTTTACTTTGCTTTATAAAAATAACCAAATTAAGAAACCTAATAGTCAGGCTTTTAGTAAGAGTTTTCATTTTTCAATAGAAAATTAAAAAAGTGGCAGGACATTGTGCCAATTGGAGGAAAATACAGGGAATGTATCAATAATGTACAGAACAAACAGTGACTGTACTTAACTTGCGATGGAGACAGAAGACGACGCCCCTGAAGGGATAGTTCTGTGGGACTTACAGAATGGAATGACAAAATTGTATTAAAAAACACCCGCTGAGCTGTCTAAGGGGAGGAAAAGGCATGTAAGGGGAGGGAAGGCCAATGTTTCTGCTGTGTGAAATTCCAAGCTTCAGTAACTCTACTAGTGACAATTACAGTGGCATTCTCCTAGTCTTAGAAGAATATGGGGAGATAAAGTGAACTTTGAAAATTCAATAGAACATGATACTGCCTAGAGGAAGAATAAACATTAAAAATACATCATTTTTTAAAATTATGAGATGAATGATCTTCATTTCCTAATACTTTTTGCTTGCAAATAAGTAACTTAACAAATGTTGAAAAATCATGTGGCTTTGTAAAAATACATAATAAATATAACAAAGACAAATATTTTCTAGTGCTAATGAAGGTATTTTATGTTTAAGGCACCATGCTAGATACTACATTAGGGCATTCAAAAGAAATAGTGGACATGGTTCCTATACTCAAGAATCTTTAAATTACGGGAACATTACGGGAAACAATTCTGGGAACTTAGATTGAATGTTTTTTCCTTGATCTTCTACACTACACACTTTAACCTGTAGCCATTAGTCACATATATAGGGGCAAGGTGGGCAGATGCGTACATTACTGAACAGATTTGAGTAAGGGGTGCATGAACAAAACAAAGCTTTAGGGACATTAGTCTGGAGGCTGGTATAAGGGCATAAAGCTTTAAAACACGGATGTATACCATACTTGAGATAATTCAAAGATGTCAATGCAAATAGCTAAAATAAACACCTGCAAGATATTTGGGATATTATATCTTTACTGTTTTAGATCATTTTCCAAGTTGTTATTGAATTTATAAAAATTATCAATTTGTATTAGTTATTATCAACATGTCCTGGGAAAGGAGTGGGCACTTTTGGGGGACAGACATACTTTTAAATATCATGTATATAGTGGGTATTAAATAAAATCGAACATATTTTTTATTTATCTCTGTGGGGAAATATTCCAGGAAACACTAATTCTCTTTAGATACCTTTCTCTTTTGTGACTATGATGAAAATATGACTTCTATTACAATTGCTAAAGCTCCTATTGAATTGTGTGTGTAATTATCACTAAGTATAAATATCTGAGAAAATGTGTACTTGGAATATTTAAAAACCTAGAAAATGTGTTGATGCAATCAATACACTAATTTTAAAAGCATTAAAAAATATGGGATGCATGAAATTGGACTTGGGGGTATCGGACTGTTTCGCGTATGACACTGTACGGGTGAGGAGTACAAACTTAAGCCTGTTTGCCATTGTTGTCTAGGAATCAAGTTGGTCTTAAGGCATAGGTCCTTAGTATACTTATCTTGGGGGGCTTAGACGGCCAGTCCTTCCCTTGAGTGAAGAACAGTTCTGCAAGAGCCTGTGAGATCTGCGTCTGTGAATGGCCTGCACCGTAGGAGGGATGTGCACAGCTATATAAGTGGGTGCGTGAGAATGTTCCTTAAACCAAAGTCCACAGTGCCTGCGGAAAAACAGCCCTAGTTTTAGTAGCTCTGAGAATTTAAATACGTAGGACTGAACTGGCCTCCCTACTGCAGCCAGCACCACACTCAGCCAAGCTCTTTGGTCCTCATAGTGCCCAGTGACAGCTTAGTCCTACTAGACGTGCCTCCCCAGGCAGCCTCTGCTCTGTCCATCCACTGGCTTCCTCCCTTAAAGCAGTATAGGAGGGCCATGGCTTACGCAGGTCATTTCCAACTTTGTTTCCCTTAAACATCACTGAAAGTCACATTTCACACTTGTATAATTACGTCAAGCTGAAAATTTGGCTTAGATGGAGCTAATGTGTGTAAGTCACCACATGACCGCACAGTAACTAAGACGATAGAAAACATACACAAGTCTTCCTTCCTGCTTTGCTGTCTCAACAAAGGTTAAGGAGGAGGCAGATACTTAAGATCTTCAACACACTTCAGCTTGCCTCCCTCCGCCCTCCTAAATGTGCGTGCTGAGTCGCTCGCTGGCGGCGTGTGGATGTTCCAGTACACGCCGCCACTCGCCCAGTTACACTTTTCCAGGGTTACGCATTTATGGCCATTGTTTTTGGTGTAACAAATTAGTAGGTCCCATTAATTCTTTCATTAAACCCAGAGCTAAGATTTTAAAGATAAAACATTTTACTAAAGTCTTTTTTATTGTGTGCATGTGTGTACACATATGCATACATAGACATGTGCATATACATATACACACAATTTTTATATTTAATAAAAGGCATTAAGACATGTCAGCAAATATATTTACAGTGTTGTTTAATCTATCTGGGGACATATTTTATGAAGTAAAATGAAATGACAAGGGTTTGGGTACCTATTCTTGTTTTTTAGAAATAATTTCTCTTTATTTGGTTTTGGCCGAAAGTTGCATTTTCCTTGAAAAACTTCTCACTATGTAACACAGATCTCCTGTATAGTCGTGTAGTGGATAAGAAGAGCACATACCATGAATCACACAGACCTCTGTTCAAAAGCCCACATTTCCACTTCACTATTTGGACAAGTTATTTAATTTGTCTTTGTTTTAATTTCTTTATTTCTAAAATGAGAATAATAAGATATTTTTAGAGTTACTTGAGTTAATGCATGTAACATAATTTGTACTGTGGCCTGGCACATAATAAGCAGTGAATTGATTCTAGCTGGACTACATGAGCACTTAGTCCCTGACACATATTATCAACATAATAATTAGTGGAATAATTAAATAGAAGGAAGGGAAGGAGTTTGCTAAACCAGACAGAATCCTAGCTACATACAATGTATTACTAATTATTACAATGATTTCTGTCCTGCGTTTCTCCCTCACAAGACTACAGCCATAATGCAGGCAAAGAGGACTGAGTTGTTTCCTCTGTGTCATCCAGAACTGCCAACACAGTATCTTGAAAATAGTAGACTCACAAACACTTTAAAATGAACTGAACAAAATAAATAATATATATTTGTTAGTAAGATTGTTTAAAGTCTTCACCACACAAGATTGTAAGCTCCATGAAAGCAGGGAACGTACCTGTATTTTTTTTTTTTTTTACCACTATATCTCTATCATTTAGTAGAGTACTTCACAATAAATGATTTTATCAGACTTCAGAGAAGCTATCCCCAAAGGTACCTACATCCCTGGGTAGGCTGACCTACAAGTGGTAGCTCCTGTATGAGCACAAGAGAAATAAACTCAGAAAGCGTTATCATGAATAAGATCATCATTTTTTTTCACTAACGTTGTAGATGTCAGTTGCTTTACCTTGTACTATACAGCATTTCTGAAAAATCATGGACAAAATGGCTACTTTAAAATTATAATAGTAAAGGTCATTTTATACCAGGCTTTTAGGCATTTAAAAGATTTTTTAGAAAAGTTTGAATATTTCCAATCACAATGTGTTATTGGTTATTCTTGACATGTGCCGTGATAGTCTTGTTTTCTACTTAGGACTCAGACGCCTTCAGATGGCCTGGTTCTGACTTCATGGGGCCAGAGAGCCATCCAAGGTGAATTAACTATAAGCATCATAGCTGAGCACACAGGATGCTGCCTGGCCGCAGAACTCCCAGAGTTGCCAGTGAGGTTACCCAAACTAGCACTTTTCACCTACAGTGAGAAATTACAAGATGTGGCCAACCCATGTTGAGAGAGATCTTGCTATTTCTGCTGTCACCTTGATTTTTTCTTTTCGGGAGTGTAACAAAGAAAATGGACCCCATGGGACAATGCTCACACTTGTTACCCTCCATTTCCTCAGTCTAATCGAGTGTAAGTAATGGAAGCGCGTTTTAATGGCCCACTATCCCCAGTGCCCTCCTAACCCTTCGGCAGAGCTGCTTTGTAGCTGACAAATATGACAGGCAAGGCTAACCAACCCCTAGGCCAGCAATATTCTCATCTTTAATCCATCATAGACATCAAAAAATAATGAGATTTCTTGAAACAGTGCCAGCAGTGAGCTCATATGACACTGAGATGATAAATTTACTCAACCACTTACAAAGAAATAGCCAGCACACCAAAAGACTCAGGTAGTTTCACAACACAGAGTGGAACTGCGTGAAAAACATGGGCGCTCGACCACGTTTTCTAGATGACATCTAGGCCCAGAATATAGTCTATTTCCATTTTTAATTTTGCTTCTAGGTCATGGTTTTTATTTCTCAGTGTCTTGCATGGAAATTTAATTTTTCCATCCTTCTCCAAGAGGTGCTGATAAGAGAGGTACTCAAGCTTTTGTGCATCCTGCTATTGCTGCTGTAAAATCATGATAACATTAGACACTTAAAAAATAGTTTTATTTTAGAAAGAAAAAGTAGAATTTGTTTTCTTTTAAGATTTAAGTTGGACTGGTCTAAGCTAGAGGACTTGAGTAGGTTTGAAATGGCCCCAAGCACTGGTCCTTGGATGAAAGTGTTTTGTGGAGTCATCGCTGGAGCACAAGCCCTGCTTCCTCTAGGCTGTTGTGGGTAAATTGTTTCTTTTATCAAATTTTACAATTTTGAGTTGAGTGACAATTGAATATTAAATTGTATATATTTTTGTACTTCTCACAAGGCTTAACAGCTATTACTTTTCTACTTTGCATTAACATGCAAAGGATGTTATTTAAAAAAAAAAAAAAAAAAAGATGTTTCAACATCATGGAAAAGCCAAAGACACTTAGTAACTCTCTCCTAACAGTCAAGTGGAAGTAAGCTCTCCCCAAATGGTCCAGACTCTGCATTGGTATTATGATTAAAATATCTTCTGAATTCTATACTTTTTACAGTTCTACTCTCTGGCTTACCAAAGCACCTTTATCTGCATGATATCAGAATGACCCCAGACAACTGTCCCACCAGAGTACCTGCCACCTTTGCCACATCATTAAGAGAAACTTCACAGGGCTACCCCAGATCTGCCACTGCAATTGACTCCAGACTTCAAGGCCAGACCTGTTGTCTGAAATGCCATATGGAGGAACTTGTTACTTAACTTCTGCTTTATTGCCTGAAAAATTGCCAACATTTTAGAGAAGAGAGATAATTCTCCTGCCTCACTAGGTAATATGGATAAGTCGGTTAGAGAGTTGCTACTCAAAGTGTTGCCAGCAACTAGGAGCATCAGAATCACACAAGAGCTTATTAGAAATTCAGAATCTCAAGGCACATCCCAGGCCTTACGATTCAGAATCTGTATTAACAAGATACTCAGGTGATTTATACCCACATTAGAATTTTAGAAACACTAGATTAGATAGTTTGGACTTAAGGTGAGAGGTTCAAAGAGTATAAAGATACTGATGCTTAAGAAAAAGATACAGGGAAAGCAGGTCTAAAATGAAACGTGGCATATTTTATACTTGTCTGGGGTTTTAGTTTATTACATCATGGATAAAGAAGTACACTTATGGTGGTTCAACTCTAATTATATTAAGAAAGTGTTTAATTTACAAAAAATAGTTTCTTTGGATTTTAAGCTGGTGTTCAAGGGTAGATTTTATAGAAAATTAGCTCTGTAGATGAGGGAAAATATCCATATTTAAGAAGGAGGATTAATTCTTTAACTGCCATAGAGAATTAAAACTCTATTTGAAGGCTTTTTTAGTGCACTTTAAGGAAGATCGAGTCCATTATCCATTTAATCAACATCCCATGGTGTTACGCAAAAGGAAAATACTGGTGAAACACAGTGTGTGTGTGTGTGTGTGTGTGTGTGTGTGTTTGAAATATGAACACTTAGAAGCTAAAAATGAAAAAATAATTTATGTCTTCACCTCTGATCAAGAGCTCGAATCAAAAAAATTGCCTGCATTATTCACAGTACAAACCATTTGTATATAAAAGCCAAATACAGTCCTTACTTACTTAAGCCTTAACCTAACCTACATAAGCAGGGCTCAGAGCCCGGCCACATGGTTTCTGAGAGTCTGGGCTGGACAGAGTTGGGTCAAAGCTGGCCCATGAGTTTTAGAGATGGCAAGAATAAAATCTACAAAGGAAAGCCAGACAGATATGCAATCAGACCCTAGGAACACACTTCACAGTGAATATTTAGGTAGAAAAAGGAGAACTAAGAACAGAATAAGAGGGTAGACATGAGACCCATCCGCACAGAGCACAGGCACTCAGCATGAGAATGGGGACAGAATGTAAGTTGAGTCCCTGAAGAGCTAGGGTGCAGGAACAAGGCCTTTTCCTGCCTGCTTCCTTGGTTAGAGAGGGGATGGTATATTAAAGGAATTGAGATCATTCAGACAGCCTGGGAGAACTGGTGAACCAAGTGGTGGAAGTCTGTGGGATGAAGGAATTGGTGATTGTCGTGACCCAAATCCAAACCGGATGCAGTCTTCCACTTCCAGCAGAGGCCCCAGAGCACCTGCCATGGGCAGCCTGGTGGAAGGGGTCACCAGTTAGAAATTCTGACTTAGGTCCCTGTTCATGGCATTGTGCTAGTTTTAGTCCACCAAAAAAATGTCCTGATGATCCCTCGTGGTAGTTAGTACTTTGCTCAGATGGTCAGTTTTTGGAGAACTAGTATTCAAGGAGAAATGTAGACAAGGACTAAGTAGAGGGCTGAGCTGTTATCCATGAGGGTGCCTTCAGTGGAGAGTCAGCAGCGAATTATATGTCAATTCTGTGGTGGAGAGTTAAATGGATTAGTGATCTTATGAGTAGAAATTATGTAAACTCAAGTCTCTTTGAGTTCCTGAATGATATGATCTAATTTTCCCATTAGCAGTGGGGTGGGGTTGAAGAATGGTGGAATATAGATAATTATTACAATCTTTGAGTCCTTTGAAAATGCAAAATATGTCCAAAGAGGAAATTAGTTGGCTTGATTATTCTGGGAGGTAAAAGTCATATCTGTGTGAGGAAGATAATATTAAAGAGACTAGTGTTCTAGAGCCCACAGGATTTGAAAGAGGATGCAGAATGCAGTTCTGTACTATTTTCATCTTATGGTTTATGGATGGTTTCATTTTATGGTTTAAAATTCAGTATAAGGTAGGATTCATCAGGTTTCTCAGTTGGATGTGTGCCACCATCATGGATTCAACACACACGGGAAAATTGGCCACCTTGTCAAATTGGAAATACAGCTTCCCCACCAAGCATATTATTCTCTCCATGGGCATCAGCAGGTGGTCAGCCTGGGCAGGCAGCAACAGAGTTTTATTCTGTTTCCATATTAGTAATGGGAGGTCTAATGGCAGAGCATCAAGGAGAATAGACAAGTTATTACTAGAGTGCTTCTGACACTCAGGCAATTTAGCCAGCTGTACATGCAGAACTTCCCTGAAGTCTTACTGGACCTAGGCCTATACAACTGAGTCATTTCCTCCTTAGGTCCTGCAATTTGGGCCAAAATTCCACAGGATAACAGGTCATTGATACTGTCCCTGCCAAAATCTACCCATCTCATAGTAGGCATCATCCAGGGGTGAGGCTGTGAAAATTGTTGTGTAGTATTGCTTAGAGATAAGGTATCTTAAATAAGCAGGCTGTCTGGCAAGAGAAATGTACGGCTAGGTTATCTGGCCTCTATGCAAAGCATGAAACCAAAAAGATGCCATGTATGTTTATCTGGAAGTTGCTCTTGTGAACGGACCAACAGTAGCAGTACTCTTAGTGATGAAGCAAGTTCAGAGAACCTGCTGTAGTTTCAGCATTGATACATAGACTTTGTAACTGTAGGCAATCATAGAATTGTATTGAAGAATGCTGTACTCAAACCCTTGGAAGGTGAAAGAAGAGGGAAGCAGAATATTTATCTTTATTTTTTCTGCTTACGGTATTCTTTAACAATGGCTGTGTCTCCCCATAGTCCCAGCTCCCACAAATAGGCTCTCATGTCTCAATAACTGGCCTTGCATTCAGAGTTTCAGTAACATCTTTTCCCTGTGTCTTTGCAGTCTTCATAATGCTAGCAGCTTCTTATTTGACTTTTTAGTCCTCTGAAACCTTTTGAAATGAATTCCCCATATAAAATTCTATTTTCTTTATTTAATCACTTGGCAAGGGTTTTCTGATACAATTGAATGTCCAAGAGGCTTTCTTGGGCAAGAAGAAGTACAGAATATGAGATGTGGGTGTGGACACATGGGTGTGGGCTTGCTTCAACCGGCAGGTTGGACTGGAATCAAGAGAGAGTTGAGCCATAGTTTCTAGGGGCAAAGCCTCACAATCAGCCTTAATATTTGACAGAGGAGGCAAACCATACAATGGGCTAAAGGTCTATTCAATAAATGGTGTTCGGAAAATTAGACAGATATGCGCAAAAAAATGAAACTAAACCACCTTCTTACACCATATAGAAGAATAAACTCAAAATGGATTAAATGTTAGACTCAAAGCCAAAAAAATCCTAGAAAAAAACACAGGCAGTAAAATCTTGAACATTTCCTATAGCAATATTTTTTTCTGATATATCACCTGAGGCAAGGGAAACAAGAAAAATAAATAAACAAATGGGTCTACATCAAACTAAAAAGTTTTTGCACAGCAAAGGAAACCATCAACAGTATGAAAAGACAACCCACTGAATGGGAGAACATATTCGCTGATATATCTGTAAAGGGCTTAATATCTAAAATTTATCAGAAATTTATAAAACTCAAGACTAAAAAAATCAAACAACCCAATTAAGAAATAGGAAAAGGATCTGAGTAAGAAGACCCTTCTCCGGAGGACATACAGATGACCAATAGACATATGAAAGGATGCTCAACATCACTAAACATCAGAAAAATAAGATTAGAACCACAGTGAGGTATCACCTCACACCCGTGAGAATGGCTATCATCAATAAATCAACAAACATCAAGTGTTGGTGGAGAAAAGGAGACCCTTGTGCACTGTTGGTGGCAATGTAGGTTGGCACAGCCACTGTGGAAAGCAGTACAGAGGGTCCTTAAAAAAATTAAAAATGGAACTGCCTTATGACCCAGCGATTCCACTTCTGGGAACATATCCAAAGAAACCTGAAACACTAATTTGAAGGATATATGCACCTCTATGTTCATTGCAGCGTTATTTACAATTTAAAATTTGAAAGCAGCCCAAGTGTCCATAAGTACATGAGTGGATAAAAAACAGTGGTACATTTACAGAATGGAATACTACTCAGCCATATAAAAGAAGGAAATCTTACCTTTTGTGACAGCATGGGTGGATCAGAGAGTATTATGCTAAGTGAAATAAGCCAGTAAGAAAGACAAGTACCATATGATTTCCCTTATATGCAGAATCTACTGAATAAAATAAACTTACAAAGTGGAGATAGACTCATGGATACAGAAAACAGACAGCTATCAGAGGGGAGGTAGGGTGCTGGGTGAGAAAGGTGAAGGGATTAAGCAAAGAAAAAAAAGAAAAGACTCATGGACACAGATGACAGTATGGTGACTGCCAGAGGGAAGCGGGGAGGGGGTAAAAGAGGATAAAGCGAGGATAAACGGTGAAGGAAGGAGACTTGACTTGGGGTGGCAAACACACAGTACAATATACAGGTGATTGTGGAACTGTATACCTGAAACCTATATAATTTTATTAACCAATGTCACCCCAATAAATTCAATAAAAATAAATTAAAAGAAAAAGAATATTAATATGCAAGGTGTTAGCCAGAAAGAAGGAAATTAGTATACCTAAGTAACCTACATGAGTGGAGTCACAATAAAAATAAAACAATATTCCAACGTTGAAAAGAAAAACACCTTTAAAATCAACATAAAGGTTTATTAAACACACTTAATAATGACGAGGTTATACTGCTAACACACAGCAAAATTACTGCTTGCTCTTCTCTCTACTCAAAGCCTCGCTCATCAAGATTATCTACAAAGTGCTTCTTCCTCTCCTTCTGGTACACAGTCTTTGCTCTTCTCGTTTTCCTTCTCTTGTATCTTCCCTATCTCTTCTCTTCTTTCAGGAGAGGACTTTTCTTACGTAAATCAATCCAGGATGATGCATAATGACATAATTTGTTATATTTTCTTGTATCCCTCTCACACCAGGTAACATAAATCAAAATGAAAATTGAAGATATTAGGTCAAGATAACTTGGCCTGAAAAAAAACTGGAAAGATAAACTCAGATATGTTTCTCTCATCAGGGCTGAAAATGACCTTTTACATAATGACTGTGCTTTGTTCATGCAAAGGGAGAACTCTGCTAATGATACTGAGCTCTTTCAGATAGTTGGGGTCCCAAATTGGATGAGGAAACCAGCTATAGAATTCAGAGCATGTGCATGCATGGGGATAATTTATGTAGGGTAGGTTTTCAATGCCTTTCACAGAGAACATACTCAATGGATGTTTGTTAAATGAATGCATAATAACAGAAATATAGTCAGTATCCTACCCAGAGTTCTAGAGAACATAACTACTAGATATAAATATGTCACTATGGTTGATTCATTCTGAATTTGAACTTTGAATATGAGAAATAGATCTTCCAGGCAATAAGAGTTAAAATCCCCTTCCCTCATTTTTCCATTTCCTTTATATTAAACAAACTCCCTTAACTCCTACTGACTCGGGTACTAATTACTAACAATATTTCCCTAAGATAGAATTACAATAAGGTATTCTGAAAAATGAGCTATGGCTCCAAGGGGATCAGGTGAATTGGTTGCCAGGGAGACAATCCCACCTGAGAAACAAAACTTAAAATTATCCTTTTTCTTCTTATTATGGTCCCAGAGAATGGCTTACCAGCTTCAGGTTATTGCTTCTGATCAGATGTTATCTTTTAGTGTTTTGCAGAAAATCCTTACTTCTTTTCCTAGCTTCAAAACAAATTCACAGCTCTTTGGAAGGTACTAAGTGGTTTATTTGAGCAATACAAAGGAGAAAATATCAAAAGTAAAAATAATAACAATCTTAGATATTCTTAGGTGGTTGTTCTATAATTTAGTTGTAATTCGTGTGTGATCATGACACACAAAGAGGAGAGCACAGTGTTTACCTCCTCCACCCCCTCTTCCAGAAGTCCTGTTCTCAAACATGTTTAAAGTGCCCACATACCTACTAGAATGGCTATAACCAAAAAGACATACCATACCAAGTGTTGTTGAAGTAGAGAAACTGGAACCATCATGTGCTGTTGACCAGAATATAAAATGGTACAGCCACTTTGGAAAACATTTGGTAGTTTCTTAAAAAGTTAAACATAAGCTTATATGACTCAGCAATTTCATTGCTAGGAATCTACCCAAGAAAATAAGAAACATGTCCACATAAAGGTATGAATGTTCATAGCAAAAATGGAAACAATCCAAATGTCCATTAAGTGACAAATGGATGTAAAAATGGTATAAGGGAATACTATTCAGAAATAGAAAATAAAAATAAAAACCCTATTTACTCATGCTACAACATGGATGAACCTCCAAAATATTATGCTGATTTAAATAGGTCTGATATAAATGACTACATTTTATATGTTTCATATATATGAAATCTCCAGAAAAGGTAAATTTATAGTCATAGGGAGCAGATCATTGATTACCTGGGGCTGAGGGCGGTGGTGAGAATAACCTACAAATGGGCACGAAAGTTTTTGTTTGTTTGTTTGTTTTGAGTTTTGGAAATGTTCTAAAATTGTATTGTAGTGTTGGTTGTACAACTCTATAAATCTGATTTAAAAAAATAATTCAATTGTACATTTATAATGAGCAAATTTAGCAAATAAATTACACTTCAATAAACATGTTAAAATAAAAAAAAAAATAATGTGCAGCCTACGGATAGTATAATATTTAATGGTGAGTAACCGTGCTAGGGTGGAAGTGGAGTTCTTGTGATGTCACAAGGAAAAGATTTCCTGAGACTTGCATGGGAGGATGAGTAATATTTATTGGTATGGAAATAAACCCCTGGGTTTCCAATGTTCCATTTCTGTCCGTCTTGCCACGGAAGGAGTTCGATCTTGTCTTCAGCAGGGCCAGAATAAAAGCCACTGCCCATGTTTCTACTCCATATTAACGTACAGTCCAATCCAGCACCACCTTGTGGAGTTGGCACAGCTTTGCGCCATGTGGCTGCTACTGCCACTTGGCTATGGAGAGAGAATGTGCAAATGCACAGTTGAGTTCCGGTCATGGAGCAAGAGAGAAAAAGAACACACGATAATGCTTTGGGGATTTTAACAGGAGCTTCTTCAAACTAACCAATTAACTTTCCAAGATTTCGAGTGCTTCTGATGGGGTCCACCCCCTAGTCAATCCATTGTTCCCCAGGCTTGACTGACATGCAAGCACCTCCCCTGCTTCATCCTGACTTCTACTGCGCATGTACCCATCTCCCCCTTCTCCCCTCAACAATCCAGTACTGGATGGGGAAAGGGAGGGGTGTTAATCTCCTTGGAGGAACAATGCTGTGTGAAGCTTCCCAGATGATCATGCTTACAATGTCTGACTTCCCTTTGCTTTCTTTTTTAAATTAATATTAGCTAGCTAATTATAATGATAACAACTGGATGATTTTCACCCAAGAATGCAACAAGGCAAAGGTGTTCTCTCTCATCACTCCTATTCAACATTTTACTGGGAGTATTAGCTAATGCAATAAGACAAGAAAAGGAAAGGAAGAAATAGAACTATCTTGTTTACAAAGGGCATGAGAGTCTATGTAGTAAATCTTGAAGCAACAAAACAGTCTTGGAACTAATAAACAAGTATAGTAAGGTCACAGGATACAAGGTTAATATACACAAATTAATTGTTTTTGCATATAACAGCAGTGAGCATAACAATGCCACTTATAATAGTAACAAACAATGAAATATTTAGGCAAAAATATAACAATATATGTACAGGATCTATAAGCTTAAAACCACAGAACTCTGAAAATCAAAGCAGATCTAAATAAACAGCATAGCATTCCATGTTCCTAGACTGAAAGACTCAGTATTGCAGATATATTCATCTTTCCTAATTTGATCTATAGATACAACACAATCACAATTAAAATCCTAGCAATCTATTTTGTAGATATTGACAGTTATTCTAAAGTTATATGGAAAGGCAAGGCCTAGAAAAGCCAATACAATATTGATGAGAAAACATTGGAGAATTTACACTACCATATTTCAAAACTTACTATAAATCTATAGTAATCAAGACAATGTGCCCAACCGGTGTGGCTCAGTGGTTGAGCGTTGACCCATACACCAAGAGGTCACTGGTTCGATTCTCAGTCAGGGTACATGCCCAGGTTGTGGGCCCAATCCCCAGTGGGATCTTGCAGGTGGCAGCCGATTGATGTTCTCTCTCATCGATTTCTCTTTCTCTCTCTCACTCTCCCTTCCTCTCTCTCTAAAATTAATTTTAAAAAAAGTTTTAAAAAGACAATGTGATATTGGTGAAAGATTAGACACAATAGAAAGCACAGAAATAAACCTACACTAATACAGTAAACTGATTCTTTGTAAAGGAATAAAGGCAATTCAATGGAGAAAGAAATGGTCTTTTCAAAGAAAAGTGATAAAACAACTGGGTACTGAGATATTAAAAAAATTAAATAAATCTAGACACAAAGATTATACCTGTCACAAAAATTAATTCAAAATAGATCAAAGACATAAATGTAAATGCAGAACTATTGAACTTCTAGAAGAAAATATAGAACATGTCAGGTGACCTTGGGTATGATGGTGACTTTTCAGATACAGCACCAAAAGCATGATGTATGAAAGAAAATATTGAAAAGTTAGACATAATTAAATAAAAATTACTGTTTTATGAAAGACATTATTAAAAATAGAAAGATAAGACATACACAGAAAATATTTAGAATAAAGTGTTTGGAAAAATATCTGATAAAGAATACATTTTCCTTCTTTCTTTTTAAATATGTTTTTATTGATTTTTTTTTTTTTAGAGAGAGAGGAAGGGAGAGAGAGAAACATCGATGTGAGAGAGAAACATTAATCAGCTGCCTCCTGCATACCTCCTACTGAGGATCAAAACCAAAACCTGGGCATGTGCCCTGACCAGGAATCAAACTGGGACCTCTCAGTCCATGGGACGATGCTCACTCAATCCACTGAGCCACACCAGCCAGGCAAGAATATATTTTCAAAATATACAAAGAACTCTTGAAACCCAATAAGTAAACATACAACCCAATTAAAAAAATAGCCAAAATGTATAGAGAAACAATTCACCAAAGAAGATATAGAGATGAAAACTAAGCATATGAAGAGATGCTCAACATCTCGTGGCATTAAGAAATTATAAATTAAAATAATGAGATGTCACTATATACTTCTTAGAGTGTCCTCCCATATAAAACAAACAAACAAACAAACAAAAACACACCCACAACTTGATTAAAGCAATTGCTGGTGAGAATGAGGAAAAATAGACTCTCACATATTGATGTTCAGAGTGCAAAATGGTACAGCACCTTTGAAAGAGTCTGGCAGTTTCTTACAAATATGTGTAGTCTCACCATACCATACAACATTGTGCTGCTAGGTGTTATCACAACCAACTTGAAAATTTACGTCCATGCCAAAAACTGCACACACATTTATTACAGCTTTATTCATAACTGACAAACTTGGAAGAAACCAAGTTGGTTTTTAAAAGGTAAATACATAAACAAAGTTTGGTACATCCATACAATAGACTATTATTCAGCTAAAAAAGAGAAATGAGCTATGAAAATATGAAAAGATATGGATGAACCATAAATGTATATTTCTAAGTGAAAGAAGCCATTCTGAAAAGAAGACATATTATATAATTCCAATTATATGTCATTCTGGAGAAGGCAAAACTATAGAGAGTAAAATAATCAGTGGCTGCCAGGGGTTCAGGTATAGTTTTAGAGGACTGAGTAGATGAAACACAGGGGATTTTTTTAGGGTGGTGAAACTATTTTATATGTTATTTTAATGACAGACATAAGACTGTGAATTTGTGAAAACTCATAGAACTTTACAGCACAAAAAGAAAACTTTGTTTGAAAATTTAAAAACATATATTTAGGAGATTAGTGGATCCAGGATGAAACTGAGAATGATGAAATAATCTAACTGTATTATAAATGTTTGAAACAACAGGATACATTTTCTTGACTGTCAGATTGTGAGCAGTCTGAGGTCAGGAACTGTGTTTATTCATATGAAAATAACTTGTATTTAACAAAGAAGGCACATAACTAATGCTAACTCAAAAAATGCCTGATCATTATCATCTAACCATTAATAAAAGAGAATTCATTCTTCCTTACCACAGAAATCTGTTCACCTTATGTGAACATCATTTTACAGAACTGATGGGAACATCATTTTATTTTCATTGTAATATTTACGCTTATACTTGCAGCCCTAAGCAGTCATTCCTCGACCACTTCAGAGGTAGCAGCAGCTGTTATATATTTTCAGGCTTGAAACAGAAAAGCTCTATATTTGGATTTGTTTGAAGGAATTTAAGTCTGTGCCTTTGGACAAAATGAGCATGCCATGCATTACCCGTCATCCCAGAGGTCTCCCCTGGGTGCTTTCACTTCTATCAGCCTGGTCAGGCAGACATCTGTCCCACTGTCTCTCAAGACTTCTCTTGCAACTGTGGTAAGTTAGATGAAAATATCCCTATTATTTTACTGTATGTAAATTGTTTCCACTCTGATGAATTACTTTTGGAGTGAAATCAATGAAATTCTACTATCTTGACCTAAGTCCCTTGCTAATTATTATGTATCCTGGTTATCTTTATTACGGCTTTTTTCAAGAAGGTATAGTAACATGGTGGGAATTATAGAGGAGGCAATCAGGGAGTCTAAACAAAGGGAACTCTTTTTATCATTAAGTTACTTGCTCTCTCTGAGACCTTCGGTATCATTAACCATTCATCCACTCTGGTAGCATGCTATTCCATAATAGGGATGTAAACTCTGTTAAGGGTTGAATTATGTCTTCCCAAAATTCATATGCTTAAGTCTTAACTTTCAGTACCTCAGAATGTGAACTTATTTGGAGATAAGGTCTTTACAGAGGTAATCAAATTAAATTGATATCTTTAGGATGGGCCCTAAACCAATATAACTAGTGTCCTTATAAAAGGAAGAACTTTTCAGACAGATACACACACAGGGAGAGTGCCATGTGAAGACAAAGACAGAGATTGCTATGATGCTTCTACATACCAAGGAATACCAAAAATTCTCAGCAAACCTCTGGAAGAGGGCAGAAGCACAGAACAGATTCTTTCTCACCGGCCTCAGAAGCAATCAACCCTGCTGTCACCTTAATCTTGGACCTCTAGCCTCCAGAATAGAATTCTACTGTTGTGTAAGCCACTCAGTTTATAGTATTTTGTTATGATAGTCCTAGGACACTAGTACAGGTCCCTATTTAATTGTTTTCTCCACAGACCTTTGTGTGGTAAGACATGGCCAAGCCTGCTCATGGAAAGACACCAGGAGAGGATACATGAGTTCTGTGCTGTCACAGAAGGGATTTCAACCAAGTGGTCATGCAGGAAGAATGTCATGTCTCAAAACCCATACATTAGGCCTACTTGATGTCATTTACGAGTATAACATGTTTATTATATTTAAGCGACTAATATGTTTCAGGCACTGTTATAGATGCAGAGTATTTAGCAGTAAACAAAACATAAAAACATCCCTTTCTTCGAGGAGCTTTCATTCTGGGAGAGAATCAGACAATAAACAAATAAGCAAAATGTGTAACATATCACATGGGGAAAGCTAAAGGAGGAAAGAGAACAGGGAGTACGGTGGGAGGGGGAGATGAATTTTAAGGAGTGGTCATTGAAGGCCATAAATAGAAGGTGCCATTTAATAAGGATCTGATAGAGATGAGGAAGGAACACATGTAGAAGCCAGAAGGAAAGTAATCCAGGAAGAAACAAACATAAAGGGTAGGAGTTCTGAATTAGGAGCATACTTAACATGTTTAATGAATAGAAAGAAGGTCAGTGCCTCAGTGGATTGAGCATCGCTGCATGGACTGAGAGGTCCCTGTTCCATTCCTGGCCAGGGCACTTGCCTGGGTTTTGCATTCAATCCCCAGTAGGAGGCATGCAGGAAGCAGCTGATCAACATTTCTCTCTCACATCAATGTTTCTGTCTCTCTCTTCCTTCCCCTCTCTCTAAACAATCAATAAAAACATTTTTAAAAGTTCAGAGTAACTGACATTAAAAAAAAAAAAAAAGAGAGACTGCCTTGTCCAATTTGGCTCAATGGTTAGATTGTTGGTCCTCAGACCCACAGGTCGAGGGTTCAATTACCAATGAAGGACATGTACCTGGGTTGCCAGTTCAATCCTGGATCCCAGGGGCGGTTGTGCAGGAGGCAACCAATTGATGTGTCTCTTTCACATCCATATTTCTGTCTCTCTCTCTCTCTCTCTCTCTCTCTCTCTCTCTCTCTCTCCTCCCCCTCCTTCCCTTCCACTCTATTTAAAAAATCAATGGAAAAATATTCTTGGATGAGGATTAACAAAAAAGAAAAAAAAAAAAAAGAAAGAAAAAGATCACAATGAAGTAAGTCCTGATGGTTCCAAGGACCACAGAATCAGAGTCTGTGAGTGTCGTGGACGGAAAGGTTGGAGATCTTACCAGAAGTTCTGGAGCTCCTCCTTGATGCCTACTGATGGATGCCTATCTGATAGAAGAACCATCTCACTCTGAACATGCAAATTCCTGACATTTCTCTGCGAGAGCTCTGTGTTTTGCTTTAATATCTGTCAGTAGATCAAGGCTCATAGACCAGTAGAACCTACAAATTTACAAGACTCCTACTTGACTTTACAGATGGAAGTCAGCATACCAGTAAAAGTTGACCCCTCTAAGAAGGAGGAGGAAAAAATCTAGAAATCTTAGCTTTGGTAGGATTCTCACCTCACTTGGGCTCCTAAATCATCCTGAACATGACACTGGGAGACACAAAAGAGAGATGCTGTAAGTTTGGGCTCACTCAGGAATATCCCTGTCTTATGTATCTTCTTTGTGCTCAATACAGTTTGTGAGAAGAAGCCAGTGCATTCTGTAAGCTTTATTGTGTTTTTTTTCTTTATTGATTTTAGAGAGAGAGGAAGGGAGAGAGAGAGAGGGATAGAAACATTGATGAGAGAGAACATCGATTGGCCGCCTCCTGTATGCCCCCCACTGGGGATCGGGCCAACAATCTGGGCATGTGCCCTGACCAGGAATTGAACCAGAGACCTCTTGGTGCGTGGGTCGATGCTCAACCACTGAGCCACACCAGCCAGGCAGCTTTATTATTTTTTATCCTTTCAATCTATCCCCTGTTCTCTTGAACTAAGGCCCAGGATACTTTGACCATATCTTTGTCTTTAATTTGTACTGTTTACAGCTCTGCTGTGACACACACACACACACACACACACACACACACACACACATTGCTAGGAGATCTGCTCACGAGAGCAAGTACACACAGTATTTAGCCTGATGCAGGATTCTCTGTACATATGAACTAATTTTAGCATTCCAGCAATCCCATGAGATAAGTATAGTTCTCTTCATATTACAGATGTGAAAACTACCATATATTATGTAATTAGGCAATTAGTAAATAGAGTACCCTGGACACTGGGCTGGTTCAGCATGGAAGATGAGAATACTGTTACTTGGGGCTTTACAAGGGCACCAGAATTCACCCCTAATGTTGCAGATCTGAGGACTTTTGAAACGAAAGACATGCCGGGAAGATATGAGAACTCAGTTGTCAGAGCCAGACTACTCAGTCTTTTCACTACACAGCAGGGATGTCTGGCCATCAGTGAGGGATGGCATGAGCAGGCCTAAAAAGAAACGTCACCTAGGACAGAGAACCAGAAGGAGGATTTAATCTATTCTAAAATGGAAGACGTTTGGTAGTTTCCAAACTCTTAAATTTTCATTGTAAAAAGCCTCAATCTTGCCCAGCCGGTGTGGCTCAGTGGTTGAGCGTCGACCCATGCACCAGGAGATCACCAGTTCGATTCCTGATCAGGGCACATGCCCAGGTTGTGGGCCCAGTCCCCAGTGGGGGCATGCAGGAGGTGGCCAATCAATGTTCTCTCTCATCGATGTATCTATCTCTCTCTCTCCCTCTCCCTTCCTCTCCCTCTAAAAATTAATAAAGGGGGGAAAAAAGTCTCAATCTAGTTTTATTTTTTCAAGCCAAAGTGGAGGGATGTCTTTTTCTAGATGTTGGAAACCCTGTTTTGTCCATCTTGGGATGTATGCAGAAACTGCAAATTGCAATGATTTGCCATTAACCTGGGGTTGTAATGTCAGCTGGAGGCACACTGTTAACTGGGCCACTTACAAATTGATAAATGGTGCTTTGGCATAGTATGGAGGCTTGTCATCATTAAAAAGTGGTCATAAATTGAATAAATCTATCCTCAAATAATAATAATATGAAAACACTATAAAGCCTGAGGTGCTCAAGAGGATTTAAACAGTAATTGGTACATTTTTCTCTTGGATTACCTTGAAATTTTGCCAGTGTTCCCAAAAGAAAAATAATAAAATATGCAGTGCAACGTTAGAATTCTTTTTGAAGGATATTTTGTAACTAATGTATTGGGCTGATATTGGTTAATAAAATTATATAAGTTTCATTTGTACAATTCTATAATACATCATCTATATATTGTATTGTGTGTTCACCACCCCAAGTCAAGTCTCCTCCCATCACAATTTATCTCCCCTTTACTCTTTTCTACCCTCCCCTCCCCACCCCTTTCCCTCTGGTAATCACCATACTGTTGTCTGTGTCTATGAGGTTTTATTTTTTGCTTAATCTCTTCACCTTTTTCACCCAGTCCCCAACCTCCCTTCTCCCTGGCAGCTGTCAGTCTGTTCTCTGTATCTATGAGTCTGTTTCTATTCTGTTTGTTATTTTGTTCATTAGATTTCACATGTAAGTGAAGTCACATGGTACTTGTCTTTTTCTGACTGGCTCATTTCACTTAGCATAATACTCTCTAGGTCCATCATGCTGTCACAAAGGTTAAAACTTCCTTCTTTTTTTATGGCCTAGTAGCATTCCATTGTGTAAATGTCCCACAACTTTTTTATCTACTCATCTATTGATGGACACTTGGGCTGCTTCCAAATCTTGACTATTGTAAATAATTTGCAATGAATATTCTTTCAAATTAGTGTTTTGAGGTTCTTCACATAAATTCCCAGAAGTAGAATCACTGGGTCATAAGGCAATTCCATTTTTAATTTTTTGAGGTAACTCCACAGTGGCTACACCAGTCTGCATTCCCACCAACAGTGCACAAGGGTTCCCTTTTCTCCACGCCCTCACCAACACTTGTTGTTTATTGATTTATTGATGATAGCCATTCTGACAGATGTGAGGTGATATCTCGTTGTGGTTTTAATTTGCATTTCTCTGGTGATCAGCTTAGAGGTTTTGAGTGGATGTTCTCTGAGTGAGAACTGTAGAAGAAATGCCGCCCTCCCTACCACATGCACAGTTCCAACTGGGACTTAATTAAGGTAGTTAATAAGAAAATGCCCTACTTTGGGACATCAACGTGTCTGCTGTTTGATTTTCTCTTCATCTTTGAAGCATGGCGTATAAATATGTATTAAGAACAAGTGCCACAGTAAATTGTGGGGGTGCTTTATATGACTTTTGCATTGGACTGCCGGCTGCAATAATGATTCTCTCCCTACTGGGTTTGACTTCCTGGTATGTAAAGACTAACTGACTCACACTTGAGATCACTGCACGTTTTAGGGCAGTGCCCCTCAATCTCTGATGTTCATACAAACCTGGAATCTTGTTACAAAGCAGGTTCTGCTTCGGTCAAGTTGAGGATGGTGCCTAAGATTCTGTGTTTCTTACAAGTTTCCAGATGATGGTGATGCTGCTGGCCCACAGATCTCAGTCTGAATAGCAAGGTTTTAGACAACGGTTTCTCAGTCTTGGTTGAATATTAAAGTAAACTGGAGAGCTTTTAAAAATCTCAGTGCCCAGGCAGAATTTCAGACCAATGAAATCAGCATCCCACCATTCTGCTTTCCTAACTTTCTGCCTTCCCTTATTCATTCAACAAATATATATTTAGTGTCTGCTATTTATTAAATGATGGATACATAATTGTGTCTAATAAAAGTGGCATCCATTTTGAATAGAATGCTTTCACAAGAATAGAAAAGTGGTTCAAAAACCAGAATTGTCTAAGTATATTTTCAGGAATGGAAGAATGTTTTAGAAGTTATCCTTGGTTGTTTAATGACAAAGGTAAGGACAATATCTCAATTCAGTGTGCTTGCTATCGTTCAGGCACATTGCACAGACCATTTCATTTCATTTTCAGGGAGAAGATATTTAACCTTTTTGAGATCAGGTTCAAAGTGTGTTGTTTGACACCAAACATCCGGAAAGAGACAGATGTGGAGTGGGACTTAGGCATTTCTCACTCTAAAGGCCTTGCACTTTCCTACTAGATGGTCCCGCGCTTCTCGTTTAAGAATTAGGTATCTATAGTAGGAGTTCAGGTCATTGGATACACTTAAATACAATTTAGTAAGACATGTAATTTTCACTTCTAACACACATTTCCATGAGCCATAGGCCAGTTATCACAACTACATTTCAAAGGAGTATGGTTTATCTGTAATAGATTATATTAGTCAGGGTAGGTTAACTGCTATTAAAGCAATGCCAAAATATAATTACTTTAACAAAATGGAATTCACACAGCAGTCTAGAGTGGTATTCCTGTTCTTAGCAGTTCCTCTTAGAGCACCAGTTTAGGTCTGCAAGATCTTGTGATTCTGCCCTCCTCTAGGTTATCTGATAGCTCTCGAAAGCAGATGGGTAAAGGCCATGGAGGATTTCACATAGGAAGTTTATATCACTTCTACCTTCATTCCAATGGCTAAAACTCATTTCCGTGGATACATAATTGCAACCAAGAGAGCTTGGAAAATGTAGTCTACCTAGATGTCCAAAGGAAAAGGGAAACTAATTTTTAAAAAACGTATAGAACCTGAATATAAAAGTTAAATTCACAGGTGTGGAATAGCCCTTGCCATTGCTTTTTCTTCACCCCAATATTTCTCTCCCTTTTAAAATTACTCATCAAGCCCTGGCCAGTTTGGCTCAGTGGTTAGAGCGTCGGCCCGCAGACCAGAGTCCCGGGTTCAGTTCCTGCTAAGGGCATGTACTTTGGTTGCAGTTTGTCCCTGGCCCCGGTTGGGGTCGTGTGGATGGCAGCCAGTTGATGTGTCTCTCTTGCATCGATGTTTCTCTCTCTCTCTTCCTCCCTCTCTCCCTCCCACTCTATCTGAAGATGAATGCAAAAATTTCCTTGGGTGAGGATAAAAAATAAAAAATAAAATAAAATTACTCATCAATATCCCCTAGAAGAGGTACTACCACTCCCAAATCATTAACAAGGGGAGGAGAAAACAGGGGTTATTAACATACCCCCTATCTTTCAGTGATCATTATGTCTTATTTGAAGTTTGCTAGAATTTTCCAAAGTAGCTCCTTCAAGTCAGGTGGCCTTCAAGATTTGGTAAAAGTCCCACTATAGTCATCCTGAAAAGTGGGACCACTCTGGAATATAGGCCAGATGGAGTGGTTTTCCCCAAGCCTCTGAATAAGGCAGCCAATGTATATGACAATTTGGTCAACACTCTGTCAGCAATAAATAACTGTATCCATGTGGGTTTTTATGACCAGTTTACATTGTGCTTAAGCCAGGCTCTGAATCTCTTCCAATTCTCACCACATGAGAGAAAACACATTAACACAAACATGAAAGAGATCTGTTTTCACTTTGTCCACTTTCATTAAGGTTGGAAAACCCATAATCTTTCCATTTGAGAGCTTAATTGGTAAATTAATGATGACTGACAAGTATGTTGGTTAGAAATATATATAATTTTCCCCCTTTACTTTTTAGAATCTCTGCTCTCACGAGATCTACTATTATTTTTGAGATAAAATGAGAATAGTAAAAATAACTTTTTTTCCCCCTTGGAGAATTACAATGGCCATCCAGGGAGTGGGTGCGGTGTGATGGGGGAGCAAACCTGGGTTTTGAGTCAGTTTTGCTATTTAGAAGCTCTGTGACTTAACCTCTCTGTGAAGTGAGGAAAAATGAGAGTAAGAGCTACTTCAGGGCATGTGAAAGAACTGGGTGTGCTAATGCAAAGCACTGGGCCCAGTGGCTGGCAGGTGGCAGATGTCCATCATTGTGTCATTAGCATCCCGACGTGGCAGCACTGAGCAGGAGGTTTACACACGCCCTCCGCTGTGATCTGCCACAGAAGTGAGGGCTTCACAGTTCTGTAGGGAGAAATTGAGACTGAGAATTGAGCTGCACAAGCGTGATGCCCATTTTTGTGGAAGAGCCACTTGCTAAAGAAAGAGTCACTACTTCCATGCTGCTGGTCCTAACCTAAATGTACTGAGTGGTAGTCCTAGGGGTATGAAACGCGACTTTCTAAAATAACTGCTGACATCATATAGGAGTTAAAGTAAGAAAGAAAAATGCACTGACTTTCTTTTCTTTGGCTGCGGTATGAAGATGGCTTTCTCTGCTACATCACCTACAGCCCAACCTGTCTTGCTAGAGAAACAGAAAGGTACTGATGAGATTTTTCCACAAACTTTTGTCCAGTTCATGACAGAACTCTCACTTATTCTTCTAGCCTTATTTTTCACCATGAGAAGAACTGCTTACTCCAATATTAAAAATAAAGAATCTAATTTCTTTAGTAACTAGCTCTCTGATATTCACTACAATAAATAAGAATAGAATTATATACTTGGCATCTTATTTTGGAAAAACACTTATAAACATTCAATCCTTAAAATTAAAGTTAATGTTTATGGTATATTTAGAAATAAGGTATATATCATTATTCATAGATATGTATATATATTCATAGATATAATTTTATCTCAACTATTTGAGGAAAGAGAAACCAGACCAAAATGTGTTCTTATTTTCCCGTTTTCTACTTTAGGTACTTTATTTTACTACAAACCCAGAGAATTTGTCATGAGCTCACTCTTTCCAATTTAAGCTTAAAAATAACGAAAATGTGAGAAAATTCAATAAAGATACTGATCATCTATTAATTCTGAAAACATTTGAGAATTTTCTTTTTCATATGGGACCAATGAGCTGATAATCCTTATAAAGCTCAGTGAATTATTTTAAAAAACACACATAACTATTTTGTTTGATTGCTTTTACCTGTAAAATATTCCTATATCAGCCTCTTAGCTGATTCCTAAATTTAAAAAAAGAAATTGGTGTCACACCATATAATTAGATGGAAACCAGCCTTTCTTCATCCAGATTTCTAATTTTAATTTGGATAACAGGTGATTATAACTTTGCCCAGTATTTCCTGTGTTTCATGTTCATACATGTTTGTTAAGCAAATATAAGAGATAGCATATCTTCCTAATGACTCCTGCTTCCTGTGAGCGACTCAGCTCAGAACTTATGAATATTTAGAGGATGAGGCAGAACAGCAATCTTATCTGCTCTAATTTGTCACTCTGCAGTTTGCATCCATGTTAAGCCCTCACATCCAGAGATGGTCCACAACTTTGAGATTAGCTAAGCCTATGAGATAATGCATTTTATTTCTTTAACCAACTTTGGTGTGCTGCCAGGGATTTATAAATGCCAGTCAGTGCTTATGTTCTCTTCAGGATACTTTTGCAAGTAGTCTGCAGAGCTTTAAAGAAAAACCACCCAGCCTTCAGAAAGAAAGACATCCTCACTCAGATAAATATAGATACCCAGAAAATATAATAGCTAAATAAAACATGAGGGCACTAAGTCAAAATACAGAAGGCAGATTTCTTAAAAGGAGGCATAGAATTTTATAAAATAAGAATTTTAAAGACTATCTGATTCCACTGACTCATTTTAATGATAAAAAACAAAACAAAAAAACAACTCCCAAGAGACGTTTACAAAGTCACTGGGTTATGTGAGTGGAAGTCAGCTCTGAGTCCAGTGGTCTTGTCACTGCACTGGGAAGTACCCTCCACGGGGCACGTCACGTAGAATTCCTGCAAGCATCCTCCACGCCAGGAATCTGTGAGTCTGCATTCCTTTACAACAGAACTTCACAAGAGATTCAGACATGCAAACCCACACAAGGTTTCCTATTAGTGAACAGACAACTGAAACACTGGGTCTTTTCCACTTATAATTTGAGAGGTTTATGATTCATACAGGCTGATGTGAGAGGCCACCCTCAGCATGAAAAAAAAAGTCTGAGGAACTAAGAAAAAAAATGGAAAAGAAAAAAAAAAGGCAATGGTCAAAACCACAGAATCTTATGTGACAGAGTTAGCCAGAGCATCTTCGGCCAAGACCCACAGAGCTCACGACAGAGAGGCTGACCGCACAGTGGCTGGCTGTGCCCGTCCTCACCTCTGTGGGGTGGGAAAGGCGGGGACTGGGAAGCAGCAGTCTGAGGTGGTTCCACCACTACACCTGTAACATCTTTTTAAAAATCCCAAGGCTTTCATGGTGCAAAGATGAGCTTTCTGAGACCATACAGATTGTAAAAACTGACTAATTCCAGCAGGAGGTACAAATTTGTATTTGGTCCACATGTATCCTTTTGGGGGCTTTAATGTTTCATTGAGGCTGGCGAAAAAATTCGGTTATGAACTAAGCTTTTCCAGTGGTCTGTGGATACATTCTGGGGACCCTCTGACTAAACACACACTGCACACATTTACATAATATATGATCAGGTTGCCTGTAAAATCATGTAATCAGATTATATCTGTTTATGCAGTAAACATTCCAGTCTGTCTTCGTGTATCTCCCAGAATTATCTATGGCAATATATTGGCAAAGGAAATCTCTTCCCTATTTTATGCATGGTGGCAATTTGTGACTATGCATAAGATCAGAAAGAAAAATATTGCTATGAAAATATACTCCTCACTTGGACAACAATTCCCCACTCCATGTTTTTAAAATATTTTATATCCAATTCTAAAGATGATTAAAATAAAAGTATAGATTCAGTAGGACTCACCTGGTCTTTACTTGATTTCTAGCTGACTGATGAAACTTTACTTAGGATACATTTTACACCTGCATCAGAATCCCCTGCACCCCATGTATGGAGAATCTAATTCAATAGGGCCAAATCGGGGCTAAGAATGCATGTTTTTAAAAAGCTTAGAAAGCCAAGTAGTCTGTCATATATGTATTTAATTGTACGAACCTCCGACTCACAGCATGACCACTTGCCCCTAGCACAAATCCCAAACATAAAACCCTCTCAAGCTAAATCTGAGAACCACGCTCAAGAACCAAAGATGTAAAGCCATGTTACAGGACAGATGCTCTGAAGAACCAGTGTCCACTGAGAACTGAGTCACTTCCTCGAGGCAGCGCATCAAACTCCTCAAGGGCAGCAGTGGTGTCTCGTTTGCCTCCCAGCTTCCAGCACAAAGCTTGATCCTGAAAAATTGTTTGATGAATAAACGTAGCATAATTGTGGGGGGCATTTCGTAATGTCTGTGTAACTGAGAAAAGACCAGAAAGTAAAATATTCTTTTATACTTCATGGGGGTTGAACCAAAATGTCGATGGTCAAGGCCATGGAGGTAACAAGAGATGAATGCAGCTGCTTTTAAAGGATTCAGTGATGAGGATGCTGAAGGAAAGTAGATCATAGCGATCAGTAGGACCGCCGTGCCAGGTGATCATTATTGCAAAGAGTGGGAGGTAGATCCCTGCTGTACCATTTAAATACAGTGATGACTCATATGTGGAAACCACTGCTCTTTCGTGCGTTTTATGTCTGCGTCTTTAAGGGGAGGATAAGGGAAGTATGAGAAGGATACCACCTGAGACAACATGAACTTGACATCAACTGGCACCTCATTTCCTCTTAAAGTCCAGATTACAAAGGTTTTACTGTGTGTATACCCCATGCCTGTAGGGTAATGAGATGGGGTTTTATGTGGTTTAGAGAAAACAGTTCTTACTCTTTCACAACCACTTTCCTCCTTTTCCCCGATTCTCAGCAGTGAATTCTTTCTTTTAATGTTCTATCATCCTACCTCAATTTTTAACCTGTCAGGTCAACAATTTTCTAAATGTCCAATAAGTTCAACTTAAAGTTTCTCCCACTGTTTTTCATCTCTGACTCATCAGAATTAATCATTCATTAGGTGTGATAAAAAGAGAAAAACAAAATTATTTTTTATATTCAGCTGTTTATAATTTATATTGCATAGACAGGAAAGTTAAATCATAAAGAAAGATGATTTTTTTTTCTAGGTCACTAAGTAGTTCATCAATAAGGAAAGCAGAAAAAAGAAACTAACCTATGTTTAAAATATTTTAAGAAATTAAGGGTTTTTTTAACCTAATTTTTACCAATAATTTTTTTGTTTTGTTAATCCTCACTTGAGGATATTTTTCCATTAATTTTCAGATAGAGTGGAAGGGAGGGAGGGGGAGAGAGAGAGAGAGAAACATTGATGTGGGACACATTGACCAGCTCCTGCACGACCCTGACCAGGGCCGGGGATCAAACCTGCAACCCTTTGGTCCATGGGCTGATGCTCCAACTGCTGAGCCAAACCATCCAGGGCTACCAACAGATTTTTTATTTGAGCAGATATGGGAAGAAATTGTGGGGTTCTCAGATCATTGAGAATAGAATAATCTACAAATGGTAGGTTTAGGAGTAAGAAGATTTATTCATGGGAAAAAATGCAAGTATGTTATCAATTAGAATCACAGCCTTTTTCTGTTGGAAAGGGAGATTAGTTTTGAATTGTAACATGTAGTTTTATGGTGTTTTTTTCCCCCCTTAGATTTGGAGTTTGAGAAATATCAAAAGAAAAGCTTTCTGGTTTCCCACAATGCACGAGAGATTTGTTTCTGCACGCTTGCCCACACCCTGAAATTCTGTTATACTAGTCTGGGTCCCTCCCTGGGGAGCAGATGAGCCTTTTCATCCCCTGCAGAGCTGGCCTCCAAATGGTAATGAAACTCACGGAGGAATGCAAGAAACATCCTGAAAAAGAAAGAGCCAGGTTAAATGATACTCCAACTGCTAAATCTCAGTGATGTCAGTTCCTTGAGAAAAATGTGCACATGCATTTTACCCCCAAATCCTACTTACAGTTCCTATCCTCCTACTCTCTGAATTTTTTTTCACATTCCCTCAATCAAAAGCCTACCACCAAGGCATATACCTAAATCATCCTGCATGTACCATATGACATTCAGAGAAAGGGTTTTAAAGACACTCACCCCCTGTTTGGACAGAAAAGGAAATGACCATTGTGAAATTTCTCAGCTAAATCAGTTTACTGAGAGTGACTTGGAAGGTCAGAAAAATTATATTTTTTTCTGCTGCAGCTGCTTAAACATTGGCTAGAAATTAAGTCTTTGGAACAGCTTCTTTGCTTTATGGCCATGATGCAACTCAGTGGTTTCAAGCTTTTTACCAAGGACAAGCTAATCCTGAAAATAGGTCTGTTTTCCACTAGTTCTTTAGAAAAGAAAATGTTTAGCTTTCCCCAGTCTGTCAATCTTGTGGTAAGAAAATGCCACCGGGGCACCTTTTATAACAATCTGGGCTCAGAAGCAGCTGTACAAATCATAAAATGAGTTTTTTCCCCTTTTAATCCGACTGGCATTCAAGTCAATGGGCATTTTCAGAGACAACGTATAAAGCAGACTCATTTTGAAACCCAACCTGGAGCAGAGGCATACACAACATGACAGCTTATTTAGAAGAGGGTATTGTGATCATTGTCACTGGAAACAATGAGGAAAATATCATTCATGATACTATAAGCAAGCCTCTCCTAGATCTCTCTAGTTGCTCATAGATGGAAAAGCAAATCGATGCAGAAACTCTGGGTCTCTGGGAAAGGGAGAAAAATGTCCTTGAGAGATGATATGAAGGATATTATTCTTTCCTGAACTAATACTCCCTCCTTGTCAGTTTTAAATGAAAAGGGGACTAAAATCCCCAAATGGGAAGCTAAGTAAAGGCTTCATAGGGCAGAGCAATAACACATGAATCGCTGCAACCAATTTCAACCCCAGAGTGACAGACAATGGTAAATCATTTCCTCCCCCTTATACCTTCCCCTCACTGCCCGCCCCCAAAGGCTGTCAGACTCACCCCATAAAAATGTAATTTTATCTTATTCTGCGTCTGCCCTCCTTTCTTCACACCGCAGTCAGGGTGAAGTCAGCACTGACAGAAGGCAGAACCACAGCCGCCCTGGTAACAACAAGGAGGGCTGCGATTTAATTGTGCAGTGCTATGTGCCCCCCAGACGGTTCTGAAAGCTCTGTCTTAATGATATCTGAGATGATATGGTTAGGGCAGGTCTCCTTTCCTGGCTCTCTTCCTTCCCCTGTGAGAAAGAATATAGGTCAGGGGAGGAGATAAACACTCAGGTCTAGGATAGGCTCATCCATTTAAATTGGTTCAATATGTTCTGAGCATCTCATCTTTTGCCTCACACAAAAATTCTGTAAAAAATATCTCAACCCTACTTCCTTAGTGAACTGATTTTAGAGATGCAAACAGTGGAATTCTGTTACACATAAATTATGATGAAACCTTTTCCCCTGAGGTTTCAATTTCTAAAGAGCTCCATATGACTTTGTAGGGTAGGAGATCTGGAAGAAAGGGGTGCTGTGGTAATTACCTAGGACATAGCCCAGTGGTTTGAGAAATAACCCTGAATTTGGCTAGTAAAAGACAAGGAGAAAAGGTTCAGATTGCTACATGTGTAGCTGCTGGGAATCTAAGTATTGGTGGGAGAACACGAAAGTCAATAGGATGGAGAGAATCAATAGACTGTCTGATAGGAAGGTAAATAAATGGATATAACCCACTTTCCATGTTCTCCCCTGCCCATTTTCCTTCATATTCACTTTGGACAACTAACTGAATATCATTTGACAGCAATCAGCATTTACTGAGAGCATTATGAGAGAGGGACAGCACTAGATCCTAGTCACACACAGTCAAACAAGACATGGCTCCTGACTGTAACACACATAAAAACGCGTCAATATGGTACTGTCCTTGGGCTTTCAATCTATCATCAGTTGGATAATGGGGATGTGATCTTTCCAGGCTAAATTATCTGAGTGTGCCACATGTGTCAATGACTCTACTAAGCATTTTAAATCTGTTTCCTAATTATAATCCTCCCAATTAGCACTTTGAGTTAAATATTATCTACCGATGACAAACCCGACTCTGAGCAATAAAATAACTTGCCCAAAGTAACTTACAAGTGGCAGAACTGAAGTTTAGATGTGTTTATGACTCTAAGCCTATGGCCTATCAACATGTTGATGTTGGTGTTCTTCATTTAAATAGTTTATATAATTAATATGTTTGAACCTATGGTTAATAATCTCCTCTCAGCCCCTTTGCTCCCAAACACTTTATGCAAAAATGGAATCATGGGAAAAATGATGATAAAGTATCTTTCTTGCTGATGAAAATGTTCAAGTTGGATATAGTCAATTGGAATATATAAGTGTTCTCCCTCATCCCTTAGGAGACGTAGTTTTGTATATCTGGTTGCCAGAGAGAGAGATTGTAGCTGGCTGGAAACACTACACAGTACTGTGGGAGCCTGCAATGCATTATCTGTATTATACTTTCAGATTATGGCAAAGATTAAACTCACAACTTCCTCATGTGTTAGAAAGTATTAGCAAAGTTCAGCGTGAATGGAGAGGATAAATACAAACTAATTTAACCTGTTTCTCAGGGGTCTACCAGTTTCCTGTAATTATTATTTTTTTTGAAGACACAATTTATCACAGATTTCAACTGTGAATGTTATAAATGTCTCCATTTGTTATTGCATTTATTATTTATCCATTCTCCATACGGATAAATATACATTTTAGAAACTAATAAACACAGTTTAATAAACTTTCAAGCTAATAGCAAAATTAATTGTTCACAGATTCTTCACATTAGTTCAATAGATTTTTTATGTGATTTGTATAAGTGGAAGATAAGTACAAAATAAAATGAGTATTTTGAGTTCTTAAACTCTATTCAAAATACTATTCAATATGTTGTCATAAACTAATCTCCTCTTAGGTTTATGCAAATATTCATTTGATGCACAGTTATGCATTTATCTGTGGACAGAGATTTAATGGATAATTATCACTGAGTAACTGGGAATAGACATAGCATATGTGGCATTGTAAGTTACATAATAGAGAACTGGCCCCATCCTTAGCCCTAAAAAATAGCAATAGAGGTAAGAGAGGAGAATGGAGGTAGAGGAAACTATATTCACTTAACATGTGTTTATTAAGCATTCACTATGGAAGAAGTGTAGCCCAAGCAGAATAAAAAGCAACTTAGCAAGGTCTACTGTGGCTTACGCAGGAATGGGTAACAAGATCAATGTGGGTGAAGAGAAATGTGCTGGGGTTGAGGGGCAGGCAATGAGGTCAGATGGCACAGACGTGTCAAGTCATACAGGGCACTGAATGCTATCGCAAGGACACAGATTTATTATGAGCAAAATGGGAAGACAGTGGAGGATATTAATTATAGGCATTACATGATCTAGACTTGCTTCTTCTGTTTTAATAAATATTATTCATCTATGAGCTGGATCTTTACAGGCAATATATATTCTTATACAAGATCATGGATTTTTTAACTAGTCGTTGACTAAGTCCATTAATGGAACACTTAAGGAGAAAGGCCTGTTAACCAGAGAAGGGTGGAGGGCAGGCTGGAGGGGTGCTGGTGCCAAAATCAGAAGTAGGTAAGCCTTTTATGTTGGTCTAGGCTAGATGGGTAAGACAGAGAGGAGAACCAAGTGACAAACTGAAACTGGCAAGTTATAATACCATAGCAGGAGGAGAAGAGTGGGGGCAGGCATAAAGCCATAAACCTGGGATCAAAGATGAGTCTAAAACCAACAACACTAAATATTTCCAGTAGCTGCCTGAGGTCCAAATGAAATTCTCTAGATCATTGCCACTAAAAGTAATGTCTTCCACATGAGGACAATAAAAATTTTGTTAAAATTATGTCAAAAAATAAAATAATCCCTTCTGTTTGATAACATTTTAGAGGTGCATTAACTTTAATTTCACTTTATCTTTAAAAATAGATGGGTGGGGGAGGGCAGGAAGAGATAAACGAAAGAACGTATACACATATATGCATAACCAATGGTCACAGGCGATAGTGTGGGGCAGGCAGGCAGGGACAGGAGAGGGGAGGAGGGTGCTAATGGAGTAAAAAAGGAGGAAATCTGTAATATTTACAATAAAGATAAAAGTAATATTCTGCCATTTCTAAGTTGAGGAAACCCTCTTTAGAGAACTTAGGCCAAAAGACATGGAATGAATAATGGACAAACCAGTTATTAAACTCAAATATTTTAACTCTAAATCTAGTGACCTTTACACTCATTTAAATTTTTAAAAGTATTTTACTTGCATGATTTGAGGCCATTTGAATTGGAGGTTTTACAATAACATTTCGTATTATTTTTAGGAATCATTGATAGAAAATATTAGGGGGACCGGGAAGTAATGTCATTTCTGCACGTTTCGATATTCGGTTGTCATTTATCAGCTCATTGTGTACTTCAAAATCGTGCCAAAGACATTTTAAGGTTAGAGCGACTTGTTTACTTGTAAATAATTAAATCTTAATTTTTTTCCAATTTATAGTGAAATGGCCAGCCAAATACCAGAAGAGGTACATATCGGGCATTGTATGTCTTTTGAGTTTCACAAGGGTAGTAACGCAATAGTTGCTACCAAAAACATTTGCGATGTTTATCCAAGTGCATTAGACGTTCGTAAATGCCAAAGGTGGTGTTCTAAGTTCAAATCTGGTAATTTTGATCTTTCTGACTTGTATCGATCAGGAAGACCAACAACTTTAGACAATGACATGTTAAGGGTGGAAGTGGAAGCAAATCCGTGTCAGACAATCGAGGAACTGTCAAACACTCTTAACCAACCTTGGTCGACCATCCAAGAACATTTGCAGCAGATTGGTAAAGTAAGCAGAGCAGGTGTTTGGGTCCCGCATAATCTGTCCGAAGAAAACAAAGCTAATGAGTCCACCACATGCAACTTATTGCTTCAGCGGCACAATACAGAAGCGTTTTTTGATTGCTTGATCATTGGACATGAAAAATGGGTCCTCTATGATAATCCAAAACGCAAAAGGCAGTGGCTCTCTCCAAAGGAATCGCCACAAAGTACAGCTAAGCCAGGTTTACACCCCAAAAAGGCACTTTTGTGTGTTTGGTGGAGTATTCGTGGGGTCGTTCATTTTGAAGTGCTGAAACCTGGACAAACTGAATGCAGACCTTTACTGTGAAAAATTGGATCGAGTAAATCAATCTTTAATTGAAAAGTGCCCAGCGATTGTCACCAGAAAAGGCGTTATTCTGCAACACGATACTGCAAGACCGCACTGCACAAGATGAACCCTGGAAAAAATTAATGAATTGGGGTGGGAGGTATTGCCTCACCCACCATACTCGCCCGATATTGCGCCATCGGATTTCCATTTATTCCAATTGCTACAACATTTTGCTTTTGGTAATTGATCTGCCACTTAGTTGAGGACCTATTAACTAGGCTTTATTTTTAATATAGACAGAAGCAGCTTAAAGTCAAATATGTGAAATAATCAGATACCCCATGTTATAATTATAATCAAGGTATGACTAAAATCATAGGCTTGTTTTGTGTGTGTGTGTGTGCTATTTACACATTTTGAAACAAAGTAATTAAAGATAACTACTAAAATTTCTGTTTAATCTCAGGCCTGGCTTATGTATATTAAAAAAGAACATTATTACGTATAAGGAACATGTAATGAACTAGTCACTGAAAATTATATTGCTAGAGAAGCCAAGCTTTTCTTCCCAGATGGCTATATAAAATTTATATAAATCAAGCAGATAGAGGAGTGGAATGCTTGTCAAGGAATGAGTAACCATATGTAACTGACATCTTGGAAAGTAACAATGAAAACGCAGGGGTGGGTGGGTAGCCAGGATATAGTGCCACTGAGTCACAGGCTACAACTGACAACTAAGAATATATAAGATCTAATGAAAAGTAGCATGTGCATATTTTTTATTTATTTCTTTTTATTTAATTAATTTGTTTTTTTGTTACAGATGTTTCTCCTTTTCCCCCCATTGACACCCTTCTCCTATTCCTCCCCCCCCCCCACAGCGTTGTTGTCTATGTCCATTGGTTATACTTCTATGCTTAAGTTCTTTGGTTTATCTCTTCTCCCCCACCGCCCTCCTCTGAAGTTTGTCAGCCTGAAACCTACTTCTATGTTAATATTTTTAAAATCCATATCTCTTGTTCTCAATAGGGGGTGATTTTGTTCCACCTCCTCCCCCAGGAAACTTTTGGCAATATCTGGAGACTGTTTATTGTCACAGCTGGGGGTGTTTTCTTATGGGTAAAATCAGAGATGATGTTAATATCCTACGATACATAGGACATCCCACAACAAAGATTTATCCAGTCTAAAATGTTACTGTTGCTGAGGTTGAGAAGCACAGGTGTAAATGAAGATTTCACTGTGAAATCACTTGGAAGAGAATTATTCTTTTTCTAAATCAATTGCAATAAAGAAGTCAGTGGTGGATGACGCAATAAACTGGGGCTAAATGATATTTGTGATTTGGAGGCAATTTGAGTCACCGATCAGTAGGAGAGGAGACTAGAAAGTGATGGAAGTCTACCATGGAGTACTCTACAGTAGTTAGAAGCAACAGGTTAGATATATGCATAGCACTATCCAAAAACATAGCATAGATTAAAAAATAAGGAGCGAAGTGAACTATCTATCAAAACATGCTTAACAATATAACAAGTACAATGAACAACAAAATACACATAAAATACACATTTTGCAAAGAGATCAATCTACAAAAAGACATTTATTAAACTTCTTAGCACCATCACCTGTCCGAAATGGGAAGATAGAGGGTTATGGGAGCAAGAGAAATGATCAACTCATCAGTCCATCAAGAGAAACACCCATGAAGATAATGTGCCTTCAACTGAGATGTAAGATTACTTCAACCCTTTTCATCTGATATTCAAGTGTATATAATGCTAAGAATATTAACCCTAAGTGTGCATACTCAAAATCAGGACAGATGGTAATCACATAGAATCTTAATTATTCACATCTGGATTCATGAATTTTCTCATTGAGGGGAGATATGAAGGAAACATTTTGGGAGGAATAAATAACTGCTTCTTAGATCAAGTAATTTTAGAATCCATATGGAAAGGAAATACACTGACTGAGTTCTGCATAAAAGACAGGAAGTGAATCAGAAATTATACAAACCACTATATATTAGTGATCAGTATATGATTAAGTTTCACGTTCTGCTGAGAGTGGGAAAGCCAAGGAACACTGAACACATGCTAACTCAATTTTATAAAAGGGACCTACATCAAAATGTGGATATTAGAAAAAACTACAAGGAGTTGAAGGAAAAAAAAAAAAGCAAATAATCTACCAGAAACCTGGAGACTGTTTAAAACACCTTATTAGAAGCCCAGGCAAAATGTGTGCCAAGGATCAAGAAATCCAGGTGCTCAAACAAAACCCTTGTATGGCTAACTGGCAAAGCAAAAGAGGTCGTTGTGGGTGAGGGGAGAAGGATGGCATTTTTAATGGTACAATTGGCCAAGTGAGCAAAACAAAAAAATCCACAAAGTAAGGCAAATCAGGTGTAAAAAACATAAGACCAACTAAAAATGACTTGAAGGAATACTGTGCTTGGTATTCCAAAGAAAATAATAAAAGTTTTTAAAAAAATAAATCAATAGTAAGATGCCAGCTCAAGAATCACTGGGACTAAATATAATAATGGTGGTGGAAAAGTTGACCATTGAAAATAAAAGGATCTGACAAAAGAAATCAATGGATTCTTTATTTCAATTTTTATTATGAAAATATGTTAGCTGAAGGTCCAGTTCCAAACAATCTTGAAGATAAAAAATATCTAAAAATTTAAAAAACACTGTGATTTTATATATTCTCCACATCAGTGGTTTATCATTATAATTAGGTCAGTATTTTAAAGTACAGATGTGAGGGCCTCCCTCTTGGAGACTCTGATATAGATATCCACAAGTAGAACCTGTGACTGTATTTTCAGCAAGTTCCCACTTGATTTGATGATCAGCTTGTTTAGGAACAACTGCTATTGATCAAATTAACAACCAATTTAAATATAAGCAGTTATAATGGCTAAAGTAACTCATTATTTAAATCACTTGTCAGGATACCTCACCCAAACCCACACTCTTGACACAGGACTGGTACACGCTAATAGTTACTGTGATTCTCACCCAGAGAAGTCCCTGAAAAGTACAAAACGTGGATACAGTGTGCTAACTTCACTTCCATACCTGACCATCTGAAACTATAATAGAAGTCAAGATGATTCTACACTTAAATATGCATAGCAATTTAATGGAAAGGCAATACAGTATTCTTTAAAAACAAAACAAAAACTGTTCCTATTAATTACTAAGATTTGACAGAACTTTGTAGGAAAAGAAATGAGATACTCTACTCAGAATTTAAATAATACGTAGTTATATTGTTAAGGGTATTGAAATTGGTTCATCAACATGGAATGGGGAGATCAAATGTTTTAGAAGACAGAGTAATTTTCAGGCAAAAACAACAACAAAACAAAACAAAGGCTGGGAGAGACAGGCTCGTTCTAATGCCGAGGAAAAGATACCAAGGTGTAATGGCTAATTTATCTGTCAACTTGGCTGGGCCACAGGCTGCCCAGATAGTTGGTCAAACATTATTCTGGATGTCTTTATAGAGTGTTTTTGAATGAGATTAATATTTAAATCAGTAGATTTAGGAAAATAGACTGCCCTCCATAATGTGAGTGGGTGTCATCCAATCATTTGAAGGTTTGAATAGAACAAAAGGCTGACTTTCTCATGAGTAAGAGAATTCACCTTCTGGAGAGCCTTCTAACTAGAACACTGGCTCTTCCTGGTTGTACAGCAACCCAGCCTTCAGACTCAAAATGGGACATCAGCTCTGCAGATTCTGGAGTTGCCAGGCTTCACAATCACGTGAACATATTACTTACAATCATTCTCTCTCTCTTTCTCTCCTTGTCTTTCTCTCCTCACCCCCTCTCACCTCTCCTTTTCCTTCACTCCCTCTCTCTCTTTCTCTTTCTATTGGTTCCGTTTCCCTGGAGAACCCTGACTAACACACAAGGTATCACCTACCTGGTGATCTACCAGGACCTACCTGAACATATTTACAATGACTTGAAAAAAGATAAATTAGGAAAACTTCAAGACTTCAAATACCACTAAATATTGAAAGAAAATGATATGTCTAGTGGAGGAGTAAATTCTGAAACTGAGTCTTATGTAGGAGTTGGCAGAAGGATAGAAATTAAATATCTGTGTGGATTAGTATAATATAATACATTTAGCAAACAGGAGTTACACAGACACACATTATATTGTAAGGATAATGATTTTGTCTTGCAGAAATATTCCTAAAAATACTGTCTGAAGAATATGAGGCAAACAGAGCTACGAAAATAACTGGAAACGTAGTTAAAAGGAAAATTAACCAGTAAACATTTTTATCCTTGAATAAAATATAATGCATCTAAGAGCTGGTACTGTGAAAAGATAAACAAGATTGACAAACCTTTAACCAGACTCATTCTGAGAAAAAGAGAGAACCCAAAGGAATAAAATCAGAAATGAAAGAGAAGTAATAACTGACACCAAAGAAATACAAAGGATTGTAAGAAAATATTATAGATAACTATACGTCAACAAATTGGACACTGTGGAGGAAATGGATAAATTCCTAGAAACATACAGTCTTCCAAGAATCTGGAAGAATCAGAAAATCTGAAGAGATAGATTACAACTAGTGAAATTGAAGCAATAATAATAATAATAAAACTCTCAACAAAAAAAGTTCTAGACTGGATGGATCCACAGATGAAATTTACCAAACATTCAAAAAAGAACTAACACCCATCATTCTCAAACTATTCCAAAAAAAAACTCAGGAGGAGTGAAAACTCCCAAGCTCATTTTACGAGGCCAGCATTATACTAATTCCAAAGCCAGATAAAGATACTACAAAGAAAGAAAAGTATAGGCCAATGTCCCTGGTGAACATAAATACTAAAATCCTCAACAAAATATTAGCAAACAGGATCCAGCAATACATTAAAAAGCTCCTACACCATGATCAAATAGGATTTATTACAGGATGCAAGGTTGGTACAATATTTGCAAATCAATAAGCATGATACACCACACAAACAAAATGAAGGATAAAAACCACATCATCATATCAATAGCTGCAGAAAAAGCATTTGATGAAATCCAGCACATACTTATGATAAAAACTCTCAGCAAAGTGAAAATAGAGAGAATATTCCTCAACATAATAAAGGCCATATAGAACAAACCCACAGCCAACATCATTCTCAATGGGCAAGAACTACAAGTGTTCCCCTTAAGACTGGGAACAAGACAGGGATGTTGGCTTTCACCATTCTTATGAAACATAGTACTGGATGTCCTAACCACAACAATCAGACAAGAAAAAGAAAGAAAAGGCATTCTAATTGGGAAAGAAGTAAAACTGTCATTAGTTGCAGATGACATGATTCTGTACATAGAGAACCCTAAAGATTCCATCAAAAAACTACTAGAACTGATAAATGAATTCAGTAAAGTAGCAGGATACAAAATAAACATCCAGAAATCAGTTGCATTTTTATACACCAATAATGAACTATCAGAAAGGGAAACTAAGAAAACAATCTCATTTACAATTACTTCCAAAAAAAGGAAATACCTAGGAATAAATTTAACCAAGGATGTAAAAGACTTGTACTCAGAAAATTATAAGACACAGAAGAAAGAAACCGAAGAAAATACAAATAAGTGGAAACATATTGTGTTCATGGACAGGAAGAATTAACGTCATTAAAATGTCTATACTAGTTAAAGCAATCTATAGATTCAACACAATTCCTCTCAAGATACCGATAACATATTTCACAGAACTAGAACAAATATTCCACAAATTTACATGGAACCATAAAAGACCCCAAATAGCCACAGCAATCTTAAGAAAGAAGAATAAAGTTGGTGGAATCATGCTACCTGACATCAAACTATACTATAAGGCTATAGTAATAAAAACAGCATGGTACTGGCATAAAACAGACATATAGATCAATGGAACAGAATGGAAATCTCAGAAATAAGCCCACACCTTAAGAGTCAATTAATATTTAACAAAAGAGGCAAAAACATACAATGGGTTAAAGGTAGTCTATTCAATAAATGGTGTTGGGAAAATTGGTCACATGCATGCAAAAAATGAAACTAGACCACCTTCTTAACCAGATACAAGAACAAACTCAAAATGAATTAAAACTTAAATGTTAGACTCGTAACCATAAAAATCCTAGAAGAAAATATAGGCAGTAAAATCTTGAACATTTCTTCTGCCCAGCTAGTGTGGCTCAGTGGATTGAGTGTCCTCCCATGGACTGAAAGGCCCCAGTTTGATTCCTGATCAGGGCACATGCCCGGGTTGTGGGCTCTATCCCCAATGGGGGAGTGCAGGAGGCAGCCGATTGATATTTCTCTCTCACATCATTGTTCCTATCTCCCTTTCCCTTCCTTTCTCTCTAAAAAAAAAAAAAAAAAAAAAAAAAAATCAATAAAAACATATTTTTTAGAAAAATCTTGAACATTTCTCAAGCAATATTTTTTCTGATGTATCGCCTCAGGTAAGGGAAACAAAAGAAGAAATAAACAAATGGGACTACATCAAACTAAAAAGTTTTTGTACAGTAAAGTAAACCATTAACAAAATGAAAAGACAACCCACTGAATGGGAGAACATATTTGACAATACATCTGATAAGGGCTTAATATCCAAACTTTATAAGGAACTCATAAAACTCAACACTAAAAAAATAAACAATCCAATTAAGAAATGGGCAAAGGACCTGAACAGACACTGTACAAAGAGGACATACAGATGGTTAATAGACATATGAAAGGATGCTTATTGTAACTAATCATCAGAGAAATACAAATTAAAACCACAATGAGGTATCACCTCACACCTGTCAGAACGGCTTTCAGCAATACATCAACAAACAGCAACTGTTGGCGAGGATGTGGAAAAAAGGGAACCCGTGTGCACTGTTGATGGAAAGGCAGATTGGTGCAACCACTATGGAAAGAAGTATGGAGTTGCCTCAAAAATTAAAAATGGAACTGCCTTATGACCCAGCAATTTCCCTTCTGGGAACATATTCAAAGAAACCTGAAATACTAATTCTAAAGAATGTATGCACCCCTATGTTCACTGCAGTGTTATTTATAATAGTCAATATTTGAAAACAGCCCAAGTGCCCATCAGTGCACCAGTGGATAAAAAAAGCAGTGGTACATTTACAGAATGGAATACTACTCAGCCATAAAAAAGAAGGAAATCTTGTCTTCTGTGACAGCCTGGGTGGACCTGGAGAGTATTATGCTAAGTGAAATAAGCCAGTCAGAGAAAGACAAGTACCATATGATTTCCCTTAAATGTGGAATCTAATGAACAAAATAAACTAACAAAGTAGAGACAGACTCATGGATATAGAGAACAGATTGACAGCTGTCAGAGGGGAGGGGCTTGGTGGCTGGGTGAGAAGGGTGAAGGGATTAAGCAAAGTACAAAAAGAAAGTCTCATGGACACAGACACAGTATGGTGATTACCAGAGGTTAGGGAGGGTGGGAGAGGTAGAAGAAAGTAAGGGGAGATAAATGGTGATGGAAAGAGACCTGACTTGGGGTGGTAAACACACAATACAACATACAGATGATGTATTATAGAGTTGTATACCTGAGACCTGTGCAATTTTATTTATCAAAGTCACCCCAATAAATTCAAAGAGTAATTAGAATATTAAATGCAGTTCTGTAGACCATACCTTAAGAATAAAAATAACAGCATAGAGACTAATTCAGAGAAAGCACAACTAGAAAAGGTGTCTGGGTGTTTTAAAAAGATGAAATTTAAAGAGATAAAACTTGGGAGTAAGAATGAAGGTGGAGTTGGAGGAATCACATTTATAAAATGATGACAGATGTTAATATGATATTTATTTGGTTTTCCAGTTCTGGAATATTATAAGTAGAAGGTATTCTCTTGTAATATAGAAGGGATAATTCCAGAAACAATAAATAGAGGCAGGTTGTAGAACTTAAGGAACAGAAAATTTTAGTAGCTTGATCTCAATTATTTGGCCACAATGTTGAACATTTATGGATTTTATCAAGTGGAAAAATGCTATTTATGGATTATCAAGTGAGTAAATGCTATTTATATAATGTAGATTATAGACCTTTTTTATCTAGATAAAAGATCAAGATATTGCCTCTCTAAGATCTGTGCTTCAAAGCAGGCAAACTATTGTTATTTCCATTGTAACACTGGGGCAATTGAGACACAGAGTAACTGACTAATTTTTCCAAGGAAAATCTCCAAGTAATTAAACAGTATTAGAACCCAGCTATTTTGCCTTTCAGAAATGGTTCTATTGAATAAAATGCATATATACACACATGCGCAAAGCAATTAGCTAATATGATGACATATTCTTTGAAATTGCTACTATTGTCACATATTCCTTCTCAAAACTGCAGAAAGTGAACATAATCTTATGACTCTACCATGACGTTAAACTGTGTTAAAAGGATATTCTGTTGCTTTGGTTCTCAAAGTATGGTCCCTGGACCAGCAGCAGAAGCAACAGCTGGAAACTCATGAGAAATGTAAGTTTCGGGGCTCCACTTCAGACCTACTGGCTTAGGAACTCTGGAATTAAGACTGAGCAATTTGTGTTTTATGAAGCCATTCTGGTATGGCTGTTGCACATGGCAGTTTAAGAATTACTGCTTTAAAAAATAGCAATTCTTGGCAATGAGTGGGAGAACAGTTTTTCCATATGCCATTTTATTTCTTCTTCAAGGGTTCTATATATCTGGAAAGAACTTAACTCATTAAAAAGATGCTGATTGTGTTAGATGTATTATTTATTAAAAGTCATCTTTCAGACTAAAGATGTGAGCTCCTACATCTGACACCTTACACATAACTTAAAATAAGTTTTATCACAGAGATAAATTGATAGGTAAACATTTATTCCACATATCATACTCAATTGTGTTAAAAAATAACATGCTACATATTTAAAGTGACTTTGACCTTGAAATCAAAACAATGACTCTGTCAGCATTGGTATTCAGTTTCATTCTAGATCATATACAAAATCACTTTTCCGATTTTCAACTCCAGCTGTAGCGTCAGGCTATTCACAATTCAAATAGTACTACCTGTGACTCCAAACCATTTCACATAGAAGTTTGAGATCTATTTAAGCCCTGGCCGATTTTGCTCAGTGGTTAGAGCGTCGGCCCGGGGACCAGAGAGTCCCGGGTTCAGTTCCCGCTAAGGGCACGTACATTGGTCGCAATTTGTCCCGGGCCCGGTTGGGGTCATGTGGGTGGCAACCAGTCAATGTGTCTCTCTCGCATCAATGTTCCTCCTTCTCTCCCTCCTGCTCTGTCTGAAGATAAATGCAAAAATTTCCTCCGGAGAGGATAAAAAAAAAAAAAAAAGCAACTTGCACTTTAAAATTGGAATAATCAATATTCAAAGTTCTTATGCCCCCATTCCTTTATTCGTAGATAATATTGTCTAAATAAAATTTTAGACACAGCCATAAAACCATAAGCATTAACTAGTATCAATTTTAGGGTGCAAAAACTAAAAGAATAGAAATACACAAAATTAAATCATTTAACTGGTAGTCTTTGATTGTCTGGGAGATGGGTTTGTGGGAAATGCATTTGTTCTGCCTGAATACATCTAGGATTTAGTCAAATATCTTCTTCTTTAGGATTTAAAAGAGGAAAAAATAGCTTACATTTGCAAAACTCAATGTAAACTACATTATTCTCTGTCCCTTATGTTTGTAAAGTGACAGTCCTACATTAACTGTTCAAGTTAAATTTAATTTGAATTAGATATAGAAGGAAAATTCACTCTGGTGATGTTAAAGATTATAAGAAAAAATTTTTTTAAATGTAACCACTCTTTTATTAATTTTCTAAAGCAGATTATTTGTCTTGACTGAGATGGAGGATACCAAGGAAATGACGTTTTCAAGTTACTGAAGAATTAATCAGTAATACTCTGGTTTTTTGTTTTTTTTTTAATCCTCACCCGAGGATGCTTTCCCATTTTTGTTCAGATAGAGTGGGAGGGAGAGAGAGGAAGAGAGAGAGAGAGAGAGAGAGAGAAACATCGACGTGAAAGGGACACATCGAGTGGCTGCCACCCGCACGACCCAACCAGGGCCGGGGACAAACTGCAACCGAGGTACATGCCCTTAGCGGGAACCGAACCCGGGTCTCTCTGGACCACAGGCCGACGCTCTAACCGCTGAGCCAAACCAGCCAGGGCTACTCTGGTTTTTATGGGGCATGATTTACATTTCATTTTCAACTTCTGCTATTTTTATTTTATTTCTTTTTTGGCTCTTTGAATTTAGTTCTGCTGCTCCTGTTCCTGACATTTATACATAAGTAAAAACTATGGAATTCAACAAGTGAAGCAATCCTGGAATAACAGACACATAAAATAAATAATCTCTGGGCAGTTTCTATCAGGCCACGCAGGTCTGCTCACCTGACCCTCATCTAAGTATTTAAATAAAGATGAAGCTTCAATAAGTCTGATTCACAGAGGTTTCATCTAGAAAATGTTGGTGCAGTGCAGACTATCATCACTAACACATATATCTTTCCAGCATGATGGTACTATCACTCTCTTTCCACCATTAACTAGCTGACACCATTCAGTGTTAGGACTTTGTCTTTAATAGGACATATTGATTACACCATCATATCCACAGAGATACGTATCCACATATACAAATCACTTGACACCTTAAAACAGTTTCCACTGCAGAAACATCCATGAGTGTACACTTGTTTCTCTTATCTGGTGCTGCACACTTAATTCTGTTCAGCAAATATTGATCAGCATTCTTGTAGTTAGTAAAAAATGGGAATAGTTAATCAATATATAAGCTGGAAATGCCATGAAAAAAATCCAAACAAAATAGAAATCTACTAGTTAAATTAACACCTTCATAAAAGAAGAATGTAGTAGAAAAGACACAGAAAAATAAACTGATGAACTAAAACTGAAACATTTTTTACAAATATGTATATGATATAGTTAGGTAGGTATCATTAAAATTATCCTTCATAGAATAAGTTATAAAGACTGCCTGAAAACAACTTTCAAATTGCTAAACAATAGTTGTTTTTAAATAAAAGCAAAATACTGACTATCTGAACCCACAGAGGAAAGATAAATCTTATTTTTCTTCGTGACATATTTATATACTCTAGAAACAGCTTCTGTGAATGTGAATACAATTGTACATATACAAAAGTCTTTGAGTATATTACTATAAACCATTTTACTATCAATGAAAAATTTGGCTGAAAATACCTACTTCACATTTATTTCTCTCTCCCTGCTTTTATTTCCGCACTCCTTCTTTATTAACATATGTGGCTTCCACTTTTGTTAATTATTTTCACAATGTTTTTTACTTGTATATATTACTCCTGGTATGATACATGATGTGACATGATTTCATCTGGGTTTTTCTATTTATAGATACCTTAGTTCCTGTAGTCATTTCTGTAGGGGGAATGAAACATTCATCAATATAAACAGTTTTTCAATGAAGACTTTGAAGGGATTCCAACTTGGCTGACTACATTTCCACAGATGTGTGCACCCTATGACTGAGATAACCACATGTTCAATTATCTCACTTGAACTTGCAAGGAAGATTAATATACTTTTAAAAACACTAAAAATGTTGGAATAAGCAACATGTCTTTTAATAAAATACTGCTAGGAGTAAACTTGCCATCTTCCAAATGTAAATATTTAACTTTTATGACCATAAAATTGTTATGAAACTATGTGATGATTACCTTTTGATTTAAAGAAATAGCAAGGTCATGTCAAAATCACCTGGAGATGGAAACAGAGGAGAGTTTATGTTTTAAAATTATTAAGATGAATACAAGAGAACCTCCTATCCAAATAATATAAACATGTCACGAAGAAAAACAAGATTTATCTTTCATCTATGGCCTCAGGTAGTCAATAGTTTGGTTTTATCAAAACCAAATCTCATGTCTGGAATTTTCTTTTAATTTAATTTAATTTAATTAATTTATTTTTGTTACAGATGTTTCTCCTTTTTCTCCCATTGACAGCCTCCTCCCGTTCCCGCCCCCCCCACCCCAGCATTGTTGTCTATGTCCATTGGTTATGCTTATATGCATAAGTTCTTTGGTTTATCTCTTCCCTCCCCCTTACCCCCTCCTCTGAAGTTTGTCAGTCTGAACCCTACTTCTATGTCTCTGGGTCTGGAATTTTCAATCCCACTTCTTTGGGGAAAGAACCTCAAATAAGTTGTATTTCCCCAAACACATGGTGCTCTCCCTTGTCTCTCTCTGTCTCTTACCACATGCAAATCTACGACTGAAATACCCTTTATCTTCTGTTCTCTGTAAAGCCTTCTGTTACTAGATTCACCTTCTCTAGGATCCACTCCCTGGAACATTCTGGGCTGGTAAATGTCCCATTCCCTCACTTCTGGGCTCCCTTGATCCACTGCCTCTACAAATTTTATCACACATCACAAAGCTGTAATTATTTTTAAGTGTTAGCCTCTCTCACTAAACTGAGCCTGAAGATTAAGCAACTATTAAGCATTATCGCTTTATTCGAAAATCATTTATCACAGCAGTGGCAAGCTAAGTGACACATTCTGACTCCAGCTAGATTTTTGTTTACACCTGCACAATGTTTCGAAAGGACTGGAATTTTCTCATGAAAACCCACATTTCTGGCTTCTCTTTAAAAATCTAAAGCTCTTACAACACCAAGCCTTCATTTGCACATGATATCATTAGGCTCTAGCTGCATAATTGCTTTTCACTTTAGACATGGCCAAAGGCCCAGTTTGCCTCAGTGCTCACCATTCAAAGTTTTCTTATACACACCTTACTTTTCTATAATATTACATACTGGCCCATGGTACTTACTTGTTTTGGAGATTCCTGGTCTGTTCATGGGTGGGGAGCCTTTTTTCTGCCAAGGGCTATTTTGATATTCATAATATCATTTGCATGCCATATAAAACTATCAACTTAAAAATTAGCCTGCTACATTTGGTCAGGCTAAAATGGTGAGGCATGTGATATTAGCTGGTATTGACTTCACGGGGCCTTATATGGCCTGTGGGCCAGATGTTCCCCACCCCTGATTTAGATGAACTATTATGACGACTAGAAAATAAATGAAAGAATTAAACTCACTAATATGAGTTAAATTTCATAGCATCCAGAGCATTGTGGGAGGCCAGGCTTGGTTCAGGTATAAAAGGTGAGATTCTAGGCAGTAATGGATATGAGCAGAAAGTGGTTGAAGGTGAGGATCACAAAATACAGAACAGAAAATGCCAAGAATTATTTTCACCTTCTTCACAGCTTTGCTTAAAGGCAGTACTAACCATAATATTTGTAATTAAATCAGTAAAGCAAAACACTAAAACATTCAAAGTTGTAAAAAGCAATGATTTGTAGAATAGTACCATATGTATCTTCCTCGCAGGTCCTTTGAAAAGTTACTACCTCTTAACAGTATTTTGACATCTCTTTATATCCATTCTTTTTTTTCTATACCTGACAATTTTGAAATTATTAATTCTAGTGATCTCTGATGCCGAATTGTTTTAGGCACTGTTTGTGCAAATGTCCCCAGACATGATGATTTTGTGAATAATATATATCTGTGTGGGTATCTTATAGGGACAAAAACAAAACAAAACAAAACAGAATTAAGAGAGAACAGGGAATGGAGAGAAATAAAGACAGAGATAGATATAGAGATAAGAAGGTGGTTCCCAGAAAGTTAGGGCTTATACCAATTACTAAACCTAAAATATATATATTTGAAATGTTAGGTGATTAATATGGTCATTTTCTATTATAATTACTTTATTCTCAAGTAAATCAGGCAAACTGAACTAATTGTCTTGAGGTCTTGAACAGTGAATGTCATGCTGTTCACGTTTCTATGTCATGCTTATGAAGCAGAGTGTAGTAAGGAAAGGGTCTCTGCAAGGACTCGAGACAACAGTCACATGTTCTAAGTAAGATCTAAAGATGACTGTCATTGCAGTAATAGAAAATGGAGGCAAAAGGTACTTAAATAACCAGGAGAGGAGCAGGTCCCTGTCTACGCTTTTATCAAAGTTTTATATAATTTTATTACACAATCAGTTCTTGTTTTTCTTACCACTGAACTAGGCATTTTGGGAGACAAGGGGACAGAATCTCTGTTCTTGCCTAGCTTACTTGTGTAAGTGAAATTATTAGTATTAAGATATATATACAATTGTTACCTAATACAATATATATTACAATTGTTACCTAATCTTATACCTACAGCAATTTGAAACAGTATTATACACAGGATACAGTATCATGCACTTTGCTTCATGCATCAATGACTGTTGCCATCACATGCCATTTGGAGATATATGTTCTGTTAGAACATTAGATGAAATTTCTTAATTCTGACTGAAATCCATATAAACAATAATCTAATCACACATCAGGGATTATGTTTCTGGATACTCCTTAGTGTTATGGATAATTATTAAATCAGGGATCCATATAGTCTTTAAAATTCCTTACCTGTGAGATATATAAATAGATATACAGAAAAGGGCACACACTCTCTTTTGCTCTTTCTCCAAATATAATACATCATTCCTAGATGACAGCTCTGGCAAATAAGTAGATAAAATTTCCTTATGAAGATATCCAAAATGAAAGCTATAAGAGCTATTGATAATAAGCATAATTATTGCATTTTGTGGTAGATCTTTCCTTGGTACAGTCCTTGGTTAATTTCTAGACCTAGCTGTGCTCAGAAATAGTCATTCAACATAGTCTAAAAGTTCTTAAAAACATATGTCTAAGAAGAGTGAATATTCATATTCATTAAATATATCCCAAAAGTTATATATTCCTAACATGACCTTTTATGATCTGACCAACTGAACATTCCTTAATTATTCTATGATATATCTCAAATCTGATCTTCTAGAAAGTATATTTGTACAGATATTATTTTCAAATACTGCCAGTCTTCTCACTTTTAGTGTTCTCAGTCTTGCTCATTCTTTCTTCTGCACATTGGAATGCTTCAGCTACTCTTCCTTTTTGTTGCATATAGCCAGTTACTTGGGATTATTAAAAATGATGGTTTATATAAAACTCTATTCTAATATTTATTAATAATTTGGCTGAATTTTATAGTAGTCCTGTGAAGCTAAATAATACTCACTGAGCAAAGTAGAATAAATCAACAAGTACAGAGTTTTAGCTTGTTTTCTATGGATTATCTATACCGTATGTTGCTTTACCAAGTTAGCTTTGTAAGTGTGTCAGAGATAAAAAAAAAAAACACATAGAAAATTGTTAGAACTTACATTTTAAAGTTCCAGCAACGTTTCCCGAACAGTTAATATGTTCAAAGCATTATTCTAGGCACTAAGTTATGGCTTCTGATTCAAGTGAGAGACAAATAAAAATAATTACAACATAGTGAATATAATATGTGCAGCACACTCAATATTTTGCTCAACATCCATTCCCTTCTTTCTTGCCAATAGAATCCTGATTTTGTTGGTTGGCGCAACTAAATAATCATTTTTCTCTTACAGCTAGCTGCAGCCATGTGACATAATTCTAAGGAGAGAGAAAGAGAAAGTAAGTAGAAGGAGGAGAAAAACATTTTCATAACTATGTGTGATGATGGATGTTAAGTAGACTATTGTGGTAATCATTTCACAATATATACAAATGTCAAACCATTATGTTGTACACTGAAAACTAATATAATGCTATATGTCAATTATAACTTACTTTTTAAAAACAGAAGAAAATGGAGGAGGGAAAAGAAGAAGAATCAAACCACAAAGGTGTGTCCATGTTTAGATTTTTGTTCGGAATTTCATTTATTTGTAGAAATAAAAGTAATTCAAGCAATAGAAACATTGACTTTATTGCATAGATTCTGCCACCTCATCAAACTTTTGGAAAACCAGAAAAGCCAGAATAAAATATTCTAGTCACAAAGGAGCAAATGACAGCTATATTTGTGGTCAGAAATTATGCCCGCTGCCCCAAACTATTAGGCAAGGGTATGAAAGCATAACACAGCTATACCCAAAGCCAGGCAGAAGATAGATATCAGAAGAACGGAAGAACACTGGGACCAGATCCCAGGGCCATGCCTTGTCCCAATTCCATTTTACCAGGCTAATTTACCCTCAAATGTTTGCTTCAAACACAGCAATGGCAGGGCAGCTTGAACAACCATGGGTGGCCTGAGAATTCAGAGTGAACAAGGCTGTGAAAAAAATTATTGCCAATCCAACAGAAACTGTGAGTATAAAGAAGAGTGACTTAAAAACAAAACAAAAAACCAAATTTCTTCATCAAAACAAACATCATACTCTTCAAAGCTGTCATTTTGGGGGGATTCGTTTCCATTGCATTTCCATTGTTCAAACTGTTTCTGAGTTCATCGTCTTCAGAAGTATTTTCCAGACCACATTGCACACTTTTCTACTTACTTTCTCAGAATTGGTACCTATGTGTCTTTTCTTTTGAAGTGGATTTGGTTTATGGAGACAAATCAAATGTGTGGCCAATCCGTATGACTAGGTTTGTGATCAACTTACGGAATATGTTTGTCAGTTTATTAATTATTTTGTTCAAATGAAGCTATGAGTATAAGGAAGTACAATTGAAATTTTGAGTGTCCTGGCTCTGAAGGAAAATCTCATATATAAAGCAACAACTTACTCTAATAGAGTAGAACATAATTATTAACAAACCATAAAAGTACAACATTTTGAATAAGCCAGTACTTTCCTGAATAATTAATATGCTATGCCACCTGGCAATGATAAGATGTTCCACAAAGGTTGCTTATTTCTATTCTACATAATTAAAATATGATAGCTAAAATGCTTTTAAAATTCTGTATTTTTCAATTAATTACTTCTAAGCACTTCAAGAGAAAATCAATTACTTAAGTGCTGAATAAACTGATTTTTCCCTATGCAAATATTATCTGTGATATTCAGGAAAAGCTAAAAGTTAATTTCATTTCCTGGGTCATTTTTAAAAGGCTTCAATTCTTGAGTAACAAGATGTCAAGAAAAACTTTCTTGGACTGACTAGAGTCAGAAACACAGGCAATTCCACACTTGCACACAACATACAACAGATGCTCCCTTTTTATGTATGAATGTCAAGAATTCCTCTCCATTCAGATATTTTTCCTGAGAGAGGATATCATTTTCCTCCTCAACACTAATTTCAGGTAATTGCTGTGCAGAAGAAGGATCTGCACCCACAATTCTTCACCTCTTTCCTTCTCCCAAGAACTAAAATCACAAAAGGGATTAAATCAGCGGTTCTCAACCTGTGGGTCGTGACCCCTTTGGAGGTCGAAAGACCCTTTCACAGGGGTCGCCTAAGACCATCGGAAAACACATATTTCCAATGGCGATTCATAACAGTAGCAAAATTACAGTTATGAAGTAGCAACGAAAATAATTTTATGGTTGGGGGTCACCACAACATGAGGAACTGTATTAAAGGGTCGTGGCATTAGGAAGGTTGAGAACCACTGGATTAAATTCTTTCTAGTTGTCAATATGAATGGATACAATGAATCAAATACCAAGTGCCATGTTGCAGCTATTAACCCTCACAACCAAACTGAAAAAAAAGAGGTATTAATTATCCCCATTTCTCAGATAGGGAGGTAGCCACTAGTCATAGGGTTATGAGACAGAGCTCACATTTGAACTCAGATACTTTCAGATCTGAACTTGGGTGATGGAAAAGGGAATAGTTTTATTTACTTTGACAGTGATAACATGAGTATCTTGTCCTTGATCTCATGTCAAAATTATGATCCGATGGCATTCTTCCAAGTCTTATAGGACCTTTCAATTAAAAATGCAAAAGAAGATGAAGACATAAAATTGATAGGGTGGAGTAGCAAAATGATGCTAAGCAATAGCCCACCACCCCTTCCTTTGTCTACTGACCCCACAGTCCCAGTGGGAGATTTTTACCGTTTGTTTTCTTAGAGTTCTGTTCAGATGGGATCTTAGATTCAAGGAACCAAAATCAGCTCATGCTATGTCCAATACATTGTATTGGTACAAAGAGCACAGAAGCAGATCTCCCAGGATTCACAAGACAGGAAATGCCATGCAGTCATGCTTTGTAACATGAGCTATGTACATAAGAACCCCAGGATCCTCACTTTGACAGCCATTGGCCCTGTTCTACTATTTTCTGTGTCTCTGCACAGATTCCCTCTTTACCTTCTTGAAAGTTTTTTCCTCTTTCACATTATGTCTTTCTTCTGACTCAAAGTTTAGTTTAAAAGTAGCTTTTCCTTCTGAATATAACTTATCTTGTATCCATCCTGCCCCCGAATCTTATTTACTTCTTGACTTCAATGCCCTTTAATGTCTCTATTGTCATCTTTCAAAGTCTAATTTTCTAATTCAATAATCTGATTTGCCAGCCATTAGTTCTGCGCCATGCCTGTGGGAATGAGCTTTCTCTGAGTGAGGTGTGCAAGCCTGCTCCAGACAGCTGTGTCAAGGTGGGGTAGGGTCACTTCCTACCAAATGTGGTCAGTCCCCTGGGCTGCTTCAGACAGATAGCACTTTCGCTTGTTAGAAGATGTTGGCTTAGTGAATATTTTGATTGTTATGTCTAATATACTCATATCCTGTCTGCTCTCCCCATGTGGGTCCCTTTGGAGCTTTTAACTCTCAGACTTGAGCACAATGAGCCTCCAGCAATTCATCAATTATAGTTCAGATTTCCCTGCCTGACACTGGGTCCTGCTGGGGTTTCTGCCCTGGTAAGCTGCGACTCTCAATATCTGCCCGTCTGTCTCTCCGATCCTGGGAGCAGTAGTTCGTTCTGTGTCCACCCTCTCTTACAATCCAGGAAGAGTTGTTAATTTTTCAGTCTGTTCAGCTTTTTACTTGTTGGGATGTCAACTTCCAAGCTCTTTCCATGTGGAGCTGGAAACTGGGAGTCGGCCTCACGTATACTTATAAAAACACATTTTTATATATTAACAAAGTACAGTTTTCTGTTCAGAAAAAAACCTTCCTGCTATCTTCTTGTTGGAGACATGAAGAGGGGCCATCCAGACCTCATTTCAAGGAAGAACACCCTGCTCAGCTGTGGGGAGTACAGTCAGCACATAGACTCTGGCTCTCAGCTCCAGGAGGGCCTGCCTCCTTTGCAGAAAATGGTCCACTCAAGGTCATGCTTTTTCTGGGGCAGTTCACATTTGTTGGCTGAGTAAGGCAGAGGAAAAAAGGCCTGTGATTTTCTATCTACAGGAACATTCTAATGATCAGTACTCACTTAAGGGTTCCCTAATGGGTTGGCTGAGGCTTTGTCTAGCTTGCTTCACAACTTGACTCCTTCCCAGGCCCACCTCTACTTCTCCTTCATTTCAGAGGTGATATGAACAAATAAACATCTTGAACCCCATACTCTGTCTCAGTGTCTGCTAGTGTCTCACATAACCTGTCTTAAACCTATCGAAACTGTGACTGCTATCACTTTGAATCCTCCTGGTCTATTATTTATTTTTTCACATCACTTAAGACAAGGTTATATATTTACTTGTTTGTTTACTTAATGCTCTCTGTGGTCAAGGCCTCATCCCTGTTGTTCACTGCTGTATTCCAAGCACATGAAATACTGCCTGGCACATAAAGGGTGTCCCTAACATGTAAGAACTAAAGGAGTGAATGCTTATGTGGGCTGACCTAGGCATCTAATCCCATTTTAACATTTTCCTGTAGAAAAATTGATATTAATATATGATGATATATGTTGAATTAATATACGTTGCTGAAATTCAATACATTTTTAGATTAAAGATGGCCAGTGTATGCTGATTAAAATTGAACTATGTTAAGAATTCAAAACATTTTTACCTATTAGAAACTTATTATATATTGGTGAGATGCTCTTTTCTTTCATTCTGTGAAAGATAAGTGCATCAGACCTTTGGCCATCCGGTTCATCTTTGCATCATTAGTCATGATGGATTGTCTACTTATAAAGGCAATTATATTATGTGTGATTTGGATCTTGATGGAAAAAGATAAATTAACTGTAGGTTTATGTGACATAGATAGAATTACATTTGAAAAAGAGCTCCACCTTAAACAGCATTCAGGCCAGTCTAATAGTCTTCAGCCTGGCTTCTTATAACACACTCTCAGTAGTTAATGCTGCGTTAATGTTTCTTAACTGCCTGCCCTAGGTGGATATGATAGCACTGAGTCATCCAGACACTCTTGCCTTTTAGTCACAATGGATTCATTTACATCTTCTTTGCATAACAAATTATTTGTGTACATTTAGATGAATACTAAGGCATGGCAAAAGCAGCACTCTCATCAATTATTCTTGCATTGATGGTACAGTCTGGAGTGTTCAATGATGTTATTAAAATCCTTCTTAACATCAAAACCTGGAATATAAAACAGCCGTATAAGCACCTATTTTTAAAAGCCTTAACACTGTGTGTATTATTTTCAAGATTTTAATTTACTGGGGGCTTACAGTTTCTCATAACTCATTATTCCTCTTGTCATTCCACTCATTTTCTCTGTTTATATTTTTTTCTTTCCATTTGTCAGCTTCTCTTTCCTTTTTCCATTTGCCTTCTCTTCTCTCTTAGCGTTTCCTCTTATAGCTAGCTTCACTGTTCTCTGCAGTCCCTTCCTCTGTCTTCATTTTCACTTCCCAAATGTAGATCACAAAGAGCAAAGAAAAAAGACAGATATCAATGAACAGAAAGTTATTGGTAGTGGAATAGCCACGGAGGTTTTTATTCCATAATCCATATTCCATGGGATAGCTGTCTCTTTAATTTTATTGTAATGTTCTCTTTGAAACATTCTTTATACTTAACCACACAACCCATTGTTGAGTGTGTTTTTGTGGAGGAAAGAACTTCAAGAGAGATTACTAACTGTCGTATTTTTTTCTGTTGTGGAAATTGTTTCAGGTGGTAGCAGAATATTGTGAAATAAAGGCCAAAGAAAGAAGGGGAAGAACAGAGATGGAGAGAAAACCAAGCTCACCTCCACCCTTGCCTGTGTATGTATTCTCATATTTACTGCGAAAAAAAGAAATCTAAAGCAACAATTTAAAAAAACACTTCACTCCAATAATGAAAATACTCACTGGATGTAGAATTCTATCTTCCAAATTATGCTTTGTAGCTAACTATCTGTATGTCCCTGGGTTCTCCATTCACCATTCTCAATTTAAATGTAATACAATCTTATAAATGAAAGGTAATCATAAACTATCTACTCCTACAATCACGGTTTACAGATGAGGAAACTGAGACCAATATTTTAAATGTTTTGGAGCAAAGAGTTATTTCCTCATCCACTCTATATATTCCATACCATTTTCAGTATTAAGTAATAGAGTAAAGTGATTAAAACATTGTTAATGAAACTTTTCTGCCTGGGTTTGAATCCCTCCTCTGCCATCCATCAGCCAGATGACTTTGGGCAAGGCAATTCGTCTCTCCATGTCTGTGTCCTTCTTTGTAAAATGGAAGTAGCACTTACCATGTATGCTGATTGTGAAGCATAAATGATAGTCACACTTTTACAGCGATCACTGGATTCCTCACACAGTAGGTGCCGCACAAGTACTGCTGTTACCATTACTTCTGAACCTGCCTCTGCAAACGCAACCACTTCTAAGGGAATCAGTCAAGTGAGAAAACGTAGACTTAATCTGCTGTCCTCCCTCTACTTTATCCCCCCCTTTACTCATTCACTATGTCCATTACCCCCCAAAACGGCTCTACTTCAGAACCATAAAATGTGCACTTTCATTATCTTCTTTCTCTGATGTTATATACAGTTGAAGATGCAACAATTTTTAAGGGAAAAATTTTACAACTCTTCTGCTTTAAAAAGAATAGCTAATATTATAAACAATTATATTATATATTATATAACAAATATTACAAATAACTACTATTCACTGAATGGCTACAATATGCCCCATACTACATTATCTCCCAGCTCTCACAGCAACCCTGAATGGTAAGTTTTTTACTCCCATTTTACTCATGAAAGAACTGAGGGCTAGAAAGTTTAAATAGTTACACAAGGTTACATGATGGGTGAGTATCCGTCAGATTTGGAGCTAAGTCAGGCAGCACTCAAAGCCCGTGAGGTATACAACCATCTCCTTCTGAGACAGCACAGGGACTTGGGCCCAGGGATGGAAAATACTGTGGCCAGGAATCCAAGGTAACACCAGGTGGCCAGAAGAACCAAAAAAATGTCACCACCCTTCCACTCCCTACTCAAACAACTCAGAGATAACAGTTTGTATCTCCCTTCTGGCTTTCCTGCTTCAATTACAGACCCGATTGTTCAAGTGCTCAGGGTTGGATCACTATATAGGACCTCCCTAGGGTGGCGGTAATGAACATAGCAGTCCCCTATCATGCCCCCAGAACGCGGGCTCTCAAGTAGTTACCAGGCAGAGAAGCTGCAAAGAAAGTCAACCAACCCTGAAATAAAGATTTTGCAAGCCTGCCTTTTTCAAATTGTCCATCTGCTTTCAAAAACTCAGCCTTTTCATGCAAACCTTCTTTGTCTCCAGCGCAGCTAAGCCAGTCAGCCTCTGGGCCAGTTCAGAGGACCTTCCTTTCCTTGGTGCTGCTTCCCTTATGCTTGAGCCTAAGCTTAATAAAAGCTGTCTGGAAATTTCTCTGGGGTTTCCTCTTGATTTCTGTCTTGAGGAACCCAAGAACCCTAACACTTGTAACACTTCCTCACTGTCAACGAGATAAAAACCTAAGCAATCTGGCAGACCCTGCTGATCTGGTTCCTTACCTATCTCCACAATAATTTCTCCTGAGAGCATGTTCCCATTATATTGATTTAGCCCTGTACATTCAGCCTTGGATGAAGCATTCTTCGTGTGACTCTGTGCCTTAACAAATGCTACTCTCCCTGGCTGAGATTCTCCTTCTCTGTTTTGTCTACTCAACTCAGAATGGCGGCTCCGCACTCCTCATGGTTTAGATCTGGGTGCACCTTCATGGTCTATATCAGTAGATAGACAAAAAGGATTGATAAACATATGAGTGAACAAATAAACGGATATATTAGAGTTATTACGTTTAAAGCATTTGCATCTTTTTTCTTTTTTCTTTTACTGTTATGTCAAATTCCAAGATTTATTGACATCTTTCAAGCTGATTACAATTTAGAAAATCTAGTTTTGTTTTCCTTTGAGTATGAAAACCTGAGCTTCTTTGTAACATAAATGATTTTGACTATTATAATTTATTTACTGATAGTGTCTAATCTATTTATTAACTGTGTCTCTTTAGTCTTAAATTCTACTTTTCTAATATTATTTATTTTTATTTGTTGGTTTTATTTTTGCAATTCCTTAATTTTTGATCTGTGCTTGTTAGATTATTAACATTTTATTTATTTATTTTTTAAAATTATTTGTATTAATTTATTTTTGTTACAGATGTTTCTCCTTTTTCCCCCATTGACACTCCCCACTCCTGTCCCCAGCTTTGTTGTCTATGTCCATTGGCTATGCATACATGCATATAAGTTCTGTGGTTTACCTCTCCCCCCAACCCCCTCTTCTGAGGTTGGTCAGTCTGTACCCTACTTCTATGTCTCTGGGTCTGTTTTGTTCATCAGTTTGTTTTGTTCATTACATTCCACAAATAAGTGAGATCATGTGATATTTGTCTTTCTCTGCTTGGCTTGTTTCGCTTAGGATAATACTCTCCAGGTCCCTCCATGTCGTCTCAAAGGATAAGAGATCTTTCTTTCTTACAGCAGCATAGTATTCCGTTGTGTATATGTACCACAGCTTTTTTATCCACTCATCTACTGATGGACACTTGGGCTGTTTCCAGATCTTAGCTATTGTAAATAGTCCTGCTATGAACATAGGGGTACATATATTCTTTCTGATTGGTGTTTCAGTCTTCTTAGGGTATATTCCTAGAAATAGGATCACTGGGTCAAATGGCAATTCAATTTTTAGTTTTTTGAGGTAACACCATAGTGTTTTCCACAGTGGCTGCACCAGTCTGCATTCCCACCAGCAGTGTACTAGAGTCCTCTTTTCTCCACACCCTCGCCAGCACTTGTTGTTTGATGATTTATTGATGGCGGCCATTCTGACAGGTGTGAGGTGATACCTCATTGTTGTTTTAATTTGCGTCTCTCTGATGATTAGTGACGTTGAGCATTTTTTCATATGTCTCTTTGCCATTTGTATGTCCTGTTTGGAGAGGTGTCTCTTTAGGTCCTCTGCCCATTTTTTAATTGGGTTCTTTGTCTTCCTTTTGTTGAGTTGTATGAGTACTCTATATATTTTGGAAATTAACCCCTTATCTGATGTATCATTGGCAATTATGGTCTCCCATATAGTGGGTTCCCTTTCCATTTTGATGTTTATTTCTTTTGCTGTGCAGAAGTTTTTTAGTTTGATGTAGTTCCATATATTAATTTTTCTTTTGTTTCTCTTGCCTCAGGCGTTGTATCAGTGAAAATTCTGTTGTGCATGATGTCTGAAATTTTGTTGCCTACCTTTTCTTTTAGGATTTTTATGGATTCACGAGTCACATTTAAGTCTTTTATCCATTTTGAGTTTATTCTTGTGTATGGTATAAGTTGGTGGTCTAGCTTCATTTTTTTGCATGTAGCTGTCCAATTTTCCCAACACCACTTATTGAAGAGGCTGTCTTGACTCCACTGTATGCTCTTGCCACCTTTGTCAAATATTAATTGAGTATATTGTCTTGGGTCAATTTCTGGGTTCTCTGTTCTGTTCCATTGATCTATCTGCCTGTTCTTGTGACAGTACTAGGCTGTTTTTATTACAGTGGCTTTGTAGTATAACCTGACATCTGGTATTGTGATCCCACCTACTTTGTTTTTCTTTTTCAACATTGCTGTGGCTATTTGGGGTCTATATACCAACAATGAACTCACAGAAAGAGAAACTAAAAAAAATCCCATTTACCATTGCGGCAAAAAAATTAAGATACCTAGGAATCAACTTAACCAAAGAAGTAAAAGACCTCTTCACAGAAAACTATAGGTCATTGAAAAAAGAAATAGAGGAAGATTTAAAAAAGTGGAAGCATATACCATCTTCATGGATTGGAAGAATTAACATCATTAAACTGTCCATACTACCAAAGCAATCTATAGATTCAATGCAATCCCCATCAAAATACCAACAACATATTTCACAGAGCTAGAACAAATACTCCAAAAGTTTATATGGAATTATTAACATTTTAAAATTCAATCTAGAAGATTATTTTGGAAGAAGTTGGCTCACTATATAAATTATGAAAACTTCAAAAATGAGATTTCAACCTATTTTGACTTTACTATATTTTCTTGTTTTTGTTTCCTCTTTATTATTTGATTTTTTAATGTAATTAATCCTTTAAAAATCCCTTTACCCATATGTTAATTTTAAAGTACTGCATAGTTTCAATTTGCTCCAGATTATATTTTTATCATAAGGTTATATTTAAATAAATATTTTCAATTAATACTTAAAAATTAAATAAAAACTATGAAGTCCCAACTAATCACTTTATCAGTTCACTGCATTCAAGTTAAGAGGAAATACATAACATCCTATGGAAATTTTGCCTAATGTTTTATGTTTATTTCCTATATACCAAGCAGAAAATTTAGAAATTTGCTTCCACAGATTTTGTTCAACATGAAAAAAAAGTAGATAAGACTTATGCTTCTGGCCAAGGTGGAATTAAAGGTAGTAGATCTGATTGCTTACCTGAAACAATGAAAAAAAACCCCCACAAAAGTATATTTTAAACAATGGTTTTGAGACATCGGAAATCTGGAAATTAAGAACTGTTATCTCTGAGAGTAAGTAGAAAGTGAGATGATTTCCATTTGCCCCAATTGCCCCAGTTTACTGCCCGCAGATACTTTTCAGACCACAATGCATAAATGAGGAACTTGGGCAAGGCCAGACAGCATCCTCAAGTTGAAGAGAAAGAATTGGGAGTTTGAGGAGATACAGGTAGTTAGAGTTTACATAGCAGAGTAATAGAAAGGAAAGAGATGCTGAGAGAGAATTCCAGAGATATTCAGAAGGTCTCCTTCAGGTCTATCAGCTGAGTACTGATATACGCATTTATGTAGGGGAAATTAACAAGGGCTGGGACAATAACTACTGGTTTAGATGTAGTAATCCCCAGAATACAAGTACGCAAATCTTTTTTTTAACCATCAGCAAGACTGAAAAACCTTATAATAAGAAATAAAAATTTTTGCCTGGCTGGTGTGGCCCAGTGGTTGAGTGTCAACCCATGCTCCAAGAGGTCGCCGGTTCAATTCCTGGTCAGGGCACATGCTCAGGTTGTGGGCCCAAACCCCAGTGGGGGGCATGCAGGAGGTGGCCAAGTGATGTTATTTCTCATCGATGTTTCTATCTCTCTCTCCCTTCCTCTCTCTCTAAAATCAATAAAGAAAATAAATAAATAAATAAAAAATTTCCAAATGGAACCCAAGCAAACAAAAGCTAAAGAAAACAATGATAATTCACATTTCAATCAATTACAGTGAATTCACTGATTTAAAAAAAAAAAAAGAAAATTTAAAAATACCCAGAGATAAACATACTTTACTCCAAAAACAACAAAATGATAGATTTGTTGTTAGAAACAATGGGAACTGAAAGATAGTAGGCAGTTGAATGATATCTTTAAAACACTGAAAGAAAAAGTATCCTAGAATTATTGACCCAGTGAAACTATGTTTCAAAAATAAAGGCAAAAATAATATATTTTATTCCATTTAATCAAAAGTTGTGAGAATTTGTAACCAGCAATCATATCATTGAAAGAAAAGTTAAAAGGAAGTTTTCAAAACAAAAGAGAAATAATACCGGATAGAAATTTGGAACTATAAAAAGAAATAAATATCCATAAAAATTATAAACAATGAGAAATTCTACCTTTCATGTAATGCCTCTAAAAGATAACTGTCTGTTTAAGAGAGAAGAGTGTAAGAATGTATCAAAAGTCTTCTACCATATTTAGGTGTCAGATGTATGAAAGCTGGTAAAGGCTAAGATGAATAGAATGAATGTATACTGATATGAAGTTCATATATCATACATGAATGGTGTAATATTTGAAGCTAGACTCCTATAGTTAAATATGTTCGCTGTAAACCCTAAAGCAACCACTGAAAATAAAAACAAAGAGATGTAGTTAGTAAATTAATAATGGAGATAAAATGGAATCTTAAAATTAAATATACAGTTAATACAAAAGAAGTCATGAAAAGAGAAATAATGATTAGATAGGACAAATAAAACGCAAATAACAAAATGATTGAGATAAATTCAACTATATCAATAATTGCATAAATGTTAATGTTCTACTACTACTTAAAAAGCAGAGCCCTGGCCGGTTTGGCTCAGCAGTTGGAGCGTCGGCCTGTGGACCAGAGAGTCCCGGGTTCGGTTCCTGCTAGGGGCACGTACCAAAAAAAAAAAAAAAAAAAAAAAAACTGAGATTGTCAGTGTGTGGTAAAGAATTTCCCTTGCCTAAAGAAAGGTCTTGCCTTTGTTCTGAGCTTCTGGCAGGTAATCTATGTCATACCTGACAGGAATGCTTTTGTTCAGAGCAGGGCTGGCCACACTGAGCTGTCTTAGCTAGGGGGTTGGTCATGTCAGAAATTCCAACAATATGACTTAGAATGAGGATTTTGTATCACCTAGGATGAATAAACATGGAGATTGAGTCAAACTGCATGGACAATCGATCAATCAACCATGCCTACATAATGAAACCCCAATAAAATCTCTGAACACCAAAACTCGAGTGAGTTTCCTTGGTTGGTTGTGCTGATGAACATAATGTCATGTTAATAGAAGTAAATACCCCTTTGAACTCTATAATGCTTCAAATAATACTTGGAGTGTTATATGTAACTCTTAATGTCACCTATTCAAAGAAAAGATTTTAAACTGATGTATTGCGATTGTGAACTGAAGGAAACATAAGTAGGTACCATGGTAGTATCAAAATCAGAGGTACAGATGTGTAGTTTGAAATGAATATTCAATATAATAATATTTATTTTGTATTTGAAAATCAAACACAACATTTTAGTTCTTTTATAATACAAAGTTCTGAAAATAAAGCAGGAAAACAACTGGTAATAGGAAGACAAAAAATTGTATCAATAATATCAATCAAGGTCATAGCCCACTAAAAGAACATGAAGATTAAATACTTGTAAATTAAAAACTGGAATTTGATAAAAACAGAGAAATAATGTTATAATCTGTCCAGATGAAAAGATCTCAAGTTCATGTTACGCAGGATGAATTGGTAGAAGGAAAGGTAAGATTTTTATTCTTTAGAAGAAAATAATGGGTATTAGAAAGTGATTTCCAAGTATTTGAACAAATGTCATGTGAGAGTTGGAATACATTTGTTTGGGATCTTCAGAGCCATAGGTCCCTTACCCTATGAGTGGAATTTATAGAAACAACTGCTTTTCTTGACTCTCAAAGTATTAAGACTTCTAACTTTTCAAGACTATACTGTGAGGGTTAATTAAAGAATACCTCCAGAGTGGAGTTGGGATAAGTATGAGCAGTGGCATAGTCATTATTTAAAACCCTGAAACTCATAAACACATATAACATTGTGGTGATTAGCAGAGGGAAAGGGGGTGGAGGGAGGTAGAAGAGGGTAAAGGGTGATAAATGGTGATGGAAGGAGACTTGACTTGGAGTGGTGAACAGTGAACACACAACATAATATACAGATGATGTGTTAAAGAATTGCAAAACTGAAACCTATATAATTTTATTAACCAATATCACCCCAATAAATTCAATAATAATAATAATAAAATGCCCTGAGCTGTGAATCAATAAACGTGAAGGATTCCAGCACATGAAGCTTGTTTTCAAGTCTCTTAAGGGATTTCACAGAGCTCAGCAGCCAACTGTCTTCCATCTGTTCAGCTCACAGAGCACAACAAGTTGGGCTTGAAGTGAAACTAAAGAGATTTATATTAGATATGAGAATTTTCTGACAGTGATGTTTATTAAGGCATGGAATGTGTAACCAATGAAACTATAATCTGTTCATTGGAGGTCTTCACATAGAAGTAATTTTCTCCTCTTTCTGGGATGGTTTACATTTTCTTGCAAGTATGAAATGGGACATAATGACTTATTCCAAACAGAATTCTTTTACTATGTACCAACACTTCATTCATCTAGCTTCATTCAGGAATGAATTGCTGTATAAAGCATCAAGTAAATAGTTTATTTTCAATGACAATGTAAACACTTTTGTTATAAATCTTTCCAAAGTTTATTTAATTTACAAATTATTTAAACACATATTATGTTGAATTTATTTTAAATTATGTTTTAGACTTCCATTAATTAGACAAGATTATAATTAAGATCTTCATGTGTTAAATATATTAATCTCAGAGAATTTTAAACTTTGTTTTTCAGTACATTAAGTCATCTTATATTAAAATTTAGCCTCAAAATCTTTTCTTTTCCTTTTTTCCCAATGGACTCCCTAACCACTGGAGTTTGGCTGCATTTGGAAATTTCCACCTCCATGTTTTTAAATTTGCATTTGTTATTTGCTGGAAAATCAGAAAAAATTGACATTTGCATTGTCTCTGAAGTAAAAGTAAGTAAGAATGGAATGAGGACATGAGACTATGTTGAAGAATAAAGTATATGATCATAACTTGTCTAAGAAACGTTTTTTTTTTTTTTGCTTACTTCTGTGTTTTTCTTTAGGCATTTGGATATTCCTGCATAATTGCCGTTTGAATGAATGTTGATGTGTTAATTATCTATTACTATTAGACAAATTACCTCAAAATTTAACACCTTAAAACAACCCATATTTATTATCTCACAGTTTCTGTGGGTCAGGAATATGGGCACATCTTAGTTGGGCCTCATGCTTTGTAGTCTTTCACAAGGCTGTCTTCAAGGTCCGAGGTCTCACTGGAAGGCTCTACCTAGGAAGAAACCACTTCCAAGCTCACTCATGTAGTGTTGACAGAGCTCAGTTTCCATGGCTGTTGGCAGGAGGACCTCAGTCTCTTCTTGACTATCGGCTAAAGGGCACCCTAAGTTTCTTGACACATGAGCCTCTTTATTATAGCTTCTGCTCATCAAAGACAGAAACAGCCTGCTAACAAAATAGAAGTCCTGTCTTGTACTGCCTAATTACAGAAGTGATATCCATCACGTTTGCCATATTCTGTTCATTAGAAGAAAATCATTAGCTCCAGTCCATAATTGAAAGATTACACCCAGGGGCATGCATACTAGGAGGCGGGGTTCATTGGGAGCCATGTGAGAAGCTGCATATGATAGCTGCAATACCCAATAGCTCAGTCAGGCAGGTATAAAAAATCACTTATATGCATCTAAAGGTTGTTTTATTTTTTTATTGTGTTAGTGTATTATCAGGCTTATTTATGTGATGTAATAAAATATTTGAGATCCAAGTTATGATAAATGACTAAGTCAAATAAAAATTTTAAACTGAAAAAGACTAAATATCTATTTAAATTTGTTGTTCAATGAGAACAGCAATATTTTGGCATTCAGGGGAATTAGAGCATGTGCGGTTTAGATTAGAACACAAGACCTAAGATTCAATCTTTTGAAAAGCCAAGGATGCCAGCAGGCTTGTCCTGGGTACTGAGCTGCTTGAGAAGGATGAATAGAAAAAGTTTTGAGAACAGAACAGCAAGATAGTGAACTGTGGTAGACATGATCTGTGATTAACAGGCAGCAAATGTATTCTTAACTTTGGTCCCCGTTTCTTAGTTAAAATATAAATTTGCACATGCTACTTAAAGTATTCAGCTTCAGAAATAACAGTAAGTAAAAATGAATTCATCCCCAGAAGTTTGGTTCAGATGATGGGGTAAGATTCACTTCAGCTCTTGGAGCCAGGATACACTACCAGTGTGAGGTATGCTAAAACGTCCTTGCTTTGCTAGGTTTACAATTTCTCCATGCATCAGGCCTACATTGACTCACTCTGGAAAATGGTTGACTAAATGGGCTAAACTAGACCAATACCTTCAGTGTGAGCAGGTATCCACATTACAACGCACCTAACTAGCTTAAACGTATAGAACCCAACAAAGTCTAATTTCGATTCAAAGTATGTAAAACATGTAAGTGCAGGTTCATTTTAGAGCTGACAGGTGCATAGAAAGGCACACTCCAAGCTTTGGTCTTAGAGAGGAGCCATCTATCTCACATTTTTGTTTCAATTTTAATTTCAGGGAAAACACAACTGATTCTTAAAGGGGTTAGGAGGCAATTGTCGCAGAGCTCACAGAGCGTATTTTCATTGTATCCTCAGTAATGAAATGATATAGTGAGCTAGTGGAAGGCAAGGCAAAATGAGGTCTCTTCAGAATAAATCTATAGCCCATTTTTTCATGTTATAACTGTGATGATGACACTAATGATCATGGGTAAGTACTTCCCCATACTTCTGTCAAATATATAATCCTTTATGCCATCATAGGCAGTGCATATTCAAGAGAGTAGGATGCTAAAATATTAAATACCAGCCTACCAGGAGGTATTTAGTCATTTGATATTTTTTTTATTTCCAACTAGCAGATTGAGGATGTGAAGGAGAGGCTAATGCAACTGGTGAAATTAAGAACATCTAACAATGCTAAAAGCGATATTCTGGCTCAGGCTTTGTAATTCAGCATTTGTTAATAGGTATACTCCTTTGCTCACAATGACAGCCAGAGAATGTCCATGACTGTTCCCACCTTCCCTTGTCCTCTCCCTTTACCTATACTATCAGCCTTCTTAGAGTAGTGATCAATAATCTAATTCATTGTAGTCCAGCTTCTGTCTCTAGCACCTAACAGAAAAAGTATCACAAATGTTACTAGAGGCCTCCCTTCACCCATACCCAGGGGCTTTTTATTTCTATTTAATCTGGTTTATTTTCTTGATAATTTCTGGCCCTGCAGATTTCTCTTCATTCTTAGTTTTGAAAAACAAACAAATCTTATTCATTCCAACTGTCCTCTCTGGGACTCCACAGGTGCTCTTTGCTAATTACTAAATCCCTTAGAGGGTAAATTCCATAAGTGTAGTTTGTACCCCAGGTCTCCCTTTTCATTTTACATGCTCTCTCCAGGAAATCTCATCTGCTGTCATAGAAGAAACCCTCACCTGTATAACTATTAATCCAGTTTCTGTATCTCTGGCTCTAATCTTGCTCCCCAGCTCCCCATCAGTACTTTCATCAGCCCACTGAGCAACTCCCACTGGAGGCCCCACAGCTACGGCAGATTCAGCATGTTCAAAGGTAAACTTCCTCTCTTTTTAACTATATGTACATTTCCCCCTGCATCTCCTATCTAGCATGAAGTCTTTACCACTCAATCAGTTTCCTTAGCCATCCCTGACTCCCTTCTCATGACTGCCACCCCATATTTTCAAGGAAGACTGCTTACACCCCAGGTGTCCTGCGTCTGTATCCTCTGCTTGTTCACTCTGCATTCCTTTACTACAATGCTTTGCATTTCCTCTAATTGCTCAATCTCTTCCTGCTTCATATTTTTCTCTTCCTTTTTGCCAGAAAAAATTTAAACTGTACACATTATGTATCATATGCTGCAAAAAGTCTGCTTTATTATACATAGAATAAATTCAGAGTCCTTAGATTACATAAAACTCTTCACATTCCTGTCCTAAGTATCTTTTCAGATTCATCCTCTGGCAATGTTCTTCAAGTCTATCTTTCTCTGTCTGCATAGATCTTCCTTATTTCCTAAATATATCATGCAGTGTGTCTTAATGCTTTCCTAAATCTTCTTCCTTAAGAATCTTCCATCCACCTACTCCTACCAAACTCACACAATCCTAAAGTCCTTTGCAAAAATACCACCTCTTTCCCAGTTTGAAAGTCAAGATGAGTCATTACAACACATTCTTGATGTGTGCACTTGGTACACACTTCTATGTAAAAATATAGACTACATTGTATAATTATTATTTTCTATTGGCTTTTCCATCTACCAGACCACAGCCTACTCATGGACAGAGACCTTTCTATGTCTGGAACATTGTACTTGGGTATTAAATAAATAAATGAGTACTTTTCCAAATAAAAACACACTAAATGTTATAATGGTTACATTTTTCAATCATCTCCCTTTTTACTGTTAAAGACTGAGCTACCGTATATAATCTTATTCAAACTAATCTTTGTACCACTACATAAAGTACTCTTTTTTGTGTTCCAATAATATATATATTTTATTAATTAATTTAATTTTGTTACAGATGTTTCTCCTTTTTCCCCCATTGACACCCTCCTCCCGATCCTCCCCCACCCCCAACCCCGCCACAGCATTGTTGTCTATGTCCATTGGTTATGCATATATGCAAATAAAGTCTTTGGTTTATCTCTTCCCTCCCCACCCTGCCATCCCCACTCTGAAGTTTGTCAGTTTGAACCCTACTTCTATGTCTCTGGGTCTCTTTTGTTCATCAGCTTATTTTGTTCATTATATTCCACAAATAAGTGAGATCATGTGGTATTTGTCTTTCTCTGATTGGCTTATTTCATTTAGCATAATACTCTCCAGGTCCCTCCATGTCATCCCAAAGATAAGAGATCTTTCTTTCTTACAGCTGCATATTACTCCATTGTGTATATGTACCACAGCTTTTTTATCCACCCAATAATCTATAGTTTAATTATTATGTATCAAAGGCTGAAATTGTAGTTTGTGATGTATAATTGTTGGCAAAAAACTTCTCAGATTTATTTTTTACATACATATTAAGCATCAGGACGTGTATATATCCCATAAATCAAGAGTAGATGCTTACAAATTTGTAGTGTAGCTCCTCTATGGGCTCCCATAGGGAAAAGAAATAATTTGTTACATAAGCACCTTTTCTGAACTCTGCAGCCAAATATAGCCTTCTTGGTTATGTTTCTAGATGCTCAGTTATTCTCAGTGTGCCTTCAACATATTTTCTATGGGAATAAAGGGCTAAAATGGTCTTTAAGATCACAGTTATGTATATATGAAAAGATGGAACGTACCTATAGTACTTCTGCACTTCAGAAATAAATTTCCCCTCCACAGAGGAAGAGCTTCAAGGGCTGTAGCTTTCTTCCGCTGGGGACACTGAACGGCATGTGTCCCAGCAGATCTGCAGGAGTAGTGACCACGGAGCCAGCTTGTTTTGCTGAATTGTGTCTTAACTCCTCCAAGTTTTTCATCGACGATGCAGAGCGACGAAGGATTGGGTTTTTGTCGTCAGTACAAAGCAAACCATAGTGGAAAAGCATGCTTACATGAAATAAAATCAGAATAAGTGTCACTCTAGAACTTTTATACCTGGTTATTCAAGGTCTGCTTCAGTGGCTCATCTACTTCTCAAAGGATTTCCAGCCTTTCACATGAGATAAGCTATCTTGAAAGAAATATTTCTGCTGTATCCCATACAGATGCTGCAAATGAAATTGTTTAGGATCCTAAAGGATCAAGTCTCAGAACGCTTCTAAATAAAGAATGTCTTGTCAATGTTCATGAAGCAAAATCTGGAACTAAGCTAACAAGCTATCTTTAATTTACAAAATAATATATTTTCCTAATTTGGTGAATATCAAAACATAGTTGAAACATTCTATATAAATGTGTGAGTGCATATGTATAAATTTGTAGGACTAGAATTATGTGTATTATGTGATTGTATATGATGGGTGTATACACTCTCTTCATTTATTAAGCAGTTCATTTATTCAGCATGCATTATTAGTTGATTCAAAATAGTTATTGATGGCCTTCAACATGCCTGTGATATTAAGGATGGACATGAAGGATATTCAAGTGAACAAGACTGACTTTCTACCCTTGTAGACCTTTCAGTCAAGTAGAATATAAAGACAAGCAAATAGAGAAAACAGTAGAGTATAAAAAGGGCTAAGATAGGATAAGAATGAAATGCTGTAGAACCACAAAACAAGGCTACCTAATTCAGTCTTAGATAAATAAAGAGAGACTTCCTGGAAGAAGAAACATCTAAGTTGAGATGTGGAGAATGGCAAGAAGTTGCATGCAGAGAGAATCCCATGAATTGGAAATATTTGAGCTGACAGACAGCAAGGTGGACAACTGCAAGAAACGAAGTATGGCTACATCAAAACAAAGCGGCAGGAGCTTTAGGAGACTGTGATGTGAGTTCAGTGATTTTTGCAAATTCAGTCCCAGATGTTTTCTTTTTCACTACTAGGGAACACAACTGAACCATAAAAAGATAGAAGAGGGGCAGCTTGCAATCACTATTAGTAACCCTTTTAAGGACAGTGTTTCCCCAGCAGCTTTTGGCAGAGCAGCAGAATAAGGGGGTTAGGAATGAGGCAGTGGTAGAAATGAGAACACAGGCACTTGCCCCACTCTTACTGGTTGGTACAAACTGCATTTACAGGGTGAGGAAGAATATGGTCAGCTGCCTTCCCAGCATCCAATTATTTTTTCCCCCAACTTTTCAAATACCAATATTGTTCAAGTGTCATCCATCACCACCCAGCCTATAGACACCACAGGAAGGCAACTCTATTCCTGTAACAGTAATGAACTCAAGAGGACTAATGATTATATCATCTTTCTGCCAGTAATTAATTCAGGAATGGGCTTGTGATCTAATTTTAGCCAATGTAATATAAAAAGAAGGTATTTGCTCTTTTGGCTAAACTCTCATAACTATTCCTTGTCTTGATATGAATAATTTCATGTCTGATTAGCGTAGCCAACACATTATGATCCTGTGGGTGATGCTGTCACATGGTGTGTAAGGGGGCATAGTGTGAATTGCATTATTATTTTTATTTTTTATCCTCACCCGAGGACATTTTTTCATTTTTTGTTCAGATAGAGTGGGAGGGAGAGAGAGGAAGAGAAAGAGAAACATCTATGTGAAAGTGACACATCGAGTGGCTGCCACCCACACGACCAACCAGGGCCGACCAACCAGGGCCGGGGACAAACTGCAACCGAAGTACATGCCCTCAGCGGGAACCGAACCCTGGTCTCTCTGGACCGCAGGCCGATGCTCTAACCGCTGAGCCAAACCGGCCAGGGCGTGAATTGCACTATTAAATAGCCACTAGCTATATGTGGTTATTTAAATTGAAGTTACTGAAAATTAAATGAAGTTAAAATTCAGTTTCTAAATTACAGTAGCACCTTTCAAGTGCTCAATAGCCACATGTGGTCAGTGGCTACCACTGTATTGTGCTGATATCTATATTTCTATTATTGCAGAAAGTTCCACTGAATAGTGTTGGTCTAGAGAATCACACACACACACACACACACACACACACACACACACACACACACAATAGCACTGAAAACATAAGATTAAATCAACCTTGAGGTTTGCCCTACCTCTGGATTTCCAGACGTGTGAACCAATAAATGCCATTGTTTAAGCCAGTGTGAGCACAGCTTTCAATTCCTTCCAGCTGGAAGAATCCTAGCCGATTAAAGAGTTAAGCTGTTTAAATATTAAAAGTGTATATCTTGTGCACCAAATAAGAACTGTGATTCCATTAAATGACAGCTTCTATAATTTTTTCTGGCCTTTTAGTAATTACTAATATTTTTGGTAAATTAGTAAAGGAATAATTAAATTGATTCACCTTCCATTTAATATTGCATGTTTTTACCACAAAAACATCTTTTTGGCTTAGTTTTTCTGAGATTGGTTTATTTGGGTCATTTGAAATAAAATGCAACATTCTTCAAGTTATATGTTAATCAAAGTCCTACTGAGGCAACCAAGAAAGGAAATGATAAAAGACAGTTTGTTTTCAAAGCTGTGCAGCCTCATATAGTTTAACATCAGATGTAACTGCCAACCCTCTGGCACACCATCCCTTCCTATTTGTCATATTTAGGTGCTGGGTGGGATTCATTAAAGGGCAATGTAACAATAGGGGGCAATTATATTTTTATCATGAAGCAATCACTTTTCTCAGAAAGGCTCAGGCACCCATCTGGGGTTTTTGCCCGAGGGGGGTAGTTTTCTTTTGATAATCTCACCTATTGAACTGTCATGTTCCATTGCTCAATTAATTTAGCCCAGTAGATGGTTCAATAAAAATGTTCCTTCTGTTCAGGCAATTTGATGACTCTTTCTGCTCTTTCATACCAAACACAATGAAGCCCTGGGCATGTGTTCCTGCTGCTGCACACAAAAGGACTTAGAGCCCCGCTGCCCCAGATGTCCTTCCTGTGGCTCCATGCTCTAATGCAGAAGGAGAGGGAGTATCGCTGATCTTTCTTTTCAGCTTTTTCTGCAGTCAGGACATTCAGGTTAAACAAATAACTGAAATGCCAGACTGAGATCTTAGCCGCATATCTGACCACAACTCAAAAGTAAACCCTCGTATTTGAGACAAAGAGTGATCTTACCTGTGTTACACAATGTCCAAAACTGTCTTGTTTATTTTTCTACTAAAAGATACCTTTGAACGTCAACAATTGTAAACAGCTACTTCACTGAACTATCACTTTTTAAACAGTCCTTTAAAAATTACATGAAATGTGATGAATTAAAATTCTAAAGGATAGATAGAATAGAAAGTAAAAGCCCTTCCCAACTACACACATACCCCTCAACACCACCTTAATCTCACCATTTCTCTCTCTCTCTTTTTTTTAAAAACAAAACAAAACATGTTTTCATTTATTTTTTTTAGAGAGAGAGGAAGGAAGAGAGAGAGAAACATCAATGTGAGAAACATCGATTGGCTGCCTCCTGCATTTCCCCCACTGGGGATCAAGCCCGCAACATGGGCATGTGCCCTGACAGGGAATCGAACCAGGACCTCTCAGTCCATGGGACGACACTCAATTCACTGAGCCACAATGGCCAGGCTCACTCTTTCTCTTTAGATGACCATTATGAAATAGGGTATATTTACTTCTAAATAGGTCTCTGTATGTTCAAACACACATGCACACATAGAGAACATTGTGTGTCCATTTTACATAAATGGACTCCTACTATATACTTCGTTCTTAAACTAGTTTTATTATACTTTTCCAAATATCTCAAAGATAATTTAAAATTAGACATACATTACTATTTCACTGAAGGAAGACAAACTTCATAGTGGTCCATATGGTAGAATTACTTAGAATACTATTACATAGTAGTCCATACCATAGAATTCCATTATACAGAATAACATAAAGATACATAATTTCAATCATTAAAATATATTTTTAAAGTTTATTTATTTAAAAAGTTTCTTCTATGTAATTTAATTTTTTAGATCTTATATTTACGTCTTTGATCCATTTTGAATTAATATTTGTATCTGAGGACAAACTAGAGTCTAGTTTCATTTTTTTGCATGTGGCTTTCCAATTTTCCAGCATCATTTATTGAATAGGCTTTCTTTTCTCCACTGTGTGTTTTGTCAAAAATAATTTTCTTCTATGTTTATATAGAAGAAAACATAGGTACTAAACTCATGGACCTTGGTCTTAGAGAAGACTTTATGTATTTGATGCCAAAGGCAAGGGATATAAAGGCAAAAAAAATAAATGAATGGGTCTCTATCAAACTAAAAAGCTTCTGTGCAGCAAAAGAAATGGCCAACAGAACAAAAAGCAACCAACCAAATCGGAGATATGTTTGCAAACAACAGCTCTGACAAGGTGTTAATGTCCAAAATATATAAAGAACTCATACAACTCAACACCAAACAAACAAACAATCTAGTCAAAAAATGGGCAGAGGACCTGAACAGACACCTCTCCCAAGAAGACATACAAATGGCTAACAAATATATGAAAAGATGCCCAACTTCACTAGTACTAGGGAAATGCAAATCAAAACCACAATGAGATATCACCTCACACCTGTTAGAATGGCTATTATCAACAAGACAAGTAATAAGAAGTGTTGGAGAGGTTGTGGAGGAAAAGGAACCCTCATTCACTGCTAGTGGGAATGTAAACTGATACAGCCACTATGGAAAACAGTATGGCGGTTCCTCAAAAAATTAAGAATAGAGTTACCATATGACCCAGAAACCTCTCTTTTGGGTATCTACACAAAAAACTTGAAAACATTTTTTAAAATATGTTTTTATTGATTTATTTTTACAGAGAGAGAAAGGGAGAGAGAGATAGAAACATCAATGTGAGAGAGAAACATTGATCAGCTGCCTCCTGCACATCCCCCAATGGGGATCAAGCCTGCAACTTGGGCATGTACCCTGACCAGGAATCAAACCAGGACCTCTCAGTCTAGGACGATGCTCAATCCACTGAGCCACACCGGCCGGGCAAAACTTGAAAATATTTATTAGCAAAGATATATGCACCCCTATGTTCATTGCAGCATTATTCACAGCGGCCAAGACATGGAAACAACCAACGTGTCCTTTGTAGATGATTGGATAAAGAAGATGTGGTACATGTATATTATGGAATACTACTCAGCCATAAGAAAAGATGAAATACTGCTATTTGTGACAACATGGATGGACCTTGAGAATATTATGCTAAGCAAAATAAGTCAGTGAAAAAAGCTAAGAACAATATGATTTCACTCATATATGGGATATCAAACTGAAATTCATAGACACAGACAACAGTATGGTGGTTCCTGGAGGGAAGGGGGTGGGGGGTAGTAAAGGGTAAAGGAAACCAAATATATGGTGACAGAAGATGATCTGACTTTGTGGTGGGCTCACAATGCAGTATAAAGATCATGTATCATAGAAATCTACACTTGAAACCTATATAAATCTTATTAACCAATAAATTTAATTAAAAATAAATAAGTTTCTTAACTTTTGTATTAGTGATGGCAACATTGATGTTTCCAGTTTTTCTCAACATTACAAACAGTACTGTGGAGAACATCTCTGTGCATGGGCATACATGCACATATGTGTGAGTATTTCTAGCTTTTAAAAGTCAGTGGAGTTTCTCCAGTCAAAAGAGATTGCACATAAAACATTTTAATCAAGACAGTTTGCAGTCCAAAATGGATCTAGATGCTCATTTTCCCACACCTTAACAACTCTTCATATTATCAAATTCTAAATGTTTTCTTTGCCAATCTGATAGTCAACAAATAAATTTATATATAATTGATTACTAGTGAGGTTAAGTATGTATACTAATGTATTTTTGTAGTTTGAAAATTATTATTCTAGGAATTGTCTGTTTATATATTTGCCCACTTTTTTATTAGGTTACTTTTCTTATTGATTCATGATGAATTTATGAGATTTATGATGTATACTAAGCCTTTATTTATGAAAACATTTTTTCATATCTGTCTTTCTCTCTTTCTCTTGCATATGCCATCTTTTCCAGTTAAATTTATTACACAATTTTTATTTTCAACTTAAATTTTATGGCTTCTGGAGTCTTCATTTTGATTAGATAAACATTTGCCATCCCAATATAATTAGCTCCTAGTCTGTAGGTTCTTCTAGAAAATTTATATATACACACACACATATACATATATTTTATTTTTAACTATCTGGAATTAATTTTAAATAAATCAGAGACTGGCATTAAATAAATAAAAGATTTTATAAACTTTTGTCTAAATGGATATTATTTTCCTAGGTTTTTCTTTCTCCACTGATTTTATTTTATTTATTTATTTATTTATTTATTTATTTATTTTTTATCCTCACTCAAGGACATATTTGCATTTATCTTCAGATAGAACCGGAGGGAGAGAGGGGGGAAGAGAGAGAGAGAAACATCAATGTGAGAGAGACACATCGAGTGGCCGCCACCCACACAACCCCAACCAGGGCCAGGGACAAACTGCAACCAAGGTATGTGCCCTTAGCGGGAACTGAACCCGGGACTCTCTGGTCCGAGGGCCAACGCTGTAACCGCTGAGCCAAACTGGCCAGGGCTCTCCATTGATTTTAAATTAAAAACTATCTACATCTACATCATATAAATTCCCACATATACATTAGAATGCTTCTAGAATCTCTATTTTAGTACATAGATTTGTGTATTTCCTTCCAAATGTGTTGTCATTTTAATTGTCCTAGCCTTACTGACAGCTGCAGCTGTCCTCTGAATTTTGGCTGCATTAGTTATCTTTCATTATTTTTCCCCCAGTAGCTCTTGACAATTATTATATATTTCCTCTTCAAGGCAAATTTTGGAATTAATGAGTTCCACAAAATATTTTGTTGTTTTTGTGGATTTATAGAATAATTTGCAGGACATTCATGTCATTGAAACACTGACTCTTCTCATCCAGAACCATGTTATGACTCTCCAATTATTCTGATTATTTTTTATGTTCTTCAATAAATTTTTATAGGTTTCCACATATTGGTCTTGCATGTTTTTTTCTTAAAATTTATTCCTGGACATTCACTGCAAAGACTCATGGATTCCTTTTCATGGGTTCTGATATCAGCAGAAATCATCACACATTCCCCTCTTCACATAGGAAGCAGATGGAATTAGCAGACTGCTCATCTTTTATATTGCTTTAAGTATATCTTAGTATTAGTATGTCTACTGCTATGAAAGGCGTTAATTTTTTAAATGACTTTTCTCTTTATTTAGAATTTTTTAAAATGTTTTTGTATCCCGGAGCAAATTTCAGATAGATTCATAGGAGATTAAGAACAAGAATGTTCATTACTTTTGTGTGTGTTTGTGTGTGTGTGTCTGTGTGTAATGGGGTATCATTTAGCCATAAAAAAACCCCATAAATCTTTTCATTTGCAAACATGGATAAACCTGAAGGAAATTATGCTAAGTGAAACAAGCCAGACAGAGAAAGACAAATACTGTATGACCTTACTTATAGGTAGAATATAAAAAAGTCAAATTCACCCTGGCCGGTTTGGCTCAGCGATTAGAGCATCAGCCCGTGGACCAATGAGTCACAGGTTCGATTCCGGTCAAGGGCATGTACCTCGGTTGCAGTTCGTCCTCGACCGGGGTCGGGTTGTGCGGGAAGCAACCAGTCGATGTGGCTCTATCACATCGATGTTTCTCTCTGTCTGTCTCTCTCTCCCTCCCTCCCACTCTATCTGATGATAAATAGAAAAATATCCTCGGGTGAGGAATAAAAAATAAAAAAAAAAAGTCAAATTCACAGAACCTGAGGAGAATGATGGGTGAGAGAAATGGGGAGATGTTGATCAAAGGGTACAAATTTTCAGTTATATAAGATGAATAAGTTCAGGGAATCCAATATACAGCATGGTAACTAGCTAATAATATAGTATCATATACTTGAAATTTGCAAAGGGAATTGATCTTAAGTGTTTTACCACATGCACACAAAAATGGGAGCTATGTGAGGTGATGGATGTGTTCATTAACTTGGTTGTGGTAATCATTTCAAAATACATACGTATATTAAATCATCACAGTATACACCTTAGAAAGCATCATGAACAATCTAAAAACTATGAATACATAAAAATAAAGCAAAGAAACAAACTGTCAAATGAGTGAAATGAAATAAACAATAAAATACAGTATTATTTATGCAAATTTAAGATAGTTTTCTGCACACAAACACTAAATATTTTACATAGACATAAAGAAAGGACTAGGCACAGACATTAGAAAGGTGGTTTTTGGAGAGAAGATTAAAGAATAACAGGAGTAGAAATTAGTTTGATCAGCAGAGGAGCTGTTCTTAAACTAATGGTGATAGTGAGCCAAACAAATAGAAGTATATTAATTCAGCATGCTCTTTATATCTGAAGTCAAGGGGAGAGAAAGTTATCTTTTAACTTAAAAGGCATTCAAGGACATTCAAAATTAAATAAAAGCAAATTAAAAATGAGAGACCCTTTTTCATATGCTGTTTTGGCAAAAATCAAACAGTTTGATAACACCTTGTGTTGGCCTCTGATTGGGAAAAGAAACACCCAAACATATATCATAAGCATGCAAATTGTTACAGCTTTGTAGGAGAAAAATTTGGTAATATATATGATTGACAAAACTGCATATACCTTGACTTTGCATTTCTACTTTTTTTTTTTTTTTTTTGGTGCATGCCCCTAGTGGGAACCGAACCCAGGACTCTGGTCCGCAGGCTGATGCTCCAACCGCTGAGCCAAACCGGCCAGGGCTGCATTTCTACTTCTAAGGTACGTGAACAAACATTGACATGGAGACCATGGCAAGACATTGGTTGAATAAATTATGTTATATTCATGAAGAATATTATGCAGCCATTATATAGAATGGCTATGTCTACTGGTTAAAACAATTTTCAAAAGACAGTATGCATAGCATTTTGCTATTTTCAACAATTTATATTCCTCCCTTTGCATTTTTGAAAATGAATAACTGGTCATACTTTCTTTCTTTTTTTTTTTTTTAACTCATCTTTATTGTTGAATGTATTACAGATGTCCCCCCTTTTTTTCCCCATTGACCCCCTCCTCTCCAATCCCGCCCCCATCCTGCCTTCCCCACACTATGGTCCATGTCCATTGGTTATGCATATATGCATAGAAGTTCTTTGGTTTATCTCATCCTGCCCTCCCTCCCCCCTTCCCTTTGAGGTTAATCAGTCTAACAACCAATTTGTACTTCTTAATTCCTTCCTTTTTTTCACCTATCACCCCCAACCCCAGCCCATCTGGCAACAAACAAAAAGTTCTTTGTATCTAGGAGTCTGTTTCTGTTCTGCTTGCTCATTTTGCTTGTAGATTCAATTGTTGATAGATACATATTAATTGCCATTTTATTGTTCATATTTTTGTCCTTCTTCAAGAAGACCCTTCAACATTTCATATAATACAGATTTGGTGGTGATGAACTCCTTTAGCTTTTTCTTGTCTGGGAAACTCTTGATATGTCCATCGATTTTAACTGATAGCTTTGCAGGATAGAGTAATCTTGGTTGTAGGTTGTTGCTTTTCATTACCTTGAATATCTCTTGCCATTCCTTTCTGGCCTGCAAAGTTTCTTTTGAGAAATCAGCTGACAGTCTTATGGGAGCTCCTTTGCAGGTTACAAACTGCTTTTCTGTTGCTGCTTTTAAGATTCTCTCTTTGTATTTAACCTTTGGCATTTTGATGATGATGTGTCTTGGTGTGGACCTCTTGGGGTTCATCTTGTTTGGGACTCTCTGTGCTTCCTGGACTTGTATGTCTGTTTCTTTCACCAAGTTCGGGAAGTTTTCTGTCATTATTTTTTCAAATAGGTTTTCAATTTCTTGTTCTCTCTCTTCTCCTTCTGGCACCCTTATGATGTGAACGTTGGCACGCTTGAAGTTGTCCCAGAGGCTTCTTACACTATCCTCATTTTTTTGGATTCTTTTTTGCTTTTACTGTTCTGATTGGGCGTTTTTTGTTTCCTTATATTCCAAATCGATGGTTTGCTTCTTGGCTTTACCTACGCTACTACTGATTTCCTGTAAATTATTCTTTATTTCAGTTAGTGCATCCTTCATTTCTGACTGGTCCTTTTTTTATGTTGTTGATGTTCTCACTAAGTTCCTTGAAGGTCTCCTTAAGTTCCTTGAATGTCTCACCAAGTTCCTTGAGCAACCTTATAACATGTGTTTTGAACTCTACATCTGATTGATTGCTTATCTCCATTTTGTTTAATTCTTTTCCTGGAGTTTTATTCTGTTCTTTCATTTGGGACATGTTTCTTTGTCTCCTCATTTTGGCTGCTTCTCTTTGATTGCTTCTATGTATTAGGCAGAGTTGCTATGTCTCCTAGGCTGCATAGGGTGGCCTATTGTTGTAGGTGTCCTGTAGGATCCAGTGTCACAGCCTCCCTGATCACCCCAGCTGGGCCCTTGAGGTGCACCCCTAGTGTGGACTGTACACCCTCCTATTAAAATTGAGTCTTCATTGCTGTTGGCATGTCAGTGGGAGGGATTTACTCAGGCTGATCAGCTGAAAGTACTGGCTGTGCCTCTCACTACCTTGGAGGATCAGCTGTGTAGGGGCCAATCACACAGAGCAAGACTTACTTCATCAGGGCTCTGGTACCCACTGAGTCCGCTCATTGAGTGTGTCACTTGTGGAGGTGGTTGGGTGGTGGTGTTTTGATGTGGTCTGAAGCTGTCCACTGGGTGTGCTGGCTCTGGGGCAAGGTCAGACAATGCCTGTGTTCTATCCTGGGCCACCCGGCATAAGCTACAAAGTGATCTGCAGATGGCTGCTTCTTGTGCTGGGCTTGTAGGTGCCCAGGAAAAGCTAAGTTGTGAACCAAGGCTGGCTGCTTCTAGTGACAGGCCTGGGGCCACTTAATGAGAAGTATAGGGCTCACTGAGACCAGATGCTGCTTGTTTGAGAGATTTTAGAAAACTCTGAAGCAGGATCCAAGACAGGCCAATCCTATGGTAAAGCCTTTGGAAACAGCTTGGTTGGGCCCAAAAGTTGGGTGGGGCGGAGCCTCATGGAATCACCAGGGCAGGGCAAACAGTGTGAGCTAGGTTGCTGGAGTCCCAGATATGGCCCCTGTCTGCCAGTCCTGTGGGGGAAGGGCTCACCAAAGGAACAAAGGCCCCCACCAGCAAGTCTGTCCCGGAGAAAGCTACCTCTCCAGCCCTCCTCATGAGGCTAAATGGCTCAGTTCTTCCCTGTATGTCTCTGGTGCCTTTGAAGCTGCCTCCCTTCCTAGCTTAGAGGGAGCAAGTCTGAGTAAGTCCGTGCGCGAGCCCTTTAAGAGGAGCTGTCTGGGGCTCCAGTTGCCTCAGCCTCCCTCAGCCTCAGTTCCCGCTGGTTTTTCCAGCCAGAAGTGATGGGGACTTCTCTTCCTGGCACTGGGACCCTGAGCTGGGTGCCTGGTGTAGGACGGGGACCCCTCACTCCTCAGGGAGGATCTTCCCAGCCGAGGTATCCTCCTGATTTTTATCCACCACAGGTGGGTGTGGGACCAGCCCGTCTGCCTCCACCCCTCCTACCAGTCTCAGTGTGGCTGCTTCTTTAATTTCGTAGTTGTAGGACTTCATTCAGCTCGATTTCAGGCAGTGCTGAATGATGATTGTGTTGTAATTTAGTTGTAATTTTGATGTGGTTGTGGGAGGACACGATACCGCGTTTACCTAGCTGCCATCTTGACCGGAAGTCCTGGTCATACTTTCTTTATTCACAGAATGCCTGGAATGATAGAGAAATAACTAAAACCATTTTTGCCACTGAGAGACAAATAGCTGAAGTTGGCAGGGAGAAACAATTTTATACCTTTTTGTACTGTTTGAATTTTTTACTAAATTTATATTTCTTATCATAAAATCAATTGATTTCTATTCACTGTATCTGGACTCACTTCAGGTCATAGTGATAACAGTATAGGCAAACGGCATTCACTGAGGGTCTCTGTATATTTCATAGAAGTATTATCTGACTGCAGGGTCTCTAGTCCTCCCTGAATTTTTAGTGGCTTTGGAAATTCTAGAGTAATTTTTTCTCACTCGCTGAATTTCTTCTAACTCCTATTTTCAGAGATCCTCTGAAACTTGCAGTTTACTTGGAGTTATACAATAAAAGCCAGATTTTATCCCTATCTCAAAATAGTCACTTCTACTTTTCTGGTTTTAATTCTGGCTTCTTTAAAAAGTAGAAATATGGACCAGTGTTTTAAGCCTGCAATATGCTATAATCTTCAAATGATCTTAAAATGAGAGAGAATATATGAATTTAATCCTATCCCAGAATCCAGGATACATGTTTGTCATTTAAAGAAAAAAATTGATCTTTATTGTTGAAAGTATTATAGCTGTTCCCCCCCCCCTTCTCCTATTGACTCCCTCTACCCTGCTCCTACACACCCCAGGCCTTCACTGCACTACTGTCTATGTCCATGGGTTATACATATATGCATATAAGTTCTTCGGTCTATCTCTTCCCTCCCCACCCCCCTTCCCTCTGAGATTCGCCAGTCTGTTCCATGCTTCCATGTCTCTGGATCTATTTTGTTTGTTAGTTTATTTTGTTCATTAGATTCCACATATAAGTGAGATCATGTGATACTTGTTTTTCTTTAACTGGCTTGCTTTGCTTAGCATAGTACGGTCCCTCCATGCTATCTCAAAGGATGAGAGATCTTTCTGTTTTACAGCTGCATAGTATTCCATTGTGTAAATGTCCTACAGCTTTTTTATCCACTCATCTAGATGGGCACTTGGGCTGCTTCCATTTAACAGCCCAAGAACAAATTAGAACCATCCTAAAATGTGGATGCACAGCTGGTTAATTCAGATAGATAGATGCTTTATGATTATATATACCTCCCTATAGCTTATCTAATGAACAGCCAGGCAATAGCTAGCAAAATAATGCAAATAAGTAATCCACGTAAAATTCTTGGAACATTGCCTATCATACATGATAAGTACTCAATTAATAATAGTTATTATTGTATTAATAGCAGGGTAATTTACATAGCTTTTAAGACTGTCCATTACTATGCTGTTATAAAAATAGGCTAAAAAAATTTAAGAAATTCACAATGTCTCAATATAAAAGTTGAATAGTCATGTAAGGAAAGGAATGGTTCATTTGAAAAAATATAAATCTTTTTAAACCTTCCAGTGTTTCTCTTTCTCCACATTCCAGCAAAATTTCTTACCATGTAGGGAAGCTTAGAGGATTATGAATCTTTAAGAACCAACGTGAGTGAGGCAAACTTATGTTTACAGTTTCAGTCTGTGAACCTCAATAGCCATAATTTTAAAATTACACCCATGTTTACTTCTCTGGAATACGAGGAACAGCCTTCCACAGGCCTGCCTGTGTAAGCAGTGCTGCGGGTAGGTAGTAGGATAAATTACTGCCTCAAGTTCTCAGGAGCAGCCTCCCCGTATCTGAGTGTGAACTGTTCGTGCATGAAGACAGAATTTGGCTCAATTCCCAACACAATTGATGACAGAAGTTCACAGAGGCTAATCCTTTCCTATTTTTAAACCTATGTATATATTAGTGTTTAATTCTGGCAACAACTCTTCATAGGTATGTTATTTTGATAATAAATCCTTTTTTTCTTACTCAATTTTTTGTAGGCACAACATTTTACCTACCACATTTATAGTTACTAACAAAAAGAAGTGATTAAAATACATATAAAATAATTTCATAGTTTCTGTAGACAAGTTATTCTATTTAGTCATAAATCATTACTAGAGCTTTCTATGAAGAAAATATATCATTCATATATATATATATATATATATATATATATATATATATCACTAATTTTAATAGCTTGCATGGCAACTAAAATTTTTATATAAAATCTTTCTTTTTTTAAAAAACTTTTTTTTTTATCCTCACCCGAGGACATTTTTTTGCATTTATCTTCAGATAGAATGGGAGGGAGAGAGAAGGAAGACAGAGAGAGAGAGAGACATCGATGTGAGAGAGACACATTGAGTGGCTGCCACCCACACAACCCCAACGGGGGCAGGGGACAAACTGCAACAGAGATATGTGCCCTTAGTGGGAACTGAACCCGGGACTCTCTGGTCCGCGGGCTGATGCTTTAACGGCTGAGCCAAACCGGCCAGGGCTAAAATCTTTCCTTTAAAACTTAAAAATAATTCTAGCAAATCAGTGTCTAATAGAGAAAGAACATTGCTATTAACAACTTTTGCAGGGGTTTTATGTTTCATTTAAAAATAAAAGGTCTTGAAATTGAAAAGAGATCTGGCAGCTTCTAAAAAATAGGCTAATGTTATCTAAGTGTGACTGCTGAGAGAAAATGACTTGTCTTCTAACGGTTTTGATTGCTCTAACAGGATCTTTGATGACAGACTGACAACCAACTTCCTGCAAAGGCCTCAATATTAAAGCCCACATAAGCAGGATGAAGGAGCCACTTTTTCTTTGGAACTTTCTGCAAAATGCCAAAGTAAATAGCTGTAGATAATGCATGCAAACATACCCTAAGACTGCATTTAAAAAGAGCTAAAGGAAATTCAGAGACCAAAGCCACAAGTTAGCAAAATCTTTTTGAAATGTTCTGCCACCCCCTGGAGATTAAGCTTGGCGCAAAACATGCTGGTGTAAGAATTACAGGTGGAATTTCTTCTTCTTCTTCTTCTTCTTCTTTTTTGCAACCAATCACAATCACATCAGAAAATACTTTAATTGTTGAAAAGTTCTAGAGCACAAAGTGACAGAAACATATTTTTTAACATTCTAATTTTCACTTGAAAGTTTAAATGTTATCATTGGCAACAATGTCAGTTGATTTCCTTGAAAGGACAGGTGTACTTGTTAATCTTTTTTCTTTTATCTTTATTGTTGAAACTATTACAGATGTCCTTCCTTTTCTGTCCCATTGACACCCTCCTCCCTGCTCCCAACCCCCCTTTCCCCAGCCTTCACAGCAATGTTGAATGTTGTCCATTGGTTATGCATATATGCATATAAATTCTTTGATTTATCTTTTCTCGCCCCTCACCCCCTTCCCTTTGAGGTTTGTCAGCCTGTTCCTTACTTACATGTCTTGAGTGTGTTTCCTGTTCTTCAACGTGCTCTCAGGAGAAAGTCACAAATAATTCACTTTGTTGTTGTACATCTTTAACGACATTTCTCAGTTTGCCACATCAACACATCTTCAGGATCACTTTGAATTACCTCCTTAGATTAAGGGTGCAAGTTCCAAAAACTAACAACTTATTGGTATGTTCAATGATGAACTTTTGATATCCACAAAGATACTACAAATGCCCAGGAAAGTGATTATAGTTTAATTCTTTGTGACAGTACTAAAAATTTCAAGTTTTATGGGGGCAGAACTATGTTAAGCAATTTTTCTCATTCAGAACATTGTTTTGTTCTGAAAATAAAAAGAAATAATTAATGCAAGTTGTATGAATCCTACTCAGATTCAAAAGAAAAAAGAAAAATACTTCATTGTTTGACAAAAAGGCTAAATTTGTCAACTCCTTTGTTCTTTACAGGCAGTGACTTTAGCAACAATTAATGTGGAACTGTCAGTGAACCTGAATAATTGTATTTGATAAGTTTAATTTTTAATTATTATGAATGCAATGATTTATACTTTGAGATGCTTCTATAGTTTTAAGGAATTAACTTGGGTAGTCTAAGAGAAAGTATGAAACAAATCAGATTCAATACCAAATAAAACCATATTATATTGTCCATTTCATTATTGCTCTTTGGTTATACAATGACAGTCAAGGAAGAAGAAACAACTCAGTGGGATGGGCAAAACCCATAAAGCAATCCCATGTGGCACAGGTAATGCACATTTCAGCTATATATAAGACAGTTCTTGTAGGAATTTCTTCATACTTGGGATTTCTAAGTATACTGTTTATTTTTTTCACCCTTTCATCATCACTATGATAAAGATCAAAAGCAGTTAGCAAGTATCTTTCTTCCATGTATATTACCCTCCTATAGTCTCCTTCCTGTCCCTATTTAAGTGCTCCCACAGATCTGTGAGTGAGAAGGCAATGGAACAAGAGTCTATTTCCCTGTATCTCACAAGTAAACAACGCCTAGACATGATTCAGCTCAGACTTAAGGACAAAGCTCATACTAGCACGGAGGCTCATGCTGTCTTTCCAATTCTGCTACCCTGTGATAACAGAGACAACTGAAAAGAGCCCCCACAAGTCTGGATACCATAACTAAGCATGAATAGAAAAGAAGACCCCTGATAAATGTTAAAAATGGTTTTCTCAGAAATGGTAACTTGAGCTAAGCTCTGACACATATTGTGTTTTACTCTGAAGGGTTGAGATATAATGTGACTTATTTGTGGACAGGGGTAAAATCAGTACTCCTGCATTCTTTTGTGTAGAGCCTAACATTATTGACCTCCTTTAACTGGTCAATGAATAGGCACCACAGGCCAGGACTTACCAGAAGGTGCACACCCACCTGCCCTCACCTACAGGAGTCTTACTAATGACCAATTAACTTAACAAACAGAGAGAAGGCGTGTTGCACATGTAATCTCTCTTACCAGACACTTGTGAAAGCACATTTAGGCAGAAGTGTGGAAAGGAGAATCATGCTAGTAAAAACAACAACAACAATTGACAAAGCATCTCCTTCATAAGGTTGCAGAGATCAGAACAGGATTCTCAAGTAAGCCCAATGAAGTTTACCACGCAATGGTTTATTTCTGTCACAAATGACTAAACCATGTTTATTTAATTAAATAAGATAAAAGGAGGAAGATTTATGTACATTTCATTTTTAGGTTATCAATCATACTCATTTTCAAAAGAAAATCTACATTATAACACAATTCAAGAAATAGTCACTGAACATTTAATATATGTCTGACAGTGAGTGACAAGGAAATAAAAATGGGTAAGACAACAGTGTGATTATTTAAATGTCAAATCACTATGTTGTATACCTGAAACTAATGTAATAGTGTACATTGACTGTAATTGAAAAACTTTAAAAAATGGGTAAGATAAGCTCTTTGTCCTCCATTTGTCTACAATATGGAAGGGGAGAGTGACATGCACTTAACTAACCCAGCAGAAGAAGGTGGTAGTGCTTCTAGTGAAACGTCTGCAAGGGTCGAAGGGAAGGGCTATGAATTCGTCCTCTCCCTGGGCGTGAGTGCACAGTGCGATTAGCAAAGATTTATGAAGGGCTTGGAGGATAGTTACACATTACTACAGGTGAATGGAATAAAGAAGGAGATTAAGCAAAAACCCAGGGGAAGGAAGGAACATACTACCATCTGGGAAGGGCTGACTGGGACACACTAGTAGAACTTGCATAGGCAGGTGTGACAAGAGATGAGGCTGGAAAGGAAGGCTTGGTTCTGATTGTGGTCTAATTGACTTTATATGGTGGGTTTAAAAGACAATTATGATAGGCATGTGAGAAAGAAGTGACAGAAGAAATAAGGCATTTAAGGGTTCAGACTGACAAACTTCAGAGGAGGGGGCAAGTGGGGGAGAGATAAACCAAAGAACTTATGCATATAAGTATAACCAATGGACATAGACAACAATGCTGGGGGGGGGTGTCAATGAGGGGAAAAGGATAAACATCTGTAACAAAAATTAATTAATTAAATAAAAAAATAAAAATAAAAACCTTTCCAATATGAGACGATGAAGAAATCAACTTGAGTAAAAGCAGTTGGGAGTAGAAAGGAAGGACAGATGTCAGAGATATTCTGGAGGTACAGGACATTGTGACTGACTATGGAGAAGGGAGAGGAGAGCGCAAAGGTCGGTTTGGGTTTCTGTGTCGAATAACTAGGTAAATGATTAAGTTATTAACAAGGAATACAGGAGGAGGAGCATATTTGGGGTCAGGATGGAGAGTGTAAGGATAATACACCAGTTTCTGACAGATCAAGCTTGAGAGTTCTATGAGTAATCGAACTGGTGCTGTCAAGAGGAAGCCAAAATTAAGACTGATGAGGTAGATCTGAGATCGGTTGATGGATGAGTGAGAACTGAAGCCATGGCAGTGGCTGAGACTAGGTAGGAGGAACACAGCCTACTTCATCTCCTGTGCCCTGTGCACTAGGAGTTAGAGTTTAAACCAGTGTCATTTTGGATACCAGGTATTGCTTTCTTTAAACCATTGTTCCACAATCTGTGTTTATATATCTGTCCACATTAGTGTACCCCCAAATCCAGCTCTTTAATTTTACTCTCCAACTCTACCATTCTCAACTATCAATTTCTTCAGCAACTCTGTTGACTATCACTAAATACATTCTAGGTCTATTCACTTTCTACTACAACTACCCACGTCCAAGCCATATTCATTTCCCACTTAGATTTTTGCAACAGCTTTAAAAAATATTATGGCTATTTTCAAATATACCCCAAAGTAATGGGAATAGTACAACACGCCCATACACCAACCACTTATATCAACATTTGCTGTATCTGCTTCATCTCAGTTTTAAGAAATGTTTCCTCTTTTTTTGGTTGAAAAATTTTAAAAGAAATTATAGACAGTATATTACCCTTATCTAGTTCAGTGTGCATCTCTAAAAAATATAGTCATTTTCTTAGGTAACCATTATATTATCGTACTTATAAATACACACCTATTACCTATGATCATTTTTTATCCAGTTGTGCTAAAATGTCTTTTTTTTTTTTTTGTAGTTTGTTCAAGTGAAGTTCCAAGCCAGGTCCATACATGCTGTTTAGTTCAGTTTTGTTCTTTTCTCCCTAGAGCCTTCTTGTCTCCTTCTGTTCTCCATGCTTTTTGGCTTTAGATAGAAACTTAGCCAGTATCCTGAAGAATGAAGACGCATGACCCTCATTCTAGATTACTATGGTTACTTTCTCTGGATGTTGTTCTTCTAGTCTCTTTATTTCCAGTAGGTGGAGATTAGCTGTAGAGACTTGAATAGATTCGGATAAACTTTTGGCAAGACAACTTCACAACTCTTGTTGTGTGCTTTTATTGTATCACCTTAGGAAACAGTGTCTGGTTGCTCTGTTTTTTAGTGATGCTACACTCTGCCTTCCACACGGAAGATAGGGAGATAGGTCTCTGTCTAACTCTTAGCCAAATTTTTAGCGATGCTATTTTCACAGGGGTTGAGCTGATGACAAACCTAGTTGCTCTGTGTGAAGATTTCAATTAACCTTTTACCCAGTGTTTTAACAAATTGATGATTAATGCCTGAATTAGTTGTTTCATCAGGAGTTACAAAATGATTATTTTCAAATTCTGTAATTTCTTCCAAATTTATTTTAAGTCCCATGAAGAAAACTTGTCCTTCATGAAGGAAACTAAAACTAGTTGGTTGTGTTATGTCTTGAATGTTTGTTTCTCCCAGAATCATATGTTGAAATCTAATCCCCAATGTGATGGTATTTGGAAATGGGGCCTTTGGGAGTGTTAGGTCTTAAAGGTGAAACCCTCATGAGTGGGATTATTGCTCTTATATAAAGAAGTTAGAGAACTTGTTCTCTGCTCTTCACCGTGTGAGGCTACAAGAAGATGGCCATCTACAAACCAGGAATTAAATGGACCCTAACCAGACCTCACTAGATCTGCCAGCACTTTGATCTTGGGCTTCGCAGGGTCCAAAACTGTGAGAAATAACTATTTGTTGTTTAAGCCACCTAGTCTGTGGTAATTTATTATAGCAGCCTGAACTAAGAAGTCTACAATAAAATAGAGTTTGTAAAGGAAAAGCAGAATAAATGTCTAATCATTTTCTTTCAGTTGTTAATTGCCAAGGGAAAACAAAATATGCCTACTTATTTCCCCTGCTGTAGAATAAGTTGTTATTGTTTTTGGGAGAGTAAAAAGGCTTTCCTCTTTCTTGTTGAGTATCAGGACCAATGACTTCCTGTATATTCAATTTATTATAATCAATTGCATTCATTATTATTTTTTTTAATGCTCAAATTTTCCCTTTAGCCAACGAGAGCCAATTCCTTTTGGCTCTTGTATCCTTTTGTCAATACTCAGTAGTCTTTGAGAACTTCTTTGCTTTCTGGCACAACCAGATATCTCTGGCTGTTTTCTGGCCAAGAACAGGACTTAAGACACAGTGGAAACAAATTAATAATTGCAGAATGAATAAATCAAATTTGGTGACCCTTTTCACATTTATATTTATTATTACCTGTGGCTTTTGAGGTCATTTCCTATCTCTTTTTGAATGTGTGGCAAGTATCTTTTTGGCCTAATTTCTTGCTTTATTGGTACAATGTTGTTATCAACATGGTGAGGAAAATTGGTTCCAGTAGCCAAAGTTAATGGTCAGAAGATACTGAGAACTATTAGAAGCTGAGAATGAGTACAGGAGACTATTGAAGGGAGATGGTATTAAATCTGGTCTGAGCACATGACATCAATTTGAGTTCCAGTTTTCATCTCTGTCATTTGTGTAGATAAAATTATGTGAGCCATAAATTTCTTCTTGTTTTGATGTAAAAAATAAATTCCTCATATTTTGAAATTGATTTATGTGAATTAGGCCTATTTTTTTTCTTTCAGATATTTTCTTTTCTGCTTATATTTTTGTCACTCCTACTAAATCTATTTGACATCCTTATAGATATTCCCATATGCTTTATGGCTCTATTTTTCTTCTTGTAAAACCAAGCCCTCCAAGTTTGTTCATTTCAGCCTTTCTTTACTAGGAACTTATGTTCATTCTCTCCAGACATTTTGGTCCACCTCTCCCAACTCCAATATCTATTTCCTCAGTTTTAAGTCTTTCTTTTCTTGATGAAAAAATGGTACTGACTGGCTCTTTAAGATTTTCACGCTAAGCTGGACTGTTAATGCTAATAGAGATTAAATTGGAGCATGTACTATGATCTATTGTGACCCTTTGATATTCTACAATTTATGAAGTTGATGGCAGTTTGGATTAATTTATGCAAATTATCTTCATGTTTCTATCAGCTAATATATTACTTAGTAATATTTATAAACAGAAAATAACACATAATAGGTAGCCTAAAAATATTTCTTATTTTATCCCTTTCATTTCAAAAAGATTGTATTACCTGCTAGTATTTGTTTCTCCCCTTGCTACCAAATCTGAAAAGCCACAATATCACCAGAGACAATGCCACTCTTACATAACCAGTCTCTGACTCCTACATAATTGTAGTACAGAGGCTAATTTGTTGAGATGACTTATGTTTATATGGTACCCTCCAGTGTCATGAGGTATAACCTCCCTCAACTCCCTCTCACTCTTCTAAATGTATCTCTATTCTCACCACCCTTGCTTCCCTTCCTTCAGGTTCAGTGGAAGCCTCCACTCCATGGCTAACTCTCTCTGTGTGTTCTGACCTCTTGCTCTCATTCTGTGCTATCCCATTTAGGTTTGCAAATCCACTCACTATATCAAGTCTTCTTTTATCTTCAGCCTCTCCTTCTGGTTCTTTCCCCTGAAACCACAAACACAACTCATCTCCTCAATTGACAAAAAGCAAAAAAAAAACAAAAAAAAAAAACCTTTTATAAACTGCCTGAACTCAAGCTAGTGATCTAGACTCTTTACCTTCAGAACCAAATCTTTCAAAAGAGTAGCATGTATTTTTCTCATTTACTACCTCCCACCTATGACCTAATAGGTAGTCTAATCTTTGTTCATCTTCTAGGATCTTACTGGTTCCCTATTTTAATTTTTATTATGACATTTGACAAACATTCTCCCATCTGACTCTTAGTTACTGTGGTCTAGCTGCTGTGCTGCATACCCATCCTCTTGGCCTTCTTGTTTTTGTGGAGAAAGACCAGGCATGTCCATACCCTGTAGGAAAAGTAAAAACTGCGAGCAAATCTAAGATGGCAAAGAGAAACATTTGCCTTTACGGCATGCACTGGTTGGCCATTTGGGCTAATTTAATCCATTTATAAAACTGATTAGTTACTTGAAGTGGTACGACTAGTCTCTTCACATGAGTAGTCATGTGCATTGATGTAATCAACCCATTTACTTGGTTGCACTTGATTATCTGCGCTATTTTAGCTGGCCATTTCCATCAGTAAAGATGAGGTTTGACTGATTTTCTGGCACTGAATCAGCCAAACAAAAAAATGACTGAAACATAGGCATCCTTGGCATAGACAACAGTGGCATTGACTAAAGCTCACCCCTCTATGACCTAAGCATCTTCTCACCTTCACTATCACTATATTACCACCATCTCCTGCCTAGATTAATTTAAAAATATTTCAACTGGTCTTAATGTCTCTATTCTTGTCTCACCCTACCCCAATAATACTTTTTCCTTGTTACAATTAGGGATCTTATTAAACTTAATTCTGAACATGTCACCTCTATGGCTATACATTGGAAAGGCTTCCTGCTGTTCTTGTAACCAAGTCAAAACTCTTTAAGATGGACTGCTTACAAGAGTTTTGATGTTTAATCTCTGAATTCCTCTCCAGTCTCCTTTTTTATCACTGCCTCCCTCATTTTATGTACTTTAGCCACTAAAAATGTCTTCTATTTCATCAACTGTATCACATTTCTTGTTCTTTTTGCTTACAACAATCTTGGATGTTTTATCACCTCAGAATTTACTGGGTAATAAACTATACATCCACCAGGCTCAGTTTAGACATTGCCTTCTTTGGAAGTATTTCTGGACCACTCTAGGTGGCATATTAGAGGAGCACTATATTATTATGCTACATTTAATCCAGTATTTCCTCCTCTCTGTACTCCCTTCTCCCCAACTAAGATTAAGATTATGTCCATTTTGCTCATAATGATGTTGATACTTAGTCCAGTGTTGGTACATAGTGTATACTTAATGAATCATTGATGAATGTGTAAAAGATACTGTATACTCTGATATAGATTCTAGAGTTCATGCTATGTACCTTCACCACTAAGGTAAAAGGAATGAAAAATTATGGTAGTCATCTCAAGGCCTTTTAAGAACAAGGCAGGGGGACTTCCGGTCAAGATGGCGGCATAGGTAAACGCGGTATCGCGTCCTCTCACAACCACATCAAAGTTACAACTAAACTACAGAACAACCATCATTCAAAACCACCTGAAATCAAGCTGAAAGGAAGTCCTACAACTACGGAATTAAAGAAGAAGCTGCATCGAGACTGGTAGGAGGGGCGGAGGCACGACGGGCTGGTCCCACACCTGCGTGTGGCAGATAAAAATCAGGAGGACACCTCGGTTGGGAAGGTCCTCCCTGAGGACTGAGGGGTCCCCATCCCACACCAGGCACCCAGCTCAGGGTTCCAGTGCCAGGAAGAGAAGTCCCCATAACCTCTGGCTGGAAAAACCAGCGGGAACTGAGGCTGAGGTGGCTGGAGCCCCCGGCAGCTCCTCTTAAAGGGCCCGCGCACGGACTTACTCAGACTTGCTTCCTCCGGGCTCCAGCGTGCAGGAGGGAGCCTGAAAGGCACCAGAGTCATATGGGGAAGAACTGAGCTGTTTGGCATTGGAGCGAGGGCTGGAGAGGCAGCTTTCTCCTGGACAGACATGCTGTCAGAGGCTTTTGTTCCCTTGGTGAGCCCCTCCCTGGGCCGGCAGACACCACCATATCTGGGACTCCAGCAACCTGGCTCACACTGTTTGCCCCGCCCTGGTGATTCCCTGAGGCCCCGCCCCAACCAACTTTCAGGCCCACCCAAGCTGTTGCCAGTTGCTTTACCATAGGATTGGCCTGTCTTGGATCCCACTTCAGCTTTTCCTAAATTCTTTCAAACAAGCAGCATCTGGTCTCAGCTAGCCCCATACCTCTCGCTAAGTAATACATAGAAACAAACACAGGGAGGCAGCCAAAATGAGGAGACAAAGAAACAGGTCCCAAATGAAAGAACAGAACAAAACTCCAGGAAAAGAACTAAGTGAAATGGAGTTAAGCAACCTAATAGACGCTGAGTTCAAAACACTGCTTATAAGGATGCTCAATGGACTTAGTGAGAACCTCAGTGAACTTACTGAGAACCTCAGTGAACTTAGTGAGGGCCTCAAGAGCATAAAAAAGGACCAGTCAGAAATGATGGAATCACAGTCAGAAATGAAGGAGGCACTAACTGAAATAAAGAATAGTTTACACAGATTCAATAGTAGAGTAGGTAAATCCAAGAAGCAAACTATCGACTTGGAATATAAGGAAGCAAAAAACACCCAATCAGAACAGCAAAACAAAAGAAGAATCCAAAGAAATGAGGATAGTGTAAGGAGCCTCTGGGACAACTTCAAGCGTGCCAACATTCACATCTTGGGGGTGCCAGAAGGAGAAGAAAGAGAACAAGAAATCGAAAACCTATTTGAAACAATAATGGCAGAAAACTTCCCGAACTTGGTGAAGGAAACAGACATACAAGTCCAGGAAGCACAGAGAGTCCCAATCAAGATGAACCCCAAGAGGTCCACACCAAGACACATCATCATCAAAATGCAAAAGGTTCAAGACAAAGAGAGAATCTTAAAAGCAGCAAGAGAAAAGCAGTTAGTTACCTACAAGGGAGTTCCCATCAGAATGTCAGCTAATTTCCCAAAAGAAACTTTGCAGGCCAGAAGGGAGTGGCAAGAATTATTCAGAGTGATGAAAAGCAAGAACCTACAACCAAGATTACTCTATCCTGCAAAGCTGTCATTTAGAATCGATGGACATATCAAGAGTTTCCCAGACAAGGAAAAGCTAAAGGAGTTCATCACCACCAAACCATTATTATATGAAATGTTGAAGGGTCTTCTTGAAGAAAAAGATAAAAAAATATGAACAAACAAAATGGCAATAAATACATATCTATCAACAATTGAATCTACAAACAAAATGAACAAGCAGAACAGAAACATTCTCATAGATACAGAGAACTTTTGTTGGGTACCAGATGGGTGGGGGCTGGGGGGAGGGGTGAAAAGGTGAAGGGATTAAGAAGTACAAATTGGTTGTTAGACTGACAAACCTCAAAGGGAAGGGGGGTTGGGGGGTGGGAAGAAATAAACCAAAGAATTTATATGTATATATGCATAACCAATGGACACAGACAACAGTGTGGGGAAAAGCAGGAGGGGGGCAGGAATGGGGAGGAAGGAGGCAATGGGGGAAAAATGAGGAACATCTGTAATACATTCAACAATAAAGATAAGTTAAAAAAAAAAGAACAAGGCAGGGTATAAATATAAAATATAATTTTGTAACAGAATATCATTAAATAATGTTAAAATAATTCATTAATACAAATGAACAAAAGAAAGTGAAGCAAACCGAGAAAAAAAAAAAACTCTTATTTTTCATTTCAATTCACTTCAGAGAAAATAATCCCAATTTAGTCTTATAAATCAATACAAATTGCTTTTACTTGCAAGGAAAAACAAAAAAGAAAATTTCCACAGGGTTGTTTTGAAAGTAGGCAATAGCAGTTTGGTTTTTGAGGGCTATTTTTATCATTTTTTAGGAATATAATAAAAATTAATAATGTTCACTAAATTCAAATATTCAAACATATTTTGTGAGTAGTTTTAATAAAATTTATCTAAAATAGAAATACATTGATTAAGACAGGGAAAGATGAAGAATACAAAGCAATAAATAGAAAAGCATGAAGAGAAATTATACAGAAAATATTTAGAGACTGCATTAAGTTGTAATACTTAATAAGAATTATATAATGAAGTTAAATGTAACTGAATGCAATCATTATTACATTAAAATATGTAAAGAATATGGTAATGAAACTTAAAACACAGCCAAAATAACCCCAGGAAGTCAGGCTAATAAAGAAATTCATAATAATATTTAAATATGTGTAATTTAGATAATAAAAAGAATTTAATTATTTCAGTAAATATAACTAAATACAGCATATATGAGCAATTTATAGAAATAGGAAATATGGAAATAATTAATGGATATTCAATGTAATTATTGTAAAAGTGTTAAATCCAAAAATTATATACTTATAAATTTAATCTAATCATCTTTGGGTAATTAATTTTTATGGAGAATGTACATTTTGGTGGATAGGGTACATTTCATAATTATTACTAATTTCAGTATCTTTCTATATATTTATTATGCTCTTCCCCATGCTTCAGAGATTGTTAATAATAATTCCTTGTATTTATATGGCTTTAGAGGGCTAACACTAATTGTTCAGTAGGAGCTTGAAGAGTCCACAGCAAGAAATGGAGCCTCATCATTTACAAACAGATAGTGCTGTGCTCTGAGAATCACACTGGAATGGAAGTCAACACCCGTGGGTTCCAGTCTCGGGCCTGCTGTACACTCTGTGTGATAATGAGGAATGACCACCTTTAACTTCAGTTTCTTCATCTGAGAATTAAGGGGATAAGTGGGGAGATACAACACTCCACTTTGGTTCTCCCAAGAATCAGTTGGGATTAAACCCTGAATTGTGAATGTACCTCACAGTTTGACCCATAGAAATAGACTTGAAAGTGACAGACCTGCAGGGGGTGATGCTTCACTGTGTCTCCCGGGATGTCAACATGTCATCATCACAAACTTCAAAAAGAAAAGTATATGTGGAAGTTCTAGAAATGGAAGAGATTGAGGAGCTCTGTCTAGTACTGTATAGCTGTTTTATTTCATTGCTGAGAGAATTGACAGACAGGAGAATTCGTCTTGCCCAAAGTCGCATAGCAATGGAAGGTGTTGTTATCACTAGAGCTTGATTCCCTTGAATGAGGCCAAAGGCTTCTTCCTCACCTCATCCCTACTGTTCCTTCCTGGCTAACTATGAGGACAATATTGCCATAAATGTCTCTATTGGCCTGTGCTGATGAGCTATTGCCTAGAGACATAATGAAATAATTTTTATAACGAACTGATCTATAGTATCAGAAGTGTATTTCAGATCTTAAGCTTTATGAGAAGTCATGACCTCTTCAAGCATAAGGTCTTAGAGGTTAAATTTCAAGATTGTTATGAAAACTAAAGTTTTAAAGTTAATCCTAACCTCATAAAAGCAAAGATGAAATGGCTAAAGATATTGAAACACCTGTTACAGCAACCTAGAAATAACCACATTTTATTTTCAAGTAACAAAGTAAGGATAAAATATCTTCTGTTCAATTTGTATGAATGGATATGACTATTTTGGCAGAATCTTTTGGCAAAATCATTTCAAAAGCAAAAAATCATGTACATGCATAAACTGACTAGCTAAGAACAACTCTTAAATGCATGAGATTTATCATCCTTTTTCTTAGGGTTACTAAATTTTATATGAAATTATAATAATTATTTCATTATATAAGTTACCCATATGTATCACAAACATTTCTTGCATGTAAACATCTGTGGTTACACTAAGGCCAAATTTTTACTTTATTTTTTCTATACTCAAATGGAAATATATAATTTATTTTATAGTTTTTTATATGGTGGCATACAGAGAATCCCATGCTCCCTCCCTCCCTCCCTTCCTTCCATAAATATGCACTGAACACCTTACATGTGAAAATAATTGTGCCAGGTACTGGGGATGTGGGAATGAACAAAACAGACATGGTTCCTGCCATTATGGATTTTACAGGATAGTGCAGCAATAGAGAGCTTAAAAGTAATATATACTTTTAATTTGGCAAGTATTTTATAGATACATATAGGATACTATAAAAATATAGAAGAATTAATTTAGAATGGATTGAAGCAATAGGAAGAACCAGTAATTGCCTTTTTGAAGAAAACAATGTTTAAGTTGAGACTTGCAGAATGAATATACATGAGGTAATGGGTGAGAAAAACACCTTTATCAGTAAGGTGTAAGAAAACGGGAAGACCCTGCATTGGGGAAGAGTGGGCCAGTTTGAATAATCAGTGGATTTATGTAAGAACTAAGGAATATTGAAAAAGGGGATACATCTAAGACGAGGGTGAAAAGGCAAGTGCTGTACTATTTTTACTCTGAAATTTCATTGTATTGTAAAGTTAATTCTGATTCTGCTGATTTTCTTGCAGAATCTAATCTCTGTTGTGCATTGTCAGTAGATCTCATGGTCTTCAATACTATGTTTCCCAAGAAAATGTTACATCAGCCATAATGGTTCAACAAATCTGTTCTTCATTTTATATCTATTTCTTTGTTGATCCCCTTTATAATGTCTGTCCTACAAAGAACAACTTTATTTTCCTAGCAGCTTCAGACTTGCAAATCTCTGCCACAGTCCAGGTTTTTGAAATGGAAGGATTTTGAGGAAGTTTTTGAAAGGAAGAAAGGAAGGAAGAGAGGGAGGGAGGGAGGGAGGGAGGAGTGGACAAAGGATGGAAAGAAGGGGAATTGTCCTTGGAAATCAGTGACTATTTGTAAGGCTTTCTGGTGTACTCAATAAACTGGAGCTAGAGATGCCTTTATCACTCATTGCTATGAAGAATCCCAAGTACTAATTGATTCAGGTAATCTGTCTGTTCTTTTACTGAAGAGATAATGAACTTCTATGTACACAGAGCTCTCTCCACTTTGTGGATGGGAAACAGGAACTTTTAGGTGGTCACAAACTAGGTTTTTTGGTCACCTTTACATAAGTACTCTGACAAGACCAAGTTGCCTCAAAAGACTGAAACTACTGAGTACAAGATGAGTTGTCTACGTGATTATTTAATTTTGATATTTCACTGATAGCTTTTCATCTTCCATCTCCCCAAATAGTCTCCAAGATGATCCAATATCTTCAAATGATGTTATTAAAAGGATACATACTTATTAAAAAACTGATTTTTTTTTCAACATAAGGGCTATGGGAAATACAAAGCTTCACACATTGCTTCTACTGATTTTTTTTACATGAGTTACTTGCCCTTTATATTTCACCGTATGTCCAAGAACCTGACATACTTTTGAGGTGCTTAATCTAAAGGTCAAGTTATTATTTTTTTGTTAAGGGTTAGGGCATTAAATATGAGAATATATGCATCTTGACAGATTAGTTCACACAGCAAACTGACAGAAGAATAAATAGTCTTTTCACTCCCGTTGCAATATCAGTTTTGTTTTGTTTTTGTTTTTAGAGAAGACAAGATGTCAAATTAGATAATCTGCAGGAAAGATACTGATGATTAAAAAGATATTGTTTATGGCCTGACATTCACCTCATTATTACAATCATTCATCACCTTTACATTCCAATTAGCCTCTATCTTTCATCAATTAAGTCCTTCCATTAAATAAAATGCAGAATTATATTACTGCAATTACAGAAAAATAGCAATTTATGTTTAAAAATAACAAGATAAAGGGTTGCAAGCTGCTCTGTTTTCTATTTCACTTTTTAATTGGAATTCTGTTGTATAAATGTGAAAGATAACCATAACAAATGCATCACTATTTACAAGGAGTATTTTCAAATAATGAAATAACTAGAAAAATGAATTCACTAACCTAAGAATATAGCACAAATTTAGTAAAATTATGGGGGGAAATGGGGCCCATTTATAAGGTAGGGTTCCCATTGAAGTTTTGTCAGCCTAACCTGAGAGAAGAGAAATTCTTTTCAATCTTTTCAAATTAGAGATAAAAATTAGGTACAGGAAATCTGAGGTATGCCTGTAAGGTAAGCAGAAAGATTATTCTTTTATCTGAAATCTGAATAGGTATAGTCTTTCATCAGATTACATTTAATATAGCAAAAATGACCTAAAAATACCACATAGGGAACTATCTGAAAATAATTAGATTGATCATTCCTTATAACTGCAAAAAATATTCTTTTTATGCAGGTATTTTGAGTGATGTATATATGGTGATGGGAGATGGTCTGACTTTGGGTGGTGGGTACATAGTGCAATATACAGATCTTGTATCATAGAAATGTATGCTTGAAACCCATATAATCCTATTAACCAATGTTACCCAATAAATTTAATTAAAACATTAAGTGTATATTCAATTTTCTTAAGTCTATTATACACCCTGTGTTTTCAAACAGTGATGTCAGAATGGTTTGGCAGTGGGCTGTTGATCTTACCTGAAGCTAATAATAAGAATAGTTACTATTTATTGAGCATATACTATATGCTACTTATAATAAAAATTGTCTTAATTTACATATATTTTAAAGCCTTACAACCCCATAAAGAGAGTATTATTATTACAGCTAATTTATAGACTTGAAAACTGAGCCTTAGAAATGTTAAATAACTTGCCTAAGTCCCATTCTTTATATATGATAGAGCTGGTATAAATCCACGCATTCATTTTAATATTCATTGGACTCATGCTCTGAGGTAGCCAATGAAGCACATGCAGGAAATTTGGTGTTTAAATATATGACAAGTTTCCTGCTGCCATGACGCTTACATTGTAAGGCAGAGACTGACAGTAAATATGTTAAAAAGTAATTTGAGTAAACAAACAAACAAAAAACAATGAATATGGTAAGTAGCTATAAAGAAGATAAAACATGTAAATGCAATAAGTTACTGGATGTGAGTTAGGACAGGTTATTAAGGAAGGCTTATCTAAGGAACAGACATAAGCTCAGATGAAGGGCAAGAAGGCTAAGAGCAGCTAAAAACTTGGGAAAGAATTATGCAGGCAGAGAAAAAGCCTGAAAAGTTTCTGATGCAGAAATGAGCTGTATGTGTTTGACATACAGGATGAAGTTACATTTGTAGCATATTAAACAAGGGAGGGAGATGAGGTAAGAGCTGTAAGGAGAGCCAATGTATTTCTACACAAAAACCAAATGCAAAACCTTCTAGGATTATTGCTTATACCAACAAACATGCTGACAGTTGTACGTAAAGCTTCAGCTGCTGACTTGGATAGGTATTCCCAATTACTTTAGCAGTAGAGGGGTAAACATAGCCAGCTGTCACAACACATATATTTTGGCTGACTATGGTACACTTTCTTTGATATAGCATAGTTGTACCTGCTATTCAAATAAACTGGTGTAGAGAAAGTCAATGTTCTACCCAAAAAACCATATGACAATAGATATTTTCATTTAAAAAATGACAAATCTGTCTAAATACATCACTTTTGAGAATAAAAGAATGGTATTAATAACTATATTGGGACAGAAGGTACACATTGTGGATTATTCCAGGCAAAACAGGATATAAAATCACCTGAATAGGGAGAAAATACATCTCTCAGAATATCAAATATGGCATGCAGTTTAATTTTTTTTCTCAAATCTCTTACACTAATTCTATTTATAACAAAAACTCAGATAAAATTCTTAATTGTCCTCAAGGATTTGTGCAAAGAAGATCATGATGAAAGTAAACATAGGGCAATAAATCATGTAAAAACATTTGTCCTATCACTCTACAGTATCATTCTCGCTCACGTGAATTATTTAAATGCCTCCTCAATCGCTTCCATCTTCTTCACTGGTCCCTCCCCAATCCATCCCCCTATTCTGTAGCCCAAGTGATGTTTCTAAGATAAAAATTTACTCACAGCATTCCTTGGTTTGAAACATGTCACAGTTCTCTCAATGTCCTTAAAGATCAAGTCCAGGTCTAATTCATCGATTCCCTCAAGAATTTACCCTTGGACATTTTCCATCTTCATCTCTTAACACTTTCCACACCTAATCTTTTATCTCCCCTTCCTCTACCTACAAACACATATGCATCCCTGCACTGTAGACTTGCAAGGTAGACCAGTAGTTTTAACATGACTTACAATCTTGTTAGAAATGCAAAATCTAGGGCTCAATCCCAATAAACCTGTTGGGGATATGACCTTTATGATAGTTAAAATTTTCATACACGGTTGTAAAATATATCTATTTAGGTCCGTTTTGCAACTTTCGAACATTCATATAACTTCATTAGGAAGTTCTTCAACATATATTGTTAGATTTAGTCCTAGGTGCTGTGAAATATTGTTGCTTTGAAATGGAAACTTTGGCTCCATTGGCCCTGGCCAGTTTGGCTCAGCAGTTGGTCTCCAGACAGGAGGGTCTCAGGTTTGATTCCTGGTCAAAGGCACATAGCTAGGTTGCAGGTTTGATTCCTGGCCCCAATCAGGGTCATGCAGGAGGCAACCAATTAATGTATCTCTCTCACATCGATGTTTCTCTCTCTCTCTCTCTTCCCCCCCTCCCTCTCTATCTAAAAATCAATGGAAAAATATCCTTGGGTGAGGATTAACAAAAAATAAATAAATAAATAAAAAATAAGAAGTAAAGGCTCCATTGTCTGCATTGTTTGTCATTCCAGGTAGCACCCAACACTGTTTCTGGCATATAGTAAGCTATTAAACACTTGTTTCAATGTCCTGTAGTTTTCTGCAAATAGATCCTTTATTTCTTTGGTTAAGTTTATTCCTAGGTATCTTAATTTTTTTTGCTGCGATGGTAAATGGGATTGTTTTTTTAGTTTCTCTTTCTGTGAGTTCATCATTGATGTATAAGAATGCCGTCGATTTCTTGACGTTAATTTTGTATCCTGCTACTTTGCCAAATTCATTTATTAGGTCTAGTAGATTTTTGATGGAGTCTTTAGGGTTTTCTATGTATAATATCATGTCATCTGCGAATAATGACAGTTTCACTTCTTCCTTTCCAATTTGGATTCCCTTTTTTTTTTTTTTCTCCACGTCTGATTGCTGTGGCTAAGACTTCCAGTACTATGTTAAATAAGAGTGGCGAAAGTGGGCATCCCTGTCTTGTTCCTGTTCTTAAGGGAAATGTTTTTAGTTTTTGCCCATTGAGTATGATGTTGGCTGTAGGTCTTTCATATATGGCCTTCATAATGTTGAGATGTGATCCCTCTATTCCCAAATTGCTGAGCGTTTTTATCAGAAATGGGTGCTGAATTTTGTCGAATGCTTTTTCAGAGTCTATTGATAGGATCATGTGGTTTTTATCTTTCATTTAGTTTATGTGGTGTATCACATTTATTGATTTGCGAATATTGAACCAGCCTTGCATCCCTGGGATGAATCCCACTTGGTCATGGTGAATAATTTTTTTGATGTATTGCTGGATCCGATTTGCTAGTATTTTGTTTAGGATTTTGGTATCTATGTTCATCAGGGATATTGGCCTGTAGTGTTCGTTCTTTGTAGTGTCTTTTTCTGGTTTTGGAATTAGAATTAGATATCACCTCACACCTGTCAGAATGGCCGCCATCAACAAATCATCAAACAACAAGTGTTGACGAGGGTGTGGAGAAAAGGGGACTCTAGTACACTGCTGGTGGGAATGCAGACTGGTGCAGCCACTGTGGAAAACACTATGGTGTTACCTCAAAAAATTAAAAATTGAATTGCCATTTGACCCAGTGATCCCACTTCTAGGAATATACCCTAAGAAGCCTGAAACACCAATCAGAAAGAATACATGTACTCCCATGTTCATAGCAGCACTATTTACAATAGCTAAGATCTGGAAACAGCCCAAGTGCCCATCAGTGGATGAATGGATAAAAAAGCAGTGGTACATATACACAATGGAGTACTATGCAGCTGTAAGAAAGAAAGATCTTTTATCCTTTGAGACGACATGGAGGGACCTGGAGAGTATTATCCTAAGTGAAACAAGCCAAGCAGAGAAAGACAAATATCACATGATCTCACTCATTTGTGGAATATAATAAACATAACAGTCTGGGGAACAGGGTAGACCCAGAGATGTGAAAGTAGGGTACAGACTGACAACCCTCAGAAGACGGGGTCGGGGGGAGGGAAGAGATAAACCACAGAACTTACACGCATGTATGCATAACTGATAGACATGGACAACAAAGCTGGAGAAGGGGTGAAGGGTCGGGGAGGAGGGTGTCAATGGGGAAAAAAGGAGAAACATCTGTAACAAAAAAAATTAATAAAAAAAAGAAAGAAACAAAACAACAAAAAAAAAACACTTGACAAAAAAAATTAATGAATGAATAAGGAAATGTAGCATGGGAAGAAATGAAATCTCAACTTATTGGACAAGAATTATTGCAAAGAGAAGTTTATCTGAAATAAAAGTTCTTTCTAGTAGGAAATCAATAAGCTTTATGTCAACAATTCCTATTACTTCTGTATGCATTACTTTGGCTTGCATGGAAGGTCCCAGAGTGGCATGGAACAAGCATATATTCTTTCACAGAAGATCAGGGTTTAAATCTTACTTCTGATAGTCTCTATTCCTGTAAGCTTGCCTGATTATTGAATACACCTAAGTCTCAGTTTCTAAATTTCCAAAACTTAAATGTCACTGAGTAGCACATTAAAAAATAAACATTAAAACAACAGGTAGATTTTACCAAAAAATGTATATAGCACTGCTCAGTGTTTTCAAAGAAGCAGTGTCTACTCCGAATTCCATGGCTTAGATTCAGCTCATTTCTATTATAAATATCAGGAGAAAATGAGGTTCCTAAATGCTATTTTCCCTTGAGAAAATCATGAGTGATAACCATCATTTCTCTTTTATGGAAACAGCATATTATTTTCATTGATTTTTGCATTTACAGTTATTTTAAAGTAATTTTACAAGAACAGATATGAGACTTTACCATCTTGTAGTACTAACAGAATTTCTATATAAGCCAAATTAACAAAGTGAAGAATAGCAGGTCCTGAATGTAAGTGATGTATCTTTATCTATGAATAAAATGTTTCTGTCAAGGAAATATGTAAGTTGGTAGAAACACCTCCACTGAATGGAAAATATATATAGATTTTTACATCCTACTACCTGTAAAAGGACCACATGATATGAATAGATTCCCAAGAAGAATTTGCTTCCTGCTCAGGTGAGAAATAGAAAGCCTGGGGGTAAGCAAATTCAAAATAAATTAAAATATAATAAAGATGGTATAGGGTAAGTGCCAAAGAAAAGTATAATTAAATGTGCCAGACGTTAAAAGGCATGTATGCAGCTTGAACTTGAGTATGAGTGGTACCTGAAATACAGAAATATCTACAATGTGGCGTTTTAACTTACCCTTAATATGTTGAGAAACTTTTTACGATTTAAGGTTATGTTCTGAAGGGGAGATACTTAAAAGTAGAAACGGCATTTTGGGTAGAAGAGAAGAAAGAATAAACTTAAGGATTCTGATCCTATTTTGAAAATCAGTCCTTTAAATGACCTGAAGTGTAGAAACTAGTGATACTGTAGTAAAGAGGCAAAAAGGAAGGCTGGAGATATATCATGAGAACTTAAGAAAGGGAGACCTTTAAGCTTTTTGAATTGGGAGTAATAAAACATGAGCTGAATTGTAGGAAATTTATTTGGTTATTGTCAGGATAAATTAAATGGGTCCGAGGAGGCCAGGCAAAATATAATAAGGTTCTCCTCTGGGTACTAGCACTGAAAACCAACAGACAGACTAGATGGAAGAGACATGACAGCGGGAGAAACTACAAATGTTGGCCACGAACTGATTCTCAGGGTGAGGGAGGAGGAGGTGTCAAAGATAATTATAAGGTTTCCAGAGAGAAGGATGGTAATAGGTAAATGGAAATGGAACTTGTCAAGAAGATGAGTTGCCTTTGGGCAAGAAGCACTGGGTGCTGTTTTGATTAGAGCTTAGATAAATTGAAATGCCACAAAGTATAGAAATCATGATTTGGACCCGTGCTATAAGTGTCAAAAGTTAACCCAAGTCTTCCCCAGATTAGTAGCTCCATTTTTTTAAAGTGCACAGGTAGAATTTAACACCCTGCCGAAAACAATTCTGCGAACCTTAACGACCCTCAGCCATTTGATTCCCAACTAATCCTAAACTACCAAGAATCCTACTGACTGACCAAGTTCAGATCAAATCAGTTCAGACGGAAAGTAGGAAGCCTGTCCACCAGAGAGCATTGCAAGACAGACAGAAATAGCCATTCTGCTCAAAGCATCGTAATCCTTTGTTTCTTATATTATCTCACCAAGTTTCAAATAACTTTTAGGGTGTTATCACTGCCTGTGGTTGTATTCAGATGTAATCAAAGGAAATTATTGTTTTACAGAAGAAATATAAAACATGTTCAGCTAATAGTTTATAAACTTTCCTATCCACAACGGAAACACCCAATTTTAAATGGCAGCGATGCTGGTGGTGGTATTGCTTTTCATATTAAAAGGTGTGTTTTTACAGATAAATTGTTTCAAGACCAACAAAAATATGTACAAAACTCAGGACTATGTAAGGAAGTCTTTTCATTGTGGATATATAGAACAAATCCAAGTTAGTTTGAAAAATTGAGTCTATTAGAAAGCTGTTCTTGTGCAGGCAATGTGGAAAGATTTGGAATCTCATTAAATTAACTGCAGGTGGTAAAAACAACAACTGCAGGTGGATTGCTGCTTTCTCTTAAGATAATTGAAAACCCAGCAATGTACACTATTTTATTTACTCACTTAAAACCTCTCCGGGGTTGGTTCACCTAGGGAAAATCAGGGGCTACAGAGGAAGACTCTTCTTCCCAAGCAGCAGTGCTCAACATTCACTAAGACAGTCTTCGATTTATACACATTTTAGCATTTTATCTTGCCCTGAGCTAAAGGATATTTTATCCTGTGGGTTAATTATACTTTAAAGTTTCCCTTTCCTTTGCCCTTTTTTTTTCTATCATCATCCTGTCCAGATCAGCTGTGTATTTCAGTTGTCATCTGTGTCTCTTTCTCCACTGCCCTGGACTTTCGTATTACTGAAAAGCTCAGAATAAAAAGTCCACCCTCTTTGTGAATGCTCTGTGCCACCCTTCATATGTCATATCATGGCACTTCCATCAGTCAATGGTGATTCAAATTATAGAAGGAATCAATATTTCTAATCACGCAGCTACGGCTTGGGCAGCTGTCCTTCAGGTGATTGGTAACACCTGTTATGGTTGTTGGGCAAGTATATCCTACACAACAGAGGGCATGAAATAATTAAACAGCAAGGTCCTTTGTGAGAATGTATTTAAAATTTAACATAGAACATGTCAGGGAAACTACATTCTGTCCAATAGCAATTCTGTATTAATATTAAGGAAACATTCTGGAATTTATTGTGACCATTATTTAAGATAATAAATAAAAAATAATTGCTTTTTCACCTTCAACACTCTAGCAGTTCAAGACAATAAGACACTCAGATTAGACACACACACATAGACACACGCCGATATAAATTCAGAAATAGCAACTAAATAGCTTAGACATCCTGTAGAACACAATGCAAGAAGACACTCTTATTGACAATAAAACTGATAAAAACTATTCTTAAAACAAACTTTGAATAAGTTGCATGAGCAAAGCATGGGAGTAAGAATTGTGATATATGAAGGCATTGCTTGCAGAAGGGTACAGGGCCATTGCTTGTAAAGGGTACAAGCAATGGTACATGCCATTGCTTGTACCCTCTACATGGCCAAGCATGTACCCAAGCAAAGGCCACTGACCTTTCCATCTAAACTGTCAGTGGCCAAGGGACAGCACAGGACAGGAACAATATCCAGAACACAAAATATCCCAAGAAAAGAAATGCAGAGAAAAACAGAGAAAAGGAATGTTCATCACAGCAAGGCTCTTGTGGGAAGGCCTTCACACTGATATCAGAGCACCTCTGTATTGTGGTTGTTCTGTGAGGATGAGCTCATGATACCTGAATAACAAAATGGAGAAAGATTTCATCATAACTTGAAAAAAATATGTACTTGTATGCCTTGTCATAGATATCTTGACTGAATGGTGCTTGTCAGTCCAATGCAGTCCAGATTTTTGTGTGGAGATTAGATAATACTAGGCAAACTGCATTCACCACAGAATGTTGATGCATCACACCATAAAATTCTGTCAGCAAACAAAACTTGCTTCAAGTGTGGATTACGGGAAAACCCAGGACTGTGTTAATTTTTAAAAAATAAGAGGAGGATTAAAAGTTCTGTAGATCATACTTATAAACCAAAAATAATATAGATAGTTTAAGGCTTAGAAGTAAAGGCTAAGTATTAATAAGTTACTATTTTCTTCAACCAATTATGATTTTGTTACATTTTAAGCTTCAGGTCTTCAAATATTTGATCATTTAGTTTTCACTTAGTTCTCTCTGTCAGATAGTTTCCAGTTTCTTCACCATCTGCTCCAGCATGCACTCACCTTCTGATTGGAATGCTGCAGTACCTCCCAAAGCCTGTTTGTTACTGGCCTGATGCCACATCCATTTGCAAGCTTCTCCCAGCTAGCTGCTCTGTCTGCTCATCTATAAATAATCAAATCTATGCAGATCTTTTTAAGTATTGATGCATCCTTTACACCCTCCTCCTCAGCTAAATAATTGCCCTTTAAATTAAATTCTTAAAAGCTAATCACATTTTCCCCCAACTATTCCCAAGTTACTACTTATAGATATTTTTTTTTCCTTTTTATTGAATTTATTAGGATAACACTGGTTAACAAAAGTATACAGGTTTCAGGTGCACAATTCCACAACACATCTTCTGTGCACTATATTGTGCGTTCACCACCCAAGTCAAATCTCCATCCATCACCATGTATGTCCCTATACACTCCTCCACCTCCTCCTCCCCTTCCCTCCACCAAGCAATCGCCACAGTTATATTCTTTCCTTCCTTCTTTCAATAACTATTTATTGAGCATTTGCTATATTCTTGAAATTTTCCTAAATACAAGTGATACAAAGATGACTGCAATACAATACCTTCCCTCAAGTAACTCATAACTGAATATAAAACATCCAAATTTTGCACAATGCAAATATTGAACCACATCCTTCGTGAAGCTGGCAGTTATGGGACATGTAAACTTAATGCAAACAACGTCAGCCAAACTGTGTAAGATGAATGGGAAGGTAGAATGGAAATCGAACCTGGGCCAGATCACTGAAGATATGAATATATTCTGTTAAATGAGAAAACTGAACAAGTCGGCTATATGTGGAAGGATGAGAAAATTCAAATTGCAATGAGAGATTTCAAGGCTAGCCTACTGGGGGAGTCAGAGGGAATACTTTAGCAATTGTCCATTAGCCCAATATAGCTTCCGTAGGGAGTTCTTTTGGGTTCCTTGTTTTCAAACTAACCCAGTAATTCTATCAGGAGCAAAAAACTTTTAAAAATGTTATTATCTCTGTGCACTGCATTAGAGGTACATAGCTCAGAAATTAAGATGACTCACCTAACCTCTGCACTATTCATTCTCCTCTTTTCTTGAAAGCATTTCAGAAAAATAAAATGAAATGAAAATAAATGAGCTTTCCTGATAGCTAGTTGAAGTTCTCATTCTAAATCACACGTGGGAAGTCTGTGAAACAGCGGACAGAGCTATGATGAGGATCTGCCACCGCGGAGGAAAAAACATCTGAAAAACTCACATGTCCCTAGACAGCTGCCAATCCAACACTTCTCTTTGGAATAGTTGTAGATAATTATCTGTGGTGGAAACCATCTTTTCTTGGACCAAGAGACACAGGAAATAACACAATGGAAGTGGGGAAAATGACTTATTAACCACTTCTGGAAAAAATGAAGCTTTTGGTTTTCCTATTGACAAAAGTACAAATAAAACAGATCAGAGTAGTTTCTGAACATCCCCCACTCGGTTACTTTTAATTCATAAAATAAAGCTCTAATTAAAAATTAAATTACTGTAATAGAGAAAATATGCTGTAACTACTAGTTCAAATAAGAATAATTAAAAAAAATAGGTGATTTTATAATCAGTCTTACCATGACGAAATATTTAAAAATCTCAACCTATACAGCACTATACAGAATACCTGCTCATTTTAGATTACATAATCTTATTCATCTCTGTATTTTATAAATATACATGCATTCAAAAATATGATATGCTTTTATGGAAGCACTTTTGGTAGTTTCTGGACAGATACACTGTTTTTATCATTTTCAGCAAATATATGAAGAATGGCTTATTTCTCTGAGATTAAACAACTGCCTGCTTTTGGAAGGATATTTTTCCTCTGAAGAGAGCTCAGTGTATACCCAAGTTTTCAACTTATTACCAGAGTTGTAACACTGATACTAAGATAAAATGATAAGATAAAAATACATGCTAGATATTTGGCATGCAAAGGAGCAACTTTATGCCAAAGTGTTTATTTGACAACTATGTTTTCTTAAATTGGAACTTGATTTACCAAGCCTCACCAGTAATGTGCACTAAATTCTTAAAGAGTGAAACTAAAAACAAAACAAATAAGGCCATAATCTTAGTTGACCTCTTTGTTTAGGACTGAGCAAACAATTATAAAAGATATTGTAAAATAGAGAGTTTCTAACAGCTTGGTAAGTATACTTAAATAAAAAGGCAAAGTCAAACAATGCCTATACATACAGATGTGTACATGTGTGTGTACAAGTGTATGAGTGAATATGTGTGTAGGTGTGGTGAGTACAAAGTAAAAAGTGGGGACAGATTTTTTTGAGAGATTAAAAAATGTGTTCATATATGAAAATAATACTAGTGAATTATTATTCTCTTTTGGAATAACCAATTTTGTTTCTGACTATAAAATACATGTTTTAAATGCAATTTCATAGAGAGGTTAAATTAAGTTATCTTGGGTCCTACAAATAAATTTGTTCACTCAACAAACATTTATTGAGCACGTATGGCGGCCAGATGCTCCACCGTGTATATAACATAACCCATCTTTCTGATTTGGAACACCAACACAGGAACGAGTTTCCTTATGAAAACATGGCTTCTCACGCTCTCCATTCCCTACTAACCCTTACTACTCAAATATTTGGTTTACTGTTTCGTTTTTTGTTCTAGGATCAGGATATATCTTTGCATTGGAAAACGTTAATGGTGATGGGGAGTTTTTTTAAATGGAGTGCTGTAGGAAGAGAGGGATAAAAAGGCAGAGCACAAGGGGACACTTAGGACAGGGTAAATATTCTGTATAATACTATAATGGCAGATCCATGCCATTACACATCTGTCAAAACCTATAGAATGTGCAACACAAAGAGTGAACCCTAATGTAAACTATAGACTTATAATATGTTAGTAATAAGGGTAACTGTGTAAAAAAAAAAAAAAACCAAAAAACAGAACAGTCGTGCTGAACTGCATTTTCCTTGGCTCCAAAGTACATATACAATAATGGTTCTCAAACACAGTTTCAAATAAAAATCACCTAAGAAGCTTAAAAAAAATTTCAATGCCCAGGGCAATCACAAAACTGGTAACATCATAATATCTGAGAGTGGTGCCCAAGGAGCTGGACTCACTTCCAAGATTTTGAGATAATTCCAATGTTGAGTTGAGATTAGGAATCAGAGATGTAAGAAAATAATGCCATATTTAAAGACATTTGAAGCACTTAGTGGGTGAACATCTTGGTGAGGGTCATGCAGGGTCTTTTGGCAGTGTGAGAGAACAATGGGTGTTTGTTATTCCTATATCAGTGGGGGGAAAGCACGAGGGGCCATTTCTTCTTTCTTTGCACCTGAGAGAGCCCTAGTAATTAAACATAATAAAATGGTAATAATTGCCCTTTAAGTTTAAGTGGTAAATTAAAATTTAAGTTTCCCAATTATGTTGACAAATTGCATTTTTAAAACCACCTCTGACAGACCAAATGTGACTATTGATAGAGAAAAATAACAATGAGAACAATAAAATTTAGGAAGATGCCCTAGTATAATTCAGTAAAATAATGTGTGAGCAAATTAAACTACCTTAAACTGGTGAAGACTTGACATACATGTGGTTCTTTGTAATTCAGTAAAGCAGTAAACTAATTGTTTTATGCATTTGTAGAGGTCTCCCTTGTATCAATTATTATTATTATTTTTTTACTTAACAAAGTATGTTCTTCATAAAAGCGTTCTTAACACCAAATTTTCTGATGTGTCTGTAAATCTACGTCATCATTAAGTCATACAGTGTGGCTTTTCCTGTATCACTTAAATGGTCTTTAAAAGGAAAAATTATCTTGTTCTCTTAAGTACACTACAATTAAAGTTTAATGTTTTTTACTTTTCATTAAATTATTCTTTCTCCTTGGTAGAAGAGTGTTATTCAGTTATCTCCTACTGAATGTTTGTTGTTGTTGTTCTTTTTGTGCAATACTAGGACATTTTTTGGAATGAAAGAAGAGAGACATTTTTCTTATATGGTAGTTGGGCTTTATTTTTAACCTATATTTTCTCACTTGCTGTGAGGCAGTGCTAACAACATAGCTATACTTCCAGCACATTTCATAAAATCGCCAGTCTCATATTTATAAACTTCTTGACCAAAATTTGTAAAGCAAGTAGAAAAAAATGTATTGGTTTTTTTTAATGAGGGAAAGAAGACTTTTTTTCTTTAAAAAAAAAAAATCTGAATCCTGTTTAATAAATTCTTTACTAGTAAGGGGAAAAATACTAGCTGAGACCTAACCAGGAAAAGGACAATCAATACAGCCCTCAGAATACTATTACAAAATTTAAAAATCTGTTGTTGTTATTATTATTACTATCAATATTACCATAGTTAGGATTTAAAACTCAAAGCAGAATAAGAACCCACATTTCCAAAAACGACGAATTACTGACACTTACATAGAAAATGTGCAGTTGCAGTGAATGCAGACATGCCACAGAGAGCTGTGAGTCACAGTGCACATTTTCATAGCTGAAGAAGCACTCATCTCCTGTGTGTGTGGGGGAGGTCCTCCTGGTTCTCTTTCTACATGAGCAGTAGTAAGAACCAGATGTCCCTCTAGGCAAGCTGAGGATATTGACACACTGATTAAACATATGTTTATAAAGAAGGTATCATTTGAAAGCCACACTCTCAGGAATGGAGAAAGGAGATGGAAGGGTAGAGATGCAATAGAAAATGGTAAATGTGGGAGAAGTGATAAGATGAAAAGGAGTAGGGATGGGTAAGGAGGGAAGAGGAGAAAAGATAAATAGTTGGGGTGGAGATAAGAATAAGTTAGGAAGGGGAGGCAGAGGAAGAGCCGCAGAGGTGAAACTATAGGGAAGGGAGATGGTGCAAATAGGAGAAATTGATGAGAAGAGGCTAGGGGATGAGAAGACAAGGTAAGCATTGAATTATGAGACCATATGCTATAAAGTAATATTAGCAACAAAAAATGGCAAGACACGATAAGACATGACTTTGCAAATTCTTTGGTCCAATTTCAATCCTCGTCTCCATCAAGATGTTTCTATAGTATATAGCTTGTATTGTATGCAGGAAAATCAGGAAAACCTACTTTGTTTTAAACTCAAGAAGGTCCTATATCCACTGAATGTAAGGGTTCTAAAATACTGGTAAAGAAGTTCTCCCTTTGGGTCACTTACATTTCTTCCTACTGTTATTCACAAATGTTTAAACACTTTCAACATTCCTCAGAAGCCTGGCACACCAAATGGAAATTCAAGTTCCATATGTGGGTATGACTGCAGGTGTTGAATTCCTGCAGTTTAGGATTACTTTTATACCTTGGGCCACTTATTCTTTATATTCCACACAGTGAAGCAAATAATGCATTTGGAGAAATGTGTGCTTTATTTTTGTCACAGTCTGATGAAAAAAAAGAGTTGAGCCAGGTATGAGTAGGAGATTTGTTGACTCAGGAGAAGCTTTCTGTGACAAAAAAAGTGTTTGTATTGACAAGGGCTGAGACCCAGGCCCACTGGAGAACTGGACGGGGCAGGGCTCAGAGGCTCAGGGAAGAGCCATCAGGGGGCTGAAGCTGAGAAGTCCCAGATGTTAAATGTGGGCACTAAGGATATTCCTAAGAAGAAGCAGATGGCCTCATCGAAAGAGTAAAACTCTATAAGCAATAAATCTAGACAAAGAATACAAATTAGGTACCTGAACAGATGAAGAAAGACAAAGGGACAGCATTTGTGAGAAAAGAAGGGCGTGCACATAGACCAGATCCTCACTCTGCTATTTGCTAGCTGGGTCACCTTGGGCATTCTCCCTCTGTTTCATCATATATTAAATGGAGATAAAAACTAATGGGGTTTTTGGAAGGATTAAATGAGGTAACATTAGTGAAGTTGCTTTGCACACTGATAAGCTCTATACATATGGTATTCATTTTCAGGTAAATGCAAATTTCTTAATGGAGATGAAAAAATGTATGCCAAAAAGCTGACTTTATCTGTTACCTTTCTGAGCTAGATGTAGCTGATTGTTTTTTAAATTAAGATTTTATCTTGAGATAATTTGAATCCATACATAGTTGTAAAAAATAATTTCACATACATTACCCAGTTTCTCCCTAAGGAAACATCTTTCAAAACTATAGTACAACAGAGCAACCTGTATACTGACAATAATACATTCAAGATACAGAACATGTCCGTCACCACAGTGTTGCCTTTCTATAGCCACATTCACCTCCTTCCTACAACACACCCTACCCCCATTCCTGAACCCTGGCAATCGTTAATCTGTTCTCCATGTCTATAACTTGTCACCTAAAAAATATTATATAAATGAAATCATGAGGTTGCCTTTTTCCACTCAGGATATGGTACAACAAGAACTCTCATTCATTGCTGGTGGAAATACAAAATGGTCCAGCCAATTTGGAATACAGTTGGACGGTTTCTTACAAAAATAAACTTACTCTTACTATACAATCCAGGAATTGCACTCCTTGGTATTTACCCAAATAAATTGAAAATGTACGCCCACAAAATACCTGAACATGGATGTTTATAGACTTTATTTGCCATAACTTGGAAACAAACAAGGTATCCTTCAATAGGGGAATGGATAAATAAGCTGTGGTACCTCAGATAATGGAATTTCATTTAGTACTAAAAGAAATGAGCTATCAAGTCATGAAAAGACATGGAGGAACCTTGACTGCATATTAAGTGAAAGAAGCCAATCACAAAAGGTTATGTACTTCATGATTCTAACTACTGACATTCTGGAAAAGGCCAAGTTATAGGGACAAGGAAAAGATCAGTGGTTGCCAAGAGTTGGAGGAACAACTGATATTTTTTATTGTATTCTGGACATTTTTGATATTACATTATGAAAATGTGTATCCCCTTTTTATCTCTCTTTTTTAGTGCTCAGTCCCCTGCTGAGGTGTATTATGAGGCGTGTGTGTGTGTGTGTGTGTGTGTGTGTGTATGTGTGTGTGATTAGCTTTATTCTGAGGGTCACTGCCACTACCCTGGTAGAAATGGGGCACTGACTGACACTGCCAATTGGCAGACTGGTGGAGGGGAAGTTCAGCTCCCAATTCACACCTGCTTAAAGGCCAAAGGGGGGCACTGACTCTCAGCTCCTCATTGCCTGTAAGTGGGGGTTTAAGATCAGCTCCCTGCTGGGCTCTGGGGACACCAGGGAGGGGCCTCTGGGGGCCTGCCTCACACTGCTTTGTTAGGGCTGTACATTTAGCTCCTACTGGCCCTTCTGAAACCAGAGACAGGGAGGGAGAGATGGTGTGCCCACTAGCTCTGCCTCCTACTACATCCTTTGAACACAACTCTTTATTGGGCCCTGCTGATGACACAAGGGGTGGAAAGCAAAGTGTCAAATACTCTTCTTCACACCACCTCCTTCTGCCTCATTGATGCAGAAAAGAGATGGAGGGTCAGCTCCCCACTGGCTGCTGCCCAGAGCAGCTGCCTACAAGCTCTGCTTCAGATACTCTGTTTGTTACAGCCTGGTTCGTGTGGGAGTCCACACAGGGCCCTCCTGGCAGCACAGGTAGGGGCGTCGTGCAGCACTCACTAAGCCTGCCTTGCACCTTGGCCTTGTTCTTTCTCAGTGATGTCACATCTGGTAGAGACTCGGCTCCCCACTGGGTTCCCTTATACCACAGAGGAGGGAGGTGTGCAGCCTACTGGTGAGTAACCCCACCTCTCACCCCGTTATTAAGTCTCACTGCTTGTGGGTGGTTGTGGAGGCTCACACGGCCAAGGGTGCACTGAAGTAGAGCGCTGCCTGCTCCGACTAGGTGGGAAATAGAAGGCCAGCTCCCACCTGTGTCCCGCTAATCAGCGGGGGGATCAGAGGAATAGCACCTGCTCCCAGCAGGTAGAGTAGGAGTGGAAGATGACTCCACACCCATCCCCACTGAAACCATGGTGTGTGCGTGTGTGTGCGCACGCAAATATTTTTGTTTGTGTTTACCTGAAGTGGGGCAGGTAATGCAAAAAGGTTTTCAGTTGTTAGGCTATTGTTTTTCTGGTCCTTTAGCTAAGGGAGACAGGCTTCTCTTTGAATTTTTTCTGTCTGTGCCTATTGGCAGCTTCAGGTTGTAGGCTTCTGTGGTACACTGTTCGGGGGGTGTGCGAGGCAATAAGGAAACTCAGGGAACTCACCAGCTTGTCTTTCAGCAAGTCCCGAGTTCCTATCCTTTCTGCTTTTCAGTGTCTTGCTATGTTTGTTGTTATGTTATGGGATTTTCCATTGTAAGAGTGAGTATCTGGGAGGAATGGGACTACTGCATCTTGGTAGAAATAACAGACTCACTCTAAGAACAGATTTTTCACTCCTTTTTATGTACAGAGCAGTTTATAAGCTCCACACATTATTCTCAGTGCCCAGGTGACATCTGTAGTCAGAGTTTATGGGAACATTGTTCGATTCTCTCACCCTCACTCGTTTCTGATTGCCATTGGCTTTAATGGTCCATCTTTGTCACTTATAATTTACTCTGACAGGTTCATTCCCATTTGATATTTTGATGTTAAGTATCTTTTGGAATATTTTCTTCATACAACACCATAGATTCCATAATTGTTGAAACCCGGGATTTTTTCCAAACTCTTTCATTTTAGCTATAGATTTAGAGTGCTGATTTGTCATCACCTTGACTATGATTATTGCTGTCTGATACAAATTCATCTTAAATTAGTAAATTTCAATGTTAAAATGAAAATATAAAGATTAAATGTGTTAATGTGCTGCATGTTTTTATTAAAATATCCTATTAGTACATTTACTATTCTCCTATTTCTAACAGATTTATTTTAAATAAATGTTTTTATTGATTTTTTAGAGGGAGAGGAAGGGAGAGAGACAGAAACATCGATGTGAGAGAGAAACAACAATCAGCTGCCTCCTGCATGCCCCCTACTGCAACCCAGACATGCGCCTTGACTGGGAATCGAACCCGGACTGCTCAGTCCATGGGATGATGCTCAATCCACAGAGCCACACTGGCCAGGCAAACAGATTTATTTTAAAATAGATAAAATGTAACGTGGAGCATAGAAACTTCACAAACATTTTCTTACAAATAAACAGTTAGTTTATCTATGAAGTAGATGGTTACAGTGTTTATGTTTGGCCTCAATTTTTGCACAGGGTATTGTTGAGCCCAGCACGTACCACAGATGCCAAAACCAAGAGTACACAAGAAGAATACAACTAGATAACCTCTAAAAATACTTGTTTCTGGTGCACAATGAAGGCCAATATTTCTCTAGTATTATAGAACATAAATTTATGAACACACTATATTCTTTAAAGACTGATATTTCACAAAATATCATTTTTTTTCAACCAAGGTGCCAAAACGACTCTCTTTAAGCATGCACCACCATACAGTGATTGTGTACCATATCACCTTTACTTTAGTACCACAGAAAAAAAATGGCTATCTTTCCATTTCGGCCACTGATGCAATCTTTTTTTTTTTTTCTTTTTTGCACTCCACCTGAGAGAAAGGAAGAAGATTGACTGTATAAAAGGAATGCATCTTCATCTTCTATCCCAGTGGGTCTTGAAATTGTGTGCACATTAGAACTAACTGGGAACTACTAAGAAATCCTCAAGCATGGCCCCTCCGGAGACGCCTCAACAGTGGAGCCTGGGCATGAGGGTGCAATGCTTTCCAGGAGACTCTGAGGAACCAGTTCATCTCCTGTACCTCGGAGGGGTTCAAACCTGTAGTTGTCTTTATAAAATTGCCTTTATAAATTAAATTGAAATATTGGGGTTTCAGTCAATAAGTATGACTAAATTATATGATTAAAATAATTATTTGTAAATAAGAAAAAAAGAATTAAAAAGTCCAGTTGTAGCACTTATATGTGCCTACTGGCCATTGTAATTTGTAATCAAGTTAGCTCTTTATTTTAATAAAATACACAGGTTTTTACTCTCTTTTTCTCTCTGACATGTTGATTTAGAGATTCCCTCATACTTTTTAGATATTTTTAATGTAGCACCACTGAATGTGATGTACTACAGCTTTCCAAGGGTCAATAGAGAATCATAGGAATTCATATGTAATTTAAATCCAGATAGCTGGGCCCAGCACTGGGTTGGCTCATTTAATCTTGTTGTAAAAGCAAGTATTTTGGGAATCAGGATAGTCCAGAAACTTGAAATCAGACAAATATGGTAACTATAAACTTGGATTCTTCCTCTGTGTAACTACTTAATCACACACAAATCACTTGGCATCACTAGGGCTTAGTTCTTAATTTAGTAAATTGATGGACTGACCTCTCAGAGATGCTATTCATATTAACCAATTAAGATGGCAAATTTCCTTGACCAGGCAAATTGATAAATAAATGTGATATAGTGGAACCATCACTGTATCTCTTCTCTCTGAGAAATGGCCTCTCTGACGGATATTTATCAGAAGTTTAAAAAAAAAAACACAAAAAAACCCAACCTAATCAAATTATCAATAAAGACAACCAAAGATCTGCCATATCCAAGGTTGCATAGTGTATATGAACATACTCTTAAATAGTGTAGTGCATTAGCAACCTATTCTCAATAGTTTAAAATATAATTAAAGAGAAAAACGAAAACATGTAACAACTACCTAAAGGTGGAATGTGCCCTATGCAATTAGAGTGAATTCAATAAAAGTCATTATTTTTCTATTGCTGCTGTAACAAATGACCACAAACCTAGTGGCTTAAAACAAATTTATCAGAACTCTGGAAGTTAGAAGCCCAAAATATTTCTTATTGTGCTAAAATCAATGTGTCAGCAGGGTTGTGTGCCTCTCTGGGGGCAGAGGAAAAGCTGTTTGTTCCTTTTCCGGCTTCTAGAGGCCACCTGCTTTTCTTGGCTCATGGCCCCCTTTCACCATTTCAAAGCCAACAGCATCAGGCTGAGTCCTTGTCATACTGTCATCTCTCCTTCTCTTTACTCTGCCTCCCTCTTCTACGTATAAGGACATTTGTGATTACATTTGGGTCTACTTGAAAAATTCAGAATAATCTCTCCCTCTCAAGGTCAGTTGATTAGCAACCTTGATTCCATCTGTTAGCTTGATTTCCCTTTGCCATACAATGTAACATATTCACAGTTCACAGGGATAGAATACAGGCGTGGTAGGGGGCCTGGAGGACAGAGCCTACCACAGGAGGTGTGTGAGTAGAAGCACTGGGCTGGAAAGGAAAGTCCGCATAGAGAAGGAGAAGGAAGCATTGTAGGATCAAATTGTGGAAATTTATGAAAGATAAATGAAAGGTTTTAGATTTTATCTAGAAGACCATTGGGAGTGCTTGGCTGAAGAGAGAAATAATCAAAGCAAGCAGAATAAGAAGATGAAGGAAAAAGCACCGTGCAAGTGAAATAAGAAGCAAAGCAGACCTGATGCCGGAGGCCACGTTCTGGGTGTGGTTCAGGTGTCAGATGGTAATGACTTGGGCCAGTGTGATGGAAGCAAGAATCACTGATAGAGTTTGGCAATAAAATGTGAAAATATACATGGGTCTTATATTGCAAACCTAGGAAAGTGGGAAAATTGTTGGCACCATTATGGTGCTATTTTATAATGAGGAAAGTCATTAGAACAAGAATTCTTAACAGAAAACATGAAAGATAATAAAAATGTCTCAAATCCCATTATAAAATATTTCATGATCACCTAATTATTTTTAGAATTAAGCCTTAATTAAAAAAAAAAAAAACAGCAGTTTGAGGATCACAGCAAAACTGAGGGAAAGGAACAGAGATTTCCCATATACCTCCTGTCCCAACATGCATAGCCTCCCCCATTTTCAAGATCCCCCACAAGAATGGTACATTGGTTATAACTGATGAACATCATAATCACCCAGAGTTCACAGTTTACATTATGGTTTACTCTTATTGTACATTCTGTAAATTTGGACAAATATATGACATATACCCATCATTATGATATCATACAGAGTATTTTTGCTAAAAATCCTTTGTGCTCTGCCTCTTCATTCCTCCAACTCTGTCCTTACAGACTGTAGCAACTACTGACCTTTTTACTGTCTTCATAGTTTTGCCTTTTCTAGAATGTCATGTAGTTGGAATCATACAGTTTGTGGGATTTTCATTTGGCATTTTTCATCTAGTAATATGCATTTAAGTTTCGTCCATGTCTTTCCATGGCTTGATAGCTCATTTCTTTTTAGCCTGAGTAATGTTCATTGTCTAGATCAGTGTGGTTCTCAACCTTCCTAATGCCGCCACCCTTTAATACAGTTCCTCATGTTGTAGTGACCCCCAACCATAAAATTATTTTCATTGCTACTTCATAACTGTAATTTTGCTACTGTTATGAATCGTAATGTAAATATCTGATATGCAAGATGTATTTTCATTGTTACAAATTGAACAGAATTAAAGCATAGTGATTAATCACAAAAACAATATGTAATTATATATTGTGAAATATTTATTTCTAATTACAAATAAATAAAATTTTGTCTTGAAGCATGGTGTAGCATGGGTAACAGTCTTAATATAACAACAGTAAACTATATTGCTACATTTTGCGACAGTATGCATAAAAAGCCAATGTCAGTGTGAAGGTTGAGATTGCTTCTTTCTCACCAGATCAGAAATTCTCAGGGCAGTCTTTGCAAGAGCGCAACGAAGATCATCTTCCACAAGTCTACCTCTGTATTTAGACTTGATAACCGACAAGCTGGAAAACCCTGTTTCACAAAGATATGTTGTTGGAAATGGAAGAAGAAGGTGCAACACAGTCTCAGACAGAACAGCATATGACTGCAAACACTTGATCCAGAATTTTGTAACTGGCATTGTAGAGAAATCAGTTCTCGCTGCATTGCTGTTAATAAGTTCAATGAACTCCCCTTGTGCTGTCTCAGGAACATCTTCTACTTTGACTGTGAATGGGCTTCTGGCAAGTGCAAATGGGCTGTCAGGTAGATTTGGAAAGTACGATGAAATTTCGTCTGCAAGCATGTGCAAGTGTTCTTTCACAGAAATTATCATCATAATCCTTTTGTCTGGTTCCATGTCATGTTCCTCAAAGAAAGCAGATAAGGTAGGCAACATGTAAATTTTATTTTCATCCATTTTTTTTTTTTTTGCCAAAGCTGCAGTTTAATTTGGAATGATCGGATCTTTTCAGACAAATTGAGCCATGTTGTATTTGGTCCATGTTGTATTTGCAGTGATAAATTTAACTCATTCAAGATGGCAAAGATGTCAACCAAGTAAACTATTTTCTGCAGTTCACTTTTATTGCTGAAAAGTGCTTTGAACTGCGGTCTTGCTTTCTGATTAAAAAACGTTTTGAGTTCATCATGAAGCTCAAAAACACGTTTTAAAACTTTTCCTGTCAACAACCATCTCACTTCAGTGTGAAATAGCAGAGCATTGTTCGGTGCATCCAACTCGTTGCACAGTTGCGAAAACAGTCGACTGTTTAAAGTGCTCGCCTTTACAAAATTGACAGAACTTATGATGCTTTTCATTACTTCTTTTTTTTTTCTATTTTTCTTTTTTATTTTATTTTTTTATTTAATTTTTTTATTAATTTATTTTTGTTACAGATGTTTCTCCGTTTTCCCCCATTGACACACTCCTCCCCATCCCCCCACCCCATCCCCAGCTTTGTAGTCCATGTCCATCAGTTATGCATACATGCACATAAGTTCTGTGGTTTACCTCTTCCCTCCCCTCCACCCCCTCTTCTGAGGGGTGTCAGTCTATACCCTACTTCCACATCTCTGGGTCTACCCTGTTCCTCAGACTGTTATGTTCATTATATTCCACAAATAAGTGAGATCACGTGATATTTGTCTTTCTCTGCTTGGCTTGTTTCACTTAGGATAATACTCTCCAGGTCCCTCCATGTCGTCTTAAAGGATAAGAGATCTTTCTTTCTTACAGCTGCATAGTACTCCATTGTGTATATGTACCACTGCTTTTTTATCCATTCATCCACTGATGGACACTTGGGCTGTTTCCAGATCTCAGCTATTGTAAATAGTGCTGCTATGAACATGGGGGTACATGTATTCTTTCTGGTTGGTGTTTCAGGCTTCTTAGGGTATATTCCTAGAAGTGGGATCACTGGGTCAAATGGCAATTCAATTTTTAATTTTTTGAGGTAACACCATAGTGTTTTCCACAGTGGCTGCACCAGTCTGCATTCCCACCAGCAGTGTACTAGAATCCCCTTTTCTCCACACCCTCACCAACACTTGTTGTTGGATGATTTGTTGATGGCAGCCATTCTGACAGGTGTGAGGTGATACCTCACTGTTGTTTTAATTTGCATCTCTCTGATGATTAGTGATGTTGAGCATTTTTTTCATATGTCTCTTAGCCATTTGTATGTCCTTTTTGGAGAGGTGTCTATTTAGTTCCTCTGCCCATTTTTTAATTGGGTTCTTTGTCTTCCTTTTGTTGAGATGTATGAGCACTCTATATATTTTGGAGATTAACTCCTTATCTGGTGTATCATTGGCAATTATGCTCTCCCATACAGTGGGTTCCCTATCTGTTTTGATGGTTGTTTCTTTTGCTGTGCAGAAGCTTTTGAGTTTGATGTAGTCCCATGTGTTCATTTTTCCCTTTGTTTCTGTTGCCTTAGGTGATGTATCAGTGAAGATTCTGCTGCGTATGATGTCCGAAATTTTGTTGCCTACATTTTCTTCTAGGATTTTTATGGATTCATGAGTCACGTTTAAGTCTTTTATCCATTTTGAGTTTATTCTTGTGTATGGTGTAAGTTGATGGTCTAGTTTCATTTTTTGCATGTAGCTGTCCAATTTTCCCAACACCATTTATTAAAGAGGCTATCTTTACTCCATTGTATGCTCTTGCCACCTTTGTCAAATATTAATTGAGCATAATGTCTTGGGTCAATTTCTGGATTCTCTGTTCTGTTCCACTGGTCTATATGCCTGTTCTTGTGCCAGTACCAGGCAGTTTTGATCACAGTGGCTTTGTAGTATAAGCTGATCATTACTTCTTGTAACTCTTGTGGCAGTGTCTTCATTGCTAATATTTGCCGATGAATCATACAGTGAGTTCCAACGAATTTTGGTGACTCATTCAGTACCAAACGTTGAAATCCAGATTGACATCCTAGCATAGCTGGAGCACCATCTGTGCAAACACCACAAACATTTTCCCAAGAGATATTATGCTCTTTCAGAAATGAACCAACTGTGACAAATACATCAAATGCTGTAGTTTTCGTTTCAAGAGGTTTGCAAAAAAGAAACTCATCTTTAAAGTCGCCATCATTAATATACCTCACATAAACCAGTAACTGTGAACAATTTGCAATGTCTGTAGATTCATCAAGCTGGATGCTAAATATTGGAAGTGGAGCAGATTTAATTTCCTGGATTACCTGATCAAGAATATCAGCAGACATGTCATCTATTCTTCTGCAGACAGTGTTGTTAGATAAGGAAATTGCACTCAATTTTGTAACAAATTCATCTCCGATCATAACTTGAACAATGTCTTTGGCTGCTGGCAACAGTAAATCCTCAGCAATGGTGTGAGGTTTCATAGCTCTGGCGATTCTGAGTGCCACCAAATATGAAGCTTCAACGGCTGCTACATTTTGTTTGTGGTACTTGCCACCAGTGTCAAGTCTGGCTTTCTTGAGTCCATCAGCTTTGCTTCTAAAATAGTTGCTATCCTTGCTGGCAAAGATCGGATGCTTGCTATCAAAATGGCGTTTTATTTTGTTCGGCTTCATAGATTCGGCTGATAGAACTTCACATCAAATAACACATTGCAGTTTCTCAATTCCTGCTGTAATTATTGAAGTAAAACCATACTGTAAAAAATCCTCACTATATTTTCTTTTCTTAGCATTCTTCTCTACACAATCCATTGTCGTGGGATGGTTTGCTAATGAAAATAATATATAACAATAGCTTTAATAATACAAAAGATGATACATGGCATAGTTTAGTCAGTAAGTACAGTTCATTAAAGTTTCCTATGATTTACCATTCTCTGTGTTGTTGTTTTTACATACCTGTTACTATCACAAGGGGGCAGTACTCCCATCAACCACAGCTGAATATAAAAAGACTGATCACCATCCAGATTAAGTTCCCATGGTACAGATATATATTTTTTTGCAGTATATGATTTTACATTTACCCAGTAATTATAATTCATGAAGTGTCGTTTTACTTCCAATACTGCTGCTTTTAACACAGTAGTTGCTTTTAACAGAGTAGCTGCTTTCTACACAGTAGCTGCTCTCTACACGTGTGACTGGTCCGCATAAGTACATTATGGCACCGACCTGTCACATACACCTGTATTTGTACTGGGTGTATGTGATGGGGTTGGCGCGATGATGTCATCACACTGGGTACTCGTATGTGGGCATATCTGTATGTGGGTGTATCTGCATGTGGGCGGACCCGCCTGGAGACAGATAGAGGAGCCGTGTCTGGGTTCCTAAGACCATCGGAAATATGTGTTTTCCGATGGTCTTAGGCGACCCCTGTGAAAGGGTTGTTCGACCCCCAAAGGGGTCGTGACCCACAGATTGAGAACCGCATCTATGGTCTAGATGAACCATAGTTTCTCCATTCCAAGTTTTGTCAATTAAATGAAGCTTTAATTCAACTTGGCATTAAAAAAAGCTGCCATAAGTATCTGTATATAGATGCTTGTGTAGATATCAGTTTTCAACCCTTTGGGTAAATACCAAAGAATGCCATTGCTGGATCATGTGGTAAGAGTATGTTTAGATGTACAAGAAACCTCTAAACTATCTTCTAAAGTGGCTGTAGAATTTTGCAATCTCTCCAGCAACGTATGAGAGTTCATACTGCACCACATTCTTGCCAGCATTTGGTGTTGTTAGTGTCGATTCTGGCCATTCTAATAAGTGTGTAGTGGTATCTTATTGTTGTCGCAATGTGCATTTCCCTGAAGACATATGATGTGGAGCATCTTTTCATAAGCTTAATTGCTATCTGTGTATCTTCTTTGATAAGATTTCTGGTAAGGTCTTTGGCCCATTTTTTAATTGGGTAGTTTGTTTTCTTATTGTTGAGTTTTAAGAGTTCTTCATATATTTTGGATAAAAGTCTTTTATCAGATATATTTGAAATTATCTCACCCAGTCTGTGGTCTGTCTTCTCAGTCTCTTGATTTATCTTTCACAGAGCAGAAGATTTTCATTTTAATGAAGTCCTGCTTATTAATCACTTCTTTCATGGAATGTGTCTTTGGGGTTATATCTAAAAAGTCATCACCATACCCAAGGTCATCTAGGGTTTCTTCTATGTTTTCTTCCAGAAGTTTAATAGTTTTGTGTTTTACACTTAGGTTTATAATTCATTTTGAGTTAATTTTTGTGAAGTGTGTTAGATCTGTGTCTATATTCGTTTATTTGCATGTAGCTCTCCAGTTATCCAGCACCATTTGTTGAAAAGATTATCTTTGCCCCATTGTGTTGCCTTTGATTCTCTGTCAAAGATCAGTTGATTAAATATACTTTGGTCTATTTCTGGACTTTCCACTCTATTTCGTTATTCTATTTGCCTATCACCAACATCACACTGTTTTTATTACTGTAGCTTTACAGTAAGTCCTGTCATTGGGTAGTATCAGTCTTCAGACTCCATTTCACTCCTTCAATATTGAGTTGGCTATTCTGGGTCTTTTGTCTTTTCATATAAATTTTAGAATCAGTTCATCTATTAAATACTTTGCTGGGATATTAAATGGGATTGCACTGAATCTATAGATCAATTGAAAAGAATTGACAATATGATGATATTGAGTCTGCCTATTCATGAACATGAAATATTTATTTATTTATTTCTTCTTTGATATCATTCATCAGAGTTTTGTAGTTTTCCTCATATAGGCCTTGTACATATTTTGTTAGATATGTGCCTAAGTATTTAATTTTTGGAGTTCTAATGAAATAGCATTGAGTTTAAAAATTCAAATTCTACTTGTTTATTGCTAGCATATACGGGAAAAAATGACTTTTACTTCTTAACCTTGTATCCTGCAAAGTAGCTATAATCACATATTAGTTCCAGAAGTATTTCATTGATTCTGTTTGGTTTTCTACCTAGGTGATTATGTCATCAGTGATGTCCTCTATTTAATTTCTGATATTAAAAAATTGTGTTCTTTCTCTTTTTTTCTTAGGCTGGTGGGAGGCTTATCAATGTTATTGATTTTTTCAAAGAATGAACTGTTGTTTTAATTTATTTTCTCTATTGATTTCCTGTTTTCAATTTCACTGATTTCTTCTTTAATTCTTATTATTTCTTTTCTTCTGCTTACTTTGGGCTTAATTTGCTCTTTTTTCCCCCCGTAGTTTCCTATAGTAGGAACTTTTACTATTGATTTTAATCTTTCTTCTATTCTAATATTCACAGTAAATAATGTAAAATTTCCTCTAATCACTGAACTATAGCATCCCATAAAATTTAATAAATTTTATTTTCACTTAGTTTAAAATATTTTTTAATTTCTCCTGAGATTTATTGTTTGACCCATGTGTTATTTAGAGGCGTGCTGTTTATAATCCACATATGTTGACACTAAGTATGTCTTTAAAAACAAAAAGGACATTTTGGCATGTGTTCCTATGGTGCTTGCACATATTGTTTCTATTTTGGTAATGTCACAATTATTTCTAAAGGATTTATAGTCCTCATCTGATACTGCCCAGTCTTCATCCTTAGCCATCGGTTTCTCTCATTATCAGAAAGTGGAGCATAGCCATAGGCAGCCTAGCTGATGCACATTTTTCTGGAGGAATACTTGCAGGCCTAAATCATCTGTATTTTAGATAAACTGACTTGTGGAAGCAGCACTAGGGAACAGTCTATGATGGAGATGACTATAAAATAATACTGATGGCATTTTAAATCTTAGGTAAGAAATCTCCTAGGACCTTGTAACTCAAAATATAATATAGGGACCAGCAACATTAGCATTAGCTGGGAATGAGTTAGAAATGCACAATCTTGGGCCCCATCTTGGGTATTCTGAGTCATTCTTCATTTTAATAAGATCCCCAGGTAATTCATTGGTACATTACATTTAGAGAAACACTAGAACAGGGTTAACAACTAAATCTAAAAATTTCTCTGGACCAAACAAACTTACATCTGAAATTGGCTAAGGTCAATATGGCTTTTGAAATTGGTAAGGGAGAAAACTGAGCAGAACGATTTGCTTGGTCTGAGCATCAGGCATCATTTTAATGAGACAAGTTACTAATTTTACAACTTTAAAAGAGAGAAAATAAGTATTTTTAAAATCTTTAAAAAATACTAAATACTAATCAAATCAAAGGATTTCACTTTTAGCTTTTGATAATGCTATTAACAGAATAATATATATATATTTTTATTTCCACACAGATCCTTCTAATTGTTATAAAATAAACCTCAATCATAGTTTTTATTGGAGTAAATGATCAGATAAACCAGTATATAATAACATAATTAAATAAATTTAGGAAATAAGCAAGTTAGTTATTAAAATGTTAAAAATGTTGACTTAGCTTGGGTTTCGTTTTTGCTTCTCCATTAGAGAGGTCCTACCAATTGATTTGTCAGGTCTGAGACGGAAGTACTTTGTTTCACAGCAGATTAAATCCCCATTTAGAAATGTCTTACTGGCAAGACCCATATTTGTTACTCATTTACACAATATACTTGAGAATATGTATTTTAAATATACTAACTGAAGAATGGTTTTACATTTAAAATACACAATAGTTACCAATTTAGTACATATACAAAATAAAAAATAATTATTTAAAATTCTGTTCATTTCCCACTTGCGATCCATGACACACAAACACAGTTCCACTGGAAATCAAGCACACTTTAAGCAGATTTAATGTGTGCTGACATAAGGGGAGTGGCAAAGCAAACATGTTCTCCATCACATGACACTCATGCCTTATTTCAAAAATTCTTGGGCAGTCTTCAATTTTGTACAATCCATTAAAGATACTGCCTTGAATGGAAGATTTTGCTGGAGTTTTATTATCCTTCACCCAAAGAAGAAAAGGTTGAAGTGGAAAAATATTTTACATTAATAAGAGAATGATGTAACTAAACAACATGGTATGAGATTTGCATGTGCACAATTAAAGATGCTGGAGATAAAGAGTATGTAAATAACAGAGAATAAAAAGAGGAGATTAGAGTTACATAAGAATTCTTTCATTGCATTAATGAGTCTTTTTCCCTCACCTCATCCTCCTATTCTTTGACTGTCTTACTTCAAGGAACTTAATAACTGACTTGATGCAATTCATCACCAGTTATGTAAAAACAGATCAGACTTGCTAACAAACTTGTTGGAGCACCTCAAAAGAAACATGGTATTAAAAATACACTGTTAAGAAATACATCCAAATATGACAAAAGAGATAGAGATATCTGTATGTTAGCACACAGAGTCTAATTAAATCACTGAACATTTCAAAGCCACCCTTCAGAATTCAAGAGAAGCCTCAGAGTCCTTACATAGGCACATTCTGAGCTCTTTATCCTTTAGGAAGTGCTGACTGCAAGGCTCTCACTTGGAGAATTCTGCTTTGACATAATCAGTTCTGGATGATGTGTCCTTAGATACCACGCTGTGACCCAACTGCACACAATGCTATCCATTCCAGCTGATTGGTCTTTGCCAACCTTTGTCACAACCCTGAATACTTGATAGGCTCAGTGCATTGAATGCTCTTAGATCCTAGCTTCACAGAGCTCCTATGCTCATCATTGGGGAAGAAAACAATGCAGCTAAAATCTGGAAACCTGTCTCAATGATCACTTTTCTACAGAGGTAGCCAGTTATCATGGAAATATTATTAGTAAAATAATAAAAGTTATTACTCTATGTTACACTCAGAGTTAACAAAGGGTTTTACAAATATGCAATATAAGTACAAAAGGCTAATTAAGCATCTTCACAGTTTAAGCATATCTGATTTTGTGCCCTTTATCTTCCCTAATTTCCCCCTCCAGTTTCTGTTCTTAACCAGTTCTCTATTGGTTAATTAAAGAAATGCTTTGCTCAAGTTCTAGTTTGGGGCAATTCTTTCAGCTGTCACTGTTAAGAAATTTGGTAAACCAGTGTTAACTGTAAGTGATACAAGTTGCTAAAATGTGGTCAGTTCAAATTATAAAAGTTAAATGACTAACGAAAGCAGTGTATATTATAAAACTTTAACTCAATTTCATCATGATCCTTTCAGAATAGATGCCTGTACATAGTATCTGCCTCGAGAATATAAACTTATCAACAACTGTATTGAGTGTGTATGTACACAAACACGGGTTACACACCACAGGAATATGAAAACGAGTGCAATCTCAGCACCTCCACTCCAGGAATGTACATGTGATTGTAGTGATTTCTGATCTGAGACCTCTTGGACCCAAGACATTTTCTTTTTATTTGTCATAAGATCTATTGGTTATAGAAAATAAAACTTTATGGGAGTCATACATTTACCTGTTGTAAGTCTTCATAGGCTAATAAAAAATATTAAGAGCAGCAAACACTTTTATAGTAATACTAAGTGCCAGGGACCATTATAAGTGCTGTGTGTATATGAATGTATTTAATCCCCAATGACATTATGTGGGTACCACCGTTTTCCCATTTATCACAGATGAGGAAGGGAGGGATAGAAAGGTTAAATAGACTGTTCATGGTTACACAGCTAGCATGTGGTAGAGCCAGTCTTTAGCCTTCACACTCTTCATGAGGGTGCTATACCATTTCTTGACTTTTTTGCCCTTGACTCTGTTTATGATTATCAGAACAGCCAATTGATTCTTATATGAGGGGAGGGGAATAATGGGAATTAAGCTGTTATTTTTTTGTGAGTAAATTCTCTATATAGACATTTATTTCTTTCAAAGTTCATAGAATATGTAGTAAGTAATAGAAGTTGTGGTGGTTGAGCCCTGGCTGGTATGGCTCCGTGGTTAAAGAATCGGTCCATGGACCAGAGAGACCCGGGTTCGGTTCCTGCTAGGGCCACGTACCTCGGTTGCAGTTTGTCCCCTGCCCCGGTTGCGGTCCTGTGGGTGGCAACCACTCAATGTGTCTCTCTCACATCAATGTTTCTCTATCTCTCTTCCTTCCTCCCTCTCTCCCTCCGCCCTGTCTGAAGATAAATGCAAAAATGTCCTCGGGTGAGGATTGAAAAAAAAAAAAAAAAAGAAGTTGTGGTGGTTGAAAAAAGAAAGGCTGTGAGTCACTGGTCAATGTGAAGGTGACAGGCTCATTTATTCTGGAAAGGCTATCATATTATTTGAAAGGCTATCATATTATTTGACTATTGATGTCCATTTTGGATGTTAAAACAATGTGGGTCGGGGAAAAAAGGAGATTGTGGTTCTTTTCATCTCAGAGAGAAGAGACAGAATGGAGATGTCATCTAGAGATGCTTGAAAATCACCCTGGGAATAGTGTCTCTAACACAATTCCCAAGAACTTGTAAGATTGTGTGCTATGGCCCTGGGGGACAGAGACTGCAGCCTTATTCTAAGGACCAGTCTGACACAGGATTAAAATGCAACTAGTTAAGGTTGAAGCTGGTAGGTAACAGTAGATTAGATTCTTATATCCTCATCTTCTCAAGCTCTTTCTTAAATTGTTCCCCAAAGGGTATTCGATTCAAGCTCAGAAACCCAGATCACTGTCTTATCCTGTCTGAAAATTGACTTTCATAAGTAAAATTATCAGTTCTGAGTTTAAAACACTAAGAGTCTTGGTATACATTATGAGAAGGGATGACTCCATTTTTAAGTCTGTGATTTCCTTTGAAATATCTTCTCAGGTCATTTAACATTCCACTCCCTTGACCCTCCTCTCATTCAGCATCATGCAGGCATGATTTTAGCAGTGGTTCCTCCTTTCATATCCCGTACAACTGCTGCATACTTCACTTGCCTTCTGTCGTCCCCCTTCACATTTAAACAACGTTCTTTCCTTATACAGACTCAATTCCACATGGAGTTTCATTATGACCTCCTGGAAGGAGAAATTAGCCTTAACTGATGAATGTGTTCAGACTTTTTATACTGCCAAGCATTGTCCAGCTGGTATCAGTGGTAACAGTTTCATAAACTATAACTTTTAACAATCTCTAGCTTGAAATGTGTAAGCAGTGCCTTCCAGCATGCACAATTACAATACATCCTTGCTTAAAAAATATTCATTTATATTTAAAATGAATACAGTTCTTCACATAGGAAGCCAATGTATTTTCCTTGAAATTTTCAAGAATATATACAAAGAGGAGGTATTTTTCCATTTTTGTTCAGATAGAGTGGGAAGGAGAGAGAAGGAGAGAGAGAGAGAGAGAGAGAGAGAGAGAGAGAGAGAGAGAGAGAAACATCGATGTGAGAGGGACACATCGAGTGGCTGCCTCTGCACGACCCCAACCAGGGCCAAGGATGAACTGTGACCGAGGTACGTGCCCTTGGCCAGAATCGAACCTGCGACTCATTGGTCCACCAGCTGACGTTCTAACCGCTGAGCCAAACTGGCCAGGGCAGGTTTATCTATTTAAACAGAAGGAAAGGAGGAAGGAGGGAAAGAGGAAGGAAGAAAGGAAAAAAGGAAGATTGTTTGTGTTAAAAAATTATTTGTAATGACTAGCCAATAACTAGATGCATGCCTCATTAATAGACTGTTTCCACCATGTGAAATACACATTATAAAACTGTTGGAATAAAGTACAGGGTTCAAAAGTAATTATTGAATTTGGTTATGGATGTTTTACTATGTACTTAATTGTGTTTTTATTTCTTCTGGCCTAAGACATCATGAAAAGAAATATTTATCTTTCCTGCTTCATCTGAACTTACTACAGGTTTACTATAAATATGCATGTCCCTTATAGGAAGATATGAAACAACAGCATCCCCCCCCACACACACATCCCATCAAAATATAATAATAATAATTCAAGTTACTTGGACAAATTTGGTTCATGCCACGTTGAAACTATAGTTGACTCCATAAACACTGCCATATCTTTATCTTTGATGAACGTTTTTTCTTGAATTCTTCAGTCTATTCAAGTAGCTGCAAAGCATCTGAAGCAATAAGTGACATGACCTAGTTTGAGATATTCTTATTTAAGGTCCAATTTTGTTGACAGTACAGATTGTTCCCTATGATATGGGGCCAGGAACAGTTGATAAAAGTTCTTATATATGCATATGTTCACACATAACATAATTAATCACGTTTGTATTATGATACATACATAGACACATACATATATTTATAATGTTCAAACTGGTGATTAATGGGCATAAGTGCTTGATATGAAGTATCTTAAAATGCTATCAAGATGTAGTAAATGAAATAATATAAATTTAAATCACATGTCATGAGAATAAATATCATTTTAATTTATATTGAAAGTATACCAAAACTTTAAATAGACAGTCATAAAAATAGATTCATGATTGCATTACTGAACTGAGGGTTACACTTTTGGCAAATGCTTGAATGCAAGCTGCAGAATATGCTATACCAGTTACCTCTTTCTTTTTTTTTTTTATTTCTTTTTTTTATCCTCACCCGAGGATTTTGAGGACATTTTTGCATTTATCTTCAGATAGAGCAGAAGGGAGAGAGGGAGGAAGAGAGAGAGAGAAACATCAATGTGAAAGAGACACATCGAGTGGTTGCCACCCACATGACCCCAACCAGGGCCAGGGACAAACTGCAACCAAGATATGTGCCCTTAGCGGGAACCGAACCCGGGACTCTCTGGTCCGTGGGCCAACAGGCCAATGCTCTAACCACTGAGCCAAACTGGCCAGGGCTCTTTTTTTTTTAATATTTTTTTCTTTATTGATTTTAGAGAGAGAAGAACGGAGAGGAAGAGAGAGAGATAGAAACATCGATGAGAGAGAACATCGATTGGCTGCCTCCTGCATGCCCCCAACTGGGGGATCAGCCCCACAACCTGGGCATGTGACCTGACCAGGAATCGAACCAGTGACCTCTTGGTGCATGGGTCGACACTCAACCACTGAGCCACACTGGCCGGGTACCAGTTATCTCTCTCCACTTAGATTTTCTGCTGCATATGGTAAAAGACTTCAGAAATCCAAGTCCCAGTAGCTTCCACTCCCCCTCCCAAGAATTATACTCATTTGGTTGTTTGCCTTGGTAACAAAGTTAACCTTTTGGACATCAGTTGGATTCTAAACTGCTAGAGTCCAGTGATTGGTGGGAGTTTTGTAATGTGGAAACACTTGGAAGAGTATCTGGCTATAAAACACAAAATTGAGTTCCATCATACAAATATACTGTACTAAGTAGAAATCTCAACTGAAGGAAATCAGGTCTATAAATTAAAAATCAGGCTTCTATAAATATTAATACTTTTCTTAATATTTAAGTAAGAAAAAGGAAACCTAGGGAGACATCTTACACCAAAGGGATAGTTTTCTTTTCAATATATTTCTAAGGGAAGCTTTAGAGAACAAAAAAGAAGAGTGAAATATTAAGACAATTTTTTTTCCTATTTAGGTACACATGAAATTTTTAGAGTCTTCTTAGTTTTTCACAGATTTCTTATCTGAAACTATACAAACCTATGAACCTCCTTTAAAGTAGAAGGTGATCTGTAGATGTAACAATGCAGATTTGAAAACATGCAAGTTTGTAATAGCACAAATTTAAAAACAGAAAATTGGCATAGGAGAAAAACATCAATAACATTGCTTTTAGATTCTCTAACTTGGCTTTATATTTCCCATATCAATCATATATGCTAGACTGGTCTGTATCTGGAAGACTCCATGACCAATGAGTAAAGTTTGAACAATCTGAGGAGTCATTAGCTTCATGGTAAGCGCTGTTCACCTTGTCTCCACTGATCATTTCATAACTCAAAGTCTCAAATGGGAGGATATCTCTGGCATTTAATGAAATGGAGTTCAGAAAGGGCATTTATTAATTTCTTTTTATGTAATCATTGGCCCTAAAAATCAGTATTATTGAAAATACATCGGGCTTTATGTGATTCCCAGCCACTTCTCACTGTCAAAATGCCCATAGTCTTTAATAACTGGTTTAATTATGACCAGTTTGTCACTCTGAATGAAACACTAATTATACACAATTATATGTAGCCCCTAAAATAGCAATATTTTAGAGGCATTACTTTTAATTAAACATCTAATAAATTGATATTAGAACTTCAGAAGCAGTTTATTATTTCTTTCAATTTCAATGTTTATTATTTTCTATTTTGTGTTTCAGCTACTTTATTCTCTAGAAAAATATTAGGGAATGAATAAGAGAGAGACATATGAATACCACTAATTTTGAAAGGCGTCTTATCATGCTAAGTAACCAGTTTATAATAGTTTATCTCTCAGCTGATACTTTAGTTACTTGAATTAACTTCACCACCTGCATTTTAAGATCAGGCAGCCTGGAGAGTAGGGTACACTTTAATGAAACAGACATACCTAGAAGAACATTACAACACGTCTTTACCATCTGTTTCTGATCTGTTTCAAGGATTATGTGGTTAAGAAGTAAAGTAAATTAGGAATGTGACAGAATCGAGTACAGAATTAGAGAGACATTAATGCCCCCATACACTTATACCCAAGAGTCAGGGTGATTTAGTATTAAGGCTAAGACCATGCCTTTTGGGGTCTAGCATCTGAGTTTGATTCTAAATCCTACAGCCTTCTGTTTGTTTAAGATGTTTTACCTCTCTGAGATTTATCTAAAAAATGGAAATAATAACACATCTCTTTAAAGCTGTGGTGAATAGGGAATGAAATAGCATACATAAAAACTCTTAGTCGAGTGCCTTGCACAAAATAGGGATGATTATTAGATTATTAACCTGAAAAAGATTTTGTTCTTAAGGAAGGGACATGTAGAGAGCATAGTAAGTAAAGACAGTACTTGGCTTCTGATCAACATACCTGGCCATGTCTCTTTAGATTGTTCATAAAACCCATGCTTTGGCAGTGAATTCCACTGTCACATTACTGGGAAGGGTTTGCAAAGCCCATCTGGTATCAGCTTGAATGAATGCCTGGACCTTTCTGGTCATCTCTGCACATATTACAGAGAGAGCTGAGAAGTAACTGTCCTCTCATGCATGTTTGCACTTCTCCTGTCTAGGTTTCTCTCTACATTTCCTTCCTGTTCTGGGCCTCCTACCTGAGCGGCATCTTCTGTCTTCTCAATTTTATCACAGAAATCTGAAGCTGAAAATATCCTTGAAAATCAGCAGCTTTACCTTAATGTTCCTTTGAAACCTGAAGAAAACAAAACAAAACTATGGTATCAAGGACAAAAAGAACCCTTTCTACACTAATACTTGAGAGGACTTTAATAGAAGTACTCACTTGTTCTTCTCGTGAGGCAAGTCTATTTTATATATATATATATATATATATATATATATATATATATATATATATATATATATGTTTTAATTGTTTTTATTAATTTGTTTTTGTTACAGATGTTTCTCCTTTTTCCCCCATTGACACCCTCCTCCCCATCCCCCCCGCCCCATCCCCAGCATTGTTGTCTATGTCCATTGGTTATGCATACATGCATATAAGTTCTGTGGTGTATCTCTTCCCCCCTCCAACATCCCCTCTTCTGAGGTTTGTCAGTCTGTACCCTACTTCTATGTCTCTGGGTCAATTTTGTTTAGCAGTTTGTTTAGTTCATTATATTCCACAAATAAGTGAGATCATGTGATATTTGTCTTTCTCTGCTTGGCTTGTTTTGCTTAGCATAATACTCTCCAGGTCCCTCCATGTCATTTCAAAGGATAAGAGATCTATCTTTCTTACAGCTGCATAGTACTCCATTGTGTACACGTACCACAGCTTTTTTATCCACTCATCTACTGATGGACACTTGGGTTGTTTCCAGATCTTAGCTATTGTAAATAGTGCTGCTATGAACATGGGGGTACATATATCCTTTCTGATTGGTGTTTCATGCTTCTTAGGGTATTTGCCTAGAAGTGGGATCACTGGGTCAAATGGCAGTTCCATTTTTAATCTTTTTGAGGAAACACCATAGTGTTTTCCATAGTGGCTGCACCAGTCTGCATTCCCAACCAGCAGTGTACTAGAGTGCCCTTTTCTCCACACCCTCGCCAACACTTGTTTATTTTATATTTTTAACTATTGGCATTTACTAAGAGTATACAGCAGTGGTAGGAAACATTGTTTTAGATCATTCATAAAACCCATGCTTTGGCAGCAGGCTCTGGTAACCACCATTCTACTCTCTGTTTTCACAAGTTCAGTTTTTTTCAGACTCCACATATAAGTGATATCATAAAGTATTTGTCTTTGTCTGGCTTATTTCACTTAGCATAATGCCTTCTAGGTTTATCCATGTTGTCACAAATGTCAACATTTCCTTCTTTTTTATGGCTGAATAATATTCCATTATAGACATACACATGTATAATATATATATATATATATATATATATATATATATATATATATATATATCCATTCATTTGTCATTTGCTCAGGTTTTTCTCATGTCTTTGCTATTGTGAATGCTACAATGAGCATGGGGGTGCATATCTTTTCAAGATAATGATTTTGTTTTCTTGGGATATATATCCAGAAGTGGGGTTGCTGAAACCTATGATAGTTCTACTTTGAATTATTTGAGGAACCTCCATATTGTTTTCCATAATGGCTGTACCAATACACATTGTACACTGCACAAAGTACCCTTTCTCCACATTCCCACCATCACTTTTATCTCATCTTTTTCATACTATCCATTCATCCTAACAGCTATGAAGTGATATCCCACTGTGGTTTGCTTTGCATTTCATTGACGATTGATGATATTGAGCACCTTTTTATGTGCACCTATGGAAAAATATATAAAGAACTCTATTTAGTACGTATCAATAGAAAAAAAAAAAACAATTTAACTTAAAAAATGGGCAAAAGACCTAAATTGACTGACATTGTTTTAATTTAAAAAATCATTGCCCTCCTGATGGCCAATACCTAAATATCAGCTCTCTCTCTCTCTCTTCAGTTCTTCTAATATCTCCCACTTTCACACTCTTCACTAAGGTACTATTCCACCTTTGGAGTTCCTCTTCCGCTGCTCCCTTTTTGCTAATGTCCAATACAGCCTATTGCTGGAGGGGTCATGCCATCCTGGCTCAAGCTTGGTATAGTACTTAACATACTCTTAATCTAAGGGAAATCTCATACCTTTTTCCACCAAATACTAGAAATAAGAGCCATCTCTTATGGAGCCTTCTCTTTTTGTTCTGCTTCCCAGCTAATACCAGCCAGTCTTTAGTTATTTCTTTTCCAGTGACAGTTAGGTATGAATTTTTATAGCTTTCAGCTCTTTGGATAGCTCCTTGAGTCCTTCTCATATGGCTTGAGTTGAAAAAAAGCACACCCATCTCCCCCCAAAAATGAGAGAAGAAAAGCATAGCACTCCAACATTTTCCTCAAGGAATTCCTTATTTATCAGTTCTCCCCCATTAAATTACTAGCCTTCTCTACATATAGGCTTGAGCTGGTGATGGGGTAAGTGGTGTAGAACCAATGTGGGCCATTTTCCAATGAGATCTGCATAGATGGTCTAGCACCTCTGTAGAATGTGTTGGCACTTAACACCCATTGCGCCCTAGTCAGACATCTAAAATAGCTGGAAAAGTCTCTCTGCCTTGCTGCAGGTTATAACAAGGCAATGGAACTAGGTAGATAATTTCTATTAGGGCCAAGACTCTGACTCCCTTAGAAGGAACTGGCAGGTGAACAGCAAGGTGACTAAATTTGAACCAGCTATTTATGCAGTTTCATTTACTCTTGACAACTTTCTTTGAATCAATCCATAAGCATTTATTATCCACATGTATTTGGCAAGCACCAGGAGTTTTTCTGAATAACTTAATTAGAAGAGACTATCCTTGCTCTTCAAGAAGGATTATTTTAGAGACCTTTTGCGCTAATACAATGCTTTGAAAGTTTATATATGCCCTTAAGAGAATGAATTATAGTCTTCAGTATTTGAGAATACATTCTGACGTAGCAAACAGCTGTAGACTTCAATATTGGGTGGGATATAGATACCATGGGGTATATGTAAAAAGGAATTAATTTTCAGATGGTCAGCTCTCTCATGTACATGTAACCAAAAATGATCTCCCCAAGAAGAAACACATAGTTGAGTGTTGCTCCCTTGTGTAACTTTGCCTAACTTCCCTTCATAATTTTTCTTCTCCAACTTAGATCTTATTTCTTTCCCCCCAGATTTTACCATCTTTTATTATTCAAGGAGTCTAAAAACTCCAGACTGGCAAAACATAGCAACAATTTTCAAAATATTGCTTTTGACTTTGAAAAAGGGAATGAACCTGATGAATAGACAACAAATAATAAACATTTTGTAGTTCGGTGGTTTCCATCTTCTGGCATTCAACAAAAGTTAAAGGATCACGTAACTGAGTTTTCATCTGATAAGTTATTAAATAGTTTTTTTTTTATGATGGATTACTATGTGGTTTTAAATATATGATTAAAAAGAAGTTTAAAGAATTCAAAGATACTGTAACTCCTTTAATTCTCACTTATCTACCTGCAAGAACAAGCTCCTCAGAGTTTCACTAATAAAGAGAAAAATAGAAAGAACTGATGCTAAATACTATCTCATTCTAATAAGTAATAGAATTTATCCTCAGAATCATAAGCTAATTATAAAATATCCATTCCATTCATAAGTATTTTTATAAAATTTTCCTTTTAATGTCTAGGAAGTGTTAAAATAATATTTTATATTATATTTACATATTTTTAAATATTTATAATATGCATTTATATTTGAATAAACTTCATATGATAGATATGTCCAATATGTTGTATTTATAAAGTTATTAATTGCAAAAAAATGTCCATCAGTAGGAAATCAGTTAAATAAACCATGGGATAGCTATTCATAGGAATATTATACAGCAACAAAAAGAAAGAGAGAAAGCCACCTATCTGATGATTGATAGAATAATGCACTCTCACCAAAGATATTCACATCTTAATTCTCAGAACCTGTGGTTGTTATCTTATATGGCAAAAGATAATCTATAAATGTGATTAAATTAAGGATCTTGACATGAGGAGATTATTCTGGATCACCCAGGTGGGCCCTAACTGTACACTCAAGTATTTTTTTTTTATTATTGATTTTAGAGAGAGAGGAAGGGAGAGGGAGAGAGAGATAGAAACATTGATGAGAGAGAACATCTTGGTGCATGGTCAATGCTCAATCACTGAGCCACATGGGCTGGGCTACACTCAAGTATCTTAATAAGAGGGAGCCAAAGGGAGATTTGATGAACTAAGAAGAGAAGGCAATGTGAAGATGGAAGCAGATCATGGAGTGGTTTGGCTATGAGCCAAGGAATATGAACGCAGCCTCTAGAAACTGCACGAAGCAAGAAAGAGATTCTTCCTGGGAGCCTCCAGAAAGAATCAGCCCTGTAAACACCTTGATTTTAGACCCCAAAGACTGATTTCAGACTTCTGACCTCCAGAACTGCAAGGTAATAATTTATGTTTTTTATGCCTTTAAATTTATTGTAATTTGTTACAACAACAGTAGAGAACTAATACCATTGTTAAAAGAAAAGGAATAGGTATGTTTTATATAGAATGTTCTCCTTTATGAAAGAATAGATGAAGGCAGGAAAACACACACACACACACACACACACACACACACACACACACACATATATATATATATATATATATATATATATATATATATAGCTTGTATATGTCTAAAAACACTGAATTATTCCAAGAACCTAATAAAAGTGCTTACCTATAGAGGGTAGGTGTAGAAACAAGACTTGTCAATGTTTGCCTTATTATATTATTTTTATTTTGAACCAAATGAAGGTGTAATCTAATCAAAACAAAGCAAACAATAAATACATAAAATTTAAAGAGGAAAAAGGTGGGAAGTTGAAAATTCTGGTTCTTAAAAATATGAATCTGTTTTTCCCTCATTAAAAAAAATAGGTAAAAGAATAAAAAGTGATGTTTTATTTTTTAAACTTAGTTTGTAAAACACAGTGGAGAGTGAATCATTTCCATCAGTTTAGATTCATAGGAAATATTTTTAACATCAATTTTAATAGATTAGAAAGATACAATGATTTTGTTTTTATTTTTCTAAATTATGTTTTTATTGATTTTTTAGAGAGAGGGGAAGGGAGAGAGACAGAAACATCTATGTGAGAGAGAAACATCGATTGGCTGCCTCCTGCACGCCCCCTACTGGGGATCGAGCTGGAAACCTGGGCATGTGCCCTGACCAGGAATCAAACTGGTAACTCTCAATCCACGGGACAATGTTCAGTCCACTAAGCCTCACCAACAGGGCTGTTTTTGTGTTTTTAATTATGAGAACAGAAGAGGGAAAGCATTTAAAAAATCAATCTTACACAGCAAGCTCTAATTTCCAATAAAATAGTATTCATTTTCTTAGTAATTCATGTACAATTTGTATTCTAATTATAATGAACCCATTATAATTCCACATATGAGACATACTGCATTTTCGTCTGTTGGTTGAGATGCTCATGCATTGCCTCTTCAGATTTGGAAACCTGAGTGGAGCAGAAGTTCACCTGCATCCAGGTTCTTTCACTTCCCACCTGCATGTCACATAAATGTATGTATAGAAATGGCACAAACAACAACACTAACACAATGGTGGTTGTGTTAGTATTGTTGTTTGTTTTTCCTAATTACTGTATGCACTCAGCTAGGATAATCACTGAGAAGAACTATCCAGAATCCTGTCAAGGATTTAGTACAGCACAGATTTTTTTCAACTACAGTTGGCGATATTTACCATGAGTTCATCTTTTTATACCCTACGGCAGACTGAAAGGGCCTCTCTCCACTGCATGTCAGCATATATGAACCCCGGTCTCCTTTCCTCACAAAAGCACCATTTCCTGCCTGTTGCTTAAACTTTACTAGATTTTTCTGTTCAGCCAAAAGCATTTTAGACTTCAAATCTGATGTCCTCTTTATGTTGTCGTATAATAAAACCCCCACATTCAGACTTCAAGCTTCCATTTCTGTATTAGTCAGCCAACTATTGCTACAATAATGCTATATAACAAACCACCCCAAAACCTAGTGGAATAAAAAATTAACTCATTTGTCTATGGGGTCACTGGGTATTTCTGCTTCTATTAAAGGCCTGAAGGCCAACTAAGTCAACAAGACTACTTCATATGTCTTATTCTGGACCCCAAGATCAAGGAGGTGGGGCTATTTGGAAGTTAACAGGAAAATACAACCTACACTATTTTGTTCTCATGTTGAAGGTTGGGGGCTCTTATGAATTTTAGAGTTTAGAAACTTTTATTTCTCAATAAATGTGACCTTCGTGCAATAATTCCAATTTCATACTCAAAGCTGAGCAGCAAACAATACGTCCTTACAATGAACGGATTAATTTCAGTAGGTGGGCGTTTCCAGGATAACTTGAATCTAGAGACTTTAAAGGATGTAGTACATAATTTAATAACTCATAAAATGTACCTTTTTATGCAATTAGTTCATACTTGTGTCCTAGTTCTTGGAGTAGACACAGGACTGGTTCACAATTTAAATAGGATAAAATTAAATATATTCATTTAAAAAATAAACAGAGAATGGACATAGAAGGAGAAAACATGAGAGAAGGGCATTCCTGAAACAAGAGGAAGACTCTTGTTGAAGGAGGACGTGGCTAACAATGACAATGTCTCAGAGAAACCAAGGAAAAGGAGAAATAAATAAGATAGGTAGTACATTTTTGGTGGCCTTGAAGAGCATAATTCCAGAGGATTTGATTTGATGAAAAGCAGACAATTAGATGTTTTGTATATAGAATGAATGAATGAATAAAGATATTTTTATTTTATTTTCCCTCATTGCAATGAGGATAACTATTATTTAGTTTTTAATATCTATAGGGCTGATATACTGAAAAACTTTATTGAGCATTGTAAATTGTAGCTTAAACCTTTTTAAAAAAATTAACAAATTCTAGGTCCTTTGTAGAAAATAAAATTGGAAAGAAAGGAACTAAAATATTATTTAAAAATATCTTTCTCTGTGTTTAGAGGTAAGCCTATAGTGAATGATTGGGGAATGGTGCATTCTGGTTAATTATGTAGTCTGTTAAACCAAATTACACTTCCAGTTTTTATAAAAAAGGTACCAATACAATGTAATTAAGATATTATAAGACCTAATCTAGAAGTCAGATGATTGCTTTTTGATCATGGTGGGGGAGCTGGGGATGTGGGAAATGTCCAGAAGGCAATCAGAGCCCCGAAGTCTGAGGATGTTCATGAAGAGCTTTGGTTTTCAGAGTGTAGCTGCTGCACACAGCAGGGTGTAGCAGGAAGACACCTCCAGTGCAGTGGAAATAACACTGCACCTAGAAATCAGAGGATCTGGGTTGGACTGGGTCTGCCAACTGCACTGAATCCCTGGTGAAATTATCTGAACTTTAATTATCATTTTCCTCCGGAAGAACAGTACAACACACTATGCTTTGGACCCATTCTACACCAATAGAATGAGCTTTGAAGGCACATGGATCTGGATTTAATTTCATCCCTTCACTTACTAGTTATATAACCATGCATAAAGCTCTCTGAATTGAAGTTTTAGAATCTGTATGATGGGAATAACCACAACTCCTTAACAGGGCTGCTGAGAACAAAAATAAGGTATTATGGCGTACCCAGCGTATAATTAGGAATTATACTTTACAGTAATCTGTAATTATATACATCTTCATATTGGATGATTATATAAATTAAATTAGTACCTAGATCAAAGGATCTAACACAATATCTAACATGTCATAGATACTAAAAAAAGTACTTATTCAAGACGTAAGAGAGATACTGACTCTCCACTAAATTCAAATATTGCATGTATTAGAACTTTCAAGATGATAAGGTACAATCTCATACCTTCACTCCATTCATGCAAAATTTATCGGCTCCATTTTTCAGAATAATACAATGCCCACATTTATTAAACCAAAATATATAATTTATGTTGTCTGCGGAAAACAAATGGATTCATGGGGACAAGGGAATATATTTGAAACTGGAATAATCTAATCAATATTTTTAGACTTTCAAATCCATTCATTACATTATTTTTAGAGCAATCTACTTGAAACACAAATATAACCCCATGATTTCCCTGCTTAAAACATTTTAACAGTTCCCCTATTATCACCTACCAAATGAATTCCAAACAACTTAACATAGTGTACACACTTTCTACTATTTTGTTGCTTTCTATCACTCTTTAATTTCCTCTCCCTACATTCTCTGTCTTATACTATTTGATCTGGCAATGGCTCACTGCTTGTATTTCCCTAGATATATGGCTCTTTCTTCCACTCATTGTTTTGGTTAAGCTATCTGCCCCGTCTGGAATACCCACATCCCTTTTACTCAGTTTATTCTACTCATCCTTTAAAACTCAGCCCAGATATTCTCTTCTCTGAGCTGTTTCAACCACCCACATGCACAATTTCTTCCCCCCATCTCTCACTCGAATGTAGCATCTCAGGGTGGCTGTGATTATTTACCTCCTGGCCCCCAGTCAAATAGTGCATAGGAAAAGGGTTCAACAGGTCACTGTTGAATTAATATATAAATGAAGCAAATGAAGCCCAGAGAGTTTATGCAATCTGCCTAAAGACACATAACTAAATATTTCCTTTGGGAATAAACTCTGCTGCATTTTTTTTTGTCTTTAGAGGCCACAGAAAGTAATAGTAATAGAATATAAAACAGTATATAAATATAATGATTAGAAAAAAATAACCATTAGTACTTTTTCCCCATTTAAGTGTTTTGAAATATGAAAAAAGAGAAAAGGCATGCACCTGTTAAGAGGCAGCAGACTGTTTAAAAGGATTGAAATATAAAAGAACACTCATGCCATCCGGATAATTTATTGGTTGAAAAATCTATGGAAATGTAATACACATATAATTTCCAAAGTAGAGTTTTCTTAAAACAAAATAAAAAATTCATAACATATGAAGAGAAATAAGTAACTTGACTTTTCTTTCTATTTATTTTTTAATGTTGCTTGCCATTGAAAAGATATAGGAAACCTAAATTAAATAGTGCAGGAAAATAAACTAAGTGAATGTTGGATATTTGTAAGCCAAATGGAAAGAAAGCAGCTCTCGCCTGTGCAAAGAATAAGATTATCAAGAAACATTACAGACAAGATGCTCTGAGAGGGGATTAAAATCAGCAGCAAAGCAATTAACAGCTCTGATCATTTTCAAGTAGCCTAAAGAAACCCTACTGGGTTGAAACATGCATTTGATCAGTCTTCTTTACCTGTCCAAGTATGAGGATGAATGAGTCAGAATGGCAAGTAGGTTAAATTAAGTAGTGATTCATAATAGCTAAAATATATCATCAGAACCCACTTCTTGGGTACTACATACTTATTACATCCAAAATGTCCTCCTAAGGAACCCAATCCAAGTTTTTAGGCACACTAGCTTGAATTGACATCAAGTAAAATGATATGGAAAAAGTCATAGTAGATGTGGGCTTAATGACACCCACCTCTACCAATCAGCAGACTTGTGGCTTCATTCAGAGTGAAGGAAACACTTTTTTAAAAATTAATTTATTTTTTCCCCATTGACACCCTCCTCCCCATCTCCCTACCCTGTCCCCAGCTTTACTGTCCATGCCCATCGGTTTTGCGTACATGCTTATAAGTTCTGTGGTTTATCTCTTCCCTCCCCCGCAACCCCTCTTCTGAGGTTTGTCAGTCTGTACCCTACTTCCACGTCTCTGGGTCTACCCTGTTCCTCAGACTGTTATATTCATTATATTCCACAAATAAGTGAGATCATGTGATATTTGTCTTTCTCTGCTTGGCTTGTTTCACTTAGGATAATATTCTCCAGGTCCCTCCACGTTGTCTCAAAGGATAAGAGATCTTTCTTTCTTATAGCTGCATAGTACTCCATTGTGTATATGTACCACTGCTTTTTTATCCATTCATCTACTGATGGACACTTGGGCTGTTTCCAGATCTTAGCTATTGTAAATAGTGCTGCTATGAACATGGGGGTACATATATCCTTTCTGATCGGTGATTCAGGCTTCTTAGGGTATATTCTTAGAAGTGAAGTCACTGGGTCAAATGGCAGATCAATTTTTAATTTTTTGAGGTAGCACCATAGTGTTTTCCATAGTGGCTGCACCAGTCTGCATTCTCACCAGCAGTGTACTAGAGTGCCCTTTTCACCACACCCTCACCAACACTTGTTGTTTGATGATATGTTGATGGCAGCCATTCTGACAGGTGTGAGGTGATACCTCATTGTTGTTTTAATTTGCATCTCTCTGATGATTACTGACATTGAGCATTTCTTCATGTGTCTCTTAGCCATTTGTATGCCCTGTTTGGAAAGGTGTCTATTTAGTTCCTCTGCCCATTTTTTAATTGGGTTCTTTGTCTTCCTTTTGTTGAGTTGTATGAGCACTCTATATATTTTGGAGATTAACCCCTTCTCTGATGTATCATTGGCAATTATGCTCTTCCATACAGTGGGTTCCCTTTCCATTTTGATGATTGTTTCTTTTGCTGTGCAGAAGCTTTTGAGTTTGATGTAGTCCCATGTGTTCATTTTTTCCTTTATTTCTGTTGCCTTAGGTGATGTATCAGTGAAAATTCTGCTGTGTATGATGTCTGAAATTTTGTTGCCTACATTTTCTTCTAGGATTTTTATGGATTCACAAGTCACATTTAAGTCTTTTATCCATTTTGAGTTTATTCATGTGTATGGTATAAGTTGATGGTCTAGTTTCATTTTTTTGCATGTAGCTGTCCAATGTTCCCATCACCATTTATTTTTATTTATTTATTTTTAATCCTCACCTGAGGACATCCTTCCATCTTTTGTTCAGACAGAGTGGGAGGGAGAGAGAGGAAGAGAGAGAGAGAGAGAGAAACATCGACGTGAAAGGGACACACCGAGTGGCTGCCACCCGCACGACCAACCAGGGCCGGGGACAAACTGCAACCAAGGTACATGCCCTTAGCGGGAACCGAACCCGGGTCTCTCTGTACCGCAGGCCGACGCTCTAACAGCTGAGCCAAACCGTCCAGGGCCCCATCACCATTTATTAAAGAGGCTGTCTTTACTCCATTGTATGCTCTTGCCACCTTTGTCAAATATTAATTGAGCATAATGTGTTGGGTCAATTTCCTGGTTCTCTGTTCTGTTCCACTGGTCTATATGCCTGTTCTTGTGCCACTACCAGGCTGTTTTGATTACAGTAGCTTTGTAGTATAACCTGATATCTGGTATTGTGATCCCACCTACTTTGTCTTTCTTTTTCAAGATTGCTGTGACTATTTGGGGTCTTTTTTGGTTCCATATGAACTTTTAAAGTAGTATTTGTTCTAGTTCTGTGAAATATGGGTTGTTGGTATTTAATGGGGATTGCATTAAATCTATAAATTGCTTTGGGTAATACGGACATTTTAATGATGTTAATTCTTCCAATCCATGAACAAGGTATGTGCTTCCACTTTTTTATATCTTCTTCTATTTCTTTTTTCAATGTACTGTAGTTTTCTGCAAATAGGTCCTTTACTTCTTTGGTTAAGTTCATTCCTAGGTATCTTAATTTTTTTGGTACGATGGTAAATGGGATTTTTTTTTTAGTTTCTCTTTCTGTGAGTTCATTATTGGTGTATAAGAATGCCGTCGATTTCTTGATGTTAATTTTGTTTCCTGCTAGTTTGCCAAATTCATTTATTAAGTCTAGTAGATTTTTGATGGAGTCTTTAGGTTTTTCTATGTATAATACCTGCAAATAATGACAGTTTCACTTCCTCCTTTCTAATTTGGATCCCTTTTATTTTTTCTTCATGTCTGATTGCTAAGGAAACACTTCTTAATCTCTCATCCCATTAAGAATTCAGAGCAGGTCCATGATCATGATCATAAAATAAAAGCAAAAACACACTATAAAATGTTTTGGTGCTGTTGGTGATGGTACTTTTGTTTGTTTTAGGGTGTTTTTGTTTTTGTTGTTGTTGTTCAATATTTTCATTTTATATTTGCTATGATTTTAAATTATATCAGCCCTCAATTAAAGTCAAAGAGAGTGTAGGCTCAACTGCCTAGGTCAATTATATAATGTTGATGTGTGACAAAAGAGAACAGAATTCCTCAGGTCATACTTTTCTGCTATCATTTCTGTTAAAAATGAATTTCAAATGGAAAAGATAAAATGAAAACAACTGAGAGAACTATGCAATCCAAGATGGATGAGGAAATTCAGACTCAATTTCTCTCAGGCTGTCTCTTGAAGTTGGTAAATTGTGCCCACACGATAACGATCCAAGGTACAAATAATAGCGGAATCACTTATTATTATGATCTTCATTTTGACTATGATTATGATTACTACTTGGAATCAAGAAGAAAACGCAGAGAAGTGTCAAGAATTGGAGTTTAAAAAGAGAAAGCAGTGTCATGACGATTAAGCTGGAAACAAGAGGGCGATGAAGGGAACACACAGTCGGCTGATTGTCTCCAGATACTGTATTGAGGCAAGTCATAAGCTATATGTTCTGTGGCCTCAAAGGATAAAATTGGTACCAAAGGTGTTCAAATTTTAAGAAAGGGAGAATTTCAATGGGCAAAAACTGAAAGCATTTCCCTTAAGAACAGGAACAAGACAGGGATGCTCACTTTCTCCACTCTTATTTAACATAGTGCTGGAAATCTTAGCCACAGCAATTAGACATGAAGAAAAAATAAAAGGGATCCAAATTGGAAAGGAGGAAGTGAAACTGTCATTATTCACAGATGACATGATATTGTACATAGAAAACCCTAAAGACTCCATCAAAAATCTACTAGATTTAATAAACAAATTTGGCAAGGTAGCAGGATACAAAACTAACATCAAGAAATTGATGGCATTCTTATTCATCAAAAATGAACTCACAGAAAGAGAAACTAAAAAAACAATTCCATTTACCATTGCAGCAAAAAAATTTAAGATACCTAGGAATAATCTTAACCAAAGAAGTAAAGGATCTGTTCTCAGAAAACTACAGGACATTGAAAAAAAGAAATAAAGCAAGATATAAAAAAAAGTGGAAGCACATACCTTGTTCATGGATTGGAAGAATTAACATTATTAAAATATCCATATTACCCAAAGCAATTTATAGATTCAATGCAATCCCCACCAAAATATCAATGACATATTTCACAGAACTAGAACAATGACTTCAAAAGTTCATATGGAATCAAAAAAGACCCCGAATAGCCACAGCAATCTTGAAAAAGAAGGACAAAGTAGGAGGGATCACAGTACCAGATATCAGGTTATATTACAAAGCCACTGTAATCAAAACAGCCTGATACTGGCACAAGAACAGGCATATAGATCAATGGAACAGTACAGAGAACCCAGAAATTGACCCAAGACATTATGCTCAATTAATATCTGAAAAGGTGGCAAGAGCATACAATGGAGTAAAGACAACCTCTTTAATAAATGGTGTTGGGGACATTGAACAGCTACATGCAAAAAAATGAAACTAGACCATCAGCTTACACCATACACAAGAATAAACTCAAAATGGATAAAAGACTTAAATGTGACTTGTGAATCCATAAAAATCCTAGAAGAAAATGCAGGCAGCAAAATTTCAGATATCATACGCAGCAGAATTTTCACATCTAAAGCAAGAGAAACAAAGGAAAAAATAACACGTGGGACTACATCAAACTAAAAAGCTTCTGCACAGCAAAAGAAACAACCATCAAAATGGAAAGGGAACCCACTATATGGGAGAGCATATTTGCCAATGATACATCAGAGAAGGGGTTAATTTCCAAAATACATAGAGTGCTCATACAACTCAACAAAAAGAAGACAAAAAACCCAATTATAAAATGGGCAGAGGAACTAAATAGATACCTCTCCAAAAGGACATACAAAAAGAGGCATATGAAAAAATGCTCAAGGTCACTAATCATCAGAGAGATGCAAATTAAAACAACAATGAGGTATCCTCTCACACCTGCCAGAATGGCTGCCATCAACAAATCATCAAACAACAAGTGCTGGCGAGGGTATGGAGAAAAGGGGACTCTAGTACACTGCTTGTGGGAATGCAGACTGGTGCAGCCACTATGGAAAACACTATGGTGCTACCTCAAAAAATTAAAAATTGATCTGCCATTTGACCCAGTGATCCCACTTCTAGGAATATATCCTAAGAAACCTGAAACACCAATCAGAAAGAATATATGTACCCCCATGTTTATAGCAGCACTATTTACAATAGCTAAGATCTGGAAACAGCCCAAGTGTCCATCAGTAGATGAGTGGATAAAAAAGCTGTGGAACATATACACATAATGGAGTACTATGCAGCTGTAAGAAAGAAAGATCTCTCATCCTTTGAGACGACATGGAGGGATGTAGAGATCATTATGCTAAGCAAAATAAATCAATCAGAGAAAGACAAATACCACATGATCTCACTTATTTGTGGAATATAAGGAACAAAATAAGCTGATGAACAAAATAGACCCAAAGACATAGAAAGGAGTATGATTCAGACTGACAGACCTCAGAGAAGGGGGGTGGGGGGAATGGATGAGGTAAACCAAAGAACTGAAATGCATGTATGCGTAACCAATGGACATAGACAACAATGCTGGGAGGGGGGGAGGGTGTCTGGGAGAAAAAAGGAGAAACATCTGTAACAAAAATGAATTAATAAAAATTGAAAAAAAGGAGAATTTCTAAATAAGTTGAAGGTTTTAAAAATTGAGATGGGTTGATTCATCAGGTAGTGTATTTTCTGCATTGATGGTTTTCTGTTGCAAATTTTATAATTGCCTGAGAATTAAGTCATAGAAGAACCTGGAAAATTATAAACTAGTAGGATTAAATTGTTTGTTACCTCTTACCTCTGAGGTTAAACTTTTGATTTAGATCAGATGGGTTAATGGTTGCTGAGAGCCTCATATGTGTGTGTGTGTGTGTGTGTGAGAGAGAGAGAGAGAGAGAGACAGAGAGAGAGAGAGAGAGAGAATATTAAATAAAACAATAAAAGGAAAAACACTTTGAAGACTATGAGGGCACAAATATATTAAATATTATTACATCTTCCCTCACATTACGCTTATTTTAAAATAGTGATACATTATTAAGTATAATAAATTATTTTTATGTTTTAAAGGAAATGAACTTGGCTTGGCTTGTATACTAATCTGGGAAACCTTTCTGATTGGTTCAAATAGCCATAAACCAGGATCCACCCATTTACCTGTGTTAGCTTATTATTTTATTATTTTTCTATTGCTTCTGTAACAAATTACCATAAGTTTAGCGGCTTAAAATAACAAAAAGTATTATCTTTCAGTTCAGAGATCAGAAGTCCACAACCAATCCTAGAAGGTGAAAAATCAGTGTCAACAGGGCTGTTTGTTTCAGAGGCTAGGGGATAATGTTTCCTGCTTTTTCTAGCTTCCAGAGGCAGCTGGCATTTCTTGGCTCCTGGCACCATTTTCCACCTTAAAAGACAGCAACTGCTTCGCTCCAACCTCGTTTCCATCATCACATCTCCTTTGACTCTGACTCTCCTACCTCCCTCTTTTATTTAACAGGACATTAGTGGTTATATCAGGCCCACAAGGATACTTCAGAATAATCAATCCCAAGATCCTTAATTAAACCTGCAAAGTCTCCTTTGCAATATAAAGAAAATATTCACAGAACCTAGAGATAAGGATGTGGACATCTTTGGAGGACCATGATTCTGCTCATCACAATATTCCATAAGCATTATGCTGCCTGGGACGTATCCTGAGAATAAGCTTTTGTAGACAGTAGTGATGAGAAGAACCCTACAGTTCAGCACATGTGCTTTGAATGTTGCCAACCGCCACAAGAGGGAGGTCAAGAGGTGGGAGCTTTTGCCTCAACCAAGGCAACTCTGATTTTATCTACTCATCTTCTGCATATGGTTTTATTTTTTAAGGATTTTACTACTCAAATTTTAAAAAAATCAATTGTTTACAGAGGCAGATAGTATTATCTTCTGAAATGTTGGGTTATTTGAATGCCAAACCACAGGATGGCTTCTATTATTACGACTCAAACTTATATCTATCCCAGTGTATTCATATTCCAAAGCATAACCAACTTTCTTATCCTATAAAAAAAAGTGAAGACAATAACTTAACAACAAACGAACAAAAGTAAAATGGATTTTTTAACCTTTATTGGTCAAACCTTTTAAAAATCACTTCTAGTGTGAAAATCCTTCTTGGCTGAATCCACTTCACTTCCATAAAAACAATGTGTTTTTTGTAACTTTCTTTTTAATTACTTCTAATAAAGTAAATTGAATACTAGACCACCACTGGAGACTCTATTATCAACGTCCAGATACATAAAATTAAATAATTACTTACTAGGCATTATATATAAGGGTTATGTTTACTATTACATGGTTACAATTATGGGTGAGGTAAAGCCCTTGACCCTCAGAAAGTGTATGCAAGCGGGATAAATTGGAGGCAACACCTAAAATTAACTACCCACATAAAAAGGTAAGAGATAATTTTAATGCTCTCAAGAAAAGTACAGTTTAAAAATATTTTCTGAAATGACAGTGATTTTTCATCATGATGGTGAATAAATTAGATGGAAACCTTCACATCCACACCCATGCACACACATCTACACACACTCAACACATGGGAAAGTCGGGTAGAAATGGAAAAACAAATACAAACACACAGACATCCTTGAAAGCAAGAAAGAGAAATAGCGCATGGAGGAACAAAGCAGGATCCGGCACAGCTGAGTGGAAGTTTAAGGCATATGCCCTACACAGGATGGCTAGGACCAGAGGTTAGTCAGTTAACTTGTTTGAGTATCCATTATTTATTTCAGTTTTATGAAGACATCGATTATGAGAGGTGACCCTAGTAAATCAGTTTGGAAAGCTAAGTTTAGATCGCATTTTGTAATTATACTTGAAGTGATTTGTTACTGCCCTTAGCTTCAATGAACCGCTAGAGTAAGAATGATAAATATCACACAGGTATGCCACCATTCTTGCCTGCTCCACCAATGAGAGATAAAAATATGAATCCCAAACTCTTCCCCAAAGCAGTCAAGTTTAGTGTTGGACTCTCTCCAATATAGGGATCCAGGCAGCCTGCAGCCCTGGATCATTCTAAGTACACGAAGTGACGCATACCTACCGTCTGTGCATACATGACTGTGAGTATGGGATGGGAAGACTGGTGTTCTGCCTCAGAACAGGCAGAGATGTGTGTTTTCAGGGATTAAAATCAGAAAGAATAGATGGAGGGGACAAATTAAAATTATAGATGAAAAATTAACTAAAATAATATCTCAGGCAAAATGTTCTAAGACTCCGAATTTCATTTTACTAAGGGAGAATGCTTGGATAAATTCCCTCAAAGTGAATGGTACAATGATTGCTTTAGTAAAAAAAAAAAAAAAAAAATGTTTTTGAGGTAAAAACAGCAGTATGGCTGGTTATAATACTTTCTTTTTTCTTGCCAATGATCACTGAATGAATTATAACTCAGATTATTGACATGTCTAAATAAACAATTTTAAATATTTAGGTCCAGTTTTAAAGTTTGTCTTATTTTTTCTCCTAAGTATTCATAACCACTTTTGTTGTTAGTTTAATAAGTGGACTATGGATATATCATTTCTTATATCAAGACAAATTTATAATATGTAATGAAGAGTAATAGTTTCTAAAAGTATTAATTAAACCTACTTGAAAAGAGATCTATTTAATTTTAATATATAATTTCCAAGTAAAGACATTCTGTTTCCCATTTTCTCCTAAGAATCAATCCCAAGAATATCTAGGCATTCTGAACTCACTTCTGTATAAATCTTTTTAATTCAGTTTATCTGAGCATCTCTCATCTGTCAGTATACCAATAACCACTGTACTCATGCTTGAGTCCACTGTATATTAGTTTAGCTCACAATCTTTTAAGGACACTGATAAATGAAAATATATACGGCACTATGTCCAACATTGTGAAAGTTCTAGAGATTCTTGAAGATTAGTCTATAGGGAAAATAGTAGAAATTTAGATTACTCTGTAGTAAGAGATGGAGTAAACTTATTTTGTGATTCTTGAGAATGCAGAATTAAGACCAATAGATGGAATATTCACAGAGATAAATTTTAGTTCACATAAGAAAGACCTTTCCAAATATTAACAATAACATTTTGGAGAAAGGTAGACCCAGATTCGAACATTGGCTCTATCACTGCCTAGTTGTAGAATATTGAACACCTGGCATGTACGCTTTAGCTTTATTGTCTTTATAAAATGTAGACAAAAGTACTAAACTCAGGTTGTGATAATTAATTGTTATAAGTATATAAAATATATTTAGTATAGTGTCTGATTCACAGCATTTAAAAAATTGCTCCTGAATCTGCAAATCATAGAATATAAGAGAATATTGATTAAATGGTCCCCTGTTGGTAAATCAGGAACAAGTATCTTGTTTTTGACTAAAAGATACTATGGCGGACTTCCGGTCAAGATGGCGGCTACGTAAACGCGGTATCGCTTCCTCCCACAACCACATCAAAGTTACAACTAAACTACAGAACAACCATCATTCAAAACTGCCTGAAATCAAGCTGAAAGGAAGTCCTACAACAATGAAATTAAAGAAGAAGCCATATCGAGACTGGTAGGAGGGGCAGAGGCGCGACAGGCTGGTCCCACACCCGCGTGTGGTGGATAAAAATTAGGAGGATGCCTCGGCTGGGAAGGTCCTCCCTGAGGACTGAGGGGTCCCTGTCCCACACCAGGTGCCCGGCTCAGGTTTCCAGTGCCAGGAAGAGAATCCCCATCACTTCTGGCTGGAAAACCAGCGGGAACTGAGGCTGAGGCGGCTGGAGCCCCCGGCAGCTCCTCTTAAAGGGCCCGCACTCTGACTTACTCGGACTTGCTCCCTACAGGCTCCAGCGTGCAGGAGGCAGCTTAAAGGGCACCAGAATCATATGGGGAAGAACTGAGCTGTTTGGCATTAGAGCGAGGGCTGCAGAGGCAACTTTCTCCTGGACAGAGTGCTATCAGAGGCTTTTGTTCCTTTGGTGAGCCCTTCCCTGGGCCAGCAGACAGGCCCCATATCTGGGACTCCAGCAACCTGGCTCACACTGTTTGCCCTGCCCTGGTGATTACCTGAGGCCCCGCCCCACCCAACTTTCAGGCCCACCCAAGCTGTTGCCAGTTGCTTGACCATAGGATTGGCCTGTCTTGGATCCCACTTCAGCTTTTCCTAAATTCTTTCAAACAAGCAGCATCTGGTCTCAGCTAGCCCCATACTTCTCGCTAAGTAATACATAGAAACAAACAGAGGGAGGCAGCCAAAATGAGGAGACAAAGAAACAGGTCCCAAATGAAAGAACAGAACAAAACTCCAGGAAAAGAACTAAGTGAAATGGAGTTAAGCAACCTAACAGATGCTGAGTTCAAAACACTGCTTATAAGGATGCTCAATGGACTTAGTGAGAACCTCAGTGAACTTAGTGAGGGCCTCAAGAGCATAAAAAAGGACCAGTCAGAAATGAAGGATGCACTAACTGAAATAAAGAATAGTTTACACAGATGCAACAGTAGAGTAGGTAAAGCCAAGAAGCAAACCATTGATTTGGAATATAAGGAAGCAAAAAACACCCAATCAGAACAGCAAAAAGAAAAAAGAATCCAAAAAAATAAGGATAGTGTAAGGAGCCTCTGGGACAACTTCAAGCGTGCCAACATTTGCATCTTGGGGGTGCCAGAAAGAGAAGAGAGAGAACAAGAAATTGAAAACCTATTTGAAACAATAATGGCAGAAAACTTCCCGAACTTGGTGAAGGAAACAGACATACAAGTCCAGGAAGCACAGAGAGTGCCAAACAAGATGAACCCCAAGAGGCCCACACCAAGACACATCATCATCAAAATGCAAAAGGTTCAAGACAAAGAGAGAATCTTAAAAGCAGCAAGAGAAAAGCAGTTAGTTACCTACAAGGGAGTTCCCATCAGAATGTCAGCTAATTTCCCAAAAGAAACTTTGCAGGCCAGAAGGGAGTGGCAAGAAATATTCAGAGTGATGAAAAGCAAGAACCTACAACCAAGAGTACTCTATCCTGCAAAGCTGTCATTTAGAATCGATGGCCATATAAAGAGTTTCCTGACAAAGAAAAGCTAAAGGAGTTCATCACCACCAAACCATTATTATATGAAATGTTGAAGGGTCTTCTTGAAGAAAAAGATAAACAAATATAAACAGACAAAATGGCAATAAATACATATCTATCAACAATTGAATCTACAAACAAAATGAACAAGCAGAACAGAAACATTCTCATTGATACAGAGAACTTTTGTTGGTTTCCAGGTGGGTGGGGGCTGGGGGGATGGGTGAAAAAGGTGAAGGGATTAAGAAGTACAAATTGCTTGTTAGACTGACAAACCTTAAAGGGAAGGGGGGTTGGGGGATGGGAAGAAATAAACCAAAGAACTTATATGTATATATGCATAACCAATGGACACAGACAACAGTGTGGGGAAAGGCAGGATGGGGGCGGGAATGGGGAGGAGGCGGGCAATGGGGGAAAAATGAGGAACATCTGTAATACATTCAACAATAAAGATAAGTTAAAAAAAAGATACTATGGATAATCTATAAGTTTTTATTAAACTTTAATATTTCCTATAGCAAAGACTTTTGGCATAATGGTTAAACTATGAACACTGTAGTCCATATACACTTAAAATTGGTGAGCTATCAAAAAACCAGTGTTAAAATAAATTTACAATTCCCACAGTCATGCATTTAAAAAAGATCAGTGCACACACACACACACACACACACACACACACACAAACTCTTAAGCAAAAAATAATAATAATTCAAGTAAGGTTTCAAAATATGGACTCAACACAATCTGTACTGAAATGCACAAATTAAAAAGCTAATCCTGAAACTCAGATGGAATATCAAGGACCCAGAATAGGCAAAACAATCTGTAAAAAAAAATAAAATAATAAAATAAAATAAAATAAAATGTGAGAACATACACTTCCTGACTTCAAAAATGACTACAAAACTGCAGTAATAAAAATAGTGTGTTACTGGCATAAAGATAGACCTACAGACCAATGGATAGAATTGAGAGGCCAAAAATAAACGCTTACATTTATGGTCAACTAATTTTTAAACAAGAGTGCCAAGACAAATTAATAAGGAAAGAATAGTCTTTTCAAGAAATAGTACTGGAATAGTTAGATGAAGGTAGAACTATACCACCCATCATAGAAAAAAAATACCCAATAAACTAAAAATAGATCATAAAACTAAATTTAAGAACTAACCTGGAAAGCTTTAGCTGAGAATATGGGAGTAAATTTCATGACCATGGATAGGCAATTCTTATATATCATACCAAAAGCACAAGTGTTAAAAAAATAAGTTGGACTTTATCAAATTAAAAACTTTTGTTCCTCAAAGAAAACCATAAAAAAAAAAAGAAAAAAAAAAAGAAAGACAACCTTCAGAAGAGGAGAAAATATTTGCAAATCATATCTGATAAGGACCTGTGTCCATAATATATAAAGAACACTTACAAAGCGAAAATAAAAAAGATAAATATCTGAATTTAAAAATGAGCAAAGGATTTGAGTAGACATTTCTCCAAAGAAGATATGCAAATGGCCAATAAGCACATGAAAAGATGTTCAAAGTCACTTGTTATTAGAAAAATGTCAATCAAAACTACAATCAGATACCCTTCTATATTTACTGGGATGGCTAAAATAAATTAAGACAGATAATAGCAAGTGTTGGTGAAAGGCTGGGGAAATTGGAAACTTTATAGTTAAATGGTGTATCCACTTTGGAAAACATTTTGGCAGTGCCTCAAAGTGCTATACAGCCTCTATACCCTACAGATCTGTGATTTCATTCTTAGGTCTACTCTAACACCCTCCAGAGTTAAAAGCATACTGACACATATACTTTTACTGGAATGTTTATAGAAGCATTATTTTCAATAGCTAAAAGTAAAAACAACCCAACACCCATCACCCAATGAATGGATAAATAAAGTATGCTATATTTAGACAGTGAAATATCATTCAACAACAAAATGGAATATAAGATTTGTGGTTCTACAACATGGTCAAACCTTGAAACAAATTATGCTAAGTGAAAGAAGCCAGAAATATATTGTATGCATTCATTATATGAAACACCCAGAATGGGCAGATCAGTAGGCATAAAAAAGTAAATTAGTGGCTTCCAGGGGTCAGGAGAAGAGAGAAATGGAGAAGAGAGAAATGGAGAGTAATTAATTAATACAAAATTTCTTTTGTGGGTGATGAAACTGTTCTAAAATTAGTCAGTTATGATGGTTGTACAACTCGAAATATAAAAAAGCCACCTAACTGTACACTGTAAAGGGGTGAATTTTGTGGTATATTTATCACTTCAATAAAGCTATTGTAAAAAGGAGAAAATACATACAGTAAAATATCAGATGTCTAAAATGGTAAATGTATGAAACTTTATTATTTATGGATATAAGCAAACAAAATCAAAGCTTGCTTATACACATGACAACTTGGGGTCTTGACTGCCTGCAGATATGAAGGGAGAGGAAGGGGAATGATGCAGGACATAAATGCTACAATGCTTTATTCTGAATATTATTTGTATATGAAGGAAGTACAACCAAATGCTGCATATTTTAAAATCTGGGTGGTGGGTGCATTCATTGTAGTATTCAATATAGTACTCTTTGTACTCTTTGCATATCTGAAATATTTTATAACAAAATACTTTAAAATAGAGAAAAAGTGGGCCTTAGGATTATGGCCTAAAAATAATTCTTCTGGTAATTCTGATCTATATTCTTTCCAACTGAAGTTTGCAGGCTAGCAAAGGCTTACAGAGAGTCCCTTGAAACAGGAATCGCTTAGATTGTGCAACAGAAAGCTAAGAAAATTAGTACTATCGATAATCTGTGTGAAAACAGCCAGCTGATCCAACAAAGGTTAAAGACCAAGCACAACAATTTCACTAACACAAATATGTAGTCCAAGCAAACATCTGTCTGAGAAAGGTGTGGCTCCCTGAAGGCAGGCTTCACTGTGTCATCTATGGTGTACACTCCACATCACACAGTGCAGAGGACATGCAGTTTGGAATGACAGAATCTGGGTCAAGAACCTGGTGTGCCCATGTATCACCTGCAGGTTCTTCACAGCTTCTGAGGTTAACAGTCTACTTTTCAAGGTTATTTTAATGTTTAAATGAGCTGATATAAATTTTGATGTGTTATATACAATTTAACTTATTTTGGGAATATACTTTCCATTGTTTGAGTGGACAAGGGAAAAACAGACTTCTAGTATCAAAGAACCAAACAGATTCTGAAAGATGATGGTCATTAACAGTATGAGTGGGCAGCAGTAAAGGGGTCTACTGTGTTCCTATGTTAGATATTGTGAATTGTTTCTCACCATGATCCTGTTTAGAATTGAAGAACTATCAGGAGCTATTCTTAGAATTTCCTGCTCTGATAGAACAGCAATAATTAAAAACATGCCCTATATACAGTCAAGGTTCCTAGAGTGTATGCTCTCCTTCCTCTTAAATGAAATGTAAAGATTTTTTTTAAGGCAAAATCATCTGCATTCCATCATCTTGGATTGCTGTTCAGGCATAAGGACCACAGTCTAAGAAGGATTTATCTCCCTGATTTCAAACATAAATTCTGTACTAATTCTTCTTACATTGTAATGCCTAAGTCAAACTTCAGTGCTCACTGAACACCAAGATATCTGAGAGGTACAGAATGAAAGTATTGTCAATATTTTCAAATAAAATAATCTAATTCCCGAACACTCTGTCTTCTGCCAAATCTAAAATTTTCACTTATTAGAGTTCTTTCTTTGAGCCCTACTGCCTCTCTTTTTTAAAAACAGAATCAGATAGATATACATTTTGGAGAAACTCAAAAGGCAAAAGAGAGAGAGAGAATGAGAAAGGGAGAATCTATTACAAATTATATAGCTATAAGAACTAGGAAATAAAAAAAATTGGCAGTTCCCCCAAGATTTCCTAGTTCCTTACAGCACAGCTGCTTATAGGAATTTAAACAACTAGAAGCTTGGCATATCATTCTTATCAAATAGGTCCACGTGGATGAAAAAGAGCTGTGGGTAAATTCCTTTGAACAAGATTTATACGCCCAAAGCCACACAGAGGAGGAGTCAAAATCTATAAAGACATCCCCAATCCTCAAGCCTCTACTTTCCTGGACTGAGATAAGGGAGTGGGCTGGGTAGGGGAGAATTGAGGGTTTAGGGTAGAGAGTCCACTGTATCAACAACAGTAGTATCAAGTAGCAATACCTAAAGTTCATCACTACCTGATGATCCTTAGGTGACATCTAAGGAGGTCAATTCTTAGGAAAGTGGTATTACCCATCCAGTGCCATTCAGCTGGTAAAGACACAGCACGAATGCTCACCATGATAATGTTGTCTGGAGACATGGTATGTGTGAGCATGTGTGTATGCATGTGAGTGTGTGTATGTGGCTTATATTTCAATAATTATTAGGACTTTAAATTTTTTATATTATTTTGTAACTGTGTAAAGGAAGAGATATCCAATCAAACAAGAATGGGAAAGTGGAAGAGTATTGTTCATTACAATGGCTTAAAACCCAAAAGAGGCAAGAGAAGAAGAAAACTGAAAGGCATTATGAAACCCAAAGAATGGGATGGACATGCTAATGAATTCACAGGATGTTTGGATTAAATTCCTGCTTGGGATGTAAAAAAGAGACCTGAGTTTAATATGTACATTACAGGAATGGCTCAACTGGTTGGAGTGTCATCCCATACACCAAAAGTTTGTGGATTTGATTCCTGGTCAGTGCATGTACAGGAGGCAACTGATTGGTGTGTCTCTCCCTCTCTCTCCCTCTCTCTCTCTCTCTCTCTCTCCCCCCCTCCCTGTTTCTCTGTCTCTCAGATCAATAAACATAATGTCAGGTGAGGATAAAGAGAAGAAAAAAAAAAGATTGTGACCTCCTGTGTTAACTATGTCAACTAAGACTGGAAAGACAGAATTTAGCTAAAAAGGGGCGGTGGGGGGGACATACAAGAGAATGCAAAAGGGAAACTCCAAACACATGTAAATTGAGAATGAAATAGCTTAAAAGTAATAATTATAAAATATATATTAAAAATAACATAGTAATTTTATTGGATAGGCAGAAAAATATATATCCAGATTATCCTATGACCCACAAAATGAATGTTCTTACAGATAGTGCTTATTAGTATTAAATAGAATACAATGGAAATAAACATATCGGTCTGGGTTTGGATAGTACTATACTAGTAGACTACATATCTCAGTTTGATAAGAGGCATCTATAAAAAACCTACAGATAACATCATGTTTACTTGTTAATACTGAATTCTTTCTCCCTAAGATCAGGAAGAAGGTATAACATCCACTCTCACTACTTAGAGTCAACATTTTATCAGAGATCTTAGAGCAATACGCAGGAAAGAGAAAAAAATAATCATACATATTTAAAGGAAGAAAAACACTTTTCTTCTCAGATGATATGATTTTATATCTATCTATATATATCTATATCTATATATATATATCTCCCCTAAGGATTACAGAGAAGAATAAAAGCTAGAAGAACTAATAAATGTGTTTAGTAAGGTCATAGGATTCAAAGTCAATATCAAATATATTTCTCTTTGCTAGGATTAAAATATAAATATCAAATATCACATTATAAAACTCCAAAACATGAAATAGGGGTAAAATTAATTATGTTTAAAATTTATACACTGAAAAATAAAATTATTAATGAGGCAAATTAAAGACCTAAATAAATAAAAGGATGTTCTATGTTCATGAATCTAAAGACTCATAACAGACAGACAATGCTAAGTATTGGCTTCAATGTGGAGCCAGTGGAACACTCTTATGTTGCTGGTGGGAATGTACATTGGTACAGGATTTTGTAAAGTCTGCCAGTAAAAAGGTCAGTTTAAGTCTAACTTGTATTTTCCAAATTCATTTGGCATCTATGTCCAAGATTAAAGTAAGAACCAGCAACTAATATTAATCCATATTATAAAATGTTGGAAGAGCTTGCTTATAATATTGAAGTTTTATTTCATTTTTAATGACAGTAAATCTCATGCCATTATATCTATTTGTTGAATATATTTCATCTCTAAAACAAATGATATCAATTGCTTCAAGGTAGTGGTGAGTTCCATGCATAAACTATAAACAAGAAATCAAGCTGCCTGATTCCTAATTCCAGCTGTACTGTTTTGTATCCCTGAAAAATTAATGCAAACAATTGGAACCTCAATCTTTTACAATGTAGAATTATTTCAAATAAAATTGTTAAAAATTCTGCGACAATATTTTTCTATTTTGGAGGATCATTTTTTAGTAGTAAACACACTATCAGCTTAATAAATACTTTTTCATTATTTCACTGAAGAAGGAAAGAAAGATTTGAATTAAAGAACAGAGAGAAGGCCCAGCCAGTGTGGCTCAGTGGATTGACCATCATCCCAGGGATTGAAAGGTCACCGGTTTGATTCCCGATCAGGGAACGTGCCCAGGTTGTGGTTTCGATCCCCTGTGGGAGGGCATGCAGGAGTCAGCCAACAGATATTTCTCACATCAGTGTTTCTAGCTCATTCTCTCTAAAAAAAATCAATAATAATTTAAAAATATTAAAATAAAACAAAACAGAAAGAAGGTCAGCTCCATAAAAAAAAAAATACTCAGATTGTTGGGTAGATTATAAAAATCTGCTAGTTTCCACTGGCACAGAATTACCACAAAATCCATTATCTCCTGGAAAGCAGTAGAACCAAGGGAAAAAGAGTAGGAAGGCAATTCCACATGTGTGTTGTCCACTGGTTTAAGCTGAAGCAAGGTAAGGATCAGGGCAGGGGATCCTTAATGGCAGTAGTAAGAAAGTCTTCATTAAATTTTGGTTGAAGGCCAGCCACAAATCATCATTCTTGCTCACTTGATACACAGGTGATGGTTTTAGAAGTTTTAAAAAGTTTATTTTTAAATGTAAAGAGACCTGCAGCTATGGTCGGAAAAGAGAGAAAATGTCCCTCTTATCTATCTTGTGATTGTAATAATTCCCCATACAACTAGCAGTTTTCAGAGCCAAAAATTCCTACCTCTCCTTACAATCCATTTACAAAACAACACTCCGTAAATAAATCACAAAAAGTTCTTAAATAAAGCCTTCAAATATATCAGTTAATAATGTAGCCGTAGAAAAACAAACACAAAAACTTTCCTTGTTTTGTATTTTGTAGGTCATAAAATAAGTTACTTCTCAGATGAATTAAAAAGGAAATTCCATAAAGTACCTAACTATACTGAATTTTATCCAGTAGAAAAAAATAGGAACTCACTATTTCATTTTTATTTTGTTCTAAAATGAAATTTAGCACTAAAATATTTCTGATACTTTTAATAGCATGCTATTACACATTAAGAATTGAACTCATACAATTACATGTATAAAAAAGTCAGTTAAAATCAGTACAATCAAACACCTCTTTACGAGAAAAAGAGGTCATTCCTGAGATGATATATTTAACAATGACAAAACAAGGAAAACAAAGTTTCTTTGGCTTATCAGTTCTCTTTGGAATGTTTAAAAGTTCTTCTATGAATGATTTACAGTTTATTTCATACCACTCCTCAAAAAAGATAAGTTCAGTAGGAATAATTATGCACATGATATTAAGGATTTCATTTCCAAATAAAAATACTCTTTTGATAGAAAAATAAGGACATATAAAAAATAATTGCCACTGTGAGAAAGATGAGGATCTAAATTGATAAGCAACCTTAGAAATGTCAATCTCCAACTTCTCTTAGGTAAACTCTTCATCTGCCAACAACTTATAATTTTTAAGGAGGCAATTTTTTTTTCCCCAAAAGGACCTACAGTATTATGTTACTTTTAAGCACTTACTTATAATCAACTTGCCATCAATTCAGTGTGTATCTCGAATGTGTGTGAATGAAATTGATGGAAAATGACCGACTGACTGACGGCGCATGCCTGCTTATCTGCAAGCCACACTGTTCAGCAGAACCCTGGAGTCTGTATCCAAGACGGGAATGGAACAAGAAATCTCCAGGCAAGAAGGAATTTATATAGGGGCATTTGTACAGCTGACTAGTCAGTACCCAGTCATGAATTTCTGTAAGCAGACTTCTATTAAAATCACTGCAGCCTTAAATTTACCATAAAATCCATTCCAGTAGGTCATTTCCCTTCAAATATAAGACTAAGTGTTCAGATAAGCAGAAAAGTGTCTTGAAGGTAAAAAAGTGATTTCCATCTATTCATGTGAATACTGTGTGTGTGTGTGTGTGTGTGTGTGTGTGTGTGTGTATCTTCATTTACAGTGGCTGAAACAACAAACTGGAAAAGTGTGACAGTAAGTTGGGGCTTACGTGACCTTTTATCATCACTAGCATTTTGTGTTCACTTCTCACCCTCACAAACAGAGTTCAATTTAAAAAACTACAACATAAAAAATGAAATCTCTGGAAATGGGTGTATTTCAAAGAACCTAAGAATTATTTTTCTCTACCAAAAACTTACATTACCTTCCATGTTCTTCAGTATTATGTATCTGGTCTATGTTCCCTCTCCCCTTTTCTGCCCCTTTACGTCCCTGACTACTTTAACCATGGCGTCTTATGGCTCATATTTGCTTCTTGCTTTCTTTCCATTGTATTTGCCGATCTCTCATGTGGCCTCATGGAAATAAAGAAGGCTTTAAATTTTGACATTTTTTATTAAGGCAGTATATTTAGTCCACACCAGATAACTTTGAGGTTTAGTACAGAAATAGTCTTTCTGTATTGTGCATTTAATTCAGCAATCAAAATTCTCTTCATACTAAAACAATCTATTAATTTAATTAAATTAAATTTAATTCCTTTAATTTAAGGAATTAAAGTTTGAACAAGTTAATCCATACTTATATAATTAATTAACTTTTAACAAAATCACCAAAGCAATTTAGTGGGGAAAGAATGTGTGTATGTGTGTGTGTGTGTATCTAGAATAATTAGATATCCACATAGAAAAAAAATGAAATTTAACCCATACTTCACACCAAATATAAAATAATTAATTATTTATATTGGACCATAGACCTAAGCATAAAAGCTAAATCTGAAAAGACTTTAGAAAAAAATGTTCATTACCTGGGGTAAACAGAGATATCATAAGACACAAAAAGCAATAATCATAAAAGAAAAAAAAAGTAAAACTCTTCTGTTCATCAAAAGACACTATTGAGAAAATTAATAGGCAAGCTTCAAATTGGAAGAAAATATTAATAAATATATCTCACAAAGGATCTGTGCCCAGAGTATATAAAGGACTCTCACAACTCTAATAAAAGGACAAACAATTTAATAGTAATAGGCAAAAGACTTGAACCAGATAACAATGAGATGTCACTATACTACACTAGAGAGTATAAAAATTAAAAGACTGACAACATCAAATGTTGATGAGAATGTAGAGCAATTGGAACTCTCATATATTTGTGGTGAAAGTGCAAATGGTACATCAGCTTTGGAAAATGTTTTGTCAATTACTTAAAATACACCAATTTAATGATCTAGCACTTCTGCTCCCAGGTATTTTACTAAGATAAACACAAACATATATCTACAAAAAAGACTTGTACAATAAAATAATTTAAGATACATCTCTGCCTGTATTAATTCTACAAGTTTAATTCTTCGTTAATTCCACTAATGTTTATGAAAGATTCCTGTGGTCTTATGGCTGCCGGCAAAATGAAGAAATGTTAAGTCAGGCTCTTACAGATCATGGAACTTACCATTAATTAGGAACAAAAGGTGTTTACATGTGAAAATCTTAACAATGAATAGAGCATGTGATCCAGTATCAAATACACAATACAATGAAAACAAAATGCTAAAGAATCAAAATTATCTAGGATATTTCTGATGGTGTAATTGACCTACTGGATTTATTTCCCTTCCCCCATGTTCCCCCACAGAAACTTCAAGCAATAATTTTTAGGAGCACCTCATTTTTATTTAAAGTTAAAACCACAGATATTTTAAGGTAGGAAGGTCTTCAAAAATCATCTGGACTTGCCTTTTTCTTTTTTTCAGATAGGAAAATGAAGCTTCAGAGGGATCACACAATTTGAAAGACATTTATATGCCGTCTGTAGCTTCACGTGTAACGTCAGTGGGAGAGTTTAGACAAGATGTGACAGATCACTTCACTAGGTTTGTGCATCTTTTACCTAACATGCACACAGAAGAAAAATAGATTGCAGATGGGGGAATTGATAATACATTTGTTTTGGAGTAGGTTAAATTTGAGGTACCCTGATGCCATCCGGGAGATAGATTCAGGGCTGAATGGCAATAATGCTTATTGAGTGCTTTTGTGTTAGACACTGTGTTAAGCACTTTATAAGACAATATCTCATATAACGCTCTCAACACCTTTGTGTGCTAAATATTATTCTCATTTCCCATGAGGAAACAGAGGCTCAGGGAGTTGAATTTGCTTATATTCACAGAGATGCTAAGTGTTTGAGTCAGAATTTGAATTCATTTCTTTCTGACTCTAGTAAAATGATTGGCATCCCTAATGCGATGTTATGAAACTTCTATTAATTAAAATAATATAGAGACTTGAAGAAGGCAAAAAAGCATAATGTCATAATAATATAATATTTCAAACATATACATATAATTTCCGTCATTAAAGGTGACGCAACTGAATGAAAATTAAAATCGTCCACTCATCATTTTATTTTGCCCATAGCAAGTAGCTAGTGTGTACATCTGTTTGACCCCCTAAGGAATCAGAAAAATGAACAGAAATACTTCTACTGTTGTGGCTGCCAAAAAGCCTATGTGTTCACATGTATCTGCACTGATTCAAAAATTACAACTTTCAGGGAGAAAAACAAGAAGGAAAAGGAAAAGAAAAACTATCCAGAAAGAAGGATGCCTAAAGAGGCACATTTTATACTGAAATTAAAGTATATAAATAGGGTTGGGAACATAGACCTGCTAGAGTGCATAATAAGGATTGGGTTGTCATAAACCATTTTTCAAATAAGACATATGTACATACATATACATGCATATGAGAATTTTGTTCATGTATTCCATATGTTCTGAATATCAGAGAGCCAAACAATGGAGGCCTAGGTTTTCATTTTGGGTCAGGTAAACCATAGCAGATAAAAGCCAGCCTCTGGGAATGAAACTAAGATCTGTGCCTACTTATAGGCTCTTCAACTACAGAAATGAGGAAGGATTTCACCAGGATTAAGTAAAACAGAGAGGGAAAATGGCAATTCACAAACCAGCATGTGGCAAGCTGTATACTCAGGATAGTGTTTTCTTATAGTTCCTAAGAAACTTTGTGTGAAGTACTGAAAAAATATTACTACTGACCAAGGGAGTTTGTAACAGAACCCTGAGATCTAAAGTTTTGAGAAAATAACTTCACCTTAACAAGATGCTAGATGAGATGATCTCTAGGTAGCAGAAGCAGATATGCCTAAAGAGTAGGTAGAAATACAAGACGTTCCTTTTGTGATGAAAAGAATGATATTGGAAAGAATTGCAAGGAAACTGAAAGCAAAATCCTGCTATGGATGTAGTGAAAACAACAAAACTGAAACTAGGAAATTCAATCAATTGCATGAAGACAAGCAAGCTCTCCTTAAATGCAGGGAGCAAAACTACTGAATGTTAGAGATAATTAGACTGAAAATATCAGAAATACAGCGTAGATAACTTGCACCAAAATGACAGATATTTCTGTAATCAGATCAGAACGACTGGAACAGAAATCACTAGGAGGAACACTACTAGTGATAGAAATCTGTACATACAAATTAAAATGGTTCACAAAGTTTCAGACAATGTAACAGGAAAAATATCCATATTTATAGCCATCCTGTTAAGTGCAAGTAGTTATCTGGAGATGATTCCAAGAAACACCAATAGGGGAATGGGGAAGTGAGCAGGTAAAATGTTGGGTGCATTATCAAGCAAGTTTCCTCCATGGGTAACTGAAAACTCTTCCTTCCGGGGAACTCTAAGAAATGGTGTAAAACCTACACTTCAGACCAGCTGGTGTGGCTCAGTGGTTGAGAGTCGACCCATGCACCAAGAGGTCACCATTCAATTCCAGGTCAAGGCACACATCTGGGTTGCATGCTCGATCCCCAGTAGGGGGCATGCAGGAGGCAACAGATTGATGTTTCTCTCTCATCCATGTTTCTATCTCTCTCTCCCTCTCCCTTCCTCTTTCACTAAAATTCAATAAAAACATATTTTAAAAAACAAGCAAATAAAATAAAACCCCATACACGTCAGTTACCCTATCCAAGAGAAAAGGAAGCCAAAGTATTTATTCACACCAACTTCTATCACACAGTGATAGAGGGCTGCTTCTGGGCAGCACTAACGTCACTTCCCCCTTACTGCATACAGTAAGCATAGTGAGCAGGGTGGACTCTGCCAGCCAAAGGAGGACCTCATGAAGAACATGCACATGTTGGCAGCTGGAATCCTGAAATCTAAGTGCTGCAGGGATTTGAGCAGGCACCAACAGCATCTGCTGCAAAGTTACACCCAACAATTTTTTATAGTCACTACAATTGTCTTCTATATGTAAAGGCAACAGAAGGACATGGCCAGACAGTAAAAAGTTCAGAATATGTATCTTTGAAATAATTATTTGAAGAAAATGTAACAGCTGAGTAAGTGATGAATCAGAATTGAGTATTAAAGATTCAGGACTTTGCCCTGGCCAGTTTGGCTCAGCAGTTAGAGCGTCAGCCCACGGACCAATGAGTCGTGGGTTTGATTCTGGTCAAGGGTATGTACCTTGGTTGCGATTTGTCCCCGGCCCTGGTTCAGGTCACACGGGAGGCAGCCACTTGATGTGTCCCTTTCACGTCGATGTTTCTCTCTCTCTCTCTCCCTCCTACTCTATCTGAACAAGAAGTGGAAAAATGTCCTCAGGTGAGGATTAAAAAATAAGTAAATAAAGATTCAGGACTTTGTAGTCTAAAGGACTGGAGGCCTGGAGGTTTCTAACAGAAACCAGCTCTACCTCTATTCACTGAATAAATCTTCAGGAGAAATATTTGCAAACTATTCTTGATTTCCTAAATAACACAAAAAAGTTTCAGTAAGAAATAAATACTAGGTAACATTCACTAAATTTTTAGCATGTGCTTGCATTGTCCTAAGAACTTCCTATGTATTATCTCATTTCATTCCCTGAACAACCCTTTGAAGCAAGAACTATTATTAGACACATTTCATAGATGAGGAAAGTGAAGCTAAGTATAGCTAAATTCCCATGTGTACTAATTAGTAAGTCATAGAGAAAGGGTAACCTGTCAGTCTACCTTGAAATGTGTTCTCTTCAGAATAGTGTCCTGTTAATTCCTAAGAGCAAATACTTTTTATCTGGATGAAAGTGTCATTAGAACAGGCAAGATGTCTGTTGCGTTCACTACTGTCTCCTCCAGGTCTGGCAGAGAGCCAGGGATAGAACAGGAATTCGATAAATGTTTGTCAAATGCTGACTTTTATTATAACTTGTATTTCCTCCCAACGGAAGAAATCCTATTGGGAATAAGAAATTATCCCCTTAAAAGGACTTTTCCTTAGGCACAGTATGCCACCATATTGAAAGTTCCCATCAATATTAAAAGGCTACAAGAAAAGAAAAAGAAAACAGAACTATCTGAGAAAAGTCTAGAAAGAAACAGCTAAGTCTTGAGGCATTGATCTTATTGGTGAACAATGGGTAACTAACTTTTATTACGTTTTGCTCAAAGGGTGTCACTCAGGATTCAATGCCCTATAGAGTGAAGTAATTCAGAGGCTCTATACAGAAATGTGAGGAAATCAATGGTACAACTTGCTGACCTGAAATTCTGACTTGCAGGTGGATACATCTGTTGTAGTTCTGGGTCCTAGAGGCCTGCCTGACTACTGTTTCAGCTCATAACAACAAATCCAAAAGCCCAACAGGTACAGCCAGGTGTCTTCATGTGCACTTGCAGTAGCAAACAAAGTCCAATTTGGGACGGTTTACTATCACTGAGTCTCCAGGATGACTGGATTTAAATAATCTTGTCCGGGTTTAGTCAGGATTTATTCCTTATAGAATTTACAAAGCCAGTTCCAAATCACGTTATGAGGATTTATACAAGACTCTCCAAAGACCTACCTTTCTCTGTAGCAATTCTTAGCTGCCTGAAACCATTTGCTGTCTTGTTTCACTGCACTGAACTGAAGAGAGGTGTCAATTGGCCTCCAACTGGAAGAGAGTCCATCATGTATATTACTTTCTGTATTCAATAAAGCCAAAGCAAATCTGGTACCAGGCCCAAAAGTCAGGCCACCAGGGTAGAGTTAGGTGATGATTCTCCATGTTCCTGCCTTGAGAAAGATCATTTTAGCTTGGACTCTTCCTACAAAGTGCTACAATTAAAGTTGCAAACAACTACATACAAACAACTCTTAGTAACTATATATAAATAACACAACTATATTTAAAATGACTAAATATGGGAATATATTTTATTTAGTGCATTTGAGTTTTATCGCTCCTAAATAGTTTTTGGTTTAAAGCTTTATTCCTGGATTATGCAAGACATCAACTGGAAGAAACTTTAAAGAATCATATATATTAAATGGCAAAATAGTTCCTTTGAATACCACCAGTGATACTGAAATAGCCCATGGGAAAAATAAAAATCACTTCATAGTTATTATTTATATGAGTTTTATATATGCTATTTAAATTTTTAAAGTCAATAATGGAATATGCTATGAAGAAAAATGAATATCAACCTAAACTTGACCAATAGCAATTAATTGCTCGTAATATGTTGGGCATAATCTTATAGATATCACTTTTGGCAAATATATTTAGATATACACATATACGCAAATCTAGATACCAATAGTACTCTACATTCTACACAGAAGCATGAGTTATTCTAGTATATGCCATGATCCTTAGAATTTAGTTTTGTATCATCTTTATAATAGCTGCATTATATAATAATAGCTGCATAGTATTTCTCTGGCTACATTTAATAGATATTTTCTTTCCAATTTTTAAACATAAAACCAATATTATAAAATATTCACTTACATATACCTTTGTGCCTTTGTCTAATTACATATTAGGCATAAACTCCTGAAAGTACAATGACCAAATCAACATGTACAAAATTTTATATTCTAGAAATAGTAACAAATTAAGCAAATTCAAATGCCATTTTTCCTATATCATTAATAATGATGAGGATTAGCATTTTAGCACTGGTCCCTAGTTATCAACACTGATGAGACCATCTATTTTTGCACTATAATAATCATTTTAGTTGGTATCAGAGAGAAGGAAATTAGACAATTGCACGTCCATTGCTAACCTACTCAGAAATGCTGCTTTTTTTCTCAAGGCAATGGATCATCGTTAAACTACTCAGTCTACATGTTCTGTTTGTGTTTGTACATCCAAACATGGCTGGGAGTTTTGTGTTTTTATCAAGTTTAGATGTGAATTAGCATAAGTATACTGTCTGTGGCTGCACTAATAAAAATGACCATACACTATAAATGTGATAATTGTGTGAACTTCACACCACCAAAGAGGTATGAAAGAAATTGGGGAAAAGCAAAAATAAGAAGCTGAATTGAAGACTAGAAACTGAACTTATGTGAAATGCTAGAGTGCAATATCAATCCAAGACTGGGTGTGGGATCATTCCCAGAAAAAAAGAAATCACAGGGGAAAAAAGCAATTCTAATACTGCAACAGTGAAAGGAGTAAAGGTCAGCCAAAGAGACAGAACATCCCTACAAATATTCATTTAAAAAGCTCTACTTCCTATGCCCTGGTTCCATTACCAAGGTAGTAAAGCCTTGTTATAGTTCAGTCTTTATTTTGGGGCCTTTTATTGATCATCTGCTAGTGAGTCGATTTTCACTATTCATATGAAAAGGTTAAGCATCAGTGCCCACAACGGAGTAGTCATTTTCCTCTTAAGATGTCTTCCCGTCTGCCATCCTGACACTAAAATAGTGGAGGGTCCACAGTTATTTGGGGGCCCAGTCTTTCCCTCTCCAGGAACTCCATCTATTAATACATTAGTTTTTATTTTCCTAGTGTGGTGGTGAGATCAAATGGTCGAGGGTCTGTCAAACTTGGTTATTTCTCTTAATCTTTCAAGAATTCAGACTCTCACCCAGGTGGTGTAGCTCAGTGGTTGGGCGTTGACCCATGCACCAAAAGGTCACCAGTTCGATTCCCAGTCAGGGTACATGCCCAGGTTGTGGGCCAAATCCACAGTCAGGGGAATGCAGGAGGCGACCCATCAATGTTGTCTTTCATCAATGTTTCTATCTCTCTCTCTCCCTTCCTCTCTCTCTAAAGATCAATGAGGGAAAAAAAAAAATTCAGACTCGCTAACCTTCAAACATTCCTCCACCCCCTTTTAATACTTTGCACTATGCAACTAGATATAATGGGCATGGAATTTCTTTCTTCAGAACTATTTTCTATCCTTGACAAATCTGGAATGAGAAGTCAAGACTAGTTCTGACCTATGTATTTTTGTATAATATATATATATATATATTTATCATCCTCACCTGAGGACATTTTTCCATTTTTTGTTCAGATAGAGTGGGAGGATAGAGAGGAAGAGAGAGAGAGAGAGAGAAATATCGACGTGAAAGGTACACATCAAGTGGCTGCCTCCTGCACAACCCAACCAGGGCTGGGGACAAACTGCAACCAAGATACGTGCCCTTAGCGGGAACTGAACCTGGGTCTCTCTGGACCACAGGCCGACGCTCTAACTGCTGAGCCAAACTGGCCAGGGCTGTATTTTCTTAATCCTCACCTGAGGATATGTTTTCACTGATTTTTAGACAGAGAGGAAGGGAGAGAGAGAGAAACATCTATGTGAGAGAGAACCATCAATCAGTTGTTTCCCATACACACCCCAATCGGGGATCAAACCTGCAACCTAGGTATATGCCCTGACTGGGAATTGAACTGAAACCTTTTGGTGCATAGGACGATGCTCCAATCAACTGAACCACCCTGCCAGGGCCTGACCTATAAGCAAGCTCCCACTTTTCTCCTATTTTTTCTTTTTGGGAAATATAAGATCTAACGCTTACCTGTGAGTTTTTCATGTTGAAAAAAAAAGACACAATGAGCCATATGGCTGAATTTGTTTTAAGGGTTGTGGATGCTTCTAGCTAAGTAAAGGATTTTCTACCTGAAATTAGGCCTCTCTCACTGGGTGCTACATCAAAGCTTGAGAGTAAGCCATTGTCCCCTGTACACATATTTTCCCCTCAACTATATTGTATAATGAGCTGGCAAGATTTAAGTATTTCTTAGGCTCTTATTCAATAGCATCTTAAAGCCAACTTGTTATTCAGTACTGTTTCATCAAGTAAGCAAGAATAATGCACAGGAAACATTCAAAGACAAATCCCTAGTGCAGAGTGAGTTTCTGATATTGGGAGAGATCCTCAGGTCTTCTGTTAACCAGTCTAATGGCAGGATAAGTAGACACCACCCCACTTACAGTCTATGGGAACAAGCTGTTATTAGCTAGAATAAAGCTTTGTTTGGGGATGCAGACACAAATTCATACAGCAAGTAGGCAGAGTTCAAATCAAGCCAAGCTTCAGAGGGTTAATCTTCTGACTTTCAGTTTACTGGTGTCAGGCACTGGTGGGTGGTACTAGATTTGATGCTCTCACATTCCTCACTGTTAACTTATTTTGAACAAGTGGATCCAGAGTCAAAGTCCATGAGAAGATCACCTTCTGTGGAATGTGGTGTCTTGTTTGGAGTTTCTTTGTGGTGCCCTTCTAGGGGCCCTTGAGCTCACTCTGGTTACTTCATTTAGGTACATTATGGATCCCTACAAATTTGTCTAAGATTTTCTTATACTTAATTAAGAACATCTGTACTTTTGAAATGCCTGATTCAAGCTACCACATTCCACTGGATATGTTAATCAGAAGAGAGGGGACAGGGAATGGGTAACTAATGCGGAACAAAGGTTTAGACCTGTGGAGCCCAGGGCCTTATCTCTGAAGCAGGACACCTCTATTCCCCAGGCAGCTGCAGGAAAGCTTCCAAATTCTGACAAAATCACAATATTCCCCAGTATTTAGAAGCCCTAATGTGTTATATTTTAGACTTCAGTCTCAGAGTCTATGAGAGATATAAGAACCTATAAAACTACAAGGCCTCCCTGTGATATGCTCAGGGAATACTGCCAGTGTTCTGCCAGATGACCATTATTATGTTTTTCTTCTAATTCTAATCCCTGCCAATGTATGCAGTGAATGTGGTAAAGCAGGAAATTAAGAAAAAAAAAAAATCCCTGGATCAACTTGAAGGCACCTGTGATACATTGACTGCTGGTAAATAACTATGAACTTGGAGCAACTGTGAGCGCCATAAGCCACAGTTTGCTCATCTTAAAGCAAAGACCATGGGTATTTGTCATGAAAATTGATTCCAATCACATAATAATTTAAGCATTTATAGAATATACATATTTATGGTGATAGATGAATCCCACAGTTCTGGCTATGAAAGAAATCGCCACCAAGTTGTTTTAGTGATATATTTATATATGGCTATAAAATATTAATATCTTTACTGTTTGGTTTATGAGGATTGCAAAAATGTGGTCATATCTAGAAAAATGAAAGTGTTGACATGTCACAACCTACTTAATCTTGTGGTATTATATTCAAGGTCAGCCAACAGCTATATGCAGAGGGTTTTTGTACTTATATAAATAAATAACTCTTTATATGGAACAGTATTATCAAATATAAATAATTATGACAGTAAAATAATCTGCAAGAGAGATACTTAAAGTTGTAAAGAAAAATATGGGGACAGAGCAATGTCAAAGCTATTTATATTTGGCTGACACAAAAGGACTAGAGTGGTAAAAGTAATACCTATTAAAAAAACAAAAACAAAAACAAAATAGCCCTGGCCAGGTGGCTCAGTTGATTGGAGCATCGTCCTGTGCACCAAAGGGTTTCGCGTTCGATTCTGGTCAGTGCGGGTACCCGTGGCAACCAATCGATGTTTCTCTCTCATATCGATGTTTCTCTCTCTCTCTCTCTCCTTTCCTCTCTCTCTGAAATCAATAAACATATCCTTGGGTGAGGCTAACAATACAAAATACTCATTTAGTTACTCAAAAGAGATATGGCAATATTAGAACAGTAAACAATTCAATTAGAGATAAAATAATTCTAACTATGAGAACAATGGCTCAGCATTAAACACATATAATAATCAGAAAAGTATAATATTACATTGAAATGTACATTCAAAATGTAGGAATAACCACATAAATACTTCTGCTTCCTTCTAAAATCTTACAGAAATTACACTAAAATGATTATTTCATGAGACAAATTAACAAAGAAAAAAGGATAAAATTTGATAGGAATAAAATTTTGAAACCTAGAAAGTAGGGGGACAAGTGGCAACTGATTTGATGAACTGAAGAAAAAAGACAGCTAAGTTTATAGTGTTCAGGTAATTTGATAAAAATCAGTATAGTGGTTACCTCTTTGCAGAGATGATTGATGAGCAAGAGGCAAGAAGGAACTCTCTAGGTTGTCGGATACATTCTATATTATGGGTACTGGTTACATAGATGTTTGCTTTTTACAAAACTCATGGACTATATATGTAAATTTATTAACTATAAATTTTATCTCAATTAAAAAGAAAGTTTAAATATTGTACTGGTTCCCTTCTCTCTCTTTCTTCTCTAAAAAACATGCCAGCCAGAACTATACCTCCAAGATTGGAAACTGGCAACTACTTCCTGTGAAAACTGACCAACCTTAAAGGAAATAATAAAGTTTTAAGAAATTTCCTAATGAAACCACTCTTCAATAAAATCCATGGTCACAGGTTGCCCCACTTGCTTTCCTCTTTCTCATTCTCCAATATGAGTGAATAGCTCACAATCATCAGATATTTGCAAAAGGCCTCTAATTGGAAATACAGAGAACAAAAACAAACACAAAGCACACAAATGGAAAAACAAAGCTATCATGAGGAAAGAAACAATACAAAGATTATGAGACATTTTAAAATTTTAAAAATGTGTAACTTATAGCCTCTTATTCAAGCTGTTCTGAAAAGAAATGGAATATCTTATATAATGGATAAGTTTATTGGCTGGTTTAGGCATTTAGTTCCATTGAAAACTTGATATTAGCTATGCTCTCTTGAAGAATATACTTTTATTACTATTATCCTCTTTAAAGTGAGACTGCTATAAAATTAAGATTCATTATACAAATTCATATTCTATAAAAAGACAATTCAATTAGAGATAAATATTGTAAAACTGTATGAGATTATATGTTAACACCTTTCAAGGTGTATATTATTTCATGCCAAGACAATTGAAAGGGAAAAGAATAGTCTTTAAACATATGGTTCTGGCAAAACTGGATATGCACATGCAAAATAATTAAATTGGGCCCCTATCTCATGCCATATACAAAAAATTTCACTTATAATGGATCAGAAACCTACAGTTAAAAGCTAAAAATATAAAACTCATATAAAAAACATAAATTTTTATTACCTCAGATTTGGCAATGGATTGTTAGATATGACATCCAAAGTGCCATGGGCAAAAGAAAAAATACATAAATTGAACTTGATCAAAATTTTAGAAATTGTGCTTCAAAGGAAACCATCGAGAAAAAGACAACCTAAAGTAGTGAGAAAATATATCTTTTCAACAGATATCAGATATCTGAGATATCTAATAAGGGACTTGTATTCAGAATATACAAAGAACTCTTATATCTCAATGGTAAGAAGACAAACTAACTTAATAATGGGAAAAGGATTTGAATAGACATCTCTCCAAAGAAGATATACAGATGACTAACAAACACATGAAAATATTTTCAACCAAAATCATTGATCATTAGTGAAACACAAATCAAAACCTCAGGGAGCTATGACTTCACACTCACTATATTGGCTAAAATAAAAAAGACAGACAATAACATGTGTTGGAGAGGATGTGGAGGAATTGGAACCCTCATACATTGCTGTTGGAATTGTCAAATAATGCAGCCACTTTGGAAAACAGTTTGGCAGTTCCTCAATATGTTAAAAATAGAGTTATCCAATTACCCTGTAATTCCACTCTGAGGTATACACTGAAGACAATTGAAAACATATGTCTGTACAAAACCTTATATATGACTATTCATAGCAGTAATCTTTGTAATAACAAAAAAGTGAAACATCCCAAATGTTCATCAACTGATAAATGGACAAATAAAATGTGGTATACCATACAACAGAATATTAATTGACAATAAAACAAAATGATGTTCTGTTACAACATGAATTAAACTACAAACCTTGTGGTAAGTCAAAGAACCCAGTCACGAAGGGCCACATATTTTATGATTTCAAGCACATAAAATGTTCACAATGTTCAAATCCATACAGACAGAAAACAGATGAGTGGTTTCTACCACTAAGTTGTATTAGTGATAGTGGTACTAGGTATTAGGTACATGGGGAGAGGGGAGGGAGGAGTGACTGCCATTGAATATAGAGTATCTTTGGGGAGTGACGAAACCTTTCTAAAATTAGACAGTGTTGATGGTTGTGCACTCTGGGAATAGCAAATATCACTGAACTGCATATTTGAAAAGGGTGAATTTTATGGCATGTGAATTATATCTCAATAAAATATAAAATGATTTTTTTCTAGCCCTTTCAACTGATCCTATATTTTAAAAAATCTACTCGTGGTTAATTTGAGGACAGATATTTCCAATATGGCTACTCTGTCTCTCCTATTTATTTGGTTTCTTTGCCTGCTGTGTACTCCAGTGAAATAAAAAAAACCCAGCTCTCCTCACATGTAACCACTCTTATTTCCATTTGGAAGTGTTGACTCACCTTGCTTCCTCATGAGGAAAGCCTTCTTCCCCCTTTATCTGTACAGTGGAAACCCTCTTTGTTCAGAACCTCGTTGAAATGTCACCCTCTTTATATAGCTTACTTCATTTCACCAAATGTAAATACTTTTCACAAATTCATGCTACTATAAACACTTAGTACCTCTCATCACAGTCATTAGATTCTGACTTTGTTGTTATAAGCTACACAGTAAATTTTGAATTAAATAAAAATATTTCTCATGAATATTTACTTAAAGAAACCCTCAGCAGTCTTCAATTCTCTCACCTCAAAATTGAACCAATATTTACAAGAACAGCACTGACTTCTTTTCAATCCTTTAATTCCAGCATGTTCTCACAGTTCCCAAATGCTCAGGAAAGAAAGGCAGGTCGTTTTTACAGCCACATTGATTCAAAAATCATATTTTTCTTCTGTGAAAGCCAAGGCAGAGCTTAAGTGTAATTGTTCAGGGACTGTGTTTGTGTAACTGTTGTATAGGGTCAGTCATCTGTCTAAAATATGAACTGGACAACCTTCAAATGGCAATGACTTCAATTCCTTTGGGATTTGAATTGGCCATAAAACTCACAATAAATTGTCATATATGTAGTGATTTCCTGTTGGCAACTTCCATGTACTTTACAAATATATCTCAACTTAGATGGAAAAGATCATTATTACCATTCAAAGATTGAGAAACTGTAACACAGAGCCATTAAAAGTATTGAGCAAGGTCAGAGAATATATGATCAGTGAAAATGAAAATATCCTCGAGTTCCAAGCTTTGATCTATCTGCCAGGAGACATATTTATTGGTAAACATGTACAGCTTTGCTCTGGTTTTCTGAAAATATCAAGCAAGCTCTTTAGAAATGATGTTTATGTTCACAAACTAAAAACTTGAAATTACTTTATAATACAGTTAGTGCTATTTTCTTGTAATTAACTTTCCAAATGGGGAGTTGGCACCTGTGAGATTAACAAATTCATTACATGGACAGCTTAGCAGTTCTTTATACATACCAGACTCATTCTTGCCCAAAAGTCTTTTTGAGTTTCCTTTTTCCTATGCCCTGAACAATCTTCTCAGCTTGTTCCTTTACCCTCTTTAATAAAATGTCACTTTTTTCAGTATGATCTTCCTTTGTACTCTATTTAAAAGTTTAATGTCATCTTCACACTCCTTATCACCTTCACCTGCTTTATTTGTATTTAGCACTTACCACTAATATACCATATATTTTTCCTTTCTATCTATCTATCTATCTATCTATCTATCTATCTATCTATCTATCTATCTATCTATCTATCTATTTATCGTGTATCTACCTGTCACCATCATCTATCTATCTGTATTATTTTTTCTATCTTTCCTTACTAGAAGGCACAGATTTTTATCTGTCTTATTTACCAGTGTCTCTATAGTGCCTAAAACCATGTCTGGCAAAGTGGACTCAGTGCCCACTTCCCCTTTACAATTCCACCTCAAGCAGATAGAATAGCGTTGGGTTCTTTGGCATTCCAATTTCAGGGAAATGCTACGTCATTATACATGGAAGTGTGCTGCAAAAGTCTACTGCCCAATACAGATACACACTAGTATTTTCAAACATAACTGAACTAAATGAATCCCTAAAGGCAGAACAAAGGTACATTACAATTTTTCAGAGACTAAATAATTTCCTGAACAAGTAAACCTTGGTACATATGTTAACAGAAAGAACATAAACAAAATCTCACAGTTGGGTGATTTTAAAATATTTGTTTGGAATTATGTTTTCCCATGAAGGCATGGCTCAGATAACCAAGAGATTATTCTCTGTAAATACTTCCATGTAAAAATCAAAGCAATCCAGAAAGACAGATCATGACTCTAAAATATGGTATAGTAAATTGAATTAAAATTTTATATATCTGTAAATTAAAAAAAATGAATAATCAATTCAAATTGTGGCAGTGGAAAGGGTAGAGAGCCCTGGTTGGTTTGGCTCAGTGGTTAGAGTGTCCACCCATGGACCAAAGAGTCATAGGTTTGATTCCAGTCAAGGGCATGTACCTCAGTTGTGGTTCGGTCCCCAGTCATGGGTGGGGTTGTGTGGGAGGCAACCAGTCGCTGTGTCCCTCTCACATCAATGTTTCTCTCTCCCTCTTTCTTTCTCCCTCCCTCCCACTCTATCTGAAAATCAATGGAAAAATATCCCCAGGTAAGGATTAAAAATAAATTAAAAAAAAAAAGAAAGGGTAGAGAGAAGGAGTGCAAGGTAGAAAAGTAGTAAAACTGAAAATTCAGTATCATACAGGATGAAGAAGCCATTTCCTGGTTGATTGTGTCTCCTTTTACAGGTGGTTTTATTAATCTTGCTTAAAATGAGACCTATGGAAAGATATTTTATTCAAAACATAGATCTCTTGAAAACAAAATCCGAAAGTCCCAGGTTCTGTGTGTGTTCAAGTAGAAAAGATATCCCTACACTATTTTCTTAAACTAGACCCTTTAAGACAATCAGAAACACAACTCTAAAAGTTAACTTACTTTTGATTTTTAAATTCTCAATATTAGTATAAAAGAACATAGCACTTTAGAAATCAGCTATGTAATTTTGACATTAATTGTTATTAGATTCTCCCAGCAAGTTTTTTAAAGACATTTTTTCATACAGTTATAAAATTGGAATTTAATCTAATTATAAGAAGCCCCTCTAAATATGACTAGAATAAGTAAAACACTTTTTGCTGCTGTAACAAGATAAGACAAACTTGATGTAAAAGACCTTATATTCTATAATATCCTAGAGAAATTAGTATCCAAATGCAAATTAAACTCCTATGTTTGAAAGGATTTATAGAATTCCTTAGAATGAAGAAGCATTCTAGTAGCTAACAAACTACAGGTTAAGATATGGTGGAAAATCTGAAAAAACAAAACATGTTCTCATGTCAAATTTTGTTTTCTGGTGACTTTGCATTCAACAATGGCAAGTAAATCTTTTTTCCAATCTTTGGTTTATTTTTCAAAAAATTCAGAAAAGTTATGAGAATCAGATGAATTTCTCTGTTTTCATTTGTAAATTTCTCTTCCTTTAATATGCTAAAAACTGAGTAGCATTTTTATCTTAATGCATCAGAATTAAAAGGATATGTTCAATAGGAAGTCCAGTCACTTCTCAAGTAGATCAGACTGCAGGAATTTCTCATGCTAGCACGACAATAAAGTGAAATATCAGAATGAAGTTTTCTGAAAAAGGACATTTTCAGACAGCAGACCACATTTACCGGATATACAGATGAGCGGTCAAAGCAACTAGAATTTGAGAGGGTGGTATAAAAGATGGCTGAGAAAACTGTGGTCAAAATAGAGCACGCTTACTTCAAAAGTTCAGCACAGTGTAGGAAACACCCTACATGAGCAGAAGTTCCAAAATACAGGACCCAGAAGGAACCCTAGTTAGCAAAACTGGGCAAAGCAGTAAGTTAGGAATACATAAGGCAGACAGGAAAGAAGACATGAGTCACCTGGGGGCTAAGAAATAATATTGCAGAACATTTCTATCCAGTTAGCAAATATCTTCTTTGGGTAAATAGACATTCAGTTCCAGAAGTCCCAGAAATTGGTAGGTGAAGCCGTTAGGTCACTCCTTGAGGATGGGATTGTACCATGCCCTTCTACTTAGTCCCCAGGGCACACCATGCCTACTGTGTGGGTGGTGCTCAATGACTGCTGGTCGAATACGAGCCGCAAACCAAGGGCTGCTCGACGTCAGAGTCCAGCCTGCACAGCAAAGCACTCTGCACAGCCCAGGCATGGTGCTCGTCACCGCCCAGGACTGTCTGCTGAAGGAGTCACCGCCATGGCAGTCTTCAAAGGCTGTCCTGACAGATGAATTCTGTGAGGTTTTCAGGGTGTGGGTGTGTTCCTAGTGGGCTCTGAAATTGCTGACAAGGTTTGTAAACCCAACCCATTCCGATAGGGAGTTTTCAGTTCTTAGTCTCCGACTGAAAACTGGTTGTCAAACACATTTCTCACTGGCGCTCTAAAACTCCGGCTTATTGGTCATGCTGCTTATTAGATAATAAAATTAAATTTTAAAAACTTTTTCTCCCAGTAAATCTTATTTTCTGATCCTCTTTTAATTGCCTTCTGCTTAGAATTTTTGTATTCTAAATTTATATGAATTGTAAATAATTTCTTCAATTGAAGAGTAACGCCACTCAGAAATGTAAACCTAGAACCATGTTCAAACACCTTAGCCCTATGGCTCATTTAAGGGCAGTACCAAAAAGCTGAGCTTATGAGTCATGTGCTCAATTGTCACTTTAGCCAGTTATTGTCACACTCCACTCTTATCCCAGCATCACTTAGTAGATACATACTGTTTGCCATAAATGGCTTAAGCAGTGGTTCTCAACCTTCCTAATGCCGCGACCCTTTAATACAGTTCCTCATGTTGTGGTGACCCCCAACCATAAAATTATTTTGCTACTGTAGTTTTGCTACTGTTATGTCTTAGGTGACCCCTGTGAAAGGGTTGTTTGACCCCCAAAGGGGTCACGACCCACAGGTTGAGAACCGCTGGCTTATGGTATAGAGTGTGGAAGAAAAGAGTAAAACGTATTATCACTAAAAATAAAAATTAAGTAAATTTTTATTCAATTTCCACTGAATCATTAATCTACGAGTAGATCTTGGAATAGAAGAGGACTCAAAAAGTGGCAAAATAATTAATAAAGGCTTTTTCTTCTAATTAAGTAAATAATGCTATAGATATTTGCAGTAAATTGGAAGCATACTCTCAAAGTAAGAAAACTGATAAACCTTGCTAAATTTATTTTACAAAACTTTGTCTAGTTTATTTTACATTCTCTACAACAATGGATTTTATTAGCTGAAGAATTAGTAAAACATTTTTCTCCTTCAAATATTCTAATATTTTTTCTAATCACAATATTCAAACCCAAATGTGTGATTATAACCTGGCAAAAGTCCCTAATTAAGGTGCTGAACATCATCCCAGTTCCATCATCCTGAATTCTCTATATCGTTCTGATTTCTCTCTGTGTCAGGGCCTAGAGAGGACCTGATGGGTAAGGCAAGATCATCCTGTCAGGAGCATCCCTGACCAGTCCGCACCAGCTCGGCTTGGTGAGTGTTACCAATCACCTGTCAGACGATACTTTCAGTGTGCAACGAAAGACAGCTGAGCCACTTTGTTATATGAAAACAAATGATTCACTGGCAAATAAACCTAAAAAATCAAATAAACCGAACCTGGCAGTATACTGCAAGTGGCTCAGATAGAAAAGATAGCACAACATGTCATATTGATTTTAATCAGCAGGTAGTGTGGACTGGAAAGAAACAAAAGGCAATTTCCTTTCAACCTTCCTAACAAATAACAATGCTTTAGAAACAAAAGGTTTTGGCAGAGTGATTAAGATTTGTTCCAGTTTTGTGTGAGGTCTGTTTCAAGGGCATATAGTCTAAATTCATTTCTCTCTCTCTCTCTCTCTCTCTCTCTCTCTCTCTCTCTCTCTCTCTCTCTTCTCCCCCTCTCTTCTAATATAGCTAGTTTGAAAATGAAGTCCTGCACAAAGGCATGGGAGCTTGGAAGTGAAAGATAATGCAGTGTATCTGGATACTGTGAGTTGATTCTGCCCCTTCAAAATGTATATGTTGAAATCCTAACCCTCTGCACCTCAGAATGTGACTGTATTTAGAAATAAGGTCTTTAAAGAGGTAACTAAGTTAAAATGAGGTCATTTGTGAGGACCCTAATTCAATATGACTTGCATCCTTATAAGAAGAGGAAATTTAGACACAGATACATACAGAGGACAGATGACATGATGACACAAAGGAGACAGCCATCGACAAGCCAAAGAGAGAGGACTGGAGTGGATTCTTCTCTCAGAGCCTCAGAAGAAATCAATCTGGATGACACCCTGATCTTGGACTTTTAGCCTCTGGAACTGAGAGAAAATAAATTTCTGTTTGAGCCACCCAGTTTTTAGTGCCTTTTTATGGTATTCCCAGCAAACTATTACACTGGGTTTCTGCAGGATTAATTCTTTATCCAGCAACAGTGGGGCCCTACAGTTTTTCCAAATGAGATGATCTCAACTTGGGGTCAAAGCTCTAGTTTCTGATGCAGAAAGTACTTGATATTCTGGTGCCTACATGGAGCTGCTGAAGGCAATTTTGCAAGCGAGGCATGTGATTGGCCTTCTGAATATTAGTTTATACGTGGAATCTGATTTCATATCCCTTTGGAAAAAATCTGGAAATTGAAACTTGTCAGTAGTTTAAAAGGTGCATATATCCACATAGGTGACAAAGTCCAAACAAAACTGTTTCTAGAGAAATGACCGAGTGAGGAGTGATTACGGTGGCAGATAACTGCGTCCACCCCTACCATCCAGAGGTGGAGATTGTTTCTCTACTCACTAAATCTGTCTGTGCCAATTGAATACAATGTCAGTGACATATGCCAGTTCCAGCCTAATCTTTAATAGGACTGATGGCTTCTGCTTCCTGCTTTTTGAAAGGGAGTAAAAAACCCAACCCTTGAGACTGCCATGCTGTGAGGAGCCCACCCTAGCCACACAGAGTGAGAGAATGGCCACACGAAGAAAGACTGAGTCAACAAGTATATGAGGGGCCTTCGTGACTCTTCCAGCCAGTATAGCCATCATTGAAGGCCAAGGGAGTGAGAGGCCTCAGCGAACTGAAGGAAGGAAGGTTGCATTCCATGAAGGAAGTCTGAGTTCCCAAGTGGGACCCCCCACACTCTGAGGCAAAGGTGAGCCACTCGCACGTTTCTGACCCTCGGACTTGTGAACAAAATGAAATAATTGCTGTTTTAAGGCACTTAATTTTGGGGTTGTTTGTTATGCAGAAATAGGTAACTGAAGCAGTTTTAATAAGCTATTGAGACTTACAGAGATGTATTTAGGGACATGGATTTTATGCCATGTATCCAAAAATATATAAATAGTTTTGGTTTAGAGAAGAAGAAAGTCTGCTAAGTCCAATAAATGTTGACAAATTATGAACTACAAATAAGAGTGAATTTCTATTTTACTCAGTTTTACTCTTGAGTCCTCCAATGTTAAGTGTAACTTTCAGTAATACAGTGTTCCCCTTTGAGTATCGCAGCTCTTTCATCAACTTGGAAACTTCTGTAAGGGAAGTTCATTACCGGATCCCTTCGGTCATGACACAACCCTTTGGCCCTGGAGGGCAGTTTAGAAATTAGCTGGTTCACAGTAGAAATAAAGACTCAGAGAGTTTAAATGACTTACCCAATGTCATAGGCCCGATATTTGACTTGGGCAAGATCACAGATCTCCTGAAACCCAAAGCAGTGCCCTCACTCTGTTATACCATTAAAAGGAATTCCTAAATTATTAATGAGGATCCTTTGAGTAGTTTCCATATTTTAAAACATCTAACAAGTTCAACATTAGCTCTACCAAGATATTTACTTTTATGCCACAATACCTTATTTTGATATAGGTAGATAGATGCACATATTTTAATGTGTGTATCTATATTTCAAAAGAAATCTTACTAATTGTTCTAAAGGTATAAAAATTCAGTCTGTGCATACCAGACTGTGTTAGGAGGAAAGGTACAAACCACTGAGTATTTCTGGAAAGAGTATGGTTTTATGGAGATTAGTAAACAATACAATAAAACCTGGTTGTATCAGGCATTATTGGATGGGGAAGAAATGCGTTGTCAGTTTAAATCCAGTCTGCAGAGGAAGTCGGCCACATGCAAGCAGAGACGGTGTGTTCCACTGTGATGTCAGCCAGTGGAGACCTCTGTGCAGACAGACTGAAATTACTTCCACATTACAGTGAATACAAAAGAACAAAAATCTTATTAAACACACATTAAGTTCATTATTGTATACATCCCTCCTTGAAAAATGAGCCTAATCCTCTCTACCGAAATACTCAACATAACACTGCTATTGCAGGAAAGATAGAGATAACACCCTCTTCTTTATCTTGGCTCACTGCTATTATATTAACGAGGCAAACATGTAATAGTTGGGGCTGGTGCTTGTGCATTGGAAGGGCCGCCCACTAGATCTCCAGTCTGATTCCTCTCCCTGGTCAGCTATACCACCTTCCCTGAAAAATCTTTTCAGACTGTTCTTCACTCCAAAAGCCTTCAGTGCAAGCTAATCTGGAGTTTCAGGTTGCAAAGGTCTTGGATGGCAAACATTATGTTTGTGTTCTTCAGTAATTATATTTGACTGAAAACACATTTGTAACTGGCGCTGCACTCAGAGTAAGAACTCCCCAGGGCCAGTAGAGCAGACACCTCAGGAAGCCCGTTCAGTGGGATCAGGGTTGGAGCGCAGCTTGGGTTTACACACATCTGACTCCTTCACATTAAATACATTTTTTTTTTTTTTTTTCTGAACGCAACAGAATTGTTTCTATCTATCTTTAGTTCTTGGACTTAAGTTATGTGCTTGGACTTTTACTTGATGCTACGTTTTTCTATTGGAGAGTTTTGTATGAAGGCTTGGTATAAAGAGTTGTCTAGTAAAGTTTGGGGCTAACTCAAGCCTGGGTCAGTTCTCAGAGAAAGTTTAAAATGGGAAAGTATAATTCCATTAACGATTAGCCATTGCCTCCAACCCTTAGGAAAAAAATAGTTTTGATTGATATTTTATATACTTGAAGGAGAGGAAGGGAAATTAAAAACAATTAGGAGACAGAGAAAGAGAAAAAAGCAAAGGAAATAAGACAGACAATTTATGAATAAAGGCTAGAAAACCAAGATGCACTTAGTATTTAACTATGCTCATTTTCCCTTTCTCGGCTGCTTCATTACTACCCAAAATTTTCTCCATCTTATTTTCCCCATAAACTATAATTGGCAAAACAACACAATAGGAGGGCCTGGACAGATGAGGTAATTTTTCCCCCTTATCTAAATTCACACTCAACCTTTTAACAGCTGGGCTCATACAAATTGATCAAACAAATAATGGCCTCCTAATCTTTTATTTATTTTTATTCAGTCCTGGGATAGAAGGCAGCTTGCTAGACACCAGACATGGATACTAAAATCAACAAATGTCAGAGTAGGAAAAAATTCCAAACGATGCTACCTCTTTATCATTAAACCCAAGCAGACACTATAGGAAAGTCACTTTATCAGGCTATTATCTAGAGGGGAATTTTCCTTTTATGTCAGATGATGTCCTCTCTTCTTTGGTACTTATTTAGAGGAAAGTTGAATTAGGTAAAAATTGCAGATATTTCATCAACAGATTTAGGTGTCTTCCAGGTCCCAAGCAAGGAATGTAGGGATTTTACTAGTCTTCATGGACTAATTTCTGCATAGTATTAATGTAATTTCCCAATCTCTAAGTTTCTATGTTTCTAGACAAATGAGACCGAGAAAAGCAGGCAATAGCAGGGCTCTGGTATGTTCAATGACACTGCATACAGAAAGAGCAATTGCAGTGATTCCAACAGGGGTCAGTTTCTTCCTGTTCCCCCAGACAGTCAGCCTGGGACAGACGCTCTGTCATTTCTCCATCTCCGTATGGCCCTTCCCACCAACCTGACTTCCTCTTCTGAGCCTTCAAGGACTACCTTAAATCTTTAGATACAACCTTTTTTGTTTGTTTGTTTTTGTAATTTATAAAAGACAGAAATCACTTCTCCCTCTTCTGAATTATTAACAATTCTTACAATAGAAACACTTAATAAAATAAAATGTTCAAGAAAAAGATAAAATCTAGAAGCCAAAAATCAACAAATTTAAATGCATAAAGATCCAAAACTTCTCTCTAGAGAATTGATTGTAGCACACATGACAAAGCAGTAATGCTCATTTCTTTTTTGGAATTTAGAGTTTGTAAAAATGACTCAGAAACTTGAGAAACCCAATATAAAACCATGCAAAGATATGAAAAAGATAAGGAAAGAAATAAATGTGGTAAACAAAACAGAAAATATGCTTAATTTCACTTATTAAAAATACGTAACTCAAAATGTCCTCTTGCTTTCATTTGTCAATTAGTAGAAATTTCAAAGTTGATAATATGTAGTTTTTCATGCAACCCTTTCACCAAATGTTAAGCTGGTTAAGAGCACAGATCCTGGAGCTGGACTATCTGAGTTTATACTCTGGCCCCATTATTTATTAGCCAAATGACCTTGGCTAAATGATTAAGCCACTTTACCATGCTTCAGTTTTGTATTTATAAAATTTGAGTGCTGTTATAGTATCTAATAATATCTAACTCCGAGGATCAATGTGAGGACTAAGTGAGTTAAAACATGTTAAAGCTCATAAATAGTAAGTGCCTGGTGCAGGGCACCATGGAAGGTTAACCATTGCTATTCACTTTGGGGGACAAAATTCATACAACATATGTGCAGAACAATTCAGCAATATTCATCAAAATGTTAAATGCCAACGTCCTTTGATTCAGCAACTAAACCTGTAGAAATTTACCACATAGATTTGATAGAAAATATGAGATACATGTGTAAGAATACTGGTTATAGCTTGCTTACTGCACAACCTAAGTCTACTGTTAGAGCAAATAAATGGGAAGAAATATTCGATTAATAGGAGGCTATTTAAACAAGAAATTTTATATAATGGAATATTATACAGAATGAAGTTTTCAAAAACATGACAGAACTATTTGTGATATATGGAGATCCTGGGAAGTGTTATCAAGTGAAACAGTCAGTGGGTAGAACAGGACATGTGCATGCTCACTGTTATGTAAATAAAAAACACATGTAAACATAGTGGGATGTGCTTATTTTTATCTGGAAGAATAAACAGCAAGTTAACCGCTGTTACTTTTGCAGACAAGAACTAAGAAGGTGAGGGAGTTTTTTTATTTTCCATTAGTTTATACCTTTCCTAAATGTCTGAATTTTCTAATCAGAAATGATTAATACTTTAATTTTTAAATCACCAGAGAGTATCTGGCAGAAGGGTTTATAGGCTGCTTTTCCTTTATTCTTTATAGTGTTCTATATTCTAAACTATTTTTAAAGCAAAAAGAAATCCACTAAAAGAACTAAAATCATTAATTTTACAAATGTTTCATTTTTCTCTCTTAGAAACATAATCCAGTCTTTTCAGTAAGGATATGTTATGTGATGTTATGTGCAAAAAGCAGTGTACTAAATTACATGTACACTTGGATTACAACTAAAAGTAGTACTCACGTTAAGAAATACCAAGGGAATAATACCAAGGGAATATATGCAAAGAAAAGAAAATTACATTGGAGTAGTCTTATTTTCTTCAATAATTTGCCATGAAAATATAAGAAAAATGAAAAAAAAAAACTGGTTATGTGTTCATATAATTTTTTTGGTATGTCTAAATGTAAACCAGTTCCAAATTGGAAAATCAAACAATGAGAAAAATGTGGCTGTTTTAATGATCACAAAAATTGGAATCAGAGACTATTTGATGACAGATAGAGTCTCATATTAACCTCAGCCTCCATGAAAATCAATCTAAACATTGTGGGCCTTTGAATTACCTCCCTAGAATTATTTTGTTTCATGAAACAGATGTTAAAAATGATTGGTCTCTACTCATTTTTGGACTTTAAGTCGCTATTGTATTTTTCAGCATTGGTGGGATACCTGTGCGCTCACTTCTCCTACGAGTCCATATGCTCCTAGAAGAAAGCAGCACAGAGAGCAAAAGCATGGACTTTGGGGCCACATTTTCTTTGCATTCAGGTTCCTCACCTATCAGAAGTGGTGGTGACCATGAGCAGGTTGCTTAACTTCACTTAGCTTCTCTATCTGGTGTATAAAAAGAAATATCATTAAATTTTTCTCACAAGGTTTTTCTCCAGAATTAAGTGAAGCAATGTATTGTTAATGAAATTTAAAAAACCAACTCATGCAAAAAAAAATGTATTACAAATTTCAAGACTTTTTCTCTTTAAATACATTGATAATGCCTCAAAGTCTTACTCAGATTATTAAACATAAGTAGGTATCTAGTTCATGTCCTCCAAATGACAGAATTAGGGGAATCTAGAGAAATTATATTTCCTCTAAATTTAAGAAATAAAAGTAAAACTATCTGGGATTAAAATCAAATAATAAACTAATTCTATTTTTTTTTTAATCCTCACCCGAGGATACTTTTCTATTTGTCTTCAGATAGAGTGGGAGAGAAAGGAAGAGAAAGAGAAACATCAACGTGAGAGAGACACATCAACTGGTTGCCTCCTGCATGACCCCAACCAGGGCCTGGGACCAACTGCAACCGAGGTACATGCCCTTGTTCGGAATCAAACCTGTGATCTATTGGTCCGAGGACTGACGCTCTACCGGTCCACGGGCCAAGGCTCTACCACTGAGCCAAATCGGCCAGAGCTAAACTAATTCTTTTAAAAGATTCCTGTAACCAAAATTGTTTGGCAATCTGATAAAATGGTTGTTGTCTGGGTATGAAAGAAAAGATATACTTTATGCGAATTCGAAGAGAAATCCAGAAACGACAGCCCCATATAACAGCAGTCAGTAAGTTTGTTATTCATACCCAAGCTTTATCATGAATGTCAGAAAATGAAAGAAAAAAGATATTTTTTTTCCTTCTGCAAAGCATTTGGCTATAAGCCTTGCCCTGATGTTGACAACAGACTTCCCATACTCTGACAAAAGCAATGCTGTGGAAAGGAACATAAATAATTTTTAGGGATGATGAGTATCAAGGGTGAGGGCAAAGCATTTGCAGCAGTGATTGTCTCAGTTCCTAGGTTCACTGGAGCTGAAGCAAAGGAATATGTGGGGTAGGAAGCCCTGGACACAGAAGTCATCCATGTCTGTATGCTTTTTATTATTGATTATTTTCAAAAATAAACTCACAGCTTTTGGTAGTTTTTATAGTAATGAAGGAAGTTAAAGAATGCTAATCAATACATTCAGAAATCTGCATTTGAAGTACAAAAACTAGAGCCTGCTCTAAATTTTCTAAACTGAAAACACCACTTCCAAACAAATATTATTTAAAGATTTATTCCTGTTTTCCAAGCCCCCCCCAAAGGAAACAGTTGTCAAATATAATGTGTTTATTCTCAAAAAGATTAAAATGAAAATGAATTGAAGTGTCTTGAAATTAGAACTTTGGGTTTTCATCTTTTGTTTCAAAATATAAATTGGGCAAAGTGTACAAAATTTTAGACTGAGTAGCAGGAGGCCAAGTTGCTGTATTAAGATCACTCTCTTAATCTTTTTATGACTGCATATTAAGGCATGAAGACCTCTCATTTATCAAGGTAGCTATTATCTTGACCACTCCCTGTAGAACTTCACCTACTCTTTCTAGATCAGTGTGTATAAGCTATTTTAATTTATCTAATTACAGAAGTTAAATGTTAGAATGACTTAAAGATTATCTGTTAAAGTACTATCAGTTTTAGAAGGAAGAAACTGAGCCCCAGAAACTTAATCCTGCTCAGCTATCAGTGTTTTAGCCAAGACACACTGAGATCAGCTCTCTCCTAGTCTTTCGTCATACCTCCTCAAACTCGTTATTTTATCTAATGCCTTGAGATAGTCCTTTCAGTTCTTTTAAGATCTAGGGTGCAGTTTGAAAACACATGTGTGTAATTCCAGTGAAAGGTACTGTAAAGCTATGAATGCTGAGTAAATCAAAGCCTGCCATTAATTCTTTTCTTCTTGAATTTTGGGAACACAAGGCCATGATTTCCATGAGAGGAGCTTGGCAGGAACCAAGCAGACCACATAAGGATGTCTACACCAGCCTCTATCTCCAGACCTAGATGAGTTCCTCAGTAAATGGGAGCAAAGCCAAAGAGGTAAATAGATTTTACCTGAAGTCATTAAACACTGTTTCAAGGAGAAAACTGTTAAGAAAGGTTAAAAAGGTGGGGGATGGGGAGACTTTTAGTCAATATTGCAGGATTGTTTTCACAGCATTGAGTTAGGAAGAATCAAGCAGGATCCTTACAATATCTTCTGAGATCCTTGGAAAGAAAATTCCAAATGCATTACTATTTCTTACTTCTTAAATGTCACTAACTCTCCAAGTTGCTCCATTTACATTTCTATGATATGGCAATGAGTCTGACATTGGACTATAAGATAAAATTGCCAAAGTCAAAAGGAATAGTCAGAATAGCACCATCTGGTCAAATTACAGTGATGAGAATTTCTCAGTATAAGTATCAAACTATAAAGAAGAAATAGAAAGAAGACATAGAAATATAGAATACCAGCATCCTATTGGAGAAACTTTGGATTTGGACCTGGTTGCTTTCATACAATATTAATATACCTCTGGAGATTTAAATTTTATAAAATAAATCAATATTGATAAAATACAATCTGCATTATTAAACTAGGTAATCAATATAGGCTATCAAAATTTAAATGAAGCAAGGAAAGCTTTAAAGTAACAAGAACAAATATTTAAATACACCTGTCTGGGATTCTTTGGCCCAGTCCATACACCAATAGCTCCTTTTCATATCATACAAAACACATCTTTTTTTTTTTTAATCATTAGATAATCTGATTTTTCTCAGTTAAACTTTTAGTATCTGAGAGTTCATTGTTGATTTTTCCTAGAAGTTCTTTCTCTAGATAGGATTAGAAGATAATAGAATATTCAGAACAACATACTTATAACTTAATGATATTTACTTGGCATCCCCAAAACACGAGTAGTGGACAGGCACCGTCCAAATTTTAAGGCTCTCGGTGTGGCCCCTGGCTTTCCAGAGGTTACTGTCCAGTAGAAGCCTGACATATAAATAATAACCTTAGTGAAGTACTAGGTTAAAAGTGTGTCTAGGGACATTTATGTCTACAAAGTAGGGAATATACCTCTGCCTTAACTTCTCTCAATCTGAGTTTCCAAAGCTATAAATGAGATTAGATTAGATGAATGCTAGAATCTCTGATAACCCTAATATCTACTGATTTTATGGCTAAGTATAGCCAGTTTTTACATAAAATCTGTTCAAACCCAAGATAATTTTTTTTGTAACATTAGACATGTCACAGTGATGGCAAATTTTTCATCAGGATATTTGAAGCCTAATATCTTCTTCTTTAAATGCTGTACTTCCTCCATCTAGGTCTACATGGTTCAATTGATTAAATATTGGGGCTAACTGGATTCTATTCTCTCCATGACAGGAGGTGATTAGAAGTCTCACTGATTAAAAGAGATGACAAACAAGAAGGGAAGAAATGTAAAGCTCATTTTAAGGCTCCTTCTGCGTGTGCCCTGGGACTGGTAATCAATGGTTAAAGGCAGCCACACATTTTTTCATTGGAAGTCTGAGTCTATCTTTAATGAGACTTCCAAGGGAGTCTATGTTGGAATAAGTTTCATGAAGTGGTTATTAGGATTTGAGTGAGATTAAAGGATATTCAATCAAGGCTAAAATAATCAGGACATTTCAGAGCCAGAGAGAAAAATGGCAAAATTCTAATGATTATAAATAATCAGAGGGAGTTGTCAGCATGAGGTAGATAAAATGTGTCACAATGAATACGCATGCATACATCCTTGCTTGGACTACAGCAGGGAGCAATGAGACCCTTGCCAACACCAGGTGCACTTCTGATTCTTTTGCTATCAAGCAGCCAGGGGAAACCACCAGCTATCAAATGCATCTGCCAGCTTGCTATTTGAAAGTATGAGGGAAATCCTCAGTCCTAAATTGATAAACACTCAAACTCATATCAAGTTTGACCCTCTTGTATATACTTTGTATCTATGGCAACACCACCACCCTTTCAGTCTCTTGAATTGAAAGAGCTATTTTCACTCACTTACCTGAACAGTGGGTGAAATGTAATTTGGAAGATCCTTCCTAAGAAGAATAAAATAAGTCCTTCTATTTGATCTGAGGCAAAGTTAAAAGATTTAAAAACAACAACAACAATTGAATAGGAAGCACATAGAAACTAAAACCTCACAAACATGAAAGTGATGTTATAACTCAGACATTCTAAATGTCCTCCTATAACTTTAAATATACCAAATTCTGATCCCAATTTCTTATTCAAATTTTATCTGGAATGAATACTAGTAGATGGGTACCACCCTTTCATAATCAATTCTTTGAATCTCTAACAGGTACAGCTCTAATAAAATATTCCACACAACTCAAAACTATCAAATCCCTGTTGTTTATCTCTGCCCCCAAATTCCACATTCTACTCCTTCTCACTCTCCAGTTTCGGAGATAAAAAAATGGATTGCTACATATAATATCAGAAATCACTCCTTAATTTTATTTCACCTGCCACAGACCTTGAGCATTCTCCCTTTATTCTCTTCAGAGATATTCTAGGTCATCATCAGTCCTCGGGAAGTCCTAACTTGTCTTCTCTTCAGTCCATCCTCTGCTTTCCTGAGGCACAAGGTGTTTACTTTTTAAATCTATTGTTCTAGGATAGTGTGTTGTTTTCCTAAGGCTGCCATAACAAAGTACAGTGGCTCGAAATAAAATTGCATGGCTTAAAATAACAGAAATGTATTCTCTCACAATTCTGGAGGCTTCAGGTCTGAAATCAAGATGTCTGCAGGTCACGTTCTTAGCAGGGGTGGGGAACTGTTTTTGCCTAGGGCCACTTGGATATTTATAACATCATTTGTGAGCCACACAAAATGGTCAACTTAAGAATTAGCCTGCTATATTTGGTCAGGCTAAGTTGGTGAGGTGTGTGATATTAGCTAATAGTAGGTATTAGGCCCATGGGCCAGACATTTCCCATCCCTGTAAGTATATAGGGGAGAATCATTTCTTGCCTCTTTTTTTAGCTTCTGCCCTTCAATCTTTAGCATTCCTTGGCTTATAGCTGTGTCAATCCAAACTCTGCCTCTATCTTTACAGGTCCTTCTTCCCTGTCTGTCTGTCCATCTCTATGTTAAATTTCTCTGTTCTTATAAGGACTTCAGTCATTGGACCAGAGCCTCCCTTAAACCAGTATGACCTCATCATAACTTGATTACATGTGCAAACACTCTATTTCTAAATAAGGTCACATTCTGAGGTTTCAGGTGGATATGAATTTTGAAAGGACACTATTCAACCCAGTGCAGATAGCCTATGGACCTGGCATCACTAGCTTGTGACCTTAATTGAGGATGCAGTTTTTTTTCTTTGTGGACCACCTGCATGGTATCATCATCCTTCCAAAGGAGGCTAGTAGCAGGTAGTTTCCTTTTGGTATATTTCTCTAAAGGACAGTCTGTTCACTATATTGCATCACTTCAGATTTACACTATCTCAGATACTAGAAACATGTAAAATTACATATACCTTTAAAATATAGAATAATATAAGTGAATGATTACTGGGCATAAAATATTGACAAGAACATAAATAGCTATAGCTCAGTTTTCAATTATTCCATGGGTTGATTTGTGTTTGTGGCATGTGATATAAAATACAATTTTTCTCAAAGAGACAAAGTTAAAAAAAATGAAGTCAACAAAATATGCTTTTGTTTCAGATAATTAGACAATGAAGTGGTTTTAACATCTGGTGCTATAAGCATGATGAACCTAATGCTCCATGGAAGGTAATACTCTCTTTGTAGCTGAGAAAATTATTTCCCCAAAATAAAAAAGTTAAGAAACAAGTAAAAGGTGTCCAACTCAAAGTGACTGTATGTAACTGAAAAAAAAAATTATGATTTAGGATTGAAATAAATTAACATGTGGAATTGCTGCTAAGAAATAGACAGAAATAGGTAGAAATGATGCTACTCTACAGACCTCTAGAATAAAAGGGGAAATTGACAATAATCTGGTCAATTTCTGCAGTATGCATAAAGCATTTTAATCATTTTGGCTTCATTCCTCTTCCCGTTTTATTTATTCTTTTGTTTGTTTCCGTCATGTATTTATTTCTCAATTAATGCTAAATTGGAATGGTCCTGTTTACTAACTCTGCATATATAATGAAAAACATGGTCCCTACCGTTAAAGAGAAAGTACTGCTGTGGACGACCAAGGAAATGAACAATACGGCAGGTGCTATGATAAGGGCAGACAGGGAATGCAAGGGGGGCACATAGCATGGGCACTGCTTGAAGATCAGAATATCAGGGAAGGGTTCTTAAGTAAAGTGACTACAGACCTTGGACAGAAGATGTGTAGGAGTGAGCCAAGAAACAATGGCTGCAAAGGCCCCCAAACAGGGAACATGCTCCTTGCAAGTCAGTTAGTATGGAAGTAAGGAATAAAGAGAAAAGATGAGGCTGGAAAAAAAAAAGAACCATAGTTGACAAGGTTTTACAAAACATTGAGTTTTTAGTTTATCCTCAGGATAAATTTCAGTACAATTGGAGAGAACTGTTTAGGGGATAAAAAGGATATTGTCTTGTAAAATTCAGGCAATTTAATAACTTAGATTTATTCAGAAAAAATAACAGTAACTTTTCCACATGTCCTACATATTATGTTATATTATATATATATATATTATATATATATATATATGATGTCATATATAGAAGCTTTTCCATATCCTTATATATTCCTAATATATTTTGTCAGCTGTCCTTACCCACCTACATCCTTGCTCACTGCAATTGGAGCCAGATTTCTGATGATGTACCTAACTCACTGGGATCTGTACTGGGTGCCAGGAACATAATAATAAATAGGACTTATCCCACACCTTCACAGTCTAATGAAGTAAAATGTAAATCAGTTCATTTTTACTAATTTTCAAAGATATCTTTAAGGAAAGAAAGACACAAATGAGAGATGGTTGTCCCTTTATACAATTATTATCTAGAGTCATTCCCCTGAGACAGAAGGAAACTCACAGCTAGAGTAGGAGGTATGCAAAGTCAAGAACAATCCTTGTCTTTCCCATAAGAGCTCAGCCTGGTTCTAGCATGCAGGTGGGTCTTAGTAAAAGCCTGTTTATCAAGGTAGTGAGGTAAATTCTGAATGCCTACTCTACAATTCATGCAACTAAATTCATATAGCTCTTAAATTGTTAAAATGTGGTACAGAAAGTGAAATCAATAGTTGTTTAGTTTGTATACAAAGACATCCTAGTTGATATTTTCTTTGAGTTTAGTTTTTATTTTGGTGTTGGATTACTTTAAATAAATAAATATTGAGTTAGAGAAATTATAACATCAGAGTAACTGAATTAAAGACATACCTAGGTTGGATCAATTTTTTCATTCATCTTCCCACCATCCTATGAAGGGCTAACTACCAGACGAGTTAGTCCTGACAGTTGTAGACAAAGCACATCAGGATCTGTGCCTGACAGAGAGAACCCAGATTTTCCACATATCTATTGTTAATCTTGTTAACATTTTAATACTTTTCCCCTGACAAGTTGGCCTGGATAATTACCCAAGATTTTGCTGTCAGTTTTATTCCTACAAGTTTCAGTTTCATTGAAAATTTGATTTTTTTTGTTTGATGGAAAATGTTTTAGTTCCCTTAGGCAGGATATTACATTGACAGGAAAGATAACAGCATAACAATTACAAATAAAAATATTAATATTAAGAATATTGTGTCACCCTGCCGGTGTGGCTCAGTGGTTGAGCGTTGACCCATGCACCAAGAGGTCGCCAGTTTGATTCCCGCACATGCCCAGGTTGTGGGCCCGATCCCCAGCAGGGGGCATGCAGGAGACGGCCAGATGTTCTCTCTCATCAATGTTTCACTCTCTCTCCTTCTCCCTTGCTCTCTCTCTAGAACCAATAAAGAAAAAAAAAAAAAAAGAGACCTGGCCAGTTTGGCTCAGTGGTTAGACAGCATCGGCCCGCAGACTGGAGAGTCCTGGGTTTGGTTCCCGCTAAGGGCACGTACCTCGGTTACAGTTTGTCCCTGGCCCTGGTTAGGGTCGTGTGGGTGGCAACCACTCAATGTGTCTCTCTCATGTCGATGTTTCTCTCTCTCCTTCTCTCTCTCCTGCTCTATCTGAAGATGAATGCAAAAATGTCCTCAGGCGAGGATAAAAATAAAAAAAGAATATTGTGTCAAAAATGAATCAGAATCGGATATTTTTTTTTTTTTTTTTTGCTGTTGAGTTGTATGAGTTCCTTATACATTTTGGATATTAATCCTTTATCAGGTATGTTGTTTATAAATATTTTCTCCCATTTCATAGGTTGCTTTCTCACTTTGTTGATTGTTTCTTTTGCTGTGCAGAATCTTTTAAATTTGATATGGCCCTACTTGTTTATTTTTATGTTGTTGTTTGCTTTTGATGTCATATCAAAAAATGCATCTTAGCAACATATTACCAAGACCAATATAAAAAATCTTTTTCCTTAAATTTTCTTCTAGGAGTTTATGGTTTCAGGTCTTATATTTTAGTTTTTAATTAATTTGAGTTAGTTTTTCTGAGTGGTATAAGATGATGGGCAGAGGAAAATGAATAGACGTTTTCACAAAAAGGATATTTAAATGGAAAATAGGTACATGGAAAGGTGTTCAGTATCACTGATCATCAGGGAAATGCAAATCAAAACCACAATGAGATATCACCTCACATTTGTTAGAATGACTATTATCAAAAAGAGAAGAAATAAGTGCTGGTGAGGATGTAGAGGAAAGATAACTTTAGTTCATTGTTGGTGGGAATGTAAATTTGGTGTAGTCACTATGTAAAATAGTATGGAGGTTCCTCAAAAAAATTAAAATATTTAGCTACAATACGATCCACCTCTAGGTATATATCTGAAGGAAATGAAATCACTATCTTGAGGCAGTATCTGCAGCCTCATGTTTATTGCAGCATCATTTACAATAGCCAAGGTACAGAAACAACTTAAGTGTCCATTGACGAATGAATAAATAAGATGTGAGATACACACACACACACACACACACACACACACGAGTATTATTTAGCTATAAAAATGGAAATCTTACCATTTGTGACAACATGAATGAACCCTGAGTGTATTATGCTATGGAAATGTCAGAGAAAGGCAGCTACTGTATAATCTAACTTCTATGAGGAACCTAAAAATACAAACCCATTGAAATAGAAAGTAGATTGGTAATTGCCAGTAGTTGGGGACAGAGGGGAGGGTAAAGATGATCAAAGGGTACAAACTTCTAGTTTTAAGGTAATAATTTCTGGGGATGTAACATACAGCACGGTGTCTATAATTAACGATACTGTATTGTGCATTTGAAAGCTGGTAAGAAAGTAGATCTTGAGAGTGCTCACTACACACACACACAAAATTATAACTATGTGAGGTGAAATATGATTGGGTTGCAGCCAAGGTCTCTAACACCCTCCTCCCTTGATATATGAAAAGAATTCTGAGAAACAGGATGTTCCAGATCTCCACCCCAGGTATCCAGGTTGAATCACCCTGGAAATGGAGACTCCCCTGGTCTCCTTGTGGTTATACCTACGCAAGTAGCCAATTCACATTTCCCTCTCCCTCTAAGGGCTGCCAGCCCCACACACATAAATTCCCTATATAACCCTGCCTGTTAGAGATACCGGCACTGACCCCGCCTTAGGAGTCAGCCTGGCAGGTAACTCCCCAATAAACTTCTCTTGCCTGAACCCAAGTGTGTTCCTCCTTCGGCCGACCTTTCAATGTACATGTTAACTAACATTATTGTGGTAATGATTTATATATAATATCATCACGTTATACACCTTGCATGTCAAATATATCTCAATAAAGCCAAAAAAATGAGTCAGAATACAAACAAAAATTTTAGGATAATTTAGACAACATGGCTCTTTCAATAAAAATGGGAAAGCAATGGCTATCTGTTTCTGAGAGTAAATCTACAGCTGGGTGATAGGAGAAATACAGTGACATATACTCACATTGAAACAGATGTCAGATGCCTGTCTACCTAAAACTGCCCTTGGCTCAACACTCCTCTTGGGATCCACTAAATGCTTCCTCCACACTACAAATGAATAATTCATCAGCTGGACTTCCCCTCACACGCAACATGAGAGTGGAAAGTCTTTGAAAGTTGATTGATCAGTGAATAATGACACTACTCACTAATTCACCAGTGAGTAAACATATGTAAGACACCAGCAGGTGCTGGACTAACTCAGCATTGGACAATAGAAAAATAATACAAGCCACATAGGTAATTTTAGACTTTCTAGGATACACATTAAAAACAGGGAAGATTGATTTTAAGAATAAAAATATTTAATCCAAAATATTTTTTTAAATTATCATTTTGACATGTAAGTGATATAAAACTTACTAATGAGACATTGCACATTCTTTTTTCCAGACTAAGTTTTGAAATCCTGTGTTTATCTTACACTTACCATACCTCTACTCAAACTTGCCACATTTCAAGTGCTCAATAGCTAGGTCTCCATATTAGAAAGTACAGGTCTAACTTGCATTTACCCTAGGTTGTTGTTGGCTTGTAGGACTTGTGTAAATTTTTGAAAGTCATACTTTATTTACACAGGTCTTATGTTCTTTCTTAAGAAGAAAAATGGAAACAGTATCTAAATGGATCATTTGACTTATTTTAAAGTGAATTTTCTTTTCTGCCAATGTCTTATCTGAGGTGAGAAGTAAAAGTGAGTGCCAGAAATGATATCTAAAATATATATTCACAAAGCAATGACTTTTAAAAACTATGAAATCATACAAACAACACAAATTGATTATTGTTGAATTTTAAGATGTCCATTGAAAGTAACTATGAATCCTTTGATAAAAATAAATAGTAAATTGTACTATTAATAAATATAAAAATATTAGTATAGAATAAAAATAAGGGAACTTAAAGATCTTTAATATTCCTAATTTTTTTGTCTGCGAGTTTTGACTTTCATTGATGTTGATAAAAAGTGTTGACTGTCAGGAGGTATTTCATTATATTCCATCAATCAAAATATCAATATATTACTTATAGAAGAGTACAACCTTAAATATGATGGAAGTCTTGGTTATGTGTAGAGAAACTATATATATACATAAGTTCACTGATCCTTAAACCTTTTACTCCAGTTGTCACAGGAAAACCTTATGTTGGGTTTACATATCAAAAACACTGGAAGTTTTAGTTGAACTCACATGCAGGAAATCTGCAGTTATACCTCTGAAGAGAGGCTCCAGATTTTGCTACTTGCAAACTCCACTCATCCAACATGCAAAGTTGCTCATTTAGATTTCCATTTATACTCATGGAAAACAAACCAGAGAATGGTATATGAATCGATACGTATTATTTGTAAAGCACAGTTCCATTAAAATTGGGATCATTTTCAATATCTTCCACAGTAAAGAAAAATTTTTGTAAATAAGACATAATATCCATATTGATTGGAGAAAAACTTTTAACAAACCTTGGAAAACAATTCTAAATTCAAAGAAGATAGAAAATATTATTACTATTATTATTATGAACTAAATATGATTAATGTTTTTATAGGTGAATTTCTTAAATGCTATTAAAATGTATAACAGACTTGTATTTTATATATGTTAATGCCCATTGTGGCACACATAGAAACTTCTTAAAATTAATATGTATGCAAAGTGATGCTGAATTTTTAAATAATTTCTCCTCTTAAATTAATATTGGTTTCTAACACTTATTGATATTTAGTTGTGTTAATTAAATTGTTAATTAATATTTGGTTTTATAAATGCTTTTATACATATATATATATACATTGGTCACATTTATAATTTCACTGGTACCATGTCCACTATCCCGATGATTCATCTGTGACAAATGAAAAATGAGATTCTCTTAAGAATATTCTATTCTGCATATTGGTTTCTAGGAAGCATGGACATGATAGACACATCTGGTCATAGTGCTATTACCAGAGTGAGAAACTGGACTCGGCCCCCAATTTTATGAATGATATAGGACTAGAGTTACTTTTGACTTTACCTCCAGTATAGCTAAAGTAATATTTGTTATTGCAATATGTCTGCCAAACCAAGTTGTCCTTGACAGATACAGGAGAGAACAGAATTCCACGTCCCACCTAAGAAAGCTCAGCAATACTGAGTCTTTAAAGGTAGGTTCTAGAGAATGTTGTTCTGATGAAGTTAAGAACCTAACCTACCAGGGAAAATTGGTGAAGGAATGCATGAAAACAAGATAAAACATTTCAGGAAATTGAACCAGGGAGTTTCCTGGTTCCCTCCTTATCAGCCTTCAAGAGATGGACAGGAATATGTGAACAAAGTATTTTACATTCCTCAAGTACTAGTAGGAGGAGAGTAAGTGTTTAAGAGAGTGAAACACATTTGATTATCACTCCAATTGTATTCACTCACACACCTCACCTATATACATACAAGAATAGAACTCAGAAATTAAATGTTTATATATCTATAATTTTAGTGATATTTTCCCTCCCTTCCAGCAATAACAGTAAAAGTAACATGCAATAGCAAAAAGTTCTAAATATGCTTTATTTGAACATTACACGTTATTTTCCTTGATTTGTATTGGGAAATTTTAACAATATTTGCATGCACTGATTTTCCATGGATATCTAGTAATGAAATACAGTCTCCCAAATGTTCGCTATTATTTAGAAAAATGTCACAAAATGGTCTTCTTTTACTTGCTTGTCTTTGGACTACTATTTAAAAAGAACATAAGCAGAAAGTTCCCTTTCTTCTAGGCACAGAGAATTGAAAGGTGTTTCTCAAAAAAGGCTATATGATTTATTGTAAGAGGAAAGAAAAAATTATTTTCTCATGTGTATTGCACAACTATACCCAACCTCAATATAGCCTAGTACTCTGCAATTTGAGGGTTCAATAAATATTTGTTGCATTAAAATGAGGGCAAATTCAAGGATAGAATGCTCTATTTTCTTCCCAGTATTCATTCAACAGCCATATTTTTAAATACAGCTAGGTACTATGAAACACACTAAGCATTGTGAATGAGACAGAATATCTGTCCTCAAGGAGAATATAATTTAATTAAACATGAGATAAATGTTAAAACTAACTCTGAATAACCCTGAAAGATAAATAGGTAAACAGTATTTTGGAGCTTAATAATCTTGGTCAACCTCCAGTCTTATGTCAATCAAGGCAACTATCTGTTAGAATCTCCAAGAACAGCAGTCCTTACATACAAAACTGACCTTGGCTTAATCTGTTCTTCTCAATGCTCAAAACAAAACAAAAAAATTTTGCCTGGGTGTAAAAACAGTACATAGCTTGTAGATCCACAAATCTGGACAATGAAATGTCCATAGGAACTGAGATATATAGTAATAAAATATACATTTTTATATCTGAAACTTAGATAAAAAGTGTGAAAAGATTTATGAAGAGAAATAGCCATTTTCTAATAAAAAAAAATTATGTCTCCAAATTTGATACTTCATTTTAAAACCTTTCAAAAATTAGTCAAGTCAAAATAAAGGAATGTATGCATAACCAATGGATAGAGACAACAGTGTGGTAAAGGAGGGGGGGGGCAGGCTTGGGGAAGAGTGTGTCAATGGGGGGGGGCAAAGGAGGGACATTTGTAAAACTTTCAACAATAAAGATAAATTTTAAAAAGTGGAAACAATCCCCCCCCCAAAGAATAATAGATGAAAACTGGGGGGAAAAAAGGAATGTTATGAAACTTTACCAGTTATAGAAAATGAGTATGTCCAACAATTATAGAGTCTAGGCTACAGATACAGTACTCACTGCATATGCCTTTAAACTTTAATGTACATTGGACGTTTCATGATAAAATAATGTTTTACATTATGTATAGTTCCTCATAACCAAAAATATATGTACAGGACCTTACACTATGTAATAAGTGAGCTCAAAAAATTAAGATAAGGTCTGTCCCTTAAAGAATTTATAATCTAATGTAAGAAGTAACATGCAGGAGATTGTATTTCTGCAAGAAGATTAATGGCAGGTGTTAAATAGTCGATTAAGACAAAGGATTACCAGATTTGAAGCCAAATAAATAAATAAATAAATAAATAAATAAATAAATAAATAAATAAATAAGATTTTCTTCATGAAATAGTCTCAGGGAAATAAGACTTGAGTTATACTTTTAGGAATAATAAGGGTTAGATAAATGGTTAGGAGGGAGCAATAGTGAGTGAGCAAGGTCATGAGAAAAGTTGCAAAGACAGTGAAGAGACAATTCTGGTGAAAATGGATGATTTTAAAAGGAGATTGCCTGGGAATATCAAAGATGTTTTTGTTTGTGTGTTTGTTTTTTAACCTTCACCAAAGAACAATGCCCAGAGAGAGGAAGGAAGAGGGAGAGAGAGGGAGAGAGGGAGAGAGCGAGAGAGAACATCAATGTGAGAGAGAAACATCCATCAGTTGCCAGATTTGTGGATCTACAAGCTGACCTGGGATCGAACCCATGACTTTTAGGTGTATAGGATGAGGCTCCAGCCAACTGAGCCACACCAGCCAGAGCTCAAAGGTTGTTAAAAACTATTCCTGACTGAATAGGAAACTATTGAGAAGAGATATGACAGAAGAAAATGAGTTTTTTCAAGAAACTTTTTTTGCAGTGTACATAGTTAGGTTTCTCTAGAGATACCCCAGAGGTCATTGTAGTGATGAGGAGATGGCAGAGCTGAGGCACCAGAACATGGTGAAAATCAGCCTCAGAGGAAACATTAGCTGGGCAGTTGACACAGGGACCAATCTCTATCATATTTTGAATTATATGCTTGTAATATGCGAGTAAGCACCGTAGCAAGTTTAATCATTTTATAACTATATAATTACATTTGCCTAAAGCCTGTGTTGTTTTTATGATCCCCATTTTATGCATAGGGAAACTGAGGCACAATAAAGTCTAGATAACTTTCCAAAGTTACCAGGCCAGCAAATAATGGAGCTACGATGAAAATCTAGAAAATTTCATTCTAATGTCTTTTCCCTTTATCAATTATACAGAACAATAAAATATCTCTGAAAGTGAAAATGACCAAGAAAGTGGAGTTGTAATTCATCTCAGGAGAACTGACTTGAATAGATGGGAAAGATTACTTTGATGAAACATGTTGGGTCAATAATTGAAGCTCCTTGCCTGGCCGGTTGGCTCAGCGGTTGGAGCCTCGGCCTGCAGACCACAGAGTCCCGGGTTCGGTTCCCGCTAGGGGCTTGTACAAAAATAAATAAATAAATAGTGTGAAGCTCCTTGAAGTACACCAGTTAAAAAATAGTCACCAACTGGCCTTCCAACGAATGTTAACCTGGTAAAAATGAAGACTTCTGTTTTCATGTGTGGTGCATGCAAGTTGGGATTGTCCTTAGTGCCTCTTTTTCACCACTCTTCCTCCATCTGAAAAGATACTGGGCAAATAGTTCAAGAATATTCATTTGAAGGGGCACCAACTTATTGGCATGCCTGTGGTGAACCACATGTTGAACATGGGTTCAGTTAAGCATAATTCATTATGAACTTTTGCAGATAGATTCAGAATTGTGAACTGTTGTTACCATTTGGTGTCCAGAGACAAGAACTCAAGGGATGCTGGGAACCAAGGTTACACCCATAGAGAATCACATAGATTTTTCTCACTAGTAGGAAAAAGAAGGAATCTTTACATGGACCTTTTACTTTCTCTTATCTGTGCTAATGTAAACACACTTCATCAATCTTTGTAAATTTTATCTATGTGTATGCGATGACTTGCTTTTCATCCAAATGGTAACCATAAGCATTTTAATATTTAAGGAATTTCAGAATATAGAGAATCATGCTATTTAGTTGAGAATGTTCTATGAGCATCAGAAAAGTTTAGGAAATTCTTATTAAAATATCTCTCTGGGGTTTCTCACTCGGCATCAGCAGACCAGGAAGTTATTGCAGACACAGCCTTAAAGCAGAGTTGAAATATTTCTTAGGAAGGAGCCTTAGAAATCTCACATGCCTATTGCTTAGGGTCTGTGGTATGCTGATGAAAAACAACAACAACAAAACAACTGGCTACTTTGGGTATTAAAAGCAAACATACCTGATTTGTAGCTTTTGCCTGTTTGAAGCTATTACTATGGCCAATTTTTAGCTAAGAATGTGGTATCACTAAACTCAGAGCTGGGAAGCATTATGCATAACTGGCTCCCATGATTGATACCACTGGGTTTTAATATGTTCATCCTGGGAAACCACTGGCACAGAGGCAGGTCAAGGCTCCTGTACCCAGAGGCAACTCTCCCCTGTGGAAAGGCCCAGGTACAGAAGCCTGATCTATCAAAAATTTCGGAGTTACTTAGAAATTTCTTTATCTGTGACTAAGTTTTAATGGTTACCTATTAAAAACTGATTATGCTTACCAAAGCATTTGATAAAATTATAATCCAAGGAAACTTTTAGGATATATTAATCATATGCTTCCATTTAAAAAAATAAGTCTTAAATTGTATCTAATTATTAAATATGGAAAATTGAGAACAATTAGTGTAGAATTATTGGCAAAACTATACCATGTGAGTATAAAGTAAGACAAAGTGTGCTAACCAGGTCTTGCTCAGAAGCAAATGGAAATAATTATGAGCCATTCAATCCCATATCCCAATTCAGGCTTCAAATTGGGAGCAACTGAGGCTCAGCACCAGCGATGGAGCACTATTACCAGGATTGTCTCAGGAGCAGGGCTAAGGCCTTAAATATAACACTTATTAACCTTAAGGGACTATCTGGTGGGATTAATTAATCCAGAGTTTACATCTGATAGTAATGAAAAATCACCAAGCCAAAGAGATATAAGTAGGAATTTAACTGTAATAAAGAGAAGTAAGAGAAAGAGGAAGGAAATTGAGGTTATTCATAGCGAGGAGACATTTAAAAGGTCTAATTTTTCCAGAGGAATTTAACATCTCAGGGTTGGATTGGGTTTTTTTCATGCAAAGACCACAAACTGGCTCCAAGTAGTCAAGCAGCGTGAACTAAAGGAGGCCCGGGTGACTTCTCAGGCTATGCATGCGGCTAGGCCCACACTTTGCTGTGCTGTATGTGAGGACACCCTGTGCATTTTGAAAGTTAGGAATATAATGTCTAGGAAGAGAAAAAAAGCATTTCTAATTATTAAACGATAACTCTGCCAAGAAGGGAGGCAGTCCTACTATTGAGTTTTTACATTACATTCAGTATTTTTTAATTTCTCAACAATCTTGAAGTTATACACTTTTCCTGTGCTAAGAAGGGATTAGAAGCTCAGAGAAGTTGAGTAAATTTCTCAAAGCTACACAGTCAATCTGCTCAATGCTAAAGCCTGTGCAACCTTATGAATGTATTATGTGCTAACACTGTGAGGATTTGCTCTGGACAGAGGGAAAAGAAAGCTTTATAATTTATAGAGATTGAAATTAGGGTCACTGCTTAAGAATTTAAGAATTTGATGAATGAAAGAAATGAATACCAAAGCTTCTGCTATTTCTTCACTGATGCTAAATGATGAAGACCTCAAATAGTCATTTGTTTAGCAGAGCACCTTCATCCATCAATTTTGGATAATGTAAAAATAGATCCTGAGCTTAGAGTGGGTGAAGTTAAGAAGTAGACAACTCTGCATATGAAAGAAATGGGATTCAAGAACTTGGAGGAGGGGTTTCTGGAGATGTCAAGAAAGGCAAGAAAATGGAAGTGAAGATTTCGAGTCTAAAAGCAGAAATTTCCCACAGCCAGGAATGCTTGACAACCTTTTAGGACAGTGATATTTAATATTCTATTTTATATTGTTGCTTATAACCCTCTCTGTTAGTCCTAAACCAATCTTTCAGTCAGTAATGGTCCATTAAAAATAGCTTTGTGTTAGTGAAATGTTGAGGAAATGAAGGAGTCTGGAAAGTGTTCCAGCTGGTTTATTCGAAAAACTTAGAACAATCATCTTAAGAGGCAGAGAGAATAACAGGTAGAAATCAGGGCACATCAGACTGACCAGGATGACGTGAGGTCCTTGGAAACTTACATAAATATTAGATGAGACTTCCCATAGTAAGTGGCTGGGAATTCAAGGCCTCACCTGAGAGGCTAAAGCAAAGAGTAACCACAGAAGCAGGAGAACACTGAGATATTTGGGTTACACATGAAAAATGCCTGACCTAAGATTATTCTTAGTGCTGGAAGTGAATTTCTGAAAGACAGAATTAAATGTGCCTATCCAGGCAGCAGCCCAGTTGCTGAGAGGGCTGATGCTGTTTCAGAAGGTGCCTCATCTGTAGAGTTGAGGTCTTGAGAAAACTGCCTTTGTAATAAATATCACATGTCATATATTTAAAATTTCCAGTCAGAAACACATACTATTTTCCATAAAGGTTTCACAACGTGCCATTTCAGAGATGGATGTGAAAGTGATAACAAAGATAGAAAGTTGTATTATTCCTTTTGCCAGAAAAAGCAAATTTTTAAAAATACTGGCTATGGATGTTTCTGAGTATTACTCATGGACACTCTGAGGTACATGAATTTCAAAGTCTAGAAACCAGAAATGGTTCTGTAATAATGCTTTTTCAGAATCCATGACTATTAAATAAACAGAAGAAATTATATAAAAATAAAAAGATTATTTAGCAAGAGAAAGGATGCTTTTTACTGATGAAGTCTATTTTTTTGGAACACACCCGGGCAAACAAACTTCTGATTGTATTAATAACTGATCTAATAAAATTAATACTCCTGTGAGTCACATGAAGCACAGGTCCAAAGAACAGTGGTTGAATGTATCTGTAGAATCACATTGACAAAATGCAGATACAAATCTAATGAACACTATTAAAATAACACATATATGAGTCAAAAATCTCTTTTACAGTTAGAGTAATAAGAACAGCAATTGGATCAATTTGCCCCTAATAATCATTGCATTGTTTAAACTTTGACATTAACCAGATGCTTAAAGGAGGACTCATAATTTTTTAAAAAATATTTAAGACTGTTCCTTTAAAATTTTTTTAAATAAATTAAAAGAATAAGAGCATACAGCAGTAGCTAGTTTATCTTATCTATATGCTTCCCAAATATTCACAATGCTGTATTTTATACACATTATACACAAAGTAATAATAGTTTCATCATCTTATCCCTTTAAAAACGTTCCATCTTTCAGAGTCCACTTGACCATTCTTTGTGTGGTTGACATGCACACATCAGTGTCTATTTGTAGAGGCCAGTTTTGGTCCATTTGGTCAAAGATAAATTGTTTAAAGTTATGAATGAATTCAAGAGAGATTTATTTTCAAAGAAAAAATAAAAATGTAAGGTATATGCTTATACAGTCTTAGCTCTTCACAAGCTCTGTTAATTTATGTGAATTTAAAAGTATACAGAAAGAATGAATGTCTCATTACAAATATTGATTACCACTGAAATCAAATACAAAATTTTTATCCAATCCAAATGTATTACCATTTTCTATTATAAGTATAAATCTGGATAACAATAACAAATTGAGAGTGTATTGAGACAATTTATGACATAATTTGTTACTTGGTTATTTCTTTAGGGTGAATATTCATGCCTCATTATACCTACGGTCTCTATTCCATCAAGTTTTAAGAGTCAGATAAACTGCACCGCTACAGTTTTCAATTAAAATATATTTTAGTACAGTTCAGACCAATTAGCAGGATTCTAAGAGATTATCAAAAGCTTTTCAGTTTTAGTAATGCCTAAAACTTAGCTAACTTTTTTTCCGTATTTCGAATAAAATTCAAAATGGCAAAATAATGTATACATCCTGCCTATTAACCCAATGAAACACAATGTTTATAAATAACAACTATTTCCTAAGGTAGTTAAATTCTGTTTAATATTTTTATGACCTACCACCAGTACACTAGGGTAAATTTTATGATATAATATTTTGGAAATAAAAGTTTTATAGAAGTCTAAATAATTTAATAATTAAGGATAATTAATTTAGAATGTGTAAGTAGTTGTTTCTTTCAAATGGTGTTCATTAATACTACCATTTTACAGGGAGAATAACTTCCCAATACAACTTAAGAGTATATTTAACAACATTAGGGGCCCCAAATTTGAAAGCAATATTTTGGTAATAAATCAGCATCTCTTATGTCATTGGTTAGCCATTTTTTCATATCATGAAAGACTATGAGACTACATATAATAATAACCAAAGGGAACACTGAGATTGATTTTTAAGGCTATTCTGTTCAAACATATTTTCCTCTAAAATATGAAACAAAAAGAAATTCAAAAATTTTCTATTTACTGTTAGTATGAACCTACACTAAAAATGGTGCAAAAAATTTAAAAGTTAATCTCTATGTAAAATGAATGTTTAAATAGCCTGAACATTAAACAAGACTTATTTTAAATTGTTATATATTAATTATTGTTAAAGATACCAGTTTTTGCCCTGGCTGGTGTGGTTCAGTTGGTTGGAGCATTTGTCCCATGCAACAGAAGGTTACGGGTTCAATTCCCAATCAGGGCACATGGCTAGGTTTCGAGTTTGATCCCTGGTTGGGGCATACATAGGAGGCAACTGTTCGATCTATCTCTCTCACATTGATGTCTCTCTCTCTCTGTTTATTCCTCCCTCTCTAAAATAAAAATAAAAAGGTACTAGTTGTTTATGAATTTTATAGAAAGAATAAACTATATTTAGAATAACTTTAGTTTAATATATTATTTTATTCCTTTCTAATACAAATTATAAATTTGGTATATTATGACTAATCTTGAAAAGCAATATTTTAAGTAATAATTCCACAGTCTTTAAAATTTTGGATAAATATATCCTATATAATGAGAATCTTAAAGTTTCTTTTTCTTAGATTTTTCAATATTTTATTAAAATGATTAGTGTTCCAAACTTAGGAAGAATACCTTGAAAATGGTTTTCAATTTTTATTTATTTATTTATTTTTATATTTTTCAGATAGAGCAGGAGGGAGAGAGGGGGGAAGAGAGAGAGAGAAATATCGATGTGAGAGAGACACATCGAGTGGTTGCCACCCACACGACCCCAACCGAAGCCGGGGACAAACTGCAACCAAGGTACGTGCCCTTAGCGGGAACCAAACCCAGGACTCTCTGGTCTGCAGGCTGATGCTCTAACCACTGAGCCAAACCGGCCAGGGCGGTTTTCAATTTTTAAATAGTCATTCAGTCACTACCATATAACTGATCTGAGAACTCTGACTAGAGATAAAGAATATGTATTTAAATAACGCTGATTCTTAAAGAGGCATAAGGTAACTTTTAATGACTTAACCAAACAAAAGACGCAATTCAGAATTATAAATAACACTTTACCCTCTCTTCTCTTTGTATCTTTCTGTTTGTCTGATTAAAGCTTTTCATAGCTAACCAACCATAGGAGTAAGGGAAATGTGTCTGATTAATATCAATATGACAGTCATGAATAAAACAAACATCAATAAATAAATTTATTCCCTGGGCTGTGATGAGGCTCATATAAGATAAAGTACGTAAAAGTACTTAGAAAACTGAAGCAGTATATAAATGTAAGTTGTTATTATAATTATTATATGCTCCTAACTGTGTACCAGAAGAATGGCAACCAATCTATTGTAAAGCAGCATTCTTAGAAGACAATGAACATAACACCCTAGAGTTGGTTCCCAGATGTCTTTTGTATTTGAAACAGTAAGCAAAATGAGCAATCTGCAAAAATAATTTTGAGAAAACTCACAGACATTGCAGAATCTCTCATTGAAAAGAACTGTGTATTTTATCACAACATATGGGAATTTTGTGTGTCTTTTAAAAAATGCTTTTATACAGTTAAAAAGAGTCCAAGATAGGAAATCAGAAATCTGGAATCTGGCCCATTTTACTTCTGGTTCACCACATGACTAAAAGCACACTTAATCTCTCAAACTTCAGGTTTTACTTGTGTCTAAAATGACAATTTCACAAGGCTTAATAGAATAAAACACCTGCGCACCTACCACTGATCATGGTACATAATATATTTAAATAAGCATGTTAAAAATAATCTAAAATTGTTTTCTCTTCTTTACCAGCCTATTATGACCAATGTTAGTTAGCATTTATTCGCCAATTTTATGGGTTTATTATCCCCCCCCCTTGCTCACACATGGTATTACCCCCTACAACATTTTTTCTGACTCTTTCTGGAAGTCTTCCTGGGCATCTTGATTGGTAACACTATATGCATGGATCTGAACTCCAATGAGCCCTCAATAACCAAGCATAGTTTCTAGGTCCCTCTGGTCAGGGTGCTTACAGCATTTTTTTCCCCAAACTCCACTCCCCCAGACCATTGACTCAGCCACTTTTCACCTCACTTTCAGTAGATGACATTTTAGAGGACTTTGCAAAGAAAACAGAAGCCAGTATAATACTTTCTGTTTCTTGTACTGCCCTTTTCTTTCTTTTGACAGAATGACTTGTCTAATTACTCTGTGCACTAGAGCAGTGTTTCTCAAAGTATCTTTAAAGGATCCGATTTTTCTTATTGCCAATGAGCATGAGCTTACATATATATTTTTAAATATTCAACAATTAATAACTAGAAAAATAAAATGAACATCAATATAAAATGAAAGGCAGAATTTTTGTGATTAGATTTAATTCTACAATGCCTGTCAAATTACTACAAAAATTTCTAAATGTTTATCTTCAATTTCTGTGCATCTGCATCACAAATTACTAAAAAACAACAAAAAACAATTGAGCCTTGGCTGGTCTGGCTCAGCAGTTAAAGGGTCAGCCCAAGGACCAAAGAGTTGCTGGTTCAATTCCAGTCAAGGGCAAATACCTTGGTTGCGGTTCAGTAGGTACCCGGTCCTGGTTGGGGTTGTGCAGGTTAATAGATATGTCTCTCTCACACTGATGTTTCTCTCTCCATCTCTCTCCCTCTCTCTTTCCCCCTCCCTCCCACTCTATCTGAAAATCAATGGAAAGGCATCCTCCAGTGAGGATTAAAAAAACAAAAACAAAAAAACAGTTGAGCTACCACCAGTTCTTAAATCTGAGTTGAGTAACATTTGTGAGTGTGTGATCTCACCCATATTTTCAGGGACTTTCATATATTAATTACCCTCTCTCCTTCATCTTTTCCCTCCTCTATTGGCTCTTTTCATTAGCATTTAGGCATGCTCATGTTTCTTCCTTACAGTTACCATTGTATAGCTCAGCTCCACTTTACAGCAAAACAGTTTGCAAGAGTAATTTATAACTATCAGGCTGCCCCTCCTCCACCTTCTCCCTCAGCTCACTATTCTAGCTCCCATCTCAATCACTCCACTAGAACTGCTTTTGCCAAGCTCACAAACATCCAGGGATAATTTTACCATCCCCGTGGGACATTTGGCAACATCTGAAGACATCTCCACTGGGACCTAGTGGGTAGAGGCCACGGATGCTGCTAAACATCCTACAATGCCCAGAACAACAACCGTCAAAACAAAGAATTATTCAGCTCAAAATGTGTGGATGTTGGGAAAACCTGTTCTAAAAAAGGGGGCCATGTTTCAATTCTCATGGACCTTATTTCTTCCAGGATGTGACACTGTCAAATAATCTCAACTGCCAGATTCAGAGGCTTGGATGGTAGCTTCCGATTGGATGAGCTCAGTTTATACACCTGGCTCCAAACGATAAGCTGGGAGAAAAAAATGATCTGCTTCCTTTTGTTCCCCTATTTCCTTTCCATCGTAAACTTTTCCTCTAATTACTATTTAGATAGTGGGTAAGCAAAAATGATGAAGTTCGACTGGACTGTCCCAAACCAAATGCACATGTCCTCACTCCGAAACCTAGCACACTGGATTGGGGTCTAGGCTCAGTGAGACTCTTCCTGTCGTGAGTTTTCTCTGATCATCATTTGGCTTCTGCACCATTACTAAAGCAGCTTGTATCCTGGTTCCTTGCCCTAACTTTTCCCCCAAACATTCTCAAGACCCCATTCGGAGTTGTCTTGGGGAAACACAAATCTAACCAAATCATTCCTCTGCATTAAAACCATTCAGTGGCTTCTAATTCCCCTTTGGATAAGGGCAATTTCTTTATTATAGTTTGTGCAGCTTAGTGATCCTGAACCTGACTGGTCTCATCTTGAGCGACTTTTACCCTTCTACCAGCAACACAGTCCATCTTTCCAGTCAGACTTTTAGTTTCTTAAGTTCTCTATACTCACTCTTATCAGTAATTTTTTGTATAAAATGTTCTCTTTATCTGGAATATTCTCCCTTTCCTCAGGCAATATCCTACTCAACCTCTAGCTATTTGATAACAAAACTTCAACAAACCACCCTTGACCGCCCCCACCCATATTTAGACTATTTTCCACTTTTATGTTCTCACAGATGTGCATACATATATGTGTGCTTGCATACCTATTCATGTTCATTCCTTCTCCCCTGTTAGAGAGCAGAAATTTAATGTCATGTTGATTGCTTTATCTGTCCTTAGTTTACTGCCTGGCACACGGTAGGTGCTAAATAACTATATGTTACCACTGCCTGGATGGTACTGTCCCACTGCTGCTACTTCTTTCACGATTGGGTTCATCTTCTCTTGGACCTATCATGGTCTCCCTGCTCACTATGGATTCCCTAAGAATAACACTGCCCTTCCCAGGGCATATTTTCCCATGTTTACCCAGAGCAAAACCTATTTACCTAATTTGGGGGTATCAAGATTGTGCTATATTCCTTCCAAATCAATAATCTGAGCCATACTACCTTTTAGAGACGTGGAGAAAATTCCTCTCTCTGGTAGTCAGAACGAGTTCCAGAGTCCTGGGGGGGGGGGGAACCATGTGATCTTCCTTCCACTTCTCTCTTCTGCCGCTCATCCATACCTCCAACATTGTCTTCAGAAAAACATTCTCCTCACCCGTCTATCCCGTGCCCTCACATAAACGATTTATGTATATAGACACCGGCTTCCAACTTGGGCTGAACCAGGATCACTTCCAAGGTAGAATATATTACATTTTATTCTCGCTCCTATTTTTTTATTGTTATAAAATGTTCGCAATGGGAAGAATCAGAAAAATGCCCTCAGTTGAATAAAGATTAAAATGTCTGTGTAGCAGATACAAGCAAAAACATGTTTATGCCTTTGGCACATACTAAACTTTCATTTCCACTGATCAGAATCACTTACATTGATAGAATGGATCCTGAGCATAGTATACAGGTTCTTGATTGAAACACAAAAATTTAATAGCTCTTTTGCCTCTAAGAAATAGTCTGTGAAAAAAACTATTTACTAAAAATAAATGACAAAGATCTTGTAATATATATCTTTTTAATAAAAAAGCATATTTTTTCTGATATTCCAAAGCATTACTCCTATGCCACTCCCTCGAGAATGTTCACCAATTCTTTATACTTAAATAAGAAGTAAAGGGCCAAGCTGGGAGCCCAAATTTGTGATTGTTACCCACCATGTAACCTCATTATTTAATTTATAGGATAAAGAACTCTGATTTTTCGATCACCAAGTGACATTTTATAAACTTTTAGTTCTAGGTTTTCAGGAAAAAGAAATAATAACTTACCACTGCTCATATTTGTGTTATTTGCAAATATGGTTCCCATGCACAAAAAGTAGAGGAATATTAATTCCATAAAAGAGGTAAATTATCTGTGTATCTCTTCACCCACATAATGAATTATGAAATATTAGTAAATCATCTGTTAAGAAAAATATAATGAAGGTATTGCGGCGAGACTCGGATGTTCACATGGAAGCAAAGGTATTCCCCCCGGCAGCATCTCTCACCTGGTCTGTCTGCTTCCCGTGCTGCAGGATTGAGACACATCACCTACTTCTATGCCTTTGGGTCCAATTTCCTCGTTGTTCTAATTGTCTTGAAATGTACTAAATAACTGGATTCATAGTTCTGTTTCATTTGTACAACATTTGGAAAATTTTTGAATCAGGAAACAGGTTTTCAGTGAACATTTCCCCTTTTCGCTTTGTGCACCATTTTTGGTTTCTTTAAAACCTTTTCCAGATGAGCTATACCTTCCCTAATTCCGTGCTCCCCCAACAGCAGAGGGACATGCTTCATGTTTCAGATGCATTTAAGTGAAGAGAGAGACTAGTACTCTTATGTATTAGAAGTCATTTTTTTTAGCAGTAGTGTTTCCTTTTCTTATTTTTATACTTTCTCTTTCTCTCTCATGGAAATCTGTTTTCAAATTACACTGCAAATTGCAAATATATATCTTGCTCACTATATTAATTCTTTCCTATACCTGTGATCAAATCTAAATTTATTGTTCATTTGTAATATTTTGCCTTGTGATTTCCCACTATATACATTATTATCTATGGCCCTTTGCACTAGACCTCCAAAACAACAGACAGCTGAGGGTACTCTGCTGGTTAGCAGGTGTCTATGTGGTATCTACCAAATTGAACCACATTTTGTATACCACATTACCACATTGGGACTTGCTTTGTTCTGCATTCAAATTTCTCTGTGTTTACTAATATATTCCTTTTTTTGTTTTGAAGTTTCAACTTCAACAATTCAAGGTATAAATTATGGGGAGGTTTTATATGGCTGGAGTGTTCTGCATGTTACATAATTAGCATCTCCTTCCCTTAACCTGTTCTCACACACAACTGCTCACTGTGGTGTACATATGTGTTTGGAAGAATTCAAAGCTGCTTTGTAGGCCCCCCACCCTCAAGAATTCCAATATTTACATTTTTACTAATATGAATCTTCATTTTTCCTTGCTTTCTTTTTATTGAGGATTTAGCATGACTTCCATTTTGTATCATATTGGTAAGCTTTTGCATGTATTTATTTTAAGCTATCATTATTTCTTAGGCTCAGGAACAAATCCTAAGCATCATCTTGAATTCCTCTTTTTCTGTCACTCTCTCTCCCTTCAGAACAAACTGTACCCAAACTTCAAAATACACTGCCAGTCTCACAGTTCCCTATGACCTCCACTAACTTCAGTTCATTGCTGTATCTCATCTGGATCACTACAATAGTCTTTATTGCCATTTGTGTTCCTGTGTATCTGTTCCCAACCAACAGCCAGAACAGTCTTTATACAACTCCATTCCTGGGCTAACCCTTGCAGTGGATCCTCACAAGGCCTGGAATGAAATGGGATCTCTGCATCAGGAGCAGAAGGCCCTACATACCACATCCAGGGCTCTTCGTGGCCACTCTCCCTCATCTCCACAACCTCCCTCACACAAACTCTGCTCCGGGCACACCAGCCTTCCCGCTTTTCTACAAACATGCAAGCATGTGCCTGCCTCGGGGCCTCTCCCTACTGTTCCCTCTGTCCAGAACACTCCATCCTCAAGTCCCCATATGGCCTAGTTCTTTGCATCATTCAGGTCACCCTGACCATATGTAAATTACATTTTCTACCTCACATATTATCCGATTTCCTTACTTTGTGACTCCCCCCTTGTAGTTTTTATTATTATCAGAAACCATCTTGTTTGTTCATTTTCCCCTTATTTTTGTCTTTTTGTCAATGTCAGCTTTTTTTAGGGTAAGGACTCTTTTCTATCCCTCTCTGTGTCCCTTGCATCCAAAACAACATCTAAGGTATGTTAAATAATAAATGTATGCTAAATATATTGGCTTACGTGCCACCTGAAATAGATGCTACTGTTCTTATTTTACAGCCATAGCATCCAAGGCTCAGAAAGGTAAAGGAACGTTTCTATTAGTTGCTCTAGTGGCAGAGCCAAGATTAGAACCTGGACACTTTGACTATGAAAACAATTTTTACTTTGAGTGGCACACTCCCTTCCAGCCACCTCACAAACATTCTTGTAGGCTCTTGTCATTAAGAGGAGTCAACTCCCATCAGAAATATTAAAAAGGAAAGAATTTAATCCTAAACTCCATGGCAGCCCATTAAATAGCATGCATAGTAAACACAACCTTCTTTCTTAGTCTCAATAATGTACTGAACATTTTTCACGTACTTGTCATTAAAGAATTACAGAATGCGCTCTGGACATGATTAAGTCATTAATCTTCACAGAACCTAGGCAAGGTTGGTAAATTAATTGTCCTTGTTTTACACCCAAAGAAACAAGACCCTCAAAGATTATTAGGTATGTTCAAGGTCATGTATGGTAAATCTCGGACAAGAACTCAAAGAATGCTGCTTCTCTTCCCTTATAGCATTTCCCACATCATTTTTTATTTTTAATCCTCACCAGAGGATATTTTTCTATTTATCTTCAGATAGAGTGGGAGGGAGGGAGAGAGAGAGAGAGAGAAACATCAGCGTGAGAGGGACACAGGGACACATCAACAAGTTGCCTCCCGCATGACCCCGACCAGGGCTGGAGACGAACCACAACCGAGGTATGTGCCCTTGGTTGGAATCGAACCCATGACTCATTGGTCTGTGGGCCGATGCTCTAACTGCTGAGCCAAACCGGCCAGGGCTCCCACATCTTTATTAGAGAAGCTTTCAGTCTATATGACAGCATCCAATTCAAACCAATAGTGACTATTCTATTTCTAAAGAAACACTGTACATTGTTATTACAAAGAAAAATTTTAGCTTAATTAATACAATCTATTTGTTTGATCAGTATTGTAACAAAAGGTATGGAGTGGGAGCTGACATTTTCTAAAATCTCTTCCAGCTCTATGTTCCCAGATTTGCCATTTTTGTCTCATGAGCTAGTTGAATGCTTTCTTCATTTTTATTCTCAATATTTCAATAAAACCATAGAAAGATATCGAAGTGAATAGTTATGCAATCTCAATGATACTGGTGGGCAACACAGTATGGGATTTGCAGCCACAGCCTGAGGTCAATGTCCCAGCTCCGTCAAGTTTTAGTTTTGAATCTAAGCGTTAATAGTTTAAATCTCCTAATCTCCATTTCTTCATCTAGTAAATGTGGACAGTAATAATACCTATCAGAAAATTATTCTGAGTATTAATGACATAGTGCATTTTCAGGATCTGGCACTTAGTAAGCTCTCAATAATGAATGATTCTTATATTTTTACTATATCACTATTACTCTTATAAAAAGTAAGGAGCTGTGATTATTTGACATAGATGGAATAGAAATTTATATTTTTGCTATTTGCAAAAACTATTATGAAAAGCAACCATATAGTATAAATCTGTACTGTGGAAATTTTCAGATCCTGGTGGCCAAACTGTTTTCAATCACTGTACTAATTGCACGCATCCATCACTTTCAACTGTATGTTTTGTATAAAATTTGTATCTATTAATACAGCCAGGCAGGACTGAACTGTTGGTAATGATAGTCACCCTTTACTTCAGGTAACTACAGTCATGTCATATTTATCTATATTACTCATATTTATCTATATTACTTTTATCCCAATTTTAAATGCATTATTTTTTTCAGCTATTTTGAACTTCTAGGGGTTTGTACTTTGGTTGTCAAACTTGGTCTTAGGAATAGTTTGGTTGCTGAACAGAAACCAGCTGAAGCCAGATTTGGGGTAATGATTTAGGAAAGTCTCAGAGGCCCCCAAGTCTCACAGGAACTGACGCCATCAGACAGCCACCTCCACGCCAAGTGGAAGCTTAGGCCTGCTGGTGTGCACGTTTGTGCTCGTCGGCTTCATTCACCATGTTACTCAGCAAGGTGTTCAAAGAATGGTTCCACATCCCTACATTGTTCAAGTGGCTTCTATCTTACGATGATCTTTCGGTCCCAGTACCTAACACCATGCTACTGATTTCTACCTGTAGGTCACTCTCAAATTCCTTGGAGGCATAATCCAATTAAACCAGAAATTCTCAGTTATTCTCCGTTGATTCAATTATCTATGACCAGGACATGGTGTTATCTCTAAAATGAATAGTGTGAGCAGGGAGGAAATGATGTGATTCTCTACTAATGGCTTGTAAAATAATGGCTTCACAAATGAGCCTTACATATTTCTTACATGATCATTGCTTACTTCTTTAATAAATGCCTGGCCTTTCCAGTTATCTGCAGTTATAAAAGATTAACTGCCCTGGCCGGTTTGTTAGAGTGCCAGCCAGTCCCGGGTTCGGTTCCCACTAAGGGCGCGTACCTCGGTTGCGGTTTGTCCCCGGCCCTGGTTGGGGTCGTGTGGGTGGCAGCCACTCGATGAGTCTCTCTCGCGACGATGTTTCTCTCTCTCTCTTTCTCCCTCTTTCCCTCCCTCCCGCTCTGTCTGAAGATGAATGCAAAAATGTCCTCAGGTGAGGATAAAAAAAAAAAAAGACACTATGGGGCCCCAGTCAGGAAACATTACATAAGAGTTCTAGGGGTTGTCTTTAGGCATAGATATTTTTCATCTCCATGAGTAAGTACTGAAAACCGTGTCTGAAATACTATGGCAATGCTCTAAAGAGGTGGATCAGCATGTTTATATATAATACATGAGATATCAGTATCTCCTATAAAATGCACATTATTTTTCAGGCCAAAAAGCTGAACTTTAATGAACGTACCACATACTATTAAGTTTTCAGAGAGAACATTCAGAGAGTAGAACATATTTTAAAGACTTCATTATTTATTTAAAAAATGTAAATGCCTAGGTCATGAATTTCTATAGCAAGATAACAGAAAACATCTGACTATTATTAAATAACTGACTTGCAATTGTAGGTCAGAGTGTACTTTCCAAAGAAAATCATCTTTTGTTTTATATCTGCCAGATTAAATATTACCCAGAGTCCCTACTGTTATTCACATTTCAGTGAGAAATGTCATCCACCAAGTAAACTCTTTCATATTCATTCTTTCAAATATCTTTAGCCAAGTTGAACACAGACAACTAAAAAAAACTATGAGTAATTAAAGGAGATACAAAAAATTCAAAATCCTGTGTAGTTAAAAGTAATACTTCCAGATATATATATTTTTAATCTTCTAAGAATACAAAAGTAGAAAATCATTCATGTTGGTTAAAGATAGCCATTAACTATAAGGACACAGAGGAGGAAAAAAACAGAATGTAATAAAAAATAATCACGGACCAGTAACTAAAGTCTATGGACCTGGTATCCATAGTCAAATAATCATATATCAGATACAGAGAGTTTGGATATGACATTCTCAAACATTTGTTTTTAAATAAGTGTGCTTTACCTCAATTTAATGTTAACTTTTATTATTCTCTTAGTTTTTTGTTTCTACGGCTTCCCATTTTCACCAGAATCAGCTTAACTTGCTTAACATTCCAGATCAAATATCCTTATTCTGAAAATTCTAAATATATACTACAAATTTAATGAAACTTAATCACTGAGATAGAGTTAAACAGGGGGAAATCAAGAGCACCTTCTCTAACTCTCATCTGTTTATGAGTGGACCCCGATGCTCTCAGGTTCTCATTGCATCTAGTGATCTGTAGATCTCAAGAACTATTAGGGGATATGGAAAACCAGGGTGGAAAGTTGGTGGCACAGATAAATGGAGGTGGAGTTAATGACAATTGCTTAGTCAAAAACAATTTTGGAGAAGTTAATGATTTATAAATATATTTGCTAGATGCCATTAGGACCTAGTGTTAATCCTGTCTATTAATATCACTATCACAATATGAGCTTTTTGCTGATGGTCTGAAGGTGTTTTGTCTTATGTCTAAGTAATGGGAATGCTATAACTGGATATTTGTAAGCATTATTTTATTGGCTCATTTTTCAGGAAAAAAATAAGGATTTTTTTTAAAGCAAATATCTCTACCTCAATAACATTAACTGATTCCAAAGAGTACATTAACTAGTTACCAGTAACTGCAGTAAAAATTACACAGTCTTATAATCTGTGTAAGAAATATGAATGAAATGCCTTAAACTAATTTTCCTTTACATTTCTGAAGAACCCGTTATCCATCTCCTTCATCATAATGATGACCTTAAACAAACAAAATATGACCCAAGGAAGAATCAAGTTTGAAAATATCTGACCCTAATTCCTTCACAAATTCACTAGAGAAAACAGACATTGGAAAATGCACTTACAGGTAAATGTCAGATCTTACCAGCACTAAACAATAGAATAGTCATTTACTCACCTAATGAAAAAGCGTGTTTCATAGTTGAAAGGTTTAATTTCATGTAATAATTTTACTTCAGAGTTTTTCAAAGGAACATAAACAAATGTTGACTTGGAAAATTCATGCACAAAAATAAAATTTGTGAATACTCATCGATAACTCTTCATTTTTTTATGGAAAAAAAATATGTCAGTCTGAAATAAAAACAGGAAAACTAAAATCCTACCATTTTAATAAATTAAATATTTTTATTTTTCTAATTTTCTTCCCAATCCCTGTGTATTTGCATTCACTGTCATGCATGGTTATATCATCATTCTTTGTAAGAATGTTTATAATTGATTATATAGCCTTTACAATTCAATTAAGTTGATGTAACATTGTTTACCTAATGATTTCTCAATGTTTGGACATTTACTCTTAGGATAACTTTTTGGACAATGTTGACTTTTTAGTTTTCTAAAATGCCTTACCCAATACTCTTATGTCCCAGAGAAAATCAATAATAATTTTAATATTTTTCTATGAAAATTATAATTAAGAAAAGTCCATTGGCATGATGATTTCTCTGAATATGTGTAATTATAGACACTGCTTCATGATGTGCTTTTCAAATTTTTTAAATTATATTTTGTATTAAATTACATGTTTTTCTTCTTCCAACAGCAGATATTGCCAACACGTGACTATGGTTAAATAAACACAGTCTTTTATTTTATATGAATCAGACTGAATTTCAGACACTGAAAGGTATTTATGCCTAAACAGTATTTGCAAAATCACATCAGGATTTAAGTCTTCAGATGCAATATGATACATTTAGTTCATGAAGTTACTTTTTTCTGCCTATATTTCTTTCATTGTCTCATTTAATAAACATGCTGAGTCTCTTGTAGACATCAAGCACTGAGCTAAACCCACTGTCTGTGTGTCTTCTGTCTCCTTTCCTCTATGTGTGCTTAAACATATGTGCTTATTTCTAACTTGTCTTAGAATTGCTCAGACTCTGATTTTTTATATGCTTTTGAATCCATCCATTTGTCTACTTTCCTTCCTCTCTTTATTGCAGGGATGTGTTGGTCTCTGTATTTATTGAATAGGTTTGTAGTTTCCTTTCTGTAGAAATACCTCTCTCCACCCCTTTTTGTTGTTGAGAGAGGAAGGGAGAGAGAGAAAAAAACATTGACGTGAGAACAAAACATTGATTGGCCACCTCCTGCACACTCCCACTGGGGGATCAAACCCAAAACCCAGGCACATGCCCTGATCAGGAACAGAACTGGCAACCCCTTGGTGCTGAGAACGACACCCACCAACTGAGCCACACTGGCCAGGGCACCGCCCCCCCCCCCTTTTTTATACATATGCCAATATTAAGTATTAGGAAGAAAATAGATAATAGCAATTTTTATAAAAGTAACAACAAACCTAAAGTTGATACATGATAGTTTTAAACAAATATGACTTACAGTGCACAATGACTTAAACTATGGCTATTTATTATAATTTATATTTTTATAATAAACTAAATTTTTAATTAGACTTTAATGATAATTATATTGGAATATTTTTGTACTGACAATAAATGACCTTTTATTAAGCATTACATTTTGCAAAATCAGGTAAGCAGAATTTCTTTATAAATCCACAGTGATCACTACACCCTGCGTAGTCATCACACTGAACTTACACTAACTCAGAACAGCACTTGAGACTGGTCTTTGTGATTTTCAAAATCCAAAGCCCTGCAAAACTCAATGCGGTAAACATTGGTTGGGAAAAGCAAAAGAAGCCCAGGTTATCTATCCTCCAGCAAAGATAACATTTCACAGGTCAAAGGAAAGGCAGGAAAGTGGGGTGAGGTAATAAATGACATAGGTTGGTAATATATATATATATATATATATATATATATATATATATATATATATATATATATGTCACTAGAAAGGACCACATGGCCAGGAGAGTGTCCTGCGTCCACCCAGTCACGCACCATCAGCTGTCTTTGTCAGAGTCCCAGGAAAGCTGACACAGCACCCACAGCTCCAGGTGCCCTGAGTGTGCACTTTCTATCCTTATGGGCAAAGAGCTATTCTGGCTTGCTTATGGCTGCTGTGTGGGCAGGACTTCCCAGTTTGCTACTATATCTGCCCTGGGACCTTTCTCTACTCCATTTGAATTATTTTGGACTACTTGCCTTTTCAGTGATCCAGGACACTCACAATCCTCTGCAGTGGAGGGTGGGGTCCTCGATGCTGAGGAGAGCCCAAGGACTGTGGGAGGAGGACACCTCTCTTCTCTGTGCATTGGGAAGTCACAGTAAACCAGGTTTCCCACCACCAGGGCTGAGATGGAACAGGGGCACTGTTATGTTAGTACAGAAGTGCAGGTGGGCTCTTTTTACTTTTAGGGGTCTTGCACCTAGTCTTCTGCATTTCCTTTTACTTTGTCCTCTCTGTGTTATACTTCTCTATGTGTTTCGCTAGCAGAACTGTGGGAAATAGGTCACAATCAATATTTTTTTTCCTCCCAATATTTTGAGGTATTAACACAGGATAATCAATGTGAAAAATACCACAAATTATAACGTTGGATTCCTCAGGGCAGGATTTCTGACATATATGTCAATCAAGTGATGAGGATTTGAATTCCATACAACACTAATTTTTAAGAGTGCTATGTAGGTAATGATGGCATTTTGTTCCAATTAACATCTTTCACTGGAAGAGCTCAAGTACTCACTGAATAATTACTATCTCATATTCAAACCCTCCTTGATGAAAAGATGAAAATGATTTCAAGATTAGGCCACTTACTGTTTTCTTTTGTTTGGGGAAGGGAGGAAGAGCTTTACTTTCTGAGATCTAACTCAGAAAACCTGTTTACCACCATGCAGACAGACACTGAGCGAAAAGCACTCTCTGTAAGGATTTGGTACTTTTATTTCATGACCTAAAGTTTATACTGATTAATATATTAAGAATACATATTTTGTATTTAATGTTACTATTGTGCGAATCTTGAACAACTAGAATATTTATATAAAGAAATGTGTACATTTAAAAAAACCCATCATATTTGTGCCAAGAAGGCACTGCAGATGCTGTGAACGAACAGAACAAAACCCTACTGTGCCATGAATCTTAGAGGTTTCTATGTAAATAACTGCTAATGAAGATTTGTACATGACTATATTATCTTATTTACTTTTCTAAAACTTGTTTTTATTGATTTTTTTTTTAGAGAGAGACAGAAACATTGATGTGAGAGAGATACATCAATCAGCTGCCTCCTGCACGCTCCCTACTGGGGATTGAGCCCACAACCTGGGCATGTGCCCTGAGCGGAATCGAACCAGGACCTCTTAGTCCATGGGATGATGCTCAGTCCCTTGAGCCACACTGGCTGGGCTCTCATCTCATTTTGATTATTCAATATTTAAACTTCAAATTTTTCCTGATCCCATTTTTAGCATACTCTTTAATTTTCACCTTCACACACACACACACACACACACACACACACACACACACATGCAACATACAGACATTGGGTCACAGACTCCTATTCTTGTTTCCCAATAACGACAGTCTGTGTCCTGGGCCCCTATATTCTCCTTGATGCACCCTCCCCCATACACCCTTAGAGGAAGCATCGACTCATTCTGAGTGTTACTGCCTTAGTTACTGGCCTGCTCAAAGCCATGGGTCACTGGGCTATGGGTGGCTTTCATTAGCTGGCATTAGTACTCTGGGAGAGAGGAGGCAAAACCTCTGGATCCCTCATTTGTGATGTTAGGGGAAGAACATGGGGAAGATTAAGATAATGGGAAAGGAAAGAGAAAGGAAGAAAATGAGGACAGTTCAGTGATCCTGTATGCCTATTTAATTCATTCTCTCTAAGAACAAAAATGAATAAATGTAAGTTTCTCTCTCAGAGCTATTCATATACATGATTTTGAACACCAAAAGTGGCCTAAGGGTGAAGCTGCTCCCATACCTGTATGACAGGGTCTGAAATTCCTTCAGTGTAGGGATCACAGCTTCTAATGCCCATGGGGCCAATCGGGGAAAGTACTGAAGAGTACAAGGCTGGATTAAGGCATGGGCAAGTCGTGTTTATTGTGGGAAGTAGAGATTCCACGACTCAGTAAAGGACGATGCTGCTTCTCAGGTCTTTCTCAGTATTTCCTGTCAAATAATGGGGACCCAGAGTTGCCAAACCTTCTTATTTTTCAAGAGGAGTGTTGTAAACAGATCTAATTTAGTTTGGATATGCTCAGCTCTTAGGTTTTTCTAGACAGCAGGGCTGCTAAAGAAGTCTGGCCTGAGGAAGCTTAGCTGTTCACTCACAAACTTACTAAAAAAAGTTATAAGGAAAGCACCTTTTGCACCAAGCCTGCCACACACAGATATTTTTTAGATAAACACTGAGTTGCCAGCAAGCAAAAAAAAAATGTTAATATGACATGTTTTTTATAGAAGTCTTACTCTGGTCTTTTAGATGCTCCAGTCACAAACTTAAGAAAGGTTTACTCAAGGCAGAAACTGAAATATTTATCAAGTAGTGTTATATGTCCCCTTGTTGGCATGGTTCAACCTTAAAGCTCCTAAACCCTGGCTATACATAGGACAGACTAGAGACCTACCTGGGGTGTCCTCCCCATGGGCTGTAGGGTACAGGCTCAGATACACTCATAACCATCTATGCAGGATTTAAAAGCATATATGAGCTGCCAATGCACACATCCTGCTGAACGCCTTTCATTTCACTCTTGTAACCCTATTCTAACATTTATTCAAGCTAAAAGATCACAATTTCACTGATAAAATCCATTTTTGAAAGAAAGCAAAAGGAGGCTAAAATCTGATTTCTGCAAATCACTAGCTTTGGCTGATCTCCCTGAGAATTAAAACTGAACTAACATGTAGCTAAGCAGCACCATGCACCAAAGTGTTTTACATTACAGATATTTTACCAAGGAGGAACTTCACATATTTTCTGTAAAATATCTTCACTTAAAAATATTGGCACCTTATTCATAATATTTTTTAAATACTGTTTACCAAAAATATACATGTTCATTTGACAAGCTGCTATTTTTTTGGTCCCTGCTTTAATAAAAGTTTAAATATTTTCTTGTGTGTTTTTAGTTAAGTTAAAGAGCTAGAAAATGCTAATAAAAGATTTAATAAACTAGAATGAATGAGTTTCGGTTTGAATATAAAATACTACCAGCCCTTTTCTGCATGAGGAGGTATATTTAAAGAGTGAGAAAGGGATGGAGAAAGGGATATTCTAATATAAAAGAAAGGAGAGCTGAGAAGAATCAAAGACCATGAAAACTAACTAGAAACTCTCTCATTTCTGCAGCCAGTAATTACACTCACCCTTCATCCTCCTTCGTGTCGGGTGAAGAGTGATAGCTGGGTCATAGAGGGGTCTTCTTTGTGTAGGGTTACATCATAGCATCTTAGAGGAATGGAGCTCAGTGAATAATCACTTCGTGGCGTATTCTGTGTCTTTAAGCATTCTTGATACTAAAATATGTTACTCCGTTTTTCAACATCTAATCACAGTGTTTTTTCAACCTTTTGAAGGAATCCCACATGAGAATGACTGACTCATAATATTTGGGAGTTGGATCTAATCATATATGTGTGGTTGTGTGTGTGTATTATTAATGTATAAATAATATACAATAGTATATTAGTTTCAGGTCACAATATAGTAATTTGATATTTATATACCTTATGCTGTGATCACCACTATAATCCTAGTAACCATTTGTCACAGTACAAAGTTATTAACATATTATTGACTATATTCCCTAGGCTATACATTATATCACCATGACAATTATTTTATAACTGAAGTTTGTACCTCCACATCCCTCTCTCTGGCAACCATCAGTTTGTATGAGTTCTTTTAAAAATATATATATTTAATGATTTTTTTAGAATGAGAGAAAGGGGGGAGAGAGAGAGAGAAACACTGATCTGTTGCTTCCTGTATGCACCCCGACCAGGGACTGAACCCACAACCTGTACATGTGCCCACAGGACGACAGTCAGCCAACTGAGCCACACTGGCCAGGACTGTATAAGTTCTTATTTTGGATATCAGCCCCTTATCAAAATATCATTTGTAAATATCTTCTATTCAGTAGATTGTCTTTGCTTTTCCAATGGTTTTCTTTGCTGTGCAAAAGCTTTTTAGTTTGATGTAGTCATATTAGTTAATTTTTACTTTTGTTGCCCTTGTCTGGGAGAAATATTAAAAAATTATTGCTAAGCCAGTGTCAAATAGTTCACTGCCTAGTTTCTTCTAGGGGTTTTATGGTTTTGTGTTTTACATTTAAGTCTTTAATCCATTTTGAGTTTATTTTTGTATGTGGGTTGCATTGATTTCAAACTATACTAAAAAGCTATAATAATCAAAACAATACAGTACTCGCACAAAAACAGACACATAGATCAAAGAAACAGAGTAGAGAGCCCAAAAATAAACCTACAATTATATGGTCAATTAATCTATGACAAAGGAGGCAAGAATATACAGTGGGGAAAATAACAGTCTCTTCAATAAATGGTGTTGGGAAAACTGAACAGACATGCAGAAAAACAAATAAAGAAACAGACAAAGCACAACTGGACCACTTTCTTACACCATATAAAATAATCACATATTTTTTAATGTTCCACAGACAATTATGAATCACACTGAAGTTTGAAAATTACTGCTCCATATATTAATTGTATTAAACAATTAAAATAAAATATAGATGACTTAAAGCAGTATCCTGCCATGTAGGACTCATTAAGGGAGAAAAGTAAACAGAGGAGACTGGAAGAAACAAGGGTGGTATGGGACCATGTATCCTCCTTCATGCCATCCTTGCCACCCATCCCCTTAATTTGCGCTTTCCTCACCTTTAATTTCCCTTTTCTCTCTTAGCCGTTTCTTCTGTCCTCCCTCTAGTTCAGCCTTATATTTTCATGGACTTGCTCCCTCTAATCAACTCACTTTATTTTACTACTTCAATCATTCCTCAACTCACCACTTCTCTGAGAACCTTTTAAAACAAATATGCATTTTGATATCCTATAGACTGATTGAGGTGGTGGCTACACAACTCTTTTGGGCTCTCAAAACTCACACCTACAAAGGCAAATTTGTAGATGGAATAGAACTGCACACCTACAAAGGCAAATTTTGTTGCATCTAAATTATATATAAATAAATCTGCTTTAAAAAATAAATTGTGGTTTAAAAATCTTAGTTTTAGTTTTCATTTGCTTCTCTCTGACTCTACAATTAACAGTGAGGAGTGGAGAAGCAGAAAATAGTGGGTATATATTGTGTGAGTCTTATTGAAATAGCATATTATACTTGTGTTTTAATATACCTTTACAAAATTGAATAGTTAAAAATAAATCCAGACATGTAGCTTTTGTTTTACACTAATTATGACTATTGCCACAACCAAGGGAGTGTGGCCAAAAGGGTATAAATTAGGAAAGAAGTGGTAAAGACACTTTGCTACTATTTTACAGCTTGTCCAAATTTCTCCTGGATAAAAAGAATAATTTTTTTCACTGCCGAATTTTTAGAGAAGAAAAATTACTCTTTTAAGTAGAGATTAATTGGAGTTTTTGATAGTAGTCTTTAATAGTCTACTTTGATAGTAGACAGTCTTCCCCTAGGGTCTCATCAGTAGAGCTATTAGATGGTCAGAGGATAATGCAATTAGTAAAGTTTGATAAACATACTTCCTCCTTAGAACTGTTTCATTAGGTGCTTTTATCACTAGAAATATAAAGAAGCCCTGGAACCACAGCAGAAACTGGGGAAATGATTCATCAGGTTATGTAGCTTTTACAGAGTCCAATTCCATAAATTGTCTTTAGTGCCCTATCTTGGCTGAGTTTTAATTACAATAGGTCATGTTAATTTGATCAAGGCTTCTATGTCCATGTAGATATAGAGCTAAAGTACCTTCTAGAAATATTATTTCTAATCTCATTTCTGTTTATATACTTTTATGATAAATTGCTAATGATATTTAATATTGGAATTGTTTGTGTAGGACATTGGAGAGATTTGTTTTAATAGCACAATGATAAAACATTGCCAGTTCCCATTTTATTTCCCTCAGTGCACATCAATATTTTAAATCCATATTGCGCATTTATTTTCCTTTTGCTACATCTAATAGTATGTCCCTTATTTCCAGGTTGCACTGTCAACTACCTCCTTTCTCCAATAGCATGGCATTCATAAGAGAGAACTACTAAAACTCCCACTGACTCTCAGCAAAAGTATTCATAATTGATAAATTTACTAGTCTGTTTCATAGTTAAATTACAGATGGTCTGGGCTGAGAAAACATAAACACAGGAAATGTAAGTAATTGGTCAAATGGTGACCTTATGAATTGGGAAAGTAGATAGTTCGCAGTATGATGTGATTTCCAAATCCTGAGAAGACCCTTCTTCCAAACATGTTCCCTATTTACTAAATTCCTTTCCCTAGTCATCTCACTTGGTGAAATTTCAAGTTGACAATCTTTCATTTCCCATACTTTCTGAATTCTATGCTTGAATATCTTGCAAAAACTCCTATTTTAACATTTGAGATATGTGTTCAAAATATTTTAAAATGCAAGTACCCTCAGGGGGAAATATCATCCATTGACACCTTAATGAACTTAGTTTCATTAGAAGGCAGAGTGGAATGAGAAGACAAATGAAAGATTATTCTGTAGTTTAGAAAGAATTGATTTTGCATCTAGGATTTCAAGGCCCAGGAAAACCAGAAGTCCACTGATCTCTTACTCATTTGTAACAATGAATAAGATTTATATTTCGTATTGAAAGAAGGTTTTTTATGAGTAGACAACAGGTGAAATGTGCATACTCAAGGGAGAAACTCCTGCAGGTGGGGTGGAAAGTTGGGAGAATAACTTAACAATTCAAAAAGTTTTTAAATGATGAAATAATATGTGGTATAAAGCTCTAGACATACCAGTCAGGTTAGAATTATTATTAAGATTGTGAATCCAATGGGATTCCTTTTCAGTAATTCAGATATAAGTGTTATAAAATTTTCAAAATTGTCCATAAAATTTAATTTAATAAATTAGTTTTGATTAACCATTTTTTTTTCTTATTTTCTTGAGATTGAGGCTAAAAGGATTCATTGCATTTTCACTAGAAATGAGTTCTTTCAGTAAGCTCTTTTAAATGCAATGGTCAGTCAGAGTCTATATTTAGGATGTTGTTTAATGAATCACTAAGTGACCAATCAATTTCACATTCTAGGTCTATGGAGGAGTTATCTGACCCAAAGAAGGATCCTTTGCCACAATTTCCATGTCAATTGCATATAACATATATAAACAACTAAAACTGCAAAGCTCCAATTCAGATTTTTTTTTTCTTGGTAATTTTTACCCATTTGTGGCCACCTGCTTTTAGTGCTAAATACCAGATCCTAAGGTAAAAATCTGGGAATTATCTTTGGTTTTCCTCTATTCTTCACCTTTTACATCCTAACAATTGCCAAGTCTATATAATCCCATCATATTTACTTCTCATATTTTATCACTGCTATGCTTAAGAATGTTCATGATCTTCCCAGTATCAGCAAAAAACTATTTTTATATATAAAATTATATATACTATTGCAACACCATTCCTATGAACTTTTCCAGTCAAATGAGTTACTTCATCACTCCACAAATCCAGCACTCTCACAGGCTAAAAGACTTCCTATTACCATTGTTGATTCTTTCAAACTGTTACTCCTGCTTTTCCCTGGGTATCAAAATCCATCTCATCTTCTCTGCCAATTTGAAGAAATTTACACAAGACTCAAGACTTTTCATTAAACATTTCAATTAACAAATATATTTCATATGCCTACTTGAGCACACTATGTCTACTGAGTGTTAAATGCTAGGTACTCCCATGCTCCTTTCTCTGTGAAGTCATCTCTACATACCCACATCAGATTTAAGAGCTCCATTCTCTGTGACCAAAGTACACACTGCATGCAACTTGCTTCCAACTCTCATTTCACTTGACTTATGTCAGTCACCTGCTTAAATGCTTGTCTTCTTCACTGTATTGTAAGCTCCTACAGAATATGCTCAAGACCTATAATAACATTTTATGTAATAAAATCCTTTGGTTGAAGTAATAAGAAAATGAATGAATAAATGTTGATTAGAATGTAGATGAACAGACTTCTTGTTTTAGAATATAGATTAGATACTCAAGTTAACTCTTCCCACTAAAACATTGAATAATTATAAATTTATTTATTTATTTGTTCTGGATCTATTTTTAAAACAAAAAATTTTTTTATCTCTTCCCTCCCCTGCACCCCCTTCTTCTGAGGTTTGTCAGTTTGTACCCTACTTCTATGTCTCTGGGTCTATTTTGTTCATTAGTTTGTTTTGTTCATTATATTCCACAAATAAGTGAGATCATGTGATATTTGTCTTTTTCTGATTGGCTTGTTTCGCTTAGGATAATATTCTCCAGGTCCCTTCATTTATTTTTTTTTTATTTTGTTGATATATTAGAGAGACAGAGGAAGGGAGAGGGAGAGAGAGATGGAAACATGGATGAGAGAGAACATCGACTGGCTGCCTCCTGCATGCCCCCCACTGGGGATCGGGCCCACAACCTGGGCATGTGCCCTGACCTGGAATTGAACTGGCGACCTCTTAGTGCATGGGTTGACGCTCAACCACTGAGCCACACTGGCTGGGCAAATTTATTAAATTTCAAAAAATTCATTAAAGCTATTGCTTTAATGATCAACTTCTATAGTGGTTTTGAACAACAAACATTTTACCTGCTCATAAATATATGGGTCAGGATTTAGGGCACTGAAGTTCTGCTGCTGCACAAGGGTCATTCAGTCAGCTGCAATCAGCTGTGTCTGGGCTGTACTAAAAGGTCTCAGGAAGCTTCACTCATACTGCTGGAGTCTCAGGGCTCCTCCACGTGGCTGCTTTCTTTCTCTTGGCTAGTTTGGGCTTCTTAACAGAATAGTGCTCTTAGGACAGTAGATCTTCTTACAGGGTTACTGGCTTCCATGTGGTGAAGACACAAACTACAGACTTTTTACGGCCAAGAATAAGTTTCATAAAGTCAATTCTGCTATATTCTGTTGCTCAAACAGGGACCAGGGTCATCCAAATTTCCAGCAGAAGAGAAATAGAATCCATAATTAATTAGGTGAAGGAAAAATCACATTGCAAACTAGCATATGGGATGAGCAGCATTTTTGTGACCAGTTTTGAGAATACAGATTCTGCCCTCTGTCCACAATTCCTTCCCTTCAGGCAACATACACTCATCCCTCTCTCCAATATTTCACTTTATAACATCAGGCTTGAGGATCAGGATTTTTTCATCTAAGTTGAGTCCAGCCGAGAATAAGTTTCTTCAAATGTAGTTCTTTGGGTGCAGCATCTCAGTTTCACATACATGTGAGTAAAACACAGAAAGGTTGTTTTCTCCCACCCTTACCCAACATGTAATAGGGAAACAGAGACAGAATAACTGCAATAGGGGTCCTCTCATTCAAAAAGGCAGTGGCTGGGGCAGGGAGAATTAGGAGGCATACAGCAGCCATTCATCCATAGCAATTTTGAAATCCACTGAATATATGTCGCCAGATCCCACTGGTCTGGGGACAAGGAATGTACATTGATTGCAATCCATCTCTGATCCCAGGGAATGCGTCTTTTTGGAGCTTGGCTGTATTCTCTGCTTTGTTTCATAAGACATTGTCCATGTCTATAGTTGAATGGTTTCCTCTGCTTGCTTCTTGCCTGTAGAAGTTTGGGGGCCCAGAGGCCTCTTTTCATTGTGAACTTTTCATCCCATTCAGTTCAAATGGGTATGGTTCATATAAAAGAAATGTGCCTTTCCTACATATTAAATTATAATGCACTCCAGTAGACAAAAGTCACATCCACAAATATTATCAAGACATGCTACCCTATACTTTGGGTTGTGAATCAGGGTGTCATGATACAAATCACTTAAGGTTCTTAGAAGCCCAAACTGAGAGTTCAAAGCACTACCATTTCAAATTTTCTGAGGTCTTAACAAAGGGTCTTCCAGGGAGACCCTTGACTAGATATTGACTCCAAGGCCACATTTACAGGTACACCTGGATTTAATCTTGACTTCATGTCCATTTCCTACTTTGGGGACTTTGTGCCAGCCGGAGAAGCCAAGAATGAGGGCCAGTTTTATTTTCTAACCTGCTAAGTCCTAGGTTAGAAATAGTTCCTTTAAGTTGTGCTTGAAAATGAAACAGCTCATTTTTTGTTGATTTTTCTCACCTTACTTTAAAATAGGCACTTAAACAAAGTCAGTTAGCATTTAAAATAGTCTGCCTGTTTCCAGATCTTAGCTATTATACATAGCGTTGCTATGAACATAGGGGTGCATATATTCTTCTTGATTTGGTGTTTTAGGTTTCTTAGGATATATTCCTAGAAGTGGGATCACTGGGTCAAATGGCAGTTCCATTTTTAATCTTTTTGAGGAAACACCATATTGTTTTCCACAATGGCCGCACCAGTCTGTATTCCCACCAGCAGTGTACTAGAGTCCCCTTTTCTCCACACCCTCGCCAACACTTGTTGTTTGAGGATTTGTTGATGGCAGCCATTCTGGCAGGTGTGAGGTGATACCTCATAATCATTGTAATTTGCATCTCTCTGATGATTAGAGATGTTGAACATTTTTTCATATGTCTCCTGGACATTTGTATGCCCTGTTTGGAGATGTGTCCAATCAGGTCCTCTGCCTATTTTTTAATTGGATTGTTTGTCGTCCTTTTGTTGAGCTGTATGAGTACTCTATATATTTTGGATATTAACCCCTTATCTGATGTATCATTGGGAATTATGTTTTCCCAGAGAGTGGGTTTCCTTTTCATTTTGATGCTCGTTTCTCTTGCTGCGCAGAAGCTTTTTAGTTTGATGTAGTCCCATTTATTAATTTCTTCCTTTGTTTCTCTTGCCCTAGGCGATGTATCAGTGAAAATTCCACTACATATGATGTCTGAGATTTTTCTGCCTACATTTTCTTCTAGGATTTTTATGGGTTCACAGGTTACATTTAAGTCCTTTATCCATTTTGAGTTTATTCTTGTGTATGGTATAAGTTGGTGGTCTAGTTTCTTTCTCTTTTTTTTTTTTTTGTAGTTGCACAATTTTCTCAACAATAGCTAAGATCTGGTAAGAGCCTAAGTGCTGATCAATAGATGAATGGATAAAAGAGCTGTGGTACATATATACAATGGAATACTATGCAGCTGTAAGAAAGAAAGATCTCTTACGTTTTGAGACGACATGAAGGGACCTGGATAATATTATGCTAAGCAAAATAAGCCAGTCAGATAAGACAAGTACCACATGATCTCACTTATTTATAGAACATAATAAACAAAATAAGCTGTTGACCAAAAGAGATCCAGAGCCCTGGAAGTAGGGAACAGACTAACAAACATCAGAGGGACGGGGGGGTGGAGGGGTGAGAAGAGATAAACCAAAGAACGTATATGCTTATAAGCACAACCAATAGGAACAGACTTTAGGTTGGGGAAAGCAGGAGCTCGGTGGGAGCAGGAAGGAGGGGATCAATGATGATAAAAGGGGGACATCTGTAATACTTGCAACAATAAAAAACATAAATAAAATAGTCTGCCTGAAAACAACTGTAGCTAGGTCAGGAAAGTAAATGGATGTATTTCTATCTTCCGGGATACCAATGGTATAGTGTTGCCGAACATTTCATCAATCTGGGATACCAATGGTATAGTGTTGCCAAACATTTCACCAACAAAAAAAAACAAGCTCAATTTTCTCCAGCCCCTTATAATAATCAACTCCTCTCCTCCTTATAGGCCCTCACCTGTAATTGGTCACTAAGCCAAAGATACATATTTAAAGTTTTTGTTAATGCAGACACTGACTTTTGTTTCAGTTGATTGTGTGTGACTGACTGACATCCTCAGCTGTTTCACTCTGAGTCCACCATGATATTTGTGCAAAGGTTATACCTCCTGTAGGCTGCCCGTAGACAGTAACTGAGTTTGGCAGGGGTGCTAAAGCAGGTCCATCTAAACAGTAACAAATGCACCCAAAATTTAGTGGTTTAAAACCACAACCATTGTATTTGTCCATGATTCTTTGGACCAGGATTTTGAGCTGGGCTTGGCTGGGCAGTGCTTCTGGTCTATGCAGTGTTGGCTAGGGTCAATTTCTTGGCTATATTTGCTGGTATCTGGGCTGGGCAAGAAGCCCAAAAAGGCTTAGTTTACATGTTTGGTGCCATCATGCTCTTCCATATAGACTTTTTTTTTTTTTTAATGTAGCTAAAGTAGATTTCTTCATGTATTTCAGGGTATTGAGACTTCTTATGTGGCATCTCATTTCTAAAAGAGAGTATTACAAGCAGTAAAGGAAGACACTGTAGATCTAAGGTCCAGTTGCAGAAGTTACACACAGGCACTTATGTTGCATTCTGTTGGCCAAATCAGCTCATAGGCCCAGCACAGATTGATGCAGAAGGAAAATACATTCTACATTTGATGGAAGCATGTGTAGCAACTATGATAATGTAACACTTGGAAATCTGCTACAGTGAGTCACTGATTGACATCCCAACTGTTGTACTCTGAATTTATCTACTACCATATCCATGCAAAGGCGACTCTTCTTGTGGGCTGATCCCAGCCAATGACTGCAAGTGGCAGGAACACTGAATCTGGTCCATCCTGCAAGATGTAGTAATCCTCTGGCAGTCTACCTTGGCCTGAGACCTCTCTGAAAGTTAGCCATAAAATTTGCCCTTCTAAATCAAGTGCCATCCTCCATTACAGAATAGTTAGTATTTTTTCCAGTTCTCAATAATACATTAGTGAGTTAGTATATGTTCCTGATGTTGGAAGGGCAACAATATAAACTTTTTATTTCTTTTACTAAAAAGAACTTAACTAGAAAATTGGAAATTAAATTATTCTAAGTAAAAAACAGAGCACTGCCCAACATTATTAGTAGGGTTTCACATCCTATCATACGAAAGTCTTCTCTAAGGGTGTATTACAAAATGATGAACATAACAAAAGGAAATGGAAGATGATTAGCTGTGCAGCTGGAAGGTGCTTGAATTTTGTCACCTTCTCCCTTAAAGCTGAAAAAGAACTTTATGACAGGCTACTGAAACAGGCAGAGTGAAAAAGTAACAACCCACTGTCTTTATGAAAATGCACACATTAGTCTTATGAATATTTTTAAAGTTGAAAGTAACAATGACCATCCAGGAGAAATAAGGAAAGACCAGTTGGACTTGGCCGAGTCTTGGGAATGTTCTTGCCTTCCATCTGAGGTAGGGGCTTCATACTCCCTCAACAATGGTGATCACCCTCTCCTTCCTGGTTCTTAGTGTCCTCACCTGTACACTTGGGGTGGAGCTAGTTGTTCATTTCCATTCCACAGTTTAAGACCATTACTAAAATGTCACTTGGACTGGACCGTTTCCCTTTGTTATTTTAAAGCTGTAATCAGATTTCATGTAGATGCCATTCAAGTACAGTCTATTCAGTCAATAGGTATGGAATCAGCAGAACTCCTCCAGCAATTATACTGGACTAGTCATATTCTCTACAGCCTGGATTCAAATTCCTATATTATGGACAGAGAGTATTCTTTCATTTTGCACTTAAATGCAAGAGGCAAAGAGATGAAGTAGGAAAGAGAATCTTTATATTCATAAATATCATCTTATTGCCTTAATTAGCATATATACATAAACATAAATTCATCTCAATATACAAATCACAATTTATGGGTAAACATGCTATATGAAAGTCCAAATATTTCAGTATGAAGTGGAATGTTTCAATATTGATACTTTTTTCAATTACTCATTTATAATTTTAGATGTTAAGTGATTTGGAAAACATCCAATACCTTAATGGAAATAAATACCAGAATTATGTTTACAGGAATGATTTCACATAGAGGGAGAAAGAAAGAGCAAGGAAATAGAAGGGGAGAGAAGACTCTGTGGTTCCTTAAGCAGGACGGCATTGTCTTTATTCCTACATAATTTTGAAAAGCACTAACAGTATAGTACTTTGCTCTTCAAAGAAACAATTTCTTTGCAATTACTGATCTCCTAATTTTACCTTCAAAGAGTGTGTAAATGGAAGAAATGAGGGTGACTCTGTGGAGATAACTCAAAAACATACTTTAAAAAAATATTAGATATATTTGAAAGGAAAGAAGTGGAAATGATTAGGAAATCTTTTTCTACATCCAAAGCTGCGTGCTAAAGAACACATGTGAAGAATAGGGCTGTGATTCCAAGTTGTGGTTTAATATCCAGGATTTCATAGGGTTATTAAGTGTACCACAGTATCTATTAAGTACTGACCTTTGCCACAGAAACTTGGCACAAACGGTTCTCTTCAGGAAACAGACACAGCTAGGGAGCCTCTGGTTTTTGTTAGATTTATGCAGACATTGAGCTGATCAAGCCGCATTTATGGTAGCTGTCCAAATATAGACTCTGAGAAAACATGATAAATTATTCTTAAAAGGGAAAAGTGGGGTGATATTAATTAAGTGGTCTAAAAATTTAATTTTAATTAAAACATTTTTAATGATTTTCCTGCAATTCTTTACTTAAAAAATCAGGAAAGTCCCATAATAATAAAGGAAATACCAAACATATGATAAAAAAGATATGTGCTCTGGAAGGTATTTTTATATATAGTGACATTTTTCTGCTTTAAAGTCTTCAATACTTAACTTGGCGTCTATCCAGTACTTACTATGTCAAGCACAGTCTTATGATATATATATAAAATCACTCTATTCTCAAAAGTACCATATTTTTATTATCCAGCATTATTATTCACATTTTTTAAAATATAAGTAAAATGAGGCTTGAGAGGAAAATACCTTGTCACTAGTCACATACTCTCAGAGGCTTAAACAGGGATATTTGGCTTAACATACAAGACCTGCCCTGATGTGATCCTTGATCTCCTTGGGAGCCAGTCTGTCCTCTGCAAATCCTGCACGTCACTGATGCTGATCTATTTCAGTTCCTTGAATAAGCAATTACCTCTCAAGTTCATTATCATTTCCTCCTCCCACTTGGCCTTAATTATCCTTGAAAATGCAATGGTACCTCTCACCAGAAGTTCCCTTCATTGACTCTTCTTTGTCTTGACCCCTCTTCCTATGTCCTCCCATAAATACCTTACAATTTTCTCTGTCACTGAATCTATCAACTAAATTATGAATTATCGATTTATCTCTTTTGAAGTAAACAAGTGCCATCTTCTCTTTACCAGATTAATACTCCCTCAATTGTACATACTTATTACTAAATTCACCTTAACCTAAGCCCAGCTTTGAGGAGTAGAAAAGAAAGATTACATAACATGTACAAGTCCATTGTAATTTGGAATCCTTCAGAAACAAAAACATGCATTAAACATACCCATCCCCAAAAAGAGGCAACATCATATTATAGTGCAAGTACACAGTACCTGTTTGATAATGTCTGTGAAAAGACTAAATTAAAATAAAAACACATATATTGATTCTGCCTTCATCTTGGAATGGTTATAATAATATAATCTTGAATAATTGCTTGATGTGAAAATACTGAAAAGATTTGTCCATCTTATATAAATGATTTTACATATAGGAGTTTGCAATTAGTCGACCAGTATTAATAATGCTGTTTGTTCATCATCCCCAAATATAATAGAATGAGATGAATGGTATAAAATTTAGAAAAATGTAGAAAATATTTAGCAAAAATATATCAGAAAAGAATATTGCAGTTTTCTTGACTGACAGGTAAATAATTTTACCAAACCCTAAATGCTAAAGAAAGATTTAATTGTATCCACTTAGTACCTAGACATCAGAAGAACGATTAGAGTAAGGAAGAATAATTTAAAAACTAACTAGATCTCTGGAAGCAAAGTGTACCTTAGTGATTCCTAGGAATAGTTTATTATGAGTGTTATATGTGACTTATGGAAATGTTGATGGGAAAAACTGGTTCTTGAATGAACCAGCAAGCCTACTTATCGAATTGGTCATGTTTAAATGTTTCAATACCTAAGGTCAATGTCTGTCAACTTCTTAGGAGAAGAAATAATTTGCATGAAAAGACCTCCATATACTAGCTAAATGTGCTCCCCAAAAGAAAACAGAGAAAGACAACATTCAATAATAGTTGCTCATAATGATAACTTCCTCACCAATGTGCTATATCAATTAGGCTGGCTTAACGGAGTCATTTCCCTGTAAGTCCTGAAGGTGAAAAGATATTGGCAGTGACTAAGATGATTCATAACTACAGTAACACATTTCACAAACATCCTCAGGAGCCTGAGCCACATTTCATAAGATAACAGCTATTAGCCATGTCAACCAAGAGTCCTTCATTACAGAGAATCCAGACTGCATAATGGTTTTCAAGTATTACTCTTTTTTTACAACAAGAGTTTTTCACTTTTTCTATCTCAATTCAAAGAATCTTTCTACTCTCTTTTTTTTTCCTTTTAAACTATTCTCTTAAAATGTTCTTCCCACTAGTCTTAAATGATGACTTTTTATATATTTCTTGGGTTTATATTCATTAAATATTTGCAGAATCTCCCATATAAATATAAACATACTTGTTTAAATTTAAACTAATTCTCTACAACCCAATGACATGATTGTAATTATCTGAAATGGATAGGGCAAAACCTCTGTCCAAGGCATCAAATACCCAGTTATCATATTCTGTTTAAACTATTTGGATGACTGTGTATTGTAAAACATTTAAAGTTGGAGAAAACTGCAATGATATTACTTTTGTTCCTGTTTTTCCGTATCTAGGACATTTTTATTTGAAAAAATAGAACTGAAATCAACCAAATCCATTTGGGTGTGTCTATAATTACTTCATGTTCATAGCTATATTAAATTCATATATATATATATATGGGAGGCATAGCACATATTTTAAAAATCAAGGTTAAAAAATGAAAGGACCTATGCAAGTTATAAAATTGATAGAGTAGAACCAAAAGACAACTGAGTAATGATGTTAATTCCTATATATGTGCTTCTCTACATATATAGGCATACCTTGGAGATAGTGTGGGTTTCGTTTGATACTATTGTAATTAACCTAGTTATTAATAACAGACAAGAAGGAAAGGGAAGGCCAAATACTATGGATCTGTAATTTGGGCACTTTTGCTAGGAGCTGTAGCTTTACACTCCCCAGGGAGCCATTGGTTCATTCCTGAAGATCACTGGGGGAAGGGACTGGCTGGGGGTGGGGGTAGATAGATGCATGCCCAGTAAAGTTGGGCTGACATAGGGGAGGTACCTGCTTGTCAGTCTCACCTGGGAACAGATCATTAACCAAAATGGGCCACTGCAAGGGCTCAAAATTTGGGATATGCAATCCCTTAAACAAAGGAGTTCTCTCTGGGTTCCTCTGGTGCTCTTGGTTGCTCTGTACTTTTATGTTCTTGGTATGTTGCGCTCTCCTGCATTTGCACACACAATGGACTAATGGACTGCAGCTAGCCTGATGCTGAACTGGACCCGGCTGCAACATGGAATGGAAACTCTGGACACTGGTTTTACTTTTAACTCTACTGAATCCCCAGCTACACTTCTTCCAGGACTGGATTAAAGAAAATGAAACTTTAGAAACACAAAGATGTAATTCCATACAAATAAAAATCCCTCATTCTCCTGTGCAAGTCTCAGAAAATTCTTTTTCTTGAGAGATTGTTAGGACTCCACCACCAGCACTCATTGGGGAAAGAGATAACTCAACTTCCCTGATAACAGTTTCAGAACACCACTATACAGCAAATATCGCAATAAAGTGAGTCACACAATTTTTTGTATTCTCAGTCCATATGAAGGTTATGTTTATATTCTACTGTGGTATATTAAGTGTGCAATAGCATTATGTCTAAACAAACAATGTACATATGTTAAAAAATACTTTATTGCTAAAAAATGCTAACCAGCATCTGAACCTTCAGTGAGTCATAATCTTTTTGGTATAGCAGCCTGGACAAGATTAGGATACCCACCATGTCACGAGATGAGGGAGGTAGAGAAGCTATGGAACAATTTATCATGGTACAAAAAGTGATATTTAGAATTGTGATTAAGCAGATCCAGAGACCACAAATAAATTGCAAAAAGAGGAGGCCAGGATCCCCCATGTCCCTTACCACTCTTTCATTGATGCCTTTCCCTCAGCTCACATGCATGGCCCTAAGGGGTTTCTCTGTGATGAACTGACAGGTGAAGAAAAAGCTCAAGGTTAGTTAAAAGATGGATCGGTTTTGTGTGAACTTCTGGTAGACTACCCCATTCGGTTGTACCCTGAAAAACCACAGTGAGAGGAGACTCTCCTGAAGGACTAAAGTTTGGACAGTGATTCAGGTCATCTACTTTGTCAGGAGAAAGTTGTCAAAGGTATACTCAATCCTTGGGTAGTGGTAAATGCCTTAGATGGTTGATCAAGAGCCTGAAAGGAAAAATATCAAAAGACTGTGGAAGCATGTGGCTGGAACTATGAGAATGGGTACAAAGTGTGAGAATTTTTCCGTGATAAACTATCTTATAGAGAAAAGTTTCTAAGCAAGCAAGTTGCAGGATGAGTTCACCTGCCATACCCTATTCCCTTCACTCCTCTTCTCTGACAGAACGTTCCCAATAAATCAGGTCAACGGGGATCTCCATCTCATATTCTGCATCTAGCAAACCTGACTTATGACAGTGGGAGATAAAACTATCTTGCCATCAAATAAAAACAAAAATTTTGTCCTCTTGAACTGAAATTTGAGTGATAAAAAATTCTCTGAGAATTTGAAACCACAGGCTTAACATATGGGTTTGAAATTTTTTGAATATATATTATCTTTGTGGTCCAGAAAAATCACATGAAAACCCCAAAAATAAACTTCAAAAATTAACTTTACGTGATCTAGATTGGTTATATACTCTTATGAGCCTCTGTCCTTTCAGATGCAAAAACAAATTCTCTCTGAAGGGATAAATGCTCAGTCATGGTCTAATATTTTCCCCACATTTAAAACCTGATGACTATGAGTTCATGATCCATAATAATAAAACAAATGAAAACAAACAAACAAACAAGCTATCATGCATGCATTTTAAAAACTAACCCAAATACTTCTAATAATCCCCCATCTAAATAACTCCATCTCCATCTTTGCAATTAAAATCTCAAGTGATGTGGATATCAACAAACTGATTCTGAAGTTTCTATGGAATACAAAGACCAAGAACAGCCAACACAATACTGAAGAAGAATAAAGTCAGAGGACTGATACTACCTAACTTTGAGACTTTCTATAAAGCTACAGTAATCAAGACAGTGTGTTGGTGGTGAAAGAATAGACAAATATATCAATGAAACAGTGCAGAAAGCCCCAAAAGAGATCTGCAAAAATACTCAACAGACCTTAGACAAAGAAGCACGGCAATCCAATGGAAAAAGGACAGTCTTTTCAACAAATGCTGGAACAACTGGACATCCACATGCAAAAATAAGAATAATCTGGACCGGACTTTATAACCCTTAAGAAATTAATTCAAAATGAATCATTGACTTAAACGTAAAATGCAAAACTAAATACATTTCTAAAAAAATAACAGGTAACTTTGGGTTTGGTGATGGGTTTTTAAATATAACAACAAAAGTATGATCCATGAAAAAACAATTGATGTTAGACTGTATTAAAATTAAAAACTTCTGCTCTCGAAGAACACTGTAAAAAAAAAAGTCAAGCCATGGATTGGGAGAAAATATTTGCAAAACACTTATCTAAAAAAGAACTTGTATTCAATATTTAAAAATAACTCTTCAAACTCAATAATATAAAAGCAAACAACACAATTTAAAAATGGGCAAAAGATATGCGCAGACCTCTGATAGTCAAAGAACATATATGCATATATGCATAGCACATGGACACACACAACAATGTGGTGAAGGTCAGTTTGGTGGGGGGGCGGGCATGGCGCTGGTGGAGGGGGACAAAGGGGGGAAAATGGGGGATTATCTGTAACAGTGTCAACAATAAAAAAATTCTATCTGCAAAAAAATAAAAGATATACAAGTGGCAAATATAAGCAAATGAAAGGTATTTTTTATTGAATTTATTGGGGTGACACTGGTTAATAAAAGTATGTAAGTTTCAGGTACACGATTCTATAATACATCATCTGTATATTGTATTGTGTGTTCACCACCCCAGGTCAAGTCTCCTTCCATCACCATTTATACTCCCTTTACCCTCTTCCACCTGCCTCCATTTCCTATTTTCCCTCTGGTAATCACCATATTGTTGTCTTTGTCTATGAGGTTTTCTTTTTTCTCTTTGCTTTTCTTTTGCCTAATCCCTTCACTTTTTTTCACCCCTCTGACAGCTGTCAGATGTTCTCTGAATCTATGAGTCTGCTTACATTTTGTTTGTTAGTTTATTTTGTTTATTAGATTCCACATGTAAGTGAAATCATATGGTACTCATCTTTCTGTGACTGGCTTATTTCACTTAGCATAATGCTCTCCAGGTTAATCCATGTTGTCACAAAAGGTAAGATTTCTTTCTTTTTTGTGACTGAGTAGTATTCCATTGTGTAAATGTATCACTGCTTTTTTATCCACTCATCTACTGGTCAAAACCATATGGTCCTGGCCGGTGTGGCTCAGTTGGTTGGGTGTCAATCCTATGTATCATAAAAGCTGCCGGTTTGATTACCAATTAGGGCACATGACCGGGTTGTGGGCTTGATCCCGGGTAGGGGGTGTGCAGGAGGCAGTGGATCTATGTTTTGCTCTCACATTGATATTTCTCTCTCTGTCCCTCTCCTTTTCTCTCTCTCTTTAAAAATCATTACTCAGAGACATAGAAGTAAGGTACAGACTGACAAACCTCAGAGGAAGGGGACAGGGAGGAGGTAAGAGAGAAACCACAGAACTTATATGCATGTATGCGTAAACATGGACATAGACAACAATGCTGGGGGGGCAGGATTGGGAGGAGGGTGTCAATGGGGGCAAAAGGAGAAATATCTGTAACAAAAATAAATTAATAAAAATTGCAAAAAAAAAAAAAATCATGTCATGAGGTATGCCAGTACACACTTATTAGAGTGGTGAGAATCCAAAACACAAACCACATCAAATGCTGATGAGGATATATAGCAACAGAAAATCTCATTCATTGCTGGTGGGAATGCAAAATGGTGCAATTACTGTGGAAGAGAGTTTGGCTATTTCTTACAAAGCTAAGCATAGTCTTGCTATACAACCCAATAACTCCTTGGTATCTACCCAAATGAATTGAATACTTATGTTCTTACAAAAACCTGTGCATGAATGTTTATGGCAGCTTCATTCATAATTGTCAAAACTTGAAAGCAAACAATCGATCCTTTGATAGGTGATTGCATAAACAAACAGTGGTATATCCATACAATGGAATATTAATTATTTTATAATAAAAATAAATAAGCTATCAAGTCAAGGAAGAAGCTTACATGTATATTGCTGATAAAAAACAAACAAACAAACAAAAAACGCCTGAAAAGGCTATACCTTCTGTGATTCGACTATATGACATTCTGGGAAAGACAAAACTGTAGAGACATTAGGAAGATCATTGTTTGCCAAGGGTTTGGCAGGGTCGGGGTGTGAAAATGGAGATCAGAATGAGACAGATAAACAAGTGGAGTGAAGGGAATTTTTAGGGCAGTGAAATTAATCTATATGTACTATAGCAGTGAATAATGATGTTACGCATTTGTCAAACTCCATATAATGTACCATTCAAAGAGTAAACTCTAATGTAAACTATGGACCATAGTTAATAATAATGAATCAATACTGGTTTATCACTTGTAACAAGTGTGCCAGGCCCATGCAAGGCGTTAATAATATGGGAAACTGTGGGCAGGGACAGAGGGAGATTATGAGAATTCCCATTACTTTTTTCTTAATTTTTCTGTAAACCTAAAACTTCTCTAAAATATAGTTATTAAAGTTAATTAATTAGTTAATTGATTTAAAATAACCTCAATGGACAACTAAAGATACTTATATATCCCTGAAAAGAAAATCAGTGAAACACAAAATAGATCTCTAAAATAATATAAAATGTAACACAAAGATATAAAACTGTAAAAATATTAAAAGAGATAGAGGATAGAATGAGAAAATCTACTAGGTGTACCCAATTTAAATATAAGCAGAGCACAGAAATATTGGATTAGCTGCGATATTTGAAAATAGTATATTAGCTAAGAAATTTCCAGAATTGATTAAATACATAAATCCTAAAATTCAGATAGTATAGAACCCTGAAATAAAATAAAATTTAAAAAATATCCATAACAGTAGCAAAATTGAAGAACACCCAAGTTAAACAATGAAACTTTAAACAGCCATCCAGAGAGAAAAAGAGATGACAATAAACAGCAAATTCAGTTATCAGGAATGCAAACCAGGAGACAATAAAATGTTTTTTAAAGTAAAATAAATAGAACTCTCCATATTAGAAAATGTCAATTTGCATTTATCTACTAGAGGAATAATCAAGATTTTGATACATAGAAAGAAATTTCTGTAATATGTATTTTAAAATATCACTGACAAAAATAAGAAATAGCCCAACAAAAACTTGTAGCTAGCAACAACAACAAAAATACCCCTCAAAAAAGCTTTATAATGACAGAAATTATGTCCTTTTTAATAATACGGTATAATAAAAATGTGCAATTTTGCCAGGCTAATGTCAACTGGCAGGCAAGATATCTTAATAACTGAGAATGATTATATAGTGAGCCTAAATAACTTTAAGCAAACAATTGTACATATCAAGGTTCATTCTAAAGAAACAGTTAAAAGAGTATGTCATCATTATATAAACTTATAGATTTACTATAGTTTCAAATAATATGGAAAAAATGGATTACAGTAATCTTAAAGTACAATAAAATTTAAGAAGAATTTATGTAGAGAAATTTAACAATCAAATAAAACCAAACTTCATAAAGGACTAATACAACTGATAAGTCTTTATATTAAATGTATCAATATCTAAAAAAAATAAATGTTGGCTTTGCAGTTTATCCTGTCTAATAAAATCTAATAAAAAACCAAATGTATACACATGACCAAAGGGAGCATGAACTTGGCACAGAGTGTGGATGTGAGAAATGAATGCATAAAGTTTTATATAAGAGAGAGACTCTTAAGTAGGTTATAAGGCATTAAAAATCTATAGGCAATTTGAAATATGAGTAAAATGATTTTAGTTAGGGCTTTGATACCAGCAGATCCCTTAAGAAAAATCACCCTTGTAAGAAAGAAATAAAAACAAATATAAATATAAATTATAAATCCATATTTTTCTCTATAAAAAGGGAATTCAAATATATTATATTAGGATTATAGACTTCTTCATATTGTATATTGGTTTTGTAAAGTAAAATACAGTGAAGGAAGAAAATGCAGAGAAGACACAGCCTGCTCTGTGATTCAAAAATGTGAGTTCTGGGTAGGCAAGCAACACAAATCCAATAACTGCAAGTAACTCAATAACTCAGAGTTTGTGGAGATTTAATTAAAGAAACAATATTCATAAGTACTGGAAAATAAAAAAATGATTGAGCAGTTACTGTTCATGGGCTTCAGAAAACATTATAGCAAAGTTAACAAATGTAAACAAAAAGAAAACAAATAGACTTTGAAAGTAAACATCTGACTGGGAGTGAAAGATGTGTCTTTCTGTAGAGGGTCTTTATCACATCAGTTCTTCAGTGGGGTGTGGGGCAGCCAGTCTGCATCTTAAAAGGAAGAACTTCTTAATAAGTACATTATTTTTATCAAGTATATTGATGGATTTAATATAAATATATATGTAATATATGCATGTATACATGTCTGGACTTAACTAGACAGGAATATTTGGTAGAGAAATCTCAAAATTAAGGAGTTGTTCTGGTTAAGTAAAGGTTGTCAATAAGTGTTTATGTTATAAATTTGCACCCAGGAGCACTGAGATGGACAGATTAGGATATTTGTAAAATACCCATTGTTGTAAATGTTTAAATAGAGATATAATGAGTTTAGGCTAAAAATAATAAAATACTTTCTAAAAGTATACATGTAAAAAGACATGAAATACACAATAAAATGTCAACTCACAATATTCTATACCTTCCTTTGTGTAATCATGAAAACATTTAAATGGTTTTTTGTTTGTTTGTTTTTAAGTGGAGATGGTGAGTAGGAGGAGAAGTTTCATAGTGCAGAAAAGTAGTAAATAAGTTTGCCTTATGTTTAAAGGGATAGAACATCATAGGCTGGCTAGGAGTCAGTCCTGTCCAAAAAGGACAGGAGGTGAAAAGGACAACAGGATACAATTGTCCATCAATGAGAATAATTCTTTGTTAGCCATATGAACAAAATTCCAGGAACAGTCAAGAAAAGGTCTACTTGTGCCTGGTATACATCAAGAGGCCACATACAGAGAGACATCAGTTCTGAAAAGGGACGAATTCTAAAAATAAATGGGGGAAAAAAAGTTAAGCCTCAGCATGCTGACTGGGAGAAGAAAGCAGGGTGAAAAAAAATGTGACCAGATCAGATCTAAAGACTATGGTAACTCATGGATCACGGGAACCATTTCCTGTTCTAGAGGAGAGCCTCATTTCTAATTTCTAATCAGTAGTTCCCAGGGTTCTTATCATCAGCAAGAGTACAGACAGTGGATGCCACCAAAAGCAAACACTTCCAAAGGAAGAACAGAGACTGGAAGAGAAAGGAGCGAAAGGGAAGAGATTATGAATTGGGATTTTGTTGTTGTTGAGGTTGTTTGAGTTTGTTGGATCATTGGTTAGTGATTTTATTTTAGGGAAAGATGTTGGGGTATATTGATGTCATTCTGGATATCTGAATGCTAACGCTGGAGCATTAACTTTTAAAAATAAATGACTAAGGTGTCCCAATGAACCTGTCAAATTGGAAAGCAAAGTTAATCCTGGGACTCATTTATAAAGCAAAGGTAAACTAGTATCTGGTACCCACAATCATGCAGTTCACAATATGCAAACAAAAGGTGGTAGGTTTAAATTTTGTGTGAAATGGAAAGTACATATTTTAAATAGTGAAAATGAAGTTATCAAAGATTCACTTAACATGCACACACACACCCCTCTCCCCAACTTTGAAATGTGCTTCTAATAATTGTATATAAAGTTTTATGAATTTGTCTTGATGGAATGAAATTGATTGTCTTTTAAGACATTTTTCAAAGTTTTAGCGGTGTTTTAATTTATTTTAGGCTCTCCAACATCAATTCACCATGGATTCTCAGTGCAGCTGAGATGAAGTATATCCATTGAATGTATTTCCATTTTAGACACTTAACATGCGTTACATTTTGAAAATAGATGTAAACTACTCACTTAATCAAGTGATTTAAGACATATATGAACTAAAATATATTTAAGAAAAGATTGGGTTATAAATATATTCAAAGAGAAAAATTTTGTAATTTGAGGAAAAAATCCTTGATATTCAAAATATGTAGATGCTAAAATTAGAAGTATGTAAGATATTTCCATTTTCTAATGTGAAAGGCCCAAAGTGCAGAAAACAAAATGAATACATTAAACTTTGGCAGCCTCAGCAAAACAGCAGTAATAAATTAAATTAGAAGTAAGACTAAAATGTAAAAACATCCTCAATGTTTATAGAAGCCATTATGCAACATAAATTGCTATAAACTCTGCTGAAAATTTTAAAATAGTGACTTGATTATTGGGTAAATATTGATGTTCAGTAAATTACTTTTTGACAAATGGGTCATTTGGCAAATTGGCTTTCTGAGGATTAATATTATTCTTCCCCAGAAAGTTAAAGTCATATTGTCACTTTCTCTCACCATACTAGTCACACTAAAGCATGTCCCTTCAACACATTATGCTTCTTTCACAAATGAGTCTTTCTGGATAGTGTTTCATTTGGCTAAGCACTCTTTCACTTCCCTTCCCTATTTGCCTCATGACATCCTATTTATCCAGTGATATGTCAGTTTCAAAAAACATCCTCTTGAGCTCAGAAAGATAATACATATATAGACCTGATCTGTAGTATTTCCACTTACTGTCTTGCTTTTGCTCTTCTGTCATTTACCATGAGAAGAATGTGCTCTAGATAGGCAGACAATGAAAAATGCTTACAGCAGAATTGCATTCCGTCTGCATCCTGAAGTCAAGTTCATCAGAGTCAGAGACCACCCAGAGACTTGTGAGTAAAGAAAATAATGGTTTGGTTTAAAATCTATCTATTTGGGAGTAGGTTATTATATAGCATTACTGAGGCAATAGCCTACTACTACAATGACTATATCCCAACTATACTAAAATAATTCTTGAATGAACAAAGGTACACGTGAAAAATGAAAACAACAAAAACTGTGTATACTATAGTCTAATAGTTAAATAAAACATGGTTCATTCTTTTGAAGATGACTATCCAGTGATTTAAAATTTGCTTTCATTGCTTTTAACTTATAATACCAGTTTTTAAAACATAATAACATTTTTGGAAAATAATAAATACAGCTCATTAGAAAAACTATATATATATATATATATATATATATATATATATATATATATATATACACACACACACACACACATATACACACATACATATATATACACACATACATATATACATATATGCATACATATATACACATACACATACATATATATTTTTTGAAGAGGACATATATGTTAAAAGCATGCAAAATAGCCCTGGCCGGTGTGGCTCAGTTGTTTGGAGCATCATCCTATACACCATAAGGTGGTGTATTCGATTCCTGGTCAGGGCACATACCTAGGTTGCAGGTTCGATCCCCAATCATGGTGCATGCAGGAGGCAACTGAATGATGTTTCTCCCTCACCTCTCTCTCTCTCTCTCTCTCCCTCCCTCCCTCCCTTCCTCAGTCTGAGATCAATAAAAATATTAAAATAAAGTAAAAAAATAAAAGCATGAAAAATAAACCATTCACACACCACACAAAATTGTTAATATTTCAAAGAGGTATGTATATAGAGAAATAGATACAAAAATAGAAGTAATTTTATAAATAATGGGATAGCATTATATGTTATTTGAAATTAAGATAATGTAATTTTACTTGAATGGAGCAGAAAGGTTTTAAAGTGAAACTGAAAAACTTCTATAAATCATCAGGTAATTGACCCTCTCACACTGTCATCAAATATTTCGCCATCTCAGCTTTTATCACCTTCATGATCATCAAGGTTTATTGCATTTACATTCTATTGTATAAACATTTTCAAACAGTTGTTTAGATTTAAGTAAATTCTCTTCTCAGCAGCCCTTTAATTCATCTCTCCTCAGAATTTCCTTCGAAAAGGAGTCATGAATGCCTTATTACATGAGTTCTTCCATGGTTGAAATTGTGTAATAGTGGTCTCTGAGCTTAAATGGTATATTGGTTTAAAATAATATTTTCCTGTTGTGAGTTATATTTTCATTCAATTTTCTTATATCATTGAATATTTTTGCCTAAAAATCTACAACTGGACAATTGTCCTCATTTTGGGCTCTCGACTATTTTGCTTGAAGAATCATTTGTTTTCACTTGAATGATGTATATAATCAATATTATTTTTTAAATTAATTAATTTTTAGAGAGAGAGAGAGAGAGAGAGAAACATTGATTTGCTGTTCCACCCATTTATATATGTGCCTTGACTGGGGATTGAACCTGCAACCGTGGTGTATCAGGATGACACTCTGACCGAGCTACCCGGCGAGGGCTTACATCAATATTATTGATGATTGTTTTGAATCAACATTTTTTATAATTTAATTTTGCTTTTTAATATATAGATTTAGCTATTCCTTGATTTAAAATGTTTTTTCTTATTATTGCCTAATATATATATATATATATATATATATATATATATATATATATATATTCATTTGTTGAGCTCCTTAACAAATTTTTAAAAGTCCTAGGAAACTGCTCATATTAAAATTGTAGGTAAACATTGAGGGTCTAAAACTGATATGAGAGAAAAGACACTTATTTACACAGGGAAAGAAAACACAAAAACGAAAAGAGATTTTATAGAAAAACACATTGAAATGATTCAGTGTTTATACTAGGCTGTTATGGATGATTTGTGTTTATATCTCCCTCCTCCAAGATACTTTTTTTTTCTGTTTTGTTATAAATAGTGAGCTTTTGATATTACAAAATAAACACAAAATAGACCAAAACAGAGAGAGACTGATTGGAGGTCAAAATTCAGCTCAAGCTTTTCTTTTTTTTTTTTTTTTTCATTTTTTAAATGATTGTTTTGGTTTTGTGTAAACTTAGCAAAATCTTGGACATCAAAATTTGTATAATGACAGTGTTCATTTGATATAGTAATATTAGTAGTTTTTTTTTTTTGGTAGGATATGAAAATAGGATGCTGGGTTTTATTTTTTTAAATGATCTTGGGAAAGTTCCATGGTTTCTTTGAGATTAAGTTTGCTCCTCTGAAAACTCCACAGAGTTATATGAATTAAGTGAGATAAAGTGAAACACTCAGTCAATATCAGTAAATGATGTGTAACCAATAAAATACTTCACATTCACTGTTTTTTCAGTATCTCCACTGCTACCATCTTAGTTGAAACAACCTCTCTCTACTCTTTGCACTACGCATACTCTCCAAGTCATTCTACATACAGCAAACTATAGATTCTTTTAAAAATATAAATCATTGTATGTCATTCCCCTACTTATGTAGCCAGTACAATCCAGTTTAGGGTACAAAAATTGTCTTGTCTCTTATACTTCTATTAAAGACTCCAGCAAACACATGTGAACATAAGGAAGAGACCGGAAACCTCCCTCTAGAGCAGAGCTTCTTCCAAGTCTCATTTTAAGAGCCCTAAGGATTTATTGAAAACAAATCTCTCTGAGACTCTGGAATGTTATGATCTTAGTGTAAATCAAAGTAATTTTTCTGGAAAACAAATTGACAATAACTCCTATCATGTAAAATGTATGTGCTTTTGATTAATTCTACATCTCAGAATTGATTCCTCTATATTAGCAAATCTGCATAAAGCTTATGTGCTATAAAGCTAAATAATAAGTCTGCTTAATTTTTTGTTAGCTGAAAGGCTAAGAACAGCATTAATATTCATCAATAGGGTAATAAACAAATTTCATTATACCTTACATTATAATAAAATGCTATAAAAACAAAAATGAGGTAGAGGGATAGGACTTCCAAATAAAAATGTCCTCTTCCTCTACTTCCCCTCACTGAAATCATAAAGTGTGATGAAAGGAGTAAAAGACATAAACACTATTTCCAACTCTGATGAATGCAAGAGACAACTGAACCATAAACAAGAAGACAGGGTGATTTACAGTTAGGATAAAAAAGATACGGGAAGACATAGAGAGAATGCCTACTGCTGCAGATCTGTGTAAACCCTGGCAAATTTATATAACAGGTAATAGTATACAACAAGACACAGAATCACCAAGGCTCCACTGGAGAAATAAAAGTAGGGTGAACTGGAAGGGAGAACAATTTATTTAGCAAACACCATGCAAATCTGGAAAGGTGGTGCTCCATAGGGAAGCACACAGTTAAGCCATATTTACAGGAAGCGCTCTGTCCTTGTGGCAGGGTGTGATGAGAAGTGCTACTCCTTATTTTGTTGTTGACTGCTGACAGTTTATAAGCTTCCCCCACCCTCTTCCCCTTGTGCCCACATCCTAGCAAGCTGATTGGAAAGCCTAGTGTTCCCAACTTTGGAGTTGGCAGGAGATTCAAACCATGCAAACTGCCGCATGTGTGCAGGAACTCACCCTTGATGCACCTCTGAACCACAGTAAAGCTCAGAGCCAGTCTCATGAAATTACATTTTAATAAATATAGTCTAAAATATAAACAACAAAAATAGAAAAATAACAAAACTGCATACATTGTTTATTGATTATATATAAGCAATATAGAGAATTGCTATTATACTTTAACCTTTTATTGCTCTGTATTTGTTAACTAGAAAAAAGTTACAAGTGATTCCCCACATTAATTGGACACTCTAAACAAACATCGTATTTATCAACATTTAAAGTTTTTAATATGACAAATGCATGTACTTCTTGCTAGTTAACTCATCTAGGCTGGATTGACAATAATGCTACTCACAATGGATAACACATATCTAAACTGATTTTATGTTTTACTCAGTCTTAAAATGTATACTGAATGTAAGGAAAGAAGATATTTTAAAGCTTAAGAAATTCAGAATATTCATTTTTACCTTCTATCTATATTGAGATAAATGATGCTTCATCACTTTTAACCTGGAGAGTATTATCCTAAGCGAAACAAGCCAAGCAGAGAAAGACAAATATCACATGATCTCACTTATTTGTGGAAAATAACGAACATAACAGTCTGAGGAACAGGGTAGACCCAGAGACGTGGAAGTAAGGTACAGACTAACAACCCTCAGAAGAGGTGGTGGGGGGAGAGGGAAGAGATAAACCACAGAACTTAAATGCATGTACGCATAACTGATGGACATGGACAACAAAGCTGGGGACGGGGTGGGGGGGAAGGGAAGGAGGGTGTTAGTGGGGAAAAAAGGAGAAACATTTGTAACAAAAATAAATTAATAAAAAAAATTCTTAAAATTATTTTTATAATTTTAAAGTAGATTTAGAATAATCTTAAATTTATTTTTATAAATTTTTATTTATTTGTTTATTTTAAATTTTATCTTCAATACTTTATCAGTAGTCAGTCCAGCTATTTACTTTATAATGTAGAGGTTAAATTTAAATTATCTTTCAATAATAAAAATGATTACACGACATTTCTATCAAGGTTTTTATTTAATATAAAATTCAAATGTATATGGGGTTTGCTGATAAATTTTTTCAGGTATGCAGTGCCAATATTATCTCCTACTCATTGGCGATTGTTTGCTTATGATATATGTAGTAACTATCTGGAAAAACTCTGTTCTAACTTTCTAACTTTTCTGATTATCCTTATATTTTCCTCAGTTTATTTATATACCTGTTCCTGGTGACAAATTAACCTTAAGATGTTATACATTATATTATGGTCTTAGTGAATCCAGCAAATATGCATGTCTTCCTACCTGTGATTCATTATATGGACACAATAACACCTAAACTGAACAGTCCTGTCTATCAGGGCTTGTAAACTGATTACATGCTTGAATGTAGAATTAACATAAATTCCTATAAAGTTTCTAAAAGCATATTCACAATTTCTGTACTCGTCTCAGTATGGATCATTAGCCAACAGTTTGCAGACTAGCCCTAGTTCACAGATTACCCTTTGAGTGGCCGTGGTATAAAGGTATATTATAAAAGTAATCACTAGACCAAAATCTCTGGAGAAATATAAAAGAACCCATACACAAAAATATATTCCTTAGAGTGAAAGACTCAAAAAGAAGCAATAGACTCATTAAGTATTACATAAAATATGTCTCTGGGATTAGAAATACTTATATAAAATAGGTACAAATAGAAAAAATGCATCCCTAAAATGAAAAATATTATCAGAGTATATCACAAAGTACTTATAAACACAAATGCAAAAATGACAAAAATAAAAACACAGCAGAGTAATATAATATAGTTACAAAAAAGAAGGCATGTGATTTCATCTTTCTTTTGAAAAAAAATTGAATTCAAATTAAAGGAGCATTAAAAGAGACCAAAAAGAGCAGTGTCTATTGCTGAAGAGTACCATCAATAGTGAGTTCTAGAATTTAAAAATATCTATGTACCACATAACATAGCATCAATATTCTTACAGAAGGACATCAGAAAATAAAAGAGGAAATAAGGAAAATGTAGTATTTTTTCAGCATGTGACAGATCATATGAACAAAATTAAGCAAATATGTAAAGCCTAAACAGCATATTCAATAAGTTAAATCTCAAAATAAGGATAATACCGTCTTTTCAGTTCCCCCAAGATCATTTGTAAAAAATGGCCATCTATTAAGCCTCACAAACTTCCCATAAGATTCAAAATAAAAGTATTACAAACAATATCCTTTGAGCTTAATGCAACTAAAGCAAAAATTAATAACACCCAGATATGAACTAGCATATGAGAAATGTTTTAAAGTCTCTCCTAACAATTCTTAAGCCATGAAGGAATATATATAGGAAACAGGAAAAGATAAGAGATTACTATTATTTACAAACGTTATTATTGGATTTCTTTGATAAGTTGAGAGAATCCATATTATTATTATTACTACGCTTATATGACTAAAAAAACTGTCTAAAATGGCAACAAAAAGATAAAATATCTCAGAACAAATAAGTATTTTGTTTTAAAAATACCTATTGCCAAAACTTTTTAAAAACTTCCTTTGAACATAAATGTAGATTTAAAAAATGAAAGGCATACCTTATTCTTGGATAGAAATATTAAAATTCAGAAAATTGCCAATGCTTCCAAGTTAATCAATAAATATAATAGAAAACACCCAACTGTCAGTATATATTATGTCTGCATTAATGTCTATATCTAACTATTATTTTTAACTATAATTATTTTAAACTAGACGAGTCATTTAAAGGTAGTTCTGGAAAATATACACACAAGAGGAGCCAAGAAAACCTGAAAAGGCAATAAAGGATCTAGCTTTCCCAGATATTAAATATTATTCAGCCAGAATAATTAAATTTGGTATTGGCTTATGAAAGAATTGAAATTTCAAAAGAGAAAGCAGAAATCCAGAGATAGTACTCAATACATCTGGGAATTTAGACTATGACAAAGTTGACATTTCAAATTTATATTAAAATTAATTGTTCTGCAAATGGTGTTGCCACTATGGCTATCTGGGGAAAAATGGATTCCTATATCATACTTTATTACAAGTTAAATTTCAGATTATTGAATAACCCAAACCCCTAACAGAAGCCATAAAATAAAGGTTAGCAAATTTAGTTCATAAAAAAATATGTGACTGAAAAAAAAGTACAGTAAGCAAAGTCAAAAAACACATGACACGCTTGGGAAAAAAATAGTTATATCACAGACACTCAGTAAATTACCTCAGTATATAATATTTCCACCAAATCAATAAGAAAAAAGACCAACAGCCCAAGAGAAACATGGGAAAAGTATAGGAAGGGAGTTCACAGAAATGGAAAAGCAATTGGCCTACATATGTGAAAAGATACTCAAACTCACTCATAAAAAAAAAAAAAAAAGAAATACAAATTAAAGCCACAATGAGAAAACATATTTTAAAAATCAATCAGGTCATAAAGGAAGCAATTTTTTTGAGATTATGATGTCAAGGGTGTGGGGAAAGAAGCACCATTACACTTTGCTGGTAGAAATGCAAACTTGTACAGCAACTATGCAGAGCATTTGATATCATCTATAAAAACTGAATTTGTATATGCTTTTGTTCCAGCAATTCAATTTCCAGGAGTAAATCCTAATACATAGAAGAAAAATAAACAAAAAATACATAGACACGAACAACAATATGGTGATTGCCAGAGGGAACAGGGGGTGGGAGGAGGTGGAACAGGGCAAAGGGGGAACAAATGATGGCAGAAAGAGACTTTACTTTGGGTGGTAAGCACACCATGCAGTGCAAATGATGTATTATAGAGTAGAACAGAATAGACAGCCATGAAATAAACCCACACTTTTATGGTCAAGTAATATTTGACAATATAGGCATAGGCAAAAACATTCATTGGGGTAAAGATAGTCTACTCAATACATGCTGTTGGGAAAATTAGACAGATACATGCAAAAAAAAAAAAAAAAGAAAAAGAAACCACCTTCTTACACCATACACAAGAATAAACTCAAAATGGATTAAAGACTTAAATGTAAGTCACAAAATCATAAAAATCCTAGAAGAAAACATAAGCAGTAAAATCTCAGCTATTTCTCACAGCAATATTTTTTGCTGATATATCTCCTCGGGCAAGAGAAACATACAAAAAATAAACAAATGGGACTACATCCAACTAAAAAGCTTTTGCACAGCATAGGAAACCATCAAAAAAATGAGAAGACAACCCACTGAATAGGAGAATATATTCACCAATGTTAATTTCCAAAATTTATAAAGAACTTATACAACTCAGCACCAAGAAAACAACCCAATTAAAAATGGGCAAAGGACCTGAATAGACTCTTCTCCAAAGAGGACATACAGATGGCCGATAGACATATAAAAAGATGCTCAACGCCCTGGCCGGTTTGGCTCAGCGGTTAGAGCGTTGGCCTGCGGTCCAGAGAGACCCGGGTTCGGTTCCCGCTAAGGGCATATACTTCGGTTGCAGTTTGTCCCCGGCCCTGGTTGGTCGTGCGGGTGGCGGCCACTCGATGTGTCACTTTCACATCGATGTTTCTCTCTCTCTCTCTCTCTTCCTCTCTCTCCCTCCCACTCTATCTGAACAAAAAAAAGTGAAAAAATGTCCTTGGGTGAGGATTAAAAAAAAAAAAAAAAGATGCTCAATTTCACTAATCATCAGAGAAATGCAAATTAAAACCATAATGAGATATCAACTCACACCTGTCAGAATGGCTACCATCAATAAATCAACAACAAATGTTGGCGAGGATGTAGAAAAAAGGGAACCCTTGGGCATTGCTGGTGAGGTTGCAGATTGGCATAGCCACTATGGAAAACAGTATGAAGTTACCTTAAAAAATAAAAAATGGAACTGCCTCATGACCCAGAGATTCCACTTCTGGGAATATATCCAAAGAAACCCAAAACACTAACTTGTTTTATTTTTGGAGTGAAAATCAGTTTGTACATTATATAACCTTCAGTGTGTGGAGGAAAAGGATTTTTTATATCTTTGTAACTAAATGGAATATATGGCAATCTATAGAAAGATATTCAAAAAAATTGGTCATATGGTTGTTGCTAATGAATAGGACTGTGCAGCTGGAGGAGAGGCAACTAACTATAAGCCTTATAATGTTTGTGACTTTTAAATTTTGTGACATTGCCTCTATTACTTGCTCAAATAAAATTATAACAAAGCAAAACAAAAAGAAAGAAGTATATTTCTAAGTGCAGAAATGGAACCATCTCCAAGATATATGAATAAGTAACTCAAGGTACAAAATATTGTTTCTAATGCAAGTGTGCATCTGAATGTGCACAAATCACACACATGTATACATTTATTTGCTTGCATTTGTGGAAAACATTTCTAGAATGATATACTGAAATAAACTGTTGCAAGGATTGCCTCTGAGAGACTTAGGTCAGTTGTGGAAAGATGACTTGCTTTTAATCTTTTTTGTTTTGTTGCTGTTCAAATTATTTCTTATGGACATATTACTTTTCAAAAGAAACGAAAATATTCTCTAAATATGCCTTCATTTTATCTATTATATCCTTCAATAGGACAAAGATAAACTTTTGTTTTCTAATGAAGCTCTACTAAATACATTTTTTCTATTTCATTACCTCTCTATTTTAATTTTTATTTTCTAATCTGTGTTTTATTCCTTTGGATAGAGACATTGGTGTTAAAGGAAAACTATGACTACTTTGTAACTCTATACCAAAGGCAAGGCTTACTTTTTAACTTTTTTTTCCACACAGAAATATTTGGATTACCATTATTGTCTAATTTGGAAGGTTCTTTCTAACATAGTTAATTTTATATAATAAAATATGTGTATTTTCATGTAAGTAACGTTTAATTAAAATTAAATGTCTCCAGAGCAACCTACAAAAAAGCACATAGTAGGTAGTTACTTTTGCTTTAAAGCATCTTATGATCATTATAAAAAATATCATCAAAATAAATAAAAATAGCCCTGGCCAGTTTGGCTCAGCGGTTGGAGTGTCGGCCGGCGGACCAGAGAGTCCCGGGTTCAGTTCCCGCTACAGGCACGTACCAAATAAATAAATAATAAAAATAATTTTAAATTTTAGCATGTGTTGTTTGACATACTAAATTCATAATCACAATGAAAATGAGACAATGTATCATTGACCTTAACTATTTTGAAACTGGTGTTTTTATCACTTGCTTCTCAAAGTCAAACTGAATAATAAATTCTGATATCAAAGAATACCATTTTTGACGAGAAACAGCATTGTTCCCAATAGATCCATCTTTCTCGTGCAGTAAGGATAAGCCCTGTGTGTGGGGGTGGTGCATGCGTAGATACAGACACATCAGATTTGGGCAGGCAGGACATCACTTCTGTGGCTTACTCTAATGTATTTGGCAAATTTATGTTCTCTTTATGCTTGTGACTTACTATGACAAATGGGGCTAATCTGACTGCATACTTGAGTATCATCCATATTGTAAGTTAAAAACCAGCCCTAGAATGTAGCTCGCTCATCCCAACCCAAGGATAGGCCAGTGGCGGTATGGGTCTTCTGACCTCAGATGTTTTCATGAAAGAATTGTTATTATTCCACAAGATTTCCAAATCATTTAGTAACAGTTTTAAATGCCAACTATATCATTCCTACAGGATGATATTCCTTTGCCAATGCCTTTTTTCTACTTCATACTTCTTAAAATGATATTTTATGAAGTTTCAGTGCTTAGCATTTGAAAAGAAAACCATACCTCTCTTATCTAAAATAACTTCTCATCCTTATCTTTTTTAATAGGATAAGAGGACTATCTACTAGCTGCAGAAGTCACATGCCAGCCATGACTGCTAGTTAAAATACCATTTCTTTTCTGGTCTTGGACCAGTTTATTAGTAATGAATCATGTTATTGTTGACAAAATAATTTTTTAAACTTTTCATTTATATAGAACAGTCTTAAGATGCAATGGTCATTTAAAATTCCTCCAGGTTAAAAAAAACCTGTAGTACCATGTGTGGGATATAAAACTGAAAGCAACAAATGAACAAGCAAAATAAACAAAAATTCATAGACACAGACAGCAGTATGATGGTTACCAGAAGGAAGGGGTAGGGGGTAGTAATAAAAGGTAAAGGGGTCAAATATATGGTGACATAAGATGATTTAATTTGGGTTGTGGGCACACAGTGCAAAATACAGATCGTGTATCATAAAAATGTGCACTTGAAACCTATATAATCTTATTTACCAATGTAACCACAATAAATTTAATAAAAAGAAAGAAAAAAACTTGTAATACCCTTCAGCAGACTAGGTCTTTAGAATCTATTTCTGTTCTTCATTAAAAATAACAGTAGAAAATCTGCAACCACAGGAATCAGTAAATAATAAAAAGACGTAAAATATACAATAAAATAAAAAAGAAATGCATATAGAAATAAAATGTGTGCAACTAGTTTAATATTATTATGGAGGACTCATAATCACAAAAAATCCAGTGGATGCTGCACTTCTGACACATCAGCTTTCAAAAATGGGGGGCCTATCAACCCTCTAATTAGGATGAAGTAAGGAAGTCTTTCTATAGAACAATTATTTCAATGTAATTCTAGGGAATATAATTAAACAGATATTCCAAAGAGACATTAAAATCACTGTTGTGTGTGTACACACGTATGTGCAAACTTGCAATAGTCAAACTGTCTCACAGACTCTTTACACCCTATTGCTTCCTTATTGCTCGTCCCTTACAACATCCTGCATTCAGCATAGAGTTGTCCCAACGGCCCCTTGAAGCAAAGGCTCTTCTCAGCTAACTCTCGCTCACCTAGCTCAAGTACATAACTCAAATGTTACCTCATCCAAGAGGCTTCCTAATCCACCCAGTAACTGCATCTTCCTTCACCTTTCTTCTCTTTCTCTCTAATTTAGTTTTCCTCTTACTATTTATGATCACTTACCCAGTAGGTAGGTGGGTGGATAGATAGAGATAGATGATGGATAGATGATAGATAGATAGATAGATAGATAGATAGATAGATAGATAGATAGATAGATAGATAGATAGATACATAGATACATAGATAGATACATAGATAGATACATAGATAGATGATAGATAGATAGAGACAGGTAATTTATTTTTGTCTTCTTACCACTCCTCCACCCTCCCACCCCCTGCCCAGAATATGGATCTATGAGAACATAGATACTCTTTTTACTATGGTATTTTCTATACCTAAAATAGTACTTAACAAACAAAAGGTGCTCCATACATTGTATCAATTTAATAAACAGGATACTGAGAATTTACAATAATTAATTGAACAAGTGATTTAAAAATCCCCAAATAACTAAATTTTTTTTTCCATTAAGAATTTGTTTTGTTCCAGAAATGTAACTTATAATAGGAAATCTGACAGGCAGGTTTATGACTTTTGATTAAGACAAAAATGCCAATTCAGTAAGTAGATCTTTCTCAATTCCATTTGATGACTGATGACTTAGTCTGGCATAAATCATTGTAAGAAAACTTTCATATAAGACATTCAGATTCTGGGAACCTGCCAACCATATCAAGCCTACAGTAGAATCCAGTGTAATATAGTGGGTAAGAAAGTAATCAGGAGACTGACTATTCCTTTCAAATGTTACATCTGCCACTTAATAGCTACAGAATCTCAGAACCAGTTTACTTAACTTCTTCAAACTAGTTTCCTCATCTATAACATAGTACTTATTTCATAGAGTTATAGCAAAGATTCAATGTTTAAAAATCAACATAAAGCACTTAGGCACTGGTTGGCCCACAGAAAGGGCTCAATAGATGTAAGTACCTATTAGGTTTTTGTTTGTTTCTTAAGATCAGGGACTATGTCTTTTGTTCAGCAAACATTTATTGTGTGACATCCAGGTCTTACGCATTGAATATTTCAGTGCTTGCCTATTACAGAAAATGTTGTGAACATTAAACACTTAGAGAAATCATAAAAGTACATAATTTTCTTTATTTCTAGACTGGGAATTCCCAGAGGTCAGAGAGAGAACTATCTTTTTATTGCTGTATTCTTAGCATCTGACATAATGTCTGGCTTATAGTAGATACTCATAGATAATTATTGGATCAAAGAATAAATGATGAGCCCTTAAAGTTAACTATTAATATTTTTACATTTAAATCTTCTATTAAATATTTCCCCCTTTCTAAACTCCCTTTTTCTCTTAGATAAGTTCCAATTCATGTAGAGCCGTGTTCCAAACAAGAGAGGTATGTTTCTCCCTCAAGAAAACAGTGCTTTGGTTCCTACCTCCTAAAAGCAACTAACCATGTTTTTTTTCTTTTTCCAGCTACCCAGTTGGGGTTATTCTTGCCTTTAGAACATCCTTCTCGAATCCTGTTTCTCACTGACAATTATGTTCCTTCCTAACATGTTAACTCTCCACAAAAATACAACAAAATGTAGTTAAATTTTTTGGGGAAGGAGAGAGGGATTTTCTTTTATCCCTTTACTTTTATGTTTCTCATAAGAATGTAGCACAAGTCAATGTAACTTGGTATGTATTATCATGAGTCATCTAGGAAATGTAACTTCCCATAGAGTGGATCCTCTATCAGTGCCTAGGACAACATGAAATCTACTGTCACTTGCCTTAAGGATGGAGCTTCTATCTTATTTGACTTTGAATCTCCAAGAAATGACTCAGCCCATAACATATACTTGGAGTAAATGATTCTTGATTGTTCAATCACTACTTCAAAATGTCAGACAAACATGAAACAGGATGGAAGTTTTCTATAACTTTTATGATTAGAATAAATCTGGACAGGACACACTTTTGAATAACAATGTTGAAAAGAATAGGAAGAATGAAATGTACTTAGAAGAGTATCCTTGATTTCTCAATGAAGTAGTGATGAAAAAACTTAAAAACAAATTATTTTAATTTCTGTGAAATAAGTTATAGTTTTGTATTCTAATTTAAATCAAGAGAAAAATCTATTTTGTTTCAAGTGAAGTCAAAAACTCAAGACCAATTATTATTATGTCCTGCCTAAAATAATTTAAAATCTGTACTCTATTTGATTATGAAAAGAGCAAAAAATGATGTATTGAAATGCAAATGTTCTATTCTCTTTTAGTTCTTTCCTCTATCCCTCAAGAAGATGTACCTTTACCAGCCCATTTGCCTAAGTTTCATATAAGAACTTAAAAGAATGAGTAGAGAGAAACAAGAGTAAACACGCAGGAGGAAAATGAAGACACAAGGATCTTTATGAGTAGCAGTTCAGGTAATGTTCTTTGGAGAGAAAGGGGGAAAGATTCTGAAAATAAGAGGCTTTTCAGAACCTTAGGCTGTGAGCAAATAAGGAGAGAAGAAAGAATAATATTTGAAAGTACTTTTGTGAGACATGAACTTGATTAAATTTAGAGTAATTTCAGAGATAGTTAAATTGGTATCATATTGCAATTACCTTTTTTATGTACTAGTTGTTTTTTGTTTGTTTGTTTGTTTGGGTTTGTTTAACGATGCTAAAACTGGGCTATGTGGTCACTGATATGACAATTAGAAAATTACTTAATGGATTGAAAATATGAGTTGCCAGGGAAAAAGGATTCTAATAAGTATTAAGCATCAATTATTACATGTGCTATTCTATTTGTAAACAGGTATTTTTGTATTTAATGTTCAAAGCTATACTGTGATTATAAATAAGTAAACCAAGATTCAGAGAGATTAATTAGCCCACATTAACAAGATTCACACCCAGATATCTTATTATATCCTGCAAGCTTTGTATAAGCCACAGAAATCGGTACACCAGTGAAACAAACTAATTACCAATCCTAGTAAGATATAAAAAACAAACAAAAATATTTCTATTGTATTTGTTACAAAAATTGAAATTGAAAATGATACCTTTTCAAAATAAGGTTGAAAGGTTTGTTAGCTGAGTAGAGGTCTGACACATCACTATTAAGCAAATTATTCCAGAAAATCCTTCTTTCAAGATAAATCCTTACACAAATTAGATATGTTTGATACCACTCCTATTTTGCCAGACCATGATGCAAATCATAATATTGTAATGTTATAAAAATAGTCTCTTTTCATTTATTTCCAGATACCTGTAATTAATCCAGAAAGCAGTTACTGTATTGAAATGAAGCTGACAAATGGAAAATGAATGGCAAGGAGTTCTTCCTTAATCTGCGTGCCTCTTGGCTAGCCTAATTAAATTTGTCTAGTCTGAAAATCTCTAGTAGTGAATGTTCTTGTTATTCTGAAACACTGTAAACATTTTCATTGAAATGTTATTCAATTTAACATAATAAAATCTTTGGGAGGTATCCCCCAAAACATAAATAAATTTAAAATGCATTCTCAGGCCCCAAATCACTGTGTACATTATGAGATCATATGATCTGTTTGTCTCTGTTATGTTCCAACATAATTATATTAATTTATACTATACAAACCATTAAATCACAATAAGAAAAGGTCATGAGGTAAATTCTGTTTTATGAAGCTTTATATGTAATAACAGTCAATTTTGTTATCAAATGTGCAAATGATTAAGGAAATACGACTATATGAGGAAGAAAATTCAATATGAATATAAAATGCTGATCATGTATGCAATCGATCAGATCTTGAAAAAGTAAACATTTATAGTTGTAAATTAACTTTAAAATAGCCTAATATAATGTATCTGTTCATCTTGATTTGGGGGCACATACAAAGAAAATTGGTTAAACTTAAAGAGAAATTTCTTAACGGTAGAGGTAGTTAAACTCCAATGTACTTCTGGAAAGATTTAAAAATAAAAATAAATTTCCTGTCTCAAATTGTTTCAACATGGTCTAGCAACCACAAATGTGTGTTCTGCTCCTTCTGTAACATATCATATCATATCATATCATATCATGCAAATAAGGGCATAAAAAAGGCAAAAGGCATAGACCCTGCCTTCATAAAACTGTAGTCTAATTGGTACATGCATAAAATAATTAATAAAACCAAGGTGGAAACACAAGGCAAACAGGTAAATACACATACAAATTAAAAGGCAGGGATAATTACTGATGATGGAAGAGGAAAAGACTTGACAGAATTTAAAATGGAAATTATATGTGAGATGAATGTATAAAGGGAGAGAAAGAGAATTCTGTGCATGGGACAAGTTATGCAAAAGAGAATGGAATTTGGAAAGCACAGCACATGACAGTAATATGCCAGACACTGCTATGCTAGATATGTATGTCACCATTTATACATAAGTATAATTGGAGATGAAATTTAATGAGTAGTTTGGGAGCAACCTGTAAGGTCCTTCAATGCTAGGTTAAGAATCGTTATTTTTTCCTGTGGCAAATGGGAAATCATATGACCAAAGTGATGCTTTACAAAGATTCATTTCATAAGACTTGGCATTGTACTGGGAAATATAGGTGGATAGGGTAGTTAAGAGGACAAAGAATCAGAAAAAATACATACACACAAATACTATTTAGAAAATTGTGGTAAATACTGTAGTTTGCCAGTTTCAGTTATGTGAATTAAAAAATTAACTTCTATTTGGTTAAACTACCCTAAAGTTGAAGTCAAACAAGCTAACACAGAAGTTATTAGAAACAATCCAAGTTGGTGATGAAGAGAATCCAAAACCAAGTTACAGGAGAGGATATAAAAATACCAGTGGGTTTTACCTGGCTGATTGATTGTAGGAAATTTGAATGAGAGGAAATCCAAAATTAATCCAAAACACCCTTATCTAGATGACCAGAAGAATAGAGAAGATACCGTTAGTGGAAATTATATTCCCCCATTATATTTTAATGAAATAGAACAAGTTTTCAGGATCTTCACAAGCCTATGATTTTATAATCAGAGAAAGCTATTAAAATCCTAAGTGTATACTGAATATTATAAAGAGATTTTTAAAAATTTATTGATTTTTGAGAGAGAGAGAAATCGATTTGTTGTTCCATCCATCCATGCATTCACTGGTTGATTCCCACATGCGCCCAGACCTGATCGAACCTGCAAACCCAGGTATCTGGGCATGTTCCAATCTACTGAGGTACTAGGCTAGGCGAATGTTTGTGTTTTTTAATTTCCTGCCCTGAAGACCTCAAACAGACAGTATGAACACATTCACTGGACATATTGTTACTACTCAAGAATTAATTATTTCCATTCTACTTTCTATTTTTCTACCTCTGCCAAAATCCAAGCCATCGTTACTCTCACCTGACTACAGCCAGAGCCTGCTAACTGGTCTTCCAACACCCCCTTGGACCGCATTCCATGCAAACTGTTCTGCACAAGTAGCAGGTGTCATTTTTTTAAATGCAAATACTCTGTTGCTTAAAATACTTCAAGTGTTTCCCCTTGCCCTTTAAGGACTAACTCTTTAACATGGTTCTCAAGATACCTTGTGTTCTGACACCCCAACAGTTTATATTACAGAAAACTGCCTCTCTGAACTCTAAAAACAATGGCTCTCTCTCAGGTCCTTGGAATGCTCTGCCCTCCTTCCTTTCTGTCTTTGCACATATAGCTCCTTTGTGAAGCTCTTCCACCCACACCCTCCTGCCTCTAATGCTTCTCCTTCAGCTCTCAATTCTACAATTACTTCAGAAGAGAAGCTATGCTTACTTTCCTGCTAAATCAAATCCCTTTATTTTACAGTCTTATAGCCCCAGGGCACCTCTTCTTTCTTCATAGCACTTAACCCAGTACAAAGTTCACAATTATTTATGTTATTTCTGTGATTAATATCTATCTACCAAACTTCAATGTCTAGGGTCCTGCAGAGTGTCTGACACTGTTTTACAAAGAAGGAGCTAACCAATATTTGTGTAATGATTGGTTATTCTGATTCAATTCTGGAAAAATTAAGCTCCATGAGCCCAGGGACAATGTCCGTTTTGATTCAATGATATAGCATCAAAAAATAAATGAATGAATGAATGATCAAGATAAGAAAGATGAGATAGGATGGGCACCTTCTACCTTGAAAAAGTTCTGGAGATGGATGATACGGTGATGGTTGCTTAACAATGTTAATGTAATTAATGCCACAAAATTGTATACCTAAAATGGTTAAAATATTTGCATCTCACCCTGGCCGGTGTTGCTCAGTGGTTAGAGCGTCAGCCCACAGACCAGAGAGACTGGGTTCGGTTCCCGCTAAGGCCACGTACCTCAGTTGCAGTTTGTTCCCGGCCCCAGTTGGGGTCGTGTGGGTGGCAGCCAGTCGATGTGTCTCTCTCACATCGAAGTTTCTCTCTTTCTTCCTCCCTTTCTCCCTCCCGCTCTATCTGAAGATAAATGAAAAAAAAAAAAAAAAAACATCCTCAGGTGAGGATAAAAAAAATTAAAAAAAAAATTGCATCTCTCTGATAATCAGTGACATTGAATATTTTTTCATATCTCTTGGCCATTTGTATGTCCTCTTTGGAGAAGTGCCTATTCAGTTCCTCTGTCCATTTTTTAATTGGATTGTCTTCCTTTTCTTGAATTGTATGAGTACTTCATATATTTTGGAAGTTAACTCTTTATCCAACGTACCATTGGCAAATATGTTCTCCCATAGAGTGGGTTCCCTTTTCGTTTTGATGCTGGTTTCTTTTGCTGTGCACCTTTTTAGTTTGATGTAGTCCCATTTGTTTATTTTTTCCTTTGTTTCTCTAGCCTTAGGCCATGTATCAGTAAAAATTCTGCTACATGAGATGTCTGAGATTTTGCTGCCTATCAACAAACCATCAAACAAGTGCTAGCGAGGATGTGGAGAAAAGGGGACTCTAGTACACTGCTGGTGGGAATGCAGACTGGTACAACCACTGTGGAAAAGAGTGTGTAGTTTCCTCAAAAAATTAAAAATGGAACTGACATTTGACCCCATGTTCCCACTGCTAGAAATATATCCAAAGAATCATAAAACACCAATCAGAAAGAATATATGCACTCCTATGTTCATAACAGTGCTATTTACAATAGCTAAGATCTGGAAACAGCCCAAGTGTTCATCAGTAGATGAGTGGATAAAAAAGCTGTGCTACATTTACACAATGGAATACTGTACAACTGTAAAAAAGAAGGCTCTCACCATGGTTGGTTTGGCTCAGCAGTTAGAGCACTGGCCCATGGACTGAAGGGTCATGGGCTCGATTCCCAGTCAAGGGCATGTAACTTGGTTGCAGGTTCAATCCCAGGTCCCCCTGTGCGGGAGGCAACCAGTCGATGTGTCTCTCTCACACTGATGTTTCTCTCTCTCTCCCTCCCTCCCTTCCTCCCTTCCACTCTATCTAAAAGTCAATGGCAAAATATCCTCAGGTGAGGATTAAAAAAAAAAAAAAAAAAAGATTTCTTACCCTTTGAGATAGCATGGAAGGACCTGGCGAGTATTAGGCTAAGTGAAATAAGCCAGTCAGAGACAGACAAGTATCATATGATCTCACTTATATGTGGAATCTAAGAACAAAATAAACTGACAAACAGAATAGGTCCAGAGACATGGAAGCAGGGAACAGACTGAGGAACCTCAGAGGGAAGGGGGAAGGGGCATGAAGAGATTAACCACAGAATTTATATGCACAACACACGGACACAGACAATAGTGTGGTAAAGGTGGGAAGGGGGGCAGGATAAAGAGAAGGGGGTCAATGGGGGAAAAAGGGGGAGACATCTGTAATACTTTCAACGATAAAGATAAATTAAAATAAATAAATAAAATGGTTAAAATAGCACATTTATGTTATATATATTTTACCATAATAAAAAATTTCAGAAAAATAACTCAACTGATTTGAGCTCTATATGTTATATATTAGTTGCGTGATTTTGGACAGAGCCTTAAACCTCCTAACCTGTTTGCTGATTCATAAAAGGGAAGTGCGGCTCCTTACCTCACCGGAATTAAGTACAATAATAAGAATCTGACTAGTGGTGGGTGTTCTACTAGTGTGAGATTTTTTGGATTTATAAATATTAAGCAGGTATCTCAGAGATAAATAAATGTACTATTGTTTCTGTTACTGCCTTAAGGCAAATACATACTGTAGGAAGGAGGCACTTCATGAACGGAGAATAGTAATGAGAATGAAGTCGAGGATTTAACTTGACTCCTCCCAAAGCACAGCAGCAGCATTTCAATTCAGTTTTGGACTAAGAACCACCAACTGTTTAATCCAAGTTTCCAGTAATATTTAGCTTTAGTTATAGAAATAAAACTTGTGTCTATTTTTGGCAATTATCTAATCTAATTTATCTTCCATACTGTAAAGAGAGGATTCTTCTCATTAGGAAGTTGAACATTTGTATCAAATGATAATGCAACTAAATTTTGTCCTGACAGTTGGGGATGTAGTTTTACCTTATTGAGAGCAGAGCAAATTTTTGTTCTTTGGGAAAAAATGTACCTCCATACATCTTTATTATAATTTTCTTTTTTTTTAAAAAAAAACTTGTTCCAGTTTTGTGGAGCCATGATCTATATCGCAGGTTTAAAACAGAGACAAAATCTGGATCTGGAGTGTTAGTTCACATTTCATTTAAAAATGTCATTCTCTCTGGTTGAAGGACAGAGGAGGGATGTCGATTTGAAAGGTACACAATGCACATCTGGCTGAAGCTGTTTCATGGCTGAATTAAAATGTGAATAAACTCACCCCATATGGTATCATTCACCACCATTAGTTTAGGTGGACTTTTAAGAAAAGTAAATTGCTAAGAAAAGAGTCACATAGCACTCCCATTATATCAGTTACAGTACTAACCCAAATCAAGAAGAATGCAATCGCCATTGATTCTATAATCACTTTTGTGTGTCTGAATTTATTGCATACCCACAGGGGACATATTAATTTGTTAAGAGCTTTTAATGTTCTATTTTCTTATTAGTCTTTGCTAAGTCAAACTCAAAATTAAAAACTAAAGCAATCTAAAACATCCACAGTGCTTGCATGGTACTTTTAATTACTGGGGCAATTAGCACAGGGAATTCACATGCCATTTTGCAATTCTTAAAGAATTTTAGGCAATGCACACATCAACTTCAAGCAAAAAGAAAATAAAGTCTTGATAAAATAACTCTTCAATCATCATTAACTCTGGCACTTTCCATTCAATTCTAAGCACTTCACGTTGATAGGGATAAACTAGACTCCTAGGGGAATGGAGCACAATTTATTTTACTCTTTGCTATTGCTAAACATTTTGATTGATTTAAAAGTTTAGCAATTATGAATATTAATACCATAAATACGTGTTTCCCCCTAACACTTTTTCCTAGGTCTAGAATTTATTCACAGAGGCGCAATTGCTAGCTAAAAAGAAAACTCTCAAGATTTGAAGGTATCTCACTGGCCTAAAACCAGGACCCCTCGTTGTTTTATCCTGGCAGGATAACCACGGAAAAGGCTGGGAGAAGCTCAGAACAGATGGAGTCCAAGGCCTCAGCCTAGTGGCCACTGCTGAGACCTTTGAAAACAGAAGCAGGAGCCCAAAGCACAAGGACCCTAACACCTGATAGGACTCTGGATGATTTTGGCTAAAATAATCACACTCATTTTGTAGAACTGAAAATTGAAATACTATTAGAGACTTAGTCTTCAGTTTAAGACAGTGGCAAAATCCTCAAAGGCCTACAGGTCACACAGGCCACATAAAGAAGGGAAGTGGACTCAGTGTATCTGCAGCAAACTGTGCCCCTTCTAAGATGAGAAACCACTGCTCACCTTCACATAGGCGTGTCAGGTTTACAAACAGACATACAGGACAGCCAGTTAAATTTGAATTTCAGATGCATACGTGATATGTTTTAATATAAGTATGTGTATGGCCCATATATTGCATGGGACATACTTATATTAAAACATTACTTGTTGTTTACTGAAATTCTAATTTAACTGGGCGTCCTGTATTTTATCTGACAGCTAGAGCCTCACCCAGCTGTTGCCCCCCAGGAAGGCAGGCCTAGGATTGCTAGATCTTCAAATTTCTCAAGAGCTACCAGAAATCTGAAATTTCTTGTGAAATCTTATTTCTAAATTTTAGCAATTATCTCAAAATGTTTTGAAAACACATCTGGAGGCCAGATGATGGCAGCAGGCCATCAGTTAGGGGCCTCTGATACTAGATTATGATCCAGAATATAGAACGAATTATATCTTCCATGGCAAGGAACAGTTCTACGGCATATTAATAATATCTTCTTCATGTCAGTGATTTTCTGCAAGCAGGTGTAGACAGGGGAAAGTTGGGGGGAAAACCATGTGGCCACAATTCCCTCAGAGGAAGTGGGGAAAGAGGGAAAAGTTGAAGTGCTGCTGGAGAAAAGAGACTCTGGATACCACATACAAACCCTTCCTACTTCACCAGCTTTGATAGAACCAGCCCTGTGGCTTAGAAAAGTTAGGGTATGCCCTGGAAATTCACATATGTTTCATTAACCATAGTCAGGTCAATAATTATAAGGTAATATTAAGGAAAACACAAAATTTAAACCCCACAAGAGCTTTCAAAGAAAACAATGGAAAGTTATACAAGTTAACATTTACTAGAATAATGCAAATTGTAACTTTGTTTTAAACCTCTGTTTGTGAAGTAAGCATGTATATGTTTCTGCAGTATTAAAATTGAGACAATTTTCATTGAAAAATCTTCTATATCTCTACTAGGTAAAAATGATTTCCTTTGAAAGTGTGCAAGTCCTAACCTACTAATTTAAAATAAAATAATGGCTTTCCAATCAGTTGTGAGAAGAAGACACTGAGAGAATTACCATGAGGACTTTGCAAGGAACACCATTAAAAATAATGAATATAGGTAGCTGAACATTTTGCTGCTGCTAAATTGGATTCAGTGGATAGGTGAAAGAGCTTTATTTACTTGGTGCCAAGCCTTGATGCATCCATATAAATTGTCTGGCATATGCAGCATTATGAGTCAAACAATTTGGTCCCATAAAATAATTCTAGATGCAGAGTTGCCTAGATGTAATTTCCAGAGTTCTATATTCAGCGCACAGAATTCAATTCTTATTTTTGCTGAAGTGGGAGTAACAGTGTATCCTCCTTAGCAAAAAGGAGTGGGGTGACTAACTATACTTACCTGGGTTCTCAGCATTCAGTTCAGAGCTAAATACCAGATTTCTTAGTGAGTAGTTTAATTTAATCAATGACTGAGTATAAATACATAATTATCATTCATTCAGGGATGATATTCAAAATCCTTAGCCATACATGTGGCATAAGTACTAACCTATCAAAATGGATACCAACACAATCAGAATAAATGTTTGCTGTAAAAAAAAAAAAAAAGTATTCCTGTACCAGTAGATCAGCACAGTATGCATCCAGAAAGAGATGCTTTAGGAGGAAGAAAAAATTAGGACCAGACTCTGCCTTCAGGAACTGTATACTATCATTGATGTTTATATTAGAGGGCAACCTCTCTGATTACAATCTAATTCACTGATTCACAGCAGTAAGACCGAGGAGGCACAAAAAGAGGAGAAATCGGAAAGGAGAGCACTACAGCCATCCAGTTCCCTTCATGTGCACAACATCTAATAGGTTGGTGTGGTTTGGAAAACTTGTGCAATTATCGTCCCGTGATGATCATGCCTCTTTCCAATGTAAGTTTGTAGCACTTCCCATCAAGAGGACCCTCTCTCACTTCTCTTTGAATTTGAGCTGGCCCTGTGATTTGCTATGACCAATAGTGGAAATGTTATGCCAATTCTGAGCCTTGGCCCCCGGAGGCACGTACACTTCCAAGTTCTTTCTTTGAAACTTGCTGCCACCATGCAAACAAGCCTGGGCTGTCCTGCTGCATGATGAAAGCACATAGTCCAGTTACACAGTTGCCCTAATAGAACTGCCAGCTGACTAGAGATACACAGAGAGAGAAGTCCTGCCAAGACCAATCCTCCAGCAGAGGCATCCAGGGGATACATACTCATCAGGCACAATAAATAATTGTTTGAAGCCACAAGTATTTGGGGTGGTATGTTGTGCAGCAATAGATAATAAATACAGTTGGCCTGGCTAATTTGAGTGGAAAAAAAGGAAATATAAACTAGGGTTTTATTAGCAGACAAGAACACAGATGTACTAATGTGTCAAGTCTTACAGGAGTATCAGGAATGCTGGAGAAATGCAAGCCAGTCCTTCTCGCTTTTATAGTGCCGAGGTTGACATAAGGTAGCTGCTTGAATATAAAGGCATTGGGGGCATAAAGATTGTTTTGTGCCATATTACATTAACAAATGAATAAGTAAATTTGCAATAAATAGTCTCTATATTTCTCATTGATGATACAGATAAAAATAGGCAGAAACCATACTTGCAGAAAGTGTCTTTTGAGGTTCCAATGTATTATGTGAAAACCTTCCAAAATTAAAATAGACCTGATAATTAGAAATTTCTTGAAAGATATTTCTTAACAAATGTGTAGCCACAATGTCACTTTAAATGTCAGTTTACTAAGGATTACTAGAGATAGAAGCTGACCTTTCTCTTCATTGAAATGGAAATTTTTGGGTCCATATGGTACTTTTGATTTAAATGTCATTGATTTCTAACAAATGATAACAAGAATGCTGGCAATGAAAAAATATATATATATTTCTAGATGTCAAGATTACATAGAATTAGAACTGGAAAGTTGTCATCAAGGGGTAAATACTGTATAAGGTTAAGGATAATGAGAAGCCTGACTTAAAAAAAAAGTCATACTGACTGTTATTACAAATGAAATGTCCATTGCTGATTCATAATGCCCTAAAATCCTGATGAGATGGCTAACTAGCATGAGCTGTTAGCTCCCTCCTCTAAAATCAGCCTGGGAGAAACTACAAAAGTAAAGTAGAAGCATAGATCTAAGGAACTAACATTTAAAAAATGAGAAACTAATACTAAAATAATGAAACAAAGTATTATCCCGAACTAGTGTGCATGTGTACTTGTGTGTGTCTGTTCTGTGTGTGTGTGTGTTTGTGCATGTGTCTGTTCTGTGTGTGTGTGTGTGTGTGTGTGTGGGTGTGTGTGGGTGGGTGTAGGGTCTCAGGAGTGGTAAGGATAGTGGACCAGCCTGTGGCAAAGTGGCTGTGCACTGCTGGGAAAGGAGTAGCTAGGATGGATATTTATATTTAAATTATGTTCTTGCTTATCTCCCAGAATCTCTTGAGACAATCACAGCCTGTGTCCCTCATAGGTATCTGCAGCATAGTGGAACAAGAGGAAAAGCATCAGGCAGCCTGAAAGCTGGTAGGGTGAGGAGCTAATGAAAACAGGTGCAGGTTGCCCTGCCTGGCCTCAGGTGGTCACTCCACAATTGCTCCTCCCAGTGGAGAGTCAGTAGATTAAAAACCATGGAGTTTATTTCTTCATGACAACCTCTAACCAAATGAGTTGCCTGAAGTCATGGCAGCAAACAGGAGTGGTTCAAAGGTGTTCTGTGGTATGTGGGGCAACTGGACTCATGTAACCTATTACCTATTAGACATTTCCATTTGAATACTTCACTACTCCAATATAGAGTGTCTTCTCCTTAAAATCTACTCCTCTTTCTGTTTTTCTTTTATCAGTGAATGGAACTATCACCCATACAGCCACCCAAGCCAGAAACTTGAGAATCATCCCAGACTCTTACAATCATGTCACATGTTCCTGCTAATACCCACTTTCTCCATTCCCACTGTTAGTGCCTTAAAAATATAATGTTAAGTTATATGGTGCCATATATAATTTATAGAGTGCCACACAGAATTTTGCTACCAGACTATTGTCTCTAACTCCATTAACCTTGGAGGGAGCGTCTAAAAACAAACATCTCATCACACAGCAGGGTACAACCTTAACAACCTCCTCTCAGTCTTATTTCCAGCTTTTATGTTCAATCACAAACCAGGCCACCAAGTAAGATATACAATATTTTTAAAGACACCCAGAAAGGAAAAAAATTGTTTATGCCAGTACTGAACTGTCTATATTCTAAAGGCTTATTTTTCCTTATTAAAATTATGCCCATTCTAATATTATTTGAAGGTCTCCCTATTATTTCAATTTATGATGTTAACAATAATAATTTTTTGTAATCCTCACCTGAGGATATTTTTCCATTTGTCTACAGACAGAGTGGGAGGGAGGGAGGCAGAGAGAGAAGAGAGAGAGAGAGAGAGAAAGAAACATTGATGTGAGAGAGACACATCAACTGGTTGCCTCCCACATGACCCGACCAGGGCCGGGGATGAACCACAACCGAGGTATGTGCCTTTGTCCGGAATCGAACCCGCAACTCCTTGGTCTGCCGGCCGACGCTCTAACTACTGAGCCAAACCAGCCAGGGCAACAATAATAATTTTTAATGAATGATTCTGAATTATCCAGTATGTGACTTAATTATTTGTCAATTTTTCTAATTTATTACCTAGATAACTACCCTCTCCCCATTTCAAATACCAGCCACAGTCTAACAAAAGAACTTAGGAAATACTGAGGGAAGAGGTGACTCCTCCGTTTCAGCAGTCCTTTCCCTCCTCTTGTCAGTGGTGACTGCCCAGCCGCGGAAAGAACTCTCAGGTCCTCTAAACAGGACGATGCATTCTCTCCATTGGAGGAGGTGGAGACAGCAGGACTTCCTTTTGTGTTGCCACCAGTCTCTTCAGTTTTCCTAAGACAATTAAGTACGTTGGCACAACTGGATAAGTATATTAAATATATAGGATAATATCAATGGCTATTATAAGTAGAAAGGGAAATGTAAAGTTCTTATTAATTTGGACTCCAGAGTCCCAAAGTGAAAGCTCTCAAGGAGTTACTTAGAAATACCCTTATCAGCATTCCCTGGATATTGATCTCTCCCATTTATCCTGAAGTCTGTGAATTCCTTAACCTTGAGTCTTTTCCTAGGTGTCCCTATACACACATCTTCTCATTCCTGTGCTAAGAAATCCCACCTCTAACCACAAGTATCATCTTGCTCTCTGTATTCTTTCTTACCCCTACTCCATATTTATGCCCAAATCTAAGACATTCTGTCTGGGACTCTGAAGGCCAGATAGAAGTCCCTTAGAAAAATAGCAGGTAGGGGGGCTCAGGTGCTCCCAGTTCTATAGTCCCATAGGAAATGGGCTCCTCCAGCTTGGATTTTACTTTTGACATCCTCACTAATATGAGATGAAGCTCATCTAGCTCTCTGACTGTTGATCCTATTAGATTAAACACAGATCTTCCCCTAAGGCATGCAACATTTTGGAGTTAGAGTTATCGACTGAGGCACATCTCTTGTCCTTCTAGCGTCAATGGGCCCCCTACTGCACACTTGAACATTTAGTGTCTTCTAGCTCTCCTTCAGTTCAAGCAATATAAAAAAGAAAATATATTACTTATAATGGCTTCTTTTTCAGAAGTGCTCAAGATTGATCATTCTAGGAAAGATTCTATTAAATTCTCCAATTGTCCTCAATATTTATATAAATATAGAATTTGGAGATAAAACAAAAAAAAAAGAACATCATAACTAATTCTTCTCCAATACCTTTATTTTTGCCCTTCTTTCTCTAGACTGTTGTACCTGCCTTATAAGGTCTGATTTTCCCTTAATCAGTAAATTCCAATATGTTATTGTCTAACTTAGGGCCTGACATATAACTCTCTAAATATATGACTATAGAAATAAATTACTGAATAAGGAAACAGTTCTTGGTGAACATGCATGGTTGTTGCAGAAGAGGCCTTGACATTTTAATCCTGGTACATTTTACCTGCTAAACTTTTCTTTTATACCCAGATAAAAGAAATGTTTCCCATTACATGAAAAACAGAATATCAGACAGTGGCATTTTTTTGTGTGTTTTACTAAATTTACTTTTGTTACAGATGTTTCTCCTCCCCTCCCCCATTGACACCCACCTGATCCCTCCCTCTCCCCACCCTAGCATTGTTGTGTATGTCCATTGGTTAAGCAAACATGCATGTACGTTCTGTGGTTTATCTCTTCCCTCCCCACCCATCCCCTCTTTGGAGGTTTGTCAGTCTGTACCCTACGTCTATGTCTCTGGGTCTATTTTGTTCATCAGTTTGTTTTGTTCATTATATTCCACAAATAAGTGAGATCATGTGATATTTGTCTTTCTCTGATTGCTTATTTCACTTAGCATAATACTCTCCAGGTCCCTCCATGTTGTCTCAAAGGATAAGAGATCTTTCGTTCTTACAGCTGCGTAGTGTTCCATTGTGTATATGTACCAAAGCTTCTTCTTTATTTTTTTAATTTTTTTTTATCCTCACCCAAGGACATCTTTGCATTTATCTTGAGACAGAGCAGGAGGGAGACAGAGAGAAACATCGGTGTGAGAGAGACACATCGACTAGTTGCCACCCTCACGACCCCTACTGGGGCCAGGGACAAACCGCAACTGAGGCATGTGCTCTTAGTGGGAACTGAACCTGGGCCTCTCTGGTCTGCGGGCTGACGCTCCAACCGCTGAGCCAAACCGGCCAGGGCATACCACAGCTTTTTTATCCACTCATCCACTGATGGACACTTGGGCTGTTTCCAGATCTTAGCTATTGTAAATAGTGCTGCTATGAACATAGAGGTACATATATTCTTTCTGATTGGTGTTTCAGGCTTCTTAGGATATATTTTTAGAAGTGGGATCAGTGGGTTAAATGGCAGATCAATCTTTTAATATTTTTAGGAAACACCATACTGTTTTCCATAGTGGCTGCAGCAGTCAGCATTCCCACCAGCAGTGTACTAGAGTCCCCTTTTCTCCACACCCTTGCCAGCACTTGTTGTGTGATGATTTGTTAATAGCAGCCATTCTGGCAGATGTGAGGTGATACCTCATAGTTGTTTTAATTTGTATCTCTCTGATGATTAGTGATGTTGAGTATTTTTTCATATGTCTCTTGGCCATTTGTATGTCCTGTTTGGAGAGGTGTCTATTTAGATACTCTGCCCATTTTTTAATTGGATTCTTTGTCTTTCTTTTCTTGAGTTGTATGAGTACTCTATATATTTTGGAGATTAACCCCTTATCTTATGTATTGTTGACAATTATGCTTTCCCATATAGTGGGTTCCCTTTCCATTTTGATGGTTGTTTCTTTTGCTGTGCAGAAACTTTTTAGTTTGATGTAGTCCCATTTATTCATTTTTTCCTTTCTTTCTCTTGCCTTAGGCATTATATCAGTGAACATTCTGCTGTGATGATGTCTCAAATTTTGTTGCCTACATTTTATTCTAGGATTTTTATGGATTCACGAGTCACATTTAAGTCTTTATCCATTTTGAGTTTATTCTTGTGTATGGTGTAAGTTGGTGGTCTAGTTTCATTTTTTTGCATGTAGCTGTCCAATTTTCCCAACACCATTTATTAAAGAGGCTATCTTTACTCCATTGTATGCTCTTGCCACCTTTGTCAAATATTAATTGAGCATAATGTCTTGGGTGAATTTCTGGGTCCCCTGTTCTGTTCCACTTGTCTATATGCCTTTTCTTGTGCCAGTACCAGGCTGTTTTGATTACAATGGCTTTGTAGTATAACCTGATATCTGGTATTGTGATGTCTCCTACTTTGTTATTCTTTTTCAAGATTGCTGTGGCTATTCGGGGTCTTTTGTGGTTCCATATAAACTTTTGGAGTATTTGTTCTAGTTCCATGAAATATGTCATTAGTATTCTAATGGGGATTGCATTGAATCCGGAGATTGCTTTGGGTAGTATGGTCTTTTTAACGATGTTAATTATTCCAATCCATTAACATGGTATATGCTTCCTTTTTTTATATCTTCCTCTATTTCTTTTTTCAATGTCCTGTAGTTTCCTGAGAACAGATCCTTTACTTCTTTGGTTAAGTTTATTCCTAGGTATCTTAGTTTTTTTGCTGCAATGGTAAATGGGATTGTTTTTATAGTTTCTCTCTCTGTGAGTTCATTATTGGTGTATAAGAATGACATCGATTTCTTGATATTAATTTTGTATCCTGCTACCTTGCCGAATTCATTTATTAAATCTAGTAGATTTTTGATGGAGTCTTTAGGGTTTTCTTTTTGTTGTGTTTTTTTTTGTGTGTGTGTGTGGTACATGCCCCTAGCGGGACTCGAACCTGGGACTCTCTGGTCTGCAGGCTGATGCTCCAACCACTGAGCCAAACCAGCCAGGGCTAGGGTTTTCTATGTACAATATCACGTCATCTGCAAATGATGGCAATTTCACTTCCTCCTTTCTAATTTGGATCCCTTTTGTTTTTTCTTCACGTCTAATTGCTGTGGCTAAGACTTCCAGTACTATGTTAAATAAGAGTGGTGAAAGTAGGCATCCCTGTCTTGTTCCTGTTCTTAAGGGAAATGCTTTTAGTTTTTGCCCATTGAATATGATGTTGGCTGTAGGTTTTTCATATATGGCCTTTATTATTATGTCGAGATATGGTCCCTCTATTCCCACATTGCTGAATGTTTTTATCAGAAATAGGTACTGGATTTTGTTGAATGCTTTTTCAGCATCTATTGATATGATCATATGGTTTTTATCTTTCATTTTGTTTATGTGGTATATCACATTTATTGATTTGCAAATATTGTACCAGCCTTGCATTCCTGAGATGAATCCCACTTGGTCATGATGAATAATTTTTTAAATGTATTGCTGGATCCAATTTGCTAATATTTTGTTAAGGACTTTGGCATCTATGTTCATCAGGGATATTGGCCTGTAGTTTTCTTTCTTTGTAGTGTCTTTATCTGGTTTGGAATTAGAATTATGCTGGCCTCATAAAACGAGTTTGGAAGTCTTCCTTCTTGTTGGATTTTTTGGAATAGTTTGAGGAGAAGGAGTGTTTGATCTTCTTTGAATGTTTGGTAAAACTCCCCCATGAAGCCATTTGGGCCTGGGCTTTTGTTTGCTGGGAGTTTCTTGATTATATCTTCAATTTCCTTAGTAGTTATTGGTCTCTTCAAGTTTTCTATCTCTTCCCAGTTGAGTTATGGGAGACTGTGTTTCTAGAAATGTGTCCATTTTGCTTAGATTGTCCAATTTTTTGGTATATAATTGTTCATAGTATTTGTTAACGACCCTTTGTATTTCTGTGGTGTCAGTTGTTACTTCTTGTCCTTCATTTCTGATTTTGTTTATTTGGGTCCTCTCTTTTTGTTTCTTGGTGAGTCTGTCTAAGGGTCTTCAATCTTGTTTATGTTTTCAAAGAACCAGCTTTATGTTTCATTGATCTTTTGAATTATTTTTTTAGTCTCTATGTCATTTATTTCTGTTCTGACCCTTACTATTTCTTTCTTTCTATTTGCTCCAGATTTTTATTTTTGTTTACTTTCTAGTTCTTTAAGATGTAGGGTAAGAAAGTAAATTAGAAATTTTTCTTGTTTCCTGAAGTAGGCCTGCAGTGCTATGAACTTCCCTCTCAGGACTGCTTTCGCTTCGTCCCATAGATTTTGTGTTGTTGTGTGTTCATTTTCATTGGTTTCCAGGAAGTTTTTAATTTCTTCCTTGATCTCCTTGGTAACCCATTCATTGTTTAATAACATGCTCTTTAGCCTCCATGTGTTTGCATGTTTTTGCTGTAATTGATTTCTAGTTTCATTCCATTGTGATCTGAGAAGATATTTGATATGATTTCAATCTTCTTGAACAAGTAGAGACTTTGTGTCCTAACTTGTGATCTATCTTTGAGAATGTCCCATGTTGCACTTGAGAAGAATGTGAATTCTGAGGTTTTGGGGTGTAATTCTCTATAGATATCTATTAAATCTATTTGATCTAGTGCATCATTTAGAGTCTCTGTTTCCTTGTTAATTTTTTTGTCTAGAGGATCTATCCAGGGATGTTAGCGGGTTGTTGAAGTCCCCTAGTATGATTGTATTGCTGTTGATTTCTCCTTTGAAGTCCTCCAGAAGTTTTTAAAAGTATATTTGATGCTCCTATGTTGGGTGCATATATGTTCAACAAGGTTACATCCTCCTTCAGGATAGATCTTTTCCATATTATGTACTGGCCTTCTTTGTCTCTAGTTTTGGCTTTCATTTTGAAGTCTATTTTTTTCCTTTCCATTTACTTGGAAAATTTTTTCCATCCCTTCACTTTCAACCTATGTGATTCTTTTTTTGTAAAGTGGGTCTCTTGTAAACAATATATATATATATGGGTCATGCCTTCTTATCCATTCAGCTACTCTGCGTCTTTTGATCAGAGCATTCAATCCATTTATGTTTGAGGTTATTATTGATATGTACTTATTTATTGCCATTTTTGTTCATTATGGTTATGTTTCTCTTCCTATTTCTTCTGCTTATTACAGCAGTCCTTTTAACTTTTCTTGGAGTGATGGTTTGGTGCTAATATATTCCCTTAGCCTTTTTTTTTTTTTTTTGTCTGGGAAGCTCTTTATTCCACCTTCTATTTTGCATGATAGCCTTGCTAGATAGAGTAGTCTTGGATTCAGATCCTTGTTTTTCATTACCTTGATTACTTCATGCCATTCCCTTCTGGCCTGTAGTGTTTCTGTTGAGAAGTCAGCTGTTAGCCTTATGGTGGTTCCTTTGTAGGTAACCTGTTGTTTATCTCTTGCTGCCTTTAGGATTCTCTCTTTGTCTTTAATTTTTGGCATTTTAATTATTATGTGTCTTGGTGTGGGTCTGTTTGTGTTCTTTTTACTTGGGGTTCTCTGTGCTTCTGGAACTTGTGTGCCCTTTTCCTTCACCAAGCTAGGGAAGTTTTCTGTCACTATTTCTTCAAATATATTCTCCAGCCCTTGCTCATTTTCTTCTTCTTCTGGCACTCCTATGATGTGAATGTTGTCCCACAGTTCTCTTAAGCTGTCTTCCTGTTTTTCAATTGTTTTTTCTTTTTGGTTTTCTGATTGGGTGATTTTTTCTACCCTGTCTTCTAATTCACTGATCCAGTCCTCGGCTTCCTCTACTCTGCTGGTTATTCCTTCCTATGTGTTTTTTATTTCTGCTATGTCATTCTTTATTTCCAATTGATTGATTTTCATTGTTTGTATATCTTTACTCATGCTGTTGAGCTTCCTCATGATTATTACCCTCAACCCTTCCTCTGATATCTTGCTTAATTCTATGTCATTTATTTCTTCTCCTGCAAAATTATCTTGTTCTTTCATTTAGGATTTGTTTCTTTGTTTCACCATTTTGGCTGTCTCAGTGGGTTTTGGAGCCTGTGGGTGTTGGTGTTCTGCTGGTTGTGGCTCCCTCTGCTAGGTTTGGATGTGTGTGAGAAGATCCACCTTAAACATCACTGTCAACGCTTACTTTCCTGGGTAGATCTGTAAGCCAAGGAAAGGTTCAGATATCCTCTAGCTTTTTGCCTGGAGGCTACTAGTCTCAGTTACTTGATGATCCCTCAATTTGTAGCTCTCAGCTGAATGAAAAATCCCTCAGGTGTAAGAGGATTTCCAGAGGGTGGGGCACTTGCTTTCTATCAGACTGTAGATAATAATGTGCCTCAATTTGCATTTCTCTAGCCTGGCCTGGTGGTGCTGAATTCCTGAGGGAGGGGCCATTGCTTCTCCCCAGGCTCTGGTAAGGGGCTTTTTGAGTAAGATGGCTACTGTCCTGTGAGGGAGTGACTCAGCACAAAACTCCCGGTGTCCTTCTCTCCAGCTTTCTCCTGAGCCAGGAGCCCTGGACCCTCTCCACACAGTTCCAGTCCAGTTCACCCTCCCTCTGCCGGAGCTCAAGGTGAGTGGCTGTAGCTGATTTGGTGCTTTTTAAAACCCCCATTTTCTCAGTGGGAAGTGCTTTCAGCTAAATAGCCCTCCGCTGCTGTCCATGGGCTCCCGGCCCATGCTCACACACCTCCACAGTTCCTTCCAGGCTCGATTTGGCGTGCTCTTTCTGTCCCTGGTCATAAAGGTTCTCTCCAGCTACTTTGCAGTTGGTTTTTCCTGATGATTTGCCTTTATTTCAGTTGTAATTCCAGTTTAGTCCAGGGAGATGGTCTTTGTAGCTCCCATTCACTCTGTTGCCATTTTTTTCTCCCTCCACAAAATTTTGTTAGATAGCACAAAAACTTTGGGAGCTATTTTTGGAAGTCACTCGTGAGCTTTCTGTGCCTGGAGCTGGCCACAGGCTTCCTTGTCTCTTGCTCCTTCACTGCTGAACAACTCAGTACATTCACCCCCATAGGACTGGACTTTGGAAGATACATTTCTGGCTTCCCCTCCTTCTTTGCTGGTGGAGGAAAATGGCATTTTGAATATGACTAGAAAACAAAATCTTGACCCTAGTGCCCTCAAACAATGCCATAGCTAGCTGAAATTCAAAGGGACTTTTATTAAAACAATAGTTAAGAGACATTTATGCCAGTTTGGTTTATCCAGCAGCTCTTCTAGGTCTGTGCATAAGGACTATAGAGTACTGTAGTTGTACCCCAAGGGAGAGGCCAGCCAGATATTTATCCCTGATCTCTAAGTTTTCTTATTACATACTCATCTCATAAAGCTACAGTGACTGAAATCCTCAGATATTGCAGAGTATATTAATTAAATCTTACGTAACTAAAATTCTGATGTATCTCTATCTTGACAACTAAGACTATTTTACTTGCATTTGTTTTCACTCTTCCATGAAGATTTATAAGCACCCATTGTTTTCTAGCATTGTCCTGACCCTTTTAAGGATATCAGATAGATTATGACCTGGGTGTCAAGTAGGAGAAATACACAAAAATGATTTGGGGAAAATACAAGACAACGCCATTAAGCACTAAGAAAAGCTATATATTTTTTAGTTAAACAAACAGAAAAAGAACCAGGTAGGGATAGGAGAAACAGAATGCCCTAAAGCATGGGTAGAAAACAGAGCAGAGAGCAGAGCGGGGTAGCCAATGGAGATGCTGTGGCTGATGTCCTCATCTCTATCTCTCAACCCCCAAATTGTATCTTCAACTGTACTCTTGATAATACATACAAAAAATATTGACATTTACAGAGCACATGAAAATATGTTTTAGTTAGCGAAGAAATGCACCTAAAAGAGTAAATTAAAATCATAGTTAAATTCTGTTTGTCTTTAACACTTTTGAGTTTTGTGTTTTGTTCTGGCATAGTAAACAGCAGAACAAACTTTGGATGAACAAAGACATCTACTTTACTATTATACATTCTGATCATGTGCAGGCTTCAGGGTGAATCTAATACAGTTGGTTCATCTGTCATAATAATACCTTGGATTTGTTACACATGGTCAAATAAACTGACCAAGGAATCCAGGGAGCTCTTCATGTCACCATCCAATATTGCTGAGGTCACAGGAATGATGAGAACCAGAAAATTTTAGTTTATAAAACAAGGGAAAACAGCTATAAAAGATGAGATCCAAACAGACAAGGAAGAAAACAGATGTTACTCAAATTTATTTCCTATTTCTTCCTGTCAATGATGTAATTCTCTGAATTCAGACATTAAGCCCAGATGGTTCAGCCAAAAGGATATCTGTGTCCAGAGACCTCATCTCAACCAATTTTGGTTAAAATCTATTAATTTTTTATTATTGTATTCCAGTCTTTATTGGCTTTACTATCAATTCTTAAATTTCAAAAAATACGTTTAAAGGTTTACTCAAATATATTCATATCTAGCCAAATGCAAACAAGAAATTGATTTAAAACATTATCAAAATCAAATCCAAGCAGTGAGAACTGTTCTTGGCACCATTCACAGGGAAGTCAATTGTATGATTAGGATTACAAGGGCATAGCACATTATTTATTCTAATATTACAGGGGATTAAAATAAGGTTAAATGCACGTATAAGACAAAAAGATGGTTTGAAAATAAATATAATGGTAATCATTCAACTCAAGAAATTTGAGAAAACAAAACAAACAAAATAAGGATATAAGTAAACAAAAGTAGACAAAAATTATTTAAAACTTAACAAAACCAAATGTGAGATTTAAAAAAAAATATATCACATGTGTGACAAACATTTAAAAATGAATCAAATAAACAAAACCAAACAAAAGAATGGACATATAACCATAGGTACAAAAGATATATAAAATGAATGAAATAAAATTATAAATAGCTATTTATCAATAAATTTGGATTAAATAAATTCATTTAGGCAAAATACAATAATGCAAAATTGATTTAATATAAAAAAGAATTTTAAATATACCAATAATTTTTAAACATATTGAAATATTAATCTAAGACTCTCACAAAAAGAGTAGTTCTTATTTTACTACTTACTATTTTACTAGTGAGTTCCATGCCCACACTACCACTCACATAGCTAGTAATTAATTTGATCTAATGCCAGCAATTTCAACCTGTTTTTGTGGAGCAGTATATGAATTCCACCTCAGAATAGTGTTTTTATATGCATGAAATAAATACGCAGAGTCTTTGGTTTGCATAGTACTATGATAAGACAGATTTTATGTCAGTTGCCACAAATCTTTGCAAAGCAAAGACTGTATTCAAAATTGCAAAGAAAAAATTATACTGAAATTATACTGTGTTATTCTCCATGTAATCATAGTTGTATAACGTGCTAAAATTCAGTTTCAGGTTACTGAAAATCAATATCTACTTTTTACACATCCAAATTTTCAGATACCTTGAATTCTATCATGAAATCCTTGGTACATAGATTTCAGGTTAAAAACCTCAAAAGGCAAATTACTTAAGCTTTTGTACTTCAGTTTTCTAATCTGTAAAATAAGATTAACAGTAGAACCTACCATGGTATATTATTGAAAGAAGCAAATTAATCAATACAAATCAATCAAAAGAACAGATATAAATAAATATTTGCTGCTGCTGTTGTTGATGTTATGAATTTTTAATAGACAGTTAACTTCTACCTAATACAAATTGTTTCAGAATATAGACAGAGATGAACAATGCCAGTCTGATTTAATAAGGCTAGTGCAATTATTCAAAACCAGATAAGGACAACATACAAAAGTAGAATTTCATTTCACTTGTGAACATACAAACAAGAACTCGAAAATAAACTTATTCATAAATTATAGATAATAAATACAGTTTAAGTCAACATCAGAAAATTTACCAAAGATATTCACCACATTAATAGATTCAAAGATGAAAATAATATAATTACCTCCATAGATATATATAAAAAGGAACTGTCAAGCTGCAGAAATGGAAGGAAACCTTCTTAATTTGGAGAAAGCTATAATTCAGAGAAGTACTGTAAAAATTATATTTAATGAAGAATACGTATAAGAAAGCCCTTTAAAATCAAGAATTAGCAGGGTATCTACTATCACCAGTGCTGTTTATCAGATTCTGGCCAATAAAATAAGCACAATAAAATAAATAAAAGGTATAAGGAATATTAAGGGAGAGCTCACCTACATGGAAAAATCAGCAGAATAAATAGAAAAACCATTAGTATCAATAAGAAATTTTAGCAGATTTGCTATACTCAAGATAAACATTAAAAATAAATTGCATTTATATCAAAAACAGTCAAATATAAAATATAATAAAATTACAAATAATACTGCTTTATTAGTAGTAACAAAAACTAAGAGTTATAATATTAACAAAAAGTAAAATTATCTAGTAATCATTTCATCAAAAATACTAATATTACCCTGGCCGGTCTGGCTCAGCAGTAGTGCATCGGCCCGCGGACCAATGAGTCACAGGTTCGATTCCAGCCAAGGGCACATACCTCAGTTGTGGTTCATCTCCAGACTTGCTCAGGGTCGTGTGGGAGGCAACCAGTTGGTGTGACCCTCTCACGTCGATGTTTCTCTCTCTCTCTCCCCCTTTCTCTTTCCTTCTCTCTCTCTCCCACTCTACCTGAAGATAAATAGAAAAATATCCTCGGGTGAGGATTGAAAAAGAAATACTAATACAAAAATACATTCTAAAAGATATTAAAGAAGATCAATGGAATATAATGAACAAAATAAGCTGACGAACAAAAGAGATCCAGAGACAAGGAAGTAGGGAACAGACTGACAAACCTCAGAGAGAAGTGGGGTGAGTGGGTAGGAAGAGATAAACCAAAGAACTTATATGCATAACCAATGGACAACAGTGTGGTGAAGCAGTGGGGAGCGGGTGGAGGGTGTCAATGGGGGAAAAAAGAAGGGACATCTGTAAGACTTTCAACAATAAAGATAAAAAATAAATAAAATAAATAAAAACTAAAATAAAAAGATCAGGAGAGAGATTCTATGTCATTGCTTAGGAATACTTAATATTATGAAAATAGAATCCTCACTTAATTTATCAATAAATTTACTCCTATCTTACTTCTAATTAGCTTTCTAATGGGATTTAATTGATGTAGTCTAAAATTTCTATTAAAAAATTAAAATTCATGAATATCTAAGTTTACATTTTGAAAAAAATGCATAGCAAAAATGGACCAGATAGTAAACAAACTTTAAGACAATAGCATAAAAACAACATGATACAGGCGAAAGAACAGATCAATAAATCAATGAAGCCAAATGTAAATCTTTGTACATACCTAACTATGAATGGATACCTAATAATGGAGAAAGGTCAGCCTTTGGCTATATCTGCAATATTTCATTTTGAGTAAAAAGGAGAAAAAAGGAAAACGACTAGTGGAAAATATGACAAAATAACAAAGGCGTTCTGGAAAGATGGCGGCGGCAGCGAGGGCAAGTTTGTCAATTTTTTCTGAATCTCTACATTAAAACAGAGCAACTAGAACAAGACCAACAGCCAATGGAAAACATTTACAACAAAATTAGGTAAGAAGGTATCTCAAAACTCCCCCAAATACAAGAGGGTGGAGAGAAATCACCAATTGCCAAATGATCTCCAAGGTATTATAATCATGGGCAAGACCAAGTGACAGTGTCTAATGGCATAACAAACTTGAGTGATAAAGTTATAAGAAAATCACAAAGAAGTGATTATTCTAAATGCCATCATAGGAACAACTTTTGGCAGGAGAAAAGGCATGGTGACTGGAATAAGAACTCTGAAGGGCTTTCTGGGGTGACAGGCAAACTTCTATTTCTTCACCTGGGTGGTAATTGACTTATAAATATTCCAAGAATTGATTGATAGTTGCTGCTGTGTATGGATAGTTGGATATTCTTTGTACTTTTCTGTTGCATTAAAATTACTCCAAAAAATACAATAAAATATAGTAGTAGATCAACATCAACATACCAAGAATCTGGCATATATGTTTTTCTCAGCCCAAAGCTAAAAGCCACAAAACGCACTGTCATCTATTTCCCTAAGCCTAGCCTCAAGAACAGGTTCTGAGCCCTGGCCTGTGTGGCTCAGTTGGTTAGAGGATCCTCCTGTACATCAAAAGGCTGTGGGTCCAACACCTGGTCAGGGCACATACCTAGGTTGTGGGTTCAATCCCTGGTCGGTGTGCATTGGGGAGGCAACTTATTGATGTTTCTCTCTCTCTCTCTCTCTCTCTCTCTCTCTCTCTCTCTCTCTCCTCTCTCTCTCTCTCAAATTAATTGAAAAAAGGAATAGGCTATGAGCTTCTTTGATAGCTATGTCATATTTGATCACAAATAATAACAAAATATACATAGAATAGTATATTTAGAAATATTGCTCATTCAAAATTCGGTTCCTAATAAATTTTAAACTAAAATATCAGTAATGTATTCCCACAGAGATTTTGTGATTAACTGCTTTTATAATAAAGGTGACAGATTTTATTCTATCCAAATCTTGTATAAAACTTATATTAGCCCTGGCTGGTTTGGCTCAGTGGTTAGAGCATTGGCCCACAGACCAAAGAATCGTGGGTTCGATTCCGGTCAAGGGCACGTACCTCAGTTGTGGTTCATCCCTGGCCCTGGTCGGGGTCAAGTGGGAGGCAACCATTTTATGTATCTCTCTCACATTGATGTTTCTCTCTCTCTCTCTCCCTCCCTCCCCCCCTCCCTCCCACTCTATCTGAAAATAAATGGAAAAATATCCTCGGGTTTGGATTAAAAAAAAACTTATACTAAATGTGTTCATTATGTTATAATTTCACATATATTATTACATTAGATGTTCCCAACATCTAAGACTTAAATCAGGTACATTTAATACTATTTTTTTCATTCTAACTTGAGAAGGTTAATTAACTTGTCCAAGATTACATAGTGAGTTAGTGGAAGAAATAAAATATTGAACAGTGACAGTACTCATAGAAGCCTTGACTGTGTCCCTTCCTCATTACAACCCAATCATTTTTCCCTAGAGGATATCAAAATTCTGACTTTGCCAAAATAATTTTCTTGCTGCTGCTAAACTTATGTGAAGTTCAAAAACAAGCAAAACTTCAACTATTATTCATTGTTTAGTCTTTCTCACTATAATCAAATTCAAATTTTAGGAAATAAATGAGTAATGAGAGGGATGGAGGGGGGAGAGGGAGAAAGAGAGAGAAAGAAACAGGAATAGAACTTGAAATTGAAATTGAGAAACAGAGAAGAGGAAAGATGGATTTATCCAGGTTGACCTAGTTTGGGGAACATCCCTGCCCTTGAATGATAGTCCCAGTAGAGACTAGATAAAATCTGGAGAAAAATAATACCTAAAGAAATACAAGGATGCTAATACCAGCAGAAATGTGAACTGATGCTGGTTAGGCAAAGTGACAAATGTCTACTACATCCATGAATTTTCTATCAGTGTTCCTATAGACTAAAAGTTGGCACACACAAGTCACTATGATATTTCTTTGTGCTACCCTTATTATAATTTGTGTTTAAGGAGCACCTATTCTGAATTGTGCACTGTGCTAAGACTCAGATATAAATTTTAATTTAATTTGTATAGTTATCCCATAAGATAGGTATTGTTATCACTATTCTATGCAAAAGGAAAAATGAGATTTAAACATATTAATAAGAATCATTATGAGAACTGTCATTCATCTTACATAATCCGGGGCATGAAGTCAAAGTTCACTGGTCACTTGAGTGTTGTTAGACATATTTAAGCTGACGGAGCTTCTAAGTACCAATATTAGAAAAGAAAAGGATCAGAATCTTAAACCAGAATTTGCGAAACATTTTGACAGAAATTATGAATTATGTTAAGTTTGACAGCAAACATTAGTTCCATGTAGGAACAAGTAATATCAAAATATAGTACCAGGTTTTTGATAAAGTTTAAATTCAATTTTTTATCACCTGTTACATGATTTCTACAAGATTATATATACCAGCAGGTTTATATTAATAAAAAATAAGAAGATAGATCACGTAGCAAATTGTTATTCTAATGAAGTCCAATGAGTCACATTTCCCAGTAATCACATCCTAGTGGGTTCCCTTTCCACATGAACTCAGTCATGTAAGACTTGCTTAGGCCAACAGGTAGAGCACATATACACCGGGACTCACTCTCATGAAATACTGCTGCCACCAGATGAGGGCGCTCAATCCAGGACCCACGGAAAGGGAGGTAGCCATTACAAATGTCCCAGGCCAGCGGAGCTTCCTACAGACTCCTCAGCTCAGTGAATCTGCATGAGTGAGACCAGGGTAAGCTACATAAGAGCCACTGAGCCAACCCATGGAATTGTAAGAAATAATTTTCCACTGCTTGAAAAATTGAATGAAAAAGCAAATTTCCATTCCATTTCAAGTCAGCAATAGAGAATTGATTTGGAAATTTGTACCAGAATTAGAGGGCCACTATAACACCAACCCAAAAGTTGGGGTGCTAGCACTGGGGCTGGACAGAGTGTGGAGGCTGCAGCAGTGATGAGCAACCTGCTGTTAGAGGCTAGAAAGATGTAGCACTGAAGCTATCGCATACTGTTTTCTGCAGTATTTTGGAAGATAGAAATATGCTTAATGATTCAATAATGAACTTGTAGGTGTAGCTAAGAAGAATTCTAGGCAGAATGTTAGAAGTGTCAATTATCTTATTTTAGCCATTTATGATAAAGAAAAGAAAGACAAAAAAGGTATTTCACTTTGCAAGATGAATATAGACAATATGTGAAGAAATAAGAAGTTGCTTAGATAACAATAAAATTACTTCCCATGTTTAGCCTCTCCATCCAGCAGTGGATTCTCAAAGAAACATATGACTTTAGGGTAATAATCAAATCAGTTGTGTGGCTGTACGATACTTTGTTGAGACCTCAAAAAGATTTAAGAAGGCGCCTAATGGACACTCTCATCTAGATGAAAAGGCTTCTAAGAATCTTACAAGCATTACCACACGGCAGCCACACATGGAGTCTAAAGTAAAAGAAAAATGTCTGTCTTTAAAATAACTATGGGTGTGCCTTTGGAGGTATCAAGTGAACCCAATTTGACTTAAAGATCACAAAGTTTTTAAGGAAATTTATCAGTTTGAACCTAAAGAGACAGAGACAGATGAAAAGGAAAAGAAGTGTCTGGCTCCACAATTTACTAAGGACAGTAAGCTGCTCAGCTGCTCAGCTGCAAATGCAGGTCAATTCTGAAAAAAAAAAAAAAAAAAAAATACGTTTCATCGGCCAGAACCAAGTTCACAGAGGTGAGAGCAAAGAGCAACATTGAACAATGTTTTAGAGAATGATGTCAAGGGAGCAGAACTGGGCCCTAATCAAAGAACATTCCCTGCCCCAGAGCCCTGAGACCTTGTGCCTATCGGGCTTTTAGAATTGCTATGGTCCAATGATTGCTATGTTCTCTTTCTTGTTCTTGATGGGAGTATCTACTGTTGTTACTTCTTTTTGATTCACTGGTCTATGTTAAGCATTCAAGGGGCAAATAACTTATTTTTTTAGGCCATGAGTATTTGGATTAAGTGGAACCCCACCCAGAATGCCTTATCCATATCCAGACCTAATTCTGTTTACAAGCTCATGGGCTTCTTAACTGATGCTATGATTGCATGAAACCATGGGTGTTTAGGAGGTTAGTGTATTTTGTGCATGAGAAAGATATGAATCACTGAGGCCCAAGGTTGTAACATGGTAGATAGTAACTAAAATGGATCCCAGTGAAACATATCTTCCTGTAACAATACTTCAGTGAGGTCCCCTCCCTCATGGGATTTGCTTTGCCAATGGGACATCTGCAAACGTAATGCAAGCAGAAGCTTGATAAGGATTTGCACACTGGGCTTGAACTCTTGAAACACTGCTGCCACCATGTCAGGAAGCCCAGTCTAGCCTTCTGAAGAATTAAATACCACAAGTAGAAGCCATAAGCCACTTTAGCAATCTTAACTGAGGCCGGTCCCCAGCCAATCTTCCAGCAGGGTGAAGCAGCATGAGTGAGCCCAGCTGAGGGAAGTAAAAGAATTACTAGCCACAGGTTAGGGACCAGTGTTCATTTTTCTGTAGCCCTTATTGTTCCCAACTAATATTCCATTAGTACAGACTAATTGATTGACTGACCCTTCCATATCAATCGTTATGCTTCCAGGGATACTTTAGTTTGTAATTGTTTATATATCCATACATAGATAACATATTTTAAAAAAGAATAGGGCCCTGGCCAGTTTGCCTCACAGTAGAGCATCAGCCTGCAGACCAATGAGTCCCAGGTTCGATTCCAGCCAAGGGCACATACCTCGGATGCAGTTTGTCCCCGGCCCTGGTCGGGGTTGAGCGGGAGGCAACCAGTCAATGTGTCCCTCTCACGTTGATGTTTCTCCCTCTATCTCCCTCCCATTCTATCTGCAGATAAATAGAAAAATGTCCTCGGGTGAGGATTAAAAAAAAAAAAGAATAGGAATTTTGTTAGTTATTCTCACTCTCTGGTACCACCAAAATAGACATTTAATTTTGAATTCTGACTTTACCTTCCTTTTTAAATAGCATGTTATGATGTAGAAATAGAGAAAATTTGTTAAGAATTCTACAGCATAAATCTAAAGTCACTGAGCCATACATATTCATGTTGATGCATGAGCTATAACTTAGAAATTGGGATTTGTCCTGAATGATGCTTTCCTTGAGCTAGGAGGGCAAGGAGAAGGAGACGAAAGGAGTCTCAGGTTAACTGTCACAGGCCTCGAGAAAAGAAAAAGCTGAAGGAGTTTATCACTACCAAACCAATATTACTAGTAATGTTAAAGGGATTTCTTTAAGAGAAAAAAAAAATGAATAGAAAATATCGCAAAGAAAATAAATTCTCAATGACAAAGGCAAACAAATCATAAAAGCAGTGGATCACCCAATATTAAAGCTAGTACAAAGGTTAAAAGGCAAAGGTAATTATAACAGTAAATTAAAGGATATACACAAACATATACAAATGTAAAAATAATGATAAAAACATAAACATGGAGTTGGTGAGTAAAAATGCTAGTGATTTTAGAGTGTGTTGGAACGTAAGTGACCATCAGCTTAAAATAGACTGCTATAAACACTGCTTTGTGTATATAAAACACATAGTAACTACAAACCAAAAATCTACTAGGGATAATACAAGAAATAAAGAGAACGGAATCTAAACACAACACAACAGAAAATCGTCAACATATAAGAGAAGAGAACAAGAGGTTAAGAAAGAAACAAGGAAGAACTACAAAAACAATCAGAAAACAATTAATAAAATGGCAATAATTATAGACCTCTCAATAATTACTTTAAATGTAAAAGGATTAAATGCTCCAATCAAAAGACAAATGGATAAAGAAGAGGAGGTACATATATACAATGGAATATTACTGGGTCATAAAAAAAATAATGAAATCCTGTCATTTGCAACAGCATGGAAGGACCTAGAAGGAATTATGTGAAGTGAAATAAATCAGACAAAGACAAATACCATATAATTTACTTATATTGGACTATAAAAAACAAAATAAGCAAACAAAACAGAAACAAATTCATAGATACAGAGAACAAACTGATGATTGTCCGATTGGAGGAGGGTGAAGGGGCTGAGTGAAAAAGGTGAAGGGATTGAGAAGTACAAATTGGCTCTGGCCAGTATTGCTCAATGGTTAGAGCATTGACCCATACACCAAAGGGTTGCAGGATCTATTCCCAGTCAAGGGCACATAACTGGGTTGCAGGTACAATCCCCAGCCCTGGATGGGATGTGTGCTGGAGGCAACCAGTCGATGTGTCTCTCTCACATTGATGTTTCTCTCTCTCCCTCCCCCCTCCCCTTCCTTCTACTCTTTCTAAAATCAATGGAAAAAATATTCTTGGGTGAGGATTACCAAAAGTAAATAAATAAATATAAAAAGTACAAATTGGCAGTTACAAAATAGATATGGGATGTAAAGTACAGCATAGGGAATATAGTCCATAATATTGTAATAACTATATATAGTGTCAGATATATACAAGACTTACTGGGGAGATCACTTCTTACATTATATAAATGTTTAAAGACTTTGCTGGCACCTGAAATTAATATAATATTGAATGTCAACTGTAATTGAAAAATAAAAAAACAAAAACAGAAAACCAATATAATGTGGCAATTCTAGAATTTAAGAAAATAAATTAAACAAATAATAAATGCCACAAACTCCTATATTATTACCAAGTTTCAGTAGTTTTTCTTGAATAAATGCTTCTAAATTTGTGATATTCCTTTAGTCAATTTCCAGAGTCCTGAAATTGTTATTTATGACAATTTTGTTCAGTTTAATTATTGTTTTTTGTGGAGAGGAGTTGCTGAGTTCCTTATTCAGCGATTCTAGGAGTCCTTCTACCCTCTTTCTTCTATTTTAAGAGTCCTTATTTATTATTTTTTAACTAATTTCTGGGTGATCTATCATGATTCATCTACATAGATCTGTCTATATTACAATGTACATTATTATTCACCACTGTTTCTTTTCTTCATCTTCCCCTATCTTTAGGACACTATTCTGGTTCATTTGCTTTGTTTGGTTGGTTTATATTTTTGGCATGTATATTCCTCAGATAACGTACATGAATGATATGCTCTATACCCACGTTTTACCAACAAGAAGTGGGTTACACATGGTTACATTATTTACCAGGGAACTTTAACTTCTGTGAGTGATAGTGGATGGGGTCTACGGAGGGCATGCAAGTGAGCAAGTGAACTTGCTCTGAGCCTCTTATAGATTCATGAGCAAGGAAAATGTTGCATCAAACCTGAAAAGTCCAGAAAAATATCCTGCACACTAACCCAGGAATATCTTAAGAAGTGAATTAAACAATATGTAACTAAAAAATTCCTTTCAATAAATCAAGATCTCAAGGCTACCAGCTTACAGGATCAAGCCTAAACTCATACTGTACATTATGAAAAGGCTGGATTAAGAAATTGACATAAGAAAAAAGAAATTGACATAAAAAATTGAACTAGAAATGGTTAAAATGCTGAGACACAATTAGAAGTATATTCAATATTAACCCCAGGAGAGGGTATTTTATCCATAGCACTCAAAGATTTTTAAAGGAAGAAAATATCCAAGGAAGATTAGTTTACAGATAAATAAAAAACATATGAGAAAACTCATTGCCAAAATTATAGCCATCAGATTTTATAAAATGAAAAATTCACCTCCAACATACTACAGAAAATAGAACAATCTGAAAGGGTATTTAAAATAAGTACGTTTAATATTTTAAAAGATATATGAAGTCATTAACTCCAAAAAACAATAATAGAAAATTATGAAACAAGAAGAGCCAGATTGAAATACAAATTGGTTGTTAGACTGAGGAACCTCAAAGAGACGGGGGGAGAAAGGGAGGGAAGAGATAAACCAAAGAACTTATATGCATAACCAATGGACACAGACAATAGTGTGGTGTAGGCAGGAGGGGGGTGGGGTTGGGGAGGAGGGGGTCAATAGGGAAAAAAAGGAGGGACATCTGTAATTCATTCAACAGTAAAGATGAGTTTAAAAAAAAAAAAAAAACCTTAACATAAAATAAAGTAATTGAAATAAAAAAATTGCTCTACATAGAATAACTATTGATGAGATATTGCTGAAAGGATATTAATAAATTAAAATGGAGATTTCAGAAAATCACCCAGACATAGACAAAATGAAAGAAATGTGAAATACCCTGAAAAATATATGTCACCATTACAGACTTCTTTCCCAAACTTCAAATTTGTATATTCAACTGCCTCCTCAACATTTATACTTGGATGTCTAGTGGGCATTCCAAACCCAAGGTGTCTAAAATTGAACTGATTCTTCCAACAAAAACTATTCTTTTTATCAGCTTTCCCATCTCAGTTGATGCCAATTCTATCCTTCCAGTTACTTGGCCAATTCCCTTGGTATGACTTTGGCTTCTACTTATTTTCATATCTTAAATTCCACATATCATCAACTTGTTGGCTATAGTTTCAAAATATATCCAATATCTGACCTCTTCTCACCATCTCCACTAATACCTCACTGGTCTGAGCCACCACCATCTCTCACCTGTGATGATGGATCACCAAAAAAGTCTCCTATCTGGTCTTCCTGCAGTATCATTGCTGCACTACAGTCTAATCTCAACAAAAGCAAAGTGGTATCTTTACAGTATAATTAATATTATGTCACTCCTGTGCTCAAAACTTGATAAATTATGTCCACCACAGTGAAAACAAACTCTAACATTGACCTTTCAAGGCTATATAATCTGCTACTTGTACACACACTACCCCCTCTCCGACTTCTACCTTCTCTTTCCTTCCTCATTATTCACTCTCTTCTAGACAAAAGAAAATTTTTGCAATTCCCAGGTTACATCAGGCATACTATTTCCTTAGGACCTTCTCTCAAGCTGTTGCTTCTTTCTGAAATATTCCTTCTCCAAATAGCCACATGGTTAATTCTCTCATTTAATGCAAGTAACTGTTGCAATGCTATCTTCTCAATGAGGACTCCTTGACTGTGCTATTTAAAATCCTGCCCTTTTCTCATACCAAGAACAATGGCTAAGCAGATTAAATAATAAATATCAGCATAATTGTATTTTATACGAAAATATTTGATAAAATGGATTGATAAACAATGGTTATACGATAAAATATTAAATTGAAGAAGTTACTTTATTTTAATCGACTATGTGAGTTACTTAAGACACATATAATACCATATTATAGAAGACCACAAAATGTTAAAAGGCATGATTAACATACTGGGTGCAAAAACTTGAGCCAAACTAATTTAAGTTCCTAATGCATGGGTAGCAGAGTGGGGTGGGAGGTATGGAGGACTATGAGCCTGTCTCCCATAGAACTTTCAAACTCAAATGCCAGTAGGAGCCAGACTGACTGGCAACCAAAATGCGTGTACTGGGCAGGGTTTAGCACAACAGGAAGTGGTAAGGCCTGTGGCAAACAAAAAAGTACATGACCAGTAAAGAAAATCAAATACTTTATCCCTGAGCTATACATCCTCATGGGATGTAATTCCTTACTTAGTTCCATTTAAAAAATGGTAAGTCAACTAACAATGTTTCTGTGTTCCTGTTGCAGTTTTATTATTGCCTAAGATAATTTTTTTTGGGGGGGGGTAGGCATTTAGACATCACTTAAGAGCTGGTTTCCAAAAGAATTAACACTCCTGATTTTGTGCCAAATGTTCTAACTGGGAGAGACACTTAGGTACTCTTAGAGTCTACTCTTTTATTCTAAAAATAAATTCAATGCTTGGGCTTGATCGGACATTTGGGAATCCAAGTCCTTGCAGGCTTCAGCTGTGACTTAGCTTGTGTGCAACCTAGACCCTTGTGGGAAGAGATTCTTGTGACACATAGATCTCTTGCCATATGGTTTGCACATGCATTTTCTGCATGCATGGCTAATTCAAGGGCATGAGAAAACATATGCAAACGCTATTAGGCATAGAAATTTAGACATTCCTTTGAAATGTTGACCTTTAAATGTTTAACACCTGTAGTATACAGGATATGATAACATCTCGCAAATCTACAAATCTTCATTGGAAATATAAGTGGAAATGGTCATCCTGTGAAAAGTGAAAGAAATCTCATTCTCTCAGCACAAGGGGGTATCTCAATTTGGTAAATTTGGAATGGATATATTTGTCCATTCCAATGTTGTTGTTTTTCATAGTAGGCAAGATAGTTGACTTAAATCACCATCAGAAATAAAATGTCCATCATCCCGAAACTTTCACAAGATAAACTATAAAAAACAACATATAATAATAAAATCTTGTGTAACAGAAATAAAATAAATGCTATCAATTCTCAGTTTTCTGCTCAGAGATTATGATAATCTAAGTATACATTATCCTGAATTAAGATATAATATTTTTTTATTCATTTAACCTGAAACAGTAAACATGTATGGAAAACATTTAGCTGTGAAAATAGAAAAACTGTGACACTATAGCTAAAATTGTAATAATTGTAATTTTCATGAAAAGTAGCACAGACAGTTGGGACAAATCATTTTAATTCTCTGAGCCTCTGTTTATTCATCTGTAAAACGAGCTTAAATGATACTGCCTTACAGGTTGTTATAAGTATCAAATGAGATAATGTAAATCAATAGGCTTTGTCAATTGTGAGGTGTTGTCTATCAGCTAGCTCTTGCCACTCAGTTGCTAAATGACCATGAATAAGTCATTCAGTAATTTTAGTTGTGGTGGTAGAGTTTTTCTATAGCATATTTACAATCCCTCCCAATGTTTTATATTCTGTGCATTAGATGATTGCTTAGAGGTAGCTAAGGAGAGTGATGGACAGTAGCACCTAATTGAACTTAATAGACAAATTTCTATGGATAATCAGATGATCCATGTGCCAATAATAATAACTAAATCTGGGGAATGTTTTCTAAGGAGTACAAATAATTTTACAAGGATACAATATAAGTCAGATGATTCTCACAATATTCTCACTAGGAAGTACATAATAATGTTAGCTCTATTTAGTATATAATAAAACATGCTCAGGCAGATTAAGTAACAAGCGGAAGTCACAAAGTAAGTATAACTAACACAACTAGGAATACAAAGTAGATTTTCCTCCCCTTCACTTTTGAGTGCATAATATTAAAAAAATGTTTTCTTAATGATTCTAGAGAGAGAGGAAGGGAGAGGGAGAGAAATAGAGACATTGATGAGAGAGAACATTGACTAGCCGCCTCCTGCATGCCCCCCACTGGGGATCGAGCCCACAACTTGGGCATGTGCCCTGACAGGGAATCAAATCAACGACCTCTTGGTGCATAAGTCGATGCTCAACCACTGAGCCACACCAGCTGGGCTGAGTGCATAACATTTAACTATTAATATATACTGACAATAGTCATGGCAATAGGATCCATTATATTTTACTCTGGCCATAATAAATGCTCACTTTGGCAGTATGTGAAGTGTGTTTGTGTGTGTGTAGTACTTAATCTTAGAATCAACTCTCTGATAAAACTACTAGCAAAATTTACATAAAATAAAAATTTACAGTATCAATGTTATGTGATATGCATGGTGGGCCCCGTAATATTGTTAGAGACCAGAGATATAGGGAATGGACTCAACACTCATGAGGGAAGAAATCTGAAGTCAGAAGACCATGGTGAGGGACAACAAGAACTAAAATGTAAGCTACTACTCTCTTGTCTTAAGCTCTTGTTCATCATAAAGCTTTTACCTTGAGCCCAAACATGACCATGGAACCATTCTTAGCATAGTTCTCCAGACAGCTATTAACAATTGGTTGTTGAAAATTTACTTGTCATCTATAGCCTAGATTCACAACTGTAGTTTGCATTAAAATCACTTATAAAATTTCTTTTAAAACTACAATACTCTGGCTCTGGGTGGAATCCAGTCATCTGTATAATTTTTTTAAGTTCCCAGGTATTCTAATATGTATCTATAGTTTTAAAATTTCCAAGCTGTTCTAATAGGCAATCAAGTTGAGAAATCTTGGCTAAGATTGTAGGTAAATATAGTTATTAATATGTTAAAAGGACAACAAAGAGACAGAATAAAATGACATGGATCTTTCAGAAAAGAGTATGATTAAAAAATAATTAACTATGAAATTCAGGCTATAAATATTTTAAGATTTGAATATAAATCTTCTCTATTTTTATTCCTAATAAAAGACTATAGTTAAAATATTGAATGGACTTAATGGTGGATATGAAGGGGAAACGAAGGCAAGCCTTCCTTTGCACAAACACTTAGTAATATGCCTCAAGCACTAAGAGGGCATTGAGTGAAGGAGAGAATCCATGTGGGATGAGGTCTGCAAACCGGAGGGACACAGAGAGGACAGTTTCTTTCTGAACAAATTTCAAAGCAATATTTTAGCCACAAAGATATCCTTTTCATTTTGGCTCATACCCATGTCATACATTTTATGTAAATGGTGATACTTTTTCTTAAAAAATCTTTCTTGTTTCATGTGTCTTAAAATTCTTTTTAGTATTCAGTCACTTCGATAAATTAAAAACAGCAAAATTTTGAACTAACCTCTTAATTAACATGTTTTCCTTGAATTAAAGAATACCAACAGCAACAGACAGATGTAGTATATATATTTACCAACTGTGAGCTGAGACTAGCAACACTTAACATTCCATTCTTACTAATCTACAAAAAAAAAAAAAATCATTAGACTTGACATTTGTGCCAGTGACAAATTACAAGAGTATCTTCAGGACACTCAATGGTCTTTTGCTGAAACTATAGTCAAGTTGCCAGTTTCCACTGACATTCTCCAACAATTTGGCAAAGCCTTTGAGTTACAAATCAGCAGGTTTCATCTCAAACATCTGTGGACATTTATGTTCACCGGAAAATTGGCAAAATTATCCTAAGGGATAAAAGACACTTGAGAGTGATATCAGTCATCCATCATCTCTTACAATCATTCCAGCGGAGCAACAGATTTAGAAAATTGGTGTTGGGCTTGCTCTCTTTTCTCCTCATTCTTGCCAAACTGGCCTTTCCCCTCTCACTCTCAAGTGCCGCACAAGGTGTTTTCATGGTGGAAATTGTTCACACAAGCATTCATCATGGCTGATTGATGGTCAAAGCAAACCATGAAAAATGCCCCCAGTGACCCCTCATCAGACGTGTCACACAGCTGCCCTGAGCCAAACTCAGCATGTGACAGTAAGACAAGTTATAATGGGCAAATAAGAAGAAAGTAAATGGAGAAGGCATAAGGGAGAAAATTATACCAAGCAAAGATGAATTGTCAAACTGTGAATTATTTAATTTTACTTTACATTTAACCTAAGATTTAACCTAAGATTTTACCACTAACTGTGCAGGGTTCATGCCAATTCCTCCTCTGTCAGTGAAGTAAAATTATTTTAAAAATCATCCTGTGAAAATGATCACTGATGAAATAGTGAATAAGTAACAGTACAAGGCTCAGTCTGTAAACTTTTTAAATTTCCCCCTTCAAACAGTATATTTAACTTCCTAAATGATCATCTGGATAAATCTCGCATCCATCTGACACCACGCGTAGTTATTAGAATATCACTGACTATATTCCCTATGCTGTACTTTACACCCCCCACGACTATTCTGTAACTACCAGTTTGTACTTCTGAATCTCTTAGTAAGTCATAAAATGTCTAACCACTAGGGTGTACACCTGAAACTAATATAATTATGTATGTCAACTGTAACTGAAAAATAAAAAAAATAAATTTTAAAAAAAAACCAGTATATTTAAGGTCAATAATTCTCAACATGTGGTTTGGAGACCCTTGTGAGCTCCCAAGACTTTTCAGGGAGTACACAATGTCAAATATTATTATATTTATAATAATTAAGATGTTATTTATCTATCTCATTCTCATTCTCTCATAAAGATATGGTAGCTTTTTCCAGAGGCTACATGATGTATCCAAAATTATCTGAAAGGCTATTAAAATAGTTCCCTTGTTTCCAATTACATATCTGCATAAGGCTAGATTTTCTTCACAGACTTGAACTAAAACAACAAATTACAACATATTAAATGCAGAAGCATATCTCATAATAAAGCTTTTTTTCTATATGTCAGACATTAAAAAGATAAGCAAAATGTAAAGCAATGACACTACTGATAATATTTTATTTTTGAAAACATAGTGTTTTTTCCTTTTTTTAATATTTAATTTTTTTTCTTTATTGCTTTTAGAGAGAGAGGAAGAGAGAGGGAGAGACAGATAGAAACATCGATGAGAGAGAACATCGACTGGCTGCCTCCTGCAGGCTCCTACTGCAGACTGGGCCCACAGCCTGGGCATGTGCCCTGATCGGAAATCGAACTGACGACCTATTGGTACATGGGTCGATGCTCAACCACTGAGCCACACCAGCTGGGCAAAACACAGTTATTTTTCATAAAAATTTATTAGTTATATAGACAAGTGTTGAGTTTATTATTGTATAATTTAAAATAAATATTAAATATTTTTAAAATGTCTCAAATGTTATCTTTAATTCGGTTAATATAAATAAATATAATCCACATAAACAAGAGCTTCTTGAGGTCCTCAGTAATTTTAATGCGTCCTAAGACAAAAGGTTTGAGATGTGCTGTTTTAGGCTATTCCATTTTTTGTAAAACTTTTTGTTCAAAATTTTTCTTTATTGTTGAAAGTATTACAGAAGTCTCTCCTTTTTGCCCCCATTGACATCCTCCTCCCCACTCCCACCCCCCTTCACTACCCTGTTGTCTGTGTTCATTGGTTATGCATATATGCATTTCAGTTCTTTGATTTATCTCTTTCCTCCCCTCCCCTAATCCCCTTCCCTCTGAGGTTTGTCAGTCTATTCCCTACTTCCTTGTCTCTGAACCTATTTTGTCAGTTTATTTTGTTCAGTATATTCCACAAATAAGTGAGATCATGTGGTACTTGTCTTTCTCTGACTGGCTTATTTTGCTTAGCATAATACTCTCTAGGTCCTCTCCATGTCATCTCAAGGAATAAGAGACCTTTTTTCTTATAGCTGCATAGTATTCCATTGTGTATATGTACCACAGCTTCTTTATCCACTCTTCTACTGAAGGACACTTGGGCTGTTTTCAGGTCTTAGCAATTGTAAATAACACTGCTAGGAACATAGGGATGCATATATTCTGATTCATTTTTCCAGATTCTTAGGATATATTTCTAGAAGTGGGATCACTGGGTCAAATGGCAGTTCCATTTTTAATTTTACTCTTTTCCATAGTGGCTTCACCAGTCTGCATTCCCACCAGCAGTGTACTAGGGTCCCCTTTTCTGCACACCCTTGCCAGCACTTGTTGTTTAATGATTTGTTGATGGCAGCCATTCTTGTAGGTGTGAGGTGATACCTCACAGTCATTTTAATTTGCATCTCTCTGATGATTAGTGACGTTGAGCATTTTTCCATATGTCACTTGGCCATTTGTATGTCTTCTTTAGAGAAGTGTCTATTCAGGTCCTCTGCCCATTTTTTAATTGGGTTCTTTGTCTTCCTTTTGTTGAGTTGTATGAGTACTTTATGTATTTTGGAAATTAACCCCTTATCCAATGTATCTTTGGTAAATATGCTCTCCCATACAGTGGGTTCCCTTTTCATTTTGATGCTGGTTTCTTTTGCTGTGCAGGAGCTTTTTAGTTTGATGTAGTCCCATTTATTAATTTGTTCCTTTGTTTCTCTTGCCCTAGGCAATGTATCAGTGAAAAGTCAGCTTCATGTGATGTCTGCAATTTTGCTGCCTACATTTTCTTCCAGAATTTTTATGGTTTAATGACTTATATTTAAGTCTTTTATCCATTTTGAGTTCATCTTGGGTACGGTGTAAGTTGGTAGTCTAGTTTCTTTTTTTTTTTTTGCTTACTTGTCCAATTTTCCCAACATCATTTATTGAAGAGACTGCCTTTATTCCACTGCATTCTCTTGCCTCTTTTGTCAAATATTGAGCATACTTGTCTTGGGTGGATTTATGGGTTCTCTTGTTCTGTTCCATTGATCTATATGCCTGTTCTTGGACATTTTAATGATGTTTATTCTTCCAATCCATGAATATGGTATATGCTTCCATTTCTTTTATGTCTTCCTCTGTTTCTTTTTCAGTGTCCTGTAGTTTTCTGAGAATAGGTCTTTAACTTCTTGGTTACATTTATTCCTAGGTATCTTAATTTTTTTGTTATAATGTTACATAGGTTTATTTTTTAGTTTCTCTTTTTGAGTGCCCATTATTGGTATATAAAAATGCCATCAATTTCTAGATGTTAATTTAGTATCCTGCTACTTTGCCAAATTCATTTATTAAATCTAGACTATTCTTAAATGTCATCAATTAATCTTGTTAATATTCTGCACCATTTGTGATTATTCTTTCTTAAAAAGATCAATGGACACCTAGCACCCAGATCTTGGTTTTTAATACCACTAGCTAGTAAAAGGAACCAGGATTTGTTGAAGAAATGGCTAATTCTAGAACTTGAGTAGGAAAAATACAAGATAAGCCAGATCATCTTGCAGAGCTAGAAAGTGAGGATCTGTTAAAACAAATAAACAGCAAAACAAGCAAGAGAACAATGATAAGGGTAATAAAAGAACAGGAGCTCCCAATGGCCAAAACTGAAGCCATCTGAGCAACAAAATAAAGTAGTATGGAATTATAATCCAGAGTATAAAATATTCCATGAGTCCACACTGATGTATAAATACTTGACTAAATAAATAAATGAGAAAAGGCATAAATATCTTTTGCAGAAGACATCACATAATTAGGTACATATTCCTCCCTGAAGGGGAACGTCTTCCCTAAGAATATAGAAAGGGAAAAAGAAAGAAAGAAAGAAAGAAAGAAAGAAAGAAAGAAAGAAAGAAAGAAAGAAAGAAAGAAAGAAAGAAAGAAAAAGTAACTTTGCAGTGGAGAAACCTGGTAAACAATACCTGAGCCAAGTGATCTATGTTAACATCAACAGTGATAAGTCATGTTGCTAGTGTGTATCCTTGATATGATATGATGAAAATGTACTTCATCTCCTAAAAATCCATACCACCAATATAATCCTGAGAAAAATATCTAACAAATCCCAATAAATGGTATTCTACAAAATATCTGACTGGTAGTCTTCAAAACTGTCAAAGTCATCAAAACAAAAAATATCTGAGAAAATATCATAGTCAAGAGGAGCCTACAGAGCCATGATGACTTAATATGATGTAGTGTCCTGGGTGAGATCCTGAAACAGAAAAAAGTAAGGAGTAAAAAAATCTCCAGAAAAAAAAAAAAAGATTGCTTCAATTAATAATGTATCCATATTGTCCATATTGGGTTATTAGTTATGACAAATGTACCAAATTAATGTAAAATGTTAGTAATAGGGGAAATAGGTACAGGGTTTATGGAAAGTCACAATACAATTTGCTCAGTTGTTTGTCTGCAAATCTAAAATTGTTCTTAAAAATAAAATTTATGTTAAAATATTAAGCTAAAGTGAATATATTATACCCTGGCCAGTGTGGCTCAGTTGGTTGAACATTTTCTCATACACCAAAAGGTTACTGGTTCCATTCCCAGTCAGGGCACATGTCTGGGGCTCTGGGCTTGATCCCCAGTAGGGGGTGTGCAGGAGGCAGCTGATCATCAATGTTTCTCTCTCTCTGTCAAATCAATAAAAACTTAAAAAAAAATTTTTTTTCTTTATTGATTTTAGAGAGAGAGGGAGAGAGAGACAGAAACATCGATGCAAGAGAACATCAACTGACCGCATGAATCGAACCAGCAACCTCTTGGTGCTTGGGGTCGATGCTCAACCACTGAACCACACTGGCCAGGCAATAAAAACATTTTTTAACAAGTAAATATAACACTTTTTTGGTTGAGCTTATCTAAGATGCCAAACAGAAGAGAAATAATTATTGAGGAGACTTTATATCAATGTTTCTAAAAATATTGTCCCAGGAACTCTGGCATGAAATCTGATGAAGTAGCCCAATATACCAGGTTCTCAGAACCTCCCTCCCCCAGGTCATATGGAAATAGACACTGTGGAAAGCAGAACCCAGAAATTATCATTTAAACAAGTCTGAAATCCACTGATTAATAAAATATGCTATATTGGTAACAAAGCTTCCTCTTGTACATTTATTTATTTATATGAAAGTAACAAAAATAGCTGACCAAATAACAAGGAAGCAGTTGGTCTAATATGAGTCTTCTCAAAGAACTTGAATAAATAACTTAGGCTTTACATGTTTTAATTATTTGCAATCAGTTTAATTATTATTATTTTCAACAATATATCTCAGAGATTTCCAAAATATATTTCTCTCAGTACTAACCTAATAGATAACTGATACATTTTATAACTTAGAGAGGCAGACATTTACTCATTTCTATGTATCAAATTAGACTGTCATCCTAAAATTAGTCATGCTTCATCTCAGCCTAAGAATACCTGGTGAAGAATTGATTTTACCTAATTATGATTCCATTTAAAATATATAATATGAGTAAAGAACTGTTTCATCGAACTTTTAAAAGTCAAGTTAATTTGCCTTCAGCACAGTTTTTTTTTCTGAAAAAACAATTTACATTATGAATAAATAAATAAAACTTTAAGAGGAAATAAGATTTCATTAAGATGGAATGATCAGGAAACAGAAGGCATCACCAGAGTGTTTGAGGGAGATAATTAACAGAGAGCAGGCCTCTTCCCTTCTAAGTCCTTCACAGTCATTCTTAGAATTTCTAACAGTACCAATTCTTCATAGAATATTCCCTAAGAAAGGTGATATGGTTTTAAAAAGCAGACATTTCAGAGGGACGTTAAGATTGTTCTTCTGGTGTGATTTGATTCATAGAAATGGGGCATAAGAAGTTGTATTTTTGCTTCTTATTCTTCTCTCGTCTTGAAGATTTTGAAGGCATATTAAAAGGAAATGATAGTAAGCTATCCCATTGTACTTGTCTTGCTTTCTGGAAATATATGTTTATTTCTCATTTTACTGGAATGAAAATAAAATTTTAAATACTTGATGAACTTGGATAACAATGTAAAATAATTGTGAGAAGATTAAAATGGTTTTAAAAAGCCACTCGTTAGAGCTTCCATTCCAATCCTACATTTTATCTTTTGATATCTGCAATTCTGATATCACTACGCACTATTTAGGGAGAAATGTTCCAACTGCTATGGCTGCCAGAAATTATGGTGACGAGATCTTCCACTAGATGACTTTCATCACCACTACTCAGTGAAAAGTACCAAGAGGAGTTTTGTGTGGATGTGAAATGTATAGCTTTAGAACTATTTAGATATTTTATTTTATTTTTTAGAGGAACATTTAGTTTTGTATTTAATCTCATTTTAACAATACCATCAGAAAAGAATGATAATCAAAAACTATTTTTAAATGTTCACAAAATTCAACAACAGAATCTCCAATGGTTACAATTTGCCAGAAAAACCTCAGATGGAAGGGGCAGACAGATATTTTAAATATTTATTATAAGAATATTTATTATTATAATATGTATTATTAGAACAATTTATTATAAGAAACAACAACATATTCAAGATAAGAGGTACATTAAAAATATACATAGTGAATATCAATCGCATCTTACAAGTAAGATATTCAAAAAATGAAACTTTCTTTGCTATAAGTAAACTTAATTTGTTTTCTAAGTGTCTGTCATTGAGTAGCAATAGTTTAGTCATTCAGTGTCTCTCCTCATCTTTTCCCTGTGTTAGCTGCTAAAGTCTTTAGGACTTATATAGTGACAGGTTATCTAAAATGTGAGTGGAAATCTGAGCATTTTCCCTTATCATCTACATACATATTACCTTGTAATCAGCTAGATGTGTGTGTTCCAAGCGGTCTTTTGTTTTCAAGTTATGCACATCACGATCACATCCTCCTTGTCTTGAAAACAAGGTGTTGACAGTTTTATTTGCTCTCTGTGCCATAACCATATACCTCTTTGTCATTCAGAAAAATATGTCTGCGGCTTCCTTAGCTCTGCAGGGACACATGGATATTGCAGAGGGCTGCTTCAGGACCATGTGCCTAGACACCCACACACACATGTTTCTGTACCATGTTGAGGTACAGATAATTTGGGGAGTCTTTTATTTCCTAGGACCTGCCTGGAAAAAAAGTACAGGGTCATTCCACTCTCAGAGTTTACCAAGTATACCTGGGGTGGCGGATGTTGCTGTCTCTTTGATTTGGCAATCAAGGGTGGAAAATGGGGGAGAAAATATATGTATAAATATATATATCCGCTTTTCAGGAATCTGCCAGAGACTAAGAACTCTTTTTCCCCTCGTTCTTCTCACTGCTACTTCCTAGTCTCGACAGTCTTTATATAGTCAGTGGACACGGGCAAACCTGATTCATATTTACCTTGTATCTTCCCAAATTTGTTGTGTCAAATTTAATGTTTTAATTCAAAAATTACAACCTTGACTCTCACTCTCTGCGTTGATACATTGGATGGCTCACGGTCTTGCTGCTGGAATGAGAGCCGGTGTTTGGAAACACTGGAGGAGGGGAAGGAGTGCATAAGTTAGTATTACAGATATCATTCTGCCAAGTGTGTGTGTATATCCTAGCAAATAAATCTTCTGTATTTCTGTGCTTTTGGTTCTTACTAAAGCATAACTGATGTTCCTGGAAAGGTTATAAAATTGAGAGGAAATATTATCAGAGTAGGAAATTTTCACAAAGTGCATCTATTTCTGGTACAGATTATTTTTCCATTTAGGCCAGCTTAGTTATTCAAAATAGATACACTCATGCTGGATAAGGCTGAATTGACTGCCTCCTCAGCACTAAGAATATATAAACTGGATGTTGTATTGTGTGTTTACCACCCCAAGTCAAGTCTCTTTCCATCACCATTTATCCACCCTAAACCTTCTTGTACCTCCTCCACCCCCCTACCCCTCTGGTAATCACCATGCTGTTGTCTGTGTCCTTGAGGGTTTCTTTCTTTTTTGCATAATCCCTTCATCTTTTTCACCCAGCGAGGCAAAACCCATCCCTCTGACAGCTTTTAGTCTGTTTCTATTTTGTTTGTTAATTTTGTTCATACCCATATCATTTTATTAACCAATGTCACCCAATAAATTCAATAAAATAAAAAATTATCACTCAAAAATAAATAAAATAAAAGAATACAGATATGTAAAAAAATTAAAAATAAAACAAAAAAGATATAAACTGAAACTAAGACATTAGTCTATGTGTATTTGATTTATCAGAAACTATTGTCTTGATAAATATGAGAAAACAGAGTATGGATGTTCTATGTATAATATAAATTTTTAGAATGCGTGCAAATTCAACTATCAGAAAATATTTGAGTACATTTTCATTAATAAATACTTTAAATTTACATCTTAGTCTGAGAAAGATATTTTTCATTACTAAGAAGCCACAAGAGATTTATTTCCTATCTCCAAATTCATTTTCAATTCTTGACTAGCATACACATTCCTTCCAGGAAGAAATACACAAAAAGAAGTGATTTGAAGTTATTTATGGCTGGGTGCTATAATTTATATTTTATCCAAACCCACAAAGAGTATCCACAATGAGTGCTCAACCTATGTAAAATGAAGTAATCAAACAATATAAAGAAATGATAAAGAAAAAGATAAATGAAGATCAATGTGTTGCCTGAAATTAATCAGCAACTTGTCAAATAGTTAAAGAACACTTTTTAGATGAATGTAATATCCTACACTACTCTAATTCTAACATGAGAAGTCTAAAGCCTCATCAAATTTAGAAAAGTTGTCTACCTCTAGTTCTATTCAGCAATAAATTGAGGTCACATCTTAGTCGTATCTGAAAGTGTTGAAGATGAGTCAAAATCAAAATAAAGACAGGTCTATAGAGAAGAAAAACTCATTGGAAGTAGCTGGACAAATTCCTTTGACAAAACCTACCCAGAGAGGTGCTCAAACAAACAAACAAAACTTATGTTTCAGAAAACTATCCACAAATAAGACTGATTTCTTTCTTTTGGAATTAATATTTAAAAGATACAAGGTAATGACTTTTCCATAAAGGCATTTATCCCTTTACACATGAATTTTGCATGTTAGAAATCTATTTTTTATAGTGTTGATAGCTCTCAGTGATTCTTATTGTTGTGAGCACCTGTGTGAGAGAGTGTGAGTGTGTGTGTGTTTGTGTGTGCGTGTGTGTGTGTGTGTGTGTAGTACATATCAAGCTGCTGTGGTTCCAGGAATTCTCCAAATTTCTCCCCTACCCAACTCTGGCCCACCAGGCCACTCATTATTATTGTTTTTCTTTTAATTGTCTTTGCTTCAGTGCCAAAATGTTAATCACCTAAGAAATAACCATTATGATTTATATATATATTAGTTTAGTCACTATAGGAAAAACAATTTAAGTATCCTAAATCTTATTTTTCTTTACAAAAAATCTAGCACTTGCATTGTACATAAGACAAAATTAATCACATTTTCTCCTCCTCATAAAAGAAGATGATATAATAGACTCAGTATGCACACCTGAAATATTTTTACACAAAATCTGTAACACTACATTATCCATTCTAAGCATTAAGGTAAATTTTCCACTGATCATTACTCATGAATCAACAATAATTTTGTGTGCTATAGCTGTTAAATTGCATTTTAGGTAGTCTGTTTCCGAGAAGCCCAATTTTTGATTTGCACATCCAACCCTCTCATCTAACTGACCCACTGAGAAAACAGTTCCCTTAACCCTTTCTTTTTTTCACTTTCTGCATAATTGTAAAGGATATAAATCTGCCTGACAGCAACCCTGTAACAATGTACAGCTTGGCCCTAAAGAGTGTAGCCTCCTACTGGTCGTCTCCCTTTGTGTGGGGCTGACACACTTTGCCTTCTGACAACAGCAGGATCAATCAAGCTGGTAACAGTAGAATTGTGTGAGAACAATGAAACCCACCTCCACCAAAATGCCAGAGCTTTCATTATGCAGATCCCGTGACTTCACAGATAAATAAAGACACATATCTCCTACAAAAGTCACTTGTCACTAGTAGTTGGCTGTGTTAGAAAAGGGGCTTGGTGGAATGCCCCATATATTCTCTTTAAAACTGAAAGCGCTGGTACCTCATTGAGCTGAGGACAATGAAAATAACATGAACAAGGACAGAAAAAGGAATAATAAAGACTGAAAAATAGGCAGAATATACTTTTGGCATACAAGCAGCTCTGGAACTTGAATGAAAGTACCATTCTGGTTCTAATTTCATAAAAAAGTATATATAATTTTTATTGGGCCTATTTCTTAATGTATGAAATGTTGAGCTTGATCAAAGCTGTCACTGGTGAGAAAAAGATTCCTCCATAATTGAAGCAAAATAAAATGTCAATTTTTATTTGGAAACCTACACATGGGATTTTATCTATCACTATAGGGTGTCCCAGAAAATGTATATACAACTTTGAATAATTATAAAGCCAATGTTTATTAAAATACATTTTTAAAATGTAATAGAATCTACAGATACCTTGTATACATTTTTTGGGACACCCTGTATATCTGCATCTTAGTTATTGAGAATGTTTATTTAATATATATTTTATATATAGAATATATATATTTAATATTTCATATTATGCAACTTCAGACATGACTGTATATAGTTTTAAATAACAGGTGTATCTCATAGAAAATTTACTATCTGGAACAAATTTCTAAAGTATTACATAATTTGATATTTAGAAAACAGTTCTGGTATTCTCACATAACTTTCTCTATAGAACTTCTTTAGCCTATCATACATGTCCATTCTCTGGGGTCCTCTGTTATTTACCATCACATTTGAGTAACTCTCGTGTAGGTTGTAAGAGCTACTCCTCATGCAATGGTAGAGATTTGTGATTCAGTTGTCATTGTTTTGCCTCAGGTTATGTGATCAATAAAAACAACACTGCTTGCTAATTGGCCTCCACATTTTTTTAATTTTAGTATTTTGGGGAAAAGAAAACATTTAACATAACTGACTTGAAATGTTTTATTACAACCTAGAAATGAAGATTTTTCTAAAGAAAATAAATTGCAATTAAATAGCTAGTCAACAATAAAATCCAGAAAAGATAACCATGCATTCCTCATTATAAGATTTCATGCATAGATTAGGTCAGTAATTTAAAAGAGCTAATCAATATTTTAACACATGATAATTCTCTTGGTCAATTCAAGAGGCCTAATCTGAGTGTTATGAGCCAAGAAAGTTGCCCTAAGACATGCTTTCATGTCTTCAGTTTCCTGCCTAGGAAATTTTTGCTCAGAATGATTGCTATTAGGTGGTAGGACTAACATCCATCTGAATGACCATGTCCTATACTAGTCCCTGAATTCTGACTTCCCCAAAGAAGTATTGAATAATTCCAAGAGAAGAGTATATTGGTTTGGACTCATCACAAAGCAGGCACTAAGATAGGTAGTATATTTGGGGGTGGCCTCAGACAGCACTATGAGGAAGTGGGAAAGTGAACAAGGAAGGAGGAAACAATAAGCATGCCTTCATAGGTTTGATCCTGTCCTAGTTGGATCTCGGGGGTCCTGTGAGGGACTGAGGACAAGCACAGAATTCTGCACAAAGAAATATTTTCTAGAGTCTAATAGCAGTTCTGAAATCTTAATAGAAACTCAAATAGTTGATTGCCTTCTCACAGTAGGCATTGACTGCTCCCTACTCCAAGTTCTACCATGGTGACTTAGCTAGTCCCCATCTCTACATCTATTACTCCTGTTCTTCCTGTCTAATTGACTGCTTAAAGTCCCTGAGCTTGGACTTCATTCAACTCACTGACATTTAGTATTTGCCACTGCTGTTCATTCTAGTATAGGTCATTCTGAGCAGCAATAGGTCATTCATCATTCAACAGATGACTGAATTTAGATTGAGTCTACCCTGGGTCAAAGGTGATAGAGATAACGAGGTATAGATTATGTCAACCATTTCATTAGAAAATCACCTAGGTATGAAACAGGCATTATGAGGCTTCCCAGGAGAAGACTTTTGAATGGAAAAGCACCTGGCTTGACTATTCTAATCAGGGAGGTTGATAACTTTTCTTCTATATATAACTCATGATACATGATGTGTGCATGGTCCCTCATTCTCTCAACACTTTTCATAGCTCATCATACAATGCCTCATATTCTGTACCCAGAAGCCACCCAATAAATATTGTAGGCTGACTTGTGGACTCCAGAAAAGATGAGAGTATACACAGTGGGCAAATATTGGCTGTAAGTGCTTACCCAAGTGAATTCATTGATTTGTCAGTTAATAACTAAATACTGCTGGTTTACACAGCCATCCCAGTACCGACTCATCAATCCACGCTGAAAATCCTACCCTTGTTAGCAGCAACCAGTTTCTTGGCACTCCATGTTTGTATATTTATAAAGTGCTAGGAGTAAGTCATGAAAATCCTTTAGAGAAACAGACCCCAAACCCAAATACAGTTTTATTTTTTCAAATAACTTTAATACATCACTCACTGTATACTAAATAAAATATTCAGGACTGTGGGCAAGAGTAATTCAAAATACGATTTGGAAACAAGAAATTGTTACAAGTGAAATCCTCCCAAGCTACCAAAATTCTTACTGTTCTCCATTCTAAATCTTGTCAGAGAGCTTTGGGAAGAAAACAAAACTTTTAGTAACTCTCACAAGATTACCTGTACTTTCCTAGTATTCTATATGGCCAACGGTGCTACACTGACAAAACTTCCAATTATTTTGAAGGTTTAAGGTTTTTCTTTCATCTGTACTACATTTTAAATTGTTTTGCTTAGTTTTTGTGTAAAATATACTCAATTAGGGTATAAACCTACAGGCACACAAGGTGCCTTTGTTCTGATTACGCATGCTAATTTGTCACCTTTGTGGCATTTGTTTTGGTTAATAAAGTAAACCAATTTATCCGAATGTATCATATACTGGTAACCAGGTGGGAAGCTATGGAACGGCTAAGGGATGGGGTCCACGCCCTCAAGGAGCTCACAAGCTATGCAAGAGAGATATGAAATGATGCTCAGAGGATTAGAGTGGCAGGGGATGGGGAGTAGACCATTAAAAGCTCTTGGAAAAGATAATATTTGAAGTACTCTCTAAAAACTAGGCAGTATTTTAACAGGCAAAGCTGGAAGCAAATACATTACAGGAGATAAAAAAAAAAAAAAAAAAAAAAAAAAAAAAAGGATCAAGAACAAGATAGGATTCCTCAGTAGAAATGATTTCTTTTTCGTAAAAGTGTGGATAGGTTTAGAAAAGTAGACCAGAAAGGAGAGATCATGAAATGCCAATTGAAAAAGTTGTAATAATTTAAAAGGAAGATTCTAAAAGTTCAGAGGAGTAACATAATTAGTTCTATACTGATTAAGTATATGGGATAACTTTAAGAAAACATTAAAGGTCATCAGTTGCAAACTAGACGCTTTCCAAAATTCATTTTCCAGATGACCCTAAGTTGCATGAAAGAGGAACTCCTGGGCACTCAAGATATAGCTAGGAACCCAGCCCATGGATATTTCCTAGTCTCAGTCCCCTGCTCTTAGTCCCAAATATCCCTTGCTCCTGGTGGATACTGGAGATATGTATAAGTGATGGAAGGAAGGAAGGAACCTACCTTACATATATGCTTTTCAAAAATATTTCACTCATATTAACTTATTTTATTCTTACATTTTAAAGAAGATAAGAGAGCTACTCTAAGACTTTAAAAGGAACTGGGCTATGTGATCTGTGTAAATGACATAGTTATTAAATGTTAGGATCAAGTCTACACTATAATATTTTTGCCCATTGCTTTTCTCATTACCCCAAACTGCACATCTATGATCCTGTAGTGATTCATCTACTTATATGCCAGTGATTTTCAAATCCCTTACTTAAGCACAGACCTTTTCTTCATTCACCAACCTATACATTTAGCTCCTGGATGAAGTTCTCCCTCTCGATGCCCAATAGACAGGTGAAGCCCACCAAGCTCACCATGTAAATCACTGTCTTCCCAATAAACTTGACCTTGTCCTGCCTATTTTGCAATGAATCCTGTAAAACAGAACCATAAACATTATTCTCCATTTTTCCCTCTCCTTCGATCAACCGTATCTAGTTACTGAGCCTCCCTTTCTCACTGGTTCTCCATTCCTAGTGCCTGCACTGTGGTTCTGATTCACATTATCTCTTACTGTTGAGATAAGCACATGTGACCCTCAAACCCATGTCCTCGGACCACCTACGGCCTTTGATAACCCCTTAGAAAAAACAAATGTTTCATATAATTGGTATCCAAATATTAAATCAAACTCTTTTATATGATATTTTATGTTGCATTTGTTACATAACAAAAGATTTTTGTTGTCGTTCTTAATACTTTTTTAAGAAACTGAATCAACAAATAATTATTTCTTTTCTCATTAACTTTTTGTAAATAAAATTTAGTCCCTAGAAATCAGTATAACGTGAAGTCATTTCCTAAAATATTCTGCTCAAAAAATCATGTTATAAATAAAATAAGTCTTTATAAGGTGTGCAAAACCATCAAACTAAAGTGTTATATGTAGGAAGAGTACATATTTATTACTGAGGTTGCTTAACCATTTTTTGCGGGTACCTACAGAGAATTCTATTATGACCTAGTTCATGATAATGACATTTTATTTCTCAGAACTACTGGATTGCATTGTGCCACATAATTTGTAATCTCTATCATTCATCCACAATAAGTCACTCAAAATGAAAACACTAAAACATAACCTAGCTGTCTCATGTATAAATAAATAAAAAACATGTGTATGTCCATATATGTATAAATATAATTTTCTTATATTTCTTAAAAAGATGAAAAAAACACTTTTAGAGAAAAAGAATGAAAGAGGCATTTAATTTACAAAAGAACTTAGAGGACAGAAATAAAATAATGTAATATTTTTTATTGCATGAGAAAAGATTTGATTGTAAGTTAGGCATACATACTACCTTTCAGCATGAATTACACACATGCACTGGCATACACTTAACACATACTACACACACAGGCAAATTCCATCCAAACCCTTAACGCTTAAACTGTGTATCACAGTAGGCACACTGTGTATCTTAGCAACCAAACTAATTCTTGTGCCACAGAAAACCATGGTAGCCACTTTTCGTTTCTCAGTGCCCATTAGAACTCTTTGGTTCCTTTGTCAAAAGCTTCTTGTTCTACTTACCTTCTTTCCACTTTATCCTGTCCAGTTTTGTATTCATTTTCCCATATAATAACTTAAAAAATCAAAGGATATGTTGAATAAAGACTTTATTCACACCCATGGTAAATGAGTATGGGGAAAGGAGGAAGAGAAGAATATCTCTGGCATCTCCATGCTGCTATGCCACATTCTGCTCCCACACTGTGACCTGGCCACAGGGCCTTTAAACAGCCCCTCAGACAACAAGGTCTAGGCTATCCCAAAGGCATTTCTTGATATTGTTCTTTCTCTCTGGAGCATTCTTACTTGCCATTGGCTGGGACAGCTCCTTCCCTTCCTTCAACATCTCTTTGTCAGAAAAACCTTCTCTACCACCTGTGTTCAATGGTCCCACAGTATTTTCCTGTACAGTATCCTCTGTTTTCAATATAACATTCAGCAGTTATTCAATACATATTTATATGTGGATATAAGATAACAAGAAAGGCAAGGATAAGAAAAGAACAAGCAGAAAATAGAGGAAAGGCAGGGACAGAAAACACTATCATAAGGACCAAAAATAAAATAGAAAAAAAAGAAAGCATAAAATAGAAACAAAATTATCTCTGATGACAGTTCAGCTAATCCAACATTTTCTATGAATATCAACTAGTAAACCAGACTAAAACAAGATTATGACTGTCACCAATGAAAAATTGTCATACTGATGTCTTCTTGTAATGCATGTATTGGTTTATGGACCCAAACTCCTTGACTCAGCACCACAAATCTGGCTAATGTTTTTTAGAGCAGCATTTGTCCTTTAGGGTTCTGATTTAGCTGACAGATGTGTAAAATCCCTCGTAGCCAGTAACCTTGCTATTGATTACACATCTGTAAGGCTCATAGACTCATGTTTTTTTCTAGCTAAGATCAGCATTACCTTAAGCTCCGTGCCCTGATGCCGAGCTGTCTGTTTTAGAGGGCATGACATAAATTCAAGCTACGCTTTGGCCATTTCTACCTTATACCCTTGGTGTTTCTGCAGATGAATATGGAAGATATTGATCTGAAGTTCTCTGCTGGGAAATGAATGTGTGTCGGTGAATTCTGGGTTAAGGCCAAAGCCTAGTGCCATTTCTCCCTTGTAAATTAGCAAAACCGAGGCTTGAAGCTGTCAGAGGAAATTCCCAAGTGAATTTAGGGAACAAATACGAGTACTCAGCTGTCAATGAAGCCTCCCCGATGACACTGTTTAAAATTGCAAACTGACCTTTTCCACTGCATCTCCAATCCCCCTTAACCTGCTCTACATTTTTATTGCCCTTATCACCTCCTAACATATTCCATTTGTCATTTATTTGCTTCTCCTTCCACTAAAATATACGTGAATAAGATCAGAAAGAGTATTTGTTTTGTGCAATAATGTATTCTAAGCACCTAGTACAGTGCCTGCCACGTAACAGACACTTGATGAATATGTTTTTCAATGATGAATCATTGAACGAATAAACATGTGAAGATCAGTATTCTGTATTGTGGGGGGTGAGGAGGCATGTAACAAAGATATAAACATTGGGATATTTGCCTTTAAAGAGCTATGGTATAGTTGGAAAAATAAACATACACACAGGAAATTGGACAATAACTCCTCTGAGATAACAAACATTAATAACTATAACTACATACATGGACAAATACAACTGGACCATATAGGAAAGCAGCTTCCTGTAGCAGGAATAACACTGGACTTGGAAAGCTGAGGTTGAATCCTGCATCAACCACTGACCCACTATAACTTTACCATTTACCAACTGTACTCAGAAATGTCACTTACACCCTCTGAGCATCAGATTCCTTATTAGTATGAATGAATAATAATGGCTTCCTCATGGGATTCTTGTGACCTGAAATTACAAATGTGAAAGTAACTGGCCAATAATATTGACTCAATAAAAGTCTATTGAATAATGAGCGTTCTCATTTACAAAAAAGAAAAGCAGAGTAGTTAGTTTACTTTCCTAAGGTCACCCAGTTAACGTCAGATTAGGAATTCCAGGTCTCCTGATTCTCAGCCCAGTGTGACTGAAATAGAATACAGTACTTACCCTGTCCCTTCAGTTTATTCCAATGAGCAATTCAGTTTCTCACACATAACAAAAATTTATCATTTGTTCTAGAAAAGGAGCATCATTTCCCTGAAATGCCCTCATTAGGCTCCAAGATGTCTAAGCTCTGTCTCCCTTTAATCGGTTTACTTGTGAAGGAGCAATTTGCTTTACGACCTCTTTGCAGAGACTGAAGGGTTTATGATCATGTGGTGTCAACAAGGGGCTCTGAGATGCTTTCAGTTCCATTTACTAGCTTTAGAGTCTTCAAATTGTAGGAGACTATTTGTTCTGAAAAGGCTGGAGTTCGGACATTAAATCTGAGCAGCCCTCATGCTTTTCCTATTACTGTCAAGTGGAACAATCATTTCTCATGGTCCATTCCACAACCAAAGCAGCATCTTTTAAGAAAATGGATCAGTATCAAAATGATGTGTTTTTAATAACACAACAACTTAAAACACATCTTCCTGTCCTTTCACAAGGCTTCTGACAAGGCTGGGTGATTCTGCTTTGGTCAGTCTCATAACCTTTTTGTAAATGGAAATAAAGATTTCCAACAAATCCATTTGCTCCAGCCTAGAAACCCGGAGTACTAAAACTATGATCATGAAAAGGATATGCCATTTCCTACTTCCAAATGCATCAGTTAAGACCACTGTAGACAAGGGGGTCAGATAAAGGCTCAGAGGTCTCACACCTATTCATTATGCAAAACAGCCAGCAGCACATTAATCCTAAATTGTGTAGCAGAACCCCAAAATAATGCTGAGAGGCAGGGCAGAAGATGTAATAAAGATAACTCAAGCAAAAGCTCACTCTAACTAGCTCCAATACAAAAAGGTGTGGTTGTTGTACAGATATAACTGTGTGTGGTAATTTAAGAGCAAGATATGAAGTAGAATTAAGCAACCTTCAGTCTCTTAAATGCTACACTGACTCTTGTCTCTGCCATAATCTGGAAATCTCTTTGATTTTCTTCCCTCTGATGATGAGGTTTTTTTGTTTGTTTTTTCTCCTTACTCATCAACAGTTATATTACATTTCAGGTCAAATTCCTAATATTCACTGACTCATGCTTTTGGTGTCTCAATTCCCATAATCCTAAAAAGTAAGAGAATAATCTCACTGGCCTTGCCAATCTTTTCTAACCAGGCCACCTAGGGCTGGGAACCCTGGGGGAGGTGGGTCATGTGGGCAGCAGAGTCTTGGTAGAGGCAGGTTCTGCAGAAATCTGGGACCAAAAATGATAAATAGACCCTTCTTATAAGTGAGAAATGCTAGTTAATTAATTCTGGGATTAAGCTACTGTCATCACTCACCTTTATCATTCATTGCATTGCCTCTTAACAGGTCTCCCTATATCCAGAGTCTCATCTTCTAAACACTTCCCAACTGCAACAAGGATGATTACTATGTCATTCTGCTCAGAACTCCAAAATGACTCCCTGCTTGTCTTCAGAGAAATACAAAGTCTAAATTCTTTGATGTGCCTACAAAGAGTCATCTAACTCCCTGTTACATTCTCACAGCTCCCCCTCCATTCTTTATTTTATTTTATTTTATTTTATTTTATTTATTGATTTCAGAGAGAGAGGAAGGGAGAAGGAGAGAGAGAGAGAAACATCAATGAGAGAGAACATCAACTGGACTGGCCGCCTCCCGCATGTCCCTCACTGGGAATCCGGCCCACAACCTGGGCATGTGCCCTGACCGAGAACCAAACCAGCGACCTCCTGGTGCATGAGTCGATGCTCAGTCACTGAGCCACACCAGCTGGGCTCCCTCCATTCTTGCCCCCCCCCCCAACCACAGCACCATATAGCTCAGACAGACCAACTGCTTATTATTTCTTAAGTACAAGGTTCTTTGTTGCCTCTAAGACTGCATATTCTGTTCTTCTACCTGGACTACTTTCATCTTTCCTTACTCCTGTTTAGAGATATTTGTTTCTTAAAATTCAATTTAGATGCAAATCTGAAAGAAACGTTCCCTGATCTCTTGAATCTAAAATGGACCTCCTAGATTTATTCCTGTTCTCCCACGCAAGCACATATTACACTCTATTGTCATGGGCAACATGTTTACTCTTCTATTCCCTACACCCCCACTGCCCTGCCAGTGACCAGGGGGCAGACCCCTTGTGAAAGGCATTATATCCTCATTCCACCACAGAGCCTGTCACATAGTTTGTGCTTAATAAATATTTCTTGAATGAATGAATGAGAAGGCAAAGGCACTTCAAAGACCTCTAGAACCACCTCCCAGTTCTAGCCTTTCCTGCCAGATGATCATTTAGCCACTGATTGATAACCCTCATCTTCTCTCTGCATCATGATGATAATATAAGCAATCCAGAGGTCACAAATGTAACTCATATCTTTAAAATCCAAATTCCTCAGAAAATAGATCATCTTAACCCATATGTTTTTCCCCTAAAAAATACCTAAAGTGATTGCAAAATATATTACTTTTCTCCTCTGTGATATCAACTCTTAGGCTTGTCTCCTAGCACCAGAGTAAATGAAGAGGCTTGGAGTTGGCTTGCTGACAGGTATTTAGATAGACACATTGCCAGAGAAGTACGTCTAAGTCCCCAAGTCCCCACTTGCCCTCTAACAAAAACCAGAAAATTAAAGTCATCAACTGAAAATGTAACCCTAACCTTCTAAATAAATAGCACACTAACATATCCCCCACACAACTCCTAGGAAAGAAATATGATACCTTACAGCATTAAAAAAGAGAGAGAGAGAGAGAGAGTTTTTTTCTTTTTATCTACCAAAGGGAACTGCTAAAAGCTTTTTACTACATTTAGCTTCTACTTATCATTTGGTAGAACCCAATTAGACCTATAGCTAGAGTCCTATAGTCGTCAGGTCCACAGGTTATCCCCCAACCCGAACATGCCTGACACATTTAAACATGTCTGCAGGATCAGTGGGTCTCATTACAAGTTTGGCAAGAAGACAAAAAGATGTCTAACTTTTCAGCTGCCCAGAAACACAACCTGATTAACACGAGTGGACTTTTAGTAGTTTGTAAAACCAGGTTCTAACCAGCTTTTAAATATATTACTCTTCTCTCCTGGTGGTGCCCAGGAGTCCCAGAAAAGCAGCCACTGAGCTCTTGGCTCATGTCATCCTATTGCAATCCCTTAGCGAGTCTTTAATGTATTACTTCATGGTCACAGCCCCCTGCAGAAGCAACTCGTGCGAGTTGAATATTTAAATGCTATCCATGCTAAAATTAAATTAAGGATTCCATTTAACTTTTAAGCAGAACTTTTCAACTCATGGTTTCTTTGTTTTGTTTCCTTTTTTTTTTAAGTTTTGAATTAAATGTCTATTTAAAAAACAACAACAACAACCATATACTGTCTTCATCGGGTGTGATTTCACTAAATCCTAACAAGAACAAGTTTTCCTGACAGAAGCATCTCTGCCTCAGTGCTTTCCTGTACATCCCAGGATCAGTTTTCATTTGTATACAGCATGTGCTGTAAATGATGATGTGGCAGCCAACTGGCTGGCTCGTGGTATATAGGACTCTTGTCTCGGGCAAAAATAGCAAAAACTAGTACATTATGTTCTCTAAGAAGAGGACTTTGTCCAGGGTGAGTGACCACATTCTAGTCGTGACTATTTATTAGCTTCAAGATTCCTAAACTAACACCAAACTTCTCCCAGGGTGATGAGCCTCTGCAAAAATGTTAACTTTTATCAAATCTGAATGGAAAGCTACTTCCCCAAAAAAAAAAAAATCCATTTTCTTTCAGTGCAGAAGAGTATGTTTTCTTTGCTCAGGCCTTAAAGACAAATTGTAGCTTTGGGATTAAATAGGCATCACAGCTTGTGTTTTGTAGCCTGACTACACTCTCCAGGCAGTTTTGTATTCAGATCAATCATTTAGCAAAGATAGTCTCATCCAGGGAGAAGCACCTTGTTATCAACTTACTCTATTTTATAGTTTGGGGTCTCAGTGGGCATATATACCCTCACTGCTTAAAAAATGCACTTATATGCCAATTCCCTCCACAAACAAGAACGTAATTAAGCCAACATATAATTTGCCATTGAACCTTTGGAAAAAGTCTTCACATTTCACACATATTCTCAGTGCACACCATTCTTCTACCCTCTACAATCCATCAACTACTTTCACCACACTATTGGATTTAATCTCTCCAAAATATATCACTGATCTCCTAAGGACCATTTTCTAGACCTCTTCTTCTAAGCCCTGCTATAAATTAAGCGACTGCAACCATCACTTTATTTTTGAAACACTCTACCATCTTAGCTTCTGAAGCTCTGAGATAAGTATTTTATCTCTCTGACCACTCTCTATCTTCTTAAACGTATCCCTCCCCTTGAATACACAGTCCAGGATTTCTTTCTCAACTCAGGCCTTTTTTCTGTTCTCTTCTTTCCACCCCTCCCCTCCTCCACCTTGTCTTTTCTTCAGTGATCACTGCTATGCTGGTGGTTGTCAATGTAACTTTTCCAGACTCAAGATTCCCATTGCTAACTGCCTGCTGTTGGTACCAACTGAACTGATCCACAGAAGCATCAAATTCAATGTCTTGAAGAATAAACTCATTATTGTGCTCCTTAAATCTGTTCTTACTCTGGTATTTCCCACATCTCTTTATTACACCATCAGGCTCCCTTTTACTCCAACTTTTAAAACAGATCGAAGCAATGTTTCTCTCTTCTCCCTCTCTGATAGAATTCTTGCTCATTCTTTCATTCAACTTCTCATTCCATAATATTCATTGTATACCTAACCTATCATGTGCAGGCACTATGCTATGCACTACAAATACAGTGGTGCCCAGAGGAGACAGGATCTCGGGCCAACACACAGCATCCAATTTATTACTGATTTACTTAAATAAAGATTTTTATGTCTGTCTTACATTCTCAGTTCCAACTGCCAGGAAATCAACTCAGGGAAATAATTATTTCTTACCCATTATTCTAACAGCCTCCTAACTGATTTATTTTTCTCATTATCGTCTCTCTTTAATCCCTCATGGACATGACTGTAACATTAATATTTTAAAGAACAGAAATAGGGAAATTCCAAAATGGCAGCAGAGTGAATGGAAGCTACACAGACCATCTCCCAGGACCAAACTGGAATTACAACTAAAATAAAGACAAATCGTCAGGAAAAACCAATAGAAAAGCAGCTTGCGAGGATCATACAACCAGGGACACTGAATCGATCTTGGTAGGATTGCAGAGGCACAAGAGGGGGGCTGGGAGCCCACAGACAGCAGCAGCCTTAGCTGTGAGCAGCGCCCTCGGGGTTAAATTTCCAAGCTGGCTCCACAGCGCAGAGGGCCGGGACAGAGCGCTAAAATAGCCACAGCCACTCACCTTGGGATCTGGTAGAGGGAGGGTACACTGGACTGGAACTGTGTGGGGACACTCAGGATTTAGAGGGCGCTCAGAACTTTTGCTGAGTTGCTGCCACACAGGACAGTGGCCATCTTACTCCTTCCCAGGGCTCTGGGGAGAGGCGGCAGCCCCTCCCTCAGAGATTCAACCCCACCCAGGTGGGCCACTGAAATGCAAATTGAGGCTCATTACCAACCAGCATCTGCCCCACCTCAGGAAATCCTCTCACGCTGAACACCTGAGGGAGGTTTTCATTTAATTGAGAACCCAAGGCTCTTCAAGTAACTGAACTAAAGCCTCTAGACAAAAAGCTAGAAGATAACTGAACCATTCCTGAGCTTGCAAATCTACTCAGGAAAGTAAGACTTGACAGTGGTGTTTAACGTGGGTCCTCTCATGCTCATCCAAACCCAGTAGAGGGAGCCACAAACAGCCGAACACCAACATCAACAGGGAAAATTTGGCAGGCTCCAAAACCCACTGAGGCAGCCAAAATGGTGAAACAAAGAAACAAATCCCAAATGAAAGAACAAGAGACCTCTACCGAAGATGAGATAAATGAAATGCAGTTAAGCAAATTAACAGAACTAGAATTCAGAGCCATGATCTTGAGGAAGCTCAACACCATGAGTAAGGACATCAACACCATGAGTAAAGACATAGAAACACGGAAAATCAACCAATTGGAAATCAAGAAGCACCAAGAGGAAATGAAGAATGATATAGCAGAAATAAAGAACACATTGGAAGGACTAAACAGCAGAGTAGAGGAAGCTGAGGACCGGATCAGTATTAGAAGACAGGGTAGAAAAAAATCAACCAATCAGAAAACCAAAAGGAAAAAACAATTTAAAAACAGGAAGACAGCTTGAGAGAACTGTGGGACAACTGGAAACGTAATAATATTCACATCACAGGAGTCCCCAAAGAAGAAGAAAATGAGCAAGGGTTAGAGAATATATTTGAAGAAATAGTGACCGAAAATTTCCCTAATTTGGTGAAGGAAGAAGGCATTCAAGTTCAAGAAGCACAGAGAGCCCCAAGTAAGAAGAACCCAAATAGGCCCACACCAAGACACATAGTAATTAAAATGCCAAAAATTAAAGACAAAGAGAGACTCCTAAAGGCAGCAAGAGATAAGCAACAGGTTAACTACAAAGGAACCCCATAAGGCTATCAGCTGACTTCTCAACAGAAACACTACAGGCCAGAAGGGAATGGCATGAAGTAATCAAGGTCATGAAAAACAAGGATCTGAATCCAAGACTACTCTACCCAGCAAGGCTATTATTCAAAATAGAAGGTCAAATAAAGAGCTTGCACATACAAAAAAAGGCTAAGGGAATACATTAGCACCAAACCAGCACTGCAAGAAATGTTAAAAGGACTGCTGTAATTAGTAGAAGAAATAGGAAGGAAAATATAACAACACTAAACAAAAACGGCAATAAATAACTACATATCAATAATCACCTTAAATGTAAATGGATTGAATGCTCTGATAAAAAGACACAGAGTAGCTGACTGGATAAGAAAGCATGACCCATATATATGTTGTTTACAAGAGACCCACCTCACAACAAAAGACTCACATAGGTTGAAAGTGAAGGGATGGAAAAAAATCTTCCAAGAAAATGGAAAGGAAAAAAAAGCTGGGGTAGCAATGCTCATATCTGATAAAATAGATTTCAAACTGAAGCCCATAACTAGGGTCAAAGAAGGTCAAACATAATATTGAAAGGATCTATCCAACAGGAAGATATAACCTTGGTAAACATATATGCACCCAATATAGGAGCACCAAAATATATTAAAAATCTTCTGGAGGACTTCAAAGGAGAAATCGACAGCAATACAATCATAGCAGGGGACTTCAAACATCCCGCTGACATCACTGGATAGATCCTCTAGACGAAAAATTAACAAGGAAACAGTGACTCTAAATGAAGCACTAGACCAAATGGATTTAATAGATATCTACAGAGAATTACACCCCAAAACTACAGAATTCACATTCTTCTCAAGTGCACATGGGACATTCTCAAAGATAGACCACATGTTACAACATAAACTAAGTCTCTACAAGTTCAAGAAGATTGAAATCATATCAAGCATCTTCTCAGATCACAATGGCATGAAACTAGAAATCAATTGCAACAAGAACATGCAAAGACATTTGAACACATGGAGGCTAAATAGCATGTTATTAAACAATGACTGGGTTACCGAGGAGATCAAGGAAGAAATTAAAAACTTCCTGGAAACCAATGAAAATGAACACACAACAACACAAAATCTATGGGATGCAGCAAAAGTAGTTCTGAGAGGGAAGTTCATAGCACTAAAGGTCTACCTCAAGAAACAAGAAAAATTTCTAATAGACTATCTAACCTCACAACTTAAAGAACTAGAAAGCCAACAAAAAGAAAACCCCAGAGCAAGCAGAAGGAAGGAAAAAGTAAAGATCAGAGCAGAAATAAATGACATAGAGACCAATAAAACAATTCAAAGGATCAATGAAATAAAGAGCTGGTTTTTTGAAAAGATAAACAAGATTGATGGACCCTTAGCTAGACTCACCAAGAAACAAAGAGAGAGAACCCAAATACACAAAATCAGAAATGAAAGAGGAGAAGTAACAACTGACACCACAGAAATACAAAGGATCGTTAACAAATACTATGAACAGTTACATGGCAACAAATTCGACAATCTAAGCGAAATGGACAAATTTCTAGAAACACATAGTCTCCCAAAACTGGACTGGGAAGAGATAGAAAACTTGAACAGAACAATAACTAAGGAAATTGAGAATGTAATCAAGACTCTCCCAGCAAACAAAAGCCCAGGCCCAGATGGCTTCACTGGGGAGATTTACTGAACATTCAAAGAAGAACTAACACCCATTCTCCTCAAACTATTTCAAAAAATTCAAGGACAAGGAAGACTTCCAAACTTGTTTTATGAGGCCAGCATAATTCTAATTCCAAAACCAGAAAAAGACACTACAAAGAAAGAAAACTACAGGCCAATAGCCCTGATGAACATAGATGCCAAAATCCTGAAAAAATACTAGCAAATCAGATCCAGTAATACATCAAAAAAATTATTCACCATGACCAAGTGGGATTCATCCCAGGGATGCAAGGCTGGTTCAATATTCGCAAATCAATAAATGTGATACACCACATAAACAAAATGAAAGATAAAAACCACATGATCATATCAATAGATGCTGAAAAAGCATTTGACAAAATCCAGCACCCATTTCTGATAAAAATACTCACCAATGTGGGAATAGAGGGATCATATATCAACATAATAAAGGCCATATATGAAAGACCTACAGCCAACATCATACTCAATGGGCAAAAACTAAAAACATTTCCCTTAAGAACAGGAAAAAAACAGGGATGCCCAATTTTGCCACTCTTATTTAACATAGTACTGGAAGTCTTAGCCACAGCAATCAGACATGAAGAAAAAATAAAAGGGATCCAAATTGGAAAGGAGGAAGTGAAACTGTCATTATTCGCAGATGACATGATATTATACATAGAAAACCCTAAAGACTCCATCAAAAATCTACTAGACTTAATAAATGAATTTGGCAAAATAGCAGGATACAAAATTAACATCAAGAAATCGATGGCATTCTTTATACACCAATGATGAACTCACAGAAAGAGAAACTAAAAAAACAATCTCATTTACCATCACGGCAAAAAATTAAGATATCTAGGAATAAACTTAACCAAACAAGTAAAGGACCTATTTGCAGAAAACTACAGGACATTGAAAAAAGAAATAGAGGAAGATATAAAAAAGTGGAAGCACATACCTTGTTCATGGATTGGAAGAATTAACATCATTAAAATGTCCATATTACCCAAAGCAATCTATAGGTTCAATGCAATCCCCATCAAAATACCAACGACATATTTCACAGAACTAGAACAAATACTTCAAAAGTTCATATGGAACCAAAAAAATCTCCGAATAGCCACAGCAATCTTGAAAAAGAAGGACAAAGTAGGTGGAATTACAATACTAGATATCAATTTATACTACAAAGCCATTGTAATCAAAACAGCCTGGTACTGGCACAAGAACAGGCATGAAGACCAGTGGAACAGAATAGAGAATCTGGAAATTAACCCAAGACATTATGCTCAATTAATATTTGACAAAGGTGGTAAGAGCATACAATGGAGTAAAAACAGCCTCTTTAATAAATGGTGCTGGGAAAATTGGACAGCTACATGCAAAAAAAAAAATGAAACTAGACCATCAACTTATACCATACACATGAATAAACTCAAAATGGATGAAAGACTTAAATGTGACTCATGAATCCATAAAAATCCTAGAAGAAAATGTAGGCATCAAAATTTCGGACATCATACGCAGCAGAATCTTCACTGATACATCACCTAAGGCAACAGAAACAAAGGAAAAAATGAACACATGGGACTACATTAAACTAAAAAGCTTCTGCACAACAAAAGAAACAACCATCAAATTGGAAAGGGAACCCACTGTATGGGAGAGAATAATTGCCAATGATACATCAGATAAGGGTTTGATCTCCAAAATATATAGAGTGCTCTTACAACTCAACAAAAGGAAGACAAAGAACCCAATTAAAAAATGGGCAGAGGAACTAAATAGACACCTCTCCAAACAGGACATACAAATGGCTAAAAGACGTATGAAGAAATGCTCAACATCACTAATTATCAGAGAGATGCAAATTAAAACAACAATTAGGTATCACCTCACACCTGTCAGAATGGCCACCATCAACAAATCATCAAACAAGTGTTGGCGAGGGTGTGGAGAAAAGGGGACTCTAGTACACTGCTGGTGGGAATGCAGACTGGTGCAGCCACTATGGAAAACACTATGGTGTTACCTCAAAAAATTAAAAATTGAATTGCCATTTGACCCAGTGATCCCACTTCTAGGAATATACCCTAAGAAGCCTGAAACACCAATCGGAAGGAATATATGTACCCCTATGTTCATAGCAGCACTATTTACAATAGCTAAGATCTGGAAACAGCCCAAGTGTCCATCAGTAGATGAATGGATAAAAAAGCTGTGGTACATATACACAATGGAGTGCTATGCAGCTGTAACAAAGAAAGATCTCTTATCCTTTGAGACGACATGGAGGGACCTGGAGAGTATTATCCTAAGCAAAACAAGTCAAGCACAGAAAGACAAATATCACATGATCTCACTTATTTGTGGAATATAATGAACGTAACAGTGTGAGGAACAGGGTAGACCCAGAGACGTGGAAGTAGGGTACAGACAACAACCCTGAGAAGAGGGGGTGAAGGGGAGGGAAGAGATAAACCACAGAACTTGTATGCATGTACACATTGACATGGACAACAAAGCTGGGGACAGGGTGGGGGGGATGGGGAGGAGGGTGTCAATGGGGAAAAAAGGAGAAACATCTATAACAAAAATAAATTAATAAAAATAAATAAATAAAAAAAGAACAGAAATAAAACTATACAAAGGCCAATGGCTATTCCCCTTTCCTACACAATAAGGTTAAATAACATTAGCATGGCATTTCAAACTCTATCACCCTGTGCACCTCTTCCAAGCTTATTTCTTGCTGTCCATGAACACCATGGCCCCAACATAACACTGTGTACAATCCTGCCATTTTCTCCACACATCTTTACCAATGCTCTTTCTCCATTTGTAACTCCCTTTACCCTACTCATTGGACTGCTCCCTAAGCACCATTTCCACAGGCCAACATGAAGAGGTCCTGGTAATATCTACATACACAAGGGGTTACATTACAGAAGAGAACCCCGAGTTTAGAAAAATTACTTATTGATACTGTAATGTAGGCATGTCAGCTCTTTGCTTCAGAGAGATAATATGTCTATCTTCCAAAGCTGTGTGCGACACAAACATCCTTGAAAAAGATAGTCTTGAAAAAATGGTAACCAGTGCCTTCGGGTATACAATTCTACAATACATCATCTATATATTGTATTTTGTGTTTAGCACCCCAAGTCAAGAGACTTATAGAGAATGGTCTCCCAACTTTGCTAGTTTTGAACATCTTTCCAGACCTAGAAGAAAAATCACATATTTCATAGTTTCATGTGATCTCAGCATTTTCCAAACAGAGACCAGTTAAACTTCCAAGTAATACCTTTCTCTTCCAAATGTTTGTATATATTCCCTATATTGTTGTCTTTGAGCACAACACTTTTCCTGTACTCACTTGTGCTAGTAATCTTCTCTCCCACAAGACTGCAGATTCTTGAATTAAGGGTCCTTCAAAGAACACAGCAAATATATATTATAATTTTTAATTTTTAATTTATTTTCATTGAGTTTACTGGGGTATCATCGATTAATAATATTATATAAGTTTCAGGTGCACAATTCTATGATACGTCATTTGTATATTATATTGTGTGTTCATCACCCAAGTCAAGTCTCCTTCCATCACCATTTTTCACCTTCTTTATGTTTTTTCAAATGAGGCAAATTAATATAACTATGAAATGGCAATATTCCTAGAAAGACAAAAATTACTGAAACTAACTCAAAAATAAATAGAAAAATCTTAACTGATCTATAAGTGAGTACATTGAATGTGTAATTTAATAACTTCTCACAAAGAGAAGCCCAGGCCAGATGGTTTCATTGATGAATTCTACCAAACACCTAAAGGCAAATCAACACACACCCGGCTGGTGTGGCTCAGTGGTTGAGTGTCAACCCATGCACCAAGAGGTCGCCAGTTTGATTCCTGGTCAGGGCACATGCCCAGGTTATGGGCCAGATCCCCAGTGGGGCATGCAAGAGGTGGCCAATTGATGTTCTCTCTCATCGACATTTCTATCTCTCTCTCCCTCTCCCTTCCTTTCTAAAAATCAATAAAGAAAAAAATTTTTTTTTAAAAAAGGAAAATCAACACAAATTCTTCAAGAACTCTTCCAGAAAATGGAAGAAAAAAATATTTTCCAAATAGTTTTATGAAACCAATGTTACCCAGATACTCAAACAAGACAAAAATAACAAGAAAACTACAGACCAATATCACTTACGAATATAAATGCAAAAATCCCCAGTAAAATATTAGCAAAACTAATCCAACAACATATAAAAAGGATTATACATCATGATCAAGTGGAATTTATCCAAGAAATGCAATTTTTTAATTTATTTTTTATTAAGTTTATTGGGGTTACATTGATTAATAAAATTATATAGGCTTTGGGTATACAATTCTACAAACATCATCTATATATTGTATTTTGTGTTTAGCACCCCAAGTCAAGTGTCCTTATATCACCATTTATCCCCCCTTTACCCTGTTCCACCTCTCCCTACCAGACCTTCCCTCTGGCAGTCACCATACTGTTGTCTGTGTCCATGAGTCTGTCTCTGTTTTCTTTGCTTAATCCCTTCACCCTCTCACTCAGCCCACAACCCCCTCTCCTCTGAAGGCTGTCAGTCTGTTCTCTGAATCCAGCTTTTATACCACTTTATTTCTTTTCTATTTCCTCACATGCATTTGGAAGTCAACAAAACTTTGTAATAAGTTAATAACTCATTGCTGATATCACTTAACCTTAGTAAGAAATATCTGTCCTCTTTACCTCTTCTTTCTCTGCAAATAGACCAGTACAAACGTATTATAAATATTTATGGAATTATAAAAACACTTTTAGATATTGCATATTTGCTATGTGCCATATAGAATATCATATATGTTTATTGTATTATTTATATCCAATTCAGTGCCACTAAGAAGGCATTATTACCACATTACAGTTGAAGAAACTAAGACACTTAGAAGTTAAACCAACATAGAGTTAATATACTGTTGTAAAGAGATTCAGACCAATTATGTATAACTACTTAGATGTGTTACTCTTAAAAAACTCTACCAGGTGTCCAAGTGTTCACGCACAAGTAAAGCAGAGGAATGGGTGGGGACAGTAGCATTCACATGGAAAGCTACTCAAAAAAAGTATGAGGAAGTGATCCCAGTCTATTAACACTGGGGTTTTTGTCTTTTTCTTTTTTAAATAGCTGGTGCGTAAATTAAAGGTGGTTGTGGTCCTGTGATCTGTTTCTAGCAGCAACAAAAAGGATTCATACATGAAGCTAAAGTAGGAGCTTCAGTCCACACTACTAACAGAACAAAACCCACAACTTTCAACCAATGAGTGGGAAAAAAAAAATGTGATCATAAAAATGTCCCACATCAAAATCTTCTAGACTTTTCTGTGGTGTTTTGTGTTGACTAGAAAATCAGTGTGGACAAACACTGATCGGCTTCCACTTCCAGTGATTCCCAGCATAACATGAGGGCATGCTGGATCCATGCGCTTGAATGTCTCCACATTATTTCCTCTCAACATCTTATTTGAGAATTTCAGGATGTAAAACTTGACAAAACGAAGTAAGCCTTCACAAAAGCAGGGCAATTGAGTGCACCTGTGGTTAGTTGTACTTGTCAACTATTGTTTTTAGGACCACAATTACCTTCTGGTATTTTTTCTTTTTTTCACTCAATCCTTTTATGGGTTTTGTATCATAGAATGGCTATGTATTACATGAAATTTAATCAAGCAGCTATGTTTGTGTCATTAAATAAAAAGTCAAGCATCTGCTTTGTTGGTGACCTTTGACCAACCTTGTCTTACTACACAGGTGTATACAAAAGTAAAAAAAAAATTTAACTCGGAAGCTAAGGAAAGTAGTTATGAGTGTTCCAGCTCTATTCTTTGCTGCTTGGACATCAAATCTTAGTTCCTTTCCCACTGCAAATAAGGCAAATCCCCTTCCAAATTATTTTTTTATGTCTCTTTCACAGTCATTTGTGACTGTGTGGTGTATGTGCATGTGCTTCTGGATGTAAGCCTATTCTTGGCTAGTCCGATTTACACTTTTTAACTTTTGTTTGAGATATTTTTGTAAGTTAATTTTCAGGAGTACATTCTCAAAGATAAACCTACAGTGTTGTTTTCAGAGTCAGTGGTACTGAATTAACAGAATAGATTTCACAATGAGAATGAATCTCCTGGATTTCTACAGGGAGTTCTTCTGGGAAGTTGTCCTAATTGTCCTTCTCTGTCTCTCTACACCTGGCTCTGGAGTACACTAGGTTATTAGTCAGGATTCTCCAGAGAAACAGAACCAATAAGATATATATGAGAAAGACACACAGGGAAGATTTTTTATAAGGAATTGGATGTGTGACTGTGGAGGCTGAGAAGTCCCACAATCTTTAAGCTGCAGACCCAGGAAAGCCAATGGTGCAGCTCCAATCTGGGTTCTGAAAGCCTGAGAATAAGGAGAACGGAGGGGATAAATTCCCGTTTGGACTTACAGGAGAAGACCAATATAACCAAGCAGAGAAAGTAAATGTCTCCTTACTCTGTCTCTTGTTCTAGTCAGGCCTCCTACGACTGGATGAGGCTCACCCACTTGGAGAAGGGCAATGACCTCTGCTCAGACTACTGATTCAAATGTTAATCTCATCCAGAAATGCCTTCACAGACATACCCAGAATAACCTTTAACCAAATTTTGGGCACCCCATGTCACAGTCAAGTTGACACATAAAAGTAATCACTACAATTATGGAGTTCCAGTCCCTTGAACTCAAGAAAATGTAAAAGCTGGAAGAGCATTGGTCTAGTCAGATATTAGTCTTAGAACAAAGGCTAGGGCCGTGCATTCCTTGAGAAGGCAGTCCATATCTCACTAATCTTACCCCCAGCACAGAGTACAGTTCCTGGAACATGGTAGACATCCAGTAAATGTTGAATCAATGTCTCTGGGCTGTGTAAAGTTTAAGTGAGCATTTGTTTTAATTATGTTGTGTTAATAATAAGGTAAGATTATGTACATCACCTTCTCTCACCTCTGGAGCTCTCTAAAAACCAATATCTACAGCAAATGAATGAATCCTAGGTGGAATTCTATACAGAAGGAACCCAAGATACCAGAAATCTATCCAATATTTATTTTTCTTATAGCACCTATTTAGATATGTTTAGGGAAAAATAGATTTTATGTAGAGTATTCAAAATATGTCTCCCTAAGCTACACATGGCCTCCTGCATTTCCTATTTGCCAATTTGCATGTTAGTGTAATAGAAAGTCAATAGTATAGAATCATGTGGTTTTATTTCCTTACTCTTCTCCCTTGGCAGGAAAATTACTCTCTCATTAAGGGTGAATTCAGAGATGCATAAAGACAGCATTTTTTTCTGAGCTCTTACCAAGAAATAAAAGAAAATACAAATGAACACAGAACTGACATTGGGATGCAAGTTTACATCTATTATCTGAAACTGCTTTTCCAATACTCTCTAAAGAGCAATCACATTTGCTATATTAATAAATGAATGCAAAAATGAGCCTTAGATTTATCTTGGCTCCAGACTGAATTTCTTGGCCTGTCAGAGCCAAGTGAGTTATCTACAAAACGCCTTCCTCCAAAGCTTTCTCAAGCACCAAGGCTAAGAGGAGACCCCAAGGAACTGCAAAAGATAGAGAAGTGGCCCAAACTGGACAAGTTAAATCTTCCAAATGCTGCCCCCAGGAACTCTAAAGTAGCTGTTGATTCTTTTACAGCCCAACTGGGAAGCCATGTGGTTAGTCTATCCCACAAAGGGTTATATTATCAACTGCAGGGATCATATTAACAAAATATATTTACTTAATATAAAAGCCTTAAAATGTATTGGTAGAAAATAGTGCAGCCTCTACATGTTTATATGTGTGCAGGTATACATGCGTACACAGAAATACTCAACTCATAATTCTATAAATTATCATCATTTAGGAGGTAAGCTTTCTTTAAATTACAAAATGGAAGCTATCCTATTCTTACAAATGTTCATCTTTCATGCATAGCTTTCAGAAATAGTCTATTAAAGAAATATGATTGTTTTCCCAGTTCAGTTCTTCTGGTCAGCTTCATATGGCTGTGAGGCTTAGAACACCTGACAAGACAATTAAACAAAAGGCAGCCAAAAATGAAGAAAATAACAGGGAATTTTAAAGACTTGAATAAAAAAACAACCTTTCTGGCACAGTGTTTTGAAGCTGCCCAAATGCTTTCTCATACGTGTAGTAGTGTGTTGATTGCCTAAGCACCATCTCCTCTGTTAGCCCCAACGGGAAGCTGTAATACCATAATGGTAAGAGAGGAGCTACTGTCAGTAAGCTACATTGTAATGTCATTTAATTGCTCAGTTGAAAATTGTAAAAAAAGAAAACAAAAAAATATTGTATATGGACATCATAGACAGTAACATTAAACTCAAGAAAAATGAAATTCAACATGATAAAAATAACACAGACTACTGAGCCTAAAGGAATAAACAGCAAGTTGAAAAACCTCAGACTTAAGGCATTTCTTTTTCTTTCATTCTCTTCTCTCCTCTCATTTAGGTAATTTCACTCACTCTCAGGGCTTTACAAATCCATATGCAGATGATTTCCAAATTTAACTCAAGCCTAATCCCCTTCCCCTGGGCTCTAGACTTGTTTACCATTCTGCTTTCTTAGTGTTATCAGTGGAAGTGGACTCCTTGGGGTGCCGAGGGAGGAAAGGAATTTCCTGAGGCCCCCACAGGAGGATGGGGTTTCATGGAAAGCTTTATTGATGATATAAAATTAAGGGAGTTCCCCTCCAAGGGCCCACACATTTACCCTTGTAAGATTACAAGGCTCATGTTCTCTAGGGGGAAATGTTATCATTGTAATTAGCTAGTTCACTAATATTAATAACAGGAAAAAAAAGCAAAGGGAGGCCAGACATTATAGGCATGGTCATCTGGACAGCTTCACCTGGAAGCTACAGCTTCACACTCTCCAGGGTCCATTCCCTGCAGATCGCTGGGGGAAGGGATTGAACAAAGGAAGAGACAGGCGCATGCACAGTGAAGTCCAAGTGACCAAGGAAGGTGACTGCCTGTCAGTCTAGCCTGGGAAAAAGATCACTGGCTAGGAGGGTGGAGCCACTGCAAGTGCACAGAATCCTGGAAGGGTAAAATTCCTAGACAAAGAGTTTCCCCTCTCTTGCCTTCTGGTTTCCCTTACTCTCTCTTATTTGGCCTCATGGCCCTTAAGAACTGCAGCTGGGAACACAAGCTAATCTAGCCAGATGCTGGCTGGACTGGACTTTAATATAGAACAGAAACTCTGGGCAGTGGCCTTAATCCTGGCCCTGCTGAAGACAATATTGGACTTTTTCCATGGCAGGACAGAGGATGGGACCCTGGAGGGGAGCCCCCTTAATTTTACATCATCAATAAAGCTTACCACAAAACCCCATCCTCTATATCTGCAGCTACTATCATAGCAACAGTATTATTCTCCTAGACTCCTTCAATGTCCTTCTGACTAGAACCCATATTCCAAACTACCCTTCTATGGTCCAGTCTCCACATAAATTATAGTTCTAGTGGACCATAAGCTTGTTTACTGGAAGGCAGTTGTATCAACTAGCAGGTGACTCTTGATGGTATAAGAACTCCCCTCCATTATTTTCCTGTAACAAACAGTCAAGCTACGGAGCTTAATGATATAAAGAGTTTAGCCCACTTAAAATTAAAGTAAAATGGAAAAGCACCAGTACCTTTGTTATCCTCCTTCACCAGTCATCAGTGGCTCTGTTCAGGGGTGGGGAACATCTGGCCTGCCCCGCAAAATCAATACCAGCTAACATCACACACCTTACCAAATTAGCCTGACCAAACAGAGCAGACTAATTTTTTTCTTTTTTTATTAATTAATTTATTTTTGTTACAGATGTTTCTCCTTTTCCCCCTAGACACCCTCATCCCAATCCTCCCCCCCCCCACCCCAGCATTGTTGTCTATGTCCATTGGTTACACATACATGCAAATAAGTTCTTCGGTTTATCTCACCCCCACCCCTACCCCCCTCCTTTGAGGTTTGTCAGTCTGAACCATACTCCTTTCTATGTCTCTGGGCCTATTTTGTTCATCAGCTTGTTTTGTTCATTATATTCCCCAAGTAAGTGAGATCATGTAGTATTTGTCTGTCTCTAATGGGCTTATTTTGCTTAGGATAATACTCTCCAGGTCCCTCCATGTCATCTCAAAGGGTACGAGATCTTTGTATGGCCTGTGAATGATATAAATATCCAAATGGCCCTTGGCAGGAAAAAGGTTCCCTATGCATAGCTCATGTTCTTTCTGCATGTGACCTGCTCTTCTGCATAACTCTCAATGTCCTTTTCTCCTGGCCCACTAGCTGCTAATTGTTATCTGTAGAAGTCATATTAAACTGTTGTCGGGGACCTGAATGGGCCCACAGTGCAGCCATAAGTCTGAAAAGGTATCTGTACATACTTACTTGGGTGAACTCTCCTCCACTATATAATTATGTAACCTGTGTAAATAAGTCATATTTTGATCATGAATATTTCTGAGAAAATGGAATCCTAAGTGAAAGAATTCAAAAGATTCAATGAAAATGTTCACCTATTATTTAAGGCTTGTGAAGTGTCGGGTGTGTCAGGGCCAGATGGAAGAACTCTAAACATACGTAGGTGAATACGGAGGATGGTTCTCAAATTTTAGTATGCTTTAGAATCACCTGAAGGTCTTAATGCAAAAATTGCTGGACTCCACCCCCAGAGTTTTAAATTCAATCAGTATGGGATGGTCCAAAATTGTGCATTTCTAATAAGTTCCCAGGTCATGCTGATACTGCTGATTCTCAGAAGTCTCAATTTGATTACTCCTGTTCTATTCTACATGTCAGAAAGTGACTGCCAGGGAAATGAATTGTCTTGACTTCACCTGAACTTATTCTTGCCCATCAGAGACTTCCTACAGAGAGTTTAATCTGTGTCATACTTGTAGCCCTCTGCACTACAGGAAGCTCATGGACAACAGAAGTAACTCTGGACTCTAAAAAGAGATAAATTAAAATATGAATCCTGTAAAAAGGAGACCTTGTGTCCCCAAAGACAGAATATCAAATTCACAGCACAACCTACTGTGGTCAACTTTATCAGTGGCTCACCATGGATCTTCATTCAACTTATCTGGGGTGGGTCTCAGTATTGGTAGTTTTTAAATGTCCCCAGGTGGTTTCAATGCACATCCATGATTCAGAACCACTATAGTATGGTATGGTCTGGTTTCCTAACTCTTCAAAAGTTTTTTACTTTTGGCCACATTAATGTATCAAATCAGTGCTATACATATTACCTGAAATGCACAGGAAATCTAAGGCACTGGTCCTCAGACTGGGGAAACTTTTGCCCCCTATCCTCCCCATAGGACATTTGGCAATTTCTTGAGATATTTTGATAACCTTGACTCAGAAATGCTACGGGCATCTAGTGGGTGTAGGCTCAACACTGTACAATCCATAAGGGAGAATTATCCAGTCCAAAATATCAGTATTGCCAAAGTTGAGGAGCCCTTGTGTAAGTATGGGTCATGAGGTCCCCAAGTTTCTCCTAGAAGGGTGTGTTTTTGACAGTAGGTAAAGCATCGGTAAACTCTGATAGAAGCAACCCTAGATCTTCTGATTTATGGCAGTGAAAAGGGGAAGAGACAAAACTTACATCAAGCCAAGTAAAAGTTTGATAACATAAAACAAATAAATAATAAAAATATATTACCTTTCCTATAATTCTGCATAGAGATAAACCTAAGGGTGCAATATTAATACAATTTTTTAATGTATCACTTGGTTCCTATTTTTGTTTTTAATTCTTAGACTTCATTTTAAAATTCTACTAGACGATGGCCCTGCTGGTGTGGCTCAGTGGTTGAACATTGACCCAACACCAAGAGGTCGCCAGTTCGATTCCCGGTCAGGACACATGCTCGGGTTGTGGGCCAAATTCCCAGTGGGGGGTGGGGGGACACACAAGAGGCAGCCAATCGATGTTCTCTCTCATCAATGTTTCTATCTCTCTCTCCCTCTCTCTATAAAATCAATAAAGACAAATATTTTAAAAAATAAAATAAAATTCTACTTGATGAAACTACTGTAGTAGTTAATGGGAAGGCACTATTAGGTTACAAAACCTTGTACTATACTCTCCCAGGAAAATTGGGAAAGCTTCACGTAGTTTACAATGTATTTATGACATATTGTTTGGGATTAAGAATGTCATTTCTCAATCATTTGGTTAAGTCAATGTGTAAATACCTGATATGAAAAACAGAAGCCTCGTTTGGGCTTTATTTTATTGATGTTGGTCACTGATTCTTTCATCAATGTTTTTCATCAAGCTGTTCTTGCTAATTACTGCTGGCACAAAATCGCATTCTACATTTTCTCTCAAGATTTTATTGTTTCCCCCCCAAGTGAGTGAAGAGGGAAGGGTGTATCCAAAGTAATAATGCATGTTATTACCTTTCTGCCTATTCTTTAATTACCACTGACCCTGGAAGCATTTTGTTATTCCTATTGTTTTTACATCAATAAAATTAAATTAAATGAGGAGATAAAGTCAAGATATGTAATTTATTTAATCTAGGAGCTTATTTCAAACAGACAACAGGGGAACAATTGACATCATTTTCACTGAATTAGGCTAGAGAGAAAATGCTTTCTATGCACACAAAACAGAATGCAAGAGATATGAGAATGCCAAGCAGCCTGTATCCTGAATACACATACCCTTTGCTGCCTACTTGGAAAAAAGAACCTCACCCTGATGTTATTACATAATCAGGTATTTCCAAAGAGTACACAGTTGGGGAACTTGGAGGAAAGGAGAAAACATGTTTGCCAAGTAGCTACTATGAATCCAGAAAAACCAAAGGTACATTTGACATATGCAATCTCATTTGGGAAAAAAAAAAAGTATGGACACTGTCAACAAGACAAAAAATAAGCCAAGGAAGATCAATTAGAAACAGCCAAATGTCTCTCAGTGCTGACAGGTAATTGACAAGGCAATATATCTCATCTTTCAAAGATCTTATATATTACAAATTCCAAGTTTCATCCCATTTCATCTCATAATTACCACATGAACTGAGCAAGAAAACAAGAAAAGATGTTTTTCTTCTAATTATAGGGATGAGGATGGTGAAATCCACTGGTATTGAGCAACAGTCTTAGGATCAACCAGTCAGTAAGTGGCAGGACCTGGAGACGTGCTGCCTTTGCAAACACTGTTCTGGCCTGAATTAAGATCACTATATTGTGCCATATTATGTGGAAAGAGTTCTAAAATGATTATATAAATCTAGTTCTCAATAACCCTTTCAGAACTAGAGTCAAAGCGGAACCAGTTGTCAAATGTATTGCTCATTGAATGACATGGGCAGAGATGAATCATGTTTATTTTTGCTGGAGCTTGGTGACACACGAATTCACCTGAGTTATCCAGAAGCTTCTACCCCTCTCCTGTCAAACTGCACTTGCTTCTTCCCATTTCCCTGTAAGGTTCCTCTCTTCTCAGGCCCCTGCTTGCATCCTCTCCCCCTGTTTTCATTCGCCCTACTTTTCTTTTCTCATTATGTGGTGAAGGTGAGAATATGAATTAACATTATATTTCTATTTGGGGAGGTAGAAATATAGTGGCATGTGTCTAGAGTCTTAAAATGATCATATTCTCAGATGCAGAAATCCACCTTATACAGTGTGTCCTGAGGGAGTGATTGTAACTCGGTGTAAAATCAGGACTTATACTGTGTCAATTTTCAAGGAAGCCCAAAGGTAGCAGGTGCCAACCACTCCCACCTTAGAAAGAGAGGGGATGGGCCACTCAAGACTGGCTGGCAAAAGGGGTGTGGGAGAGTTGATTTTGTGACCCTTACCTACAAATACCGGTTAGAAGGGCTAACAGCAAAGAGGGAGACTGGCAAAAGAATTTCTCTGAAGCAGGTTGCCTTTTCCCTCTGTGCTGCCCTGTGAAGGGACAGAATGGGACACTCCCCTTCATCACCTGTTGAGAGGAAGGGCCTCCAAGTGACCATCTGGAGAGCATTTTTCCATAAACCCTGTGGGCTTAAAGTCATATAGCTAGTAAGTAGCAGGGTCAAAGTTCCAAATGCTTTCCTCTGGCCTGGAGTCTGTTTTAAGGAGGATTCGCATAGGAGATGAATAGAACCAGTTGATTCTGAAGATCCTTTTCTAAATCAGACATGTTATCAGAGTTGCATTACATTAAATTAAAAAAACAAAAAACAAAAAAACACAAGCCAACTCATTTCTCTAAAGGAAAGAAAGCACATCTGGAAAGGAAATGTTTACCTTACTGTAATTACAGTTTGCTGAATGCTTGCAAACAACCCACAGAATGAATAAAAATCTAAGTTTCTATAAGACAGAAATTGCTATGAAAATAAGCAAGCACCATATAAGGAACAGAATGAAAACTATAAAATCCAAAGTTGCAACGTCTAAAAAGAAAGGATGGCATAAATGTTGACAATTTTATGTATATGTGAAATTTAATCATGTATTGATAATAATACCAGTGCTACATCTAATTTGAAATAAACTATTTACCAGCTTTATGAAAGACATAGCTTTTTGCTAACACTTTCATTGAACAAGAACTTCCAAAAAGGAACTGGAAATCATTTTCATTACACAACCAACCTGAGAACACGAAGTTAATTTGAAATCTCTAATATATTCACGATACTTCTAAAGACCACCCTAATGGAAAATTTAGTTTAAATGCAAAGCCTGTTTGCCAGGCCACTTAACTTAAATTGGAGCAACATCGTCTTTTAAGCTGTAGCTCCTTACATAGTTCTGATGGATTCAGGACATTATGGTCTCAGAGAAAGAATACATTGATGGGGAGAGAAATGCAGAATTCATATCTAATTAGAAATCTGCAGATAAAACTTTTCTCCTGTTGAAAAATGTAGCTGGGTTGAAGGGTTAGCAGCACCCTTCTCTGCAAGAACCAACCCTTTGTTAGAAAACTGTTACTATCCCAAATGAAGAGATGACAGGACAGGTGCGTAAGCCTAGCACGTGGGTTCCAGAGAACAATTAAATTTGCAAAATGCTTCTTAAAATTAGCATAAGTATTTGTTTAACATTTATACCAATGACAGCAGTATGGACAGAGTTAATATATATTTTTCTAACTGGGGACTCTAAAACCAAAAGAACCCATCTCCGGGTTCTCCAGCCCTCAGTGACCTGTCGGTGCCATTCTTGGCTGTGTAAGAACATTCTTCACACTCTGAGCTGTGCAGAAAAAAAAAGTGTGTGGCTTCCTCAGGTCCATCAACAGAACAGCCCACTATATATAATTTGTTAAAGTTTTGTTGTGGTAAAATATACATAACAAAATTTGCCATTGTAACGTTTATCTGGAATCAAGTACACTCACAGTGTTGTGCAGTCATCACCACTGTCCATCTCCAGAACTTATCCTTCCAGACTGAAACTGTTCATCAAACAGGAATGTATTACCAACTCCCCCTTCGCAGTCCCCAGTAAGTATTATTTTACTTTCTGTCTACACCAGAGACAATTCTTGGACTACCTCACAGTATTAGTGTGTTACTGCTAAGTGCTGGTTTGCTGGTTTGGCTATTGGACAATCCTGGTTGACACCTGTTGTCCAGGCATTCCACCAGATTTAGCACTTTCCCAGGCTATTTCCAGCCTCAATCATGTCCTGGTTTTGAGGATTAAATAATACAGTCACCTTACTAGGGCACTAAGGGTTCTGTTTGGCTAGTACATTCTACCCAGGTAGGGAAAGTCACAGATCCTTTCTGGTCTCAAGTACAAAGTTCTGTGGGTGGGGCTTCTAGCTCCCCAACGAAGATAGTGATGAGAAGTGTGGGAAAGACAGAAGCTTGGGGATCCCCTAATATCAAATTTTCCCTTTTACTCTCTTCTCCCTTCTCCAGTCCATAGAGTCTTTATTTAATTAGAAGCCATGGTAGCCTGGCTCTTTAGTTAGTCTTCAAAATAGCCTAGCTTCTGTGTGCTAGGCTTCTGAAATTCAAATGTTTATCTATACCATGAGCCCAAAAATGTCTAGTTTGAAACTCAAAAGCCAAAAATTGACTCTTTTCTTCATTTAGTACTATCTTTGTTGTGAGTCTAGCGGCTCCAAAGCAGAAATTATCATAAGGTAACAAGAAATGCTAGGGAAATTATAACTGTACCTGAAAGTATGGCTGCAACACATTTAAAACTACCTTCTTGCAACTGTCTTTGGAGCAAGTAAACCTGTATGTGGTATTTTTTTAATTGTGTATGAACTGTTGGTGGCCGTAGTTGCCCATTGGTGTTCGTTTTTTTTTTCTTTATTTTTATCTTCACCCGAGGACATTTTTGCATTTATCTTCAGACGGGGCGGGGTGGGAGGAAGAGAGAGAGAGAAACATTGACGTGAGAGAGACACATCGACTGGTTGCCACCCACACGACCCCAACCAGCACTGAGGACAAACTGCAACCGAGGTATGTGCCCTTAGCGGGAACCCAACCCAGGACTCTCTGGTCCGCGGGCCGACGCTCTAACCACTGAGCAAAACTGGCCAGGGCAATATTCTTTGTATTTCTAATTCTACAAAGTTTTATGTCTAGGTTGATAATTTTCATATTAATTTTTTTCTCTTTCCATTTAAAAGTATTTGAAGAAAAAAATCGCTGGAAATGGCTAGAATATTAGATCTTGACAGAAACAGATGACTATGGCACTTCAATGAAACAAAATTTTCTATTATAGCATAAAATGAGTTATGTAGGAGCTCGGAAGTACTGAGAGATGTACACAATTTGTTTCTAAGACACCAAGGATTATGTGGGAGCACCAGAAAGAAAGGAAAAGACTACAAGAATTTAGGAGAGCAATTCTGCCATTGCTTTCTTCATAGCATTCTTCTGTTCAGAAATCACTCATGACTAACATCACTCCTGGGTCTGGTATGTTCTGTTCCCAATTGCATGCTCAACATACTGGTGATAAAGGGGGAGACCAGCCTGACTGCTCTCCTCACTGCCTGCCTCTAATACGCCATGCATGAAGCACCCTCCACCTTCTGAAAATGTTCTATTATGACCTAGAAGGCCCTTTCCCCACCTTCTAGTGTACCTACAAAGCTTGCAGGACATAGTTTTAGTCCTTCCTCCTCCAGGAGGCCTTTCCTCACTCTCCAAGCCCACAGTGATCCCTCCTTCCTCTGAATTTGCTAATTGTTTAATACTGAGAAAATGCAGACATTACAAAACTTTAAATCACACATAATTCCACTACTTAGACACACCATATAAAATACAGTGTGCTAATAAAAGTACAACGGAGAAAAATAATGCAGGTAAGGGGGAGAGAGAGTCTAGAGCTGAGGGCATGGGTACATGATGCATTTTCAGATGGAAAAGTTCTCACAAGGGTAGAGCTTAGAAAATGGCCTGAACTCTTCTTCCCAGAGAAAAGTTACAGATAGAAACAACATTCACAGAAAAGCAAAGAATTAAGGAAGAGAGAAAGTATCGATATAAGAGAGATTAAGAGGCAGAGGTTGGGGACAAATTGTGTAGGGCCCTATAGGACATTGGAAGGACTTTCACCTATTCCGATTAAGAAACCATTAGCAGGTGTTAAGCAGAGGAGTGACAGAACCTGAGATGTTTTAATGGGACCACACTGGCCACTGAGGGGGTAAGCACAAAAGAAGGGACACCAATCGGGAAGTATTGCAGTATTACAGGTAAGAGATGGTGGAGGCCTCACCAGAGTGGTGGTGAGAAGTAACTGTATCCTGAATATATTCTGAAGACAGGGCTGATAGTTGATTGAACATGAAATGTAATTGAAAGAAAACCATCAAGGCTTATCCTCAAGGTTTAGCACCTGGGAAAATAGAATGAAGTTGTAATCAACCTAGATGGGAAGCCTATGAGAACAATACATTATTAGGGGGAGCAGGAGATGGTTTGGGACATGTCAACTTTGAAGTGACTTTTATACATCTAAAAATCAAGATCATTATTGCAGACTTCATTGACAAATGGAGCTGAGCTGGCCATAAGGAATGAAGAGAACTTGGGAAAAAAAAGAAATGAAAGAAATTTAGAAGGGACATGAGTAAAAGAAATACATTCTCCCTTTCTTTCTCTCTCTCTCTCTCTCTCTCTCTCTCTGTGTGTGTGTGTGTGTGTGTGTCTCTCTCTCTCATATTGAATGAAGGAATTATATGTAATCTGTATAGAAAAAGTATTAGTCCACACTGGGGAGAAATCGGGAACAGATTTGATTCTATGGTTCTGCTAGCACTCACTGATCTCCCCTTTCCTCTTCTCTGCGGATCTATCCTATTCATGGTGTCTGCTTCCTCAGGACCTGTTCCTTAACCGGTCAGCCATGATCAACTTGGCACAGAGCACAGTGACCTATGCCTTAGGAGCCTCTCTGAGGGATATGAGCTAGGCAGGCATTCTGAGACTTCCCAGGAGGGAGAGTGAACAATGAACCTAAAAGGCATGCAACCTGGAGCACCACATACTGACCTAAATTTTTATCATCAGAGATATGAGATTTAACAGTGTGAGTCCAGGTTTTCTGGGTCACTCCTCTAGCTGTTGCTACAGAAAAAAAAAAAAATGTTGCCCAGCCAGTATGGCTCAGTGGATTGAGCACCATCCCATGGTGCAGCTGGCTTCCCGGTCAGGGCACATGCCTGGGTTGCAGGCTCGATCCCCAGTAGGGGGTGTGCAGGAGGCAGCCAATCCATGTTTCTCTCTCTCATATCGACATTTCTTTCTCTCTCTCCTTTCCTCTCTTTAAAAAAATCAATATGTTAATAGCTTGCCAATATTCAGGTATAGTGAACTGTCGCTACACATTTTAACTATTATTCCCATATTTTAATCCTTCTAGTCCTTTAAAATTCTTGGAAGAACATCAATTTGTCACAGAAATTTAAGAACATCCAACTCACTTTTTCTATGCTATTTAAAAGGTAGAACCTTGAATACCAGTCATTTTAATTTCTACTTTCAAATAATTCACTTTTATCATATGCCCATAGTTATCCTTGTTTGCCCATAAATTGTGAAATTTTTGCTAAAATCCAAAAATATTTGTGAAAAATCTATTTTTAGTTAGTGAATGTTAGCTGAAAACCTAGCTACCGTATCAATTCCCAGAGGCTCTGAGAAGAAACAGTCTTTATGGTGCCTGGTAAAGTCTGTCTATGTTCACACTCTCAGGTTATACACTGCATTATTGACTATCCTAAGCTCCAGATGCAGCTCCCTGTGATGGGATAGTCTAAATGCCCGACCGAAAAAGACAAGGTCATACAGTGTAGTACAAGTGTACCACACTTAGTGCAGTGTGTGTGAGCTTCACAGTCAGGCCTCCTGGGACCAAATTCCTGCTCAGCCACTTGCTAGCTGTGTAACTGGGTAAATTCTTTATTCTTGCAGGATTTCAGTATCTTTGTTTATCAACTTATCATCTATCAACAAAGTTAAATAAACATTACAAACCTCAAAGAAGAGTTATAAGGATTAAAGAGATGGATCATGAATGGTTCTTGGCCCATGGCAAATACCCAGCATGTATTTATAAATATTAACTGTTGATATTATTATTAAAGGGTACTTCAACCTGAGATTAACTGCAGCATGCCTGGTTATTGTTTTTCTAGTTTTCAGTCTGACAAAATTGCATTTGGATATCAACAGTGGGAAAACAAATTTGATTGATCTGATAATTAAAGTGCTAGGCAGATAATCATATTTATCTGATTTAATGAGCTTTAATTCATAAACATATTTCAACTATGATTTATTTATAACTAAAAAAATAAGGTTTCTGAATGTGACATGAAGGCTAGATCTCTGCATTTTGACCTGAAGTTTATTTTCTTTATTGAGCCATGGCCCTCCAAAACTCATTCTTTCTTACCCTACAAATAAATAAATTAGAAACAATAACATGGCAGTCTGAAAATAATCCTGAACAAGAACTATTAACTCTGAAAAAACTATTTAAATAAAGGACTCTTTACAACCTACAGCAAGCACCTAGAGCCTAGAGCACGTTTTAATTTGTGAAATCCAATCATACTTACTTACAAATGCAGTATGAATTTTCATCCAACAGCCTCATTGTTTCCTTCCTGCTTTTTTGTTTAGCTATTCTACCTCAAGTCCTCTAATAGCATTTCAGTGCTCATCAACACTCAAATATTGTTTTTTTTGTAGAGTTTGACCCTTAATTGTCTTTTATTTTGCTCTAACTAGTCACCTTGGGAGATGTCATAAAGCTATACTTATGATTCATCAATTAAAGTCCACATCATTTCTTATCTGTCGTATTGCAACATACTCCTAGCTAGTCTTGGCTGCCTTCTAATTCATCGCCAATTCTGTCTGATGAATGACCTTAATTATTTCTAAGTCTAATTAAAGAATTAATTGCTTACAAATGTTGTCAATGCTAAATATTCTAGTATTTATTTTTTTAAATGTTTTAAAATTTTTCAAACATACACAAGAGAATATTATGAGAAACCCTCATGGGCCCATTACTATTCTACAATTATCAACATTTTATCTCACTTACTTTATACACATTTTTTCATTTTTAAAAATGTTCCTATTGATGAGGTATTTTTTTTAAAATCCAATATGCATTTCTTAAAAATTAAAGAACAGCCCTGGCCAGTTTGGCTCAGCAGTTAGAGCATCGGCCTACAGACTGGAGAATCCCAGATTCGGTTCCCACTAAGGGCACGTACCTCGGTTACAGTTTGTCCCCAGCCCTGAATGGGGTTGTGTGGGTGGCAACCACTTGATGGTCTCTCACACATCAATGTTTCTCTGTCTCTTCCCCCCTCTCTCCCTCCCACTCTATCTGAAGATAAAAATGCACAAAATGTCCTAGAGTGAGGATAAAAAAAAAAATTAAATAACATTTCCTCATATGTTTGGGTTTTCTATGTGATTTTACAAAACGGATAGATAGATAGATAGATAGATAGATAGATAGATAGATAGATAGATAGATGATAGATAGATAGATAGATAGATAGATAGATAGATAGATAGATAGATAGATATAAATAGATAGATTATTCAAGTTTTTCTAGTTGAAATTATCTGGTGACTCAACTTAAAATTATTTAAGTCCTCCCTTCAGTTATAAAATAAAATCCAACATAAATCATGTGTTCTCAAAATCTGGCATCTACCTAAATGTGTGTCTTTAACTCCTATTACTCTTCCTTAGGATAATTTTCCTAATTCTATGCCACATCCCCAATGACTTAGCTAAGTATCATGTTCTCTCTCACTCATGGACATTTTCACAAAAGCTTCCTTTGCCTGGACTGCCCCTGCCTTTCGTCCTTTCTCTATTGCATTCTTCATTTTCCATCTGGCAAATTCCTACTAACCCTTCAAGGCATGCCTTTACTATAACACACCACACCATCATATTTAGTGAGAAGATATCAGTCAAAAGACCAAAAGGATTCAAACAATAAGATACCACTATCCACCTGTTAGAAAGGCTGTAATCCCAGACATTGACAACACCAAATGCTGGCAAGGATGCAGAGCAATAGGAACTTCCATCATTGTTGGTGGGAATGCAAAATAGCTAAGTCACTTTGGAAGATGTCTGTGTCTTTAAAAACTAAACATATTCTTACCATACAATTGAGCAATCATGCTCCATGTGATTTACTCAAACGAGTTACAAACTTACATCCACACAAAAACCTGCACATGGATATTTATAACAGCTTTATACATAACTGCCAAGACTTGTAAGCAAACAACATACCTTTCAGTGGGTTAATAGATAAACAAACACTGGTACAGCCAGACAAGGGAATGTTATTTAGCAATAAAAATAAATGAGTTAGTAAGCAAGGAAAATAGATAGAGGCATCTTAAGTGCATATTACTAAGAGAAAGAAGCCAATCTAAAGATACTATATACTATACTTTTCCAACTATATGACATCCTGGAAGAGGCAAAACTATGGAAAGAAAAAAAAGATCAGAGGTTGCAAGAGTTTTTAGGGGGAGAGGGATGAATTGGCAAATCACAGGGGATTTTTAAGTCAGTAAAACTATTCTGTATTTTATGATAATGGTGGGTACATGTCATTACATACTTGTGAAAATTCACAGAACATACACTAAGAGTGAACCCTAATGTAAACTATGGAGTTTGGATGATAATGATGTATCAGTGTTGGTACATAGATTGTAACATAAGTACCACTCTTGTACAGGATGTTGATGGTGGAGTCTATGCATGTGCAGGTGCAGGGTGGTACATGAAAACTCTCTGTAGTTTCCACTCAGTTTTTCTGTAAACCTAAATTTGCTCTAAAAAAAAAAAAAAAAAAAAAAGTCTACTTAAAAAAAATTTTTTTTTCTTTATTGATTTGAGAGAGAGAGGAAGGGAGAGGGAGAGATAGAAACATCGATAAGAGAAAACACTGACTAGCCGCCTCCTGCATGCCCCTCATTGGGGATTGGGCCCACAACCTGGGCATGTTCCCTGACCGGGAATCGAACTGGCGACCACTTGGTGCATGGGTCAACGCTCAACCACTGAGCCACACCGGCTGGGCTAAAGTCTACTTTTTAAAACATGTTTTTATTGCTTTTTTAGAGAGAGAGGAAGGTAGAGGGAGAAAGAGAGGGAAACATTGATCAGTTGCCTCTCAGCTGGGGATCAAACCTGCAACCTGGGTATATGCCCTGACAGGGAACCAAACCAGCAAACTTTCCGTTTACAGGACGATGCTCAACCCACTAAGCCACACTGGCCAAGGCTAAAGTCTATTTTTTAAAGGACCAAAAGTTATATAACTTGTTAGAACACAAAATATATTTCATAATATTTCATGAACATTTTATAATATTCATATCAAAATTTATGGACTTAACTGATATCACTAGACAATAAACTTAGGGAGATCAGGAATGATATCATTCTATTATCTTTGATTCTTCAGGACCTAAAACATTATAACATTGTATATTACTGATGTATGGTTTATATTCAGTAGATACTAGGCAAATATAGTATCCTAGTTGAGACAAACTCTTTAACATAAGCAAATTCCTGTAAAAATAGGTATGTGAATAGAAACAAACATTTGTTTGCAGTTTATTTACCATGCTTCTATATTTTATTCATGTTATTATTACGTAATCAAATACTTGAAACAATGATACAAATTAGATAGTAGAGATTGATGGATTCAGTTTCCACATTGACACTTTTTGTTCATTACCTTATTCACCAACTTATTCTTTGGAAATATAATGGCCACCATGTAGACACAGTTCAAATGCCTTATAGATATTGTTACATACCTAAAACTTTATCATTTTCTTGTAGAAGTGAGAGAGAATGCTGTTTTTTTGTTTTGTTTTGTTTTGTTTTTTAATTTGGGGGAAGAAACTGAGTCTTTCTTTGTCTCTTTGTAAGTGTAATTGACTTGTCCAAAGTCATTAATGTCAATGGTAGGCTTACATTCAAGCAATTCCCTTCATTCTCCTTTGGTCTTCTATTTGCTAAGCAGTGTAGCCTCTCACTTACAGCTGGCAAAATTGAAATGCACAGTAATTAAGTGATTTACTTCAGGTCAGAGCAGAAGACCATGAGATTGGCATGTGAACTTGAGAGGACTGACATGAGTGCTTTTCTGTAGGCATCAACCATGTGTAAGTCAATAATCACACACAAAATTACTTCCATATTAACCATGGCATGGTTTCCAAATGGAACAGTAGCAAGCAATTTCTTTATAAGAAAGATAATACCAATTAGTAATCTCTGTCAAAAGATTTATAAAAGTTATATTTTCACCCTAGCTGGTGTGGCTTAGTTGGTTAGAGCGTCATCCTCTGCACCAAAGGGTCATAGGTTTGATTCTCGGTCAGGGCACGTACCTGGGTTGTAGGTTCAGCCCCCAGTTGGGATGTGTTCGGGGGCGACTAATCGACATTTCTCTCTCACATTGGTGTCTCTCTCTCTCTCTACCCTGCCCCCCCCAAAAAAAAGAAAGAAAGAAAAGTTATATTTTCCACTGTAACTTCTCTTCTCCCATGTAAATGAATACCAATAGGAAGAAGAATTTCAAAACTAATTCACATGCCCAACAAATCCCTGCCCAAGGATAAACAGAATTAAGAAACAACAGGAAGTAGAAGATAGAATTTTCCTTCTTCCCAAAATTATACTCAATGAAAACCAATAGTTTGACTCCAGTTTTAGAGATGTTAAGTCCAGGACTCAAATATAGCTTGCTATGAATCCTGGGAGTAAGGAATCCTGAACCTGGATATAAAGAGCCAGCCCACGTAATGCAGAACAGCCAAATACAAATGAACAGTGAATACATGCTACCAAGGACAGAGCCCTCACTCACTCTTGGAGAACAGTACACTATGTCCTTGGGCTTTGAAGGGTTCTAGTCTTAGAGTTATTTTTTTGCTAGAATTATGATAGACAAGGTTAGTAATAAACATGCAGAACTCTCATTCCTATAACTAGTCTTTAACGGAAGTGCATCCCAACTTCTCCGCTTCCCTCTTCACTGTGCTATGTACGCATCCTCCTGCTTCTCCAACTATTGATTCTACTTTCTACTCTTTCCTCTATATCTGTGAAATTTCTGTCCATCATGACAGTCCTATCTTCTGAATACTCTTCTATATTTATATGAAACTCTATCCTGTACCTGTTCCTTCTCCTCCCAAATTCCTAACCTCTTCCGATCCACTTCAGTTACACTCCCAGAGTTACACCAAGGATTATGTCATAATCCAGTTCTACTCAACATTTTCTCAAATACCCCAAACTCTAAACCATTTGCTTGATTGTCCTTCCTTGTCCAGCATGAGCACTAAAGTAAATCTTCTGAGCTACACCATGCTGCTTCTCATTAAATTCATCATCTCCCTATTCCTTCCATTTCCCTACCTGGTAAAACCCTAACCCTAGATCAATGCTATAAATAGCCCTCTCTGCTCTTGGACCCAAAGACTGAACACTTGTGGAGAAAATCATGCAACAGTACAGATTTGTGCCACTATGATTCACAGTCTCCAACCTCAGTAAGATCAGCCCCCTCCACTAATATTTTCAGTCATTATTTCAAACCCTATCTCTTTGCATTAAGCCCCAAAATCAACCTTTGCTCCATGCACTGTTAAAAGATGATCTTGAATCCTATTAAGGCCATCTGGTGAAAATCTCCATTAAATTACTGTTACAACCTACTATGTCCATAGAGCATCTTCATCAGCTTTCCTCTGGCACCAGAGAAAGATCTTCCTGTGAAAGGCCAACCCTCTATCCATGCCTTCAATTGCTCCTTTCTGCCCTTTTAATTGGTTTTTGCCTTAAGACCCTATATTTCTGAATTCTTCTCCTCATTGGCTCCTTCCCTCCAGCCTAAAAACATGCCCAAATCTCTCCCAATCTATAAGGACCTTCTGTTGACACTGTCAACCTCTGTCCTTCCTAAGCACCCAAACTTCACAGAAGAGTGGACTCTGTTTTCGGACTACTTCCTCAGAGACCACTCAGCACCATCATTCTAATGAAATTGCTCTTGCCAAAATCACCAATGACTTCACATAATCAAATAAACACTTTTCTTGGGGGTCTCTTAGATGCATTTAACACTGTTGACCATACTTCTTTACTTCTTTCTTGAAATTCTCCGCAGTGTTTTTTTTTTCTTTGATACTGTTCCCTGCTGTGTGTGTGTGTGTGTGTGTGTGTGTGTGTGTGTGTGTGTGTCCCTCTCTCTTTCTCAATCTCTGAAGTTAAAAGGTTTGTTAGGAAATTAGATTGCGCATAGAGTAAACTTGTGTGTATCATTAAATAAAATTAATATGTCAATAATAGAGGCGTAGGGTACAGGAAAGTGTAGGTGATCACTGTAGGATAGGGCAGCTGCCCAGTTTGGGATTAATAACACAGATTTCTAACAAATGTGTTCTTTCATATGAGCTCTCCCTAGTTGAGTGGATAAAGCGTAAAACAAGCTGCCAGGATAGGGATCTGTACAAATGACTTCAACTTCAAGTCTTGTGAAGTCTGAACCTGTTACCCCTCATCGAAGGACAGCTGCTGGACATACCTGAACTCCCACATGAGACTTCTGCCTGAGCAGACTAGGACCCCCAGAGAGATCTCCTGCTCTTCTCCTCTCCTTTCTGTTTCTAATGTTTGCATTTAAAGGCAACACAGGGTAAAAATGTTGTTATAAAACACGTTAGACACCCACAAGTTTTTGGATCCCTTTTTTAGCCATGGTTCTATTTCTATCTGGCCCTCTAGTCAAATAGCCAGCCCACACCCTTCTTTTTATAAGCTAGATTAAAAAGAAAACTCCAACTGCTAACAACAAAATATATTGGCAAGCAGAGGAACTGACGGAAGGGGGTGTTAGGCATCAATCCCCACATAAACTTCAAGTATTCTAGAATGAATTAATTTAGCAAATGACTGTTTTAAAATTCAAACACTCTCCAAGGTTGTAAAAATACAGCAGTTATTTTTTCATAGCACTTTCAAATCAGAAATATTTATTTATTTATGTGTTAACTTGTTCTGGCCTCTCCTCACTAAAATTAAATTTCCATCGTTTCAGCAAACTCATCTGTCTTTTTCACTACTGAATCCAAAATACTAATAATATTCAATACATATTTTGAATGACTAAATGATTTCTTAACTTCTGTGTAGTATTTTAAGGAGTGACTCTTAGCTTCTTAAAAAGTCTTGGTTTTAATAAAGAATTAGGAATGGAGGGTAAGAGTTGATTTTAAAGAATAGAACATGTTAAAGAAGGGCTACCATTAAATCACAGTTGATACTATTGTTCATGGAAATCATGGTAGGTGCTGGTAGTTTCTCCATGAGACTCTATGATTCTAATATGCAAAGGGGTAGTCATCTAAGAGCAGGACCTACAATAAAGGTAGATGGAATGAATAAACTAGGGAGCTGTTTTGGACAGCTTTTTACTGACCAAAAATAATGCATACAGTTATTGATGTGTGCAGGTTTGCATGTGTGCACACGTATGTGTGCATGTGTGTGTGCGCCCCATACTTTGTCTACTTTGTAATATTTCCTAAAATCTTATTGGTGCCTGTGCATAACCAAAAATCCTCTTAGTTCCATGGTACTGGGCTATTAATGCTCGAAAGAACAAAAAATATTAAAGGATAATATAGAATGATAATGAAAATGGAAACTCTGGACATATGTTAATATCTTGGTCCAGAACACCTGGGGCATTTCTAAAACCTACACTTGGAAGTCCAGGAAACAAGTGAAATTTACTAAGAAGGTCTGTGTCTTAAAGTCTTTAAATTGCCTGAAAGTAACCTTTAGTTGGGAAGAATCTCAGTTCAAAAGGGAATAGAGGCTTAGTGTAAAATTTTGCACCTGGAGTTAGTGGTACAGCCAAACTTTACAGGGTTTAAATCATATGGTGATGCCTCGGCCAAGCAAATATGGGTCCCAGAAATTAAATGACAATACTGTGTTGGATCTAGGAAGTGATAACTAATGTAACAGCTGTTTCTTCTTCAAGACTGTTAATATGAAGATAGAGTGTTTGCATTTTCTCATTTTAAATATTGATTTTTTGCCTACCTAGTCAGATATATCAAGTCATTTGCTGTTTGATGTAATTTGCACGGTTATAAACACAACTTCTTCATTAAATTATATGACTTTTGATTAACTCTCCCAGTTACCACACAATGAGACTGTCTGCATAGCGTGCCAGCTCCTCCCACTCTCTGTCCCTTAAATATATGGCATTACAACAGGAAGCAAACAGCACCAGCCCCCATAACGTCCTTCTGTTTTAGACATTCAGAATGACTGCACCATGTGTGTAGGTTCTCTTTCCACTCTGGCCAAAATAGAAAGACATTTCTCAAGGACATTTCCAGTTACACAAATTAACAGATGCATTGTTTAATCTAAGGTGAATAAAATGCTTTAAGATTATTATAAGTTACAAAATAAGAGGGATTTTTTCCTTCTATGATTTTCTCATATTAAAAACACACACAAGAATAAAAAAAAAACACTGGAAAAATATTTGGATTTTAGAAAAAAGTAAAAGTGTAAATCATCCATAGCTGTATACAATATTAGTCTGATTTATTTAAGTATTCTGTGGCTGCTACTGTCTGGTTATTCTGTGCTGCTTCTCCTTTCTCCTTCTCAAAGTATAATTCACTTCCCTAGCCACCGGGTAACCGAATGGCCCATCTTTGGTAAAACCTTGGTAAACACAGTGCCCTGGCCCCAGTGATTGGACAGAATTGTCATGTGATCTAAGGCAGGCCAATTAGATTCTTTTCTGGCTGAAACTTCATGCAAGACACTCTTCTCTGTCATTGATTATAAAGATATTTCTCCAAAAAACCCAGTTTCTCACCACACAGAGAATCCTAAAAAAAAAAAAAAAAAAAAAAAAAAGCCTGTGCTTAGAAACCAGCAAAGATAAGGAACTGATAGTAAGTGCTAATGTTCTTCAGGTCTTTGTTCCTTACTCCTGAATAAACACCTGCAGGTATCTGGCCATTCAGCTACCCAATTTGGCATCTGATAATTCTTCCTATTTGTCTTAGCTGGTTTAAATTGGGTTTCAATGGCTTTTTACAAATGAGGCGCCAACAAAAATATCTTCTCTTAAATAATTTCATCAAGGATGTATTACGTAAAAGTTATTTATTTTTCTTAAAAGAAGGTATTCAGAATATAAATCATAGTTGAGGCCAAAGCTTTAGAGAGAAATACATACAAATTCAAACCAAAGTTCTTCCATTTACAAGCTGTGTGACTTGACAAGTTACTTAAGTCCCCTTAGACTGTTTTCTCCTACATAAAACCAGGATAATAATAGTGCTGGCCTCACAAAATTCCTGTGAGGTTTAAATGATACATATGTTCACAGCCCACAAAAGCTAAATTACTATGTTTTCTATTTTATAAATGAGAATTCTATGACTCAAAGAGGTCCAGTAACTTATTTAACATGACCAAAAATTAAATGGCAGGGTCAAAACGAAGATCCAGCCCTAATTGTCTCCAAAATCCCTGCTTCTTCAAGCATACTAGGCTGTCACAAGGGATAAGGAAGAGAGGGGAGAAAGAAGAGGAGATAAAGAAATTTCTAACCAGATACCATGCCTAATCCACCCCTTTGGAATTAAACCACGTCTGGTACACACTGCTTATGAATTAAGGAACTTACACTAGAAAGTACCTTCCATTTGGGTGAATGCTATTAGATGAGCATTATCTAATAACAAAAAGTTTAGAGCCAGAACTTCAACAAAGCCAAGGACAAACAAACACATGCAACTCTTCTAGTGTTTCCATGCTTAACCACTGATCTAGACAAACTGACTTCTATGCACACTGGGCACTGCAGTGTACACAGTGCCTCCTCTCTGCCTGCACATCTAAATGTGAGAACGCACAACCCACTGCAGTGTGGACGCCTGCACGGGAATTACGCCCTAGCCTGAATGACTTTCCGAATGGAGAGTGTGGCTGCAGCAGGCGTTCACCCCAAACTCATCCCTGAATCCGCTATCTTTCTGTTGTGAATCTAACACATAGGCATCAAATAGTTTCCAAAAATCACTTATCAAGTCACCATTCTATTTGAATTGTTAAATTTGACTATAGTTACTCTCTCAGCCCTCTTTTTATTTTCTTCATTGTCCCCTGCTGCCCTATCCCAAGCCCATAAGTGTTGTTCTACCTCACAGAAACTAGCTTGAGAGAAGCAGTCTCATCAGTAGCTCAATAACTGCATCAAGAAGGCAGGGAAGCTTGGCCCGTGTGGCTCAGTGGACTGAATGTTGTCCCATGGACTGAGAGGTCCTGGTTTGATTTCTGGTCGATCCCCACTTGGGGGCGTGCAGGAGGCAGCTGATCGATGTCTCTCTTACATGGGTGTTTCTATCTCTCTCTCCCTAAAAATCAATAAAAAAAAAAAACAAAAACAACAACAAAATAAAATAAAAAAGAAGGCAGCAGTGAAACAGAACTGTCCAAATCAAAATTGTCAGTTATTGGGGACAACATGGCTGTTGATCATCCCTTAACCATCAGCAAATTTATAGATTACTAAGTGGCCAAACTACCACCATATTCGTTAATTGATACCAGAATGTAAAAGGCATTATTAGAGCCTGACTGGTATGGCTCAGTGGTTGAGCATCGACCCATGCACCAAAATGTCACTGGTTCGATTCCCAGTCAGGGCACATGCCCAGGTTGTGGGCCAAATCCCAAGTGGGGGCCAGGCAGGAAGCGGCCAATTGATGTTCTCTCTCATCAATATTTCTATTTCTCTCTCCCTCTCCCTTCCTCTCTCTCTAAAATAAAAAAAGAAAAAATTAATAAAAATAAAAGGCATTATTAGAAATTATCGGCTTATGAAATAGTATAATATAAATGGTTTTCAATATTTGGATTTCATATAAATCCCAGGATTAGAGTAGATGAATATGGCATTTATTATAGCAAAAATATTTTAAGATATACAGTATAGAGCCCTGGCTGGGTGGCTCAGTTGGTTAGAGCATTATCCCATACATCAAAAGCTGTGGGTTCGATTCCCAGTCTGGGGCATGAAGGGGAGGCAACCGATCAATGTTTCTCTCTCACATCAAGGTTTCTTGCTGTCTCTCAAACCTGTCCTCTCTCTCTCTAAAATCAATTTAAAAAAATCCTCTGGTAAAGTTTGTTTTTTTGTTTTTTTTAAAAAAAAGAAGATATACAATATGGACATGACTTGACTGGCACTATAAGGGAGTGTTTTCCAGGTCAGAACTTCCTTTGATAAAACAAGGTCCAGTCTTTCAATAGAAAAGCTCTGAATACCCCTTTCGAAATGGGCAGTTGCACAGTGGCTCACCCCTCTTGAGGTTCGCTTTTGTTAACACAGCCGTTATCACTGTTGGCTCTCACCCGGCAAGGTGTTGCTCCGCTTTTCCAGAAACCCTGCCTTTCATTAGTCTCCATTATCCCAGCAGGCAGGCTGGAATTGTCAAGGTGCACGTTATGTAATACGAAGAAAAAAAAAATACACTAGGAAAATATAAGAAGCGTTTGTCACAGAATGTAGAATGGGACTTTTTCCTTGTTTCTCACAATTTTAGTCAAATCTTTAAAACTGAGGGCAACAACAGATATTTCTACTTTCTACAGGAAGACTAAGAAGGTACAGATACTCCTCATCTCTTCAAACAGTTGCTATGAGGTGCCTGAACTTGGTCTTCCACTTTCACTTCTATCCAGGGGCTTCTTTTAAAAGTATGATGTCCTCCTCCCTTAGCTCGCTATGGAGTTACTGCTTCTCACACCCACTGCTTCACAGGTGGAAGGAGAGCCTCTATGAAAAACACATGGATTTTGTAGATGCCAACAAGAACAGACTGGTGCCCTGGCCGGTGTGGCTCAGTGGGTTGAGTATGGTCCCCGGCACGCAAAGGTCACGGGTTCAATTCCTGGTCAAGGCATATGCCCAGGTTGCGGGTTTGATCCCCAGCTGGGATGTGTATGGGAGACAACCGATCAATGTTTCTCTCTCACATTGGTATTTTTCTCTCTCCCCCTCTCCCTTCCTCTCTCTCCAGAATCAATAAAAATGTTTTTTTAATTTAAAATAAATAAAAGAACAGACTGTTAACTCAGTCCCATGGTGGGCATTTACTCAACTGTGACAATCACTAGGCTCAACGTGGTGCTGCTCCAGACCAGTGTAGAAGAAATGGTCATGTTTCTGGCTAGAGTTTGGTTTTGTATTTGAAGCTAGAGACCAGATTACATTTCTTTCATGGGTAATTCTGAATGCTGGAGAATTACTGATCACAACTATGACTACAAAGCAGCGAGAAAGGGCAGTAGTAAGACTGGTCTCCCTGGTGTGGTAAAGACACACATGTTTCCTGATGACAAAGTGGATGCCACAGAAAATAACAAATTTGAGCCATTTTAAAGGTATTCCACCCCAGAAGAAAGTCTAAGTAGCCAGCAGTGGGAGACAGAGAAAACCTCACAAAATGTCACACTGAGAGCACATCACCCATGTTAGAAGATGGAGCAGTGGAGTGGTCCGTGCAGAGGCTCTGAAGAACACACCTCTGGTGCACAGGAGACCCAGAGATTTAATGTCAGCCTTACAGAGGACACAGAGTAAAGGTAAATGATAAGAGCTTCACCTTAGTGACTTCTTCAGTTTTCCTCTAATTCCTTCTCCCAGCTAAAACCCTGGAGAATCCAGAAACGCATAAAAACAAAGAGTAAAATAATTGCCTACACCCCCTTTCCCGTGGAAGTCTCCCAATTCATGTGTCAGGCTTACTGGGGGTCAGGGAAGATGTTTTAAAGTTAGAATGGGGATTGAAATTTGGAATAGGCTTTTATTACTTTAAAAGTGGACTTCATTATCAAAATGAGACTGTCCTTATAGCTGAATATGACTGAAAGCTTTGACATCTGCATGGATCCCAAGTTTTCAAGGGGCAGAAAAAGGGAATTTAAGGTAATATTTTAAAGGTTGAGAGACTAAAGAAAAATAAATTCATTCCCTGCTTATATCCCATCTAGTTAATTTTAATTCGTTAACTGATTATGCATATAAATAGGAAAACTTGCCAATTTCTCTGGTAACTTCATGACATATTTTGTATGAAAATACACAACTTATTTAGAATAATCTTAAATATTCTATACTGTAGTTAACATTGTTAATAAACTCATCAGATAATTTAATATCATTGATCTGCACCCAGAAAAACCTTCAGTTCAAGCTCCTTGTCTTAATGATAAAAGTTAAAATTTCCCAATAAAACTCCTTCATTATCTAATCTTAATTTTCTCCCTTTCTTTGAAACAAATTTTTTTTTCCTTTATTGATTTTCGAGAGAGAAGAAGGGAGAGGGAGAAAGAGATAGAAACATCAATGAGAGAGAACATCGATTGGCTGCCTCCTGCATGCCCCCCACTGGGGATCAGGCCCACAGCCTGGGCATGTGCCCTGACTGGGAATCGAACCAGCGACCTCTTGGTGCAGGGGTTGATGCTCAACCACTGAGCCACACCAGCCGGGCTTAAGTCTGATCTTAAAACAACTTTTTATTACCTGTGCCCTTCACAACACAACGCCCCTTCACATCTCCACATTATTGTGCTCACAGTTCTCTCTTCTTGAAAGTCTCTCTCTCACCAGTTCTCCTTTTCTAACCCCTGGTAAGCCAGGACTAATGTCTCCTTCACTGCAAGCCCTAACTGAACCCCTGGGGAGAATCAATCTGGCCTGTCTCCCACTGCACCTTCTTCATATTGCTAGTAAGTGTGACATGTATCCCACTGGAGTGCTGCGAGCCTCTTCAACGACTGTCTCCTCGGCCAGACTATGAGGAGAGAGACTTACCTCACTCACCTTTGACATTCGGCTGACTAATCAATCACAGTTTCTGCACACACAGAAGACATGCATTACAGACTTATTAAATGCAGGAATGAATAAATGACCACAGACTAAATTACCAGATTCACAAATCCCATAATTTCCTTCAAACCAAAGATGCCTAGTGCTATCAGCTCCATTATCTGGTGTAAGAAAAGAAATGACAACATACTATAGACTACATCATCTTGTCTGGCTCTTTCACTTTACAAACAGGAAAAATGAGGTCCACAGAAGTCTGGGATTAGGCCAAGGTCACAGAATAACTCTGTGTGAGTAGCAATACTGGAACCCAGTTTGTTCTCCTATTCAATAACTGCAATCAAACTTTTGGACTTCTCTACAGCTTCCCTCCAGAATATAAGTACACAAGAAAATAAATTTTTGTTGATACTGTTTATGGCTGTACCCTCAGAGTCTTGATGGTGCCCAATATACAGGTACTCAGTAAATACTTATCCAATACATACATAAATGAATAAATGCAAAAGTTGTATCTAGTAGACCCCCAAGCTAAGTGTTCAAGTTTAAACAAGCCAACAAATCAACCACATTTTCATCCATAAAAAAGAGTCAGTGGAGTTTCTAAGTGGAAAGAACGCCGAAGCAACACTGGAATTCCAGCTGCAAGGTGTTGGTGAAGCCTCAGGTATGTGGACAGGTGTATTTATTCCTTTGCTTTTCAGAGTTTTTTATTTCTTGTTTTGGGGTGTGTGTGTGTGTGTGTGTGTGTGTGTGTGTGTGCATGTGTGTTGGTAATTTTTGTCCTAGAACACAGAACTTGAGCTCAATTAATTCTAAGTAATTTGTACCTCAAGGAATCAAGGAAGCAGAGCTAATATTTAAATGGCAATGTGAATGATGCATTGCTTTGTACATGTTTTTCATAAATATCACTTGTAAAAAGTAGAGGAATGACTGACTGAAAGAAAAATACAGCACGAGTTTGCAAACGTTCATTTTTAAGTATGGAATTGATGTTAGCATATAAATTCGAAATGCCTGTGTGCCTCTGAACTGGGTCCTTCTGGTCACATCAGACCTCAAGCAACTGTCACCATTGTGTACTCTGGAGCCTGGGCCATCTGTCCTGCCCTTTGGAGGAGCAGGAAATTATGAGAAACAGTCATGGGTTAGAAGAATTTGTGGGGGTGGCATCCTTGGAAGGATCCAGCAACAGCACCAGTTGCCATAGCGCTCTGATCTGGCATTTGCAGTGAGGACAAAGCTGAAATCTGTCTGCCATGCCAGAAAGTGGAGGCGGCAAGAAAATAGGTACAATTCATGAAGTGAAAAATTTGGAATGCATTAAACCAGACTTTAAGGAGTAAGGAAGGGCTATTTTTTAATACTGCAAATAAATGATCTCTTGACATGTAATCTGATGTCCATCATCTTTCCAAAGGTGAGCTGCATGTCCGTTAAGCGGTGGACTTCTCTAGGCACATGCTTGAACAATGGCATTGCTGTTGTTTTTTATTTTTTTATTTTCATATTTCCCAACTCATCCTGCAGACCATTTTCAGCCTTCCTTCACTCATAAAATAAACATCCTGTTCAATTTAAACCGAGAAGACAGAAGGGCAGTGCAAGGGCACCTGAGGACTTCTCACTTAGGAAATTGCACTAAATTCTTAATCTGCTTGTGGAATGAACCCCAGGCCTGTGTTTCCTCTGAATGTATTTCAGCCGAGAGGGCGAGGCTGCTGTGCTGTCTTCCCGCTGAACATTGCACATCACAATAGATGGACCTTTTCTGTGTAGTAATTGTTGGTCTCAGTCCCCAGAGAAACTGAGGACAGAACCGGCTTGGAGATTTAATAACCTATCATTATATATACCTCTAGCATGGGATTTAGGTTTTCTCTGCTTGAGTAAAATGAAATCTGTGCTTTCTCATTGTGATTGAAGGGATTTATTAGTCTCTTTTATGCTGTATTCATGAGTGGCCCGGCTCAGTTTCACTTATAACAAACTTTCCCTCATGTTCCACCAGGCAGGTGTTTATTATTACAGAAGAGAAAAGAATGATTCCTTATACATTTGTGTGGTCCTTTATTGTTTCTATAACACTGTGAACTCTGAGTGCTCAAAAAATAAAGGTTAAATAATCATATAATCATGGTGTGGGTGGGACACAGGCAACACGATAGTTTGGTGTAGGAGGACGTAAAGAAAAGCAGTACTACCAGGGGTGTGGAAGTAGAAAGGGAATCCAGGGAAGATTTAACCCATAGTAGCAGGATGGTAACAGTAATTTACTACGCAAAAGCAATTGCTTACATTTCTCTTTTTCTTTTTTTTCTTCTGACACTCCTTGTTCCTATAAAACAAGGGGGAAGAGACAACATCTGAAAAGGAAGACAGTTGGGACATGGATAACGTCTGCAGCCCACTGGCTGCTGTTCAGGGATCTGCCAGATTAATGAATGTTGCAGACTCTTGCCTTACATGACATTAGGATATTCACTTAACAGGATTATAAAAGAGTGCTCTAAAATGCACATTTTTGTAATTAGTTCTTTCAACTGAATTTGCTTTATGTTTTTTTCCAATTTCTGATCAACTAGAAGTGAATGTTTCCATAGAGACGACCTGATGTTGAGCAAAATAAAGTGTTAAAATCTTCCAATCAAATAAGTATGTGACTCTTCAAGACTGACAAACTCATATTTTAATTCAAAGACTAATCGAATGTACTGTTTCTCTCTGAAGCTGGAAGTTAAAGGCAACGTCGAACGTGAAGGGGCTTCCATTAAATGTAATTAGTTTTTGCAGAACCCAGGAGTCAAATGAAAGTGTGGATTCTAAGTTTGGATTCTTCAAGAATAAAGTCTGTATTTATCCCAACCTATGCTCCCAAAGCCTTTGTGATCCAGGTTATAACACCTGAGCTTCACCTGTAAGAACTTTCAGTGTCTAGTCCCTACCCACGTTTCCAGATTTACTTCGTAACCTTTGGTTCTCCCCACCTCCTTCCTCACCCCCGGGAACCTTCGTTCCAGCATGGCAGACTCCTCCATTGATCAGTGACTTTTGCACACATTTGTTCCTTTACTTTGAATCACAGCTTCCTTCTGCTCCAGTGGGGAAAATCAGCTTCTAGAGTCTTCCCCATTTGCCTCAGGCAAGAGTGCCCCCTCCTTCTTGTATTAACAGGATTTTGTTCTTAGATCAGTTTATGCTAAACATGCATTGGTACCCCAGTCACTATACTACAAGAGAACCCCAAGTTGGGAGGAAGGTTCAGCTGGGGAAAGTCCTGCCTCTCAGTCCTGTCTGTATCTCCATTGCATGGAGAATATTACATAAGAGGAGCTCCAGCAACTATAACTGTTGTATGATATTGGGCAAGTCACTTTAGCTCTCTGTGCCTCAGTTTCCCCAATTGCAAATTTGACACAATAAAAATCACTAAATTATGAAATTGTTTCAAGAATGAAATACTATGTGTAAATATACCTTGTTCACTCAAAAGTGTCATACAAACAGGAGATAAGAAATAGAAGACTAGAAACTGTTCCCATCTTACTTCTCACATATGTCCTAGATAGTAACATCTTAGTTGTTTTGAAAGCATGCTGGTTTTCTCATTGGGATTCTCTGTTCAATAAAATAGGCAATCTAGGTTTTAGAAGTACTCCTCTGCACTCCTCTCATTCCTGAGATTCATACAGCTGTTTCCATTTTGAAGTGTATAAATGGAAGTCATAAATACTTCTATTTTTTCTTGATATTTCCAAAATATTGGCCACCCTTATTTTAAAAGTTTTTTGACATTTGTAAAAATCTCTGAGTCTCAAAAGAATGAACAGTACATAACCTAAAGATTTTATGTCTTCCCTATCTTCCAATGCTGGCCATTAATTAGGCCTTAACTCATGGGACTTGATGAGTATGTGTGAAAAAGATGAGTTTATTTTTAAATAGACTGCCCTTGAGGTCACAGCAGGACAGTGGACTTTTGAAAGCAATGAGGCTCTTCATTGTGGAAAAGAGAGTGATGCAGAAAGAATGAGCCTTAGACAGCTCAGAACATCCACTGAAATCAGATCTCTCCTCTCTGTGTCTTGCATAGTCACTAGGCAAACACAGCAAATTCAGTCATGTCAACAAGTCAGTTGTCAGGGAGCAGAATGCCTGTTAGTCGTGGCAGAATACACTTGACTCTGGATGCTGGTCCGAAACATGACATCAGTCTCCTGATGTCCGAGACTCTTCAAGGGTTCCAGATAGAGATAAAAGTCATGCTCTAATCTATTGGCCTTTAGAAATTTTGGTTTGCTTTTGGAAGATTTGTATAGTATGTTCTCTTCAGTGTGGTGGTCCTAAGGTTTTTTATTGTTGTTGTTGTTGTTTTTTTGGTTAAAAATGTTCATTTCCTTACTTTGTTTTATTTTATTTTTTCTCACTTTTTTTTTATTAATTTGTTTTTGTTACAGATGTTTCTTTTTCCCCTACTGACACCCTCCTCCCCATCCCCCCCACCCCATCCCCAGCATTGTTGTCCATGTCCATCAGTTATGCGTACATGCACATAAGTTGTGTGGTATATCTCTTCCCTCCCCCCCACTCCCTCTTCTGAGGGTTATCAATCTGTACCTTACATCCATGTCTCTGGGTCTACCCTGTTCCTCAGACTGTTATGTTCATTATATTCCACAAATAAGTGAGATCATGTGATATTTGTCTTTCTCTGCTTGGCTTGTTTCGCTTAGGATAACACTCTCCAGGTCCCTACATGTCGTCTCAAAGGATAAGAGATCTTTCTTTCTTACAGCTGCATAGTACTCCATTGTGTATATGTACCACAGCTTTTTTATCCATTCGTCTACTGATGGTCACTTGGGCTGTTTCCAGATCTTAGCTATTGTAAATAGTGCTGCTATGAACATAGGGATACATATATTCTTTCTGGTTGGTGTTTCAGGTTTCTTAGGGTATATTCCTAGAAGTAGGATCACTGGGTCAAATGGCAGTTCAATTTCTAACTTTTTGAGGTAACACCATAGTGTTTTCCATAGTGGCTACACCAGTCTAGACACACAGTCTCCCAAAACTGAACCAGGAAGAGATAGAAAACTTGAACAGACCAATAACAACAAAGGAAATTGAAGATGTAATTAAGAAACTCCCAGCAAACAAAAGCCCAGGCCCAGATGGCTTCACGGGGGAGTTTTACCGAACATTCAAAGAAGATCTAATACCCATTCTCCTCAAACTATTCCAAAAAATCCAAGAAGACGGAACACTTCCAAACTCATTTTATGAGGCCAGCATAATCCTAATTCCAAAACCGGATAATGACACTACAAAGAAAGAAAACTACAGGCCAATATCCCTGATAAACACAGATGCCAAAATCCTTAACAAAATATTAGCAAATTGCATCCAGCAATACATCAAAAAAAATTGTTCATCATGACCAAGTGGGTTTCATCCCAGGCATGCAAGGATGGTACAGTATTCGCAAATCAATAAATGTGATACACCACATAAACAAAATGAAAGATAAAAACCATATAATCATATCAATAGACGCCAAAAAAGCATCCAACAAATCCAGCACCCATTTCTGATAAAAACGCTCAGCAATGTGGGAATAGAGGGTACATATCTCAACATAATAACGGCTATATACGAAAAACCGATAGCCAACATCATTCTCAATGGGCAAAAACTAAAAGCATTCCCCTTAAGAACGGAAACAAGACAGGGATGCCCACTTTCGCCACTCTTATTTAACATAGTACTGGAAGTCTTAGCCACAGCAATTAGACATGAAGAAAAAATAAAGGGGATCCAAATTGGAAAGGAGGAAGTGAAACTGTCATTATTTGCAGATGACATGATATTGTACATAGAAAACTCTAAAGTCTACTAGACTTAATAAATGAATTTGGCAAAGTAGCAGGATACAAATTAACGTCAAGAAATTGATGGCATTCTTATACACCAATGATGAAATCACAGAAAGAGAAACTAAAAAAAAATCCCATTTACCATCGCAGTAAAAAAATTAAGATACGTAGGGATAAACTTAACCAAAGAAGTAAAGGACCTCTTCACAGAAAACTACAGGTCATTGAAAAAAGAAATAGAGGAAGATATAAAAAAAGTGGAAACATATACCTTGTTCATGGATTGGAAGAATTAACATCATTAAAATGTCCTTACTACCCAAAGCAATCTATAGGTCCTAAGGTTTTTATTTTGCTGTTCCTAGGATTGTTCTATTAGGTCTGTGAGCTTCACTATTATTGGCACAGAGGAAACAGTCTTTTTGGCACTAGTTATAAATACAGTCTTTTGTTTTCAAAGAAAAAGCATGTTCTAAGATCTGCTGTTGTTTGTTCCTTTCCCATTAGGTTTACCTATGTGAGCACTGTTAACAAAACTGTAAAAAGATAACATCTTCCTGACCTGACCAGGTGGTTCAGTTGGTTGGAGCGTCATCCAATATACTGAAAATGTACTGGTTAGAGTCCCAGTCAGGGCACATACCTGGGTCGCGGGTTCGATTCCCCATCTGGACGTGCAAAAGGCAACCTATCGATGTTTCTCTCTCTCTCTAGAATCAATTAAAAACATGTCCTTGGGTGAGGATTTAAAAAAAAAAAAAAAAAAAAAAAAGGTAGTATCTCCCCATCTGGAGGAATACACACAGGTATTCTAAAGATACTTTATAAAGATACTTTTTAATATTCTAAAATAAATCTCTCTACAGAGTCTTAGTCCCATTTACTCCAATGTATTACATTTTTACCTTTAAACCAGTCAAACAATTACTTTATATTTAAAATAATATTTTCAGTTTCAGAAATAAAATACAAAATAAAACATTGCCAGTATGGAGAAATAGGGTTATACAACAAGGATGAAAAACACTAAACAATATTAATGAATTCTCCACAGCTACTTCCCCATAACTAACTTAAAACAAGTCAGTCAACTAAATAAAGATTTATTGACTTTTACTACCTATACCCAAATTACTTTGCTTAGTTTTAAGTCTATAAGAACTTGGGGGTTCCAAAATGCTTAAGTACACACACAATAATAGACTAATTCTTTGCTAAGAAAATCTCCCTGTGGTGGCAAACTTTATATAAAAGCTATAAAATCCAATTTACTGGCAATATCAAACCTGAAGAATTTCTCAGCTTAAGCAAGTATGAGGATTTGACAGACCATTACCCAATGATTCCAGCACTGTTTGTTCATCTTTCAAATTACTGAATAAAAAAGAAAAAAAAATTAATCCTTGCCATTGCACCTGGCTTTGTCTTCTTTATTTTTACATTAGCAAAATGACAGGCTTTTCAGAATCCAACACTATGAGTGAAAATGGTCCCGATTGCCCTGTAAACACTCCGCTATTCGTACTGAGATGTTTCCCTCTTAGTGCAAGCTCAGAACAGCCATAATGAGCCAATCTGAGAGAGGTAAATACTAGCAGGAGAGTATGAAGCCTGTGAAGAACCAAGAAAAACATCTCCATAAGACATATTCACAGAGCAGAAGTTTTTCCAGGATTACTAAATGGGTAGAGTCCTCATTTTTATAGGTTTTGTTTTGGGGTTACCTTTTGTTAGGTGTTGTGTTTCCTTTCGTTATAATTTTTGTTTTGTAGATTAGAAAATAGACAATTTCCAGGATGGCTCTGTTAAAACTAACATGAATCATTCTGTTACACGAATGTGTCCTGCACCAAATTGGAACCTTAGTAGAGTCAATTATCCTGTTAAATGTGTAAGTTATTGACAAAGAGTTAAAAGAGGGAAAGTCCTGAAGTTGTCATAATCTGAAAAGGACACACTGAGGAATTACTGAGTACTTTATACATCATTAAGCCACAGCTTACTTCCAAGATGTTACTCATAGAGTCAATAAGAAGTTGCCCTATTGCCATAGGCAACAGAAAGGAAATCCAGCATCACAATCATCTTCCTTTTTGACACAAGGATTCTTATTTGTATACATGTGTATTTGAAGGGGAGGGTGGAATGGGGTTTAATAAAGAGTCAAAATACTTAGCTCTACTTTTTTTTTAAAGGAGTAATGATTAATAACTCACATCATTTTCAAGCTGTCTGCCAAATACTGAGGAAATTTCAAAGATGAGTAAAATCTATAGGTTTGTTAGGTTCTTTTCAGTTACCTGTACAAAATCACACTCTGGTTTCCTCAAGTGATGGAGTTTAAGTGCACTGGAGGAGGTGAGAAATCTAAGCAAATAACCTCAACTGTGGCACCATGAGACCTCACAGGCAGCACTGTCAATGCTACAGGAACTCTGTGGGACCAGTGGAAACACTGCTACACCTGTTTTCATGGTCTAGCTTCTTTGTATGCATATATTTAGTGTTACATGGCTTCTGTTCAGTGTCTCTTGACTTGTGAATATTGGTTATCTGTCTGCATATTTCTATGAGATTCACATACTTAAAAATCATTTTTTAAAAGTTCTGATTGGTTCAAATAGTCACTATTTATTTGTAATTTTGGAAAGGAAAAATTATAAGAAATACCTGCATTACATTTTGTGGTGTAAGTGGGGCCAAATGGTAGACAATGTCATAGTGCAGGCAGAGACCTAAGAGGTTCCAAAAATTTCTTAGCTTCCATTCTTTATCATAATTATCCTTCGTTATCACTAAACTGCTGATTCTTCCCTATTGTTCCGCACTGTTCTTTCCTTACATAAATTTCTGTCGCTGTCATTTTCTTCTTTAAGGGCCCTTAGTTGCAACCTGTTAATTATATATTTTATCAAATTTTGCTTTAAGAAACATCTCTGAGTCACAAAATTGTTAAGGAGGTTTGTTTTTCCAGCATTTGAGCTTACTATTCTATTGATCTTTTTAAATTACCCTCTCTCTCTCTCTCTTACACACACACACACACACACACACACACACTCACACACACAAACTTGAACACCTGGTCTCTGGTCTCTTTCCATGCATTACAACAGAGAAGGATGGATTTTCACATCCTGAATAGAATCTAAGTTCATAGAGTTTATTTTTTCCCTCACAAGATAGAAACATAAACATAATGACACTTCTTGAAGGCCAACTTAAAGCATTGTCCTTGATCCATAATCAATGCTGTTTCTGGGTAATAGTTTCAAATTCACTACATGAGGGCTACAATATTATTACAGAAAGAAAATATTCCTAGTCTCGTTTTTCATTTATTCTTTATTTTTCACCTCCTTATCACCAGTATGCCTTTCCACTTTAACATCATCCATTCTGTCCCTGCCATTTCTCATCATTCAGGCAGAAAAAAAGTCATTTCCCACTTTATTCTTAAAGTAGGAAAGATTTGTCACTTTTCTTTTTTTCAAATCTGAAGTTTCTGGGAGAGATAATTTCAGTTTACTTATTCAGTTGTTCTAGCAATAGTTTAAAATTCATCACTTATGCAACCTACCTGTATAATTATGTAAAAGTTAATGACAAAAATATATTGATCTTTTCAGAGTCCTGTCTGCAGGTGATTCTGTCTCATATAGCTTTTCATCAAAGTAGGCAGATAATAAGTTAGATCTGAAAATATACTATAGCATTGTTAGTATAGCTTAATCCTAAATGCAATACTGGAACTTCTTGTGTTCATCAACTCTCTTTTTATTTATTTTTTTTAATCCTCACCCAAGGATATGTTTATTGATTTTAGAAAGAGGAGAGGAAAGAGAGAGAGAGAGGGAGAGAAACATCGATGTGAGAGAGAAACATCAATAGGTTGCCTCCCTTAGGCACCTCGACTGGGGATTGTACCTACAACCTAGCTATCTGCCCTGACTAGGAATTGAACCAGCAACCTTTTGGCGTATGGGACAGTGCTCCAACCAACTGAGCCAATTGGCCAGGGCTCATTTACTCTTAATTTTGCTTATTCCAAGCATATAGATGCCAAACAAACAAACAAATTATGTTTTGAAACACAATCTAAATTTCTTGAGAAAGTTTATTCCTCATCACTACTTGAAAAATAAGTTAGATACAAATTGTCTAAATTATTATAGGAAAAGAAGTTCATGAACTACACATTGATGTCTTCTATAAAGACATTAGAACATATTTCAGAATCATTAACTAAAAATTCATAAAAAATTAACAAGTAAAATTGTATACGTACTTAATTTAACTATCCAACCAATATTTCTATTTGGTGTTTGTACACCTTGTACATAGAATGAAAATATTCATATATCTTTGTGTACTATATTTTCAGTATACTTTTACTTGTATGTTCCAATCTGTGTAAGACACATTATGCAAAAAAAAAAAAATCCATAAGTATGAAATCCCTCAGACTCTAAGAATAGCATGTACTCTGAATCAATACCTCTCATTGGTTCTTCCCTGACATGTGGTCTTGTCATCTGATGAAACAGTGCCTTGTCTTCAAAATCCTTGCCATCCCTTAAGCTTCTATTTGCCATCTCTGGAAATGTAGTCAGCAAAGCCAACTGTTCTTAACACGCATTTATATCAAGTCCTGTCTCTGCTCCAAAGGAGCCATTACAGTGAATAATTTTATGAGAGGGTTGGACCCAAAGAAGCCTAAAAGACTCATTATATTCTATTGTATCAAACAAACTTGCAAAATAAGAGGCCCCAATTTGACTTTCAAATACAGAGTGAAATCACTCCCCTGGGATCAATAGTGTGCCATGTTAAGAGTCTTCCAATACCAAAGATATTAGTCATTTTATTCTAGTTTATCAATGACTCATCTTGTCCCAAAGTACCCTAATGAGAGCCAGGAACGGTCCCTCATTGATCAATACAACCATTCTCCTTCTAGTGTTTAAAAATGCAAAATTTAAAAAAAATGTTTAGTCATTTGTCAAGAATTGTTTCATTCATGGCACTCAAATAAAGCTATTTGCTAATCTTCCACACAGTTGGTCTTATCCACTGTGCCTGAAATTGCTCTCATTTTCTAATTTTCTAGTACAATTAAATTAGCCCATTGGCTCCAGAGAGCCATATATTTCCTCATCAAATGAACAAAACTGATGCCTTGGAAATCTTGAGGAGATTATAGAAAACGATCATATAAAAGAATATGATAATTTAATGATGGGAACACAAAGGGTTCTTATTGATAAGGGCAACTGTAAGAAAAGAATCTCTTCCAACCCTCTTTCTTTGTATAGCAGCTAAGTGGTATGAAAAAGATTGACCCCTACCCCAGCTTCAAAGGTGGACTCTTATGAAACTAATCCATTTGGGTCATTTTTAGATTTAGGAATGATAATATAAGTAAGGTCTAAGCCAATCAGAACATAGGATTCCACTGACATAGTTAATGGTTTAGGAGTAGGTATGTAACCACGTTTCTCTTGTCAAAGTAAGACTCCAGATGTTTATTTCATGGTTGGGAGAAGAAAATCCCTGTCTTCCCCTAGATCCATATAAAAACTGAAATCATGGATGCTGTATCTGATACCCTTGTTGCAGTCATGGGATAAACCAGCCTAAGGTCAAGTTGAATGTGCAGAGGACAGCATTGAGAGACCACAGGGACAAGAGACTGCCACCAAGACATTAATATTTGGATCAAACCAACCCTAAAGCTCACATTCTCACAGGATTTTTCTAGTTATATAGGCAAATAAATTGTTGCTTGAGCCAAGATTTAGAGCACTAAATTTTTAATAAATACCAGTCAAAGGGATATCTAAATAAAGCTTAAGAAAGGGAACAAAAAGTAAACAAAATATGGAAAGAATAAATGAGAGCTAAAGAAGCTTTACTAATATCCTAATATTTCCTAGGATCTCCATGAGGTTATACCTAAATCTTTGAAGATTTCTCAAATACTGGCTAGGTCATAAAACTCAACTGCATGAACAACAAAAAGTAACTTTATAAAGTAATATAGTTTAATCTCCATTTTGAGATTCCATTCTGCTCAATGGCAGAAAACTTAATTCCAGATAAACTTAGTCATTATAAATGTCTACTGAGTTTTTCCTTCCCATGTCCTCCAAAGAGGCATCAAATTTCTGGAGAGCTTCCATAGCATCATGTCACTGAAGAAGGATCTAGTTCCTGGTCATCATCAGTTGTCCATGCTGACAGCCACTGGAAGAACATCAAACTCTGTCCTCACAGTGGTTGTACCTCCCAACTGGCATGTGGATCTCATTGGTCAAAGTACTCTGTTCTGTATGCTGTAGTCAAGAGACCCATTTGAATCAGTTCATTTTTTCTCAGCCACCTCTACGCACCTCTGTGTGTCCCAGAGAATTCACAGGTGCTCTCCTCCACTGCCCTAGGGAGAGCAAAGAATCAAGGGTAGCAGTGCTGCCTGTGCATCTACACCTAAAATATCAATTCCCCCTTTAAGTCCGCTAGTGTTGCATCAAGCTAGGGCAGGAAATTTTGTTTCCTTGGGCTCTGCTCAAGAAATGAAAAAAAAAAAAGTCTTCATTTTGCAGATGCCCAAGGTTGCTTGGGGCATTCTCATAATTAACTTGACATGGGCAGGGTGTGGAGAGTTTTCTTGGAGATCTACTGCAACACTAAACTCTCTTGAGTTCCCACTGACTCTCATGTCTTTACCAAAGGTTGTAACTGTGGTAAATAAAGTGGATAGAATAATGGCTCCCCAAAGATGTCCACATCCTAGTCCATGAAACCTGTGACTATGTTACAGTACATGGCAAAGGGGACTTTACAAATGTGATTAAGTTAAGGACCTGAAGATGAAGAGATTATCCAGGATTACTGGGTAGGCCAGTATCATCACAAAAGTCCAGTGAAAAAAAAGACAGAGTCAGAGTCAGAGATAGATTTGAAGATGCTATGCTGCTGGTTTGGAAGAGAAAAGAAAGGACCATGATCCAAGGAGTCAAGCAGCCTCTAGACACTTGAAGTGGCAAGAAAACAGATTCCACTCTAGAGACTCCAGATAAAATTTAATCCCGCCAACCCATTTTGCACTTCTGCCCCTAGGACTATAAATGTTATGTTTGTTTTGTTTTAAGCCACAGAGTTTGTGGTAAATTTTTACAAGCAATAGTAAAGCAATGAATCCTTCAAAATTCCTCCAAACCTTTCTGATTTATGTCCCAAATTTGTATATCCTGGTTGTTCTGTGATAGTAGTTCCTTACAGTAATGAGGCTTTATTATGAGTGCAGATGTGTTAATATCCCACACTAGCAACCCATTACACTGAGTAACTTGGTGGATAAAATCATACAAGATAGGAATCAGTGATTGGAAATGTGTTATATTTGTTATAATCCAAAACTGTATTGCTGTGTCATTTGTTGCTTATTTATTGCAAATCCCTACCTCTGACTTCCTAGAAAGACAAACCGAGATATGAGATACTTCAGGATATTGACTTGCTTGAAACCAGTAAAACCCTGGAGAGTTATAAGGTCTAAATAACAACCCCAGAAAACAAGACTAAAATTTGTATGTAGATATTTCTGTGTTTAAATTTATATAGATAACATGTATCCATGGACAGATGCAGTGTTTGTGACTTCAGACATATAGTCAACTACTGGCTGGTTTAATGTGGAATCATGGTTTCTAAAAGCAACAAGAGATAAGTAGCCATGTATTCCTTAACAGCATCAAGCGATCCTACAATGTCAGTACCTTATCCAAATTAGCACTCTGTTTATATTTTAAGGTGTCAGGTAGGTGCCTTATCCTAGAAAATCATTACTTAAAGCTATGGTCCAAGACCTTCTGCGGCAAAGTGTCATAGGGTGATTGTAAAAAGTGCATTCCTGGATACTGTTGAAGATCTATTGATGCGGAGACCCAGGCATCTGCATTTTAGCAGGTTCACTGAGTGACTCTTAATAGATCCTAAAGTTTAAAAGCCCATGCCCAAGTCACAGAAGGGCTAATTTGCCCATGATTCGAAGGATGAGACAGTGTTCTCCTCAGACTCTAGAAGAAAGATAAGTCTTAATCTCATCAAATTTATGGATCCTAAAAGCACCAGTACCTTCCTGGTGGATTGAATGATCCGACATCTAAATTTGTGCACTGCATTCCACACTTGATTAAATTACAAAATTTATTTCTTCTTCCAGAGTTCATAAAGAGGATAAATCTAAGCTAGGACTCAGTCTGCTTTTCATTCTTTGTATTTTCATGTATAAAATGTCCAAACTTCTCAGCCTGTCCCCATTAATTACATAGCTGGCCTCAGAAACAAGATCCCTAGCACCACCATTGTGTGGCCCTTCCTTTTTAATGAATGGCGTGCCCTGGTTCTGCACAGAGTTCTGGCTTTGCCTGGAGTCAGCTTGGGCACAAGTTGCTTGTGATGCAAGCCTTTCCGTTAATACAATCACCAGTGAAACCATGGAAAGTTTCGATGTCTCAATCACAAATAGGAAATGAGGCTACACTGTTCATCCTTCCATCAACACAAGCAGTGAACCGAGCTCATCATCGGTGCCTAAAAATGCCAGGACTAGCAAATTAGCCCTTCAAGTAGAGATTACACACTTTGGCAGAATTTCATTTGCCTCCCTTTTGGGGGGAGGAACAATTATGGGTGCAACAATTAATTTTTTAAAAATATCTCATTCTGCCATATAAGCATATTTAGGCATGGCAGGCCATAGAGAATCCTTTAAGATTTGTACTTTCTAGATGTTATTTTACATTTCTTGTCTCTAATCTTCCATCTCTCAAGATATCTTTCATTGATTAATCATGGATTAAATTCTTTACAATGTGTATGTATAAGGGAAGAAAATCACTGGGCCACTCAGCTTTCTGAATCCATCTCTTGAAGTTGCCCCTTAAAATGTAGCATTCATTGAATGAGGCAAAAGGTTGTTGGTGGTCAGTGTTTGTTTTGTTTTTCTGCCACTACCTTTTCTAGAAATTATATCTCAAAGTCTTTAAAATTCAAAGGTAAAAGTCATACTCAACCTGACTTAGCTCTGGTTGGTCCTCCTAACTCTTCCCTGCAGACACTTCTTCTTTAGATGACATTCATATTCCTCCCTTCAGAGCTTAGCCTTACACTCATTTCCATGTGAATACCTCTGTGAGATATCTCTATTTTCTGTTCTCCAAGCTCCAAACCTACATTTTCTACTCCCTGCCATACCTTTCAGGGTAGCTGAGATAATGTCACACCAAACATAAGTCCAAACCTTCACCACTATCCATCCCTCTATCCCTTCATTTCCCCAAGGGCACTACTTTCAGATGAAAGTCTAGACTAGCACCAAGCAATGGAAATACAACGAGAGACACAAATATAAGTCACATATGTGAGCTAAGTATATAATTTTAAATATTCTAGTAGCACGTGAAAGAAAGTAAAGAGAGCCCGGCAGGTGTGGCTCAGTGGTTTAGCGTTGACGCATGTACCAAGAGGTCGCCAGTTCGATTTCAGGTCAGGACACATTCCCAGGTTGTGGGCCTGATCCCCAGTGAGGCAGCCAATTGATGTTCTCTCTCATTGATGTTTCTATCTCTCTCTCCCTCTCCATTCCTCTCTCTCTAAAATCAACAAAAAGAGAAAAAATTTAATTAAACAAAAAAGTAAAGAGAAACAAGCGGAATTAATTTTTATAATATAGGTAATAATATATAGTTAATACTACATTTTATTTAACTGAATCCAAAATATTATCATTTTAACATGTCATTAGTATAAAACTGATTAATGAGATATTTTTACATCATTTTATTTCACACTAAGTGTTACAAATCTGGTGTGCATTTTCCACTTACAGCATAACTTAATGTAACTAGTAGCTACCATATTGGACAGTGCAGTTGTAGATCCAATAATCTGTAACTCAACATTATCCTGACTCAAGAGTCCTTCAAGAAGGTCTCTCTTTCCAGTCTTAGTGTCTATGTCTTCTCCTCAAGCATTTGACACTCCAAACAGACTACAGTCTTCCCTCAATGCTTCCTGCTCTTCCTTCATCTTAAAATAAATGAGTTTCATATTAAATAGTCATATTCTCTTTTATAAAAGCAGCCAAACCCTGGTATATGACTTGTTGATATAAATACTGAAACCTACTTTCCCTAAAAAAGCACAAATATACTCTATGCATACCACAGTATAAAACATTATTTTCCTAATATGTTTTAAATTCCAGTCAAGTCTTATCTGTGCACACTAATAAAATATAATACAAAAATAAAACTATAAATTTTATGAACAAGATTTTCTTTGGGAATTTATAACAGAGTTACATGGCAGAATTCAATTCTCATTATGTTTTGTCTTTAAAAATATGGAACTATGGGGAAAACAAAAAAAAGTGATCACATACCAGAGGTCCAATGAAGACCCACTAAAATGAAACATATACAACCTTGAGATACTATACTATGGCTAAATAGTAAGGAAAGTTCTAGTCACAATTTCCAAACTCTGAAAGACTTCTCAAAGTATGAAACATAGCTTATAACAAATGTAGAAAATTAGTCAAATAAGATGACTATAAAAACTACTCTCTTTGTAATGACTACAAGGAGAATCCTGCCTGAGGCTGTATTAAAGCTAAATAACACATGGAAACAAAGTAAATGTCCAACACTGGTGACTAGTTAGGCAAATATACAATGGACACTACACACTCATTTAAAAGGATGTTGAGCCCTGGCCGGTTTGGCTCAGTGGTTGGAGCGTCAGCCCGCGGACCAGAGAGGCCCGGGTTCGGTTTCCGCTAAGGGCACATACCTCGTTTGCGGTTTGTCCCCAGCCCTGACTGGGGTCGTGTGGGTGGCGGCCACTCGATGTGTCTCTTTCACATCGATGTTTCTTCCCCCCTCTCTCCCTCCGGCTCTGCCTCAGGATAGATGCAAAAATATCCTTGGTGAGGATAAAAAAATAAAATAAAATAAATAATAATAAAAAAAAGGATGTTGAGTATTTATATGTCCTGACATGGAGAAATAGCTATTACATATTGTTGATTGGAAAAAAAAAAAAAAAGAAGAACAGGTTATAAAACAGCATATATAGCATGATTTCATTCATGTAAAATTGATAAACAGTAGGTACAAACTTCACAGTCAAAAACTCAGATTACGCAAACAACGTTTTTGATTTCTTAGTTTTCAACACTTTGTTTCCTCTCAGTAGTAGAAAATTTAAATTTTCCAATTCATGTTAAACTCAATTATTACAATTTAAAATTTATTTTGGGGGGAACATATTCATTACTTTAGCATTCTAAAATATATGCATTCCCATCTCTTCATCTTTACCTTCCCTTCTGTCCATGGTGACCTAAGCTTCCAGAGAGCTTCTATGTCATCCCGGCATTAGAGGGAGGTGTCTGGGCCATGGGAAGGTGTATCTGTCCAGACTGGCTTTTACTGATGTGTACAGGCCACACCCAGACTTCACTATTCCAAACATACTCCTGATCTCATCACCCTCTGCCTTCCAGGAACCATGTCCAAATAGGTCACTCTGTTCCCTCCTGGTTCTTGAAACCTCTCAAAGACTGTCTGTGGGATCCCAGCCATGTTCACACCCTTCTTAGGGAAACATAATGCTCCTGAATTTCCTCCCATATCAAGGGGAAAGAGTAGAGTGTTCTTGAGGTAGCTTTCAAGTCCACTAGCAAGATACCTCCTCGTTTAGTCCCATGCTGGATGAAGATTCCACACAAGACTTACAAGTTCTACTAGTTTCATGAAGGGAAGCTAGATAATGGTTCTCTGCTATGGAGTCTACCTTCACTCCTTTCCCCCGAGCACCTTCACCATGGTACTCAGCTCTACGTGAATAGGTTGCTGGGTCTCTCCTCATTGACCCATCATCTTAATTCTCTACTTCCTCCTACAGCTGGTGTCTTCATCTCCTATAGTATAGGATATAGTTTTTCAATCATCAGGGTTTTTAATAAATTGTATTATTTATGGAATAAACAAATGATGCATTTATTTCTTGACATTTAACATCCAATTTCTTCAATAAAAAATATTTTCTTCTCAAAATTCCTATTTTGTAAATGAAAAATCACCTTCTCTTACAGAAGTCAACCAACTTCTTTGTTCTTTCTAGATTATTTTAGGTGATGCCTTCCCTGGGGCACATAAATCTCCCCTGAGGCAATATAGGCTATTCCTGCTGGGGAAACTAGAAGGAAGAAATCCCAGACAACACCAGTAAACCTCTGTTAATATTTTCAAATTTTATCTCAATTCACTCACACACACGTGCATGTGCACCTTAGTATATATACATAGGAAAATGACAGTAAGGAGTACAAAATGCTACTCTTGGATATCACTGGGTGGTTGGAAATTAGGTTATTTTTTTCATTTCTTATATTTTTCCTTTTCTACAATCTAAATTTTTATAACACTACATATTGTTTATTATATTTTTTTTTACAGAATTATTTTTCATAAGATAAAGTTCTCTCTTTCAATTAAACAGAGAGCCTGGGTGTTATGGGTGAGAAGCTGGCCTTTGAGTGTTGTTCAGAACACTTTTAGGAAGTCAGCATGCGAAGATGGGTGATACCAGTAACTGAAATATTGATGTATTATTTTGCAAAAATAGCATGGTCTTTTTCTATCTACTTTGACATACACCAAAGGAGAATGTAGCTAACCTTTCTCCTATATTCACCTTAAAATGAATATCCAGATTCTGTATGCTACTGAGATTATTTGAAATCTCACCCACAGGGTCCTTATGGATTTCCAATCCATGTTACTGAATTTCATGAAGTCATAGAACATAGTGCTTACAGGGCCCCAAAATTGGCACAAGACAGATGTAGGTACTAATGCTGTCTGCACTGATTACAATAGTTGTGTGACCTTGAGCAAGGTAATTTTTTTTAATCCTCACCCGAGGGTATTTTTCTATTTATCTTCAGATAGAGTGGGAGGGAGAGAGAGAGAAACACCGATGTGAAAAAGACACATTGACTGGTTGCCTCTTGTACAACCCTGACCAGGGCCAGAGATGAACTGCAACTGAGGCACGTACCCTTGACCAGAATCCAACCCGTGACTCTTTGGTCCGCGGGCTGACGCTCTAACTGCTGAGCCAAGCCAGCCAGGACAAGGTAATTAATTTTTAAGTCTCAAGGTCCTCATCTATGAAACAGAGTAAAGAGTAATATATTATCAAATGGTTATGAAAATCAGTGCATAAAATAAATGTAAAACACTAAATATGCAAAAAACAAAAGGTTCTCAATAACAGTTAGCTACTAGGATGAGAACTCAAAGTACTACAACCACCTGTTCCCATCAATTCTCCTCTGAGTGTCATGATTCTGCCACGTTCTACCAGGATGTGATCTTTCCTTGCAAAGGGCCCTTTTATACTCCATCCCTGCAGTAAACCCCTGAAATAAGTAACCAACACTACCTGGTCAGACAGACCTGGTCCAGCTCTGTACTGGCTAGTGGTATGAACCTTAATAACCTCCTTAGCATATTTGAAATTTATCTATAGAATGGGGATATTATTCCACACATTCAAGGGTTATACCAGAAATAACCTATAAATAATGTTTATATAGAACTTAGAAAATGCTACCCAGCCAGTGTGGCTCAGTGGTTGAGTGTTAACCCATGCACCAAGAGGTCACCCATTCAACTCCTGGTCAGGGCACATGCCCAGGTTGTGGGCCTGATCCCCAGTGGGGGGCATGCAGGAGACGGCCAGTGGATGTTCTCTCTCATTGATGTTTCTCTCTCTCTCTCTCTCCCTCTCACTTTCTCTCTAAAATCAATAAAGAAAAAAAATTTTTTTAAAAAGAAATTAGAAAATGTACCATCTGTGACAGTTATTTCTCAGTGAGCATTATGAAATAGTTGGTCACTTTTAATTCTCTGGCCTTAGCATAATTTTTCTTAATTATCTAGCTATTATAATAAAGAAAACCCCTTCTATGTTTTCTCAATCATACAAGGAAAATATATTTCCTTATCAAAATATCTAACAACTAGTATGGATCAAACAAAAAATAATAGCCTACAAATCAAGGAATTGTGAAACTAAATAATTGCTATAAGTCAATAATCATTGAAAATAAAACGCATTGACTGCTTTTAATTATATTCAAATAAGTCCATATGTTAAGTGCTCAATAATATTTTCCTGTACTTTGAGATAGCATTAAATACAAGTTGTTTATTATTATCTGAAAAAATAATAAAAAAGTAGCTTGTTAATAATCTACAGCAAAGTAATATCTTAAAATAAAAAAGAATATAAGGAACTGCTCTCCACCTTTTCAACATGAACATTGTCTTGTAAAATCAACATAACAATAAATAATTGTGTTTTTAAGATCACTAAGTAAACCATTATTTTAACCAGTGCTAAGTGTATTTATGAGTACACTTTAGGTAGACTGGCAGCCTCAAAGAGCAGCTTACAACAACCAGCCAATTCAATCTTTTTTTAAGGCAGCTGTATATTTTTTCTAATATGATGTGATTGTTTTAATTTAAACTAAACCTTGGCTTTAATGAACGTTTATCCTGGCAGGACACCAAACTGAGTTTTTAGGGTGTATTTTAATGTGTATTCTCTGTCTTCAATCAGAAATACAGTAGCTGTGACAAAAAAAAAAGGGTACATGCCACTCAATTATTATTTTCTCTCTCTCTCTCTTTGATAATTATGCTTACTGGAAAATCTTGGTTAAAATATTCAGCATCGGGAAGTATTATCATCTTATTTACTCCATAGGAAGATCAAAAATTAAATGATTCAGACCTGAAGTATTTATATTTTCCATCAGAGATAAGTATCTAGAATAGTGGTTGGCAATGCTATAATCCTGTAAGTGCCAGACAGTAAATGTTTTAGCTTGGTGGGCTGTAGGGTTTCTGTCCCAACTACTCAGCTCTGCCACAGTAATGTGAAAGCAACCATAGATAATACAAAAATAAATGAGTGTGCTGGTTCACCATATTTGGGCTGTAGTTTACAGACCCTTATTTTATAGACAATGTACCATATTTAAAATACAGAAAATACAATTCACTGTACTGAACACACTTGGTGAAATTCAAGATTTAATTATACAAAGCCACAAATAATTACTAAGCATATTCTATATCCAAGATGCAGTGTTAGGCACTCTGAAGGTACAACAGTAATATAAGAACAGATTCTTATCCTCAGGAAGCTTGTGATTTTCCTGGGAAGCCAAGAAATGAACAGAATAAACTGACAGCAGTACTAGACATTATGTAATGAAGTGTTATGTGGATACTCTTAAATTAAGCTGAGGTCTTTCAGGACTCCACTGAGAATACACATTTATTTAATACACTTCAACTAAATAAAGAGTGAATAACACGTTTTATTCCTAGAAAAGAAGAGTTGGTAGTTTATCAGTTACCTTGATATGCAGAATTATCTGCTATTCTATATATCCACTTTTTTGATATTTTACAATAATAGAAAATTTCAAAAATATATATTTATTCTATGGATCCAACATAGAATCACACAAAATTACATTTGAACTGCATCTTAAAACCACTGGAAAAAGATGTAAATTTTAACATTTACACTCAAGGAATTCCTGTCAACTTCTCAGAAATTTGTAATTTATCCTTGCAAATTAGAGTTCAGAGGTCTAAACTCAGCAATAATAATAATAATAATAATAATAATAATAATAATAATTAATCATAATAATAATAATAAAATAAAAGCCAGCAAGTATAGTGAGATTTTTATAAAGAAGAGAAAAAACTATCTGAGGAGATATACATTCAGCCTGCTATTCAATTCAGTGTTAATTATCAAGAAATTTTTTAAGTAAAGATATTTTGAGTTTTTAAGCTTCTCTGTCCAAAATTATATTGGCTTTTAAACTGTCATTGACAAAAGTCATTGCCTTCATGAAGAGCATTTAAAGTGACATCTCAGGAGAGGTATTACTGCCAGAGACTTTTGAGCAGGACCTGATAAACCCTTGCTCTGAAGTAAAAGGTTGGTATAACGTCAAAACAGGAAAATCCTATAGTGTTCTCTTGTTCTCTTCTACATTTTCAGCTTTGAAGTTTATGAATTGTTATATAGTACTTACTATGCATAACCTGTCCTGTCTCCTGCAAAAATGGCTCTTTAAATACGTTTTACTAAAGTAAGAGTTGGAATTAAATCAAGAGCTCTATCATAGCTTTAAAAAACAGTACATCTAAAGCAAGAGAGCACTGAATAGTTTAAATAATCATCTGTGGATAATCAGTGAATGTGGACTCTGTGTCAAATGGCCTTATGATATTTATCCCCTGCTAACACTAATGCCACACCACTCACTGGTCCATTGGCTCACAACAGCTTCTGAAGGTCTTATTTTTTTCTTTTGGACATTCTAACCAGGATTTTCTGTCCATCGTCCTTATTCGGTGACCCTCAGAGAAGAGGCTCACATGCCACAATAGATTGAGCTATTCTGTTTGCAATTAAAATATTTCAGGAAAATATATAAAGCCATCAGTTATTAACAACAGGAAAAAAAAAAAAAGAGTAAAATTAATTGGTTTCTCATCAAAGTGTGCCAAGTATTCTGTTACTCTGTTTTAGATTCTTAGATTCTATGAAATATGGTAGCTACCCTGGGTTGGCTGCTTGAGCTGACTGACCCCAGCAATGCACAATAAGGGTCTCTCCATGTTGTAGCAATATGAGCTTTTCCAAAAAGAAGAGCTGATCCTCAGTGGTGACTAATTATTTGCAAAATCTTTTGTTTCTCCAAATAATATTGAAACAATCCTAAAAACAGTCCCAATACTTACTAATTATAGTTTTTCTTTCATACACCCCTTAAGTTGTAACTAATGTAAAGGAAATGAAACATCTTGGCTTTATACATTGTGTTTCATGGAAGCCATGAGTCCATGAGAAGTAGTTACTCTTCCATGGAGTATCACAGCAGCGGAGCTAGGCTTTGAGTGCTTCTGTGGTGACAGAAGCATTTTCCCCGTATTTCACATTTCTAAACTGATGTTTTTTCTTATAACTCCAGATCTGCCATCTTTATTCTTCCAGAGAATTTTTTAAGGTGCAATGATAGAGTATGAGGACAGAATTGGAAGAATAGACATTGCTTCTTGAACAAGTCAATGAGATTTTTTGAGAGAGAAAAAATTACAATTTCAAAATATTTTAAAACAAGTTCTAAAATAAACCTTGTTTTTGAATAACAAGTCTTCTCTTACTTGAGGCAGAGTGATATAGGAAGGAAAGGGACTGTGGAAGCATAGACTGCATTTTGAAAAGTAGATTTCCTCATTAGTATCTATAATTTTGGCAAGTTAATAAATCTTTTTAACCTTAATTCTGTCATTGGTAAATTTGGAATAATAATAAAAATTTAGAAAAATAACAATAATCTACCTGACAGGGCTGTTATGGGATGAGTAGTTTTGACTACAGCTTGGCACATAATTGAGCCTCATAATTGCTACTAATACTATTTAGCAACATTTGAAAAATAAAACGTAATAGCTGTGCCCTTTCCCCTGTCACCTTACTTGGGTAACGATATCTTTAAGGCAACTCCCTTAGGTTTCTGAGGATAAGGCACACGTGACCCATGCAAGCAAACCGGCCTGGTTCTCTCAAACACCTCCAAAATCTACTAATGAGACTCTTTTTACTTAATTGAACTATAAATTTCTTTTTGAAATCATGAAAGTCCAACCTGAATGATATACAGTTCCTGATTCCAGCTAGGAAACAAGCCAAGATAGTAACGTCATAACCAGCTGTGTGTATCTAAACTCCAAAAAAGTGTCAGTTATGTAGTTTCATATTTACAATTTCAGTCTCCAGCTAAATTATTTTTTCCTAACTGTTCTGAAAAAAAATTGGTACAGTTCTAGCATGGGGGGCCTTGTTACTAATGTATATAATATGCTGTGAAATCTCAGCATAAAGATAATTTCTTTAGTTAACACCTAAGTTAAATTTTCCTAAGTGCATTGAGAATCCTTTTCATGTAAATACCTGTTCTGACCAGATATAATATATTAATTAGACTGCATTTTTAGACTAAGAAAATTACTTCCATTCTATAAGGCAAGACTCTCAGGATCCTTCTCTATCGTTTGTCACAGATGCCGATACATCACGATTAAAAGGCCATCCTAGACAAAAGGAGGCCTAATCTATATATTTCCTGTGATTGGTGGAGAGATGCTTGCAAGTAAGCTTAGAATGGAAAGCCTGCCCTGGCCAGTTTGGCTCAGCAGTTAGAGCATCAGCCTGCGGTCCAGAGAGACCCGGGTTCGGTTCCCTCTGGGGACATGTACTTCGGTTGCAGTTTGTCCCCGGCTCTGGTTGGTCATGCGGGAGGCAGCCACTCGATGTGTCCCTTTCACGTCAATGTTTCTCTCTCTCTCTCTCTCTCTCTTCCTCTCTCTCCCTCCCACTCTATCTGAACAAAAAACCAAAAAAAGAATGGAAAGCCTGTTGACAACTCACAACCTAATAAGTGGGCAATTGTTGACTCATCTGGAAGGCACTACCGTAACAAGCTGCTTCTTTAATTTATCTCTCTTATTTTTTCTTTTCAAAACTGACTATGTCTGACCATGAAAATATAAATTTAAAAGTAACACTCTGGGAAAACAGTATCACAATAAAAAACATAAACCGGGAAGAGGCAAATGTTAGGTACATACAGTAATATAAATTGAGAGACGTCTTGCAAACTTATAAATACAAAGTGCAGAATTTAAAGTTAGGACCCTAAAGAATCCTATTAGGGAAGCTAGGGCAAATATATATTGCATATTGGACTTTTATGTCGTAAATCATAAGTTAAATATGCCATCAAAATAGAAGATAAGAATATATGGCACATCTGTTTAATGAGCTAGAAGTCCTTAAGTGGTTTCCATTATTTTAATATGAAAACAACAATTAAGGTTTATTTAATGCTTACTATCAATAGTGTGCTGGAGTTGGCTCACATTGACTAGAGAAAACCAATTGTGCATAACTCTTTCCAGTTGAGCATTCAGTGATGTCATTTTGAGAGTATTTATTCCATGGTAGAAGTATTTACACTACAGAAATTGGCAAACAATATAAATCAAAACTTATTTTTGGAGAGACAGCTGTTAAACATTTATCAGCACACCACTGCCTACTATATACCAGAAGCTATCCTAACCACTTTATATTAACTCTCCAAACAGTCTATTAATTATCCCTACTTTACAATGAGGAAACAATGCACAGAGAAATTAGGGAAATTTTCCCAACTTCAAACAAACTACAAATAATAGAATTATGGTCCAGATGACGCTACCTGATTTCACAGCCTGAACTCCTAATGACTTCTCTCTGCTACCTTATTTTCTATGTCAAGTCCAACTAAATGTTTTTATACTTTGAGGAATTTATGTATTATCTGTGTGTTACTGAACTAGAATGTTCACGCACCAGCATTTTAATTTGCTTCATTATAATAAAAATACTGAATATTAAAAATATTTGCCTTCACCATGTGTTATTCTGCTATTGGACAAATTTCCTTATGCCTTTTCCTATTTGATAGGAGCCCATTAATAGTAAAAGCAAGATAGATATGATATGTATTAATCTCTACTCACTTCCAAATCAAAAACATGAACGAACACTCCCTGACTTAAAATTATACTACAAAGTGACAATAATCAAAACATTACGGTATTGTCAGAAAAAACAGACACACAGACTAATGGAACAAAATTGAGAGGCCAGAAATAAACCAACATGTATGTAGGCAAATAATTTTTTACTAAGGAGCCAGAAATATACAATGGAGAAAAGAAATCCTCTTCAATAAATGGTCCTAGGAAAATTGAAAAGCCACATGAAAAAGATTGAAATTAGACTACAGTTTATCTCCATATATAAAATTAACTCAAAATGGACCAAAGACCTAAATATAAGACCTAAAACAATAAATTACATAGAAGAAAACATAGGTACTAAACTTGTTCTTAGAGAAGATTTTGTGAATTTGACCCCAAAGGCAAGGGAAGTAAAGCCAAAAATAATTGAATGGAACACTATCAAACTAAAAAGCTTCTGCACAGCAAAAGAGACCACCAACAAAACAAAAAGGCAACAAATCAAATGGGAAAAGAAATTTGCAAACAGCTCCTCTGACAAGGGGTTAATATCGAAAATATGTAAAGAACTCATACAACTCAACACAAAACAAACAGTTCAATTAAAAATGGGCAGAGGACCCAAACAGACACTTCTCCCAAGAAGACATACAAATGGCCAACAGTTGTATGAGAAGATGGTCAATTTTACTAGTTATTAGGGAAATTTAAATCAAAACTACAATGAGATACCACCCCACACCTGTTAGAATAGCTATTATCAAAAAGACAAGTAATAACAAGTGCTGGAGAGGTTGTGGAGAAAAATGAACTCATATTCACTGATACAATTTGAATTATTTAGTTTCTGCCCAATAATGCCCATGGAATGAATACTCAGGTAGTAAAGAGGGACCCACCAAAAGTGTACAATGGTAGTAGTACACGATACTCCTCACTATGGGCCTACCAGGAGTAGTGCAGGATAGCATGTGATGTCCTCAATTGGGATATTCTTGAGGAAAAGGACACAGAACTGTACACTTGATGAAGAACATAAGAATACTTAAAGGAATGGAATAGATGTAATAAGACAATTCCAGAAGGGATGTGATTTAGGGAACGTTGTATGGCCAGGGAGCAGTGTTATATCATGAGACACCTGGAGGATGCTGGAGAGAGACAGGAAAAACATGTGGAAACACAACAAAGACTGTGAAAGAGAAATTTTTCTTCTTTTTCAATTTTACTGGGTTAAGATGGCCTTTAGGAATCCAAATTAAATGGGTCCCAATATGATACAGAAAGTAGCTTTGCACAAGCAGGTGTTCTACACCAGTGTTTCCCTACATGTGGTCTGTGGACCACCAATATCAGAATCACTTGTTTAAAACACAGATCCCTGTGCCCCATCATCCAGATGTGTGTCATAATTTCAAAAATACTGAAGTTAGGCTAAAATAAAGGAGGAGCTATGGTAAAAAAAAAAAAAAAAAAAGCAATGAAAAGGATTTTAAAATAAAATTTGACAGTAACAGGAAATTACAGAATACTCTAAACTCAGTGATGATATGGGAGGAATGTGAGATTTGAATCCTATCAACATCTGAAGAAATCCTATCAAAATTTGGCAGCGGCATGTAAATCTAGGACTAAAGCTGACAGGTGTGGAGAGGGGACATGGATGGCTGTCATTACCAAGTCAGGATACATGATTTGGGCAAATAGAGGTATCAGCATATATCAGTTCTGTTAAGGAAGTGGAAATATTAAGCATTTACAATATTTTGAATGTAAGTAGAAAAAGAAGAAAAAAATAAAGAAAAAACTGTATGTCTCAAATCAAAGGCAGTAAGAAAGCTAACACTGTATTATTTTATAATATTTTTCAAAGATATGAAAACATAAGTTCCATCTTTCTAGTGTTTGTACATCTACTTTTAGAATGAGCATTTTTGCTTTCATTGTTAAAACAATCAAGAATTTTTATAGATAATTCTCTCTCTCTCTGAAACTATTTGAAGATTTTGTAGAATATTTAATAGTCAAGTCATTAGGCAAAGTGAAGTAGGTCACCTGTGGCATTTCAGTGTGTTAATTTTAATTATAAACAAAACAGAAGAATTCAGCTAGAATTTTGGTGAAAAACAAAACAAAACAAAAAAGCAGGGCCAAGAGTGATTCACACTGTCCAATCCTTTATACATTTTTCAGTAATTTCTATCTCCCATTCTAGGCTAACAATTCTGGTTTCATTAAATAAATGTATAGGTGAGAAACTGAAGATAAAGCAAATGAGAATTAATATTTTCTAATGACATTTATTGGAATTTTAATTATAAATCCAGCACACAATTTTCTAAATTCATTATAAATCCTAGAAGTCTGAAGTGTGCAGAAACTTAAAAATGATCTATTTAGAAACCCTAATTTTAAAAGGAAAAAAAAGTGTGACTGACACAGAAAGGAAATTGCAACAAGGATCTCAGTTTTCTTCTCAACATTTGGTCCAATATTCTGTAGAGATAGTTATGTAGGAAAGAAAACAGACCTAAATCTCATTCTCCAATTAATTTACTTTTTGTCATTAAGTCAATCATCAAGCTCTATAGGTGTCAGTTTTTTCATCTGTAAAATGGGGGCTGAGCCAAATGATCTCAAAGGGCCACTGCAAATTTAATAACCTACAGTTTCATAATCTGCCTGTGTGAACATAACCAGGATGAGAATAAGAGTGAACTGTTCTAGAGGTCATCATGAATATAAAAGCCCGCTGTCAACATTTTTAATTTTAGAAGGGAAAATGGGAATGTTATAAAAATAAATTTTCTCATTAGAGAGGAGGTGCTCTTTCTATCAGAAATATATGAAATTACTTGGGAGAGTCTGTGGAGAGTCTGGACCTTAAGGTAATAGCAGCTACTAAAAGGTTACAAATAGTTTTTCTGCTATCTAAAGGGTGACAGGTTGGAGATGGAGTGTTTCTAAAGAGTGTGGACCCAAAGGATTAAACTACCATCCATAAAATTTCAAAAGCTTATCACTGGGTAGAGGAGAAATCCTAGAGAGTATGTCTCCTAAGACAAATGTGTCTTTCTAAGTTTATATTTAGACAGCTATTTATTAGTTCATGTTAAGGAACGGTAGGTTTTCTTTCAAAGTTATTTGCAGAACACTGGAAGCTGTAATGAAGGAGCCTGAAGAAAGATTGCTTCCTTCATCTAGTGCTACAGGAGATACTGTGCGGTAGATGGCTACATTAACAGCCCAGTGAGTGACACCTGCCACTATCCACACATTTTGTAGTCCCATATTGACACTAGACTTGGTCATGTGACTTGTTTTTGCCAACTGGATATTAGAAAACAGTGTGCTTTAGAATGCAGTGTCTCTTGACCCTCCTGTCTTCACTGGAGAAGAAAGACCACATGCAAAGATAAGCCAGTCATCTCAGTTGTCCCAGCTGAGCCCAGCCTCCAACTGTAAACAGCTTGCATGAGCCCAGGCATAACAAGCAGAAAGACCACCCTGACACAGAATTGCTAAAAATAAATTGCTGTTGTTATAAGCCACTGTGTTTTCTGTTGGTTTATTACACAGAAAGAAACAATTGAAACAGTCGGCTTAGGTGGGTTTTTCCTGAATGTAATGTTCTCATCGTCAATAATTCCAGAAAGAGGTCAATTTCGGTACAGTAAGGCAGACTTGGCAATAGTCCTTAAATGAGGCAAAGGTAAAAGAAAAATGATTATTTTTCAGAATCCTGGAGTCAGCTGTCCTCAAACTAGAAGACACAAAAACCCAGTGAGACTCTGGAAGTACTTGGAGGATGTAAGTTGTACTCTGTCATAAGGAAGAAGGAATGAGGCAAGAAAGCAATCAGTCAAATGATGCTGATACTGGGACTTGGACTTTAGAGTGTATATTTTTTTCTTCTAGGTAATAGTTTTGTGGATTTTAAAATTTTGCAATTGCAGTTTACATTTAATATGATCTGTATTCATTTCAGATGTACAGCACAGTGGTTAGACAATCATGTACTTTACAGAGTGGTGCCCTCGATATTTCAAGTACCCACCTGGCCCCACACATAGTGTAGTATTTCTAAGATACCATCTGTGCTGTACCTCTCTTTGATTTTCTTTCATTAAATAATAGGTATAATTTTCTTTATTTATTTTCCCTTTTTACTCTTCTTTTATGTGACTCTTTCCCTAATCAGTAAGATGATTTTCATTGCCCTGCTAAGTATTAGTATGGTTAAAACTGAAGTGCAAAGAGAAAAGAAAATTGTTTGCCATCAAAGCATAAAAGGGTATGACTACCTTGAATTCATAGGTGAACAACAGAATTGACCAGTTATATTTAATATCATTACCAATATGATTTGAGTTTATATCTATGATCTTGCTCTTTTCTATTGTCCTACATGTTCTTTGTTACTTTTTTCCCATTTTCTTGCTTTCATTAAGAATAAGTGATCTCCACTCTTGGCTTATGAGCAAAACCTCTTAGTTTGATATCATTGTGGTGACTGCTCTAGGGAAAAGATACAGCTTTAACTTCAAGTGATGATACACCACTTCACCTACACAGTAAGAACATTACAAAAATATATAGGTTGTCCCAAAAAAATGTATACACACTTTGAATAATTATAAATTCCAAAGGGTTAAATCTGAAAAGAAAGAAACATCAATTGAGCTATCAGCTGTTAAGTGTGTATATATTTTTTGGGACACCCTATATTTCCATTTACATCCCCCAAATTCTTTGTGCTACTATTGTCATATATTTTACTCCTCTATATGTTAATAAAGTTATTTTTAAATTGAGGTATAATTGAAATATAAGATTATATTAATTTCAGGTATGCAACTTAATGGGTTGACCTTTGCATATGAAACGATCACAACAGTAAGTCTAGTTAACTGTGTCACCATACATAGTTACAGTTCTTTTCCTTGTGATAAGAACTTCTAATCTACTCTCAGCAACTTTCAAATGTGCAATATGGTATTGTTGACTCTAGTCAACATGCTACACATTACAACCCCACAACTTATTAACAACTGGAAGTTTGTACTAAAGCCATTGTTATTAAAATAGATTTTTAAATAAATTTTAAAAATATGTCTTTGATATTTACCCACACTTGAACATTCCAGCTTTCTTCACTTCTTTGTTTAGAATCAATGTCTCCCTGTGAAGTACAAATCAGCCCAACGGGGCAGTCCAGCCAATATGTATTGTATGGAATTTAACAGGTACTTGTACAGCCTGGGCCACCAGCATCACCTTACTGACTGTAACAGGAGAGTTAAAGCCAGAATGATTTCTCTGTTTTTCTCTTCCGCTCCACTCCCCTTCTCCTTTCTCTTTTTCTCCCTCTCTCTCTCTTTTCCAGCTGAGAAGTCCCAGTAGGATAATTTGGACTAGGAAATTGAGTAACAAACCAATGATAATTAATGGAAATAAGGTGGTAAAATTGGTGCTTTTCATTTTCTTCATATGTTTCTATAGTTTCCAAATTTTCTACAATGAATGTATACAATAGTAATAATAAAAAATGTTTTTTAAAGGGAACGTACAAAATTTTATCTGCCAGGAACCTAGCTTAATTCTCTAGGATAGAGCAAATAATAGATGTCTAGTTAATAAATTAAGAAAAAGTTAACTGTTTGAGGCAATAGGGAGGAGTAGTTTTGCTAAGAACAAAGATGATACTAGCTGATATTTTCTTAATTACTGTAATTCTGTTCTTTTTGAAATCCTCTGAAATTATAAATCTCCTGAAAGTCTCTATGATGTTTCTAACTTTCTGTTTTAAGAAACACCAGCTCTATGAGTAACCAATGGACAAAGACAAAAATGGGGGGAGGATCGGGAGGAGGGTGTCTAGGGGGGGAAAAGGAGAAACATCTGTAACAAAAATAAATTAATAAAAATTGCAAAAAAATAAAAAGAAAAAAGAAACACCAGTTCAACACTTTCTATAACATAAAATTGTTAACCTTCATTAAGTCATTTATCATCTGCAAAAATTAACCCGCTATCCCACAACATAAACATAGCCAGGGATAAGTCCAATTCTCAGAAATACCTCTAGAAACAACTTAGCCTGAGTGGGCCGATTTGTGTCACTCTGAGGATGGCCATTCCAGCACACACCTCAGACCTGGCTTGGGGCTGGTTGCCCTCAATATTTGAATCAATGAACAGTTTTACTAACAAACCTAAATATGAATATAGAAATAACACCTTCTTCCTCTTTCTTTGGTCAGAAATAAACACCAAGTTACATCTCACAAAACCATTTACTCTCACTAAAAGTTAATATGTAGTAAAGAGTGTGCACATAAAATGTATCAGAAACCAGATAGGAAAAACGGTTTAAGCTACTCTAATTCACTTGTTTGAACATCGTGGTCTAACACTGGGACCATGCCACACTGGAGACACTGTCAAATGCATTTGCAGATGTGGACTCAACCCCGCAGTACAAGTTCCTAACAGTGTTCTCATCACCCTTACACTGCCCCTTTCAAAACCATTATCCAGAAGCCCATTCCACGTTGCTCTGGGCGAGTCGCACCTAGTAGGTCTTTAACAAACATTGTCACTTGCTGTGGTTGAGCCCTATGAGAATCCCAGAACCAGTTTCTTCACTCTTTCACGCACTGCTGCAGAGGAGCTGCCTTTTCATCCGTGTGCACCAGAGGCACCGCCGTGAGGGCGATGAGCACGTGTCCTGTCAGCCACTGATGCTGCTTCACTGCGCCTTCCACTGAGTGCTTCATCCATCTGTCCCTCTGCCCAACCACTCGATACATCCATGAAGTCTTAAAATATTTGAGGACAGTGTGCACATTCCTTCTAAGTCTTCTCCCCATCCAACTGAATATCCTCAGTATCTTTTTTTTTTTTTTTACCATCCTTCTTGTACCATGTATTCTAGCCAACACAAATAGAGGGATACTGGGATCACAGAGCCAGAATATGGGAATAGGAAGAACTATCCCCTCTCGTGTTCTAAGTCCAAGCTTCTACTCTTATGATACAGACACTAATTCAAAATATGTAAATAGATAAATAATTGAGCCTGTTCTGGGAACACAGTCATAAATTTACAAATGTATCTAATATCAAATTATGTAATATGGCAAATTATGCTAAGAAATCACATTACTGAAAAGTGTGTTTGAGGAAGTATATATACAATATCATATGAAACAATATTTTATCTATAAGCACTGTTTTACTTTTCTAAAGTTTAAAATTTTATCAGCATTAAAACTCCAAAGGCCCTGACTGTTTTCTGGACATTAAAATAACACCAGCAAAGGCAGTATATCTAAGCTCCTGCTTGGTATTTGTGTGACATCATGATCATCTTTAAAATGCACAACAGAATACTAACTTGATCAGTCTTGATCATTTTTTTATGTATTAACTTTTTTTATTACAAATGTCCCTCCTTTCTCCCCCATCCACACCCTCCTCCCTGCTCCCCACCCCTCGCCTTTACCGTACTGTTGTCTGTGTCCATTGGTTATGCCTATATGTATGTAAGTTCTTTGGTTTATCTCTTCCTGCCACCCACCCCCACCCTCCCTCTGAGGTTTGTCAGTCTGTTCCCTACTTCCATGTCTTTGTATCTATTTTGTTCATCAGTTTATTTTGTTCACTATATTCCACAAAGAAGTGAGATCTCTGATTGGCTTATTTTCCTTAGCATAATAAGCAAAATAAGGTCCCTCCATGTCATCTCCAAGGCTAAGAGATCTTTCTTTCTCACAGCTGCATAGTACTCCATTGTGTATATGTACCACAGCTTTTTTATCCACTCTTCTACTGATGGACAGTTGGGCTGTTTCCAGACCTTAGCTATTGAAAATAGCACCGCTCTGAACATAGGGGTACATATATTCTTTCTGATTGGTGTTTCAGGCTTCTTAGGATATATTCCTAGAAGTGGAATCACTGGGTCAAATGGCAGTTCAATTTTTAGGTTTTTTTGTTTGTTTGTTTTTTAGGAAATACCATATAGGGCAAATGAAACAAAGGAAAAAATTTATAAATGGGACTATATCAAACTAAAAAAGTTTCTGCACAGCAACAGAAACCAGCATCAAAATGAAAACAGAACCCACTCTCTGGGAAAACATATTTGCCATGATACATCAGATAAGGGGTTAATCTCCAAAATATATAAAGTACTCATACAAGTCAGCAAAAGGAAGACAAACAATCCAATTAAAAAATGAGCAGAGGACCTGAATAGACACATCTCCAAAAAGGACATACAAATGGCCAAGAGACATATGAAGAAATGCTCAACGTCATTAATCATCAGAGAGATGCAAATTAAAACAACTATGAGGTATCACCTCACACCTGTCAGAATGGTCCCCATCAACAAATCATCAAACAACAAGTGCTGGCGAGGGTGTGGAGGAAAGGGGACTCTAGTACACTGCTGGTGGCAATGCAGACTGGTGCAGCCACTATGGAAATCAGTCTTGATCTTTTAGTCCCTCTGCACATAGTGACTTTAGTGAGCCTGGTGCTTTTCCACCAATAGCTCTCTGAATTTTAAAAATAATAATAACATCACTGAGGACAAACTGTGCAGCTATGCCCTGTACTGCATCGTGGGGAGGAATCAGGAGAAGGAAGTCCATCACCCACAACTCAGGGAACGATGATCTTCAAAATGCCGCCCCTACATTGTGAGGACTGAAGCCACCAGCCCCACACACCAGATGGAGTGCTCATCTTTGGATATCGACAATGACCTTCAACATTGTGCAGCTCTCCTCTCAGTCAGACAATTAGTTCTCACACCATCTATCTCGGATTTGTAGAAATAAACCCTCAAACATTAGGCAGGCTTCCAGCAGAATCTCTTACATGAATGGTTTGACTTGGAGCCAATGAAAGGTGATATTAGGTTATACAATCAGCTCGTGTCGAGTCATTTCAGTGGCACTTCTCTAAAATGTGCGGACTTTGTGATTTATTTTTTAAAAGCTCTGTGGCTGGCATGCCCCCACTTGAGCAAAATTCCTTTCCAGACCACGGGGCCTTTCCACTAATGCCTGAAGTTGCAACCTTTCTCGCTTGGTCTACCTTACCTGGGGGACCAACTGCAAGCAAAAAGGAATTCACTTAAGCAAACCTTGTGACTTCTCTGAGTCCTCAGAGCCTTCCAGGAACCAAGGTTCTGTGCCAGCTCATTATTATCCTAGCCTTGTGGATCCTCCACTGAGCAATTAGGACATAAAAAGTTTATTATCCTAGGGAAAAGAGGAATGCTGTGAAATGCTCCATGGAAAGAAAGAATGTGAAAGTCAGAAAATCCTGTATTCAGTGCAGATACGTAAAAAGACAGTCATGGAACTGAACCAGAAATAAGCCTGGAAACTTTTTTTGCTCCCCTTCCCTCTTCCTGCATTCAGCTGCATTATTCACAGCCATTTGCTTTACCCTTTCTGATATGGGGTCATGCTTTCTGCTTAGGAGCTATTGTCCAAGGCTTAATCTGATAGAAATCACTAAAGCTTCTTTCTATTGTATCTTTCGGCACTGGGCTGAATTCTATTTAGGCATTTTGAAGTCAGAGAATCCACTGAGAGGAAATGAATAAATATTTTAAAGACATAGGCCAATTGAGTAAAAATATAATTACCAGCTCAAAGATATTTTCGGGTCTAAATTTAAGATGGCATCTTCCTTGATTTTATGTTTAATTATAAGCATCCCTAATAAGAATCCCCCAATCAGTCTTTATTTTATACTTAATTGCCTCTAGCCTTTACACCTTCCACTGTTGAACAAATCAATATTTAGGTAAGCTTTGTAGTGTTTAAAAATTGCTTTATGAGTGTTAACCTTACTGTCCTATGTAAATTTTTTAAAAAGGTTAAGGGTGGGGACAGTGTCAAACTAGCTCCCTGCTTTCTTGTGTACATCTGCACGTATTCATATACAGACATACACACACACACTGGCTACCTTGACAATGCTTGACACCACGTCCTCAGAAATATTTATTTACAAGTGAAAGCAGGTGACATGAAGTAGTTCTCTGTACCTCAAACTGTCCTAGAACTGGTTAGAGGAACTCTGATTAGGGGAGGGGAAATTTGATCTTTTATACAAAGTACAAGTAATTAAAACTTGGAAGCCTATTTGAACAATTCTAATAAGGTAGGTAACCGACTCACTTTATCATTGCTGTGGCTTTCTGAAAACTGTCCCAAAAACCTATAAGAATTAGAAGACGAAGGAGTACAAAAGCATGAAAAGAGACTGATGAATCCCTTTTGAGATACATGTGCAAACTAAAAGGGATGGGGCTCCTCCGTCCATCCCTGCCCTTTACCTTGCCCATCTCAGCCTCTCAAATCAAATCCGCTCTCCAGTCAGGTCATTTACTGCCAGGTTCCTGGAGAGATGGTCATCGTGCATCTGTACCTTTTCCATACATCATCTCTCGAGTATCTCTGCTTGATCCCTTCGCTTCCTCTTCCTATGAAAGCTATCCTTCTCTCTCCCTCTCAAACATATACTTTCAGCCTCTCCACCCTTCTCTTTCTCCAACACTCAGTGTTACGCCGAAAGCTCACCTACCTTGTTGGAGCAAAGCAAAAGCCAGCCACTAAGTAACATTTAAAACCCACCCTGTCACTAAGACCCACCCAGCAATATTCCTCGGGCATGTCTGCATTGGATGAGGTCCAAACAATTAGATGAATTCCAATCTGTATTAGATGAGACCATCAATCTAGTCTCACGCTAACTGTCCTTTCTGGTCTGCAATGTCTTCATAACTAGTAGCTCTCTTATCCTTTATCTCAGAACAATTGTCACCTGCTCAGAAATGTTTATCTGGATTCTTTGAGGGGTCAAATCCCTGTCTTATATATCACTGTAGCTAAATGGTTTGAAACACTACACCATTTAAATTCACAGTGATTTGTGTGACTGTGCTTAACGCCCACTGCAGGAAAGCAAGGACACTGCTCATGTTTTCTCACCAGTGTCCCCAAATCTAGCACAGTGCTCAATTAATATTACTTGGATAAATAAACAAGCAAAGGGGTATATCTATGTGTATGGGTTTATGCAGTCTGTGTTTATAAATAATATTTTCAAAGGCTTAGTATTGGGAAATTTTCTTAAAGTATTACCTAAATACAAACTAAAATAAAAAGTAACAGTTTCCAATAGATGTGCTTCCACAGCCATGGAATCAGAAGGAGCTAAAGATCTGAATGTATTCATTCCTATGGTGACTACACATCCATTTCTACCTGAAATGGTCCTAGGTGCTTGTCCCAGCATAATTTTTCAGGACACCCTCCTTTATCCTTAAAATTGTTCCAATTTGACCAACAAGTTATATAATCACTTTACCTGTCATACAGGGAATTCTTGGGCTCTGGCCCTAGGTCACTTGTGAAATATGTGCTGCACCATAGAGATCGATTGCAGGGTTCCAACTGTAGATATAGTCTCTCTAGATGAATGTGGAAAGTGTAGGTATAATGATAACCTGTTAAAATAAAAAAAAACACTAGAATGTTGGAGCATCTTGCTGTGCCTAGGGAACAATGATCAAGTAGGATAAATACCAAATGTGGTACATTCCGCCTTAAATATTTAAATTCCAACACAGGCCATTACCTTATGTACAGTCCCCAACTGCAAGTTGACAGGCCAAGCTTCATCTTTTTCGCCACTACTGCATTCAGTTCTTTGTACTTTAGCAGCTGGAGTGTTCCTTGTTGGAGCTGGCCCCAATATGATATTCAGTTAAGTTGCTCAGGACAGAGATGTAAATGACCTACTGTGCCATTAAGTCCAAACCTCACAAGATTGTTCTAAAATTAATGAAATAATAATAATAGTAATAATGATAATAAAGTTGCTAAGAACTTTAATAATGTGTTGGTAAAATCTGGATACAATCTCCACAGAATATTCAACTGTTTAAACAATACATAATAAGGTAATAACAAATTCTATTTGATTTATAATAAATAATCCTTAAAAATAATGAATACACTAAAAAATGCACAGTCAATCCCTTAAAAACACACACATACAAATATTATTTCAAATCAGTAAGAGGCATGTTCTTTATTCCAGTAAAATATAATAACATGGAAAATGTAGACGATTGAAGTATTATACATTTCAACTTTTCTACTTTGAAACTTGTGTCTACAATAGAAAAATCAAATTGACAATATAACTGAACAACACAGGTGCAGATATATTCTTTTTTCATTTTTCAACTCTTAATGAAAGTCATTCATTACAAATTCTATCCTTAGAATTCTTTTAAGCTTGTTGCTAATATAAACAAATACCAACAGAACAAATTATTCACAGATAATTGGGATGCATTATTAAAAAGCCTTAAAACACCTGCCTTCTTTATTTTGAGGCATTTTATTAAAATAACAGTGTACATATTCATCCTGCCAAATGAGTGTTTTTAGTAGATCTGGCTACTGTCAAAGAGAGATCTTGAAACACAAAGGAGCCATGTGAACTCCAAATGCATCCACACAAGACTCTCACAGTAACAGAATATGGTGATGGCATATCTGAGGTCCTTACTTCCCAAATGTGTCCGATTCAAAATTTAATGGTACCATCTTGCAGGGTAGGGAGTAGGGCACCTCTAGAGCAGCTCAGAGCGTGGTTGGCAATAGCTAGATAAGACCAAGAGGTTTCATGCCTGTAGCAAGACACGCCTGCTGGATCTTTTTACACAGGTCCTTGAGGTAAACCCAACTTCAGAGCACAAGTAGTATCTGGGCCAGAGAGGCAAGCCTGACAGTGCTCTGCAACGGGAAACCAAGGAGCAGAAGTATGCATTCTTTCCCTCATTTGATCGTTTATTAACAAATAATGTTGAGGATGCACAATGTGTCAGGCACTCTGCTGAGTATAACAGTGAGTGAATCAAACACAGTTCCTGCCCTTGTGAAACTTACAACCCAAGAGAAGAAACGAGCATTAATTGAACAATCCACCAATGTATGTATAAACGTGAAATGCGATAGGAGCTCTGAAAGGAAAAGGTCATGGTTAAATGAAAATCTATGACAAACATCCCTGGCCTCCACAAGGGAGCGGGATTTGAAGTAAATGAAGCTTGATCAGTCAGATCTGGAGGATCAGAGAGAGATAACTAAGCACATAGTTGGGGGCGAGGAGGTTTGGGCAGGAATCACATTGCAGCTCAAGGGAACTAACTACCTGTGCAAAGATCCTGTGGAAGGAGGGAGCATGATGTAATCATAAAACAAACATGTGGCTAGAATACAGCAAGTGACAGGAAGTATGGCCAGTCTAGAGAGAGAAGCAGCTGTCAGGAGCTGTGAAGAATGTGGTCTTTCCCAGGAAGTGGGAAAGGTGTCAACACCTAGGAGCTGCTACTGGGGCACAGGAAGATGTTTTCCTGGAAGGTACAGTCAAATTTCAGTTTCTGTAGACTAGCTGGCAAGTTAATCACAACTTAGACAATTATTTCTGTAAAAAAAAAAAAAAAAAAAAAAGAAAGAAAGAAACACATGACAACCAGTGCTGTCGTTGCTACTTATCTACTTTTGAAATAACATTGCTCACTACAACCATGTAGTAGAGAAATGGGATAGCTACTCTTGACTTCAAAATTAGACTGAATGGGTCCAAATTGTGTCTCTGTCACTTCTCTGCTGTATGACTTTGATTAGTTCACCTAATCTGGGCTTCAGTTTTCTTAAATTTCAAATAAAGAAATGTTATTACCTACGTCACAGAATTTACACATCATATATATATATATATATATATATATATATATATATATATAACGGGTATACGAGTGCTGGACCCATAATCATTAAGCATTAAATGAACATCAGTCATTGTTGCACTGGGCTCATGTAGCCATCCATCCCCCAACTGCTATCACAGTGAGCTGCCAATAGCTCAGAGCTATGCTCCAGAAAATCTGCCTTCAGAGGACAGGAGCCATCTCACCCAGAAATGCTACATCCTACAGCCAATTTTGGACTACTGGGGTACAAAAGCCTGACCCATACCAAAGTGTGACAACTCTGTGGTATCAATCACGCCCCAGAGTTCCACGCAGGATCAGGGTGAGACCATATTTTCACCTGGCTTCTTCCCCCTTACCCATTCTGTTTCCCTCACCTGCTTCCAGGTTTCTTCTGAGAGCACTCTCTGTAAATCACACTTCTGACGCTGCTTCTTGGGAACACAACTCAAGACAGTTATTATAATAATTATTGTGCTGATCTACTCTCTCTTTGAGATTTCACATTCTTTTTTGCCAGACTAAGAGCTCAGCTCAGTTGACTTCCAAAAAATAGGTCTTTGCCATCTAATAGTTTTATACTCCATGCTCAATTAGCTCTTTTTCCAAGTTTATATTAGTTGTATATTTAATGGTTTACTTCTCTGACAGGAAGCTCACTAGGCCATGAATTTCATAAAAGCAAATGTGTGTTATTCAGCTTTTTCCACACAGGACACAGCACAGGGTCTCACGTATAATAAGGACTCAGCAATTCAACTCGATCCACCCCATTATAAAGTGTGGAGTTGTACAATATGCAGATTATGACTACTGTCGGAAGCAAATCTCCCATGGAAAGAAATTATCTGAGTTCAATTTCACTTTGGAGAGTAACGAGCCTAACCCAAATGACACTTTTCCAATTCCAAGCAGCTGGATCATCTGTTCACTAACACACGAAGTTTACTAATGCTGGCTTTCAGTGGTTTCTGCCTCATTCCTCTGCATCATTACAACAGACAAGCCTTGATGTCACCGCATACTGGGATATAAATCAGGCAAGAAACTGACCATTAAAAACCCTTTGGGCATGAAGAAAATGACTCTCGGCATGAAAAACTCTCCAGACAGTCACTGTATCCTTGAAATGTAGCTTAAAACACTATGATCTACACTGCACTCACATTCAACACTCTCATACACTTGACACTGCCACTCAACAGAGGCAAAAATGTTCAGAGGGTCATTTTGAAACCGACAACTGACACCTCATTATTTCACAATGTAGGCCCAACAAAAATTAATGGGGAGTTTTAAATAAGAAGATATTTGCAAATGAAGCAGTTGGCTGATGGAGTCTTATCTCTGATAAAATGACTGGAGGAGAAGCCTAAACTCAAAAAATGCAGCAGTCAGCTCCTAGATGATTGGGAACGGACTGCATATGCATGGCCTCATTTACATACAACATCCTCCCAGACTCATTTACATACAGCATCCTCCCCACTGCAAATGCAAGATGTGAATCTATAATACTCATCCACTATATCCACATGCATGTGCAAATGGAATATCTGATGTAATTAAAGAGACTGCTGATCCCTTCACTCTCATAATCAACACATTTATGTTCATGCTTCTCCTTTTTATTCATCTCAAGCACTAGTGACCAAGAGGAACTAGGCAGAACTATTAACATCCTAAGTCTTGTTTTTCTCTGTGAAATGGGGATAAAACCCACTTAGTCATCAAGTCTAAATATCTGCCAATCAGCAATAGATGAAGAGAAAAAAATATGCCAAATTGATTATTTTTCTTTTTTAACTTTAAGACTCAGACAAAAGAACATCACTGTAAAAAATCAAAAAGAACAGGCTGAGAAGAAAGTATGTTGCAAGAAATAAGCCAGTCAGAGAAAGACAAGTACCACATGATCTCACTTATTTATGAAATATCATGAACAAAATAAGCTGTTGATCAAAATAGATCCAGAGTTATGGAAGTGGAGAACAGACTGACAAACCTCAGAGGGATGGGGGTTGGGAGAGGTGGGAAGAGATAAACCAAAGAACTTACATGCATATATGCACAACCAATAGACACAGACATTAGGTTGGGGAAAGAAGGAGGGGGGTGGGAGTGGGGAGGAGAGGGTTAATGGGAGAGAAAAGGGGGAACATCTGTAATACTTTCAACAATAAAAAAAAAAAAGAGCATCACTGTCAAAAATCAAAGAGAACAGGATTGGAAGAATGTAGGTTGAAAGTAGATTTGACAAAATAATTCAAGTTGGAGTGTCTGATCCACAAAATAAGAATTGTTTTTAAAAAAGACAAACATGATATTTTCTTCTCTCTAAGCAATAGAAAAACCCTGGGCACATACAATGGCTTTATTTTCAACAATACAGGAATAGTGGCTCAACTACAGACAAAGACATTCTTAAATTTGCTGTTTGCACATACACACATATTGACAGAACCTAGAATATACATAAATTTGTCTCTGAAAGAGGAGTTTACAGGACAAGTTTTAGTGAATAATTTCAACCACAGTGTGCATAATAACCCATTTTTCTTCCTGCTAAAAATGTCTCAATGCAACAGTGAAGAGCACTTTTTTCTCCTAATTAAGGGCCACATGCTGCCTTTGCCGTGATCACAGGGTCTCATTAGTGCCCAATGAAGTTTTGGTGTCAATCACATTAAGTAGAGACCATATATACACCCCATGTGTTCCATGTATTTGCATCTTTCAGGAGTTGTTGCAATTAAATTCTTTCACTGCAACCTAATTTGTCATTTTTCTTTCTCAGAGGTATGGGGGGTGAGGACAGGGTAAGCTGTGGTAGGCAGTGGTGAGCTCAAGATAGTGAGACAGGTCTTATTTTTGATATGTGGTTTAATATCTTTTCCACAGACACTCTTCCATGAGAAACTCAGGGCAATTTTAGAGCATTTACAAATAATATGTGCACGATTTCTAACATCTTTTCTCTATTGATAATCTTCCTGCTCCAGAAAGGTGAAGATAAGAAAAGTTTTTAAAATCATGTATTTATGACTTATTCTATGCCGGGCATTGACTGTTTTACCTTTTGGGTTTTCTATCACACTTATAGCAGTAAGTGAAGGTAGAGAATGGAAGCCACAACCTGCTAATGGAAGCCAACAATCATCAAATTCATTTTGCTGGTGAACTGAGAGCTCCAGTGGTTCCCACTTCCTGGTATTCGCACTCTGTGCAATCTCTCCCTCCCCCGTGGGTGCAAGTGGGCCCTGTGGCTTGTTTCTAATCTATAGAATATACAAAGGTAATAGTATGATTCTCCTGTGATTAGGCTAAATTTTATAAGACTCCATCTTAGCAGGCTGGAGGGAGAGAGTCTCCTTGCTGGCTCGATGGGGTAAGTGGCTATTCTGGAGAAGTCCATGGGGCAAGAAGCTACAGGCAGCCCCTAGGACCTGGAGGGACTCCAGTCGATGCCAGCAAAATATCACCCTCCTTCATATATAGTTACCGGGAACCACCCAACACACTTTTTAGTAATTTTAAAAAACAGCTTAGGACTTGACAAAATGTCTTGCTGAATCGCTAAATTACTCTTGATCCTTCTCAAGAAATAAAGTCATGAGTCATAGAATTCTTAGAGTTTAAAAATTCCAGAGGTTGCATACACATGCTCATAGAACCAGACAGGGAATATAAATGAGCAGAGCAGGTCAGCCCTAGGAAAACATGGCAGTTCATACATGGTGACCAACATTAGGCCTCAGTGTTAGGAATCTAACATGGAGCAGCAGGACTGGGGCACACGGAGAGCTACATTCCATGCACACAGCTTAGCAGCTTCTTGCCTTCAAATGATCATTGGTTCCAGTGTTGCTAGATCTTATGAATTTTTTTCCAAAACAAAACAAACATGAATTATTACTCAGGAAAAAGATCATCTGACCTCTAAATATTGAAAAACTAATTATTATAATTTTTTAAGGACTGCCTTGATAATGAGGTGCTGGTCAAAGAAAACATTCACTCTGATTTGACCCAAGCCCTCATTTTTGAGCTGAGGAAATAAAGATCCAAAATGGGTAAATTACCTGTAAACAACCCTACAATCAGGAAACAGAAGACTCTGCAATTATAACCCCAGCTCATGCACCTGGAAACTACAATATGAAATTAGAAATTAAGGATTCACATGAAATCCTTTTTGAGTATAAAGTATTAATTTTGTCAATTGGCTATAACAAGGTACAGATGGTTTTGTAGTAGAAATGGCATGCTTATGAGGTTAAAAGACTCATTTTTTATATTCAGACATTCAAAAGACAAAAGCAAAATAAATGCAAAATTCATTCAGTCTAAGCATGACAAATCACTATTTACTAGTCATGTGCAGCCCTACATTGTATTAAATATTCATAGGCTTCAGAATGAGGCTGTCAGCTTTCTCCTTTGTCTGAATCACACTGCCTTCCTCTAACAGAGTGAATGTCAAACTATAGCTGAGTTTCTTGGGATATTGCCAATTAAGGGATGCACAGTAAAGGTATTCCTCCCTAGGGTTCACAAGGAGTAATGGGGCAGAAGGAACCCAGCATCCCATCTCTATATGTGGAACCACTCAACCTTTCACTCAGCTCCAGCTTTGATTTATAAGTTGGTGGCATATGGCTCAGACTTCAGAAGGTCTGATCATTCAGTGATAACTACCTAGGTGTGAAAGTGTGAATGATCAATGACATTCTTGGGTACTGGGTGGTCAGTGGGTATACACATTCATATGATTTACAACTCACGCAAACAGGCACTTACACTCAGAGTGCCTCATAAAATGGAATATTGAGAACAGTAAGAAATGTATCAGAAGCCAATTTTCCTTTTTTATGGAAATTCAATGGATTATTAGATGTGGATTATTATTTATTTGGTATAATATTAAGAAGTTTCAAAATGCAGCTCAGGCATTATTTATGAAAATTGAGGGAGTGGTAATATAGTTCGTCTAAAACAGCAACTAAAAAAGCATTCAGATTTGGCTTTTGGGTTCATTTCAGAATTTTTCACTCATCACATTAACTCTGCTAAACCCTTATGGTAGGGATGATGAGTCACTAAATAGCTCTAGAAAAAAAGGGGAGGCACTGGGAAAGCAGCCAACCATATCTTAATTTGATTGGTTGAACACCTCCCATTCATTAACAAAATACTGGGGGCTACTGATATGTCCTTTGAATGACAGTTCATTCAAATTCTGGCTCCTAGTAAGACATTCCTCCCTTCCTGCAACCCCCTCCCAAAATCTTGAAAAGTGAGTTACTTTTATTTTGATATTAGAAATATGTTTATTAACGTAATGTATGCACAAGGGTTAAAACAAAAACAAGTAGAGAAAATCTTATTTTGAAAGGCAATGAATAATTGTCATACTTTTCCTATTCCCTATTCCTGATGACAAAGGTGAAACCATTTTAATTCTGCTAATTGTTTCTGTTTCGATTATAATGTTAACATCCCCAAATCTTAGAAGAAAATTATACTATTACCTCCAGATATATTAACTTTCACATATCGTTTATTAACTTTTTGCTATGATAAATAAGGATAAAATTGACTCCTAGCAGGACTCCTCTGGTTCATAATTGGGTAGAGGTGCTCAATCCTCATCCTATTTCTTTTTGTGAGATAACATTTCAAAACTAAGAGGAAAAAGTTTCAATGAGTAACATGCTTTTCTTCAAAGAATGTCTTGTCTCATTGCCAAGGACACTGTTACTCTAGGCATCGTGAATTGGGATTTTACAGAGATATTAGAATGTTGAAACCAAGGAATTGGATTAAAAATACTGGCTGATGCCCGGCCGGTGTGGCTCAGTGGTTGAGCATAGACCCATGCACCAAGAGGTCGCCAATTCGATTCCTGGTCAGGACACATGCCCATGTTATGGGCCCGGTCCCCAGTTCGGGGCATGCAGGAGGCAGCCAATCGATGTTCTCTCTCATCGATGTTTCTATGTCTCTCTGCCTCTCACTTCCTCTCTAAAATCAATAAAGGAAAAAAAAATTTTAAATACTGGCTGGCAAGTCAGTTATAACTATTATCTTCTCTGTCCTGTTTCTCCTAGTTTGAACCCCAAGCAAACCATCCCAGAAAATGTTTTAAGGACTCCCTTACGTATAATATTAAATGACGTGGTTTACAGACTTTCATGATCTCTGTAACTACGTGACTTCGTTCTCATCTGAGTTTCAGCTTCACTCCTCTCTGTCAATGGTCTAGGTTACACTTTCAGTTATTCTACCTATAGGAATGACTTGCCTCTGCCTCATTATTCAGCCACTTTGCTATCATCAACCTGATTACTGTCTTTCTACTATAGTCTCACTTCATTTTTATTTACATTTAGACATGCTGTAGTGGAAAGCACTGACTACCAGGAACCAACAACCTGACTTCCAGTTCTTGATTTGAATGTGTGGCTTGGGACACATCTAGAAAAAGAGGTGGTTAAAGAAACCCCAGGCCCCGAGTGTCTGCCCTGCACGATGCAGTCGCAGTGGTCAGCTCACTCAGTGGTCAGCGTCAGGCTCTGAAGGCTGACACGGAGGCCACAGGCACCACTAGGGCCGCACTTTCGTTCAATTGATCTATGAGTCATTAATGATTACACTGAACTCAGTGGAATTTACTTGTTAAAGTTATAAGTAAAGAAAGTAAGTAATATTTTTATGAAAGCAATATGTTAGTTTTAAACCATAAATAAAGATGAAGAATGCCAGTGTATTGGGAGAAAGTCAGTGCAGCCATTTACTCTCTAAATAAATGTCTAATTATTAGTATAACCCCATTTTCCAGTTCCTAGTCATATGTATATAATTGGTTGTGACTGAAATTTCAGTCTTGAGAGAAGATCTTGATTTGACAGAGCAAAATGTAAAATATAATCTTGGAAATAAAAAGTATCGAACTCTGTCAACCCCAATTCTACTCTTTCTTCAAACCTCCAGTCAGCAAACAGACACACATGTAATTGGTTCAGGCCTGTGTGAGCTACCTGGCACAGCAAAATGTGTCAAAAACGATCCCCTCCTTCAAATCATTGAAAATTCAGTTGTATGACAAGCACAAAACTTTAATACAACTGTAAACACATGGCATGGTGAGTCCCTGTGTCAGCCTCATTGTTTGAGCAGTCACCGTGGGGTTTCACAGAAAAGGGCTGGAAAGGAAATGGGGTGCAAATGTCCTTGATTTATTTATTTATATTTTTTTATTCTTTATTGATTTTAGAGAGAGAGGAAGGGAGTGGAGAAAGAAATAGAAACATCGATAAGAGAGAACATCAATTGACCGCCTCCTGCATGCCCCCCACTGGGGATTGAGCCCACAACTTGGGCATGTGCCCTGACCAGGAATCGAACCGGCGACCTCTTGGTGCATGGGTCGATGCTCAACCACTGAGCCACACTAGCCGGGCTTGATTTTTTTTTTTTTTAAATCAAGAGCTAATATATACATATACAGTAATATATACATATACATAATAGACATGTATAATACATATGCACATGTGTGTTCATGCGTGTATGTGTATAGGGTGAGTGAAGTGGAAAGAAATGAGGATCCATTCTTACCACTAGATTAATAGAATTAATATATAGGAACGCGCTTCGAACAATGTCTAGCATATAGTAAGGGTCAAAAAAGGACAAGCTAGCACTTACTCAATTTAAAAGTATATATTCTTTGTACTCTCTCCTTAACAAATTCCTTTATAGCATGTCTCTTGAGAAAGTGCAATATTACTTATTAGAAAATAAAACCATCTCACTCGGCCAGTGTGGCTCAGTGGTTGAGCATCGATCCATGCACCAAGAGGTCACCGGTTCGATTCCCAATCAGGGCACATGCCCAGGTTGTGGGCCCGATCCCCAGGGAGGGGCATGCAGGAGGCCACCAATCGATGTTCTCTCTCATCGATGTTTCTATCTCTCTCTCCCTCTCCCTTTCTTTTTCAGCCTTGGACTGCTTTTGCATTACTATCTCCACTGCTGTTTCCATTAACTAGTTAGTTTCTGGGTTATAAATAACCTTAATAATAACCTTATAAATAACCCTTCATGTGTAGCCTCCTTTCAATTGCTTTAGGGCACAACCATACCAGTATTGTATATTGCTAATTGTTTAGATTTTATGAAGCAATTTTTTAAAACAATTAATTTAGTAAGCCTATTTATGCAACCATGTAACTGACCCATGCAGAGGAGGGTTGGGTTAGGGTAACAAAGACAAAGTAAGACCAATGCACTAAAAGAATAAAAAATAGATGCAGGGTTACACCCTTGAGTTAGAGATACTGATTAGACCAGAACAGGGCCATCAGTAAACATTGTGGCAAGACCCTGTTCTAGGTACTGCTGTAGAAGAATTATGAAGAGGTAGACTCAGAAACGAGACTATCAAAAGTGATCTGCCTTGCCCGGCTGGTGTGGTTCAGTGGTTGACCCATGCACCAGGAGGTCACTGGTTCGATTCCCAGTCAGAGAACATGCCCAGGTTGTGGGCCAAATCCCCAGTGAGGGGCATGCAGGAGGCAGCCAATCGATGTTCTCTCTCATCAATGTTTCTATCTCTCTCTCCCTCTCCCTTCCTCTCTCTCTAAAAAAAAACCTAAATAAAGAAGAAAAAAAAAAAGTGATCTGCCTAAATCAGTAGTGATCCATGGCAATTTCAGCAACCAAGAAAAAGCTAGAATAGATAAGTCTTACTTTTAAGACTTTACAGGTACTTCTCAGTCTTCCCTAACTAAAACACTGGGCCTCAGTTCCAAGAGAAAAAGTCACCTTGATGTTTATAATGTTTTAATTACTCATCAGAATACAAGCTGGTAGGTTTGTGCTCAATACCTTTCAGGGTGTGACAATCTGGGGAGCCAGCCTGAGACTTAATCACTAAATCTGAAAGGTGATGCATTTCTGAATTTGCAAAAAAGTCATTCACCCTCTGTCTCTCCATCTGCATCAGAGAAATCACAGCAGATGCCAACCTAATGCATGGGGATTTAATGAGTTTTTAATGAGACAACATTTATATAGTGCTTTGAGCTTCTAGGGAAACTCTGCTATATAAATACTAACCATTCTCAGGGCAATATTAGCACCGTCTATTGGATAAAATCAGGGCTTTTATTAAAGATAGCTAACAAGAAAAATGATCTTTCAGCAAAAGAGAAAAAAGGCAATCAGGGTATTACCCTTGAAAACATTAATCTGTCCCCTTCCTCATATTTCTGTTTTAGTAAGAATGACAAGAGTGGGGAGTAAGCAGAAACAGGTGCAAATCAGAGGGGACTCACTAGACCTGGGAGCACATTTATATCTGGTGTTTGTTTGGATTTGAGCTCTCAACAGGAGAACACTTGAGGCTTCTTATTTAGATTTAAAATACAAGTATGTTGATATATGTACCAATTTCATGGGAGAAATACCTAATGGTGTAGTTCTTCCACTTTTGAATTAAACCTTTTTTTCAGGAGCCATGCTCTGTGTTAAAGGTGAGAATGGAGAGTGGGATGAGGATGAAGGTAAAGTGAGACAGGTAGACAGTGTGCTATGGCAGTCACTGACATCCACTCTACACGCCACAGCTGACCATGATGCCCGCTCCACCTGCTCCACAAAACAGTCTTTGACGTCAGTGCTATTATATTATCCCTGTATTTGTTGGCTGAGGCTGCCATAACCACGTGCCGCAGACTTGGTGGGTTAAACAACAGAAATGTATTTCCTCTCAGTTCAGGAGACTAGCGGTCAGGTATAAAGGTGTCAGCAGAGTTTATTTCTTCTGAGGCCTTTTTCCTTGGCTTATAGTTGGTTCTCTTCTCCCTCTGTCTTCACACGGTCTTTGCTTTGGCTTTGTGAATGTCTATGCCCTAATCTCCCCTTTTTATAAGGACACCAGGTACATTGCATTACAACCCACTCTAAAGTCCTCATTTAACCTGCATTATCTCTTTAAAAGCCCTATCTCCAAATATAGCCTACCTTTTAGGTATAGGGGGTTAGGACTTAAACATATGAAGTTGGAGTGGGGGTACAATTCAGCCTACAACATCCCATTTGATGATGAAGAAAATAAAGGTAAAGGAGGGTAAGTGATTTTTAAGGGCCACAGACCTCTTAACTTAACTATCTGGTGGCTTGGGTTTGTCTTGAGTTCTGACTAAGTCCTTATTCTTGTGATATGGATGGGCTAGAAGGGTCTGAGCGTGGACAGGCTAGAAGAGTCTGAGTGTGGGAGAGTAGCACAAGCCAGGAATGGTCTTACATGTGTTCAGGAGACAAACTAATTCAGCTGAAGCCATTCTTAAAAACATGGACCATTTCAAGAAAGTCTTAGTTACATATTACTTCTTGACATTCACAAATATGCCTAAATAACTAAAAAGAGGCAAAGAGAAACTTCCTAAGTACCAGAATTGAAGAGTAATTACCCCTATTATTAGATAGATGTCTGATAACATAACCCATTGATTACAACTTACCTCTAGTTTTTGTAGTTAGTCATAGGCTTATAAGAATAACTTGGGGGGGGGGGGTTGTGGTGTGGAATAGATTGATTAGAAATGGTAGGGGTAGGTTTTCATTATTCATACTTTGTCATAAAACACCTAGAATTGAGAGTTACTTCTCACAATATTTTTTCAACTCTATGCCCATTTGGGTTAGGGCCCACCCTAATGTCCTCAGTTCTGTCATATCTCCATGTATTATTACAAGATTTTACCCCAGGAAGATGAGTAGATATTTCAATCTGTTTTGTCCACCACCCCAACACAAAGTTTATGAAGGTACCTATTGGGAGGGTCCAAACATCTAGATAAGAGTTTATCAGCCAGATGTCTCGGTAAATGGAGCAGGGATGTCCAAAGAGTGTTCTGAAGACAAGCTGCCTGGGCAGCAGCTTCAATAGCAGTTAGTTGGATCTCATTTTCCCAAGTTCATTCTTTACTCCTTTCGCAAATGATCACCCATTCCTTTTTTTAAAAAAAAACGTTCTCCCTCTGTAGGAGTTTGCATTTAGTCTGTATCATTTTTATTTATTTTATCTTAGAAAATCCTAGATAAAATGAATAGATTCACCTTCTTGGCCAGAAAGGAAAAGCAAGCATCAACAGACCAGACTGTACTAATAACTAATGATTTACAAAGTCACTGAGCCTTACTTTCTGATCTGTAACTTGTAAATAATAACACTCACAGGGTCAGCTTCATGAGTGTGCAATCCTACTCTTTGAAGGGCCACATGGTTGCTTTAATGCCTTGGTGTCATTGTGTGGAAATTCTTAATCATTTTTGAAAAAGGAGACTCACATTTTAATTTTGCCGGTCTTGCATACCTGCTCTATCGATCTCACAGAGCCTGAAAAACTGCTTTGTAAAAAACAAGAACATACTCTAAATATACAGGTAAGCCAAAGTCCATTTTCACCGTATGAGAATGGAATAATAAGGAAGTACCTCTACTTTAGACTGGCTATGAAGAGAAAGCCCGGAGCAGGAGTCAGGAGACTTGACATCTAGCCCTGGGCCTCTCACTTTCCAGGTGGCTTGGATAAAGCATATCAACTCTTTATACCACAGTTACTTCACCAGAATAGTTCTGATTTTTTATTCTCTTCTTTGGTGCACAAAGATTTTTGAAAATACCAGTTTTGGGGTCTTACACCCGAAATTCTGATTTAATTGTTCTGGGGTGGAGAGTGCAGGTGGACCTCGGGTGCTGGTATTTTTTTAAGTCCCTAGTTGGGTAAGAATGGGGAGTAACCAGAAATTAAGTGTAGATTGGAAAGACTACTTAGGAAAATGAGTGGTTGTGTACACTAAACTGAACAAACACATATCCCATGGTCAAGGCAAGCAATTCCATTCCTGGACACATGCCCAACAAAATGATTACAAGTATTCACCACAATATTCATTACGTAATATTTATGTCAGCACTATTTGCAATAGCCAAAAGTTGCAATCAACTCAAACGTCCATCTACAGTGAAACAGGTAAATAAATGGTGGGATATTCATAAATGGAGCATTAGACAATGAAAATTAATGTATTACTTCTTCTTACAGACTCTCACAGTGTTGAGGAAAAAAAGAAAGACACAGAGAGCATAATATATTATTTCGTGGAAGTAAATATCTAAAATAAGCAAAAATAATTTTATAGTATTCCAAGTCAGGACAGGGGTTACTTCTATCAGGAGGTAATAATGACTAGGAAGACCATGAGGGCTTCTCAAAGCTAGGATTTTTCTCTTTCTAGATCTAGTAGTGGTTACATGGGTATATTGTATTCACCTTTGCGAAATTATTTGAACTAAACACTCATGGTTTGTACATGTTATAGTCAATAACAAGTCAATATGAAAAATGCCTACATGATTTTAATGTGCAGCCAAAGTGGTAAATCACAAGACTAGACATTTATGGTGTCCCTCACCACACTGAACATTTTGTTAGACTTTCCTCAGATCTCTGTCCCTAGTAAGGTTGAGTAACACTGACAATGTTCTTCATGCTCCATTGATACCTCTTTCCCTCTGTTCTCACAAATTCACTTTCAACCCACAAAGGTCCCTCTATTTGCTTATACTACAAATTGTTTAATCTGGTGGTCAAAAGGTCACTGATTCAATCATGCACAAACTATTTGATGATGGAAACAAATATTTCTTTATATCCAAATGCTTTTTCTTTCATTTGTTAATCATACACTTCATAGATAATCAATGATGAGAGAGAAGGAGGTCTTGGGGCTAATAACCTGGTGTCACTGGAGGCACTGGGTTTATGCAAGTACACTGTGTTGAAGAGAGCAGAGTGCGTGTGTTCCTCCACTTGCACTTATCCTGGAGATTGCCTGTCTCCTCCGCACCTCCTGACAGTGATAACAGGCAGCATATTTACTCTCTGACAGAAAGAGCATGTTGGAGAAATCTAGTCTCAAAACCAGCAAAAACACCTCATAGAACTCAAGGCTAAGTTCATCAACAAAGACCAATAATGCTTCTTCCATCTTCTCTGCTTTGAGCACCCTGGTCTAAATGTGCAAGTCAGGTACCAATTGCATCGCTGGCATCATACCCTTTCAGCCCTTTGCACCTTAGAAAACAGAGTACAAGAGATGCGCATGAATGAGATCATAAACACAAAGCCCCCAATCATCCTGGCCTGGCAATCTGAACTGCAGAGTAATCAGTTGAACTACCTTTCATACCCTCAAGGAGAACCAATTCTATAGCCTCACGGACATCCAAGGACCCAGGGACAATATGGAGCAAAAACATTTATGACCATAGTGAAAGTTTTATGTATTTTCCTTAGAAGAAAGAATGTTAATAAAAGTACATTCTGTGACACACTGGTAGCAGATGTAAGGTAATTTTGATGTAGATTCAAAGGCATGGAAATAAAAAAATGAGGCTTGTAGATGATTACATTTTACACTTTGTTCAGTAGCAGGGGTGGTATTTACACTTTAAAGAAAAGGGAATTGCCTCAAAGGCAATGTCCTGTGTCCCCCTTCAAGAGGAAAGGAAAACCATTTTTATATACCTAAGCTGCTAAAATTAAACTAAAAGCAATAAGAAATATGAATTTTATAAACCTTTAAAAATACTTTTCTTTAATCAATCAGATTGAAGTCCCAAAACATAAGATTTCTTGGAGAAACTGTTTAAAAAGTTTTTAAACTTGGCATTTCTTTTTGCTAACCAACTTTGAGTATAACAATTTTTTCAACCAATAAAATGAGATTCTAATCTAAGATTTTTATGTTTATAATAAAAATACACATAGATTAAAGATAAATTCCCCCTTCCTCTCTCTCTCTCTCTCTCTCTCTCTCTCTCTCTCTCTATTTATATATATATATATATATATATATATATATATATATATATATATATATATTTGAATTTCAATGTAGCTCAATAAATTTTTTTAAATTTATAATTATGAACCTATAATTGCAGTTGACTAAATATGAATACATAAATTAATAATTTGCAGTGGAGACTGGTATTAGGGAAATCTATTTCACTCATTTAAAATTATATTTTATATCCAAATTTAATAATATCAGTGGATCGTGTTGTTGTTTTTTGTGAATAAAATATTCACTGAATACCTACTATGTATAACAGCCTGTCCTTGATCTTACAGGAGATAGAGAGAAGTCTAAGCAAGGTCCCTGGCTTCAAAAAACTTATAAACTCTAATGGATAAAATAGCAAAGGAAGGATATGATGCATGAGAGGAATGCTCTAACAGTTCACACTTAGAGTGACCCTAAACTTAGGCAATTAGGGACAGATTAGATTTGTCAACTAGGCTTTAAAGGGTGGTCAACTCTGCCCTGGCTGGTTTGGCTCAGTGGTTAGAGCGTCGGCCTGCGGTACAGAGAGACCCGGGTTCGGTTCTCGCTAAGGGCATGTACCTCGGTTGCAGTTTGTCCCCGGCCCTGGTTGGTCGTGCGGGTGGCAGTCACTCGATGTGTCCCTTTCACGTCGATGTTTCTCTCTCTCTCTCTCTTCCTCTCTCTCCCTCCCACTCTATCTGAACAAAAAATGAAAAAATGTCCTCAGGTGAGGATAAAAAAAAAAATAAAGGGTGGTCAACTCAGATAACTGCAGGGTCTTCCAGAAAGAGGGAACAGCATGAACAAAGACATAAAACAATGTTCTTCAAAATGTGGTCCATTAACAATCTCTATCACAACCCCCCTAAGAAAATGAAACTGCTAGCCACACCCCTACTTCAAGGTTCAGATTCGGTAAGTCTGTTCCAAGGCCCAAGAATATACATTTTTTTTAAAAGCCTGTCAAGCAATCACTGGCATAAAGAAAAGATTGCAAATAATACATTCAAGTTGAAACGTAATACAAAAACAAAACAAAACAAAAGAAGGTGGCCTGGGAAACAGGGTTGAAGTAGTAGATTGGAAATGGAGAGTGGCCCTCCTTGAATACCAAAATAAAGTGTGTGAACGTTTTTAAAACAAGACACACTTACTGAAGCATTGTAAGCAGAGAAGTAACCAGGTCGAAGTAGTGCTCACTGATTCGGCGGAGGTGAGAAGGACAGCGTCCACCAGGCAGCGACAGAGGCAGGGGAAGTGAGGTGGCTACTTACTCCTCCCACTGTCCAGACAGGGGGAGTAAGTTCAGATGTGGATGAATGATGAGGGAATAGAGGGAAATGACCAAATTTGAGAAAATGAGAAGCAGATTGTAATGTTCACAACAGAAAAAAGAAAATTCTCAAGCTACAGCATCACCATGTTCTGAGCACGCCAGGCCAGGCCACTGACCCCAGAATAGCCGTGTCCCCTCGCCTTGCTGAGTGACTGCTGTTTCTTTACCAATACTAACTCTAGCACTGTTCCATCCCCTCTGCCTTTTAGATAAAAACTATTAATAATATCAATCACTGAATTCCCCTAATTCCTTTTTTTAATTGACATATAACCATTATTTAAGTTTAAAGTGTACAAGATGCTAATTTGATACATTTATACATTGCAATATGATTACCACCAGGGCATTCGCCAGCACCTCTATCACGTCACATAATTATCATTTCTTTTTTTGTGGTGAAAACAATTAATATCTAGTCTTTTAGCAACTTTGAAGTTTATAATACAATGTTGTTGACTATAATCAGTATTCTGTGCATTAGATCTCCAGAATTTATTCATCTTCTAGATGCATTTGTACCTTTAAACACCTCCTCATTTTCCCCACCCCACCATTCTACTCTCTGTTTCTGAGTTTAGCTTTTCTTAGATTTCACATGTAAGTGAGGTAATGCAGTATTTATCTCTGCCTGACTTATCCCACTCAGCATAATGACTGCCTTTCCATAGCATTCAATGGAGAAAGGCCTCTACTTCTCTAATTCCTCCTCAAAATTATCTGAAATAAGCCCAAATTCAACACAAAGCCCCTTCCGACTCCCCTCACTGAAATGCTTCCGAGGTTTTCCTAGGGTGTGTTCTCCCTTGCTATAACAAGCTAAATAAACCTAACTTTGACCACAGGTGTACTCCACAGGGGGTTTCAATATATGGGATATCAAAAAGGACAAAATATCACTAAATGATTGGTTAGGTAAAAAGAAGAGATTAAAAATATTACAGTTTGAAGACCTAGTGAGCATAATAATACCAATGAAAGAAAGAAAAAAATGTCAGAAGCATGAGCTGATTTTAGTTTGCTGAATTTAAAGGGACAGCATGACATTAAAGACAAAATTTGGGGCAGACATGTTTATGGGCCTCCAGCAATGGAGGAGACATCAAGGAGAAGTAGAGGTAAAGCACCATTGTGCTCATGTGTCACATTTAACTGGGTATAATACCATCCTCCTTGTCCAGCCCTGCATGGAATTCCAACATCTCTATTAATGCATACTCAGTGGTTTCTGACCAAGCAATTTCTTTGCACAGCATCACTGGGGAGATCAGTAAGTATCTAGACTATTTCATTCAGACTTAAAGAGGGAGAAAATACTACTATTTACAACGACATGAATGAATCTGGAGGACATTGTGCTAAGTGAAATAAACCAGACATAGAAAGACAAACTCTGTATGAACTCACTTATATGTAGAAGCTAAAAAAGTTAAATTCATAGTAACAGAGATTACAATGGTGGTTAATAGGAGGTGGGGATGGGAGATTTTGGCCAAAGGGCACATAGTTTCGGTTATAAGATGAATAATTTTGGAGATCTAATGTATAGCATGGTAGGTATAGTTAATAATGATATTGTATACATACTTGAAATTTGCTGAGAGAATAGATCTCCTGTTCTCACCACACAAATGAAAGAAAAATAGTAACTCTGTGAGGTGACAGATATGTTACTTAGCTTAATTGTGGTAATCATTTCTATATATGTATATAGAATATATATAAATACCATGTTGTATGATTTAAATATATACAATTTTATTCATACTTCAATAAAGCGGGGGTGGGGGAGTCCATGAAAGTAACGAGCTAGTCTATTCCGCTGTGTTCTCAGCACCAGATCTAGTACATCATATAAGTACTCAATACAAATGTGTGCAATGAATAAAGAAAAGGAACAACAGAATCCAAAGGGGTTGGTCCACAAAATACTAGGAACTTGGTCTCCCTCTCACTCCTGTGCTAGCTCTAGGAACACTGGACAAAGTTCCCAGTGACATAAATAAAAAAGCAGAGATATGTTTAGTGTTAACAAGGACGTGGAGAAATTGGAACCCTCGTGCATTGTTAGCAGGAGCGCAAAATGATGCAGCCACAATGCAAAACAGTTTGGTGGTTCCTCAAATTTTTTAAATAGAATTACCATATGACCCAGCAATTCCACTCTGGTTATATACACAAAAGAATTAAAAGCAGGGTCTCTAAGAGATATATGTACTCCATGTTCATAGAAGCATTATCACAATATCCAAAAGGGGGAAGCAACCCAAGTATCTCTCAACAGATGAATAAATAAAGAAAATGTGGCATATACATACAATATAATATTATTTAGCCTTAAAAATAAAGAAAATTCTGGACTTCCGGTCAAGATGGCGGCGTAGGTGGACGTGGAATCGCGTCCTCCCACAACCACATCAAAGTTACAACTAAATCACAGAATAACTATCACTTAAAAACCACATGAAATCAAGCTGAATGGAAGCCCTGCAACTACGAAATTAAAGAAGCAGCAGAATGGAGACGGCATACTGCCCTCCAGGACCCTCCTTGTCGCCTCAAAGGAAACGAGATCCTGCAGCCAGGGGCGCGTGTGGAAGCTGAGCGACCCCCCCCACCACGGAGGAACCCAGGAGCGAGGGAGCTGAGCGACCCCCACACCAACGGAGGAAGCCAGCAACACACAGGAGAACTGAGCAAACTGAACAACGAAATTGACCCAGAGACATGGAGGTGGAGTATGGGATGACGGGCCTCAGAGGAGGGGGAGAGGCAGGGGAAAGAGATGAATCACAGAGCCTATGTGCATGGGTACATAACCAATGGACATGGACAACAGGGATGGGGACGAGGAAAACGGGAGGGGGAGGAGGGTGTCAATGGGGGAAAAAAGGAAAAACATCTGTAACAAAAACAAATTAATAATAAAATAAATAAATTAAAAAAATAATAAAAATAAAAAAATAAAATTCTGACACATGCTATAAAATGGATTAATCTTTAGGACATTATGCTACGTGAAATAAGCTAATCACAAAAAGACAAATACTGTATAATTCCACTTTTATAAGCAAACAGAGTAGTCAAATTCACAGAGACAGAAAGTAGAATGGTGGCTGCCAGAGGCTGGAGGGAGTGGGAATGGGAGTTAGTTTTTAGTGGGTATAGAGTTTCATTAGCACGATGAAGAGTTCAAGAGATTTGTGGCATAACAGTATGAATGCCCTTAACACTACTGAGCTAGCTGTTAAGATGGCAAATTTTATCTTATGTATAATTTACCTCAATGTAAAAAAAAACAAAAAAACACCACACACAGACACACAAAATAAACCTCAGCACAAACTTCAATAACACAGGACAAGAGAAAAGGATGAGGTGTGTCCACCAGAGGTCACCCTCACTCAGAGCTGGGCAAGCATCCATATCTGCCCAATAGCAAGTCTCTTCAGAGCAGTACCTCCCAGCAATGGTTTTGTTCAGGGCCCTCGGTGAGGGTCAGACCAAATTAAAAGAGTCATCACGTCATAACAAGGGAGGCACTTGAGTAACTTTAGGAAATCTATTGTCCTCAGAATTATTCCCCACAGAAAAGCACATCCAGTTTAAGGGTCCAAAAGAGAAAGACTAGGGAGATAAGATTTTTATGTTACAGCAGTCAGAAAGACAGGTGGTGTTGCAGAGAGAACATGATGCAAGAAAAGCCAAAATTCAGGAGGAAGAGTGTGAAGTCAGAGAATTCCAAACCCAGGGAAGAGAAGTCAGTGATCAGGAGAGCCAGCCACACTACTCCATGAGTGAACAAGTGGGTCATTAACAGGCCAGGAGGCAAGTTACATTTGACCAGGAACAGAAGTGGGGTTCTATGCTCTGACCCAGGCCTTTGAGCTCCATCCTTCTTGGTTGTTACAGGAGCTGTGTAACTGCCCACTAGTGTCTCAAACACACAGAGGAAAAAGGTTGGTGATCAGGTGATCTATGTTTGGGTTGGGGAGAACATTTTAATCTGTTGGTGGGGTTTGAAGTTATATTAATTACAAAAGATCAAAGAGTGAGAGTGAAGGGAAACATGGAGGGAACAGATAGTGATCATTCTTTTACGAAAATTGTTTTGACAAGAAAGAGAGAAATAAGATGTTATTTTTAGGAGTCAGCAGGGACAAGCATGAAAGATAGCACTGTTTTCTTTCCTCCTGTGGTAGGCTGGATGAGGTTTCCACTCACTAAGATATCCACTCCCAAAGCCTTAGAGTCTGTGAATATGTTACCTTAGATGGCAAAGGGATTTTGCAGATTTGATTAAGGTTAAGGGGCTTGAAATGGAGAGATTATCGAGGTGAACCCAATCTTATCACATGCATCCTTAAAAGTGGAGAATTTTTTCTGGCTGGGTCAGAGATGTCATCTTGCTGGTTTTGAAGATGGAGGAACCAGCCATGAACCAAGGAAGGCACGAGGTCTCTAGAAGCTAGAAAGGCAAGGAAACAGATTTCACTTTAGAGCTTCCAGAAAGAACCAGCCCTTCTAATGCCATGATTTTAGCCCTGTGAGGCCAGTGTTGGATATCTGATCTCCCAAACTAAAAGATAATAAATATGTGTTGTTTTTAGACCAGTACATTAATGGTAATTTATTATAGCAGAAATAGGAAAGAAACTAAGACACCTCTTTATAAGTGAGCTTTATCAAATTGCAATAATATATTGTAGTGGGGTACAAAATTATGATACAAGGTATGGTATTAATTAAAGCATTAAATTGAAGTTAATAAATATAGCTGCCATATATCCAAGAGATACACATATACCAGTTATTTTAGCCATGATAATACCTACTTACTATAAATAGGTTCCTTGAGAATGAAAATTTATGTATCTTAAATGACTAAAAAGTAACACAGCACAGAAAAGGAAAAAAGCATCCCTGAAATGTAGAAACATTACTTCTGAATCAAACTTTATTTATTATTTATTCAACACATATTTATTTAGTGCCTTCTCTGTATCTTGCTCTATAGTAGGCTATGGTGATAAGTACAGAGAAAAGAAACAAGACAAACTCACTGCTCTCCAAGAGCTTATAATCTAGTGGTAGATGGTTAACAAAAAAAGAAATAAGCATGTAAAAATAGGTCACATAATGATAAGTGCCTAGAAGAAAAATAAAATGGAATTCAGAGATATGGTGTAACTGAAGGGCATGCTTAAATATAAAGGGTAACCAGGGAGAGTCTTCCTGAAAGAAGACCTCAGAGATGTACAAGGGAGGAAGTCCCTGCATATTTGGGGACACATGTTCCACAGAGGGAACAGTAAGTACAAAGTCTCTGGGAGGGGGTGCACATTTGACAAGCTAAGAGAATAGTAGGAATTCCCACGTGTATTGCACAATGAGAACAGGCAACGAGGTAGGACACGAGCTCAGAAAGGAATAAATAGGGAGAGTGATGACATAGGACCTTATAGGCCATTTTTAAAACTTTAGTTTTACTCTGAGTAAGACATGAAGCCATTGAAAATAAGATTTTGCACAAAGTCATACCATGATCGAAGTTAAATATTAAAAGAACCACTCAAAGTGCTGTGTTAAACTGAGGGAAGTCGGGGGAGGTACACCCAACAAGAATTCATTTCGAAGTGGAGGAGATGGTGACTTGGACTATAGTGGTAACCTTGGAGGAGGTAGTTGGGTTCTAGAGCTGACAGGTTTTGCTGATTGGTTGTGGCTTATGAAAGTGATAAAGGAGTCAACAATGACTCCAAGATTTGGGCCAGAACAATTGGAAAATAGAATTGCCAACCTGAGAGATCCTCACAGGATAACTTATGGTCAGCTACCATTTGGCTCTAGGGAAACATTCCAAATCAGCTTGCCAAACTCTAGCTACTGCCACACTCTCTCACTGCCCTCTCTGTTGGCTCTACCTCTGTGGTCTACTCCAGCCAGTCTATTTCCAGACTTTTGACTTTTCCACTATCTGTTGTCCCACAAATGCCAACGGTGTTGTTAAGCCCCTTGGTATTACCTTCATTCTGCTTGAAGATTGACAGGGGAGGAGAAACAACATAGTTCTCTCTACTTCTTGCAAGGCCATTTCAAAGTATTTTCTCCTAATAAATCAGAAATGAATTTCTGGCTGTTGGTGGTGGTGATGAGTCACTGAAAAATTCAGATCCTGAAGTTAAAAAATTGGTGGTACTTTTTCCCCATCATCCTCAGGTTTGAGACTTTAACCAAAATGTGGAGGCAACAGGAAAAGTCCTTTTCTGCCTCACGCTAAATATATATATGTCACATCACATAGAAAATCAAATAACAATTATAAATTTAAATTTAAATGCATTTAATTTACTTTAAAATTAAATAAATTAATTTAAAGTGATTTATCCTCAATATAAAAATAAAATAATAAAACAGACCATTTACAAAATAAATAATATATTAATATCAATAACTATAAAAATATCAAATATCATTAATATGAAAGGAAAGAAAGTTAAAACAAGAAGATACTGTCTGCCTAATAAATTGGATATAATTTTAAAAAGCATCTCACTACTGTTCATTAAATTCTATTAAATGCTATAAATGTATGGATTCCAAAAATGTATTTTTAAAAATAACAAAGAATGACAAATATTCCTGGAGATTTTTATTGCAACATTACATGTAAAAGTAAACATTTGGAAGCAATCTGAAAGTCCAATATAAAAGGATTGATTAAATCAATTATAGAATACTCAATAATGCAATACTACATATTTATTAAAATGTATGTACACATATCTGTATATTATGTGTATATATACATGTAAAGATATTCATAATGCATTTCTAAGCAATAAAAAGGATATTGCTAAATAATTATAATGTGATCACATACTTGTGTACATAAATATTAAAGAATTAGGATACATTTATACACACACACCCAATAGCACTAGTAGCTTTTATTCTCTAAATTTTCTATAAGTATAAATTTTGTTTATAGGAAAAACGTCAACAAAAATTATGCAGATGTTGTTTTCAGATTTATGCTGACTTAAGAAAACATTTATGGTACAATACTGGGTAGAACGACAGAATATAAAATTACACAGAACGATTGCAAGTGACAGAAAAAATATTTGAGAACTAAAAGAGTAAGGAAATATGCTGAAATATTCACAATGTTGATCCTAGGTTATTTTCTTCTTTTATAGTTTATAAGCAATCTAATTGAAAAATGGGCAGAGGACCTGAACCAACACACCTCCCAAGAAGATATAAATTTCCTACATCAACAGTATATTATATTTATCACCAAAAAAGGTTATTTTAAGACTTTTTAATGTTTGTATTGTTCTCCTTATCTCCTTAACTGGATTGGTTTGTAATCTCAAAGTTAGGAAGAGAATTGATTTTTATTATTTGTTCCCCTGTTTTACACTCCCCACTGTTCTAATTATGAAAAAGCTGATTGATTTCCCACACTCCCCACTGCTCTAATTATGAAAAAGCTGATTGATTTCCCACTTCATCTTTGCCTTTCTACCAAACCCAAGTTCTTATCTTTAATCCAGCCCTTGTTGCTACTTGTTTCTGTCTCCTCCATTTCACCTGGGATGGTTGTTCTGAAACATGATTCATTATTCTTAAATACGAGCATCATTCCCAACAGAGAAAAAGCTATGCAGGTAGAAGTTGAAAACTCTGTACTTTTATAACACGATGTCTAACATCAATATTCACAAAGAAATGTCTATGTGGGAAAGATATCATCCAACAAAAGATAAAGATGACATCTCTGACATCTGAGGGTGGGCAGTGGGGGTGGGGACAGGAGCCATGACCATTAAGACCTACAGGAGGGAGATATAGCTCTGAGTCACCAAACTAGATTAAGTCCTCAAGGAAATCTGTAAAATTAAGTTTATAAAAGCTGGCCCAGCTGGTTAATTAGCACACTGTACAGCAGATTATGTTTTATAGTTTGATTTTCATATTCCAAGCTACAACCAATAAGTCAAGCCAATTACATTAGCAAATACTTGATTTCTTCTTTCTCGTATGAGCTCACCACCAATCACTAAACTTGCATTTATATACAGGACCATTTTTGTTATACACCTGATTTCTCAAATCTCCATGTTAAATAAAGCATCAGCAGACAAGGAAATGTTTCCAGAACTGCTAACCCGCAGAATGCTATGCCCAGACCCCAACTAGTGCCAGCCAAAGGAAATGATTCATTTATTAAGTCGTAATTACAGCTATGAAACAGCTGGTTATGGGATTTTTCTCCTGGCCTGAACTACTTTCTAACATCTGTTAGTATGAGTGAAGAAAGGCATTGACTTAATCTTTTAAGTATCCTCTCCCAGATAGGAGAGTGCTTAGGGTGTTCAGTCTGAACAATAAACAAGAGCTCAAATGCTGGGGGTCCAAGATGACCAATAGGAGAAAACCCATGCCTTGCATGCCATCCTAGAATAGGCCCTATTGCTAACCAATTCCAAGCTGCTGCTGCTGATGATGATGATAATGATGCTCTCCAGTTCCATTTCATTATAGAATCTGTTTTAGTGTTTTGTTTTATATAATTCACTGTGCTTCTCTCTCTCCCTCTCTCTCTCTCTTTCCCTCTTTCCACCTCCCTCTCTCTCACACACACAAATAAACTTTTCACTTTCTTCCTGAATATGCTGTATATTTTTCAATTTTCTTGTGTTTCCCATGCTATTACATTAGCTCAGAATGGCGCTTTCTTGCTGTCTTTTATCCTGCTACTTCCTCCTGTCAAAATTTTATTCATCCTTACAACCCAAACAAGCCTTTCTCATGAACACTTCCTTGCGGTTTCCCATTGGATGTTGCTGTAAGATGAGTCAGGGCAGTCTAATTTTCAAGAAAGAAGATTGTTGGATCCACTCTGCATAAGTTCAAATCTCTGTTTTGCTACTTCTTACCTGCATGATGTTAGGTAAGCTACTTAATTAACTCTATAAGTTTCCTTATCAAAATGAAGATAATAAATAGTATCCTCTGGAAGAATAAAATGAGGTAATACTTGTAAATTTCCTAAAACAGTGACTGGCAAGTAGTACGTGCTCAGAAGGCCATTTTTATTAGCTTCTGCAGCATAAAACTCTCTATCCAAAGCACTACTTGTGGAGAAAATATCTGAAGGCTGAAATCACTTAAAGAAAAATTAATCACATCTCTTCTGATGATCTCCAAAAAGAATGAATAGATTCAACATTCTATTCAAGAACTTCCTGTCTTAACCATAAATATGCATCCTCATGTTCCTAAAACAAAATGATAATTTGGTTCAATCTGGAGATTTAGAATAGATAGGAATCTTTTTATGGTTTGGTCACTCTGTGTTAATCCTGGAGTTGGGTGATATCTCATTGCCACAAAGCTTTCCCTGACATTTCCAGGGCATAACCTCTAAAAAGATATTTGATATATACAAAATCCCCACTCCTGACATTAACCATACAGCAGGAGATGCAATGAGAAATGAATCAGATTTAGGTAACGTTAGGACAATTAGCAATAATTACCAGTGTTATACAAATGGAAGAATCTTACTGCTGCTATAGGAGATACGTGATGAGAATGATTCAAAATGAAGTTTAAGGATTGGAGTTTGATCTGAATTAATTATTTTGAGAATGCTAAGGACCAGAATCTTGATACTTCCATTTTGGATTGTTTCATGAGAAAAGCATAGCTGAGAGTTGTGTTCTTTGGAGGTTTGAATTATGTCAGACAGTGAATTACCTCATCTTTTAAGATCGATAAACCACTTCAGTCTTGAGAACTAGGTTCCTTTTTCAAGCCATGAATATAATGAGATGACACAGCAAATTGCCAAGAGAAGAAGATAACGCTAAGAAGAGGAAAGTCATACCGACTGAATGTCAATACCATTAGCATTTGTTGGGGACAAAAGGAGGCACAATAACAACTTTGTAGATGCATTCAATAAGTACATTCTTATATTATCTGACCTTCCAAGTGATCTACTCTGAGGAATAAATGAGTTAGAAGGAAAGTATAAGGGCAGAGATTTGGCAGAGTGTGTTATTATTTACAGTCTGGAAAGGATATTTTCTACCAATTTTTGATAAATGTTTGCTAAATTTCTAGATGTCATGCCTATGCTTCTTTCTGAAAATTATATGCTTTGTTTTGCCACTGCAACAGAGTGGAAATAAAAGTTCAAGTATAATTTTATTCTTTAGTTAAAGTTGTAAAATCCATACAGAGATACAGACTTCATAAATTGGCTTTCCTTAATCAAAACCTGTCTGTGTGAGAATGTACATCCACAATAACAGGGCGATGCTTTCTCACACATGCAGTAGTTTTTACTTACAGTAGACTTTCACAATTCACCAACTGAAAAACAGACAGCCTGATTGTGCCTTAAATCTTACTAGTGGAGCCAAATAGTTGGAACTGAAATATTTCATCTATTTGATTCCTTGAAGTATATGATCATCCATCACCTTTGAGGCGACCATGCCCAACCAGGAAGGATAGCTGGGAAGGCGATACTGGTCTGTGGAAGAGGCTTTATCCTTTTTTGCATGCACTGCATACATCAGTGAGGATAGAAGATTTGGGTAGGGCAGGTGGGGATACAGGATGTACACTAAAATTATATCACACTTTGTAGCCACTAAATCCAAACTGCAGATGCATTTTGAAATTTGAATGTTAACCTCAGTACTCACTCTCCCTCCTAGTCATTTACTGTCAATTGGGTCATGAATTCCTTTTAAATGGGTCATGAATCCATCCCTCCCTTTCTATTCCTTCTGCCATTGCAGCGATCTTAATTTATTTCTGTCTAGGTAAAGGAGATGAAAGCTTTTGGAGGATGGGTGATTATGCTGGCATTTGTAAATGAGGATACAAACCATCACACCATCACTCATAGGCATGAATTATGTAATATTCAATGCCTTCATGAGGGAAAGACATTAAATTCTAAGAGCCTGTTTTTAGAAATTCTAGATTCAGTTACTCTGATGAACTGGCATAATAGGTTAACCCCAAGTGTCCTGAGGGATTAAATACCGGGACAGATGAAGACAGGAGATATAACTTTAAGGTAAGGAAAGCCTTTTGATATTTAAAGAGCAGTATTATTCTGCATTTGAGGGGTCTTTTGTAGAGGGGAGAACCCGGATTTTCCTTCTACCTTCAGGACTGCAGAACAGCCCATGGGCATAAGGGGCTCCCCCTGACCCACTGTAGCATCCCTAGGGCCTCCCAGCAGCTGGTATTTCCTCAGCAGGTTATGTCCCAGGTCCAAGGAGATCTCACCAAGTCACAGATGTTCTCAGCCTTTGGTACATCAGAATCTCCAGAAACAAACTACACATGCCTGGTCCTTCCAGAAGATTCTGTATTAGACTTCTGATTTTTAAACGCCAATGGGTGAGAACCTCGGTTTCAGATATGACGGACACAGATGAAGTACATAATAATAACTGCTTCCTCAAACTGAGAACCTGCTCTGTTTTAAGTACTTTACTCAACGTTTTATATACATCGTCGCATGTAATATTTAATCTTCACAACAACGTGAAGCAGGCATGGTCAGCCCCATTTTAGCAACAAGGAATCCTAAGCTCAAAGAGAAACTTGTAAGTGGCAGAGGCAGGACCTGGTTCTAGTCTGCACCAGATCCACACCCTTCGCCTCCCACTACAGAGCACTTCCCCCGTGGGATTCTACCCTCGTCGTAATCCCTATATAGACACTAACTCCATGAGCCTGGATGACTGTGGAGTAAGGGAAAGGATGATCTGCACATGGTACTTTCTTTGACATCTGACTGGAAAACTGATGCTGCCCCTCCCAAGGACCCTTTAAGACAGGGTCTAGAGTGTGGTCCCATGAGCTGATGACAACATCAACAGATCTATTCACACACAGATTGCTTGTGGAAACTTATTTAGAACATACTGTGATTTTATCCTTCCTAGTGGTTGGTAAATAAGCAGGTTTCTTGGATTCATCATGTGCCCTGGGGTCTGCTTAGGGATCCCAATCTCTCCATCCTCACCCCATCTTCCAGGCCTGTTTCTCAGCCTCCAAGTCCGGCATCAGAGGTTCATCAGGCTCCTCTACACATTTCCTTTTTTGTTCTGATACCAGCAGCTCAATTTCAGTGGGTTTAACTGATCAGGACACACCAGCACTGCTTTTTTTCTCTTTTTTTCCACCAATCAGTCCCCTCAGGGGAAAGACTAGGTTCATCACCACTGGAATCAAACAGTAAACTCCCTTCAGCACAGTTCTGTTAAAAATCTTGGCAGTAGGTCCTCTTTTTTTTAACCACTCACATTTTAACCTCCACATTTGCTGGTATATTTTACGTTAAATCTATGTACTAATTTGCAAATGACATTTTTAGTAAAAACAGAGAAAAATAATTATATCCTAACAATCAACATTAAAATGAATAATTATTATATTTTAAAGTAATAAACAGGAAGTTTCCATCTAATTCACAAATCAGCAACTGGTACCCCAGACAGTAACCAACGGCCTGTCTTGTTCCTCTGCCATAGGATTCTAAGACAGAAGCTAGCTTTTCCTTGTTTAATTGAAAATATATATGCAATCCATACTCATAACTTTTAAAAATATACTTGTTTTTACTGATGCATGTAAAAGTTAATTTAAAACATTTTGACATACCATCCCTAAAACGTAAGTATGCTATTCTAAAAAACAAAAACATTTCTTACATGACAAAAATAGCAGTATCACAAGTAACAAATTAGTAATTGTAACTATCCCATTTTTGGTCATCTATTTTATACTATAATATACAGACAGACGAGTACACCACTCAATACACTTCTCAGAATGAATATGCATATATAACCAATGCCCAGATCAAGATAAAGAACATTACCAGTATCCCAGAAGAACACCCACTTTCTCTTTCCTATCACTAAACTCTCAAAGGGAAACTACTACTGTCCTGACTTCTACCACCACAGATTACTTTGTCTGTTTTTTAACTTTATACAATATGTGTTCATCGCACTGTACACATTCATTTTTATCTCGGTTATTTCACTCAACATAATCTTTGTAGATTATCCATGCTATTAGGGGTAGGGATAGTTTATTGATTTTAATTGTATAAATACTGAAGGGATCCAGAATATAACACTGAGTTTTTCTTATTTCTTTACTTCCCTTATCTACCTAAACTCACAGCCTCCTAAAAGAATTCAACTGTTGTAAATCCCCTCCCCGAGAGTCTTACACCAAGAATGATTGAGTCCTATCATCAGAAAAAAAACGGGATAAGAAATCACCTAAATAGACATTGTCACAAAATTATTATCTCTCTCATCTAGTCTCTTAAGGGCCCATTTATCTTTCCTGTAAGCCTTCTGTTTTTTCATAAGTACCCTTTCTCCCCCTCGACTTCTCCTATTAGGATAAGATATGAACCCCAAATTCTAACCACTTCTTTGAGTCACATTTTTCTGTGAACTCCCTACTTACATTATATGAATAAAAATCTGGCTTTTCTCTTACTAATGTGTCTTTCATCAGTTTAATTTACAGGCCCCCAATTACTGAACCTCAAAGAACAGAAAAAAGATTTTCCTCCCCAACAATGCTATATTACAATTTATGCATCCGTTCTATTTTAATAAGTAAAGCTGCTCTGACTATTCATTTGTATGTCTTCTCATGCTTATATGTATGCATTTCTATTGAGTATATTTTTTTAAATGGAATTCTTGCTTACAGAAGTTGCATATGCTCCAGGTCAGTAAATGATGCCATATAGTTTTTCATAGTAATTGTGGTAATGCATACCACCAGCAAACCACATATGTGAGAATTCCAGTTACTTCACAGCCTTGCCATTATCGATCTTTTTAATATTAACTATCCTGATGAGTATATGCTGATATCTCATTGTGGTTCTAACTTACATTTCTCTGTCGACACAGAACATATTGTCATATCCTCATTAGACATTTGGACATTACCTTGGGGAAAAAATGAAGCCTTTTGTCCATTTTATTATTGGTTCAACTATCCTTGTTTTTAAAACTTCTATTATTTTGGAGGAGACTTTTCAATATTCTGGACATAATAGCTTGTTGTTGTTTTTTTGGTTACTTATGTTGTAAAATATTTTTCCCCTTCTATGTCTTGCCTTTTCAATCTCTTCATGCTGTCTTCTGATAAACAGAAGTTCCTATTCTTTATATAATTCAATGTGTCTTTATCACTTGCTTGTCAGTGTATGTAAAGGTACGTTTGCTATCTTTTATCTAGCATTTTATATCAAAAGAATTTTTCAATAATCTGATCTGCCCTATTGTCAGAAATATATGCCATTGACTTCTTTTTAAGAACATAAAATCAAATTTTCTGTTCAGAAAATATCAATATATAGATCACCTGACTCCCTATTCTTTTTTTTTTTTTTTTTGCCATGATTCAAACATTATCATCAGAATTTTTAAAAAATGATCTTGTACAAGTACTGCAGGTGAAGTCTAACAGGGAGTGCTCATCTTGGCTTCCTAGCCTCAAGAGACTTTTGAAAGTTCAATCTGAAATTCGTTATGAAAAGTTCCAACAGAGCAAACTCAAAAGTCCTACATAGTCAATCACTATTCTTGCTGCACTTACGTAAATAATCAGGCTGAGTTTAAGGAGACTAGGCTAATTTTATCAACAAATTAGTCTTATTTTAATTAGCTTTAAGAGAAATGGGAGTGAATGTAGAAAGAAAAACTGTTTCCATGGAAATCTATAGCACACACTTGTGGGCATTCATTCCAGCCCTGTGCGTTGTCTTTGAGGTTTTGTTACCTACATGCAAACTGGACTGGATCCTGAGTTCTAGTTTCCTTCAATGTCTAGCTACTGCTCTCCAAACAAACATCTCCAATTTTCCTCCCTCCCTCAGACTTGGATCACTAACAATTTAAACTGCCCTTTTCCTGAAGCCCAGCAAGTAAATGTGGACAACTTGATACAAAGTTCAGAAAAATCACAACAGCTCATATACGAAGAACAACGGTTCGCCTGATGTTGTGTGGGCCATGCAGAACGTTCTCCGGAACACTTGATGGCATTGCCAGGGATGTAAAATACAGCCAAGGAAAAGCCGTCAGACGGCCGCTGCCTGCCTTCACTCCACCTGAGGATGCTAGCCCAGCTCAGAAATCTTCCAGACTGACTGCCGTCGGGACTCAAACACTGAATTTATTGTTTGCTTTAACCTTCAGGATGGAGAGACTGGTTGAGTGGATTCTGAGACAATATTCAGTTGCTGGAATGTGAAACCTCTTGGGAAAGTTACAGAAGGTGAAATGATGGGGTTGGGGACACACTACCCCCAAATATGACATGTTGGCAGGTTGAATATTTTAAGCTGAAGAAATTTGAGAAAATAGTAAAAGCAGGGAGGTCTCTGACTTTCCTCTTGCCTTTCTCCTCTGAAGAGGGTCATAAAAGCCTTGAATAAGAGATGAGCTTCCTATATCAAGAAGAAAAGAACGTTCTATGACACAGAGGAAAACCAAGAAGAATCTGGATGAACAGGCCTCGCTGAGCTTCCCATGGTTTACCACACTTACCTCATACCCTTTGCCTTATCATATTTCTCTATAACTGTCCACTTTTCATCAAACCTAGCATAAAAACATTCAGGCTTAACCATTTCTTTAAGTCTTTATTTCCTTATGAAGGCTCTCATATCACATAACATTTATATTAAATAAATTTGTGTGCTTTTTCTCCTGTTACAATGTCTTTTTCAATTTAATTTTCAGACCCAGCCAGGAACCCTCAAAGCATCAAGGAAATGTTTTAGCTCCTCTACACCCTTTTTTTTTTTCTTTATTGATTTTTAGAGAGAGAGGGAGAGGGAGAGAGAGATAGAAACATCGATGAGAGAGAATATCGATTGGCCACCTCCTGCATGCCCCCCACTGGGGATTGGGCCCACAACCTGGGCATGTGCCCCGACCGAGAATCGAACCGGTGACCTCTTGGTCCATGGGTCGATGCTCAACCAGTGAGCCACACTGGCCGGGCAATCCTCTACACTCTTACACACTAAAGTTTGAGGACCAATGATCTATTGAAACCTTACTTCTAGCCACACAAGTTTTTATAATTGTCAAACAGCCATCAAGTCAAAAAATGTGGTTCCTCTTGTCAGAGAACCATCTTCATGAATTGGTATTTTGGGTATGGTATGAAGAGGTACTTGTTAGACTGTCAACAATTGCAGTGGGTCCCCAAAAGGCTTAGAACCTTGCTTCAAACGAAACTAAGCAAATGGGCATTTTGGGATTAACTTCAGAGGATATTTTTTCTAAACCAAAAGCAAACCAGAATGTATTTTATTATGAAATAGATGCACTGTGCTGGAAGAATTAGTATTTTCAGAGAAAACAGGTCTTCTGTTAGTCATATTAATTTATTAACTGTTTCCTTAAGATTTTTCTTTCAAAACAAACTCTTACTGTCCAGTCACATGTTTTCTATAGAAAATTTAATGAAATCACAAAGATTTCTAATCGTATAAAGACACAGAAGCACACACATACACACAGATATTAAATGAGGTAGAAGAAAATTTCAAAGGTCATATTTTCCCTGATTAAAATTCACAATAAAATTAGAACAGCTTTGTTTTTCATCAAGGAAGTATTTAAGCAGCTAATTTTTATTTAACTATATTCCATGATAGTTCAATAAATTAGAAAAAGGAGCAAAATCTTGTTAAGATGCAATTCAGAGAGAACAGTGAGTGGTGAGCTATTAACATGTGAAAGCAATGAATGAATGTACTGAATAAATGAACCCCATACAGTACTTACAGCCAACCCACAGAATGTAGATGGTCTTTATCATTAATTAGGTGAGATCTTAAAGTTTTTTTTAACATGTCAGGAAATTTGCCTTTTGGAAATATCAATGATAGTCAAGTTCCATAGCAGCTTTGGAGTAAGGGCCAAGATCACACACCTATCAGAAACCTGTGACAAGGTCCTACCTGTATGCCAAGACATGATGTTCTAATACACTTGTTAGTGACAACTTCAGAAATACCACAAAGAATTCCAGGTTCCTATCAAGCGTCCAAGGAAAAGTATGATGGTAGCTTTTATTTATCCACCAATTTTTTTTAAATTATACTATTTGTCCCTTTAAAACCTACTCAATTCAATTTTTATGTCATAAAATACTTTATTTCTTCCATCTGCTTAAAGAAAAAGAAAGATACTGCAAACTATAATTGCCAATCTTTCAGTTTTTATTTGTATTTTCCATCAGCATTAAAGGTAAAGGGAGCATGTGTCTCTCATTTCTCAGCTCGAAGGCTTGTCTTAAACAACTTGCCCTATCCAAGGTACTTACATAATTTCATCTTTCACACATAACCTCAAGGCCTTATTAACTTTAGCCTAAATGGATAAAATTACAACTGAGGAGAGGAGGCAGTACTTATTGCAAAAGGAAACAGTTCTAGAGATATTCTGGGTTTCACATTTTTTCATGTTCAATTCTTTAGCGATTGCTAGTCACTCTAAAGTAAAAAGCATCTGCTTTGCTCTCGTCCCTATATTCCAACACCAATTTTCATTTAATAACACTATAGAAGAAAAATATTGTACAGTGCAACTATTTTTAAAAATAAGGTTGATTTAGAATTCTCTGAATGCTTATTTAGAAGATGTGTGAATCAGGTGAAAAGGCATTACAAAGGGGGGCGTTTTTAGATTAGGAAGATATACTAAACATATAAACTGCTGACAGCCATATGAATTTTTAATAAGTTACCTTGGTATCATAAGCAAAAATACTTCTTAGTCAGGCAAACTGTGAGAAATGGGAAGACGGATATTGTTTTAGCAAAAGGAGTTTGAAAACAGACAGCTGATGCCGCCGGGTGGTCACAGTTGTTGGGTTTCCTTCACAAGCACCTGCTAGTAAAGGCAGATTTTGCTTTGTTTTGTTTCCTTTATCAATTTTAAAAAGACAAGCACAACTAAGAGGTGTAGTAGATAAAACCTCATGATAGCATTTAGATGACTATAAATTCCACAAAATTTTGATGCTTTATATAGGGCGCACAGAAAGGAATAGCAGCCTTAAAGTAAACAACAATAAAAGTAAGTAAGATTTTGGTTCTTCTAAGAATGTTTTAGATTGATATATCCTACCCAATGTTTGATTGAGTTTAATACATAGAGTTAAAGGACTTCATCTACATCTAGTATGTCTCATTCTTCTAAATACTGCTAAATTTATTTTCCTTGGTTGATCATTTCTTATAGGAAAAATATAACTTACACATTAATTAAAGTGAAAAAATGTTTTTAGCTCAAAGCACAATAGCCTGTCTGCTATGGTTGTCTTTTACTCTGACATTCCTGTATGAAGCTGTATTAGAAACGGCTATTATGGAGAGTTCAAAGGCTCTTCTACAGTTTATTAAAATCATTCACTCATTCAAAAGGTTTGATTCCACCTCTACTATGTTCCAGGACAGTGCTAGGCACTGAAGGAAACAATGTGAACAAGGCAGACACAATCCCTGGCTTCGGGAAATGTACAGTTACTGGGAAAGGGGGGCATCAATTAAATAAAAATGCTCTTGGAACAGTTTGCCCAGATGGTGTGACCCTGGTCCGTGCCTGCCACAACAGTCAGCACTGAAATCAGAACTAAGAGGTCCCTCTAGAGTCACAGACTATCAAGTACCCTTCAAAGTGGAAGAGATGAAACATGCAAACCTAACGAGGTATTTCTGGTGCTTTCTTAGTCCCACATGCATATGGCCATTTCTTGATGAAGTTTGCCAGCTAGGACTAAGATTCTTTAGTTCTGAAAACCCTTATTCACTTGAGTCCCCAGAGGAAAGTATAGGGACACACTTTTCCTCTTCATCTGAGAAATATGAGAGGGATTGTTACGTATGTTCCCAAGGTACACTTAGTATTATTTCTCTTCCAGAGAATGAGATCAATAGGTTCAAGGGACAGCAGGGAGGCCTCTCAGGTCTCACTGCAAATGTGAAATTGAAGAAAAGTGAGAAAAGAACTGCAATTGTCTCTTCCCATCCCAGCCTGCTACCTACAGAAAAGCAGAAGAAAACGTGAGTGAGTAAACCTTTGGAGGAAGTTGGGGAGCAAATGCCTCTGATGAGTCACATAGCATAAGTATTTAAGAAATAAAAAATTAACCATATATCTACAAAAGAATCAAAATCAGAATCTCAGCGATACATTTAGATTCCCATGTTCACTGTAGCATTATTTATTTACACAAGGCAAGATACAGAAACAACCTACATGTTCATCAACAGATAAATGGATAAAGACAATGTAGCATATACATGCAATGGAATATTATTCAGCCTTAAAATAGAAGGAAATCCTGCCATTTGAGACAACATGAATGGACCTGGAGGACACCATGCTAAAGGAAATAAATCAGTCACAGAAGGACAAATACTTCATGATCCCACTTATGTGAGGTATCTAAAACAGTCAAACTTTCAGAAAAAGAGTAGAATAGAGGGTGCTAGGGGCCAGGGGGTGAGGGAAAATGGACAGTTGCTGTATTGTATGCAACTATATAGCTACATACTATGGTATACTATTATTATTCAAGACAAGTAAGTTCTAGAAGTCTGCTGTCCAGTATTATGCCTACAGTAAATACTTTATGAAGCACTCAAAAATTTATCAGAAGAGTAGATCTCATGTTTTACCACAATCAAAAAGAAATAAATAAAAATGAATGGAATAAAGAAAAGAATAAATGAATAAAATAAAATCTACTTTTAAAAATGTATTAACCAGAATGAGTGGTCTCACCTCACTTCTTCCACTCCCTCTACTAAAAATGAGGGCTGAAGGTGAGGTCAGATCAGCAGAAAGCTGAACCTGAGATTCTTTTCCTATTCTTTGTGCAATCAACTTTTTATTCCCATTGAACAGCTACTTTTGTTGTTGCTAATCCTCACCTGAGGATATTTTTTCATTGATTTTTAGATAGAGTGGTAGGGAGGGAGGGGGGAAGAGGGAGAGAGAGGGAGAAACATCGACGTGAGAGCAACACATCGATTGGTTGCCTCCCACAGGACCCTGACCTGGGCCGAGGATCAAACCTTCAACCCAGGTATGTGCCCTTGACTAGAAATCAGACCCATGACCCTTCAATCCGAGGGCCAACACTCTAACCACTGAGCAAAACCAGCCTCATTCTTTTGTAAGTTATCATCTTTTTATCTGGCAGTCAAGTCACACAGCTACACAGTATGCTGTGTTTCAGGATCTCACCTGCTCCGCATGGTAGATAGAACCCTGTCCACAGAAAGATGGAATGACTGGATGGGGCACAAGTCAAATTTTAATCCAGGGGAACTGGGCCCACTACAGAAAGTCCTTGTTAACTGCATATAATTAGCCATTAGTACCAGAAAAAAGGTCATGTAGAGTGAATGGACTATCCTACAATCATCCTTGCTGATTTCTTCCTTTCTCCATTGTTAAATGGTCTAATTCTGCAAGGTCATTATTTCAGAAGTCTCCAATATCACTTTCATCAACTCTATGAAATTGTATGTCTTTTGTAAAATTTGCTATTTTACTGGGCAGTGTGCCCTGCATTTGCATTACATTGTCAGCTCGCAAGAATAGATGGGCCAGCGCTAGCTAGTGCCAGATGCTAGTCAGTATTTCGTGCATAGAGATGGTGCAGTTTTCAAGTGCTTGGTTTTTCAGGGGATATTTTTATAAAGTGACATCAATCATCATTATGACTGCAGTAAATTGGATAATAAGCAGCTGGATAACTTAGATATGAATAGAATATCATATTAAGTAAAGATCAAGGGGGAGACCCCTGCTTATAGCAGGCTGTCCCAGAAGGTAGACAGCATCCATATCCAGTTAGCATTGAAGGAGACTCTATCACTGTCTTAAATGAACACAAACCCAGCAGCTTCAAATAATATCCATTTATGGTTTCACAGTTTCCTTAGGCCAGAAGTCTGAGCCCAGCATTTCTCAACTGGGTTGTCTGCTTAGGTTCTCATAAGGCCAAAGTCAAGGTGTCAGCCAGCCTGAGCTCTTATCTGAAGGTGCTGGAGTGAGAATAAGCTCCCAGACTCCATGAAGTTGTTTGCAGAATTCATTGTCATGCAATTTTAGGACAGAGGTCCACGTTTCCTTGCTGGCTTGTCATCTGGGGGTGGTTCTCAGCTTCCAAAGGCTGCCCTGTTCTTCAGCTTGTGGCCCTTCCAGTTTCAAAGCCAGCAACAGTGTATTGAATCCTTCTCATGCATTGAATCTCTCTGCCTTACTCGTCTGCTTTTAATAAGCATGAATTTTAGCCCAACCAGTGTGGCTCAGCGGTTGAGTGTCGTCCCATGCACCAAGAGGTCGCAGGTTAGATTCCCGGGCTCGATCCCCAATATGGGGCAGTGTTCCTATCTCCCCCTCTCCATTCCTCTCTCTCTCTCCAAAAACCAATAAAAACATATATTTTTTTTAATGTTTAAAAAAACAGCATGGATTTTAAAAGATTTTAAATGATAATGGATCCACAGGATACTCCATGATAACTTCCCTATTTTAAGATCAACTGATTCACAATATTAATTTTATCTGCCATAGCCCCCTTTGCCATATAAGGTAATACAACCACAGAAATAACACTAGGGGTTGAAAATCATGGGAACCAAAATTTTGCTTACTACAGAGACCTAGAGTTTAGGATGAAGACTTCAGAAATATATTAGCTGTGGCTTGAACATGGATTCTGATTAAGGCTAAATTCCAAAATCCAGTGAATGGTAAGGTTGAAAGGTTAGAGTCTTTCTAGATTGGAACACTAGCTGAAAGAAGAGGAGAAAGGTAGAAGGGTACCAGTGGAGCCCATGTAAGAAGCTGGAAAAAGCAAAAAAAAAAAACAGAAATAAAAAAATTATCCATATTGTATGCCCGCTGACTCACTATCACCTAAATTAGGTTTAGAACAGAAAAATGGAAGCTTTACAATCCCATTGTAATTTATAGTCAGGTTATAAAATAATTAAGAAATACAAATTCATACTTGTTATATTAATATATTCCTATAGCTTGACTAATTTTTCACCTGAGTTTTCTAAAAGCAATTGCTATTAATAAAATGTTTTATTTTTATTTGGAAATAGCAATTGTTCAAATAGGACTAGCACATAGGCTAATTTTAAGTATTTTTGTGCATTACAGTTCTCCAAGGACAAAAGCTATTTTATGAAATTTTATATGGCTTTATCACCAAGTCATTTGAAATCTGTATGATGTTTTTATTCTTGTAGGACTCTTATTTCATTGGACCTAAAGTATTTCATATTTATTTGTATAAAACAAATGCTATGTTTCATTGCTATGATTCAATCTCAGATTTCCATCCAGTGAAAAATATTATATGTAATCAATTTACTATGGGTTATTTATTATAATAAAAATGCTTTAAAACCATAGTTACTATGTTTGCAATATACCCTGATATTTTTCAGAGTTATGAAATGAGACCATGTGACACCCAAAATATACATTTTAATGTCAGTGTGACAGATGACAAATTATAGGATGCCAATGATTTTCCTTTCTCTCCATTTTTTTCTGTGTACACACACACACACACACACACACACACAGTTACACAGACACCATGTCCAGATATTCCTGGACTTTGAAAAGATACTTGCTGACTCCCTTAATAAAATCCAATCCAATACTACATAAAGAGGGACAGGTAGAGTTTGTAGTTCAAGCTATTGTCTGCTGAGATTACCTATTTCAACCCAAAAGGATATAGGCTTCCCTTTATTCAGAATATACAGATTTCTTTGTGCATGTCAATAGTGGAATCTATTCAGCAAAGAATCTTTCCAAGTATTCCAATCTAAAGATAATTAAAGGAAATCATAAAGCTAGGATGTCCTAGTTACCCTCCCTACATGAAGACTCTCCCACTATCATAAACCGTGGGACCACCAGCATCCATTCGGCTGACTCAGAGATGAGCAGTCCTAAACCATTCGGGTCAATAGCACGCATCAAGGTTTCAGAGACCTGAAAAACAGAAGCAACTCTCTCTTGTTGAACTTTAACAAGGAAGCGTCTGGATTCAATGGCCGCCAGCAGCCATCATACAACTCTGAGAAGAGGAACACACACTAACATGAAGTTGACCCCGAGGGTGGCAAAATAGAGAAAGAGAATTAATCTAGATACTTGAAATGACACAATTTAACTTCTAATCACATCATTCTGGAACCTTCCCAATTTTGGGACTTCCAGTTAAAGAGAAACAGTCCTTGTTCTTAACCACTTTGAGTTGTAGTTTTCGCTTACTTTCAACTTCAAATATTATAAATGATATATGAACCATATAGGACATAAGGAGCAACAATTATTCTTATAGACTGAGTGCTGTCTCCCTTAAGTCACCTAGCTACAATGTGAGCAACGATATCCAGACACTCTGAGGTAAAATTAATCCTAAAATAACCAAGACAAATATTGTGTCATGTGTAATTTTATTACATTCTGTTTTTTAACCCATAGGTTCAAAAACTTCATTTTTAAATGAGATTGTAGCTAGTATTGAGAACAAAAATAATGCTTGATACTCTGAGAAAATGTTTAGCTCTGCTGGTGCCAGTGGGATAGAGACTCTGCGGACAAATAGGCCACCTTCCTGCATGAGAGCCAGGCTGCCAAATGACATGATTGCCCCTAGCTAAAATATCAAAGGGTAAGCAACAGAAAAAGACCTTTAATCGTGTGTGTGTGTGTGTGTGTGTGTGTGTGTGTTATTTTAAAATCAATCAAGCAAAGAGTACAACAGTGCACAGATGGAGAGAAAGGGTGGGAAACAGGAAGCAAAACTGTCTCTGATGTTCAGATATTGTTGTTCTTTCGCTTACTTAGGGAAGCATCGATGTTGGGAAGGAAATATTCAACTCAAAAACAGTGACCCTTTACAAGCAGCTGGAATGAGCACAAAGAAAGAAGATTCAGAAACACTTTTGGCAAAAAAGTGCAAAAAAAAAAAAAGTTTAGCTAAACTTCAAGTCATAACCTAATTCAATGACTCCCTAAGAAGAAATAGTGTGATGTATATGAACCATAAATTAGAACTAATGGAAACAATTCTAAATGCTTAGTCTGTTTTTATAGTTCCAATTATTGTGGGAATGTTGCTTGCACCTGAAATCAAGCTAAAGCACCAGCTTCTAATTGGGAAAACATTTTCAACACAATTCAATTGTAGAGATCTAAGCAAATAACTTGTTTAATATTCGGGTGGCTGGACTATCTAGTAGGGTCTTTTTAAAAAGATTTTATTGAAAAAAAGAAAGCCTACCAAATAAAGTTCTAAAAAAAGATTTCAAAATACTACTTAAAATGTGTTGATTCAATTTGGATCAAAAGTATTCTTTTTCCTTCTTTTGCAGCATCTGTATTCTTGTATGTCATCCAGGATAGGCAAGAGAAGGCAGGGAGAGCAATATTGTAGCCAGGTCAGTGGGACAGAGTTCATTAAGGCTGAGTGGATTTATTGCTTATTATCTATTATTTATTTAACCCTAATCATCAGTCTTCAGCTTGCTCCAGCTCTTAATACTTTGGGGTTTTTTTCCAACTACATATATTAAAAAGAACATTGTCTACAACCAGTTTTAGAGACTACAGGAAATACGAAATGTTATCTATTTCTATTAGATAATTAGCAGAAAATAAAATAAAAATAATAAAATAAAACAGACAAACATACTGACAAAAATTTGAAGGGAGATCACAACCTGAAAGGAATACCTGCATAAATTGTTTAGTTGGCAAGGCAGAAAGAGAATGAGAGAAATCAAATGCTACAGTTCTGAGATATCGTTGGATTCTCTTTAATCCCCAAGATTTAGTTAAAATAAATTCACACCATCAGTGAACAGCCCATTGAAAGTGTCTGATCTTGCCTGGCCAGGGTGGCTCAGTGGATTGAGCATCGTCCCATGGACTCAGAAGTCCCAGTTCAATTCCTGGTCAGGGCACATGCCCGGGTTGCAGGCTCAATCCCCAGTTGGGGGCGTGCAGGAGGCAGCAGATCAATGTTTCTCTCTCACATCAATGTTTCTATCTCTCTCTCCCTTCCTCTCTCTCTAAAATCAATAAAAACATATTAAATAAATTTAAAGTGTCTGATCTTATCCCTTAGTTCATGCATTTATCATCCTACTATTTATTACAAAGTTTCTTAATGGGTCTAGCTGCCTCCCGTCTCCCATTTTCCAAACTCCGTAATACTCGGATGACCTAAAATGCATATTGTTCACCTACTTTAAAAACTTGAATGGCTTTCCATTGACAAAACAATAAATCCAAACCCTTTAGAATGCAATACCATGTTCTTTAATATCTTCCCTGACCTAACTTTTCCAGCTTCATTTCCTACCACTCCTTGGTCATACTTAGTATTTCATAAATTCCAAATTAGCTGCAGGTTCCCATTTGTTGGATCATCTTTCATGCCTCTTAACATTGCTGGCCATGCCTACCCAACACTTGGCCCTAATTCCTCCTCAAAAACATCTTTTGGATGTCTTCACAGATGCTTCAAAACCATGTGTCACCATTTCTCTGATGTCTTTAACACATCATGGAAGATAAAACTTAAGGCTCTCTCAGACAGAAAACTGAAACAACATTTATGGCCTTTATAACCCATCGAACTTACTATATATACTAAATACTAATCACACATAGCATCTACATGTTAACTCATCTGTTACAAACATCGAACCAGAGTCAAACACAAGAGTTTGAAAAGGTGAATGTATTGAGTTCCTATATTTCTGGGAGTGAATATGTAGTGTGTGTTCAATTTAATTTTTGAGTAAGAAACATATGTTACAATTCAACATTTGAAAAGTATAATCTTTCTTCCAACTTCCAGTCTACCCAGCTCCTATCCTCACATGTAACAATATATATATATATATATGTTTTAACCAGGGGTATTCTTCCAGAAAGCTTATACCTATACATGCAGGCACACACATGCACACATTTTCTTTTCAGTACCAAAGTGGGAAAATACTATAATCATCTCTTCACTTTGCTATTTTTACTTAACATATCTTGATGGTCTTTCCCTAGTAGTACATAAAGGGCTGTTTTATTCTTTTCCTTACTGCTGCATAGTATTCCACTATGTGGCTGTATCAGAATTTATTTAAACCAGTCCACATTGACTTATTTAACCCAGTCCCCAACTGATGGACAATTAGGTTGTTGGCAATCTTTCATTATCACAATTAATAAACTTGTATATAGTTCATATCATGTAAATGTATGTCTATAAATAGATCCTCAGAAGTTAAAGAGCTAGGTTAAAGGGTATACACACTAGTAATTTCAATAAATATGCCAAACTTCCCTCCATAGGAGTTGCACAACTTATCACAGCAGTGAGTGAGAACGCTTGGTTCCTCGCATGCCCTTAACAACATAGTGTACCATCATTGAATTTCTGTGACTTTGCCTGACTTATAAGTAAAAAGATGTTATTTTAGTCTTCTTAGATTGCCTTTGTCTTATTAAGAGTGAGGTTAAATATTTTTTCAGATTCTAAGAGACATTTGTAATTCTTTTTTTCTGTGAATCATCAATGCATGTCCTTTGCTCACTTGACCATTGAGTGGTTGGGTTTCTTTCTTATCTTTAGTTTTCTTGGGTTATTGTTATTCTGGTGGTATGACGTCAATTATTTCTTATTTTTGTATTTGTATTTTAAATTTGCTTATGGCAGTTTTTGTCACACAATTTTTTTTTAATTTGAATATGATAGAGTTGATAAATTTTTTTGTCTTCTAAAGTTTATATTGTTAGAGAAGCCTTTCCTACACCAAGTATAACATACTCCATGGTTTCTCCTGGTATTTTTATGGTATCATACACAGAGGCAGGCTAAAAGGCTGTGACCAGAGTTGGCTTCCTAAGTGGAACAGTGAGAATTATTCAGTAAAGCTTAGTAAACACATAAAAAAAAAATGATATGAAAGGCCCTCAAATCTCTTCAGTATCACCTGGTAACTCTTCTGGGAACAGATGGAATTAATAGTCTGCAACTGTTTTCTATTGTTCTTAAACTAAACAACTATTTGTGTCCCTCTTCTAAAAGATAAAATATACTGAGGTAAGAGAAACAGAAAACCCTAAAGAATCCTTTGATCAGTCTCACTGTTGGGAGATTTAACAACTTCCTCTCTATGTTTCTATGAGATAAATAAAATTAAACCTGCCACTTATGCTCTAATTGAGGCAAGAAGATAGTGATCTCATGTCCTATAAAACCAGACACAGTGAGTCTCATGATGTCACTGCAGCACCATCAATTCTTCCAGTTTCTAAAAACAGTGGTCTGAACATGGTAACCAGCAACGCAGTTGCCTCAAGCCTTTACAGGAAGCTGTAGGAAGCCTCTCTCTCTGCCCATAATACCAAATGAAATATGAAGGACCTTCCAAGGAATTTCACCTCGATGGAGAACTGAAAGCATCGTGGATAATACCAAAACAGTAGTTAGTATTGCCTTGGATTGGAAATACATCCAAACTAGACCTAGTCTGGAGAAGAAAGGGATTTATGAACTTTGGAAAGTTCTAAATCAATAGTGCCCCACTGTAGAAACCACTGGGAAGAAATTTCAAGGGGCACATGCTGATCCCTCCCCACCCTGCTCGCCTTCCTCTTCATGCTAACTTACAGAGCCACTATACAAAGCCATTTTGATCTGAGAAAATGAAAATGTCCAGAAAACACACAGACCTTTATCAAATCCTGGGCTGTGAGCAAGTAGAGATGTACAACATGGATGCAGTTGGTGAGGAATAATAGCACATTTTTCTTTAATAGGGATTTAGATTTCATCCCAACATTTAAAAGTGCATAATAGTTTCAACTCGTCTGAAAGAGTCTGACAGGCTAGTGATTACTGAGAATGGACGCGGGAATGAATCCACGCCATCTGCATCTCCTCTCTCCACAACAAGGGATAAAAAGGCCCCTGCTCTGTTGATCAAAGTTTAGCTCTTCCTCTTTCCTCTCATAATATATTGACTTTGTTTTTAGATTACAATGATATTCAAATACTTTAATTCTTAAAAGACAAACAAAATATCTTTGATTACTTGTGTCTTCCCTGTAGCTCCTTAAATCCTTCTATCCTCTCCTTCACATCTAAGCTCCCTAAAAAAAGTCTATTCTCCATCTTCCCGCTTTCTCACCTCGTATTTATTGCTCCTATTACATAATTAGGCTTCCATCCCTGAAAGTATCTTTAAGAATATCACCAAATATCTCTCTAATACCAGTACCAGAGAACTCCTCAGTCCCTTTCTTATTCTACCCCTCTGCTTATGGTACTATTTCCTACTTATTGTCCTTAAAATCCGTCTCTAATATTATCACCTCCTAAAAGTGGATAATGGCCAATTTCTCCCTGCACATTAAATGTATAAAATACCTGTTACAAAATACAAAACTGAGGTTAAAAATACAAGTTTCATCTCAATCTGACCCTCAACTACTAAGAAATGGACAGATCAACCTGACATCACACCCAAAATACGCCAAGCCATTCTATACGTCTGCCTGGAACTCCCTTCCTCCGCTACTGGTGCCTGAGAGGATGAATACACAACCTCCCTCACTTCCCTGTCTGAATTGGAAGCCAGCTGAGAGGCAGATGTAATAGCCAGGCCGATGAACCAATATATTTATTCCTGATAACAATCCTAGATACGTGGCCTACGTCAACAGCAACAGTAGGCTTGCTTTCCCTGAATTAGTTATACTATTGGTACAGAGGGATCATCTCAGCCCACACTCTCAGAAGAAGCATCTGGCCTACTAAACCGACTTCACAGCAAAGAGGAAATGAAATTGTATCTTTCCTCCTGGTAGGCTGATAACCAAAAGGAAGAGAGAAGGGTGACACACACAAACTGATCCTTCTGTCAAACCACCAATCAGCCATGCATCTCCTCTTGCAGGGGATGGAATAAATCAGGATGTAAAGAAAGAAGTGGGTACAACTCAATTACAACCTCAGGACAGCATGGTGACCAACAGCATGGGCTCTAGAACAATATTGTCTGGCTCTGAATCTCAGCTATATTAATTAGCAGTGATATTCATTTAGGCAAGTTCCTTAATTTCCCTGTGCCTCAGTGTCTTCATATCTAAAATGAGTAATTAATAGCACTTAAGTTCATAACAGTGAAAGAAGGATTAAACGAACCAGTATTTGTACAGCACTTTGAACAGTATCCAGCAAATAGTATTATGTGAAAAATTAAAATTGGAAAACCCTTTTTATTACAGAAGTTTCCTAGTTAAAATCATTTATTATATGACCATAGTATTTTAAATATGTACCTGGACAATAACATGTATCTTTATATAATTTTTATTCATTTATATATCAGTCTCCCACAATATATTATAAATACTTTGCAGCTGGGTTTTCTTCATCTGTGTATTGATAGCTGCTGGCACACAGTGTGTATTTGGTTGGTTATTAAATTAATGAAGACATTAATTTTAAATGATCTATCATTCACTTGGTGGTAGAGTACACAAATTGACATGATTTTCTTCAAAAGATCGATAAACTTGCTTTATGACCTCAAAAAGTACTTCATTTATACCAAGCTGGTAGATGGTGGTTGCTTTTACAGAAATTAAGTTTGGCTAATGGAGCATTTAACAGAAGAATAAAATTTTAAAACAAAATCACAGTAAGACACATGTATCAGTCAAGGTTGTAATGGCAACCAACCAGTCAACACAATCAAATCACTGCAAATCAAGGACAGTCTATTTTCAAAAGAACTAGTCACTAAAAGAACCCAGGGCTACCAGCAAACAAGCTCTAACCATCTTCAAGCCCAAAGGGATGATCATAGGAGAGAAAGGACTCCAGAACTAGATGGTGAAGTCATGTAGAATGACGTGTTTGGGCAGTATATTGCAGATGCATGATTTTCAGGTAACAGCAAATACCAGGTGACCTCCTAGGAGAAGCCAAGGGAATAACTATCCCAGCCTCACTCTCTGCCCTCACTATGATCTCCGGCCACAGCTCTATGTGGGCCAAATCCAACCAGAAGCCAGAGAGTTAGGAACCCTGTTGGTGTCCTCATTCAGTTCAGCCTTCCAGGGCAAACAGCCAGGAGAATGGATCTGGTGGGACAAAAATAAGACATCCAGAATAGCACAATGTACCAAGTTCCCAAGGGAAATTAGAAAAACAACACAATGCTGTTCTTCCATATGAATACATTGCAACAAATAATTAATTCATAATTCACTCAGATTAATGTCTTATTCATGGGCCAACTATTTCTGAGCATATAATAAGTACAACAAAATACGTTAAGTATCGGTGATACAAAAATGAATGAGATGGGGGTCCCTCTTCCCAAGTGGCTAACTGTCCAACAGAACACCAACATGTTATAATGTAGCAAATGTTATAACAAAAGGAATAGTTAAAGCATTCCATGTTTAAGTTTTTAAAATCCACTTGAATTTACTATTTGCAATTTATAGCACCTGTTTTCTTTACAACCAAAATAATAATTTGGCTTCTTTTTTAAAACAAATTGTCTCTATTTTGCAGGCAGACAGCTCTGGGGGATGGAGGGGTGGGGGGGATGGAAGGATTGAGCAAAAAAGAGAAAGAACTCATGGACATGGACAACAGTGTGCTGATTGTGCTGGGTTGGGGGTGAGTGGAGGTAGAGGAGGGTATGGGGGGTATAAATGGTGATGGAAAAAAAAATAAAGAGAAAAATTTGTTCATATTTAAACAATATACAATCTCTCATATGTAACAAAACTAATTATCAGTCAACAATTGGCAAAACTAGAGGGAAAAAGCCAGAATAATAACTGATCTAACACAAACTTAATTTAATACTAGGAAGACACAAGGCAACATTAAGTTTAGTTTTATAATTCCATAAACACCACATACATACATAAAATAAAAATAAAATCGATATAGATATTTTAATGTTTGTTCAGCTTATAAACAAAAAAGAGTATTATGCTAAGTGAAATAAGTCAGTCAGAGAAAGACAAATACCGTATGATTTTACTTATATGTGGAATCTAAAGAACAAAATAAATTAACAAAACAGAAAAATAGATTCATAGATACAGAGAACACGCTGATGGTTGTGAGAGGGGAGTGGGATTAGGGGGACTGGGTGACAAAGGTGAAGGCACTGAGAAGTACAGATTGGTAACTACAGAAGTCACGGGATGTAAAGTAAAGCATTGGAAATATAGTCAATAATACTGTAATAACTGTGGATGGTGCCAGGTAAGTACTGGAAATATCAGAGGGATGACTTTGTAAAGTATATGGCTGCCTAACCACTATGCTGCACCCCTGAAACTAATACAATACTGAATGTAAACTGTAACTGGAAAAAAACCAGGACACAAAAAACAGAAAAAAGAAATTAATCATTAAAGTATGTTTAACCTACTCTACTGACATACATATTTAGTAATATTGACAAGAAAACTCAGTATTTTTGGTATAAATAAGACAGATGTTAAAGCTCTATAGAGATACAAAGCATATTCTGTGAATATTTTATGTGTTAAAATAATAAAATTAATAATCTGTTCTATTCCAAAAGTGCAATTAATATAAGGGAGACACTGTTGGGTTTTCAGAAAAAAAGTCTATAAATGATATCTAGTCCTGCTAACATCAAGGAGAACTCCTTATTATAAGTATTTCAGATTCAACTTTGCTTTCAGAAAGAGGCAAAAGAGCAAACAAAATAGAATTCTAATGACCAAAGTGAGGTGTAGCATCAAGTTTATGCTACAGAGGATCAAGAAGATGAATAGCAAATTCTTCTCAGAAAATCATCCTTCTCTTTCTTTTGTTAGTCTTTCCACACATCTGGGCAGAATACAGGAACATAAGCAACCAGATTCAATGTTTCCCAAGCAGCTTTTGTTTCCTTTTGATAGTTGATATCTAAAGTTACGGGAACAGGGAAGTATGAACAAAATTCTAAATAGTACAATTACTGATCTATTGTCTTTCACAAGCTGTTAAGCGTTAAGCCTAAATATTTTCAAGATTCTGAGATCAGAATTATGGAAGGCAGACATTCAGAGTCCTACATTTATTTCACAAATTGCTAATCTAAAATATAACCCACCCCCACAAAAATGTATCATGTTAGTATGGGTTAGTATAGTGGTTTACCTTTCTATAAACAGAAATCCACCTCAGGTCCTTTCTGTCTTCAGAGATGAAACAAAACCCTAAGAACTGAATGCACTTGAAAGGAAATGTGGGACAAGCATACCATTTTAACAATACCCTATTATATTGGTTCAGCCAACATCTGAATCACCAAACCCCTTATGCATCTGGACATTAAATTTCTCCATGGAGCTATCTTGTCCTTTAAAGTTAGTAAGCTCAGTAAGTGACAAAGTCCACTAATTCAACCATCAGATAAGTGTTTGAGAAACACTGTTGTTATTTTATACTCAAACCATGTTTCAATTCACAGTCATAACAATAAAGTACTATCACAAACACTCACCATCAGAATTTTTTTTTAATGATGTATTTTCCACCAGGGTAATAAATTCACAATCCTATTTTCATTTTTTAAAATACTTCCAGGAAATATAATGATGCATTAAATGGCCTAAAGTTGTTGATCATTTTTAGTGTGCTATACCAATTTCCAACAATGTAGATGATAGTTTGGCAGTTTCTTACAAAACTAACCATACTCTTACCACACAATTCAGCAATCACACTCCTTGATATTTACCCAAAAGAGGCTGAAAACTTACGTCCGCACAAAAGCCTGCACATGGTGTTTATAGCAATTTTATTCATAATTGCCAAAACTTAGAAGCAACCAAATGTCCTTTAGTAGCTAAGTAGATAAATAAACTTTGGTACATCCAGATAATGGGATATTACAAATGGGAGGATACTACTGGCATCTACTGGGTAGATGGTAAGGATGCTGCTAAATATCCTACAATGCACAGGACAGCCCCAACAAAAAATTATTTATCCCAAAACATCAATAGAACCACTGTTGAGAAATCCTATTTTAGGCTATTTCCATTATATGTTTTTCAAGCTATTTTGTTTTTACAACTATACACATAAATAGAATATCACCAATCACTATACAAACTGATAGCCAAAGAACCTAAGAACGAGGCTAACTAGTCTCCACTTTGGAAGCTATGCCTATAATTAAAATAATCGAGTGTGTATGGGTGCTCCTGTCTGTTCCTTGAATACAAGACCCTTGATTTTGTCTTTTGTTGTTGTTTTGTTTTTCTTTATGTTTCTATTTGTTTTTTCTGTTTCAGCAACCTAGTAAAAGATTCTCAGTTTATGTGTTGAATGATATACTTTTAAAATTTATTTATATTTATTATTGAAAGTATTACAGATGTCCCCTTTTTCTCCCATTGACCCCCTTCCCCATACTATTGTCTGTGTCCATTGGTTATGCTTATATGAATACAAGTTCTTTGGTTTATCTTTTCCCACCTCCTTAACCCCCTTCCCTCTTAAGTTTATCAGTCTGTTCCTTACTTCCATGATTCTGGATCTGTTTTGATCATCAGTTTGTTTTGTTCATTATATTCCATAAATAAGTGAGATCATATGATACTTGTCTTTCTCTGAGTGGCTTATTTCACTTAGCATAATACTCTCCAGGACCCTCCATGTCATCTCAAAGGGTAAGAGATCTTTTTTTTTTACAGCTGCATAGTATTCCATTGTGTAAATGTACCAGAGTTTTTTTTATCCACTCATCTACTGATGGGCACTAGGGCTGTTTCCAGATCTTAGCAATTATAAATAACACTGCTATGAATATATATTCTTTCTGATTTCTGATTGGTGTTTTGGGCTTCTTAAGATATATTTCGAGAAGTAGGATCACGGGGTCAAATGGCAGTTCCATTTTTTATTTTTTGAGGAAACATCATATTGTTTTCCACAGTGGCTGCCCCAGTGTGCATTCCCATCAGCAGTGTACTAGAGTTCCCTTTTCTCCACACCCTCACCAGCACTTGCTTGAGGATTTGCTGATGGCAGCCATTCTGGCAGGTGTGAGGTGATACCTTATAGTTGTTTTAATTTGCACCTCTGATGATTAGTGACGTTGAGCACTTTTTCAAATGCCTTGGCCATTTGTATATCCTGTTTGGATAAGTGTCTTTTCAGGTCCTCTACCCATTTTAATTGGATTACATGTCTTTTTTTTTTTTTTTTTTTTTTTTTTTTTTTGGTTGAGCTGTATGAGTACTTTATATATTTTGGAAATTAACCCCTTATCCAATGTATCATTGGCAAACATGTTCTCCCAAAGACTGGGTCCCCTTTTATTTTTGATGCTCCTTTCTTTTGCTGTGAAGGAGCTTTTTAGTTTGATGTAGTCCCATGTATTAATTTTTTCATTTGTTTTTCTTGCCCTATAGGTGAAAATTATGCTTCGTGTGACATCTGCAATTTTGCTATCTACATTTTCTTCCAGGATTTTTATGGTTTCATGAGTTACATTTAAGTCTTTTATCTATTTTGAGTTTATTCTTGTGTATTTTGTAAGTTAGTGGTCTAGTTTCATTTGTTTGCATGTACCTGTCCAATTTTCCCAACGTCATTTATTGAAGAGACTGTCTTTTCTCCAAAATGTGCTCTTGCCTCCTTTGTCAAATATTAATTGCTCATTATGTCTTAGGTTGATTTCTGGGTTTTCTGTTCTGTTCCATTACTCTATACGCATGTTCTTGTGCCAGTACCAGGCTGGAATATCTTACAAATAGATTGTCTCTTGATGTTACTCTATTTTAAGAGCAAGAAAACATTTCCCAGAAACCTAGGGCAAGCTTTCCCTGTGTGTCACTAGCCTGAATATGGCCACCTGCCCATTCCTGACTCAATCCCTGTGAGCAAGGAAATTTCTTCTATTGCTTGGCATGGGCATGGACATCTAGTTCAATGCTTAAGATAGGATTGGGAATACCACTATTGGCTTTGACTACCCAGAATTACCCCTGGAGCAGGAATCACTCTCAGAAATTATGTGGCTGAAAAGTCACCAGGGAGAGGTGAACACCTGAACCAAAAAAAAAAAGGGGGGATACTATAAGGGGAAGGCTAACAACGAATGGAAGCTACATAGGCAGTCAACAATGTATAGGATAAGTAGCTGGTGGAAAACCTTAGATCCATTCAAGGAGAGAAAGGAGGTTCAAAGTGGTAGTGCTATTAGCTAGGGGAGAGTAATATGAAGTGAACTTATTGGTAGACAGAAGTCAACTCCTGTAGGTACACATAGGTCATGGTGAGGAGTTCAGATTTTATTTGAAGAGTAATAGAGCCCTGGCCGGTTTGGCTCCGTGGTTAGAGCATTGGCCCACAGACCAATGAGTCAGGGGTTCGATTCCGGTCAAGGGCACGTACCTTGGTTGCAACTCGTCCTGGCCTTAGTTGGGGTCGTGCGGGAGGCAGCCACTCAATGTGTCCCTTTCATGTCGATGTTTCTCTCTCTCTTTTCCTCTCTCTCCCTCCCACTCTATCTGAACAAAAATGGAAAAATGTCCTTGGGTGAGGATTAAAAAAAAAAAGAGTAATAGAAAACCATCGCGTGTTCAAACAGAATCGGACAATGAGGCTGCGATGTGATGCACATGCTTGGGTTGGGAGTAGAGGATAGTGGTGTATCACGGGGTTATTTGATGGTGAGTTCACTTCGTCTTTCTAAATTCCATGCACTGTGTTTTAAAGGAGAAATTGTTTGATTACTTATTACGAAGGGTTGCAAATTTAAAAAAATGTGTAAAAGTGTTTTTAAGTTCTGTGTTAAACAAATGGTAACAAAAGCACTGTCACTCCTTCAGTTTCATTCAAGTTGTCTTCTCAGAGCATCATCTGTGCAGACCAGCCCATGCTCACCGTTCTCTCCTCTGAACTCCCATGATGTTCTATGCCATAAAAATCATTTTAGTCTAAATTTTATACTTACAACAATGCATGGTAGTATAAACCTGCACAGTACATAGCAATTGACACTATGCACATTCGCACCTACCAATTATGTGCCATGCATGTATCTTCAACCACATTTTAAGTACAAGGCATACATAAAAGTTTCTAATACAGTGTCCGGCACAAAATAAATACTTAATAAATATGAATTTTCTTTCTTTCTTTGGGGTTCAGCCCTTTCACCCTTCCCTAAGAACCTACACCAGGTCTAAACCAGTGGGTAAACAAAAACAGCACTTAATCAGCAGTTACTGAAAGAGCTGTGCACCCATTTAAACAATAAAAACTTTTAAGTTAGCAGTGTTAAAAGGGGGGGAAATGACAAAGAAACTCTAAATAAAACAAAATTTTCTGTTACATAATCATTAGCTTGGAATGATTAGCAGATTTTAATTTTAGTTGATTTTAATTTTACTAAGTAGGTAAATTCTTAACTTCTACTTTAGTTCTTTCCTAGAAGTTCCTACAGGAAAACTTGAGACAGAGCTAACACATGGTCTACAGTGAAATGTTGAGCATCAGAAAGGCAGAATAATCCACAGAAAAGAGCCAGAGCCAAAATTTTAGGTAATTATTCAGAAATGTAAAATGCATTTCAAAAACAAATGGGCACAGCAAAGCTCATGACTCAAGAAATGAATCATTCAAACACATACATCTGCACCCACCATACATATTCAAGGAGTTTTAGCATATGACTTTCTCACACTCTGGCTGAGACATCAATAACCTAAACATCCCAGATTAAACACTTCAGACCCTGACTCACTTTAAGCCATGTAAAGCAATAAACCTTCAAGATAAAAGACAAATAAAATGGCAGAATTCTCTGAAAAGCCATGTGCAGGCCATGTTTATGTTTGATTTATTGAACAAAGGGTGAGTGCTAAAAGCCCTTTTTGTTAGCCTTCTTTGGAAATATTAATACAAAGTTAGTAAGATCATATACTGCATGGTGTTAAGAAATAAACATTATCAATTTTCCTGACACTGCAGAATGCAGTTGAAATTTAATTTAGGACAAGTTTCAGAAGAAAAGCTAACAATCACAAAAGGAATAAAATGAGATCAAAATGTAATACAAAAATGCTTTATTACTTTCCAAGTGCAGGCAACACTGAAGGCTCATAATTATATAATATTTAATGCTTAATTTTATTTTCTGTGGTAACTCTACAAGCCATCAGTCATGGAAAAATATTAATGAGCACACATTTAAATACCATATAATTAAAATAAATGTCAATTGATATATTTTGCTTACTTTGCATTTCTGATTTATATATTTTTCTTAATACGTAGTTAAGGCAATATATGCTCAGTAGGAAAAGCAATATTGCCCCTGCATGCCTCACAAATCATGTACAAAAGTGTTGCATGCAACATCATTTACTTAGAGCAAATGGTTGTTTTTCTATAAACACATTATTTATGAGAGCATCGGATGCAATCTGCATGCTAATGTAGTCTTCTATTTCACAAAATTACCCCCATGGCTTCAGTGGTTTTCTCTCTCTCCACAATCACCACCTCCCTCCACCCCCAATTAGTTCCATCCTCACTTAGCTCTCCATCACGCACTATCTGTCCACAGATACTGAAAATAATCGAAAAACAGCCATGGAGAAATAACTGAAATCACAAAAACATTCTAAACCCTGACAATTCTAATCGTTATTCAAGCACAGTATTTCCACAAACAAACAAATAAATAGATCCATCACCATCCAACCCATTTTAAAAGCCTCCAGAATAGATCTATGTAAAATAAACTATTAAAGCTATACAAAATACACTGACAAAATCATGCAGAGTAGTCCAAAATAATGATATTCATACACTGAAGAAAAATCAGAAATCCAAAAGCAAGGAACCAGACTATGTTATCTCAGAACAGCAAGATATGATGTTATATTTATTTGCCAATATTTATACAAATATTATGCACCAAATAATCATGTTTTAGTTACATCTTCACCCAAAGGCATACAACTTCCTGTACAGTTGAAGTGGATTCTCTGCAGTAGACTCACCTTTGAGAAAAATGAATGTGTAGCACAGTGGTGTCACTGTCACAATTCAGTGGCTTGGTGCCAGAATCTTCGACACTGCCTAGCAATCTCCCCATATCACAAAGAACAACACAACAATGTATGGTGGTTTGAGGAGAACAAGATGTAATAAAAATTTGCATAAAATAAATGATTTTATAAAGGACAGATATTCATCTGCTTAATATACTATACTGAAGTCCATTAAAGATTTTCATAAACCAAAGAAAATGTAAATGCAATATAACTTGAATTCTGATGCCTAGAAAGCCTTTTGTTGTCTGACAGTTGTGTCGTTTTTATATAGAGTCATCTTTGCATGTTTTATTCTGTCAAAACTGTGATTTCCCATTCTGCATATACGATATCATATTAAACTATACTCCAGTGAAGTAAATACTTTTTAGTGATTAATCAGACTTGAGACCCTTGAGTAATTTATTAACTAAGCTGAATTAACTGCAAAAAATCATTGATTTCTCATATTTTGGGTGCTTCTGTGAGAACTGCTATAAACTGAATTGTGTGACCCCCAAAATTCGTATGTTGAAGCTTTAACCCCCAATATGATGGTATTGTGAGATAGGCCTTTGGGAGATATTTAGGTTTAGATAAGGTCATGAAAGTTGAGTCCTCACGTTGGGATAAGTGCCCTTATAAGAGGAGACATCAGAAAGCTGCCTCTCTTTCTCTTTCTTTCCCTTTGTCTCTCTCCCCACCCCCAACCATGTGAGGACACAATAAAAGGCAGTTCATATACAAGTCAGGAAGAGAGCTCTCATGGGAAACCAGCCATGTTGGTACCCTGACCTTCGACTTCAAGACTCCAGAACTATGAAAAAATAAATTTCTGTTGTTTAAGCCACACAGAAATTTATTTTAAAATATACCAGTCTGTGGTATATTTTTTGTGTCAGCCCAAGAAGACTAATACAAGACTCCTATGGGAACATAACTTCTACAGAATATATTGGAGCATCACCAAAAATAATAACCTTTGGCTTCTCTTCCTGTTCATTTTCACTGTTCTCCTTAACACAATTTTTAAGACTAATATTATTATTTATACATTATCATTATTTTTATAAGATTGGACATGTGACATATTTTCCATAATTTTATTATTTTTACACCACCTAATAAAACATTTCAAATTATAAAAATTAAATATTGAACAATATTACTTTATCTCTATCAAAATTTATATTTCAGCCAAAATCTTTGCAAGATTTATAAAGAAAGGAGTAATCTTAGTAAATTTTAAAGACCAAAGCAGAAATTTCAACTAGTTTATACATGTGAATATAAACATTAAAAAGTACTTTTAAAGAAACCACCAGACCAGATAGAATGACTAACCACCCCGGTTTGCCTGGATCCTCCTGGTTTTAGCACATAGAGGCCCCTATTCTGTCCATTTAGTCCAGGGCAAACCAAGTACATTACTATGTCATGTTTATCATAGGTCATGAAGTAGCTATGGCTCTAATTACCTAAGGACCTAGAGAAAATAGAGATTATTATATATATAAAATGAATATAAATTATATATAAAATACATCATATATACATATATCATATATAAAATGAATATGTGTGTATGTATGTGTGTATGTATGTATGTGTGTGTGTGTGTGTGTGTGTGTGTATATATATATATATATATATATATATATATCTCAGATTGTAATCAACCTTTTTTTCTATATAAAACTAAGACGGAAATTAGAAATTATTTTCCCCAACATTTATGTTACAGGTAAACATTACAATTTAGAGCAATGATCAGTTTGTGAATTATCTATAACAAGAAATCTCTTCTCAGATTAATCAATTCTAATCAAATTTATTGAGAGTAGACCATCAAAAAATAATTCTAAAGAAATTCCTGCCCTGGCCGGTTTGGCTCAGCGGTTAGAGCGTCAGCCTGCGGTCCAGAGAGTCCCGGGTTCGGTTCCCTCCCGGGGCACGCACCTTGGTTGCAGTTTGTCCCCGGCCTTGGTTGGGTCAGGCCTGCGCGGGAGGCAGCCACTCGATGTGTCCTTTTCACGTCCATATTTCTCTCTCTCTCTCTCTCTTCCTCTCTCTCCCTCCCACTCTATCTAAACAAAAAAATGGAAAAATGTCCTCAGGTGAAGATAAAAAAAAAAAAAAAATTCCCAATGGCTCCAAGGAAATGAAAAAATTAAAAGGTGCTTTGCTTTCATATAAAAATGCAATGTAAAAATATCAGAGTAGAATTTTATCAGGATTTTTTAAATTTAGATAATTCTTTATTTTTTAAATATGTTTTTATTGATTTTTGAGAGAAAGATACAAACATCAATGTGAGAGAGAAACATTAAACATTGATAGGCTGCCTTCTGCACTCCCCTCACTGGGGATTGAGCCTGAAACCCAGGCATGTGCCCTGAACGGGAATCGAACTGCTCAGTTTACTGAGCCACACTGGCTGGGCTAATTTAGATAAATCTTATTATTCTAATGGGGAACACGCCCAGCAATTGCTAAGATAAACATGAAAAAGAAGAGTAAAGAAGGAATTGTTTGTAAGATACACACTATAGAGTAACAAATGTCAATTATATATAGTTCAATTGCTTAGGAACAAATTATTTAGTGGAATATCAATATATGAGCATGGAAAAACTACAAGAACATAGCCAAGGTTGTTAACATGATAAATATGGACATGGGGTGCTGCTGATGTTATAGGAGATGGGGAGGAAGGAGAGGAAAGTGTCTATTGATAAAACCGGATGTATAATATAGTTCTTAATTTCAAATAAGTAAATTTTGATTTTAAAGATAAATCAATTTAACAAACATATACAGCAGGTACTACTGATTTCTGTTTCATAAAATTCAAAACTAGTGGATAAAATTTGGACTAAACTTACATTATCTGAAGAAGAATATAAGGCATCCAAAAGTCCAGAAGTGTTTTGATTAAATATCTCCAGCTTGACAAGTGGCCTATAGACTGACATATTTGAAATAGAATTAATGTCAATAATATTTACGAACGCAATCCTGGACATAGTAGAATATAGAAAATAATAAAAATAACATTGTTTTTCTTAATTTGAAAGTAACATTATAAATGTAAAACACATGTAAAATAAATTTTAAAATGAAAGAAAATAAAAAATACAATTAACACTTTAGTTCAAAATCTCTAGAGTATAATTTGCAAACACATATGTGTGTATGAATATATGTGTGTGTGAATATATATGTGTGTATATAAATATATATACATATGTATGTACATAAAAACATGCATATTTGTGTGTGCAACCTGTGTTTTGTCACTTGGTAATGTACAATAAACACCTTTTCATGCCTTTAGTGATTCTTACCTATCATTGTTTGTCGATGCTGCATAGTACTACCTGGAAAACTAATAAGGTTATTTTACTATACTCCACTGTGGGTATGTGTAATGTCATTTTCCCCAATATTTTACTATTATGAATAACACAGCATAAATATTCTTATAATAGTTTGTGTGTTTTTTTTAATCCTCACTCGAGGACATTTTTGCATTTATCTTCAGATAGAGTGGGAGGGAGAGAGGGGGGAAGAGAGAGAGAGAAACATGGACGTGAGAGAGACACATCGAGTGGTTGCCACCCACACGACCCCAAATGGGGCCGGGGACAAACTGCAACCGAGGTACGCGCCCTTAGTGGGACCCGAACCCGGGACTCTCTGGTCCACAGGCCAACGCTCTAACCGCTGAGCCAAACCGGCCAGGGCTATAATAGTTATTTGGGTATTATCTTTGGTTATTTTATGTGATCCAATAATTTTGTTACTTTGATTTTATCTAAAAGGTATGAATGTTTTCAGAGAATTTAAGTCTATTATGGCAAATTATGAGGGTTGCATACTCCAAAATACTGGGAATTGTCACTTTTTAAAAAGATCTTAGGGAACTCATAATTATGTCAAGTTATGTTTAACAGGTAAAAATATTTTATTAAGAAAATAACATGTTTGATGTACTATTTATATAAGACTACTCTGAGCTGTCTTTTCAGTATTTGCATAGAAAAATATCAGGAAAATGTTTATCACATTCTGATGATTACTTCTAGTTGGTAGAGATTTTAAATGATTTTTTTACATTCCTATTTATCCCATTCTTATTGCTTGCTAAATTATTTATAAATAACATGTGGCAGTTTTTTAAATATTTCATAGGAAATATCCCCACCATATGAAACCAGAGATGAAAATATATTGACAATAATTTTAGCAATCATAATAGTAATAGGAGTGAGTAGTCTGGAATTATTAAATAGCAGTCATCTAAAAACATCCATTGGTTTCATTGTTAGTTATGATCAAACTGCCAGTTTCTAAGCAGAGAATATCCCGCAAGTACAAAATGTATCTACATATATAAACCTGTTCTAATTGTACTCAATAAGACAAAATAAAAACAACTGAATTAGTTGAAAGAAATTATTGGGGAAAGAAGTGTTTATATAAGTGAACAAATATCTCTTGGCCATTTATCCTTTAAATAATCTGGACAATTTCAAAACGCCAGTTAGCCATTTGGCATGTATTCTTAGATTATTGTTAAGACATGATGGATTTGGAAATGGAGATATATTTATTGGTGCCACCTGTCAAGCAGCACAGTCGTTGCAAATGTCTAGTTTTCAACCGCTTCTTAACTCACTGTTCCCTCTTCATAGCATGTGTGTCAGGAAGACAGTCTAGTGGTTAGATAATAGCAACCTAATGAACAGCTCTTCTTTTTTTAAGGAATGAAACAGTTAAGGTTCTTGTTTGACAGCAACAGAACTTAACTCCAGCTAAATTAAACAAAACAGGTGTTATTAAACTACAACAAAAGAGACATTATTACAAGCATGTGGTACATAGGGCCACCTGATGATCAACAGGACACTCACTAGGGAGCAGAGCTGGAGGACCTGGTATGGTTGACCAAAACCCAGAGAGCTGCAAGGGCAGGAAAACAAAGAACACTAGGACAGCCCAGCCCACGGTGATATTGACACTGCTGCTAAGATCAATACTTTCTGATCATCTCCTCAATCCCTCTCTCAAGACAAAACCCTAGAGAGACAGAGTCCTGGGCCAAGCTTAGGTCATGCTTGCCCCTTGGCTACTAAGATGAGAGGTAGAAATAACTGCCCACCATGAACAACCACAGTGGAAGAGGGGCACTCTCCCAAAGAAAATCAGGCACAGTTAAAAATGGGAATAGCTGTTGGGCAACCAACAATGACAAAGGTTCACTGTAACTGAGTGAAGTTAGTGCCTCTCATGCCTTCCTCCCTTGCCTCATGCCCTAACTCTCAGACTAACCTTTTGAAGCTGAAGATTGTAACATATCTGTGTGTCTTGAAATCAATTTAGTGGATAATATCCATCTATTTAAAAGCAAAACTGAATGGACCAGAAATGTCAGAGCACAATGCATACCGAAGGTTTGTGAAACTGCTGTTTCTTTTTTATATAAGTCTATGAGGTACATGTGTGTTTGTGTACACATCTGTGAATGTAAGTTGTGGTCAAAAATATTTGGAGAAAACTATGTCTTGGTTTCCACCAACACTCTACAGAACCAACAATGATATGCACTCCCTGTTCAGACTGTTATAGTCTGAGAAGGGCAAATCCAACCCCACAGAACTGGTTTTGTGAGGTCTCCATGATGAATCACACTGCACAGTAAGCAGCCTGTGTTACAAAGTGATTTCATCATTGATATCATCACACATGGTTGTTAAATTTTATTTAATGAGACAAATAAACTATGCCACCATTTATTTGATCACATGTATTTACCATTTTGTCTGAAATCCTACTGGTGCTGCAAATGAGAAAATTCTCAACATGGCAATTTTTCATTGTGAATACCTTTATACCACTGTAATTTTATTAGCTCATGTTGAGTCAGTCAATTTTCCCTTCTTCCATGAGATTTTCTCCAATTACTATTACCCACACTGATTGCTCACCTTTTACTGAACTCCTTTGACACCAAGCTCTCAATAGTTCATCACACAAATATAACATCTCACCCAAATGAAAAAATAAAAATATCTGAGTAGTCCAAAGAGAAATCACAAAACCATACACTAAAATTAGTACATTTTTTCATTAAAAAAATTCTCTAGAATCTTGTCTGAAGCTCATTTTTTCTGCTTTACACATAATCGCAATAAGTATACTACCTAGTGCATGAAAAGCATTCAATAAAAAATTGTCAAATAAGTGAATAGATGAGAGAGAGAGAGAGGTGGAGAGGAGTGGAAGGAGGAAGGGATGAAGGGAGGGAGGGAGGGAGGGAGGGAGGGAGGAAGGGAGGAAGGAAGGAAGGAAGGAAGGAAGGAAGGAAGGAAGGAAGGAAGGAAGCAAGGAAGGAAGGAAGGAAGGAAGGAAGGAAGAGAAGGAGAGAAGGAGAGAAGGAAGGAAGGTTCCAAAGCAAATTACAAGCAAAATGCAAGAATGAGAAATAGCAATGAGACAAGCAGGGAGATACGATACCATTGCAAAGTGGACACCAGTAACAAATTCTCCCTCTCTCCCTCTCTCTCTCTCTCTCTCTCTCTCTCTCTCTCTCACACACACACACACACACATTTAAAGACACAAAATTGGCCCTGGCTCATTTGGCTCAGTGATTAGAGCATTGGTCCAGGGACCAAAGGATCTTGTATTCGATTCCTAGTCAAGGGCACATACCTGGGTTGCAGGTTTGATCCCAGTCCTGGTTGGGGTTGTGCGGGAGAGTAACCAATCGATGTGTCTCTAGACGCATCTCTCTCTCTCTCTCTCTCTCTCTCTCTCTCTCTCTCTCTCTCTCTCTCTCCCCCCCCCCCCCGCCCTCTTCCTCCTTCCCTCCTTCCATCCCTTGCATTCTATGTAAAATTCAATGAAAAAATAGCCTCTGGTGAGGATTAACAACAACAACAACAAAAAACACACAAAATTTACCATAGCTTGGGGTTACTTCAAATATGAGCAAACAGAAGAAAACATTTCAATAGAACCTGAGTGTATTATCCAAAAAGCAAATGTTCACAATGAAGACCCTGAACCTTCAAAGTGATTAAAATGTATTCAGTACATTCTACTTACTGCAAGAAGTAGTGATATTTTAGAATTTTTAATATCCAAGTGGTTAAAAGTTAAACTTCGTTAACTGTCTATCTGAAAAACTTGACTTCCCAAAACATTCTTTTCCCAGAGGTTCTTTGTAGTTGAATTTTACTGCTATTACTTTGTCAAATACCATTTTATCTCGATGGCTTGATTATAAACAATTTTAGGACAAGAGTCACATCCTATACTTACTATTAGTTGGAAATTATTAGTTGGAAACTATATCAGAAGAGGTTGATTCCCATACATTAGAAATATACAAATGGATAAACCTTTCATGAAATGATTGGATAAATTTTAAATAATATTCTTCAATTGATAAACTAATTTAAATTAAAGTATCAATAGCAAAGACAATCTTGTGAACAACAAAAAGAATTTATGACTCTAAGCATTTGTTAAGGAAGAAGAACAGAAGAACAAGTCTTTTTACCAAACCGTGGTCTCCGCAGTAAATAAGTAACCATGTAAAGTGTGGACTCACTCAGGACTAAATCCTGGGACCCTGGAGATTCATATGCAAATGGTCATCCTGCCTGTCTCAAGGACCCATCTGGCTTATTAACCACATTTTAATGAAGAACAGAATTCTATTCCACAAATGGCTTACATAACACCTACAGCTCATTTTCATGAAGAATTTATTCAGTGTTTCATCTGACTAATATGCACCCATCTGGATTAATGCCAGTGCAAAGACCACTCACCATAGGTTTCAAAATGAACAAAGAACAAGTAATATATATGTAAATATAAGAGGAGATAAGTTTTCCACCATGTGTGTGTGTGTGTGTGTGTGTGTGTGTATCATACAACTCTGTCCTTTAAAAACTATGATTTTTATCACACTCTGCTTCATCTTAAAGTGACTATTGGTTTTATACTAAGATTTATTAGCTGAAATTGGAAACATTATATTAAGAAATATTTGTAGACTCTTAGTTCCTCAAATAGTGAAATTTTAAGTCCTCTCAAACTCTATACAAATTATATTCTAGCTTGATACATATCTAGATATAACTAGAAACAGGATTAAAATATTTGCTGTTTTGTAACAAATATATATGCATATTTATAAAATGAATATATTTCAATACATGCATTTTAAAACTGTAGCAATCAAGCTGAAGAACACTAAATCTGTAAAAATCAAAGGAATTTTTCCATCATGTAACAATCTGTTTAAATTAAATAACACTGATAGTTTCTAGGGCTATACTAGAAGTATGGATTCTGACAGTTCTTTTGTATACTGTCAATCTCTTATATACTGTTGGGATTGAAATAGTAATTTATAGATTTACGATTTAAATCAGCACAATGTAAAAAAAAAAATGATACTATATAAATAGACAAATAGACCAACAGATTTTTTTCAATATGCAGGGAGTATACTTTCTTCCCTCAAAATAATTTAAGGTGTGTGCAGATAAAACTGCTAAAATGCCCCAAATGAAAAAATATAGTTTTATAAAATATATAAAATTGCTTCTGAAATTATTATTTCACTTGCAAAAGTCACAGGGTCTTTTCAGTGAGCATAAAATTATGCAAAACATTTTGTCAGAAAAATGAGAAAATGCTAATCTAGTGACAGCAGCAATCCCCAAGGGAACAAGTAGCCAAAATTTTGCCTCCAAAAGGGTAGTGGGAAAAGGCCAGAATTGGCACATTTGCTGGCAAGGTTATTAAACCAGTTCTATTCTGTTTTACCTCAATAGTAAAATCAGAAGAAAATATTAATTAGCAGTTAAATCATTATAAACTGAGCACATCAAAGCATTGCTAGCGCTGCTTCTCAAGCTCTGTCACAGCATGGCACACACAGAAAGTGAAGCCATTTGCAGAGCACAGAGAGATAACTCAGTGAGATAATTGACTGCACAACTCCAGCCACCGCAGGCTGCCCCAGGGCTGAAGAGACAAGTAACTCAGTCTATCCATAAAGAATTCTTGAACATAGAGATTAGAAATCTCTAACCTACTGAAAAAGGAAATGTGTTCTATAACAATATCTCAAGTTGATTTCCATGTTAACTCCCACTTGCCAAACAAAATTAATATTCATTGAATATCTACTATGTGCAAGGTTCTACAATAGACTGTTATGTCGTAACTAGCCAGTTATTGATATTAATAATAGGAAAGGAGCAAAGAGGAGACCAGACATTATCAGCATGGTCATCTAGACAGCTTCACCTGGAAGCTGCAACTTTATACTCCCCAGAGAACCACCATTCCCTGCAGATCACTAGGGGAAGGGGCCCAACAAAGGGGGAAGATGGGCAAATACACAGTGAAGACAGGGTGACCTAGGGAAGGTGCTTGCCTGTCAGTCTAACCTGGGAAAAAGATAACTGGCTAGAGGGGGTAGAGCCACTGCAAGCACACAAAATCCTGAAGGATTCGCTGGTTAAGCTCCTAGTTAAAATCCCCAGAGTTATCTCTCTTTCTCTCTTATTCCTCTTGTGCTCCTGTTTCTCACTTGCTCCATGATCCACACTGTCCCACCATGTGACCCTAGAAGCTGCATGGCCCATGGCCATGCAGACCCTACATGCAATGGACTTCAGCTGGAACACAAGCTAAGCTAGCCAGATTCTGGCTGGACTGTGCTTCAACATGGAACAGAAACTCTGAGAAATGGCTTTAATCCTAGTTCTGCTGAAGACAAAATGGGATTCTTTTCATGGCAGCAGAGAGAGATGGGACCTCATCAATGAAGCTTTCCAGAATACCTCATCATCCATTGGGGTCTGGAAATTCTTATTTCCATGGCACCCTAAGAGCTCAACTTCCACCTGCAACAGTTGGGGACACAAAAGATATCCCACTGATAACAGAATGATTGAACCAAATAATACCTCAACAAAGCTGGGAAAATGATTCAATCAGCAAGTGGACTTGAGAGCCAGTCTAAGTCTGAACCTCATTCTGTAGGTGCAGTATTCAATAAAGGATTTGAGCCCTGGTCGGTTTTGCTCAGTGGTTAGAGCATCGACCTGCAGACCAGAGTCCTGGGTTCGGTTCCAACTAAGGGCACATACCTCGGTTGCAGTTTGTCCCCGCACCGGTTGGGGTCATGTGGGTGGCAGCCACTCAATGTGTCTCTCTCACATCGATGTTTCTTTCTCTCTCTTCCCCTCTCTCTCCTTCCCACTCTATCTAAAGATAAATGCAAAAATGTTCTCAGGTGAAGATAAAAAAAAATCAATGAAGGATTTGAGTAATAGACAATAGATATAAAACAAACAAGTACAAGTGTACAAAATTTCAAGACACTTTTGGAAGATATTAGGAAGATAGTTCAGTCTCAAATTGGTTTCTTCTTTGCATGAGGGAGGAAGTGAGTTGACCTAAAGGGTTTATTGAATGAGGCTCATAACTGTTCACCAAAGGATAAGAGAAGGAGCAAGAAATCAATTGATTGTAGTGTTTCAGAGAGTTAAATGGCAGCAAAATGCTCAGAGGTTTGGAAAGGAGAGACACTAAAGCTAATGAAACGAGGGTGTGGTGGGTGTGAGGATGTAAGAGATTCAAGGACAAGAATGAAAAAGAAATGAAAATATGAAAAATAGAATAATGGACAGAACAATATAACTTTAGGACTAATTAAATATAGTAATGCACAGACATAGGAAGCAGAAAGAAAAAGTAAAGCGCACAGGTTTTTTATCTAGGTCATGGAAAATATGTCACATCATTATTAAAGTGAATTTGGAAAAAAAAATTGACAAATTAGCTTTTAGACACTTTGAGCTTAGGAAAAGATACAACATTCAAAAGTTAGCCAAATATGTTGATCTAAAGCTTGAGAGAGAGATGGTATTTGCAACTGTAAATGTGAATGAGTTCCAACAGACATAAAGTAATGCTTAATGAGTCAAGTTATACAAAGTCCCAATGACAATACCATTAACATGGAAAAGTATCTATTGGTCCAACAGCATGCCATATAAAAATCACTACACCACCAATGTCTTCCAACGATCCACAGATTATTTATTCAAAGAACATTCAGCAGATATTTAAATGCCTGCTATGGCAGGAGTGGAACACACTGTGAAAACAAGGTGAACATGGTTCTTGACCTCACAGAGCTTACCGCATAGTGAGCAAGACCAGCATTAAACAAAACCCCACGCAAATAAACATAGCATTGCCTACTGGGAATAAATACTGTGAATTTAAAATGCCATGAGATACTATTGTCAAGTCTTAAACCTGTGTACTAAATTCATGTTCCTAAAAATATTTAAGGACCTATATGACATTTTTAATATTCAATGTTGACTTTAAATTAAATAGTAAATTCACATTCAAAATTTCAATTGCAAAACATTTTTATTATACTGAGAAGTTTACAGTTCACATGAACGAGATAACCAAGGATCAGCTGTCCCTTTCTAAAGGACCATAGCTGCCTGGACCTCCCACTCCTGAAGCCTGTGTGTTCTATCATTTACCCCAGTATCCTCTCAAAATATTTCTTTAAAAATAAAAACCAACTTTATATTTAATACTTTTATAATAATTTATACTTATAAAATATGTCAATCTTTACAAATATATAAAATTCTCATATTTCATTTTTATCAAGATGAGGCAGGAATTATTTATTTGGGAATAGGAGGGGAAAAGACTTCTCTAATCTTACAGAGTTGAAGTAATTAGTTTAAAAACAAATAATAGATTAGATATAGTGGTTAATATCTTAGAGTTTAAGAAAACCAAATTTCCCAATTTATTAAATTTTTAATACAATCTGGAAAATCATATAACTAAAATGGAATTTTCTTTCATAAATAGGACATCCTTCACTAATACTAACATGAGTTAAAAATGGGCACATTACAACAGTGTTATGCTTGACTTTTATATTAGGTCACAAGTCCCATCACATGCTGATTAAATGGTGTCACAGAGCAACCATTGCTGCTGAACCAAATTCATTCTGGACACTGTGAGGATAATTCTACTGTCCAAAGTTGCTTTTATGAAGCCGTAGATGTACCACCTTTGACAAAGGTTACATGTGCTAAAGTTATAAAAGAGGTTGAGACAGAGGTGAAAACATTGAAAGAAGGGCAAGTTTATTAAGATCATTCATTTTTTGTTCTTCTAATTAAGATAATCACGTATTTTATTTAATTCAGTCACCTGTCAGCTTTGTATTTCATGATAAGAAATACATTATTTTATTTATTGAGTAATACAGATATCTCTGCATTATTTAGTAATTTCTATTTTTCTCATTGGTTTTAAGAATTATATTTGGTTTTAATTGTTTTTAATTCTATTTTTCATAGCCTGCTAACATTTTCAGGGTTCAGTATTTAAGGAATTAAATTCTTTCTTCCCCTATAAACATTTTGGGGGGGGGTGGCTAACATCATCAATGATAGCCCTTAACTTCTGTGTCTATGAAGTCTTTCTCAAAGTGCATTAACACCACCTTTGCCTGATTAGTTCTGAAAGCAGGCTCACAATTAATAATATCTCTGTCTGAAAATAATCCATTGAGACATAAGCCAAAAAAGTTATACTTCTGGGCAAGGTCACTGCCTAACTTAGGTTAAAAAAAAAAAAAATTCAGTTAACAAAACCCCTTTACGCTGGATAACTAAGGTATTAGGGTTTCAGTAGTGGAAATTTTACAACTTCTTGTAAATCATTTTTCCACAAATTTTAATATTTATTTAAATTTATTTTATCCTGAGATAAAATGGATAATAGAAAAGTTCTATTTGTTGAAAAATAGATTAAAATGTTTAAATATCTTCACTTCTCACAAAATGAATGAATGTGCAAATGAATAAGAAAAATTCCTTTCTGCAACACACATTCTTTAAAATTGAATTATATGCAAGGTGCTCCCTTGTCCCATAGTTCACTGGTTTACATAAAAATGATGCACAAATGAAAGTAAGAGATCTATAATTATCATGATAATTTATAGTCTAGAGTGTTAGGCTCAGTATGAAAACTAAAACTATTCTAAATAAAATCATTTTGTATCTCATCTTTTTAATCATTCAATCAGGTCTTATAAAACATAATAACATAAAATCCCAATTCATCATTCTTACTCCAAATACAAAGCTTTTTCTTTATGTCTGAAAATAGTCAATTCACATCTCATAAATCATCTTCACACAATATACGTCATTTACTCAGTATGGCATAAATAACAGTTTAAGCCCTGGCTGGGCAAAGTAACTATTTTCTGAGGGGAAAAGAGTCCAAATTCAATCTATGGTCAAATATATGAATCTTTAATCAAAATTTAACCTCTTTGGTCCCTTGAAATTTGAATTTAAGAAGTTAAGCTGAAAAATATCCATCACTGACTTTAAAAGTATAAACCATTGCAATCACTCATTTTAAGCACTTGAGCAAATGCACCATCTTAGATCTAACTTTTTAAAAATCTCTGAGAAGAAACTAAATATAGTATTATCTATTTTGGAACTATTTATCTACATATCAGGTTTTTTCCATTAGCTGTAAGGCTGTGGTAGCATTTTATTAATGCAGTGGCAAGTCTACTTATGAGGAATTCACAGTCTGGTCTGTCAGGGAAAACAATTATACAAGAGACTTAAAAATTTTAACACATAACCCCTTATTTTCTCCTCCCAGTTCATCTCCGCAGGTATTATGGTGTCTACAGCAACATGAAGGTGAAGGTTATGTCTTCCCTTTCTTCTTCTTTACCCTCATATTCTTTGAAGTGTGTGTGTGTGTGTGTGTGTGTGTGTGTGTGTGTGTGTTTCTGAATAAATCTGTGCCTTTGTGGGGCAGCAAGACTCTTCTCTGTGGGGCAGAAGGAGCTTCGTTTGAGACAAAGAAAAGTACCTGCAGCTCCCCTTCTCTCTGTTCTGTGCCATACTCTGAAGGGGCACAGGTGCCAGCATGTTCAGACCTAAGGGAGTCAAAGTTACTGTGAACAGGGAAGAAGAAAGTCTAATATTCTGTCCATCCCACACCCTTCTCAGAAATCCTTCTACCAAAACAAAGCAGAGTCAGATACCAAAAGGGTCCTAATGCTAGATGTTGAGAACAACTGCTTCTTTAGTAGATAAGAAAATTTAAGCTCAAAAGTGTGAAGTGATAAGTCCAAGGTCTCCCAATTCCCAGTCTAGTGTTATCTTCACTCCTTTTTGCTCCACTGACACCCTTAACCATAAATTCTATTTCCGGGGCAGTGTTCTCCGCACGGCCAGCTGGCAGCCCCCAAACCTGCCAAGTTCATTTTCACTTCTGGGCCTTTGCTCCCACCCTTCATTTCCAGCTCCTGGATGTCTTCCTAAGGTTCCTTCTCAGTTAAGGTATTTCTTCTCAGAAACACCTTGCAGAACCACCCTAACCAAAATTCCCCGCCCCTCTCTCTCCTAGTATAGTTACAACAATTGAAAAGTATCTTCTTTCTTTGTTTGCTCAGTCATTGTCCCTCCTCTCCACCTGAATCAGAGTGCCATTAGGCAGAGACCACAGTTACTTCTCTACCACACTGTGTGGTGTAGTCTGGCACGGCAGAAACAAAGGCAAAGGAGCCAGGTTTCTATCCACCAGGAACCCATGATGTAAAGAGGGAAGTGACTTGAGCAAATAAGCTGGAAAAGGGCAGAATTAAATAAAAATGATTTTTTTAAAAAGGTATATGTCATATAAAAAAAAGTGGGGGACAGAGTTTATAAAGCCAGAGGTTTCTTCGAGGAGGTAGAATTATTTTTAGCTGGGATAGGGCTTGGCTTTAGCAAAGGTTCTGGAGGAAAAAACACATTCCATAAAAATGGAAGATATTGACCAAAACCTTAGGAAAAGGCAGGTGTTACATTTGGGAAATAGCTGACTGGATAGAACATGGTAAATGGAGAGAACTCAGAGTAAGATAAGGACATCCCAAATCCCCTTCTCTCCAGTTCATTTCACTATTTTCCTCCATTTCACTTCCATCCTCACCAGCACAGGAGTCAAGACATCAGTTCATCCCTCTCTTTCAAAGAATTCCACACTGCTTCCTATTCCAGCTGTCCTTCTCAAGCCCCAGGTGTAGTCCAACCTTATGTTTATGCTTCTTTATGCCTGAGCTGGCAAAAAGCAGTCCTGAGCAGATCTGTGCCCCTAAGTCCTCAGTACTTCTTGGTATCCTTTTCCATATCCTTACAGCACTTACCTAGAACATTTCTACGCCCAAGCTAACCACTGCTTGCACAGTCCAGACATCCTTCAGCAGGTGTCGGGTTCTGTGTGTCCCTGCAGACGCTCTGTTGTACTCTGAACTCGTGTCTTGCACAGCATCTCATCACAATACTGCACTCATTGGATTGCTGGGTGCTATGTGCTCTTTAAGGGCTAGAACTGTGTCTCATTCATGTATTTCCTATGCCTAGCACCATTTATGATACATCCTGAATGCTGAATATGTATTTTTTGATTTAATGAAAAAATGAATGAATAGAGTACAATACATAAGGACAGAATAGAATTTGGGGAATTGAAATTCCAAGTCAAAAGTTTGTATTTTTCAGCATTGGAAACTGACTAAAACCTTGACATAATCAGATCTATGCTTTAAGACTAATTCTGGCAGTGGACCTCTGGCAATGTCTGATATGGAAGACAAACAGCAGGGGAGAGAAACATGTGGAAAATGAATCCATAAGAAGGCCAATACAAGTGCCCAAATTAAAAGGATATGGGCTGAATTAAGGCAATAATAGAAGGAAACACCAAAGAAGCCCATCTAAGGGGTGAAATGATGGATTCCATTTAAATAGGAGGTATAAAAGACTCAACAGATTGTTGGGGGAATGGGTCTGGATATCAGGAGACAAAACTACACAGAGTTTTTAGAATTAGAAATCAGCTAGCACCCCCTTCTCCACCTCTATTTTATATTTTAGCTTTTGAACCCAGTATGAAGAAAGATATTCAGCCCAACACAATTGACTCCAGTTTTAGTGTCATCTGCTTCAGTTAATTCATGGAAAGAATACTACTTCCGGGGAAGAAGTTACACCAATGAGTGTGTGTGAGGCACCTGGGCCTGGGCTTTGTTAAGCGACTCTGTGAGGCAAGAGCAGACAGGAGGCAGGAGAGGAAACAAGAGCAATGGAATGGTCTCACCTGAGAGTCTCTTGGTGGTACAATTCCTACTTCTCACACAGATGATCAGGGTTCATTTCCTCCATTTATTTCAATAACATGGTGTTGTTTTTTTTTAGCATCTTCTCAATAGTAGGGAATATGCTGGGCTCAGAGGTCACAAAGATCAATGATAGAACTGCAAAGATTCACACTTTTACCATAAGCCAGTAACTCATAACTATCCTACACATATTAATCCATATACTTTTTACAGCTGCCCATTGAGATTGAAAACAGAGTGGTTAAGTAATTTGCTACATGTCACCCAGTGAGGTGGTGGTGGATGAAGATTCAAACCCAAGCAGTCTGTCTCCAAATCTGCGCTTAACTACTGTGCTATGTCACCGATGAGGACACGGTTCCTGTTCTAAGAAAGCTTAGAGTCCAGAATATGAAATTACATGCTTTAATGTAAATAATAATAATTAGTGAGGAAATAAAGCTTGGAGTGCAAATGAAGGATTGGGGGTTGGAAGGGCAGGGATCAATGACTTTCCTGACAACACTGAAGTCTGTGGTTCAGTGTAAGCACTCAAGGAAGTCACTGAGTTTCTTTGAATCCACACCTCCAATGACTTTCTATAGTAGTTAATCATTGTGCCACGATTCACCTCTTAGTCAGTGAACAGTCAGTGCAGAGCCTAGCTCCAGAACCCAAAATGCATACATATAAAAGCAAGGAGAAAATTTTCCAAGAGTCAGTCAAAAACTGGATCTGAAATGCAACAAAGAGATGAAAAAGAAGAGAATTCCAAAGACAGAAATTAAATTTCTCTAGCTTGCTATTAACTTTTAGCACACAATCCAGTTGCTCACTTTGCAGTCTCTTCAACGGGGTATTAATATTTGGGCACTTATTTATATATTGGCTGAACTTTGCTGTCACATTGCTAAATTCAGTTGTTTTCAGCCTTTATTCTTCAAAGATAAAGGGTAAGAGAGGAAGCGGGAGTTTTCCATAAGAGAAGATCTAACCAGCACTAGTCTAGTGAATAGAATTTTCTCCTGGGGTTTGCTGTTAGCTTGAGTGTGCACACGAGGGACTGCAGGCCTGCCACTCTCTTGTCATCTCTTCTCCCCTCACCCCGTCGAAAGGATACATCCTTGTATTATATTCTGAGAGTAAGAAACCAAACATGATTTAATGCTCTCTAATTGACAACCATATTCAATGAAGAAATTTGTATGATTCAGAGATATTTCCTCTCACAGAAATTACATATGCTTAAAAATAAGTTTATGATATAGTGTAGTTATTTAAAAACTGGCATAGATACCATGCTTAAACAAATCATCATTGCTTCCAGAAAGGAAAAGAGTACTTTAAGGATCATAAATATTAAAACAACAAAATGGTATTTTTTTAAATCAGGAAAAATAGGCTTGAATATAAATAGAAAACCACCTGTATTTTCAAGATTATAAAATCAATCTATCCAAATTTAGATTTAAATATGTGAAATGATTACTATGCATATAGTACATGCTGACACAATTCAATCCACTTCTAACATTACAATTCCAATATATATTTATAACACTTAAATTATATACAAATATTTCAGATAAGAATAAGACTTACTCAATTAATATCCTTCAAATGCCTAGAATTCTAAGCAGCAACCCCAGTATTTTATGACTGCAAGTACTGTGGATCAAGACTTTTTGCCTTCCATGGCCCTTGCCATTTTTCTTTGCATTCATTTTGCACTAATTAAAAAATGCATGTCTTTCTCATTATTTATATTTAAAATACTTAAACTGAGTATAATTAAGCATGTGTTGAATTTCAAATACTATTTTTCAGAACTGAATATTTTAAATCCATAATTTACAATATAAGAAAAGTGATACTAAACTTTCAGTTAAAGTTTAAATGAACTTTGCATTAGCAGCAAACAAATGTACAAATTGCTGAGGGTGAAAATGACTCTAAAAAAAGAACTTCAAAGTCTCCACTAGTACTGAGTCATGTTCAAGATACACATATGTCATATTCAGGATTAGGCATTTTAGGGGCCAAAATATTAAATGCCTACAGGTTGCAGGCAAATGGTAAAAGAGGGGCCAGGCCATGTGAGGACTGTAGCATCCCAAAGAGAACAAGCTCTGTCTAAAGGAGCAGCTGTGCCCTGGCAAGTCCACTCAGTGGTTAGAGCATCATCCTGTGGACTGAGGGGTCATGGGTTCGATTCCCAGTCAAGGGCACATACCTGGGTTGCAGGTTCAATCCCTGGCCCCATTGGGGTCATGTGGGAGGCAACCAATTGATATATCTCTCTCACATCAATGTTTCTCCCTCTCTCTCCCTCCCTCCCTTCCATTCTATCTAAAAATCAATGGGTAAATTTCCTTGGTGAGGATTAACAATAAATAAATAAATAAATAAATAAATAAATAAATAAATAAGCTGCACCTGTCAACTTGGCACGTGATAAAGCAGATTTAGTATTGCTGCATGGGTCGTCTTTAAGAAAAGAGAAAAGCCCTGGCCGGTTTGGCTCAGCGGTTAAAGTATCGGCCTGCGGTCCACAGAGACCTGGGTTCGGTTCCCACTAAGGGCACGTACCTCAGTTACAGTTTGTCCCCGGCCCTGGTTGGGTCGTGCGGGAGGCAGCCACTCGATGTGTCTCTTTCACATCTCTCTCTCTCTCTTCCTCTCTCTCCCTCCCACTCTATCTGAACAAAAAAATAGACGAATGTCCTCGGGTGAGGGCAAAAAAAAAGAAAGAAAAGAGAAAAATTTAGAATCATTTTTTTTTTATTAATTTATTTTTGTTACAGATGTTTCTCCTTTTTTCCCCATTGACACCCTCCTCCCCATCCCCCCCAACCCCATCCCCAGCTTTGTTGTCCATGTCCATCAGTTATGCATATATGCGCTTAAGTTCTGTGGTTTATCTCTTCCCTCCCCCCCACCCCCTCTTCTGAGGGGTGTCAGTCTGTACCCTACTTCAACATCTCTGGGTCTACCCTGTTACTCAGACTGTTATGTTCATTATATTCCACAAATAAGTGAGATCATGTGATATTTGTCTTTCTCTGCTTGGCTTGTTTCGCTTAGGATAATACTCTCCAGGTCCCTCCATGTCGTCTCAAAGGATAAGAGATCTTTCTTTTTTACAGCTGCATAGTACTCCATTGTGTATATGTACCACAGCTTTTTTATCCATTCATCTACTGATGGACACTTGGGCTGTTTCCAGATCTTAGCTATTGTAAATAGTGCTGCTATGAACATGGGGATACATGTATTCTTTCTGATTGGTGTTGCAGGCTTCTTAGGGTATATTCCTCACCTGATTATTAAATGTTGAAACTAATTTTTCTGACTGGCTAGTGTTTAAGACAAATCTTGGCCTCCAATGCTTTCTGATCACTGTTCGATTCTGAAACAATAGTTACCTTCAGTGTAATCACTGTGATTATTGTTTAATATTATCCCATATAAATTTATCTAAAATACTATATGATACAAAACACTGAAATAATTTCCAAGATTCATCAGAAAAATAAAAGAAACCTATGTGTCACTCTTCAAATTTGGCAGCTCAAAAAATGTTCATAGATTCTTAGAGGAAAGGAGACTTTGAGGCTTTCCACAAATGTCTCTACATCTAAACAACTATACTTTCTCAAAAATCTTAATTGTTTTTTAAAATAATTCCAGGTAGTAAGGGTTAATAGCCCCATTTACAGTGGTGAAATAAAGCTACAGATCTTCATTCAAAGGAAGAAGCCATTAGGAAACTATAAAGACCAACCATTTCACTTTCATGGTATTCTACACACTAAATAAAAATCAAGAGCAAAACATCTGCAAATAATGAGTGATTGAAAATGGCACACATGTCCGGCTGGTGTGGCTCAGTGGCTGAGCAACGACCCATGCACCAAGAGGTCGATGGTTTTATTCCTGGTCAGGGCACATGCCCAGGTTGTGGGCCTGATCCTCAGTGTGGGGCATGCAGGAGGCAGCCAATCTATGTTCTCTCTCATCGATGTTTCTATCTTTCTCTCCCTCTCACTTCCTCTCTCTCTAAAATCAATAAAGGGGAAAAAAACTTTTTTTAAGAAAATGGCACATGTGTCTGTCAATCTATATACCAGTCTAATGAATATACCAATCATATTACATACCACCATGGAAAAGGCCATGTTCTAAAGAAAGGGGCCAAACGATTTCAGCCTCTATAGTGACCTAATAACAAAAAGGGTATTCATGACACAGCAAAAACATTTCACTCACTGCCACACATAACAACCTCCTGCATGTATAATATTTCCCTAATTTTAACACTGTATTACCATAAGAAATAGTGAATCTAATATTCTTAAATATATTGTATTCTAATGGTCCAGTCTATTGGGCACATGGCAAACTATTTGATTTGAAGTAAAAAGAGTAGAAAGCACCATGTTCCAATACCACATTGGTGCTCCCTCAACTGTCTTCAAGAACATTTTCTTCCAACACCTCAAACTCTCTTTGCATGGAGACTAGAGAAAGGTGATCACTAAAAGTGGGGGAAAAACATTTTATAATTTTTATGATATTCAGAATTGGTAGTCTAGCATTTCAATTTTGAGTGTTAGGCATTTGGCAGCTTTTGTTTTGCTCTTGAAATCTGTAGCCTTGGTAAAAAGCTTGGACAGGAAGATTTCTACTTTATGAAACAATATGAAACAATCTGCTTCATATTTATATGCTTATTAGGTCTGGGTGTAGATGCACAAAAAGTAAGGAAATAAGAAGTCCCAGGATGAAAGTCTGGGGTAAATAACATTTCAAGCTCAAATGGCAAGAGATGGTAGTCAAAGGTGAGAGGAAAAGGAAAGATTAAAGCCATGTAAAGGAGAGTGGAGAGAAGTTTGGCAGGAAAAGTGTCAAAAGTTTTGATTCCAAATTGATTAGGGTGAAAATTGGGAATAAGATTTGATATAAGAAGGGAAGTAGGAGACTACATCAACATTGAGAATTGAGGTAGTGGGGTGCACACCAGACAAGGGTCTGTAGTAGCACCGAATGGCCCATACACTCAGCCCTTAGGCTTCCATTCCATCTGTGTTTTTCTCCCGGGTGTAGGTGATCTCACCCATTGACAAATTTGTATGTTCAACCCACACATTATATCTGGGAGCAAACCCATTAACTAAGCTTTGATCTTCCCTTAGACCTGCTTCCTTTCCAGTCCTCCCATGGTGCTACCTGGCATCTCTATCCTTCTAGACTCATGTCACAAACCCAGAGCAATCCTCAAAGCTGACACTTCATCACCCCCCACATCCAACTAGTCACCAATCCTGGTGGATATTACCTCCAAGGGGCAATTCAAATCCATCCATTTCTCCATCCCTCTGCTATCACTCTTTTCTAACTTACTTATTCTGAACTACTTACCACATGATCCACTTTTTGCCTGGGCTTCCTATAATCCTTTCTCCACACCACAGTCAGATGACCTTTTAAAGTATTAAAATCATTTTGCATCAAACCCTTTAATAACTTCTCACTACATTTAGGATAAAATACAAACCCTTTAACATGGCCTGTGAGCCAGACATGATCTGACCCCTGTTTACTTGTCCAGCTACATTCCCTCTGCTTTTTTCCTTTATTCCAGCAAAACTGGTCTTCTCTCAGTTCCTTTGAAATGACAAGGTCTCTCCTGTGTGCCTTAGTACCTTCCACTTGCTCATTACCTTGCCAGGGTACTCCTCTCCACTGTTCACCTAACCAATTTTAATCTCCCACTCAGGATCCTGATGAATCAACACTTCTTCAAAATACCCTGTGAAGCCCCCACACTCTTCAATGTAAATTCCCCCAGTGATAATTTCTCATGATACTCCTTAACTTTCCTTTATGAGACTTACCACAATTCATTATCTATGTACTTATATGGATGTTCAAGTGTCTTATAACTAAATTCCACACTGGACTGTAATTTATTTAAGGTCAAGAGCTATATATATTCTATTCACTGCTTTATCTCCCATGCCAGGGATATACCTAACATATGAATTAGAAGGAATTCAGTAATTTTTTTTTATTGCCTAATACTGAATTGAGTAAATAAACATTAAAAAAAAATAAAATGAAAACTTTGAGAGAAGTTTTTAACTCAAGCTATGCAATAGCATTGACGTAAGTCTACAGGGATGATTACCTGGTGAAGGGCTTCATGTGTCACATCTGTATGAACTTAAATAGCACTGATGAGCCACTTTTACCAAAAGAGGACATGAAATGAGCTCAAATAGTCTCTATGAGCCTCTCTTACCAAATGTAGCACACACCTCCTCCTGATTCTGAAGAGACCAGATTCCCCTTGTTAAATACCCTGAAAAAACCTCATACTGGGAAGTTGCCTTCTAAGGATATGTTCATTTTCTTACTATAATCTTTTATTATTTCTATACCTATAAGTAGAGTAGATCCAAGAAAACTTCAGAGAAAATCTGACACTGAAGAAGACTGAATGTATTCCAAAGATTGAAAGATTTTGCTAACATATTTGGATGGAAACATGATGAATATGTTTGAAAGTGGATTGTAAATGTTTTAGACTAAGGTGAATAGAATATAGCATTGGGTTAAGTTGGAGTTTCCTAAATATCTATATATGTACTGAACATAAAACCCAGTAATTCCACTTCTATGTATTTATTTAAAAAAATAAAAACATATATCCATGAATACTTAAAAATAAATGTTCACAAGATTATTCAGAATATATAAAAGCTGGGAGTAATCCAAATGTCCACCAACCAGTGAATGGCATACAAGTTATGGTATATCCATACCATACTACTACTCAACAATAAGAAGATACAAACAAATTAAGAAAATAAAATTACACAGAGTGAGAAAAAGCCTGAGACAAAAAGAGTACATACTATATGATTCCATTTAAAATGTAATTCTAGAAAAGGCAAAACTAAACTACAGTGATAGAAATCAGATCAGTAGTTGCCTGAGGCAGGGAGTTGGGAAGATTAACCGCCAAGAGCAAAAGGGAAATTTCTTGATTGGGATGGTGGATCACACAATCATACACATTTGTCAAAAGTCTATAAATTAAAATGTGAATTTTACTGTTTATAAATTATAAATAAATAAATTTTTTAAACACTGGATTGGGTTGAATTTATTGGTATGGATACACTTACTAAAGGTTCTGGTTTTAATGTGTGAGCTAAAGTAGCTAAGAAATGGCTTAACAATTTTCTTGGTTGGTTAACAACAACATAAGATTGCCCTAGCCAGTGTTGCTCAGGTGGCTGGGCACCGTCCCGTGCACCAAAAGGTTGAGGGTTTGATAGGGGCACACAGGAAGCAGCCAGTCAATGTTTCATCTCACATCAATGTTTCTCTCTCTTTCCCTCTCTCTTCTTCTCTTTCTAAAACTCAATAAATATACATATTTTTTTTAAATAAGACTAATCATGGCCTACAGATAATAAAGATGCCAGATAACCATAGCATAATGTAAAAGAAGAAATCCAAATGCTCTTAAGCTTTTTAAAAGATATATTATCACATTTTTTAAAAATTCTAAAATGGATTTACCAGATGCAGCCCACTCACCTGACCCCATCCACCAAGAAAGCAATGAAGACCCTCCCTTCACTAAGATATCAAGCAATAGACCAGTGAAGTGAACATTAGCATCCTTAAAAGTTCTGTGGTGAGGCCCTCTGTAGGCCGGGGATGGCACTGGGAGAGATCACTGCTGAGATGTGCTCCCTAATAATATCAGTGACTCAGATGGGATTCCAGAGGGACAGGGGCCACCTGGCAGCACTGAACCACCTCAGAAAAAGTGATTCAGTTACTTTAGTGAAAAGTAGGGACAAGTAGTAATCACAATGACCTCAACTGCATGAATCTTTGCAATGGTTAATTAACTGTGGTGTCCTTGGAAATAAAATAGGCACCTGACTAAAATATGATCTATATAACATTTATTTTTATTCATTTTTATTTTTTTATCCTCACCCGAGGACATTTTTGCATTTATCTTCAGATAGAGCAGGAGGGAGGGAGGGAGGAAGAGAGAGAGAGAAACATTGACGTGAGAGAGACATGACCCCAACCGGGGCCGGGGACAAACTGCAACTGAGGTACCTGCCCTCAGCAGGAACCAAACCCAGGCCTCTTTGGTCTGCAGACCGACACTCTAACCACTGAGTCAAACCAGCCAGGGCAACAGTTTGATTTGTACAACACAAAATACTCAAAGCTGATGAACAAAAATCTGAATACAAAGAAGGAAACCAACTTCTCACCCAGTTCCCACACCTAAGCAAAACCACAGCTCCTTTACCAAAGGGGAGACCAGACCTTAAGAACAGACTTTGCAAAACAGTCACAAAAAACATATGGTAAATCTTTTGTCAAACCTTTCTCCAAAGGAAAAGATGTGCACAAGGGAACAAGAAATGCTCTTTTGAAGAACTGGCTGATATTAGAGTGTGACTCCACTTTTTAATGTTTCACTTCTGACAGCTTTTAAGCCTCAACCTTCTCTTTTCCCTTCTTCCCTGCATATGTGCAATCTGATAGAAAATCCCAGGGTGCTACCTCCTTTGACACCAGCAGGAAGTTCAAACCATATGCAGGAAACCCTACTCTGACCCCCATCCCCTTATCACCATAAAAACCCCAAGCCAGTCCCCTTTCCCTGTTCCATCATTTTCAGACCTGCTTGGGAGGCTTCCTATTCTCTCCCCAGAAAGCTTCATTTATGAGTAATAAACCTTTCCAAACTTTTGATGTGTGCATGTGGGTGATATCATCAGTCTCAATATCCAAACCAAATTGTGAGGTAAAGGTTGTACGTCCATCTCATGTCTGTGGGATGACCTAAAACACCCAAAATGCTATTGTGGTTCAACAAAGTAGGGGCCTATGGTGGTTGCGATAAATAGAGCTTTGTCCTATGTATATTCCTCCTCAGATCAACTCAGTTATTTCTCAGTTCTTGAATATATGAGTGAAATAGGTATATTCATCAACTGGCTGAAATCACCACATTCCTGGACAGTGGAGGAAGACGGATTACGCTAAAAAGAACCAAGTGGAAGCTCCTGGAACTTTCTCTCCCCGTCAGGGTAGAAAACCAAACGTAAAACCCCATATCTGATTAAGCTGAATACTATATTAATGCCACTATGAAAGATTTCAAAAATGCAAGATGATGATTTTTATAACAACCCCATTTAACTTGCCTATTTGACTGGTAGGCAGATCTTGAAGAATAAAACTTGATCAGGGATGAGTCCAGCTGCAGCTATATGATGTCATTGGAGGGTCTTACCGGAGCAAATCAACACAAATCTTGGCACCTGGTACACAGCTACTGATTTGACAAATGCTTTTGTTCTCTATACCAATTTGAAAGTATGATCATACACAGTTCCTTCTCACCTGGAATGGGCCAAAGTACACCTGCATTGTCTCACCTCAAGTCTGTCTCAACTCTCCTGCTCTCCAACCTAATGTACTCGGCAGAGATCTTAATCATCTTAGCATCTCACAGAAAATCTGGTCCATTACATTGATGACATCATGCTGACTGGACCAGAGAAGCAAAAAGTGGCAAGTATCATTGTAAGGTGCATGCATGCCAAACGATGGGAAATAAACCCATGAAAATTCAAATACCTGCCACCATTAAGTTTCTAAGGGGTCCATCCACTGGTCTGAAGCATATCTGGAAATCTTTCTAAAATAAAAGACCAGTTGTTGCACCTTGCTGATTATTGATACAAAAGAATCACTGGGATCTGTAGTCCTCATTTGACTGTAGAAAGAACAGGTAAACATATTAGAGTGTGATGCTCTAGTCCATGCTCCAAATAACCAATAGGCTGACAAGTTTCAATGGGGCTCAGAAAAAGGGAAGGTTCTGTAGTCTAATCTTCTGCACAGGCTGCTCTGCCACCTGGGCCTTATGACCTAGCAGGTTCAAAGGTTCTTGAATTGGCAAATAAAGATGCTTACAGAGATTCTGACAAGCCTGAAAAGAAGAATTAAAGTACAGACACCAAGATTTTTAGAGCAAAGCCATATCCTGTCCCACCCATGACTCCTCTTTTGAGATGGATTTCACGACTATTGCCAGAGATGGAGCATGTGGCCAGTAGGAATCTATAGCTCCCCTTTGGGAAGAGAGGATAAGAGCATCTACGCTCTCTTACTTCACCCTGAGATACTTGGGCTATGACTCTGCAAACTCCATTTTTTCCAGATCTTTACCAGCAGTCTTCCCGTTAGGTTATCTCAAGAAGAGGTTATGGGGTGGGGCAGATAGGATGGGGGATGTTAAGTCTGAAGCTCACACATGTATATGACATCATTCAGGTCTGGAAAATATTTTGGAATGCTATTGTAACTCAAAGTTTGGGTCCACAAAATTTACTCTTTCAGCAATGGTTCCAAGAGTATACAAGATGAGGCAAAAGTAGGTTTACAGTTGTGACTGCACAAAACTCAGTTTATTCTAATTAATTATTGTATTATTTTCCATACAAACAGCCTTAAACCTTCTTTTGCCTTACCCTGTACATTGGAAGACAATTTATAATATTTTATAGTGAAAAGACGACATTAAATAAAAGTTAAACTTAATTTAAGTATTTTAAATCTTGCCCTGGCTGGTTTGTCTCAGCAGTTAGAGCATCCGGAGGACTGAAGTGTTGCAGGTTTGATCCCTGGCCTAGTAGGGGTCATGCAGGAGGCAACCAATCGATGTGTCTCTCTCACATCAATGTTTCTCTCTCTCTCCCTTTCTTTCTCTCTCTCCCTCCGTCCTCCTTTCCTCCCTCCCTCCCTTCCACTCTATCTGAAAATCAATGGAAAAATATCCTCAGGTAAGGAGTAACAAAAATAAACAAATATTTTAAATCTAGATATGTTGTGCTGTCATGCTGAACATATGGATGTGCTCAAAAAACAAACCAGTATTATTAGATCTGCATACTTTATTTTAATTTTTTTTCCCTTTTTTGACTTTTTTAGAGAGAGAGATAGAAACATCGATGAGAGAGAACATAGATTGGCTGCCTCCTGCATGCCCCCCACTGGGCATCAGGCCCACAACCTGGCATGTATCCTGACCGGGAATCGAACTGGCGACCTCTTGGTGCATGGTTTGACGCTCAACCACTGAGTCACACCGGCCGGGCAATCTGCATACTTTAAATGTAAATATTACTTGTCTCTCCAGTATAAAACTCCAAAAGATTTGTAATATTAATTATTCAGTTCAGCCCGTATTGAATTGATGAGCTAGAGACTACGAAAATATGTGCCACGCGGACACAAACACAACCACATACACACATTGTTTCATAATTGAATTTAAAAGCATAAACTTGCATTTTAAAGTCAACCAAGGTACTGATGTTCCTGTGAGTGTCAAAATTAGCAACTCACTGTAGCATTCCTCCAGAGACTGAGAACATATCTCACATGATTTATCACAGGAGCATCTGGGCGAAAGCTGCAGAGTCAGCTGGAGGACCTCTGTCCTGGGGCTAGAATGAGGCTTGGTGCTTGCCTGGTGGTGTGCAGGTGTGTGTACAACGTACTCGGTTAGGTCCCAAGGGCACTTTTGTGAAAAACAAAGGTTAGGAAAAGATATCGTAAACACTGAGAAATAAAAGGAAGTTAATTATGCCAGGTGAAAGGCCACAAAATTCTATTTAAGCACCTGCGAAAGTATGCCAATATTTGTACAACAATCTCCCGAGATTTATGGGAGATGTCAATTTTTAAGACACTCTACCTTTCTTTTATTTTTTTTTCAGCCATCTGTGGGTAATAAGTGTGGGAAGGGGATGTCTGACAAAGTATGAAACACAACAAACTATAAGACTTTGAGCCTTGTAGAACAAAATAGAAAAACAAAGATCAAAGCCACAAGGCACACTGCATGATTATTTGTGTTTTTTTTTTTTAAAGAACAGCCTGAAGCAAGGAAAAAACTTCCCTAACTTCTAAACAACCAGAGTATCAGCAAAACATAAACAAGAGCGTGTTTATCTTATACCTACCACAGAATCTGCCCGTAGACCTTTCTAGCTGAAACCTTTAGCCAGCTGGACACAGAGTAAGCTGGGCAGCCTGCTTTCATTTACTCAGAATCAGAGATTAATTTGGAGATCTGGTGATTCTTTTTACAAAGTCAAATTCAAGAAACCAAACTCATATGTATAAATGTAGAAAAACTAGATGTACAAAATGATGAAAATTAATTCCATGAACCACCACCACCCCCGAAAAAAATTCCAAGCACTATAGATCCTAATGCTGATACGTGACTTTCAGTCAGTGAAGAGAGAAACTTCTCTCCGTTTAAAGACATTTTTGTTGTTGTTGGGGTTTTTTCTTCCATGAGCTAAATGTGTACCAGAGATAACCTATTTTTTTCTGAGTAGGAAGGTAGGATCCTCACTTGTACTTAGCCAGGCATGAAAACACATACTTTACCAGTTTTTCTGAGGTAAAAGAAAATAGTATTTTTATCCTATATTCTTAAATCAAGTTTTCGTATCTAGCTTGATAAATCCTCCTTTCTATCAATTCTATAACAGGAGCTATTAAAGGTTGCCTTTGTATCCAGACAAATGAGCCCAAAGTGAATACCATGGTATCTTTATCATATTAACTGCAGTGCTCAATACTGTTTCATATTGATTAATACAAAGAAAATTGAAACAGAAAATATACAATAAGTGACTTAAGGACAGAAAAGTAAACTGAATTTAATATATTGCTTTTAAACTCTATTATCATTGTTTTCATTGCTGGCCACGAACAAAGGATAATTGTGAGGTCCAACTTCATCTTTAAATAAATCTGAGGTTGATAGTTTAAATGCACCTTAAAAAGTACCTTTTAGATCCTTTTCCTCTCCATTTCAACTGCTATAACCTAACCGGGGCTTATGTCACCACAGAAACCTTTTAATTTTACTACGTTTGCTCCTAACAATTGTGGGGCCTGAAACAAGAATACAAATCAAAACCCATATGCCATTTGTCTAAAAATTTAAAGTCGCAAATCAAGGTAACAAACTATTAAATAAAATGTGAACTATCCTCCTACCTTGGAAAATATATTTCATATTCATCAGATAAACCCAATTTGAATTTAGAACTGTGATTCCTCAAAGGTCCGCACTAGAACTTGATAACATTGGAAGACCTTGTTCCCAACCCCTGGTCTCTTACGCACAGCCTCACCCTAAGGCCTACGCTCCTTCTCCACCCACTATCAGCTCCAAGCCACGCCATGAGGTGCACCGTGTGGACACTTCATGCTGCACGTACCAGCTTTACCTTTTCATGCCCACAGCAAACAGCTATCCATTAGGCACATCTTGGGGAGGTATGTGTAACAAGCCAACATGGTCCACCCTTGGGAGGAAAGATGCAGGTTAAAGACCTGTACACTCTGAAGTGCGCTTGGAGCCATTTGAAGAGAGAATTGTGGGGTTCCAAGCACCCAGGGGCAGGGGACAGAGGCTCTAGGTGGACCCATATCCTTGACCCATGGAGGGAGCACAGCTGAAGGACAGTTCAAAGGGGCCCTCATAAGCACAGGCCAAGGGCAGGGGACTTCTTCACTCTGATCTATTGGTGATATTGGATTTCCCTGCCCACCTAGCCACCTTTAATTCACTCTCCATGTAAATGTCATATTAAAATTATATTCATTATCAGTTCATGATAACATATTCACTTTCTTCTGAAATTCCCTAACATGGCAATGAAAGCATCATAATCCAAATACTTGTTTAAATTAGAAACTTTAGAGTCATTTAGGAATCTTCTCATCACTTTTTGCCAATCCCTTTTATTCTTTAGTGGAAACATAAGCTTTTTTTCCCAAATTGCCATTGTACTAGATAGTCTCATTATTTTTCGGCATTATAGCAATAGCCTCTTAAATAGTTATCCTGCCCATGTTATGTCCAAGCTCAATTAATTCCCTCTTTTTAAAGCATAATTATAGTCAAGTCATTCTTTAAAAAGATTTTGTTCCTGCCCACTATCAAATGGAGTATAGTTAGCTGACAGCTTTTTCCAGGATGGCCCAACCTCATCACGGGTCATTCTTCCCTGAGCCCACCTTGCCTTTCTCTGTCCACATTGCTCATCATTCTCAAAAAATGTCATGCTTTTTCATTTCTTATTCTTTGCTCATGCTATTCCTTCTACTTTGGATGCCTTTCTCTAGTTGTGCTATGAACTCTTCCTTGTTCTCCAAACACAGCTCAAATATCTCCATCTCATTACAGTTGTCTTTGAGCCTCAAATTTAAAAATTAATTATTCCCTCATCTGTGTCCTGACCGAATTTTATGTCTAACTATCTTACAGCATTTATCAAACTAGCACAATTCACATTGAGCTTAGCTGAGAGGCGCACATGATTGTTCAATTTACATTCATTTGCTCCAAGCTTTGGATTTTCTCAGAGGCACACCGTGAAATAAGGATTTGTGTGTAAATAGTTTGTTTGCGAAGTGCAGGAATCACTAATAAAGAGGAGAGAAATGAGACAAGGAAGGAAAACAGCCAATAAAGTTTACATCGTGGAACCAGATAACATTGTGGGCAACTCGGGCTTAAGATATGTCCTCCCAAAGGAGAGGCAACTGAAGTATGTATGCTAACTCCCATCGGCAATGTGTAAGGAATGGGCCTAGAAATGTTAATTTCCCTGTATTTCCATTCAGCTTTATATAAAGAGTGGTTGGCCCCTTTTGGAGAAAAACTCTGGCACAGAAACAGACACTAGCACTTGGAAGTTAGTTGGAGAGCACTGCGTTGAGCCCTTGTCAAATATACAAAAAGTCCTGGTCTAGAAGAAGCCTATTGCCTCTGTGGCAAGGTAGCAATAAGCAGGGAATGACTGCTTATGGTTCTTCCCTTACTACAATCTTCTGTTACTCTCTAGCTACACTAACACTGCCTGAAGGCCAACGATGCATCAATCACTGTAAAAGTTCTACTTTATTTAATCTTCACAGCACTAAGAGGTAGCTACTGTTGCACTCATTTTACAGAGAGAGAAAGTGATGTTCAGAGAATTTAATTCTCAGAATTTAAGAGATCCATAAAAGGCATTGGAATCTAGGTATTTTTTAAAGAAAATTCTAATGCTTAATATAAAGATCTTAGAAGAACTAACCTGGCTTTTCCAGCCTTAGCATGTCATCTATTTATATTTCACTTTAGCATCAAAGAAACTTTATATTTCATTTAAATTTATAAAATCTAAATAAGAGCTTTAGTTATTTGAAAATTTCTATAAGATTAGCACAAACATTGCATTACTTATTATTTTCTAAAATCAATGATTAAAAGCATTATAGTGCCAAATTTAGTAAGCAAAGATACTAATAAATTTCTTTATAAAATACTAAAAACATTTTCTCAGTGCCTAAATATATGTCATTATTAGAAATAACTCTAATCATGGTAGCTAGATTTATGATTAATATTTTATAGGAAACATTTTAAACATAAATATATATCATGTGAGTTTATCTATAAAAACTGTCCAAAAATTTGAAATAGGTCTTTTTTCACTTGTAATAAAAATGCTGGTGACTGTATATTTTAGTGATATTTTTCATTCCTATAAGCTTTATAATTTGCTTCCCACCTTTTTGGAAGAAGATAGAATATAAAACATTTCAATAATATTTCAATGTCCACAGTGCAAGCACAGTTAGTACTACCATATTATACTCCCATAAACAATCATAGGCCAGCCTAGCGGATCAAACCTCCTCCCAAAAAAGGGGAGATTCTTCAAAGTATTTGGATATGGTATTTCGTCCCATTAAAGAAAATGGTTTACAAAAATTATCAAGAGCTTATTGGTGTTGGGATAAATGGGAAAGCATCTGAATGACATAAAAGAATATTAACTATTTTGCTAAAAAGCTCAATAGAAAATTAGTGTCAATTTTCTTTAGATTTAAAATAATGCAAAGAAGTGAACATTGTAGTTCTTGATTATTCCTGGGAAAATTTTACATTAAATTATTTTTAAAAAATTTTTGGTTTTTTTTTTTGTTTTGTTTTTTGTTTTTGGTATGTGCCCCTAGTGGGAACCGAACCCAGGACTCTCTGGTCTGCAGGCCAACACTCCAACCGCTGAGCCAAACCGGCCAGGGCTATTTTAAAAAAAATTTTGAAGAACTATGTGAGCTTTAGTTGAACATTTGTTCATAGTCGTATGTGTGTATAATTTATATTGAGTGATTCTTCACAAACCCCAATGAATATCTTAGCTCTAATTTCTCTTGAAAAAATGAGTTACTAACCAAGAAAAGATCACCAACACAGAATATTAAAGCAAAAGGTCTAGATGTTTAGAGATATGTGGAAGAGGTTAATTTATGTTATCTTGAAGAAGAAGAAGAAGAAGAAGAAGAAGAAGAAGAAGAAGAAGAAGAAGAAGAAGAAGAAGAAGAAGAAGAAGAAGAAGAAGAAGGAGGAGAAGAAGAAGGGGAAGAAGAAGAAGAAGAAGAAGAAGAAAAGAAAAAAAGTATAATTATTCCTGGTCATATTCCAAATGTAGAGTTATCTATCAGAGTTCTGGCATGCTTAATGATATATCTAGAAAAGAATAAATTTTTTAAAGAAAGAAAGAGAGCCTTGGCCGGTTTTGCTCAGTGGTTAGAGCATCCACCCATGGACTGAAGGGTCGTAGGTTTGATTCCCAGTCAAGGGCACGTATCTCAGTGGCAGGTTTGATCCCAGGCCCTGGTCGGGGTCATGCAGTAGGCAAACAACTGATATGTCTCTCTCACATCAATGTTTCTTTCTTTCTTTCTCTCTTTCTCTCCCTCCCTCCCTCCCTTCCTTCCACTCTATCTAAACAATCAAGGGAAAAATATCCTTCGGTGAGGATTAACAAACAAAAAAATAATAAGAAAGAGAGAGTGGGAACATATATTTGTATTTTAAAGATGTCCCCATTTTATAGCCATATAAAGCTGTGACACATTCTAAAACATCCATAAAATTTCTTGTATCCCATTTGTATTCGACATTTGTAAATTCTGTCTCAAGTAAAATAAGCAACTGAGTACAACATTTGAAAACTTTTATAAATACTGGTTTAATTACTCTACACTCCTGAGTCCATCAAGGCAGTGATGTCAAACACTATGAGAGTGTTTATTGCTTTGGAGTTGGAAGGAACATTTACATGGCACATCTGTATATTTTAGAAGACAGCATTATATAAGTCAAACACACACAGTATTATAGGTCATTTCATTTTTATATCAGATTAATACAAAATAATTATCAGTTTTAGAAAGTCTAATTCTCAAAAAATTTCAGCTTAAACAAAAAATAATATTTTACAATTTCAACAGGCTTCTGAATTCATAGTATTTCCAACCACGATAACAAACCAAAAAGAAATATTAGCAATATAAATCAATCTTTTAAGAGGGAGAATTCTTAGAAGATTATGAATTGGTATTAATCAGTTTTAGTACTAGCCTTTATTTTACTCACTAGTTTATTCACTTATTCAACAAATGTTTATTAAGTTTCTACTGGAAGCCCTTAAGCTGGACACTAATAACACAAAATAATAGAAAATAAGTACTTCCCCTTAAGGAATGCCAGCAGGTAACTTTATCCTCCTTTCCTTTAAAGGAGATACACTATCTAACTTGAAATACAAAAAGCTTAATGTATAGCGTAAGTCTTGCAAATATATTCTCTTTTAACTTTCATGGGGCTCTTCCCATTAAAAATTAAACTTTATAACAATTTACAGAACTTTGACTTTATTCCACATCAGCAAACTTCACACATATTACCACATCTATAACAGTTCCATTTCTGGAAAAATAAACTTAATTATTTTTATCTGTCTAAACATCCTATTATTTCACTTTCTCGCCACCGTCTTTACATTACAAGTGTCATTCTATGTCATTAAAATCCTCCAGTCCCTCACTTTCTCTCTTTTTTTCATATTATCATTTTGCCTTGTTTCATTTCCTTCCTTGAACAGCCTGTAGCCCATGATCCATAATTTCCCCTTACTACCTTCTACTCCACACTAACCCTAAGTAAATTCAAAGGTTTGTGTTTCTGCTTCTATAGCCAGGCTCCAGGGTACTGCAGGACAAAATCACAACTCTACTGATTTGCTTCACAACAAAGTTAGGTTCTCCAAGTCATCTCAGTCATCATTCAGGGAAAACAAATGTTGTAACTGTCCCTGATCAGACACCTCTCCCATTTCCCTCAGATTAAAATATTTATGAAGGTATTTAAGTCCCATAATGCACGGTCTTTACCACTTATCACCTTACCATTTAAAAACATTTTTTTTCTTAATCCCTTCAGCAAGTGTCCTTTTCTTGTACTTCTTGTATTCCAACCCATCTTTCTTGCTCAAGACCAAATACATCTTTACCCTTCTCCCCACAGATTGTACTTCATTAATTTCATACTCTCTTCTCTTTTACTTTTTTACTCTTTACCTCATGTCAAATTTCTACCATATTACAAAAGTTTTTCTTGACTTAATAGCTGACTCTCTTCCTATTATGTTCTATAGTCAAGATTCTCAGATCATTCTACTAGTAGTTCTCTCTAGTTTTACCATTCTCAACCTGTGACCATCTGCTTCCAACCCATTTCCAATGGCAGTACTTCCTAATGACCTCCTAGTTTCCAAATTAAATTGAAATGTTTTTGTCAGGACACAACTTGATAAAATATGTCAGTACATATCTGACATTGGTAACCACTGCTTGAAATTCTCTTCTTCCTTGGTTCTCATGAACTCAACTATTTGCTGATTTTTTTTATCCTTTCTCAGTCCACTCTTCATAGAGTCCTTCTACGGTCCATCTCCCTCACCCTTCACTCTGACTCTGACCTTTCCACTCTTCTGATGCTAGATAGTCCATGCTGTTGACTTCAGTCGTATCCATGTTTTCATCTGGCACATAAATGCTGATGACCCCCAAACTATATAGCTATCTGGGATCTCTGTCTTACACAATACACTCATATAATACTCCTGCCTGATGGCCAGCTGAGCTTCAAGTAGAGAATCATATTTACTAAGTACTCATCATGCTTACACTGCTTAGAATAGGCACTGTTCTAAACATTTAAATATATGGATTCATTTATTAATCACAAGAATCCTAGGAGGCAACTACCATCATTATTCTTGCTTTATAGATGAGGAAACAGGCTAAGAATTTTCACCCAAGGACATTTAGCTTATAAATAAAAAAGCAATCTGAACAAAGATGCTAAATTGTCTCTTTAGAGATCCTGCAAATACTCAAACATGAAAATACTTAAACACTAAGAACCCTTCCTTACTTAGCTCCACTGGCTTTGATGACCTGCTTTTATGTTTCCCTACTTAGTACTCTTCTGTAATTGTTGTTTTTTTCTTTTTTCCCTCTATCCATCTCACTAGATTATTAGCTGCTTAAGGCCTAGATCATATATTTCATTTCTGAAACACAATACCTAACCCGGTGTTTCACACATAATAGGCATTTAATTTTAATTGAGCAAATTAGTTTTAAAATATTTACCATAATATTTTTTCTCCTCATTTTGCTTCACTGACCTCTATAAGAAATATTATAGTATAAAATAGCACCAAAATAGTTCTTTTTCTTTTCCCTTCTTAAGACAAATCCTTAGAAAATAATACAGGTTTTATTTGTTTATTTTGGCCATAAGTTGAAATCTAGCTTTCAGTTTAATTGATTTAAAATTTTTAATATGCCAAATATCAAAACAATATTCCGACACTGCTATATTTCAGTAAGAAAAAAATATGTGTATGTAAATACACATATATTACATATAGAGGGAGAGAAAGGTGAATGGCTATTCATCTAACTGATGATAGTAATGATTCCTGCGGAATGGGATTAAAAGGAGTTCACTTTCTACATTATAAATATTTATGATCTTTGTATTTTCTATAAGAAACATGTATTCCTTTTATTTTAAATTTTGTGAGTATTTTTATATTAAAAATAAATTTTAATGAAAAGTGGAGCTTCTATTTGTAAAGAAAAGTATTTCATAATGGAGTGTCAACATAACATTAGGAGTACAATGAGACTGTCCTCCTAAATGAGCAATTAAACTCCCTTAGAGAGGGTCCAACATGAACCTACTATATGTCAAATTCTGTGAAAATACCACAGGTTTCAAAGCATTTATTAAATTTTTTGAAGAGATTCCTTCTTTTAACCTGGTTCTTACATACACTAATACTCAATAACTTCAACTAATGTATTATAATTCTTTGTTGTTGTTTTTTTTGGTTCATTTGAAAATTGCTAGTGAAAGGCCTCCTGAGAGAGTTTTCTTCCCAGCAATTTCCAAAGCACTTATTTTTAAAATCTAAACAGTGGTTTAGAATTTCAAATGAGTAACAATGTGTGTTTAGACTAAAAAATTAGAATACATTTCAAACTAAATATTTCAAAATCAATTTCTTTTATGTTTACTCATCAATTCTTTGGTTCCGGGCTCTGTTTTCCCTGAAACAGTTGACAGTTTTGCTTTTGGTATTAAATAACATAGGATTAGTCTGCCTAAGGGACCATCTGTTGTGCTATGCCCTGTCATGACAGTTCCGAGGCCTTCAGACTGCATCCTGTGGTTTCCCGTTAAGGGGAGAAGGGCATTCTCGAGCGTGAGCCTAAGCCTCAGAAATGTTGTCCATTCCAAACGAATCAACACACAGCTGTGAAATATGTCAAGCAAGACAGGATATTTTTGTTTCGTTATATGTGAACATTACTGGATGTTTTAGCAGATGGGAATGTACGTTTTTTTTGTTTGTTTTTCTTTCATTAGGCTGTGCTTCACAATGTGGATATATTATTAAACATCTTAAGGGGTTTTCTCCAATGTATTATATGAGTTACTGCTGATGTTCTGATCGAGCTAAATAAAACCAAAATTCTATGTATTATACGTAAACTAGTTTTAGACAATTAGCATATTTCTATCCTTTTAAAGTCACAAAAGACAAAGGTTGCCCTTTACCTCAACTTCAAAATCTTTTAACAGGGTCTCAATAAGCTCAAGATAATATGAATTAAGCACATACAATGAGGGTAAACGAATTCATGTGGATTCAGTAAGGGAACATTAAGGACATCTTTCCAACAGTCCGAAGTTTTATACTAAACTGCAAAAGAACTCTGTGATATGTGTGGCAGAAAGCTATTCCTGGGTCTACCCTAGAATTCCTTCTCCTTTAAGAAAAATCATAGAAAGTTAAATACCTGTACATATTTTGTTTTTACATTTATTTTTATCTATACATAATTATTTCATTGTTTCAAAATATGAATCAGCTAGTAGTATTTTACTCATCAGATTCTAAAGTATCCATGGTGTATAAGACACAACTCATGGGCCATGGGAAGATAACCGTGGCAAAATGCCTTAGAGACAGTACAGCCAAGAATGATGGTCACCTTCTGAAATGCAAAGTAAGACCCAATATAAAATATATGTCATCTCCAGAAATAGCAAACTCTAAAGATTCCCTGTAAACATGCTTACAAATGAGACCACAGTGATCCCAGATCTCCAGCGAGAAGTCCATGCTCGATCCTGGATTAAGTACCATAACAAATATGCCTTTCAACTCCAACTTAAGTCAACTGACTAAAGCAACAAGGCAGTTAAGCAGCTAATAATTTTACTATACTGTGTCTGAGATAATTAGATAAAATTAGAAAAATTAGAAATTTCTTGTTTAATTACAAAAATTAAATTTAAAAAAGACTCCAGAATCTAGAAAAAAACATGGGCAAAGAGGAAGAGTTTGTGCCTTTCATGGTCAACATATCTGAGAGCTATAGACCTTGTTTCTGGCAGAAAATCTGTTCAGATACTAGATAGCTATATTTGATATCACAGTAAATTACCTCAAGATTTCACCTAGGCGGAGTGAAATATCCCCCCAAACCATCACAAACCCTTTGTTTCTATTTCACAGAGCAACCTTCTGGTTACTAATATTGTCTTCCAATTTCCTTTACATCTAGAAGGTGATATCCCAGATACATAACATAAGGATATCTCCATAAAAATGAATGTTATCCCTACAACTTATAAAACCTTCTATGATGAGTTCGGGTAGTATGACCTGACTGATTCAGTACCATGGGAATAGAAACAACTAATTTTCTAAGCTTGAAATCTCACATCATGAAAGGTAGTCCAAAGGCTCCGCCTCCACTCAGGAGCTGTGTGTACATATCATCTCTTAATGCCATTGTGTATTTAAAAGTCATCAAGACAGCCCAGCTGGAGTGGCTCAGTTTGTTTGGGTGTTCTGTGCACCGAAAGGTTGCTTGTTCAATTCCCAGAAAGGGTACATACCTGGATAGCGTGTTTAGTCCCTTGTCATGGCTATATACTTTCCTCTCTCTAAACACATCCTTGGGTGAGGATTTAAAAAAAAAAATGTCATCAAGACAAAAGTTAGCTCCCAGGAAGCTCAAAGCCTAGTGGCGGAATTAAATGTGTAGAGTTCCTGGCCAGTGTGGCTCAGTGGTTGAGCATCGACCCATGCACCAGTCAGGGCACATGCCCAGGTTGTGGAACCGATCCCCAGTGGGGGGCATGCAGGAGGCGGCCAGTCAATGTTCTCTCTCATCGATGTTTCTCTCTCTCTCTCCCTCTCTCTCCTTCTCCCTTCCTCTCTCTAAAAAATAAATAAAGAAAAAAATTTAAATGCGTATAGTTATTTATATTGTAACAGAATGACTAGCCTATCACAGATATTCAAGTACCATGAAAACACCAATGAGGAAAAGATCCATTTTACTGAAGGAATGAGAGAAGCTTAATAAAGAAACCAGCCAGTCTGTCAAAATGTATTTTTTTAGGCACTGTGGCATTGAGCTGGGATTTTAATTTTGACAGAGTGGAAGGAAAGGAAATGTAAAGCTAAATTTAAAAGGATACCACAAGTGAAGTGTTACACATGCGTAAGTAATTCAGAAATTCTAATTTGTCTGATATAACGACATATAACAGGAGAAGAGTCTTTGAAGGCAAGTTGGATTTGGATTCTTGTCCAGACCTGGTTTTCTTTATATACCAAAGCTAAAGAGTATAAACTTTATTTTATAAGCACCTGGAAGAGGAATGTTTTTGAGCAGAGACTCTGTATGCTGGGTCTTGTCTCTGCTCACGTTACTCCGGCAGTCAGTAGGAAAGACAGCTTTTGTATGGAAGAGTCAGGAGGCAGTGGAATCACTGGAGAAGCTATTATGATGGCTGAGGTGAGAGTTAACAAGAATCTGGACGAGCAGAGTGGCAACAGAATAAAAAGAAGGCAGGAGATAGGTCATTATTAAATTTAGTCAGCAACTCACTTGTTTTACTGATATGCCTTTCGTACCCAAATCTTGGTATTAAGTTACAACACTGAAGCCTTCAGTTACAATGAACTAAAAGATAATACCAATCTAAAATAAAGAAATTTGATAATGTGTGTGTTCATAAACCATTTATGGTGTATCTCAGAAGTAAAAGAGAAACCTGCCATTGTGGCTACAATTAGGTAACAAATCAGTAATATTATGTGTTTTATAGTGATGTAACTTTAATCAAATTGATCTGATCCTCTCTCTCAATTGAGAAAGTTACTGACAATTAAAAGTCCTCCTCATTTGGAACTGAGAAATAAAAAATGATAAATAAGTGTGATTAATACAAAGACAGTGCTGCTGGTCACACTGTTCCACCTTTGCCCTAGCAGCTGGTCCAGGTTGTTGAAGAATCTTTCTTTACCAAAGGAGGTAAAATGAGGACACATGTGCCATGTCCTCCTAGAACAGTGGTTCTCAACCTTAGGTCGCGAACCCTTTGGGGGTGGAACGACCCTTTCACAGGGGTCGCCTAAGACCATCGGAAACACATATTTCCGATGGTCTTAGGAACCGAGACATCGCTCCTCTATCCATCTCCAGGCGGGTCCGCCCACATGCAGATACGCCCACATACAACATGAAGAACTGTATTAAAGGGTCAGGGCTTTAGGAAGGTTGAGAACCACTGTCCTAGAAGGATCCATCCGTTCACTCATTCATTCACTGAGTTGGAACATTTATTGAGCACTGACTGTGTGCCAGATAGAATATTAGGCTCTGAGTAAACAGAGATTTAAAAAGCACCTGGGTTTTGTGTTACAACAGAATATAGGGCTCATTGGGCAGTGGACCTGGATATCAAAAAAGGAAGGAGGGGACAGGGTGGCCAGAAACACTGGCCCAGCAAAAGGAATGCCTAGGTACTAATGTGTGAAAAGTAAGTTATTCAAACCAAGGAGGGAGAGAAGAAGCGTGTTCAGGAAAAGAAAGCAGCATATGCAAAAGATGAAGGAAGGCTCATCCAGGAAACTGGGTTTCAGAAAGGCCAGCGTGAGTGGCAGATGTTAGGAAAGCAAATGAAAGGAAATGAAACTATCACGGTAGAAAGGATGGTTCAAGTGAGAACTCCCACAGAGGGCACAAGATTAAACTTTAGGACTAGATGAAGAGGCAGGAAGGGCTTTAAGCAAGAGATGATGTAATCTTATCAACTTCAAGTTTTTAAAAACACTCTCAAACTGTATACTCCCCAAATTTGGCTCCACTTCAATGTGAGTATAAGTATCTCCCCAAAACTGACAAAGGAAATCCTCACATTCCAAAAGCCTTCAATTTTTATTAAAGAATAGCAAAAGATATTCATATTTAAATATTAACACTTTATATTTATGCTAATACTTTGCACTGATTTCTCTAAGAGTTTAATGTTTTTAACGATGTTTTAATTTTTCTTTTAATGTTATAGCAAGAAATTTGTCTAGTTATATCTAGATTTCTAAATGTATTGTTTTAATTAAAATTGGGTAAAATTAATCATTATCAAAACATTGCATTCTTAAAGATAAATATGAAACCATCATCATTTCCTACAGTGTATTGATAAGTTAAAAAATTTGCTTTCAAAAAAAAAAGGCTACCATACAGAGAGCCATATAGTCCCTTCCCCTCCAGTCTTGGTTCCTAAAATTTATTGTGGGTCATTGTTTTCTGGATGATTATTTAGGAGAAAAGATATATTTAATTGAGACTGTTGATGTGGAAATTTTCTGTAATCAAAATTCTAGTGTTAAAATATTTCTTTGCTCATGTAGTTCAACCTCCTATTTTTGGCAGCTAAAGGTGAATCGAGGCCCAAAGGATTTAAATGGCTTACAAACTTATGTATTCAGCTGTTTTAAGAACTAAGAATAAAATCCAGGTCTCCTCAAATACAGTGGTTTTCCACGTTTGTAATTTCCTGACGAGTTAGCTGCTGCTTTATGATATGACAAAAGTGCTTGGCAAACGGCATGGCTCAGCGCTGTCTGCCCATCCTTCTGTAGATCCCACCTAGAATAAAACTACTATCTACCTTGTAAAACATCTGTAAGTCATTCCAGGATCCTTTATCCCACAAATCCAACTGGTCACCAGGTCCTGTTAGCTCTGCTTCCAAGTAAGTTTCAAATCCATCCCCTCCTCGTTATCCTTCCCATTTTTTATGTAATTTGGGCAATGTTCATACCAACTTTGATTACAATAATAATTTTCCTACCTTCTGTCTCTCTTCCAATCTAATCTCCCACTTGCTCTGAAATGAACTTTTAAGACTACAATTCTGATCACTGTCCGCCAGTTTAAAATCCTCAATGACCGACCACTACCTTAAGGACAAGAGTTCATGCATACCAGATGCTACATAATCTGGCCCCTGGTCATTTCTCCCACCATAACCCCCTTGGAACGTGTGAGCAGTTTCCTGAACGTGACATGCTGTTTCTTGCCTCTCGGCATGTTGTTATCTCTCCTTAGAACACCCTCCTCCTTATCTTATAGCTAATTTATTCTCACCTTTCAAGATACCCTCAAGTGACACTCTCTGGAGAGTCTTCTCTGGCATGCCTCCAACACCTGAAGGTGTTAGGTGCCTCACTTTTAAGTTCCCAAAGCACTCTGTGTACAATTTTATCATAGCACTTACTCAACTACACTATAACTAAATTTACAAATCTATCTCTTCCACTAATCTTGAACTTCTTAAAGGTAGGGACTCACTTTCATCTCTGTGTTACTAGGACCAAGCACAATAACTAAAACATAATTTGTACACAATGAATATTTATTGAATAAGTGAAGTAACAATTAAAATAAATAAATGAATGAACATCTATAATAAAGTCCATATATAAAAATATAACTACTACAGGAACAGATAAATGATTTTATGTATAAGCCTAATAGAGAAATATGTAAACTTTTGAGTCTTTGTATTACCCACTGCAAAACAGAAATATACTTATGTATGATAATATTTTTGTAGGAGTATATTTGGTAGTAGAACTTCATTTTAACTGCTTTGCTCTTTGAACTAAAATGCCTTTTGAGGGTGCATAAAATTGTTCAGTTTTTAAAATCCTGGCCATAAGATCCCACTTCAGCTTTTTAAATCAACTAATGAGATACTCACTAGAGCCAGACATCTCATAAATAGACAATGTGGGAGCCTATCTTCTGTGATGGCTGCTGTGGGCTATCATCAGTGCAAGCGCCATAAAACTGGGTTGCAGAGGTATGGACTAATTCTAAATAATATTAAGAGTAAAAATGCAATGGACAAGAGTATCAATCAAAACAAAAAGTTGTGTCCCTCACCATTCAACCTCTGACTAAATGCCACAGCAAGTCTTCCTCTGATCTTTTCTGTGACCTTTTCAAGTACTAATTATTTTTAAATGTTCTATGAATACAAATCTATGTTTGTCATTGCCCTTCTTATGATGCATTATAAAGCATGAACAAAACAGAATGAATCTGACATTAAAGGGTTTTATTGCACAGCTTTGCATACACTTTACCAGGCAGTGCAAACCCTTCTCAGCAGGTGCTGCCTGAGATGAAGTAATTTTTCATGAATAATTCATTTTTTAAAGAAAGCACTTCTGCTAAGATACAATTTGCAATAATGTTTTTGAAGAGCCATCAGTGAAAATCTGAAGCTGTCACTGCCAATTTGTTTTAGTTCAGATTCAAAAGGTCACCAGTTTGACACAATGAAAACTAGAAATGCCCTTTTCTTTTTCCATGTCAACATGGTATGCTCCATATTTTCTATCTAAAATACTTTTGAGACCTAAAGGTAAGAAATGTTATGCTATGCAATGAAACTTACTTATAAAAATAAATTGTATAAAAGTTCTCAATAAATTAATTGCAATAGAATTCCCTAAGAGGGTAGAAATCATCTCAAAATTCCTCACTGTAAAATATCTGGGAGAACTTATATTAAAATGAAATCTTACTCTACCATGCATCAGGAAGTCTGTAGTTCAAATCAAAGCCCTGTGTAGACTATCATTTAGAATGTCATTAAATTTTCTTTTTTCTCTCAGAGATAGATATAAAGCCTCCCATGTGGGCTTTTACTTACATTATACCATTTTATACCTAATGTTACTATATATAAAGACAGGCAGGTAGATAGTAATTTCATTTTTAAGTTGAAAATACTAATAGCATGCAAGGTTAAAAGTCACAAAGCTAAGCTAAGAGACCTGGATTCTGTCAAATACCTTTATCAAGTGCTACAAGTGGCCAAGGACTCCAGAATCACTATTCTCAATGGGATTTTTCTTCATACAAAGCACTTTTTAATTGCAGGTTAACAGACATTATGCTATATGCAATAAGGAATATAGCCTATAAAATTTTAGATTTAAGGGGCAAAATAAGTTAGACTATGACATATTATAAATGCATATATTCTGAAATATTAACCCCTAAAAAATAAAATTTAGATAAATAGTATTCTTTATCTAATAATAGTATACTATATTTCTTACCTAATTTAAGAATATTTTTCCTAAACAATACTTTATATCAGTATGTTTTATACTGCTTTCAGTCCCATGCCCTCTATTCAATTATTTTCCTTCATCCCTCACCTCTCCAACAGCTTCAGAAAGACAGGCTACTCTTCTAACACTGACTCGCAACATCCCTGACCAACTTCTGTAGTACCATGACAGGTGCCAAAAACAAACTACAATTTTAAAGCAGGATCTAAAATTGTCCCCTGTTTTCTAACATCTACTTCTGCTCAAAGCTACTTTCTCCTGTGTTTGATTCTTAACATACAAGCAAACAAAACCAACAACTCAACAAAATATCTGTTGAATCCTCAGCTTCCTGTTCATTCACTTCTCTTAACCCTTCCTGTTTTCTGGTCGTTTGTTCAAAAATACTCTTTAAGCCCTGGCTGGTTTGGCTCAGCGGTTAGAGCATCGACCCACAGTCCAGAGAGACCCGAATTCAGTTTCCGCTAAGGGTGGTTACCTCGGTTGCAGTTTATCCTCGCCCCTGGTTGGGGTCGTGTGGGTGGCAACCACTCGATGTATCTCTCTCGCGTCTATGTTTCTCTCTCTCTCTCCCTCCCGCTCTGTCTGAAGATGAATGCAAAAATGTCCTCAGGTGAGGATAAAAATAAAAACAAAATAGTAATAATCTTTAAAACTGTGCAAGAAACTTAAATCTCAACAATAAGAAAACAAGCAACTCAATTCAAAAACAGACAAAAGATCTGAACAGGAACTTCACGAGAGAAGATACACAAATGGCAAGTAAGCATATGAAAAGATACTCAACACCATTTGTCATTAGAGGATAGCAAACAAAACAACACTGAGATACCACTGCTCTATCCAAGAAGCTAAAATCCAAGAAGCTAAAATCCAAGAATCTGGCAATGCCAATTGCTGTCAAGGATTCGGAGCAACATGACTTTCATTTGGTGCTGATGGAAATGCAAAATGGTACAGACTCTTTGGAAGGAAGTTTGGTTGTTTCTCACAAAGCTAAAGATAGGAACTCAATAGCAAAATAAACAAACAATCTGATTAGGAAATGGGCAGAGGACCTGAAAAAATACTTTCCCAAAGAAGACATATGGATATCCAGCAGGTATATAAAAAGGTGCTCAACATCAAGGTCACCAAGGAAATGAAAATCAAAACCACCATGAGATATCACCTGTTAGAATGGCTGTTATCAAAATGAAAAGAAAGAAAAATGGCGGCAGGGTGACTGGAAGCTACACAGACCATCTCCCAGGACCAAAAGGGAATTACGACTAAAATAAAGGCAAATCGTCAGGAAAAAGCAACAGAAAAGCAGCCTGCGAGGACCATATAACCAGGGACACTGAATTGATCCTGGTAGGATTGCGGAGGCGTGAGAGAGGGGCTGGGAGCCCATGGACAGCAGCAGTCTTAGCTGTGAGCAGCGCCCTCAGGGTTAAAGCCCAAGCCAGCTCCACAGCGCAGAAGGCCGGGAACAGAGCGGTAAAATAGCCACAGCCACTCAGCTTGGGCTCCGGCAGAGGGAGGGCAAACTGGACTGGAACTGTGTGAGGACACTCAGGATTTGGAGGGCACTGAGAGCTTTTGCTGAGTTGCTGCCACACAGGCCGGTGGCCATCTTACTCCTTCCCAGGGCTCTGGGGAGAGGTGGTAGCCACTCCCTCGGAGATTCAACCCCACCCAGGTGGGCCATTGAAAGGCAAATTGAGGCTCATTACCAACCAGCAGCTGCCCCACCCTCGGGAAATCCTCTTACACTGAACACCTGAGGGAAGTTTTCATTCAACTGAATGAAACCACAACTAATAGCCTCTAGGCAAAAAGCTAGAGGATAACTGAACCATTCCTGAGCTTGCAAATCTACTCAGGAAAGTAAGACTTGACAGTGGTGTTTAACGTGGGTCCTCCCACACTCATCCAAACTCAGTAAAGGGAACCACAAACAGCAGAACACCAACACCCAAAGGGAAAATTTGGCAGGCTCCAAAACCCCCTGAGATAGCCAATATGGTGAAACAAAGAAACAAATCCCAAATGAAACAACAAGAGACCTTTACTGAAGATGAGATAAATGAAATGCAGTTAAGCAAATTAACAGAGCTAGAATTCAGAGCCATGATCTTGAGGAAGCTCAACAGCATGAGTAAGGACATCAACACCATGAGTAAAGACATAGAAACATTGAAAATCAACCAATTGGAAATGAAGAAGCACCAAGAAGAAATGAAGAATGACATAGCAGAAATAAAGAACACATTGGAAGGACTAAACAGCAGAGTAGAAGAAGCTGAGGACTGGATCAGTGAGTTAGAAGACAGGGTAGAAAAAATCAACCAATTAGAAAACCAAAAGGAAAAAACAATGAAAAAAACAGGAAGACAGCTTAAGAGAACTATGAGACAACTGGAAACGTAATAATATTCACATCATAGGAGTCCCCAAAGAAGAAGAAAATAGCAAGGATTAGAGAATATATTTGAAGAAATAGTGACAGAAAACTTCCCTAATTTGGTGAAGGAAGAAGGCATTCAAGTTCAAGAAGCACAGAGAGCCCCAAGTAAGAAGAACCCAAACAGGCCCACACCAAGACACATAGTAATTAAAATGCCAAAAATTAAAGACAAAGAGAGAATCCTAAAGGCAGCAAGAGATAAGCAACAGGTTACCTACAAAGGAACCCCCAAAGGCTATCAGCTGACTTCTCAACAGAAACACTACAGGCAAGAAGGGAATGGCATGAAGTAATCAAGGTTATGAAAAACAAGGATCTGAATCCAAGACTACTCTACCCAGCATGGCTATCATTCAAAATAGAAGGTCAAATAAAGAGCTTCTCAGGCTCTTTATTTGTATTCCCTCAGGCTAAGGGAATACATTAGCACCAAATCAGCACTGCAAGAAATGTAAAAAGGACTGCTATAATTAGTAGAAGAAATAGGAAGGAAAATAGAACCACACTAAACAAAAGTGGCAATAAATAAGTACATATCAATAATCACCTTAAATGTAAATGGATTGAATACTCCGATAAAAAGACACAGAGTAGCAGAATGGATAAGAAAGCATGACCCATATATATGTTGTTTACAAGAGACCCACCTTACAACAAAAGACTCACATAGGTTGAAAGCAAAGGGATAGAAAAATCTTCCAAGCAAATGTAAAGGAGAAAAAAGCTGGGGTAGCAATACTCATATCTGATAAAATAGATTTCAAAATGAAAGCCATAACTAGAGAAAAAGAAGGTCACTACATAATACTGAAAGAATCTATCCAACAGGAAGATATGACCTTGGTAAACATATATGCACCCAATATAGGAGCACCAAAATATATTAAAAATCTTCTGGAGGACTTCAAAGGAGAAATCGACAGCAATACAATCATAGCAGGGGACTTCAACACCCCACTGACATCACTGCACAGATCCTCTAGACAAAAAATTAACAAGGAAACAGAGACTCTAAATGAAGCACTAGACCAAATGGATTTAATATATATCTACAGAGAATTACACCCCAAAACTACAGAATTCACATTCTTCTCAAGTTCACATGGGACATTCTCAAAAACAGACCACATATTAGGACACAAACTAAGTCTCTACAAGTTCAAGAAGATTGAAATCATATCAAGCATCTCCTCTGATCATAATGGCATGAAACTAGAAATCAATTGCAACAAGAACACGCAAAGATATTTGAACACATGAAGGCTAAATAGCATGTTATTAAACAATGAATGGGTTACCGAGAAGATCAAGGAAGAAATTAAAAACTTCCTAGAAACCAATGAAAATGAACGCACAACACCACAAAATCTATGGGATGCAGCGAAAGCAGTTCTGAGAGGGAAGTTCATAGCACTACAGGCCTACCTCAAGAAACAAGAAAATTTTCTAATACACTATCTAACCTCACAACATAAAGAACTAGAAAGCAAACAAAAAGAAAACCCCAGAGCAAGTAGAAGGAAGAAAATAGTAAAGATCACAACAGAAATAAATGACATAGAGACCAGAAAAACAATTCAAAGGATCAATGAAACAAAGAGCTGTTTTTTTAAAAAGATAAACAAGATTGATGGACCCTTAGCTAGACTCACCAAGAAACAAAGAGAGAGAACCCAAATACACAAAATCAGAAAGGAAAGAAGAGAAGTAACAACTGACACCACAGAAATACAAAGGATCGTTAACAAATATTATCAATAATTATACAGCAACAAATTAGACAATCTAAGCGAAATAGACAGATTTCTAGAAACACATAGTCTCCCAAAACTGGACTGGGAAGAGATAGAAAACTTGAACAGACCAATAACAACTAAGGTAATTGAGGATGTAATCAAGACTGTCTCAGCAAACAAAAGCCCAGGCCCGGACGGCTTCACGGGGGAGTTTTACCAAACATTCGAAGAAGAACTAACACCCATTCTCCTCAAACTATTTCAAAAAATTCAAGAAGAAGGAAGACTTCCAAACTCACTTAATGAGCCCAGCATAATTCTAATTCCAAAACCAGAAAAAGACACTACAAAGAAAGAAAACTATAGGCCAATAGCCCTGATGAACATAGATGCCAAAATCCTGAACAAAATACTAGCAAATCGGATCCAGCAATACATCAAAAAAATTATTCACCATGACCAAGTGGGATTCATCCCAGGGATGCAAGGCTGGTTCAATATTCGCAAATCAATAAATGTGATACACCACATAAACAAAATGAAAGATAAAAACCACATGATCATATCAATAGACGCTGAAAAAGCATCCAACAAATCCAGCACCCATTTCTGATAAAAACACTCAGCAATGTGGGAATAGAGGGATCATATCTCAACATAATAAAGGCCATATATGAAAGACCTACAGCCAACATCATACTCAATGGACAAAAACTAAAAGCATTCCCCTTAAGAACAGGAACTAGACAGGGATGCCCACTTTCGCCACTCTTACTTAACATAGTATCGGAAGTCTTAGGCACAGCAATCAAACATGAAGAAAAATAAAAGGGATCCAAATTGGCAAGAAGGAAGTGAAACTGTCATTATTCGCAGATAACATGATATTATACATAGAAAACCCTAAAGACTCCATCAAAAATCTACTAGACTTAATAAATGAATTTGGTAAAGTAGCAGGATACAAAATTAACGTCAAGAAATCGATGGCATTCTTATACACCAGTGATGAACTCACAGAAAGATAAACTAAAAAAACAATCCCATTTACCATTGCGGCAAAAAAGTTAAGATACCTAGGAATAAACTTAACCAAAGAAGTAAAAGACCTATTTGCAGAAAACTACAGGATATTGAAAAAAGAACTAGAGCAAGATATAAAAAAGTGGAAGCACATACCTTGTTCATGGATTGGAAGAATTAACATCATTAAAATGTCCATATTACCCAAAGCAATCTATAGATTCAATGCAATCCCTATCAAAATACCAACGACATATTTCACAGAACTAGAACAATACTTCAAAAGTTCATATGGAACCAAAAAAGACCCCGAAAAGCCACAGCAATCTTGAAAAAGAAGCACAAAGTAGGTGAGATCACAATACCGGATATCAGGTTATACTACAAAGCCACGGTAATCAAAACAGCCTGGTACTGGCACAAGAACAGGCACATAGACCAGTGGAACAGAATAGAGAATCCAGAAATTAACCCAAGACATTATAATCAATTAATATTTGACAAAGGTGGCAAGAACATACAATTGAGTAAAGACAGCCTCTTTAATAAATGGTGTTGGGAAAATTGGACAGCTACATGCAAAAAAATGAAACTAGACCATCAACTTACACCATACACAAGAATAAACTCAAAATGGATAAAAGACTTAAATGTAACTTGTGAATCCATAAAAATCCTATAAAAAAATGGCAACAAAATTTTGTGCATCATATGCTGCAGAATCTTCACTGATACAACACCTAAGGCAACAGAAACAAAGGAAAAAATGAGCACATGGGACTACATCAAACTCAAAAGCGTCTGCACAGCGAAAGAAACAACCATCAAAATGGAAAGGGAATCCACTGTATGGGAAAGTATAATTGCCAATGATACATCAGATAAGGGCTTAATCTCCAAAATATATAGAGTGCTCATACAACTCAACAAGAGGAACACAAATACCCCAATTAAAAAATGGGCAGAGGAACTAAATAGACACCTCTCCAAACAGGACATACAAATGGTTAAGAGACATATGAAGAAATGTTCAACATTACTAATCATCAGAGAGATGCAAATTAAAACAACAATTAGGTATCACCTCACACCTGTCAGAATGGCTGCCCTCAACAAATCATCAAATAACAAGTGTTGGCGGGGGTGTGGAGAAAAGGGGACTTTAGTACACTGCTGGTGGGAATGCAGACTGGTGCAGCCACTATGGAAAACACTATGGTGTTACCTCAAAAAATTAAAAATTGAATTGCCATTTGACCCAGTGATCCCACTTCTAGGAATATACCCTAAAGAAGCCTGAAACACCAATCAGAAAGAATACATTTACCCCCATGTTCATAGCAGCACTATTTACAATAGCTAAGATCTGGAAACAGCCCAAGTGTTCATCAGTAGACGAATGGATAAAAAAGCAGTGGTACATATACACAATGGAGTACTATGCAGCTGTAAGAAAGAAAGATCTCTTATCCTTTGAGATGACATGGAGGGACCTGGAGAGTATTATCCTAAGTGAAACAAGTCAAGCATAGAAAGATAAATATCACATGATCTCACTTATTTGTGGAAGATAATGAATATAACAGTCTGAGGAACAGGGTAGACCCAGAGATGTGGGAGTAAGGTACAGACTGACAACCCTCAGAAGAGGCGCTGGGGGGGAAAGAAGAGATAAACCACAGAACTTATATGCATGTACGCATAACTGATGGATATGGACAACAAAGCTGGGAATGGGGTGGGGGGATGGGGAGGAGGGTGTCAATGGGGAAAAAAGGAGAAACATCTGTAACAAAAATAAATTAATAAATAAAGAAAAGAAAAAAAAGACAAGTAATAATATCTGTTGGCAAGAATGTAAAGAAAAGGAAATTCTCATGCCTTGTTGGTTGAAATGTAAATTGGTGCAACCACTATGGAAAGCAGTATGGAGGTTCCTGAAAAAATTAAAAATAGAACTACCATATGATCCAGCAATTCTATTTCTAGGTATTTATCTGAAAAATACTAACTCAAAAAGATATATGCAACCCCCTGTTCATGTAGCACTATGTATGAAAGCCAAGATATGGAAGAAACCTAAGTGTCCATTGATGGATAAATGAATAAAGAAAATGTGATATATATAAGTCAGACAGAGAAAGACAAACACCACATCTCACTTATATGGGAATGAAGAAAAAAAAAAAAAAAAACAGCTCATAGATACAGAGAACAGATTGGTGGTTGCCAGTGGTGGGGGCTGGGGGTAGAGGCAAAATGGGTGAAAGGTGTTAAAAAGTACAAACTTTCAGCTATAAAATAAATATGTCATGGGATGTAATGTACAGCATGGTGACTATATTAATAATATTGTATTATATATTTGAAAGTTGATAAGAGGATAGATCTTAAAATATTTCATCATAAAAAAAATTATAACTACAATGGTGGTGGATGTTAACATTTAGTCATTATGTTGTACATCTGAAACTATCATGTTATATGTCAATTATATCTAAATTTAGAAAAGCTAAACATAATATTACCACACAATCCAGCAAATTACACTCTTGGGTATTTATTCAACTGATTTGAAAACACATGCCCACAAAAATGTGCACACAAATGTTTGTACCAGTTTAATTCATAATTACCAACCAAGATATAAGTGACCAAGAAGTTTTTCAAAAAGTGAATGTATTAAAACACTCTGACACATATACACAATGGAATATTGAGTGATTTAAAAAGATGAGCTAAGCCCTGGCCAGGTTGCTCAGTTGGTTGTGACATCATCCCTTACACCAAAAGGTTTCAGATTCAATTCCCAGTCAGGGCACACACATAGGTTGTAGGTTTGATCTCTAGTCAGGGCGCGTACCCGAGGTAAACGATTGATGTTTCTCTGTCACATCAACGTTTCTCTTTATCCCTCTCTCTAAAAATCAATAGAAAGATAACTTCGGGTGAGGATTCAGAAAAAAAAGTTGAGCTAATAAGCCATGGAAAGTCATATGTGCATCTTAAATATTAGCCAGGTTTCTTGTTAGAGTGATGGGTTACAGATAAACATGCATAGAATATCCATGTGGAAATGGATTCGAGTCTGAGACATCAGCTTGAACGCTTAATATAGATAGAGATGGTTACACAAAGAAACCATCATTTATAGATATATGTACATACACAGGTTTTTATACACACATATATATCCTTGCTCTGTCAGTTGAGAGTGCTTACAAGCAATGATACCCCAGTCACAATGGTACACCACACCCCAGACCTTGGTTTCTAATACCATTCTCCAATAAAAAGAAGCAGGACTCCTGGAAGCCATGGCTGGTTCTAGGACTTCGGTAGGCTATAAAGATGAGCTTTCAGTATCTTGTAGTGCCAGAGGTAAGAAAGTATCCCCCAACACATGCACACAATTTTGTAACGATGTCAAAAGGACATAGGAATCAACTTGAAGAGCTGCTAATGACCAAAGCGTGAACAATTTGAGTTATAAAGTAGTACTTTATTATAACCAAAACATGAAATAAATATTCATGATTTTTCACTGATTTATGTAAATTAATGAATAAATAAATAAGTCAGGAGGTATAGACAAATCACCCATTCAGAATTCCAAATAATTTATGTAGGTGGTGTCACCTTCCAGGAGGTAGAACATAACTCTCCACTCCTTAGGTTTGGGCTGCAGAATAGTGACTTCCTACCAAGGAACACAATAGGGAGAGAGGAGGAACAAGTAACTTTTATAGTGGAGAAACCTGACAAGCTCTACTAACTCAGCCAGTGATCAAGGTCCATATTTGCAGTAGATGCGCTAGTCTGTCATGTTAATAATATTTACTTGAATATGACCTGATGAAAATAGTACTTTATCTGTGCGGTCCCCCCCCCCCCAGAAACCCTAGTCTAATCATAAGAAAAACATACTATTGCCCTGGCCAGTTTGGCTCAGTGGTTAGTTTTGGCCCTTGGACCAAAGGGTCTCGGGTCTGATTCCCAGTCAAGGGCACGAACCTAGGTTGCAGGTTTGATCCCCAGCCCTGGCCAGGATCATGCAGGAGGCAACCAATCGATGGGATCTCTCTCACACATATCTTTCTCTCTCTCTCCCTTCCTCCCTATCTTCCACTCTCTTTCTAAAATATATATATATATATATATATATATATATATATATATCTCCTCGGGTGAGGATATATAAATAAATAAATAAATAAATAAATAAATAAATAAATAAATAAATAAATAAATAAAAACATACTATAAATCCCAACTGATGGACACAATACTTGGTCAGTACTTTTCAAAATAAAGTTATAAAAAACAAGGAAAGTCTTGGTAACTATCACAGCCAAGACTTTATGAGTAAATGTAATGTGGAATCCTGAATGAAATCCTGAACAGAAAAAGAACAAAAAGATAAAGGAATAAAGTATGCACTCTTCTTAACAATAATATATCAATATTGATTCCTTATTCATAAGAAATGTACCATACTGGTATATAATGTTAATAATGAGGTAAATGGAGTGCATGTGGGTGTGGGGCACTCTGTACAAATTGCACAAGTTTCCCATAAATCTAAAACTGTTCTAAAATGACAAAGTCAATTAAAAAAAACAATTAGCTAATGTCAGGGGATGATCAGGAAACAATTCACTATTTTGAAAACTGGTAAATTAAAGGAAAAGACTGTGCATTTATCCTGTCATTCATAAACAAATTGTACCCTGCGTAAATGTGGTGGCTTTGTAATGAGTCAACTCAACTAGACTGAGTCACATTTCCAGAGTTCCCCTTCTTGTATGTTTCTGGTCAGGGTGGCCACAAGGGAAAATTCAAGGCTCATGCAAGGTGAAGCCTGGAGTGGTCTCAAAAACAGTGGGCAGATGAGACCAGTCTCCCTTAAGTCAGCTTGTTTGAGAATGGAGCCCAAAGCAAGTATAAACTTCATCTTTCACTAAATATTAGCCCAAGATTGGAATATAACAAACTATTACCAACAAGGAAACTTGAAAAGAATTTTGAAGATAGAGTAAGCGAGACAGAAGTCAGGTTGTTGGAATCTAACGTAGGGAGTGACATCCCATCACTTTGGCTATACCCTATTCCTTTCAAGAGAGTCACTGTACCCAGCCTGCTCTAAAAGGAAGGGAGTACACACAGACATGAATACCAGGAGACAGGCTCATTGGGAGCTATTTTAGAAACTGCCTACCAGAGTTTGCTCTCGGGCCCTCCACTGATCACATCCTTCCCACTTGCAAACACACCCATCCCTTCCCAGAGTCCACCAAATTCTCATCCCATCACAGAATCGACTCAAAGTGCAGAATCTCATCATCTAAATAACCATGTGAGGATGGGGCTCCTCAGGTGCAGTTACTGTGTTGTTGTGTTTTTCCTTTTTAAGAATTAGAGATACTTCGTTTCTAAATCTGAAACTCAAAAAAAAAAATTAACCTCAAGGTAAATACCTCCTTTCTGTCATTAGCAAATATTGCATCATCCTCATATATATTTCAAAGTGAATATTTAAGAAATGCTAAAGAATAGACATTTTAGGAGAGTTGAATTATTAGCAGGGTAACTGATTACTTTTGACAAGTATCTTTATTAAATATTTATTTGAATCCAAAAGACTGACAATTGCTAAGGTTAGCTGGTAGATCAGAACTCAGGTGCTTGATTAATCTTATTCTTCCCTGTTCTATTTTTTGTGTGTAAAAGTGATACTTGTGACACTTTTCAAATAATAGCAAGAAATTTTAAAAGACAAATGTTGCCCTGGCCGGTTTTGCTCAGTGGTTAGAGTGTCAGCTGGTGGACCAAAGAGTCGAGGGTTTGATTTCAGTCAAGAGAATGTACCTCGGTTGCGGTTCAGTCCCCAGCCCTGGTCGGGTCGTGAGGAAAGCAACCAGTTGATGTGATGTGTCTCTCTCACATCGATGTTTCTCTCTCTCTCCCTACCACTCTATCTGAAAATATCCTCGGGTGAGGATTAAAAAAAGAAGGAAAAAAAAGAGAAAGAGAGAAATGTTACCATCCTCCCTAAAGTGGTTGAAACTCTTTTATTCACAGATGACGGAAGCTCACCTCACGCTAGCAAAAAAACAAAAACAAAAAAATAGTAAGAAATGTACACAAGTAAAATGTAAGAGTAGAGCTGGATTCAGATGCAAAAGGCACTCTGAGACCCTCTAGCTTCCCTCTCTCTCCAGGCCTTAGAACCACTGCTCTGGAGGCGTTAGTACTCTCCTCCCTAGGCACCTATCAACCCTTTTGATAGTCACGAGACAGAGCAGAGACAGATCTCCTTTTGACAGTAAATATATATAATTCCAAAGAAGGCCTTTGACTGGTCCACTCTGAGTCCCAAGTCTGTTTCTGGGCTGATCCTTGATCAAGAGGCAGAATGATGTCACCCCAAACTCAACAGAGTGGGAGAGGAGTGCCAGTCCTCTAAAGGAAAGGGGATGGTACCAGAGGAGGAAGGAAAGAGATGTGGGGCACATTCTAAAAAGCAGAGTTTCATCACAATCTCTAATTTAAAATCTAAATCAAATCTAAATAAATTATTATGTCTATTATCTAGCCACACCTAAAAGATACAAAGAAACCAACATTGGATTCAGGTACTTTTACCTGGGCAAAAACTTCCTGCCCTTGAAAATGAATAATCTTTATAGTCATTCATTTTCATTATATATGTATGTAAACTTTCAATATGTTGGTATTTAACATTCCACACCTTGAAGAATATATGTGTTTGTTTTTTTCGGAGCAAAGATTTACATTATGTTAGTCTGAATACATTGATCTTATATGTTAATGTTAAATTGTTTTCAGGTATGAGTCAATTTAAAAGTTATACAATATAATTCTGCCAATAAAAACATAGTACATATATGCAAACACAGCACATTTTCAAAAGCAATCTACCTCCTATAAAAAGGTGATATACTGCCCAGTCGGTGTAGCTCAGTGGTTGAGCATCAACCCATGGACTAAGAGGTCGCCGGTTCGATTCCTGGTCAGGGCACATGCCCAGGTTGTGGGCCCAATCCCCAGTGGGAGGCATGCAGGAGACGGCCAATCGATGTTCTTCCTCATCGATGTTTCTATCTCTCTCTCCCTCTCCCTTCCTCTCTCTCTGAAATCAATAAAGGAAAAAAAAATGTTTAAAAAAGGTGATACTACTGGCCCTGGCAGGTTTGGCTCAGTGGTTACAGCATCAGCCCAAGCATGAAAGAGTCTCGGGTTCAATTCCAGTCAAGGGCAAGTCATACCTTGGTTTCAGTACAAGGGCAAGTCATACCTTGGTTTCAGTTCGGTCCCCAGCCCTAGTCAGGGTTGTGCGGGAGGCAGCCAACTGATGTGTCTCTCTCACATCAATGTTTCTCCCTCTCTCTCTCCCTCCAACTCTATCTGAAGATAAATGTAAAAATATCCTCGGGTGAGGATTTAAAAAAAGGTGATACTACCAATACATGTCAACATGTTATTTGTTTTGAATTATCTTTTCAACTTTTTATTTTAAAATAAAACACAGATTTGAAAAAACTTAGATATTTTAACATGAGCTCACTTATAACTACCACCCATATTATAAAACAGACTTTTGCAAGCCTCCCAGATGCCCCTGTATGTAACTCATCACAAGAACAAGTCCCTCACTCCCCCAAATGTAACCACTCACCTGCCATTTATAGCAAACATTTCCTTCTATTTCATTATAGTTTTATCACCTAGTATTATTAAATTAATTAAACATTAGACTGTAGTGACTCTAATGTTGCAGCTTCCATAAGCAAACCAAATCTAAGCCTCTGAATGCCTCAAGGTTACAGAATTGAAACCTAAGAACAACCAATCACAAACAGCCAGCTAGGCTTTAACTATAGCCAATCAATGATTTCCTTACTTTGCTTCTGCCTTTTCTCTATTAAAATCTTTCCCAGGGCTCCTGTCAGTGGAGTGCTCCTAACCACTTTCAGCTGGTGCTGGGCCAACTGAAGTGAATTTTTGCTCAAATAAAGTCTTAAAATGTGTAACATGCCTCAGTTCATGTTTTAACAGTACGCAACCCTAGTCACCACAGTTTAATCTTGTCCCCCTTTAAAAAATGTGCTGTGTCTTTTAAGTCTCTTTCTATCTACAGGTTCCTCCTCTCTTCTCTTTATAACTTAGCTGTTACAGAACCCAGGGCGTTTCACCTACACAATATCCAGCAGGGGTCCTTAGCAATTTAGTTCTTTGGAATATGTTCCTTCAGATTTCCTAATGATCCTGTGAACACCAGTTAGAGTGAATCCATGTGCATGCAACTAAAAACCTTGATTACAAGATGAGAATAACTTTATTATTACAGTTAATGTCTTATATATGTGTATGTATATGTGTGTGTGTGTGTGTGTGTGTAATTTTATACATATATAGTGGATTATAGGATGAGGATAAAAGTTATCTGTGAGAGAATGCTTATTTAATTTTTTATTGCCCTAGGCAAAAAACAAACCCATATCACAAAAAATAGCATTACAACCTAGTTTCTTAAAGTCATGTAGACATTAAGATGAGAAATCTTTCTAAAGGTATTTCTACTTATTAAAGAGTCATATGGAGACCTGTCAATAGGATTACAGTAAGTAAAGACAGATTGATGTGGATGAAAATCTCCATGCAGAGTAACACATAATGAGAGAATTGTGGGAAAATTTAGGTTTGTATATTTCCAACAAAACACAAACTAGCTGTAGAATTTGAAAAGAAAATCTGATTTAGCCTTTATAAGTATAAATAATGTACATGATACTGCCAAAAAAACCCCAGAGGTAATCATTTATCTTTATATTCAGGTTGAAATTGTCATACAATTTAAATAAGACCAAAGACAAGAGATTCAAAACATGGACAACCTCCATAACAAAAAGCAAATTGCAAAGTGAGTTTAAGTGCACTACTATTCACTTGAGAGAAGGAAGACCAACGAAAATGCAGAGTGTTACTCACAGGGAGCCAGAAAACAGGAAATATGATTACTGACAAACAGAACGTCATCATTCTAATCCAGTACCTATTGACTACCTTATTCTGTAGATACAAAAAACAAAACAAACAAACTAGGGAAAAGCCTGGATAATAATTTAATAAACTTACCACATGTTTTATGCATTTTCCTTTTGACCAGGCAAAGGTACAGAAGTGTAATTACTGTTTTAGTGAAATGTATCCTTGACATCACCCAGGGTGGCTGAAAGCTCTTCAATAATAGCACCTAATAAAAAAGATAAGAAAATAGTTCCAGGATTTATCATGCAGAATAGGAATGTGTAGATCATAATATCATAAAAGCAGAGACATTAACAAAGATAATGTGAAAATATCTACACATTACATACATTATAAGGAGTGGCCTATTCCCAAATACCTAGCTTGGAGTGAATCACTCTTTGTATTTCAGGCATTTTTCTTGTTCATTTATGTTTTCCTTAGTAACAAAATTCATTTACATGCTTATAGAGCACCAAAAGACAACATCCCACATCAGGAATGGCAAGTATATGGCAAGTGCAGTGCTATTTGCATCATACGCATTTTTTTTTTTTATTCTGTATCGGTTTCGGGTGTACACCTTAGTAGTTAGACAATCATACACTTTACATAGTGCTCCCCTCGATATTTCCAGTACCCCATCTGGCACCACACATAGTTATCTGTACAATATCATTGATTATATTTCCTATGCTTTATTTACCTCCCCGTGACTATTTTGTAGCTACCAATTTGTGCTTCTTAGCCCCTTCACCTCTTTCACCCCGTGCCTCAGCACCCTCCAGTTCTCTCTATATATCTGTAAGTCTGTTTCAATTTTGTTAGTTCATTTATTTTGTTCTTTAGAGTCTACATATAAGTGAAAGCATATTGTATTTGTCTTTCTCTGACTGACTTATTTCACTGAGCATAAAACCCTCTAGGTCTATCCATGCTGTCTCAAATGGTAAAATTTCATCATTTTATTAATATATGACTGAGTAATATACCATTGTGTATAGGTACCACAGCTTTTTTATCTACTCTTCTATTGATGGGCACCTGGGTTGCTTCCATATCTCAGCTATTGTAAATAATGCTGCAATGAACATAGGGGTGCATATATTCTTTTGAATTACTGTTTTGGGTTTCTTGGGATAAAACCCCAGAAGTGGAATCACTGGGTCATAAGGCAGGACCACTGTTAATCTTTTGAGGAAACTCCATACTGTTTTTATAGTGGTTGCACCAGTCTGCATTCCCACCAACAGTGCACTAGGATTCCTTTCCACATCCTTGCCAACACTTATCATTTGTGGATTTATTGATGATAGTTCTGACAGGTATGTGGTGATATCTCACTGTGGTTTTAATTTGCATTTCTTTGACTATTAGTGATGTTGAGTACCTTTTCATATGTCTATATTTGGAGAAGTGTCTGTTCAGATTTTCTGCTCATTTATTAATTGGATTGTTTTGGGTTTTTTGGTGTTGAGTAGTATGAGTTCTATAGGTTCAATGAAATCCCTGTCAAAATACCAATGGCGTATTTCACAAATCTAGAACAAATAATCCAAAAAATTTATATGGAACCACAATAAACCTTGGATAGCCTCAGCAATATTGAGAAAGAATTATAAATTTGAGGGTATCACACTACCTGATATAAAACTATACTACAAGGCCATTGTAATCAAAACAGCATGGTACTGGCATAAAAAGACATACAGATCAATGGAACAGAATAGAGAGTTCAGTAATAAAGCCACGTCTATATGATCAATTAATATTTGACAAAGAAGGCAAGAACATACAATGAGATTAAAAATAATCCATTTAATAAATTGTGCTGGGAAATGGACAAATATGTGCAAAAAAATAAAACTAGACCACCTCTTTACACCTTATACAAGAATAAACTCAGAATGGATTAAAGACATAAATTTAAGACCCAAAACCATAAAAATCATAGAAGAAAACATAGGCAGTAAAATCTTGGACATTTCTCAGAGCAATATTTTTCTGATGTATCTCCTTGGGCAAGGGAAACAAAAATAAATAAATCAGATTACATCAAACTAAAAAGTTTTGCATAGCAAAGGAAACCATAAAAACAAAACAAACAAAAACGAAGAGACCACCTACTAAATGGGAGAACATATTCACCAATGGTACATCTGATAAGGGGTGAATATCCAAAATTTATAAAGAACTCAACTCCATTTTTATATCAGGCATTCCTAACTGATCATAGCACTCTTTCCTGAAGACGTGGGCAAAGATGCAGAATCCTTCTCAACTGAGTGCTACGCAGCTACTACTAGTTGAACCAACATAGGCAAATCTTGAGATGCAATCTATTTGCCTTCTGTGGCCTGGGCTTAATAGGCAAGAAAGTAAACTTGTATTATTTATCAAGAGATAAGCCAATATACAGACTGTAAAAAGCAGTAAGAATATGCATCATGGATAATTTTCACACACAGCCATGCTTCATATAGGGAAAGTTATTAACTTAGATTTGAAGTCACTTCTCTTCTTTTTTAATTTATCATTATTGTTGAAAGTATTACAGATGTCCCTCCTTTTTCTCCCCATTGACACCCTCCTTGTCCCCCACCCCAGCCCTGCCTTTATCTCACTGTTGTCTGTGTCCATTGGTTATGCATATATGGTTTATCTCTTTTGTTTCTCTCTTCCCACCCTCTCACCCCCCTTCCCTCTGAGGTTTGTCAGTCTGCTCCCTATTTCCATGTCTCCAGATCTACTTTGTTTGTCAGCTTATTTTGAATGGCATGAGAATCAAATTATTTAAATCCTTTGTTTTTCAAGTCATATTGTCTAATCTTCTATATTATACAGAGTGCTTATGTTCATTCTCATAAAATATTTCATAAAAAGTAAGATACTGTGAATATTCTTTACAATGCATGTTTTTGAAGAAAGCATGAGTGAAACACTCTAGCCATGATATATCAAACTTTGAGAAAGAAAAGTGTATTTCTTTAAAAATATAATTTGAATTTTAAAAAATGATTAAGCTCCCACTATTGGCAACACAGCTGTTGAAACTCCTGTGTGGTGATTCAGAATATGTGCTCTGGAATCCTAGCACTTGGGGTCAAATCCTGGCTCCATCACTCACTGGCTGTGTGTGTAGCTTTGGGGCAAGTAACTTTTCTAGGTCTGAGTTTCTCCATCTATAAAATGGGGTAAAAATATTACCTATGTAAGTTGTATGAACTAAAGAAATATTATACTGCAGCACATAACTAACCATCTACCTCTAGTAAACACTCAAAATTTTCATATATCATTATTGTTTATTATTATTATTATTCAAAGATCAATATGAGTCATTTATTATTCTCAACTCCTGCTTCAAGAGTTGCAGAGAATGGGTAGGAAAGTGGGTGATGTGAGGAAGAACTAGAATATACATCATAGAATAGTAATGCTATAAAGTATAACAGAATACTATTGGTATATTGATATAAAAAATTATTATATCAATTCAACTTGAATTATTAGAATTCAATGAACAGATGAAAAGATTAAGAAAGTTTTCATTGAGGACACAAAATGTGAGACAGTCCTGGGGAGATGCACATGATTTTAACAGACAGAAGGATCAACATGAGTGGAGCCAGAAGACAGCAGAGGATATGTTTGAAGAACAGTGAGCCAGAGATTATAGTAGTGACTAAAGGAAAATGTGGAAATATACTTTTTAAAAAGTACAATGAACCAGCCCGGCTGATGTGGCTCAGTGGCTGAGCATCGACCCATGCACCAAGAGGTCGCTGGTTCGATTCCTGGTCAGGACACATGCCCAGGTTGTGGGCCTGATCCCCAGTGGGGGGCATGCAGGAGGCGGCCAATCGATGTTCTCTCTCATTGATGTTTCCATCCCTTTCTCCCTCTCCCTTCCTCTCTCTTTAAAATCAATAAAAAGAAAAAAACAATTTTTAAGTACAATGAACCATATTTTGAAGGGCTAAGAATGCTGTGCTGAAAGATTGAATTTCAGTAAAATTAAGTTTGAATCTCAGCATGTAATCTGGACCTAGAAGTCTGCTATGCTAATAATAATAAACCATAACCCAGTTATTTTATGGAACAATGATGACCCCACCCCCAAAAGTTGGGAGGCCTGTCAAGTGTGCTTTATTATTCTTTTACTTTGAATTATAGTACTATTTTAAATTAACATTTTAGAATTACAGAAAAAGTCTTATAAATCTAATTTATTTCAGAATTTGCATAATGATATTCTAATCCATGTTTTACCCTCTCAAATAATAACCATTAAATACAGGCCATGTAAAAGAAATTGCAAAACTGATGTTTTAAGACATACTTATAATAGCCAAATAACCTATATTAATAGCAACATCTTAAAATATCAAAAGACAATCTTCAAATATCCATTTATTATAACAAATAATTACTGAACTCTTTATTCAACTAAAAAGCACTGGATTGGGTTTTATAAAGACTCTAAAAAGGGCATAAAAACTTCTCTTCAATCAAAGATATATCTTTTTAAGGAAACGAGATACACATGTTTAAAGAATAATAATAAAACACCATGTTAAATGGCAAGAATGAAGACAAAAGTGGAAGAAGCTAACCTTTTTTGAGAGCTATATATTTTACATCCTGTATCTCACTGAATCCACTCAGCAGCTGTGTTTTTGCAAGAAGGAGAGGACATCAAGAGTCCTTGCCCTTGCTAATACATGAGGCTAAGTGAGGCTGGACTTTGGAGCTAGAAGTTCAAATGCCAGTTCCGCTTCTTAGAGGCTTTGTGATCTTAAGCAGATAATTAAGCCTCTTTAAGTCTCATTTTCTTCATCTGTTCAGCTGGGAAGGTAACAGTGTGTAATATACATATGTACTGTAAAGGGGTACGAAGGAGGTATGTGTGAAATAATAATGTTCTATGATAAGCATTTACACAAAGTGCTTTATCAGAAATCCTAGTACTAGAGAAGATTGCTATGACCAAAAAATGATCTATAGTCTTATACGCTGATGTTTGGAAAATACTATGTATAATTTCTACCTTTTAGAGATGTATAGTGATCATTAAGAAGATACCTACTAAGAAGTGCTCCTGATAGATAACTGGGCTCAAATTTTAAAAACAAGAGTCTAGCAGCCATTTCTCCACAGGGGCCTCTCACTCTGACTGCACTTCAGGGAGAAGCCTGCACTAAGTTGCCTGCCTCCTGCATGGAGGGGCCTTCCTGCACTGTCCCTCTGCCATCTGAGCCAGCTCTCATAAAGGAGTTCCTGGAATTCTATTTCAATCATTGGACTGAGATTTCCCATCTAAACTTAGCCGCAAGGCAATGTCCCCATCAGCATCTTCACTGGCGAATCAGAGCAGCTCCATTCTGACCAATCAGGACAGTCCCTTTTGGACCCATCAAAGTGCAAGGATTTGGAGCCCTCATTTGCATGAAGATGGACCAATCAGGGACCAGGGGTGGGGGCTTTGGTCTATATTAGTCAACTCCCCTCTGGCTTGAGGAGCACCTTTCCCTTTCCACCAAAGACAGTGTTTCCCATCCTGGAGCTAAAACAGGAAAGATGTCCTGCCGGAGCAGACAAGCACAGAGCACAGTTGTCTAGCCAGAGAGGAGCCCAGGCACCATGCCATGCGAGGGCCTCCTCACAGACCTGCTGCCTGCTGCTTTCTAACTGAACTGTAACACTATTGAGCGGTTCCACAGTGCTGTTCTCACAGTTGCATCGTATCACAATTAAGCTGTTTGCACTGAATAAAGTTTCTTTCTTCACCTCACCCCAATTTGGGGTTTCCTGTTGGTTTTGAATTGGCGCCAATGACCATTGGTTGACAACATTTAATAGGTACTCAAAAAATGTTTGTTAATGGATAAATGAATGGTATCCCAAACTCTATAGAATGTCAAATGGCTTTTCATTTTCTCCATGGATCTTAAGATACATGAGAACATGATAAATGGCTCTAAAAGCTGCTCAGTGTGCTGTGGGTCTGAAAAAGTTTTAAATTGTTTAATCATATCTGTGATTCTATTCTGTAAACTAAAACCTGTCAAAAATCTAATGCAAAATTGTTATGGAAATTTTCTTGCTCACTGCATCACTTCCAAGAGCAGTTTGAATAATTTCCTGAGACCCTAAAGGATATAAACATGCAATCTGCTTCGTAACTGGTGAAGAGACTCTGGGTTTGTGAAAAGGTTTTAAACAGATTTTAGGAGAAAACACAACTGGCTTGAGGGATAAAGCTAATCTCTGTTTACAGGAGCAAAGAAAACACATGATTTTAGCAACCAGTAAAGTTTTATGCTTGATTGCTATGTTATTTTATACCTGCACATAAAGCTACTTTCCATTTTCTCTACTAGCCACTTACTGTCAAAGTGTAACTACAACTCAAAATTTAGGAGTACGAAATGTTTATAACACCAAAGAACCGGTAGAACTAGTGTAATCTGTATTGTTCAATGGTGTAGGTGGGGTTAAGAGAACTTGTATCATTACAATTGAATATTCCAACTCCAGAATTTTATGAAATGGTTAAAATGTATATGGAAATGATCATTATGTATTTTGAAGCAAATTTCTAAAATGGCTTCCAGACATAATTTTCTCTATGAAGAAATGTAAAGCAACAAATATCATGTGATGTAATGCTACATATATTTAACATATGCTTCAAAAATTTAAAAACACATTGTTATTAGAAATTATTTTATTCTTTTTATTTTATTTTATTTTTTTATTAATTTGTTTTTGTTACAGATGTTTCTCCTTTTTCCCCCATTGAAACCCTCCTCCCCATCCCCCCCCCCCCGCCCCATCCTCAGCTTTGCTGTCTACGTCCATTGGTCATGTATACATGCATATAAGTTCTGTGGTTTATCTCTTCCCGCCCCCCACAGCCCCCCCCTCCTCTGAGGCTTGTCAGTCTGTACCCCACCTCCATGTCTCTGGGTCAATTTTGTTCATCAGTTTGTTTAGTTCTTTATATTACACAAATAAGTGAGATCATGTGATATTTGTCTTTCTCTGCTTGGCTTGTTTCACTTAGGATAATACTCTCCATGCCATCTCAAAGGATGAGAGATCTTTCTTTCTTACAGCTGCATAGTATTCCATTGTGTACATGTACCACAGCTTTTTTATCCACTCATCTACTGATGGGCACTTGGGTTGTTTCCAGATCTTAGCTATTGTAAATAGTGCTGCTACGAACATAGGGGTACATATATTCTTTCTGATTGGTGTTTCAGGTTTCTTAGGGTATATTCCTAGAAGTGGGATCAGTGAGTCAAATGGCAGTTCAATTGTTAACTTTTTGAGGTAACACCATAGTGTTTTCCACAGTGGCTGCACCAGTCTGCATTCCCACCAGCAGTGTACTAGAGTCCCCTTTTCTCCACACCCTCACCAACACTTGTTGTTTGATGATTTGTTGATGGCGGCCATTCTGACAGGTGTGAGGTGATTCCTAATAGTTGTATTAATTTGCATCTCTCTGATGATAAGTGACATTGAGCATTTTTTCATATGTCTCTTGGCCATTTGTATGTCCTGTTTGGAGAGGTGTCTATTTAGTTCCTCTGCTGATTTTTTAATTGGGGTATTTGCGTTCATCTTGTTGAGTTGTATGAGCACTCTATATATTTTGGATATTAACCCCTTATCTGATGCATCATTGGCGATTATGGTCTCCCATATAGTGGGATCCCTTTCCATTTTGATGGTTGTTTCTTTTGCTGCGCAGAAGCTTTTTAGTTTCATGCAGTCCCACGTGTTCATTTTTTCCTTTGTTTCTGTTGCCTTAGGTGTTGTATCAGTGAAAATTCTGCTGCCTGTGATGTCTGAAATTTTGTTGCCTGCATTTTCTTCTAGAATTTTTATAGATTCACGAGTTACATTTAAGTATTTTATCCATTTTGAGTTTATTCTCATGTATGGTGTAAGTTGGTGGTCTAGCTTCATTTTTTTGCAAGTAGCTGTCCAATTTTCCCAACACCATTTACTGAAGAGACTGTCTTGACTCCACTGTATGCTCTTGCCACCTTTGTCAAATATTAATTGAGCATATTGTCTTGGGTCAATTTCTGGGTTCTCTGTTCTGTTCCATTCATCTATCTGCCTGTTCTTGCGCCAGTCCCAGGCTGTTTTGATTACAGTGGCTTTGTAGTATAACCTGATATCTGGTAATGTGATCCCTCCTACTTTGTTCTTCTTTTTCAAGATTGCTGTGGCTATACGGGGTCTTTTTTGGTTCCATATAAACTCTTGGAGAGTTTCTTCTAGTTCTGTGAAATATGTCACTGGTATTTTGATGAGGATTGCATTAAATCTATAGATTGCTTTGGATAGTAAGGACATTTTAATGATGTTAATTCTTCCAATGCATGAACAAGGTATATGCTTCCACTTTTTTATATCTTCCTCTACTTCTCTTTTCAATGACCTGTAGTTTTCTGTGAAGTGTTCCTTTACTTCTTTGGTTAAGTTTATTCCTAGGTATCTTAATATTTTTATGCGATGGTAAATAGGATTGTTTTTTTAGTTTCTCTTTCTGTGATTTCATCACTAGTGTATAAGAATGCCATTGATTTCTTGATGTTAATTTTGTATCCTGCTACTTTGCCAAATTCACTTATTAAGTCTAGTAGATTTTTGATGGAGTCTTCAAGGTTTTCTATGTACAATACCATGTTATCTGTGAATAATGACAGTTTCACTTCCTCTTTTCTAATTTGGATCCCCTTTATTTTTTCTTCATGTTTGATTGCTGTGGCTAAGACCTCCAATACTATGTTAAATAAGAGCGGCAAAAATGGGCATCCCTGTCTTGTTCCTGTTCTTAAGGGAAATGCTTTTAGTTTTTGCCCATTGAGTATGATGTTGACTGTAGGTTTTTCATATATGGCCTTTATTATGTTGAGATATGATCCCTCTATTCCCACATTGCTGAGCGTTTTTATTAGAAATGGGTGCTGGATTTTGTCAAATGCTTTTTCAGCATCTATTGATATGATCATGTGGTTTTTATCTTTCATTTTGTTTATGTGGTGTATCACATTTATTGATTTGAGAATACTGTACCATCCTTGTATGCCTGGGATGAAACCCACTTGGTCATGATGAATAATTTTTTTGATGTATTGCTGGATCCATTTTGCTAATATTTTGTTAAGGATTTTGGCATCCGTATTCATCAGGGATATTAGCCTGTAGTTTTCTTTCTTTGTAGTGTCTTTATGCGGTTTTGGAATTAGGATTATGCTGGCCTCATAAAATGAGTTTGGAAGTGTTCTGTCTTCTTGGATTTTTTGGAATAGTTTGAGGAGAATGGGTATTAGGTCTTTTTTGAATGTTCAGTTAAACTTCCCCGTGAAACCATCTGGGCCTGGGCTTTTGTTTGCTGGGAGTTTCTTAATTACATCTTCAATTTCCTTTGTTGTTATTGGTCTGTTCAAGTTTTCTATCTCTTCCTGGTTCAGTTTTGGGAGGCTGTGTGTTTCTAGAAATTTGTCCATTTCTCCTAGATTGTCCAATTCATTGGCATATAATTGTTCATTGTATGTTTTGATGATCCTTTGTATTTCTGTGGTGTCAGTTGTTACTTCTCCTCTTTCATTTCTGATTTTGTTTATTTGGTTTCTCTCTTTTTGTTTCTTGGTGAGCCTGGCTAAATGTCCATTGATCTTGTTTGTCTTTGCAAAAAAACCAGCTTTTGTTTCATTGATCTTTTGAATTGTTTTTTTAGTCTCTATGTCGTGTATTTCTGCTCTGACCTTTACTATTTCCTTCCTCCTACTAGCTCTGGGGTTTTCTTGTTGTTTACTTCCTAGTTCTTTGAGTTGTAGAGTTAGAAAGTCAATTAGGAATTTTTCTTGTTTCTTAAGGTAGGCCTGTAGTGCTATGAGCTTCCCTCTCAGGACTGCTTTCACTGTGTCCCATAGATTTTGGATTGTTGTGTGTTCGTTTTCATTGGTTTCCAGGAAGTTTTTAATTTCTTCCTTGATCTCGTTAGTAACCTATTCGTTGTTTAATAACATGCTATTTAGCCTCCAAGTGTTTGACTGTTTTTGTGTGTTTTTACTGTAATAGAGTTCTATTTCATGCCACTGTGATCTGAGAAGATGCTTGATATGATTTCAATTTTCTTGAATTTGTAGAGACTTGCTTTGTGTCCTAGCACGTGGTCTATCTTTGAAAATGACCCATGTGCACTTGAGAAGACTGTGTATTCTGCAGCTTTGGGGTGAAATGTTCTGTAAATATCAATGAAGTCCAACTGATCTAGTTTGTCTTGTAAGGACTCTATGTCCTTGTTAATTTTTTGTCTAGAGGATCTATCCAGTGGTGTCAGTGGCGTGTTAAAGTCACCCACTATGATTGTGTTGCTATTGATCTCTCCCTTGAAGTTCTCCAGAAGTTTTTTTAATATATTTTGGTGCTCCCATATTTGGTGCATATATGTTTACCAGGGTTATATCCTCTTGTTGGATTGATCCTTTTAATATTATGTAGTGACCTTCTCTGTCTCTTATTATGGCCCTTGTTTTGAAGTCTATCTTGTCAGATATGAGTATTGCTACACTAGCTTTTTTTTCCATTTCCATTTGCTCGGAAAATTTTTTTCCATCCCTTCACTTTCATCCTGTGTGAGTCTTTTGTTGTGAGGTGGGTCTCTTATAGACAGCATATATGTGGGTCCTGTTTTCTTATCCAATCAGCTACCCTATGTCTTTTGATTGGAGCATTTAAGCCATTTACATTTAAGGTAATTATTGATAGATAGTTATTAGTTGCCATTTTAATTTTATGCCTGTGTTCCTCTCTCTCTCTCTCTCTCTCTCTCTCTCTCTCTCTCTCTCTCTCTCTCTTTCTTCTTCTTCTTACAACAGTCCCTTCAGCATTTCTTGCAGTACTAGTTTGGTGGTGGTAAATTCCTTTAGCTTTTTATCCATGAAGCTCTTTATTTCTCCTTCAATTTTGAATGATAGCCTTGCTGGATAGAGTAGTCTTGGATTCAGACCCTTGCCTTGCATTACTTTGTACACTTCATGCCACTCCCCTCTGGCCTGTATCCTTTCTGCTGAGAAATCAGCTGACAGTCTAATGGGAGCTCCCTGGTAGGTAACTTTCTGTCTCTCTCTTGCTTCCTTTAAGATTCTTTCTTTGTCTTTAATGTTTGCCATTTTTATTATGATGTGTCTGGCTGTGGGTTTTCTGGGGTTCATCTTGCTTGGGACTCTCTGTGTTTCCTGGACTTGTGTGACTTTTTCCTTCACCAGTTTAGGGAAGTTTTCCATCATTATTTCTTCAAACAGGTTCTCTATTCCTTTCTCTGACTCTTCTCCTTCCGGTATCCCTATAATGTGAATGTTGTTACGTTTTGTATTGTCCCACAGCTCCCTTAAACTTTCCTTCTGCTTTTTAAATTTTTTTTTCCATTTGCTGCTCTATTCGGGTGTTTTTCTCTACCTTGTCTTCTAAGTCGCTGATTCGGTCTTCAGCTTCTTCTAATCTACTATTGAACCCTTCTAAGGTATTTTTCATAACAGCTATGTCATTCTTTATTTCCTCTGGATTTTTATGCATAGTTTCTACCTCTTTTTTTAAGCTGAAGTAGTTCCCAGTGAGCTCATCATAATTCCTATTAAGTTGCTTGTAGCTGTCACCAAATTGTTTGAGCACCCTTAAAATCATTGCTTTGAATTCTTTATCTGACAAGTTGCTGTCTTCCATTTCCTGTAGTTCCTTTTCTGGTGATTCCTCTTTTTCTTTCCTTTGGGTGTTCTTTGTCTCCCCATTTTAGCTATCTGGTAGCTCTAGACCCGGTGAGGGATGTTTGGATGTGTAGGCAGCTCACTGTATATCAAATAAGGCTACTGTGCCTCCCAGACTGTTTTGTTGCGTGTCACCTCTTGCCTGCTGTGGATCCTGGAGGACTGACTACTGGGGGCTGGTATTGGTGTGTCCTGGTAGGTGCTGCTGCTGGATCACATGGGCCCATCTGGAGCTATGCTCCCAGTTGGTGGCTGGTGCCACCTGTAGCTGTATAGCTCAGGCCCTGTTGGAGCCATGCTCCCTGCCCATACCATGAGCAGCTATGTTGCACAGGCCTCACTGGAGCCCTGGGTCCCTGCCAATCTTGTGGGCAGCTGGGTTGTACAGGCCCCGTTGGAGCCCCCGCTTCCCACTGATCCCATGGGGAGCTGGATCACACAGTCCCTTTGGAGACCCGGCTCCACGCCTATCTTGTGGGCAGCTGAGTTGCACAGGCCTCTCTGGTGCCCCAGCTCCCAGCAGTTCCCGCGGACAGCTAGATCGCACAGTTCTTTTGGAGATCTGGCTCCACACCTGTCTTGTGGGCAGCTGGGTCACTCGGGCCTCTCTGGTGCCCCAGCACCCCGCAGGTCCCGTAGGCATCTGGATCACACAGTCTCTTTGGAGACCTGGCTCCACGCCTATCTTGTGGGCCACTGGGTCGCATGGGCCTCTGTGGAGCCCCAGGTCCCACAGTTGGCGGCTGGGGAGTGCTGCTGCCCCATGGGGCTCAGCTCCTGCTCAGCCTTTGCTGTAGTTTTGGGGGATGGGTCTCAGCTGTTAATCTGTGCGTCTGTTGCCTGGGGATGGATATCTGCTCCACAGCATCTGTTGCTGGGGGTATGTCTTGACTCTGATTGGGCTGCTACTGTGAGGGATGGTGCTGGGCTCCCAGCCATTGGCGGCTTCTGCAACCTGCACCTTGGCAGCTCCGCTACTGTGCACTGGTCTGTGTTGACACAGGGTGTCCACTGGTCTGATGGTGCCAGGTGCGCTGGTGGGCTCAGGTTGCTGGGCCCTAGCCACCCCCACTGCCTTCTCCCAGGGAAGACCCGGGATCTTCCAAAATGGTGGGACCTCCCCATGGTGCAGGGAGAAGTGCCCTGAAGAGCTGCTTACCACGGTAGCTGGCTGCTCCCCGTCCACAGCACAGGAAACTTCTGCTCTGCGTCCTTGTACTGCACGAGTTTGGTCGTCCACCTTCACGTCCACTCACACTCTCTCACACACTAGCTCACTCTGTCACGCACTCACCCTCCCTCCAGTCCTGCCTGCCGCCATCTTCTTTAATGCTCTTTTTCATCCAGAAATTATTTTTTATTAAACTTATTGGAGTGACATTGGCTAATAAAATTATACAGATTTCAAGTATACAATTCTACATCATCTATATATTGTATTGTGTGTTTACCCCCTGAAGTCAAGTCTCCTTCCATCATTATTTATCTTCCCTTTACTTTCTCCTACCTCCCCCGATCTCCTTCCTTCTGACAATTACCATACTTTTGTGTGTGTCCATGAGTCTTTCTTTTTGTTCTTGTTTAATCCCTTTACCCTTCTCACCCAGCCCCAGCATGACTGGCAGCTTTAGCAGGAGCTAAAGGAGTAGAAAAGAATTTTTAAACTATCATAAGCATCTAAATGGAAAGAAAGCAATAGGAAAACACCAGGGATACTTACTTCTCCATACCTCTGGAAGGCAAGGGAGTTTTTACGTGTTTGTTGACCTCATTTAGAAAGAAAAGTAATGATACACAAACAACAATTTGATCTGTCAACTTTTGGCAGAAATATCAAAAGCAAATGGTACGAAAAAAGCTGCGCATCAGCCTGTGGACCAAAGGGTCTTGGGTTCGATTCCGGTCAAGGGCACATACCTGGGTTGCAGGTTTGAGTCCCAGCCCCAGTAGGGGTTGTGCGGGAGGCAACTAATCAATGTCTTTTCTCACATCGATGTCTCTCTCTCTCTCTCTCTCTCCCTCTCTCCCTCTCTCTCCCTCTCTCCCTCTCTCCCTCTCTCCCTCTCTCCCTCTCTCCCTCTCTCCCTCTCTCCCTCTCTCCCTCTATCCCTTCCACTCTCTCTAAAAATCAGTGGAAAAATATCCTTGGGTGAGGATTGACAAAAAAAAAGCTTTGTCTTCTAAGCTTTGGTCATAGCTGAGATAACTAGAACCATAGCTATCAGCACTGAACCACTGAACAGTGATATAAGAAATAAAATCACTATAGCAATGAGTCTACAAGTTTTACCCAGCCCATTCATATGTAACTCAGTGGCTACTACTTTCATGGGCAAGATAAGCAGCCCTGGAGTGCAGGTGACCAGAAGATGCAATGGGACTAAAGGCTTTAATGTGAATCCTAGCTGGTTTGAGAACTGTAGCTGGAAGAAAGCCAGCCAAAGAGGAGTTTCATGAAGCAATAATGCATCCAAAGATCATGGTTCTATTGTTAATTAAATTCTCAAGTATTTATTAAATTTTCTTGTTGCTCTATATCACAGCCTCAGAAAAACCTAGACTTCCCTTGCCTGTAGAAGTCTTGTTTCACTGTAAACAAAATATAGCTTTGCTATATCTTCCAATTAAATAACAGATATGTAGTGATCCCCTACCATTTACCAGGCATGTGGTGGGAAGACAACAGCAAACAAAAGAGGTGATGTCTGAGACATGTTGCCCAGCAGTAAACATGTGACCCTTAATCTAGGATTAGATGGGTCAGCATATTGACCCATTCATTCTTTTCTAGACAAAAAAGAACACAGGTATATTTAAAGCTAAATATTACTATAAAAGCAGAGTTCTGGAAATTAAACAGTGTAAGGTTTTGCCATTAAAGATAGCAAAAGATGGGGAAGAGGCAGACAAAAATACATATTCCAATTCCATGTCACCCTCAATGCTTCAGGCAAAAATTTACTTCTGGGATGAATTTCAATGTAAATCTCATGTTCTGTTTTGTACTCTCCCAACAACATGTCAAACAATCGGACTTCAAAATTCATTGTTGAAATGTACTCGTACATGTGCACAAACATGTACATACTGAGATATTTACTAAAATATTATTTGTAATTTTTAAATAACAGACAAAACCTAAGTTTCGAAAAATAGAGGACTTGGTAAATAATTATTTGCATAATGGAATATTAAAAAGAATATGTCTATTCTACATATACAAGCATAAAACAGTGTCTTGAACTTTCATTAAGGGAAAAAGATAAGTAATAAATGGTAGTCATAATAACATTGCATTTGTTTTTTGAAAGCATATGCAGAAATACATTGATATATAAATAAAGTCTAGAAGAATACCATCCAAGCTGTTAACAGTGGTAGACAACAGTTTCATATCTGTATACTTGGTGTACAGATTTGAAATATCTAAATCATATATTGCTTCCCAAATAAATAATAATAATTTTTCAGTGGGTAGGTCTGTGCAATCTTTTGCCAACCACCTAATTATTAAGAAATGACTTGTAATCCTAGTAAAATGGGACTTGGGAAAACAGCAATTATAGAATAATCCAAAGGAGAAAAAGAGAAAGAAAATCTTCCTTAATATATGCCTAGACATATAGTCCTGTGCCCTACATGTCCCACACACATTCACACACACCAACTTGGCATTGCCAGTCTGAATGTACAGGTTGACATAACATCCTAATAAATAAGCTTTTATATACAAGAACTGGTTCCCAAATTAAAAGAACTAATGAGGGAGTGACTTTAGCAGAAGATAAAGAACTGCAACATAGGTCATCTAATGTCTGTTATCTCCCTGGTCCACCTGTGATACCAGCCGAATTGTGATGACAGCACCAAACACAGGCAAGAACTTGACATCCTTTACCTCTTGTAACTCCCTGCAAATGATTGTGAAGGCCATTTTGAGTCTTTAAAATCTATGGAAATTATTAAAATGGCCCTCATAAAGAAACTGGTTGGAATCGCCAGTTTACAAATTAAATCTGTATGTGACCTCATCAATCAGGAACTAATTTTCCTTTATTGGGTCAAATACCTAACCCATGATGATGACAGCGCAGAGCTATAAGAGAGAAGGACTAAGCAGGCCAGTTCACAGGTTATAACTTGGACTTTTACCTTAGGCCAATCTTAATAGGATTTATATAGGGGTCACCTTTTCATGTGATAGATGATTGAGACTTTTATTTTTGCTTTCAGCGTAACTGTAAAGAAAAAAAGTCAACCTGTATTATATGATGAGGAGGGAATAGGTCAAATACCAAGACCAGGACTTAATCTCTAAGCAGCCAGGCTGGTGTTAAAGGGAAGCCTATGCTTCTCAATATAGACCTCAAATAGATGCCTTATGTACTCAGCTTTCAATTCTGCAGGAAAAAAACATTATCAAAACTGTTTTTATAAATCCATAACATTCTCATTTAATTGACTTTTATTTATTTAATAAATATTTATTAAGTAACTATTCTGTGCCAAGAATATTCAAGAGAGAGAAGGAGCCTTCCTCTCGCTTCAGTGGAGTGTAAAGCAAGCAATATATAAATAATTGTTGTGAACTGGATCCTATCACCTCTCTCCACACTCAGGGATTTTGTTCCTCTTGAGATTGGGGTACCCCATGATGCAGTCTTTGAACCTACTTTCTTTTCTATCAGTGCTCACTTTCTTGGTTTACTCATGCAGTCTTGTGACACCAAAATTAATATTCCAGTCCTAAAGTTCTTTTTGAACTTTAGATCAATATATCTAAATACCTACCTAACATCTGCCTAGTAGACATCCCTGACTTGACAAGCACACAACCAAGTGTCTGATCTTCCCTCTCAAACCTGAAACTCCATCCACCCACCCAAACACCGTGGTATCCTTAACACCTTTCTGTCTCTTTCTCTCTGTCTCTTACTCTCTCTCTCTCCACACCTACCCTCACATGTAATTTGTTAAGAAATCCTGTTTTTTCTGCCTTTAAGGCAAATCCAGAATTAAACTACTTTCACTACCTCCACTGCTACCTCCTTATTTCAAGCTACCCTCTCACTGGTCTCTTTCCTTCTACCATTATTCTCTTCTGTCTTATAGCAGACAAAGAGATTAGTTAAAACTTCAGTCAAATAATACCTCTCCTTTGCTCAAAACCCTCCTCTTTTCCCCACGTTAGCCTCCTTGTTCCAAAAATATGGCAGCTCTGCTTCCACCTTAGATCGTCGGCACTCTGATACTTGCAGTTGGCCATTGCTCATTGTAAATGAACATGTGACCTCATATACACTCCTCTCTACATTTCTCACCAGAAAGCAAATGGCAGATACTACTAAAAATGAGGCACAAGTTACCTCATAGTTACTGGTGCCACAATGTTTTCTGATGTTCACATCAGAGGTATATTATATGCTCATACGCCATACTCCATCTAAGCAGAAAAGATAATTCACAGTTCAATTAAATGATCACCTAAAATTTTCCAGCTTTTAAAATGCTCAAAATATGGGGGGAAACAAAGCACATTATATTTTATTTCACAATAATTCATAAATCCACTCCCTCAAAAGGAAAGAGTTAGTATTAACACAGTTACTTTAAGGCTGCTTTAGAAGTCCATCCTAATGCTAAAAATTAAAGCTTTAAGATGAAAAGTCTATTTAAAAATGAATGTAGTCCCATGTTTTCCAAAAACTTGTTTAAAAAAAATCTTTAAATGAAGAAATTAAAAATAAAAAAGTATGAAACCAATGCATTTTTCAGTATTTTCCTTCTTTTAGCTTTTGTTCAGGTTACAGGCTTAAACAGGTATTTTAACATTTTTTAATTATTTAAGCATAAAATGATTAATATAATTTCTTTCACAATTGCTAATTTTAAAATGGTGGTAAAAAGTACTATGTACATGGGGAATCTGAATTATTATTCTACTGCTTCAGTATCAAAAGATTTCCACAGAGTGAGAGGGAGAAGGATTTCACATACTATTGTGCATTTTTTCTCATTCATTTACTTCACTGACCTATACTCAAAACCAGCGGAGAGAGAAAACAGAAGTGGTAACAGCCCTAGGACATTGGCAGTCTGAAAATAAAACCCCTGCATGATCCTTAGATATGCAAGAAACTTTCAAATTACAAACACAAGGAGAATAATATAACACTCCCTGTGCAACCATGTTATTTATCTGGCAGACACATACATGCCTAATTCACCTGAGCTAAGCAGGCAGCCCCTGGAAGAAGTTCATGGGAGCCTGCTGTAAAGGAAGTGCGCTACAGAGAACCAACTTGGATAAACAAAATCTAAGGTGAAATCGCAATATTGATATGTGTTTAAGATCAGTCTTTTATTTTAAAATAACTGTCATTATATAAATCATACATACTAGAAAAATATTGATAGTATACACAAGTCATTTTCTGCCATTATTTATACAGATGTGGATGCTAATGTCATTTTTTAAATTAAACTAGTTTAAAATGAATAAAAATGCAACCCAGGTATACTTTCATCCATGCATGTATACTTTCTTCATACAATAAGTAGTTCCTATAAAAACTTACAGAGGTTAAAAAGGAACTAACCTAAAATCTTATCAACAACATAGGACTTTGTCCTGTGATAATTTTTGTGGCTTTGTTTTTGTGTTTGATTACAGATGCCTTATGCAAAAATGTTTCTGGCAAATGTAAGATGCACTTTCAAAAAAGGTACAACATTTCAACATTAAGGATTACAGCTAAGTACAGTCCTCACTGCCTCTTGCCTGGACCATTACAAAGCCACCTATTGATGCCCCTGACTTTGATCTCTTAACTTTCCAATTCATATTTCACATATATACTTCTACATCAGTTCACTCACACTAATAAAAATATATTAAAGCTATGATCTCATTGATGCCAAATTTATTGAGCTTCATTCTGAATAACTTTGAACTTTTGGAAAATGAGAGTCATATCATCATAGCCATAAGACTAGCAGAAAATGAACCCAATGAAAGAGAACAAGAAGTCCTATGGGATTTTTAAAAATGTATATTTGAAAGAAAAATATAAGTTAAATCTTTCTAGATCATCAATTACTATTTATACATATCCCACAAAATACATGATGTATAGTCCAAAAATAAAGCATCAATATCAAGCATTCCCAGAGCTAATCAACTTTTACCAGGTTTGCCTGCAATTGAAAGGAAACTGTTAGAGGAAGATTGTGTTACCCAAAATCTATGTTAGTATGGGTTTTTCTAACGTAATAAGTTTTATCTTAAAATAGTTTAATAATCCCTATTAATATCATCAAGATAGCTTAATAAGATTACCACTCTGTAAATATATATTTCTATTTTTATAATTTATTCTTGAGTCTATTTTCTATTTGATTATTTGCTTTCCAAGTATAGTATGATGTACATCTACCAATGTATACCTAAACTTCACCCAGTAATTACCTCAATATTTATTTGCATTCGGGAAGAAGGACTCAATCACAAATGCCATCTTATCTATGATCTTAAATGAAATAAAATAATTTAATGAGGATATTTTCCTCTTTCCTGATCACAAAGTCATTTCAAAGATAATGTTGTAGAAGATAAATATAGTCTATGAGGTACAAAAGAAAATTTGAATTTGTTATTCTTGTTAGAATTAATTTCTTTATGGTGCTACTGAAGTGTTGTTATACATCCTTTAACCATCAAGCTAAGTAGACATTATTCCACCAAAAAAAGCAGAGGATTATTTTTTAAAAAGCTGGTTCTTACTAAATAACATCTGATTCCAATCATTACCTCTCCAAAAATGTTGCAAAGGTAGTATTATCCATATGTCTCCTGTCCATTTACTATTGAAGCACCCACGTTCAGTACACTTCCCAGATGAGATATTGTAATAATAATCCCTCAACTCTCTTCATGAAAGTTCTCTCCTTTCTAATACACTTCACCACTGAGGCCTATTTAAAGATCTAGAATGCCTTGTACTAAACGTGCTTATTTCAGCTATTCCTTTTTCTTCCCTTTTAAAAAGGTTTCAGTAAGGGTAATATTACCTGTCTCTCTGTGAAAGTATAGCAGACCCCTTGAGTTTTCAACTTATTGTTTAGTAAGGACAGTTCCACAGCAGCAAACAGTCTCAATGAGTCTCAGTTCAGAAATAGGTCAATTTCAAGATTTTAATCAACTGTACCTAAGATCTCCCCTTCCCTGACTCTGTTCTGTTTCAGAATCAGAAGTACAGAAGGGGATGGTCCTTTTCTCATTTTTCCCAGTCTGTTTTCTTAGCGGGGCAACCACTTTCGTAGTTCCTTTCCGGCTGGCAATGGGAGTAGAAACTACTACCGTTTTAGGCTGGCTTTCCGCTCCCTGAGACTTGTATGTGGTACTTTAAAAAGTTTGTCTGAGATGTCTTGCAGGAACCCTCTCTCCTATGTAACCTGCAACCTGGCGATGCACCTCTATTCCAGGTGGTCACATGCCAAGCTTTCTTCAGCTTCTAGACAGTCACTCCCAGCTAGTCCCTGCTGAAGTGGACCTTCTACCACTCCAGGAGGCCCTGTTGAATAAGACCCCAGATGGCTTCATGCCTGCTCTCCAACTTGATTCAGGTCAGATCCGTAGGAAGCATTCCCGTATATCCTGACTGGGCAAACTCTCATCACAGGGACTCATCCCAACAGAGCAGCACTCTCCAGGCTCAACTTGTCGAAATAGTTTCTCATCCCAAATCTCTCCTTCCAGGTTTCCAGGCAGAGTCAAACCTCAGCACACCAATTATAGGACTGATAACTTCAGCTGTCTATCTAGTCCTGCAGAAAGGCACTCTTCTTAGAAGTAAAGGAGTTAGCATTCCTCCCACCTTCCTGGGGTAGCAACTCAGAGCAAGGCATCAACTATCTCTAAAAAAAAAATCTCTTCACCAATTCTTTCTCCTCTGTTCACTCTCAGGTGACTTTGTCTGAAGTAGTTCAATAGTCATGAAAAATTTCAATATTATATATTGTTTCCTCTTACTTTCTAATTCTACATTTATTATAACTTAATATCTGATTGGAACTTTCATTTTAATTTTTTTCAATGTAAATATATTGTCATCACATACACACGTGTACAAACACACACACACACACACACACACACAAGAATAACTACAAATGGAGTCATCATGTGTTTACCTCATCCAGAGAAGACTATAATTCATTTGGTTGAAGGGAAACTATTGGAGAATGTTGAATTGTTGTATAATTCAGTTACTGACAGAAAGTTCCTTGAAGGATATAGAATTCCATGACGAACCAAAATGGATTCCAGTCATATTTAGTAATTATTAATGTTCCTGTATAATCTATTATGGCAATTTAAGAACATTTAATGAATAATATTTACATTGGCTGAGTACCATCAGCATATTAGCTTTTATGGTGAACATACAGAAGACTAAATCCCATTATTGTGGCTATCTAATAAATATTGACTTCTTGTTTAGGCATCTAGCAAGATTTATTGACATGGCAATTCAATATTTTCTGAGAAGGATTAAAATTTTTATTGGGCCCCCAAATAAGAAGGCAATGTTAATAATGTCTTGGTTATATGCATTTATCATGAAATTCATTCAAACAGCAGAGTGAGGATTCCATAAAAACAGTTAGCCTTTTTTCATATACACACGAGAGACAGAGCCATTCAAACACCCCTTTTCAAATCAGGAGTGAACAAAGGTCTAATCTAGATGCAATGCTGAATCCAGTAACAGTGCCCCTGAAAGTAGGCAGACCTCTCAAAGGAGCAACAGGAAGAAGGGAAGGCACACCAGCGGTGCAGTCGCTGTGCTGCCAAGGACAGGGACCATCACTGTCCACCCACTGTCACATTGCTGAGGAGGAAAACACTCAGCTGGTTTACACACATGAAGATCCTCTCTGTACTTGTATGCAACTGTCATTTAAAGGATAATAAAGGACAAAATTGGGAGATTTTTCCTTTTTAATTTCCCACTTAACATAGAACAAAAGGAAAAAACATGGAAGGCCTTGAAGTATAATCTCAAACAATAAGCAACAAAGAAATTACCAAGAGACAATAAGGGTCCACAAATGAATGTACCTGAAAAGAATGGAGCCACTTTGGACTTATGTTTATATGCTTATTTGTTTGAGATGATAAATGCAAAGTTTTACATGCTGCCCAGCCCATATTAAGTATTTAATAAGTGACTAGACTACTATTATCATTTATATTGTCATAACAATTCTAGCAAAGAAATATTTGCAAAGCAAATACTCTTAATAAAAGTACCACAAGCAAAAAGTCTCAGACAAGAAATGGCTGTTCCTTATGGAAACACTGTTATAGTATTCTGTTGTTGAAAGGGAAGGGAAAATGGAAAACAGTAAGACTAGAATAATACAATATGTATATATTATAAATAGGTTTAAGTTAGAAATAATTTGGCAATTTTTACTATTTAATAATTATAGGCTTTTACCTAAGCCAGATATCAGATACCAGATATTAAGTAGTATGTACATGTAATATATATTATATATGAAGTTCACACATATGCACATACATATACATATAAAATATATAAATTTGATTTGGCGTGTTCAGGATTTACACATTCAATCTAGAAACTAAAAATAAAAATATTATGTTCAGCAATTCCATCATGGCATTAATCTCAAAAAAGAAAGTTTTACAGACATTCTGAAAGCAGTAGTTTGAGCCTCCTGAATTATCAAAGCTATGAGTACTTTCATTTTACTCTAACAAAACAATGACTTGCCTAGTACAGAGTAACTGATCAGTAAAAGTTTGTTAAATTAATGAACCAGGAGAATAACATAATTGCACTTTGCCAATGTTCAGTAAATATATCCTTTATTGAAAGCAATAAATCCATTTAAAAATGAAAGTTGCAAAACCAGTCAAGGAGAAGGTCCTACTATAGTTTCTAGAAGACACTAATCTTGAGGAATCAGATGGTATTTAGCTCTGATTTCTTTTGTGATATTAGCAGAAGAATCAAAACAGCTTTACAAAACTATATAAGAAAATACCCTTAGCTCATTTCCCTCTCTCACCAAATCAAGTCTTAATTCCTGCTGTCACTAAGACCACTTTTTTTTGTGTTGTGGAAACTTTTACATAAATACTTACAGGAAAGGTGACATGGTTAAATAATTAATCCTGAAAATTACTTCCCAAACAAGACACCACCCTTAAAAAACATACCTAGTGAAAAAGATTGCTTTCATTCAGTTCACTAGCTCTGTGCTGCCCAATGAAAATGCAGATTTTGCTATTTGGAAGTAAATAGTATTGGCTTACAAGGTGTTTTCCAGAAGATAACGTAGATGTTAAAATTTAAAGTGTTATCCCAAACTCTATTATTTACTCACTCAGAAAATCCATTTGAAATCTAGGTTGCTGTCTTCTACAAATAAAATAAGGTTTACATTTGCCTGTGTCAGTGTGACATATCAAAGTTTAGCAATCCTCAGACTATGACAGTGTAAGTATATATAATTTAACTGCAAGAATACACTAGCAAGTAATTGAGAGCAATTTAAAATCTAAATGAAGGTTTTAGGTTAAAATGAAAAGAATCAAGTTTGTTTGTTTGTTTGTTTGTTCAAAAATATCTTTAATGTATGTAGTCCAGTCAAATACATTTCATATAAATAATCTAATGGTCAAATTACAGCAGTCATTTGAAAAATAGACATTTTGAATTTGAAAAGTATATCCCCTTTCTACAACCACTGCTGCCATGTCTATTGCAAGAGAAAGACAAATCAAGATCAGATAGTCTCAAGGTCATTATACAACAACACATCAAAATTATTATCCCTTACTAGAAGGAGAGTTAAAAACTAAGTTATAGAAATAAAATCTCTCAGACTTGAATTTCACCCAGGAGGAAACACATCAGAATCTCCAGAAATGTAAAAGAAAGGATATTTTAAGATATTCTCCAGGTGATGCTGAGAACTTCCCCTAACTGGAATAATCGCAAAATTCTGTAGATCCACAATACAATGTTGACCATAATAATCTTTTTATATTTCATTTGGGCACCAATTATTTCCATATCAGTGTCTTGCCATGGTCTTCAAACCTTAAGATATGCATAATAAACGTACTTTCTTCCTTTCCCATCTTTACTTTATTCCTCCTCATCTCATCTCTATGAGTTAACGGCAGTCTTCCTCAGACACCTTGCCTCTCACACCTCTCGTGAATCAGCATGCCCTTCAAGTGTATAAAATCCTCTCAAATCTGGCTGAGCTTCCTACCTTTATATTTACTAAAGTTCCTTCATTATGTTTCAACTAGACACATTCAATGGTCTCCTAATTGCTTCCTCTGCCCCCACCTGCTTCCACTCCTGTCTACTCTATAAATGCTCCCCGAATGAACTTCATTAGAAAGTATTTATTATATAATCATGTCTCTTCTCTTAAAAAGGTCTTTCAGATCACTATCGTTTTTAAGAAAGTTTCAAAATTTTTAGCATGTCACATAGTGCTCTTCAAAATCTGGTCATATACTACAGCATCAACTTCTATATCCCCAAACTTTTATACCTAACAAACTTATTGAATTTCTCATTGATCCACTTAAAAAAAAATTTTAATTCTCATGAGTCATCATACCTGCTCTTTTCTCTGCATGGAAAAGTTTTTGTTTGTTTGTTTGTTTGTTTGTTTGTTTTTCTGGAAAATTCCTACAGTCTTCAAACCCAACTCAATTTCATTTCCTTTGAGAAATCTTCCCCAGTTCATCCAGAGTAGAACACTCTTCACAGAGTTTCCACTGAAACAAGGAAATTAACCATGAAAAAGAAGACATGGGATTCTGGAGACAGAAGATTTAAAAAGAAAAGGAAATTCCTAGAAAGATGATGACATTTCCTGAAAGACAGCTGAGCAGCAAGCCAAGAGAACAACCAACAACCTAGAAAGCACGAAGATGAAGCGTGACAGAAGGCAAAGAAAAAAGCATAGAACGGATCAATTTCTAGGTGTTTTGAAGTACTGGGGAGAATATTACAGGTTTGTGGGGTTTTTTTTTCATAGAATTTGCAAGAGAACAAGTGACAGACATCTAGCAATTTTCCCCCCAAAATGAGGCTATAACTATGTCTATGATAAATTAAAATCTGCATAAGAAAGGGAATGTGATCAATTTCTATGTGACTGAGCTCTGAACAATATTACTAGTGATAGTAATATAATCTCTGAATATTGACTACACCAAAATTTGTAATGTAATTAAATTGGGGGAGATTCTGTGTGACAGTTCAACCTTCATTTTCCAAAAGAGGATTAGATAATAATTAAGTCTAAAAAAATCAAGAAATAGAGATATGAAAATATTCTTTAGATACATAAAGGTGAAGGCCAGAAGAAATTGCAAAAGTGTTGATACTGCTCTCTGAGGATCAACGAGGGCCACTACTGGGACCTCATTTACATCCTATTTTGTGTGAGTGGTGCCCAAACCCTGGCAGAAAAAAAAGCAGGGACTGGATTCCCAATGGTTAAATCCAACTGAATATGGTATGAACAAAGTGGAGTACATAGATCCAGATATTAGATATATCATATAGTAAAAAATAAATAAATAAAATTAGAAGAAACCAAGATAGAAATAGCTACTTTTTTAAAATTTTGTTCATATGAGTAGCCAGACAGTAGACTAAAAATAACCTGCTAGAAAGCTTTTAAACAAAGATTAGAAATTATAAATTAGATTTACTATAAAAATCAATTAAACTCTTTATAATATGAAAAGGACAGAGTTAATGTGACAAATTAGGTTATCCCTCCCAAATGCTCATTTTATTCAGTCATTTTAATACAACAAGGTTAGAACTTTAAAGTCAGAATTTTAATCTTTAACAAATATGGTATAATTTAAGGGAACTTTCATATCACTAAAAGAAGAATTTTTAGAAACCTACTATAATATTGTCTCATTCTGAAAGTGAATTTATACACATGAATATTTTTAAATATATATAATAAATATGAGTAACCCTTTAATAAATAATACCTAAATTTTAATAAATAATAGTATATAAATAATAAAATAAGCTGGCTTCTTCAGATGTGTTTATTTTCTCCATATAAAATTCAAGAGAATCAATGGATAAAGTGTTGCAACTATAATGTGAGTTCATCCAAGTTGGCAGAAATAATACATTAGAAAATGATATATTAGTTTATTCAACACCATTTAAGAGCATACTGTATATCAGATTCTATTCTGAATTCTAGGATACAGCACTGAAACAAAAATATCTGCTTCTTGAACCTTACATTCTAGTTGAAAAATAGAAATAACAGTAGTAATAGAAAAAAGAAAAGATCTAATTCACTATAGCAATAAAAGCTATGAGGTATCTAGCAATAGACCAAACAAAAAATTCTGTGAAAACTCTATGGAGAAAATTTTGAAACATTATTAAAAAGTATAACACCTAAATATATGGGGAGATATACCATGTTCATTGATTGAAACAATATAATAAAAATGTGTGTTGCTCTGTTGCATAATCCATAGACACAAACAACAGTGTGGGGATCACCAGCGGGAAGGGGTAGTGGGGGCTGGGTGGAGGTGGGCAAAGTGTATGTGGTGACATCTGTAATAATGTCAACAATAAAAATAAAGTTAAAAAATAAATAATAAATGAATAAATTTAAAATATATATAAATTAAATACAATTTTATTCAAAATACAATAATTCTTTGGGAGAAAAAAGATGTTAAAATTTATGTGGAAGATCTGAAATGGCCAAAAATAAACAAAACTTATCTTTTAACAACAAGAGGGGAGCCTAGCCAGTGTGGCTCAGTGGTTGAGCATCGACCCATGCGCCAACAGGTCGCAGGCTTGATTCCTGGTCAGGGCACATGCCCAGGTTGTGGGCTCAATCTCCAGTAGGGGGGGTGCAGGAGACAGCCTATAGATGTCTCTCATCAACATTTCTATCTCTCTCTCCCTCTCCTTTCCACTCTTCCCTAAAAATCAATTAAAAACATTTAAAAAAAAAAAACAAGAGGGGCAGTCCAGCCTTCACATATCAAAACTTTATAGTCACAAGGACATAAAGTATTACTTTGGTCCAGGATAGAAAAAATAAACCAATGGAGCAGAACAGAAAGCTCAGAGATATTTCCATGCATACTTAATATATGACTGAGGTTATATAAAGATTAATGGTAGAATGATTCACTATTTAATAAATGGATCTGGGTGAAATAGATTTACTATCTGGAAAAAAAATCCTGTAAGGGTCAAATTTTTAAGATCTTAGTATGGGAAAGGCTTTCTTACACAAAATATTTAATAAGCACAGACAACAAAAGGGAAGTGCTTGATGCTTTTAACTTCATTAACATTACAAACTGTGCACAATAACAAACATTATAAAATGGTTTTTAAAAATCACCCACAAGCATACCTGCTGAGGGAAAACATTTAAAATTCACACAACCTTTAAATCAATAGTATACAGGATACTTAAAGTACTCCCACAAATCAATATTATAAACAATCCTATGGTGAAATGAGCAAATGATATAAACAGGCAATTCTCAGAAGAAGAAACATGAATGTCCAATAAACAAAAGGAAAAATGTTCATATTCACTAGTCAGAAGAACACAGGAAAACTGTCACAGAGGATACAAGAAAACATGTATAAGAATTATCATTTTAACATTGTTCATTCAAATCGTTTATACAATAGTTCACTTGAAAAGTTTAAATCTAGATATCCCAATCCAACAATTGGATGAAATTCACTAAGATGAAATTTTAAAACTTCTGAATATGTATGCTTTCACCTTTGAGGTACAATGTGAGACTTTTGATATAAAATATGCAGGTAAAAAAATGAATTCTACATACTTCAAGTTAGCATTATTAAAATTAAAAAATATAGCTACTAATCCTGTCTCAGTGTTTAAGTCCTACAATAATAATAAATTCTTATAAATTTTTTATGTCATTAAATTATTAATGGAAAAAAACTAAAGACACTGAATTTTCCAGCTAATTAAAAAAATACATCTTAATTGCATAAAAATAAATTTACCTCTCTTATTTTGAGTTTAGCAAAGGCAGGGCCTTTGTTTTAATTGTTAACATAAATTTCAGATAAAAATAAATGTTAATGAGAACATTTTAAAATCCTGTATCTTTTATAATAGTCACAATATATATTCCCAGAAAAAGAAATCTATTTAACCTTAGCAATTAAAAAACTTTTACTTAGAGCAATATGTAACTATAGAAATACATGCCATGAGCCATGAAGAGCAGAAAAATGTGTCACTTACTGAAAATAATACATATAATGATAAAGTATGGGATAGGGTTTAAGATTTAGTGTTCAATATCATTTTTTAGAGCTAAATTGAGAAAGGAATTGATTTTACATTAGATTAACATGATGTTTTTCCTTCAGAGTTTATTCTATAAAATTATTTTTGGCTCTCAAGTAAATAGGCACTTATCAGAAAGAAACAAGCCAAAGAAATAATATTACAAGTTCTAGGGCACTCAACTGATGTTTTCATACATTTCCAAAATTAAAACATTAGGTAGAATCTTCTTTTGCATACAAAATTAAATTTGAAAATTCATAAATCATTTAAAACTAAAACTATAAATTATCCACTTTCAGCAATTTAATTCAACTGTCAAGCTACATGTAAAGTCACTATTCCAATATTTTAAAGCCAATATCAAGAGTTCCAAAATGTGGTTCCAAGAATGTAATATAAGCTATTTAATGCCAATAGTGATAATATGTTTAGAAAAATATTAACAGTAATAAATAATAAAGAATTTTAATATAGTTCTGATAATTAAATCTTAATTTAAAATAAATGAAGTTCCAAAATAAAATTGATCAGAACTTTAATCACTGAAGCCACCAAGTGGACAAAGCTTAGTATTGCACCATAAATACAAAATTATTTACTCCAATACTCAATTATTGTACGCATGGCTAAATGATGTATATATAACTCTTGAAAACTAAATAACTAAATAATATATCCCATATAATCAATTAATACAGAATCATTGCCAAAATATTTTAGCAAATCAGTAAAAAATAGGTATCAATTTGATTCCACTAGGATTTAGGCCCTACATAAATGAATCCTATGGCATTATAAAATATATGTACCTTAAATCAATTGAATAAACATAAAATCAATTTAAATATAAGCACAGGTAAATGTCAGGCATTCCCACATAAAGTCAGGACCAGTATTCAAAAGTGTTAAATGGTTAAATATTAAGCAGCAATGTCTGAAGTGACAAACTCCATGAAGAATAAGTATCCATAAATTAAGGAGAATGTTTAGAATGCTTGGGGAACAGACTTACATATATACTACTAAAGAGGGAAAATATTTGCTCATTCCTGGGTTTTTCTAACTTTTTTTCTTTATTGATTTTAGAGAGACAGAAGGAGAAAGAGATAGAAACATCGATGAGAGAGAACATCGATTGGCCACCTCCTGCATGCCCCCGACGGGGGATTTGGCCCACAACCTGGGCATGTGCCCTGACTGGGAATCAAACCAGTGACCTCTTGGTGCATGGGTCGATGCTCAACCACTGAGCCACACTGGCCAGGCTCACTCTTGTTTTATCTATGGCAGCTTGACTTACTGGAGTGTTGTTGCCCAAGGGAGCAAGAATCTGTCTATACCATGGATAGTAAAACATGCAGTGGTTCTATGGCAAATCAGATACAATACATTAAAAAAATAGTACCTCATGATCAAGTGAGGCTCATCCAGGAGCACAAGGATGGTTCAATATATGCAAATAGATCAATGAAATACAGCACATTAACAAAATAAAGGTAAAAATCATATGATCTTATCAATAGATGCAGAAAAATCATTTGATAAGATACAACATCCATTTATGATTAAAACACTTGCCTGGCTGGTATAGCTCAGTGGTTGAGCATCAACCCATGCACCAAGAGGTTCCTGGTTCAATTCCTGGTCAGGGCACATGCCCAGGTTGTGGGTCTAAACCCCAGTGGGGGCATGCAGGAGGCAGCCAGTCGATGTTCTCTCTCATAGATGTTTCTTTCTCTCCCTCTCCCTTCCTCTCTCTCTAAAATCAATAAAAAATATATATTTTTTTAAAAACACTCAATAAAATAGGTATAGAAGGAAAGTAGCTCAACATAATAAAGACTATATATAACAAACACTCAGCCAATATCACACTCAAAGGTGAAAAACTGAAAGTTTTTCTCTAAATTGAGGACAAGACAAGGATGCTCACTCTCACCACTTTTATTCAACATAGTTCTGGAAAACCTAGCCAGAGCAAGAAGGCAAGAAAAATAAATAAAAAGCATCCAAATTGTAAAGGAAAAAGTAAAAGTGTCACTTTTTGCAGATGACATGATTCTGTATTTAGAAAACGCTAAAGACTCTACCAAAGAAAAAGCTATTAGAAACAATAAACAAATACAGTAAAGTTGCAGAATACAAAATCAATGTACAAAAACCCACTGCTTTCCTATATACTAACAATGAAATTTCAGAAAAAGAAATGAAAAAAAAAACAACAACATTCCTTTTGCAATTACAACAAAAAGAATATAAGACCTAGGAATAAACTTTAGAAAGGATGTGAAGGACTTACATACATTGAAAACTACAAAGCATTATAAAAAGAGATTGAAGAAGACAAAATGAAATGCAAAGATATTCTGTGTTCATGAATTGGAAGAATCAACATAGTTAAAATGGTCACATTACCCAAAGCAATATATAGATTTAATGCAATCCCCATCAAAACTCTGATGCCATTTTTTAAAAAATAGAACAAAAAAATCATCAGATTTGTATGAAACAACAAAAGACTCCAAATAGCCAAAGCAATCCTGAGAAAAAAGAACAAAGCCAGAGGTATCACACTACCTGTATTCAAATTATATTACAGACCAACAATAATCAAAACAGCATAGTATTTCAGGAAAACAGACACACAGACCAATAGAACAGAATTGAGACACCAGAAATGAAACCACACATATATGGGCAAATAATTTTTGACAAAGGAGCCCAAAATACACAATGAAGAAAAGAAAGCCTCTTCAATAAACACTGCTGGAAAAATTGGAAAGCCACATGCAAAAAAATGGAACTAGATTACAGTTTGTCTCTATGTGCAAAAATTAATTCAAAATGGATCAAGACCTAAATATAACACCTCAAACAGTTAATTACATAGATGGAAACATAGGCATAAACTCATGGAACTTGGTCTTAGAAAAGATTTTCTGAATTTGACCTCAAAGGCACGGAAAGTAAAGACAAAAATAAATGAATGGGACTCTATCAAACTAAAAAGCTTCTGCACAGCAAAAGAAAGCACCACCAAAACAAAAAGGCAACCAGTCAAATAGGAGATTATATTTGCAAACAACAGCTCTGACAAGGGGTTAATATCCAAAATATATAAAGAACTCATACAACTCAACAACAAACTTGTTTCTCAAAAAAAAAGCTGGGGGGAATCCAGGTGGGGCTGGGCAAATTAGGTGGAATTTTATCCCTATTTTATATGCAATTATTGAATGTGGAATTATAGAAATAGTTACTTTAAAAAATAAGATACTGTTATTAAAATTGTTATCCTATGGTTAGTAGAAAAGACTGCTCAGATTCTCACATCTGTTCTCTTATCTATTTCTTGACATTATTTTGTCAAGAAAGAGTCCCCACAAAGGTTGAGGCATAGATGCAGGCTTCTTTTTAGAATATTAATAATAAACCATTCAAATTCATGTCTACATGAATGGGTTTATTCTCCTTTGGAATGTTTCAGGAACACTCTGAGATAAATAGGCTGAGGCATTTTCTAATATACAAAATAACATTGTCTTTTCCTAAATTTCTATCTATTTTTTTTATAAGGAAGTCGCAAACAATTCATAATACAAGCATTTATATACCTATAGACCTCTGTATGGAATTTGCAAGTTCAATTTAGAATATAAAGAAAACAAATTAGAAAACTAAGCTAATATTACTGCAGTTAATCCACTTTGCACACAGAGCTAATGCCAGATTCTCCACTGATTTGACAAATATATTTCATTTCCACTAATGTAGAAATAACCAACATCTCTTAAAGAATATATAAATTTAAGGAAATTGAAACAATGTGAAGAATCAAAGTTCTCAACCCGTTCCTGAATTTACCATTTTAATGCAGTCCTAGTTAAAGCCAGAAAATTTTAAGGTGGCAAGAAAACTGTAAATGTTTTGGAACAAAGGATTTTCAAAGATGTAAATATCCTTTTAACGAAGAGAAATTATAACAACACTCTAAAACAAAAAAATAGTTTTCACCTGGATAATTAATAATAACTAAATTTGAAAAAAGATAAGTGAGGAAACTTGATCAATAATCAAGGCAAGAATTTGGTTATTTTGGTAATAAATAAAATTTGAAAAAGCTACAGGAAGCTATAAGCAATTAAAAGGAGTACTCTGTGCAAAATAAGATCATTATTCCAATAGCATTCAGTACTGTCTAGAATTCCACTTTTCAGAAGAAAGCAATTTAGAGAATACTCTAACTCAAGGGATAAAAAAAGACCAAAAGGTTTAAGACCTAAGAAGATAGGATAAAAGAGATGTTTCAGTTCAGTAAGAAGTGAATAGCAAGAGATTATATTCAATAAACACTTTAGATGAATGACCACAGTATTAAGAGTTGTTCAAAAAATGTGTCATGGAACTCCATGTATTTATTCAATGAATACATTTATGAAAAGTAACTGGAAGGATGCTAAAGCTTGTGTATCAATCTGGAGACTACAACCTGTTTAAAAGTGACAATATTGCCCTGGCCAGTTTGGCTCAGCGGTTAGAGCGTCAGCCCGCGGACCAGAGAGTCCCGGGTTCAGTTCCTGCTAAGGGCACGTACCTCAGTTGCGGTTTGTCCCCCACCCCGGTTGGGGTCGTGTGAGTGGCAACCAGTCGATGTGTCTCTCTCACATCGATGTTTCTCTCTCTCTCTTCCACACTCTCTCCCTCCCGCTCTATCTGAAGATAAATGCAAAAATGTCCTCGGGTGAGGATTAAAAAATAATAATAATAAAAGTGACAATATCTTACAAATTTGTATGACATAAATGGCATAGGTGGTAAATAATACTAAATTTTTTAAGGTTTATTTATGAGTTTTTATTCAGGTGCCACATGATATCTGATCATTTATCTTACTCTTTTCTCCATGCATTTCACAAAAGGGATGTGTTGGTTAAAATAATTTTACTGAAAGAATTATATCTGCATAAATTAAAATTTATACTTAATTCTGTTAACAAAAGGTTGCTGCCACCAGTCCGGAGCCAAAAGGATTTCTCAATCTAGGGTACAGTAAAAAGAGAGACTTTATTCAGGTGAACAGTTTGCAAACCAGGGAAACGCAGCCTCCACAGGAAATGAAAAGTGCACTCCCCAGAGGAAAAACGGAGGCCCACTTATATAGAAAAAGTGCTTGCCCTAATCCCTGACTGGTCTATTTTTATGAAAATAAGGAATCCAAATTTGATTGGTCTACAAAGCACTGTCCTGATTGGTTGGTATCACATATTCTGATTGGTCATTATGGAGCTGCTCTGATTGGTCAGTTAAGATGCAAATGAGGATATAGCTGCACAGCTCCCACTGAAGAAAGAAGTTGATAGGTGGGGAATTGATGTGAAGTGAATATTAAAATATTTAGCTTTAGACATGCTGAATTTGAGATGGTGGAAGGATATGCAAAAGAAGAGAAGGTAAAGACAGTACAAAAGATAAAGCCTACTGGTTTAAATACAATTTCAGAAACTCCCCTATAAGGGCCATCTTGATAGTCATGCAGGAGGCTTGGCAGCCCAGTCTGTGGCTTTTCCCTGAAACGCAGCATTTATAAGAGCCTCCCCCGGAAAAAAATGCTGTTAGACTCTGATTATAAGTGTGGGCCCAGTTAACCACAAGAAGTCCTTTTGACAGGTATACTCCTTCTTGGATCAACAACTCATAGGCTGAATTTAGTCACAGAAAGAGTTCAAAGGGATCACAAAACAAACACAATTTCTTCATGCTGAGTTTTTAAGTTTTCTATTACTAGCACATTAAATTATGAAATGTGTATTTATATTTCCAGATTGTTTACTAAATGTATTAATGAATATTGTAAAAGTTGTAAAAGGTCAGTTTTTGGAAGTGCAGAGCTTCCTTGTAACAATCTCAGAAAGGTTAGAAAATCTTAGTTGAGATAAGGTATCATAAGTATGCAGTATCTTAACTAAAGCATCTGGTTGGTGCCTGGGTTACCAATGAGAAGGGAGCTGCAATAATCCTTATATTTAGAAGACTGTGTTAGTCTCCTAGGGAAATGTACTTCCTTAGAGAAGGTATTGTTACTTTGTGGTTAAAAGAAGGAGTCAAGCCCAGACGGTGTGGCTCAGTGGATTGAGTGTCAGTCCCAGGGACTGAGAGGTCCTGGTTCAATTTCTGATCAGGACACATGCCCTGGTTACAGGCTCAGTCTCCAGCGGGGCGTGTGCAGGAGGCAGCTGATTGGTGTTTCTCACATCAATGTTTCTATCACTGTCTCCCTTCCTCTCTCTCTAAAAAATCAATGAAAACATATTTTAAAAATAGCAGGAGTCAAAGTGTTAAATGTCAAATCCTGTCTTCATTTCTTTCTAGACTAGTGATTTTCAACCAGTGTGCCACAAAAAAATTTTAACATGCAACACCTGACTATTTAGTCAGGGGCACTGACCTCTTCCCTTAGATTGTCAAATAAAAAATGACAACCAACCCAATGATAGCCATCAGTGTGAATGCCTGTCTTGAACCACAAATATATAGGTTATATGACAGTGTTGCATCTTATTGGTCACGTGGCATAATAAGGCTGCTTTTGATTGGTTAATTCTTGGTACCAGAAATCCTTTATATACAAGTATAGGCACCTGATTTTTTAAAAAAGTCACTTTGGAATGAAAAGGGTAGGTAATTACTATTATTATTATTATTATTATTATTATTATTGTAAATGAATCAAAATATATGTATTTTTTGTCAGATTGGCAAAAACTATATTCTTGGTGTGCCGCAGAATTTTAGTAATTAGTTTATGTGTGCCATGAGATGAAGGTTAAAAATCGCTATTCTAGACAATTTAATATTTATAGACTTCAAATGTATTGTCTACAAAACAGGGTGATAGAAACTTTCCCATATTTTTGTGAGAATTAAATGAGATAATGAACATAATTCACTTAGCACAGTGTTTAGTATATAGCAAACAACCATCAGTGTTAGCTCGTAATGATTTAAAATGTAATTATAAGGTGACGGGATTAAGAAGTACAAATTCATAGTCACAAAATAATCACAGGGATGTAAAGCACAGCATAGGGAATATAGTGAATAATATTGTAATAACTATGTACAGTGCCAGGTGGGTACCTGAAATACCAAGAGGACCACTTTATAAAGTATATGATTATCTAACCACTATGTTGTATACCTGAAAGTAATACAAAATAATATTGAATATAAATTGTAATTGAAAAAATATTCTAAAATTTAATTATAATTCTATCATTCGTATAATTAAGTCCATAATAAAGACTATTTTTTCATAATTTTTTTTTAAGAAAGCACAACAAACTATACTTTAGTTATATTATTAATTGTGAATTACTAATTAAGTATTAATTGCAATTTACTGATATGTTCACATCCTAACAGCAGCACTTACCCCTCTGGCTGTATCAGTCAGGAAAGGCTTTATAAAGAAAGAATAATTTTACCGGGGAATTGAGAGCTGAGAAGAGAGGAACCAGCCCAAGTACAGGGAATTGTGTGAGTAAAAACCTAAGGGTAGGAATGAGGCAGGCATATATACGGAATAGTGAAAAGACCAATACAACTGGAACAATTGGTATATTTTGCAGTCTGGTGAAAATAATGTTGAATAAGTTGAAATAACATCAGATAAGCTAAAAATAATGTGAGGTACGTGAAAGGAATTAATGGAGGTCCTTGAATCAAATCAGACAAAGTCTTTCAATTGAACCAAAAAAAAATACCAGAGAGTCTTTTCTTCAGCATATTTGTGATGATAATTGTGCCAAATAATTGCTTTGATTGTGGGATGCAGATTCCATTGAAAAAAGTAAAAATTTGGAGTCAAGGAAATCAGCTAGGCTTTGTGCTGTCCAATATTCTAGCCACCAGTTATATGTAGCTACTGAGCACTGGAAATGTGTTGGTCTGACTTGAGATGTGCTCTAAGTGTAAAATACAAATTGGATTTCAAAGACTAGGAAAAAATATATAAAATATCACTAATAATTTTTTGTTAATTATATTTTGAAATGCTAATATGTTGGATATATTAGAGTAAATAAAATATATAAATGAATTTCATCTTTTTATATTTTAAATGTTACTAGACAATTTAAAATTATATATGTGGCTCACATTACATTACTATTAGGCAAATAGAAGTTTATTGTAAGCAGGTATCAATGAAATGATAAAATTATGGATTAGTGTGGTAACTGCAAATGGAGTAGAATGGAAGGAAATATTACAAAAGAAGAAATTAAATAGTTCAATGGATAATAAGGAGAGGGATGATAGCCTCGAGGATCTGAGATGGGGCGACTAGTTCTACCACTGGTAGAAAGAACTTCATAGGTGGGGAATTGATGTGAAGCAAATATTAAAATTTTCAGTTTTAGATATGCTGAGTTTGAGATGGTGGTAGATATGCAAAAGAACAGAAGGTAAGGAAAATACAAAAGATAGATGCACTGAATATGGCAAAAAGGATACATGCACATGCTGAAAAATACTTTCAGTAAAATTATGAGGACAGAAGCCAGATTGTAAAGGGTGAAGGAATAATAGTAAATAAACAAAGGCAATGGACTATAGATCATTCTTTTGAGAGGCTGTCACTGAATGAAAAAAATATGGGTGAGGCAAAGAGTAAGCATTGTTGAGGAAAGGATTTTGGTTTTGGTTTTGTCTTCCAAGAGGGAATGGAATCCACATGCCTACCTTTTCATTCATTCATTCATTCATTCACTCATTCAGTCTTTCAAAACCCAGATGATTAAACGGAGTCAGACATCTAAGTCCTTCAAGCTCTACATGAAAGTGGGAACAAGCATAAACAAAAAATAATAATAATGGAATAAGAGGATCAAATAAGTGGAATGAACATAAGCGCGCGCGTGCGCGGGCACACACACCAGTTTTTTAAGGGGAATGCAAACACCTGAGGTGGCTGAAGCATGGAGTAAGAGTATAATGAGAGCTCTAGATAGAGAAGCAGGCAGAGACCAGATCAGGGAGTGACTCAGCCATAGTAAAAACATTTGCATGAAGTAGATTAAATAGTTTTAAATAAGGAATAACATGATCAGACCTGTACTTTTTTAATGGCTTTGCCAACAGACTGTAGGATAGACTGGAGAAGACCAGAAGGAGAAATACCATTTAGGAAATTATTATAATCATCCTCATGCAGGATAATGAAGGCCTTAATTTGCCTTTGGAAGATTTTCTTCCCTATCAGACCTCCATCAGCTTGCAGTGGCTCCAGCAAATTGTGATCACTCCCTTACACTCCATGAGTCCAAAGGATGCAGAAAAGTTTTAGATATATAAAGAAACTGGGGCATGGAATGACACCAGCCATACCAAATCTGCCTCTATGGGCCAGACTCTTAAACTTCTTTAGACTATCTGATGAAACATGCAGAGGAATGGACAACACAAGTCATTTTGAAAACTGTTTTTAGGAAGACCCAAAAGCCTATGTATTCCAAGTCAATTCAGTAACTACACAGTAAGTTCTCTAAGGCTGTAACTTAGAGTATAAAGTGGGCAAGGGGTGGTGAAAGATGAATGAGAGATGGAACAGATGATTGTAATGAATGCCAAGGAGTTTGGACTTTGGCCTTAAGGGAAGTGGGAGCCACTAAAAGGTTTTAAGAAGGACAAATTTTCATTTTACTCTATAGCAAGGTGATTGGAACTGGAAAACCTCAAGACAGAGAACCAATTAGAATATTTTTGGCATAAACTGGGAGAGAGATGGCAGCTCTCTAGCCTAAACTGATAGCAATGGAGATAAAGGAATATGCATATTCTAGAAAATACTTAAGGTAGAATTAGCAGGTCTTTGTGATTGATAGAAAGTGAAGGAATCAGAGGAGTCCAGGATGAGGCCCAGATTTCTGGCTTGGCCAGGGGAGTTGACACTTCAGTAACACAGGATATACAGGAGTGGAGCAGGTAGGGAGTTAAGGAAAGAGGTTGAACTCAGTTATTATTATGTTGGATTTGTAATGCCTGTGGAACATCTAAAGAAAAAATCCAGCCCTGGCCAGTTTGGCTCAGCGGTTAGAGCGTCAGCCTGCGGTCCGGAGAGACCCGGGTTCGGTTCCCGCTAAGGGCATGTAGCTCGGTTGCAGTTTGTCCCCGGCCCTGGTTGGTTGTGCGGGTGGCAGCCACTCGATGTGGCCCTTTCACGTCGATGTTTCTCTCTCTCTCTCTTCCTCTCTCTCCTTCCTACTCTATCTGAACAAAAAATGAAAAAAGTGTCCTCGGGTGAGGATTAAAAAAAAAGAAAAGAAAAAATCCAACAGGTAATCCAGTATTTGGATCACATGCTCAGGAGAGCTCTGAATTGAAGTAATGATTTTGGAGTAAGCATGGAGATGGTAACTGATGCCACTGGAATGAGGTCACAAAAGAAGAGTTATATAGAGTTAGAAGAGAAAGGAACCTAAGAAAGAACACTGAAGAAAGGAAAAGGCAGTAGGACAAAAAAAAGAAAACAGAATAAGCAACCAGATAGGAGAAAAAACAACAAAATGTGATGCCAAGAAAAAGGAAGTATTTTGAAAAGTGGAAGTAGTCAACAGTGTCAAATGCCACTGACAGGCCAAGTAAATAGGGATTGATAACCATGCACTGGACTCCAATGACAGGTATTTAGGCTGATGAACTTGTCCCACAGCTCTCTAATGTTATGTTGTTTTTTTTTTTTTCCTCTCATTTCTCTGTTTCCTTTTTAATCGTTTCATTTGCTATGTCTTCAAGTTCACTAATTTATTTCTTCTGAAATGTCTAATCTGTTATTAATGCCATCTGTGATGGTTAATTTAATGTGTCAAGTTTGCTAGGCTAGGGTGCCCAGTTGTTTGGTGAAGCACCAGTCTAGATATTGTTGTGAAGATTTTTTTTTAGATGTGATTAACCTTTGAATCATTATGATTTGAGTAAAGCAGATTATCCTCCACAATGTAGGTAGATCTCACTAATCAGTTGAAGATGTTAAGAGAAAAAAAAAACTGAGTGTCCTGCGATAGATGACTGGATAAAGAAGATATGGTACATATACACAATGGAATACTACTCAGCCATAAGAAAAGACGAAATACCGCCATTTGCAACAACACAGATAGACCTTGAGAACATTGTGCTAAGTGAAATAAGTCAGGCACAAAAAGCTAAGAACTATATGATCATATGAAATTTCTAGAAAGAAAGGAAGGAGGGAAGGAGAGAGGAAAATAGGAAGAAAGAAAGAAATGAGTAAGTAAATATAGCAGGTTCAAAAATTCTTTTAAAAATGATTACGTAAATAAGTATCATTCAATGGTTAAGTATAGAGATTTTGAACATTAAATAATATTTTAAAACATTTGCCTTTATAGTGACTTATTAGCCATCTAGCACTAGACACTCTCAGACATATGCTGTGCTTTGTGTTAAGAGCAGTTGGCTGCAACAAGAGCTGGATACCGGACATGCACTTGCAATGGCATGAGCATTTAAGCCAGTGAAAGAGGATCAAAGGCAATATTTGAAATCACAGAGTTGGGCAAGGGTAAGAAGTGGAGCAAACACAATCTAAGCATACAGACAAGTTGACTGAGTAAACTAGAGAAGAGCCAAAACAGAAACCAAACCCAAAGCTGGGCTCTCAAGTCAGAATTAAGGCCACCTCAGGCATGAAGGAGGCAGAGGTGGAGGACTTGTGGATCATAAGGGTAGGCCTTGGAAGATCATTCCAAGAAGGAATGATCTTTTCTCCTGTTCATGGACAAGTGCAGCTTGGGCAACACACACGGGTTACTCAGATGTTATGAACCTAGAATCTAGTTGCTGGCCAATCTACTGTAGAAAGACAATTCAAATATTCTGCCATAATTTATAAATTTATATTTATGTATATCTTCATTTCAAGGAAACAATATCAAAACTATTAAAACACTGAGCAGCTCTCCAAAGTTATGAGCCAAACTTGAACCAGAGTGTAAGACTCATTTCCTCACTCCTAGCATCATTACATCTGCCCATTATGCTGCTTCCCATCAAATAGATTTCAAGTTATTCTTTTTCTCCCTAATGCTATGACTCAATGATACCACATACATCTCAAGGCCATAGTAGACTTATATTTATTTTCAGAATGTAAAGGCAATGCATAGTTGATAGCAGATAGAAAAACAATATTAAATGTTTTCTTTCTTAATTTAAAGAGTTAAGTCCTACATATTACTCTTATATCACAAAAATATACATATTTTTTAAATATGAGCTCATTCTTAGCAACAATATAGCCTGGCTCCCTGTATATACACAAAGTTAATTATAGAAATCACAGCATAAAGGTTAACACTGTGGGCTTTAAAATCAAACATACAAAGGTTTTTATCACAATTCTGACAGACCATGTAATCTTGGGGAAGTGACTTAACTTCTTAAGTCACAGCGTCTTCATCCATAAAGTGTGGGTAATAATACCCACGTTCAGGGGGCTGTTGTGAGGATTCAATGAAAAATGCACTTAAAGGCTTATCAGAATTCCTAGCACTAAAGTTACTGTATACTAATAGCAGTAGTAATAGTGTCCCCTTAGATTTATGGCAGAAAGCTCACAAGATGCAGCTAAGACTCTCCTCTGGGCTATTCTGTTATGCTGGGACCCATGACATGGATTTACGTCATATTTGGGAGCATGTCAGGGACAATGGCAGGCCCCTCCGTGTTTTTCAGGAGCACTGGAGCTACACCACACACACAGCTTTAAAAATCTAAGCAGATTTAAAAGTTGCTTAAATAGTTCTTTTTGGCCAAGAGTCATGTACATTGCCAAATGGCAGTGGAATGATTTTCCACTCAAACTTGGCAACGGCAAGATTTAAACAGAAAACTGGGAGGAAGGGAAGGGAAATGATATGCTTCCTTCCTCAGGGCAGTTTTTGGACTCTTTGGCACCACAGATAAAAATTATAAAGAACAGAGAACTTTTGGATGAGTATTATTAATGTATCAAAAATAAGTTGAAAAGAACTTGCTAGCTACCATCAGAACCCCCTTTCCACCATTTTTTCATAGATGGGAACTCTTTTTCAGAAGACATTGGAATTTCTTCATTTGGGTGCTGTCATTCGAGTACAGTAAAGCTGGATATTTTGAGTCAAATAGGAGACAGTTGATCCTGCAGAAGTTCTTCTCTTCCTTTATTATATAAAATAGAACCCAACAGCAAAATAAGTCATTTCATATTTGCATTATTCTTGGGAGTAAGAGGAATCAGGGTAAATGCCAATGGATATTTAAATCTTCTCTAAACAGAATTCCAATTCAAAGTATTCTGATGGCATTCTAACTAAACTTAAAAACGTGTAAGGATAAAGGTTCTATATGCTTCCTCAGAAAACACTACTGCAAAGTACTAACAGGAAATGTTTTCTTATTTATGTACACATGGCTTACTTCCAAAAAATATTTGAGGCAAGGCATAAAGATATATATAGTACATTGAAATGGAAGGAAAACATAAATGAGGAAACCAGGAGAAAAATAAAAGCAATTGTAAGAAAAAAAATTAAGATATCAATGCTAAATGTGGGTCATAGACTTGTTCTAAGCATCCTAGCAGTCAGTACAAAAGGTCAATTATATGATTTGCTACCTATAAGTATAACAGCAACAATAATTTGCTCAAGAGCACACTGGTGTGGCTCAGTTGGTAGAGCCTCATCCCATGCATCAAAAGGCCTCTGGTTCAATTCCAGGTCAGGGCACATGCTGGGGTTGCAGGCTCGATTCCCAGTAGGGGGGTGTGCAGGAGGCAGCCAATCAATGTTTCTCTCTCATTGATGTTTCTATCTCTCTCTCCCACTCCCTTCCTCTCTCTGAAATCGATAAAAACATATTTTTTAAAAATTGCTCAAGAAAACTTACTGTTATCTAATATATTCCTCCTGCTAGGGTTTGTAACAATTTCCTTGTATAATATTTTCCTATAAAAAAGAACACTATTATTTAGGCTATCGAGGACAATGTCCATATATTTCAGAGATTTCTACTGGTATATTTAGGTAAAAGATATCATGACATCAACAAAAATAAATAAATATTTCTAGTTAAGACAGAGAGAGAACACCTAATAAACATATTCTATAATAATATTTCCCTGTTGTTTTTTTAGCAGTTTATGCTCCTTTAAAAAATATGTAAGAAAGATTGTTTTGTTTCCAATGACGAAATTAACTTACCATAAGATGTTATAGATTAAAGACTAAGAGTTTTATATTTCATGGAACTATAGTTCCATGTCTGTGGTAGACAAAATAATGGCCCTCACAAGATGTCCACGTATTAATTCTAGAAACTTGTGAAGGTTACCTTACATGGCAAAAGGGACTTTGCAGATGTAATTAAGTTAAGGACTTTGAGATAGTGAAATTATTCTGTATTATCTGGATTGGCTCAATATAATCAGAAGGGTCCTTATAAGAGGGAGGTAAGAGGGTCAGAGTCGGGGAGGGAGGGGTGATGACAGATCCAGAGGTTGGAGTGATACAGGAAGGGGGCATGAATCAATTAATGCAGGTGACCTTTAGAAGCTAAAAGAATGCAAGGAAATGGATTCTTACCCAAAACTTTGAGAAGGAATGCAGCCCTGCTGACATCTTGATTTTAGGACTTCTGACCTACAGAATTAATAAGATAAGAACTTTGTGTTGTTTGAAGCCACTAAATCTGTGATAATTTGTTACAGAAACAGTAGCAAACTAATTCAATGTCTATGAACTAAATATATTATTTGGTGATCTCATTAATGTCTACCTAGGTGTCAAAAATAAGCAAATATATATGATTTTTAGAAATAATGCTCAATTGAAAACATTTCTCCTATATTTTAGCTAAACCACAAAATGAGTCCCAGGTATATTTAGATACTTTTAATATAACAGTTTTCAAAGTATGCTTCATAGCACACTGGTTCTATGGGATAATAATAGGTGTTGCACTAAAAGAATTCTAAGGTCAAACAACTTGGCAAAACTATACTATTTCATTGTAGAATTGTTGAAATAATTTTTTTTAATTACCCCAGGAGTCTAGATTTACTAAGAAATGTCTGGGTTATAAAAAAAGATCCAAATAAAATCAACTCCACTATAAGTAACAGGTGTAAGATGAAGGCACAGTAGTAAAATACATGTACTAAATGATAGTATGAAAATGTCATTCCAGCCCCATAAAGCCTTGCTTATCAACTATCATCACAATTTCACACTCCTCAGCCCATACCCATGCAGTCACCCCTGCAGTCCCTGTTTACCAAGCACAACGCCCGCCCAGCAAATAGATTCTCAGATGGCACAGCTGCTCCTTGAAGTCTCTGCCACCTGCCACTGACCTTGACCATGACCACGGAAGCTTGCCTAGGCTTTTAGTTGGAGAAATGGCACCAGGACTACTCACTAATCAAAGTGAAAAAAAGCAAGCCATCTATCTCATTTGTTTAACCAGCCCCTTATAATTCACTCACCCATCGTATTCTACCTCCCTCATCCAATTTTCTCCAGCTATGGAGGGAAAGAAATGTGCCTACAGTGTAAGTTTAGTGGACCACAGACTTCAAACATGGGCACTGCAGAAGCTTCGGGCCCATTCCTAAAGCACAACCTTTCAATAGTCTCGAAGTTCCTAGGGACCCAAAAAATGGTTTCAAAGCTTGTCAACAAAAGCCAAAGCTTGGTCTCTCATAAAAGTGCTACACTAAAAATTTTAACAAATGTCTTCACCGTAGAACAAATGAGTACCATGGATCTTTAAGAGAAGAGGAAAACTATATAGTGTTTTTCACACATTCATGACCCAGGAACTTTCTTCTCTGGAGCATGTACAAAACATTTGGAAAACAATTTGCTAGTTATATATGAAAATTTCTACAAATCAGTCAACATTTTGGAGGACTATCATGTGAAAAGGAAAAAAAAAAGGGCCAATATAAAAAAAAAATTCTACAGGGGCAGTTTGAGAACTGAATTTGGCCAAATAGCAAGGTAAATTAAAGAAGTTTGTTTCTAGATATTAGGCAGGAGGTTTGGGCCCTTACTGCTGAACAGCTGCAACCAGGTTAATTGAAGTTAGGATAGACTAAGAATGCTCAAGTGGCAGGCATGTGATTAAATCAGAAATTGAGGTCTTGACGCCAAGAGAGGATAAGAATCAAGGAGGTCAACATCTGGAGTGAAATCAACACGGTTAATAGAAAGCCAGGTCACCCAAAGTCACCCTACCTATCAACTCAAACACAAAACACAGAAGCCAAAATAACATGACTCAAAATTAGTACCTCAACATCAACGTTAAGTACTAAAAGTTAAATTTAGGGGGAAAATATGTCAAGCAAAATAAATGGTGTCCTGAGAAACAACTGTCATTTTTTTAAATCATAGAAAACAGCCATATATATCTGACAAGTGAACAATCACGCATTAACTGGGAATTCCATGGGTCTTAGGCACAGAATAATTTTCTCAGTTATAATCCTCTTATTTATCTTTAAGAACTGAAAAAAAAAATGCTACTTTTGAGACTTTCCAAAAAAAGGCATAAGAATCAATCATTAACATTTTTCCATAGAAAGTTATCAACTAAACTTCCCTATTCCAAAATATTTCTAAAAGAAATTTTATTCACCAAATTTTTATATTCCAGGAAGAAAAACATAATTATAAACACAGTTATTTTAACCTGGAAAAGCCTATAAACATCCACAACTACACACACCAACACACAAAACCCAAATTAGTGTAACACAGTACAGAGTCTTTTGGAAAAGAAACTTCTTAGCACATGGCAGCCTCTGTGAATTAATTGCCTTAGGTGAGCTTATCTTTTGTTAATCAATATGATATGATTAATTTTAAAAACAAAAGAAGTATATCCAACTTACATTACTTACATTTTCACAAAATGAACTTGAAATATGATCACAATAATTAACACATTTTATCATTAAAATTCATTCATTCAACAGATATTTATTGAATGCTTTCTCCAAATACTAAGCTAACAATGGCGAGTCCTCATGTATCTGTGTGTCTATCACATAGTTACATTCATTTAATTCCTCTCCCCAAAAATATAAAATTATTTGTGACCAAAAAAAATATTTTATAGTTATGTGTCTTTAGTTATTTATTGAGATCTATAAAGGAAAGTTAAGTTTTCTAAATCCTAAAGTAAAATGATCCTTTTAAATTTATATTCTGGGAGGTTTACTATATTTTGATACAGTAGTGGATGGCATGCTTTCTTAAAAATATTGAATTAGTTTACCTTTTTCTTCAGTTTATAGACAGGACATAACTCAGTCAGGTGCTTTGTGACTAAAGAAAATAAGTGATTTCAAAGGGAAAAAGCATTTTAATGCATGCTTTCATAGGAAAAAGCTCTATGTTTAAAAGTTAGGCATTAGTTCTTTTAAAAATCAAACTAAATCTGCAGAGGTTTTATTTAAATGTATGCTTATTTTCAAAATATAGATAGAGAGCTGACAGACAGCTCTGGTGTAGGGTGGGGGGGGATTGAACAAAAAAGGAAAAAAAGAACTCATGTATATGGACAAATGGACAGCAGTGTGGTAATGGTGGGGGTGGGGGGACATGGAAGAGGGCATAGAGGGGATAAATGGCGATGGAAAAATAAAATATAAAAGTTTTATAGCATTCCACTTGATATTTTAGCAGAAACACATCATAAAAGCAGCCATGAAAACTGAAATGATACACTGCAACCTAGAATATTTTAAAAGAAAATTGCCTAAACAGAAGATTGTTCAGTAGCTAGACAGCAGCTATAGGAATTGAACCCTAACTTATTACAAATAACTTTTCCACAAGTGTTGTAGTCTTGACCCTAATATGATGATTAAACTCGATATTTCTTTGAAAATATTATAACTGTTGATTTAATAGAATCATGTTTCTCACAACCAGTTATCTCTTTAATGCGATGTCTTACATTACATTAGTAATGTAACATAAGTAATCTGAGTACACAAAGAAGGAGCATTGCCATTGCTTGTAAGAGCAGTTAAAAGATAATATTATGTAATTTAAGCATCATTTTCAGGCAAATCTATTAGCAACCAGCACAGCTATTTCTCACTATGTAATTGACATTGCATTAGAGATGAAAATATTATCCCTACTTCTGTGATTCCTAAGTACCAAGGAGGTAAAGCTAGCAGATTTTGTTTTCTGTTTTTAAACATGTCAGTTTGAAAGTTTATTTCTTGAGTTTTGCCTAAGTAAAATTATCTTAATTCCAAAATCATTCATTGCAAAGAACTGGATACACTGAGTAATTTCCTTAAAAATAAAGTCATCTGGCCCTGGCCCATTGGACGTCATCCTGTGCACTGAAAGGTTGCCGGAATGATTCCCTGCCAGGGCACATGCCCAGATTGTGGGCTCGATCCCTGGGAGGGGCATGCAAGAGGCAGCCGATCGATGTCTTGCTGTCATCGATGTTTTTCTCTCTCTCTCCCTTCCTTCCTCTCTCTCTAAAGGTCAAGAAAAAAAAGGAACACCTCGCGGAACCACAAAATCCAACGAAGTTCTTCTGCCTCAAGATCTCCTTATCCCGTTACTCCCTTTAAAAAAAAAATTAAATAAATAAAGTTATTTGGATATGAAATTTGTGTGGAGAAATTGTATTATCTCTATAGCTCATCAACCTAGTAATCTGCAAATAGCATAACATGTTATGAGGAAAGCACATAATTTTTCTCAACATTATTATTCATACCATACACACGAGGAAACCAAGATTGAGAGATGTTATGGAACTAGCCCAAGATCATGTCGTTTATGAACAACAGATCTGGGCCCCCACCACCATCAGTAGCTAAGATCACCACCTGGCCTTTCCAACAGATTGGGACCACCCAACTTGCCTGTTTCACCCCACACTGAACTTCCAATTCCAATGTACTCTGAAAACAAATAAAAACACAGAATGCATTCTATAAACCAAACTATGTTCAATCTTGCAAATCACTGTCAGAAATATTTTTTTCTCAGGCCAGAAAAATAGTCTATAATTCATTTAATTTTGAATTCTATGAACTATTTTATTTATACGTTTTCATTCAGAAAAAATATATACACATCCTAATTCTTATACATGGGAAAGACAAGTTAAGAGAGCTTACCCTGCTTCCCAAAACATTCCCCAGGGATAGAATCTGTAGTAGCATGTTTAAGCCTCCCCTCAGACCCAAGGCTCATACCCAGCCACGATTCTCATGCCCTTGAGTGATGTCTTCCTGAGTCAGACCTTCCAGCTGTACTACATGGGTCATGGGAGCAAGCCCAAGGACACCACAGATGAGAAAACCCTCTTTAACAACATTCTTCACTAATTTTTTTTTAATTAAAAAGAAACAGCAAGGTCCAGCCGATGTGGCTCAGCGGTTGAGCATTGACCCATGCACCAGGAGGTCACTGGTTCGATTTCCGGTCAGGGCACATGCCCAGGTTGTGGGCCCAATCCCTGGTGGGGGACATGCAGGAGGCAGCTAATCAATGTTCTCTCTCATCAATGTTTCTATCTCTCTCCCTCTCCCTTCCTCTCTCTCTCAAATCAATAAAGAAAAAAATATTTTTAAAGAAAAAAAAACAGCAAGAAATTCTATATATAAGAATAACTTCCCTTTCCTTTTTATTCAGAGATTTGCCATGCTTACTCCAACCAAGCATAAATTAAGCATTCCTATTATGAAATATTTAGGGCTTCATTTTACATTCCCTTTTGTGGTTGTAGTAATTCATATTCAGGCACTTTCCAGGCCCTCAGAGCAGCATGATTCCATTTTTAAACCAAATTCCTTGTTTTGCAGAGAGGCAGACAAAGTCCAAACTGCTCATGTAATGAGATTTTTCTCATTAATAAAGGCTTTTTAAATAAATTAAATCTACTTGTGTTTTCCTAGTAATCCTAACACTTTTAATATGACGTTTACTTAAATTTCTAAAAAATCTGATGTAAATGTTACTGTGGGTTCTACTCCGGCTAACCCTCTATGCTGAAGGAGGAGTCCTTCCACCTGTACCACAGCACCCCAGAAAGCTCTGTGCTAGCACACTGCATGCCATATCTGTCCATGTGTGTCCCCACTTCCAGAAAGTACACCCTGGAAAGCAGGCACCTTATCTTATCTGCTTTTTAACTGCATTTAATAAATACATTTGGGAGAAAGGAAGATATAAAAACCAGATACAGCTCTTTCCCTTCCCCTTTTTGGTTCCCTTCTTTTTTTTTTAATCCTCACCTGAGGACTTTTTTGCATTTATCTTCAGATAGAGCGGGAAGGAGAGAGGGAGGAAGAGAGAGAGAAACATCTATGTGAGAGAGACACATCAAGTGGTTGCCACCCACACGACCCCAACCTGGGCAGGGACAAACCGCAACCGAGGTACGTGCCCTTAGTGGGAACCAAACTGGGGACTCTCTGGTCCGCGGGCCGACGCTCTAACTGCTGAGCCAAACCCGCCAGGGCTCTTCTTCCCTTCTTTTCTGAACAACTCAGGCCATAATTATATGGGCAGAATAAAGCAGGCAGCTAGGTGCAAAACTAAAGCAGGGTGAGAAAGGTGTCCAAGTAGGAGGGCCACCCAGCATGAATCAGTGCCCGAGTGGAGTGGGGAGAGCATTCATGCGAGGGGTGACCCGGAGCAGGAAGTCGGAAGCCAAGGATGGTGACACGGGGATCTCTCAGGAGAAACAACCCACAGCAGGGTATCAGAGACAGTGCAGGGTGAAGAGGGAGTCCATGGATTGTGGGAGCCCAGTGTGGAGAGTCAGAGCCCAGAGAGTAAAGAGAGCAGCCACACAAGGATGGATTGAGCCCAGAGTGACAGAGCCCCAGCTGGGGGAGGAGGGTGTCCACAGGAAGAGGCACCCTGGCCTGAGGTGTCAGAGCCCAGGAAGAGTGAGGATGGTATTTTTGCAGAGGGTCTGAGTCCAAGTGGAGTGATGAGAGCATCTCCATTCTGGGCGTGTGTGGGTATCTGAGCCTAAGCCAGTGAGAAGGGCAAGGGGTGGCAGTCTGGCATGGGGTGGGGCTGTAGGGGGAGGTGTTTGAGCCTGAGCAGAAGGAAGATGGGGCCTGAAGTAGGTGCTGCCTGAGCACTGGATGCTGTGACCCGGCCTGGGAGTTGGAGCATAGTGTGGTGAGCAAGGCATCCACACAGGGAGCAGAGACGTTGCTCACACCCAGAGGGATGAACTAGCAAGTAGTCTGAACAAAGGCCTAGTAATGATAATGGGAGTCAAGTTTCTCACCGTCAGAGAAGAGTAACAAACATGGAAGTGCCAAAACCCTGAGAAATTTTGTTCAGGAATCTAAATTCATCTAAGAGAACAAATTGACAAGTGTAGCTTAAAGTTGTTAGAAATTTTTTAAATAATCGTAAGAACTGATTATTACTTAAAATATTAATATATTTAAGATATACTAAACATAGTATATTTTATATAATATAAAACTTTAAATAGTATGTGATATTTTAATATTGATATGTTTAAAAATCTGATACAAAGCTTCAAAAATATCAGGGGCATCAGAGGATATTTCACTGAAGGTGGCAGATCCTGACCTGGGGAGATCTAGGGTGGCTCCACCTTCTTCCAGCTCCCCCTCCTCGCTGGGTCACTCCCTGCCCCCGTGGTACAGGGTAGGTATGTCAAGTGGGCACCTCACCACCTCCTGTTGCAGAGCTCTCCTCACCCAGAAGACTACCCTCTGATGATATACAGCAGGATGGCGTAAGCCCTACCTGCCATGGTGTCCTGTTGCCCCACAGGATCTTACACACACACATCGCTGCCACACCAAATCAAAGAAAACACTCCAACTACTGCAGCTTCCTGTCTCTCCCAGTTCTCCTGCTCCAATAGGCACGGGGCGGGGCGGTGTAGAACAGCCAGCCAGCTGCAACAGCTGCAAGCCACTGTTCTTACAGGAATGTCCATTCTCTACAAACAATTCACTTGGAATATTCTCATTCTCTCTCTCTCTTTCTCTCTCTCTCTCTCTCTCTCTCTCTCTCTCTCTCTCTCTCTCTCTCTCTCTCTCCTCCTTCTCCTCCTCCTCCTCCATTCCTCCCTAGAGTTCCCTTATTCACACTGGAGGGGGCCTATAGTAGGAGAGGCTATATGTGGTTGGGAATTGCAGACATCTCCTAGAGGGATTGTGACACTCCAGCTCCATTTAGAATATGAGATACTGGCTGTCCTTCATTTTGTCCTCTAGTCCAGAGCACCAAGAAAAGTCCTACTCAAAGCCGAATACGTATGTAATGCAAAGAAAATGTCAGAAAAGATATACACAAAACTGGTGACCATGGTTAAAATTCAGTAGGAAACTGGCATAGGAAACTGGCAAAAAAAGAAACTTATACAGGTACTGCCTGAATCTTTTCCAAGACTATAGTCATGCATTACTTATGCAATTCAAAATAAATCAAAAGCAATAAAAAATTTAAAACCTAATTTGAAAAGAACATAATGAATATAAATCACAGAATGGGCTTTGTTACCATAAAATCAATGAAGAAATTAAAAGATGAATAGATTTGCCCATATAAGTAAATAAATATATATGCATATATCACACAAATAGAATTTTTAAAACCCTAATGGTTAAATGAGCTAGCAACATGAATTAGCTATTAAAGGAAGAAAAACAACTGTCTAAATTTGAAAAATAATCCATATCTATTGGTTGCCTTGGGGTATTGGATTACTGGTGGGGTTTTGTTTCTTTTCTTATAAAATTTATAAAATGAACATCTATCTCTTTAAAATAAAAAATAAAAAAACATAAAAAGAAGCCCCTCTCGCTCCTACCACTTTCCAAAGTATATATGTGTATATATACCAAATATACATTTTTGGTAAAACACTCTTAGTACTACAGAGAGAGAAATATAGAAACTTAGAGCTCAGTAAGGAAACCTAATGATTTTTCCTTTTCCCAAAGAGACAAATATTTAATAATAGTTTTCATCCATCTTATAGTTTATAAAGTTTAACTTTTACTTTTAAAAATGTCACTGAATCTTTAATACAGCAATCTTGTAAGAAGTATCAACATGACAAAGAAAATTAAAAATTCTTGAGTTAACCAAAAAGCATGTTGTTTTTTTATAATTTTAGACTTTTCTATGAATTATTTTCTATAGATTCCTGGATTTTTCTTTTTGTTCTCTTTTTCTTTTCTTTTCAGAAGTTATCATTCTAAAAATCCTCCAATTTTAGAAAGAAAATTTATTTCCTCTGGCCTTCAATAATTCTGACATTTAACTCTTTTTTTTTTTACTTTGAAACTTTATCTGCTCTTTCTTCCTTCGCTTAATTTTTATATGAGTGGATGGGATACTAAAACCAAAGATACCATAAATTTCAAAATTAATATGTCAATGTATTTATAGGATAAGTATAATGATATCTCAATACATGTATTATAATCATGAAACACAAATAACCTTACATGGTATACTTCCCGAGAATAAGTGAACTGTATAATCTTTTAAAAACTCTTATAATGTACTTTCTTTCAAATATAAAAATGCACTTGGCTTGGAGAGCTAGTCTTGTGTCTGAAATTCACCAGTGAATGAACTAGCCAAACACAAGATCATGGTCTACTATATCCATGGTAGAGAATTACCTTCAAGAAGCTAACTCATAATGAAAGCAAACAACAAGATACTTACATCACTCAGGCCCATTCCCTGCTCTAACCAAGGAAAGCTGGAATGGAAGAAAGAAGCAATGATGAAATGGAAGACAAGGGAGCACTCCTATAAATATGAATATCAAAGCCTGACTCACTACCAAAAGCACTGTTTGACAATTCACAGGCATGAATCCTGACTGTGGATTCAATCTTTCTATCCGTGATTCAATCTCTCTATTGTGCAGCTGGTAAAACCCTATCAACTGAAAAAGGAACCATAGATTATGTATTTTCTGAAGCAAAGATAAAATCAAAGAAAGCACTGTAGTTATATAATATCATTCTAATAGTTTAAACCAATCTTATGTTATCCTTATTAATTAAATAAAAAAGAACCAAGATGTTTTAACCTAACATGAAGTTTAATACTATTAACAAATATACTGAAACATTCATTTTTTAAAGAGTGGGAAATTTTACTTTTTTCCACATTTGAAAGTATTGCTTTCATTATTCTAGTGACTCAATTTCACTAAAATTGAAGAGGACAAACAGGGTAGTATTAAGTAAAATCTTCTTGGTGAACTAGTGACTCTCTCATCCAATGTTACTTAGAGACTGTTAGAGAAGAATTAGAATTTTAGCAAGCTAAAAATTGTCATGTAGAAAATAGCAGGCAGTCCTCCCCAGAGAGCTATGGGTTCTGGACACTCATGTGAGCTAGCAGTGAGCCCCTGATCACAGCAGGAAGGCTCACAGACATGACACGTTCAGTGCCAAAGCAAGGGCTCTAATTAGCGAAAGAGTCTGGTCTGACAGTAAAGGGCTTAACCTTCTTTGGGAAATAATGAGCCAGACAATGTTTGAAGCGTCCATGTAAGTTTTAGAGAAGAATGGGGGTGCTGAGAACTGCCTTAAACGTGTTAAATTGACAGACACAGGTGACCGAACAATGAACTGTACACTTGGCAAAGAATGAGAAAATATTTGGTATATGCTAGCGTCCTCCAGAGCAGCATTCCTCTTTTGTCCCTGAATTAAGATGAAACAATTTGATAGGCCACATTGTGAGGTTGAGTTACTTTAAAGAAAACAGAAGACTTAGTGAATGAAATATATTTTCTGAAAACTTTGCCTGGATACCTACTTCTACATAAGTCAACATCTGGGAACTTCTTTGAAGATCACAGACAAATCTCAGCTTAAAGGCTGAAAGTTTATTAGCAAACATAAACATTCAGTGGTTAGAATTACCTAATATGACGTCCACACCAAGGGCCTGAACACTAAATAAATGAGAATATATCCCCTTGTTTTCTAATCTAAAAAATTATTACTGCTCCCAAAGGTTGCTTGCATACATGATTTTTTTTTTCTTTTAACTACACAAACTCTAAAGAGCAAGAGTACTTTGACTTTTATTTCATGTAACTGAACTGGGGTGAAAAATACTCATTTTTGATTGTTCAAAACAATATACATTCATTCTTTAATAAACTAAGAAGATAATTATTAAATTAATTATTGTGTTTTCCTACTTCAGCCACTCAACTTGTTACACCTAAAATAGCTAAGCCTTCTAGGATAAACTAAAATATATATACTGTATGTGAAAATATGAACATTCTACACATTCTAGTAATGCTGAGTTGTCTTCCAGTATTCGTTTAGAAAGTTTAAAAACTCTTGGCTTAGTATTAAATTGTTAAATGTGTTTCTATAAAATTCATCTTAAGAATTATAAACCTCAAATCAAGTAAGTAAAGTTAATAAATTACAGTAGTCTTGAAGTCCAAGAACTGAAATTAGAAATTTTAAATGAAGAACATTGCAAAACATATATCTAGTATAGGTATGGCATTACCTTGCTAAAAGGCAAAAAATTCTGAATCCTGAAACACATATGTTCCCAAGGATTTCAGCTTTAAGGAATTCAGGGATTGCGAATGGTAAATTTGTTTTCCCAATCGGGACACTGAGGATGAGGGTTTTTGCTTTCTCCACTAGAAATATTTCAAAATAGCATGAATATAAAGACTCCAGAAGAAAGAGGAATATATGATTTGCATAGAAGTTTCCTTTTCCTTCCCTTTTTGCATTGGGCAATTATTTTCTCTTGGGGAAGAATAGTAAAGGCTCTGCTGCACCATGACCCCAGGGAAAACAAAGGCACTTTATCTGCCTCATCTCTTGTCAGGTAAAGGGAGAATCATACCTTGGTGAATGTGCAAGAGCACCCTGAGTCTTCCAGCAGACTTCAATGTTCAAAGACCTCATGGAACACAGGTTGGGCAAGTTAACCAGAAAGATGGACAAATGACTTGGTGAGTTAAACACAAACTGATAAATGCAAGCTACTTTATTTGGAAGAAAGTTACTGAATTTTAAAACCAATTGCTTGTAGGGAGTGAATATAAACACTGAAGAGCATCACAAGGTTTTAATTGCTCATGGTTACAAAATTGGTTCTTATAACCTTATACCATATTTTATGTGCCAACGTAGTCTTCCAAGTCACGGTTATATCTGGAAAATACAAAGTGCACCTATTTGTGACCAAAGAAGGTGATAGAGCTTATCACCTTCTAGCAGACTACACTGTCTTCTTATTTATTAACTATATATAAAATATTAAAATAAATTATATGTTAATATAACTATATTATATTGATATAATATATTATATATATTATATTGATATTATATTGATATAACTATATTATATTGCTATAATATTATTATATCATTGATTGCGTGTCTCCCTTGCTAGAATGTAAGCTCCACTCTGATATTTTCATAGTTGTTCACTAAGCACAGAGAATAGTGCCCAGCACATACCACAAAAATTGTGGAATGAATAAAATATAAAAGAGAAAATAATTCCACTGAAAGTACTTTATAGTACAACAGAATCAGATATTAATTTTTAAAAATTATCTCTAGGAAGAGTTAATCTGTTCTCATTAAAGGAAAGGTACTATACAACCAGGCCCTCCAGGGTCACCCTTGCTGGAGAAAGCCCTCTCCATGGTGCACAAGTCACAGGGGTCGTCCCACCCCACAGACCTTGGCCCTAGTTCACCACTCTCAGGGCACGAATCCCATACCAGGCTCTGGTACTTCCTATCTGAACTGATTCTACCATAATATTTATATTGCCACTTATTCAAGGGAATAAACATAGCTTAAATGTTTAGTGCCAAGGTCCTGGAAACAGATTTGAATAAGGCTTGGAGGCAAAAAACTAGACTTGAATTGAGACTATAAAGATTTCTAAGTCTGTTTATCCAAGAATAGGATTTTGAGGTAATAGCTGAAAAGCACAGCTGCAATTTTTGGTTTCATCACAATTTTATTGTTAGGTGTTATGTAAAACATAAGCTGTATCTTACTGAAATAAGATAGTTCAAAATGTTTGATAAGCTTTAGATAACAAATGAGTATGTTAAGCAACTGAGAAAAAATTGTGAATTTTGTGAAGAGTAAATTTGAACCTCTTCTCCCTAATCACCTCTCCATCTCAACATACACTGACTCTGACCTCCACCATCACCCCCACTCTCACCAACAAGAAGATATTGCCTTGAAGACACTAATGACCTCCTTCTTATTGAATCCTCTTCTCAATCATTCTTTGGACAGCATTTCATGATTTCTACTCTCTTAGTTTAGGTGACACTCCACGATCCTAGATATTTTCCTGCTGTTACAAACAGGTCTGAGACATTTCACACCATTCCTCCTCACTGAAGTCATCCCATGAGGCTAAGTTTTCTCTTTCGTTCTTTTGCTTGCATTGACAACTCACACGTTCTTTTCATTTTACCTACCAGAGTGTGTGTTCTCTTGGAACAGGTACCATTTTGAAGCTCAGTGAGCGCTTGTTGGATGAATGATTCCTGTTCTGGCCTATCACCAAGCCTATTATGCATGTCCCATGGGATTATGAGATGTTGGTTAAAAATACACCAATAGACAAAGTTAACAAATATAAAATCTTTTAACTAGCAAAGAATATGGAAACTTACAGAGGTAGCTACACAAAGCAAGAAACAACATAAATTTAGGTAAAAGAATAGGCTTCCCATTCTCCCAATGCCCCATAAAAATAAATAGTGCAAGGAAGGATCTTACCAAAGGTGAACAGTTCAGCCTTGCCAGCCTCATAGGGCCTCACCTGACTCCTCTGTGCTTACTTGCTCATTCAGGCTAGTGGCTGGTGTTAAACAAACCTAGCACATTCCTGAATGTTCACTGTGAAACTAGAAAAAACAAAGGTGTACATTCCTCAGAAGCCCTGGGTTTAGACCTGTCCTAGATCCATTTCCGCAGGCCTCCAACACCATTTATCTATACAACATCTTCAAGTCCTTCCATTCCCTCAAAAGTAACAGGTTCAAATACATCTTTCTATTTGAAACAGGATTTTTCCTTTATTTCAAGGGTTTAAATAAAAAACAAAAGATTTTTGTTAAATGCATCTATCCTGCATTTTAGATGATCCATCATAATAATTCTTCTTTTTATTGGCTAGGCTATTTCCTTGTATTCACACAGCCACTGTATTAGGATGTGTTCATAGCAAACTTGAAGTAAACATGTCTGTTCTAGGCTGAATTGTATCCCCTCACCCTGAAAATTCATATGTTGAAGTCCTCACCCCTAGTACCTCAGAATGTGACTGTATTTGGAGTACTGCCTTTAAAGAGAAGATCAAGGTAAAATGAAGTCATATGGATGGGCCCTAGTCCATTATGGCTGGTGTCCTTATATGAAGAGGAGATTAGGACACAGACACACAGAGGGAAGACCATGTGAAGAAAATGGAAGAAGATGGTCAAAGACAGAGGCCTTCAGAGAAACCAGCTTTGCCAACATCTTGATCTCATACTTCTAGCCTCCAGTACCGTGAGAAAATAAATCTCTGTTGTTTAAGACACGCAGTCTGTGGTACTCCATTATGACAGCTCTAGCAAACTAATGCAGTGTCTGTCTCATAATTTAATCCCTTTACTTGGCCAGTGACCCCTTGTTCTCTGAATAGTAAATACTTAACATGTTTTTCTCTTGGTTTTGAGTTTCTATTTCTTAGTGCAATTTCCCTGAACTGAAAGACACACGTTAGGTGTCATTCCTTCTGCGCCTCTGCCCTTCCTTCCATTACTTCTATCAGAGCCATTACCTCAGGGACCCTTGTTGCAGATGCTCCCTCTCAGTCATGCCACTCCAAACCAATTCACCCTAGATTCCTTCTTCAAATTAATGCTTCCTATATAAATCCATCCTTGCAATTAAAAAAAAGAAAACTATTTGGCTTCTTCTCATTCCTACATCAATAATTGATCCTTATTCTTGATCTTAGAGGAAAAGCTTTCAGTTTTTCACCATTGACTATGACATCAGCTGTGGGTTTATTATATATGGCCTTTATTATGTTGAGGTACTTTCCTTCTATCCCATTTTATAATCATTTATGGATGTTGTATCTTATCAAATGCTTTTTCTGCATCTATTGATATAATCATATGATTTTTATCCTTTATTTTGTAAACTTGGTGTATCACATTGATCAATATGTAGATGCTGAACTATCCTTGTGCCCCTGGAAGGAACCCCACTTGATTGTGATGTATTATCTTTTTAAGTAATTGTTGCATTCTGTTTGCATATATATATATATATATATATATATATATATATATATATATATTTTTTTTTTTTTTTAATGTTATCCTTGCCAGGTTTGGGTATCAGAGTAATGTAAGGAAACATCACCTCTTCTTCAAATTTTTTGAAGGGTTTGAGAAGAATAGGTATTAAATCTTGAATGTTTGTAGAATTCCCAAAATTACTTTTAAGTGTTTATAGAAATGGAAGTATTTTTTTCTATTCTCTATTTGAGTCAACTCTAACCTACTAAGATACTAATATGTAAAAAACTCTCAAGGAAGATTAGTTCAGCTAGAAAAAGCTTAAGATCAGTGAGGTCTATTATCATGACTACATTCTGCAAAAATTAATGTCTGCAAGTAAAAGAACTTAAAGCATAAAAAGTAAACAAATAAAAATCCACAAAGCTTTCAATATACACGTTTAAAATGCACATACTTCAAAGGTACTTTAAATTATTAAAGAGGAACTATTATATCTGCAATATCACATTTTTTATCACAGAATCTATTCACTTCTAGTAAGACTGCTACTATGAGGAGGCACTGAACACTAATTTTAGCAGTACAAACCAACTGTTATCATCTTTACATATGACAAATATTTTTTTCATATGCAACGATCCCCAATATGTTTCTGTCAAAGGAAGTATAAGCAATTATACTGGCAATTGAGAGAGGTGTGATTTACATTCTCACTAGCTAGAAACCATTAAACAAAATGAGTTCTACCTTACTGACATAATTTCTAAAAGGAAAAAATCTTAGACAAAGCCAACAATAAATTGATACTCTTAAAATATGTCTCATGATAGGAATATTATAAAAGGCACAAAACTATTTTCCTAAATTGTTTGATTGGATCATAATATAAAAACAATAAATTTAAAGCATTTTATTACATATTTTCAACCAATTTCTATCTCTAGACCTTAAAGACTAGACAAAGACAAAAGAAAATATGTCCAGATAACAAAAGTTTACTAGTCTGAAACATATTCTGTGGAAGATGGAGAAAGGTATCTTGTTTCTTGCAACTAAAAGAAATCTAAATTTTTGCTTTTGTTTTGTTTTGTCTTTTAGCAAGTTAAATGACAGATCTGGAATCTTAAATTAAAATGTTTTTTTAAGAGGAAAATAAAGTTTATCTTTAAAAAACAGAGAAGTCAATTATAACTAAATTTAGAACATAGGTCAAGCTCTTTCATGCTTTCTTAGAAAATAAAGAAGGAAAGCCAAAGAAATCTTCCCTAAAAATCCAAATCAAATATTAGTTTATGGAAGTTCTAATTATCTTGGATATTTTCTGGTTAAAAGCATGTCTTGTTAAATGTCTTAGTTATACAATATATTTTTAAAGAGAGAGGGGCAGAAGGAGCAGAACAAACAATTTCTGGTCTCTTAAGAAAGGCTGTTCTTAAACTTCTCTCTGGATTCATGATATAAAGTGCAGCACTGCCCTCTAGAGGAACAAGGGCCTTCTAGAGCAGGCAACTATTTCGCGATTATGTCATGTACTATCCTACTAATTTTAGGTTTATGTTCTGTAGGCATAAAAAAAATAGAAAATAGCTTCAGTGTAGGAAATACTAAAAATGTTTTAAATAAATTTAGGATTTTTTTCAAGATTTTGGTAAACACTTTAATTTTTGTGGTACATTAATTTACAAACCTTTAAATAATGTATTTGCACTGCACTTGTGCAATAAAGGTTTGTCTCAGAAAACAGATTTTGGTTTTCCTTAAAATATGTAGATTTAAATCTAACAGACTTTTACCCAAGTTACTACAACAATAGAACCACGTATATAATACACATGATTTTATATTAAATTAAAAAGAAAAGTGGGTAATAAAATTGACCTATATAATTGTGCTACCGTATTCAAATTTAACATTTAAAGGGTTTTAAGCAAGTTTTAAAAAATACAGGAGAATTTAAAACTTCAACGGCTATTTCTGGCAATTCATGTCAAGAATTTCCCCATTTCCAGAAGAGTTTTCAGCATGCTCACATTGTCCCAGGGATCAAAATCAGAAACCAAAGCAAGTCATTTAAACATCTGGGTCTCTGTTTTTAATATAATTAACCAGTTTTGTTCAAATGATTCTCCCCAGAACCACACCAGAAGAGTTATGGGCACTGCCTCATCCATGCTTCCACCAGAACAGCCATTCTCTTGTCCTTCCGTTAGGATTCCATATAATCTTAAACGGTTCCAGGCTTTAGGAAGGAAGGGAAGGAAGGAACAAGGGAGGTCAGAAGAAAATAGAGGTGAAGGGAAGTGGAGAATAAAAAGCAGCTTGAGAACTACTGTAGTAGAAGGTCTCTTTAAATTTCCTTCTTGGATTATATAAATCTATTTCCATTGGTTTTCTCTTTCATGGGGAGCAAGGGTCAGGTTGACTCAAGCTAGTTCCTAAAACGAAAGATCATACCAAGTACAAACCCAAGCCTGATGCAACGGAACAAAAACAGGATAGGGCATTATATGTTCTTAGCATAGATTCTACACTGTAGAATACTCTTACAAAAAGTACAGAATAGAAGAGCATTTTACAATGGGGGTCTAAGCACATTATATGATGCAGAAGGTTACTTCGCATGACACGGCATTTTTCTTTCTCAATATATACCTGCCAGCCATCTCACACTGACTTTCATAATTAGACATGTCCCTTTTCCTTCCTGTCTCACTCCAAAGTACCACAGTATATTTAAAGAAATAGAAATATGTCACAAAATAGCCGGATGAGAGGTTTCAACGAACTATTAATGGAAATTACCAACAGAAGTTTCTGGTTTGCCTCTGTCATTTTTCCACAAGCAAAGGATTAAACCATTCTTTAGAATAAGATCTGGAAGCCAGTCTATTTTGCATCTTGTGATTCAATCATATTGTAAAATTCTCAGCCCCTTGTTTCAAATGCTAAGATTCTCAGACCAGGGCATGAGGAATTTTAGGACACAAACTACGTGTACTCATTTAGTCATGGAATCCAAATTGGCCAGGCTTGCCACACGGTTCTGGCTTGTTTTCATCCCCTCTCCACAAGGCAGTTAGCTCATGTGGCAGCACCACCACAGAAGAAATGAAACTCTTCTTGAGTAAGTTCAGAACATCTCTTCCACTTTTTCCAGACACTCACAGAGGTCGCTTACTACCATGAAGCTGTGATCAGCAGGCATTTCAGAAGCCCTCTATTCCCTTGCCCATCCAGAGCCAAACTCCCTCATAGCTCCACCTCCAGCTTTTCCTATCCTCTCTTCTAAACCTACCTGGTAGGCCCTGAATCCTTTCTTCCCTCCAATCCAGTCACCTCATCTTTGTCTACTGCCAAATAATTTGTCTTCATACAATAGGGTTTAAAAACAACTCTCTGACCTAAGAAAATGTCTGATATAACTAAGCAGAAATACATTTAGCATAGACATAGAAGAACAAATAAAGAATAACAAGATTTACACCAGAAACTTCTACAAAAAAAAAAAAAATTCAAAGCAGAGCTGTTTAAAATTAATTGATGATTAATGTCACAACCCAACTCTCAATTTAAATCCTATTTATGATTTTCTTTCACACAGCTTGGAAGACTTCATAATATTATAAATATCTTTAATAAGTCATATTCATAATGTAATCATGCTTTTTAAAGTTTCCCCTAAATATGATCCAATCCTTTATGTGTGTCTGACTGCATGACAAGTGAAACAATGAACAGAATGGATACTGAAGTTCCAAAAACACTCACAGCTTTCTGGAGAGAAACGAGGCCTGGTACTCTCTTGCTGAGAACCAAAGGTCCCCAAATTAAATATTATTCTTGCACCACTATGATAATAATCACATCTACTGTGTGTTTATTATTTGCCACATACTATAAAAACACACTTTTATAAATCAACCAATCTTAATAGTATGATCATTACTGGCACTGTACAGACGCAGAGAGGAGGCACAGACAGGTTAAATGATATGTCTAAAATTTGCCAGCTAATGAGCGGCAGAGCTGAGAATTCAACCCAGGCAGTCTGCTTGCAGGCTCCAACTACCCTGAAATGCCTCCAAAAAGCCTAGTGAAAAAATATGGTGTGGATACCCCACATTCTAAATTTTCAGTTTTAGTGGAATACTAAAAGAAACTACCTATGCCTAGATGTCTATCAAATGCACACTTTTCATTCATTTCTACCTGTCCCCACCCAAAAAATGTAAAAAACATTCAAAAAAGGAAAAAACAACCCTGAGATTAAAGCTCAAGCAGGACATTACTTTTACGTAAGTTAAAATTGTGATTTGCTGATTTACCTTCAAATCTGTAATAAGATCTAGAGCTTTATGTTAGAGGAAAAAGATCTGAAGTCACTGACAAACAAAGTTCTCTCAATATTATTTTTAAATGTTCTTATCAACAAGGACAATTAAGCACACGTTTTGGCTGAGGAATTAAAGAACTGCATGAACAAATAGTTCAAGGAAATGAAGGAATGAGTCAAAATTATATTTGAAACCAAAACATTTTATATATATATGAAAGAAATAAATTAGGATTATTCAATTAAATTTCAAGAAAACTGTAATAGTCAGATACAAGAATGTTGTGTTTTTTGTGTATAGTATTCCTCACTATTTTTCCATTTCTACATATTTATGGTACACTTCATTCTTAACTTTTTAGTTATTCTAAGCAAAGTAAATGACTGTGGTATTCATTTATTTACTGTGTGGTTAATGTAATGAATAAAATATGCTCTATGTGCACAAAACCAGATTCAAATATTTAATCAGCAGTTGCCAAAACTACCCAAAGTTATTTTTCTCAAAAACTGCAAGTTGGGTAGGACTGTTTTTTCAAATGGAAATATTTTGTTCATTTAGTTTTCATTACTAATGTAATTTTCATTTGCAGGGCTCTACAGCATCTGGCAACTGGAGCCAAGTTCCACAACTCACATTGATCAGTACACAAACATTGACATTATGGTGTCTATCTGATTTGACTTGTGAAATTCTGCTATTCCTGACTTCCAAGGTACTATAATAGGCTTGTAAAAGCTTTGCTGACACTTTTACCCTTATCGTGTACAAAAAAAAAATTCAAATGAGAGTCACATTTTGCTGCCAGAGCAATAGAATAACGTAGTTTTCTTAGTAAAGATTATAGACATTTTTCCCAGAAATGCTCTAAATACAAAATAGACCATTCATATTATCCATAACAGTGCCTACCTTTTTTATTTACTATAAATCAGCATATACAAGGGCTGCTCTATAAATGTGACCCTAATGTTGTTTTCTAGTCTAAATATATCCTTATAAAATTCTGTGATCCTAGTTCTTGTGTAACATTAAATTCTCAATTTAATATAATATGTAAATTTGTCACTGCAACATTGCAAAGTACTAGGAATGAATGGACGTTAGAAAGTACACATCATAAAATTAAAAGTTAGTATAAAGTGAATACCCTCTGTTACAAAATATAGCACAAGAACAAAGTATATGCCAAGAAAACACTCTGATTTCACCCCTTATTCCTTATTCCTCCCTTCTTCACAGAAAGTACACAGCAACGAAGCAAAGACAATCAACATTTCTGTTCTACTAATACTCAACAGCGTATGCTGTACAGAGACTACCATTCTATTTTGTAAGTGGTTGATCACAAAGATCTAGAAAATGTGTCCAAATCCTCCAAGTAGTCCCTATATGTTCCTCAATAATATTAAATGCCAGAACAGTGCTGTTCCCTCAAGTAGAACTGTTTTCTTAAACTAAACCTATCCTACACTTTTAGGCGAGAAAATCAATAACAGAATGTTATTCAGGATAAAATAAGTTAATAAAACAATTAGAGCTCAATGAGTTTCAGTGATGACTGGTGCTAGTTAATGCTCTAAATACTTGACTACATCTAGTACTTTAGGATTGTCACACTTTTGTTTATCATTTGCTCTGCATGTCCTGCCTGAGACTGGGAGATCAAAGTTCACCATAGTTTACAGTAAGGAAACTAAAGATCAGAGAACTTAAACAATTTGCTTAAGGTCACATGGCTAGTATTAGAAGAGAGATAGAAGCCAAACCTTTCAGGACTCTTTCTACTACTGGTGAATCCATTTTCTTAGATTTAATTTCACAATTTATTTATTACTAAACAAGTTCTCAGTAAAACACCTATTATGTGGTTACACAATGCTTAAATCTACTGTACTATTTCCTTATCAAGAGAAAGCCTCACCCGATAAATTCCCCTGAAGTGTTTTTAAATTTAAGTCATATTACTTCTATCTAGCTGTAAACAGAAAACATATCTATGTGTTTTTAAATTTTGCTTTATTTTGCATTGAGGAAAGCTATAAAGGAATGCTTTGATCTTCTCTGGCTGTCACCAACCCCTATTTTACTGCTAACAGTGAAGGCCGATGCTACATATTTGGTTATAACAGTGTGTTACACAGAAAGGAACTGAGGCTATTATTTTGAACCTGAACTAGGAAACTGCTCTCAATAACACCAAATCAATAACAATGAGAAATTTATTTATAATTTTGCTCTACAGTTTGAAACCTAAAACCAAAGACATTTTTCTTCCAACCCTTAAAAATATACCCAATCAAATAAAGGTTGCTAGGTACCAGTCAACCTCCTAAAGTAAAGGTATTTCATCCTCTGAATAATGAATAGAAATTTTATATAGTGAGAGATATTATATTCCATCTAAGGCTGTTAATCTATTTGTTAAGGGAATGAAAAAAAAACATAACAAGAAAAAGAATCCAAGAGAAGAAGAAGAATCTACTCTCTGCCCCACTCCATCCCCTCACTCATTCCTCAATCCTTTATAACTGATTCTGCTCACAAGAATATAGAATACTCTCCACATCAAATAAGCAACCTTATTCAGTAGCTTTTTTTCAGTCTTTATCCCATATGAACAATTAGCAGCATGTGACCTGTTTACTTTCTCTACTTCTTAAAACTTCTTGGCTTCCAAGACAATTCATGTTTCACAGCTTTATTCCTTTATGTCTCCTTTCTTTTCACAACTTTAAATGTTCGTGTCACCCAGAAAAGATGCAGCTATTTATAAGAAACTTAACTGAGTCCTAGAACAAAGCTCATGAGTATTTTTAGGAATACAGAAAAATACAACACCAAGCAAACTAAACTCACAATGTTTGTCATCTAATCAAATATTACTAGTCAAGTAAAGAAGCAAAAAAAGTACAAGCCATATAGGGGAGAAAAATTAATCTTCAGAACCAACCCAGAAATAACACAGATGATAGATTTAAGAGGCAAGGACATTAAAATAATTAACAGTACTATACTCCATATATTTAGAAAACTACACTGGCCACTATGCTGTACACCTGAAACTAATACAAAATAATATTGAATGTAAACTATAATTGAAAAATAAAATTTAAAAAAAACCTAAAAGAAACATCGAGCATATTATTTTTAGGTGTAAAAGACATATCAAAATCAAATCAAATTACTAGATGTAAAAACCAAAAATGCATGATGAAAAATACACTGGGTAGCACTAATAGCACATTAGATATTGCAGAAGAAAAGGTGAGTGAACCTGAAGACACAGCAAAAGAATCTATACAAAATAAAACTTCACAAAGAGAAAAAAAGGCTGAAAATAAAAGCTGAGAGACAATTTAAAGTAATTTAATATATGCGTAAGGAGAAGAGAGAGGGGAGGTCAAACAAAATGTTTGAAGAAATAAAGGCTGAGATTTTTCCAAACTTGATGAAAACAATAAACTCATAGATCCAAGAAGCTCAACAAATCTCAAGCAGAAAAAAAACATGAAGAAACTAAAGCCAAGCACATCACAATCAATTTGCTTAAACCCAACAATGAAGAGGAAAACCTTTAAAGCAGCCAGAAGTATAAGTTTAGAAATAACAGTAGTAAAATATCTTTCTTGTGATAATGGTTCCTTTGAAAACAATCTAGATTCCTCTTTTTATAGTTCCTCTAATTAGGACCAATATTTTAATTTTAAGCTCAAATTCATTTACATATATAGCATTCAGAAGTTGGACTAGGAGAATGTTGAGACAAGAGAAGCTCCTAGGGCATAAAAGTTAAGGAGGCAGGTGCTGACCCTGAGAGAGAGTGCCTCCTCAGACTTCCCCCAAGAAGCCTGTCCTGCCTGTCCATAGTTCTGGCCTTGCTCTGCAGCAATCATCAGAGAACCCATCTTAATGAGTTTTACTGACAAATATTGGAGTCTTATAAGAAAATGAAAATTCCTAGAGATTCACTTGTATCCTTGAATCCATGTTTTGCAGGAAATATTTAAAATTCACCTCATTTACTAACAAACAAGCCTAAATTCATCACTTTTTAAGTGTCAAGCACTATTGAATCCCCTGAGGACACAACACAATACAAGATCCTTACTTTAAAAAGTTCATATCTAGCAAGGAAAGTTATCAAGTTATTTTTTTTTACTATAAAAAAAAACAAACAAACACCCAGGATGGTTTGGCTCAGCGGTTAGAGCATCGGCCCGTGGACCAGAGAGACCTGGGTTCAGTTGCCGCTCAGGGCATGGACCTCAGTTGCAGTTTGTCCCCGGCCCCAGTTGGGGTTGTGCGGTTGTGCGGGAGGCAGCCATTAGATGTGTCCCTTTCACGTTGATGTTTCTCTCTCTCTTTCTCTCTTCCTCTCTCTCCCTCCCACTCTATCTGAACAAAAATGGAAAAATGTCCTCAGGTGAGGATAAAAACAAACAAACAAACAAAAAACCAACGGGCCCTGGCCAGTTTGGCTCAGTGGTTAGAACATGGGCCATGGACCAAAGAGTAAAGGGCACATACCTCGGTTGTGGTTGGATCCCCAACCCTGGTGGCAGTCGTGGGGGAGGAGGCAGCCAATCAATGTGTCTCTTTCATGTTGATGTTTCTCTGTCTCTCTCTCTCTCTCTCTCTCTCTCTCTCTCTCTCTCTCTCTCTGTCTCTCTCTCCACCCCATCCCCTACTCTATCAGAAGATAAATGGAAAAATATCCTCGGGTGAGGATTAAAAATAATAATAATAATAAAAATAAAAATAAAAAAATGGTACATATTAAAGGGAGGTACGGACTAGGTGCTATGGAAACATTGGAAGGAGAGGGCCTAACAATGAATATATTGGGCAAAGGTTTACAGGGAAGGGCTTTCAATGGAGAATGTTCCTGTATGGTAGGGGATGCAAACGCATGACTACAGACAAAATATAATAAAAAGTGACCATGCATGTACAAGTTATAAGTGGTAATTGACACCACATGTCAGTGCGCAAGGAGAAGAGGGAGTGGTGGGAATTATGGCAAACTGGAGTGTGGGCCAAAAGGCGCCCCCACCCAACCCAGCTAAATGTTGCCATAGGAAAGCAGGTTCACTATGGTCAGATATTTCAATTTTCCAGAAGTTAGAAACCTGAATTTGGGGGTGAAAATTCTCAACTGTTCATATTTTGCCATTAATTCACTTTTTAAAAACACCATGCAGGCCAAACAAAATATGTCTGTAGGCCAGATTAAGCACAAAAACTGGCTATTTAAATCTCCACCCTATAGCTCTTTCTAACCCCTGCACTAGAAATTCAGGAATTCAGAATCCAAGAATTCAAATTAATATAACTTCTCAAAGCCACTGAGATATTTGATTTGATTTTTTTCTTAACCCTTGACTTTCCCAGATTGAAGAACCTTGGTGCACATGCAAAGAAACCCTTCATGTCCCCTTCTATGTATTTTCCTTATTATTTCATGTGGTTCTTAAGAAACATTAAACTAGAAGGGATTCCATCTTAAACTATACTAAAAGGGCAAATACATAAACACTCTATAAGGACATACCATCAGAATTGTGTACCTGGATGACGTCAAAGGCCAACTGCTCAAAATAGTCCAGCTTTAGATGTACATCCTATTAATAAGAGATGTAGAAGTTTTTTTTTAAAAAAAAAACAATATTCTCTAAAGCAAGTGAAACTTTGAAAGGATCATGATTATGTAACCATAAGGAAAGAGAGAAAAGTAGCCAAAGATCTCAATTATTCAAGAGCTGATGGACAACAAAGCTGGGGACGGGGTGGGGGGATGGGGAGGAGGGTGCAATGGGGAAAAAAGGAGAAACATCTGTAACAAAAATAAATTAATTAAAAAAAAACAATTAAGAATGCTGAAAATAAATAAATAAATAAATAAATAAATAAATAAATAAATAAATACCTTAGTTTTTCTTCCTGCTACTTATCTTTCAGAAAAATAAACAGATGGGATATTTATTAAATAAATTTTAAAAAACACACCAAGTTATCCTAAAACTAATGATAAACTAAGTATACTGTAACTTGGGATACTACATTGAAATGAAAAGTTCCAATTCTTATTAAATACTGCAATTTCATGATTAATTTTCCCTATTACTCACAATTCATCTGCATATAGCACTTGGTTCACAATCCAGTTAGAATGAAAATATTGTCCTTAAAAAGTTTTAATGAAGATAAACTAAATAACAAACACTAAACATATTCAAAATCAAATTATTAATAAATTAATTTATCACAAATAGCTTGAACAGACCAATATGCAAATAACCTAAAAATGAGGAGCATGCCCATTCTTTGTTCAATCTGATGTTTCCGATTTCAAGATATTTTTAGAAACAGATGTAACTCTTTCTTACTTGAAAACTCTGTCAGATAATTGGTAAGAAATAAAAAAATTTTTTAAAGATTTTAAAAAATATCGTCTCTTAGCGAGCACTCAATAAACATATTTTGAATAAATATCTTTTAAGAGGCAAATTAAATTAGCTTGTTTACATTTCAAAGATGACCTTTCACCTAAATAAATATATTTTTATAGCAATGTACTTAATAGTGTTGTCCCTTCAAAATCACTTAAAAATGTGACCAATATGTTTTAGCATAGCATACAATATGACTGTCCTTCTAAGTATACCAGACTTGTGCCTCACGTGGAGCAAGGTCATCATAAACTATACACACTTCTATAGGAAAGCATAATAAAAAGAGCTGATTTAAATAAGATTCTTGGAAATAATTACACGAATTTTTCAGTAGTCAGATTTCTGTGTGTGCTCCAAAAAGAAATTACACAACCAGACTAAATAAAATCACTTCTAGAAAAATAAAGAAATGATAAAAAACATACAAGATTAGAAATGTTTAACAGAAAAACGAATCATATTATAGAGCTATAAACTCTCTAACAATTCTGAAAAATGTTCAAGCTGAATTATAAATGTTCAAATATATATTTTAATATCCTCCCCAGCACATTTCAGTATTTCCCTGAACCAATTTTATATACATGTAATTTATGTTTCTGTGTCAAACACCTGCATGTTATAAATATATTAGCACAAAAACCTATTTTGAGGATTTTATTAAATCAGAAGTATGTACTAGTGTGCTTCCATTCAGTTGAAGAAGTTAATACAAGAGTTGTTGGCTAGTTATGGTACAAGACTGAGCCAGGGAAAACATTCATTTATTTATATACTGTAGCACCTGAAAATGTTTCATTTACACTGTGCCCAGAACCACAAAATTTATCAAATAAATTTTCAGACGCTCTCATTCAAGTAAAGGTTACATATCCAAAGACACTGTAAAATTCTTATTAATTAAAAAAATAAAAATTAGCACTACATAATTATATCTAAAAAACAAAAATAGGAAAAATATTATTTTGTAAACGATGAAAAGAATAATACAAAAAGATTTTGTAAAATAAAGTATCTTATGCAGAAATTGGGAAAATAATAATCCTAAGAACATTTTATGAAAAAATATCAAGATCGCATATGATAAAGATGAAAAACCAGGGAGCCTGGTTTTTACCTTTAAACAAGTTTGTAGTATTATAACAAACATATAGGGAGACCTGAAATTGTTCACTTTTAAATTATTTACTTATAATACTTACAATCAGCCTCTTAATTTAGCATGGAAAAATTATGGCATCTAAACACCCAAATCAACTTAACCAGCACCAACAAGAATGGAGCCAAGCTAAAAATTCACATCCCTGAATTTCACTAGGGGTGACTTTGCCCCCCAGGGATATCTGGCAATGTCTGGAGACAATTGTGGTTATCACAACTGAGGGAGAGAGGAGGTAGTGCTACTGGCATTTGTAGGTAGAGGTTGGAATGCTGCTAAACACCCTCACTGTACAGGACAGCAACCACATGAAAGAATTATCCAGTCCAAAGTATCTATGGACACCCTGCTATACAGATAGATGTCTTTGTTTAAGATTCCCTCCCTTGGAGAGTCAGCTATGACCAGGATAGTAGATCAAGTAGAACAAAGGATAGTGATCTCCATAAAGAATCCCTCAGAAAAGGGTACTGTATTAGAAGACAACATGATTGATCCAATATGCTGAGAAAACACAGGGTACCTTCTTTTTGGCCATCACCCAATTGCTTCGCACATCTCTGTCCCACCTCTCCAGGACCTTCTACTATATGAAAGTTCAAATGTTTGAATCCTCCATATAACTTTCGTTTTCACTTTTTATTATGGAAAATCCGTATACACAGAAATAGAATAGCATAATGTAGCCATCACCCAGCTTGCACAAATATCAACATTCTACCATTTTTGATCTTATCATTTTCATCTCTGGTTCTACCACTTTTTTTTGTTTGTTTAATGGTTTTGCTGGGATATTTAAAAGCAAATCTCATATTATTCTACCAATTAATATATCAGTTTCTCCCTATATATTTACTCCTGAAGAAAGATATGCAGGATGAACTGGATATGATCAAACGAAAAGTGGGTAACAACAGAATGAGATGAATTAGGCAAAGTGAGGAGGGTATGGGAGGAACCAGAGCAGACATTCCCATCTGTAGACATGAAGCAGGGCAAGCCCTCTGCAGCTACAAAAAGGGAGCCAAGGGATGCACACTAAAAGATGATAAAAGCAAAGGTAAGTTTACGGTAGCTGCAGGCAGACACAGTTCCAATAGTTAGGCCCTGTATGTAGAGTATGCCAGCAATTGACGAAGTGTCTTTATCAGGAATGTTAGTAAGTCCCAATGCTCCTGCCAACTCTAACAATTTGAGAGCTACCTGGAGTGTTCTTAAAAGGATTCTAGCACTCCAAGGAGGGGGAAAATCCGAAATGTGTAAGGAACAGGGAAATGGTAGCACCTATGCCACAGAGTTGTCATTTCTTCTCTGGGAGCTAAAGGAATAAAACCTGGAGAGAAAACAAAGCTTCCATGGAAAAAACAGACATTGCCTGATATTCCAGGCCAGAAGAAGGAAATCAAAAGCAGCATGCATCATACTGCAGAGCCACCTGAAAGGGTGGTCTATTTGGCTTCCTGCCTATTCTCTACCAAAGGTGAGTGGCCCTCCACAGGTAAGTTTTTTTTTTTTCCAAAAATTACCAACAACATGAAGCTGTATGACTTGCAACTCAACTGTGCTATAACTATGTCAACATAAGAGTGAGAAGCTAAAATTCCAACTGTGTACTCAAGAGAAGAATTTAAAACTACTGGTTTAAATCAAATATGCTCAACTCATAATCACACAGTCCAAAGGAAAGAACATGTATTCTGACTTCTCTAGTATCCAGTCTCCAAAAAGCAGCCCCTACGTTCTTTTGAAAATGCAAATCTGATCAAGTTGCACCTTGCTTAAAACCCTACATTGATTCCCAAACCTTACTCCAGAATAAAATCGAAATCCTAACACAAGCTGACCTGGCCCTTGCCTACTTTTCCTCCACCAATGGCACAGCATTCTGCCTCTCTCTCCCGGCACACTGGTTCCTTTCAGTGTCCCTTCCTCTGTGCACTTGTGCCCTTCCTCTGTGCAATTTACGTATACATTTCAGTACATCTTCTCACAACCTTATAGGATAGGTACTGTTATCATCTCCACAAGAGAAGTGCCTTGTCATGGAAAAGGAAAGTGTGGCGCCTAATAAAAGGCTTTAATACATGTACTTCAACTAAAGCCTTCTGCAACAAAGGTTTGCCAAAAAATGTAAGAATTTTGTTTTTAGGTTACAAGCAAGCACTAGTCTCAAATCATCAGGTATATTTTTTTAAAGATTAAGTTAGCTAGTCCTGGCCAGATGGCTCATTTGGTTGGAGCATCATCTTGCACACTAAAAGGTTGTGGTTGCGGGTTAGGTTCCCTGTCAGGACACATACCTAGGTTTCAGGTTTGATCCCCGGTCAGGGCACGTACTTGGAGGCAACAGATCCATGTTTCACTCTCACATCGATGTTACTTTCTCTCTCCCTCCTACCCTCCCTGTCTCTCTAAAATCAATAAACATATCCTCGGGTGAGGATAAAAGCATTAAGTTAACTATAAAAATACAATAATGCCCCCACTTAATTCAGGTCATACCTCTGCCATCTCTAATCCTGTACTAGAAAGTTGGTTTTAGACAAAAGAGGCTGAAAAGCTTATCAGGAGATCCATGAACTTTACATGACAGGACAAGCGAAGTTACGTGTAGACTCCATTAATTAAACCACATCATGAGGGTACAATAGTCAGGGAGAAGTAAGAGCTACTACTTCTGTAGAATCTGAAGGCATTCAATTTTAATGAATGACATCCTCAACATGTCAATGCATTAGAGTATAGTTCAATATTTGAGATTCAAATGGGATTTAAGTCAGGGAAGTCAAGCACTGTACAAATATTTTCATTCCAAATAAAACAAAAGCTTTGATACGTGCAGATTTAAGTTTCGGTTATTTTAAAAATTATATATTATACTTATGATATTGGCTAAATGAGGTGTTATTGTACAATATAGTGGCCAGCCATCTATTAAATACTCAAAGTATGATTTGAGAATTGGAAATTCACTGCCCTAAATTAGAGCATAGATTCATTGTGCTAATGGAGGCACGTATAAAATTTGCATATGTGTTTGCATGTGCATGTATAAATGAAAACAGTAAGCATGAACAATTTATAGCTGTTTTGTAAGCCTCCAAACAAATCACATAAATTTTAGATTCATTTATTCAGGAGAACAAAATATACTGACTTTCTTTTCTCTGTGCTATTTCCAATTTCTCTTTAACTGTCTTATTATATACATGCATGTATGTTTTAATATTTATTATGTGTTTCTGATTATGAATATTTATTATGTTTTTCTGATCATAAGGAAAGGTTTATTGATCAAGAAGGTACCAACCGCCCTGGCCGGTTTGGCTCTGCAGTTAGAGCATCGGCTCTCAACCAAAGGGTCATGGGTTTGATTTCCAGTCAAGGGCAGGTAGCTGGGTTGTAGGATCGATCTCTGACCCTGGTCAGGGTCTTGTGGGAGGCAACTAATAGATGTGTCTCACATTGACGTTTCTCTCTCTCCCCCTCTCTATGTAAAAAAATCAATGGAAAAATAGCCTCAGGTGAGGATAACAACAACAAAAGAAGGCACCAACCAAGAAGATGCCTTCAAATCTAGCCTAAGAAAGTACAGCATTCAGGCTTCCTTTATGTCAAGGGAAGGACAAAATGGGAGGGGCAAAAGGTGACTGAAGGCTGCAGACATTTGAGCTCAGCAGGGATCCAAGGAAGACTTTGCTAGTTGATGTGAGCCTGGTCACAAAGTTCCTATAACTCTTTGATAAACAATGCATACTGCCCTTATCTCCTCAAGCTGCAAGCAGAATTCCTCTAATGATTAGCATGTCTATATACAAGACTAAGCAGAAGCTATAAGCCTGAAGGCCAGGGAACAAAGCAGGCTTGAACAAGATGGGAGTCAGAAAGAACAACATTTCACTCTGCTATAGGAAGAGTATAAAAACATTTGTGAACACATGTTAAATCATCACAGTAATTAATAAATATTTTGGGAGAGATGCGTTCAGGCTATGCAAATACCTCCTGTTTCTCCTTAAAGCACTGCCAACTGACTTTAGCATTCATAGCAGATTTGCCTGCAGCAGTTATTACTGGGGTGTGCTAATTGTGATTTTCTATTTCCTTTATTCCTTTCTCATTTATGATTTGGAATTCTTTTGTAAGGAAGATTTGTCCCTTCTCACTCCATTTATTTATTTATTTGTTTATTTATTTATTATTTTTAATAAGTACATTTTAAAAAATTTTTTTCTTTACTGATTTTAGAGAGAAAGGAAGGAAGAGGGAGAGAGAGATGGAAACGTCGGTGAGAGAGAACATCGACTGGTCACCTCCTGCATGCCCCCCACTGGGGATTGGGCCCACAACCTGGGCATGTGCCCTGACCAGGAATCGAACTGGCAACCTCTTGGTGCATGGGTCGACGCTCAACCACTGAGCCACACTAGCCGGGCTCCATTTATTTATTTAGTCAGTTATTTATTTAAGTGAATATGGACTTACAGATACGTATTTTATTCTTTGGGTTGCAATCCAATACTGCTGCTATTTATTTAGTTGTTCAAATTATTCCAGCTTTGGCTATAGGTTTTTTCAAGTTGGCTCTGGCATCCTCAAAGCAGAATAACTTTTTTAAGTGTACAATTCATATTCTTTTGGTATATGTATTCTCAAAGTTGTGTAACCATCATTGCTATCTTATTACAGAATATTTTCATCATCCCATAAAGATTCCTGTATTTTTTTTTTCTTCTGAAACTTCTTCTGACACCAACTATGTGGAGTTTTTTCCACACCAACAACCAATTCTCCAACACCATTGGGTGTCCAATAATTCAAAATAATTCTGACACAAGAGTTAGTACAGACTCCACAAGTTATGAGCTTAATCACACAAGACTGCCTCTGCTTCAGATGCCAGACGCAAACAGGGTGCCCATGATATCCACACTTCTGCCCACCCACAAATTCAGAGGTTCCCACAACCCCCATCAAGTTCAATAATTCACTAGAATGGCCCACAGAACTCAAGAAACCACTTGACTTACATTTTCTCGTTTATAATAAGGATACAATTGAGAAACAACAAATAGAAGAGATACATCAAATAAGGCATGAGAAAAGAGGGCTGGTGCAGAACTTCCATGACCTCTCCAGAGGTACACCCTCCCAGAACGACAATGTGTTTACCAACCCAGAAGTTCTCCAAACCCTATTCATTTAGGGATTTATGGAGATTTCATATGTAGGTATGATTAATTAAATCACTGGCCAGTTTTTTATTGATTTCGATTTCCAGCCCCTCTACCATGCTTGGAAGTCAGTGGGAAGGGCTGAAAACTCTAACCCTCCAACAACCAGCTCCCATCCTAAAACCATTCAGGGCTTCCCCAATGAGTTATTTCACTACCATACAAAAGACAAATAAAATGAAGACCACACCTGAAGATATCCCAAGCAGACAAAACCAGTTAAGCCACTAAGCAAAATTTAACCTAGCTAATTTCATGAATGTAAACAAAGCTTAATCTAGGTTATTTCTGGAAAACGCCCCTGATAATCATAATGGAAACAAGTCATCCTCCTAAAACAGTAGTTGATAATCACTTTTAACCATCCCCTTGCCATCTGGAAATCTCTACTGCAGTAACCAATCATTGTAAAGTTTAATAACTTTCTCTTTTTCACTTTATAAGCCATCCTGTAATATCATGCCTCTGAGCTTCATATTATTTTCAGGTTTGAAGTCCGCAAACAGTTTTGGGGTTTTTTTTCCACTCAGTGTAACATTCATATCAAGTAAAGCTCTCTGAAATTTCCTTTGACAACAGTAAATTCCAAGACGTTTAGGAACTCTAAGCCAGGAACCATGAACAAGCACCAAATACTTAGTTTTTATGATACCACAAAACCCCATACTGATTAAAAGTATTTCTACATTCCCCCACACCCATCTTCTGGCAACCACTAATCTATATTTTGTTTCTACGGATTTGCATATTTTGAACATTTCTCACAAATAGAATCATACAAAATGTGGCCTTTTATTTCAGCTTCTTCCATTTAGTATAATGATTTCAAAGTTTATCTATATTGTAGTAGGTATCAATACTTCATTTATTTTGATGGCAAAATATTATTCCACAGTATGGATATACCATGTTTTGTTTATACAGTCATCAGCTGGAGAATATTTGGGTGTTGTCATTTTTGGGGGTGTTTTTTGTTTGCACCTTTTAGCTATTATAAGAAATGCTACTATAAATGTTAGGGTGAAAGTTTTGATAAAATTCAATTTATGTATTTTTCTCCTTTCACACCTGTGTTTTTTGGTGTCACACCTAAGAAACAATGACCTAGTCCAAGATCTCCAAGATGTATGCCTATGTTTTCTTCTAAAAATTTTATAGTTTAAACTCTTACATCTAGGTCTTTGATCCATTTTGAGTTAATTTTTGTACATGATTTGAGGTAGGGGTCTAACTTCATTTTTTTTCATATGGATATCCACTTGTCCCAGCACATTTCTGGATTCTCACTTCTACTCCACTGATCTACATGTCTATCTTTTTGCCAGGCCCACACTGTTTTGACTACTGTTGCTTTAAGGTAAGTTATAAAATTAAGAAGTTTCTGTGTTCTGACTTTGTTCTTTCTCAACAGTGTTTGGGTACTCTTGGTTCCTTGCCTTTCATATGAATTTTCAGATCAGCTTATCAATTCCTTGAGATGAGCCCAGATTTTTCATAGATGCCCTTGAGTAGGTTGAGGAATTTCCCCATATTCCTATATGTTGAGTGTTTTTATTATGAAAAGTTGTTGGGGGTTTTTTTATAAGTGCTTTTTCTGTATCTTTTGAGATAACCGTGGAGTTTCATCTTTATTCTCTCCATATTACAATGATCTATTACATTGATTGGTTTCTGTATACTGAATCAACCCTGCATTCCTAGGATAAACCCCAATTGATCATAGTGTATAATCTTTTTGATATGTTTGCTAGATTCAGTTTATTAATATTTGAATGAATTTTTAATTCTACATTCACAGAAATATTCAGCTATAGTTCTTTTTTCTTGCAATATCTTTATCTGATTTTTGGTATCAAAGTAATGCCAGCTTCACAGAATGATATGGAAAGTTTTCCCTCCTCTTCTACCTTTTGTAAAAGCAGAGCAATCTTTTAAAAAAAAATAAATATTATATGATTTTTCCATAGTTATTTAGTATTCAGATTCTGAGTAGGGGAAAAAAGCAATTACAGAAAGGATTTGCAGGAGCATAGGGTTCTGTTAACTGAGGATTCAAAACAAGTCTCTCCAGAATGTGCCATTTTGGCATGCAATTATTTTGAGCTGAAGAAAATCAAAGCCCAAAAGACTCAGGCAGAGCTTTTTACCTCTCCCTTAACTGCCGAAAAGAATTTAGATAGGGAGCCTGTGCCAGGAAGAGAGCTATTACCAAAGATAATTCCTTTTTCCATCAGAAAAACTTCTCTGCATGGCATGGCAAACATTTGTTTACCAAAGTTTGCTCTTCCATCTCCCCAGAACCCTGCCCCCTTCTCCTTAGCTCAGGAAGGCAAATAAGACTCAATTACTTGACTGTCTGAGATCCTCATATCTTTGGGGTTCCTGTATACACAAAATTAAATTTTTTCTCCAGTTAATCTGTTTTATGTCAATTTAATTATTAAATCAGCTCACCTGGCTGGCATGGCTCAGTGGACTGAGCATTCATCCCATGGACTGAGAAGTCCTAGTTTGATTCCAGGTCAGGGCACATGCCTGGGTTGTAAGCTCGATCCCCAGAGGGGAAGTGCAGGAGGGGGCCAATCAATGTTTCTCCCTCACATCGATATTTCTATCTCTCTCCCTTCCTCTTTCTCTAAAAAAAAATCAATAAAAACATATTTAAAAAATTATTAGGTCAGCCAAAGAACCTAGAAGGGAAGAAGGAAAAAGTTGTTCTCCCCTACATGGCCATGGTGCAATAACTGGTATTGAACTTACCCTCTGCTATAAACAATTAAAAAACTGGACAAATGCTTTTATAATTTGAACAGCCAATAGTACAAAAAGGAAACACATCAGGTGATCCCCTGGGGCTCCTTCTATACAACAGTGCAGTGAGGAGCTCAAATAGAAAGTATCAGTCTCATTGAACTGACAAGGCAAAGATTGGAGGCTGTGGTATTGAGGCAACTAAAATTTATGAGGCAGGATTCACAGAGGAAGGAGTTGTGGTGAGGGGTGACAAAGAAGTATGCATAGGAATTCCCTGCAGGGTTCTGGACAAGGCCAGAACCATGCATTTCACACTGAGATTCCACAAGGCCTAGCAGACAGTAGCTACTAAGACTTGAATGAAAAAGAAGTGAAGTTGCACAGAGCTGGGAAATGTTGTGTTCTAGCAAAAGGGAATGAAAAGATCTTGCACAGCTCCCCATGTACTCAGTTGCAACTCTCAAAAGGGTGTGCCTTAACAGGAACAATTACAACCTAAAAGAAGAGATAAACCCTAGGACTAAGGACAAATCTGAAATAAACCCATGTTAACAAACCATATTTCTAAGTGACAGATCAAAAGGATCTTCTAGTAATTTAACTGCCTGCCACAAAACCTGACCCATATCAAGAGAGAAAAGAGTCAACAGAAAAAGGTCTCAAAATGTCACATGTTGGAAGTAGCAAAAAAGACTTTAAAGAGATGCTTATATGTTCAAATACTTAAGAAAAACTAGACATGAGTAAACAGATGACAAAAGTCTGCAGAAAATGGAAACTATTTTTAAAAGATTCAACTGAAAGTTTTAGAGAAAGAAAGGACAGACACATTTATAATATTTAAATCAGAAAGAAAATTATAATAATAAATATTTTAATATATTTCTAAATTATTATTAATGTTAAAATTCTTAAAGATTAGCCCTGGCCAGTTTGGCTCAGTGGTTGGAGCGTCAGCCCGTGGACCAAAGAGTTGCGGATTCGATTCCGGTCAAGGGTATGTACCTTTGTTGCGGTTCAGTCCCCAGCCCTGGCTGGGGTCGTGCAGGAGGCAATCAATCAATGTGTCTCTCTCACATCAATGTTTCTCTCTCTCTCTCTCTTTCTCTCTCCCCTCTCCCACTCTATCAGAAGATAAATGGAAAAATGTCCTTAGATAAGGATTTTTTAAAAAATTCTTAAAGATTAAATCAGAGTCAAAAATGATGAAAGTTTCACATTAGTAAGCTAATATCTCTGTATAAGTTAAATTAGAAAGGTCATATTCAAAACACATTTTAAAGGCTAATAAACTAGCATCAACAATACAACATCCAAAAACAAAAACTACTAATGCCAGCTATTTAAATTCAATGAGTAAGAATTATTGAAATGTTAACCATATACAGGGGTGGGCAAAAGTAGGTTAATAATAATAATAATAATAATAAGAAGAAGAAGAAGAAGAAGAAGAAATAAATAAACATACAAAAATAAACTGTTTTTCATACTTACAACTGCAAATTCAGTTTTGCCCACCCCTGTATTTGTGATACAGATTCTTTATCAGAGATAAGAAAATAATGGTAGAGACTTAAATTTTGTATTATTCAGTATGTTTAAATATCAAGAAGAAGAAAAATATTAATTTTTGGCAGCAATTTTCAACCTTTTTCATCTCATGGCACACATGAACTAATTACTAAAATTCTGCAGCACACTAAAAAATATATTATTCTTGCCGGTCTGACAAAAAATAAGTATAATCTTGATTGATTCACACTGAATGGCTATTGTTGTGTTGGCCATTGTCATTTTTTAAATTTGACAGTCTAAGGGAAAAGAGGTCAGTGCCCCTGACTAAATAGTCAGGTATCACATTTTAAAAATTCTTGTGGCACACCAGTGTGCCATGGCACAATAGTTGAAAATCACTGATTTATTGCTTTTGCTTAATTAACCTGTTGTTTATAAAGGCTATAAAGTATTTTGTTGATGGAGAGTATAAAAGCATTTGTAAAGAACATTTTCATGAAGAATGCTGTAATTCTAACCCATTTCAGAGCAAATGTGGGTGGTATCTCCACCCCATGCCTAAAGGGAGGGACTTCAAAAATAAAAAAACACCTGGAAACCGTCTCACGTATTCCCTGTAATTGGGGGACACAGTAATCTATTAAATGACTTTCTCCTAAGAAAACTAAAGCAGAAGAATAGACAAGGCTGCACCTGGGAAGTAACTACACTCCCCTTCAATGGTTGATGAACATGTGCGAATCTTGAAGACAAAACATGGAACTCACATTAGGTATGTTCATCTGGGATCATTCAAACCAGGATTCTGTCCAAAAAGACACGTGGCTCCCTGTTGTGTTCTGTCAATGGATCGCCCACAGGAGACTACAGGAATGGAAGAGGGGAAAAGAACATGCCCCTTCCTACATGCTTCCTATTTCTGTCAGAATCACTCAATAATGACACTTTACCACCAGCAGAACTGTTGATCCTAATGCAGCAGTGGGTTGCAGTTTCACTCCCAAAACTACTTAATTGTGCTCCTCAATGATATCATACCAGATGGCTGTTGCCCCTCCCCAAAGTTCTCAGCCCAGTACCCATATTCCTCAAGTGCCAGCACTAATCAAGCAATGATTCCTCCTCTGAGCTCTGCATCCCAGCTCAGGATCCCTTCTCAAAGCCTCTAAGATTTAAAGATACCAACCTCTTTCTTTTTGTACCCCCAACTTAAAGGGGACATCTGTTCCCTAATACCTGGTTAAGAATTTTTTATATAAAATTCTCTATTGAAACAATTTGTATAGTTCCTGTTTTTTGACCAGACTCTGATTCACCTTAGAGTTTCACAAAACCTAATGCATCACCCATGAATATGACACTGTACAGTTTATCCTAAAGCTCAACCAGGTGGTAACCACAAAGAGACCCACCTGGCATCACAGTCAGCCACTTCCTGTAAATGGGCAAAGTTCTTTAACTCCTTTGAGGGTTGCCCAACCAAACTCTGGAAGCACAGGATGACCTCAATACATCCCTCTCCTTTTGTTTTTTACCAGTAGACCCCTCTAGCCAGCATTTTGACTTAAGATTCTTAGGAGTCAGATACTTACCAGGCCCTATATTCCCTAAATGCCTAGTGCCACATATGAAGTTCACTAAAAGGGTCTCTTCAGGCTCCATCACTTGACTTGTGGTACAGGCCAGCACCACTCTCCTCTCTATGGGAAAGGTAGGGTAGGAAACATCCTAAAACACTGACATCTCTCTCCTAAGAAATAATCAGTACAGGCTTTCATCTTTCAATCTTCACTAATCCCCAGCCTTTTTTTTTTTTTTTTTTTTTTTTACATAGGAGGGAGGGAGGTGACAGGTTAACAAGAGCAGTACTGAGTTCTGGAAGCCTCCTTTTCCACCTCTGTGCAGATGGCCTCGTGCTTAAACTTAGAATGTAGATATCTATTATCTGTGAGCCTTGGCCTCTAGAGCCTCCTTTGAAATTCAAAGTCATCAGAAAAATTTCAATTAAAGTTCTATCTGTATTAGTTATGGTATGAACAGATTTTGTAACAAAAACTCCTAAATACGGTAGCTCAAATAAGGTAAAAGTTTCTTGCTCTCTCATGTAACATTCAGAGGGGCAGGTGAAGTGAAATGGGAAGGCAGCCTGCTCCAAGGGTCACCCAGGGCCCAGGGCCCTTCCATCTTGCCTTTCAGACATCCCCTCAGAGTACTGCCCTCATCTCATGTTGAAGCTGGCTCACTACCATGTTGGTCAAGAATGGAACGAAATAGAGGGATTTGCATACCCATTTTTTCAAAAGGAAAAACTCAGAGGTGCACTTATCATTTCTACTGACATGCCATAGGTAAAAACTTAGACATGCAACCCATCTAGCTCTAACAGGCTAGGAAATGCAGTCTCTAGCTCAGAGGTGTGTGCCCAGCGGGAGATCAGCAGTTTCTATTGCCAAAAGGAAACAAACAAAATAATAATAACGGATATTGGGAATAATTAGCAGATAGATGCTGCTAGCAATCACTTATTAATACATTCAAAATTAAAAATAAATATTGAAAAAGAAATTACTGAAAAACTTTAACATGAAATACTACATATTCAGAATATACTTTTAAAAATAAAATGGCTGACTCTAATCCAAAATAATATTGAATGCAAACTGTAATTAAAAAATAAACTTTAAATTAAAAAATATAGTTGTTGACATAAAAAAATAAAATGAAAAGTTATTTTATTACATAGCAGTTACATGAAAAATAAAATAAAATGGTTTTCTTTGAAAATTTAGGCCTAAAATACCTTAAAATATGCATAAATTATGATCTACTTCACACTTAAGAAACTAATGTTGAGATCATTGAGATCTACATTCAGTGACCTGGAGAAATAGTAAAAAAAAGAGAGAGAAAAAAAGATCTTTAGATAAGCCAGGACATTCAATGTAAAGCCTTCAAACTCTTAAGAAACATTTTATCAGAACCAATGAAATAAAAGCTACAATAAAAATAGCATCATTTCCATTTCACCTCACTTTCTTTCTTTCTTTTTTTTTTCTTTTATTCATCTACCCTGAGTTAAACAGGTAGAAAAATGCCTAGAGAGAACACATAAGGAAAAAGCCAAGAAAGTGGATCAGTTTACTCACAAATGACATAATTTTTCCAGTGACTGTAAAGAGGCCACATCTTAAGTACTAGAAGACACCACCTCTAATATTTATAGAAATAGTGAAAGTTCTAAAAATTAATAGCTTTCAAGTTAGTTTTGACTGAACTACATTGTGTGAGCTTTATTCCATACAGTCTTTTTTTTTTTTTTTTTTTTTTTTTTTTGCATTTATCTTCAGATAGAGCAAGAGGGAGAGAAGGAGGAAGAGAGAGAGAGAAACATTGATGTGAGAGAGGCACATCGAGTGGTTGCCACCCACGCGACCCCAATGGGGGCCGGGGACAAATTGCAACTGAAGTACGTGCCCTTAGCGGGAACAGAACCCGAACTCTCTGGTCTGCAGGCTGACGCTCTAACCACTGAGCCAAACCGGCCAGGGCTATTCCATACAGTCTTAACATAGGTAAGATATGTTCAGAAAAACAAATCAGTTCAACATGAACTAATATGCAGGCGGCAACCACAGATCAATTAAAGAAAACTTTTTACTTTCTTGACAAGAACTCCCAAGTAGGTTAATACAAGAGTTTGGAGTTTCAGAGTATTAGAGACTATGGTAAAACCCAGAACTTTTAAAAAAGCTAATTCCAATGTTTCCAGATGTCCTCTGACTATAGATGGCAGCTCTGCAAAGCTGAGATTCTAAGAGAACTGAACAATCCTATTCTTGGGAGACCTGTTTGAAAAGGGACACCTGCAGTAATAAAAGTAGAAGCATTTGAACATGTCTCGAGAATAGTGGTTTCCCAAAACTAAGATGAAAGAACCCAGTATATGAACTGCTCTGTTCAGGTTGGACTTTCAGCAAGCATGTTGAGGTATTTATAAATTTACCTATGGAAAAGAATTTGCTGTATTTGGGGGTCTGGCACGATTACTACCATTCATTAAGCTTAACTAGAACGTACTTTCACAATTTGAATATTACAGAATTTGCTTTTTTGGACCATCACATACATTTTTATGTAAAAAATAAAAGTTTTTTATAGATTACTCTTTATAATAATGTTTCAACTGATGAACACAAGTGACAAAATAACTACATTTTCATATTTGTTAATTTATGTCAATAGACATTTTAGAGTACTCTTCAGCTAAGTAAACCACCATTCCAGTTTTGAATAACTAATTTTTAATATTCTCTATTTGACCATTTCCTACTGAAAGCTTAATACCATATTTTACATAAAGTCTACTTTCATGAGCACTCCTTATGAGCAAATAATATGTTCATGTTAAAGAGCAGCACATTAAGCCAGTTAAAAGGGGCATAATAAGAACATTTCACCAACTTTGGAAATCAGGCAGTAGCTTAGACTAAAAAAAGCAATTCTAATAGAGGGCCAGTTAAATACTGCATAGTCTGTATAATATTTTTAAGGCCCAGATTTATTATTGAAAGAAAAATCTTAAAACTATATAAAATTTAATGTATGGAAACATTTAAAATTCCAGCATTTGAAAGAGTAACTTGAAATAATTTGTCAAATGTTCTAATTTGCAACCAAGACAATTACACATACTATTTTAGGTAACTCAAAAGCCCTATTCAATAAAAATCACTACCAGAATAATAGTTATTTTTAACTCTTGTAAACAACAAATATAACAATAAAAAAAAACAAGCACAGGACTAAAATAAGTATATTCATTATTTAAAGTAAGGCAATGAAGTAGAAGACAAAAATCTGAAACAAGTTAATTACTCTCTGAATTAAGGTACATAAAAAGAAAACATCTCAAAACAGGCAAACCATAAAGATTCTTTCTTATTTCCCTGTGTAGGTCTAACAGGCAGACAAATAGAATCTGTTTTTTAATTTAAAATTATTTTCAATTACAGTTTACATTCAATATTATTTTGTATTAGTTTCAGGTAGACAGCATATACTTTACAATCATATACCTTAGACAATCATATACTTCACAAAGTGATCCCCCCAATACTTTAAGTGCCCACATGGTACCATACATAGTTATTACAATATTACTGACTATATTTCCTATGCTGTACTTTACATCCCCATGACTATTTTGTAACTACCGATCTGTACTTCTCAGTCCGTTCTCCTTTTCACCCAGTCCTCTAACCCCCACTTCCTTCTGGTAACCATTAGTCTATTCTCTGCATCTATGAGTCTGTTTCTGTATTGTTTGTTCATTTATATTGTTCTTTAGATTCCACATATGAGTGAAATCATATGGTATGTGTCTTTCTCTGACTGACTTATTTCACTTGTAAAGTACCCTCTAGGTTCATTCATGCTGTCGCAAATGGTAAGATTTTGTCCTTTTTTATGGCCAAGTAATATTCCATTGTATACATGCACCACAGTTTTTTTTTATCCATTAGTTTATTGATGGGCACTTGGGTTGCCTCCATAACTTGCCTATTGTAAATAACACTGCAATGAACATAGGGGTGCATATATTCCTTCAAATTCGTGTTTTGGGTTTCTTCGGATATATACCCAGAAGTAGAATTGTTGGATCATAAGGCAGTTCCATTCTTAATTTTTTGAGGAACCTCTGTACTATTTTCCACAGTGTCTGCACCAATCTGCATCTTAAAGCCCAAAAATCTCTTAGAGAGCGTGCCAGCTATTCAGCTTTTGCGTCTTAGCTCTAAGCCCAGATTTTCACACTTCTTCCACTTTCCGATGCTAAGGCTGGGACCTTGCAAATCACATTTCTACTTTGCCACTGGGCTTGATGTTGGACTCTGCCTAAAAGGAATTCTAGGAGTAATAATCAAGCTATTCCTTCTGTTTGCTTTCTCTAGGCTTCCTGAGTGTGTCATTTTTGTTAGCATTGTCCTATACTTTTTCAACTCGGCAACAGTATTGCCCTTCTAAAACAAAAGTTGAATCCAATCTGCAGTTTTTGCAACATTTGCCAAACCAGCCTTACCACACTCTTCTACCTCAGAGCTATCAGCACCACATGTCAGTGCCTCTCCTTAGAGGTCTGGGTCTCAGGCCTGTGGAGGCCTCTTTTAAGCTTCTAAGTTTTAGTCATTTCAATCTCTTATTTTTGTTACTCCACTCTTACTAGTAGTAGTTGTGGGGCCTTAGTATTCTCCTTTCCCATTTTCAATTTTCTAGTTAGCTTTATGCCAATGTCATAATTCTCAATATTAAATTCTCTGTTTAAATAACAAGTATGTTTTCTGTCCCCTGACTGAACCCAGCCTCACTGTCCAGTAGTTCCGAAGGTAAATGGTTCTATCAAAATCACCAAGGGGCTTGGGGAGTACAGTCTGAAAGGCCATATCTAATATCATGCTATATCATTTTCTATTAGCAAAATATTATTTTCCTAAAACAAATCTTAACCAAATATTATTGGTTCCTTGGAGTACACAGCAGAGAGTGATTCTCAACCAGAGTGGAATGCAAGTTATAGGACCTGAGGTGGGACTTAAAAGGATTAGAAATGCCAATTCAGGTACAATCCTTTCATAATACACTAATAAAAGGAACTGAGCTTTGTCTACCAAAATATGTTGTGAACATTCAAAACAAAAACTTGTATGAATGAGAGAAGTTAAGAGGATACTCAAGGTCAAAAAACTAGTAAGTGGCAAAATTAAGCCAATGACCACCTCCTTAGTTGGAGGTCTTATCCTGCCTATCCCATTTGTAGGGCAGGGTCCCATTAACACTAAGCTGAGAACCCAGAAAAACACTGGTAAAGGTTGAGTTTCCCAGGAAGCAGATCCTGTACTGTATTAGGGTATTAATAAGGAGTGTTCTTTTGATCGATCCCTGTCAGAAAGTAGGGAAAGAAACAGGATTAAACAAAGAAGAATTTGGACTATGATGCAGTATCAAAAGAGGCCTCAGTTGACTCTATAGGAGTTCTGAAGATAGGATGATTCTTCAACGTTACGCTGAGTTGGGGCAAAGCAGTTGAGACTTTAGCGTACATGTCAATCAGTCATTGGATCTGGGCAAATCCAGAAAGGAAATGTGACCTTAGGTAAGGTGGCTCCATTCAGCCTACGCAATCCCAGTGAAGGCTGACAACGGAGCACTTTCCCCCAGTAGCTGGAGGAAGTAAGTCCTTCATTCCTGAAAGGAAATAACTTGGTGGAACATTACAGTGTCCACCACAGTCCAACCCTTGTGCTGCTTGGATCTACTTCTTTAAGTTCTGGAAGCAGCTCCTTCAGGATTCCAGTGAGTCTCTCTTCCTGGGGGAATCTTAGAGGAGGAAGGTAAATGGGAAAAACTATAGCCCCCAGCACTGAAACTAGTCTAAATGATACTCATTATCACCTGAATTTACTATCCATTCTAGATATCTCTCCCCATCAGCTAGCATGCTTGCTAATCCTCATAACTTGTTTGGCATAATCCAGATCCTCATCCTAAAGTCCCTATGCCCTCTCATGCCATGTCTCCTTGAAACAAGTAGTCTAAGAGCAGTGAGCAGCCACAGCTTATTGTTCCAGTGAACTCTGATTGTGTCCCTTGGTGAAAATATTCCCCTCTGAACACCAAAACTTCTAAACCCTCAGAGCCCAGAGTTGCTGAGATGAAAACTCCGTAAGTGGATTATTGAGAATGATAACAGGCAAAGCCAATATTATTTCTACCTCTTGACTTTTGGACTCATGTATCCTACCTGTTGGGGATCACATAAAGTTATTGATCTCTTAGGATACCAACCCAACTCACAGGGTATTACCTCTGAGCTGACATTTCAGCATTGCCTCCAACAGCCTGTTCCTTCAATAAACATTTCCATCATACTATCATACCAGCAGTTTCTGATTAGCATGGTATGTGATATGAGTAGGGATCCCATGGTCATATGCATGTTGCTGCATCTCCTTTGAAGTAAAGTATAGTCCCATACCTTTAGAGCAAGCTTTCTGTAAGCCTTAGGATACTGGTGCCAGCTGAGTATACAGGCCCTGCAGACAGGAAAAGAAAATCCATGCCTATAACATATGTCTATTACCACCAATACTGACCTCTGGCTCTGGCCCTTCTATGGTAGAGGGGGCCCAATGTAGTCAATTGGACACCAATTGACTGATTAGTCTCTTCAAGGGATGGGAACTCAACATTAGTGTCTGCTGAAGGCACACTGAGTGTTCAGGAGCATAAGTAGCTGTTTCAGCCTTGGTAATGTGGAGCTCCCATGTTGTCAGGCCCATGCATAGCTTCCTCCATCCCCACTACCATCACTAATTTATTTGTGTACCAATTGTGCCTTCACTGGGATGGCAGGTTGCAATGACAGAGGCTGGCTGTTGTCAACTAGACAAGTTTTAGTCTATCTGGCTGTTTTAGTGCCTTTTCTGTGTTAGATATAAGTATACAATCCAAAGATCCTCACACTTCTTGTCCACTCCCATATACCCATTCTCATGCCTCTATCTCAGAATTCCTTGTCCCCAATGTAACAAATTTTCTCCTTCCAGCCCCTTGACCAAGCAGCCAAGCTATTCACCCCCGCCTATGAATCCATGTATACTCAAACCTTGGGCTTTTTCTCTTGCTATACAAAGTGGAGGATTAGGTGCACTTCCCAAGGCTCTGCACATTGGGAGGATAGCCTCTGATCACTACTTCCTACCCACCTGGAGCAGTAGTTCCACCAAAATATCAAAATGACTCGTCAATGAACTAAATGTGGGCATTTTTTCCTTTACTAGCTGTCATAAGAGATCAACCACAGAGGTATCAGATGAGGGAGGAGTATTTGTACAACAGCAGTGGATTACATGGGAGTCCACACTACCTGTTCATGCAGCTTGTTTGTGCCTTCTGGCCCTGCTTGTGTTCAGTTCTAAATGTACCACCTTCACCTTAATGGATTGTTACTGTGCTTGCCCAACCTTGTAATATGGTTGATCCAACAGAAAGTTCATGACAGACAGTTGTGGCTACAATGTCACTTGGTATTCTATCTCTCTCTGGACTCTTCAGCATGCCAGAAGCTGTTTCTTTTAAAGGTATGTAAATCTCTGCTGCGTAGTCTGCCATACTGCAGAACCCTTCAAGTCTGCATTGTGTCTCTCACTGTAACTTGCCATAAATCCCACACATCTATATATTTCATATTGTGTCTTTCCCCACCAATGATACCTTTAACACTCAAATGGCAATATAGCCCCTGTGCAGTAAAGACTGTCACAATTTTCCTGAGTTCTGGCTAGTATGCTATCTTAAACAGAAATGTATCATTTTTATTTTCCTTGACTCTAAAAGTTTTTATTCAATCTCCTTGTTAACATTTTTCCATAATTAATCTAATTCATGAGCCAGTAGGGGATTTTACAAAGTAGCCAGAATCATTAAAGATAAAAGGGTTACACAAAGCAATCTATAGATTCAATGCAATCCCCATTAAAATACCAATGACATATTTCACAGAACTAGAACAAATACTTCAGAAGTTCATATGGGGCCAAAAAAGACCCCAAATAGCCACAGCAATCTTGAAAAAGAAGAACAAAGTAGGAGGAATCACAACACTGGATTTCAGGTTATATTACAAAGCCACTGTAATCAAAACAGCCTGGTACTGACACAAGAACAGGCAGATAGATCAATGGAACAGAACAGAGAACCTGGAAATTGACCCAAGACATCATGCTCAATTAATATTTGACAAAGGTGGCAAAAGCATACAATGGAGTAAAGACAGCCTCTTTAGTAAATGGTGCTGGGAAAATTGGACAGCTACATGCAAAAACGTGAAACTAGATCACCAACTTACACCATACACAAGAATAAACTCAAAGTGGATAAAAGACTTAAATGTGACTCGTGAATCCATAATAATCCTAGAAGAAAATGTAGGCAACAAAATTTCAGATATCACACACAGCAGAATTATCACTGATACAACACCTAAGGCAAGAGAAACAAAGGAAAAGATTAATACATGGGACTACATCAAACTAAAAAGCTTCTTCACAAAGAAACAATCATCAAAATGGAAAGGAAACCCACTATATGGGAGAGCATAATTGCCAATGATACATCAGATAAGGGGTTAATTTCCAAAATATATAGAGTATTATGCATCTCAACAAAAAGAAGACAAAGAACCCAATTAAAAAATTGGCAGAGGACCTAAATAGACACCTCTCCAATAGACATACAAATGGCCAAGAGACATATGAAAAAATGCTCAACATCACTAATCATCAGAGAGATGCAAATAAAAATGACTATAAGGAATTCCAAAATGGTGGTGGAGTGAATGGAAGCTACACAGACCATCTCCCAGGACCAAACTGAAATTACAACTAAAATAAAGACAAATCGTCGGAAAAAAGCAACAGAAAAGCAGCTGGAGAGGACCATATAACCAGGGACACTGAATTGAGCCTGGTAGGTCTGTGGAGGCGTGAGAGGGGGGCTGGGAGCCCGCAGACAGCAGTGGTCTTAGCTGTGAGCAGCGCTGTCGGGATTAAAATCCTAAGCTGCCTCCACAGCACAGAGGGATGGGACACAGCACTAGATTAGCCACAGCCACTCACCTTGGGCTCTGGCAGAGGGAAGGCGAACTGGACTGGAACTGTGAGGGAACACTTGGGATTTAGAGGGCACTCAGAGCCATTGCTGAGTTGGGGCCACACAGGACAGTGGCCATCTTGCTCCTTCCCGGAGCTCTGGGGAGAAGCAGCAGCCCCTCTCTTGGAGATTCAAACCCACCCAGCTGGGTCAAAGAAATACAGATTGAGGCTCATTAACAATCAGCATCTGCCCCACCCTCGGGAAATCCTCTTACGCTGAACCTGAGGGAGTTTTTCATTCAACTGAGAACCCAAGGCTCTTCAAGTAACTGAGACTAATAACCTCCAGGCAAAAAGCTAGAGGATAACTGAACCTTTCCTGGGCTTGCAAATCTCCCCAGGAATGTAAGACTTGACAGTGGTGTTTAACATAGGTCCTCCCACGCTCATCCAAACCCAATAGAGGGAAACACAAACAGCAGAACACCAACACCCACAGGGAAAATTTGGGAGGCTCCAAAACCCACTGAGATAGCCAATATGGTGAAATAAAGAAACAAATCCCAAATGAAAGAACAAGAGACCTCTACCGAAGATGAAATAAATGAAATGCAGTTAAGCAAGTTATCAGAGGTAGAGTTCAGAGCCATGATCTTGAGGAAGCTCAACAGCATAAGTAAGGACCTCAACACCATGAGTAAAGATATAGAAGCATTGAAAACCAACTAAGTGGAAATGAAGAATGACAGAGCAGAAATAACACATTGGAAGGACAAAACAGCAGAGTAGAGGAAGCTGAGGACTGGATCAGTGTATTAGAAGACAGGGTAGAAAAAAATCAACCAATCAGAAAACCAAAAGGAAAAACAAAAAATAGGAAGACAGCTTAAGAGAACTGTGGGAAAACTAGAAATGTAATAATATTGACATCATAGGAGTCCCCAAAGAAGAAAATGAGCAAGGGTTAGAGAATATATTTGAAGAAATAGTGACAGAAAACTTCGCTAATTTGGTGAAGGAAGAAGGCATTCAAGTTCAAGAAGCACAGAGAGCCCCAGGTAAGAAGAACTCAAACAGGCCCACAGCAAGACACATAGTAATTAAAATGCCAAAAATTAAAGACAAAGAGAGAACCCTAAAGGCAGCAAGAGATAAGCAACAGGTTACCTACAAAGGAATCCCCATAAGGCTAACAGCTGACTTCTCAACAGAAACACTACAGGCCAGAAGGGAATGGCATGAAGTAATCAAGGTCATGAAAAACAAGGATCTGATTTCAAGACTACTCTAGCCAGCAAGGCCATCATTCAAAATAGAAGGTCAAATAAAGAGCTTCCCACACAAAAAAAGGCTAAGGGAATATATTAGCACCAAACCAGCACTGCAAGAAATGTTAAAAGGACTGCTGTAATTAGTAGAAGAAATAGGAAGAAAAATAGAACCACACTAAATAAAAATGGTAATAAATAAGTACATATCAATAATCACCTTAAATGTAAATGGATTGAATGCTCTGATAAAAAGACACAGAGTAGCTGATTGGATAAGAAATCATGACCCATATATGTGTTGTTTACGAGAGACCCACCTCACAACAAAAGACTCACATAGGTTGAAAGTGAAGGGATGGAAAAAAATCTTCCAAGCAAATGGAAAGGAAAAAAAAGCTGGGGTAGCAATACTCATATCTGATAAAATAGATTTCAAAATGAAGGCCATAACTAGGATCTATCCAACAGGAAGATATAACCTTGGTAAACATATATGCACCCAATATAGGAGCACCAAAATATATTAAAAATCTTTCTGGAGGACTTCAAAGGAGAAATCGACAGCAATACAATCATAGCAGGGGACTTTAACACCCCACTGACATCACTGCATAGATCCTCTAGACAAAAAATTAACAAGGAAACAGAGACTCTAAATGAAGCACTAGACCAAATGGACTTACTAGATATATACAGAGAATTAGACCCCAAAACTAGAGAATTCACATTCTTCTCAAGTTCACATGGGACATTCTCAAAGATAGACCACATGTTAGGACACAAACTAAGTCTCTACAAGTTCAAGAAGACTGAATCATATCAAGCATCTTCTCAGATTACAATGGCATGAAACTAGAAATCAATAGCAACAAGAACATGCAAAGACATTTGAACACATGGAGGCTAAAAAGCATGTTATTAAACAATGAATGGGTTACCGAGGAGATCAAGGAAGAAATTAAAAACTTCCCGGAAACCAATGAAAATGAACACACAACAACACAAAATCTATGGGATGCAGTGAAAGCAGTTCTGAGAGGGAAGTTCATAGCACTACAGGCCTACCTCAAGAAACAAGAAAAAATTTTAATTGACTATCTAACCTCTCAACTTAAAGAACTAGAAAGCAAATAAAAAGAAAACCCCAGCCCTGGCTGGTTTGGCTCAGCGGTTAGAGCGTTGGCCTGCGGTACAGAGAGACCCAGGTTCGGTTCCCACTAAGGGCATGTACCTTGGTCGCAGTTTGTCCCCGGCTCTGGTTGGGTCATGCGGGAGGCAGCCACTTGATGTGTCCCTTTCACGTCAATGTTTCTCTCTCTCTCTCTCTCTCTCCCTCCCGCTCTATCTGAACAAAAAATGGAAAAATGTCCTCAGGTGAGGATAAAAAAAAAAAAAAAAAAAAAACAGAGCAAGTAGAAGGAAGGAAATAGTAAGGATCAGTGTGGAAAAAAAAGACATAGAGACCAAAAAAACAATTCAAAGGATCAATGAAACAAAGAGCTGTTTTTTGTTTTTTTTTAAAGATAAACAAGATTGATGGACCCTTAGCTAGACTCACCAAGAAACAAAGAGAGAGAACCCAAATACACAAAATCAGAAATGAAAGAGGAGAAGTAACAACTGACACCACCTAAATACAAAGGTTCATTAACAAATACTACAAACAATTATACGGTAATAAATTGGACAATCTAATGAAATGGAGAAATTTCTAGAAACACGTAGTCTCCCAAAACTGAACTGGGAAAAGACAGAAAACTTGAACAGACCAATAATAACTAAGGAAATTGAAGATGTAATCAAGACTCTCCCAGCAAACAAAAGCCCAGGCCCAGACGGCTTCACGGGGAGTTCTATCGAACAATCAAAGAAGAACTAACACCTATTCTCCTCAAACTATTCCAAAACATTCAAGAAAACTATGACTTCTAAGCTTGTTATATGAGGCTAGCTTAATCTTAATTCCAAAACCAGAAAAAGACACTACAAAGAAAGAAAACTACAGGCCAATAACCCTGATGAACATAGATTCCAAAATCCTGAACAAAATACTAGCAAATCGGATCCAGCAATACATCAAAAAGATTATTCACCATGACCAAGTGGGATTCATCCCAGGGATGCAAGGTTGGTTTAATATTCGCAAATCAATAAATGTGATACACCACATAAACAAAATGAAAGATAAAAACCATATAATCATATCAATAGACGCTGAAAAAGCATTCAACAAAATCCAGCACCCATTTCTGATAAAAACGCTCAGCAATGTGGGAGTAGAGGGATCATATCTCAACATAATAAAGGCCATATATGAAAAACCTAAAGCCAACATCATACTCAATGACAAAAACTAAAAGCATTCCCCTTAAGAACGGGAACTAGACAGGGATGCCCACTTTCGCCACTCTTACTTAACATAGTACTGGAAGTCTTAGCCACAGCAATCAGACATGAAGAAAAATTAAAAGGGATCCAAACTGGAAAGAAGGAAGTGAAACTGTCATTATTCGCAGATGACATATTATACCTAGAAAAGCCTAAAGACTCCATGAAAAATCTACTAGACTTAATAAATGAATTTGGCAAAGTAGCAGGATACAAAATTAACATCAAGAAATTGATGGCATTCTTATACACCAATGATGAACTCACAGAAAGAGAAACTAAAACAACAATCCCATTTACCATTACAGCAAAAAAATTAAGATACCTAGGAATAAACTTAACCAAAGAAGTAAAGGACCTATTTGCAGAAAACTACAGGACATTGAAAAAAGAAATAGAGGAAGATATAAAAAAGTGGAAGCACATACCTTGTTCACGGATTGGAAGAATTAACATCATTAAAATGTCCTTACTACCCAAAGCAATCTATAGATTCAATGCAATCCCCATCAAAATACCAACGACATATTTCACAGAACTAGAACAAATGCTTCAGAAGTTCATATGGAACCAAAAAAGACCCCGAATAGCCACAGCAATCTTGAAAAAGAAGGACAAAGTAGGTGGGATCACATTACCGGATATCAGGTTATACTACAAAGCTACCGTAATCAAAACAGCCTGGCACTGGCACAAGAACAGGCACATAGATCAGTGGAACAGAACAGAGAACCCGGAAATTAATCCAAGACATTATGCTCAATTAATATTTGACAGAGGTGGCAAGAGCATACAATGGAGTAAAAACAGCCTCTTTAATAAATGGTGTTGGGAAAATTGGACAGCTACATGCAAAAAAATGAAACTAGACCATCAACTTACACCATACACAAGAATAAACTCAAAATGGATAAAAGACTTAAATGTGACTCGTGAATCCATAAAAATCCTAGAAGAAAATGTAGGCAACAAAATTTCAGACATCACATGCAGCAGAATTTTCACTGATACATCACCTAAGGCAACAGAAACAAAGGATAAAATGAACACATGGGACTACATCAAACTCAAAAGCGTCTGCACAGCAAAAGAAACAACCATCAAAATGGAAAGGGAACCCACCACATGGGAGAGCATAATTGCCAATGATACATCAGATAAGGGGTTAATTTCCAAAATATATAGAGTGCTCATACAACTCAACAGAAGGAAGACAAAGAACCCACTTAAAAAATGGGCAGAGGACTGGCTGGTTTGGCTCAGTGGTTAGAGCGTCGACCTATGGTCCAGAGAGACCCGGGTTTGGTTCCTGCTAAGGGCACGTACCTCGGTTGCAGTTTGTCCCTGGCCCTGGTTGGTTGTGCGGGAGGCAGCCACTCGATGTGTCCCTTTCACGTCCATGTTTCTCTCTCTCTTTCTCTCTCTCCCTCCCACTCTATCTGAACAAAAAATGGAAAAATATCCTCGGGTGAGGATAAAAATAAAATAAAATTTAAAAAAATGGGCAGAGGAGCTAATTAGACACCTCTCCCAACAGGACATACAAATGGCCAAGAGACATATGAAGAAATGCTCAACATCACTAATCATCAGAGAGATGCTAATTAAAACAACAATGAGGTATCACCTCACACCTGTCAGAATGGCTGCCATCAACAAATCATCAAACAACAAGTGTTGGCGAGAGTGTGGAGAAAAGGGCACTCTAGTACACAGCTGGTGGGAATGCAGACTGGTGCAGCCACTATGGAAAACAATATGGTGTTACCTCAAAAAATTAAAAATTGAATTGCCATATGACCCAGTGATCCCACTTCTAGGAATATATCCTAAGAAGCCTGCAAAACCAATCAGAAAGAATATATGTACCCCCATGTTCATAGTAGCACTATTTACAATAGCTAAGATCTGGAAACAGCCCAAGTGTCCATCAATGAACGAACGAATAAGAAAGCTGGTACATATACACAATGGAGTACTATGCAGCTGTAAGAAAGAAAGATCTCTTACCCTTTGAGACGACATGGAGGGACCTGGAGAGTATTATCCTAAGCGAAACAAGTCAAGCAGAGAAAAACAAATATCACATGATCTCACTTATTTGTGGAATATAATGAATATAACAGTCTGAGGAACAGGGTAGACCCAGAGATGTGGAAGTAGGGTACAGACTGACAATCATCAGAAGAGGGGGTGGAGGGAGAAATAAACCACAGAACTACGCATAACCGATGGACATGGACAACAAAGCTGGGGACGGGTGTGTGGGTGGAATGGGGAGGAGTGTGTCAATGGGGAAAAAAGGAGAAATATCTATAACAAAAATAAATTAATAAAAATATTAATTTGAATGAAAAAAACGACTATGAGGTATCACCTCACACCTGCCAGAATGGCTGCCATCAACAAATCATCAAACAACAAGTGCTAGCAAGGGTGTGGAGAAAAGGGGAGTCTAGTACACTGCTGGTGGGAATGCAGACTGGTGCAGCCACTATGGAAAACAATATGAAGTTTCCTCAAAAAATTAAAAATTGAATTGCTATTTGACCCAGTGATCCCACTTCTAGGACTATATCCTAAGAAGCCTGAGACACCAATCAGAAAGAATATATGTACCCTGATGATCACAGCAGTACTATTTACAATTGCTAAGATCTGGAAGCAGCTCAAGTGTCCATCAATAGATGAGGGGATAAAAAGGCTGTGGTAGCCCGGCTGGTGTGGCTCAGTGGTTGAGCGTGGACTAATGCATCAAGAGGTAGCTGGTTCAGTTCTCAGTCAGGGCACATGCCCAGGCTGTGGGCCTGATCCCCAGAGGGGTGCATTTAGGAGGCGGCCCATCAATGTTCTCTCTTATTGATGTTTCTCTCTCTCTCTTCCTCTCTCTCTCTCTCTAATATCAATAAAGAAAAAAAATTTTTTTTAAGAAGCTGTGGTACATATACACAATGGAACATTATGCAGCTGTAAGAAAGAAAGATCTCATATCCTTTGAGATGACATGGAGGGACCTGGAGAGTATTATGCTAAGCGAAATAAACCAATCAGAGAAAGGCAAATACCACATGATCTCACTTATTTGTGGAACACAATAAACAGAAAAAGCTAATGAACAAAACAGACCTGGAGACATAGAAAGTAGTATGGCTCAGACTGACAAACCTCAGAGGAGAGGGGTGGGGGGAAGGAGGGATGAGATAAACCAAAGAACTTATATGCATGTATACGTAACCAATGGACATAGACAACAATGATTGGCAGGGAGCAGGATAGAGAGGAGGGTGTCTGGGTGTGGGGGGGGGACATCTGTCACAAAAATAAATTAATAAAAAAATTTTTTTAAGATAAAAGGGCTACAGAAGATGAGAGGGAGAGCTTACTTCCTTTTAGAATTATGATAGGTTGAATAATGTTCCCCACCCACCAAAAGAAAGCAATGGGTTCTAATCCCTAAAATCTATGAATGTACTCTCTATGGGGAAAAAAAAATGTTCAGATGTGATTAAGAATCTGGATGGACCCTAAATGCAATTACATGTATTTTTATAAGATAGAGACAGATGGAAAAACACAGAAATGGAGGAGGCAATGTGACTATGAAGGCAGAGACTGAAGTGATGCAACCACAAGCCAAGAAATGCCAGCATTCACCAAATGCTGGCAGAAGCAAGAAACAGATTCTCCCTTAGAGTCTCCAGTGGTAGCATGGTCCAGAACTACAAAAGAATAAATGTCTATTGTTTAAAACCATCAAGTCTGTAATAATTTGTTACAGCAGCCCTAAGAAACTAATATAGGGATAATAAAGGGAAGATTTATGGGGTACATAGCATCTGAAGAATAGAGGTAAGATTATACATGTATGGTGACTGGAAAGAGGGAAAAAGAAAAGGAGGGAAGGTGAACATTACAGGTGAAAGAAAAATGCCCTGAGACAGGAAATCAAGGACGTTGTACAAGAAAAAACCAAAGTAGTTCAATTATGCAGGCATATATGCTACTTGAAAATAAATATTGATACAGATTGTTTAAGATTTTGAATGCTAACCTAAGAAGTTTGAACTTCAGGATATTTAAACTTTAATCTGTAGACAGTCAAGATCCTCTTCAGTTTGTGAGGACAAAGTATTTGTGTGTGAGTGATGGGGGTGGAGGTCGGGGATGAGGAAATAATGTGATAAATCCTTTGCACACATATGTCACACTATTCTTTAACTTTTTATTCATCTCCTTCCACCACAAAGCTTATGGTTTGGAAATGAGTTTCTTTAGGACTAAGCAAAACCTTCTGGCATACTTGTATGATAAATGGTAAATGAGAGAATGAGAGTACTGGGCATTTTTTTTTCTTTTTAATCCTCACCCGGGGACACTTTTACATTAATCTTCAGATACAACTGGAGGGAGAGAGGGAGGAAGAGAGAGAGAGAGAGAGAGAGAGAGAGAGAGAGAGAGAGAGAGAGAGAGAGAGAGAGAAACATCGACACATGGATTGGTTGCCACCTGCACAACCCCAACCAGGCGGGGACGAACTGCAACCGAGGTACGTGCCCTTGGCCAGAATCGAGTCAAGCACTCTTTGGTCCACGGGCGACGCTCTTATTGCTGAGACATACTGGCCAGGGCAAGACTACTCTACATTTTTTGTTTTAGTCATTACCAAGCATGGTATGATAGAATTGAACAGAATACTGAAAAGTACTTGAATCACTTTTACTCTTCAAAGGTCTTGTTAGATAGGATAAGGGTCTCAAGCTTTGGGCAGTTCTTACTAAATGCTATTCTTGTTAAGTATTAAAATGTAGCACAGTATTTTGCAGAAGCAGATGTAAAGAGGATGAGCCTGACAGGCAGCCCACTGCAAAGAAGAAATCAACATGTAATTAACCAAATAGAGTATGTAAGCAATGGCTAAGCTTCCCTTCCTGGAAAACAGAGCTTGGAATGTGAATCCCTGCTCCTTTACTTACTACAAGTAAATGAAACTATTTAACAACGATAACCTCCTTCTTGGATAGAGCACCCTAAGAGGTGAACCCCTCGAGTTTGGTAACAGTCTAATTAGGTTGATTTTATTTTAAAAATATTAATACTGAAAATATAACAGATTTGGGCTCTGTGTAATTGACCCCAGAAACTACTCCAGACCCAGGACAGCAATTCTAACCAAATCCAATCAATTAAATGGAGGTTGTCCTGAGCAGAGAGTTGAGTAGCAAGGAAAGGTTTGTGCCATTATAGATTAGCAATGTCTGTTAACGTGTTGCATTGGGAGTGGATGTCCAAATGATTTGTGTTTCTCATTCTCCACTGCTCCAAAGGTTAGTAATTGGGTTTCTTTAAAACTTTTCATTTTCATGTTCTCTCATGTGAAGTATGGGGTGAGGGGGGGGCCTCCATTTCAGTGGAGATTTACATTTAGTAGAGCATAGCTAATTAAAGATTTATTGCATCCAGGTAAAAAAGAAACCAAAGTTGTAGTGTAGAGGGGGTAGAGAGTTGTTCTGCTTTCTGCATTCAATGATTTCAGGGTACTACTATTCCGGTTGGAAAGGCAGAGCAGATTCAACTGCCTGCCTTCTAACTCCAGTACATGTTTTACGAAATACTAAGTAGGGCCTTGGAGAGAAGTAAAACCAGCACATAGGTCAGTGGAACCCCACATGAAAAAAAAAAAACGTAACTCTAAATACCGAATTCCAAAGTTTACACTGTAAGTTTTGAGGCTGGACTCTGAAAGAGGTGAAACACCAGTGGGTGAAAATGAGATCGAGGCTAAGGCGGGCTGCACATCCCCCGTGACCATATGCAGCACCCACACCTAATGTGAGGGATACCAAAACAATTGCCTTTTAAAGTTTTAAAATATAATTCATGAAACAGAATATAAACACAAACACTATCGTGCAAGTTTTTTTTTCTTTTTTTTGTTGTTTTATTTTTTTAACTTATCTTTATTGTTGAATGTGTTACAGATGTTCCTCATTTTTCCCCCATTGCCCCCCTCTTCCCCATTCCTGCCCCCCTCCTGCTTTTCCCCACACTGTTGTCTGTGTCCATTAGTTATGCATATATACATGTAAGTTCTTTGGTTTATTTCTTCCCACCCCCCAACGCCCCTTCCCTTTGAGGTTTGTCAGTCTAACAAACAATTTGTACTTCTTAATCACTTCACCTTTTTCACCCATCCCCCCAGCCCCCACCCATCTGGCAACCAACAAAAGTTCTCTGTATCTATGAGAATGTTTCTGTTCTGCTCGTTCATTTTGTTTGTAGATTCAATTGTTGATAGATATGTATTTATTGCCATTTTGTTTGTTCATATGTTTTTATCTTTTTCTTCAAGAAGACCCTTCAACATTTCATATAATAATGGTTTGGTGGTGATGAACTCCTTTAGCTTTTCCTTGTCTGGGAAACTCTTTATATGGCCATCGATTCTAAATGACAGCTTTGCAGGATAGAGTAATCTTGGTTGTAGGTTCTTGCTTTTCATCACTCTGAATATTTCTTGCCAATCCCTTCTGGCCTGCAAAGTTTCTTTTGAGAAATCAGCTGACAGTCTGATGGGAACTCCCTTGTAGGTAACTAACTTCTTTTCTCTTGCTGCTTTTAAGATTCTCTCTTTGTCTTGAACCTTCTGCATTTTGATGATGATGTGTCTTGGTGTGGGCCTCTTGGGGTTCATTTTGTTTAGGACTCTCTGTGCTTCCTGGACTTGTATGTCTGTTTCCTTCCCCAAGTTAGGGAAGTTTTCTGCCATTATTGTTTCAAATAGGTTTTCAATTTCTTGTTCTCTCTCTTCTCCTTCTGGCACCCCCAAGATGCGAATGTTGGCACGCTTGAAGTTGTCCCAGAGGCTCCTTACACAATCCTCATTTCTTTGGATTTTTTCTTTTTGCTGTTCTGATTGGGTGTTTTTTGCTTCCGTATATTCCAAATCGATGGTTTGCTTCTTGGATTTACTTACTCTAATATTGAATCTGTGTAAATTATTCTTTATTTCAGTTAGTGCCTCCTTCATTTCTGACTGGTCCTTTTTTATGCTCTTGAGGCCCTCTCTAAGTTCACTGAGGTTCTCACTAAGTCCATTGAGCATCCTTATAAGCAGTATTTTGAACTCAGCATCTGTTAGGCTGCTTAACTCTATTTCACTTAGTTCTTTTCCTGGAGTTTTGTTCTGTTCTTTCGTCTGGGACCTGTTTCTTTGTCTCCTCATTTTGGCTGCCTCCCTGTGTTTGTTTCTATGTATTACTTAGTGAGAGGTATTAGGGCTAGCTGAGACCAGATGCTGCTTGTTTGAAAGACTTTAAGAAAAGCTGAAGCAGGATCCAAGACAGGCCAATTCTATGGTAAAGCAACTGGCAACAGCTTGGGTGGGCCTGGAAGTTGGGTGGGGCGGGGCCTCAGGGCATCACCAGGGCGGGGCAAACAGTGTGAGCCAAGTTGCTGGAGTCCCAGATATGGCGGTGTCCACTGGCCCAGGGAAGGGCTCACCAAAGGAACAAAAGCCTCTGATAGCACGTCTGTCCAGGAGAAAGCTGCCTCTCCAGCCCTCGCTCCAATGCCAAGCAGCTCAGTTCTTTCCTATATGACTCTGGTGCCTTTCAGGCTCCTTCCCGCATGCTGGAGCCAGTCTCGATGCAGCTTCTTCTTTAATTTCATAGTTGTAGAACTTCCATTCAGCTTGATTTCAGGCGGTTTTGAATGATGGTTGTTCTGTAGTTTAGTTGTAACTTTGATGTGGTTGTGGGAGGACACGATACAGCGTTTACCTACGCCGCCATCTTGACCGGAAGTCCTATCGTGCAAGTTTTGTTATGCTCATTGCTGTTGTAGGGATGGTATAAGCGGACTTGTATCCTTTTTCCTCTTTGATGGGTGCAAGTTGTTCATAGTTGCTCGGGTGAATATTTCTTGTAGAGGTCGAGAGGAGTACCAGGGCCAGTGTGGTTTGCTCTTTCCTTAAAGCCCTTAAAACGCGCCTAGGCTCTGAACAGCCAAACCTCCTAGGTCCACAAGCAACCATCAAATGCAGTAGAAAATTCTGGAAATGTGCAGAAGCAGCAAAGACAACGTCCCCTCCCTCCACACCGCCCACTAAACCCCACCAGGCGCAGGCGCACTCCGGAGTCTGGAGAGCCAACCTAAAACCTAGTACCGAGCGAGACCCTTCTCATTAACCGGCTCGCATCCTGAGCAGGTGCCGCCAGAAGAGGGGCTGCTGCGTGGTTACTATCCTTTTCATCTCTAAGGCCTTTGATCGTATGGAGACGCATTCAGGTTCATTGTCCTCCTCTGTTGTTGGAACTGGCTGTACCTAAAGTAAGAGTTGCTGTTTGGGGATAAAACTTGATAAAAGTTAACACACTACTTTCAGACGCAGGTCGCATCCTTTTAAGGAGTTGGTCCTGGCAGATACAAAAAATAAAACGTCATATTATAGAGAACTCTTATAGTCCGCCAACTCACATACATAAAAAAAAAAAAAAAACACTTTAAAAAGAACTCTTCCTTTTCCATGCTATGCGCTTCATAAGACCCAGAAGACGTTTTACTTTCCAGCGCGGGTGAGAAGCGCCCCTCTATGCATTGACAAGGACCTGCAGTAAGGAGCGGAGCATGCGCACGCCGCCCCTCGGCTTGCGGCACGGCCGACGCCGGAGTACCGACGTGCTTTGCGTTCCGGGATTGCCGTGAGGGGCTCCTGGGCTCGCCTGGGACCGCCATGGGGAAGGTGAATGTGGCCAAGTTGCGCTACATGAGCCGGGATGACTTCAGGGTCCTGACCGCGGTAAGAAACTCGCGCTTATCCCTGTGCCCGGCCCGTTCCCACCCTGCGTCCTGTTCCTGGAAGTTGGCCGGAGCGGAGCGCGCTCGGCCCTGGAACGCGGCCGAGGGTGGGAAGGGGGAGAAGAGGACCGGAGTCGGATTTTTCGGAAGCTTTTGCTCAGATGCTTATATCGTTCTCCAGATACAGACAGCAAAGGCCCCTCTTCCGATTATTTCCTTCCTTTCTGCCCTCCTTGTGCTCAGAGCCACCAGCATCTCTGTGACCCGGGAGGTTATTCTGACCCTGAGCTCCGACCCGCTGAGCAGGGTTAAGGCTCCTGAGAATAGCACTGAGTTCCCCGCGCACAGCCTCAGCCACAGAGCGTTCCTTCCGATTCATTCAGTCAACACGTTTGTCGGGTTTCTAGTAACAGTTTTAGAAAGTTCAGCGGGGTACAGACAAGACAAGGGAGACAGATCAAGTAAACGAATAAATAGCAAGGTTTACAGACAGTAAGTACTATGAGGATGACAAGGAGGATAACGGGATAGAAACCATGCACAGTGGGGAGGGAGCTTGGGTGCTATCTTCAAGTTGTGTAGCCAGAGAAGACATACTGCTGAGTGCAAGAACCTTGTCTGTTTGATGTTGTAACCACAATTTTAAGGCTTTTAAAAAGGTTTTTGGTACTTGTGGGTACTGAATAAATACTTGCTAAGTGAAAGAAAGAGTGGGCGGATAATAGGAGCTGAATGAGAAGTAGCTGGCCCAGTGAAGTCTTTGGAAAGAGTTGCAGGCAGAAGAAACAGCAGTAGTAAGTGAAAAGGCTCTGAGGCAGAAACAATTTTTGAAGAAGGGAAAGGCCAGTGTAGCTGGAGCATAATGAGCAAGAGGCTGAATGGTTGGGGATGTAACTGGAAAAGGTGAGAGCTTGATTAGGCTTTGTAAAGAATTTGGAATATATTCTAAGTATAGGGAAGCCACTGAGTGTTTCCAACCAGGGAAATGACAAAAACTGATTTTATGGTCTTAGGCTTCAGACACAAAAAGCCACACACAGATTGGGCATTTGCAGAATAAAACAATACATTTATTGTAAGAGCTGTTTTCTTTTTATTATAGGGATTAAACGATCAAATGCAAATTACATATGAAATTTAGAAGACACTTTTCTTTTTCCTCCAATAGATTATTAAATTCAGCTGGACTTTTCTCTACCCACTGTCACTTCTGAAAGATACCTTCCTTCTCTGCTTCCTCAGCACATTCACTCATTCCTTAATGCCTCTGACAGAAATAAGGGAGTCGATAGAAAGAAATGTTAGAGGCTGGAAGAGACAGAACAAAACATGTAAGAATAGTTAGGTTTAAACTGTGAGGTTTTTGTTGGGGCATCAAAACGATGCCAGATTTATCTTCCAAAACTTTGTTTCTGCAATGTTCAAGTTCCTTTTTGAAGATCATTAAGGAATGACCTCATTAAATATAATATTTTCGTCTCAGTTAATTCTCACCAGCATTGGTATCAATGGCCACCTTTCCTTGACCCTGTCTTCCCTTTACTTCTTTGGCATGTCCTTATCAGTAATCATACTTTGGCTGCCTTTACCTTTCAATGTAAACTTCCCCCGAAATTCTGCCCTCAACCCTCCTTTTTCTTCCATTATCTCTCTCTTGATGAGCTCATCCACTTCACGGCTTCATCTCTTACCTTTAACCAATAACTGACAATTTTTTCCCTCTAATTGTGACTTCATTCCTGAATGCAGCCTTTCTAGTTTTCCTAAAATATCTTCATTTAAAGGACCTTTCAACACCTCAAACTCATTGTGCACAAATCAAATACATCAACTTAGTCTACCCCCAAACTCCATTAAAATAATTATTATTACGATTATTGTTTTTAAAGCTACTCTTCCTCTTCACTTCAGCTTTGATTCATTTCCTTTACCCTCTCACTTCCAATGCCAATTCCATACTACTTTCAAAGATCTTTAGTTCTTTCCTTCTGTAACCCCTACCTCTTCCCTATTGTGGCTTCTGTTTCCTCTGTCTTGGACTGTCATCTTAATTCTCTTCTTTCTCTAAACTGCTTTGCATATTTCTGATGAATGTTCTTAAAACAACTGTTCATACATCTCCCTGCCTAAACATCTTCAGGGGTTCTCTACTTTCCTCTGTATAAAATCTAAGACTCCTTTGTATCAGGGCCTTCCATATCTTACTCAAAAGTGCTTTCCAGCCTTCTTTTCCTGAACTCTACATGACATGCCATCTGAGCTACCACCATAATAACTGTTCTGTGTTCTGTACTTTCTTGCCTATGTGCCATATCCAAATCTTTTTTGTCTTTTCCTTGTATTTCCTTGTCTGCTTTTTCTATAACCCTGTATCTCAAAGTCAGTCTCAAGTGCTGTTACTTCCTTGAAACTGATCCCTCAGCTAGAAGTATTCTTATTCTGCTCTGAGCTACCTCTTTTTTAGCACTTATCATTTCTTACCTTCTAATAGAATTATACGTGCACATTCTTATTTCCATAGGTAGATAATATTTTCTCCAGGGGTGGAAAGTATTTTTAAATATTTTTTTATCCTTTACAATACCTACATATGATACTTTCTCATTAATACTTTCTTAGTAAATATCTAGAATATCTGTAATTTTTAAAGACAAATATTTGGATGTCAATAAATGTTTTAGTATTTACCACATGCCAGTAACTGTTAAGCACTCGCATTCTTTACCCTTGGAGTGCATATCATTTAGTAGAGAGATAAAATATGAATATCAGTGGTTATATATCAAATTGTGATTAAAAGTATATCCAGAGAAGGTAGTAATTATGTCTCAGAACTGGTTGGGGAACTGCATGGTCAGAGAAGTAAGGAGAAGTTAATTTCTTAGCGAAGTTTGATAGCAGCTCTGTGTTGATTATAATTACATAAAGATTCGTTTTATTTCAGGTTGAAATGGGTATGAAGAACCATGAAATAGTTCCCTGCAGTTTGATTGCTTCTATAGCCAGCCTTAAACATGGTGGCTGTAATAAAGTTTTAAGAGAATTAGTGAAACATAAACTCATAGCTTGGGAGCGTACCAAAAGTAAGTATTTGAGGCACCATTTGTGATTTTTCATTGTAACTGGCTTCCACCCTGTAGAGCAAGCATTCCAAAAGGCAGGAAGTGGAAGTTGCCAGACCAGGAAAGCAGTAGCCCTAGAACTGCCCAGCATACTACTGTTGGTTAGAGCAGTCACAGGGCCCACCCCCATCAAAGAAGGTGGGAAAATAGCCTGTACCTCCTGATAGAGGATTAGCAAATTCCAATTATGTAAGAGCAAATAAGATAGATATATTGATGCTGCCATCTTTGGAAAATACTATCTCCCGCAAGACTCTAGAACATTACTTCTCAAACTACTTGTGATGAGGGATGAGTTTCTTTTTTTCAGCCTATCATAGATCCATACTTTTATAAAATAACAAAAAGTCATTACTAGAAAAATGAAATGAACTGAAAAATGTAGGCACAGATTCCTTATTAAGGTTGAAGAACTAAAATAACTTGGTCAAATTGATATAAAAAAATTTTAACTTATAACCACTTTGTTTCAGTCTCTCTGTCACAGACTAGTAACATAGACTGGTGTCAGTCTGTGGTTCACACTCTAAATAACACTGCTCTAGAGAAGAAACACAAATTATAGGAAGAAATGCTAAACTTGTAAAACTAGATAGCTAATCTTTTTCCAGCTAGGAATTCCCATGTCTAAATTCTTCTCATGAAATGAACTAATGTGACTTGGTGGTACAATGTAACTAAAATATGGTCTTTCTCATTTGCTTTTGTCTAGCTGTACAGGGCTATCGGTTGACAAATGCAGGCTATGACTACCTAGCTTTGAAAACACTTTCTTCGAGACAGGTAGTTGAGAGTGTTGGAAACCAGATGGGTGTTGGCAAAGAATCTGGTAAGTACTAGCAGTACTATTGAACGCATTTTCTTTGCTTTAGGTTATATACCCTTTGAGAAAGCATTAGTCTTTTAATTTTTTCTAACTAAACAGTAAATTGAAAAGTTGTTTGGAAACAATACAGGTTATGAAATAATCTGTATACAGTCATCATATCTTTTTAATCACAGGTAAAAGCAAACAGTACTTACTATTCTGCACCTTGATCTTTTTTCACTTGATGCATCCCTGATATTTCACATCAGATTTGGCTGGGTGTTAGGTTGTATGGATGCTCCATAATTGATTTTACCAGTCCCACTTGTTATGCACATTTAAGTTATTTCCACTCTTTTTTTGTAAATAATCTGGTGAACACTCTTGTACAGATGGCTCTGTGAAAATACATTTATAAATACATTCTTAAAAATTATGTACTCTTAAAAGAGTGATATTACCAAATTTCCCTCCAAAATGTTTGTGCCAATTTATAATGTAAGAAAGAGGCTGTTTCTTGATAATTACATAGTTAAAGTTTCCCATGAATAATTAGGACATGTTCTACATGTCAGTATTACAAATAGCAACTTGTTTTGATAGGTGGAATACAAAGAGGAAGATCTGCTCCACCCTGATTATAGGATTATATTGTGACAACTGAGTATTAGTCATTGAAGCAGTTGCAGAAATGAACTTCTTGTTTTGAAAACGAAGATATTATTAAATCACTTCCTGTATATTAGGACACTGAGGAACAGTTAGCTGTTTTCCCACTAAATTGAATTGAGCATTGAGCACCTTTGGAAGCAATAACCTTTGACACATTGCACCCCTGTTTTTTTTGTAGTAGATATTAATAGATGTTATCTTATAATTTTGGATTGTAATTAAGTAAAATAATTTTGCTGACTGGTAGTATTTCTGATGTTTAGAAAAGATAAAATTTGATACAAATAAAATCAGACAGAGTTAAAATTGTTTCAAATTATTAGCATAAAAGTGTAATAATGATCTTTTTAAAATCTTGGCTCTAGATATTTATATTGTTGCAAATGGAGAAGGGCAGCAGTTTGCATTAAAACTTCACAGACTGGGAAGAACCTCCTTTCGAAATCTGAAAAACAAGCGTGATTACCATAAACACAGACATAACATGTCTTGGCTGTATTTATCTCGTCTCTCTGCCATGAAAGAATTTGCCTATATGAAGGTATTTTAAAAATAATTTTTCATTTTTTAACCAAGTATTTCCTGTGGCTGAAAGGCTGTAGTGACAAGCATCATCAGTCTGTTGCCCCCATATCTGTCTCCCTACCTCCAGTCCCCAATCCTTACAGTCACTTTGAACTCTTATTTATTCGTTTCTCTTGTTTTTCTGGTGATTTCCTTCTATGTGAAGGTATTTTTAATTGTTATAAATGTATAAAAGCAACATATAATCCACGATATTATAAGATACAGTAGCTTAAAATACATTAATGATGTGATTGCCTCACAAATGTGTATGTGTGAATGTATATTTAAGCTGTACATATGTCTATATCTAATTGATAACATATCTTCAATGATATTTAAATTAAACAGAAAATAACATTACATTTTTATTACTCCCTCAGTAGGATTTATTTGTTATAATTTATCTAAATTTTTTAAAAAATTTAAATTATTAGAAGTCATCCAGAATATAACCAGTGTTTCTTGGAAGTTTCAGTTTAGTGTTCTTTAAGAGGTTATTTTAATTCACGTGCTTAAGTTTTTAGTGGTCATGGGGGAAAATTCTCAACACAATATAAATGATAACTGATACCACACATGTTAATGTATTTCTTGTCTTATACTAATGATTTATATCCTATAGTAGTCAATAAGTAAATAGGCAGTTTTGTAGAAATTATTACACATTTTCCCAAAACTATATTAAGTATATTCTCAAGGTGTTTATATGAAGGTACAGCAACAGAACTTGTTTGTGCTTAAACATGCTTCTTCAATACATTAATATTTTCCTTAGAATAAGATAAAATTGAGCTATAGCCAACCAACCAATTTTGGGGGAATGGAAGTCATCCATTTGCTGTCCAAAAAAGGTAGGAAGTAGAGTAGATAGTCTTTTTAAATCAACCCTGTTAATAAGTATATAATGAGTATCAGCTATGTGCCTACCCCTGTATTAAGTACTAGGGTAGGGTGGGGTATAGGAGTAGATACCAAAAGAATAACCAGTGTAGTCTGTGTCTTAAAGTTGGAAAGAACACAAACACACATAAAACAAAGAATTTAAAAATCAGATTATATGTGTTTAGAGAAACGTCTATAGAGTAGAATAGTTGATGAAGGAGGCTTCATAAAGTGGGATTTGGGTCAAGTAATGAAACATGCATATGATTTGGATATAAGGAGAAGACAGTAAAACAGTGCATTTTGCAGGGGAACCACTGTGGGCAAAGACATGAATATGGGTGTAAGCCCTGTGTGTCTAGGTAATAGTCACTGAGGTGACTGTCCTGATTTCACTCCAGAATGCTTATTGGAGAGAGTTTTAGGGGAAAAGTAGGACTGGTTAAGTGGATTAAAGAGAGTTTTGATAACTAGGAACAGTTGTTGAGATTAAAATCAGTATTTATAGCCATGGCAGATTTTTATTTTATTTTTAATTTATTGGGGTGACGTCAACAAAATCATATAGGTTTCAGGTATACAACTCCACAACATGTTATCTGTACACTGTATTGTGTGTTCACCACCCCAAATCAAGTAGCGATTATAGATTTTAAAAATTGAGCATTGACATAAGCATCTTAGTTTGCTGTTGGTACACAGAATAAAGGTTAGGTATGGTGGCAAGAGCTAGAACCTCTCTATTGGAGTAATTGGGTATAAATGACAAAGGCTTACTTAGAAATGGTAACATTTCAAATAGCAGAGGTCATAAATCTAACATTTTGAAGGAAGTAATAACAGGCCTTTGTTAGCAAAGGATAGAAAAAGTTAAGTATAGGGGAAAAGATCGATCTATGGATGATCTGAAGTAACATTTGACTCAGGCTACTACAGTATGTATGTTTGTCACATAATAGATTTATGTCATATCTTTGGTCTGAAAAAAAAAGATCAGTGCTAATCTATTGGAATATTTTATTTCCTAATATATCAGAAGACAGTACTTCCTAAGTCACAATTTATTTTTATTTTTTTTAAGCACAGTCCAATAAATGGCAGAAACTTACAAAAGTGTAGAATATATATCCTAAAGGCAGAGACTTTTTCACACTCACTTTTGTGACCCTAGCACAGTGTGTAATATTTAGTCAGTGTTTGATAAATGAGAAAATCTGAATTAAGTAAACTGGTTTACTTTTTTTTTTAAATGTACAGCTCATTCTATGCTGTGAATAAGCCATATATAAATAATCATGTGTTAACTGTAAATTTGTAAAGGCTTGTATGTTTTTCTTCTAGTTGTGGGCAGATATATTTATTTTTATTGTTCCTTAAAAATTAATGACCACTTCATTAGTTTATACCTGTTTGCTATGTTTTAGGCATTGTATGAGAGGAAATTTCCAGTTCCAAAGCCAGTTGATTATAATCGCCATGCAGTGGTCATGGAACTCATAAATGGCTATCCTCTGTAAGTATTATTATTGAAACCATGGGTCATAATAAATGTAAGGTTCAGTTTTTTAAAGTAAAATTTTTTTTAATTAAGTGGAATATTGTTTCTGGGAGGTTAGAAATTAACATATAGCAGTAGACTCAGTGGTAAATTGAAAATGCAGTTTCATTCTAACAGTATGTATTAACAATCTAGTATGTGCCAAGTGCTGTTCTAGGCTCAGCAGTAAACCAAATCTCTGCCCTTACAGAGCTTACATTCTGATGGAAGGAGACATGACATATAGCTAAATCAGAAAATACATGCCCAGCCGATGTGGCTTAGTGGTTGAGCATCGACCCATGCACAAAGAGGTCGCCGGTTTGATTCCCGGTCAGGGCACATGCCCAGGTTGTGGGCCTGATCCCCAGTAGAGGGCATGCAGGAGGCGGCCGATCGATATTCTCTCTCATCAGTGTTTCTATTTCTCTCTCCCTCTCCCTTCCTCTCTCTGTAAAAATCAATAAAGAAAAAAAAAATTAAAAAGAAAATACAAGGTGGGGCAAAAGTGGATTTACAGTTGTTCGTATGGAAAATAATAAATTCAAGAATAAATTTTTTTTTAATATGTTTTTTTTATTTTTTTATTTTTTTCTTTATAGATTTTAGAGAGAAAAGGAGAGATAGAAACATCGATGAGAGAGAACATCGATTGGCCACCTCCTACATGCCCCCCACTAGGGATTGGGTCCACAACCTGGGCACGTGCCTTAACCGGGAATCAAACTGGCGACCTCTTGGTGCATGGGTCGATGCTCAACCACTGAGCCACACCGCCGGGCTAAAATGTTTTTATTGTTTTTTTGGGTTTTTTTAGAGAGAGAGAGGAAGAGAGAGAAATAGAAACATCAATGTGAGAGAGAAACATCAATTGGTTGCCTCCTGCACGCCCCCTACTGGAGATTGAGCCCACAATTCCGGCATGTCCCCTGACTGGGAATCAAACCCGGACCTCTCAGTCCATGGGGTGACACTCAATCCACTCAGCCACACTGGCTGGGCCAAGAATAAAATCTTTTTTGTATACTCACAACTGTAAACGTACATTTGCCCCACCCTGTATGTATCAGATGGAATGCCATGGATAAAAATAAAGCAGGGTAAGGGGGACAGAAAGGACTGAGGTGGGTATAGGAGGCTGCTATTTTACATGGGGTGGCCAGGGAAAGTCTCACTGATAAGAATCCTAAAAAAAAATGAGAGGAAACCGTGAAGATATCTAAGAAAATTCTAGGCAGAGGGGACAGCAAGTGCTTAAGCCCTGGTATGGGAGTATGCCCAGATGTTCAGGGCTGTGGATGTCACTGTGGCTGCAGTTGAATGAGTAAGGGAGAAATTGTAAGTGATAGATGCAGCAAGGGACCAGATCACTTAGAGTTTATAGGTCATTGCAAGGCCTTTAAAACTTTTTTTAATTGAAATATATTTGACACATGATGTATAAATTAAGGTACAGTCGTCCCTCTTTTATTGCGGTTAATCCGTTCCAGACTCTAGCGGTTGCACCTGGCATTGAAGGATTCCTGGGGTGCTCAAATACATAGGCCCATAGTCCATACGTACAGTAATTTTCATTTTAATTACAGGGGTGTATAATTGACTCAGACAACCAAGCGTGCGCTGTATCATTTTCACTGTCTCGGTCAACTTTTTAATGAATGTATTTGAAAAAACCGCGATAGAGTGAAGCCGCAAAAGTCGAAGCGCGAAGTGGCGAGGGACGACTGTATACAACATGTTGATTTGATACGTTTATATATTGTAATGTAATTGCCATTGTAGTGATATTTAGCACAAGGACTTTTTAATTTTGACTGAGATAAGACGCCATTGGAGGGTTTTGAATTGAGAAGAGACATGACCTGACTAATGTTTTAATAGTATCATTGGCTGCTGTGTTGAGGATAGACTGAAAGGAGATAAGAACAGAATTAGGAAGACTATTTAGGAGATTATTGTAATGATCCAGTCAAGAGACATGGTAGTTTAGATCAGAGTGATAGATGTCAAGGTGACAAAAAGTGGTCAGATTCTGGATATGTTTTTCAGGAACAGCCAACATGATTTGTTTGGCATATTGATATGAAGGAAGATGTGAGTCAAAGGTAACCACCAGGTTCTGGACCTGAATGATGAGTTAATTGGGGGAATAAAGCTGACATTTAGAGGTGAGCAGGAAAGACTGAAGAACAGCGTGAAGTTAGAGGGTGGGGCAGAATCAGAATTAACATTTGGGACATGGTAAGTTTGAAATGCATAAGAGTTCAGAGGAAAAGTTTAGATTTAAGTCAGTATATGTATGGTGTTTAAAACCGTGAGCATGAAGGAGATCAATAGAGATGATTTTAAATAAGATAAGAGGCTCTAGAATTAACCTTTGAGGAACTCCAAAATTTATAGGTCAGGGATAAAATTAAGAATTAGCAAAAAAGACTAGGAGAAATGATCAGTGTAGGAAGAGGACAGCCTAAAGAGTTGGTAGACCAAGAGTCAAGTGAAGGAAGTGTTTCAGGGAGGGGAAAGAAGTTAAGTGGCAAACCAAATATGATGAAGACTGAGAATTGACCATTGGATTTAGCAACATAGAAGTCATTGGTGGTCTTGACAAGGGCTATTGTATTGGAACAGGGTTGATGAAGAAAGCCTGTTTGAAATGGTTCATTAGAATGGGAGGAAAAGATTTGGAGAACGCACGTGTAGGGGAGTTTGGCTGTGAAAAAAGATTAAAGAAAGGATGTGACAATGGAAAGAAGATACAGAATGGTGTGGCTGAATTTTTTAATAGATGGACGCTGTTAGGTCTATGCTGATGGGAATAAAGAGAAAGCTGCTAGGGAGAACGAATGGAAATAATATATATACACACACACTTTCATCAAAATTGTAAATGAGTACAAATAACTTATTTTCATACTTAAAATACTTGCAGATGTCACATACACCATGTTGAAGATCCTGCATCAGTATATGATGAAGCTATGGAACTAATTGTCAGACTTGCAAATCATGGCCTGATTCATGGAGATTTCAATGAATTCAATCTCATTTTGGATAAAGATGATCACATCACCATGATTGATTTTCCACAAATGGTTTCAACTTCTCATCCCAATGCTGAATGGTATGTGCTGAAATTGATCATGAATGTGGGTATGCTTATGTGTGATGCAATCATTTTTATTCATTATTTTCAACTTTGTAATACTGTCATTTGGGTCAGTAACTAGAAGTGGCTGATGTTAGTGGTCTAAAATTTTGGGTTTTTTAATGAAATTATATCAAACTACTAAGATAGTCCCCCTAAAAGAATCTTTCTTATTCCTCAGTATTTTAAAGGGGGGGAAATGCACTTTGATCCAGTTTTGAAAACCTGTTCATTAAGCTCATGCTATATATTGGAAATCTGAAGAAACCATTTGAATTACTCTTATAATCTGACAGACTTTCGAAAGTCAAATTTTCTTAGCCATGGAACCTTTTATTCAAACAAACATTTAGGTGGAAGCCCAATTTTTAAAACAAAACCTTGCTCAGAAGTAGTAGGGACATGGAAGGAACTCGCCTCCCCCCCTTTTTCCCTTTTCTTCTCCATGGTTGCCTCCAAGGAAGGGCTTCACAAACATGATTCAGTAATCTTGATGGCCTTTATAAAATTTATGGATTTGGACTGGACTCAGTTGCCAGACCAATAATATCTTTCGTGTCATTTTTAGCTTTTATTTTATTATTAGAAAGGAATTCCCATAAAACCTCATCCCTGACACAGGGCAGAACCACTTTATATACCATGATAATCTTATTCCTCACATTACTTAACCACTTAAACCAGCCAAATTGTGAAATATGACAGAATACTTTTCTTTATTTGTATTCCATGATGCAATTGAGTGTAATCAAATTAAGGGTATTTTTTCTCTTGTTCCAAGTTATAATATGAGAAGCTTCTCCTTTTTCTCAAAGATAAACTATTCACTTGCATAATATGAGCTAAGTGTGAGCTTGAAGCAGTTTATGTTCAGTGAAGTTCTTCTGATTTTTATTAGAAAATATCAATACTTATTTTAGAAAAAGAAATGTCATTAAAAAAAAAAACTTAAAAAATATTTTCAACAAAACAATACTAATAGATTAATGCCTGGCACTTGGATGGTTAATATATCTTTGTATGATGACTACTTACCATTTTTATTAAAGTGGTGCAACATAGTCACACAATAAAGGAACATGGAGGAACTAGCAGAATTAGACACAGAAATGATGACATATTATTACATTCCAAGTTAAGGCTGCATAATTCTTGAAGACATTGTGATTTAACTTGAACTTTTATTTAATTGAGTGAAGGAGTTCTGTTAAACACTAGAGATTAAGATATAAATAAGACCTATTTCTGCTTTTGAAGATGTTATTATCTAAGCATACATAAAAATACAATTTTAAAATAATTTATTGAGGGTTTTTCCCCAGGGTGCCCTAAGAGCAAAGAATAGTGACATTTTCTTTTTATTTCTAAACTTCATCTTTCTTTAAAATAATAATTTAGTTAGAATTCAAGGACATAGTCAATTTCTTGTCACCCTTAATTCTCCCTTATTTGGAAACCTAGAGAATTTAATCTGCTCTTGCTGCTTTATGGTGACCTAAAAAGCAACCAGATATTCAGAAGTCCTTCTACCAGTCTAGATGAACATGTCTTCAGATTATTATTTATAAGCCACAGCATTATTTATCTCTTTTAGAAGTTATTACAAGAGAGCTAATAGAAGGTAAAGGTACGTGAGCATAATTCAGTAGTTCTCAAACTTTTTCTTAATGAGTTACTAATCTGTTTTTATCTTCAGCTTTTGCAGTTGACAAGGGGTTAAACTGGATGTAGCTAATGGGAAGTATAACCAGACAGACTGGAGACTATAGAGCAAAGTGGAAATCTTCTGCCCCCAAATTACAGGCCCATCGTCTTCTTTTCTGAGATTCATATCTTATTTTCTCTTAGTATGTCCGTTGCATTACGGGAAGACCTTGAGTTTTCTAACCATAGGCACTATATGCCTTTGACATATATGCCTTTATTTCTTGTTAGTTCCTCTGCTTTTACTTTAGTATTTCAAACACATTGTCAAAAGATTTTTTTTCTTTTCTTTATTTTTTAAGTAACATCCTTTTCTCTTTCGTGTTAGGAATAGAAGTGTCATAACAACAAACACTAAGGATATTGTCATTACCTAATAAAGAAAAAATAAACAACAAAAGTTGTATCAAAAATGATTCTTTCTTTTGCAGGTATTTTGACAGAGATGTTAAATGCATTAGAGATTTCTTCATGAAACGTTTCAGCTATGAAAGTGAGCTTTATCCAACCTTCAGTGATATCAGGTTTGTACTCTGCAATGCTTAAAACTAGAACTCTGGTAATACATACCTGATTTATTTCGTTCTATAAGTTAACATTTTCATCTAAAATATTTTCAGATAGTGACCTTTGACACATTGTAATCATTGTTGAGTATCATAGCTGGTGGTATATAAATGAACTTAAAAATCTAGAAAATACCTGGTTTTGATCCATTAAGACAATGTTACTAAATTTGGGAGAGGAACACACCTAGTTGCTTATAAATTCAAGAACTTTTATTCAATGTAGGGAAGCTGTGTGAATTATCCACCTGTAAGGAATCAAGCCAGGTATTTATCAGAATTTGCTTTTCCTTTATTCAGAACTAGAGCTATCTTTAATTGAGTCATGGAGCCTAATTATATGTACATTTTCAAAGCCAAATTTTCTCATTTATTTTATGCACTTAGTTTGAGTATTGTGTTCTGCTTGGAATTATTGACATAAATTAAAAGAAAAAATATTTAGTCCCCATTGAAAGTTAATTTATTAAGTCAGTAAATACCAACTGAAGTTTCTGTAATACTAAGTAACTTAAGTATTACATTTCAGGCAAAGACAAATCTTTAAAATATGTGAACTATTAAAATCACTTAAGAATTATAATTTTTTACAGTAATAAATATTTATCCCTGTCAGGTGGATTTTCTCCTCTCTCTGAATACTTGACATTTCTTTTCCTAGGAGGGAGGACTCTCTTGATGTAGAGGTTTCTGCCAGTGGCTACACAAAGGAAATGCAGGCAGATGATGACCTGCTTCATCCATTAGGTCCAGATGATACTGAAACAGAGGAAGGATCTGAATTCTCATTTTCTGATGAAGAGGTATCAGAACAAGCAAAGGTTTGTAGGTCACCAAATCAAAGTGAATGGAACTCTGTAGATGAATCAGTTGACTGCTGCTGTGGATCGTCTGGAGACCTTGAACAAATAAAGGAAGACGGCTTATCAGAGGAGAGTGCTGATGCACACAATTTTGACATGACTGAATTCAGCCAAGCTTTAGAAGAAATGAAAGGGCAGGTTGTTGAAAACAATTCTGTAACTGAGCTTTCGGGGGAGAAAATCAACACTGAAAATGACACCACCAAGCAAGGTGGTAACACAGGTCAAGGAGGAATCCCCACGGGCTCTGAAGAGAATGAAGATGAATGCCCTTATCTGATTGCCTTGTCTTCACTGAACAAAGAATTCAGGCCTTTCAGGTATAGATTTCTGTTGATTGATTTTTTTACTTTAATCTGGAGACCTATACTTTTCTTCGATTCTGGTAAATGAGTATTTTTTCAAATGCCGTGGCTGAGTTGTATTCTGTGCTGGCTGTTATATGTAAAATGAAAGCAAATAACCCTTTTGTTAAAATTCCAATTATCCTCTATGATCGACCTGATCCTAGACAGCATATTCACTCAATCTTAAGCAGTCTGCCTTAAAATACAAACTGATTATTTTCAAAGACTTAATACAGATGTCTTATTCAATTGGTCATATTTTAGATGAATGAATTGTTTATATATTTTCATAATTATACATCTAATGTTTGCTCTCTTCATGAAATAGTGAATTTTCACTGGTACTTTGAACCTTCTTCTGTTCTTATTTGCTCATGTAAAATAATGTAATGTTATTATGTTATTTTTCTTTGGATAATTTTTTTCTTGCAAATATGAATCACTCTCAGCTTAGATTAGCAAATGATCTAAAATTTACTTTTTAGATTTAAGGTAATTTATTCATAATCAAACAACTATAGGTTAGTGAAATACAGTTTTATTTATTTCAGAATAGTAATATGACAAAATTAAATCAGTACATTTATTAAGCATTTCTCGATACATGTTCAGGCTTACATCTTAAGGCTGCCTTTATTGTTAGTTTATAAAGCAAAATACAAGAATTTTGTTCCTTTTCCATATAACTGTATCTTGAGACTCAGGGTTAGTCCACTTTAATAATAAACATGTAAAATTCAATTAATATTAAGGGTGGCAGTGACTCAGGATTTTGAGTAATAGAGGAAAATCAATATAGGTTAAATAGTCTTCTAAGCACAGAATAGTTTGTTCTTACTCTCTGAACACATGTTGGGCAAAATTTTTATTCAAAGTAGAAATATAACATGTTTCTGAAAAATGTTGACTGTCACAAATTAACATCATCTGAGTTTCTTATACATTAAAACTTTGAGCAATGCGTAAAACAAATTAGACAGTTTCTGTCATTGCAGTCTTTCTACCTTAACAGAGCAGACGCTATAGAGTACTGTCTCTTACATCTGCTTTTGTTTGGGAAGATGGCAAGAAACTGTCCCAAGGATTAAGATTACAAGAGTAAGATTTGTGTATAGTTAAGGAGTGCAGGGGGCAGGAAGAGATAAACCAGACACCTTATATGCATAACCAATGGCCACGGACAACAGTACAGTGAAGGCAAGGAGAGCAGGAGGGGAAGGAGGGTGTCAATGGGGGGAAAAAGGAGGGACATCTATAATAATTTCAACAATAAAGATAAATTAAAAGGAAAAAACATTGATTTCTCAAAGTTCTGGAGGCTGGGAACTTAAGTGAAAGAAGAGGGAAAAAGACATGAAGTGTGGCTAAGTGATAACAAATTTTGATGGCCAAAATATTATCTACCATTTTGAAATTTTGATAGTGACTATCAGAATGCTGAAAAATGAAAACTATTAATATATTTGGCTGAACTGTGGGTAGTTATACCTTCACAGAAGTATGATCATATTTCTGAGGTTATTTTATGTCTTTAAGTTTTATCATGTAAGGAATGATATAAATTAATTAAGCATAATTAACTATAAAAATTAACTAAATTGTGGTGTTTTAATTATAGAGATGAAGAAAATATGGAAGATATTAATCGATATAGAACAAGAACTCTGAGCGTTACTTCTGCAGGCAGTATTTTAAGCTGTTCAACAATTCCTCCGGTAATCACTCATTCATTGTTTACAAGGGTTTATTAGGTCACTACGGCAGGCAGATTTCATGTGAGGATTACATGGTGCACAAAGCACTCTTAGCCATTTGGACCTTGTGTGTTAAAGGTATAAAATTATAACAAGTACAAATTTAGTAATGTAGGAGAGCGGGTTACTTTTAGCTGGAATGATCAAAGCTTTCATGGAAAAAATAGCATGTAAGCTTGAATTTGAAGGGTAAGATCGTAGGAATTTAGATTCAGTAGGGAGACTTTGTAGATTCTCACATGGTCTAGTCCCGACATTATAACAGTGAGGAAATTGAGGCCCAGCTAGGTTGCATGACTTTGCTGAATGTTACCCAACAAGTGTGAAGATGCACCAGCTTCACTAGTTAGTTTGTTCTTAAATTTAACAAGAGAGAAATAGGTAATTTTTTAGTTTTTGGTATCTCAGGTGTTTGTTGGACATTTAGCAGCAGTGTCCAAAAGAATTTCAGGCCCTGGCCAGTTTGGCTCAGCGGTTAGAGTGTTGGCCTGCGGTCCAGAGAGACCTGGGTTTGGTTCCCGCTAAGGGCACGTACCTCGGTTGCAGTTTGTCCCCGGCCCTGGTTGGGTCATGCGGGAGGCAGCCACTCAATGTGTCTCTTTCACGTCGGTGTTTCTCTCTCTCTCTCTCTTCCTCTCTCTCCCTCCCACTCTATCTGAACAAAAAGTAGAAAAATGTCCTCGAGTGAGGATAAAAAAAATAAAATAAAAAAATAAAGAATTTCAGAAGGGACGTTTTCTGGACAGGATAATTGAGCACAAACAGTCCAGCTCCTGCTGAGGAGCTAGCTTCCCTGCCTGCTGGTCTCTCTGGGTGATTCCAGCAGGAAGTTTCAGGTGCCTTTGTAGATCTGAAGGGGAGAGATAAAATTACATAATTGGTGTATTGGGTTTTTTTCCTTCTGTTTAAAGGTATTTTGTTGAATATCATTGAAACCAGTTTTAGTGATGAGTTAAAAGGAGCAAAAGGAGAAAATCCGTTTAGAAGTTAGAAAGGAGGAAATAAAATTACGTGGAAAGTGAATTCAAAAGAAAATAATTTTGGTTTTTTCCTGAACTTCCCATATCCACATTCAGTTATATTTGTCAGGAAGTTAAAATGTATGTTCTGTGGTGGGTAATAATGGGATATTTCTAAAATTAAATTTGAATTATCAAAAACAAGCCAAAAATAACAGTACTGTATTTTATAATATAGCACACTTTTAATAGTTTGGGGACCTTTGCTTGATAATAGAAATCTTTGGAGCTTGTCAGACCAAAATAAAATAGTGAAATTCTAGAAATGTATTGGTTTTTATATACTCTTTTCTGATGGCCTCGTAATTTACCTGGTTTTCTGGACATAAAATTTAAATCAGTATAATCTTTGAAACATCTATTGATTATACTAAAACATAAAAATATCCTTTTAAGTATTATCACCTGTCTTTAGAGTCACACTTCATGATTTCCTGTCCATTCTTGGCTTTTATACTTTCTATACTTACTGAGATTTACCCTCCTTTCTTTGATTTCTCAGATTCAAAGCATAAGGGTTTTATAGCTCATTACAATGGTGTAGAATTGGCAATTTTATGTAAAAAAAAAGCTAGATTGCTAATTCATGCTACTTTCTTAGATTCTAATTTGTGTGTGTAGAGATGATAGCACTGATGTCTTTAGGTCTTGACTGTATCCCATTTCCCTTACCACTAACAGCAGGAACTTAACTTTTAAAGTAGGTCAAGCCTATAATGAATTGTATTATAAAATACTAATTCTCTTTTACGGAGGAAACAGGTCTTCTTAGTCTACCCTGGTTTCTCTCTTATCTCTGAAGTAAATCGATCATCCTTACTACATTCTTATGGAAATTTGCTTCAGCTTGATAAATTAAATTTGATACAGTTATCTTAAGGTCTCATCGAAGTGAACTGAGGGGAAACTCAAGCAGAATATTTGGAAAAGAAATTGATTTTTTTTTTCTTGGAAATATTCTGGAGGTCTCTTTGAATTTCTCTTTTAAACGTGGTGTATTCTCTCCTGTTGTTTTCCTGGGATTTTTCATCTCCTATCTGTTGGGTGCCCTCTTTCCCAGCTCCTTCTCTTTCTTATCTGTTTCACTTCTTTATTGGCAGTATAGTGTCCAAGAGTTATTTGAGTGAATTTTGAGGATACGTTTTATTATTAAAAATGTCTTTTTATTTTGTCCTCACACTTGGTGATTGGGAGTTTTAAGTATTAGAGTTGTGGTTTGGAAATAATTTTCCTTTAGAATTCTGAAGGTGTTGCTTTATTGTCTTGGTTGTGGTTAAGAAGATGATATCTCCAGGATGCTGGTCTCCTGCTAGTGTGGGGAGACTGATAGTTGCCTGGCTTCCTGGGGTAGGGAAGGGTCCTGGAGGCCAGTCACTCTTACTTTAAACTTTCATTCAGATCCTTCTAAGTCGCTGACCTTCCTAGTTTGGGGGGACAGCCTTAAATGCATCTTAGTGCCTCACTTAGGGTAGGAGACCCATGCTTCAACCCTTAAAGTTTTTATCATCTTTTTTAGGAGGCAACTTGGATGATGCAAGGTTATTATACAATTAAATAAGAGGCTATAGTGTTTCAGAGGAAATAAAGGTTATTGTGAATGGAATATTCAAAAATTGTATTCATCTTGGCAGTCATTGGCTGCCTGTGTCCTAAGTAATAAGAAATCATTTGAATTTGTGATCATTCACTATGAGATAGCATTCAGCATCTCCCAAAAACTGTATGAAGACTTTTCCGTGGGTAACTGCTGCCTTTCCACACCTGAAGTTATGAAGGATCTATTTTGGATATATTTTTACCAGTAGTGAATGCTTTCAAACATAATTTTGTACTACAAAGACTTGCCTATTTTTACCTAGAAAGCAGAGGAACAAGCAGTTTTTATCATGTTAGTTTTGATTGGGTTTTGAGGGGTTTTTGTCTTTCTTTAAGTTTTCCTGATTGACACTAGGTGGCACTGTGGTGATTTGTTATTCAAAGAATTGTGACTATACTCTGCTGTAATCTGTATTTCTGTTAGGAATGTACTTTATTTTATAACAATTTTATGTTTTATTTTGTTGCTGATTTGTATAGTACTATTAGTATTTAGAATTTTAAACATGTTTTTAACAGAAATTTGAAAAATATTAGCGATGTCGCTTTGTTTTATTGAATGTTTACTTCTTATCAAAATGGTCAATCATCAGTGATACTTATTGAAATCTTTCCAGGAATTGGTGAAACAGAAGGTGAAACGTCAGTTGACAAAACAGCAAAAATCAGCTGTCAGACGTCGATTGCAGAAAGGAGAAGCAAATATATTTACCAAGCAACGGAGAGAAAACATGCAAAATATTAAGTCAAGCTTGGAAGCAGCTAGCTTTTGGGGAGAGTAATATATTCAAGATCTTTAATTTTTCAGAAAGTTACTATGATCCCTTTTTATTAAGCTACCTTTAGTCTTTTTTGGACCAAGGCAGATAAATAAACAAACAAAACTCTCATGTGTAAATTCGACTCATTCAGTACATGTTTTCTAAAGAATAATTATGGTAATTCTACTAAAGCAATCCAATTTTCCAAATAATTGTGATGACTGGTATATTTGCTAAACTCTGTTTTTCAGAATAATTTTTATTAGGAATATTTGGGTATTTTTAAAAATCTAAATGTCACTGTTTTTGTTATTTTTTGTTCTCTACCAAAAATAGGTAGATTGCTTGCTTTCAAATCCCAGTTTTCCCACTTACTAGTGGAAACAACCATAGGCAAGTCATATTTCTCTCTTTCCTTCACCATATTGGATTTTCTACTTTTAAAATTAGATTTATAACTACTTTGTAGGGTGGTTTTGAGAACCACATGAAACAATGTACAGAATGCACTTTATAGGCTTTCAGTAAAGTGTAGGTATTAGAATGGTAATTTTAATGATGTTTATCCTTCTGAAATTCTGCTTAACAATTTGGTTGCATTTTATTGAACCACTGAAAGAATTCACAGCTGTCTTTTGTTGTTGTTCCCTAGTATTAAGGATAAGCCAATAATGCATGATTTTATTTTCTGTTATTTAAATTGGTAATGTGGTCATGGGAACAGAAACATGAAATAGTCCCAGCACAATTTTTACAGTTGCCAGTTTTTATGCAGGCCTGAATAGAAGTAGAAGAGTTAGGGGTATGGGGGAGGGAGGGGAGGCGGGTAAAGTGAGGAAGAGTGAAAAAGTTCTAATATTCTTAGCTGGTGGGTCCAAAACATGTTTCACTTCAACATTAACAGATACTTGTTGAGGGTAGGCAAGAAAGAACACATAAGACATGGTACCTCCCTCAGAGACTGTATAATCCAGTGAGACATGAAGATGGGTACTTAAGGACTATATGTACCTGATTATGTTCTAGTCCCTTCAGCATTGCCCAGGAGGCCAGAGGAGCATCACCTGCAGCAGAAAATGACCACTAGATGGCAATGTCACCGCACAGTTACCAGACAGCATGTCCTTAAATTACTTGCATCTGTGATTATCTACCAGCGGCAGTATCAGCACATTTTTTTCTAAGATTGATACAGAGCAGATTCCCTTTCACCTTTGCAAAATTAATTTTACTGGCTATTTGCAGACATATCATTAATAAGTTCACTTTAATATGAATGCAAGAAAATGTCGAATTTAATGTTCTTGAAATTTAAACTAATTTTGAAAGTACATAGCTTTGAATTTAAATGTATGTATGTATTTTTTATAATCTGTCTACTTTAAAGCATTTTAACAACAAAATAATATTGACAGCTTAATAGAACCACAGAAGGTTTATTTTGGAATACACTTTCTTACACTGAGTGTCAAAAGTGAATTGGGAATGAAACATGCCTTCATCCTGCTTAGCTTTACTCAGGTGATTCAGTCCACTTTTGGGAACCTACTACACGAACACTTGCCACCATTTGAGGGACTTAGAAGGCAAATAAACAGTTCTTTCCCTTAATAGCTTTAGATATCCTGTGGATCACAGAACTAATTAGTCAAATGCACAAATCTAAAATTATTGAGGGTTCAAACCTGTGACCTTTTGGTACATGGTATGATGCTCAACAACCTGAACCACACTGGCCAGGGCTGTGTATTGATTCTTGATTCTGGGAGTTCCAAATTTAAATCATGGTTCTACCACTTCTCAAACCTTGGGTACTTTCTGTAGCCTCTCTAACCTCACTTTTTGATTTGTAAAGTGACATTTAAAAGTGTCTGTCTTAGGGTTGTTGTGAAGATTTAATGAAATACACCACCAGTGAGGAGCTTAACACAGTGCCTGAGACAATGCACATTTAGTAAGTATTGCTCAAATGACTCAAGGTTACCAAAAGTGTTTTCAAGGTCACTAATATTTCAACTGTGATTCTTTTGGTGTTCTGTTATTTGTTTTTATCAAGACACACACATGCTTTGCTTGTAACCTTGCATCATCTACTTGATATTTCCATTAGATAAGCTTTCGCTACAAGATGTAGTTTATACTTGTGCTGACTTCGTGGTATTGGCAGCCATTGCTCTGCTCCTTGCCATACAGCTGGCTTTCCCAGAACCACAAAGATCTTTAAAAGGTACTAACCAGAAGGTTAGTGCAGCTCAAACTAATCATTCTTTTAGTCAAATAGTAAACTTTCTGGCAAAACACATACTTGCCTGATTAAAGAACTCACCAGGTAAACTTGCTGCCCCACAGATGTATCAGCCACCTCCACGGGATGGGGGATGAGTTCTTAGGTGTGTCACAGAGTCAATATTCTGGATGGCCTAGGCTCATCATCGTTCCTCTCTCCTCAGAACATCTCTAGAGAACATCAGGCCATACTTTAGTATGACTTTGATTTGGTTAATGTACTAGAACCAGCTTACGCAACTGTGTAAGGGTGGGGATGAAGTAAAATTCATAGTAGCCGTGAGCTAACAGTTGTATAATCAGGAGTGTGGGAATAACTCCAAAGCCTACAACACTTGCAAAGACTAATATTGGTACATTTAAAAAAATACATTTTTCTTTTACCTTAATATTGTAATAAAGATAACATTAAAATTTTATATAAACATTTAGAATCAGATTATTGTAGGCTTAATTCTATAAGGAACCTGCCTCAACACGAGTATGTAATTTGGGACATTTGTCACAGTATTATGTGCTTCCTTTTTTTTAAAGTAACCACTTGAAGTAAATGAATAAAAACAAAACAAACAAAAAACCCTGCTTACTATAACTTGGCTGTTGGTAGAGAAGTTTGGCCTTATTAGAAAGAAAAATACGTATGTATGTTCACACATCAGTTTTCCAAGAGTTCGGTAGTGTATAAAATGATATCGGGAGGGAGAACACAGATTTTTAAGATAAAAATTTTGTTGGCTGAAAGCCTCCTCTGATTCTGAAGAGACAGCAGTGACATGCCAGCACAAACCAGTCAGCTACAGAGCCTGGTGTCATCGACCTGGTGCTCAGGACATTCGGAGGGCTGGGTAAGTGAAAGGCCCGCGTGATTTTGTGAGTCGTTGAGCGGAAGAGGGGTTTGGTTAAGTAGGAAGACTGAAGAGAGAGCTTGCAAAGGTAAATCATGCCGAAAATGCAGAAGACAGCAATGAATGCAGTGTGCTTGTCATGCTGTAGGTGGAAATGGGTGTTGGGCTGCATGGGACCAACCAATTAAAGATGATTGTGAAATTTCCTTTAAGTTTAACTTGATATATCAAGAAAAAGCGATTATAGATTTTGAGCAGTGCGATGATTTGATTTTAAAGGGAGAGGAGGGAGTAGAACTAAGGAAACCATCCATGTCAGACAATGTTGGAGGGGGTCTGGGAAGAGTCGGAAAGGTTGCCCACCCAGTCAGCCTAAGAATTACGGTTAAGACAATCTGGAACAGAATCATATTATACTGGAGTCAGAGAGATTCTTCACTACCTTGTTTTTATTTTAGAGATGAGAAAATACCTTTGGATATAAAATTACTTGCCCAGAGTCACATATAGTTAAATAAGGCTGGGGGTGAGTGGGAGGAAAAGATGGAATCGGTAAGTATCAGAAAAATGAATGGTAGGAAAACCAGCATGGTCGGGTGGCTTGGAGCTTTGGGGTCTCTGCAAAGGCATTAAGGTCTGCAAACTGACTCGTCTTCCTGGACCTGTGGTATGAGAAGGGGCAGTCCTCACAACCAGGTCCAGGTTTTGTCTTGTCCTCCAGTTTCCTTCCTTTTTAGAAAACAAAGTTTGGTCCCCCCCCCCCCCGCCCCCCATAAGACTTTTTTATCCGCTCACAGGCCCAAGAAAACCTATCTCAATAGACTGAATGGAACATTTCTGGTTTTTCATGAGGAGGTAGGGGAGGAGCAATTCTTGGGGAGCAGTTTCTTTCTTTGAGCTCCAGGCTACTGAGGTACCTTTAGAGGATCAGAAGAATGTATTATTCTCTAACTTGGTCTTTCTCCAGTTTTCAATTTGTGGAAAAATACGTCCTCTTTCTATGCAGTTTCCTATTGCTCCTTCTTTAAACACATTTTGAAAAGAAACCATATTTCTTCTGTGTCAGCAGGATGCATGCTAAGTGGAGCGCTCTGGTGGTGACCGCATAGGAAGTGAGATGGAAATTACAGTTTACAGTGTGAAATGGACGGCACAGGGCTTTTATCTCAATGTAAGCATGGCCAGAAGTGTAGCCTAAATTGAATTACGAGTATACTAATGATGCAGTCTTTACAGGAAGCTTCATCTAAAATATATGGAACTGTGAAGTTACTGGCTTGCTTGAACTTAACATCGCCATCAACTAATCTCAGGTTTAAGTCATTTGTTTATAACCAAGAAACATTCATTCTCCCTAGGTTTGTTTTAATCTAATATTACTAATTTTTTCATAGTCTAGATTTTCATATTAATATGCTCATTATTATTGCAAATATTTAAACATTTCATACCACTCATACCCCCAAAAACATGACTTGATCTAAAGAAAACAGTTGGTTCCAGTTAGCTTGAGTGAAGCTGGGTGTGGGTCTCCTTCAGCGTACCCCTTGTGGAAGACCTCGTCTTTTTATTAGGGGAGTGGCTCAAAGACTCAGAGTTCAAATACCTCTTTTAGGATCAATCTGATCACTTTAGAGCTGCAACTTGTATCAAGATTTTTCCTGAACACCCAACAAAATTAATTATTGTCCTGGACAGTAGGATCCAGGGGATAGGTGGGGGAGGTTTGTGAGAAAGTGCAGGAAGAGGGAGAGGAACCAATTAGATAAATTTTTATAAAAGAGAAAATATTGTAAAGGCCACTGGCAAAATCCACTCCAAAAACCGGAAAAAAAAAAACCTGCTGCCCTGGCCGGTTTGGCTCAGCGGTTAGAGCATCGGCCTGCGGTCCAGAGAGACCCGGGTTCGGTTCCCGCTAAGGGCATGTACCTCGGTTGCAGTTTGTCCCCGGCCCTGGTTGGGTTGTGCAGGAGGCAGCCACTCGATGTGTCCCTTTCACGTCGATGTTTCTCTCTCTCTCTGTCTTCCTCTCTCTCCCTCCTACTCTATCTGAACAAAAAATGAAAAAATGTCCTCAGGTGAGGATAAAAAAAAAAACAAAAACCTGCTTTTTTCACAATACATATTATGCTAGAAGTCAGCCAGCCATAGTTAAGGCAATCTGTTTTCACCAAACATATCTAATGATACCCAAGGGCTTGGTATCATTATCTCCAATCTTGTAAATTTGAACATCCAAATTCTCCCACCTTTAAATAGCTCTGAGTTTATCCTGAAAGTGTTAACCTGTGAATTAGCTAAGCCTCCTCCAATGATATCTTTGGACTATAAAGTATTTTTTTTTCCCATTGATTTTTTATTAGAGTGGAAGGGAGGGAGGTAGAGAGAGAAATATCAATGGTGAGAGAGACACACCCATTGGTTGCCTCCCTCACAGCCCTGGTCAGGGCCGGGGAAGCCTGCAGCCCAAGCACAGGCCCTTGACCGGAATCAAACCCAAGACCATTCAGTCCGAGGGCCGATGCTCTAACCGCTGAGCCAAACCAGCCAGGATGACTAAAAGTATTTCTTGAAGAATCCATTTTACTTCTCTTTGGAAAGCAGGTGTGAAGACAGGCCTAGATAGTTGTTTACGTAAAACAAGATGACACGCACTCATTCAGGATCCCCGTCTCTGTACAGAAGGCTCAGATAAAGGAGGGTTTACGTTCATTATGCTTTCTGGGTAAGGGTGTTGACTGACTGCCCTGGCAAGGGAAAAGGGCAGTTCACTCATGGTTTTATCTGATAAAATTGAGGAAATGTACATTCTTTAATCTGTACATGGGATATTAATCAGTTTTCTAATTTGTTCATGTTCCTAAAGGTAGTGAAATATCAATGAACAAATGTCTGAGATTAAGTTCTTTTATGTTGCCTGTGTTTTTATTTGTTTTGTATAGTAATCTAGGTTGCTTTTCTAATGGACTTTCTGAGAACACCTTGATCCAAACATCTCATTGGTTCCTTCCCAGCTGAGAGCAAACAAGTTGGTGCTCACCAGCCATTCAGTCATCCTCCTGTCTTGTCCTCGCTGACACTGAACAGCCATTAGTCATCACCTCCGCAAAGCCAGTTCTTCATGGCCTTCCTTCACTCTCCAGTCCACTGTGGCCCTCTTTGCCAATCCAGCATGAGGCCCTCCGGTCCTCTCCACCCGTCCTCTCCCACTGGAATCTGCAAGGCGCTGCTGTCCGCAGTTTCCTGCTGCTTCTGCAAACCACTTGCTCTCTGTATTTATTTAACTGCAGGAATCCAGTTCTTTTTCATAGTTTTATCTTAAATTGTCTGTTTTGAAGAATCAAGAAATCAGCAAGTAAGTGAAGAAATTATTTCAGGGAAGATACTCTTCCCAAATCTCAATCAGCATCCTCTCCTTGCCTGAGTCACTTGAGGCCTTAGAGTTGAGTGGTGTAAGCTGGCTCAGGCCAGGTACTGCAGGTGTGTTCTTTGGAGTCTGCATGCCTTGTGCTGACATTTTTCAGGACTGAAAGTCTCACAAACCTCACTGCAGCCTCACCTACCAGCCCACCTCCTGCTTCACTTACACACACACACACACACACACACACACACACACACACACACACACACACCTGTCTCTTCCAGGGCAGAGCGGATGATCAAGTGGGGAGGCAAGGAGGGTGGTGGGGGTTCCTTCCTGTTTTTTAACTAAAGATGATTCTTTGGTGCATTTATTGTTTTCTACCATTCTGGATGTTATTTCAACCAGTGGCCTCTGCCTCCTTATCATTTTTGTACCTGTAATGAACTGTTCAACAACAAAAATATTACCTCAATGATAATTTTCCTCACCAGCAAAATTATTGTTTCCATAGACTCTTGGTCACATTGTGCATGAAACGGTGCAAAACATACCACCCTGATTTCGCACTTCCTCAAAGAGGTCTGTACTCCCTGGAGGCTTGGTAACAGCCGTTGCCTTGCGCCTTGCTCTTTCACATCCGATGATAACCTGATCACCGAGTATGTCAGTTGGGGGCCATTTCTCCTACTTCTGAGTAGTGCTCTAGCAGGATTCGTAAAAACATCATTTTGGTTTTCACTGTAGCCACGTACCCTTGTCTCAATACTTTGATTTTGCTTTTGCCATATTCCTACAGATGGTTGAGGCTGACAGTGAAATCTAACATGTAACTACATGTAGAATCTGTACTAAAATAGACACACTGCACAGGGATTTCTCGGGTTCTTCCACGTTTATCAGGTGCTTTCTGCAACAAAGTGAATGGTGAGAAACTGCTGAGTTTTTCTAGACTATCTCACAGCAGAACTTTATGGGCAGACAAGGAAGAAAAATGGTTTCAGAACACTGCTGCATGAAAGGGCCTACTGAGAAAAAAGAAAGCATGCTAACTGACTGCAACGTTGTATGATCTACCTTTCTAGAATTCTTTCTTCATTTCTTAAAATATAATGTTAAAGAACCTCATCTTTTTATGAAATTATCTTTGCAAAGATGTTTTGGGGTTCTCTAATTTGCCTTCTTTAGAAAAATCTTGTGTAGAGGTTGAAGATTAGTTTACTTAACAAATTCTTGCCTTGTATTTTAGTTAGCATTAGTGGCATCTCTGAGCCACCCTATTAATGTGTGTCTCTCATATTGATACGTGGATATGAGGTTGACTGTGGGGACAGAAGTGATTTGTTTGAAGACCAGTCCAGCTTTTAGGAAATAAAGATATGACTTTCCAGAAAGCTAGAAAACACTTGATAGTATTTGTGATCATTTGCAATATAGCCATGGAATCACAGATGTTAGATCTGAGAGACAGCATCCAGCGCAACCCCCTACTTTTCTAGATAAAGACTCTGAGCCCAGAGAAGATGAGTGACTTCTTTAAAGTTACACAGGTAACAAAAGTCAAATCCTGGATCTTACTAATCCCAAATTCAGTGTTCCTTCCACCACACTACACAACCAAAGTATTTTTAGTACTATTGGAATTAAATTTAAGCCCATAAAGAGTCCATTTATTGATTGAAATCCCCGCATCAATCATCCCTAATTTTTGTTTTGATATTATCAGTCTCAGTGCTTTGAGAAGTTTTCATGTTTCCCCTAATGAGAATCTTAAGTATCTTGGTTTACAATTCAATATCACACTGAAAGTACTTAAATTCATTTATACTTTGTGTCCAATCAATGTATAACAGTTTGGTTTTTTGTTTTATTTTGTTTGTTTGTTTTTGTGTTTGTTGTGTGTGTTATTTTTTGTTTTGTTTTGGTCTACAAACTATCCAATTTCTCTTTTAAATGATAAACTGGATGACAAGGATATTGATGATTTCCTACTTAGTAGAGCCCATGAAAATAAACTTTGGGACCCTAAATAAGTTCCTTAATGTGAAGTGCTACTTCTTGAAGGTTCTTTTTTATAATACTAGATGTGCACTCTGGGGCAGCCTCATGTCTGCAGTGTGTGGCATATACTCGCTGTGAGCATTTGCTAAATGATAGTCATTATAATAAGAATTATTATTACAGCCCCATTCCTTCTGTTTCCTTTTATTAAGCCCACTACCCTTCTACCAACTAGCTGAAGAAGCTGATCACATGGAAAACATTTTAATTTTATAGACTTTAAAGGACTGGTTTCAGTTAATCATATAATACACCATAATTATGGAATCTGAAAACTGGAAAGAGCATTGGAAAGCAACCTCTTGTGCCTATTCTGGAAAAATAATTTAAATAAAAGTAAAGAAGCCTTCAACAAGTTTTCAACAATTAACATAGGTTACAACCATCAAAAGCAGTTCTTCTATACCTGGTACAAATCCATATTACTGCAGTGGCATCCCATGACTTATATGTATGTCTCCTCTGGAAAGATTAATGTTGTGAGTATTATATAAGAAAAAGAATCTGTTTTCTTATGGTCTTTTAATGACTACCTATATTCTTTTGAAAAAAAAAAAAAGTTTGTTTCTCCTGCAATTTTTAATTGAAATAATTATCATGAAGTGAAAGGAAATGAATAATATCAGAATTCATTAAAGTTAATCTTAGGAATGATTTGCCTTGAAGGATAAACAGGGAAACAAATGTTCCTAGGCAAGCCGAAAGTCAGTCCATGAGGTTTTACTTGCCACTGCTCATCAGAAGTGACTATAGTTTGGGAGGATTAAAAACTTGGCTTCCAAAGAGATGCTCCTGAATTCAAACAGAGGCATAATCTAGTGCCTGGCTACATTCACAATCTTTATAGCATTTCTTTACCAAATAAGAATTTAGATTATACTGATTCTGAGCTGGAAACACCTTTGTTACTAAGGAAATCTCCTGGAGAAATAACCTTCCTGATTCCATGTACCCGAGAACAGCACATTTGAAGATGGGGGACCAAACGAAATATCCAAGTCAGAAAGCTGCAGGCCATCCAGGCAAACTCTAGTTGGAGAAAGCTGTTCCCAAGATTAGTGAGCTTCCCCAGCTAGCCTGTAGGTGGGTGTGTTTAACAGAAGGAAGCAATGGAAACCTGCCTGTCAGCCAGCCTTGAGAGCTAATTAGCTCAGCACACAACAAAGATAAGTGAGCCTGGGAGGAGGGCCCCCTGAGGGGTCTTTAGATTCTGGGAAATGTCTGATTGGCAGATGTTAAAAGGGATTCTTTGGTAATCCTGTGCATCAATGAGCTGCACAAATTCAGTCCAGGACTGCAAGAATTCAGGCATGAGGACACTGTGCAGCAGGCTCCCACAGGCAGACCCAAGATGGACAGAACCTTGGAATCCCTGAGACACATCATTGCCCAAGTACTGCCTCACAGAGACCCAGCTCTAGTCTTCAAAGACTGTAAGTACTGAAGGGGAAAAAGTTGTTTTACTTTTTTTTTAGAAAATAGTCCTAAACATCTAGTCACATCCTATTTAAGTATGATTTCTTCTAAATCTCTGTAGTCGTGTGCTGTGGTCTAAGTGATATTTCACTTGTTCCTGACTTCAGTCAGAAGAATGATTTCATTTCATTTCACCTATGGGTATTAGTTGCTGGGTTATTTTTTCAGTGATACATCTTGCTAACGGTTTAGAAGTCTCTCCTAAAATCTAAGACTCGCCTAAGACTTAATGAACTTTTTCAGATGCTTTTTTCAAATAAAGCAAGGCTGACTGCTACTAAGATTAAAGTTAACAATAACTTGCATAGGATAATAAAATATATATTTGCTGATCTGTTTAATCCTTCATAACATATATTAGTGTATTAAATCAAGTATTGTGCTTTTCTGACTTTTTTTGTTGCAAACAAAAGTTAATAAATCATCACTGCGCTCTTAAATTCTGATAACAAATTATAGCACATTACTTAAAAGGCCAATGAAATTAGATGTCTTCCCACATCTGCAACACCCTTCCCCTCCAAAATATCTAAACAGCTATGGCAAAGTTATTTCAAAATCTTCTTTTAATGATTATGAAAAATAATTCAATCAAGCTTTCCAAATCTGGCAGTACTATTAGACCATTTGTCATGTAACTTCATTTCTGGAACCAATTTGATTTTCTGCTGCTGCAAAACAGACTATCTGCCCGGTGTATCTTATCTACAGTGGGTTTCGTATTACAAAGAGCTTCTGAAATAGAACTTTGCTATGGAACTGCCCAAAAGGTAAAATGCATATGGATTTTTTTTTTTTTAACTTCAATAGGTTACAGCTTTCTTCTTTGTAAATCTCGTTATGTTTGTCTCCATCAAAACTTCAATGGTTTGGATTTTTTCTTTCTGATTGATGAATAATGTTAGTTTCCAGATGTCCTTTTAGTTTATATTTCTCATATGTGTGATGAAGAAAAAGAAATGTTAGCCATTTTATTCTATACATTTTTCTTCTTAGAAATTAAATTATAACTAATCTGCCCCTTATAGTATAAAACCTTTCTTTCTTTCTTTCTTTCTTTCTTTCTTTCTTTCTTTCTTTCTTTCTTTCTTTCTTTCTTTCTTTCTTTCTTTCTTATATTGTCTTGAAATGTGTGTCAATCGCTATGTTAGGACTAATAGAATCACTCCCTCTGCCAGTCTAGCCTGGAGTCTATTCAGGTTTGGTATGTTTCTTTAAGTGAAAAGGGAAGGAAAGAATGTCTGTCTCCTACAATAGCACTGAATTCACTAGTGAAGGGTGAAGGGCTCTTGACCTGCCCAGAGTTTGGAGAAATTGTATAAGACCAGGGGGTCTTATGCTGGACCAGGGGGTCTTATGCTGAGGGTTTGGATCGTGGAAGCAGTAAAAAGAAATAAAGGAGAAATTTTTCACTGACTTCACTGTGAATTTAAAAAGTTTAATCTGAAAGCATGGCCCACTTTTTAAGATGAATTAACCCCAGAAATTGATTTTACAGTTTAGCATAGAGAATAAAACAGAAGAAGGGTTAAAATAAAGCATATATTATGTTCTGTCATCCAGACCTTTGCAGGACTCTTTTACATGGCAAAACAAAGAAGTGTCCTATTTGATGTACTTCATTCAATAGCACAGAACCTAAATTTGATCAGATAGCATTGCCTGCTTAACCCTCGAATGGGCTGCTACTCTGCAACTGCATGCATTGCTTCATAGGTGTGAATATTAAACGGTTGATCCTCTCCCTGCAGGTGTTTCTAATCCAAAAAATGACCAAAGGAAAGTGAGCCAAATGGCAGATTTCTGCAGCAGGAGTTGTTATAACATCAAAACATCCAGCCACTCACCATGCTCCCAGCATAAATGGGAACAGGCTTCCTTACTTTCTGGGGCAGGACATCAAAAGTCGGCCCGGGACTGTGCCATGCCCTGGCACCCCATGGTGCGTGTGCCCGAGTTCAGCACGCAGACGCATTCTCTCGGGCACACCTGTAAGGTGCCGCCACCACACTCCTGTTTTACAGCCTATAGCGAGCTGCCATGAGCCTTGAGTGGCAGGTTCTGAGCAGCCTCCTCTGCTCCTAGTCACTCCTGGCTCCTCTTCCCCACCCTGGCCAGTCTCTTCCTTCCGGAAGAAAAGGGGTAGGCACTTAAGCACATCACTGCCAATTGCTTAAGAAAAATTGTTACCTTACTTTCCTGCAAGATGAAAAGCTTATCCAAGATTTTTAAAACAGCACAGTTGAACAAAGGAGCATTAAAAAAACACTGTAAAAGTGTTTTTCTAAATTTCTCTTCTATAAATGCAAAGGCAGCTTTTTTCCTCTTTATTCATTAGAAACACATAATACAAGGGATATAAGTGATCATTTTACTAATTTGTTGCTCTCAGTTGGCTTTTGACTTTATAAAAATCAAGCAATAGTAAATGGAATCTTCTCTTCAAGTTGGTGAGGAAAAGCACCCAGAGTTTCTGGTCTGAGACCAATGTACCTGGGCATAGTTAGATTCATTTAAAGAAATAAATCTGAGTGCATTTCTCAGCCAAGGAGGCCTTCTGAGTGGCATTTTGCAATTCATTAAATCCCTCATTTGTTTTAGACAAGGTGTTCATCTGGCAGTTGCTGCAATTTGTTTTTCATTTTCTTTCCTTTATGTATTTCATTCATTAACATAGAATAAAACAACATGTTTTCCCTTTTCCCTATTTTACATCTCAAATGAAAAGTAACGGAAGAGATTTTTTGAAAGGTGGGCTCTCAGTTTGAAGTCCGCCCTGCAAGCTGTCACGGACTTGTTCTCCACTCCCCGGACGTGTAGCCGGGAGCACTGGCAGTCGCCACACCACCAGCAGAATCCCTGCGGAGAAATTAGGGCATATCCCCTGCTGCCTTCCGCTCTTGCTCTGTGCCAACATCTCATTTCTTTGCATGTGCCTTGTGCCATACCCAAAGATGAGCTCTCCTCAAAGCAGCCCCTGTCAGGTCTTTTAAGAGTGTGAGCTTACTATTTGTTTGCCAGTTTGACAGTTTCTCACAAGCTTTCTCAAAGGAACTCACCGCATGATTTCAAGGTGACCACACTGTCAGATCCTGAGAGTTAACTCTTCCAATGACAAGATGCTTATCAGCCATCTTTAGGCACATCCTTCATTCACAGTAATGCTAGCACGTCAAGAACTCGTGTGTGATGACAGGCATTATGCTCGGAACGTTAATTCTTCACACAAGACAGTTATGGAGGTACTCTGGGTATTTATATAGGTGAACAATATAGGGAACTGAGGCTCATGGAGGTTAAGGTGACTTGCCCAAAGTCAGACAGCTAGTAAGTGATAGAGCCAGGATTCAAATTCTACCTTCCAGTTCCTCACCTTTAGCTGCTGCAAGACACTGCCACCTAGAGGTGTTAAATGACCGTGTCATGGCAATATCTGACAGGAAAACAGACAGGGGATTGACCTGAGCTCTTCTGGGAGTGTGGAGGGAACCCATCTAACAGGCACATCTGAACAGGGGTATGACAGAGAGCGAGAGGGGAAGGGCGTTTTTGAGGAGAGAGAACAGCTTGTCCAAAGGCAGATTAGGCAATACAAGAACAATGCACTGGGGGAGGGGGAGACACGGCCGAGAAGGCAGGTGGAGTCACCCTGAAGTGCAGGCTATAGGGAGCCATTGGAGTTAACAGTGATCCTAGATTAGTTCTGGAAGTTTATGGCCTTATGTTGCTTTGGGGGAAAGATTATATTGACATCTGTTGGAGGTACACTTCCTGATACTAAGTTGGGAGACAATTACAGCTTTTTCACAGCAAGAATTATTTTATCCATTCAGGCAAGATACAAGATCTGTGAATGTAAACATGCCTATAGGGAGAAACCACATTCACTATCTGAAGACCAAAATCAAGACAAACTTTCTCAAACAGATTGTTAAAAAGCTATCTGAGTTGTCACTGAAGCCATGAGAATGTGTTGGTTTCTATCACTGACTTATAAAGTGGCACGTTAGATTTCGCCAATATGTTTCCCCAAATTGTATAATGAAAGAAATAAGATGGAACCTTTACTAAACATTGTATAATTAGAAGCAAATTTCTCACATATTTGAGGTGCATTAACTCTTCCAGTTGGGGAAACATTTTTCTGCCTGAAAGGTTTTATTTATATCAGATCGGTGAATACTTCAAAAAGTACATTTTTACCCTTTGGAAAAATTAGACCAGACTGTAGAGCTATTAGAAGCATCTTAGTCATCATGACTCTGTCAGTGTGTGATGTGAAAGAGCAGAAATGCTCAAGAGTCCAGTATTTTCTCCATGTCACGCTTTTTAGTGTAGTTATCTGAAATCTATAAATGCGAATTTATGTTTTTTTGCATTTCACAGAAAAGAATGGAGTAGGAGCTAAGGGATGAAGGTGCTTGTGCAGTAAACTCTCTGCACATGCACCGCATTCCACCACGTAAAGTGTGCCTGGGAGAGGACGGTTAAAAACGTCCACTGCTTACTTTGGAAAAACGATTACATCCTAATTACAATAATTTGAACTGTGGACGTCTGGCCCACTGAAGTGTATTTGAATGTCAACTTTACTTTAAAAATGTATGCTAGGAGATAATACCAACTATTTTAATTTGAATTTATACTAAGGGAAAAAGTGCAGATTTCAGTTCAGCTGTTGCCGGGATAAGCACCATTCTTCTTTTCTCTCAAATACTGAAAGTCTCAGCCCCAGAGGAAAAATTTTAAATGGAAAAAAATAAGTGGATTCTTTAACACTTAATGGCCTCATCTGTCCTAGCACATGTATTTCTTAATATATAAATAAGATTTAACAAATCAAAATAAAATGTGATTGACCCTCGTCCCGTGATCAAATCAGGTGCCTCTTCATGGTCTGCTGTCTCTTAACAGAGGCTTTTTTTTCCTTAGCAGTTAAGATTTGTTAGCCTTAACTCAACTTTAACAACTTCTGAAACTCATGTGTTAAGTTACAGCCCATAATAGGATACAGCTGCCCAAGGGTGAGTTTCTAAGTTATGAATTTTCTGTTTAAATGATACGGTTTTACTGATTATGTGCTACAGATTGATTTAAGAAATGTAAGACAACTTTAGAAGCCTTTCATAAAAGAATCTTCTTTATTTAATGCACTTCACATTGAAGTTTTAACCCCAAAGACTCATTTCTTTTCCTCCACGTTCAAATGCTTATGTAAGTTTAGTCCATCAAGGTAGTTGAAACAACCTTATTTTAAAAGAAAAAGAAATAAAAGAATCCTATTGAAAGTTTAATACTGACAACACAGGCAATTATTACAGTCCCTGTAGCTGTCTCTATTCTCTCCCGGGTGTCCATGGAATGCTGTTTGAATTATGGTTTGGTTTTTCCCCTGCTGTGATGATAATCAGTTGATCCCTATTTTGATCTCATTCTGTTAGGAGCTGTGGGAACCCATCGTTTAGTCTCTACTCCTTTAGCTCTTAACGTCCATGCTGTGCAGTTTATATCTCTCATGTGGCTCTGCATTGTGAGTTATAGCTTCACTGCATGCTTTTGTCCACGCCTAAATTGGAAATCCCAGGAGGGCAGAGCCATGGCTTGCACTTCTATGGCACCACCAAGGTGCCTCCCATGTGGCCAGGCACCTAGCAGGTGCACAACAGACCTGATCTGAATGCTGATTGGTCGGTTTCCTCTCTCACAAAAGGGGGGAAGATTTTTCCTATTGTCAGGTATTCTTCTCTATGATGAAATAAACTGTACTGGGACCTTCTAAGTCATCATTCACTGACACCTTAATCACAGCCTAATCGCATGCAGGGCTAATTTGACAGTCAGATGAGATGAGGGTGGAGCAGGAGCAAGAAGGGGCTCTGAAATAAACACAGCCCCCTCAGGCGACTTCCCCCAAGCACTGCCTCAGGCTGGCCTTGGTGGAACAGCTGAATCATCCCATATATCACATTGGTACAGTGACTGAGATTGCCAATCCTCATATTTGCCCTCAGGGTCTACCCTCCCTCAACTGTGAGTCAGCCAAGGCCATGCACCATACTCTTTGGGGCCAGACTCTGTGCCTTCTACATAAACCCTCATTAGACAGCTGTGGCAGGGTTTTGAAGAGCTTTTTTATAATGATTGTTCCCATGGAAGATATGTTATACACCTAAAGCCACATTTGCAAAGATTTGACTATTTTAACTAAACACAACTGGTCAGCAAAGAAATGAGGTTCTTTTTGCTTGTTTGTTTGATCCTTGGTTGGTCATCTAAAATCAACAGTCCTACAAAGTGTCTTAAACACAATGCATTGTCAGTGCCCGATGGAGCATAAGAAGATACAGTCTTCCTGGTTGGTTGAATAGATTACATCAGGTTTTTATTTTACATAGCTTTTGTGATTGTGTGGCATCGTCTTACCTACGGTGCACCTATAAAACACACGTGGGAACGCAAGCATGCTGCTGTTTAATTCTGGTATACTTAATGACTTTTTATTTTAATTTGTCTTTGTAATTCCCTCTTCCTCCATCATATTCTCTCCCCTCTATCTTTAAAAAAAAAAAAAAAAATCGCCCGGTACTTCCAAGATATAAAAAAATAAGTGTTAATTAAATTTCTCCCCCAAAAGTTCAGCAACTTTAAATTCTAAAGATAAAAATTAAACCGAAAGGAATGATATAGTTCTTGCACATTTTGGAGAATCTCCCAAGAGGCTAACATTTTGAAACACCAAAATGATCATAATTCCACGGAGAAAAGTGTTCCAGGCTGAGGATGGGGACCAGACCAGAAGAGAAGAGAAAGCAAACCAGGAGACACAGCCACTGCCGGAGGAGACGCAGCGACTGGAGCTTACAAAAAGCAAGTTTCTCTGCTGGAACAAAGCAAGACTCCGAGCTGTCTCGTTCCTGCTGTGTGGCCATGGCCACCTTCTGAAAGAGTGTCTACACAAAAGAAAAAGGGGCCCAAGTTTCCGATATGTTGTACCCGACATACGAGCTGTGTCAGCAAGATTCCATTAGCGTGGTCAAAGCTTGGCAAAGCCTGAGGATGGTTATACATGATGAGAGAGCTGACTCTGCGGTCAGTGTCCTGGGGTTCACCACGCCAAGCACACAACTCAAAGGTACCCCATTTTGCATGAATGGCAAATTTCATCACACCTTAAGCCTACCCCCATATTATTGGGGAGGGTCCTTTTTTGTTTTTTTTTCCTCAACAATACTAGGAAAGCACATTGGCAAGAACAAGTTTTACATGATTAAATTGCAAGCATAGAAAATACTAATTAACTTTAAAATATCATCTGCTCAGGCTAATTTAATTGAAGGTTATATTAAAATATTACAGAACATAAATCCATCTATTTGGAGGCAAAGAATCAATTTGAAAATATGTTAGTCATCTAGAAAGCCTCTTAATGATTTATCCTTAAATGGTAGCCTTTTCCATTTGTCTTTAATTGTTTTTGGCAGGATACATTTTACCCAGCTAGAATTTTTTCTAAGGTAAGGCATAAAGAAATTAGTTATTTTTTTCTGACAGATTTATAACATACTTTTATGATTCCTTTTTGCAGACAAATGGTTGTCTCCCATGCTGGACTTATATTAGGTAATTGAACTGGGCAATGAGCTATAATATTTCTACATTCCTGAAGCATAAGCAGTCATTAAACATAAACTTAAAATAAAAGTTAGATACTTTCTACAGGTCTATTGCCTTTAACATTCATTAGAAAGTGAAAAATGGGGATAAACATCCATGCTTCCAGATTTTGAGACATGTACAATTTTGTCCATTTATTTTCTGGCTACTACAAAGTTTTGACTTCAACGGTGAATGACATCAAAAGAGCTTTCTTTTTTCTATCTCTGAACTCTTCACATATTTTGGAAATAAATTAAATAGCACAATGTATACAATTCAAGAATTTTCAGACTTACAGACTATTTTTAGAATGTTTAATGATATGGTTTCCAATCCAGGAATAGTCAGCTTCAAAGATGCAATCTATACAAGCATAAAAACATGCCTTTTCATTTCTTCCTTCACCTGCTCCTACCACAAATAATAGCTAACTCTAGTGCTTACTATACTGAAGTGCTCTATTCTGAGCATTTTCCATTTTGAGCCTTTCAGCAACCCTGTGATGGTTGTGATTTTACAGACAGTCCTGGGGCAATGAGGTCGGTGTCTGACAATGGTAGAAACAGGAATCAAATCCAGGCTTTCTGGCTCCAGAGTCCATAATTTTAATTACTAAGTAAACTACCTGCCTGTTGATAAAAGGTGGACAGACGAGATGCAGTATGAATCTTACTGTGTTGGAACCAGTGCCTTTACTGAAGGACTCTTCTGTGACATACTCCATAATCCATGGGGTGTTTACATCCTCTACATGTCAGAATTCCCATAGGAAAACACAGATCATGTGTCTCTACCGGCATCTCCATTGCGTCCAATCTGTGAAAATGACAAGCTCTGTATTTTTAGGATAAAAGTCCTCTGTGTGTCCAGTTACTGATTTCCTTCTCTGAAGGGACTTTGTGATCTTCCCAGGCTGCCGAAGATTGCTTCACCTCCTACCCACTTAAAGATTTCTTTTGCTCAAGCTCCTCCCCGAGAACCATTCTCCTTGGAATAACCCAGATGCCAAAGAGCAACCACACATTCTCTCCAAGTGTCTAGGACCTTCCTCTTCATGGATGGAACCACCAGAGGCAGCATGACACCTTAGCAAAGACACACACACACACACACACACACACAAAGATTCTGTGCTCTAGCTTTTCTCCCTCTTGGGTAAAGCTGGGACACCAGGACAACGGGTTGGTTTTCAATTATTAAAAGAAGCTAAGTTCCCTTACCCTGTCTTTTGTCAATCATACCCACTTCCCAATGGCACCCTTTCCTATCACTCCTTATACAATTCCTCAGCTGAAGCATTATTATTTTTCTTACTCTTTTTGTCAAATACCACCCTCACTCCTTAGGCAGCATCTCTCCCTTCTCCAGTCCGGTCTACACCTCCTGTCTCTCAGGTAGCTTAGGGTGGGCCCTCCTTTTATGCAGATTTTCCTGACCTTTTCAGCCCACGTTCACATACCTCTCTCCTTCTATTGATTTAATGATTGTGCCACCAATTTTTTAAGTTTCAAATGTCACTTTAAAATCATCTCTGTTCTACATTGTAGCACTCTAATATTTTGTTCAATAATTATATTGTGAATATATTATTTTTGCAATCAAATTGTAAATCCTTATGGGCAGAGGTCTGTTTCAAACTTCTTTTTTACTCCATACTCTCAAGGGCAGTGTCTCCAGATAGCCTGTGCCAGTGCCACATTGCTGCAATGATGGTGTCCTGTCCCACTGCTGCTTTCAGATCCTTCCCAACAGAGTGCCCCAGGCAGCCAACATAAGTGGTTTAGAGAAGGCACTCTAAGGCAGAAGGATGCATCATCCCCCACTTAGGGTTTTCCTAAGCCCTCCTTGTGAAGTTAAAGCCCCAGCTATCAAGCGACCAGCCATCACTTGCCTATCTGACCAGGCTTCATCTTTCTGCACAGGCTCCGGCATTTCCCGTTGAGGAATGGCTGCCACACCACATGGGTGTCGTGTGGGCACCACAGTGGTTTCTACATGAAACCTGCCATCCAGAAGGAAGACCTCTCCGTGAATCATAGTGACCTCTCTTACCTTCTATATGTACATTCAGTTGCACTCAAACTATTCAGATATGTAGAGTTTTCTTAGATTCCAAATCAATTTAACAACTGCTTCTTGAATAGCCCTGTGCTGGATACCAAGGAGGTGACAGAGAAGAATGAACCAGAGTCCTTGGTCTCTACAATCTCAGTCTGCTGAGTTAAATAACAGAAAACTGTACTCTATGAGTTATCACAAGGTGTTCCATTCCTCTGGCCGGAAGGAAGTCTAGCCAAGTCTGACTTGATAAATTTAGCCTTTGCTGGAGCTGATTGAGGATTTCTGCTAGAGTGAGTCAAAGGTTGGATGGTCAAAGTGTTAACAATGGTGGATGTCTTCATTGGTCGACTGTCTCCTGTGAATACCTTAATTCTGAACCTTATAATCAAAAAGAAAGCTTGAGGAAGGGGAAAATGAAAGCATCATTTATGAGAGACTTGCTTGGGGATCTAATTACCACTCTGAAAACTCTGTCATGATCAAATTTCAAACCACAGTGAAAAAAAATAGCCACATTAATGTCTATAAACTACACAGCAAATTCCTGGTGTTGGTACACAAAATATTTTAAACTGTTGAAGATATTCATCTTAGTCAGGCTGATGTAACAACATGCCATAGACTGGTGGCTTAAACAACATAAATTTATTTCTCACAGTACTTGAAGCTGGGAACTTCGTTTCTGACAGCTTTGATTCTTAGTGGGAGCCCTCTTCCCGGCTACAGGTGGCTGCCTTCTTGCTGTGTCCTCAGACGGCTGGGAGAGGCAGCTCTGGTGCCTTGTTCTCTTCTTAGAATGGCACTAATAAAAGTCACAAAAGGGAACTGGATTTTATGTCATTATTCCTAGGATCAATACCTTTTTTTTTTTAGTGTCCATTGAGACAAAGTAGAAACTTTTCAAAAGGAACTTTACTAAACTTTGGGAGAAATAATGCATGACCAAAAAAGATGTGTTCCAGATTATAGCTTTCTGACCCTGAGGTGGAGGGCACCATCAGGAAGGCTTGACCTTGACTTTTGCTCATGCCCCTCTGCCCATAAAGCCTGTGTCAAGCCCCTCCTCAGTCTTTTTTCACTTCCTCTTTTTCTCTTATGGTCTCTCCTTTAACCATCTTTCCTTGACAGAAGGGACTATAGAGGGATGCCTAGTCGCAGCCCCCTCTGAGGCACACAATCAGTGGGTATATTTATACCGTTGCTTTAAACCAGAGCAGAGTGTTGGCTGAAGACTGGTCATCAGGATACCTGTTCACATGCACACAGACTTCTCATTTGGTGTGACAGTTCCAAGCTGGAAGCATGTCATATCACTTTTATTAAAAAAAAAAAAAAATAGCCTTTGCTTTCTTTGACTTTGTAAGGAACAAATGTCAGAAAAATAGCCCCTGGGAAAAGATAAGTGAAGTAATTCTTGTGAAGAGCCTCCTACGCCTCCTCTGCCAACAGCCTCACAAATGGTGCATATTTTCCATATCTCTGATGACATTCAAATACTCAACTAACATTTCTTATGCTCCTACTATGTTCCAGACATTGTGGGGGGAAAACATGTAATTCTTCCTATAAAGAGCCTGTCTCTAGTAGAGGTAGACATACATGAAAACAACTTAAATTCCATCATAATTAGGGAGTGTCTCAGGATAAATAAAGAGCACAGACTATACACTCAGACAAAACTAGCTTTAAAATCCCAGGTCTAAAATTGAGTAGCTGTGTGATTGTACCTTGAGAATCTTTTACTTCTTATCTATGAGTTGTAGATGATAAAAACCTATTTCTAGGGGGCATTGTAAGAATTAAATGAGAAGATGCATGGTGCCTGGCATAGAATGGGTACATGATAAGAGAGATGAGAATAGTGCTTCTTCTTACAGCAGGGCTTCTCAGACTTTAATGTACATCAGATTGCCTGCGAATCTTGTTAAGAAAGCAGATTCTGGTTCAGTAGGCCTGGGTGTGGCCAGAGATCCTGCATTTCTAACAAGTCCCCAAGTGATATCCATGCTGTTTCTCAGAGAACTGCAGTTTCTATAGCAAGGATTTATAGACTTCTTTGGTTTTGGCTTTATTTCTAAGGAGCTGATGCTGGAGGTGGATCTAAAAAATGAGTAGGTGCCATCAAGGAAGACAACGCACAGTGGGAAGAAGGGCATTCCAGGAAGAGAATGGAAATATGGTTCTTGCCAGGAACATAAGAAGCATGAGAGTATGAGGGGCCCGGAAGGTGACTTGGAGAGAGAAGTTTGGAATAAGAAAGAGTATCAAGACATGGGGTTTTCCCTGCCTTGCCAAGGAGTTATTTATCCTATTTACTGTAGGTAAGGAGGGATTCACAGAAGGGTTTAAGAGGCTGTGAGTGATTTGATCAACTATGAGATTCAGAAAGATTACTCTGGGGACAATTGGAGGATGGGTTGTATGAGAGGATGGTTGGAGTCAGAAGGGTATTGTGGTATACGTGGTGAGATATGAGCCAATGCAGCAAAGGCAGTATGAACTGAGAAGAAGTGGTGACTATGGAAGACATCAGGATGTGGAATTGACACATCTCGAGCATTTATTAGATATAGACAGAGGAAAAGTAAGTTTAAGGTTATTGATTTAAGTGACATCACTTTCAAGTAATTCTGGAGAAAGAGAAGAGTGTATAGAAAAGAAAATGAGCTGAGTTTGGAAATACGTTGAATTTGTGTGACATCTAAATCATCTAAATCAAAGTATTTATTAACAGAGTTGGAGTTACAAGAGAATGTTTGAGAACTGTCAGTGTATATTATAGTAGATGAAGTCACGGAGATAGGTTCTGTCATTGGAGGAGAACAGCAGAGAGAAGCAAGAAAAAACAAGGGCAAGATTCTCATGCAAATCAACATGAGGGATGAGCAGGATAGAAACCCAAAGAGAAACAGAAGAAATTATTTGATATAGAGAAGCAGATCTGGAAGAATACTGTTAGAAAAGTCTAGGGATATGAGAATTTCTAGAAGAAATTGATCAGGTGTTAAATGCAGTTAGAAGTCAAGTAAATAAGGACTGAAAATTAGGAACTGGCGATATTTGCCAGAGTAGTTTCAGTGGAATAATGTAGAGGAAAGCCAGATTGTAGTACATTGAAAATGAATGAAAGATAAGGAAACAGAGATTATAATGTAGAATATTCTTTTTAGCGGCTTGGTTAGCATGGGGAATTTTTAATAACTAGTAGCCAGAAATAGTCCCATAATTGAGTGTTTTATTTAGTTGATTGATTGATTGATTGATTGATTCATTCATTCATTCATCATCTTGAGCATACTTATGGTGGCTGAGAAGAAGTGTGTAAAGAGGAAACATCTAAACAATAGGCCAAGAGAATGACTAATACAACAATGCCCAGGAGAAGCAAAACAAATTCATTTGAGACTGGAGGAATTAAAGTGGAACTGGATACTTGTACAGATGAGTCATTCCAGATGTAGGGTTGGATATCACATGCTTGGTAGCCTAAGTTTGTTCTGTAACATGAAGGTAGGATCATTGCTGAGCATTGAAGGTGCAACTGTAGTTAGAGATTAAATGGTGTGGGGAGGCCTAGCCTCAAACTTGGGTGGTTTTCTTTAGCAGTACTTAACCCTCTGCTCGCATTTTCTTTGATATTGTTCATGAACCTTGTTGTTGCTACTTCAAAAAAATAGAGCAGCATGTTTTTCATAAATAGAGTATCCTCTGATATACCGACCTTTGGAATTCCAAATAGCAAGCTGGACTTCTTCCCTCTGCACTCCATTCATCTGGTTTTGCAGTCATCCAGAGGAGATAGAAATAGGAAGATGGATTGTGTGTTTGCATGGACATATGTTGCACTCTTTAGAGGTGATGACATACATAGGACCATCAAAGAAATCTTCCAAGGTTGCAGAATAAAATATATGAAATCTGCTACTATTATTCATGCAGAAATTTTACTGAGTACTTACCTTCAAACTCTTTAATCCACATAGCTTTATGTGCCAAAATTCTTGTGTTCATTTTACCTAAATAATCATGAATCTTCAACTTCCTACTCTAGTTCTCAGCTGAACATCATTCAACAATGAATTTACTTAAAATAGTGGCTAATATGCTTTGTTGACTATCAGAGCAAGAGGCCACTGGCTTTCGTTTTAGGCTTCCATCTTCAAGACATCGCCACTGAATTCTGAAGGTCAAATACAAGTAGAAACACAAATCAAACAGCTTGAAATCTTTGTTTTCTTGGAGATAGGAGGGAAGGGAGAATGGGGAGCAGAAATATAGTTCAGAAAAGAAAAGTTCTAGTTCTATTTTGAGTTACATTAACTGGTAGGAAATATTATTTCAAATGTTTTTGAATGATTGAAAAAGCTCTGGTAATGACCAATCTCGCTTTGACCACTTTAACATGTATTTTATTGGTTAATTCAATTATCCCCTCTGATAGTCTTACATTTTCCCAGTTTCTTTACAAACCACTTCTTAAAAGCTAAATACTGCATTATAGCCAATAAAGCTGGGAAGAAAAAGGAAAAGAAAAGAAACTAAACACTCCACTTTTTAAATATACACAGGATTTCAGTTCCTTAGGCGTCTCAATAATTTGCCTGAACTATACACTGTGAAGCTGATCTGTGACCTAGGGATGAGGTAAAGAAGCCAGTAAACAGAAGAATCCAGTAAACAGTTTAAAAGGGGGGTTTTGCAATGGTTTTGCCTCCAGGTCAAACTCTGTGACTCTCCTTGATTCCCTGAAAAATACCAGCGCCCAGCATTTTGAAGCACAGCCAGGAATGTATTCCAGGGAGTGTCAAGGGCATAGACACTCTGTTACACAAAGAATGCTTGAAAGAACAAAATTTATTTAATCTAGAACTTGAGGATATCTAAAAGTTGTTTGTATTAGTATATTTTCATATGCAAGTAAGAGACACCAGTTCAAATGGTTTCAGGAAAAAGCAAATGTGTTGGTGCATGAGCTCAAACTCTGCCATCAGAACTTAGTCTTTCCTTCTCCATCTCTTGGTTCTACTCTTCTCCATGCTGGTTTCTTATCAACATGTTTCTCCTTTGCTTGGGCAGCACCACACCCCCCAGCAACCATAGTGGGGAAAAAAGGAGAATCTAGTCTCCAACATTTCCAACAAAATTTCTGGACTTATTGGCTCTAGATGACTTGGCTTTGGTCAAATTCCCACCCTCAGCTCTGGAGAAGACATGGTTGAAGGAAAGGTAGTCCTTTAAAGAAAACCTTTGTGCTATTTCCACAAAGAGGGGAAGGAAGTAAATGGCAGGCAGGTAAAAACAACAGGTGCCCTACACTGCCTTCCAGTTATGTAGTAGGCTCTCATGTGAATAAGGGGATAAGCTTCTATGAGGCCCCAGAAATGAGAAGTAGACCACTTGCGTGAACCTTACAGGAAAGCAGATTTCAGCTCACTCCCAAAAGGACCTTTCACAGTCAGAACCATGAGCAGTTGAAATAGACTGCCTCAAGGTGTGCCAAGTACCAGGTCCTTCTGCACATTCAGGCACAGACCAGATGGGCATCTGTTGGTAGTGTTGAGCAGGGAATTCCTGCATTAGGCAGAGCTTTGCCAGAATGACCTGTAAGTTCTACAATTCTATTATCCTTGTTAATTTCCACAATTCAATTTGCAGTACAGGATAAACAAACCAACCTAATTTGATCTGGAAATTCTGCAGGCTATCACAGGTCATTTAATCTAAAACACATGGCTATAGCCATTACTATGTTTTCTGAAGTCATCTAACAGACGTGGTCCTTAACAAGGTCTCCATGTTATTAGTTTCACTTATGGCTTTTTCCAGCCTCCTGCTTATTACACAATTGCTTTTCATTCTTAAGATTGGGGTGGAAAGAAGCATGAAAGATTTTTCTTCTTTCTGCCTTTTTCTTCTTAAGCCTTATAATAGGCGAGTCCCAATTAAAATTGCATTGCTTCCATCTTTACCCTTGAATTTGGCTTTCACTTTGTAGGTTTAAGAATCTATGAGAAATGGGAGCAGGAGCTATGGGCAGTTATAGGTCTGGACAAAGCTTATTGAGGAAAATTTTTTAAAGAACAAGGAGTGAGATTTTAAAATTTGATATTAAAAATTAATTTATAAATTTAAGACACTACAATGTTGTTAGGTTAGGGTACCAAACCACTTGACCCATACCCATGAAGAAATAAACACATTTGTGTTAAATAGTATTTGCTTCTTTCACAACCGAAAGCACCCTGCAAATAAAATTTCGTTTTGCCAGGGTGTCACCATTCTTAATACCTGATTGTGTTTCTTGTCTTTTTCAGTGAATGTTGTGTCAATGTTGCAGGAATTTTGGGAAAGCAAGCAGCAACAGAGGGCTGCATTCCCAAGTGAAGGTGTGGTGGTGTATGAGTCTCTGCCATCTCCTGGACCTCCCTTTGTGAGTTATGTGACCCTTCCAGGGGGAAGCTGTTTTGGCAACTTTCAGGTAAGAAACAACCATGAATTGGTCAGTGAAAGTTAACAGTTAAAATAGAGTAAGCCCTTTTATAAAATATTAACATTATAAGTTTTCTTGGTTGCACTGAAAAAGTCGTGTCATATTCCATTACATATACAAAAAAATTGGTCAGATGTTTCCATTTTTTAAAATGGAAGTATCTTATATTAAGGTATCTCCTGATAATTCTTTATGGAAAGTGAATTATATAGCATTTTATTTGCCCGATAGTTGCTGCTTTCCCCTCAAAATATTTTGGAATATACCTTAAAAAACAAAGGAATTTTGGCAAAGTACTTCCATCATGACCCTTCCACCAGTAGAAAGTCTCCACTTTCATGAATTTTGTAATCAAGTATTAATCAATCTACTACATGCCAAAGCATGAACCAAGAACAAAGGTTAATATTTACAGGGCTGGGCTCAGGCACTTGTGCTAAGCCCAAGTGGTGCCCCTAAACTAATTAATTTAGAGGAAATTAATCTAACTCCTTGATCTCCTCGACTTTGAGATGAGGAATAGTACCCATGGGCTGGTCAGGCATCATGAGATATACATGCAATGTGTTTATTTGGTACATAGAAGGTGTTCCAACGATTAGTTTGATAATTATTATAAAGACTTCCAGTTGCTTAAATCTTTATTATGTTTATGATGGGTGTAAACGATGATTCATTTCTAGTGTTGCACCCACTCACACAAAAGCATTGGTCTACATTAACCGTCAGCATCTGGTCATCCAGTGTGTGTAACCAATACTCACTGAGTGAGTAGGAATTATCAAGCATCAGGCCACGTAATGTGGACATGGTTCATACCTTGAGGAAACCAATGTACAAAAATATTATAGTAATTACATAGAATTATATTGGAGGGTCAATGAAAGCTAAAGTAAGGAACTTCTCAGTTTACCGGTCACCTTTATAAGTGCCTTTTTAGTACAGTAAACCATCTCTCAATTTGCAATAACTGGCAAAAATGCCTTATTTGTATTTTGTGGACAATGTGAAGCTCATAAGCATTCAAGTTTCCCTCTTACCTTTGACAACTAGGAAGCCCAGAGTCAAATTTTCAGTGTAACTCTTGGTGGTGTAAGTCTACAGAACTTAATGTCATGTAATACTTAATATTATTTATATTTCTACCTTTAGTCTCCCTTTGAACTTAGTACATCTCACTTATTTATTATATCCTATTACCATGTATCTGTTTTATGTTATTTCACATATTTTGTGGAGTGAAGGGAGGATATAGTTTAATAAATAGACCCAAAGACCTGTCTGCCTGGAGAAAGTCAAAGGATTCATGGGAATGCAACCACAAGCTGAGATGTGCAGTTGAGGGTGTCTGCCAGGCGTAAAGGAGAGATGATATTCTCAGCATAGAGAACAGTGTGTGCAAAGGCATGGAGCAAGAGAAAACCACAAGTACTTTCAGAATTTGGGGAGCCTACCTGTGTCTGTGGCAGGGAAGTGGTAGGAGATGATGGTCAAGCACTCACATCAAACCGTAAGGGAACTTCATGCTTTGCAAAGGACAACGTGGTTTATTCTATATAAAATCAATACCCCTAAGGGATTATGAGCAAGAGGATGATATATTGAAATGTGTTTCAGAAAGATTGCTCTGGCAGTAGCATGGGGTAATTTTAAGACTAATTAAAAACTGCTTTCAAAACTTCTGACCTGGCCAGTCAGTGAGGTCCTGCCTTCTCCTGCCGTGCAATGGTCACCAGTGGATTTTGACCTCTGACCAATGAAAGTGAATTGCCTGATGAGGATGATTTGAAAGTGGGCCTAGAAGCCTCAGAACAGAGTTTGATGTAACCCCAGAAACTTAGACAAGAAAGGTGAACAGGGGAGGGAGAAGAAAGACAGCCACTGAGGAAGGGGATTCCCTAGTCCACATGAGCCTGCAGGACCATCATCACATAGTCTAAGGGGAAGTCTGCCCACCAGACAGAGCTCCCATCAGACTTCCTGCTTCAGGGGAGGCCTCCTCAGGAGACAGACCTACTCAGCCACAGAGCAAGGTCTTGACAGCCACCTAAACACATCTGTTTCTTTGTCCATGAATGTCAATGGACTAAAGATCACCAAACATTTAAGGAAAGCCAAAAGTGAAAGAGAAAAGTTCAATCAAGCAACAAAAGAACAGAAATAATCCAAGTAGCAAAGGACATAAGAGAGTATCACAATGAGTATCCTCAAAAAATTGTGGGAGGATATTTATCCCTAAAATATCTATGATAAAAGGTAAAGCCGGGAACAGGAAATTTAAAATATGATTTCCAAATTAGAACAATAAATCAATAAAAGAGAAGTAAATAGATGAATAAACATAGTTCACAGCCAAATTAGTAAAGGATAACAAAGTAAAAAAAATATATAGCAAAGTAAGTCTTCTGGAACTTAGAGCACAAGACAAAGATGAAAAAAGAGAGTACAGGAGACATGGGGACAAATCTTGGAGGTGAACATTAATTTAACAGCAGTTCTGGAAGGAGACAAAGGACATAGATAGGTGGAAATAAATAATGGAAGCAATTGTCCTTGAGTTAAAGAAAAGCACAGAGTTTCATATTGAAGTAGCTCACCATATTCCAAGCAGAATCACTTAGCTCTGTGACTGTGCAGAACTTAGGGACAGCATTCTGCTTAAAAGATGGATCAAGGGACTTCAATTAATACAGCATCCGTACATTGATGTCACTGTGTGTGTGTGTGTGTGTGTGTGTGTGTGTGTGTGTGTGTGTGTGTATGTGTGTGTTTAACATAGATTGAATATATATATAGGGTAGCTTTGGTGGAGTTGATGAAATAGAACAAAAATTGACAAACCAGGTCAACAAAACTAAAAGCTATTTATTTGAAAAGATAAATAAGGAACACAAATCTTTGGCATTTCTAAGTAAGAAAAAAACCAACACATGTACTACACTAAGCATGAGAAAGGAGGTGCAATTATAGAAATGTAATAAAAGAATACTACATAAACGATTATATTTTTAAAATGTGAAAACTTAGATGATATTGACTACTTTCTGGGAACTCTCTGTATTATCTTTGAAACTCTTCTGTAAGTAGAAATTTATTTCAAAGTAAAAATATTTTTGTTTAAAAAATGATCTCAGTGGCTCTCTATTACCTTCTTATTATAGTCTAAATTTCTTATTCTGTCAATAAAGACTCTACAATTGGCCCTAATATTTCCTTCCAGTTCGATCTTCGTGAATGCCTCTTCTGACACTCAGAGATTCACTCTGGCTGTTCCTCATCCTTGCCTTGACCTCTTCTACCACTGACACACTCACACTGTGACCTGCTCACAAAGTGCTGTTGCCACCTGCTCCTCATGTCTAATCCCTTCCTGTCCCCAGGACTCCACTCAAATGTCACATTCTTCATGAATTTTCCCTGAAACCCCTGCCAGACTCTTCTACTTCTTCTGATTTCCCAAAGCAGTTATCTGTTTCTCTTCTAATAGTGTATGTTTGTTTTTTTACCTTATGCTACAGCTACTTAAGTGCATGTTCTGTCTCTATAATAAAATGTAAGAGCCTCAGGGACAGGGTCTGTATTCTTATATCCCTATGGCTCTAAGCACTGTGCTTTGTACATAGTAAGTTTTGTCTAATACGTTTTGTTGAATGAATAGCTAAATGAATGAATAACAAATCCCAAGAATTGATGAAGTTTATATTTGTCCATTTTTGTATATAATCACTATTGATTGATATACAAAATATCATATACTATTATATACAGTATAATATATGAACTAAGATATTTCACCTAATCCTGCAAGACAGTGGTCTGGGAAGAAAAAGTCAGTAACATTAAAATCAGCTTGTATCTGTGGTTAAAGTTTTGAAACTGGGTTAATTCAGAAGTACTGATTTAAAAAATCTTCTAGCCCTGGCCAGGTGGCTCAGTTGGTTGGAGTGTTGTCCTGCACAGCAAAAAGGTTGCAGGTTCAATTCCTGGTCATGGCACATACCTAGGCTGTGGGTTTGATCCCCATTTGGGTTGTGTAAGGGAGGCAATAGATCTTTCTCTCTCTCTCTCTCTCTCTCTCTCTCTCTCTCTCTCTCCCTCTCCCCCTTACTCCCCCACTCCTCTCTCTAAAAATCAATAAAAACATCCCTCTGGTAAGGATTAAAAAAAGAAAACCTTCTAATTCTCTCTGCATTTAATTTATACATTAGTAACTTTCCCTCCACTGTATACCCATGACCATGAATAACCAAGATTTGGCTATACTCACACCCAGGAATGCATTACATATTTGTTCATATGTAATAAGTACAGTTATAATCTATCTAGAATATAATGCATTTGACAGATTTGTGAATGGATCTAGAGGATATAAGTCCAAGAAATTCGAATGCTCTTGTTTTTGTTTTTGCTACCTTGAGAATTATGAATTTCTCGATTATCTCATAAATTTCTACCCAAAATGATAGGACTTCCCTTAGGAAGTACATTCAACATCCTCTTTGTGGTCTTTAAAAAATAGAAAACAAAATGAAAAAAAAAGGAAATTTTCAGCAGGGAGGAATTTTGGTGATCTCTCTGATCATTTCAGGGTCTCCTTTTCCTTATGTTTAAATCATCATATTTTAAGGTTCTCAGGAGGATTGTTAACATCCTTGCTTTAAAAGATCCAGATTTTCCTGAATCAAATATGTTTTGAAAATGTGTTTGGGTGATTTACTGCGAAATCTGGCCCCTTAGCCTATTTGGCCCTTCAAAATATGATTTGAGAAGCAAAATCAGGAAGGAGAAAAAGAAAGAAAGAAAATTTCCCCTAAAGCAATGTCCTTGCACTTTTCTCTGTCAGTTCAGAAACCATCTTAAATGCTGTTTTCACCATATAACATTTCATCATGTTTTTGCCAGCAGTTGGCCTGTGAGAGCCTACATGCTCATTCCTGCAATGCCTTTCACGTAATCAAATGTCACCCTCGTGCATTGCAAATCATTTCACGATGGATTATTAATGCCGAGACCATGTGCTGAGACATGGAGAAGCCATTATGCCAGCGGTAGCCCTCTTACTGAGCCGTGGACGTCACCTCCAATGGTGCCAAGTAATTGAAAATGCTTGAAGTGTAGTGTGGGACTGGATTGCAGGATTAATCCCTCTAGTTTCATGAAAGCTGTAAGAGATTATGCTCATTCGTTCTTTAGAAAAGTGGTATTCAGATTGCACTTTGGGTTTCTGGTTAATCAAAGGAAAGCAGTCAAAAGGCTCTGATGGACACAAACCACTGGTTTTATGCAAAGAAACCTCCTAGTAAATGGGAAGCTGTGTCCAAGAAGACTAATTAAAGAACTTTCAGTTAGTCTTGACATCACAGCCCCCAAAAAACAGAGACCTAAAGGGAAAGAAAGCAGCTTTAATCCTGCCTTTAACCCATTCCTTTATAAACTACTCTAGTATAGGAAAAGAAAAGTGACAATATGATTCATTTTTGAATTTCTAAACAATAAATAAAATTATCTATTGATGTTATTTTTCTTTTAGAATGTTATATTGAAACCCATTAGTACTAATTGTGTCTTTTATAAAAGAAACCATCTTCTATAATTACAGGCATTAAGTAGGAATCCGTGCATTTTGGATGTATTTTCTTTATGCCATTTTTGTCTAGGCAGTTAATCCTTCCCTAGCCGCATATCATTACCCTGAGAACTGGCAGCAATTTCCATTTTTTACAATAAGAGCAACACAAGGGCCATCAGATCAACCTCTGGCTCCCCTCTTGATAAACTCAGGAGAGCTGCTCATTGTTTCAGCAGCTGTTTTTGTTTCCAAATCCAAAAGGGGAACTTAATTGAGTGTTTTATCTTATTTTACATTTTGATTAAAAGGTTTGTAATTCAGGTTTTATTTTCAAGCCAGTGACATGGTCTTCTATATAGTCTGCTAGAGTGATTTGGATTAATGAATTTTATTCTTATTTGAAATAAAATGCAGAAATTCCTTTGGGTATAGTAGTAGACCATGAGATTATTTATGTGCATGAGTGATGGTTGAACAAAAAATGTATCCCCTGGCTAAATCATTGATGTGGTGCGCAATTTATTTGAAGGACACTAATTCATTGGGTATCATATCTTTTTCATAAGCATTTTGTTGTTAAAATTGCTTCACAATAATAAATACTGGTGTTAAACACTGGGGTCAGGTACTTAGGCTCTTTGTACATGCCAGGCACCACATGAAATTGAGATATGTAATGTTTCCATAGGCAAGCTGTTGATTTTTTATTTGTTTGTTTGTTTTTGCCCAGTGTTTGGTGTTGCATAACAGGACCGCACAGTTGGCAGATGTGACATGGGACACTCACAGCAGACCAGTTCCTTGCAGAGCTCTGTTTCTAAAGGGCCTTTAATTTTTATGCCACTTAGTTTTCAAACCAAAGCCTTTGCCTATGAAGATACCTAGGAAAACTACTTATTGAAGGCACATATTGGCTAAAAGAAGACTAGGGGTGTTTAATTTTGTTTTGTTTTAGTTACTTAACACAGTAAGCACACTTCACCTATATTATCAGATATCAAACACATATTTTACCCTTTTATGTATTGAATGATTCTTCTTATGTACAGGGGATTAAAAGCATATCTAAATCACAGTAAGCTAAGTTTATAAAATTAAGTTTTTCCCAGGAGAGAAGGACTAAGAGAAAATTCGATTAATTCATAGACTTGGCTTAATGGAATTGTAATGCTCTCTTTTTATGGATTATCAAATAAGGCCTAGACTTAATATTCCATGCCCCAAATAGGGAGTTAGTTCCTGCCATAAAATTGAGACTGTTGCCCTTCACTAATGCTATATTTCTATTTGGAATCAGTCCTGACCTCTTTCGTCTCTGTCTCTAGAGGTGTAGACTCAACTCAGTGTACACCATGCTATGCAATGTAACTGAACTTCTAAAGGAGGTATTTCTTGGTAGACATCTCCACAGGGAAGCATTCTATTTTGTAACCAATGAGACCCAAAGATAGGAAGATTAGTTATAACCCCTTCCCATTTGAAAGTCAAAAGTCAGCTAATGATCCAACTGCAATGACTTGCCCATGAAACTGGGAGTGAATATTGTTTTAATGAAATCTTATACTCATTTCCCAGCCCTTTAACTGGTGTCTTTTCTTATCAAGAAACATGAGTAAAGGTGCTTGGCCTCCAAATAGAACAGCAGAGTGTAGTGAAAGGGACACTTGCGAAGGGCTCCGTGGTAAACAAAGACTGAGACTCTCTCCACGGGAGTCTCCCAGCCCCTAGTTGATGAGTTTGAGGAAGATGCTCACTGTCTCAGGAGTTGCTGAGTGAGGAAGAAAGGCTGACTCCATCCTTCCCCAACCCCCCTCACCCCTCTCAGTGCAATCAGAGCCAAGTCCCTTTACATCAAAGCAACTATAAAAATAAACCAAAACTTTGAGCCCTGATCAATTCATCTTGTCTTCACCTTAACTTGAAAAAAGAAAAGGAAGAGAAGAAAAAAGGGAAAAGAAAAAAACCTCAAGGAGCAAAACACAACATGGTTTTGTAATAGTTACCAGGGACCTTGGTCTAGGTATGTGTGTAGAATAGTTTGTGGCAGAGGTGAATGAGGAGGAGGCCAGGTGGTTTATATTATAGAAATAACATTCTGACCCACCGTGCGCATGAAACGTTTCTTTCAGTTGACAGGAACTGGTGAGTTTTCTCTGAAAATTGGACTCCCAGACCACTCCCCTCCCCCATACCTAGCAAAGACCCCCATTCCCAGCATACACAGAGCTCCAAATTGTTCCCAAAGTATTTGCAGCCAGCCTGACCTATGGAGAAAGAGACACGATATTAACTTGAGGGACTGAGTTTCAACGCTGCCCTTTTTCACATTACCATCTGGAAGGGGAAAAATATATCCACAATTAGATAAATTAGAACACATGCAAATGTTCATGCTTAGACCAGGGCAGTCAAGGTCTTAAAGAGCTGAAAGGGGGACAATTAGCAGCAGGGCCTGGTTTGTGGCATTCTTTGTGCTGAAACCAAGGTGTTGGTGACACTGACCAGAGCTGGCAGGCCATATACACAAATTCTGCAAGTCAAGTCACTTGCTGAGACTTGGGCTCCAAGTCACAAAAGCAAAACATTCCCAACCACCTGAATGGCACACTTGATAGCCGAAAGGATTTGAGCAAGAATTCTCAACTCTCAGAGTCAGTTTATTTGGTTTTACCACCTGAAAAGTCCCAGCTCAGGAGATCCCCTTGGGTACCATGTGCTATTGAGTGGAGTGAATGCCGCCTAATAACACTGACCTGTCCTTGAACCCAGGGAGGACATCCTCAGCCTTGAGTTCCCATGTAGAAACAATCTGTCACATTTGCTATTATATTACTGTTCTTATTCAAATACCTTGCTCCTTGCTGATCATTTTTTCAACTCCTTGGCTACCTTTGGTAGATGAGTAAAGTGTGCCTAACTTGGTTTTATACGTTTTGGATCTGCAGACCTATTTTTTATTGATATCTTTTAAATACAAATATGAATACTAAGAAGTCTGTTGTATGTTTAAAATGGAGAGATGTTACTTATATCAATGTCTTTTCATGTGCTTTCCTAAGAAAAGCACTACAGTTGGTATGTATGTACAGTAAAATCTTGGAGTCAAGAAACAGCTACTCCACACATGCACCCTACCAATTTTCTAATACAAAGCATGGGAAAACATTATTAATCAAATAAGGGCCACAAAAAAAGCAATTATTCAGAGTATAAATTGTGTCAGCTTGGCTATAAGGTTTTCCTATGGACACTAACGCACTTATCAATAATTTTACAGTATTTAAGAAATAATTAACAATAAAACTAGTTTCTTATTAGGCATTTCTGTTTTTATGACATGTACATGACTCCAAAAATTTTATTTCAATTCACTTAAGAACTCCTGTACATCCTAAAAAATTGACTAGCCACTATTCTATTTGGGGACGGCCTACTGGCCCAATTAATCTTGGTTGATTAATTTTTTGTTGAATAGTGTGGCACTTTGGGAAATTATCATGGAAGAAATAGCAACTACTGAGCAGAGAAAGAAAGTTGAGACCTCAGTTAAGTCAGCAGTGTTTATATACTTCCTAAGGGCCTCATTTTAGAACTGTCATAAAGGAATTCTTTTTTTCAGCTTGAACACTGCTTTCCTTGAGAAATTTCCTCATGAGAAATTAGCATTTTTGATGTTAGCAGAAGTGGATTACCATTGTGGTATTGTGATTTATAATAAGAAATATATATTTGTTCTTCATCCTGGTTCCTGGCATGGAGCTCCTAAAATCCTTTGTTATTCATAACAAAACCCCTTTCCATCACACTTGAGTTCATGTCAATAAGGTGACCTTTGGAAAGCCCCTGAAGATGGGGGCTGGTGGCTAGGGCAACCAACCTTGTGATTAGAGGGTTGGAAATTTCACCTCCACCCTCTGACCTCCTAGGAAGGGAGAAGGGCTGAAGATTGTCTTAATCACCAAGGGCCAGAGATTTAATCATGCCTACATTATGAAGCCTCCATAAGAATCCTAAATGCTGGGGTGCACAGAGTTGCTAGGTTGGTGTGTATCTGGAAGTGCTGGATGGTAGTGTGCCTGGAGAGGGCCTGGAAGCTCTGAGCTCCTTCCCACATACTTTGCCCTGTGAATCTCTTCCTCTGGCTACACTTTTTATAATAAATCAGTCATCTAGTGAATAAATTGTTTTCCTGAGTTCTGTCAGCCATTCCTGCAAATGATGAAGGAGGGGGCATGAGAACCTCTCATTTATAGCTGATTGATCAGAAACATGGGTGACACCCTGTACTTGCACTTGGTGTCTGAAGTGGGGCCAGTCTTACAGGACAGAGCCATTAATCAGTGGGATCTGATGCTGCCTCCAGGTAGATAGTATCAGAACTGAGTTAATCGTAGGACATCCAGCTGTTGTCAGAGAAGAAGTGGGTTTCCCCCAAAACATTTGGTGACCATAGTATTGAAATATAGAGTGTTACAATACAGTAGAGGAGAGAGTTTTCCTCTTCAGCCATGAAACCAATGAAGCGCCTTCCAAATAACAATGTCAATTTTTCTGATTTGTAATCTCATATTATTTTTTTAAACAAGGTCCCCCAAATTGTGTAAGCTTCAGATCCCACAAAACCTGGCTCTGTCCCTCTGCCAAAGCAAAAGTGAGACACAGAGGGACAGAAGGTAGAACAACATTCCTCTAAGAATAGTCCTGGGTCCACCTGAGTCAAAGTCACCTGGAAAGTTTGTGAAAATGCAGACCCCCACCACGATCCATAGGTCAGATTGGGACCTGGGAATGTGCATGTTTAATAATTTCCCCCAGGTGATCTTACTACAAACACTAAAGTTTTCGAACTATTGTTTCAGAATCCTGGCCTAGGCTTAGCATTGATCTTCACAGTGTACCCTGTGGGCTCCCAGTAGCTTGTTGGTGATCTAACATCCAAATTAAAATACAAGACCAGAATGAGTTGGTCTTGGGAGAATTTTTTTGCCAGTGGAGCTTGGGAAGCTTAATGCAAATAGCTTTTTCTCTTGAAGAATTAAAACACTTAAAAAAAAAAAAAAAGCAATCTTATGTGGTAAAATCCCAAATTCTCCTGAACTCATATTTAATGAAGGGGTCACTTCTAGACAACACAAAAAAAAAAACCTCCTATAGAAGATGACATTTAATCTCCTGGTCTAGTCATAGCTGGCCTTTCTCTCTCTATTTTTCTTCTTTCTAAGTCCAGGCAGAGAAAAGCATCAAGTAGACATCAGGAGGGAAGAGGATATCATGATCATTGTTAGCACATTTCCCTTCTCATTGAGCAGTTTCTTCTAAATGAAGCTGAGCTCATTATGCCAGAGTGGGAAGAGAGACTTGGAGTCTTATGTCAAAACGACCCATGGAACAACCAATTTGGAGCCTTGGCTAAAGCACTGTAATGATTCCGAGTATGTATCCTCTCTATGCCAAGGGCAGTGACCATCTGTGACAAACAGAATAGTATAGTGGTTCAAAATCTGTGGACTCTCGTCAGACAGACCTGGAGCTAAATCTTGTTTTGGCCACTTTTTAAGTTGTATTACCTTGGGATATGTAACCTCTGTTTCATCATCTGCAAAATAAGAATAACAACGAAACCAATCTCATAGGATTGTGGTAACAACGAAATGTGACAACACACATAAAGTGCTTAGCTCAGGGAGGAGGATTACTATTATCGGGCTCTCCGTCAAGGGTGGGCTGAGAGAATTCCCAATACCTGACATGAGCAAAGCCACTGTATTAGTTATCTATGACTGGGTAACAAACTGCCTCAAAACTCAAATGGTCTCACACTGTTTCTGAGGGTCAGGAGTCTGGAAGCGGCTCAGTTGGGTGGTTCTGGCTCAGGGTCTCCTGGAGGCTGCAGTCAAGTGGTCAGGGAGAAGCTTGATGGAGCCTGGAGGGTCAGTCTCCAGTCTCCCTCAGATGGTGGAGTTCCTCGCCACGTGTGCCTTTCTTTACGACTGCTCACAGCGTGGAAGCTGACTTTCAAGATAGAAGCCACCGTGGCTTTTATAACTTCATATGAAAAATGACATACCATAACTTCTGCCTTTTTCTACTGGTTATACCGATCAGCCCAGTGCAGTGTGAGAGGGGGCCGCACGAGGGTGTGAATACCAGGAGGCAGAGATTACGGGGGCTCTCTGAGAGGCTGGCTACCACTGCCTTTAAATAGTTTTCCTGAGCAATGCCACAGACGCTCTTCCTTGCTTTAATTTTATATTAGAGTCAGGAGGCTTTGAAATGATTATAGTGGTTTATAATCTACCAGCAAATGAAAGGCATCTGAGCATCAGGATAAATGTCTGAGTGGGGTCTGCTAGCCACTTGAAAAGCATGTGGTTCCACATGCCTAGGAAACCCACAGCTGACTTCAGTAAAATCTCGACTATTAAATATTCCAGCTCTGCACTTTCACAAAGTGCAAAGGACAGAAGTTGTCTCTCTATATTAACAAGTAAGAATGGTTAGCAGATAAGGCACGGTTTACAAATCTGTATTTATGATTGGCGTCTGGCTGCAAAACAGCAAGAATAAACCATACAATCTGGGAAGCCCAATTCTAGCAGGAAGTTGCTTTGAAATAACCCCATACTTCACTCACTCTCCAACTGCTGTCTTTGACGACCGGTTTGGACACATCAATAAAATGTTCTGTCACTTACTATATTTTATTTTCTTGCAGTGTTTCCCACTATTTGCTGGTAACTCTTTTCCCACTGTTTGATGGCAACCCCAACAGTGCCTGTTCTCACAGCAGAATCCACGCTCTGATTTCGATTTGCCAAGCAGATTGCTTTCGGCTAAATTTCTTGCCCAAGCACATGTCCTTAAGGTTTGAGAGGTCCCATTAAAAGATTCCCTAAAGAAAAATATGCAGCCTGTACTGACTTGGATTTGTAGCTCCAAAATTTAGAAGAACACGGCTGGTTAACATTATAAACATTTTGAAGTACTTGTCTTTCAGAAATGCAAAGAACAATAGTAAGAAAAGCCCTTTGATGGCTCAGAATTTATTTTATGTACTTATTAATCGGTACACTTTCTCCCCCATTTTGACCAAAGATTCCGTGCATTGCAACAATAAAATAAGTAAAGACATGTGTCTGCTTTAAAGCCGTGATATTGGTTAGGTCTCCGCAGTCCTTTCTCATGCTGACTGGGTAAAGGCTCCTTCAGCCCTCGCCGGGCAGCGCTTTGATCTCAGAAGCAGTGCCATTTGGTTGTAAGTGTATGTGGCGCCTTTGATCTAGTACTTAGCTGGGCTTATTTAAAATAGATAGCTTCTTTTATCTAAATAGTGTTTACTGGGTCTCTCCCTATGAAGGATGGTTAAAATTGCTATTATTTAGATAGAAAGTTATATAAAGTTTCCTAAGAGTGCCCAGGTCTGACTCTAATTCTCTAAATTCTAAAAACCCTAATAGCTCTATTATAGATTTTGTAAAGCAAAATTCCTATTAAAATGAGCTGCTCCTATCGATGTCAGGTACTATATGCAAAAACTTTCTTTGCTTTTTAATGAGGATCTGATTTTCCAAAGAATAATAAATATATCCTATACTCAGGCAAAAATGGTAATCTCAGAGTGTCTGAGCTTAAGGTCCAATTATCCCTCTGAAATTCACGTATTAATATATTTTTTGGATTGTTTGGTTATACATACTATACAGGGTATATTTAGAAGGGATGTTTTAAAAAATAGTAAATATATATCTTTAATTCTCCTCTTTAAGAGGTTTCTTGTGCATTTTATCAAGTGCATTAGTGACTGGTTGAATTCCCTAGGCTGCATTCAGTTATTCATTCAATAAACTATGTTGCAGGTACAGAGACTCTAAGATGACTAAGCCACAGTCTCCACCCTTAGGTTGCTCACAGCCTGGGGTCTGGGGCCAGAGCCCTCGCAGACAGTTATGTGACAGTGTGTGGGTGCCTCTCATGGACAGTGATCCTCCCAGCTGGCCTTGGGTGTGATCAGGGAAGGCTTCCTGAAAGAGGTGGCACCCAAGCTTCAGTGAAATACTGCTGACTCAGAACTCAATGTCCCATAAATTCCCAGCCAAGTCCATAATGCAAAGCCAACCTATCTGCCCAGTCCCCCTCCCCCACTCCATGCATCATGCATCATAGTATAGTACAGGTGGTCTAAACCTTAGGAGAGGTCTAAACCTTGAATGGCTTTGCTTGCTGCCTAAAGCTACCCTAAAGCCTTCTTGCTTGTTATTCAACACTAAGGAGAAAAACTCCAAACAGCTTTTCACATACCTTTTAGACTTTCAGCTGAATTCTTTATTTAAAGGAGATATTGGAAATCTCTTTGTGTTGCAAGTTAAAGTAGTAGCCGTTTTTAATTGTTCTGTTTGTTAGGATCCTGACACATTTTTCCCCATCCTCCTGGTGTCATGTTCCTACCGTTTCATAAGTCTTGTTATTACTTCATCTGCATACTAACCATGTGTTAGCACTTGACGGCACTGACCTGGGAGTGAGCACTCTGGAAGACACCCAAGAAGACTATAAGGGCCCTTCCCAGGCCTGGGAGTTGGGAGAGGGGCATGAAGAAGTCATCTGTAGTCAAGTACAGGCTCGTTACAACAGTAGTCACGACTGTTCTAGGAGGGAGGTCTTAGGGGAGAAATCAGAGGGGTCTGACCTCGGAGACTCATACCGGGTTGGTGGAGATGGAGAGGACAGGCTGGCTTCTGGACGACACATAGTGATGTTTGGAATGTCCGAGGGTCAGGGCAGGGATGGTCAGTGGAGGCAGATGGGGTGGAGGCAGGCATGAGCTGAAAGCACACTGCAGGGCTTTGGCTTTTTCCCAGTGGTGCTACCAAGCCACTGAGGCTGCGAAGCAGCGACATGAAGTGGGACCTTCGGTACTGTCCCTGTTCTTTCCCCTCAGCCACCAGGCTCTGCTGGTTCTGAGAATCCCATATTTTAGCTATCAGGAGCCTCCACAATCAGAGAGGCTAGGCTCCCCGTTATCCAGTGAGGAAATAAGCCCCAAGTTCAGGCATCCAGGTCCCAGTCGCTGAGGGGCAGAGCCAGGGGTGCCCCCACCCTGTTGACCAGGACCTGGGCCTGGGCTTCTCTTCCTGGCTCGTTTCCCTCTAGGAGGCAGTCTTGGAGGAGGGTTAGACTGACCCTGGACCTCGCAGGAGCTGTGGGAGAGAGGCCATCACACTCTGGGCTCCTCCAGCAGGGGTGGGCTCTGGGGACAGTGCAGCTCTCACAGGGCTCCGTCCCTCCTGGGCTCCCAGGGTCCACGCCATGCTAGCACTGGAGTCAGAGTTGTGGTTGATCAGAAAAGAGACAGAGAACAGAAAAGAATCAGATACACTGAGCAGCCTCGTGTGAGCCACGGGAAAGCCAGGCTGGGAAGGAGAGCAATATTACATTTGGGAGAAATGATTTATTTTAAATGAGATAGTAATCACAGACTGCCTATGGCCCTAACTTCAGGCAGGCCAGACGGAGCGTGTGTCCCACCCAAACTGTGTGGACTGAAACCAAGGTAGAGAGGGTGGTACTTGAGAAAACCAGGGAGCTGTTCACAGAGGGAAGGTGGAAAATAAATGCTGGAAAAGCAACAACAATAGATTTTGACAGCAGCCTCTTTGTCCGAACCTGGAGGAAAAAGTATAAGACTAGAATATTCTCATAGAGTGCTACCATGTGTGAGGTAGTCTCACTGCTGTATCTATGTTAACTGAGGCTATCCTCAAACCTCGATATCCCATAGGGACTCCTGCTATTCCCATTTACAGAGAAGGAACTTGAGTCACGGACAGACTAACTTGCCCAAGGTCTTCCAGCAAGTAAGTGCCAGAGCTGGATCTGAAACCAAGCAGCCTGACCCCAGAACCTGTGTCCTTCACTATTTCCCAGTTTCCTTCTTGTCTTACATGTTTTTCCTCTGAAATAAAAATTCATAGAAGTCCCTGATAATGCATGCAATCACCTGGCACACAGAAGTTGCCACGATGATGTTTGTGATGATTTATTAACAGCGCATGCAAAGCCTCTGGTGCATAGCAGCCATTCATGAAATAAGACAAAAAGCACTGGAAGACCAACTGAGACATTTGTGTGGAATCTAGGGCAGAAAGAAAACCTGTGTGATCTTTAGGGGATTAGCAGTGGGTAGGAAAGAAGAGGCTCAGGCAGTAAATGGATGAGTAGAAATGTCTAGAGCCCACTGAGGTAGGGACAAAACGGTGAAATGCTAAATCCTTTAATGACTCTTCTTCTCCTTCCCTTCTCAAGTGCTGCTTAAGTAGAGCTGAGGCCAGACGGGATGCAGCTAAAGTGGCCCTCATCAATTCCCTCTTCAATGAGCTGCCCTCGCGAAGGATCACCAAGGAATTCATCATGGAGAGCGTGCAGGAAGCTGTGGCCTCCACCAGTGTGAGTACCACCCGGGAAGGGAGGAGCCGGCTGCTCTGAGGATCCTGAGGCCTTTGAATCTTAGAAGATGCTAAAGTGAGCACATTGTTTAAGAACTGTGCAGATTTAATTTTTTACCCGTTAAATCATTAATATTCAGCAAAAAGAGCACTTGGATTGGAAATCACAACATTGGAGCTGGCTCCCTAGTCTTCATCTCAGTTATATTTTTTAACCTGCAGGGACTACAATGAATCAAGCTTTAAATCAAGGTAGCTAATTTGATCCACCTTGATTTGTTTATTTGAATTTTTGCTGTCTGAGGAGCATTGATTTGTTTTAGGGCCCGAGACCACATGCAATTGAATCCTGCTTTAATCGAGAGACAAATGAGCTCATTTCCCCCTAAATTTAACTAATCTTACAAATTATCTGAAATGCTTATGAAAAGTACCAATTCCCCCGGCCCCCATGGGGTGCTGCAATCTGTGTTTTTATGGAAATGCTGACTGATATGGGAAAAGCTGTATGCCCAATATTTGTTAACTATTAGAATCGTCGTGCTTAATCAATTACTTCTTTCAGAGGGCTTTGACAATTTTTGTAATGCACATAACTAAATACAAAATGCTTTAAGCGCCAAAAATTTTGTCTTAGAAATTTAGATTGGACATTTTCTCAGCAATCCAGGGGTAGATGATTTGCTCCTGCTCCTCTTCACCTCCAAACTAGAAGCCATAAGGAAGCCTTGGACCCCCACTGTGGCAGATGTCTCCTTGTCTGTCCTCCAAGGGCAGGAACTTGTCATTACCAAAGGGATTAGTCAACTCCTGGCTTGTCTGCAGCACAGATAAACTCCATATTAGATTTTCATTCTCTGATTCCCTTAATCTGACTATAAAGGTCCAGTCATTCTGGAGAAGCTGTTGATAACAAAGGAGACATTATCACACTAACAGTTACCTTTTTTCTCCTTTTCTTTCCCCTCATAAATGATCGTATCACACAGAGGCGAGATAAGGAAAGGGGCAGAGAGGCTGACCTGGCTTGGAGTCTCCAGGAGCTCTGTTCCCTATCTGCTCCGAGGATGAAAGGGAGCCTTGTTTTGCTGCCCTGCAAATTTCAAGTGCCTTTGAGGAAGAGAAGTTAGGAAAATGATGCCTGATTTCTACGTGTGGAATTTACTCAGGAGCAGGGAGGGGCCCTCAGTGTAAATGTAATTTATCATTTTTTTCGTGGAAATTTCTAAGGAAAGAAAATATATAAGATTTGCAGGCTTCTGGATGGATTTCCTCTGGGATACTTAAAAAGCCAACATAAATATTTCAGCAGCAGTGTGTTAATGTTATTGCATTCAAAAGCTATAAATTTGCTGCTATCTGATGCTGGCATATGTTCAGTCTCACAAAGCCATTGCCCACCTTCGGAGGGCTCCAAGACCAGGGGATATTAAAGGGCAGGCCCAGAGCTTATGTTCGCTTTTTTATTGCCACTCCCCCTAACCAAATTGAAGGAGAATTTTATTTCTACCCATCACCCACCCACCTTGTTTGCTAAAGATTAAGTGCTCCGGAAGTAAAAAAATGTAAACCAAGATCCGTGTCTCCAGGCCGAACACCAGCATATTATGAAAAGCTCCCATTAAGAATCAGTAAAATATGAATGGTCCAAACAACTAGAGAATGCTCTCCCTGTCAGTTACATAATCTCACCTGGGTATCATTGGAATCAGAGCAAGGTCATCATTTCAAGATGTCACTAACACAGGAAGGCAGCCTCGGTGGGCAACCGCTCGAGCATTAATGCCACCATCAACAATGCCCTGTACAAGGACACAGGAGTTTCTGCTTTGGGATAATTATTCTTTTAGTGAGTATATACTCAGTTAACATTCTAATCAAAAGCCAGCTTCAAATTGATTACAAAATCCTCTTTCCCCTGGGTCATGGTGAGATTAAGGCTTTTATCCCAAACCTATTGGAGACTTTGTTGTAGAATGCACACCTGAAGGGTTGGAAAACAATAGAAGGATCTCTGTGGGGCAGTGTTAATTTGCGATCATACAGAGAAGAGGAGGGAAATTCCGTAATATTTCCCTTTTCTGCTCCCTTTGCAGGGCACGCTGGACGACGCGGACGACCCCAGCACCAGCGTCGGAGCCTACCATTACATGTTGGAGTCCAACATGGGGAAGACCATGCTGGAGTTTCAGGTACCCGACTTCCTGCCACCTGTTTACTCTGCCACACAATCGAAAAGCCTGGGAGAATGCCACTCTTATCACTAACATCTCCTGTCCCCCAGATCTACCATTTTTTATTTGTTTCGGTCATTTTAATTTAACCCTCCTAGAAAGTAGCATGGTGGCCCCGTCTTAGCCACAGCTCAGCGGGCGAACACAAACGTGGCAGACAGAGCATGGTTTTTGCTTTCTTAAAGGGAGGTGAAAGACGGAAGCCTAAGAAACAGGTAGGGAGCACCACCAACTTAGGACTCTGGAATATTTCACCAGCTTTTCAGTACAAAGTTCCCCCATAAGTCAAATCAAACAGGTTGAAGTGTTGGTTGTGTCTATTTGGTTCTTAATTTTCAGAAGTGATAGATAAAGGTATCTGCAAGACATAGTAAACAATGCCCCTCCCCCCAGCTCTGCTATTTCTGTTAAACAAAACCTGCCACCTCCTATTCTTAAATAATAAAAAAATTAGCAAGCTGTAACCCTTTTTCATCCACTGCAGACAAGTGATACGAGAGCTGAGGAACTACATTATCTATGATTTCCAAATTAAATAATATGTCAATAACAACAGCAATAAGAACAATAATAGCTGACACTTATTGGACATTTACTTTGTCTGGCACTGTGCTAAACATTTAACAAATGTCATCATAATTTAACTTCAAAATAAACGTCTGAGAATTTAATATCTCTATATTATCACTGAAAGAAGTGTGCCATATAGCTTAGCAAATGGCAGAGCCAGAGTTCAGACCTGGGCTATCTGATTTCTGAGTTCACACCCTCAAGTACTATCCTGTATTGGGCTGGGCAGATGAAAATTCAGTTGTCATTAGGCATGAAATGTTTGTGCTCTAAAAGACTAAACTTGAATGCAGTTGAACATCTATATAGATGCAGTGCTAGGAGGAATCAATATGCAATGTTATAATGAAGAGTTTTTACCCCCAGTATTTCTATTTTTTTTAGGTTAGATTCTAAGAAGCAATCGGAGATATAGTTTTATGGACAAATGTTCACCATGAAATAATTTACAGTGATGTTACAGCTGAGCCCTGAAGTCACTAATTTTCAAATACCTTCTTTGGTACCTTTCAAACTCTTACAATGGCATCGCCACTTCTCAGGCGGATACATCCTTCCTGCCCATTTTTACAAAAACAATATTTTTCCTCATCAGTCCCTTGTTTGATTGAAGCAAAAATACTCTTTCTTCACCTTGTCTTAGGATGATCTTGGCCATCCAGTTTTCTCCTTAAGTGGCCATAGTCTCATGGACCTTTGATGTTGCTTGTCTTGATTTGGAAGAGACCAGGTCTCCTTAAAGCCTACCCTCTGGAGTAGACCAAGGCATGCATCAGCTCACTGGTTCTGAGCCCAGACTTGGGAGTGGGCTGGTCCCTTCCAGCCTGGCTCCGTTCTTCACCTCTCAATCTGTTTCCTCATTTGCATATAAATCAGGGAGAAGAATAGTAGTGGCATTGCCCCACAGTGCCTTTGTGAGGATTAAATGGGGCAACATAGAAAGTACAGAATAGTTCCTATCATAAATGCTCAATGAAGGTTAACAACTGGTATTACATATATTTCTGAAGAGGGACTGCTTTACTGGAAATGCCTGAGGCTACTGGGTGGATTCCCTTGACAGTTTTACATAACCTAACAGTTTCAGATGAGGACGGGGTAGCTCCCCTGCACTAAACGTTTCAGGGTCCTTGCTGTAAAATAAAAAGGTGGGACGGTAAAGGGTCCTTCCCCTCCCCTTATAACAATTGAAAATCAAACAGATTTAAAAAATGAAGGAGGATCATAACACAAGAGAAAAATACAAACTTTTAAAAATCACACAGACTTGCATGTGAAGCAGGCTCTCCCGCTTGCCACCTGTGAACTGAACTATTCTGAGGTTCAGTTTTTCCGTGTATAAAATAAGAACCATAATGTCCATTGTAGAGGATTTTTGTGAGACTTACATAATATGACATTTATAAAGCGTCTAGCGTAGTGATTTTCTCCAAAAAGAACCTCATTTTAAAAAAATTCCTCCCCTTTCAACCTTGGCAAAAGAATATTGTATTTATTATAGAAGGAACGTTGCCTGCCCCCGTCCTTAGGAGCTTGTATACGATTTAATATCAATTTTCAGAAAAATCAAGAATGATCTTTTTCATTTCAAATGAACATTTACTGATCCCATATTAAATGGGACATGGTTAAGAAATGTACCTCCTCCGTCTGTGGCTCACTCGTCTTTTACAATTATTCAAACTCCTATCATGGAATAGTACTGGTTCAGAAGCTCAGAATTTTCTTAGGAAGTTGTGGTTAGCAGAGTAAAGATCACAGCCAATGGAGACCCTGCCTCATTTTAAGCAAGCGCTGAGATGACCTCATTGCGTTCTGTGAAGGTGCTGGGCTTGTCTGGTGCTCCATTCATGGGCTCGTCCAAATGATCACCGGTGACCGTTGCTGTGGCCTCTCCAGTGGCTTTTTCCACAAAGCTGGGGGCATTTGACTCTACACCAGCAGACAATTCTAAAGCCTGTGCATCCTCCAAATAAACATCAGTGGTCGACTCTAGGTCAGTGGTTGGCTTTAGTTCAGCCTGTAACTCTGAGTCATTGAAAATGTCTGGGTCTGAGTTGATGTTGATGCATGGGAGTATTGAGGGGAAAGTCACAGCCAGGAAGAACCAGGCAGAGAGAACGAGGGCCTTCTTGATCATGGTGTGGGCTGGGAGCTGTGGGGAGTGCAGGAGGCTGGAGGAGGTAAGCAGGCAGGTGGCAGGCACTCAGTGCCAAGAATGATTTTTGAATGCGATTCAGTTAGTCTGCCAAAGATGGGGAAAGCAAGGTTTTTTTTTGAAGTTCTTATAATTATACCCAAGTACTATGAGAGGCTATACTTAACCACCTTATAGTAATACTTTAATTGCCTTGGTATAGGCTGTGTTTCTTGTGTGGTCTGTATAGTAAGGTATTTAAACATGTGAAATAATCATTTCAATCATGCTGGAAATGCTTCATAAATTCTCACAGGTTGGGGGTGGCATGGGGTACAGATGAAGGAACAGGAAGATGTGAGAATAGGGAACATCCAAAGTCCATCCCCCCAGTAGGGATGCTGGAAACCCAGGAGGAGGGCTCGGAGCACATACCTTCTCTTTCCACCAGCTCTAGGATGCCTGAGGGGTCCTGCACATTCCTTGGTGGCCTGGGTTAAATGCATCAGCTTGTTTCTGCACATAATGGGAATAGACCACAGACCTGGGCTGTTTGCAGCCGACACAGCAATTCAGTGCCCCTGGTGGGTAATAGATGTGTGTTTGTATCTGTAGATGACTATACCATATAAAAACAAGGCTGGTGTCTCCTGACTGCCCGCAGGCTTTCCAGGGTGCTGTCAACGAGGCAGCGCTCAGAGGAAACCTGATAGGCTTCTGCTTACCTTCACTTCATGGGAGGGAAGCCGGGATGCCTGTTTTGAGGTAGCCTTGCCTTTGAGAAAACTGCCTAGTGTTGGGGGGAGGGACAGTGACAGCACTAGCCACTGGGTCTTGTCAAGGTCAGATTCAAGGCAGACTTTGACTGAAACTGGTTAATATATTTATTCTGCAGCCTAATGCAATCCAAGGACGAGTTGTTTATTTACATCTTTGCTAAATTCTCCAGGTTGCCTTTTAAAACCTCATCCCATAAACAAATTTCCTTTTAAATCCATTCTCTTGGGTGGGGAGATGGTGCCCACCTGTTTTCCAAGTTCTCCATTTACAGTGTTTGTTTTTCTTATTTCTGATGAATCACAGAACCAAGCCAGTCTCCCAGACGTGGTTCCAGAGAGAGGCAGTGTGCATTTTCTCCTCACAAAGCAGCAGGAAGGCCAGGGTTTCTACCAGGAGGCAATACCAGGAAGCATTGTGAGGGCAGAGCCCAGTGGTAGTTGGTTTAAATGGAATGAATGACAGAATGAACCCAGAAAGCTGTAGCATGAAAGCTACAACTGCAATTTCCCCCAAAGGGAAATAAAACATAGACTTGGTTCTCCATTTGATTTTAAATTTAGTTTGCCAATCAGGACTACCTACATAATGTATGGGCCCACTGCAAAATGAAAATGCAGCGCCTTTTGTTAAAAAACTGCTAAGAATTTCCAGACAGTGGAGCATTAAGCCAGGCTTGAGGCCCCGAGTGACTGCACAGATCACAAGCTCGTGAAGCTGATCCCGACGCTGAGACAGGCCCAGGAGAAGGGCCCAGACTGGGGTGAGGAGAGTTAGGCATTTGCCTCCAGCACAAAATATAAAGAAGCATAAAAACAACTCAGTAATCAAGACGAGTAATAGTATAACAGAATACTGTAAAAAGTCAAAATTAACGTGCAAAATTCATGACACACAAAATACCAAATTTTAAATAATGACAGAATCTTAAATAAAAGACCCCGAGCTGGCAGCACTCACCTTAAATCTGGCTTCACTCACCTCACCCTAGTCCCAACCCAACCTACAGGCCAGCTTCTCGTTTATCTGCCAGGGTCCCCAGACTCCCCAGTTTTCTAGATCAGCCCACAGAACAAACCCCACGGCACGAAGACTCCTGAGAGGAGCAGGACAGATAGCTCATTGAAAAGACGTCCTTCAGAGTGACAGGGCTTCCTTCAAGGTAGAACAAGACGGAAGACGAGGCAGGAATCTGGTGAAACTAGGAAGCCAACCTTTCCAGAGGTCCAGAGCAGCCCCCTCCTGCCAGTCCGCAGCCTGCGAGGGTTTCTGAAGGAGGGAGTCACAGGGAGCACACAGAGATTCCCTGGGGTTGAGCCTATGGCTCATACAGCTTCAGGAAGCAGGGAAGATAGTGAATTTGGTCTTATGAAGGGAAATAAAGAAGCAGGACGGGAAGAATGTGAAACTATTTCAATGTACTCTACATAATGGTAGCAAGATTAATATCTCTACAGAGGAGGGCAAGAATTAGATGGGAACATCGTGGAAGAAGGCAGAAAGAAGGTCATCTTCCCTGGAAGACTTTAGAAACAAGAGCAGAGGGGGAAAGATGCTTAGTGATGGAATAGAAATTTAGATGAACCAGAGCGGGTGGGGAGGGGGACCATCCTCCTGCAGTTCAAGTCTCTGTGGGGACGTTTTTGAGAGATGTAGGTTGCCAAGGGACATGAGAAGGGTTTCTGGTTCTTTTCGTAGCAGAATTGTGGGTTCTAAAGTCTTAGGGGGATTGCTGTATGGAAGGTCAGGCATTTATCTGGGAAGGGGGTTGTGTATAGATAAGAATGAGAGCCTAGAAGATCTTGGAGGAAGAACACATTACTAAGGCAACGTGGAATAAGATCCCTGTTGGCAATAGGCCATTTCTCAAACTGTGCCACAAGGGGGTAGGGACAATGGCAGCAGGACTACTGGAAGCCACAGATAGACTCACTGTATCTTCTAGGGTGTCAACTTTACCTGAAGACTGGGGGAGGGGGACACAGGTGGAGTGATATTCACTTTCTTTAAAAAAAAATAAACATATACAATAGAATACGCAATTCAAGAGGACAGTTAAGATAAAACAGGAAAGGAAATGTCTATTTGTAAATATTGGCCCTCCTGTGACACCACAGAGACTGCCCCATCGCAGGACCAGAGCGGTCCTGTTCGTTTGTGGGGCGGGGCAGCGCTGTGAGCGGATGTGAGGGGCGGTGGGAGGGCAGCACACCTTCCCCTTCCACAGTCACTCCGTTTCTTTGGTAAGAAGCACAGTGGTGAGAACCAGATTAGGCAAGATTTGGTTATGGAACAAACCACTCTCACTTTTCCAAATTAGCATAGTGGTGTGACAGCAAAAATCAGGGTGGGGAAGGGAGAGGTGGAGGAGAGCAGGCACGGGAGGGGCATCTTCCCTGGGCACTGGACCCGGGACCCGGGGCAAACGTGGGCGCTCGGTCTGGGGCAGGAGTCATTCAGCTGGTTCCATGTCGTATTTTAATGAACGGAAACCAATGGTTTTGCTTTTACTGAGGGGGTGCTTACTCTGTGGCAGAACGCAGACAAAATCCCAAACTGGATCCCAAACCTAAAAGAAGAAACACTACATTCTAATAGCGGTTTTCAGCATGAGAATAGAGCCGTTTGCTCTTTTGATTATCTTACAGCTTTAAAACTGACCTAATAATTCCAAGATGTCTAAAATCTCAGAATAACTTCGTGTTTCCTGGTTTTCATAATGAAAGCTTTTTCATTATGAGGTAAAGAAGTAAAAGTCAGCTTTTTAAAATAGGCAGTAGGACATCTGTCTAAATGTATGGTTTTCATAACTAGTTTTATTTCCAGGAAGTTCCTTAATTATATTGTTATTTTCTGATAATTATATGGTTGTGGTTTGTGGTATTAATCCACAATAAATATGTCTCTGACCAAAAAGGAGAAAAAATGAATAAAAAGAAATGTAGATAACTTCAGTGGAAGACTGCTAGTTCTAACCACATTAGCAAAAGAAAAGCTTCAGTATGTCTATACACCTGAGCTTGCCCTGGGTACCCTGCAGGAAAAGGATGCTGCTCGATGGGCCAATGCTGTGCGCGGCGCTGGTGTCAGAAACTGCGGGTGTATTTAAAGTCAATTCCACCTTATCGTCCATATTTTAAGGAATTTTATTGACAATTTATAAATTTAAGAGTATTTTACAGTATTTATAGTTTGTCCATTATATGTATTATATTTATTTTGGGCATATATATATATATATATATATATATATATTAGTTTTAGAGCGAGAGGAAGGGAGAGGGAGAGAGAGAGAAACATCGATGACAGAGAAACATCAACATCAACTGGCTTCCTCCTGCATGTCCGGTAGGGGATCGAGCCCACAACCCCAGGAGTGTGCCCTGACCGGAAATTGAACCAATGATTTGGTGCATGGGTCGAGGCTCAACCACTGAGCCACTGCAGCCAAACAATTTTTGGCCTAATTTTTTTAATTAAAATTTTTCTTTAGTATGCAATATTGTCACATGATTCAAAACTCAAAAGCTGCAAAAGAATGTCAGAGGGCGACCTCCCTCCCACTCCTGTCCTCCAGGCATTCCTTTTTTCTCCAGAAGGGCAACTAATACTACCCTATTCTTTCGTATCTTGTCAGAACTGGTCTAGGCATCCACAAGCAAATATCATAGAGATTGCCTGTTCTGCTTCTATCAACTGGTAGTACACGGTATACAGGTTGTGAACTTTGCTTTTATTTTATTTTAACACATCACAGAGATTCTTTACGTTAGAATCTACAGAGCCTTCTCATTCTTAATTTATGACTGCAATGTATTCAGTAGTATGAACATATTGTAGGGGAGGAAAAATAATTTCCCCTCTACAGTTCTGAGTTCTTAGACTCAGTAATAAAAGACAGAGTAACAAGAGAAAAACATAAGTTTATCGACCTGTATACCTCCTGCATACATGAGAGATACCTAGGGAAAAATGAGTACCTCCTGAAGTGGCATAGAATTCAGGATTAAATACCATCGTAATAGGGAAAGGGGAAGGGAGATGTAGGCCTCTTAGGGGAAAGTAAGTGATTTTTAAGGAAGATAAATGGGCCCTTAGAAGAATAAACGGGGCCTGGACGGTTGGCTCAGTTGGTTGGGCATCACCCCGTGCACAAAAACGTTGCCAGTTCGATTCCTGGTCAGGGCACCTGCCCAGGTTGTGAGCTTATGGAGGATCGTGTGGGCGGCAGCCAATGGATGTTCTTCTCTCACATTGATGTTTCTTTCTCTCTCCCTTTCTCTCTCTCTCTCTAAAAATCAATAAAAATATTAAAAAAAAAAAAGAAATGGGAGGTATGATCATTTGTGATAAAGTTTGTCTGGGTGTGGTGTGGACTTCCAGTTTCCTCTGCTGTGATAAGTCAGTCTTCCCTTGTTGATGAAACTCCCGAGGAGGGGATTTTTGAGAACCAAGTACCTTCTGGAGGATGTGTCTTTAGACAAATAAGAGGAGTTCAGAGAAAGCCTCTCTTGCATTTGCTGTTTATCAAGTGCCTTCAGCTCAAAATGATCAATATACTAAAGCGTCATATTTTGTGGTGGCATGTCCTAAACTTATATTTTTGAGTGGCATATCTGCTATCCTTCAATATCATACCTTATTTTTATTTTTGTTAATCCTCTCCTGAGGATATTTTCCTGTTGATTTTTAGCTAGAGTAGACAGGAGGGAGGGAAAGAGAGAGAAATATTGATATGAGAGAAACACATCAATGGGTTGCCTTCCCCATGACCCTGACCAGGGATAGGGATTGAACTGCAACCCTTGAATGGGAATCAAACCCACAACCCTTTTTGTCCTGGCTGGCCAAACCAGCCAGGGCATCATACTTTATTTAACTATTCCTTTAAAAATGAACATTTAAAATATGTCCGGTCTCAGGCAATTTCAAAAATGATGCAATGCCTATACATTATTCTCAGATGCTCTGGTATATTTAGATAATTTTTAATGTTGAAAGATATTTATCAATTATTTCGTCATTTGATTGTAAAAATATGGATATAGCAGGGGAGGGAAGGAAGAATGCTCCAGAAGCCTTGGACCCTGGTGTTTGAGAAGTCTCCAAGTGTTCTGACAATATCACGTATTCTATTTCCCTGAAAGAGTTGGGGGTCACAGTTATGCCCTGCTCAGCTCTCACTGAGGCATTTTTTTTTCCCCACATTTCTGCTTTGAGACTAATGACAGGGATTTGGGTTTTGTAGGAGCTGATGACCATTTTCCAACTATTACACTGGAATGGAAGCCTAAAAGCCCTTCGTGAAACAAAGTGTTCCCGACAGGTGAGACTTGACAATCCAGAATGGGTTTGTGTTGTATGCACAGAGCAGAGGGCTAGTGATCTTCTTAGGAGAATTCCTTTGTTTGGATTTTTTCTGTTTAAACTTGGTACTTCATTAACTGAGTAAGAGCAGAGGACACATAAACACACACACACAGTCCAGTTGAGTCAGGCGCTGACCAAATATGCATACTAAGAACATTGACAAGGAGTAGGACTGATTTAGACACTTGTACTGAGTGCGGAACGCAGGGATCAACAGCCTCGATTTCTAAGGCAGTTGTGGAATACACTCTATGCACCTGCCCTGCCCTCCTCCGCTCTCCAGTGCGAAGGAAACGACAGTGCACCGCTGGGGATCCTCCTCAATGAGGAGAGGTGAAGTTGATTTTAGCAGGAGGGTTTTTCTCACCGCCAACAAAAGTCCCCAGCGGCCAACAGGAATGATAATAAAAGTGGGCAAGCTGGCATTCAATCACCCCATTCTTTTGGTTTGGAAGTTTCGTCTATTTTTCAGTGACAGGGTCTCATTATTTCTCCGCTACCTATGAGAAGCACCCTTCCTCCCTTCTTTTTAAAGGCAAAGGCAAACCCCTTCCTGTGTATGTAATGGTTGTCACCTACTATCCACCAAGATTTATCCTTCCTTTACCCACCGTTGGACTTTGAAAGATGGGAGTTTATTTTTAGGAGTTTGCCAGCAGGAATTTGTATGAGGAACAAAGCCTCGACCAGTCGGCAAGATGAGGTGGATGTAAGCGTTTCCATGCACTGCAGCCCCCGGAGCTTTTAGTTGTTCTTTGCGTAGAAAGTCTGGCTTTCAAAATGTCAAGGATGGAAAAGAAATGAGTAGCTGACAATGGCTTTGGTTATTTTTTCTTTTCCTTTGATTTTATAAAAGGCCTTTGAAATATGCGGGGTTCGTTATAAACACTTTTCCATGATTGTTTTTAATTTGTTAAGGTCATAAATAAATACCATATGTTCTTGAAAATAAAAATAAGCAATGCATCCACTCCACAAGATCTTCTTAAAGTGTCTCCATCCAACCTACACATGACAGTACAACGTACTGGCCAATTTTTCACACGAGAATTGACAGGTACTGACAATTTTTAATTGTTTACAGAAGTTAGATCATGTACATGAAGGTACCATGATGATATCAATAATGATAATGCCTGCATCCCATAATGTGTTTTAAAAGTTATTGCTGTCGTTTCTGTGAGCGATTTGGACTGTCATCCTCCTTATGCTAACAACACATTTTCTCGCTAGGTTAGACCCCTATTCTGTGAACATTACTGCGTCTTCCTGGTGTTAATGTTTTGATTCAGCCTGGAGTACTTTGCTTTGCTGTACCAGCTTAGTCCTTCATTTTCTTTAAGATGTATGTCATGGGATTTGGCTTCAGTTTGAGAACATCAAAGAGGTGTAGTTGCTGGTGAAACCTTCATGGGTGTGTGGGGGGTGGTGGAGGCAGAGGAAAAGAGGCCGTGGGAGGCCACGAACACAGCTGCCTTGGCTGCTCTTTACTGACACTCTGGACCTTGTTTCTTGGCTCCCAGGAAGTCATCTCCTACTATTCCCAGTATTCCCTGGACGAAAAGATGCGCAGCCACATGGCCCTGGACTGGATCATGAAGGAGCGGGAGTCGCCAGGAATTCTCTCTCAAGAGCTGCGGATGGCTCTGAGGGAGCTGGAAGAAGCCAGGAAAGCAGGACAAGAACTGCGGTTTTACAAAGAAAAGAAAGAAATCCTGAGTTTAGCCCTGACTCAGATCTACAGCGATCCTGACACTTCCTCTCCCAGTGATGATCAGCTAAGCCTCACGGCCCTTTGTGGCTATCACTAACGAGCAAGGCCAAGTTCCAACTACCAGAGGCTGGCAGAGGCCAGACTCTGACATTAGGAAGCTCACTGAGGAGGTTATCGGAGGCTTTAGCACCTGTAGCTACTACCTGAAGGCTGTACTAATTCTCCCCACCCATTCCATTCACAGAATCTGAGAGCAGTAAGACCTGATAGGACCCGACATGCCACTCGATGCTGTTTTCTCGTCACACTCACAATAGTTCTACCTCAGAATGAAAGGGTGGAGACAGGGTGGCTTGAAAAATATTTTCCAGGGCTGCCTCCAACCTAAGGCCTGGTTGACATGTGATTTGCTAGATTATATATGTTGTTTCAAAGAATGGGGCCAGGGTAGCATCCCACAAAAGAACATCAGCCAGGACTGGGGAAAAAGCATGATAACAACTGTCATTAAATAAAAAACATGGATTGAGATTAAATAAAAATTATGGATTGTTTTTAAAAATAGTCAAGGGTCAGCGTTTCTTCCTAAGCTTTGTAAGCTATGAGGGCTTGCACTCTGCTAGCTGTAATCCAAAACCACAGTGGGAATGTTATTTGGACATTCCACTATCAAAGGTCTTGAAGTGGTAATGGTATGGAAATACTAAAAAAATGTAATGTGGCTTAAAATGCTACTATGATAATTTTTTAAAATCCACACTCTTCCATATGGGGATAAGTATCACCACAATAGAACCCTCGAGAAGAATTCCTCAAGAACAATTAATATCCAATTTTTATGAGTCCTGCAATCAGTAATATTCATTTATAATTTGTAAATAGATAACTTGAATTGATTTGTTTTTATTTTTGCCACTGCAGTCATATATCTATAATGGAGAGTTACTGGCATTGTAAAGGTTGAAACATTTGGGAAAAGCATTAGCATTTAACAATGTTTGCATTTGATGAGTTTCTCATGCATTAGGGAGAAGGGATCTTTTGCTGTCTTCATGGTTGTTCAAGAGCATAAGCCCCCAGTAGCTCAAATCTACTGTCACTTTTTAATTTAAATGACTGGAATCTTCTTTAAAGAAGGGAAAGACATTGCCATCTCTCTTTGAAAAGGGCTCGGGTCAAACAACTGGGTAGAAAACCAAAAGCAAATACGCACTAAATTTTAGATGGTTGATAGTCACTCAAATTTAAAAATGGCGGCAGTGACCATTTAAACACAGTGGGTATTTGCATATCCATAACATGAAAGGATTATCTTACATTTAGTTCAATGATTCAAATTAAAGAAAAAAAGTTTCTTGATTTTAAATAAAGTTTCTTTTTCTTCCTGTTTAGGCAAATTAATACTAACTTTCCTGAAAGTTAAAACTATTATAATTTCTTTAAGTTTACAAAAATATGATACTTTAGCCTTATATCTAAATATGTACAGAAGTATTTGGCACTCCTTAAATCCCCATGAAAATACTGTGTACAGATCATATATTTTGGAATTAGCCATACTAATAAAAAGTTAACTTCACATATTACATTTCCCACACCAGAGGAAGTTTTACCTACATATCTTCCCTACACTAAAGTTTTGAAAAGGTAATACTATACAATATTATTTTATTTAAAAATAATGTTTTAGCCCTGGCTGGTTTGGCTCAGCGGTTAGAGCATCGGCCTGCGGTCCAGAGAGACCCGGGTTCGGTTCCTGCTAGGGGCACGCGTACCTCGGTTGCAGTTTGTCCCCGGCCCTGGTTGGGTCGTGCGGGAGGCAGCCACTCGATGTGTCCCTTTCACATCGATGTTTCTCTCTCTCTCTCTCTCTCTTCCTCTCTCTTCCTCCCACTCTATCTGAACAAAAAATGGAAAAATGTCCTCGGGTAAGGATAAAAAAAAAAAATAATAAAAATAATGTTTTAACAAAAATCACATTCCTCCTCATAATGAGGCTAAATGTCACTCACATAGAAGAAAATGTATTCCCTTATATTCCCCAAAAAGAATTAGAATTAATATTTGTAAGTTGAATACATTTCGAGGAAACTTTCTATCTAAAGTAATTGTTTTATCAGGCCATCTCCCTTCACCATTTGAGAAAAGCCACAATCTCCCACGTTAAGTGTAATTAAAAGTAGGTCCACCGTTACCGCATCTGCAGCCTTTGACAATGGCCACCTCAAGCTGACACCCTCTACTTAGATGCAGGAACAGGGATCAGCTGGGAAAATAACAGATTTACTTTCTGCTCTCCAATGAGAAAACTGCACCCACTGTCCCTTGGCCGCTATCAGTTGTTCCAGCTGGTCAAACTGCCCACTCTTCCTGGAATGGCATGGAAGCTACAGCCAAAGAAACAAAAGTCAGACTCCTCGCCACTGCTGTTCTCTCTAACGCTCATTTATTGCAAATCAACTTGAGCTAAGACATACTGGCTGTCAGTACATCACAGAACCATCTATAATCCTGGCCCAGAGAAGAGCAGGGCGGAAGAACCAAATAGAATATTATTACTTTTTCCTTTCTATACCTTGTTCTCAACAGCACAGTGTGTTGGAGGGAACCTGAGTGGAGGGTTCTCCCTTTCAGTATATGGAGCTCTGGGTCCCAAACTTTTGTGGTTATAAACCCTTTGAAAATCTGATAAAAGCTATGGACCTTCTCCTAGGAAAATAGAACTAAGTGTATACATTTAAAATTACACAAACGGTTTCAGAAAGTATGTGAACCTCCCCAAATTTCATGGATTTCTCTAAGAAGCCCCAGTTTGGAGCTCTTAATGTGAACACATGTTTAAAGTCTTGTAAACTTTTCAGCAGGGATCTAACCTAGCTCAGACATAGCCCTGTGGAGCCCATTTCTAGGATAAATGCCATCATTCTTAAATACAAAATTGGACTATATTTAGACAAGAGATAAGTTTAATTTTCACAAAATCCAAATATACCCAATTTTTATGAAAAAAAAAGCAACTTAAACTAGTCACTAAACTTGTGTGAATATATCAGAATATAACAGATTAAATAAATCCATTGTTCCTCCATTGATCAGAAGTCCATTTGTTCAAAAGCTATAGTCCACTGATATATTTGCTGTTAAATTCATTCACCTGTTTCTAGCAATAGGTATTCTTGACGTATTGTACCTACATCAACTATGAATCTGATCAGTTAGGGCTCAGGAAAAAGAGAAAGAAAGCATAGAGGTTTACCACTTTCCTGTTTCTTTAGGGAAAGTTTTTAAAGCCTATGAGTATTGTTGTAATTGACTTTACCTCTGAAATACTTTAGAGAATTCTGAGTTATACCATACCATGCCTTTCTTTCTTGCCAGAGGACAAAAGAAGTCATAGTAAGAATATTTTCATTATTCTTTACGATGTTCATAAGTAATCACTACTCAAAGTATTATATTTTATATATTGTTGAGATTTTTTTGTTTTGCCTTGCAGAAATGAAAATATCAAGATTTCTTCTATGGTGTTCATCATGTTAAAGGGGTAATAAGATTGGTTTTCCAAGGCTCCAAGAAAACAAAAGTCATTTTCCCCAACACAGTGGTTCTCAGCTTTAGCTGCACATTAGAAATACCCAAGGAGCTTTTAAAAAAATCCTAACTATCCAGACCGTACCCAAACCAATGAAATCAGACCCTCTGGAAGGGGGTCCCAGGCATCAGTATTTTTAAAGCTCCCCAGGTAGTTCTAATGTACAATAACATTGAGAACCACTGCTCTACCCAGGAAGTTCTGGCTCAGAGGTCAATGGGCTAACTAGTGGGAACTATTACTCACTTGGCCTCGGCCCAAATTCAAATATTGGGTTCTTCTAAGCCAGGTAGGAGCAGATCCTTTTGCTTGGGCAAGAGACTCTCCTGGAATCCAGAATGAAAGCAGGGCAAGTGCGTGCACTCACACACACACACACACACACACACACACACACACACACACACGCTAGAGAATCAGATTCTTCCTCTGGGTCCAGGCTTTCTTTCTCAAATAAGACACATGAACTAACTGCACCAGGATCAGGGTACTTGTTTAAAAATACAAGTTCCTGGGCACATACCCCAGACCTGCTGACCAAATTCCAGGAGAGGGTCTGGATTATTTACCACTCCACCAGGTGTTTCTGATCATATTTAAATTTGAGCTCTTTTGGCCTAAAGCTACCTAACACATTCTTTACTAGCCAGCACAGCCCTAGCCCTTCTGACATAACTAGCCTCTTGGGTGGGTGGGGGGGCTCCCAGAAAGGAATAAAGGAAAGAGGCGAAGGTTGCCTCTCTACCCTTCCTGGAAGCTCGAAAGAAGCAGAAGGGGCCGAGATACGGCTGCCTTTTCTTTGCCAAACAGGCAGCTTCCACTCTTTTATCACTTTGGCCCCAATATTTGGAATTACTTTTAATCCCTTTACAGGAAACCATGAAAATCTCTATTAGCTTATGGTTAAAGTCACTTCTTTAACCCTCACTAAACCCTGTGAGCTCTCTCTTCCTGGGAACAAAGTAGGCTGTAGGAAAGGCCAGCAGAAGCTTCCTTGTGAGAGCTGTTAATTCTCCAGTGATTACTGGTTCCCAAGTGAAAGTCCCAGATATCTATTTATAGTCAGTTCCCAATTTTAGCAGCAATTATGTTCCAAGTCCATCTGTAAATCAGTTAGTTGTTCAACCCTGAGGATGAACTCTTCTACAGGAGCAAGGGCGTCATGGCGGCACATTGCCCAGACCAGCCTATATCGGGCATGTACAGTACTGATCTATGGGACCTTGTAAGGTCCAGGTTGTGACTGGGCAGAGGAGGGTAGAACACAGGCATAGTATGGAAAGACCTCCCGGGGGCTTATCTCCCAGTCTCAAACTGGTTCTCCAGATAGTCCCTTTATTTTCTCTTTGTCTCCCGTTGATTAGCTGCCAGTGCCCCACCCATTGCCATCACTTGCTGCTTCTTCTGATCACAGTTTCTTTTACTTTCTGACTTACTAAATAAGAGGTGGTTTATTTTAGGCCTTTACTACAAGTCTTTGAAAATTCCTAAGAGTTGTTATCACTAGAAATAGGAACATTCACGTGACTTAAACATGGCAGCTACTAAGCCTCTCTGGAGAGTCTGTTTCCATGAGGTTCCAAGGGGAGAGACACATGGAGCAGGCCTGATTGGCAAGCTGGCCGTGGAACTTGTCCCACGTACCCACACCCTGCTGCTTTGGTGTTCTCCGTTGGCTCCACGTGACATAACCCATCCTGATCACAGCTGCCCCATAGCTAGCCAGTTCTGGGTAACCTGGCTCAAAATTACCAACGGGACTGATCAGTCTGTCCCTCTCAGGAATGTGAGCTAAGGAAATGGAAGGAATTTTCCAGTTCGAGTTGGGAGCTGAACTTGGAAAGGTCATGTTCAGGAATGCGGTGTCTGTGCAGGCTGAAGTGATGGGGAAGTAGAAACCTCAAGTCAGCAGGCGGTAGAAAGAGAAGCTACGTGGTACAGATAGCGATGCAGAGACAGGCAGACAGGAGAGGATGAGAGCATGCGGCCCACAAGGGGATGATGAGCGCTGCCAGCCCAGGCGCCCTGCAATAAATTCGCTCATTTTTATTTGAGGGAATCACGCACCTTGCAACCAAACAAGCCTCATTGTACTCATTTCAGAGAAAATCACATTAGATTATTCGGGACTTTCCATCCTATAAGAATAGACCAAAAATACGGACATAAGAAGGAATCTCAAGAGATAGAAATGCTGCTAAGAAAATTAGATTGAGAACTGGTGACGAAGTTTACTTTTCCCTTCTCTCACTACCCCTCCCACTCCAATGTAAGGTCTCACACCAGTCAGGAGTTCTTCCCAATGCTGAAAGAATTTATGGATTCTGTGCTAACCATCTTGTCCTCGCTCCCCTACATAGAAATTGCTGTGTTCTCATGTTCCATAGGAGGTATGACCACAGAGCAAAAATATAATTCTATTTTTAAAAACACAGAATTCATAACCTCAAATAACTGTTGTCTTAAAAAATTAGTCACTTTAGGGGACTAATAACATGCTCTGGCAAGGCTTAGAAGTGCTGTCTTTGCCCGAGACATCCCTGTCATGAACCCCTCCTAGGGAATGGCCCTCTGACTCTGTGTGAACAAAGAAAGAAAAGCAGTGTCTTTTGTGGGCTGAAAGCACCTTGCTATCCTGAACTGACTAGTTTATTTCAGCACCTCAACTATTAGGCCTAATACTTAGCCCATGCTCAACGAATGTTTCTTGAATAGAAATTTGTCATCAGTGTCTTGGGGCTTTCTTTCTCCTTGCTTGGTGAGTTAATTCATTCACCAGACCTGGCTCTGTTCTACTGGAGTCGTCAGGACTCACTTGGTTGTAAGGTAGAAACACAAATCAAACTTAGTAGGCAAAGGAGAGTTTATTGACTTGTGACACAAAAGAGTCCCAGGACAGTTTTTGCTCCAGCTACATCTGGATCCAGAAGCACACACCAGGACTTGATCTCTCTCATTCTACAGATGTATACGTATGTGCACATACATGTGTGTCATTGCTCATTTCTCAATTCTGCTTTTTTTTGCATTGACTCCATTTTTAGGCAGGCTCTGCTCTTGGAACAGCAAGACAGTGGCTAGCAGTTTCATGCTTACATCATAGCGAATGAGAAATTCTCTTCCCAAGAGTTCAAACCTGGGATAGTTTTTGCTCTGAGTACATCTGGATCTGGAAATACAAAGCAGGATTTGATCTACTCACTCTGGATCAAAACACTCAAATTCTAGAATTGAGTGGCCAAGTCAGCCCACCCAAACAACTCAGGCCTAGTTGGGGGGAATAATCACCAGAGGTCAATATGAGTTCTGTTTCCAAAACAGGGAAAGTGTGATTATTTACCAAGACATTTTTGAAACAATTTCTCCTTCAGAGCCTCCAGAAACCAAATGAACAATAAAAGAAATGCAGTCTCTCCAACCATTAGTTGGGGAAAAGATTTTTGGGTAGACAAAAAACAACAGATGTCCACTATGCATACATTGTACCATTTCCAAAAATCAAATCCACCCTCAAAGGACAAACTTTGTCACTATTAAGGATGTTCAAAAGAATATTCTCCCCTGAGGGGAAATCCGAAAGTGTTTCCAGACAAATCACATCCTGGAGTAAGTAAACAGGTTCTCTGAGGACTGGCCTGAAGGGGACAACGCTCATTCATATGCTAGAGTTCTGCCGTGTGGAGAGGCCTAATCACCCACATTACTCTGCAGTCTCACTTCATATATCTTCAGTGCTGATGAATTGTTGCTATGCAAGTGAGTCAGGAAATTTCCTCTGGTCTATTTCTGGTGGGCCCTGGCTTTCATTATCAGTGGCTGCAAATGCCCCTCAATAGGAAAGAAAACACTTGATCCCAACAATTGAAAACGGTTGTGGCACAACTGGACAGCTCAATGGCCTGGGTAGTTTATTTATCCTTACTTATGACTGAGTGACTTACAGACCTTAACCATGCTCCACTCTACCCGTGAGTCATGGTGCAGGCAGTCATAACATGATTTTGGAGAGAACTTACTGTGAGTCCATCTATTGTGTATCTCCCGGATAGTTTCATGTTTCCATGTAGTGACTGTTACATGCTGTCTGGAAGTAAATAGGCAGTAGTTGGTGCAAAATTTATAGGGAAATATTGAAAACACAGGTGACCCAATGAAATAACAGGAGAATTGAAAAGTCAGTCTGAAACCATAATAAATTAAAACGAAAAGTAGAAGCTATTTTACCCTTTCAGTTCATCTGTTCTCAAAGGACCTGGGAATTTTGTTTTATTTATTTAGTTATTGTGGCTACTTGGATTTTTTTTTTAATGTTTTTTGGTCACAAGGCCATCAAAACAAATAAATCCAAAAAAAGTGGGAGGGGATTTCAATTCTTTTAAAGTCTGAAACATTTTGTCTTAAGTGATGACTCAGGTAAATATGCTTGTTATAGATTAGGCCCATTAAAAAACTGACTTCAGTTAAGACAAGTGACTTTTGCCTGGTCGGTGTGGCTCAGTGGTTGAGCATCGACCCATACACCAAGAGGTCGCAGGTTCGATTCCGGATCAGGGCACGTGCCCAGGTTGTGGGCCCAATCCCCAATGGAGGGCATGCAGGAGTCGGCCAATCGATGTTCTCTCTCATCGACGTTTCTTTCTCTCTCTTCCGCTCTCTTCCTTTCTCTCTAAAATCAATAAAGGAGGGAAAAAAAGAAAAGACAAGTGACCTTCCTGCTGCCTTTCATCTCAAGCAGTCTTATGGGCAACTTGTTTTGCATCCTTTTTATTTTCCTCACAGAAATCCAAGGACAGGATCTCCTTGTCCCTTGCACCAGTTGCTTGTGAAAACATAGGGGGTTCTCATTCCACTGAAAAGAGGCTTCAACAGGCTGCATCTCGCCACCAGGGCAACTCGTCCCAGGCACTGCGGGTGTCATACATTGACAGTAAGACTTCCAGGGTCTAAAACAAACGGCCTGAAAAATAAAAAGCTACCTATTTCTAAATGCAGTTTCAGCTTGCTGTTAGTTAGAAGAGGGGAAGGTAACAGTCAAAGAAGGAACTTGGTTAAGAAAAGGACTCCTGGGGAAAGATGGAGAAGTCCACGGAGAACGAATCATAGTGCACCACAAACAGCAACTCATGTCTGCCTCTCCAACTCCAACTCCCTCTCGTTTTTCCTTTCCGCCGGAGGAGACATGCCCTCCCTGGATTCAATCTTCAGTTTCCCCTCATTTGTTGTTTATATTCCCATTCGATTCCTTTCACTCAAATTACTCTTAATTCACACTTGAGAATTAAAGTTCTGTGAGAAGTAATCAAAGGCAATCGACTGTGGTAATTAGGGCCTTCTCATTTACGTTGAATCCCAAGAAAGCTATTTTTTGCTCCAGACTTTCTTTCTTTTTTTTTTAAACTTTAAAAAAATTTTTTTTCCTTTTGTATTGATTTTACAGAGAGAGGAAATGAGAGGGAGAGAGAGATAGAAACATCGATGAGAGAGAACATCGATTGGCCGCTTCCTGCATGCTCCCCACTGGGGATCAGGCCCACAACCTGGGCATGTGCCCTGACTGGGAATTGAACCAGCGACCTCTTGGTGCATGGGTCGACGCTCAGCCACTGAGCCACACCAGCTGGACCAGACTTTCTTTCTTTATAACAAACATGCTTCTTATATCCTAAAGGCATAAAAAGGATGTTACCTTGTATGTTTCTGGTTAACCTTTACAAAAATGGGGAATTTAGGATGACAGTGTCCCTGCCAAACAATGTCGATTTCTGCATATCGTACTAGAAATTTGAAGACTTCCCTCATTCCCTGCACCAGACTGAGGAACGGGGGTTTCTCTGCCAGTTCCCAGATGGAAATCGTGAGGAGCTCCACCAGGTAAGAGAAGGGAAGTCTCCAGAATCTATACACACAGAATGAGGGGCTGGGCTTACATCATTAACCCAGAAAACGAAGGTAGGTTTCTTCAATTATGAGAAAGACTCAAGCTCAATAGGCAATTTACAAAAGAAGAAATTCTATTTTCAGTCTCACTACTTACCAAACAAGAATATTTCCACCAATCAGACTGGCAAAAAAATAAAGAATTATAGATCCAATATTGGTGAGTTTGTGAGGAAATGGAAACTTTCATACTGTTTTGATGAGAATGTATTCAATACAGTCTTTTCTGGAGTCAACTCGATTAAAATTTGATATATTCTGTCCCTTTAACCCAGCATTCTTCACTTCTACAAATTCATTCTGTAGAAACATTTTTATAAAAGTTCAAAGATATGTACAAAAGCATGTTCTTTATTTTATTGTTTCTAATGGTAAACTTTGGAATGTTCATCAATAGGGGACTGGATAGTTTCAGGATGCGTCTCTTACTGTCCTGTCCACTGTGTTAGCCACTAGCCACATGTGTTTATTGAGCACTTGACCTGTGGCTGGTCTGACTTGAGTACACACTGGATTTTGAAGATTTATATTTAAAAAAGTAAAATATCTCATTCATAATGTTTATATTGATTGCATGTTGAAAAGATAACATTTTGGATATATTGAGCTAAATATATTATTAAAATTAATTTTACCTGTTACTTTTTACCTTTTTAATGTGGCTACTAGGATATATATTGAATATGTGGCTCATATTTGAACCTCACAGTATATTCTCTTAGCCAGCATTGACCTGTACTATGAAATAGTCATTAAAAGAAGATAGATCTCTATGTACAGATATAAAAAGATATCATTGATTAATTAAAAAATAATTTTCAAAGCAATACATAAATTGCAAACCCATTTGTTTTCATTTTTTTAAAAAATTAAGCATATGTGAAAAAAAAAAAAAATTGAAGGAATATGCCCTAAATATTGTTGGGGAGGTGGGGGTTGGGGATGAAAGAGAAACATTTTTTTACATTGTCTTTTAAAAAATTAAGCATATGTGAAAAAAAAAAAAATTTGGAGGAATATGCCCTAAATATTGTTGGGGAGGTGGGGGTTGGGGATGAAGGAGAAACATTTTTTTACATTGTCTTTTAAATTGCAGTTTATGTACATCGGTGGGAGGAGAAATAAAAATCAAAGCTAAAGATTAAGAACAAAGTCAACAACATGACAGTTTCAGGATTTCATGTTTGTTGATAGCTAAATACGTGTTTTTTGTTTGTTTGTTTTTATTTTTTATTTTTTTAATTTTATTAATTTATTTTTGTTACAGATGTTTCTCCTTTTTCCCCCATTGTCACCCTCCTCCCCCTCCCTCCCTGCCCCGTCCCCAGTTTAGTTGTCCATGTCCATTGGTTATGAGTACATGCGTACAAGTGCTGTGGTTCATCGCTCCCCTCCCCCACCCCCTCTTCTGGCAACTGTCAGTCTGTACCCTACTTCCACGTCTCTGGGACTACCCTGTTCCTCAGACTGTTATGTTTATTATATTCCAGAAATAAGTGAGATCATATGATACTTGTCTTTCTCTGCTTGGCTTGTTTCACTTAGGATAATAGTTTCCAGGTCCTCCCATGTCTTCGCAAAGGATAAGAGATCTTTCTTTCTTACAGCTGCATAGTACTCCATTGTGTATATGTACCACAGCTTTTTTATCCATTCGTCTACTGATGGACACTTGGGCTGTTTCTAGATCTTAGCTATTGTAAATAGCGCTGCTATGAACACGGGGGTACATATATTCTCTCTGGCTTGCTGTTTCAGGCTTCTTAGGGTATATTCCTAGGAGTGAGATCACTGGGTCAAATGGTAATTCAATTTTTAATTTTTTGAGGTAACACCATAGTGTTTTCCACAGTGGCTGCACCAGTCTGCATTCCCACCAGCAGTGTACTAGAGTCCTCTTTTCTCCATACCCTCGCCAACACTTGTTGTTTGATGCTTTGTTGATGACGGCTACTCTGGCAGGTGTGAGGTGATACCTCATTGTTGTTTTAATTTGCATCTCTCTGATGATTAGTGATGTTGAGCATTTCTTCATATGTCTCTTGGCCATTTGTATATCCTGTTTGGAGAGGTGTCTATTTAGTTCCTCTGCCCATTTTTTAATTGGGTTCTTTGTCTTCCTTTTGTTGAGTTGTATGAGTACTCTATATACTTTGGAAATTAATCCCTTATCTGATATATCATTGGCAATTATGCTCTCCCATACAGTGTGTTCCCTTTCCGTTTTGATGGTTGTTTCTTCTGCTGTGCAGACGCTTTTGAGTTTGATGTAGTCCCATGTGTTCATTTTTTCCTTTGTTTCTGTTGCCTTAGGTGATATATCAGTGAAGATTCTGCTGCGTATGATGTCTGAAATTTTGTTGCCTACATTTTCTTCTAGGATTTTTATGGATTCATGAGTCACATTTAAGTCTTTTATCTATTTTGAGTTTATTCTTGTGTATGGTGTAAGATGATGGTCTAGTTTCATTTTTTTGCATGTAGCTGTCCAATTTTCCCAACACCATTTATTAAAGAGGCTGTCTTTACTCCATTGTATGCTCTTGCCACCTTTGTCGAATATTAATTGAGCATAATGTTTTTGTTGCATAGGCATCACTAGCCATGAAAATCTCTTTTGATAGTATATTGCAAAAGCTTGAAAACTTTTTCCTAATACTGGAGAATGATATCTATTTTTTAAACTATTATTAGTAGTAATTTGTTTTATCCCAGTAAAGGAAATAGGCCCAATATTTATATTCATATGACAGTGGGGGGCATGCAGGAGGTGGCCAATCAATGTTCTCTCCCATCGATGTTTCTCTCTCTCTCTCTCTCCCTTCCTCTCTCTTTAAAAATCAATAAAGAAAAAAAATTTAAAAAAAAGAAATAGAAAACACTAAAAATAGACAAAATTTCTTTTTCCTGGTAATAAACAACAAGTCAGAGTTTAGTTAATCAGTAACTCAGGTCTTGCAGTTTTCCTTCAGGGATTGACAATGGACACGAAACTTAAAGTCCCCCTGCACCTTCACCATCTGATGCTTCAAGTACCGAAAGGAAGCCATGGTGGAAAATTTCTCCAGCAGGGGATGGTCTTCACATTTCATGAAAGTAAATTTAGAGGAAAGAAAAGACTTAATGAACATTAAACTATTTCCCCTATATTTACATAGCTCTAAGACATGTCCATGTTATTTTGTGTTCTATTTCAGTCATTTAACATTGTTTTATGTAAATCTTTCTATGTAGTACAATATTTCCCAAACTTGTCTTGAATAGTATTTCAGCATATTTATGTGATAAATTTATTTACTCTTCAGGAATTTTTATTATCTTTAGTAGCACCACTCTGAACATATTTATATAAATTAATTTTTAATTTATATATAATTTTTATGTGATTTATTTTCTCTAAAGGTAGCTCCTCTAAATATTTCTGAACTCTTTTTTTAAAAAAATGATTTTGAGTACTTTTTAATGACATATTTTTACTATACATGGCCTCAACTCTTTTTCTGAAACCAAATGAATAAATGTTTTTTACTTTTCTTTTTTTACTTAAAGGGAAATTAATTTTACAAATGGTCTGAATACTTTAAAATCATAAAACACAAAAAATCCTTAATACATGTTACCAGATTACTCTCCAAAAATAGAAAATAAATTACTATATTGTAACGTATGTGGTCCAGTTTCCCCATAATACCACCTACCGCCTTAAATTGTTCTGCTACACTAATAGATGTTTCTCCATTGAAACCTATAAACCACCAACAAAAAAGGAAGTGTTAGATTTCAAAACCAGACCTGTCTCTCATCCGACCAAGGATCCACGCAGGTAAGAAACTTTATTCTTTGTTCTTCTATGTTTTTATTTTCACTAATAAATTTTACTCAATCAAATAAGAAAAAACATGTAGAATGTTCAGAGATGCACAGAGATAGGAGGCAATTATGTAGAAGTAATGCATGTCTCTACAAAGTGGCTGTTATAATCAATGTTAAACACAAAAATATACAAAGAGTAGAGAGAAAGTATGTGATTAAGATGAACAAACCAAGATTATTAACAACGTTATACAAAGATGAAGAAGACATAGGCCTTATAGAAAGTGGCTACATAAATATGTTCTACTAAATCCTCCTGTGTCTGCTCTGTCTGCCAAATGGAGAATTCATACAAACATGTTATAGTTCTCTGTTTATGAAAAGTTTATCTTAAAATACTCAAACAGTCACTGAGTCTCCCTCACATCCCTTCACCATACACTAGAACTAGAGTTGTTGCTACCAAAGTAAGGGAAAGATGCTGAAACACGCACATTCCAACTTCTGAGGATCCCATCCTGGGGGGACAACTCTGCCTCTGTTAGGACTGGCTACAGTGGAAGGAACAGCTGAACGTGTTAATGTGCCATTCAATCATGCCAGAGGTTTCCCTTTCCTGTGCCTTCCTTCGCTGTACCAATCCATTTGGTTATGCCACTGAACATTTTTATTTCTTTCCTTTGGTTCCTACTAAACTATTATGTTATGTTTTGGAATCATGTAGTACAGATGTTTCATATTCTATAACAGCCCTTGTGTGTTCTTTCTCATATATATATAATGTCCCCTCTGCCTACCAAGGAAAGAGGAGGTGGGGCCCGAAAGAATAAAGAAAGGGACCTGAAAAGAGAAAAGCTCACATGGTGCCCATGTGCTGGTTACATGCTTATGATGTCTTGAACGAATGTATTAAACAAGTGAGCTCCTTCAGCCTCACAGCAGATGCCTTGACAAAATCCACTTGGTATGGCGGGAGGGCCAAGGCGCACAGCTGCACCTCGTCACTGTCAGTACAGAGGTGCAGTTTGCGGTAAAGGTGAGGTTTTAAATCTGCTAACACCACGGAACAAAGACAACTGTGAGAATTTCCTCCCCACGCTCCTCTCTTGGTTTCCCCTGGTACAAATGAGCCATGTTTCTCTGATTAATTAGACCTTGAGCACTTAAAACAAAACCATTTTCTGTATTTAGGAGGGTTATTCCAGATTATCCAAGTAATTAAAAGAGAAATCTTCAACATTTTGTTGACTGAACAGTTCAAATTGAGCAGACCCTGGTATAAGAAAAGCTGAGAGGTTTTCTATCAGCTGAGGATGTTTTATTTCTCAGCAGATTTTGTTAGTTTATGCAAATATTTTCTAGCATATAAACTAAATGTCTTTATCTGTCTGCACAAAAACCTATACAATCCCTCATGTTTAATATCTAAATTATTACTATCTGTATATATACTTGCAGAAGAGATTCTACCATCTGAACTCTTGAAGAAATTAATTATATGTATAAAGATGGAGATGATTTAAAAAGATATATTTAGATCAAACTGAAAACAATCTACTTTTGTTGTAGTACAGTCTTGTAAAAGATCCATTAATTTGGATTGTGCTCATTTTAAATGTATGATATATGAATGTTTAGTGTCTTTTATCATAATCTACTTAAATTTTCCTTGTTCTATTTTGCATATCCTTTATATGTACCTGTTCTCCTGCCCAACTAAATTGCCACATAGTGACACACTTGTTAATCAAGGCAACTTTAGCTACAATGCACATTTTAAAGTTAATTGGCAAGTAACTTTATTTTACTTGTAAAATACACTTTACCAAAAAAATACATATACAACTTTATTTGGATTCCTAATTTCAAGAGTATCTGCATAGCCCTTTTATACTGGTCCAGTTGTTTAGATCCAAATCAGAGATACAATAGTAGGTTCAGTATCAACATGCTAGAGAGTTAAAAACAAATCCCTAAAATAAACATAGGTGAACAAATTCAGTTGTCTATGGCAAATATTTTTATAAATGCTGTTATAAAGAACATATTCTACTCCCAATCTTATAAGGCAACAGTCATCACAACTATTACAATAGACCTTTCAGTTTTACCAGGAGGTTCTCTGCCTTTCTCAGCAAACAGAAACTCTGGTTTATGATAATAACATTTAACTAAAAATGTGGCCGGCAATAGGTATGTCAGATATTTGACACCCTCTTTCTATCTATGTGATAAGATGTTGTGGCTGACCCAGAGATGATCTACAGCCATTAGTGTATCAATATTTTTCCTCCTTCAAGGTTCTTCATTAACAGGAACCCAACAAGTTGAATTATTTTGAGGCTTATAATATCTTGCTTTTACTCTGTGTGACTTAGGTGAATTTATTAAGCCTTATCATTGTCATCATCTGTAAAATAAGAATACTTAGTTCCCTTGCTATGAATCAAGTACTATTCTATTCTAAGTGCTTTATATACATTAACATATTTACTGTTTTACAACCCTGTGATATAGGGACTGTTATTATCTCCAGTTTACAAATGAGGAAATAGAGATTAACTAGGTTGCCAGAGTCACAGGTCTGGGAAGTTAAAACCTCTATTACCACCCTCCTGCCCTCCATTGCAGGTGAGATCTGAGCCCAGTGCCTCCTGCCCTGCGGCTAATTCAGTGCTTCTCAGACTTTTATGGGCATACAAATCACCTGGGTATCTTTTGAAATACAATATCTGGTTCAGTAGGCCTAGGGTGGAGCCCAAGATTCTGTATTTATAACAAGTTTCCATACTGCTGACCTGAGAATCATATTTGGAGCAGGAATGTCGTCAACCACGTCCTTGTCAAATCTCATGGCTCTGGGCCGCATTGTGGCACATGGGCCATGCTATTAGTTGTCTAGCATAAAAGTAAGCTGTGCAGGAAATAACATTAAGATGCCTGTGAAGATTTGATGTGGTCACCTGAGTCTTACTCTGACAATTATCAGCAACATTCAGTGGCCCTTTGAAATTCCCCGGAATCCTGAGACTTGTGTGAATTGCTGGTCTCCTGTCAAACCCATTCCCATCGTGTGGAGAGAGGCAGGGTTACATAATAATGTCAGTCCTTTTCCATTCATTTCACACAGCTGTGCTCAAGAACTTAGGGGACTCAGAAACCACTGTAAAAATAGGCTTCTGTCCTCCGGGAGACATTTTAGCTCAAAAGCTACTGATATAACCTCAAAGTCTCAAGACAGTGGCCCAGGAGCTGCTGTTGGCCAACAACTGTGCTTTTGAAGGCTGCACACAAGAGAAAGACAGCATCTTGCAAAAACTCAAGAGCATCATGGGCCTATGGTGAGACCTAAGGAAACTAAAATATTTTTTCTTAATACACATTCATTGATCTCAAGTACTTTTGCTACATGATTTCAAGTTAAATCTCATATTTTAATTATCACAACTATCCTGTGAGGTAACTTTCTTATCCCTATTTTATAGGTGAAAAAACAGAGTTTTGAGAGTTTTCCATGACTTACTCCAGATCACACAGATAATATAAAATAGATCTGGGACTTGACTTCAAGCCCAGTGTGTTCTCTCCACTGTATAACTTCGAAGTCCTATCAGTCTACCCAGGACCTACACAGTCAGGCGACCTAGATTTGCATCCCAGCTCTTGAATTTACTGGCTACATAACCATGGGCAAGTTGCTTACATTTTCTAAGGCTCAGTATTTTAATATTCAAATTGGGAGTCATATCTTCCTTTCAGGTTTGTTGTGCAGATTCAGTGGGATTCATTTAGCCAGATTAGTTTTAGGACAATAAGAATTATGTATGGCACATAAGTGCTGGATAAATCATAGCATTAAAACAATCTTGGAGGCTTATCAGGATTACCAGAGCCAAGAAGACTTACTAAAACCTCAGACTGGGCTAAGAGTACACACTCTCCTTCCTACTCTGTCTTATCTCAGAGCTCTCATTAATACAGATGATGCATTAATACAGATGGTGTTTTATTTTTATTTATTTATTTATTTATTTATTTATTTATTATTTTTTCTAATCCTCACCCGAGGACATTTTTGCATTTATCCTGAGACAGAATGGGAGGGAGAGAGGGAGGAAGAGAGAGAGAGAAACATTGATGTGAGAGAGACACACTGAGTGGTTGCCACCCACACGACCCCAACCGGGGCCGGGGACAAACTGCAACCAAGGTACATGCCCTTAGCGGGAACCGAACCCGGGACTCTCTGGTCCACGGGCCGATGCTCTAACCGTTGAGCCAAACCGGCCAGGGCGAATACAGATGGTGCTTTATTAAAGTGACCTGTTTATATTTCTATTTTCTCCTCCAGTCTATAGACCCCACCATGTCTTCTTGATATGTGTACCTCCAGTCCTAATACAGTTTCTAGAACATGGTAGGCATGCAATACATGTATATTGACCAACTCCAGCGCAACAGAAGAGAATTTTAACGTGAGAGGCACGCTGTCCAACAGTGCTGATAAGTAGAAGAACGAGCTCAAGAAAGTCAACGTGTTCCTCTGGAGTCTGGCTGAGAGGCACTGTTCATTGAATAATACAGTGACAGGCACAAAAACAAGCCTTATCCTCAAGGAGCTCAGAAGACAGCCAGCAGCCAATCTTGTGTGCGGTGACAACACGAGCGGATCAGGCTGCAGCAGTGACACGGGGAGATTCGATGGGAAAGCAGCTGAGGCAGGCACAGGGAGGATGAGGAGTTCAGCTGGAGCTGAGCTGTCTCGAAGGGTAAGCAGGAACTTGCAAGGCAGAATGTAGAATGGGGTGGAATAAGAGAAGTATCCATGGAAACACTGTGCAAAGACAGAGAGACGAGAGCATGGAGCTTTAGGAGATAACACATATTTCAAGGTTATCGGCTCATGAATCTCTCCTCTACCAAATGTGAGCTCTTCAAAAGCAAAAATCCTGATTTCCTACCTAATCTGTTATAAGTATTTAGTGGTACATAGTAGGTATTCCAGAAATAAGGATTGAATGAAATAAATGAATGAAAAGATCAGTGAAAATACTAATACCTACAATTAAGCTAGAGTGAGAAGACTGGTCATGCATTGCTGTGGGATTTTCAGTGTTTTAAATCAGCAGAAGCCTAGACTCAACCCCAAGTTTCCAGAGAATACATTACATTGAAATAAATCACTTAGTCATCTGGCCTTTTCATGGGCTACAATAACACAATACCGTAGACTGGGTGGCTTAAAAAACAGAAATGTATTTTCTCACAGTTCTGGAGGCTGCAATATCTCAACTCAAGGTGCTGGAAGATTCCATTCCTGGTAAGAGCCCTCTTGCTAGTTTGTAGATGGCTGCCTTCTTGCTGTATCCTCACATGGCCAAGACAGCAAGCTCTGGTGTTTCTTCCTCTTCTTCTAAGAGTGCTAATCCCATCATGGGCCCCACTCCCATGTCCTCATCTAAACCTACTTACCTCCTGCCGTGGCTGGTGTGGCTCAGTTGGCTGAGCGTCGCCCCATGCACCGAAAGGTGTCTGGTTTGATTTTGGTCAGCGTACATGCCCAGGTTGTGGGCTTGATCCCTGGTAGGGGGCATGCAGGAGGCAACCAACCGATGTTTCTCTCTCTCCTTCCTTTCCTCTCTCACTAAAAATTAATTTAAAAAAGGAAAAACCTAATTACCTCCCAAAAACCTCACCTTCTAGTACTATCACATTAGGGGTAAGGGCTTCAACTTATACATTTGGGGAGACACAAACATTCCGTACGTAACCGGGTCTTCATTTTCTCACCTAAAAGGGAGATACTTTATCCCCCCTTTTTATGAATCTGATTTGATTTTATATTTCATATCTCACTCCAGATACCACCACATCTTAGGGATAACAGTAACATCATAATGAGCACAACAGTGTCATTCTGTGACTGTCCTTACCACTTCCCACTCTTGTAGGCATCCCAACTCCCTCAAATCCCTCCCCCACTGGAGACACGGGTGCGCCCAGGCTCTCTGTTCCTGTGCAACACCGTGTCTGCCCTTATCCTCTTCTCCTGCTCCGTTGTGCCGTGTCTGATACCTTCTGTGGCTGCTGCTATCAAAAGCACTGGTGGTCCTGCCGCAGAGGGTCATGCCACCAGTGATGGCCACGCCTGCCAAAGGCGCAACTGCCCCTCTCAGTGCCGGGGACTTAAGGCCAGCAAAGAGACAGCCTGCTCCTGTGCCTTCTCAGTTCAGACTGAGGGTGGCCCCTTGGCGGCTCAGGCTCTCGGGCCCCTCCCTGCTCAAACAGCAGCCCCGAATTGCTCTCTACTACTCAGGCTGCAAAGCTGCGCCAAGTGAGCTCTGGCTGCCTTAGCAGACATCCAGGAAATAGCTCTTCTGGTTTTTACTCAATATTTTTGAAGTCTTTCTCCCAAGGACAGAGGCATGAGTCCACTGTGCTGAATATTAAACACCTCTCTCTTCAACACTGATCTGTTGACTTTGGACCAAAGCTGTTCCTAACCTGTCTTTTCTATTAGAGGAGACTCATTTACCCTCCCGAGTCATCCAGACTGTGTCTGAATCCTGGTACAAACTCAGCTTGGGCTCAGGTTGGGATTCCTGCTATACGAAGCTGCTTGCAGGCAAGTCCATACTTCTTCTGTGCTCTTTGTACTCCACGCTGTTATCATGGACAGATAGTTAATACTTGATCTTAGTTGTTAAATTAAAAACTGGTGGCATCAGGATGCACGGTGTTTCCACACCGCAGGGAAAAAGTGACTCCTAAAACACCACGCATCTCGGTTCCACTGCAAGCAGCCTGATTCTGAACGCCTCGCTCAGCACGGTGTCTGGATGGACCAGTCCTCTGTGAATCCGTGTTAAACGAGCAGCCATTCTAAAGCTTCCTGTGAGACAAAACAGATAAATCTTACCTGTGGAGGGTGTGGGCCATGACCTCAAAAGAATGAATGTGAAGACTTCCAGTACATAAAAAAATTGATCCTTAATGACAATGGTTCTCTCTTCCCCATTGGGATCCTTGAAAAAAACAAAACAAAACAAAACATGAGCCCTGGCCAGTTTGGCTCAGCAGTTAGAACATGAGCCCATGAACCGAAGGGTATCAGGTTCAATTCCTGGTTGAGGGCATGTACCTGGGTTGCAGGTTCAATGCCCGGCCCCAGTCAGGGTCATGCAGGAGGCAACCAATCAATGTGTCTTTCTCACATCGATGTCTCTCTCTCTCTCTCTCTCTCTCTCTCTCTCTCTCTCTCTCTCTCTCCCTTCCACTCTAAAAATCAATGGAAAAATATTATCAGGTGAGGATTGACAGAAAAGAAAGAGAGAGAAAGAAAGAAAGAAAGAAAGAAAGAAAGAAAGAAAGAAAGAAAGAAAGAAAGAAAGAAAGAAAGAAAGAAAGAGAAACATTATGATATGATATGGTAGATAATAGAAAGAGGAAAATAAAAAGCACTAAATGATTTCAACCACCCTTCCCCTTACTCTAGCCCTGCTTCTCTCTTGGCGATTTCGTGAACGTTCCCGGCGTGTTCCTTTCTCAGGACCTTTGCAGGTGCTGTTCCTATGCCTGGAATACACTTACCTGAGATCATTCACACGGGCGGATTCCGAGCTCCATTCAGTACCTTTGGCCTTTCCTGGACACCCTTTAAAACTAGAGAACCCCCCCCCCCGTGCCCTGTCCTGCCACCCTGCTTTATGCTTCTTCATAGCATTTAATTACCACCTGGCATTATATTGTTGGTGTATTTCTCTTATACTGGGGTGTGAGGTGCTCAAGTGCAGGAAATGTGTGCTTTGTTCCCTACTCTGTCCCTAGTATTTGTCACATAGTAGGTGATTCATAAATAATTTGTAAATCAACTGCATTGGAATATGGATTGTGGCACAAGGTATTATTAATCATGAATGTGATTAAGTAAACTGTTTTAAAAGAAGTCAGAATTGTACTTCTGGAAAAGTGGAGTAGTTTACAGCAGATCAAAGCTCACTGAGAACGACTAGAACATTGGATTTACAAACCATGTACACTGTGTTTTAGAGGCAGGCAGTTGCTGAAGCTACAAAGATCAAGATTTTGTGAGAGGTGGGGGCAGCAGACCATGATGAATTGGACTGTTATTCTGCTGCATTTCCCACGGGACATAAGCTGATTTCAGAAATAGAAAAGAGGCTGAAAATATATACTTTTGGGGGCCAAAAGGAAACTTCGGAGTTAAAGAAACCAGCAGAACTTTGTCAAACTCTTAAGGCGTAAGCAGTGTTCAAGACTCGGAGGTCACTATCCTGGTTTAAAGGGCAGGGTAGAGAATTGAACTTGAAATATGACCTGATTTTCCCTGAACACATTTGCTGAATTCTGGAGATGCTTGAGACAGTATGGTTAAGAAATAAAGCGTAGTATCTCAGAGAGTTGAATGGAATTGCTGAGTTTGGCCAGGCTGAGGCCACATAGAGTAGGTAGGGTTCACCTCAGAAGCTGACGAGACAAACATTAGGGGAAAGTCTTTGGTGAACAAAGTAGTTTTTAGCAGTCACTTTCCAACTTTCCTGCACATTGAAATAATGTAGACATTTTTTAAAAATTCAATTTAATTTTATTATTTTTAATTGAATGTATTAGGGTGACATTGTTTAATAAAATTATATAGGTTTCAGTATATAATTCTACAATGCATCATCTGTATATTGTATTGTGTATTTACCACCCCAAGCCAAGTCTCCTTCCATCACCGTTTAATCCCTTTATCCTCTTCTATCTCCCCCCACACCCCCCTTTCCCTCTGGTAATCACCATACTGTTGTCTGTGTCTATGAGTCTTTCTTTTTTCTTTGCTTAATCCCTTCACCCTTCTCACCCAGCCCCCAACTCCTCCCCTCTGACAGCTGTCAGTCTCATATCTATGAGTCTGTCTCCATTTTGTTTGTTAGTTTATTTTGTTCATTAGATTCCACATGTAAGTGAAATCATATGGTACTTGTCTTTCTCTGACTGTCTTACTTCACTTAGCATAATACTCTCCAAATTAAAAATGGCACTGCCTTATGACCCAGCAATTCCACTTCTTGGAATATATCCAAAGAAATCTGAAACACTGATTTGAAAGAATATATGTATGCCTATGTTCATGGCAGCATTATGTACAATAGCCAAGATTTAGAAGCAGCCCAAGTGCCCATCACTAGAGGAATGGATAAAAAAGCTGTGGTGCATTTACACAATGGAATACTACTCAGCCATAAAGAAGAAGGAAATCTTACCTTTTACAACAGCATGGATAGACCTGGAAATAGTATAGACATTTTTATTTAATGGGTATGGGGTGTGACCTGAGTAATAAGCTTTCACCCTCTCCGTTTGGCGAGGAAAGGAGTACACACTGTCTGGAAAAAGATAACATCTGCTGAAACATCTAAGATGTTTATGCACACTGTCCTGGTTTTAATCTTTAAAAATCACGAGGAATTCTAAGAGACAAAGCTATAAGATTTAAAACTAAGAGATGAAACAAACTGTAGAAACAGATCTGAGAAGGGATGCAAATATTGGCATAAAAAGATAAGGATTTTAACTGATTGAGATGTTCAATACAATAGAGAAATAGATGGTAAACATAGACGAAAAGATGAAAAATCCAGAGTTGGAATTATATACATATAAAAAGAATCAAATGGAAAGTCTAGAACTAAAAAGTATAATAATTGAACTTAAGAACTTTATAGACAAAAACAACAAAAGATTAGATATAGCAGAGGAGAGAATTAGTGAGGACAATAGGCATCATCCAACATGAAAAGACTGTGATGTTCTGATTTGCTCCATGTACCCTCAGAAGGAACACATTCTTTTCTTTTTTATTTTATTTTTTATTAATTTATTTTTGTTACAGATGTTTTCCTTTTTTCCCCATTGACACCCTCCTCCCCAAACTCCCACCCTGTCCCCAGCTTTGTTGTCCATGTTCATCAGTTATACATACATGCGCATAAGTTCTGTGGTTTATCTCTTCCCTCCCCCCCACCTCCTCTTCTGAGGGTTGTCAGTCTGTACCCTACTTTCACATCTCTGGGTCTACCCTGTTCCCCAGACTGATATGTTTATTATATTCCACAAATGAGTGAGATCATGTGATATTTGTCTTTCTCTGCTTGGCTTGTTTTGCTTAGGATAATACTCTCCAGGTCCCTCCATGTCGTCTCAAAGGATAAGAGATCTTTCTTTCTTACAGCTGCATAGTACTCCATTGTGTATATGTGCCACAGCTTTTTTATCCATTTATCCACTGATGGACACTTGGGCTGTTTCCAGATATTAGCTATTATAAATAGTGCTGCTATGAACATGGGGGTACATATATCCTTTCTGATTGGTGTTTCAGATTTCTTAGGGTATATTCCTAGCAGTGGGATCACTGAGTCAAATGGCAATTCAATTTTTAATTTTTTGAGGTGACACCATAGTGTTTTCCGTAGTGGCTGCACCAGTCTGCATTCCCACCAGCAGTGTACTAGAGTCCCCTTTTCTCCACACCCTCGACAACACTTGTTGTTTGATGATTTGTTGATGACGGCCATTCTGACAGGTGTGAGGTGATACCTCATTGTTGTTTTAATTTGCATCTCTCTGATGATTAGTGATGTTGAGCATTTCTTCATATGTCTCAGCCATTTGTATATCCTGTTTGGAGAGGTGTCTATTTAGTTCCTCTGCCCATTTTTTAATTGGGTTCTTTGTCTTCCTTTTGTTGAGTTGTATGAGCACTCTATATATTTTGGAGATTAACCCCTTATCTGATGTATCATTATTGACAATTATGCTCTCCCATACAGTGTGTTCCCTTTCCGTTTTGATGGTTGTTTCTTTTGCTGTGCAGAAGCTTTTGAGTTTGATGTAGTCCCATGTGTTCATTTTTTCCTTTGTTTCTCTTGCCTTAGGTGATGTATCAGTGAAGATTCTGCTGCATATGATGTCCGAAATTTTGTTGCCTACATTTTCTTCTAGGATTTTTATGGATTCACGAGTCACATTTAAGTCTTTTACCCATTTTGAGTTTATTCTTGTGTATGGTGTAAGTTGATGGTCTAGTTTCATTTTTTTGCATGTAGCTGTCCAATTTTCCCAACACCATTTATTAAAGAGGCTGTCTTTGCTCCATTGTATGCTCTTGCCACCTTTGTCAAATATTAATTGAGCATAATGTCTTGGGTCAACTTCCAGATTCTCTATTCTGTTCCACTGGCCTGTTCTTGTGCCAGTACCAGGCTGTTTTGATTACGGTAGCTTTGTAGTATAACCTGATATCCGGTATTGTGATCCCACCTACTTTGTCTTTCTTTTTCAAGATTGCTGTGGCTATTCGGAGTCTTTTTTGGTTCCAAATGTACTTTTGGAATATTTGTTCTAGTTCTGTGAAATATGTCACTGGTATTTTGATGGGGATTGCATTGAATCTATAGATTGCTTTGGGTAATATGGACATTTTAATGATGTTAATTCTTCCAATCCATGAACAAGGTATGTGCTTCCACTTTTTTATATCTTCCTCTATTTCTTTTTTCAATGTCCTGTAGTTTTCTGCAAATAGATCCTTTACTTCTTTGGTTAAGTTTATTCCTAGGTATCTTAATTTTTTTGCCGGGATGGTAAATGGGATTTTTTTTTAGTTTCTCTTTCTGTGAGTTCATCATTGGTGTATAAGAATGCAGTCGATTTCTTGACATTAATTTTGCATCCTGCTACTTTGCCAAATTCATTTATTAGGTCTAGTAGATTTTTGATGGAGTCTTTAGGGTTTTCTATGTATAATATCATGTCATCTGTGAATAATGACAGTTTCACTTCCTCCTTTCCAATTTGGATTCCTTTTATTTTTTCTTCACTTCTGATTGCTGTAGCTAAGACTTCCAGTACTATGTTAAATAAGAGTGGTGAAAATGGGCATCCTTGTCTTGTTCCTGTTCTTAAGGGAAATGCTTTTAGTTTTTTGTCCATTGAGTATGATGTTGGCTGTAGGTCTTTCATATATGGCCTTTATAATGTTGAGATATGATCCCTCTATTACCAAATTGCTGAGCGTTTTTATCAGAAATGGGTGCTGGATTTTGTCGAATGCTTTTTCAGCATCTATTGATATGATCATGTGGTTTTTATCTTTCATTTTGTTTATGTGGTGTATCACATTTATTGATTTGCGATTATTGAATCAGCCTTGCATCCCTGGGATGAATCCCACTTGGTCATGGTGAATTATTTTTTTGATGTATTGCTGGATCCGATTTGCTAGTATTTTGTTTAGGATTTTGGCATCTATGTTCATCAGGGCTATTGGCCTGTACTTTTCTTTCTTTGTAGTGTCTTTTTCTGGTTTTGGAATTAGAATTATGCTGGCCTCATAAAATGAGTTTGGAAGTCTTCCTTCTTCTTGAATTTTTAGAAATCGTTTGAGGAGAATGGGTGTTAGTTCTTCTTTGAATGTTTGGTAAAACTCCCCCGTGAAGCTGTCCGGGCCTGGGCTTTTGTTTGCTGGGAGAGTCTTGATTACATCTTCAATTTCCTTAGCTGTTATTGGTCTGTTCAAGTTTTCTATCTCTTCCCGGTCCAGTTTTGGGAGACTATGTGTTTCTAGAAATTTGTCCATTTCACTTAGATTGTCGAATTTGTTGCCATATAAATGTTCATAGTATTTGTTAACGATCCTTTGTTATTTCTGTGGTGTCAGTTGTTACTTCTCCTCTTTCGTTTCTGATTTTGTGTATTTGGGTTCTCTCTCTTTGTTTCTTGGTGAGTCTAGCTAAGGGTCCATCAATCTTGTTTATCTTTTCAAAAAAACCAGCTCTTTGTTTCATTGATCCTTTGAATTGTTTTTCTGTTCTCTATGTCATTTATTTCTGCTCTGATCTTTAGTATTTCCTTCCTCCTACTTGCTCTGGGGTTTTCTTTTTGTTTGCTTTCTAGTTCTTTAAGTTGTGAGGTTAGAAAGTCTATTAGAAATTTTTCTTGTTTCTTGAGGTAGGCCTGGAGTGCTATGAACTTCCCTCTCAGAACTGCTTTCGCTGCATCTCATAGATTTTGTGTTGTTGTGTGTTCATTTTCATTGGTTTCCAGGAAGTTTTTAATTTCTTCCTTGATCTCCTTGGTAACCCATTCATTGTTTAATAACATGCTATTTAGCCTCCATGTATTCAAATGTCTTTGCATGTTCTTGTTGCAATTGATTTCTAGTTTCATGCCATTGTGATCTGAGAAGATGCTTGATATGATTTCAATCTTCTTGAACTTGTAGAGACTTAGTTTGTGTCCTATCATGTGGTCTATCTTTGAGAATGTCCCATGTGCACTTGAGAAGAATGTGAATTCTGTAGTTTTGGTGTGTAATTCTCTGTAAATATCTATTAAATCCATTTGGTCTAGTGCTTCATTTAGAGTCTCTGTTTCCTTGTTAATTTTTTGTCTAGAGGATCTATCCAGTGACGTCAGCGGGGTGTTGAAGTCCCCTGCTATGATTGTATTGCTGTCGATTTCTCCTTTGAAGTCCTCCAGAAGATTTTTAATGTATTTTGGTGCTCCTATATTGGGTGCATATATGTTTACCAAGATTATATCTTCCTGTTGGATAGATCCTTTCAATATTACGTAGTGACCTTCTTTGTCTCTAGTTATGGCTTTCATTTTGAAATCTATTTTATCAGATATGAGTATTGCTACCCCAGCTTTTTTTTCCTTTCTGTTTGCTTGGAAGATTTGTTTCCATCCCTTCACTTTCAACCTATGTGAGTCTTTTGTTGTGAGGTGGGTCTCTTGTAAACAACATATATATGGGTCATGCTTTCTTATCCAATCCGCTACTCTGTGTCTTTTTATCGGAGCATTCAATCCATTTACATTTAAGGTGATTATTGATATGTACTTATTTATTGCCATTTTTGTTTTGTGTGGTTCTATTGTCCTTTCTATTTCTTCTACTAATTACAGCAGTCCTTTTAACAATTCTTGCAGTGCTGGTTTGGTGCTAATGTATTCCCTTAGCCTTTTTTTTTTGTCTGGGAAGCTCTTTATTTGACCTTCTATTTTGAATGATAGCCTTGCTGGGTAGAGTAGTCTTGGGTTCAGTTCCTTGTTTTTCATGACCTTGATTACTTCATGCCATTCCCTTCTGGCCGGTAGTGTTTCTATTGAGAAGTCAGCTGATAGCCTTATGGGGGTTCCTTTATAGGTAATCTGTTGCTTATCTCTTGCTGCCTTTAGGATTCTCTCTTTGTCTTTAATTTTTGACATTTTAGTTACTATGTGTCTTGGTGTGGGCCTGTTTGGGTTCTTCTTACTTGGGACTCTCTGTGCTTCTTGAACTTGAATGCCATCTTCCTTCACCAAATTAGGTAAATTTTCTGTCACTATTTCTACAAATATATTCTCTAACTTTTGCTCATTTTCTTCTTCTTCGGGGACTCCTATGATGCTAATATTATTACGTTTCCAGTTTTCCCACAGTTCTCTTAAGCTGTTTTCCTGTTTTTTCATTGTTTTTTTCCTTTTGATTTTCTGATTGGTTGATTTTTTTCTACCCTGTCTTCTAATTCACTGATCCGGTTCTCAGCTTCTTCTACTCTGCTGTTTAGTCCTTCCAATGTGTTCTTCATTTCTGCTATGTCATTCTTCATTTCCAGTTGGTTTATTTTCAGTGTTTCTATGTCTTTACTCATGGTGTTGATGTCCTTACACATGCTGTTGAGCTCCCTCAAGATCATGGCTCTGAATTCTAGTTCTGTTAACTTGCTTAACTCCATTTCATTTATCTCATCTTTGGTGGAGGTCTCTTGTTCTTTCATTTGGCATCTGTTTCTTTGTTTCACCATTTTGGCTGCCTCAGTGTGTTTTGGAGCCTGCCAAATTTTCCCTGTGGATGTTGGTGTTCTGCTGTTTGTGGCTCCCTGTACTGGGTTTGGATGAGTGTGGGAGGACCCACCTTAAAAACTACTGTAAAGTCTTACTTTCCTGGATAGATTTGCAAGCCCAGAAAAGGTTAAGTTATCCTCTAGCTTTTTGCCTGGAGGCTATTAGTCCAAGTTACTTGAAGAGCCTTGGGTTCTCAGTTGAATGAAAACCTCCCTCAGGTGTTCAGTGTGAGAGGATTTCCCGAGGGTGGGGCAGATGCTGGTAGTTAATGAGCCTTAATTTGCATTTCAATGGCACACCTGGGCATGGCTGAATCAAGGGAGGGGCTGCTGCCTCTCCCCAGAGCCCTGGGAAGGAGTAAGATGGCCACCGTCCTGCGTGGCCGCAACTCAGCAAAAGCTCTGAGGGTCCTCCAAATCCCACACAGTTCCAGTCCAGTCCGCTCTCCCTCTGCCGGAGCCCAGGTGAGTGGCTGTGGCTATTTTAGCGCTCTGTCCCGACCCTCTGCACTGTGGAGCAGGCTTGGGCTTTAACCCTGAGGGCGGGGGCTGCTCACGGCTAAGGCCGCTGCTCTCCGTGGGCTCCCATCCCCCCTCTTGCGCCTCTGCAATCCTACCAGGATCAGTTCAGTGTCCCTGGTTGTATGGTCCTTGCAAGTTGCTTTCCCGTTGCTTTTTTCGGACAATTTGTGTTTATTTTATTTGTAATTCCAGTTTGGTCCTGGGAGATGGTCTGTGTAGCTTCCATTCACTCTGCCGCCATTTTGGAATCTTCAAAAAGAACACATTCAATCATTATCAAATTCCCTCACCTTACTCTTCTCAAGAGTACATCCATGTCTTCTAGTCGGAAAGTGAGAAGGAGTAAAATGTATCAGTAGGTTACTACTATTCCTGCCACAATTTAGAGGCAGATCTAGTTATGCTCAACATGGTAACTGTATGTTTGGAGACGTGGCCCTAGGTGGGTGACGTTTACTTGTGTGGATACCAGAGGGCTCGAATGAGGTGCTGAATCAATGGGCGCTCAGGACTCTTCCAGAATGGGTCAAGGTTAATGGGCATGTCAGCACTAGCTTAGGCTAACTTACATAAACCTTACTGTCCAGTGAGTATCCTGAAATATTTTTGCTATTATTATAAGTTGAAATGGGGCATGGGACCTAGCAGTGCTCGGTCACGAGGCCTCGGGTGATATTCGCCACTTCCTATTCCTTGTCAGCCCAGTCCCTGGACATGTCTTGTCCCTCTCTTTTGAGGACAACTCCACGTGGCTTTAAAAGGACTATTTGTCAGAGGAGAGTCTTAAGGTGATCAGACCTGATAACAGAAAGAAACAAAGAGATTCTCGTTTTCAAAAACTCTCACTCAAAGCAGTAAGAAAGAAGAGCTAATGGGCAGAAATCCCAATGATAACCGTAACTGTTACAGGTATTACACACATTTACAGCACTGTCTCCTTCAAAGCTTAGTGTGTTTTCCCATTGTGGTCTTTGTAGCAAACACACGGTGTGTAAAGAGAGGAGCACAGTCTGTTGGCACGGAAATGATTTCCAGGACCTGGGCTTTCTGGGCAAGTCCCCTGAGACTTCATTCACTAGCAGGCCCCAGAAAATGACTGACACAGAACAGTTGCTGTTACTGGTAGGCTAAGATGTGGACTAGTTCCAAAGGAAAAGAAAGGCCTTTCTCACACCCATCTTTCAAAATAAAGTAACTGAATCGCTTTAAAAATAACAGCAACAAACAATATATCACCAAAAACCAGGTATCAACTGAAACAATAAACTTCTTTACTCTCTCAGTGGGTGGGAGTCAAAACCAACTGTCAGACTCCCATATCTGCTTCTTTTCCATTTTTAATTCAGTTTTCCCTTCAAATGAATCACGGTATGGTCTTGGTTGCTCTGAGGAGCAGAGAAAAAAGCCAGAAAAAGCAACTGCTGCGTGAAGATATCAGTACAAGGAAAAACCCTTGGACAATCTGCCTCCTTTCTGACTTCAGTCCTCCCCCATCAGTCTGCCTGGAAGTCTCCTTCTCCTGCAAATATGCTCCCTTTTCTTCTTTGCCACAGGAACCACTCACCAAAACAGAATATGGGATAAAATATATTCTGAGCTGAATTAAAACCATTAGCCTCTTGAAAAAAAAAAAATCACTCCAAGGAAGAGAAAGGGAACAGGCAAATTTATTAGGTGCAAAGAAAAGGATGTTGGTTACCTGGGAATTCGGTTCAACGCTGAAGGCTTTTTCAATTACATTATTTAATGAGTTGAAAGAATAGAAGGGACATAGGTTAGAAAATGAGTTTACTTGTTTTCAGTCAGGAACAATGAAAGCAAATGAACCCAGGTTTTCAGCGCTGTTATTTTTCATGGGTTCTACTTCAAAATTCATTCTGGAAATCTAACAAAATAAAAACTTCCAGCACAGTTTTTTTCCAGGAGAAGGGTGCACAGATATACGGGAGGGGAAAAGTTAGGGAGAGTGCATCTATAAGGTTCTTTGCAGTTGGGTGGGCAGGGAGTGTAGAAAAATGACATAACCGTGAAGAACAAAGATTTTTGATTCCAAATAAGGTCACTATGGAAAGGTTATACCCTAACTCTTATATTTAATGTGCCTTTAGAGTACATTAACTGTCCTGTTTTGATAAATAATAATAACAATGGTATAATGTACCCTATAGTTTACAAATTTAATGGGGAAAACTTGGAAGAAGCAATGGGTAAAAATGAAAAACACATTCTCCCATTTCTTCTTTTTTTTTTTTCTTCTTTCTTAAAGGTGGTCTTTCCCTGTCCAAAGTGTAATCATATGTGAAACTCCATCATTTCCCCTTTTGCCTTTCCAACCCCAACGTGCTTCATTACGGTGGCCACCATGCCATTCATCTGACGTCTTTCACTAACTACCACAATTTAGGAGGTGTTTGCTATTCCTGAAGGTAGTGTTTTTCATTAAAAGACACATTCAAGCTGGTTCTCTATGCTCGGTGGAAGCAAGGGCTTGGTAATGAATCTATTATTTAAATTAATAAACAGTTCTGGGACATTGTTTTAAAACATTTATCTTATTTTAGAATTAAAGTGGCACACAGCATGGTCTGTTTTTCTTTTTTTAAAAGTCTCACTCACTTTACAACAAAGTCATTTGCATTTTTCTTCACCCACAATGGACTAGACTGAAAAAAGTAGCGGGGGATGTAAAAATGAAATAAGAAAATAAATAACAACACGGTGAGGCTTTTCTTTTCTTTCTTTGTGAAACTCACCAAACAAACAAACAAACAAACAAACAAACAAACAAAAAACCCAGGCCTGATTAGTTCAGCATTTGGGGGCAAAGAGATATTGTGTATAATGTCAGCAAAGTCACATCAGTAAGAGACCCCAGGACACCACGGAAGGGAATGTTTACCAGACGAATGTGTCTGGAAGATTCTTGTACTCAGAGGCACCTTCCCCACCCCTTCCTGTTTGCATTCCTTGGAGTCAGATTTCAGCTGAGGGGATGGAAATTAAATAAAGGTGCACTGGAGGAGACATAATTAGTCCTTAAATCATAGGATCTCAAATTCGTGAAATTTCATTGAAAGTTTAGCTAGAAGCCTTTTAAAAAATGCCTCTGGGCAACTTCTTCAGGTTTTCTCCCAAGATTTTAATGGTAGCATACACAAGTAATTATTACTCAATAATGCTCTTTTGTTCCTAGCTAAGAACTCCCTTTAGCAGTGTTTTCTACCTGTGGAATAGAAGAATTCCCAGCAGCACATCCACCCAGACCTGTGCCCAGGGGAAGTTGGCCTCAGTTTTCTCGCAGAGCTCCAGCCTTCTCTCAGCTGTTTCTTGCATTGCCGAGCAACATGATGTCAATCTCAGCGCATCCCTGGGTGTTGGTTCTCTTTAAGAACCACCCTGTGAAGAAAAAAGGGTAGGATGTGAGGAAAACCTCTGCTAAGCATAGATTTCACGTTGTAACATTTTTGGGGTCAATTAACATTGTGGAATAGCTTAAATATGTACTAGTTTCTCCCCCATCACTCCCTCAAAAACACAAAACACACACACAGGAGAAGGAGAAAGTAATTCCCTCAAAAACACAAAACACACACACACACAGGAGAAGGAGAAAGTAATCTAGCATCGTCTACTGAGAATTAAGGTCTGGTCTGGTTGTGGAAAAGAAGCATCATTTGCAGAAAAATCCTTGTAAAGATTTAGAGATAGAAGTTCTCGAACTCCTTCTGTTTGAAAGCCACTCCCTAGATTATGAGGCATCTATGAGGGCAGGAATCAAATTCACCACCGTAGACCCAGCCGAGCCTCAATAAGGCAGCTCTCAGTGAACCCCAGATGGGCAGCCCGGGCAGAGGTGCCCTCACACCAACCGCACCTGTGAGACTTAGAACGAGAAGTGGCTGATGTTTCTGGTGGGTGTTAGTTTGTTAGGTTTCTAAATAGATTGCATTATTTATTTATTTTTTATCCTCACCTGAGGATATTTTTGCATTCATCTTCAGATAGAGCGGGAGGGAGAGAGGGAGGAAGAGAGAGAGAGACATCGATGTGAGAGAGACACATCGAGTGGCTGCCACCCACAGGACCCCAGCCGGGGCCAGGGACAAACTGCAACCGAGGTACGTGCCCTTAGCGGGAACCGAACCCGGGACTCTGTGATCTGCAAGCCAACGCTCTAACTGCTGAGCCAAACCGGCCAGGGCGATCACACATTATTTTAATAAAGTATCTGTAATTACAATTAATAAGAATTTACTTCAAATCTCTTGCTAAATACAATTTCATCAGCCAAAACCACAAGTAATTAACAGGACATCTTCGCCTTCTTTGGCACTCAAGGCGAACCAGGTTGCAAGAGGAAGGTCTGGAGCAGTAACAGAAACTGTTACCTATGATTGGTAGAATCATCATGTCTGTACTGCAAAAGAGCCCTGTCAAAGTGTCAAAGCGATTTCACATGAAGTTAGAAAAGCTCTGAACCCTCTGCCATTTATTGTATGGAAATCTCTCATCAATCTCCAGAGGCTCATTCAGCCGGGCACTGTGCCGAGCACTCAAATAAGCAAGAATGTGCCATTTTTATTCTTGGCACTGCCCTGGCCTGCCCCGGGAGGAGGCTAGGCTCTTCAAAGAGACATGGCAGCGTGGCCAGGGGGGAAACTCATGGACTGTGAAAAATAGTTACTACTAAAGAAGATAGGGGGAAAAATACCACCCACCAACACGAGCTGGGTAGGTCAAGGGGAAAGGGCATGGGCACATCTCCCACCACTCAGGATCAGATTTTAGAGCAACATTTCCAACAGGGAGCCACAGTGTACCTACCAATAAGGGTTCAGTTGCAGGTAAGAAAAACCATTCCAATTACTTTAAGCAGAAAGGGATTTAAGTTGAGGGAATCATTGAAATAGCTAGAAGAATAGACTCTAGGCTGGGCTTTCCGGTGGCTTTCAGTATAGCACTGCAGAACTGGCCTGCTAAGGGACCTGCTGCCCCAGCTACAATCAGAGAGCTGTTACAACAACTGCTGGCTCCAGGACCACAATGCCTTACTTGAGACGTAGGAATCAAGAAGCTGCCTCTGCAGTTGTGCATCCCAGAAACACACTGCCCTGTCGTAAATCCAGGGACTACAAGTCATCACCAGAACTCTTGGCTTCAGAATCATTCTGTATCTGCTCCATCTGGATAAGCTGAAATGGGTGCCTCATGCCCCACTGCCTCTCTCCTGACTTCATTCAGTTCTGGGCTCAGTCCTGCACTAATGCAAAAAATTGATGAAACCTCTTTCCCATTAGAAATCACAGTGGCAAGGGAATATGGAAAATGTAGTGCTTAGCTTCCTTAACTGCGAGTTCTAAATAATGCTAATGTGTACCATCAATCTCCAGAATAGAATACAGGGCACGGCATTTCCACAACTTAATAGATGCACTGACCACCTTGCAGGACTGGAATAGAACTCTGGCCCCCAGTTCTGGCTCTGTGCCCACACCTTATCTCTGCAGAAGAAAATAAGTTGTTTCATATTCAGGCTTTTGCCATAGCTGTCTTAGCTAGAATTTAGTCATACTCATCAATTTCATTTGCTATTGAGTTACATTAAAAAATAATTTTTGCTTTTAGAAAAACATATGGCTTGAAGATGACATCATCGCAATTATGTATGTATTTTTAAATGAATGGAAAAATTATCAGAATAAAATGTCCTCATTTCTATGTCCTGTATATTTTATTCTAAACACTGATTAGATAGTATGTAGTGATGGTATAAATGTCAAAAATAATAATAATAGGAGGGAAACCGCACTGCTGCTGTTGTTTAGGTCCCTGCCCTGTGTTCAGACCATTTGCCTTCATGGACATGTTTATGGAATGACTCTGCACTTTGTGGACGATTCCTGGACACAGTGGAGTGCCTTTCATGGCAAGAGCCCATCAGCATGGCACCTAATTACTTCCATAGGCAGGTTGCTCAAGCATGAAACAGGATGCTGGGGACAGGCTCACCTCCTTTGCCTGAAATTCCCTTAAGCATTTACACGTATCAGTCAAGTGTAAGCCAAGTCCTCGGCCCTGCCAGTGTGAAGGCACTTCAGTTCCTTTGGGCAAAAAATTGCCAGCCTTAATGGGTTCCAGCTGTCTCACGGTTGGATGCCTGCTCCACCAAGCCTGCAAGCTGCCCTGGCATTTCAGAGGGCTCCTAGCAGGCAGCATCACCCCATGCAGAAGGCAAAGCTGGCCTTTGAACATGTGGCCCTGCCTGGTTGATGTGCATTACCTCCAAGGGAAAGGAATGGCTTCCTTATGGCTGTGTGGCCAGGCAGAGGGCTGGGGCTCAGGTTACCTGGATCACTCAGAGGCTGCACCGGAAAGCAACCCTGAATTAGCCACACAAGCAGCTCAGGGAGGACTCGAGGCAGGGTGGGTTTTTTCTTCTGCAAATCTCTATAGCTCTTGGGGACTTTTACGCTCCAACAGATTATGAGGTGAAACTCCTGTGGACATTTGGACTTCATAGAAAAATGATCAGTATTTGATATGCCCTGCACATAAATAGATGGGTGTATTTCTAAGGCAAAAAATATGATTTTTATGCAAATTATGTCTAGTTAATCGCCAGGGATTCCTTGTTATGATAACAAGGAGACAGACTCTCTCTGCACATAGGGTGTCAAGTGAACTAGCAGACGTCACTCCCACCTCGGTCTCTATAGAGAAATGGCTGAATTTCTTAGAAAACTAAGATATTCAGACATTCTTATATCAGAAAAAATATTTGCTCCCATTTACTAAATCATTTCAAGTTACGAAATAAAAAAACATGTATGTTTACAAGTTTCCATAAAATGATCCCAAGGTAAAAAATTTAAACTTAAGCCATCTGTCCATCATGGGCCATTGCCACCTGCAGAATGTTTGGTTTGGTCTGCTCAATGATTTAAAAAATAAAAAAACTGAGCTAACATTTAGAAATCAGCAGACAGTACATTAAAAAAATTTTTTTTTCTTTATTGATGTTAGAGAGAGAGGAAGGGAGATGGAGAGATAGAAACATCAATGAGAGAGAACATCGATTGGCCACCTCCTGCATGCCCCCCACTGGGGATTTGGCCCACAACCTGGGCATGTGCCCTGACTGGGAATTGAACTGGTGTCCTCTTGGTGAATGGGTCGATGCTCAACCACTGAGCCACACCAGCTGGGCACATTTTTTTTTAATGGGGACATCAGAGGTGTGTATTTATTTAAGCCAGAAGAGCTGAGAAGACTGACTATACCCTTCCCAGGAAGGAAGTGAATAACTGAATTGCTAGGTTCAGTGAATGAGGCATGTGAACTAAACTGAAAATAGACAGATTAACAGGAGAAAAGTCATACACATTTGATGATGTTAATTTTTTTAATGTGCACAGGGTCCTTTACAGAAAAGAAGTGAAAACCCAAAGAAGTAGTTAGAATTGGGGGATTATGTATCATTTTAACACAGGACTAACATTTGTGAAGTGACTAGACAAAGAAAAGGGGGTTTGGGGGTACCAGGGCCAATAACTTGTGGAAAAGTGACTAGGAAATACTAGGGGGACTAACGGAAGTAAGGTTACGTTGGTAAGGTGTGCTTACCAGACTCATGTGCAGGCTCCCTGTTTCAGTGATGAGGGCCACGCTCCTCACCCCGGACAGGAGAGGAGGGGGATGTATGGCTGCTTTTATGCAGAAAGGGGGACAGCAGAGAGTTCTTGCACCTACTGTTTCTCAATTGCCTTCTGCTCAAAATAATTAACATGTCAAATTGCATAGTTTGGGGTGGCATGTCCTGACCCCCTCAACAGCAAGGAAACTTTTAGAACTTTGACCAGTGCTTTGCACAGATTGCATTCGCTGACCACTCTGTCATTAAATGAGAAATCAGTAACAAAATAACTAAAAATATCCTATACTTATAGAAATTAATATATATATTATATATAATGTATTATATATAATATATATTATATATGTATTATATATTATATATATATTATATATATACACACACATATATGTATATATATATGTTTAAGTAAGTCATGGATCACAGAAGAAATCATAATGAAAGTCAGAGCATACTCAGAACTATACAGTAATGAGAAACTTTATATCAACACTCAGGGGATACCCAGTCCCTTGTTTAAGTTTTGTCAATTATGCCAAAGTAAAAGATTGGGTTTCCTTTTTTTTTTTTTGACACTTTGAATCTTTTGCTTAAAACATAATAGTCAATTTGTATACTACCCTCTTTAGGGACAGTTCATAAAAAAGTCATCACTTTTCAGTGACATACTTTGTATCCACAGTTAATTATTGTTTCCTGGGGGAAATTTTTAAATGTATTAAAGGATCTTTATAGAGTAGCAACCACCAGTTAGTTTAGAGGATAGATCATAAATATGGGAGCAAAAGGTATAGCATCTTAGTTTTGTGGTTATTTTCAACATGGACAGACTCCCATCTGGATTCCTGACACTGTCTCACTCCTGACTGGAAGCTCCCAGAATTGTGCTTCTACCGGTGTTGTGTCTCTGAATAACCTAGGATCCCCAGCCTTCTCCTCAGCTGCAGCTCTGCAGAATCATCTTCCGCCCCTGCCAGCCCAGGAGTGAGTAGTCGCAAACCACATCCTGGTTTCATCCTTTCTTCCCTAGTTCATGTTCCTGAAACAACTCATAATGTCTTTCACTGAGAGAAAATCAAAAGATGGTTTCTGTATTGTGCGAACATCCGCAAAGCCCTCTTTTTTTTTTTATCCTCGCCTGAGGACTTTTCATTTTTTGTTCAGATAGAGTGGGAGGGAGAGAGAAGAAGAGAGAGAGAGAGAAACATCGACGTGAAAGGGACACATCGAGTGGCTGCCACCCACATGACCAACCGGGGCCGGGAACAAACTGCCACCGAGGTACGTGTCCTTAGCAGGAACCGAACCCGGGTGTCTCTGTACCGCAGGCCGACGCTCTAACCGCTGAGCCAAACCGGCCAGGGCTTATTGGCTGTGAAGTGATGCTCCCGTGTTCCGTGGTTCTCCCCACTAAGGACCGTTCCCAAGTGCCTAGAACACATCCTACAGGTGTTTGATACTTTTGTAGCCACATGTTTTATATTCCTTTCTTTTAAATTTTCCCAGTGTAGCTTATTTGTCTCCATGGTTGACCTGTTGTGAACGGACTGAGAAGAGTAAACACTTAACACAGGGATTATAAGAGCTATTTGAAAGATCTGCTGCTGGTCTTCATTTGGCTTCTCCCCGAACGCTCCGCGCATGGGCGCAGTGAGATCCCACTCACAGCACAGTCCGCCCGTCCCCGTGGTGCAGATGGAGTTCTGCTGTAGGTTAACAATCGACCGTGAGAACCACAGTGCTGAAAAAAGGTGTTTTTTAAAAAGCACTAGGTTTTGTTTTGTAAAGCCAGAAAAATTAGATCCTGGTTGTTTTTGCAAGCCTTGGGCAAATCAGTTCACCTAATTGGACCTTTGTTCCCTCATTTGTAAAATGGGGAGGAGAAAGCAGGGAAGTATATTAATCTACCTTGAAGGTCACATTGAAAATAAAAAACTCCGGGACTGTGAGAATCCGATTGCTACACAAGCACTTTGGAATAATAATTACAACAACAGCAGCTGCCCTGGTGCTGCACTGTGTCCAGGGAGTTCTCTGAGTGGCCTTGGCAGCGGCCCTGTGACACGGGCCCCGGAGCTGACTCCTGTAACCACTGCATCTCACCACCTGTTCCCTGGCCACCCATTTTGTTTTAATTTTTAGTTTTCTGTTAACAAATCTCCATGAATTGAATTAAAAACCAAACCAACCAACTTAAAGCATGGATGTTGCCCTGGTTGGTTTGGCTCAGCAGTTAGAGGGTCGGTCCCAGACCAAAGAGTCGGGCTTCAATTCCGGTCAAGGGCACGAACCCCGGTTGCGGTTCATCCCCCACCCTGGTCAGGGTCGTGCAGGAGGCAGCCAGTCGATGTGTCTCTCACGTCGATGTTTCTCTCTCTCTCTCCCTCCAACTCTGTCTGAAGATAAATGGAAAAATATCCTTAGATGAGGATTTAAAAAAAAAAAAGCATAGATGTTTTGGAAAAAGTAGGCCAAATTTCAAAGTTTCCACCCACGTTCACCACCTTGTACCTTACTGTGATCTTGGAGCTTCTCTCTCAGGACTCCTTGGCCACACTTTCCACAGTGGACTCTTCCAAGATGCTTCTGTCGAAAGTGGTACTTCAGAGCCCAGTGACTGACAACACTCCCAAGCTTCACAGTTGTAGGGTCTAGGAGCCCACATCTTTTCCCAATGAAGTATGGGATTTAGATCCTATGGATGACTAAAACCAAAAGCATAAGCCCTTTGAAGAAAGCCTAGCCCTGTTAACTAGAGGAAAGAAAACGTCGTTTCTTGGGTGGGAACGTGTGCCCCGTCACATGGCTGTTCTCTAAGAAACGGAACCCTCACTGCAATCAAGTATGGCATCGCCAAACATCCATTTAGATGAGCTGCTTCTAAGCTGAGTTTATAAACATTAGGGTGGCTGTAAAACCAGTGAAAACAAATGCTGAATTGTGTGTGTAGGTATGTATTTAAATTTTTCTAAAAAGAGTGTGAAACAGGTCTGTGACCCAAGAGGAGTTAATCATGCCAGTTTAGAGGCTACCTTTACTCAGGGGCCCTCTCGGAGCCGCTGTTCCTTTGATTTTTATCACCCAATGAATTCCCATTTTTGAGAAAATTATCATGAGTGATGATTTCTACATATCTTTTGAATTACTCTCTGGATTTTTTGTTTGTTTGTTTGTTTAAAGTAAAGTGGTTAAGACAAAAAGAAAAAAAAGCATAACTTTGTACCAAGACACGCAGACTGGAAGATGTTGCGATTCTAATCTCTAGCTGGCTGCTTCTGAAACTTGGATTTTTCCTGCTGTCAAGTCACTCTATTTGTGTTTGTAATAACTTGTCTGAAGCTTAGAGCTCCTTCCTCAGAGGTAAGAATTATGGGATTTGTAGTCACCGGTTTCTTAGCAAGTGATCAGATCCAGTTTTTCCAACTGCACTCACAGGTTATTTTGCAGCTACTGCTGTAGCAAATTACCACAAAGTTTAGTGACTTAAACACACAAAATCATTATCTTACAGTTCTATGGTCCGGAGGTCTTCATGGGTTTCACCAGCTAATCAAAACCTGGGCAAGGCCGTATTCCTCTCTGCAGGCTCCGTGAAGTGCACACCCCTCCTTTTTCCACCTTCTAGTGGCCACCCACATTTGGTGGCTGGTGGTTCCCTTCCTCCACCTTCAAAACCAGGGAAAGCAAATGGAGCCCTGCTTACCTGGCATCACTCTGTGCTCTGCTTCTGTCTCCTTCCACTTTCAAGGACCCTTGTGACTCTAGTGGGTCCAACTAGATAATCCAGGATAATCTCCGAATTTTAAGGTCAACTAATCAACAACCTTAATGCTATCTGCCAACTTAATTCTCCTTTGCCGTGTAAGGGAACAAATTCAAAGGTTCCAGAGATTAGGACGTGGACATCTCTGGGGGACCATTGTCTCCCTACCATACTGTCGTTCTAAACTTCAAACGGAAATAGAAAGGAATCACTCCAAAATGCATCTGTATAAAGTTGAAGAAAGGCAAAACTATTTCCACTCCTTGCAAAACCATATGTGCTTAATTGGGTTTGGAGTCTTTGTCAAACGCATTGAGAGCTGCTAGATAATGTGCTCCTGGCAGGCACTTTTCACTGAGGTGTGGGGCCAGCCCTCAACCTCAGGTGCTGTCACATTAGGAAGGGGTGGAAGCAAGTTAGGGTACTGTGACCCATGCTAAAAAGAAAAGAAAAGAAAATAGAACAAAACTAGAGAATATTGAACATAGTGAAGGTAAATAATTATTTGTCAGCCATTTGTTACAGCTCAGTGTGTGTGTGTGTGTGTGTGTGTGTGTGTGTGTGTGCTGGATTGCAAGGTAAAATGCATTAAAAAAACATCAGTTACACTAATGAGTGCATTGTATATCTTCACATTGATCAGTATACGCTTCTCTTTATTTCCCTTTTCTCCCAGTCTCCACTTCCATTCTCCTTTGTCTCCCACAGGCAATCTTTATAATGTGTTTAACGCCTTATTTTTGTTGTATTCATGTTTTTGCCAAAATGTACCTTATTTTGAGTGCATGTTTTATAATTTATATAAAATTACACAAAATTCACAGTCTATGCTCTGGTCCATCTTTTTTTTTTTTTTTAAATTCTCACCTGAGGACATTCTTCCATTTATCTTCAGATAGAGTGAGAGGGAGGGAGGGAGGGAGAGAGAGAGAGAGAGAGACATATTGATTGGTTGCCTCCCGCATGACCTGCAACCAGGGCCAGGGACGAACCGCAACTGAGGTACATGCTCTTGACTGCAATCAAACCCGTGACTCTTTGGTCTGCGGCTGATGCTCTAACCACTGAGCAAAACCGGGCAGGGCTGGTCCATTCTTTTTAATTTCTACAGAGTAATTCGTGGTTGTATCTACTACGTTTACTTTTGTCTTTCTTTGGGTAGAAGTAAAACATTTGGAAGTTGTTGGTCTAGTGGATACAGCCAGGAGAACTCTTGGAACAACACTGCAACTTTTCTTCATCCAAGGCAGTTGACTAAGGAACCAGAAAGTAATTAGGAATCAAAGCAGCTGCTCACTGACTCTCGGTTTGGCCCAAAATCTTACATCTCTGCTTATACGTGTCTGCTGTCCTTGTCTATTTCTGCATGGACATGAATACTTGCTCCACAGTGGCACCCCTCTTGGGTAACCAGTCATCCAGTGTGTCTGGGACTGAGGGGATTCCCATGACACAGGACTTTTAATGCCAAAACCAGGAAAGTTTCAGGCAATCTGGGATGAATTGATCATCCTACCATGACCTTAGAAAGGCACCTTAAAATCAACTTCATAAATCTAGTCCTGAAGCCTCTTTGAATTAATAGATTGAGTTCCTCCAAGACCCAATGTCATGAAGTTTGGAGAATTTGACTGAATCTGTCCAAATTGTGATTTGTTTCCCCTAAACCAGGTTCATCCCTGGTCTAATTAATCTTGACTGAGATACAGTGAAGGGGGTAGACAGACACATAATTCATCCAAATCTTATTTGTCAAGTTCTTTAAGAAAGGGGTGTTGAGACAATATTGGGCATTCGTATTTCGTGGAAATGACCTAGCACATCATTCAGAGGTTCCCAGCATGAGCTGTCCATCCAGGGTCAGAAGGGTCAAGGACACCCTGAGAGTGAAATGGTTGGTTCGTGTGGTAACTCTATTTAGTTCTTTGAGGAATAGCCAAAATCCTCCACATTTTACATTCCCACCAGCCAATGTATAGGCGTTCTAATTTCTCCACATCTTCACCAGCATTCATTATTTTCCATTAAAAAAATTATAACTATCCTAATGAGTGTGAAATGGTATTTCATTGAGTTTCTATTTGTATTTCCTAATGATCAATGATATTGAGTATCTTTCCATATGCTTATTGACAATTTGTCTATCTTCTTTGAAGAAATGTGTATTAAGATTCTTTGCTCCTTTTAAATTGGGTTATGTGTCTTTATTGTTGAGTTGTATGAGTTCTTTATACATTCTAGATACTAAACTCTTATCAGATATGTCATTTGAAAATATTTTGTGTCATTCTGTGGTGAGTCCCTTTATTTTCTTAGTAGTTCCTTTGATGCACAAAAGTTTTCTTTCTTTTTTAATTTTTTTTCTTTATTGATTTTAGAGAGAGAGGAAGTGAGAGGGAGAGAGAGATGAAACATCAGTGAATGAGAACATTGATTGGCCGCCTCCTGCATGCCCCACACTGGGGATTTGGCCCAGACCCTGCGCATGTACCCTGACCAGGAATCAAACTGGTGACCTCTTGGTGCATGGGTTGACGCTTCACCACTGAGCCACACCGGCTGGGCTGATGCACGAAAGTTTTCAATTCTGATAAACTAAAATGGTATTGTCTGTTTTTACTTTTGTTGCTTGTGCTTTTGGTGTCATATCTTAAACAACCATTCCCTAATCCAGGTCATGAAGATTTACACCTATGCTTATTCTGAAAGTTTACATTTAGCTCTTACATTTAGCTCTTTAGTCTATTTTTATTATTGATTTTTGTATATGGTGTGAGTAGCAGACTCATTTCATTATCTTGCATGTGGTTAGCCACTTATCATAGCGCCATCAGTTGACAAGACTATTTTTTCCCCCTTGAATGGTCTTGGCCCCCTTGTCGGAAATCAATGGACTATAATGGTATGAGTTTATTTCTGGACTCTCAATTCCATTCCACCGATCAATATGTCTGTTCTTATGCCTATACCACACTGTCTTGATACCTGTAGCTTTTGATATTATGTAATGTGAGTCCTCCAACTTTGTTCTCCTTTCAAGATTGTTTAGTTATTCTGGGTTCCTTGAGTTTCCATGGAGTTTTAGAATCAGCTTATCAATTTCCACAAAGAAGCCAGCTGGAATTCTGATAGAAACTGTTGAATCTCTAGATCAATTTGGGGGATATTGACATCTTAGCAGTTTGATGTGTTCTAGTCCATGAACACAGGATGTCTTTCCATTTATTAAGGTTTTTGTTCATTTATTTCAACAATCTTTTATTGCTTCAGTGTTCAAAGCTTAAACTTCTGTTTGAATTTATTCCTATGTATTTTAGTTTTTTTGATGGTATTGTCTATGAAATTGATTTATTTTTATTTTTGTATTGTTCATTGCTAGTGTTTATAAACACAACGGACTTTTGAATATTGATCTTGTCTTCTACAACATTTTAAACTCATTTATTAGCTCTAATAGTTTTTGGTGGTGGTGTTGTTTTTTTTGTTGTTGGATACTTCAGGAGTTTCTATATAAGATCATGTCATCGTAAATATAGTTTTACTTATTCCTTTCTAATCTGGATGTCTTTTATTATTATTTTATTTTATTTTACTTTTAACCAATTGTCCTACTGAACTTCCAGTACAGTGTTGTGTACACATAGTGAGCACAGGCATCTTTGTCTAGTTCCTGGTCTTAGGAGGAAATCTTCCAACATTCACCATTAAGTGTGATGGTATTAGCTATGGGTTTCTCATACATGCCCTTTAGCAGATTGAGGAAGTTCTCTTCTATTCCTACTTTGTTGTGTGTGTGTGTGTGTGTGTGTGTGTGTGTGTGTGTGTGTGTTTATCAGATATTTTCCTGCATCTGGTATGATCATGTAGTTTTATTTTTTATTATATGATGTGTTATTGATATGATGTTACATTAATTGATTTTTAAATATTAAACCAACCTTACATTCCTAGGATAAATCCCATTTGGTCATGATGTATAATCCTTTATATATGTGGTTGGATTGACTTTGCTAGTATTTAGTTGAAGGTTTTTGCACCAATATTTGTAAGATATGGGTTTGTAGTTTCCTTTTCTTGTGATGTTCTCTGCCTGTACTATTTTGCTAGGTCCAGAAATTATTTCTTATCAACAGTAGGGAAGGGAATGGAAGTGATACGCAAGGATTTGAGGAACTGGGCAGCTCCATACATTTAAGGTGTTTGAAGCCTTGATCCACCTGCTTCTCTCCACCTCATCCTCAGCCACTGGCCAGCCTGCATGAGGCAAGGGAGAGGCTCCCCTGCTCCAGGATGCTTCTCACTCTCCCAAGAGGGTCTTCCCAAGTGGCCCATTAGTGTGTATGGAGCATCAAAAAGCTCAGTATTCTAAATCACAAAGCACCTGTCTCATAATGTCATCACCTTGAACAAAACATGTGTGAAGACTGGAGCTGCAAATGTCACAGAGAGGTTTGCCAGACTGCCTTCTCCCACAGAAGTCCTGTGCCCAACCATCAAATACCCATCCATCGTATTGGATTAGTCTGGTCTGATCGCCCCTTCCAGGTTTTTCTGCCAACCATCTGTAGAGCATACCTGGCAGGGAGTGAAAGGACATTTTCCTGGAGCAGCTGTGGGCTGAGGAGCCCGAGCAGCAGTTCTGTTCCACACACTTGGGGTGATGTCACTGAAACCACATTTCCCGGCAAACCAACAGGACTTCAGTCTCAGCATGGGTTGAGCAGGTTCGTGGGCTAATTCAGTAAGGTAACACGGGACACCCTTGAAGACTAGCACGTTCCGTGCCCACCCCACGAGGACCTTTGTTCCACAGAACCTACGGGAGATTCCTTGCCTGCAGGGACCTGGCTGTCCTTTTCCCTTCCTGGAATGAGGTGGCCTTCAACCAAGCCCATGCCCTGCCTCCTTCTGGAGAGTATCCTGGCTGCCCTGGGACAGCACCACCTTCCAGACTCCTGCTGGAGCAAATCTTACTCAGGACAACTCAACTCCCTTCCTGCTCATTGGAGATTCTGAGGCAGCCTACATCGACCACTTTACAAGAAGTCAATTGACTTCTTGCCTCTTGTCATTCACTTAGAACACCCCAAGGAAGGAATACCTGGGTGGTTACTTGGGGCGGATCAAAAGCACCTCTAGTTCCAATCAGGCATTAAGTGTGGGCACTAAGCAGCGTGTTGTGAGGCCTTCGTTTCTCACGTTGCACTGCACACCAAACGAGCAGACGGAGAACTGTGCTGGGGAACGAGTGACCCAGCCCCGGCCCACTCAACACAGTTGCTGTTATGAAGTGGCTACAGCACTACCAGTCTCATAGCTTACAACCTCCCACTGTGACACCCTTTACCTCTGTTCCTCATAAACCGAATGCCCTCAACGATCTACCACCCACCATGCAGGCCGTGTTTATAAAACCCAGGTGGCATTCTCCCAGCTGGAGCCAGCTGCTCACATTACAGTCAAGCCTCCTGTACCCACCTAGCACAGAGCCTGGCGTATAGTAGAGGATTGCAAATATTTATTGAATGACTGACCCATGAAAAACATTTTAAAAGTATGGCCTGGCTTCCTCCTTCTACTGGTTCAATTTATGGCTGTTTTCTCCCACCCAAAGCCAGGATGTGCTCAGATATTATAAGCCAATTTTCATATTAGCTTAGAAAAACATAGTTAGGAGGAAATTGGTTGCCAATCTAAAGAGGTACATACAGTTTCCTTTTATGAGAACAATGTGTTTCTTTGAAATGAACAGTTGATAAGCTGCCTGGAGTAAGGGGTGAGACTCCAAGGAGTATGTCCAAATAGCAAAAGGCCACAGACCAGTCCTCGGAATCAGGGGGCCAGCTGCTAACTACAGCCATTGGTCTCACTGGGCTCCTGAGGCACTGGGCCAAGTGCACATGGAGGTAGATGCTGAGGCAGAATGCCAGAGAAGAGACATTTCAAGTTCAGGGGAATGTCTAGCAGCAAGAATGAGCAGTCAGCAAGGCCTGTGTGTGTGTGTTGCTTGATGATTTGTTGATGGCGGCCATTCTGGCAGGTGTGAGGTGATACCTCATTGTTGTTTTAATTTGCATCTCTCTGATGATTAGTGATGTTGAGCATTTCTTCATATGTCTTATCTCTTGGCCATTTGTATGTCCTGTTGGGAGAGGTATCTATTTAGCGTCTCTGCCCATTTTTTAATTGGGTTCTTTGTCTTCCTTTTGTTGAGTTGTATGAGCACTCTATATATTTTGGAAATTAACCCCTTATCTGATGTATCATTGACAATTATGCTCTCCCATATGGTGGGTTCCCTTTCCATTTTGATGGTTGATTCTTTTGCTGTGCAGAAGCTTTTGAGTTTGATGTAGTCCCATGTGTTCATTTTTTCCTTTGTTTCTCTTGCCTTAGGTGATGTATCAGTGAAAATTCTGCTGCATATGATGTCCGAAATTTTGTTGCCTACATTTTCTTCTAGGATTTTTATGGATTCATGAGTCACATTTAAGTCTTTTATCCATTTTGAGTTTATTCTTGTATATGGTGTAAGTTGATGGTCTAGTTTCATTTTTTTGCATGTAGCTGTCCAATTGTCCCAGCACCATTTATTAAAGAGGCTATCTTTACTCAATTGTATGCTCTTGCCACTTTTGTCAAATATTAATTAAGCATAATGTCTTAGGTTAATTTCCGGGTTCTCTGTTCTGTTCCACTGGTCTATATGCCTGTTCTTATGCCAGTACCAGGCTGTTTTGATTACAGTAGCTTTGTAGTATAACCTGATATCCGGTATTGTGATCCCACCTACTTTGTCCTTCTTTTTCAAGATTGCTGTGGCTATTTGGGGTCTTTTTTGGTTCCATATGAACTTTTGAAGTATTTGTTCTAGTTCTGTGAAATATGTTATTGGTATTTTGATGAGGATTGCATTGAATCTATAGATTGCTTTGGGTAATATGGACATTTTAATGATGTTAATTCTTCCAATCCATGAACGAGGTATGTGCTTCCACTTTTTTATATCTTCCTCTATTTCTTTTTTCAATGTCCCCCATGTTCATAGCAGCACTATTTACAATAGCTAAGATCTGGAAACAGCCCAAGTGTCCATCAGTAGATGAATGGATAAAAAAGCTGTGGTACATATACACAATGGAGTACTATGCGGCTGTAAGAAAGAAAGATCTCTTATCCTTTGAGATGACATAGAGGGACCTGGAGAGTATTATCCTAAACAAAATAAGCCAAGCAGAGAAAGGCAGATATCACATGATCTCACTTATTTGTGGAATATAATGAACATAACAGTCTGAGGAACAGGATAGACCCAGAGACGTGGATGTAGGGTACAGACTGACAACCCTTAGAAGAGGGGGTGGAGGGGGAGGGAAGAGATAAACCATAGAACTTATATGCATGTACGCATAACCGATGGACATGGACAACAAAGCTGGGGACAAGGTGGGGGGGATGGGGAGGAGGGTGTCAATGGGGAAAAAAGGAGAAACATCTGTAACAAAAATAAATTAATAAAAAAAAGTTAAACATTAGGATAGATTAATTTAGCTTTATAGTCCACATTAAAATAATGAAACAGCACTTTCAATAGTAAATTCTAATACTCTTGTCTCTAGGGAAACAGTCTTCTGCAGGTAACTGCACCTCATTAGGCTCAAAGGTGACACACACAAATTGTTTCTACGACAAACACACACACAATTTAACATGTTCTATGACGGAGATCTTGGCTAAGGCACAACCTCTGGTGACCTTGCTTCCAGCACCCACAGAGAGTCCACATTTGGCCAGTTTCTCTGTGTCATACCATAGGTTGTATACAATGTTTTCTAGCTAGACTTGAGACCTGGACATGCTTGATTCTTTTGCATATTTCAGGCAAATACATGGAAAGTAAAGGAATATTTGCTGAGCACCCGTGAAGTACCAGGTCTGCTTTCTCATATACCCAATTCCTCATGTTTTTACTGTAAAGTATATATTATTACCCCCACTGTAGATTAGTCAGGTCAGAACATTATTTCATACTTATTTATAATTAACCAAGCTCAGTGACAGTCAGGATATTATTTTAGTTGTAAAACCTATATAACTTCATGCTTTTTCTAATACACTATAATGCCTCTCAAACAAACAAAATCTTTGCAAATTTAAGGCTTTAATTATAAAAAGAGAATTGGATTGTAGTTATTTCTCTAATATTGTAACTGGCAAGTTATATAACCTTATTCAATTTTAAGAGCTAATTTCCATCTGTACCTGAGGTACTGTGATCTATATCCCTCAGAAAGCCGCTGGTAGTCTTATTTTATGTATTTATTTCTTTATTTATTTTTAATCCTCACCCGAGGACACTTCTGCATTTATCTTCAGACAGAGTGGGAGGGAGAGAGAAACGTCGACGCAAGAGACACATCGACCCAAGAGAGACACATCGACTGGTTGCCACCCACATGACCCCAACCGGGGCCGGGGACAAATTGCAACCTAAGTATGTGCCCTTAGTGGGAACCAAACCCAGGACTCTCTGGTCCGCCAGCCGACACTCTGACCGCTGAGCCAAACTGGCCAGGGCACCGCTGGTAGTTTTAACAATAGCAATCGATACCTGCCATGTCTGTACCAGGCACCGTGCTAGGCACTTTACAGGTTATTTTATTTAATGCTAACAACCGTTCCTGCAAGGCAGGTAGTATCCCTGCTTTATTCATGGAGGAAACTGAGGCTAATAGGAAACAAGTGGAAAGTGAGTGAGTCAGGGATCAGTTCAGTCCTGACTGTGCCAGTCCATGCTCCACAGCCTTTCAAGTACCTTAAATTCATAGAAATCGTTACCTTTTGTTATCATGTGAATAACAGGAATAGTCCAAATATTTTGCTCAAATTACAAATGACAAAGGCATGGGAAGGAGAGAAAATGAAGCTATGAACAGCCACTAAACCAACAGGACCCACAAGGCACACTCCTGCACACAGCACCCAGGGATCTCTCCAGCTACAGCCACACAGAAGAGCAGCAGCAGCAGCAACACAGAACCAACGGGCTCCAACTTCCCACACTTGGCTTATATACAAGTGACGCTTGAATAAGCAGCACAATGACTCCCCTAAAAAGCTTTCCCAAAGCTGATCGGCCTCTTGTGTCCCGATAGCCTCCTGGTACTCCCTGCTCTTCAGCAATTCAACTTCACAGCATCGCAGATTCTGACAACTCCATTAGGTTCTTTTATTATGTGATTACATTATGTTCTCCCATTATAAAAAAGTCATTATGCATAAGCAAAAGTCCTGATTATAATTCAGCCAACGACTGAAGTCCCCAAAGTGCATTTACCCTCAACTGCACTTTGGCCAGCTGCCTGGCTGTCCATCCATGAAGAAAAATAAGAGTGAAGAACAAGTACAAAGTATCAGCAATGTATCACCAAGTACTGGATCCAGAGGGTGAGCTGTAATAATCATGTAAAAGTATGTTTTTCTCTCTGGTAATGACACTCCTGGAGAGCACAGACGTAGGGTGTTCAACTCCCACACGTGTTTGTAAGCACTGGATGACTTTGTGTGTGTTGGTGGGGGAAGGCTTTATGGTGAGAAGTGAGAAGCAAAAAGAAAATATAACCAGATCTAACTCTTCTGTGCCATGAATTCTAAAAATGATTTTGAAAAGAGAAAATTGCTTATTACTCTCCATCCCAAAAGTCCATTGGAATCAAAGTGTTCTCTACATTTATAGTGGGTTTTAGTCTAATAGTTTACTGCCAATATTCATGAATAAAAAAAGTACAAAAAATTTAACCAGAAATTTTTATATCTATATATATATGTATTTATTGATTGTTTTAGAAAGGGGGAGAGAGAAACATTGATGTAAAAGAGAAACACCAATCGGCTGCCTCCTGCACGCCACCTACTGGGGATGGAGCCCCAAACCCGGGCATTTGCCTTGACCTGGAATCAAACCAGGACGTCTCAGTCCACAGGATGACACTCAATCCACTGAGCCACACTGGCTGGGCTAACCAGAAGGTTTTGATCAAAATCTTTACAATTCTTAAGAGCATCTCCCCAATATATTATTAATAATCATCATAAGAGCTTTAAAAAAGTTATGGCTTCAAGATTGTTTTGTGTCCCCAGAAATAGGGTTTTGGGTAAGGGGATTAAGAGACAACATATTTGTCCCAAACTGCCCACTTCAAGCCCTAACAATTACTATAAAAGAATAGAGGTTCTGCCCTGGCTGGTTTGGCTCAGCAGTTAGAGTGTCGGCCTGCGGACTAAAGAGTCCCGGGTTCGATTCCAGCCAAGGGCACGTACCTCGGTTGCGGTTCGTCCCCGGCTCCGGTTGGGGTTGTGTGGGTGGCAATCGATCGATGTGTCTCTCTCACATCGATATTTCTCTCCTAAAAAAAAAAAATATAGTGGTTCTAGTTACCACACCTGGAAGCCTAAGAAATTCTCAATTCTGCCTTAACACTAGGCATGGGACAGCTGACGAAGCATGCCACTGGGGCAGCCCCTTGGACAAAACCTGTGCACTCACAATTCAATTACCTGTGAATCAAGTCAAGGGCTGTTCTCTGATAACAACCAATGTCCTTTCACCTTCAGATTATGACAGTGTTCCCTGGGTTCACTGGCATGAGAAGTTATGTCTTAGATTGATTTAGGTACTGAATTATTACTGCACCAATTAACTACTCAGGTGACCCGAGTGTTTCTAAGAATCACTTCAGTCTAAAAGGTAAATAATTGTCCTAGATGGAGTTCATCTGTTACTGAGCCCCCTGCCCCATGCATTCACTGAAAGTTTTAATCCCCACCCCCACCCCAGGGGACATTTCGCAATATCTGGAGACATTTTTTTTTTTATCCTCACCCGAGGACATTTTTTCATTTTTTGCTCAGATGGAGTACGAGGGAGAGAGAGGAAGAGAGAGAGAGAGAAACATTGACGTGAAAGGGCCACATCGAGTGGCTGCCACCCGCACAACCAACCAGGGCCGGGGACAAACCAACCGAGGCACATGCCCTCAGCGGGAACCAAACCCGGGTCTCTCCGGACCGCAGGCCGACGCTCTAACCGCTGAGCCAAACCGGCCAGGGCTGGAGACATTTTTGGTTGTCACACTGGGGGATGGGGGTTGCTACTGGCATCTAGTTGCTATCTGCATTAGAGGCTAGGGATGCTGCTAATCATCGTGCAGCCCACAGGAAAGCCCAGGGTCACAGTGTGAGTGTGGGAAACCTTGAGTTAACATGCAGTAAGGATCCTGGGGTACTGCTGAGGTAGGAAACACGTTATGAAAGACAATGAAACATGGCCATTGTCCTGGTAGAGCTCGTAATCTCAGAAGATAAACGGAGGTGGGCAAAAGTAGGTTAAATTACCAGCCATCATTATCTAAAAGACAAATCATAAGTAAGGATACAAAATAATAACAATAATAATAAGACAAATAATACAAATAAATAATACAATAAATAATAATACAAGAATAAACTGTTCTGCATACTCACAACAGTAAATCTATTTTTGCCCACCCCTGTATATGATTTTTTTCATCCAAAGAGTCCACACGATACTTATATTTAAATACTTTATTTTCATTTCACACAAAAAAAGCAACAGTGTTTGCAGTTACACATGCCTTTCAGTCAGTGCTGGTCATATGCAAAACAAGTTATCAGAAGTATAAAGAAAATAAGCCTTTTTCCCTTGACAAGCGACAACACAATTTGCATATATAATGTTATATATACACATACTATTTTCAAAATCTTCCACAAAAGACAGATTCTGATATAAATTTAGAATTCCACCCACAAGCTCAGATTCCAGAATTGGAGATCTCTACAGGTGTTTAAATACAAAACCGTAATACCTTTACAAGTTTCCAAGTTCAAAGGGTTTTAAAGAGAATATTCTTCACAGCAACACGGAACACTTGGCTTGAGTCAAGACAGCTGTAAGACTCAGTTTTGTCTCAATGTGAGTTTTGTTGATTAATGCAAGTGCTCCAATTATAATGTGATTCTCATTATACACACGCACGCACACATGGGTGTATTATTGTGCTGATGGTTTATACAGTTCAACTTCTGGAGCATTTCAGTCAGCTAAGCCATGACCTTTACTTTCTTTGAAGTATTTTAAATTAAAAACTGTTCAGAAATATCACTGACTACCATGACTAACTCTAAAAAGGTGCCCCCTTCTCTTTTATTTATGATCAAAGTTAAATGTGTCATGAATAAGCTCTTATTTTTTCTACAGCAGCAGGTATAAGTAACAGCAAAGTATAGGCTAATTTTTCAACACTAGAACCTGAGAGTTTGATATGGTAAATAACATCTCTGTAAATTTTCTAGGAGTCCTATTACTTACTGTTTCTAAAAAAGTAATAATAATATGGCAAATCTTCACCATTATATTCATTATAAATTGCACCACCAATGATGCTCAGAAGCTCAAAGGAAGGAAGCAAGGGAAGAAGAAAGGAAGGAAGGAAGAGGGGGGTGGAGGGATGGATCTTACACGTTTTCTTTGATTAGACAAATGTGGAGTCATAATATTTACTATGTAGAAGATGCAGAGTCAATGTGATGTATGATTTGAGAATGCTGAAAGTGAACACACAGGCCTGGATGTATGAAATGCATGCAGAAACATACAGCCGACGAGGCAACGCTGGCGTACATTTTTTAGTGCACTTGAAGATAACATCTAATGGTGCAGCACTGAAGAAAAGAAGAAAAAAGAACAGGAATGGTCCAGCTAATGGAGAACTGAGGAGGGAGATGCTGCCACACAAGAGCTCTGGGTAGGAAAAGGACCGACCTGCCCTACCATATATATGAGTGTTGAAAGATAGAAGGTCTTGTCCCCCAGATTCTTTTTGGATTAGTTTTTGGGCCTGTTTTGTCATTCATTAAAACCATGGCAATAACTCAAAAGTTTCACTTTAAAAAATCAAAATAAATGTTACTGGGTACACAAGAATATGCTATTGATGGAACTGCAACAGACTTCTATAGATGAATAGAATTCCAGTCCTCAAAGGAAGCTATTCTCAAGGGACTTTAATTGGCTTACCAGTCACTGTAAAATTAATCAGCAACAAACTTTAAAAATACTTTTTACTTAGTATTGTCCTCTTGCCTTTCTGGAATTTCCGGAGTTCAGGGCCCTTCCCACCATTTCATTCAGTTTGAACCAGCATAGGAAAGCTGGATATGATTAGCTTTCAGAGCTCAGCCATATCCAAGTGTCTCCTCCCACCTTATTGGCTACATGCCCATTGCCATTCGTGACATCACCACAATGCAGCACCTTCAAGTCAGACAGCAGAGACTTGGTGGAACTTTATTTTTGCTAGGTACGTTCAGAGCTCTCTAAGGGACTAAGTAGTAAAGGAAATCTATTTTAAGAAGCAAATTATGTAAGTGTGTGTATATTTACATTGTTAAAAGCATATATGCTAGAGAATACAACAAACTAATCACAAAACAACTGTACTAGCTACTGCTAAATGAGGAAATAAGCAGGAAAAGAGGAAATGATCTGTCGATTCATGAAACTCAATTTTCATTAGGTCCCTAAATAGCCATGCAAAGAACTAAATACAAATGAAATAACAAAGAAATGAAAACATATTTATATGTATTAAAAATATTCCCCTGCTGAAAATATAAATCCCTCCAAAACAAACAAGTCAGTAAACAACATACAACTATTCTAGTCACTGCTGCCTACGCAGGCAATAAGGGCTGGGGAGAGGGGAGATGTGTCATACACTGATCCTCAGTTTTCATTTGGTACCTATACGTCCATGCAAAGGACTAGGTACAAAAGCAATCACATGTACATATATATATATAAATTAATAACATATGTACATATTTATATATTAATGTTCATACCCTGTCCTTTCCCCATAACCCTACCCACCCAAATAATCCCTCCTGGTAAAAAAGCAAACCCAAATTATAAAACTATTGCCTGTGCCGGCAGTGAGGGAAGGGGAGCAGGGGAGATTTATCATAGGTCTGGACCTCCATGTTTCATTATGTACCTACAAGTCCCATCAAAGGACTGAGTACTAAATGAAATATTACACAAATGTAGCAAATATTTATATACATTAAAAATACACCCACACACATAGACCTCCCCTACCCCCCTCCCTCTCCAAAAAAAGCAACCAAACATTTATTCTTCTACCATTGCCCGCCAGGCAATGAGGGAAGGGGCACAGGGGAGATATTTCATAGAATCAATCTCAACTTTCATTAAGTACCTAAACAGTCATGCAAAGAACTAGATTCAAAATGAAGTGAACAAAAAGAGACAAAACAGTTATATACAATTAAAAAACTACATATCATGCCTAACAAGCCAATTCCTTGCTAAAACCTTAAAAAACAAACAAACCAACAAAACCCCCTAGCCCTCCAGTATTCTCATATTATTGCCCATGAACACAGGCTACAGGGTAAGGGAAAAGATTTACCACTCCTCTGAATCTGGGCCTCTGTATTGCATTTGATATCTACAAGTCCAAACAGAAAACTGGGTTTGGATTGAAAGAACAAAAAAAGGAGCAAACATTTATATACATTTAAAAAATGAAAACCCAGAAATTCCCTATAACACTGCCCAAACAAAAAACAAACAAACAAAACCCCCCAAACCTCTAAACAACTATGTCACTAGTCATTGCCTAGATAGGCAATAAGGGAAGGGGTGAAGAGGAGATTTTTTTCATAGAACGAACCTTAATTTTCATCATGTACCTAAGTGTCCATAGAAAGGTCTAGGTACAAAATGAAATAACAAAAAAAGAAAACACATTTATATACATTTTTAAAAGTACATATCACTACCCTCCCAGGGGAAGGAGTGGTAGAGTAAAAAATAATCTAGACTACTCTAAAACTATTGCCCACAGAGGCAATAAGGAAAGGGGAAAAGAGGAGATTTTCATACATCCGGACCTCCACATCTCATTAGGTACCTACACGTCCAAGTAAGGAACGGGGTACAGAATGCAATAACACAACATAGTAACAAACACTGTATATACAGTTTTAAAAGGATATCTCTAGCCCTTAGTCCATTCCCACCCCCCTAAACTTCAAAAAACCCAAACCACTTTAACGTTATTGCCTACAGAGATAAAAGAGGAAAGGAAGAATAGGAGATTGCTATACATCCAGAGCTCCATGGTTCATTAGGAACCTACGCGTCCAAGTGAAGGACTGGGTACCCAATGAAAACTATAATAAGAAAGTAAAAAGTATTTATCCCAATACCCACAAAAGAACCCTGAAACTAATCAAGTACTCTAATAGCCATTGCCCACATAGGCAATACGGGAAGGGGAGAAGAGGAGACTGTTATACATCCGGACCTCCACGGGTCATTAGGTACTTTCCAGTCTAGGCACCCAATGAAATAATACAACAAAGTAGTAAAAACAGGTATATACAGTAAGTACACATCCCTGCCTGCCTTTCTCTACCCCCTAAATCCACTCCAACAACTGCACCACATAGGCAATAAGGGAAGGGGACCAGAGGAGATTGTCATACATCCAGACCTCCACATCTCATTAGGTACTTAAACATCCTATGAGAAGGACACTGTATAAAATGAATTAATAATACAAAGTAGTAGCAAATTTATTTATATACATTAAGTACATACCACAGTCTCTCCTACACCACAAAACAAAACAAACTACTCTATTAGCTATTGTCCAAAGAGGCAATAAGGAAAAGAGGAAATCTGTCATTCTCTGAACCTCAATTTTCATTAAGTACATATGCATCCATGCAAAAGAACATGTATAAAATGAAGTATAAATAAGTAGTATAACATTTATATACACTTGAAAGAATGATACAGATCTCCCCCTACATCTAAGATTAGATCAAAACAACAGCAACAACTTTTCTATCAGTTATTGTCCATGCAGGCAATAAGGAGAGGGGTAAACGGGACATTTGTCATACTTCTGGGCCTCCATGGTTCATTAGATATCTTCATATCCATGAGAAGGATGAATGAAATACAAAATGAAACAACACCCACAAAATAGCAGCAAAAACATTTATATACATTTTTAAAAGAACATACTCTGCTCTCCTCCCAATATCACCACCTCCTTCCAATACAGGAAATAAAAAACTACTCTATAGCTGTTGCCCACACAGACAATGGGAAGGCAGAAGAGATTTTCATGGACAATATTTCACTTTTTATCAGGACGAAATATACAAAGTGAAAGAATATAAAAACACATCAAAAACACATATGTACACTTTTAAAGTATATACCCCCAAAAAGCCGCTGAAAGAAATCAGTCAACTATTCTACTAGCTATTGCCCATGTGGCAATAAGGGAAAGGGATAAGAGGAGATTTATCATACTTTTGGACCTCCACTTTTCATTTGGTACTTACTTGCCAATGTAGAGAATGAAGCACACAATAAAAGAATGCAAAAAACAGCAAAATTATATACATTATTTTAAAAAATACAAATGGGAGTGTGGGGAAACTCTTTAAAAAGAGAATTAATTCCAATAAAAACACTAAAAACAAAGGCAAAGGGGGGAAGAGCTACCTCATACCTAGGAAATTCAGGTCTCGTTCTGCAAACTTAGCCCAGGAACGGCCATGCTTGCTGACGATCCATCTCCTGAGATGCATGGGCCTTCCCTGAAGCCCCACGAAATGCACAGGAATTATGTGAACAGTCAGCAACCTGACTGTAGATGATGGTTTCAGGTGCTTTAGTCTGAGTATACTCTTAAAATCCAACTCAGTAACAGGCTATCCGTAATCCAACACACTCAGCACTTAACTTTCATTTCTTACTTTCCAACACTCAGAAAGGGTTCTATTCTGTACCCAGTAGGACTGATGCAGCTCGACATCCTCTGCGTACCCAGGGCTCTTCTGCTGGCTCTTTTGTTCCTACAGTGGCTAAATACAGTAAAATGAAAATGTGAATGGCAAAGAATATTAGAGTTAAGTGGAACCCGTGATACTAAGAAAGTTCATGAACACTGAAACAATGCAAAGAACACACTTTCACTTAGAGATTGACATAAAACAGTAAGATGGAGGAAGGTGCAGGCTTATGGTGGAAGCTGACATTCCTTGCCGTTTAATATATCCAAATCACTTGATATTAACAGAATAAACTGGACTCCTTAGATTTCTACTTTCATAGCCTTTCAGATCTGCAAAGCATAAGTTTTGTGTTTCCACAATTCCAGATATCCCATTCTACCTTTCCTAAGAGTCTAGATGTGTCTTATATTACATTCAATAGGCTGTCTCTCTGCGATGAATACACTTGTCAAACAAGCACTTAATCGCGCCGTGGACCTCCGTGCTTCCACTGAAAAGCACCCTGTGGCTGACTGCTGCGCTGCAAGCTAGCTGAGTTCTCGGAGACGCAGTGGCGAAGATAAAGTTTTGGGGAAAAAAATCTTCAAAAGCTACAATTATACTTATTATACTACAAGTTTTACCTATTACTTAACCTTATGTTCCTGACTTAAGTTTTTATAGACATCTCTTATAGATGGGTTAGCATAATATTGGAAATTATGGAATTCTGTGGGAAATTTTGAGGTAAGACCTACTAAAACTGCAAATAAGCTGAGGTGAGGCCCACAAATACAAGTAGTACAGATCGGTTTCATGGGAATGAACAGCTTTTGAGTACAAAGATAGCAATGGATTATGAGTCACGTCTTTTTTAGCTGAAGTTTTGATAAGGTTTTACTTATAATAATAACACCCCTCACACCACACACACACACACTCACAGGAAAAATGATGTGATTCAAGACAAGATTTGCCATATGCAGAGTTAACATGTGTTATATAGGAGCAATATCAAGATGGGCAGGTAAAACTGAAGCATCTTAACTGATTTTGAGAAGTAGCAAAATTTAAACTCTGTATCAAAGTGGAATTCAGTAATATAACATGGTAAAAAACCAGCAACAAAAAAAACCCTCAAAAGTTGAGTATTTTTCCCCACACTAAAAATATAAAAACTCACTTTCATTATCAACTAAATTATCATTCATTTACTGAAGCACAAAAGGAATAGACCTACAATTATCCCAGTTTCAATAAGACATCTTTAGGTGATGCTGTGATTCTCAGGATATAATATTTTCTACTCTAAAACAGAGATAAATGTTTAGAAAAGACTAAATTGGGTGAAAACACACAGGAGTAAAGAAGGCTATCTTTCAGCTTGCCAGCCTTTTAAATTTTGTTATATAAAAATATTTTCATAAAATAAAATATAATTTTATACACAATTCCACATATTTTCACTTTACACTTGCTGAATAAAAAATGGTGACCTTTCCCACTGACTAATTCTGTGGAGTGTTTTTAAGTGCTTGCAAATAGGTAATTACCCTTTTTTGTACACAGAAGATGTTTTCAAACAAAGTATAAAGTACAAGAATTATTAGGAAGAAAGCTTTCCTCCTAAAAATCAAAGAAATACAACAATCTAGGTATAAGTCTGCAGAGCTCAAAAAATTCAAGTACAGTATTTCTCCTTTAGGAGTAAAAATGCCATACAGTTTTGGATTCTTCCTTTCTTTCTCTTTCTCTTTCTCTCTCTCTCTCTCTTTCTTTCTTTCTTTCTTTCTTTCTTTCTTTCTTTCTTTCTTTCTTTCTTTCTTTCTTTCTTTCTTTCTTTCTCTCTTTCTTTCCTTGGACATTCCTTTTAATCTGTTAGTTTGGCCATGATAAAATAAAGCTATGATTTTTCAACTAAAGAAAAGTACTGTATTTGATAGTAGAAAAAATTCAAAGCCCACCATATTAAACCTGAATTAAGTTACTCCTATCTCACATTCTCTCATTCCTTTAAGGTACTATGGTGAACTTCAAACAAAAATGTTCAATTTCTCAAAGGCCCTGCTTTAAAATGTTTCTAATGTGCTACTCTAACATATAAAATGAAAATCTACACATGGGTACGATTTAGAGAGAACGTGTCTATAATCTATCATGCCAAAAGGCATCTGAAACAACCTATATTTTCAGTAACAGTGATAAAGTCATGATAAAAGACACCAGGACCAACAAAATGTTTGCCATAACTGTGGAAATACTTATTTATAACATAAGGTATATCTATGGCAGGGAGTGATAGAGATGTACAGATTTGGAGAATATTGAAACTTATGAATAAAATAATTATAATTAAAGCTATCTTGGTTTGAAACATTTTCCTAAAAGATGAAAAAGAAAATGTTAAACATTGGGAAAATTTAATCTTTTGGCCTTGTTATTTATCTTTTCAATATAACAATAATTTAAAAATTATGTAGCACCTGGCTATTCTGCAGAAAAAAATATAAGTTATAGATCTTGTTTAAAAAATTTCCAGGAAATAAAAGATTAATCAAAATCCCAACTCAAAGTAGATCTGCACACCTGAGATTAGCTCTCTACAGTCGCAGGCTTCACAGGCTTCATTGCCATACTTTTTGAAGCTGTTACCAAATTCAGTATCATCTACCATCAAGAAGCAACAAATGGCTCACGAACCAGCAGCCTGCAAAGATGGTGCCTCCTGCAGTAGATCTTTCCTTGTTTCACTGGGTCAGTACTTTATGGGTACTGAGAAATAGAACAGAATTCCAAAAACAGATTTTATTCCCCATTTGGGTATTTTCAAAATAGAAAAAATACATACTGTTTTTGTAGATGGTTGGCATACAGGTAAATATAATTTTGTAATAAATATGTACTGCCCAAAGACATTTCAGGAAAGACCAATGAAAAATACAGACAGGCCCTGAGCTAACTAGAACTCCTAAGAGTGCACACAACTCAGCAGCGATTGTTGGCTTCATCTTGGCTTTTGCAAAAGTTAACAAGCAGAGCCCAAGTTAACAAGATCTCTGAATGGGTGACAAAATGAGGTGCAGTTGTGCATGCTACAGCCACCATGTCAGAGTTTTAAGGTTCTTCTCCATCCACTGGATATTCAACTGAATGATTTCCAAAGCCTCCTGGACACAACGAAGCTGAAAGGTTGCCTCTGACTGATTTTCAAAGAATGTCTGGACCTGTAAGTTGCACAGAGAAATATTTCAAAAGAAGAAAAATAACAGTAAATCTCAGGTAACTCTGAATATCCTTTTCAAATAAACTTTCACTTAGTGATGGCTGTGCTGATGTCTTGAAAGAAGTAGAGACAAGAAGTACTTTAATATCTGGGGTATTTACATTAAGTTACTGATCAAGTATGGTAAAATTTGAAGTGATTTTAAAAATGGATTCTCCTTACTCCCCCAAGGATAAATTTTGCAAATTTAAAATAAAATGGCTGAGTAACAGCAAGTTCGGTAGAGTCTAACGTTAGGCTTGGCGCCCAATTTTACCCTTGAAGTGGCCTTCTTCACAACAATTTTATTACCACTTAAAAACTTGACATATACCAAGTTTTTAAATTAAAAAAGTATTTGTTTCAGGGAGACAAGGGGCTATTGTTGAGAATGGAATCAGAACTTTTCCTCCTCAGAATGTTTTCTCCTTGCTGTATGTCCACCCGTTAGAAGCAATCCAGTGCAGAATCATTAGCACCGATGACGGCAGAGGAGGGACAGGAACTGGCATCAAGAGCCACCACCTGACCTAACTGAGCAGCCTGAGAGGAAAGGGATACCCCATCTCCCTTACTAGCATTTTATACAACCAACCTCCAACAAGTGCACCTTTGTGGAGAACAGGTGAGTTGATCCAGCAACAATACTTTGAATAGTATAGGAACCGAGATGGAACCTGAAGAAACACAAGCACAAGAGCAAAACAGAGAAAAAAATGAGGCAGCTGTTGGTAAGCTAGGTTCCCGATGTAAAGGAAATGCTCTGCTGTAAGCTCTGTGCGCACGCAGGCAGAGCAGAGTCCCCTGCTGGGAACCGCAACTCAGTAAATGGGGAGTGGTCCCACATGCACCAGCGGGAAGAAAAGGTGGGCAAAAAAGGGCAGGAGTTGGGGATACTCAGATAAATTATTAATCCATTTGATCTATTGAAAAATCACATCAAACATCCACAAAATGTAACTATTGCTTTAAAAGGAACAAACCTACATGTGCTATCTACTGGGTGTGAGTTCTTACCTGATCCCTTGGCAATGAAAAGGCATATTTCAACACACAAAACTAAACAGCTGTTCCAAATAGCCCGTGGCCACGCTAAGCTAAGTGACCTGGAGTCAAGCATGGTTAGGCTTGATTTGCACTCAAATGGAACACTACTGTTATGTGACTCACATTATAGAATTATGTTCACAAATTTGAAAATTTATAGGTGTCTCAGGTAAATGTTACTGAAGCATTTTTGTTTTAGTTAAATGTTACTGAAGCATTTTTCCTCTCACAGCAAACCATAACTCCAGTAAACCCATATAACATTGGGAATATTTCTCAAATGCAGAGACCGAAAATACTAACAGCTAGTAATTCTCTGAGAAACTTACTTCTGTACGAGCTTATTCCAGTTCTCTTTGACAAAATCCCATGCCAATAAGTGTCCAGGAAAATTTCGGCCCACCGTTCTAATGACAAACGACAGCTTTTGTGTTCGGATGGTATCTCCACTGAGGCTAGTTTTCATTAACCTGAAAGCAAAGCAGATTTAGCTTCCAAAATAATTACTCATGATGAAGTGATGACTGAACTTACATTAGTACTGGTCTCCTAATTAAAGCTCTGTAGCAATTCAAGGGCTATAAATCTGGGGTTAGTATAAGATCGATCAATAGACTGAAAACTTGTCATTTTTATAAGTGAAGGAAGAACTCACCAATGAAATAAGAACTTCGATATACTGTGACATAATAATACACAGTTCTTGATGTAATAAGGACATTTGAGAAATAAATTCTGGTAGAATTTATAATTCTGAAAACTGATTTTTTTTTTCTGTTAAAAACCTTATTTGATTTGAATAGGCAAGTACATTATTACTCTTAAAAAAACTGGGCCATTTAAATAATGTGAAAATGAAGATATATTTCAGAATATACTCTTGATATTAATAGTTATTATTTATTAATACTTCATATGTACTAATGTTCTAAATTGTTGACACAACAATGCTTGAAAAAGGCAATTATTACCTATCCCCACTTTAAAGTTTAAGAAACTGAAGTTACATAATTGCTTCCGTTACACTGCTAGTAAATACTAAAGCCTGGTGTCTGAACATAAGCAGTTCTCATCTACTGCACTATAAAATCCATGTAGAGAAAGAAACACATATCCCCAAAATAATGCAGCGATACTTTTTATAGAAAGAAAACACAAGTGCTCATTAAGCTGTGATGGGTTAAACAAAGTATGACAGAGCCATACTATGGAATACTATGCAGCCATGAAAACAAATGAAGTAGGCTTCATGAACTGACATGGCAAATCTCAGAGACTGATCATTCGCTGAAAGGACCGTCACAAAACACTGGAGATAGTATAAACCTATGTTGATATATAAATATACACACCAGGCTTGACATTGTTAACAGAGAGAATAAGAATGGAATTAAAGGATCATATGAGAGAATTACATGAGACTTTCACATTTTATTCCATTTTCTTAGGTATTGTTTAAATACTTTATAATGGGAATTTATTAGTGTGTTACCAGTTTAAAACAATTATTACTAATTTGAAACAAAAATTTTCCTCTATTTGCTTGGATCAGAGGCTGGCTACTACTTTAAAGACAATTATTATTTATAATGTATCCTTTGGGACACTAGGATTTATCTGCACAAACTTATACAACAGAATCAATGACACTCAAATGCCTCCCTCTGTCCTTCCCAGTGCTGACTCTTAAGAGACCTTCCTATTTCCCTTGGCTCCTTGGAGCTCCCCTACCCTGCTACTGACTGTTTCCTGTCAGGGGGCCCTACTTACTTCCCTTCTTTACCCATGTGAAAATCCCATTTCCAAGTCTTCATTAGCTAAATATTAAAAAGGAAATGTCTGACACATTCATATGAAGGTACAGTATAGCCTATAAGCTTTTACATGTTACCTTTCTCTGTAGTGTCTGCATTTTCAAAATGACAGCTTGGATGGAGCAATGCCTTGGCTAGAAAGAATGAAGCACTAACTGTGGAATTAAGACAACATTCCACGGGGACAAAGAAGTGTTTAAGCAGAAAGCAGGTGGGGATTGTGATTCTTGGCACTGCCCAGTCTCCTCTAGGCAAAGCACCTTCTGCCTATCTGTTTAGTTCCTGAGATGAAACCCAGCACATGTGGGCTCCTTACCACACTGACCAAGTCAGGTCTGGGCTGTGAGTAAAAGGACTAAAAGGGAGATCCCAGAGAAAATGAGCTCCCACCCTTGGAGCACAATGCTTTCATGCTTTTGATTTCTATATATCATATTCCTTGGGTGGTTTCTTACCAGTAAAGTTTCCGTACATCCTCTGAGCTCGCAAGAGCTTCAAGTATTTTATTCTTCTCTGCTTCAGAGCCTATAGAGGTATACTTGCTCAAGAGGAACAACCAGCCTTTCTCAGTTCTTGCTCCAACTTTGAACACAGCAGTCATGACATCAGTAGGTAGGCTGTAAGAGAGGTGGTCAAATATGAGAACAAGCAAAAATCCTAATATAAAGGTAAAGAAGTGACTAGTGGTGATGTTATTGGGGTCAGACCAGAGCAGGACAGAACAACTGTCATTGTACAACTGATAGTGAAGAAAATGGTTAATTTAGTGGCTGCTACTTTCCTAATTGGTGGGACTATAGAAATATCAATTCAGTTGAATACAATAACAATTCACTGAGCATCCGCAAAGAATTAGGCAGGCAACTGGCTAGATGATGGAAAGGGGAAGAAAGAGACACAGTCTCTGCCTCTAAGAACTCACAGGCTATTACAAAGTACAGAAATATATATATATATATATATATATATATATATATTACAATACAGTGTGGTAAGTTCCATTGTAGAAATGTGGAGAGACAGATGAGAAGAGGGGAAGAAGTATAGTTTTCTGCCATTATTAGGTTCTCTTTATCTGATGCTTGAATCCTTTTCCTTAATGCCTAATAGGGAAACTAGAAAGAACCAATTATCATCAAAATATTTCTACTAATTGCTAACTCCACCTATGTTTTATTCCTAAATTAAAAGAGACTCTTTGACACCTCACACCAATTAGGATGGTTGCTATAAAACACAGAAAATAACCAGTGGTGGTGAGGATGTGGAGAGACTGGAAGGAACCCATGTGCACTGTTGGCAGGAATGGAAAATGGTGCAGTTGCTGAGGGAAACTATGGCAGTTCCTTAAAACATTGAAAAATAGAACTACCATATGATCTCATTCTGGGTACAAATCTGAAATAACTGAAAGCAGGGTTTCAAAGACATATATGTACACTTATGTTCATAGCAGCATTATTCATAAGAGCCAAAAGGTAGAAGCAACCCAAACGTCCATCAATGACTGAAGGGATAAGCAGAATGTAGTATATACATTCAATGGACTAGTTATTCAGCCTTAAAAAGGAAGGAAATTCTAACACATACTACAACATGAAAATGAACCTTGAGGATATTATGTTAAACGATACAAGCCAGTTACAGAAAGACAAACACTGTATGATTTCACATATATGAGGTATTTAGAGCAGTAAAAACTCATGAAATAGAAAGTAGAATGGTGGTTTCTAGAGGCTGGGAAGAGGGGAAGGTGGGAGTTGTTTGGTAAGAAGTTTCAGTGTTGCAAGATAAAGTTCTAGAGATTTGTTGCACAACAATGTGAATATGCTTATACTAGCAAATTGTACATTTAAAAATGGTTAAAACACTACATTTTATATGTTTTTACCACAATTAAGAAAACAGTCTTATTTGAGAACATAAGGGCATTGAGTTCACATACATTAACACTTAGTTTTATAACATTTATGACCCAGGACGACAAGCGCCTGGCTTTAGTCTCTGATGTAAGTACAGAAGAGGAAGAGAGTTCCCTGGAGGAGAAGCTCACCTTAGAGTTCCGTTGGATTCCCTCCAGTTGTCAAACAGCTTCATGGCGGTGTTGCTGCAGTCCTCTAGGTTGTGGGTGCAAGCAAATTCTAGCAAGGCGGACCGCAGCTCTCGAGCAGATGGGGTGCCGTCATCAGTCCAATTTTGCTGTTGAATTTGGTTTTGAAGCAATTTAAATACCCTGGTCTAGAGACACAAAATGGATTATAATGGATTAATAATAATTAGGACAACCAGAAAAATCAGGACAACTAGATCTCTTTTTCTCAACATTCACCCAAGGACAAAAAAAGGGAGGGGGACATAGAAATTACTCATTAAATATCAACTGCCCATGTACAGCTGGAATGAAGCATTAAATGACAAAGTTTACACAAAAGGCTGCTATAGCCAAGAGGGACTTTTAATGACACAACATAGAAAGAATTAATGGCTTCTCTGAAGTAGGGAACCTTTCTTCTGTGTGTACTCAGCAAGAAGTTATTTTCCTGCCCCAAAGTACCACCGCTAGAAGGAAGTTGGAACTTCCTGACCTCGTGACTTTATAACTCATAAATCCAAAAAGCAGTGAGAAAAAATATAGTTCTTAACTCATGAGTAGATGTTTAAATGTTTCTGAATCCAATTTTAAGCAAATATTTAAAATATCAATAGTCTGATGTTGTAACAAATTAATCTAATTAGTGCAAAAATGAGTTCTACAGGCAAGTATAGTTATTTATAGTTATTTTTTCTCCCCCCAACATTTATTTAAAAAATTCTAAACCTATAGAAAAGCTACAAGAGTAGTACAATGGCCCAGCCAGTGTAGCTCACTGGTTGAGCGTTGACCCAGGTACCAAGAGGTTGCTGGTTCAATTCCTGGTCAAGGTGCATGCCCAGGTTGTGGGCTCGATCCCCAGTGAGGGGCATGCAGGAGGCAGCCAATCGATGTTCTCTCTCATCGATGTTTCTATCTCTCTCTCTCTCCTTTCCTCTCTCTCTAAAGTCAATAAAGAAAAAATATTTTAAAAAAAGAATAGTACAATGAACACCCATATGCTAGATTCACTGTTTTTTTTTTTAAATACTCTTACATTTGCTTTGTTTCTAATACACATGCATACATATATGTTTTATGGCTTTAACTAAACCATATGAGAGTAAGTTACAGATATTATATTTCATTTATAAATACTGTAGTATGAAACTTCCAGAAATAAGAACATTTTCCTATATAAACATAATACCTTATCACACTTAAAGAAATTAACAGTTATTCAGTAATATCACCTACTATTCAGTCCACTCTTCTGAATAAGATGTCATTCTTAAATGTATACTTATGGAATTAAGATATCAACAAATCTCATTTCTTTTTTATCTCTCCCCACAACAAAAGTGTAAAAGCTGTTCACAGTACACGGAAGTACTTCCATGTTGCAAGCTGCGGTGCATGGGGAGGGGTGAGGACACAAGGGATTTAAAAAATTCATTATATCAAATATGCACTTATGAATGCAACCAAAAGGGACAAAATTTTTAATATAAACATGCTTATAGGTATTTTTTAGAAAACCTTCACAGCTATAAATAAGGAGAAACAAAATGAAAAATGTGTAGGCATGCCCTGACCGCAAGGTCTCAGCACAGGGGTGGTCTTCCCACTGGCACTTCTTTAACAGCATGTCTCATCTTAAGCACCAGAGATGAGGACATACAAAAACTCTCAACCCCAGAAAACTAGTTCAAGTTCTTCACAGAGCATTGGATTCTTACAGAGTACTACTGTCAATACCTAAAATGAGTCCTAGTTGGAGACTTTTAAACTGTGAGGCCATTTTCTCAGAAGACTTTCTCTGAATAAATCTCTTGTGGAGCTATGAAAATGGAAATAAGAATTGATGCGAGGTGTCTGTATCCACAGATTATGCCTATATGAAGGGATGGACAGCAGCGAGGAGTGGGGTGTCAATGGGGGGGTGGTAAGGAGGGACATCTGTAATACTTCTACAATGAAGATATTCACCCCCCCCCAAAGAACCAGTGCAAGGAAGACTCAGTTTGTGGTGACATGTCAACTCAATTTTGTTTGTTTGCTTCAAAAGCAATAAAACAGAGAACAGACACCTTGTGGAATGTATGAGTAAGCTTATGAGTCACTGGAAGGATATGAGGAGGAAAAATACTTGCTTTGCTGATTGATAATGCAAGGAACACAAAAGCAATGCAGGAGACCCTACTGGATACACATGACTGCTTTGATACATGCTGTCTTCACTGGCCTGACCTCAATGGCATCAAAATAACAAATCATGCCAAATGACTGAAACAAAAAAGAAATTTAAAAGCTACTCATAACTGTCAAACCAAAAGGAAGATGGAATGAGAGAAAAAGAAAGTCACATGCTTGAAATACTACTTTAAAAAAGTTCAGTGGAGAAAAATGGCAATGCTCCTTGAGAATTAACTAAAACATAAAGAAGGCAGTACAAAGAAATGGCACTCGAGCCCGGCCAGTGTGGCTCAGTGGATTGAGCATTGTCCCGTGGACTGAGAGGTCCCAGTTTGATTCCTGGTCAGGGCACATGCCCAGGTTGTGGGCTCAATCCCCAGTAGGGGGTGTGCAGGAGGCAGTCGATCTATGTTTCTCTCTCACATCGATGTTTCTATCTCTCTCTCCCTTCCTCTCTCTAAAAAATCAATAAAAATATACATTTAAAAAAAAATGGCATTCAGAAGTACTGGAGGTGAGAGGAACCTGACATTTGAAGATGCTAAAGCTAATTCCTGAGCAGTCAGTCCATCAGAATTACATGGTGAAATTTTACTAGTTATTCCCTGTACACCAAAGAGTCGAGAGGAATTACCAAAATAGTTGATTTTAAATATATTTCAAATGATAACATAATAGAGTAAAAATAAAATATTTTATTTAAAAAAGAATAATTGTTTTAGAAAATTGCAGGTTATATTTTTAGTATTAATAAATCGTAGCAAGTGCTTCAAATTATCTTTTCCTTTTACAAATACAATTAAACATATTTTCCCCATGGTTCTAAATTAAATTTTGATATTTAAGCACATTAAACAACAGAATCCCATCCTCTGATTCATAAAGTGAAAATGGCAAGTGGGGAGAGGGGACATAGATGCTAAACACAATTCAAGGAATTAAACCTTTTGAATATTTTCCTACTCTGACACTTAACGTGGGGTTATACAAGCTACAAACATTGGATATGCAATAAATATGCAACAACAATAACATAAAATGATTTAAAAAATAAAACAGGGAAAGACGCTGGCACTTATGTTATGTATTGCATTTTGATTTACTGCTTTAATTTTACAGTGATATGCCAAGGGAGTTCTTTCTTGGGTCAATGAGCTTCTTAAAAGTGAAGTGTCAACTTTTATTACAAAAGGTTTATCTCATCAATCCCTCGTATGTAAAAGAATGACAGACTTATAAGTGATGAGACAGGAATACGGCTAGGATCAGATGTTAACATCATATGTGAACAATCTGACACAATTCAAATGTGCCTCCAGACCCTGCCCACCACACCACCACAGCATACATCACAAAATGCGGTGTGTCGGTATGTGCTATGTAGGTATGTGCAGCCTACACAACATGACCAATAAATGTACATACTGTTCTGGTGACAATGACATAAAAATTAGACATCAGTCTTAACCACAAATATTATCTGAAGATTGGATCCAAGGACTCAGAAATGTCTGCCATTCCAATTTCCTACTACAGTGGGTTAGACTTCGTATTTTGAGAGTTTTGATGCTACCACAAAGCCCTAAAATTAGAATAAGAATTTTAAAGAGACAGTTTCCCCCTCTTGATGAACTGAAGCTAACCTGACCTTTAACAATCAAGTGTATGAAGGTCTCCAGCAGTAAAAGGGCCTATGGTCTTCCAAACGCATAGTAATAAGCCTCCTGCCCTTGCCTTCTAGCCATCAGTCCCCTGGACCCCACCCTGAAGTATGCTTTTTTCTTTTTAAGATTTTTTTATTCATTTTTATAGAGAGTAAGGGAGAGGGAGAGAAAAACATCCACGTGAGGCTGCCTCCTGCACGCCCCCTACTGGAGATCGAGACCGACACTCAGGCATGTGCCCTGACAAGGAATGGAACCAGCAGTCCTTCGGTGCACGGGAGGACGCCCAACCAACTGAGCCACACTGGCCAGGGCCTGAGGTATGTTCTTAATAAACACATACCTGCCCAGCAAGCTGGAAGTCATCATCTGGAATGAAGATACAGAGTTACTTGAGTGCCACAGTAGGAAAATATTCAAAAGGTTTAACTCCTTGAATTGTGTTTCGCATCTATATTCTCAGCACAGGGATAGCTTGAGGTAAGTTATCAAGTGCTTCCTGACACTGGACTTCAACAGAGTGAATGGAGAGAGGCGGAGGAAGAGTGGCTTCTGCCATCAGGAAATTTAACTAGCTGAGCAGCTTCAGAGTAGACAGATATTCTGCCTCCTCATAGGGTATATTCAGTACCAACATTGTTCTTTCATACTGAAGTGAGTAATATAAACTAATATTACTACCTATTCTGGGTTGAATAGTATCCCCCACAAAACTCATGTCTGACTGGAACTTGTGAATGTGACCTTATTTGGGAATAGGATTTTTGCAGATGTAAACAAGTTAAGATGGGGTCATACTGGTGTCCTTATAAGAGAAAATTCAGACAAAGAAACCCAGGAAGAATGCCACGTGAAGACAGAGGCAGAGATTGTAGTAATGCAACTACAAACGAAGGAATGCCGAAGACTACTAGCAAGTCCCTGAAGCTGAGACAGACACATGGAATAGAGTCTCTCTCAGAAACCAATCTTACCCTGATAATACCTTGATTTAAGGCTTACAGAACTGTGAGAGAATAAAGTTCTGTTGTTTGAAGACACCAAGTTTGTAATAATTTATTACAGTGGCCCTAGAAAACTAATATATTACCTCAAATAGTGTTGATTTGATATGGCACTAATAACCCTCCAATAATTATAGAGATTCTATAATAAAAAATAGGTATACAATGAAGTATACTGGTGCTGGATCAGTTAGATATCCATATTGAAAAGTAATTAATATTTATGTCTACCTCACACTACATAAAAAAATAAATTCCAGATGGATCATAAATCTAAATATAAAAGGTAAAAAACAAAGTTTTCAGGATAATATCTTGGGTTAGGCAGATTTCATATCTTAAAATTAAGAATTTACGCTAATTAAAATATCACTAAGAGCCCGGCCAGTGTGGCTTAGTGGTTAAGCGTTGACCCATGCACCTAGAGGTCACCGGTTTGATTCCTGGTCAGGGCACATGCCCAGGTTATGGGCCCGATCCCCAGTGGGGGGCATGCAGGAGGCAGCCTATCAATGTTCTCTCTCATCAATGTTTCCATCTCTGTCTCCTTCTCTTTTCCTCTCTCTCTAAAATCAATAAAGAAAATAAATAAATAATCATGAAGAGAGTGAAAAAGCAAGCCAGAGTAGAAGATATTTACAAATATACATGATCAACAAAGGACTCATAAATAGAATATATAAAGAAGTCTTACAAATCAATAATAAAAAGGCAGACAAGCCAACAGAAAAACAAATGAAAGACTTGGGTATAAAAGAGAACATCTAGCCCTGGCCGCTGTGGCTCAGTTGGCCAGGGTGTTGTTCCATACACCAGAGGTGGCAGCTGCGATTCCCAGTCAGGGCACATACTGGACTGCGGGCTTGACCCTGGTGGGGACTTATGTGGGAGGCAAATGATCAATGTTTCTCTCTCACAGTGATGTTTCTTTCTCTCTCTGCCTTCCTCTCTCTAAAAATCAATAAAAAGAGAGCGAGCGAGAGATAGAAAGAGAGAGAGAGAGAGAGAGAGAGAGAGAGAGAGAGAGAGAGAGAGAGAGAAAACATCCAATGGTCAATAAACATATCAAAAGAAATTCATCTTCACTTTAGGGAAATGCAAATTGAAGCCAAAATTGCAATACCACGATACACCCACCCAAATGGCTAAAAGAGAAAAGATTTAATATTAATACTAAGTGCTGGCAAAAATATAGATCCAGAAGAGAACTCAAATTCTCACATACTGCTGAAGGAGCATTAAATTGATGTAACTTCAAAAAACAATTTGGTAGTACAGTATTAACCATGCATATGTTTTGACTCAGCAATTCCACTTCTACACACATACCCCATAGAAATTCACCAAAGACATGTAAGAATATTCACAGCAACACTATTTGTAATAGCTCCAAACTCCAAACAACCCAAATGTCCATCTACAGTAGCTGAACTGGCTAACAAATGACCAATTTCTTTAATATACTAATAGTAGTAAGTCTGTGTCAGATTCTAAGTTTGCCCTAAAGAGACCAATACATTTTTGTATACTTCTTGGAAATGCATATCAATACTATAAAAAATACTGTTACTAACATCTTGGATATAAAAGAAATCTCATATAGTAAGCAGACAACTTCATTTTCAAGGAAGTAACTAGATGTGGGTCTGTGATTTTAAACCTTAAACACATGATCTATAAGCTTTTCAACCTGTTTTAATTTAAAATCTCAGTTAAAAAAAATGACAGTAAGAAAGAAAACGCTTTGATTTTCCCAACGGAAAGGTATCATTGGAAAGATGACATTGTTAGAATTCAAGTTAGTTTACAATATAGCAACATAATGCAAAGAGCAGGCTGTGAAGTGAAACTAGTATGGGTTGAATCTCAGCTTTATAATTAACTAGGTAAGTGACTTTAGGGAAGTTATTTAGTCTCCTCATTTATCTAATGAGGGTAGAAATATCTATTTGACAAATGTGTGAGGATTAAACGAGGTAGTCTACATTAAGCACTAAGCATGGTGTACAGAATATAATAAGCACTGAAATGTACTTCTTTCTGGAGTGTCTCACTCATTTATTCATTCCACATTTACTGAATGTCACTATGGGCTGAGCCACATTCCAGGCGTTGGTTTTTATTAAGGTTAGTAGTTTAAAGCCTTATGAAATAGATGATAAAAATCTATCAATTAGAAGAGACCTCAGAAATCATCTAACTTAAGCATCTCACTTATGGATAGGGATGGGGGTGGCTCCTTTGAGATCAGATCAGAAACTTGTAAGAAAAGGTGTTTTTCAAGCTCCATATGGACTACCTGCCCTACATTACCTTCCTCCACTGAGAATCATGCATGTGATAAGAACTCATCAGTAAGAGCAGCAGAAAGGAGATATTTAAAAAAAAAAAAAAAGATGTAATCCTACTCTTTCCTTTTACCAGTGAGGACACCAAACCCCTAAAAGACTTAGTCTAACTCCTGGTCCAATATTTTCTTCCTTTTCCTGAAAGTTGCCTTTTACTTGGTCCCTGGAAAACCTGACTAGTTTACAAAGCAAACCCTGTTGTCAGAATGTGCTGATTCAGAGCATTGGATAAAATAAAGGATTCAGCACTCCCTCACAAGCTTTTAAAGTCACAGTCAACAGTTTAACACTGAAAGTGTCTAAAATAACAACTGTTAAGATCAGGCAACTGGTTTTAAAAAAAAAGGTAAAACAGTCTCCAATATCAAGACGTCTTTACTGCTTTGCAGAGAAACATATCCACCAGCATCATCATCCATAAGACAGGTATTAGTAAGGACTCCTAAATAACAGTTTCTCATTACAAACACAATGTCATGTTATATTGACCAGTAGGATATTAATGGGGAGCACTACTTCGCAAAAGGGTCCATTTAAAGCATTTATTACATAAAAATTTGAATAGAAAAATTTTCTTTTCATGTGATAGCAGTATCAGTCTGTACTTTGATATTCCAACAAGACCACATTATGCTAAGCCTTTATTAACTCTTCACAGTAAGCAATGACATTTTGATTCAAAGTAAGGATTTCTCAGAAAGTGAAGAAAATGGAATTTAGTTCCTTTTTCAGCCTATTACTGCAGAATGGAATTATGCGTAACCATATTAAAGGCAAGCAGGAAGCTGGCAAAGAGGCCGACTTACCACCAGTCTTGAGGCCAGATCTGTGTATCCTAGTTTTTCAAGGAGATTATAGATGAGGCCTGTCTGGAACAGGGTTTCAGTGATGGGTGCAGTATAGGTTTCATTTCCAAGATAACCAATCAAATCAAAGGCCCTCTGAAGAGGCACTCTTCCTAGGCTAAAGGGTAAAAGAACAGAAAAAGTAAACATGCCGAGAAAGGCAGATGAACTCAATGCACGCTGAGAGAAATTTTATGGTCAGATGGTGAGTCTTGAAGACCTAAAATTTAAGCTTAGAGTGTCAGTCTGTGAAGTTAGACTAAATATTATTACTTTGATTAAGTTCATGTGTATGACTTAAGGTTAAAGATACATTTCAGAAAAAAGATAAACAATTGCTCTGTTTTTATTCCATAAGTCACCTGTAAATTGCTACTGATTCAGGAAAAGTATTACAATATCTTAGGTGAGAAATGATGAAAAGTACTAATTTTATTTATTTATTTAATTACTTATATTTACCAGGTGAGAACAGGTAGCATAAAGAAGATTTCAATCAGAAAGAAAATTATTTATTTATATGGGAATGTTTGTCAAACTTGTTAAAGCAAGGTCCACTGTGAATTTATAGTGAGTACATTTTTAAAATTAACCATTTTATAGAAATCATAACAATGATGGCTGAGATGATATAAGATCATTTCTTAAAAAAAAAAAAATAAAAGAACCAAAATAGGAAGGTCAAGAACAGTCAGAAGGAACACCTGAATATTCCTTGTGTCTCTAGACCCATTAACAACCTAAACTGGTAATCTTCCTATTCCGAAGATATCTATACACAAGGTCACTGCCATTCTTGGCTTTGGGATTCAGTAATGCATGAGGTGATGGGAGAGGCAAGTGGTACATAAATAAGGAAGCTCTAGATATCAGAGGTGTCCCTCAAACTGGTGAGAAGCACTAAGCATCACACTTAAACCAATGCTGCTTGAAAAGTATTCTCTCAAGTACTAAAAGGCTAAATGACATCAATTTATTCAGCAAATATGGGTCTTACTTGTTGGCATCTGCATTCTTAAAATATTATTTAAATCTTCTTACTTAACTGTTCAATATTTGTAGCTAATATTTTAATAAAGATTATAAAGTCTTTGAAGGCAAGAACTGTTTTACATTTTCTAGTTACTCCAAAATGAATTATACCTAACAGGCAATATATGCTAGTTCTTTTGAACTGTTTTTCTAAAATGTTCTTTTTCTCAACATCACTTGTTTAAAAAACAAAGAAACAAACAAACAAACAAAACAATACCAAGCATACTCTACCCTGCAAGTTCAAAGATGTTGTTGATGAGGTTGGCTCGGTCTTTGTCACTCAGAACATAAGGATTTATTTTCAACTGTTTGATTATTGCATCCCAGTCATTATCTGCATAATGTACTATATAATAGCCAGTCATGTCTGTATTGACTTTGATCCACTGCACTTCTTCTGTGAGATTGATGACATCTAATACAGACCAAATCATGAGAAAGAGAGAGAGAAGGAGGGGAGAATAATAGGGCAAGAAAAAAAATTAAATGAATGCTTTGTTTCCAAGTTAACATGGTATATTTTTATACTTAATTATACTACTAAGAGCTAAATATCTGCCTTTCAGCACAGCTATTTTCACATTAACACAGATTACCACTCATTCATTTAACAATTATTTATTTAATGGTGAACAAGGTAGTTATGTCCCTTTTCTCATAGGTCTTACAGTCTAATGTAACCAGGCAGATAGAATTCATACAAATGTTATTGGTGGAAAAGGAAAATATAATATTGCATGAAGTACACAGAAGAAATGCTGCATCCCCTAGGAAAAGTTAGGCAAGGTTTCCTGGAAGAAATGACAGCTTGATGTTAGCCAGGTAGAGTGTTCAAGACCCAGAGAGAAAATATACATGGTGCCCATGCACTGACCTGGCTCCTGAGTGCATTGTGACAGAGGAGAGAAGCAGGGAGAAAGGGACAATGTGTGCAGGGTGGGGCAGCAGGGAAGACGGTGAGAGAACTATGTAAAATGTGTTCCATTGCAGCCTTTGTCTTTATGTCAGCAAAGGAAGAACAAATAAAGTCACTTAGAAAAGTCACATAATTCAAAGCTAGCAAAACAAACATTAGGGAAGGATTAATGTCTCATTGGGCACAAATAAAAAAATAATTGAGTTAAAATAGTAGAAATGTGATTTGTACTTTGGGCCCCAACGATTACATATATAAATGCTGAGAGCATTGTTAGACATTTATATGGAATGATTTCAATTAATTTACAATTAATAAGGAGGTACAAACTACATGACAACAAGAATGCATTACTACAAAAGCTGACTACAAAATATATGTAGTAAAATTAAAAATCCTGAAAATTACTAATTAAGAAATGTCCTTTAAAGCTGCAACAAGGACATTAACTTAATATAATATGCTTCTAAGCATCTTAAGGTTTATTATTTATTAGAATATATGCTCCATGAGCTAACTATTTTTTTCACTGCTAATCCCTCAGCGTCGAGAACAATGTTCCTAGTACTCAAAAAATACTTGGATAATTAATGGATGAATAAACAAAATAACTATCATGGTAAATGGTTTTAAAGTATCTAAATAAGCTTCATAAGTGTTTATGTAAGTTTTCTTACCTGTTTAAAAATAAATAATACTAATTTTTAAAATTATAAGAGAAAGAGTAGAGAGATAAGAAACAGAATCTAAACTCAAACAATGACAGCACTTTGGGGTCTATTTCCTGCCAAGATTTTTTTCTATACATAATTTAATTGATGTACTATCCCAAACAACAGATCGACATATATGCATCCATTTTATACTGCATTTTCACCTATCAGATGCTACTCCTTGCCATTTTCTCATTGTCTTCATATGAAGTATTCAAATATCTTCATAATATTCACAATGTCAAGACCTACCACAATTTAATAATCTCCTATTTGAAAACACTTAGGCTGTTTTTAAATTTTCACTATCATAATAAAGCTGTGTGAAGGTTTTGCACATATACTTTAGAAACACATTTAAATCCTTTAGTATCTGAAGTGTTAGGGGTCTATCAACTTCAAAACCATGAATTATTAAAATTTATCAGATTCTCTTAATACCTTATTCTAATTCTACTGAAACTACAAAAGATGTTTAGAGATGGAAAAGACTTACATTCTGATTGTGTCTTAACATGACATATCAGATAATGTCTTTTTCATTTAAAAGTTCCATACTAACTTCTGTTTTATTGCTGATATAGCAGAAAAATCAATTATATTAATATGGTCTATTCCTTTTTCTAGAGCAGAATAAAGTTCTAAGGAATAATTATGATAGCAACAGTAGCTGCTCCAAATTGAAGACATTTTTAATGAAACTATGACTAATGAAATTAACTTCATCATTAGCTAATGCAAAACTATCACCACTCTCCAGGTCACCAAACACAATTTCCGACAGATCTTTCATCAAGAAGGACCTTGGGAAGGACTGAAGAGCTCCAACTCTCTCTTTCCCATAAAAGGAGACAAGCAATGATAAATATGGCATTTCCCCCACTGGATGGATGCAGGAAAATATTGAAATACAGAGTATCTTGGCTGATAAGCAAGCAACTTGCCGTGTTGTAAACCTAGCCAAGTCCAAATGGTAGAGAGGAGAAATGCAGCTGGGAGTGTACTTGAAATTATTGCTGTCATCTCGATGACAGCATAAAAGCAGTACAGCCAACAGCACAGAGAGGAGGATTATCATTTAAGGAATCAGCATGTTAGTCTCTTTCAGGTCTTCTGAATGATCCAGAGTAGAGATCCTTAAAACCACAGGTATCAAAAAATAATAGCTTTGCTCACAAGGGAGGTAACTACATCCTGCAGCTCAAATGTGGATGAGGCTGCCCTCATATGTTTTTAATTTATTATAATCATTAGCAGCTTAACAGTTCAATTTTCACAATCCATTGAGTAGTAAAAAGAATGAGCAACTCCAATCTTAAATGGCAGAAGCCCAGATGAAGTAATCTAATATTGATTTTAAAAAGCCATTTGTCAATGACTTATGAAAATCAACTACTGTTTTATAAAGAAACATTAAAGCACAGAAACAAAATCATGTTTTTACTACGAAGTCACAAAACGTCCTGTGTAGTCTGCTCCAGAGGACTAGCACGAGACATACAGTTGAACTGCACCCCCTCTTGTTCAAAAGCATTCCTTTCTGCAATACCCCTTTCTTCTCCTTTATTTTATTGGCGGGGGGGAAGGCAAGAGCAGAGAATGGCACATGATAAATGTCTTAATTCTATGATTTTCCTTCTTTTTTCCAGTTGCCTTTCACTCTAATGACATGTCTTTTAATTTCAAGGAAATATTTCTGGCACAGTGATATCCTTTTAGAAACATGAACATTTCAAGTTAGCTTCAATATAAAAATTTGCTGTAGTTAAAGAGCTTAGCAGTCTGAGTAAGATGTGCATTGAATCAGAGACAGAGGAGGGAGAAAAGTAAGGAAGAAAAGGGAGAGGGAGACACTCACTTTTTGGGTATAATTTCCTCAGTATGTAGCTTAAAAAAATGGTCCCTTTCAGCCCTTCTTTTTTTTTTAAATCCTCACCAAAGGACATGCTTAGTGAAAGGAAGGGAGAGAAGGAGAGAGAGACAGAGAGAGAAACAATGATCCACTGCCTTCCCTACATACCCTGATTAGGAATTGAACCCACAACCGAGGTATGTGCCCTGACCAGGAATCAAACTGGTAACCTTTTGGTGCACAGGATGAGACACAACCAACTGAGGCACTCGGGCTGGGCCCTTTCAGGCCTTCTTCCGCACAACTATTAATTGTTCAAAATTCACGTATGTGGGGAAAAGTGACAGATATTAACCAAATACAACTCCTATATTTGATTGAACTAATGAACTAACCCAGCAACCCTGGAACACATGGAAATATACTATAGATTTAACAAACTACCAAGATAACACCCTGTATTAAAGTCATACGGCATAAAATAAGCCTCTGTAGTCACTGCCTCTGTTCTTTTGAAAACAAAAAATTAAAATAACAATTCAAATAAGAGTGATTCCAAAGCATCAGAAACCAAAAAGAGCCATGTAAACTGAGCTAAAAAGTAAAGGGCTAATAAAAGCAGACACTATCCTATTGTTCAATTACGTCTAAAACCACCCAAAACTTACAGACTATCGAGAGGTTTGCAAAATATCCTTATTGTTCCCTTTAAAACAGGGAGATGAGACTGTTTCCTTCCTCTTAGGTCAGAGACTATCCTCCCAGGGCCCAAATAAAGTATACAGTTTTGTTTCCATTAAGGAAGGCAGCATTTCCTTGCACTTCCAGCTATGTTAGATTAATCAAGGATGTGATGGTATCATCAACTGTTCTTAGGGTTTTAAATAATGAGATTGTTGTAACGCTCCAATCTAGTTAACTGCAATGCAACTGGTATGCTCGTATATTTCAATTGACATTATAAATTGTTAGCACATAATAAAAGGGCAACTTAGAAATATGTATTAAATCACAAAAGGTAATAGTCTTCATTTTAAGAAGCATTTCAATGAAAGAAAAATTCAAATAATGAAAATATTTAAGAGTCCAAATTTTTATTAAGGCTTTCTTTTTCCCCATAGAGATAAGTGGTGAATCAAATGTGTCCAATTATAAGGAAAGATTAAGTCAATTACTATACATACTAAGTTTTTTTAAAAAGGATATAAAAGTCACATGTACACAATGACATCAACTAAGTAAAAATACTTTTAAATGCCTAGAAAGAATCATGAGAGTAGTTATAATAGGCTGATAAGATTTATTCTCTTTTTCTAGGTTTTCTATAATAGGGATATATTATGTTTGAAGTATTTTTCAATAATAACATCAGTAACAATAGCTAACCCTTATGTAGCACATAACACATGCCACGTATTGTTCTAGGTATTTCATATAACTGAACTCAATTAATCCTCATCATAACACTATAGACTAAGTGTAACTACTATCTTCATTCTACAGCTGAGGGAAGGAGGCTCAGAGAGGTTACATAACTCACCTAAAATCATACAAATGAACCAGGCAATCTGGCTCCAAAGTTTGTTCCCTTAACCACTAAGCTACACTGCACTCTCAAAAATACAGGATTGAACACCAGATCCAAATTTAAACAAGAAATTTTCCCTTTCCATAAATCTAGAGTATCACTAATGGTTTCTGCAGAACCCAGAAGCCTAATGTTCTTTCAGGGTATAAATTAAGAGGATACTTGGTGGGGCATTCACAGAAGTAGTTAACAGATGGTCAGGAATTGTATTTCAATTGCTTTTTATAGACTCATTGTGGGTCAGCATATACAATCTTTACATTTTATCTCATTCCTTGCAATCATAATGTTTTGCCCTATTTTTTTTCATTACCAAAAATATATATGACTGCAAGATATTTTGTAATAATTATTTACTATAAATCTAGGTCATGAATCAATCTCTGTTATGCATAAGAATCATCTAGGTTGCTTATTAAAAATGCCATTGCCCCAGCCCACTCCCAGAAAACAGACAGCAGAGCATAATTTAAGAAAACTGCTCTACTTCCTACTTTGTAACATAAAATATTATTCTAGGATATAAAAATACAGCATTTGTTATTTTCTACCAGGACTACTAGCACTTTCAGTGACTGTTTTATACCTTGTGTCACATGACTAAGGAAGCCCCACTTTATGCATATAGATACACAGACTCAATCTCACTTCAGTCACATCATGTACAGGTGACTCGTAAAACCAGCTCAGAGAGTGTGCACACTGGAAAGTATAAACTCCTTTTTACTGCTTGGTCAGATGTTTTAAAAATGTGCTGTTTCTAATTTCTTATAAGAAAAGTGTTAATTAAGTCAAACCTGATTTCTTGTCCAGAAATGATACCAACTGGTGTTTTGAAAAATTTCTTCCCTCAGTGACAAAGGATAGTGGAATATGCCACAGATAGCTATAAAAAGAAAATATTTAAAGATTATTATACTTTCCAATATTTCTGTCAGGTACACATAATTTGTTGATTTTTGCTTTTTTGTTTTGGGGGCTTTTTGGGGTCGGGGGCAGGAAGGTAAAATTTTTCAAGGTATTTATAGAAAGAGGTAATCTTGTTACAGGTTTTATAAGAACCAATGATGACAAAACATTAAAAAATACTTTAACATGAGAGTACAAAAGAGAAAGCAGGGAGAGAAAGAAGGCATGTACCTTGCATCTGAAGGCTGAATTTCAGGCTTCATATTTAAAAAGAATCTTTCTTGTTTTATAAGAAGCTCTGTTCCTTTTCTTTGGACAGTCACTAAAGGAAATCCTTTCTGCAGGGTCCAGGTTTTCATCATTTTCTTTACATCTAGTGTTTTGTTTGTGACCTATAAATAAAAGAATAAATTATTTTTGCTTAAGATAAAAAGTTTAAAAACTTTCCAGTTTGCATGTTTCCCTACCACATTCTATGAAGACTACATTTAGTGTTAATATAAAAAAAGAAGCACGAATGCAGAGTTGAATTTACATTTCTAATCTAGGTAAATGAGCAATTGCTAAAAGGAAAGTAACCTGGAACAGAACTAAGTGATAACTAAAGTGAGTGAGAGAGGCACTATGTTGAAAAAGAAGCAGATATTATCAACCGAGTGTTCATTAAAATCCCTAAGGAGGTATAAGGGCTCTTTCAGGTCACAAGGCTAGCACTGAAGGTATGAGTAATGACATGTAGTCTAGAATCAGAAGCACTGTTACTTACTGCTGTGAATCAGCTGAGTCCAGATTTCTTTACTCTCCAGACCCCCTGCTTTCATAAATGTCAAAGTTCTTCATTTAAAGAAGTAACACTGTGGGAATGCCAGGGAGCAGTAGCAGAAGAGTGAAATATAAACAAGTCGGTTGCCTTGACTTTAAGTCTCTCTAGAGAACAGTGGTAAAATTTTTTTAATGGTCCAGACTTTCTTTCCTAGATAATTGACTAAACTTACCTACAAAAACCTGGAATCCAGTGTCAGAGGTTCATAGTGGTTTCAGAGAATCAATAATTAAGAAGCAATTTTTGAAGATCTCTTTAAAGGAGGTGAGCTAAACTTATGACAAATTATTTTTCTAGATTACATATAGATTTGAATTGTAAGCAACTAAAATCATCAAGTACTGCCCAGCCAGTGTGACTCAGTGGTTGAGCATTGACCCATGCACCAAGAGGTTGCCGATTTGATTTCTGGTCAGGGCACATGCCCAGGTTGTGGGCCAAATCCCCAGTGCGGGGGCATGCAGGAGGCGGCCAATCGATGTTCTCTCTTCATCGATATTTCTCTCTCTCTCTCCCTCTCCCTTCCTCTCTCTAAAACATCAATAAAGAAAAAATATTTAAAATCATCAAGTACTTAAAATGTTTGGTAATATCACTGCACTATGGCAGGCCTTACCTCAATCACCATACTCCTATTTATTTAAAGCAGAAGAGAATGGAGCAAATCTTCCCAAATTCATTGTGATATAAATCTTACATTTATCATGGCTCAGATCTATTTATTTCTGGACAAGGGGTTGGGAAGAAAACAAACTTGCTCCAAAGAAAGGCACTTTGGGTCTTTGAAGCAGAACTGAAATGAAGAGGCCAGTGCATAATTTGATGTGGATGCTAAAAAACCTGAGGAGACTGTTAGGGACTAGGTTGGGATAGGAAAACATTAGGATACAAAAGTTGAAGTCATTGAAGAAAGCAGAAATATATTCTAAATGTCAGGAGATAATATAACAAGTATACAGTAAATAATGTAGCTTTCAATTAAAATAAGAGGAAACAATAATTTGGAAGCAGCTCTTAGGTAATAAGTACTGATCCCGCTTCTCAAAGAGAACTCAGAGAGTAAGGAAGGTATACCTTCTGGGCAAAGAGTTAACAGGTAGAAAACACCAGGTTTGAGATAAGGCAAGGAAGCAGAAAGAGTATATGGAAAAGATCCAGAGCAGGGTTCTTAGCAGGGTCCGTCCAAAAAACTTTGAAACTGTGTGTGATGTTTTGCATTATGTGATTTTTCTGGGGAATATGTTCAGAACTTGCATCATATTTTCAAGTATGTCTGTGATCTTCTAAACATTAAGAACTAGATCAGGGTAAAAAACTCAAATGCTTGTAAGGGTCATGCAGTTAGCATACATGCACGATACAGGCTAGGTCCATGCACTGCTATGAAGCATAACTTGTACCTAATTACACTGCTTAGAATATTTGCGGGCACAACAAAATCCAAACAGCAAAACAGTGGGAGGGCAGTGTGCAGCCCATGGCAGCCAACTTGTGATGTGTCATCTCTCCAGAGGAACATGGCCCCAAAAGACAGGAGGATTCAGAGGGCAGAGTACAGGGAAAAAAATCATGAATGGGAGGTAGAAAAACTGAAAAAGCATAATAAAAAGGGATTTTTGAAGAAAAGAATGGAGATTAAAGTACAGAATGAAAATTGTTACACAAGGCCACACTCAATTTTTCAACAATTAAGACTAGTACTTACATTTCTTAACTTTTAATTCTATTCTGTTCATAAATATTTATATCCTAAGCTCCATCCCCCTCTTTCTCAAATAACTTTCTCAAATAAGCTGGTACCACAGCTTATTTACATACTTGATCAAAATATAAATAGAACCCCTCTCTTCTTACTTTAAGAGCCAATTAAAATATCCAGGTCACTTACCTCATTAAAACTATCCCACAGATCATCACTTTGAATGGATGCATAGCTATGATTACGCAGGTAAAGAACAAGAGCACGCCGAAATACATCTTCACCAAGATAAGTTTTCAGCATCAACAAGAGAGAAGCTCCCTATTAAAAAAAAAAAAAAAAAAGTGAGAAAAGAAGGGAAATAACAGATTTATAGAACTGAAAATCTTAAGTTCAAAATATAATAAATCTAAGCATTTACTTTCATATATAGAACCTAGTTATAACACACTGTTACTTAGTCTCATATAACCAGATGTGGACTATGTTCAAGTTGTCTTAAAATCATATTAAAAGATTTGAAAAAATATAGAGTGCTCATACAACTCAACAAAAGTAAGATAAAGAACCCAATTAAAAAAAGGGCAGAGGAACTAAATAGACACCTCTCTAAACAGGACATACAAATGGCTAAGAGACATATGAAGAAATGATCAACATCACTAATCATCAGAGAGGTGCAAATTAAAACAATAGAGGTATCACCTCACACCTGTCTGAATGGCTGCCATCAACAAATCATCAAATAACAAGTGTTGGCGAGGGTGTGGAGAAAAGGGGACTCTAGTACACTGCTGGTGGGACTGCAGACTGGTGCAGCCACTGTGGAAAACACTATGGTGTTACTTCAAAAAATTAAAAATTGAATTGCCATTTGACCCAGTGATCCCACTTCTAGGAATATACCCTAAGAAGCCTGAAACACCAATCAGAAAGAATACATGTACCCCTATGTTCATAGCAGCACTATTTACAATAGCTAAGATCTGGAAACAGCCCAAGTGTCCATCAGTGGATGAATGGATAAAAAAGCCGTGGTACATATACATAATGGAGTACTATGCAGCTGTAAGAAAGATCTCTTCCTTTGAGACGACATGGAGGGACCTGGAGAGTATTATCCTAAGCGAAACAAGCCAGGCAGAGAAAGACAAATATCACATGATCTCACTTATGTGGAATATAATAAACAACAGTCTGAGGAACAGGGTAGACCCAGAGATGTGGAAGTAGGGTACAGACTGACAACCCTCAGAAGAGGGGGGAGGGAGGGAGGGAAGAGATAAACCACAGAACTTATACGCATGTATGCATAATTGATGGACATAGACAACAAAGCTGGGGACAGGGTGGGGGGATGGGGAGGAGGGTGTCAATGGGGAAAAAAGGAGAAACATCTGTAATAAAAATAAATTTAAAAAAACAAAAAACAAACAAACAAACAAAAAAAGATTTGAAAAGAATTTAATGGAGTAGATTGCCATGTGCACTAATGCTACTATGAGCCATTTTGTGTGGTCTATTAGTTACTTACTGTTTCAGTGTTAGTGTTAAAAAGCTAAGTGATTATAAATACATTTTTGATAGAAAAACATGCCAAATATTCTGTGGTACCCCCACTCTTATCTCCAATGTCTCAGGTACCAGTTCAATTCGTGGGCACACTGCTGGGGACAATAAATTAGAAGAGCTCTCAAAAGTCTCTCCTAGGGAATACATTAATTTCCAGTTTTAGTGTACCATGTTGCTGGAGTAAACAAGATCTCTCTTCCTCCTGCACAGTCATTTCCAATGTTTGGAACGGATGAATGTTATCCGTAGGGTAGGAAGTATACACTATAATTCAGAATCAGGCATGCACCTATTAAGGTCACACTATATTCACTGATACACACGTCCTTACACCCAATCTTTTTTTAAAAAATATGTTTTTATTGATTTTTTTAGACAGAGAGGAAGGGAGAGATAGAAACATCGACTGGATGCCTCCTGCATGCCCCCCACTGGGTATTTGGTCCACAACCTGGGCATGTGCCCTGACTGGGAATCGAACTGGGACCTCTCAGTCCATGGGATGATGCTCAGTTCACTGAGCCACACTGGCTGAGCCTCACTCCCAGTCTTAAAACAACAACCATCTCCTCTGTGAAGCCTTCCCTGATTCAAGATAGAAACCATATTTTTCCTTCAAAAGCAATTTATATCATTGCCTGCATCTGCTATAGATATTAATTTATTTCTTCTTACTGTGTGCTACTTGAGGGGAAAACTGAAACAATTCAACTCCAATGACTAAAACAATGCCTAGCCCATAGTAAGCACTCAAATGGTGTTTGAATTTTACTTCTGATAAAAATGCAGCAATGTTAAGTCATTATGATTACCATATACACATTAACTGAATTTAATACTATTGCTCTCTACTGTGTTACTTGTTCTATAAATTTAAGTACTCATTCCTTTGCAACATTTCCCCTTCTCTCCTGAATTACCAACTTTCCTTCTCTACTGTAACTTTCATATTAAAGCCACAGACTATGTAACATTCCTCACTTTGAACAAATAAAATAGGCCTTTCTTTTCCTTAACCTCATGTTTCCCTATAGTTATCACCCTATTTCTTTGTACTCAACTCCTCAAAATAGTTGCCTGCATTTGCCATCTCTATTTGCTCTCTTTCCATTTTCTCTTGAGCCATCTTCCACTGGAAGTGTTTTTATCAAGGCTTCTTCAAGGTGAACTTCATGGTGTCAAACCAGTGTCAATTCTCAGGCTCAAGTTATCAAGCACTAGTAAGTAGCTTTTGATATGACTGATCATCCATTTCTCCTTGGAAGTCCTTCTGCACTTGGCCTTGGGACACCACTCTAGATTTGTCCCCTATTCACTGGCTAAACCTCTGTCTCTTTTGCTGGTTCCTTCTCATACTCCCAAGGACTGAATTTTGATGTTCCCTGGCATTTAATCTTCAGACCTCTTGTCTTCTCTCTCCAAATTTTCTTCCTAGTCCATCTCAAATTTATATATCTAACCAGACTTCCCCTCTGAATTCCAGACTCATAGCCAACTGCCTGCTTGGTATCTCAAAAACTGAACTTTTTATTTTCTTCTTGCCTAAAATCAAGTCTTCCAATAGTCTTCTCCAATGCAGCAAATAACAACTCAATTTTTTCAGTTGTTCAGGCAAAACTCTTGAAGTTATCCTTGATTCCTCTCTTATAGCCCATATCTAATCCATTAGCAAATGCTATGGGATTAACCTTTACAATACATTCCATTTTCCTCCAAAAAAATATTTATCTTCATAATCCCAGGCAAAAATGCTCTACCATTCATTTAGCACATATTATCTCTTATTTCTTCACAAGTACCCACCACCTAAACTTTGACATTGTTGATGACATAGACTGTATCTCACATATTTTGTGTATTTTCTTCTTGAATACAGGAATTCAATTTATTACCAAATTAATCTGATAGCCAGAGTAAGGAGGAAAAGAAGGCATATAACATTTATCCCTCTATCCCAACACAAATGTGGGTGGCACAAATATCTATATTCTTCTAACCTAATCAGGTTTCAAGTTTTCTGTTTTTTGCTTCACCCTCAAATCTAGTCTGTGTTTCTTTCTTTCTTTTTTAAAAATCCTCACCTGAGGATATTTTTTCTATTGATTTTTAAAAGCAAGCGGGAGGGAGGGAGGGAGAGTGAAACATCAATGTGAGCAAGACACATCACTTGGTTGCCTTCCACACGTGCCCCAATCGGGGCCAGGGATTGAACCTGCAACCCAGGTATGTGCCCTTGGCTGGGAATTGAATCCATAACCCTTTGGTGCATGGGCCAACACTCTAACCACTTAGCCATACCAGCCAGGGCTGGAGTCTGTGTTTCTGATCCTACAATCTAATCTTTTTTTTTTTTAATTATTGGATTTTTTTGGGAGTGACATTGGTTAATAAAACCATACAGGTTTAAAGTGTTAATCCCTTCACTTTTTTCACCTAGCGCCCCAAGCCCCCTCCTGTCTGACAGCTGTCAGATTGTTCTCTGTATCTATGAGTCTGTTTGTGTTTCGTTTGTTATTCTGTTCATTGGTTTCCACATACAAGATGTGACAAAAGTAAGTTTACTGTTTTGAGTACGCAGAATGCAGAGTTTATTCTTGTATTATTTTTTTAAGATAGTATTATTTCACATACAAATAACAGTAAACCTACTTTTGTCACAGTCTGTATAAGTGAAATCATATAGTATTTGTCTTTCTCTGACTAGCTTATTTCACTTAGCATAATACTCTCCAGGTCCATCCATGCTGTCACAAAAGTTAAGATTTCCTTCATTTTTTACGGCTGAGTGTTCCATTGTGTAAATGTACTACAACTTTTTTTATCCACTCATGTACTGATGGGCACTTGGACTGCTTCCAAATCTTTGCTATTGTAAACAATGCTGCAATGAATATAGAGGTGCATATATTCTTTCAAATTAGTGTTTAAAGTTTCTTTGGATATATTCCCACAAGTGGAATCGTTGGGTAGCTCCATTTTCAATTTTTAAAGAAAATTCCACACTGTTTTCCACAATGGCTGTACCAATCTGCATTCCCACCAACAATGCACAAGGATTCCCTTTTCTCTACATCCTTGCCAACACTTGTTTGATTTTTTGATAGCTATTCTGACAGGCGAGAAGTGACATTTCATTGTGATTTTAATTTGCATTTCTCCAATGATTAGTGGCATCAAGCATCTTTTCATATTGGCCATCGGTATGTGTTCTTTGGAGCAGTTATCTATTCAGGTTCTTTGCCCATTTTTTTCCATTGGATATTTTGTTTTCCTGGTGTTGAGTTGTATAAGTTCTTTATACATTTTGAAAATTAACCCTTAATGAGATGTATCACTGGTAAGTATGTTCTCCTCTTCAGTGGTGTTGTCTTTCATTTCGTTGATGGTTTTCCTTTGCTGTGCAAAAGCTTTCTAGCTTAATGTAGTCCCATTTCTTAATGTTTTTCTTTTGTTCCCCTTGCCCAAGAAGATATATTAGAAAAAATATTGCTATGAGAAATGTCTGTGATTTTACCGCCTATGTTTTCTTCTAGGATTTTTATGGTTTTGCAACTTACATTTTAGTCTTTAATCCATTTTGAGTTTATTTTTGTTTATGGTGTAAGGAGGTAGTCTAATTTCATGTTTTTACATGTATCTGTACAAGTTTCCCAACTCCATTTATTGAATAGGTTGTCTTTATTCCATTGTATGTACTTTCTTCCTTTGTCAAATATTAATTGACCATAAAGGTGTGAGTTTATTCCTGGGCTCTCTATTCTGTTCCATTTATCTATGTTTTGATTCCTATGACCTTGTAGTATCATTTGATATCACATAGTGTGATACCTCCAACTTTGTTCTTCTTTCTCAAGATTGCTGAGGCTATTCAGGGTCTTCCAAGGTTCCATATAAATTTTTGTAATATTTGTTAAAGTTCTGTGAGATATGCCATTGGTATTTTTAAATTTTAATCCTCACCCTAGGATGTTTTTCCCATTGATTTTCTTAGAGCGAGTAGAAGAGAGGTGGGGAGGGAGGGGGGAGAGATAGAATGAAAAACATCAATGTGAGAGAGACACATCAATCAGTTGCCTCCCACACACACCCTAACCAGGGCTGGAGATCAACCTGCAATCCAGGTACATGCCCTTAACCAAGAATTGAACCTGTGACCCTTTGGTGTGTGGGCTCATGCTCCAACAACTGAGCCACACCAGCCAGGGCAATGCCACTGGTATTTTAACAGGAATTGTGTTGAATCTATATATTGCTTTAGGTAGTACGGATATTTTAACAATGTTAATTCTTCCTATTAATGAACACAGTATATGCTTCTACTTCCTTGTATTTTCTTCAGTTTCTTTCTTCACTATCCTATAATTTTCTGAGTACAGGTCTTTTATCTACTTGGTTAAATTTATTCCTAGGTACCTTTTTTTGGTTGTTGCTGCAATTGTAATTGGGACTGTTTCTTAGTTTTTCTTTCTGATAGTTCATTATTGGTATATAAAAATGCCACCAATTTCTAATTATTAATTTTGCATCCTGCTATTTTACTGATTTCATTTATCAGTTCTAGTAGTTTTTTGGTGGAGTTTTTAGGGTTTTCTATGTACATTTAGGGTTATCATGTCATCTGCGAATGATAGTTTTATTTCCTCCTTTCCAATTTGGATGCCTTTTATTTCTTGTCTGATTACTGTGGCTAGAACTTCTAGCACTATGTTGAATAAGAATGGTAAAAGCAGACTTCCCTGTCTTGTTCCTGATCTTAAGGAAATGCTTTTAGTTTTTGCTCACTGAGTATGATGTTGGCTGTAGGTTTTTTGTATATGACCTTTATTACGTTGAGTATGTCCCCTCTATTCCCACTTTGCTGAGAGGTGTTTTGTTTTGTTTTGTTTTCTGCTTTTCTTAACCACAAATGGTGGATTTTTATCAAAAGCTTTTTCTGCATCTATTGATATAATCATGTCATATTTATCCTTCATTCTGTTTATGTGGTGTATTATGTTCATTGATTTGTGAATACTGTACCAACCTTGCATCTCCAGAATAAATCCCACTTGATCATGGTGCATGATTTTTAAAAATATATTGCTGGATCCAGTTTGCTAATATTTTGTTGAGGATTTTAGCATCTACATTCATTGGGGATTTTAGCTTATCATTTTCTATCTTTGTAGTGTCTTTATCTGGTTTGGAATTAGGATAGTGTTGGCCTTGTTAAATGAGCTTCGGAGTCTTCTCTCCTCTTGCATTTTTGGAATAATTTGAGAAGGGTAAGTTTAAGTTCCTCTTTGAATGTTTGGTAAAATTCACCTATGAGGCCATCTGGTCCAAGGCGTTTGTTTGTGGAGAGTTTTTTTCTGCTTCGATTTCATTAGTTGTAATTGGTCTATTCAGATCTGATTCTTCCTGGTTCAGTTTTGGAAGATTGTATGTTTCTAAGAATTTATCCATTTAGCCCAGGTTGTCCAATTTGTTGGCATATAGCTGTTCATATTTTCTTATAATCCTTTGTATTTCTGTGTTGTCAGCTGTTACTTCTTCTCCTCTTTCATTTCTGATTTTATTTATTTGGGTCCTCTTTTTTTCTTTATGAGTCTGGTTAAAGGTTTGTCAATCTTGTTTCTTTTCAAAGAATCAGCTCTTGGTTTCATTGATCTTTTGTATTGTTTTCTTTAGTCTCTATGTCATTTATTTCCATTCTAATCTTTATTATTTCCTTCCTTTCACTTACTCTAGGTTTTATTTGTTGTTCTTTTTCTAGTTCATTTAGGTGTAGGGTTAGGTTGTTTGAGATTTATTTTGCTTCTTGAATTAGGCCTGTAATGCTATGAATTTTCCTCTTATGATTGCTTTCGCTGCGTCCCATAGATTTTTGGATTGCTGTATGTTCGTTTTCATTTATCTGAAGGTAATTTTTTATTTCCTCCTTGATCTCATTGTTTGACCCATTTATTGTTTAGTAACATGTTATTTAACCTCCATGTGTTTGAATTTTTTTTCTTTTATTGTAATTTATTTCTAGTTTAAAACAATTGTGGTCAGAGAAGATGCTTGATATGATTAATCTTCTTTAATTTATTAAGACTTGTTTTGTGTCTTAACGTGGTCTATCCTAGAAAATGTTTCAGTTGTACTTGAAAAGTATGTACAGTCTGCTGATTTGGGATGAAATGACCTGTAAATATCAATTAAATCCATGTAGTACAGTGTGTTGTTTAAGCTTGCTGTTGCCTTCTTGATTTTTGGTCGGGAAGATCTATCCATTGATGTCAATGGGCTGTTAAAATCCCCTACTATAACTGTATTACTATCAATCTCTCCCTTTGTGTCCACCAAGATTTTCTTTATATATTTAGGTGCTCCTATGTTGGGTGCATATACATTTACAAGGGTTATATCCTCTTGTTGGATTGATCCTTTTAGTATAATGTAATGTCCTTCTTTGTCTCTTGTTATGGCCTTTGTTTTGAAGTCTACTTTTCTGATACAAGTATTGCTACCTCAGCTTTTTTTGGTGTTGTTTTCATTTGCATGGAATATCTTTTTCCTTCCTTTCACTTTCAGTCTGTGTGTATATTTTGTCCTGAGGTGGGTCTCTTCTAGACAGCATATATATGGGTCATGTTTTCTTATCCATTCAGCTACCCTATGTCTTTTGATTGAAGTATTTAATCTGTTTACATTTAAAGTTATTACAGAGCACAGCTGGTGTGGCTCAGTGGTTGAGCATTGACCCATGCACCAAGAGGTCACTGGTTCGATTCCAGGTCAGGGCACATGCCCGGGTTGTGGGCCCAATCCCTAGTGGGGGAATGGAGGAGGTGGCCAATGGATGTTCTCTCTCATCGATGTTTCTATCTCTCTTTCCTTCTCCCTTTCTCTATCTCTAAAAATCAATAAAGAAAAAAAAATGTATATAAAAAAAGTTATTATTAATAGGTATTTATTTATTGTCATTTTATTCTTTATACTTATGTTCCTCTCTATTGCTTTTTTCCCCTTTCTTCTTTTTAAAGAAGATCCTTTAACATTTCTTACAATACTGGTTTGGTTGTAACAAGCTCCATTAGTTTTTTTGTGTGTGTCTAGGAAGCTCTTTATTTTGCCTTCAATTTTAAATGATAGCCTTGATGGATAGATTAGCCTTGGTTGCAGGTCCTTGCTGTTCATCATTTTGAATATTTCATGCCAATCTCTTCTGGCCTGAAGTGTTTCTGTTGAGAAATCAGCTAGAAGCTTTTTGGGAGCTCCCTTGTAGGTAACTAACTGTTTTTTTCTTGGTGCTCTTAAGATTCTCTCTATCTTTAACCTTTGTCATTTTGATTATGCTATATCTTTGTGTGGGCCTCTTTGGGTTCATCTTGTTTGGGACTCTCTGTGCTTCTGGACTTGTCTTTCTTTCACCATGTTAGGGAAGTTTTCAACCATTATTTCTTCAAAGAGGGTTCTCGATCCCTTGCTCTCTCTCTTCTCTTTCTGGTACCACTATGATGAAGATATTGTTACACCTGACAATGTCCCACAGGTTTGTTAGACTTTCCTCATTTTTTTGTTATTTTCTTTTTTGTTGCTCTGCTTCGGTGTTTTCTGTTTTCTTGTCCTCTACATTGCTAATTCAATAATCTACTTCATCTAACCTGCTACTGATTCTTTCCATCATATTCTTTATTTCAGATATTGTAGTCTTCATTTCTAACTGTTACTTTATTATGGTTTCTATGTCCTTTTAAATGTTTACTATCTCTTTGTTTAAAAATCTCACTGATATCACTTTCTTGTCCTAAGCTCCTTGAGCATCCTTATAACCATTGTTTTAAACTCTGCATCTAGTATCTTGTTTGTTTCCACTTCATTTAATTCTTTTTTGGGGGGATTTCTTTTGTTCTTTCATTTGGTACATAGTTGTCTCCCTATTTTGTTTGCCTTTTTGTTTGTCTCTGTGTATTAGGTTGACTCCCAAATTTGTTATGATGGCTTTATGATGTAGTTGTCTTGTGGGGCTCAGTGGCACAAACTTACAGATCACCTGAGCTGGGTGCTCCAAGAATGTCTCTTGTGTGGGTTATTTGTGCCTTCCTATTGTAGTTTAGTCATCAATTTGTGGGTGTATTTAGCCCTCAGGCAGGTTGACTATAAAAACAGACCTCAATCACCATGTATGAGTCATTGTGCAGCTGTACAGGGGCCACCTCAGGCCCACCAAGGTGGAGTTGTTCCCAGAAGGGTCTGGTGCCTGCAGGAATCCTTCTTAGAATGTGCTGCTTGTGTGGCTAGTTGGGCTGAACTCTGGTGTGGTCTGAAACCTACCACTGGTTGTTTTGGTTCTGGGTCCATTTGGGCAGGGTTCTGGTGCAGGTCAATGTTAGATGTTTTGCGTAACCAGCCTTGGGCTACTTGTCTGGAGCTACCATGCTATTCAGTGTTTATGGCTGTGTCTACTGGACCTGAGTGTGCATAGGAAGGGCCAAGCTGTGTACAAGAGTTGGCTTCCTCCAGCTCTCAGCCAGGGGCAGATCAATAAAAGGTCCAAAGCTCTCTGAGGTCTGCCCCACCTGCTGGCTACTCTGCCACCCACTGAGGTTGTTGCCTGGTCTTCCTCCAGAGCCTTCTGAAGAAAGATTGTACAGTGGGCCTAGGCTGGCCATGAACCACAGGCCCTTCCACAAGATGCAGGCTCAGTAGGGTGGGGTGACTGGGGTCAGGAGGAGGGGCTAGTGGGTCTCCTGCCTGGGGGCAACGTAATCAGGCACTCAATGAGGGGAATGTGGCTCCTACTCCAGAGTCATACCACTCAGTCTCTGCCAGAGTCTCCAACCCTAGCTCCCCCAGGGGAAGCGCACCACAGGATCAGATTGAGTGCAGCCACCAGCACCACTGCAGGAGAAAGCTCAGCCAGGCATAGCCACTGAGACTTGGGAGGACAGATCAAATGAGTCTCCCATTGGGGCTGGTACTGGCCATTCCTGCAGGAGGGGGACAAATACATTCCCTTCCCCCTACTCCATAGCCACACCACTCAGCACCTGTCCAAGTCCCAGACAAGAGCCTCAGTGGGAGATGTGCTCCAAAGGTTCTAGCTCTGAGTAGCACTCCCTTCTCAGCTGCAGAACTGAATTCAGCAGGGAAGGGCCACCAGGACTCAGGAGGACAGATAAAAACAGTCTTCTGTTAGGGGTGGTGCTGGTTGAGCCTGCAGGAGGGGTGTAAGACTGGCCCCCATTCCAAAGCCACATAGCTCAATGACTGCCAAGAGCTTCTCCAGAAAAAGAGTACACCAAAGGTCCCTGTTGGGTGCAGCTAACAGACCCCTCCTCAGAACTCAAGCTTGATAGGGTGGTGTCACAGTAGTTGGAGGTCTGGGTTAGTGTACTACCCAGTCTGGTGGTGCAAGAACAGGAGTGCTAGACCCTGGGAAGATGGTGCCAGAGCACAGTGTAAGAGAGGGACTCAGCACAGGGACCTCAGTGGCTGGACCTTCCAGATCTCTCCTAGGGCCACGCCATCCAGATCTTCTCTTTATGACTCCTATATGCCCTGAGTCGCCTTCCCTCTACTGGAGCCCCTGGTGAGTGTCTGAGAGCAAGATCCTGTGTGTTGGCCCTTTAAGAGAGAACCTGTGTTTCTAGCAGACTCCCTTCTCTTCCAGGCACACAGAGTCCCCACTGATTTTCACTGCCAGACGCTATGCAGACTCCTCTTCCTGGCTGTAATGCTTTGGGTTGAGGATCCCAACATGGAATTGAGACCCCCACGCTCCTCAGGGGGGAATTTTGCAGACAAGACATCCCTGTGGCTTCTGAGGGATAAAATATATCTTAATTTTTTTCTTTCTTATGCACAGGATTCTCAGCCACAGCACATGGGTGCAGGGGCCAGCCCCCTCTGCATCTCCGTTCTTCTTACCAGTCTCTATGTGGCTTCTTCTGTAAATCCCTGGTTATAATACTTCTCTTCATCTGTCCTTTAGTTGGTTATTCAGGTTGACTGCTCTATAATTTAGCTGTAAATCTGGTGCTGGAGGAGATGAGAGTAGCTTCCATATTGGAATCTCCTAATTCTTCAATTCTTAAAATATCTATTTACTTACTTGAAATATACCTCAATCCCGAGTAACACAGTCAAGGGCTTGCTTAGGACCCACCCTGAACATATTCTACCTATAGACCTAAAGAGTGAACCAACTTCAAAAGATATATTGCTATAAGATCTAGTTAACTGCTCAGAATAGTAGTCAGAGAACTCAAATGAGAGACAGAGAAAAAAAGAATAACCCAGAAAAAGTTAAGACCAAGATTTAAAAAGAAGCAAACATCTCAAATTTTAACAGGATACCTGAAAATAATACTCATTTAATCCTTAAATAATCTAAACTATGCAGCTTGTTCACATATGAAATTAATTTGAAACCTACTCCAGGTCCTATTGTGTATAGCAATACCTTAAAATAGGAAAGAGCATCAAACATTTCTTCAATCTGTTCTGAAGACTGAACAGATGATGATATTGGATGAGATGAATTCAAGGAATCTTTCTTCATAGTTTTAAATCGAGCATCTAAGAAATCTTCATACTAGTAAAAAATTAAACAGATTAGGAAATCATGAACAGCATCAAAGGCAAAGGCAAGTATAGCAATTATTTGTATAAATTAGACTACTGCTTAAGGGCATTATTAAAAATAATCAGATTCACTAAACTTCAGAACATAAATTTTTGAAAATATAGGAAGAGTGTGACATTCACGTATATTACTTAAATTTAAAAATAAAATTATAAATTCCTGGCCACATGAAAAACAGTGTTTCCTAAACAACAGTATAAGGATAAATTAAGATTCTATTACTAAAGCAACCAAATACCAAATCCTGATATTCAAGATGAATAGTCTAAAAAGGTTAGTGTATATTTTAAAAATAAAATCTGAAATTAAAAAAAACAAAAATAAAAACTGGTCCTTAAGCTGACTTACTATATTCAGTCCAGCTTTTCTATTAATATAATAGACATTTCCTTTAACCAAAGTTCATTTGAAATAAAATATAACTCTTTAACAGAAAGAGTTCTTTGAGAGCTCAGCAGAACTTCCCTAGAATATATATTAAAAGCTTTTAAACATTCTGGGCACCACCAAGTGGTGAAATGGTGAACCTCACTGCTTAATTAAGGAGCATACACAGAATTAAAGTATCTTGTTTAGTCTTCTAGCTAAATATGAGTTCCTTCTGCGTCACTTGAATTTTTTGAAGAGGCCCTACACAAAAATTTCCCATTGAAAGCTCTAAGAGTATAAAGAAGTCTTAGGTCATATAGCCAGGAAGTTTAATAGAAAGTCACAGAATTTTAGGGTTGAAAGGGGTCTTTATACTTTCCCACCTATTACTTGAATTATTTGGCAATATCTGTCATATCATAGTTTAGTGTGTCCAGGTATCTCTAAGGATGGGAAACATCTCCAGAGTCTAATATAGTGACATTATTATACTCTCTATAACAGAATGGTGTTCCAAGTCTTCGAAAAGGAACAAAATATGGTTTGTATCTAAAAAGGGCAAACTGTTTGTATCAACTTATGTATCACTGTTATAAGCATGATCAGAGTGATAACAGACAGCATTGCTACAAAATATCTTAATTTTTTTTCTTTCTTAATGCACAGGATATATAGTTTTGTTTTGCAAAAGAAGGCTTTTCAATTATACCTAAATTCGTTCAAGCAGAAAAATCAACACTATTAAAAATAAAATGTAACAATCAATTTAAAACGTTCACCCTAACAACAAAATGTAAAATAATTTCACACACTTTCAGCTTTCAATGAAATATATCAGTAAATAAAAGCATAATTTTCATTGTCAGACCTCAAGAGGTAGAGATATAAGTAACAGAGGCCAATATTACTGTTTCTTTCTAGAAACATTTTCATTTCTGCAAATGCATAGAAAATAAAGGGCAAATGTGATTTGACTCCCCCCACCACCACACCGCATTCATAATAGGCCTAAAAATCACTGTACTTACACTGGAAAGCTCTTTGAATATCTTTTCCAAAGAGAAATACTCCATGAAGGTAGCCAAACCTTCATTTAGCCATAGATCGTTCCACCACTGCATTGTTACCAGATTACCAAACCACTGTGGGGAAAAAGCAAACCACTAACCAACACAATATTTACATTCTCAAGAATGTTCTAATAATTGAATTGTTAGATTTATCACCTATAACTACATGACGATTACTTAAAAATACAGTCATTATAGTTAAAACAAACTATATTTACAATAAAGACTTACAAAAATTGTGTAAATTTAGTTTAAGAATAAAATAAAAATGTTAATGGGGAAAAAGGGGGGACATCTGCAATACTTTCAACAGTAAATAAATAAAAATAAAAATAAAACAAAAATTTTAATATTTTACCTTAATTGAATGGGAAAACAAGCAAGACAGACACAATAAGCATATTTAAGAATTCAATACGTTACACACTAGGTTAAAAAAAACTGGTTTTAGTCACCTCATTAAAAATGAGATTTCCTAGATAATAAAATCATGTACCTTCTAATATCAAGTTAGTAAGATTATTTTCCGTTGCATCTACAACCATCCATGACAACTAAAAAAATAAATTTCTACGTGACAGATTTTCCTATAGTCAGAGAGCCCATACTTCACCTTTTTCCTCAGTTACTCAAGTTGAGGACAGTATTTACACGATTCAAAACAGAATTCAAACAACATTCCTTAAGAAAGTTGGCATGCATGCAAATAAATGAAATCAGAAAGATCTTAAATATGATTTTCTATGATAAAATAAGAAGGAAAAAATGATAGCAGACTCTCCTAAAAAATGTATCTCAAAAATCCCTGAAATAAAGTGTGGTGATAGGGTATGCAATAGTCAGTGTGGCCTGGGGCTTGACTCAAACTAGCAGCAAAACAACAAGGTTAACAAGATACTGAAACAAAACACTTTTGAGAATTATTGGAACGTATTTTTCAAAGATATCTTAAAACCTGTTTCAGACGAAGATGATTTGTAAGTCCAAAAGAAGAAGTAATAGAGAAACACTCCCCTAGTAGTGATGGGCAGCCCCAGAAATAACAGATCTAGAGGAGAGCCCCTAAAAGACACATTGTCTACATGCCTAACACTGTAATAGTGAATAAGTATATGCTTCACATGCCAGCTTGTCATGAAGTCTTCACAAGGGCTATATAGTCGTATTCCGTTTGAGCTTGACATAGGGAGTAAACTGCCCAAGCATGTTCTACTCTTTTCCATATCCTCCCACCATCATAACACTCCTAAACCATACCCAACACTGATAAGCTCCTTATCAATGATACAAGAGAGAGAGGTGTTGGGGGAGAAAGAAGGAGGTTTATGTGCCTGTATAATTTTCTTTCTTTTTCTCCAGGGCATACTAAGAGTACCCTTCCTCTCTCAAATTAATACAAAATCCAGTTCTAGCAGGACAGAAAAAAATAAATCTAGTGATGACAACTACAGTCCAAGAGTTGTGAGAGTGAAACTTAGGAGAAAGATTTTCCCCCACGAAGTTATACTGAGCAGCTGGTATTTGTCAGAGGCAAAGCTGCTGTGTGTTACTGGGGGAAAGAGAGAGCTCTTAATGAGACAGAGCTTCTTTAGGGCCCAGTGCTGCCACGTATTAGCTGTGTGACTCTAAGCAAGTCATTTATTTAAGATGGGTCTTGTTTCCACATCTGTAAAATGGGATTATCACCTACCTTACAGTAGTTAAGAAAAGTGAAACAATACAGGTGAACATGCTTTATAAACTGTAAAGTCCTATAAATACATTAGATAGCATTTTCATCTGAAATTGTTGTGTTTAAAAGCATCACTTTATTATGAAAGCAATTCTATAATAAAAAGGTAAATTATTATTGGCATCTAACCCTATTCTAATATTCTAGGTTATGGAATAGACCACAGGTATGAGATATAAGAGCCTTGGTTGCTAATACCTGATGGGCCAGCTCATGAGCAATGACTTTAGTAACCAGTTTTCTATCCGCCATTGAAGAAGTATTACTGTCATACAGAAGTGTCTCTTCTCGGAAGGTGAGCAAACCCCAATTTTCCATTGCACCTGCTTCAAAGTCAGGAATAGCCACCAAATCTGGACATAACAGGAAAAAAGTAATCAACTTTCCTTGATTTAAGGTATTTCCTGGTTAAATCGAAATAGTTTACCCACTGTTTTATCACTGTGGATCAAGAGGCAGAGTTCACTCTATATTCCTAACGAATGGAACCTTCCTTACTCTAGCCCTGTAAGCTCCTCGTTGATAGGTCAGCTGAGGAAGACCTGATCAAACCCCTGCAGAGTCACTGTTCTTCTGTCCCTTTGCAAAGGAAGAGATACCTAACTCCTTCACAATGAGCCGGGCCAACTCGCTCCTATCTAGAACCAGCTCCATGTTGAAGAGCACTGAAATGCTCTTGCTTTCCAGAGCTTCCATTACTGTTTTTATTATGTGAATCAGGAATTTCTTAGGAAGTTAGAATTAAACTCCAGACTAAGCCCTAAGCAAATTCCCACGTACACAGCACCTTTGAAACAGCCCCATAAACTTCTAAGTGTTATAAGCTCTACCTTCAGATACACTCATAAAATCTAAATGATCTTAAATACAAACAATTTTAAAGTCATTAAAAATGTTTCTTGGTTCTCTTTTACAGTAACTTTGGCAAGAGTTCTTTCTAAAAAACATTTGCAAAATGATTCTAGGTTATAATGGTAATGAAAATCAGAGGCACTGTTTGATCTTACCCAATTTCTTAAGTGGATATGGAATTTCAAAATAGTTTTGATAAAACTCAAGAAGCTTCACAGTTGTTTCCAAGGCATGATGAACTTGACCAATCTTTTCTGGTACAGAATATATAGAAACCTAGAAGGAAACATTACATATGATGTAAGGCCAGGTATAATTAAAATGTCATGATATTCAGGTAAACGTCAAGATTATTAGATGTGAGAACTGCATAGAGTTGTAAGATTTTTCAGGACAAAAACTCTTGCTTACAGTTCTTTCAGCACCCTCAGAGTTTAGCAAGTCACTTCTATACATACAACAATGTTTTAAAAAAACTTGATAATTCTTTTTTTTTTAAGTTAACATAACAATCAAAATGAACTATTTTCGGTCATATTATAGCAACCTATAAGTATTTGCCCATTTAATTTTACAATATTCCTTTCTTCCTCCCCATTACCTAATAGCTACCTTCCCTTGCTTATGAGCAATCAAGATTGTGAATTATTTAAAGGACAAAATCACATTTTCATTCTTTTGACACCTATCACAGTGGCTGGCATCAAGCAGGCAGGCACTCAATACAGAGGAATCCCATCTTAAGAGGGAGTTAGTTCTAAAATAAACACACAAGGCAGAAATTGCACATTTGTTGAATTACCCTTGCAAAAACTAGTAGAGACCAACACATTCTCTTTCAGTAAGTATGGCACAGCCAGTTTTTCTTCCAGCCTTGAGACAGCTTACTTTTTTCCAGTTGTAGGCTTGTTTTTATAGACCATATTGTATAAAAAAAATAAACATATCCAGCAGAGTGAAACACTCAGTGAGTGGCACACCGTAACTAAAATCAGCGTAAGGGGAAGATAAATTCAGGCCTCCATTACCCATTCAGTCCAGGCCACATGCTCGCTCAGGGGGATGGCAGATGCAATCACCCACATTATTTAAATTGTTATTCTTTCTCTCTTTTTCCAAGTGCATAAGTTAAACACATATGATGTGACTAACTGTAAATGTCTTATTCAATTAGTATCAAGAGGCAAAATTTAAACCATTATGTTAAAAGCAATGGGTTTTTAAAAGCAGTATTTACTATTTTTTAATTGATTGAAAAAAAAACCCTCTATACTCACCTGGAAATGGAATGTGGACAAGACATAGTAGAAAATAAAAACCTCAAAATAAAGATTTCAGCAGGTGGGAAATGGAGACATTAAATAATTCATCATTTGGACAAAATACATTGGTGAACTCTCATTTTAAATTAATTTTAGTCTCCTTCTAAAGGACTGAAAAACTGTCAACAATTTCTAAGAGGTCAAATAGACTTCAGCCATAAGTTCCTTTATGTGGAGCTTTTAGTCTATAGAACATACGCATTAATCACAGACACATGGAGGGCACATGGCATCAAAATTACATGTAAAAAAGAACATTTTAAGTAAACAAAAAACAAAATTAAATGTACAGGCTCTGTAGCTAGACTGCTAGGTTCAAGTCTCTGCTAGTTGTGTGACTCAGTCTCCTTATCTATATAATGGTGATAAAAGTAGCTCCTACCCTCACAAGGCTGCTGTGAGGATTAAATGAGCTAATATATATTTATAGAACGTATAATAGTACTTGACACAATATGAGGGCTCAGTAAATGGTAGTTATTATCATTACTAATAGAGTTCCATCAGAAATGGGCAAAATATGTGTGACTAGAACATTTGTGGCAATAGTTACTGGAAGATTTAAGTGTCTAGAACTAGAGTTAGCCAATTAAAAATATGCTGCATTCTACAGTAACTATGGAAGAAATATAATCTCCCATAGCATGTGGCCAAGAGTACTTCACCAGCCCAGCACTCTACCATCTGCAGCCCTTGGTACCCGGCTGTGACCACAGCTTATTGAATTCAGTCACCAAGGGAACTCGAGCTCATGCTGCTGACATGTGTACTTCCTGCATCCTTCCCCCTCCAAAGAAACCAGTGTTATCACAAAAATAAAAAAAAGCCTGACATATTCTTTTAAAATCCGTCATTATAAATGGCTGTACCAAGATCACTTGGAATTTGAGATGTCTTTATTATCTCTGCCTATTCTTTCCAGACATACATATTTTTATGTTATAATCGATGCAATCATCTATTCTAGAAGATGCTATCCCAATGGAAACATCACCCACATCAACCAGATTCCTCCTCCAAGATTTCCAGGCACACCATTTGGCCACTTCCATCACTATATGTGAAAAGCATCTTTCCTTAGAGGAAAAGTAAAGTGGGAATAAAAGAAGTTTATAGAAAACTAAATTTTGATCAAAAGATCCACTTAGTCCCATTTCTAGAACACAATAATTAGGGGAAACAGCACTTTGGTATTTTCTCTTTACTTCTTTTTCCTTAAAAGAACTTGTGCTATGAGTGCTCCCCAGAGATAAATCGTCTGGTCCTTATAACTGTTATCAAGCTTGTTTTAGAAGCAATAGGAGCAGTAAGAAATAAACAAAGAGGACAATCTAGTTTAACAAAGGAAGTCTTGACCAGCACTCTGGTCTTGGTAAGAGCACTCTATAAATACTGCTAAATGGAACTCAACTGGTGCTCAGGCCTTAAGACGTACAACTAAAAACTTCTCTTGCAAGATCTCTTGCTAAGACCTTTGGGAGATTTCTAAAAGAACCAACTGAACACTCAGAGCAACGGGTAATTTAAGACTGAGGAGTAGCCCTGGCTGTTTGGCTCAGTGGTTACAGTGCCGGCCCTCAGGCCCATGAGTCACGGATTCGATTCCTGTCAAGGGCACGTACCTTGGTTGCGGTTCGTCCCCGGCCCTGGTTGGGTTGTGAGGGAGGCAATCAGTCAATGTGTCTCTCTCGCATCGATGTTTCTCTCTCTCTAGCTCCCTCCCACTCTATCTGATGATAAATGGGAAAAATATCCTCGGGTGAGGATTAAAAAAAAAAAAAAAAGACTGAGGAACAATAGATTTGTTAGGTTTAACTTAATTGGTTCCTTAATTTAATAAAAGCAAAAACTAGATAAAACAAAACCAAAAACTGAACTAAACCTCATTTCCCACCCAAAAGAATAATAATATAGCCTGTTTCTTAAAAATACCAGCTTTCCTAAAGACAGTTGAACACACACAAAAGCATAAATTACTACACAAAACAAAACAAAACCAACTAACCAAACAAACAAAAACAGTATCAAGTCTATCCAGAATAACTAATTAGATGGGACCTTAGGAGAATGATATAAATTATAAACAATGTCCCTGGATGGTGGAGAGATACTTGAGGTAGAAATGTTTTAGTGGAAATTTGGAACTAAGCCATGTTCCTGACTGAATATGAATAAATTAAAATTATAACTTTATATGGATAATACTGTTGAAAGTTCTGTTTAACGTAAGATAGTTCACATCTGGCTAACCACCACTGAATTCTGATTCTACTAATTAGACCTGTCTATGGTTAAAACAAAATCAGGCAATGGAAAGAATAAAACAAAACAATAACCTCAAGACGAACTAGCCTGGGATTTTTCTAGGTAATTCTGGCATTCCTGAAATCAGGGAGAGGTTTAAAGAACACTGGAAAAGCCTGGCTGGTGTGACTCAGTGGATTGCGCGTCGTCCCATGGACTGAGAGGTGCTGGTTCGATTCCCGGTGTGGGCTTGATCCCCAGTAGGGGCCATGCAGGAGGCAGCCAATTGATGTATCTCTCTCACATTGATGTTTGTCTCTCCCTCTCCCTTCCTCTCTCTAAAAAAATCAATAAAAACATATTTAAAAAAAAAAAACACTGAATAATGGATAGAAATAATAAAACAAATGTTCCTCTTTCTTTAGGCCTTTGACAACATAGTAGTCTTTACCACTGAACATGACATGTTTAATAATCTACAGGCAACTTTGACATTTTTAGTTGTTTGGTAAGACTGATTAGCAAGCAAAGCCCTACTGCCTTATTCCTGGATCTTGTGAAATAGGCCTAATGTCAAATATTACAAAACAGAAACCATCCTAGAGACCGCCACATTTAACATAACAAAACTCCTTTGCTAGACTCCAAGTCTGAATTTCTGGTCACCATACCTACAGAAGTTTTTTCTGTTATTTGGTGTAAGCAGCAGCATATTGTGGTGGATAGTACAATTCTGACTGTCACTTACTGGCTATATAATTGTGGGTGAACTACTAAACTTCTCTGAGATACTGTTTCTTCTACAGCAACATGGGGCTAATGCTTCCCCCTCATTTGGTTTATAAAATGAAAAGATGTTTATAAATGAGTGTGTAAGCTTCCAGCACAGAGTATAACTCCATGCATGTTAGATTCTTCTCCATTTCCCACTAAAAAGAGATAAAATTAATAAAACAATTGTTTATTTGTATAACGTTATTTTATCAAAACACATTTACTACTAGGTAGCATTAAAAATAATAGAGATTATTTATCTTTCCAGACATACAAGGAGTCCATGCTATGTTTGCATATGCAAAAGGGAGACTATATTTTCCATGTGTGTGTGTGTGTGTGTGTGTGTGTGTGTGTGTGTTACTACCTGTGAGGTACTGAACATTTTACAGGAATTTTAAAAAATGTAATCTTTGAGAGGGCAGGCTAATGTAGGCAATGTAGTACTAGAATTGTGAAAGGTGAGATTTAGAGAGGATTACAGAGCAGTCTGCCAAGGGCATATAGCCAGTAAGCTGTAGAGGAGAGATTTGAACCCAGGTAGACTCCGCATTCCATAATGAACCATGTTGCTTCCTAATACACGTACATAAAAAGTAAAAACAGTCACCTGAAACTCCTGTCTCTCTCTCTCTCTCTATCTATCTATCTATCCATTCATCCATCAGAATGAGGTATAATATTTGAAGAATTCACACTAGAGCAACTGGAAATATAGCCTAATTTATAAGAGGGCCTTGAGCCCTGGCCAGTTTGGCTCAGCGGTTAGAGCGTCGACCTGCGGTACAGAGAGACCCAGGTTCGGTTCCCGCTAAGGGCATGTACCTCGGTTGCAGTTTGTCCCCGGCCCTGGTTGGTCGAGCAGGTGGCAGCCACTCGATGTGTCCCTTTCACGTCGATGTTTTTCTCTCTCTCTCTCTTCCTCTCTCTCCACACAATGAGAAAGTGTGAGGATAAAAAAAAAAAAAAAAAAAGAGGGCCTTGAATATCAGAGAGATGAATCTGAATGTAATCCTACAAGCAGTAAGAAGCCAACATAGCAGCTGAAAGAAAAAAAGAGAGAGGGATGGAGTAAGGAGACAGGGAGGGATAAAGAGAGAAGGAGAGAGAGAGAGAGAAGAAAGAGAGGAATGCAGAGAGAGAGGGAGGGAGGAACTGAGGGGGAAAAAAGCCAAGCCTGCATACATTTGAAATACAATAAAAACTGCTGGGGATTCCATATCAAAGAGTATGATATGAACTACGACAGAGATGTAACTAAAGTTCTGTGAAAGATCAGAGGGCATGATTAACCCCAGCTGTGGAAAGAAGGAAAGCTTCCAGGAGGGAGGGTGGTTTGGTACTCAGCTGGGTCTTGAAGAAGCAAACCTGACTTTGTAGATTGAGCCTTTTAGGTTTTATCAAGGCTGCGACATCTAAATCGAGGATTAAATTTGTGGTGCAATGCTTGAAGAGGAATTAACTTTTTTCAGATTTAAAAGTCTTAATATCCTTTTAAATGGATTCTAAAAAATTGTTTGGTTTAGACTTGACAAAAATTCTTTCAACCCAAAGGTGAGTAAATCATACTGAACACTTTTCAATGTGCAGTCTACAGTTACCCTTGAACACTTACTTTAATGGAGAATCCTGAATAGTTCTCCATTCTTTAACAGTGAGCATAAAGGCATACAGTGTTATTGCTAATAAACAGGCAGATAATCCTTTTATCTGTCCTTATATCTAAGAGTTATGGGGTAGACATGATAATCTTTTTTTTTTTAATCCTCACCTGAGGATATATTTTTTTAACATTTATCTTTAGACAGAGTGGGAGGGAGAGAGTGAGACAGAGAGAGAGAAACATCAATGTGAGAGAGACACATGGAGTGGCTGCCACCGGCACGACCCCAACCGGGGCCGGGGACGAACTGCAACTGAGGTACGTGCCCTTGGCTGAAATTGAACCCAGGACTCCCTGGTCCACAGACCGCCCCTCTAACCGCTGAGCCAACCCAGCCAGGGCCATGATCATCTTTTATAACAGAACAAGTATACCCTTTTAATGGGCAAAATACTATGATCCAAGTATACTGTGATTAAAATAAAGCTCTTTAGTCTAATCAGGAAACCCAAATCCAACTGAATGCGTTCAAAGTGTAGAGAACCCTGGCTGATGTGGCTCTGTGGTTAGAGCATCGGCTGTGCACCGAAGGGTTGTGGGTTCAATTACCAGTCAAGGGCACATACCTGTGTCTCTCTCACATCAATGTTTCTCTCTCTCTCTCTCCGCCCCTCCCTTCAACTCTCTCTAAAAATCAATGAGAAAAATATCCTCAGGTGAGGATTAACTAAAGAAAAAAAAAAACAAAGGGTTGATAATACTCCCTTGTAGGGATTAAAAATATGAAAAACAAAAATTCCATTACATTTCTATCATGAAGAATAATCATTACTAGCTTTAAAAGACTCCTTTTTTCTACATTATCACTATGTGAAAATATTAGCTTTATTAGATCTCCACTGTAAAATTAACGCATAAAATCCAATCAAAAATCATTTACAGTCACTAATGAAAAAGAGAAGCAGAGGAGCCTAATTAGGACAAATAATCAATTTTTACAAATTACAGATACATAAGACCCTTAAAACAATCATACTCATTACTTCAATCAGGACTTGTTTGTTAAAAAAGGAAGATTCAACTAACTTTCACAACATAGACTACTTCTTCTAACTACATTTTTATGCTATTTTTTAAGTCTGCACAATGTTCTAGATTTAGCACTGGCTGTCCAGTAAAATTTTCTGCACTGATGGAAATATTCAGTATTGGTGATTTCCAATATGGTAACCACTAGCCACAAGAACACTAAAAATGTGGCTACTGAGATTGAGGAAGTAAAATTTAAATTTAATTGTTTTCAACTTTAATGATATAACTAACATACAATATTGTGGAAATTTAAGGTGTACAATGTGTTGATTTGATACACTTATCAGATATATGATTTGCAAATATTTTCTCCCAATCTGTAGATTGCCTTTTCATTTTGTTGACTGTTTCTTTTGTTGTACAGAGGCTTTTTAGTTTGATGTAGTACTCCTTATCTTTGCTTTTGTTGCTTGCACTTTTACTATCATATACAAAAATCGCTGCTAAGACCAATGTCAAGAAGCCATTTCCCTATGTTTTATTCCTAGGAGTTTTACAGTTTAAGATCTTATGTTTAAGTCTTTTAATTCATTTCAAATTAAATTTTGTGAGCATTGTAAGAGAAAGGTCTAATTTCATTCTTCTGCATGTAATTATCCAGTTTTCCCAACACCAATTACTGAAGAAACTATCCTCTCCCCATTAAGAAGTCTTTGCTCTCTTATCAAATATTAGTTGACCATATATATGGAGGTTTGTTTCTTGGCACTTGACTCTGTTCAATTGGTCTATGTGTCTGTTTTTACACTAGTACCATACTCTTTTGATTACTATACATACTGTTTTTATTACTATAGTTTTGTAGTATAGTGTGAAATAAGGAAGTGTGATGCCTTCAGCTTTGTTCTTATTTTTCAAGATTGTGTTGGCTATTCAAGGTCTTTTGCAGTTCCATAGAAATTTTAAGATTGTTTTTCTATTTCTATAAAAAATGCTATTGGAATTTTGATAGGGATTTTACTGAATCTATAGATGGCTTTGGGTAGCATAGACATTTTAGCAATATTAACTTTCCCCATCCATAAACATGGGCTATCTTTCTATTTCTTCGTCTTCTTCTAATTCTTTCATCAAAATCTTACAGTTTCCAGTATACAGATCTTTCACCTCCTTGGTTAAATTCCTCAGTCTTTTATTGTTTTTGATGCTATTGTGAAAGAGATAGTTTTAATTCTTTTACATATATTTAATTGTTAATGTATACAAACAGAACTGATTTCTATATATTCTATAACTTTACTGAATTTGCTGATTAGTCCAAATAGCTTTTTAGTGGAGTCTTTGGAGTTTTCCATATATAAGATTATACCATCTGAAAATAAAGACAATTTCACCTCATCCTTTCCTATCTGACTATCTTTTATTTCTTTTTCTTGCTTAATTGCTCTGGTTAAGATTTCCAGTACTATGCCGAATAAAAGTGGTGAGAGTAGGCACCTTTGTCTTGTTCCCAATGTTAAGAAGAAAAGCTTTCAACCTTTCATTATTGGGTATGATGCTAGCTGTGGGCTTCTCATACATGGACTTTATTATGTTCGGTATATTCCTTCTATACCTGATTTGTTGAGAGTTTTTATCAAAAAAGGAAGTTATATTTTTTGTAAAATGCTTTTTCTGAATCTATTGAGATGATCATATGATATTGATATTTCATTCTATTAATTTGATCTAACACATTTACTGATTTGTGTATGCTGAATCATCCTTGTATCCCAGGGATATATTCTATTTGATCATGGTGTATAATAATTTTTGTGTGTGTGGTTGAAAGTCTGTTAATATTTTGTTGAGAATCTTATGCACAGATTATCTATTGCATCTACATTCACCATGGATGTTGGCCTATAGTTTTTTTTTCTTGTAGTGTCCTTATATGGCTTTGGTATCAGGGTAATGTTGACCTTGTAAAATAAGTGTTCCCTCCTCTTCAATTTTTTGAAAGAGTTTGAGAAAGAATAACCTCTTTTTTTTTTTTTTTTTTTAATGTTTGGTAGACATCACTCGAGAAACAATCTGATCCTGAGCTTTTCTTTGTTAGGAGGTTTTTGATTACTGATTAAATCTCTTTTTATTTGTTACTGTTACTGTTCTATTCAGATTCTAATCATGTCTTCATGATTCATTTTTTGGTAGTTTGTGTGTTTCTAGGAATTTATCCATTTCTTTTAGGTTATCCAATTTGTTGGCCTATAATTGTTCATAGTAGTCTCTTGTGACCCTTTGTATTTCTGTGGTATCAGTTGTAATGTTTCCTCTTTCGTTTCTGATTTTGAGTCTTTTTTTTCTTAGTCTAGATAAAGGTTTGTCAATTTTACTTATCTTTCCAAAAATACAGCTCTTAGGTTGTTGATATTTTCTATATTTTTCCTGGTATCTATTTCACTTAATTCTACTCTGATCTTTTTTTCCTCCCTTCTGCTAATTTTGGGTTTAGTTTATTCTTCTTTTTCTAGTTCCTTGAGGTATAAAGTCAGGTTGTTCATTTGAGATCTTTCTTTTATCTTAATGTATGCATTTATCACTCCAAATTTCCCTCTTAGAACTCCTTCTAATGCATCCCATAGGATGCACATATCACCATATTATAGTATTAGAGTACTCTAAATTTGACTATATACTTAACTTTACTAATGATTCGCACAAGTTCCTATGTTTCCATGTTACTAATTAACATTCTTCCATTTCCGCTGGAAGTATTCCTCTCAGCATTTCTTGTAAGGCCATTCTAATGGACTCTCTCAACTTCTGTTTGTCTAGGAAAAAGTCTTTATCTCCATTTCTGAATGATAACTTTGCTGGAAAGAGTATTCTTGGTTGGTAGTTTTATTTTCTTAGCACTTTGAACAGATCATCTGACTCTCTCCTCTAATGTTTCTGTTGAGAAATCCACAGATAAACTTATGGGGATTTCCTTGTAAATTACAAGCTTTACAAAATTTTTCTGCTTTTAAATTTTTCTTTGTTTGTTAATAGTTTTATTACAATGTGTCTTGGAGAGGATATGTTTAAACTGAATTTGTTTGGTAATCTATGAGTTTCATGAACTCGGATATCCAAATCCCTCCACAGTTTTGGGAAGCTTTCAGCCATTATTCCTTTAAATAATCTTTCTGCCCCCTTCGCCCTCTATTCTCCTGAAACTTCAATAATTTGCAAATCATTTCATTTGATGCTCCCATACATCATATAGACTTTCTTCACTTTTTTTCATGCTTTTTTTCTTTGTTCTCCTCTGACTGGATATCAAATTTCCTGTCTTCTAATATACCAATTCTTTCTTTCTTCTGCTTGATCCCTTCTGTTGATGCCCTCTATTGCATTTTTCATTTCATTCACTGTATTCTTCTGCCCCAGGATTTCTGTTTGGTTCTTTTTTCTGATTTCTACAGCTTTGTTAAATTTCTCATTTTGTTTGTGTGTTGTTTCCTGACTTCACTTAATTTTCCTTCTGTGTTTTCTTATAGCTCATTAAGTTTCCTTAAAACAGCTATTTTGGCATCTTTATTGAATAAATCATAGATCTCCATGTCTTAGGGATCAGTTACTAGAAGATTACTGTGCTTTGGTAGTGTCACATTTCCTTGATTTTTCTTGTTCCTTGATGTTTTGTGTAGCTGTCATTACATTTGAAGTAGCAGTCAACTCTCCCAGTCTTTATTATCTCTCCAATGAATCCAAACTCATATATTTTTTTCTCCAGTAGTATGCTAGAACTTTTCTGCTGGAAATATGGACCCCCACAAAGGCTTTCTTGTCCAAGGGCAACTGTCTTAAGAAGGCAATGTTCAACTGGTGTGCCGTAAGAATTTTTAAAACATGCAACATCTAATTATTTATTGACCTCTTTCCCCTTAGATTGTCAAAAAAAAAAAAAAATGACACCAGCCAACACAACAATAGCCATCCAGTGTAAATAAATAAAAATTATACCTGTTTTTTGGCAGATTGGCAAAAATATATTTTTTGGTGTGCTGCATAATTTTAGAAATTAGTTTATGTGGGTCATGAGATGAAAAAGGTTGAAAATCACTGGTCTAAGACAGTATTTTTCAGATGCTCCCAAACTATAGACCAGGAGGTTGGATCCTTTTCACAGGCCACTATAGGGTCCACAGCCAAGACCAAGATCTGTATGCTTAGTAGCTGATGCATAGGTGGGCAAGACTCCTCCAAGTCCCATGGCATATGGTGTTGGATCCCATAGCTTCCACAAAGGCATTTTTGTCCATGGATGGATGCCAAATTGTTGTTGGGACAAAGGGGAGGGCATAAATGAAGGACATCTTATTCAGCCATGATACTGTTGTCTAATTTTAATTTAAATCTAAATATTCACATTAAGCTAGTGACCACTGTAGTGTACAACACAGTCCTAGAGGCTTTGTTATACATACAGTTGTGATTATGCAAAACACAGTTTAGTTTTGTATCTTTATGAATTATTGTAATGTTTACCATACGAACAACTGTGAAACTACTTTTGCCCACCCCATATACTATTTCACTAGAATTTACTTTATAAAAGTAAAATTAAAAGAAACTTGAAAAAATTGACTTTCAGGTATTCAATTAATAAGAGTAAATAACAACTAAACAAAAAGTAACAGTTCTGGCATAAAATGTCAGAGTTGTGATCCAAAAACATGTTATCCTCCATAAAGCAGTTACCAGAAATCATTAAAGAATTCCTCTCAAACTCTTTCAAGACAATTACCATAACAACATACCAGGGTTCCATTTATGTCCTGACTCAGATTCTTCATCTCCCCCACAATGAAAGCAACCAGGTAAGTGCTCATCTTCACACTTTCGAAAAATTCATCCTGAACAAGTCCATCTTTCATAGTGACTGATGACTTCTACAAACAAAGGGGAAAAGATGACAGTTCTATGGGAATAAATGACAATGATAAACTGAGAAACTGAAAATTCAAATAGGTAATAAATAGTAAAGATGGCATATTTTAATCTCTCAGCACTAGTTTCTAAACAGAGCAAGGCCCGTAGTCTCAGTCTGTTCTACCATCATTCATCATGAGGATATATTAATTACAGAGAAAATCCTTAAGGAGATTTTAGTCTTAAAAGATGGCTTTAAATAAATGTAAGTTAGAGATAGTAAGTAACATTGGCTCGACTTCTCCTCTTTAAAACACCATCAAAACCAAAATCCTTTCTTATGATCTAGCAGTGCTAAAGAAGGAGCTAAAGCTGGGATATCAGTCTGAAAGATCTGAAACAGCTTCAGAAAGTACCATGTTGAAGACCCCAGGAAGGTTTAGTGGGATCAAAGTTATCAGAGGAGTCTGTAGTAGACACAAGATGAAGGAATGCAAGCAATCTGTTAGGCATGCAGGCATTCTACCTCTTTTAGAGAAAGATTAAAGTAAAGAGTATGTCTGGGAGTGGAGCTGTTGAAGTGATGACCCTGCTGAAGGACAGATTATGTCTTCTCTTGCCTATAAGGGTTCACTCCATAGTCTGCTGAATGTGGCTGCTCCTCTCCCCTAGCCATATGGATTCTGAGAGGCTCCTATCAGGCTGTACACAACCCCTCAGGTGTCAACAAAAGGACCCCCTAAGCTCTGTTTAGCATAAAAACAATTCTGCTTGGTTTCACCCTCAGTGCCTCCCATGCAGAGCTCACATCCAAGAGAGTTGTTTGTGTTCTTGTTAAATTTCCATATTCCAATACTGATTTTTAAATAACTAATAAAACACCAAGATCAATCATGATTCAACATTATCAAGTATCACTGTTTAGAACAGCAAATTCACCGTATCTCAGAAAATATCATTCTGATCTTCAGTACTGGTTCATAGTATTAATATTCTGTGCATCTTTTATATACAGCACACACTTCACATTTCCTGCCCATACATACCACACCCAGCAGGTCTTTCTCATTCCTTAAGCGCTCCTCAGGCTGACTTCTCAGTTTATTCCAATATATATTTTAACTTTTATGTATGTATTTTAAGAAGGAAAAAGAATGCATAAAATTTTAATCATCCTCAACAATATGACAAAGAAGAATTCAAGCCTTCACAACAAAGAAAGAGAGACCCACTCAAAGATTTTATAATGAAGGACCAGACAGTACCTTAGGCATATTTGATAAAGCAGTGTATTGCTCCTCTCTTATGATCTTGATGATAAATGTGGCTTTCAGTGCTGGTTCATCAAAACAAGGAAAAGCAGATCTTGCTGCCAGGGGTTCAAATTGAGTTGCTGCAAAGTACCTAAAACAAATGTAAATTCATCCAATAGTTATTGAGGACCTACTATTCAAGGTACCTTGCCAAGTGGATTCTAAGATAAACATCATACAGTCCCAGTCATTAAAGGATCCACAATCAACTGGGAAGGGCAGAGGTTACACAATGAACCAGAAACTCGTCCTGACAAATCATGTCATAACAGTAAAAACAAAGCACTGGAAACAAAGGGTAGGAAACAGATTCTGACTAGCAGCTGAGACATGGTAAGGAAACTGGAGACACAATCTGAGGAGGGCCTTTAAGAAATGAGGAATATTTGAAAAGGTAGAGAAGGGAAGACAGTACAGTCTGGAAAGAGTAGGAAGCGCAAGGGAAGAGCAGTACATGTTCAGGGACTAAGGATGGCTGTCCAACGTGGCTAGAGGTGGCCACTGAGGTCATAAAAAGGCTTCTGATGGAAGATCCGCATGAAGGGTGGTCATTAATTACCACTACCCGTCTGTACAGACTCTGGCTTCACAACACTAAACCTTAAACTCACAACCTGCATTTTCAGGAAGACTGAACAAACCAGCTGTCCCATAGTATGCTTGTTTCCTTTACTCTTCAGATGAATTAAACATTTTTCTCTCCCTCTTACAGTACAGCAACACACTTGAGAATTTGACTCATATAAAGGTTGGGAATAAAGCATAAAAAGAAAAAGAGGAGAAATGCAAGTTTTCAATTAAGCAGAGGATCTGCATTTGGGAAATCATCTAAACATGGCCATAGAGTAAATCAGGGCAAGTGTGGCCCTGGTGTGCATATTTCAGGTACCAGTCATTATGGTACATATACAACTGCCACTTTAGACATGATAGCCTCACTTGCTTAGGGCTAAATTTCCACTTTTAAAAGATAAGTAGAAAACAGTGTGGAATCTGTAGTCAGAAGATACAAACTCTTCAATTTGCAACCCACATGACTTCAGGCAGATCAATGATCTATGTCAACATTTCTTTATTTATTAAATTAGGACTGAGGTGGGATTCTCTGACAAAACACCTAGGGTTTTTGTTAGAATCAAATAAAACTATTCATCATAAAAATTACTTGTATGGCCCTGGCCATTTTGGCTCAGCAGTTAGAGCGTCGGCCTGCAGACCAGAGAGTCCCAGGTTTGGTTTCCGCTAAGGGCACGTACCTCAGTTGCAGTTTGTCCCAGCCCCGGTTGGGGTCGTGTGGGTGGCAACCACTCGATGTGTCTCTCTTGCATTGATGTTTCTCTCTCTCTCTTCCCCCCTCCTGCTCTACCTGAAGATGAATGCAAAAATGTCCTCGGGTGAGGATTTAAAAAAAAAATTACTTGTATGCCATAAAGTCCTACATAGATGTTTATTATAAATGCTAGATAACTATTCTTTCACCGTTAAAATTATTATACTTTCTTTCTGGTAAGGATTTGCCCAAATAATTGTTTCTACTGGGTAAACTGCAAGAAAGTTAACAATCAACATATACAAAACAATTTAAACATATTAAATTTCTAACATTTCATTTCTTCACCCCACTCTTAAATTCTTACCCAGTTAACAGAAGATTTTGGAGGAGGGCCACAAGGGACCAGGGGATCAAGTTTGATGATATCCATACTATTCATATAAAAGAGTCTACTTGGACCATCACTTTGGATAAAAATTGGACTGTAATAATCTAAGACAAATAAAATCTAAAATTATTGTTAAAAGAGATGTAATAATAACTATTTCACATAAAAGTCCCCTTGAGAAGGCTGCTGCTTAATGATACTTATAATCTATCCTACCTCTGTTTATCTTGAAGCTTATTCTTATAATAAGTGACTGCATTTGCTTTCAGAAATACTAGTTGCAGTTTGAGTACTACCTCTAGTAGTGCTGAAGACAATTACGAATTAGCTGGGGGTCAGGTAAGATAATTCAAAGCACTAGGGATAACAAAGGACAAAGGAGAAGAGGTGTGAACTAGGGAGGCAGTCTACCATAGTGGTTAGAATGTGGCCTCTAAATTAAAATAGCCTTGAGTTTGAGTTCCCCCTTCGCTACCTGCTACCCACAAGTTGTTGGATGAGTTACTTTATGTGCCTCTGCCTCCTCATCTGTAAAATAAATAAAATATTGATATTCCACTCTTAGTGTGTTTGATAGGATAAACAACTAAACATAAAATGCTTGGAACAGTTTCTAGCACTTCAGTTTTCAATAAATATGGGCTATTATTATCACTGGAATTCAGAAAAGTATCCATAAAGTTCACTGTGGCTGTGAAATAAAAACAAGGGTCAGATCTTGAAAGATCTTGAACTAATAAATCCTATTAGAAATGAGGAACTGCTAAAGGATCCTAAAATAAAGACCAACAGGGTGAGATCTGTACTTCTAGAATCTGGCAGTTGTGTGGAAGATGGGAGCAAGAGGAGGGGGAAAGTGTGGTAAGATTAAAAGCCAAGAGATCAGTTAAGAGGATGCTTCAAGAGTTCAAGAAAAAGACACGGACAGATTGAAAGACAAAGAAATAAAGCACATCCCCACCCTAAATTTGTGTACTAGTTCCTTTAGCATCAGTTTGTTTTTCTAGAACCTAAGTCTATCATCAACAACTTCTAGATTTACTGACTATCTTCACCTCTTAGATGACACTGGTAACCTTCCCTTACCACAAGCAGTGTCAATACATGTTTGCCACTTACATATACTCTGATTTCCTAATCAATAAGTGGATCCCTCAATTACTTTACTTGCTTGTTTAAATATTTATTCTTATTCCACCTCAGAAGGGGTAAAAAGTATAAAAAAACTTCTCTAATAAAACTAAGCAAAATTAAAAGTGGAAAGAAAAATTGCTTTGAATTATAGTTTTCAGAAATCTTCAAAGATATAAATAATCTTCTAAACTTTCATTTTGCATCATGATACACATTCTTGTGGGGCATTCATTTTACCTAACCAGGTAGGTTAATGAATATATATATTTTTGTAACAGCAGAATTTCACAGACTAGTTTAAGATTTTAAAATACTACTTTTTAATACTCTATTTCTTAATTTTAAGGGATTGTGTTTAATTTTTCTAGCATTTTCCATAACTCAACCCTGCCCATGGCCAGAATCAATAAGTAAACATACCAAAAATCATCTTAACCTGCCACATATTTTCCCTCTCATTATATAGTACTAGGCACAAGGGACTCCAAGGGCAATAATCTGACTGGAAGAGGTGATAAAGAATTTGCCTTATGGGTTTGTTTGCATACTAAGAACACTGTTTTTATGCATACCTATAATTCCGAGAGATGATAGAGATTATGGAAGGAGAAGTGAAGCCAAGAAGCCCAAGTTGCCATTGCAATTATAAATTTACTTTTAATGTCAGATCTCATGAAGAGCCAGCAGGCCATTTATTTTAAAAGTATTACATAAAGAGAGAAAGGAGAATAATTACTTATCTGAATAGGACTATAGATCCTGTTTTTGTCTCTTTCCCCATTTAAGAAGGATCAAAAAACTTTCTCAAATAGATTTAAAATATTCATTTCTATTTTTCTCAATATATCAACATACATTAGCCAGATGGAATCAGTAATTCACATACTGGTTATAAAGAAATATGAAAGAAAGCTCCAGCTGCATTAAGCATATCTAATAAGGACTTTGTGCACACAAGAGAATTTACATTACTGCTACTTAAAAATAACCTGTATGCAGTGTGCACTGCATCTTTCCGGAAATTCAAACTACATGCTATGAATACTAAGATTAAAGTGCAAAATATATGGTGCAAAAATATAGGGAACTGAATACTTTTATGTTTTGAGTCACTTTTTAAAAAAACAAATTAAGTCTCTCCTAGATTTTTAAGAGATTTTCTGTCAGAAATTCAAAATAGCCAATGGCATTTAAAAACAAACAAACCAGCAAAGATTAAAGATACTAAAGATGATATATGTAAGCATACAACACTTCTTAACACCCTCTTTCTCATCTCACTAAGCACCTTCTGGAAGTTCTACACATTAGGAAAATAGGTCTTAAAGAATAATCCATACTGTTCTTTACTTTGCTTCCCACAGAGATCTTGTATGGTGACAGAAAACTAGATTCATCTTATAAAATAAAAAAAACCTAAAAGTAATGTAAGTTTTGTGATAAAGACGGTAAAAGATATAATCTTTATCCATTTCCTTCTATCAGCATGCTCCCAACCCCCACCATGATATACGATATATATGCTCAAGGTTTTGACTAAGAGAGAAAAAGTACATTCTTCCAAATCACCATTCTACTCTTTCAAACATAACATCCTAAATTTTAAAGAACTGCAGTTAATGTCTCTGGTGTGGGCAAAGGAATCCACATTGCAGAAGTTGTCACAGAGCAAAGAAACAGAATCATTTAAGAGGGCTACATACTTTTTGTTATTACTTTCATCTGTGTAGGAGATACCATAAAATCCATAGTAAGAACTAGATATATTTGCTGAGTACTCAATCTTCAAGGTATAATTGTGCCCCTCAAGGAGCGCTTCAGGGGCAACAATGGCAATTTGTTCATGAAGTGGGTATTCCAGGAACTCAACTTGTTTTTCTTGGCTTGAAACAGCTGACATAAAGGTCACTCTTGAAATATTATGGCCCGTGCTGTGAAGAATGATATTCCATGTGAACTGAAGAGCCTGAAGTGAAATCGTCACAGAACCCTTGAATGTCATTGAGATTAGGTTTGGGTGTAGGTTAAGTTCATAGCGCAGTGGCATAATGGCAGTGGGAAGCCTGATTTGTGCCCATGGAAACAACTTCCCATTTGTTGCAACTGGCTGAATTAGTTCCATTGACTGGTTTTTCTTATGGCAGCCTTCTTTGGTAAAGGTACATCTGGGCAGTAGATAAATCACCATTATTACAGAAATGGCAAGCAAAATGATGACAGCACAGACCACCATGGTCCTTGCAGAGGGTACTGAACAAGTCCCATCTGGGTTCTGCCTGTAGCCAGCTGCACTGTTTCGAAGGCCTGAGCTTCTGTTCATAAAGGACATCCCCAGCAGCTTTGCAGATGACTCATAATCCTCTTCGTCCTCATCCATCTCATGCTCACCGAGACCCCGCACCAGCAGTCGCGAACCCCGGGGCTCATATTCCACCTCGTCAGGTTCTAAAGGATGTAAACAAGGCTCTTTGGCTAAATCTACCACATCTGGTTCTTCCTCAAACATGCTGTTTTCAATCATATTCCTGGGGAGTGGAAGCCGATCTAAAACCAAAACATAAGAACAAGACACAGAGTTAGGAAGAAAAGCTCATAAGAAAATGTCTACTAGCAAGACCACATTTAATCTAAGAATTATTTTTTATTACTAAGATTTATTTCCATCTCAGAGCTACTGAACTAAATAAGATGTTATAATTTTCTTGTATCCATTCAAAACTCAGGCATAAATAAAAGTATACTATAGTCATGAAACCAGAAAGCTAAATAAACAAGCTAGTACCAAAAAATTAACTGAGATTAGCCCAGCCCATGTGGCTCAGTGGTTTGAATGTCACCCTATGGATTCAAAGGTCCTGGTTCGATTCCCAGTTAGGGCACATGCCCAGGTTGCGGGCTCGATCCCCTGTAGGGGGCTTGCAAGAGGCAGCCAATCGATGCAGCTCTCTCACATCAATGTTTCTATCTCTCTCCCTTCCTCTCTCTCAAAAAAAGAAAATCAATAAAAAAATATATTTTAAGAAAAGGTAACTGAGATTAAATACTAATTTCCTTAATACACTTCTGCCCAACAACATGGGCCCTTGTCCTGAACTTTAGAGGGCCCTGCTTTGGCCTGACTCTGGCTGTGCCTGTCCCCACAGGGTGAGGAGTCAATAAGATCACAGAGATGTGTCCACACACAGTCCATGTCCCCCTTCTGGAACCCCACAATTCCTGCTTGTAGGGCCTCTGTGGGTCTCTTTCTGTGGGTCTCTTTCTCTGAGTCCCATTCTCCCTAAGGAGGATCACAAACTGGCATGTCCTTTACAAGCTTAAACAATGGCTAAGCAACAGGCTGGGTTCTTTTTTCCCCCTGGAAGAGGGATGTTCCTGTTCCACAGCAAACTGAAAGTGGCAAATTATATAGAAAATTTCCATAATCATGATATACTAAAAATAAGACAAAAGAACTGTAAAAATCAGATACAACTATAATCCAACCTGTTTTCTCATGTTTCCAAAGCATTTAGAAGTACAACATATACCTCTCTGTAACAACCATATTATATATGCCATGATGTATAAGTGGATCTTGGGGTTGGGTTGTGGTAGGAGCTTTTATCAACTACAAGGAACCACACTCTCCAACTTGCTAAGAGTCACAGAAATAAAAAAAACTCAAAGAATAGATGGGTAAATAATCACACGTAGATCAATAATGCTTAGGATCAGATCATTCAATGTTCTTCATGTAAGAATCACAGAATTTTGGCTTTTAAGGGATCTCAAAAGTTTGATCATTGAAACCCCCATTAACCTTTCCCTACAAGGTACTTTACACAGCATTTCTAACCCTCATAACAATTCTATAAAATGGCAAATATTATAACTATTTCAGAAAGAGAAAAAAATAGAAAGAGGAGTTAATTTATCTTCATAAAGTCAGTTATTTAGTCACAAAACTGAGACTGGAACTCAGTTCTAAAAATCTGATACCAAATTTTAGATTCTTTCCATTATTATGTTGTATCCCCCTACTCAACTAATTCATAAAGGATGAGAGTTTGTATGTAAATTATTTTTTTTTTTTGTACATGGCAATGAAGTTGCTAGGAGTATTATTTCGCTATCAGCAGAATGAAACTTAAGTAAAATTACTTAATATCTAGCTTAACAGAAAATGCCATGTATTTTGTGCTATTCAACAAACACTAAATAACTAAACAGTGGCAACTTGTAATCCATGAAACAAAGTATCAATAAATACTAACATAAAATTCATAGTCTTGCTACTCAAAATAGCAGCTTTTTAGAAGAGCAGACTCTCAAGTACCTTCCCTGAATCTAAATTTATCAAATCCTCAGGTGATCTAAGTGCCCATAAGTTTGAGAGCACTGGTTTAAGCCTTCTTTTCCACAATCAGCTAGATACTAGACACTCCATTCCTGGGTGTGCTCTGGCCATCCCAAACTGCTATCTACTCTGAGAACAAGCCAAGCTGCTATTTCATGCTATTCTCCACATGCCTTCTTTCCTCTCTGTTCCCTTTGCCTGCAATGTCATAATTTTTCCCTTCCATCCCAGTCCACCTGGTGAACACCTGTTATTCCATAACTCAGCTTAACTTGCTACAATGTAAATTAACAAAAGTTATTTATTTTTTATTACCTTTTAAAAATAATTTTCTTTCACTTTATCTCACCCCTTTTATGCTTTGGGGAGCACAGAGACCCCAATTAGGTTGCCTTTTTCTACCTCCCCTCTAATCGGAACTTCATAAAAGCTATGCTAGTTTAAAAGTTTTCTTTGAACAAAACTTTTAATCACTTTCTAGGTATGTGTTTAGCAAGTTGCCATCTATCCATCTGTGAATGATCTGGAAACAGAGGAAGGGTGATAGTTATAACATCCTGCTTTGGGAATTTAGTCTCCTGAACTTCCTATAGTGCCCCAATATCAGTGACAAAGTTTTATTTTGTTTTGATAGTTAATTGTGTTTGGGAGTCATTTATTTAATTAACAGAGCAAATATTGCTGTAATTAAACTTAAAATTTTTTAAATTCTTAATGAACACTCAAAGGTTAGAAATCTTCTGTGGTAGTGCTTTAGGACCTGGCAGTGCTGCAGATCAGTTGCTTTATTTGCTTTTTCATTTTAAAATGTCTAAAAGGCCTTTTTATGACTTTTTAAAAATCTCATATGGGAAAATTATGTTCTCTTAGGCATTTGCCCATGTGTTTTGTTCTTATCAGACCTAATATAGACAATAGCGGGGTCTGGATTTCTTTAATAAATTTCTAAACTAACTCTAGGTATGATCTCAGCTTAATATTTAGAGCATTCCCATCCCTGAATTCATCCATCTCTCTAGAACTTTGTTTTTTGTGTTTCTGGATACCTAAGTCATGCCTTGTTTAAAGCCAAAGGGTCCACAGTCTGACCATTTTAGCATCTCCTATCTGTAATTCATTAACTTCAAATCTTTGCAAGGGCTTAGTGAGATGCCTGTCAAAATCTAGATAACTTTTATTTATCACCCAGTCAGATTAATACGTATATAGAATTTTAATCTTCCATAAATAGAACGTATCAACCAATCTGCTGTATTTTACTGCACATTAGAAACAAACTTTTATATACATGTGAAATCATGTCAAGTTAAATACATCAGACCAGGGGAAATCACTTTTATTACAGGTAGCCCATGAAGACTATACTTCAAGCCTATTTAAGAAAATGTTGCTTTGGATTCTGAAGTCAGCGAACTTTGATCTTAGCATTAAATTGTAATGTAACATATGACTACCCCTTGCTCACATGGGATTTATTCATATTGAAAGAAGGGATCTTAAAGAAACAGGAAATTTTCTAAAACCTCTTAAATCCACATATACAAGCAATCTATAAGCCAAGAGCAAAGAATGTCCTAGTTGAAATATTTCAGTTTTAAATAACATAGGCCCATGTGGTTATAATCTGAGAACACTGAAGACATTTCTTTTCATCAGATACCATGAACTGGTGCTCCTCAATGTTGTCTGTGGACCAGTGCCAATCCACAAACTGTTATCTGTCTGTGACAGAATACATGTAGAAAATCAGTATTTGAAAACTTCTATAGAAATTTCAGAGTAATCTTATGTCTATCAAATTTAAAATGGAGCTTATATTTTACATCTTTTTTCATTTCTGTTTTCCAATGATTCATTTTTTTTATATGCCTACATTTCTGTAACAAATTTAAAATTTTAAAAACAGAAAACAAGAAACCTTAGTTCTTCATCTCAGATAATGTGAGAAGCAATGGTTGGCTTGTCACAATAATGGCAATCCAGGTCGATATAAAGTGCTCAGCTGTCATAGGAGCAGTGAAAGTATATAGGAGGGCATGATTACAAGTCATGCTAGAGGTTCACGGGAACCATTTGACACCAGCTAGGGCTGGATGGGCCTGTAGGGTGGAGAAATAGAGGGACGTCTATATCAATTCTCTATACAATTCTGGCTTGGATAACTAAAAGAAAGAATGCCATTCATTGAGATTGAGAATATAAGTTTTCATATTATCTCTCGTTTTATTTGGGGGGCTTGGGGGACAGTGAGAATAGAGTTATGAGATGGCATTTGGTGTGGCACAAGGCATATTTAATTTATCTGTCAGATAGCCAAGTGAATATATTTGATTAATAGCGTATTACAGAGTTAAAGGCCTAACTTTGGACAGAAGTTAAAGTCCTGGCTCTTCCACTTACTGCTTGATCTCAAATAGGTTACCAAACATGCCTTAGTTTAAATTTCCTCACTTATAAATGTGGAAAACACTATTTTGTAGGACAGTTATAAAGATTACATTATGTGAGTCCGGACTCAAAAAAGGGATATTGGTGAAAGATTCAGATTTCAGAACTTTCATGTAATTTTAATTAAATAATAATTAAAATCATGCATATGGATGAGACTATTGAAAGGGAGATAAGAGTCAATTAAAGAGGTGGGCCGAGGAAGAGGGGCAGCAAAGGAGAATATATATAGTGTAATATACTAGAGGTAGGAAAATCAGGGACATTAGCATCCCAGAAAGCAAAGGAAGGTTTTCAAGAAGGACGTGGTCAGCAATTAATGATTTAGAACAGCGATTTTCAACCAGTGTGCAACAAGAATTTATAAAACATGCAATACCCGATTATTTAGCCAGGGGCACTGACCTATTTTCCCTTAGACTGTCAAATAAAAAATGACAACAGCCCTGGCCAGTGTGGCTCAGTTGGTTGAGCATCGTCCCATGAACCAAAAAGATCGTTAGTTTGATTCCTGGTTGGGGCACATGCCCGGGTTGTGGGCTCAATCCCCAGTCAGGGGCATGAATGAGGCAGCCAATTGAAGTTTCTCACATCGATGTTTCACTCTCTCTCCCCCTCTCCCTTCCTTTCTCTCTAAAAAAAAATGAATAAAAACATACTTTTTATAAAAAATGACAACAGCCAACACAATAATAGCCATTAGGTGTGAATGAATCAAAATTATATCTATTTTTTTGGTCAGATGAGCAAAAAATATAATGTATTTTTTGGTGTGCCACAGAATTTTAGTAATTAGTTTATGTGTGCCATGAGATGAAAATAGCCATCTTAGAAAGGTCAAGTAAATGAGGCCTAAAGAGGCCCAGGGAACCAGTAACCTTTATGAGGTGTGTTCAGTGAAGTAATGGGAACAGAAGCCTGACTTCAGTGGCCCAAAGGAAGAATGGAAAGTTAACAAGAGAAGGCAAGGGCTACAGACTATTCTTTCGAGGTACATAGATGTGTATCAAGAGCAAAACATAGGGTCAAACTGAAAGAAAATATGGCCTAGAGAAGAGTTAAATCCTTTGGGTTTTTGTTTGTCTGTATTCAAGATGAGAACTTAAGCATATATTTCTGTGCAGAAGGAAAAGTAAAGAAAGACAAAATGTGGAGGTGGAGAAGACTAGAGGAAATGCTGTATCTCAAAGGGACAGAGAGACATCACAAGAACTCCAGCAGAAACACTAACCTTGATGGGAGCTAGGCACTCTCTTCCTCCAAGCATGGAGACTAGGAGGTGAAGACATAGAAGCATGTATTAATATTTGAACATGGAAAGCTGAGGGTGTGAACAGCAGAGGGCCTCCCTGTTCTCCATGAGACAAAGGAAGCAAGGTCATCTGCCCAGAGCCAAAGGCAGTTTTGGGGAAGGCACAGGTGACTTGAAGAGAAAAATAACAGACAGATACTATGGGAGACAACCAGGGAAGGGTGGCCTAAGGACAAAGTATGGCTGAGAAGTTCAGTAATAAACCCAGTGGAATATATCACACCATCAGTCTCCATAAATGTGTTCAGCAGTACCTACCAGCCCAGGTCTAAAAAAAGGGAAAGCATGTTATGTGTACTTTACCACAATAAAAAATAAACGAAAATCATTTTTTAAAAGTAGAGAAAGCAGATGGTGAATCGAGGGTTAAGTATGTAGGGAGGATGTGATGAGAACCTAAGGAGTAAAATGCATAGAGGGTGCTGGCAAGAGAATAAGGAATTAACTGAGGAGTTCAATTGAAAAAATATGACAAAAAGTAAAGCTATGGCAAACATGGTGAACAACTTGAATTAAAAGGAGCAAACTTCCCACAGGCTTTAATCCCTTCAAACTACCATCACATTTTCTGAGAAAAATGAAATACGGTGTATTTCCAAATCAATAACCCAAAATAATTTTATAAGAATAGGCCTAATCAAAATAAGCTTCTTGAGCAGATACAAGATTTACTATATTCAATTACATACTATAGCAACTAAATTAGGCTCTAAAAATAAAAGATTAGCGCTGGCTGGTTTGGCTCAGCGGTTAGAGAGAGCATTGGCCCTCAGCCCAAAGAGACATGGGTTCGATTCCAGTCAGGGGCATGTACCTCAGTTGCGGTTTGTCCCCAGCCTGGTCGGGGTTGTGCAGGAGATAACCAGTCGATGTGTCTCCCTCTCTCTCCTTCCCTCCCTCCCTCCCACTCTATATGAAAATAAATGGAAAAATATCCTCAGATGAGGATTTAATAAATAAATAAATAAATAAATAAATAAATAAATAAATAAATAAATAAATAAAAGATTAGTCTTCTGAGGCCCCAATGACATATTTAAATAGAGCTAAAAACTCCAAGCAGGAGACAGCATTTAAATCTTCTAGATCATTTCCAAATGGAAATTGCATTAAATTTCTGAAGTGATGGCTAATTATCAAATAAAGTAACTATTTGCCTATCAGCAATCCTCTTCCATCAAAAAGAGATTTTAATTTAAAGACATTTAAGCTTAAAAAGACTAGAATTTAGAAATAAAAAAGTGACTTTTTTGAACAACTTTAATATGACAAAATATTCCATCCACCACCAATCCCAATGCTCATCTTAAATTACAAGTTTAGATATATCATCATCTCACCAGACTCTGAAGGGCAGTCATTAAGAGAGAATAAGTTTTAAAGATGTTCTAAGTAGTCCCTTTCCCTGGCACATCCTGTTTCCTTAAATCTCAATGTATAAGCAGTGTCATAAAACAAAAACACAGAAAGTCTTGCATGGATTCCTACTTTTACCCCTAATATATAATGCTTTTTCACAAACCACATTTATTTTCCGGTTGACAGGCCCAAGGTCATAACCCAGGATGCAAGATCCAAGTAAGGTCTTTCTCTCTTCTGTTCCCCTCTCCCCTCTTCTGAAGAGAGAAGAGGGAAGTAAATGGATGACTGTGGGTTAGAGGCAGGAAGATCAGAGAGAAAAGATTCAGTTCATGAACACCATAACCTCACTTTACTCTTCAGTTATGAGAAAGACTAAGATTTATTTTTCCCGTTTATGAAACCCCTACAGCTCACTTCAACACATATAAAAATGCTGTGGGAGACTAGCACTTCCAATATGACAAAGTAACTGGTGCCAGACTTTTCCTCCTCTCATAAACAACTATTTAAATGATGCAAGTATTTTGAGGAACTGGACAACAAACAGAACAAGAATGTGACCTCTGAGAGAAGGAAAAGGTGAGCCCACATTTGCTCTGGTTCTCTGCCTAAGGACAATTTCCTAACTGTAGTACAGTGAGCTGCAGTGTAAGCAGAGCAGGGCTGGTAGGTAGAGACAGGGCACCAGAGAGGGGGGAACTGTGTAGAGGGGGGACCATAAAAGTTTGTACAGGGTTTCCTGAGAGTTCTTAACCAATGCAGGACATAACTACATGAGGCTTACAAAAGGGTAGCTGTAATAAGGTTAGTACAAAAGAGAAAAACTAGAAGTCAAGCAGCAGAGGGATACACTGGCAGTCTAACCCAGTCTGGACAAAGAGAACTCATTAGCACTCTGGGTATCAACTTGAAACACTAGAAAGGCTTCACTTTAACAGCAAAAGCACACCCAAGAGTAAGGCCTACTCTAGACCCACACTAACAAAGTCTAAAACCAAGCTCTAATAAAATATATAGGGGATACAGAAATTGGAGGATGAGTCTTGCTATGTTAAGGGGGCCTGAGAAAAAACCTTGAGCCTTCCATAAATCTGCCTTAGCAAAATATAAAACCAAGGTGATCAGCCAGTAACTAAACTGTCTACAAAAACAAAAGCCAACACTCTACAAAGAAAATATTTTTTAATTCAGCATCTCAATTATGTATCATCAACACTGCCCAATACATAATAAAAATTTACTAGACATTCAACAAAATAAGAAAATGTGACCCACAGGGAAAAACTAAGTAATTAGGAACAGGCTTTAAATTGACCCAGATATTGTATTTAGTAGAAACTTTAGAGTTGCTATTATAAATATGTCTCAAAGATTAAAGAAAAATGTGTTCAAACAACAACAAAAGAGAATATATGAACAGATGGGAATCTCAGCAGAGAAACTAAAACTACAAAAAAAAAGGGGGGGGGAAATCAAAATTCTAGGACTGAAAGGTTTAATAACTAAACTGAAAAAGTCATTGAGTGGACTTAGTAGATTGAAGATAGCACAAGAAAGAGTCCATGAACTTGCCAGATCACTAGCAATTACCAATTTTAGTTACAAAAAGAAAAAAGGATTGAAGAAAAATGAACATAGCATCTGTGATTTGTGGGACAATAGCAGATGGTCTAACACATATATAAGATGAAGAAATAACAGTTAAAATTTTATTAAGTTTGATGAAACACTATTTACCAGATCCAAAACAACTCATCAAACTTCAAAAACAATGAATACAAACAAAATCATACCTAGCTACATCACGGTCAAACTGCTAAAGACCAAAGAAAAAGAGAAAAATCTTTAAAGGAGCCTGAAAACAATGTTATATAAAAGAGAAAAATAATGGAAAAACACTAGACAGACAACATTTTTAAGAGGCTGGAAGAAAAAAACTCAACTCAGAATTCTATATCCAGTGAAAATATCCTTCAAAAAACAAGATAAGGACATTTTCAAATAAACAAAAACTGACAGATTAATCCAAGCAGGTAAGCACTATAAAAAATTATAAAGGAGGTTCTTTAGGCTGGAGGGAAATGATACCAGACAGAAATTCAGATCTTCAGGAAGGAAAGAAGAATATCAGAAATTATGAATTAGTTGTTAAAAATAAAAGTTTGTTCCTTTTTAAAATTTTTATTTATTGATTTGAGAAAGAGTGAGAGAGAGAGAGAGATTTGTTGTTCTACTTATCTATGCACTTATCAGTTGCTTCTTGTATGTGCCCTGACCAGAGATCAAACCCACAACCTTGGTGCATCGGACAAAGCTCTAACCAACTGAGCTATCCAGCCAGGGCAAAAGTTTATGTTCTTTATTCTTCTTAAAATTTCTTTAAAAGACTGTATTTTAAAACTACCTGCTTAAAGCAAGAATAACATGCTAGCAGTTTTTAGCATATATAAAAATAAGATATGACAACAGAATACAAAGAATGGAGAGGGTGAATAAGGTGAATTATATCAAATTATATTTGTGAATTGAGAAGAAAAATGAGAAGTAGAAAGTGAGAAGGGTCAAGTGTAAAATGTGAAGTTGTACAATACTGATTATAAACAGACTTTAATAAGTTAAGAATGCATATCATTAGCATTACAGTAATCAATGAAAAAGTAATTTAACAGATGTATAGCTAAACCCTGGCTGGTTTGGCTCAGCGGTTAGAACATTGGCCCACAGACCAAAGAGTTGCAGGTTCAATTCTGGTCAAGGGCATGTACCTCAGTTATGGTTTATTCCCGGCCCTGGTTGGGTCGTGCAGGAGGCAACCAGTCAATGTGTCTCTCTCACATCGATGTTTCTCTCTCTCTCTCTCTCCCTCCCACTCTATCTGAAGATAAATGGAAAAATATCCTCAGGTGAGGATTGAAAAAAAGATGTATAACTAAGAAGTCAATAGAGGAAATAAAATGAAATATTAAAAAAACACCCAATTAACCCCAAAAGAGGCATTAATACAGAAACAAAAACAAAAGAAACAAATGAAAACAATAGCAAAATGACAGACTTAAACACAACCACATAAATAACTACATTAACTAAGTGGACTAAATATTCCAACTAAAGGGTGGAGATTGTCACTTTGGATTTTAAAAAAAAAGCAAAACTCAAGTATGTACTGTCCACAAGAGATACATTTTAAATTTAAATATACAAATAGGTTAACAAAGTAGAATACAATTTTATAATGATAAAAGAAGAAATTCATCAGGATAAGATACTAATCCAAAATAAGCATGTACCTAATAACAGAGCTTCAAAATTCATAAAACAGAAAATGGTAAAACTCAAGAGAGAAACAGAAACATACACAACCATAATTAAAGATTTTATCATCTTTCTCTGCACAATTGATAGAACAAGTAGACAACAAATAAATAAAGCCATAGAATATCTAAACAATACTATCAACCAATTTCGCCTAATTGACATTTATAGAACATTACACCAAACAACTTTAGAATACATATAAAACATTCACTAATATGGATTATATGCTGGACCATAATATAAATCTCAATAAATTTCAAAAGACTAACCCAGTATTTTAGAGACTGTGTTCTCTGACCACAATGGAAACAATTAAGAGATCAATAATAGCCCTGGCCGGTTTGGCTCAGCGGTTAGAGCGTCGGCCTGTGGTCCAGAGAGACCCGGGTTCGGTTCCCACTAAGGGCATGTACTTCGGTTGCAGTTTGTCCCTGGCCCTGGTTGGTCGTGCGGGTGGCAGCCACTCGATGTGTCCCTTTCACGTCGATGTTTCTCTCTCTCTCTCTCCTTCCCACTCTATCTGGACAAAAAATGAAAAAATGTCCTCAGGTGAGGATAAAAAAAAAAAAAGAGAGATCAATAATAGTAAATTATCTAGATACCTAGATACAGTGAAACCTCAATATAATGGACTAATTCAAGTGAGGGCATGTCCGTTAAAGCCAAAAGTTCACTATATAATAAAGTAGGTTTTCCGAATGCGTATGTTAAAAAATTGACAAATTAGTTTCCCTGTTTTTACTTATGTAGATATGTTTGTGTAATTAAAATTAAGTATGTATGAAAAGTTTAATTTCACAGAAAAGTTTTCTATATATATTATTGTAATTTTAAATTTATACTGAATAGGTCTAGTAATTGCATGCATTCACCAGTCACCACGAATAAGCAAATGCACTCTTTCATTTCTGATTTTATTTATTTGGGGGCTCTCCCTTTTTTTCTCGATGAGTCTGGTTAAAGGTTTATCATTAAACAAAAGCACACGTCTGGGACATGGCTTAGCACATGTCAGAACATCAGCCAGTATGCACTAAAACTGCCGCAGAAAGTCACGCCATGAGACAACAGAACCAACCACCATGGGTGATATGGTGTGATCACGTGGTAATCATTAACTGAACATTGTTTAGGAGCAGTGACTCTTGGATTTAAATATGTAAACTATAGTGGTAGATATGTAACGTTTATTTGTCGACAAAATTACTAGTGTTTTTTCCAACATATGGCTTAATTCGCTAAAAATTTGTTTAAAATAACAGTGAATTAATAACAAAAAAATAACCTGTTAATTTAATTATAAGCAAATCTTGGTTAAAAGCATTTTAAAATTAACAGGGTGTTAATTTTCACATATGACATACAGACTGGAAATTTTGTCCATTAAATTCAAAGTCCATTAAATCAAGGCCCACAAAATCAAGGGTTTACTGTATTTGAAAACAGTGAATAATCTTCTAAATAATCCATGAATCAAAGAATAAACCATGAGAGATTTAGAAAATATTTGAAATAAATCATAATAAAAACATAACATATCAAAATTTGGGGAAAATTTACTGTTTTAAGTGCATGTATGAAAAAAATGGTTTAAGATCAATGATGTGTTTCTCCCCTAAAAATCTGTAAAAGAATAGCAAATTAAACCTAAGTATTAGAAATAATAAAGAACAGAACAGAAACGAATGAAACACAGAAAGGACAGAAAATTAACAAAATAAAAACGCTGCTAGAGGACAGGAAGGAAATGTTATTGGCTCTAAATCATATTCTCCTAGAAACTGGCCTAAAAATCCACATAAATCAAGTCCTAGAAGATTTCCAAGACCAATCTTTCACATTTCCTCAAAAGTCTAGTTAGGTTCATTAAAGAGACAAATCAGAATTGATTTGTGGGCTACAGACAGATCCTCCTTAACAAGCCCAACAGTCTCACATCTGTCCCTCTTTCAAGACTATCTGGCAAACACAAAATCATTTAGCTAGTGATAACACTAGTTACACTCAAATTTAGAAATACATATGTTCTTCCCCTACTCTTAAATAAAAATCTAGAGAAATATATATTTTTTGTAAATCCAAGTATTTAAAATGTATCAGAGAAGTTCCTCTAAAATCTCTTATATCTTCAAAAGTAAAAAGTATTCCTAAGCCAAAAAAAAAAAGTACTTAACTCATCTATTTCTGTATTTAGATTTTTGCATATTTTTTTCTTAAAAAGGGAAACCTCTATTTATTTTAAGTGAGTACTTCTCAATAGGAAAATCCAAAAGAAAAAAAAAAGGGCCTCATTTTTAAGCATTTGCTTTAAAGTGCTTACTTCATTTAGGGTAATCACAACTCTGAGGCTCATTCTCAGACTTACAACAATCTGCAGTAGTTCAGGTTACAATTACATGAAATCAATCACAGCTAGCACCTTTGTTCTGAATCTCAGTGACCCAATGACCAAACCTATATATAAACTAACTAAATCGGTCCTTGGCTCTCAGCCACATTTCCACAAATCCCTAAAGGACACATAACCACGCACAGGGCCTGCTCAGCCTCTGACCGGTGTGAGACCACACACATGTTGCAAACATCTCAGTTTCCTTCAAGCATGCATGGCTGCTGTGGCCACGTCATCACCGTACCCTTATCCCACCATCTTCACTCTCCTCAGACCACAGGCTTGTCTTTTCTCCCTTTTTAATTAAACTAATCCAATGTAATGTTTTGAAATCCCGTTTCTTTAACCTTTTAAAAATCAACTATTAGTGGAAAAAGGTCCTACTCTGACCCTTTCCCCTACTCTCCCCTAAACTTTAAGATGCCTAACTGTTGTCTTAAGATGAAAAAGTTAGGACTGCAATCAAGAAATGCTTGGATGGGACCTGAAAAAAATAACCCAGTGAATGTCCACAAATGTTATTTCCTCCCTATGGTAACTCTTTGGACAATCTAGGGAAAGCTTGATTTATAGTAAACTTGACATTATCTAGTCATCATTCTAAAGTAATTCTGCCAAGGTAGAAAATTATCCAGTATAGGCTTGCTTCTCGGTAGCCACTGTCCACAGAGTTGTGCTTATAATTAGACTGTGCAGTGTTAATTATGCTGGCCGCCCTGCCAAAGTTCTATAGAAACTACTGGGAGAGATCAAAACAATCATTCCCAAATTATGAGTCACCTCTCGCCACACTACACATCACTCACTGGCAGCCTCTCAAACCTGGATAATGGAAGTTGTGCACACTACATTTAGGATGAAATACTGAGTTCCAAAACTTGCTTCATACACTTTTCTAGACTAATGGGTACATTTTAATCCTGGTAACTTTTTGCTTATTAAAGAATTAAAAGTTGAAGGAGAGAAGGCTTAGAAAAATGTCAAGGCCTGGTTTACCCTATAGGGAAAGGAATTTCTGCATAAGGAAACTACAATTACAAATTTTGCTTCACACTTAAGAGAATTCCTCCTGGCAGTGGCTCTTGTTTCGTTCCTCTTTGTATCCCAGGTGTCTAGCAGGGAAGAAGCCTGCAATCAATGTTGAAAAGTTAAATGAAAGTAACACTAGCCAATACATTAAAAGGAAGTATTAATTAATGAAAATTATCTCCATGTCTGCTCATAAACTCTCTGAGGGCTGAACTCAGGTTTACTGAAGCTTGTAATAAGATAATATTAATATTCTAGCTATAAGGTTACCAAGGTCCTTTTAACACCTGCTGTGAGGCAGGGCTTAGTACTTACTTCAGTGATTATGGGCTCTGAGTCACTGCATTTCATCTCTACTGAACAATGATTCTTCAGATTTCTTACTACATTGCCTCTTCTTTTCTCAAAGTCGGTATATAATTTAAATTCATTATGGTTAGGAGGCATAAAGTATAGTAAATAGAAACCTGGGGATTCTAATTCTGGCTCCACCACTTTAAGTGTGTGTTGGAACTTCAGTTTTCTAACTGTAAAACGGGGATAATAACGGGCCTGGCTGCTTACATTACCATTGTCAAATAAGTGGGTCACAACTCTTTGCAGACTATGAAGTGCTACATTAATAAAGAATGTATTGCTAATGTATTAAGTAATTAGGGTAGGTGCTTCAAAATCATAAGCAAATAAACACATCTTCCACTTTTCAACCAAGCACACTAGTATTTCTCTTTAAGATCCATCAGTACAATTTCCCCAAAAAAACTTTTACTGTAAAAGATGATGCTTAAATGTTGCTCACAGCACTTATCAGTAGATAAAATCATAACATAAAAAGATTCCAGAAACTTCACTTTGTCTTCTGTGCCATAAATACCAAATTATAACACAGGCAACAGCTATGGCCTCCTGATGTCTTAGAATCAGCACCAGCAGTGTCCATGGAGGACTTTAGCCAGGGTGGAACAGGATAACTTCAGATAATTCTACCTGTTTCACGGAGATTTTAATATACAGGTTTTACATTTTAAGTCATCTGACTTCTAACACATTTGTCAAATGGCTACCTTGACTTAAAGACACTACAACTATTCTCAAAATATCCCTAGGGATTAAGTGTATCTAAAGGCCATGCTCATTTGCTGTAATTGCATTTACACAATAAAACAGATATCAAATGACAGCTACAATTTGTAAGAAGGCAATTTAAATTTATATAACGCTCAGCATTTTCTAGTTGAAACAGCCTAAAGGGCAGCATTACATGGATACTGATTTTACCTTACCAAACAAAAACACTGTCAATAAATTTTCCACCATCTTCAAATTTTACACTTTTATATTTACTCTGTCTAGTTACAGCTGCTAATTTCTGTACAGTTTTGTATTCCTATGAGCAAAAATAAACATTTTAGTGCTGGAAGGAAGAAGCAAAGAGGATGAGCTACTTGCTAGTTTAATGTTGTAGCTATGAAGCACATTATTTTAAATATCTGTCACGGAGAACATTTAAGAGGAAAAGGAGACATTCTGCTAGAGAATGCCAATGACCAAGGAGAGTATCAAACAAAAACAAGAGCTGTAGCACATAAAGAATCAGCCATGAAAAGCTCAGATACACTATTTAATGTCAAAAATCAAGGAGAGACACAAATAAACACCTGTAGTTTAATACAAACCTTAACTCGTAGAACAAGAATAAAATAATAAAAAAGGAGTCATTGCTTTCAGTAAAGGAAGGAAATGTTTTACCTCAACAAACAAGGTGGGTGTTCTTTTAACCTACGTCCACTTAACAAACCTCCAAATTAACCAATGTTCTCCATTTCCTCTGTAAGACATTTTCTGATGCCAAGTGCCCAGTGAATGCCTACAACTACTCTCTAGAAATTCCAAGCACTTATGCCCCCAGCAGAGTAGTTGTATTCTTACCAAGAATTTGTTGTCTGTTCTCAAGCCAGTTTATGCTAGTTAAAATTATATTTGTACTTATGTAATAATTAAGTATTGCATTAAAAGAAAAAATACTAAAAGGAAATAGTTTCTATGAAAACTGCGTTATGTATCAGAAAGACCCTATAAAAGTGAAATCCCAAAATAACTGCTGCCAAATTAAATATTAGCAAGAAAAGCAAAAATATTAGGGACAAGGGTCCTAGAGGGATATTTATACCCAGGCTGCAAAGTGTCTAAGTTCTCAAACCACGTGGAAAACAAAAAGGACCTAGAAATTACAGATGCAGCAGGGAAAGCACATCACATACAAGAGAGATGTGGAACTCGAATCAGTGGATCCACATGGAAAATAAAAGCTTCAGTCAATAAGATGGTATTAGGAACTAAGTTTACACACTTTGACTTGAAATGCTAGAGGAATGTATTTTATGGTTTCCATTTTTACCTAGGTTTTAAAAATCATTATGTTTGAGATGATATTAAAGGGAAACTGATGTTAAGTCTAAGGCTTGCATCTAAGAATTCATCCTGACAGTCAAGAGAATATACCTAAGCTCCTCCAAACACAAACCACAATGTGTACATTTATTTGTGCATGTCTAAAGAAAAATTTTACTAAAATACTTAAGAATCTAGTTCTGCAAAATTATACTGATTGATGAATTTACACCAGAGCATTTTTAAAATCATGTCTCATTAATACATGTCAAATAACTCCTTTGACCAAGTAACTCCACAAGAGGAATATATCCTGAGACTCTACACATATATATATAGGATGGGGCAAAAGTCAGTTTATAGTTGTGAGTACATGAAACCGAGTTCATTCTTGTATTATTATTTATTAATAATTGTATTATTTTCATACAAATAACTAAACCTACTGTTGCTCCATCCATATGTAAGAATGTTTACACAGCAAGAAAAAGGGAACAACCTAAATGTGTAACAGGAGAAGGTATATTGATACCCAATAAAATATGCAGACATAAAAATTATTTACATACATTTTAAACATGAAAAGGTATTCAAAATATAGTATTAAGAGGCAGATTACAAAATTTTAAATAAATAAATATTCATCCAGTTGTACACACTAAATAAAAGTGTTCACAGTGGTTATTTCTTCAAGGTGAAGTTATGGGTATGTTGAGTGTTTTTATCATATTTTCTTTTTATATGTTAAATAACAGGAAAACACAAACATGTACAGATCGTGTTTTAATCTATTCAAGATGTAAAGTTAATAAATTAATGAAAAACTATCAACTGTTGGCATGTCTTAGAAGTGGTCCTGGTCAGTAAAATCAGGAAATCCGGATACCAGGATAGAATTTGCTAATTAATCTCCTATGGGACCTCCTATTAAGAGGTGGAGTCTATCTCCACTCCTTGAATTTGTATTGGCCTGGTAATTTGCTTTAACAAATAGAATGCAGCAGAAGTGATAGTGTAATATTTCCAATCCTAGACTTAGGGGCCTTGTAGCTTTCACCATTTCTCTTTAGCTGACCTGAGAGTTGTATGAGAAGAAATCTGAGCCCTGGCCGGTTTGGCTCCGTGGTTGGAGCCTTGGCCTGTGGACCAGAGTCCCGGGTTCGGTTTGCGCTAGGGGCACGTACCAAAGAAAAAAAGAAATCTGAGCTAGCCTCCATGTGGATGAGGAACCACATGGAAAGACAAGCCCAGCCAATAACCAGCACCAACTGCCAGATATGTGAGCGAAGCTATCCTAATCTTCTAGCTCCAAGTTAACCCGCCAGATGATGGCTGCTACAAGTGACCTCAGGCAAAATCAGTGGAAGAAACATCCAGCTGGGCCCAATATAAATTACTGACCTACAAAATCATGGGCAAATAAAAATGGTGGTTATTTTAAGTCATTATGTTTTGTGATTTATTATGCAGCAATAGATGACTGAATTAGTCATCATTCACATGGTATACTTTTAATATTTTTGGTGTATGTACTATTCTTATAGACTAATTTATCTACTAAGACAAATGGATTTTTCTTTTTCTTTATTAATTTTAGAGAGAGAGGAAGGTAGAGGGAGAGATAGAAACATTGATATGAGAGAACATCGATTGGCTGCCTCCTGCATGCGTTCCACTAGGGATTTGGCCCACAGCACGGGCATGTGCCCTGATTGGGAATCCAACCGGTGACCTCCTGGTGCATGGGTCGATGCTCAACCGCTAAACCACACCAGCCAGGCCCAAATTGATATTATGCTACAGATAACAGTTCTATGATTCTGTGGCATGTTTAAAACACATGAAGGGCCTCATGGTTATTTTGGACTTCAACTCAAACACATTAAGGAGAGAACAGAACACCTGACATTTAGAATATTTTGCATTCTTTATACAAAAACTCCTGTGTACAGCTGTGAGCTTTTCCTCCAAAGCCCAAGGACCTTGATGTACATGACTTCATAGTTTCTACCTCCCTCATCACTGGATGTGAGAATGCTCTCTGCCTGAGGTCCTAACAGGACCAGGTTAGATGATGAAAAAAGTAAAACCAAAGTTCATCATCGCCATCATCATTTTAACACCACCATCAATGAAAGTGATAAAAACCAACATTCATTGAGGGCATTAGCATGTGCTAACAATGGGCTGAGCACAGCAGAGTAGTTAAGAATGTCTCTGAAACCAGAGATATTCTCTGCCATTTCCTGTGTAACCCTGAGCAAATTATTGCATCTTTCTAAGCTCAGTTTGCTCATTTGTGAAATGGAAATAATAACAGTACCTATCTCACTGAATTGAGAGAATTCAATGAAGTACATGTAAAAGATTTAGAACAGAACCTACCACATAGTAAGTGCTCAATATTTATTAGCTTTATGTATTATTAGTCAGCATTTCACACATGTGAGCTCATTTCATTTAATCCCCACATTTTACAGATGAAGAAATGAGACTGTAAGAAGTTAAAGAACTTGCTAGTAAGTGGCACAACCAAGTTTAAAACCCACATTTTTCTGACTGTAGTAGCTAAACCCTACCCTCCGACAGCATGTGATATGACTTAAAATAGTGCAGGAGTGTCAAACCACATCCCTCCAGCCAGGCAAATGTTTCATGTCTTCACAGCCTGTGGAGCTGGGGTGGTCATACAGCCACCTGTAGGTTGGAACTGAAGAGCTGCACAGAGGTTTAGGATGGCCTCAGAGATTAACACAACTACTACAGTGTGTCAGACACTGACACTGTGGTTTCCACAATTCTCTCAGCCAGACGCTTAGTAGGTATTCAAAAGGTACTGCTTGACACTGCCGAATTAGTCAATGTATAACTATCTCATCGTGGGCAGCAAGTTGGACTTCCCCTTTTCTCATTAAGATGATGAAATTGTCCAAATACAACATACTACATGCCTATTTTACTGAAAACTTACATTTTTTGCTATTTTAGAAAACTAGAAGCTTTTTCAGAGACCCTCTAAACCTTATATTTTACAGATAAAACAATTAACTTTTGTCTAAAGTTATCCAGCTGGTTAGTAGAAGTGACTGAAACCAAGGAGATTTCTTTTTTTAATTTTTTAAATTTTAACTTCTCTACAAGAAGATGGAAGTGAAATAATGAGTGAGTTTTACCCACAGAATCGCTCTGTTCAGTTTAGTTCTCCCCAAATTCAGTTCAGTGATTTTGAAAACAACTACTTTCTCAGACTTACAGGAAATGATTAAGTAACCTCAGAGAAGTCATTTGTTCTTTCATGGTGGTAGACTTTTTTTTGTAATGAGTCCTTTTCAGATAAAAGAACATCCTAACATTGTCCAAGGACTCATCAACTGAAATAGCAAATCTATAAGATGTTACAAGTTATTACTCTATTCTAGAGATCCCTTTTCCTTTAAAAAGGGCAAAGAGAGCTACAATATGTTTTTTTAAATGAGTTTTTTACATTTTATAATAAAATGAATTCTCAAGATTTTAAGAGCAAAGCAGAAGAATAAAAATCATTGCAAGGAACAAACTGGCAGTTCAAGACTAAGCAACATGGTTCCATCCTGATCTCACACAAAACAGAGACCAGATATGATTGAAAAAAAATTTTTAAAGCAATTTCTCATGTTGTGCTATAGTTGATTTTTTGAGAAAAAATATCTGCTGTCTCCTTTTCCCCCTGTAGTAAGTACTAGCTGAATCCTGGTACAGTAAAATGGAACTCTTGAGATGAGAGAATCTGTATAATTATTAATATTAGAGTTTTCTGGCTAGGTGATATAACTTTATTTACTAATTTTGAAAATGTGTTTTTTGATGCAAATATTCTTACACATTTCATTACTTTCCCATTTTCTTACAAAGAATAGTTTCAACATATGGTCATCATTGAAAAAAAATAACTACACTGCTACTTGATGGGACACAAAACTCAGTGTCTAGGCTGATAACAGTACTAATATAGGAAATGACACCCCAAACCCCAGAATTTGGCCACTTTGCTTAAAAATACATTTCAATTAACAATTTAAAATTTACAGCAAATCAGAACGCATGACATTTTTTTTTTTAAGTTTTAGTTGAGATGTATTCATTGAACCGAAGTTTCACTGAAAACAAGTTTCACTGCAGTTGTTTACTCCAGCTATTTTTCAGGGGATTTATAAGTTCAACTGATGTTCAATTTTAATTATGATTCACATATCAGAGAGTAATCATTTCTTTAAGAGAAATAGAAATTATTTACTTTAAATAACAAGGAGGAAAGAAAGATTGAGGGGGGAAAAAATGAACAGTGCCTCGAGGACCTGTAGGACAACATAAAAAAGATTAACATACATGTAAAAAAATGTTGGGGCAAACAATTATCTGAAAAAATATGGTCTAAAATTTTGCAAATATAGTCAAATACATAAATTTACAGATTCAAGAAGTCCAATAAACCTAACAAAAGAATAAGCCCAAAGAAAACCAAACCAAGACAAATAATTAAAGTGTTAAAAAACCAAAAGTAAAGAAAAACTCTGAAACCAACTAGAAAAAAAAAATTACATAAAGGGTAAAACAATTCAAAGTACCATGGATTTCTTAACAGTAAACTATGTAGGCCAAAAGTTCACAGAGCAACATCTTTAGTGTTCGTGTGTGTGTGTGTAATTATATATGTTTGTGTAATACATATAATGCATATGTTATATATTACACAAATATATTTATATCTTGGGTAAAAGTGAATCCAGAATACATAAAGAACTCTTACAACTCAGTATATGGGCAAAAGAGTTGAAGAGCCACTTCACAAAAGAACATGAACTAATGGCCAAAAAAAACCCATGAAAAGATGCTCAACATCAGTAGTCCTCAGGGAAATGAAAATTAAAACCACAAGATACTACTACGAACACACTAGATTGACTAAAATTAAAGAGATTAATCATACCAAATTTTGGCAAGGATGTGCAGAAGTACTACCATATAGTGCTGATGGAAATGTGAAAAACCAGTGTGGAAAACTTGCCAGTTTCTTCTTTTTTTTAATCCTCACTGGAGGATATTTTTCTATTTATCTTCAGATAGAGTGGGAGGGAGCGAGAGAGAGAAATATCGATGTGAGAGAGACACATCAATTGGTTGCCTCCCGCACAACCCCAACCAGGGCTAGGGACGAACCGCAACTGAGGTACATGTTCTTGACCGGAATCGAACCTGTGACTCTTTGGTCTGCAGGCCAACGCTCTAACCACTGAGCCAAACTGGCCAGGGCAGAAAACTTGCCAGTTTCTTAAAGTTAAAACATATAGCTACTAGATGACCCAACCAATCAACTCCTAGGTATATAACCAAGAGAAACAAAAATTAATGTCTTCACAACTACTTGTATTTGAAATGTTCACAGCAGCTTTATTTATAATAGCCCAAAACAAATATCCATTAAGAGGTGAATGGATAAACAAATTATGGTATATCCATATAATGGAATACTATTCAGCAATTTAAAAAAATCAAAATGAAAAAAATAGTAAATATTGATATTACGTGGACAAATCTCAAAATTATTATGCTGATTGAAAAAAGCCAGGCCAAAAAAGATAGTATATGATTCTATTTATATAAAGTCTATATAATTCCATTTATATAAAATTCTAGAAAATGTAAACAAACCTTTAGTGAAAGAAAGCAGGTCAATGGTCGCCTAGGATGGGGATTGGGGAGAGTTAAATTGTAGTTTTTTTTTGTTTTATTTTGCTTTGACTTTTTAAAAAATGTAATACCAAGAATCAGGAATATGCAACACTTCAGCACTCTCATTTTAATTATACAAAGGCCAATTTGAGAGGCTTATTCATTTGAATAACTACTGTATATTCACGTCAGACTCCAAGCCTTTGTCCCACAATTACTTTTTGTTCACTCACACAAAGGAACCATAAATGGTCCTCTGTTTAAAAATATTCCTGACACTTACTATGAACACCAACAGAGTTAAGAGTTAATTCTTTATAATGTTAGTATTTCAAGGTACTTTAAATGTATGTATTAGAATGGTTGGGTATATGACCTACTTTTCACAACATTAGTTCAGTTGGTTGAACTTATAATTGATCCACATTACTGTATAAGTTTAAGGTATACAGCATGATGGTTTGATAACAGAGTATTGTGAAATGATTACAATAGATTTAGTTAACATCCATCATCTCATAGATACAGTAAAAAGAAAAAAAAAATGCTCCTTGTGATGAGAACTCTTAGGATCTACTCTATAACAACTTTGCGATGTGTCATACACTAGTGTTGACTACAGTCGTCATATTGTCCATTACATCCCTAGTACTTATTTATCTTGCAACTGGAAGTTTGTACTTTCGACCACCTTTTTCCAATTGCCCCTCTCCCCACACCCTGCCTCTGGTAACCACAAATCTGTTCCCTTTTTCTGTTTTTTAGTGTTATTATTATTATTATTAGATTTCACATGTAAGACAAATATACTATATGTCTTTCTCTGACTTATTTCACTTAGCATAATGCCTCCAAGGTCTATCCATGTTGTCAAAAGTTGTAGAATTTCCTTGTTTTAGTAAGGCTGAGTAATATTCCATTGTATATATACCACAACTTCTTTATCCACTCATCCTTCGATGGACACAGGTTGTTTCCATGTCTTGGCTACTATAAATAATGCTGCAGTGAACATCGGGGTGCAGGTATCTTTTCAAGGGGAAAGACACTTTTAAGTAAATAAATGCTAGTCATTCAAAACCTCAGAGAAAAAAGAGGGTTGATTCTAGTTCTCTTAAAGATCTAGATCATTCTATGGCAGGCAATGCAGATATGGGACAAAGGGTTTTATATCATTCTGGACTCCATAAATCAGGACAAGTAGTAAAAAAAAAAATTGAATTGAACCATGTAGGCCTTTAATTCATTAAAATTAAGGTAAGTCAAAGAAATCACTAAAAGGCTGAGAAGTTAAATGCTGTGTCCATTTTATGTGTATGTTGGAGGGAGAGGGTGTGGGAAAGAAGGGCAGCAGGTTTAAACACCAAATAGATAAAACTCAATTCTTTTTTAAAGGTAATTAAATAGTTTTCTAAAATTCTGTGTCCTCTCTACTTTAGAACTATCCAGGACTGAAATAAATAACTGTAGAATCCTCAAATAACCAAAGCACCTGATACATTTGTCAGATATGCCTGGCTAGAACATTTCCTTCTCCTGTGACCTAGATCTATCTTAAGAAACCTGCTGCCTAATTCCAACAGCTCTACTTTCTACCTGCTGTGGACTCCTAAGGTATTCCTCTCCAGTCCCTGTAAAAGGCAGGTTAAATGTTTAAAGTAACAAGTCTCAAGATGTGGTATGGGTACCGCCAAGAATGTCTGATACTCTTTCAGTGGGTCTTCAAGATCAAAACTATTTTCATAATAAGAGGTTATTTGAGGTTTTCTTTCTCATTCTCGCATGAGTATACAATGTTTTCCATAGGTACATGATATGTGATATAACAGACTGAATGCAGAAGCAAATCTGAAAATCTAGTTGTCTTTTATTAAGCCAGACATAAAAGAGATTTGCAACAATGTAAAATAATGCCTTTCACTAATTGTTTTGTTTTAGAAAAGTTAATTTTCATTAAAATATGATTTATGCTAACATGTAAAAGGTTTTTATTGTTATTATGAAATAAACTAATATTCTAAAAATTGTTTCAGTGTTAACTTCTAACACAGTAAATATCTAGAAATATAACCCACATAAACAAAAGCTTTTAGGGGTCCACAATAATTTTTAAGAGTATAAAAGGCAGTCTGAGACCAAAACAAGTTTGAGAAGCATAATTCTGCCTTCAAAGATAAAGAAAAAATTCCCAAACTCTCTAGACATCTTGATTCAAGAATGGAAGTTTCAGTATATTGTTTGAAAAAGCATATAAATACATAAAGTAAGGAAAATAAATATAGATCTGAATCACTCTAAGGGCAGGAAGGGACAAGGGGCTTTGGATGATCCTGGATTCCTGGGTCTAGAAAAAAATCATTGAACTTAAATTAACCATATATACTCCTTTGAGCGTCCTCAGGCAGGAATGTAGACTCCATTAATTTGTTGCTATGGAAAAACACAATCTTCTTTACCTTAGGGTAAACAAATCATCCAAAATGAAAACTGCCTGTTATAGACTGAACTGAGCTCCCCTGCCTTGCACCCTCCAAAAATTCGTTTGTTGAAACACTGGCCCCTGATGTGACTGTATTTGGAGATCAGGGCCGTTAAGGACATAATTAAAGTTAAATGAGGTCATAAGGGTGAGGCTGATAGGATTGGTATTCTTATATGAGGCATCTGAGACATCACAGCTCTCTCTGCAAGCATAGAGGAAAGGCATGTGAGGACACAGCAAGAAGATGGCCATCTGTAAGCCAGGAAGAGAGCTCTCACCAGAAACCAACCATGCCCAGCACCTTGATCTTGAATGCCTAACCTCCACACCACAGCTGGAAGAAAATGAAATTACTGTTGTTTAAACCACCCAACCCAGTCTGTGGTATTATGTTTTGGCAGCCTGAGTTGACTAATAACACTGCCTATATTCCGTTTCCATATAAGTACTCCATAAATATATTGAGTAAGAGAGGAGAAAATGGAGGGTTTTCTTTTTGTTGTTTAAGGGGGAAGATGTTGAATTAATGTCTTCACAGTTCACACACCATAGTTTATGTAATGTGGCCACTAAGAAGTTGTATTGGTTTTGTTCTTCCCTAAATGTCATTTAATTTTTATCCTTTGATTAACACTGGGACAGAAACATCTACATTTTTTCTTCCTCATTAGTTTCATGCTTTCACATTCCGAATCATACTGTCATTAACTCATACCACTAGTTATTCTGTTATATCAACTAACAGAGAATCTTGCCTCTCAATGTCTTCGCCTAATTCAGTGGTTCTCAACCTGTGGGTCGCGACCCCTTTGGGGGTCGAATGACCCTTTCACAGGGGTCACCTAAGACCATCGGAAAACACGTATTTCCGATGGTGATTCATAACAGTAGCAAAATTACAGTTATGAAGTAGTAACGAAAATAATTTTATGATTGGGGGTCACCACAACATGAGGAACTGTATTAAAGGGTCATGGCATTAGGAAGGTTGAGAACCACTGGCCTAATTCATGGTAATTTATGTAGCTTCACCTCCTTTACTCTTTCCATAAGGCCACATGAATGCTTATGTATGACCAATTAATGCCTTCTTATCAGTTCTGGGATATTAGAAAATTCCTTTTAAAAAGTTTAATCTAGCCTGGCTGATGTGGCTCAGTGGCTGAGTGTCAACCCGTGCACCAAGAGGTCACCAGTTTGATTCCCAGTCAGGGCACATGCCCAGGTTGTGGGCCAAATTCCTAGTGCGGGGCATGCAGGAGGTGGCCAATCGATGTTCTCTCTCATTGATGTTTCTCTCTCTCTCTCCCTCTCCCTTCCTCTCTCTCCAAAATCAATAAAGAAAAAATATTTTTTAAAAAGCTGAATCTAATTGGCTTGGGAATTGTTTTGTGACTCTCTAATGAAGGGCAAAAGTACCCCAGGAGGAGTTCAGCCAGAAGGCCCTACAACACTGCCAGAAGAGAAATTGATTTGACCGTACCATTTGGTCTCAAATGCACAGCAGCTCTCTAGTTATGAAGGAAGGAGGAAAATGTTAGGTCATTCTTCAATTCTGATTTTGAAAATACTTCAGAGTAAGAGTATCCCTTTCACATCACCGTCTTCCCCTCACACAATGAGACCACATCTTAGGTTAGCACTACCTTCCCTATGCTAAGCACCTGCTGTGTCTGACACACAGCAAACACTCGGAACGCATTTCAGTGAAAAGAGAGGTTGAATGAACACTGAGAAGAATATTCCCAAAAAAACTTATTTGAACTTATTCTATTTGATATAGAGAAATTTATAGAAAAAGGAAAAGAGCACTGAACTTCAACTTTACTTAGAAAAAAAAAAGAAAACTCTCTAAATTAAAAGAAAACAAAATAAAATTGTTATTTAAATGTTTGTTTTAGAGTTATTTGAAATAATATTAGTCTCAGATAACATTAATCGAACATTTAATATGTGTGGGACACTATGTTAGGTGGCAACTCTAGTAGCAACCAAATACAAGAGAATTGTGTTTTTATTTGATGTACGTAATTGAAGGTTTTTAGCTGAACAAGCGTGTGTATTCTTTATACAGAACTCGAAATGTAGTTTTAACGCTTTAGAAAATGAAGTTCTAAACAAGTGGTCTCTTTGCTTTCATAACATACCATTTATATTTCTTTGGGCATCTTTGGGTAGACATGTGGACTCCAACAATTTATTTTTGTGGAAAAATACTATCTTCTTAACCTTGAGGTTTCCCAGGAACAATTGTGGCCCAAGATGAGCCAGTGCCTCTACTTTGTTCCCATGCAACCCTTCCACAGAGCCTCTTGAAGAAATATTCCTTACATTCTTCACCTTGCTATTTGGTCAAAATCACTATCTGATATGGTTTAGAAGTTGAAAGTATTATCTTTGCGAGAAAAACAAACAAACAAACAAAAACTTCTGGAGACTCCTGGCAGGGTGGAGGTAAGCAGGTAAATTGCCATGATTCATAACAGATTCTCAGAGCCAAAAGCTGCTGCCAAGTTACAATCCTTCTGCAAAAATAATAATAATAAAATAAGGTTGTCACAGTCACTAGCAGAAATACAAATTCACTAGTAAAACTAGCTTCTTATTAAGCTTCCTGTGAGGAAACCTAGCAAAACAGGTATGAATTTAAACACAGACATGTTTGTTTGCATTCCTGATGTCTATGAAATACAGGCCTTGTTACCAGTTAATGAAGTACCCTTATTCTATATCTTCATGTTAACACTACCCCTTTTTGTCTTAAATTCCTAACTACTTGAACCCCACCTAACAGACAAAATATATTTAATACCTAATCTAAGACTGAAACAAATTCTACTTGTATGAATAATGAGGTGTTGCATATTACATTTGCTTAAAGAAACCAGAAAAACACATCCAAGCCAAAATCAAATTGAATGTAGAAATGACTGGTTCCTCTACTCTCACACAACACTTCCCTGAAAGTGTTACAAATGCATGATAATTGTTAATAAATATGAAATGGGAAGAATCCTCCTATACTGACCTCAAGGCTTTAGTAAACAAGATGCAAAAAATACCATCTGTTCCAATTTTTAAATTTTCACTATGGCTGGGAATATGTCAAACCACTATGTATCGTAGACCTCAGCTAATAACAAGAGTTTGAGTTTCTGTGCACATTTTAGTTTTTTAACTAAACACAGTAAAACATCTTGCTAATATCTTTAATTAGGCATCACAGAGCTAGTGCATGAGGAGCCAGGATTTGAATGCAGCCTTCTGAACTGTTCTTCTCTATTATGCTACACTATGAGAGAGAGAGATAGACAAATCTATCCATCATAGCTAGATCTCCAAAATGAAAATATAAAAGTACAAAACCAAGTGTATCTAAGGAAAGTAGTATAAGATGGGACCTGTGCTTTTGGAAGCCAGTCAGTTTTCGAAGAAAATGCACTATTTTATGTGTTTGTATACTTTTTAAAAAATTAAGTCTGCTGGACTATAAGCGCCTCAAAAACTGAGACCATGCTGCTGCATTCATATTTGTATTCTAGCTTTAAGAACAAAGCTTGGCACAAGTTAGCACACAATTAAAGTATATATAATGTATTTATTTGAAGGGGGTATCTTTTTAAAAACTATTATCTTATTCAAAAGAGGTAAGTGAGAGCCCAGCCGGTGTGGCTCAGTGGTTGAGCGTTGACCCATGCACTAAGAGGTCGCCGGTTCGATTCCTGGTCAGGGCGCAAGCCCAGGTTGTGGGCCTGATCCCCTAGTGGGGGGCATGCAGGAGGTGGCCAATCTATGTTCTCTCTCATTGATGTTTCTGTCTCTCTCTCCCTCTCCCTTCCTCTCTTAATATTAAGAAAAGAAAAGTTTATTTAAAAGAGGTAAGTGAGGACATGTCAAAAACAAATTTTAAAAATGCTTGCAAACTGAGGCAGTTTAAAATTCTACACAGGAAGAATGTGTACTAAAACATTCACTCTATGCTTTTCCTCTGACCCCAACTCCTGACTCCCCAATAGAAGAATGCAGCAAGGAGACATGGAAAACTAATTTTGGTTTGTTCTATATTTAGTCTTGCTGATAAAAATAAGAGACAAGAAAAACTATTAGCACGATTTGAAAAAGAAAAAAAAATTTTAAAAAGTGGGGAAAAAAGAAAAAACATAATTAAGTAGATTTAAACCCCAGTATTATCTGGTTTCAATAAAACAGAACTGAGCACAAAGCATTCCTCTTCTAAAAAAAATGTTGTACTACATAATATATATATATATATATATATATATATATATATATATATATATCTGTATTTATTTTCTCTGGTTGTTATTCACAATGGAATTAATATAGAACCAAAAGAAAAATAAAATTTACAATAATGTACAAAGTTCTAATAACAACCATTTATTTCTACTGAACAATCAGCATTCAAAAACATTGTAGATTCCACAGAATAAATACTATAGTTAAATTTCTGGCTAGAGGACATCTAAAATGCATCAAGTTAACAAGTGGAACATTATATTCCATGGACTAAAGACTACAGACAAACAGTAAAGAATACTGAGAGCATTTGGTTCCTTTATCCTTATTTTTATCATTATGACAATGATCAGATACCCCTTTTTTTAACCTAAAAGTTAGCCAATATCCTCATGGGGGAAATAAAATTATTTCAGCTTAATTTTCAATTTTCCTTTCCTAGACTAAATTATCTACCCTAATGTTTATATTTATATCAAATGTGTTCATAATATTTTAAAAAATCTTTCTTCATAACATAGGTCCCACAGTCCTTGACAATCCTCATGGTACCTCTTGGAAAGACTCAGCTACAAAAAGCAATTGAAATTGTCAATGACGCCTAAATATTTATGCTCATTAATCTCTCAGGCAAATCTATAATGCAGGAAATATCTTTTAAAGACCAAAAGTTAAAAAGTTTATTTTTAATCCTATCCACTATCTGGATATAATTTCAAAATAATCTTAATTTATCATAATCTCTTATTTAAAATGAAAAATGGCATTAGGCATAATGAATACCTACCTATAAGTGATTTAACATAGAATGCATATCACTGAATGAGATCTGCAAAATAAGTTTATAAGAATCCTTCAATGTATACAGAATGCTTATGAGTTAGAAAGTACTTCAGTTGGTGAATATATTTGCTAGACTTGATCTTGGATATGAACAAAAAATTATTTTGGTGATAATTCTCTGAAATACTTTTCCATCTGACGCATCAGACTGATAAAACACAAGTAAATGACAGTCTTAAATCTCTATAGCAAAAACTATGCCATCAATTTACAACTTACTGAAGGTCAGTTTATCATTAATCCATTAAAAAAAAAAACTGGTGATTATCCAAGTCTGGGATTGTAACCACATTTTTTTCTATGAATCATCATTGTCACTTGATTATCTGCCAAGAAAAGTTTCTATGCATGAATCTTTCAAGTCTTGATCTCTATGGTATTTCTCGAATTGGCAATTAATTAAAACAGAACTATGTACCCAACTGCAACAAACAACTGCACTCTAACAAAAGTAGCCACTTTAGTGAACATGTGCTTAATTCTAACTCAACACAATATATTTATTATCTAATCCCCAAGTCATACTAGACCCTTTTCTATATTCAATTATTTTTCTGTATGCTTCCTCCAACTGGAAAGTTACCAAGCCTCACTAGCCTGGATTGATGCAGATGGAAGTGAGGTTGCTGCTTTAAAGAGCAGTGCATTTCTTATTCCCACTAACACCCAATACTCTATGCTCTGTCTGAATTGTTTTCTTAATCTAGATACTGAAAAGACACTATCAGTGGCCCAAAGGGTTAGATACTTAGCATTTAATTATAAAAGCAAAAACAAAAACAAAAAATACTGCTAATACATATAAGGGGGAAACATCCCAAACTTGTGGACATGATCTTGATAAATCTAAGACACACTAAGCCCCAAAGGCCAAAGCAATCTCCCTTACTTAACCGTTGAGACCCTTTTGAAAATTACAGGACAAGGAGAAACTAGACAAGTATTACACTACTTTCTGTTTTCAAATCACATGACTAAAACCAACTTAAAGAATGATCTTTTAAACATTTACTCTACTCAATCACTTCCAATAATCTCCATGCATTTTTCCTCTAAAGAGGACCTTGAGATGATGTAATGCTGTTTAGTTAATGAATATTCTAACTGTTTTAAATCTTATAAAATAACAGTTTTAGCTGTGAGAAATACTAAAGCCCAAAGCCTCCTTGCCCTCCAGAGAGTACATTACCACACAGGCCTGGCCATCAAAGCTGTGAGATCCAGGAAGGAAAGGAGCACACCCAACCCACGGAGATACCAGTGCTCTCACTGCACTTCCCATTCTCCTGTTCTCACAGCTTATGAAGCTCTCCCACAGAAACATCAGGAAGCTTTCTACTCCCTTCATCCCAGATCACTGGCTTGGCCTACCCCCAAAAGCACGGGGGGATTGGAGAAGACCTTGGACCACTCAGCCCCGCAACCTACAGAAATCCAGACAATTGGCTTGAGTTTTGTTTTGGTGACTGCATTCATAAATTCAAGGGAGGAATGCCCAAAAAGACCTTCCATTAAGAAAACCACTCCAGCCCTGGCTGGTTTGGCTCAGCGGTTAGAGTGTGGCCCGTGGACCAGAGAGTCTCAGGTTCGGTTCCCGCTAAGGGCACGTACCTCGGTTGCAGTTTGTCCACGGCCCCAGTTGGGGTCGTGTGGGTGGCAACCACTAGATGTGTCTCTCTCACATGGATGTTTCTCTCTCTCTCTCTCCCTCCTTCTCTCCCTCCCGCTCTATCTGAGGATGAATGCAGAAGTGTCCTCGGGTGAGGATAAAAAAAAAAAGAAAAAGAAAAGAAAAGCACTCTAAAAGGAAAGGAACTTCAAAGGATCTCCTACAGTTGACCTTGATTCTCCACTGGTTTTCAAACTCCCTTGGAAGCCTGAATTTTCTTTATTTGGCAAATGAATTGGTTTCCTCCTAGTTTAGATGCTAAGGTTGGAATTTTAAAAAATTGGCTCACTGTTCAACCATAAGCATCAATAGAAAAATGAAGTAAAACCAGGTAATAAACAAACGGTGACTACTACCAGGAAGATCCCACAAGGTCAATGGTTCTATAGTCTTCTTTTTTCTCTTTCTTGAAATCTAAAACTTTCATGAAAGTGAACAGTCCTAATTTACAAGTGACTATGAATTTTCTGACTATGAAAAAGAGAAGTACATCGTATGATTAAACTCATGGCAAATGTTTTCTATATCCTTCCAGGGCCTCCATATGCCGTCTTAATTCATTCATCCCCCTCACCTCTCAATTTCTTTTGTCCAACCAGATCCACCTATTGCCCCCTTCCAACTCTAATTTTGTTTTTCAATCTCATACAACAGTGTCTTGCTTCCCAAACTAGGCTCATTTCTGGACCAACGACTTGCAAAGCTCAAAGTATGACTATTTTGAAAATCTGCCTATAAGCTTCCTCCTTTATCTTAAATCTCTACATTTCTTTCCAATTTGCCATTAATTCTTTTAAGTCCCAATTTCCCAAAAGACTTTAGAGTCAAAGTCCTAGAGGAGTTCCCAGGACAATCACAAATGGATTACAACAATGAATCAGGTTACAGGGGAATCCTGACCACTATTGCATTGACACAGGAAATCCTACTGTCACATTCACTGCACAGAAACACTAGGGCAATAAGCACTTTTCTCTAAAAAGGCCACTAGATATACAAGGAACTGTACTATCATAAGGGCTCCTAAATTTCCCTCCATTCCCAATCCTTGTTTCCTGTAAACACTCAGAAAAGGTGCATATCTATGGAGTCAAATTAAAAAAAAAAAAAAAGACTTTCTCTAGTTGCTCCACTAGTATTATGGAAAGGCTTAGTAGTATTAGTGCCAACTCCAACCTCCTGCAGTTTTCAAGATATTAGGTAACACATTTACAGAACATAGCTGCACTGTCGTCCTCATGTTAACTGCCAAGAACCAGGGGTCTAACCTAGCTCTATCCCAACTTCTGGGATTTCCTAACACTTTCATAGGGAGGGTCAAAATGCTGCTGTTTCCTAATAGGAATATTCGCAGTAGAAATGTGAACTTATTGAGGACAGATGCCATATGAACATGTTATAAAGACAACCCTGCACATTTATTTCATAATTAGAAAACTGTCTTGAAGTTTTATTGCTTCTTTTTTACTTCTTCCATATTTTTATATTAGCATGAAAACTAAACTAGATTCTTCCATTTCATTTCTCTCATTGAGATTAGCATATCTGATGACAGGTTTGTGGGGATTTTATAACTATGCCTAACAGAAAATCTACTTGTAATGGGCATTCAAAAAATGGCATCTGGCCCAGCCGGTGTGGCTCAGTGGTTTGAGCGTCATCTCATGGGCTGAGAGGTCCTGGTTCTATTCCAAGTCAGGGCACATGCCTGGATTGCAGGCTCCATCCCCAGTAGGGCACATGCAGGAGGCAGCCAATCGATGTTGATGCTTATCTCATTGATGTTTCTCTCTCTCCCTCTCCTTTCCTCTCTCTAAAGAATCAATTTTAAAAAAAATTTTTATTTTATTTTAATGGCATCTGACTGAATTACTGAGGAGGAAATACTCTTGCTTATTTTCTGTATGATAATTGCCTCATAACCAATCTTTCTGGTTATATAGCCTTAGGCTGAGTTCTCAAGGATCATCTACAGATAAATGATAATCACTGGTTTTAATTGCATCTAAAATATGCTGTTTATCTTGTCTCAAGACACTCTTTTTTGGAGTTGTTATGTAAAGCAAAGAACTATTTCACCACTGCTGTCCAGTTAAAAACTGAATTGGTTTCTAGTTACAGCCCCAACCTTATACTATTAAATAATGTTAAGACTCAATTCCTACATAGTTCCTATTTCCCTTAACTAAAATAAAAACTTAAGACCGATAGATTAAAAACAGAATTTAACTTATATTCCATCATAAAGAAGACAAAATCTGATTTTCTATTTCTTAAGGGTTTTCTCTCAATGTGGTAATTTATCATAGAACAAAAGAAAAATATATATAAACGAAATGTGGTAAGCTCACATTTTTTTATACATGATGCTAAAATGTTTGTATACCGTAGGACAATTATTTAAACATGAAAAGATAAAATCACAACTTTATACTGTCTTACAATCTATGAATATCTAATTTGTTGTCCAGACTTCTCATTTTGGAAATACCCGTTTGATTATACACTAGGGTGTATGTAGGTAATACAGTGATTTCTGGGGGCTCTGTTCATATGAAAAAAAAAAGACAAACTGTTTATGTTTTCAGTTCTGGGACTTTAATATATCAATGCTTTTTTTACCCTGTAGAGTTCTTTCAGGCCTAGAAAGCATAGGGGAAACACACACACACACACACACACACACACACACACACACACGGCAAGTGTAGGATAAGAAGTCCTTCTGGGTCAATATGCCTCCAAATCCTGTATTTGCTCCCTTCTGGAGAATACTTCTAACATCCTCAAAGTGAAGTTGCAGATTCCTAGGCCCCAACAACCACAGACTTCCTCAATCAGATTCTAAAGGTGAGCCCCAGCATTTACATTCCTTAACAAGAATTTAAGTTACTCTGAAATACCCCAACCCTGCAAGCACATGAGGACATATAAAGTTAGAAACTCATTAAATAATTACTAGCCCTAATCTAGTACATCTATCTAAAGGCCCAGAAAGTCGCCATCACTTTTGCTTGTTTTTTTTGGTAATATATAAATCACTACTTCCTAATAGTTTCACCTCTACCTGTCTTATTAGGACATTTAGTCACTGTTAAAACAATCTTGAGTATTGGTCTAACATCTCTCTCCCCACAAAAAAACGTCACCAGAGGTCCCAAGCCAGAATGGATATCCAGTCTTCAGCAAAACAGTCAGCAATTCCTCCCAAGGGCAAGACCAAAAATATCTCCTGAGCCAAATGAGAATTCCTGGCACAACGTCCCTCTTGAATAAGCCTTTTCTGGAGATGTGCATGTTAAATGGGTTACAGCAGTGTTACCTGGACAGGTTAACATAGGATGTTCACATGATCAGCAGGCAGCAAACAGGGACCAAGAAAAATGAACCATACCAGCAGCAAGTTTTAACAGGAGACGTACAGAAAGCCCTACTGGAATGGATGAGTACTGAAAGCCAGAATGACAAAACAGAAACTAAATTTGCCTCCTTTACAAATGTATAGGTCAGAGGTTGAAACCACTGACAAGATTTTAACTGAAAGACACGTGGTCCTGAATTACTAAAACTGTTAGGCTCTCACAACTCTTTTCATATACAGGGATCTATGAGAAAGTGGAAGTGATGATTTTTTATTAAAAGAGCATTTGTAACAAAAGCCAATACCAAACTTGATAATTCCTGCCATTATAAATTCTATGGATAATGAAATGCTCTGCACCAGAACACCCAGACCTATGAGAGAAGAATTAAATGTACATATACTTTGTACTCAAAAGGATTAAGTACAAAGATGTCCTGTTTGAAGACACTAGAAAATTCTACAGCTATCCTTCAAAAGTTCTGAAATAAAAAAGCAGTCCACCTTAAACCTGAAAAGCACCTCAAATTGATAGGAACTAATTTCTTGTTGACCTTAGAGGATGTAGTTTCTCTTCTCCTTGTTAAAGGATGCTAGACAAGGCTCCAAGGAGTGATTAATACATTAAATAAAATGATGCATTGCCCAACTATCTCCAGCACAGACTTTGAAAATCTGGAAGATAGATAGGAAAGGATTAGAAATCCAATTTTCTACATGAAAGTTGAAGGATTGCTTCTTTTTTGTTCTCCTCTGTGGGACTTTTCCACTGCCTTCCCAAATGTGGCAATTTGCAAATATTCGTATCTAGGGGAGCATGTTCTAAGAGGGGAGAAAAGGCCCCAATTTTAAGACTTGAGAATATACTTTAATTCTGTAGGCACAGGTTCACCAAATCAGCCAGCAATGATCTTGACCAAATGGATGACTCAGCCTTGTTGTGGGGATTTTTTTTTTTTAATTTCAATGAAATTTCACATTTAAAATCCTACAAAGATGGAAACTCCAAGCATTCTACTTAGAACAAAGGAAAAGCCTTGGAACAGTTATTTGAAAGGATTTAATGATTTATATTAAATATATTTTACACTAAAGTAGTAGATGGTCTTTAAGGTTCCTTTCTGTTCAAACCTTCCTTAATTTTGTTTTAGTGACTTTACCAGACTCTTCTCAGAGCCTTAGTGATTACAAATAGAAACTGAATGAGAAGATTCAGAATTAAAGTTGTCATCATCAAACCCGATTACACAGTACAGACAGAAAGATGGCAGTAGAATAAAGCATTCTGAATTAGGGACAGGGAAAATACAATAAGTAGTTCGCAGGCCTATGAAGCACAACATACAACAAAGTCAGGATGGAGTTGGGGATATATAGTGAACAACGTCTCTCTCTTGGGTGACACATGACCCACCCAAACAGGGGTAGGCTTTGGCTTCTATTAATATGACAAACTACCTGAACTAACCAACCACCCACAGGAAAACACATGTCAACCAGGGAATGAATTCTCTAATTTAAGTGTGAATTATTCCTTACTGGCCGTTTTCCTACTTTCTATCCCAAGACAGATTCCATATACTCAACGCTGCAAAATGGTTAGCCATCTCACTCCTATATGGTGACTCTGACACTTCTGTTCCAAACAAAAGCCATCGTTTTAACTAGAGTGGGTTTTATTCTCTGCATTCAGTAAAGGGCTGTGGCAGTTTGTAGGGCATCCTGCAGGCTCCTACTTTGCCTCTCCCCTCAAGTCACATTGTGATATCACCGTGACGGACCCCTGATAGTTAATGAGCCTTCGACTGAAAAACTGATGTTATCGGGAGCCCGGGAAGGAAGCTTGAACGCCCTGCGCAGTGCCCAAGCAACAGACAGGAGGGTGGCAATGCGGGCAGGCACCTCCTCGACACTGAGCAGGGGTCATTTTAAGCAAGTCTTCCCCAAGTTTCCATTCCTTCCACTAAATTAACCGGCAAAGCCCCCCCGCACCCCCAGTTAGGAAAAGTCACGCCGGCAAGTCGCTGAAGGACAGGGGGACAGCTCGCAGGGCAGCACAGAAGTTGGGTTTAGCAAGGGCCACGGCGGACACCACCTTCTTCGGGGCAAACCCGTGCTGCCAACTTTCCCGCTGCCCCTTCCTCTGCGTACAGCAGCCCAAACTTTGCCGTTCGCCCACCTGGCCGCACAGCGGAGCATCGGGTCCGGCCGCACCCGACGCCCCCAGCCCCGGGCGGCGGCGGCGCTGACCTTCACGCCAGCCCCCGACCCCGCGCCGGCCGCTGCCCGCCCCCGCGCCAACAGCTGCCCCCCCAGTCCCATCTCCCCGCCCCCAAACCCGCGCAGAAAACCCACGGTGGGGGCGACTGCAAGCCGACCCCTCGACCTGGCCCCGGTCCTCTGGGCCCCAGAGAGCTCCAGCCCCGGCCCCTCTGGCCGCCCACTCACCACTGGTGAAGGGCTCCATTTTCCCCCCGCCGCGGCTCCTTACAGCCGGAGCGCCCTAGCTTCCTACTCCGAGAGCTGAAGCGGCCCTGCCGACTGAGCATGCCCAGCGCGGCCGCCGAGGGCTGGCGGGGAAATCCAGCGAGGGGCGGCGCCGCTCCGCCGCTCTGCCGTTCCGCCGTTCCGGGTTTTCGCGACAGCTGCAGAACGGGCGAGGGCGGGGAGAGGGGAAAGAACCGCTCGGCCCGAGGCCCACTCCTGACAGAGGAGGGAGCGGAGCGGGTTAGAGCTGGGGGCGGGCCCATGGGCGGGGGTGTGAACAAGCCCCGCCCCCGCCGAGGAGGCCGGCCACTCCGTCTCTTCCAGCGCCCGGAACTGCGTTCAATCATTCAGCAGAATGACAGCCCACTGCCTCCGTGCTCCGCACGGTCCTAGGCGCCGAGAAACAGGGTCCCTGGTCCGTGGGGCGGACGTTGCAAAAATAGACAATAAACTAACGCAGAACATACACGAGGCCGAAATAACTGCCCCGCTGAGCATTAAATCGGGGTGATGTGTTGGCAAGTGAGGGGCTCGCTAATTCGCAGGGCTGGGTGAGGACAGGCCGCGCTGGGGTGCCACTGCGGCCGAGATCGGAAGGCAGAGCTGGAGCCTGCGGCCGAAGGTCGCCCCGGGGCTGCGAAACCTCGGTTTCCCAGGACGGGAGAGCGGCTCCGGGGAGCTCACTTCGCCAAGGCTCGGAGGAGGAGGCGCTGTGGGCCGTCTTGGCAGGGCTGCCGGCCCACCGCGGAGTAGTCCCGGAAGGGCGAACCCCAGGAGACTGAGGGAGGGCGGGGACCCCAGGGATCCAGCCTTAGGCTAGCGGTTCAGGGCGCGGCCTCCACAGGCCGGCGAATCACAAAACCCGGCGCTGGATGTCCCGGGGGCTGCGGTCGCCGCAGGATGTGGACAGAAGGCCTGCGGGAGCCCAGCCCTAAATCAACCAACACCTGCAGCTCTGGGGGTGCCGCCGCGGGAGTCCGCCGCCAGGCCGGGCGGAGCTAGACCCAAGAAGCGGAAGCTCCCTTAGTCACCCTGCTCCCCAGCACTCGCACCTTTGCCTCCAGCCCCTTGCCACCATTGCTTCCCATTGCAAATCCGGGCAGTCCTGGCGATGGAGCAACTAGGGTCCCCGTGAGCTCCGGGGAGGCTCGTCGTGGTTCGGCTCCCTCATCCCTTGATCGGTGTGCGCATCCCCGCCCCTCTCTCGGCGGAGGCCGAGGCCCTTCCAGACCACTGCCACCGCCTCCTCTCTTCCTGCATCCCCGGCCCCTGCAGCAACTTGGCTTAGGCTGTCCCCGCTGCGCCTGCCAACTGTCACAAGCTCCTCAGAGGCTGTCAACAGCAGGGCGCAGGGCGTTGGATGCAAACAAGCCGGTGGCGAGCGCAAACAGCCAGGATAAACGGGAATGGCTGGGTGTCTTTTGACCCGCAGGTGAATTAGAAATTAGATTTCAAAGAAGTAAAATCGAAGTGCAGTATTGTATATTAAGTGTCAATTATATTAAATCACGCATTTCCCAATCCACTTTAAAACCTCCAACGGATAACAATCGTGCTTAGAATAAAAGTGGAAACCCTTTACCTAGCTCTGGGAACGCATCTCCTACACGTGGGCCCGGCTTTGGCTACAAAGGGTTTCTTGCAGTTCCTGGAAGTAGCCAAGTTCCATCCAGCATGTTCCTCCTGCAAGTTCTGTTTCTTCTGCCTGGTATTTTGCCTGCGGTTCCTTCTTGTCATTTAGGTCTCATCTCAAATATCACCTCTGCGTTGAACCCTTCCCTGACCACACAATCGAAAATAAGCACAAACATGTTCTACTGCTTAATTTTCTTAGAGCATTCATTATTCTAAAACAATGGTTTTGTTTGCTTCTTTATTATTATCAACCTCCCTCTCAAGAACGCAAGCTGCATGAAGACAGGATCATTATCTTATTTAAGGGTTTTGTCCCTAATTCCCAGATAACTGCAATAAATAATTTTTGAATTAGTATGGGAATGGATGCAATGGTATTTAGAGTTCTGGTTCACTTGCAATGTTGAACACCCTTCCAGAGAACATCTCTATATTGAATGGTGTGTTTGTGATCAGTACAGGGAAGGTGTCTGTATCATATGATACCTCAAAGCTGCTCTCTCCCCACTGTTAAAGATAATCAGAGCCCTTAGGCTGCCCCCCACCCTCACCCCAGGGAACTTAACTAAAAATAGGAAGTGGACCATAGCTGGTGCATAAGTGTTCAGATATATAGTATATGCAGAACTGTATTTTGTTAAAAGTACCCCACACATTGTATTGCTTAGATAAGAGGCTCTTCCCTATATTTTAGGTCATGTCATGTTCCTTTGGAGTTATTTTTGCAACCAAAGTATTTAGTATCACAGATATTTAAAACTCCACAGCTTGTTAAATCCCCTCACCTCACCGTTAAGTGAGACTCTATCATGCTTTTAAGTGTGGAACACAGTATCTTGTGTTTTGTCTTAAATATTTCATTTCTGCAGAGACATGGTAAAAATGCTTCATTGTGGCACTAGTAAATATAGGTGGATAATTATTTCTTTCCAAGATTTCTTTGACAGACAAATGATTTCTTTCTCCTCTCTTTGCCAACCTTTTGCCTCCCATCCCTCCTATTCCTATAGAGAGAGAGAGAGAGAGAGAGAGAGAGAAAGAGAGAGAGAGAGAGAGAGAGAGAGAGAGAGAGAGAGAGAGAGAGATTAAGGCGCATTTAAAGACTTGTGATTTTGGATTGGAGATAAAAGTATACAAACCCAAAATGTTTCAGGATCCTACCTGCCCTCAGAAGAATAATAATGAACTTTGTTTTGTTTTATTCTGTTTTTTTTTGGGGGGGGGGGTATACAATTTTACGTTTGACTTCATAAAGCCTTTTGGAGGAAACACAATTTCACAAATTCACTACTGAAACCCATTATGTTTTAGTCTTTAACCTCCTCCTATCCTCCCACACAGAACTTCCTCTTTAGTTTAAGAGCATAATACTTTAAATTATTATGAAGTTACTACTTATTATCAGAGGCAATAGTGTGACATTATCTATCCATTTACTATTTCAAAATCCTTGCTTTCTACCATTTAACATTGGAAAACAAAAAAATTAGTGGACTAAGTATAATATAATAAATAGCATAAAAAGAAAAATATGAGCTCCCTGAATAGCAAACAGCATTTATTTATAAAGAAGCAACAAAGTTCCTAATCGATGAATACAGAAACTTGTTTGTTTTGTTGTTTGTTTGTGGGTTTTTTTTTTTTCATTAAAATAAAGCACTTAGTATGCTATGCAGCAGTTAATCCAAGCCTCGATTTAACAGATGAGGAAACTGAAGTCCAGAGAGGTTGAAGGTTCTATTCACAGTCCAGTGGCAGACATGGACTGGAACTCAGGTGGTCTGTGTTCTGAACCAGTGCTCTGAAATGTGCTGTTGCTTCCCTATTTTCACAGGGAAATTGGGGTCAATGACAATAATCGGTGAAAGGGATATGGAGTAAAGAGAAATACAGCTAACTCAGGCTACTAGAAAGCTATTCCACTAATTAATTGATATTCCAATTTAATATATTGATACTCCATGTCAACTTTAGGTTTAGCATTATTAAATAATCTTTCTAATTATTTTGAAATAATCAATAAATAATACATTAATTCAGTGTACATATTTGAAAATATTTGTTCAGGACTCTTAAAGAAATGGAGGATGCTGTTTGCTGCCAGGACAAGATGACCACTATGAGGTTTCCAGCTACTTCAGACTCTACTCAGCCATCCCAAGAACCAAAGTAGTCAATATCTCATTACCCCGTAACCCATTTGCAGCACACATGCTCGGCATTGATTAGTGATGTTTGAAGTCATACCAAATTAAGCAATGTTTAGAGCACTAAAAAAAGCAGAATAATTATCCAACAGAGTTCTTGTATAGCTTAGACATTAGCAAAAAGATTTAGCCAAATAAAGTGAAAGGTTATCAGGAAAGAACAGTTATATACAAGTTCAGATGCTTTGGAATACAAAAGTAAAACACTGATAAACTAGTTTAAACAGTAAGGAAATTTATCATCTCACATAACAAGTCCAGAGATAAGGCAGTCTCCGTTCACAGCTCCCCAACCTTATCAACTCAACTTCTCATTCTGTCCACTCTGTGAGCAATTTTCTGAAAGACTTGAGGGCCATGTGGTCAAAAAGGCTGCATCAAGGGAGGGGAAAAGGACCTTTTCTCTGGTGTCTCTTTCTTAAGAGTGAGGAAACTTTTCTCAGAAATGCCCCGTTAGAGTTCTCTTTAGGTTTTATTTGCCAAAACTGTATTTTGTACATTTCTTAGCAAATCACTGGAAATGAAAACAAGATTATCATGATTGGTTTCTTAGACAAAGCAATTTAGGAGTGCTGAGTTTAGGATCAGTTTCCTTATTTCTATGGGGGGGGGGAACTTGGACAAAATCATTTGCTTATTCAGAAGGGGAAAGGGGAGTTAAGCAACCAAAATATCAAGTAGACCATCTAAATGTTAACTAAAGTTTATAAACACTGATATATTTTAATAATATTTTGATATTTTTAAACCCTAAGACACTATACAAGAAAAGTAAAATTAGAGCCCAATTCAATGCAATTTCTCATAAAACTGATCAAAATAACTAGGATTACAAACCGAGAAATTATATATTATTAAACCTTGAACTTTGACCTGAAAGTAACTACTAAAATAGAAAAATAAATCTTAGGCAGTTGTATTAGTTTGCTCGGGCTGCTATAGAAAACTATCACAATCTGAGTGGCTTAAACAACAGAAAATTTTTGTCTCATAATTGTGGAAGCTAGAAGGTCAAGATCAAGGTGTCAGCAGGGCCTTCCCTCCGAAGGCTCCAGGGTGAGATCCATGTTCCAAGCTTCCCTCCTGGCTTCTAGTAGTTCCTTGGCTTGTGGCAGCATACCTTCAGGCTTCATATGGCATTCTCCCTGTACGCATGCCTGTGTTCATATTTCCCCTTCCAATAAGAACACTAGTCATATTGGATTAGGGGCCCACCCTACTTCAGTATGACCTCATCTTAAGTCATCTTATCTGCAACAACCCTATTTTCAAATAAAGTCCCAATCTCAGGTACAGGGGCTTACAATTTCAACTTATGAATTTTGGGTAGACACAATTAAACTCATCATAACAACATCTTTCTAAAAGAAATAAGGTTGAAGATAAGTATCAAGAAAGATTTGATTTTCATGCATGACATCAAAAAGTGAAAAAATCAACCCACAGAATGGCAGAAGATATTTGCAAATCATTTACCTCACAAGGGATTTGTATCTAGAGTATATAAAGAAGTCTTACAACTCAATAATAAATGACAAATAATCCAATTTAAAATGGAAAAGGATCAAAATAGACATTTCTCCAAACAAGACATACAAATGGCTAGTAAACACACAAAAAGATGTTCAATATCATTAGCCATTAGGGAAATGCAAATCAAAACCACAATGAGGTACCACTTCACGGTATAGCTAGGCACAGGCATAGGATGGCTAGAATAAAAAAGCCAGAGACTAATAAATGTTGGCAAAAATGTAGAGAAATTGGAACCTTTATACGCTGCTGGTAGGAATATAAAATGGTGCAGCTATGCTGGAAAATAGTCTGGCAGTTCCTCCGAAGGCTAAACATAGAGTTGCCGTAGGATCCAGCAATTCCACTCCTAGGTATATACCCAAAAGAATTAAAATTTTCTGTCCGTACAAAAACTTGTACATGAATGTTTATAGCAGCACTATTCATAATAGCCAAAAAGTAGAAATAACACAAATATAATAACACAAATATTCAACAAGAAGCCAGTTACAGAAGACCGTATATGGTATCAGTTCATTTATACGAAATGTCCAGACTAGGCAAATCTATAGAGACAGGAAGATTAGTGGTTGCCTAGGACTAAGGGAGGGAAGAATGGGAAGTGACTGCTAATAGGTATAGGTTTCTTGTTAAGGTGATGAAAATGTTCTAAAATTGATCATGATGATGGGTGCACAACTCTGTGAATATACTAAAAACCATTGCCTTTGTGACTGGGTAAGTTGCTTAACCTCCCTAGACTTTATATTTTCTTTTGTAAACTAAGGACAAGTACCCTGTCTTAGGGTTGTTGTGAGAATAAGATGAATGAACACACTGAAAGTGCTTTGAACAGAGACTGGCACAAAATAATTACTAAAAATGTATTTGCTATTACTTTTAGATGTGAATTACGAAACTTTAATACCATGTAGATTACATGCCAAAGTATAAGGCAAGAGCAAACAAAGTTATATAATGCTGACAAATTCCAACCTGATAGTTTAAAATAATGATGTCCTGAGAAAACCAAGCTTTTGGTGCTGAGTGGATGTCTAAGCCCTGTGTCAGATGGGGGCCTGGCTGGGCCAGGAAGTGGCAGGGAAGGTGGTGGGTTCCTGCTCCAGCCATGAAAATCAATCATAGGCTCTCTTGTATAAAAGTCAGAAGATATAAAATATATTTTTAGAAATGATATCCAGCTGGAATTTTTGATTGACTTGCTTCTTCTAGGGAAATATTTATGGTCCCCAAAATACTGATTGTTTTCCTTTTCTTTTATTTCTTACATCTATGCAGAAATAGAGCCTGTCTAAGGTTCATTCCCGTAAAATGTGTCCTTCAAATTTTTGTTTGTTTTTGAGCATGAGAAGGTCCTGTAATATTTATGCAGAAAATTACACTTGACTGTGATTCTTGGCTGAGTCTGGGCTGACTCAGATGCTTTTTTCCTCTCTCTGGCTGCTAGCTGCTAGCACAGGCTGTCAGTCAGTCAGCAACATTTGTGACGTGCCTACAGTGTACAGAGCACCAAAGAGAACAAAAAACCAAACGGGAGTTGAAGTTTTGCTTTTAAGGCACTTACAATACATTGGGCCAGTCAGGACAAGCACATGGGATAGATATATAATGCGTAATACATGCCACAGAGGCCTACAATCGCATTCTAGCAGGACCAGCCGGAGTTAAAATTGCCAAGTAGGCTTATCTCCTTAGTCCAATTTTTTATTTTCCTCCCTTATTTCTAAATGCTGCTTCACACAGTCAATAGATATTTGTCATATGCCACCTTTATGCAACGCCTTAGAATAAGTGACAGATACTACCCTCCAGAGCTTCCTACGAAACCAGTACTTTCTGGGGTACTGCCTTCACTCCAGAATCTATTCCCCACCTTCTCCCCAATCCCAATCCTCTCGCCCAGCTTTTGGGTCCTTTATCTCTCCTTAGGACCCTTTTCTCAGCTAGCTGTAAAGAAATAAGTATTAATTTTTTAAAAATGTCACACTAAAACATGACTAATGAGTTGTAATTCAATATTTTAACTTTTTTAGCCCAAAGCAATTAATTTGTAATGATAAAACAGTAGAAGAAAAGGCACCTGGATAAAGAGAGATGTATTTTGAAACAAAATCTATGACAGCATTTTTAAAATTTGGATTTGCAAGGCCAACAGCGCAGGTGTTATTCTTTTCAGATCCTCAAGTGAGTCAAGGAGCCAACAGTATACTATTCCCTTTGGCCTTAAAATATAAGCTAGGCTTCCCAATGAAACAGTTATCTGAAACTAGAAGAATAATACGCTTTGCCTATTTGGTAATGGCTTTTCTAGAATATATAACTTTTGTAAAATATATAACATTTATTTATTTTGAATATTTTAAAATTAATTTTTAGGGAGAGAGAAAAACATGGATGTGAGGGGGGAAACGAATTGGCTGCCTCCTGCAGGCTCCCTACCAGGGATCGAGCCGGCATGACCAGGATTCGAACCCACAACCTTTTGGTGTCTGGGACAACGCTGCAACCAACTGAGCCACACTGGCAGGGCTAGAATATTATTTTTAAAGCAGTGTTTTGATCAGTAGCATCATGACTATTATTTATATAAAGATAAGGCACAACTTAGAACAAATATAAACCTTTAAATGCTTTCATTCTCTCTCATTAACCAACAACTCATTCATTATTGCTTAGGTGACCCGAATTCAGTCCCTGAGTGCGAGTTGAATGAACTCACCCAGGACAGAAGGTCTGAGTCCTGTGGACTCTGTCAGGTTCACACAGATTGTGCAAAGTTGTTTCAGACTAGGCCCTTCCTTTGATCCTTATCATTGCCTGTTTACCCCTTATCAGCTAAAAAGTTGTTTACTCTTCTAAGATTTCTGCTTTTAGTCTTTGGATCTACATCTAGAGGTATGAATAGAAAGAAAATAAAATTATATGCCAACAGCCTTATGGCATGGAGACAATTGTTTCTCTTTTAGAAGTTCCCCCATCCTCATCCCACCTCTTTCCACATTTGAATTTTTAGAATGTTCTATCCATCCTTTTCTCAAGTCCAACTCAACATATTAGAAATGAGTGAGAATTTTCAAACTCAGTTTACCAGAAAACAATCTTAAAGGGGAATAAGTCTTCAAAACTTAATGTCCTTTGTATTTTTTGCCTTAGACAATTTACTCTGCTTACTTTAAAATGAGGTTTGTAATCATAACTGAGGTATTGTTTGGATGACTAAACGGACATGCCAAGTGGTATCAACATGGGTATTCCTTAAAGAGGCATGAACCAGAAATGCTGTATTAAAAGAAAGAAGTATGGCATAATATGACAGAGGGAGGCATGAACTTTGAAGAGTGGGAAATCGTGTGTCTAAATACCTAAAGACGAGAATTGATGAGTCATGTACTGAGAACAGAAAACTGTTTTTTTTTAAACTGGTTTTTTTTGTTTGTTTGTTTGTTTTTACATTATCTGAGAACATGGTAGAAGATGAGTACTTTGGGGGAAAGAAGAACAAATTAGGAAAAATCTTGAAGTTACAGTTGCAAAACAAAGTTTGCAGAAGTGATTGGGACAGAAATGTTTTTCTATCTTGTTAGTTAAGTCTGCACTTCTCAGACTTTCTAAACCATTTCTCCCTATGAATATTGGAACATTTTCCTAATTTAAGTTCTGAATAAATGAATGTTTATACCACTAGCTTCCTAAGTATGATACAGTGTTAGGCATCCCACAACCTCATTTATGAGAAATCAATACTACACAGTCAACATGGCAAATAAATTTCCATACTAAGGAGCCTCATATGTAAAAGTGTTAGACATTTGCATATTGGAAAATAAATTACTATGGCTTCTGAGAATATGTTAGGCTAGTAGCCTGGCTGAGCTTCTTGCTAAAACTCACTAAAAATGTAGAATAAAGTATATTTTTAAATTGTTTTAATGTGCTGAATGTCTTAGGAAGTTAGTAAGGAATACTCATGGATCAAAAATGAAGTGAACACAGGAACCCTGAGGGGTAAGCACAAGGCTGAAATTAACGTTCACCTTGAGGTATCCGAAGCTTCCTTTTTTATGCCCTTCAGAGCAGAAGGGACAGATGACAAAGCCCGGGCTTGCCCAAGTTGGGAAACATAGCAGGAAGCAAAATTTAGGTGTAGTCTGTTTATAAAAGACTCATCTGAAACTAAAGGATACAGAAAAATTCAAAGTAACAGGATACAAAAAGATTTATCAAGTAGATACCACTCAAAAGAAACCAGTGGCATAGCTATGTAGATGTCTAGTACTAACATTTAATACCATAAGAGAATAACATTTGCTACTGACAAGACAGGATATACAGGTAAGAAGAAGGTGAATGAACACCCCCTTTCAGAAAAATAATCTGGCACAATCTATTAAAATATTACATTATATAAAATACACATATGCTTCAGCCCCACAAACCCATGGCTTTCATAATCTTTTTCACTTTTCTTCCTTATGATTTGAAGACGATTTTGATGAGATTAAGGTTTCAGAAAGCAAACAATATAATACATGACTGATTTAAAGTCTGTAAATGTAAAAATTGTAAACCATTATATGTTGAAATAAAAAATAGTGACACAAACCCAGCCACTGTGGCTCAGTGGATTGAGCATGTCCCATGGACTGAGAGGTCTGGGTTTGATTCCTGGTCAGGGCACATGCCCAGGTTTTGGGCTCGGTCCCCAGTAGGGGGCGTGCAGGAGGCAGCCGATGGATGTATCTCTCTCACATTGATGTTTCTATCTCTCCCTTCCTCTCTCTTTAAAAAATAAATAAAAAATATTAAAAAAAAAAAAGTGACACATGCTTAAATGGAAGAAAGAAGGTCAGTAATGAATTAAGTAAAGGAAGTTTGCAGAGTAAAAATGTGGCCATTTTAAACCACCTTGTGTTTGGTAGATTTTAATGTTCAGGTGGAAAACTAGCTCCTATGACTATTTGGAGGTCCCCCTCGAGGTTTGGGATAAACCCCTCCCCAACTCTGAAAACAAAACAAAACAAAAACCTCCCCAGGAACTCCCCTCAGAAAATCAAGATGTCTTGTAGTAGTAGTTCCTGGCCAGGCTTACTTCTCTGGAACCTCAAATAGACACAATGACACAGCAAGGAATGAAATGCAGAAGTGTGTACATGAGATAGGACAAATTGCTGTCACGGTAGTAAGCTGGACTCTTGAGGGCTGAAGTACCCATTCTCCCCACACAAAGCCTGAAAGGGAGCAAGACATTGATTCTGGGCCCCCTGATCCAGAAGGTTTCTCATTCTGAGAAAGCTGCAGACACCACAAAATTCTCCCGGGGGCTCTGTGGGGGATCAGGGAGGTACAGGGAAATTGTGTCTGCTCTCTCCATCCACTGTTCACGATGTTGTATATAACTTTTTCACAACTTATTTGTTCACTTGTGGTAAAAGAAAGCAAAACTCACTTTAGCCAAGTTTTAGTTGGTGTTGGGGGTCTGGCATCCACCATAAAGCTTTTGAAATACCACACTAATAAGTACAATACAATTCTTTTAGAAAACACTATTTGTTAAAACATTATTGGTGCATTAGTTCTCATGTTCATTCTCATTAAATAATAAAATGGCTTCTTCCTGTACCCAATTCTTAAGAATCAGAAAAATTACAAACGTACTTAAATAAGGAACTAAAAGGAAGAAAATTAAAAACATGGAACTTTATGATAAATAAGGTACTGTACAAAAGAAGAAACTTTGCTTATTTATGGAAATGTTGATGGCACAGTTCCACTGAAACTCATACACATTTTACTGCTTAATTTACATATTATCTTGGGAAGAAAAGTATTCTTTACTTTTTCAGTTTTCTTATGCAGAAGTATGTATAATTCTAGAAGGATATCATTAAGGTGTTATACAGACCTTGGTAGAACCCTGATCGTGTCAAATCTAGAGACAAAGACGCTTCAAAGATTCCAAGAAATGATTTGAAAACAAACTTAACATGGTCCATCCCAACTGTATTCTGTCTCTGACTGAGAAAAGTCTACAGACTTGATGAAATCACTCCAAAGGGATTGGATAACACCCACTAAACCACCTCCCTGCCCTGATACCCCAGCTTCCTTAATAACCTAGATAAATTAATCATTACTGTATTGATTCATATCTTTCTAAAATGTATTTATACTTTCATACTGATTCATATGTGGGATCATCAATTTATTAAATTTACTACCTGTATTTAGAGGGGTGTTTCTTTATTCAAAATACATTATTCAAACAAGTCAGAGAAGCATTTAGAAAAGCATTTCAGAGATCAAGAGGTTCCCTTAAAATATAAAGAAATGCTAAAATTGGGTTACAAAATATGACACATTTAAATATTTACATTAAACCACTATTTAACCAAAATAGATAAAATATAATCTAATTCTGCAACTTTCAAAAGATTTATTAAAAGTGCTTCAGTGTTGCCCTGGCCGGTTTGGCTCAGTAGTCAGAGCGTCAGCTTGTGGACTAAAGAGTCATTGGTTTGATACCAGTCAGGGGCACATACCTCAGTTGTAGTTTGGTCCCCGGCCCTGGTCAGGGTCATGCAGGAGGCAGCTAATCAATGTGTCTCACATTGATGTTTCTCTTTCTCTCCCTCCCTCCCACTCTATCTGAAAATCAATGGAAAGATATCTTCAAGTTTTATTTTTAAAAAAAGTATGCACCAGTGTATGGATTAAAGTGATGTAGTATCGTCTTCCTCCCCTGTGCCTCTGTGACTACAGATTTTACTTCATTTGGAGGTGACCTCAAAAGCTATCCTTGAGGCTCCTCATGAACGTGAGGCTCAGGCCAAGAGGCCCTTATTGGCTTGATAAACCCTGACTTCTAGCTTCTAATAATTTGAGATTTGGTGAGAGTTTCTATTTTCCTGATATTTGCTTCATGTTTGATTCAGATTTTCCTTAAATGTTAATACACTATTCAGGCTGCGTTGAAGGAGGGGAAGAGTGGGAGATAGCAGGATGTAAATGAAAGATTTATGGATTGGCTATGTTTCCTTGGAGGTAAAACTGGTTGGGCATACTCCAGGATACTAAGCAAAGTTGAAAAGCAGCAAAGTAGCAAGTGTGGCATAATGTGAGGCAATGGAGATAGTTTGTGTTGCAGCTAAACTATTACAGCTACATCTATATGTCTATATCTACATCTCCACATATCTCTAGTATTCAGATAGTTTACTTTTAAATAGGCTACTGAACTGGCCTTGCCCCACCCCCAGTGTCATACATTAGTCTGCTAGAGACCATAGCTTAGAGCAGGCAGCCGCATTGGCTGATCTCTTGAGGCTTCTTATTGATTAAACAAAATATCTGGTACTCTGACTTGAGCTTTGCCAATTTCATGCAGATGTAACCCACCTCCCATGTGCTCCTTCTATTGACCATTTAAGTCCTAACCAGTAGCCAAGTCCTTAGAGTGGGAAGATTCTTCTCCAGCCACTTAATATTTTTAGATATGGTTTCCAGAACAATTTGAAAAATATCTAGATGTGATCCTTGGGCTTTAAGAGACTCAAAGAACAGCTTCACCTGAAAAATAAGCAAGAAAAGAATTACTGACATGGTTAAAAAAACACGTTCTCTTCCAAAAGGTTTCAAACAGCTTGCAAATTATACAAACACAGGTGCAAGCATTTCTCTGCCAACCTCTAAAAGGTTTTCTTCTTCTCTTCTTTTTTTCTTTTTTGCATAATTATTACTTCACTTTATCTTCAAACAATAAATAAAGTAAGACAGGAATGATAAATCCTCATCTTACAAGTGAGCACACTGTGGGTGAAGAAATTGTGATTAAGCCAAGTCCGAGTTAGTAGTGAGCTGAATTAAGTTCTAGAATTCTGAATTTGCTTAAAGTGTAAATAAATTCTATATTTATTGAGAAAAGATGTAAAACACTAGAATGCTTTAAAAAAGAAATAGAATTACCAACAATAGGAGTTATTTTAAAAACCTTTAAGAATTCTTTTAAACTTCAATATAATCATTCATGATGATACAATATAAACAAAAGAACTCATCTCTCAAGGGTAATTTTCATTTGGAATGCTATGTATTTTAAAAGGTTCTAGTCCTTTGCCTTCCATTTACTTGCTACATGACATTGGACAAATAACTTATTTTCTTGTAAAAAAAAAAATGAGAACTTCAAATTGCACCCATTTACTTTCAGTTCCACCACTTGAACATTTATTTTTAAATTGTTAGCAATAAAGAGTCACAAACCTCTTGCAACTCATCCTTGGAAGAAAAGTGAGAAGTTGTGTCAGAGATGAACGATCTCACAGCAAATGAGCCCAGGTCAAATCTGAAAATAAAAAGGAACTTAAGTAATAGAAATACTGGTCTTATATTTATTGTATCATATATTTTTAAAATGCATAACATTAATAGCTATATGATAAGCTTGTATACTACAATAGATAGTATTAATTAGCGTAAGAATAACTGATATTCACCCAGTAAAATCCCAAAGCTATGAAGTTTTTCTAATTTGACCACAAAATTAAAATGTAGATAAAGCTGCCCTGGCCAGTGTGGCTCAGTTGGTTGGAGCACCCTCCCGTACACCAAAAGGGCTCAGGTTCAATTCCCTGTCAGGGCACATACCCAGGTTGCAGGTTTGATCCCTGGTTGGGGCACATGTAAGAGGCAACTGATAAATGTTTCTCTCTCTCTCATTCTCTCTCTCCCATTCTCTCTCTCCCTCTCCCTTCTCCTCTCTCTAAAATCAATTAAAACAATTTTTAAATGTAGTTAAAGCTATTTTAGGAAATATGACAACCTTAATCAGCAATGTTTATATTTAAATATATGTTTATGTTTAAAGCAGCATTCTCTATATTTTTTAAATTATGCACCCCATTAGTAAAGGTTTGGGGACCAATAACTTCCCAAATTACATTTTTATTTATGAATTATATGCATAATAGGTTAAAAATAAAAGAAAATTTAAATAGCATAATAAATAATATATGTGGTAATATTTTCTTCTTGCACACCAATGTATTATCTACACACTTCCCCATCCATTTTGGACACCCTTGTGTTTAAACATTGCATTTATTAGGGCCATGTTACTTGGTTGAGCTCTCATTTTGAGCCACAGACTGCATCCTTCACCCAACGTCATATAGAGAATTTATTTGTACCACAGGTCAAAGGGATTCACACTGAAAAGCAGAGCACAGATACATCTAAGAAATGGTTCCAAGTCTAGGCTCTGCACCTGGTCGGGCAGGAGGATAATTTCCAGCTACAAAGGAAATCTGCAGCATTGCAGAAACAGTCTGATCATTTCAGGAAGAAACTGACAGTCATGCAAACAACCGAACCAATGGTTCCAGTAGGGTTTTTAAGAAAATACATTTTTTTTTACAGCAGTTTCTAACTGTTTGGTTTCATTTGGATGTCAACCCCTTAAGGTCTGGGAGAGGGATGGAAAATCTGCTTTTTGCTTACACAAAGCTGTCTGTGAGGACTCTGAGTCTTTTATGGCTAAGAAATGAGAGGTAAGAGGAACTGGGGATGACTGACATCAAAGATGCTGACTGACATTCAGATAAACAGAGAAAATTCCACAGCTCTCTCATTCAGGATATTTTCCATACAATATATTTCATAAGTGACATTTTGGATTTGGATGAGGAAATGGCTGAGCACCTAAGCAGGGGTTTGTTGTGAGAGAAAGCAATGCCATCCTGTACATTCCAATGAAATCTAATCATTATTGGGTCCCCCCCGCCCCCAGGGATATGTTAAGCTCAGGAGCATAACAGAGTGAGCTCTAGTTCTCCCAAAAGTTGAAACCCCAGAACAGACACAGAACCAATCCAATTTTGGTGGAGAGCTCCCAAAACACTTCTAATCAGATTTCTTTCAGCCACTGTATGTTCCCTGCTGTGCCACCTTTACAGGGGAACTGGGGGTGGGAATTAGCTCTCAACAAAATTCCTGAAGTTTCCACCAAAACAAAAAGTCGAGCCAAATATGTCTGATGCACTATATATAGCTTCATTGAAATCCTCTGGGCTGGTGAGGCAGTCAGGAGTTGAGGGGATGTGGCTGATGACTGGATTGACTGGACTGAGCAACTGGTACTGGCTCCCAGCCATTCTTTGCCCGGGATGAATAAGTGAAATCTGTTTCCCATTCCCTTCTCTTCATTCCTCTCCCTTTCACCTGGGTGGAGTACTTTACACTAGTTTTAAAACCAATAGACTTCATTGAACCATTTGGGTGAAAGGGTATCATTTATGTGCTTTGGGGGACACTTGATTCCAATTGGTGTTAGGCAACTGAGACAGCTGGGTGGAAGATCGCACAATGGAGATACGTGAATACCAACTTTTTGAGGAGCTGGGTCCAATTTTCTCTTACAAAATTCCAGGCTAATTTCTGCCCCTTTGGGTTTCTAGCAATTGCATGAAGAAGAGCTGCCAAGTCCTGTGTCTTGATAATCTTTCCTTCCATTGCCAGTTCAATTAATCTGAAGAAATAAAAAACACATGATTTTTCATGGCATGTGTTATGTAATGAAAATTAATTCAGACTACCAATATAGTAAAAGAAGAGGAGAGAAAGAGGCATGATAAAATATAATGTACCAAAAAAGAGTAGCAAATTCTCTACTGGCTAATATTTTTAATGTTCTAGCTAAACTGTTACTTTTTTCTAGTAGTAATTTTACTCACTTATTATTTCAAAGAAATTTGATAAGATCTTACACAAGATCTTATATACAAGAATGTATCTTTGCAATACTTTTCCTCCAAGTTTCTGAAAGTAAAACTAAACCATTTGTCTAATATCAGTCACATGATTACTAACTAGGGAATATTGATTTTCGCTACTTACATTTTGACAATATGTTCGTTTTTTTTAAGTCAAAACAATTCAAAGCCTGATTTAATTATTTATTATCTGCCTTTGAAATTGGTGGCTAAAATTTTAGTGACTTCAGTGAATTTATATCAGTTTACTTTAAACCATTTAGTTAAATTAATGCACTTACTTCATTAACTTTTCCTGATGTTTGCTCGTTGACAATGCATACAGAATTTTGTTTTTTTCAGCACCTGACATTGACAGTTCATATTGCTTCAAAAGGTAATTCCATCCTGCTGTTGTCTGAGCACCCACGGTATACACAATCTTTAAAACATCTGTCGGGATACTGTGAAATAAAGCACAAAAGTAAAGAAAAAAGTTTTATGAAAGAAAAAACTATTTTTTCTTATTATGATTTTAAATTACCATAACAGAATCACCCCTGACTTATTTCCAGTACCAAGAACGTTAAACCTTTCTTCTGCCAAACTTTTATAGAATTATTTTATGTAATTTTACTTTGCAAATTATTTGTGTGTTTTTTTCTTACTGATGATAAAGTGTTAGCAAGAAGAATGATCATAAAATTTTAACCTGCACAGAGATGAAAAAAGAAAGTTGATGGAATCAATAAATAAAAGAGATGATTTCTGAAATATGAGCACTGGTTTATACAGAATTTTGTCATTAAATAACCTGTATTGGTGCTATATAATTTTTTTAAAGATGATTACTTGCTGTTTTAAAATCACATTGAGAGTATATTCTAGCAGGCAGGCCTGTCGAATGTCATCTGACTCTCTAGATCTAGAGAGTTGTAATTTAGCACAATTAATTACCATTCAGTCCTTTTACAATTAATTCTGTAAAAGTGATAAGATGCAATAATATTATTTTCTGTCCACCTGAAGAGACACTACAATTTTGAGGTTTTATTATCCTATAGGATATTAACTAGCTTTAACTCTAATTTGTTCTATGATTTTTAACTCCAAATATGGTTAGATCAATAATAACTGATACTCATACTGATGGCTTAGAAAAACCACGGAGAAGTTGGGATGGGGCAGGAAATTTGCATTTATCACATAGCAACCATACACTAGGGATTGCACTAGTCCCTATACATTTATATAACTGTCAAAGCAACCCAGTGAGATTTTTAAAAAGTGAAAATAAAGCTCAGAAAGGTTAAATAACTTGCTCTGAAGTGACATAACTAGCCATTTTTGAGACTAGACTTAAACCTGTGATTTTAACATTTGTGCTATTTCCACTTTACATACTATATGTACTTAAATTTCCAACATGCCATTTGAATCATAAAACAAAGTTTAATTAAATTATAATCCACATTGATATAATTTTAGTGCATTTTACTGTATAACTTTATGAAAATTGGTAACAAATACATTATAAGTTCCTTGTAGATGGGACATATAGTTGTTTTGTTCACTACTTTATCCTTAACACTTATGGCATGCAAAGAGTTGTATTTTGAATTCATGAATGAAGTAAGCAATCAATCTATGTAAGGAATTCTTCATTAGGATTAATACTAATGGTCTTGAAGTTTAAAAAAAACTATAATATTTAATTATATCTTCTTGATTGCAAGCATAAGTGAGCTTTATCCAGAATATTTTCACAGGCATAGCATCCTACTCAATAGGTTGAACCAGCATATCTATTGTGTATGGGTTACTGCAGTGCAGGTAAGATCATCCCTCTTGGGGCTAGCATAAACACAATAGTATTCTATTATGCAATGGGGCAGCAGGATGTTTACATTTTAGCCTTACTCATAACAACCCAATCAAAAAAAAAAAAAAAAGGAGATAAATAGAGCTAAAGATTTTAGGATTAAATCCCAAAGAGCAGAAAAGTCTAAAAGGAAGAAAACTGGAATTGCTTTTTTAAAAGAAAGTTTTCAAGGAAAGATTTCAAAAGCTCACTAAGATTTAGTTACCTGGAGAAAAGTTATGATAGTATATTACAGCGATTTTACGTAGGAAAAATTGACACCATTTCATTACATGGTACTAAAGTTGTGATTTCTTTTCTTCTATTTTAAAAAATGAATCTTCCTTAACTTACATACAGACTTGACTTCTCACAACATCCAACTCTAGAGTCAGAGTTTTAACAATAACAATATAAAATCATATGCTGGACAGAGATGAAGGCTTACATTGAAATAATCATGGGATCTGTTAGTGCCTATGGGTTGCAGCCACTAAACTGAACTGCAACATAATCCATTTGATCGCTGGGTATCTTTCTCATTATACTAACCACAGAATCAGTTTTGCTACCATGTACATTCTTTAGATGGCTCAGATTATCAGTTTCCCATCAAAGTTGGAATTTGGGACCAAGGCTTGGTCTGTGATATTAGTTAATGAGGAAGCAAACACATTTTTGTTTTTAAAAAAGGCATCCCCCCTCTTTTTCCCACAGTTTCCTCAGATGATCACTGATGTTTTAATTACATTGCTTTTTCTCTTTAAAGGGCATTACTTTTGGAGATGGGTGTCCCTCTGCTTCCACACTCTATGTTTCTGTTAGCATGCCAGTGTTTATTTAGCTCTCTCCTATACGGTCTTAAAACTCGCTTTCCACAAAATGTATTGCACACTTAGTATGTGAGAGCATGTTTTTGGTTTTGATCAAGGACTTTTACATTAAAGTGAAAGGAACAAAGATAGGACAGAAGTCAAGATCTACCTTAATTTTCCACTGGATTCCACCCACTGAGAGAAGAGTTCAGTTGCCTTCTGGATGCAAGGAGCATGGTTCAGGTCACAGGCCAGCTTCAAGAGGGTGGAGCGGAGCAGCCTGTCCCAGAATGAGCCCTCATCACTCCAGCTTTGCATGTCAATCACTGGCTTAAAATACTGGAGAAGGTAATGCTGCAGAAAGCACAGGATGGTTTACAGAGAGGCTAAATTTAGTTCTTAACACAGCTCTGACACATCGAAAGGCTCAACACTAAACCATCTGCATGACCCTTTCCCCAAACAGAACTATTCATCTTCATATTTTTCTTCTTCTGGCCTCCAACCCACCATGCTTAAGAAACAGAGTTAGTTTCTCCATTAAAAATATGATTTAATTTCCTATCTGGGAGGGGACTATCAACTGATATAAGATACAATCACCGTAGGAGGGATGTTTTGCTCATGATCCTGGTACAGCTCTTAGGATGGTGCTGACAAGGAACAAGGGGCATTCAACTATTTGGGACTGTGGTGCTAACTGTGCTATCAGCCAGTTTTCTCAGCTTCTCAAAAATTTAACCCCAGAGTCCACACAAAACAGACCAAGTCTCACTGATCCTGCAGACACTGTGTATTTACTTAATGACTTTTCTGAATGTAGCACAAACCTTGAGGTTTTCAGTGACATCTGAAATATTCCTTGTGTTCATCACGTGGTAAAACAATTCTAAGTGTCTGAGACCTTTGAGAAGGGCAGGGATGTTTTTTTCATGTTGAAGATAGCGGGTCAGGTCGAGGGCTTTGTCTAGGGTCAACCTTCCTGCACTGAGGGATAAGACAAATGTCAGTGGTTTATGCATTTCTTATAGTTCTTAATATTACTAATATTAACTATGATATATAGAAAAATAACAGGAGAAGTTTATTATAGCCAGACCATTTGGTTTAAATCCTAGCTGTGCCACTTACTAGCTGTGTGATCTTAGAAAAATTACCTTACCTCTCTGGGCCTCAATTGCCTCCTTTATACAATCGGGAGAATGATAGCATCTTCTTTTATTGTTGAAAGAATTAAAGCAATATATGTAAAGCACTTAGAATAATGCTTAGCACATAGGAGCTTTATAAATGAAATAAATATTAGCTAATATTAATATTTAACACCAAGTAACATCAAAGTGGTCATATGTTATGTCATTCTCTAATTGTTTAATTTGTGGCTTTGACTTGTTCCTCCAAGTGAATTTGGAACTTTGAGGACAGATGTCAGGACCTTTCCTTTTTTGATGTTCCTCCAGAGCCTAACAGAAAAGCAGTAATTACTGTGAGAGGTACAAAACAAGTATTTCCACCTTATATTGTAATCTATTTTGATTATAAAGTTATATACCTTTTCTACATTTTTTAAGTGAGAAAAACAAACAACAAAACTATTATTCTGAAGACCAAAGTGGTAGGGTCTCTTCCGTAGAGGAAATATATCTTTGTAATGTCACTTTTGTACAGTGGTTTTTATGTGTGTTTCTGAAAGGACCTGTGTCCCCAGAGGGTCTATAAACCATTCTGGCCAACGTCATATTCCCACACAAAGATAGCTTCATATGGTAAAAAAGATTCTAGAACAAAAAGATATGTCTGTTGAGTTTTTCATTAACATAATGCCCTACCTCGTTTGGGTTTAAACATTTTTAAAATTCTAATCTAAAAAGAGGGAACTGAAACTAAAAAGAAGTGAAATTTAAAAGAACCAACTTTTGCTATGATTTTACTCTTCTCAATCACAATGACAGACTGCTTTAAACAGACTAATGAAAATTGTCTCTAAAATTTCGCCTGCAGACAGGGCTGGACCATATGATCTGCTGTATTTTATAAAACACAAATCCAAAAAATGTCGCTATTCCTTTTCACATGTGTAAGTATCATAATATATTGTGCAGTTGATACCCTTGAGCATTAGCAACGGAAAGAAACTGGGTATTAGATTCTATGATCACAATTTTATAAAGAATGTTTAACACATAAAAATTACTTTATATTAATCCAATTTCTCTTTTTGGCCCAGACTAATGTATTTCTTACTAAATCAAACATCATTATTAGAAAACTTAATATATGCCTACTTGAAAGAATTTCCATCTTAATATTCATTTTAAAGGGATTCCTTTTCTTTTCATAAGTAATTATTTAATAAAACTCCAGCTCTTCATCACCTGCACAAAATGTTATCTGAATGTTCGTTTACCTTAAAGATTAAACATATATATATAAGCACACACTTCAACCCAACAGGAAAAATCTGTATCTACTTATTTGTATATAGTTTCAACTAAATGGTACCTCTGTGAAATACAACCATATTCCTATGGAACCAATTTGGGGCTTAAAAAAAAATAAAATGTGGGACTAAAAGAAACAAATAGTTTTTCTGTAAGGAAATTAACGTTGTCATTTTAATTCCTCTCAACTCAGATGAGACCAAAGTCTTAAATTATATTTTAAAAGTTTGAAAATCCAATTAAAATAAATATCTATTCCTGGGTCAAATTTTGTCTCCAAACTAAATGTGATTACTGATTACTTCCTTTATGTCTTAAATAGATATTTCACAGAACAGGAAAGGAAGAGATATATATTACTGAGGGAGTCCAGCAAGTAAAAATGTTCAGACTGATTATGGGAGTTTTAAATTGTTTTCTTATACAATTACTTTTATTATAAAAGTAATATAAACTAATGACAAAACAACTGGAAAGTAGAAAAGAGGGGGAAAATACTTACAATTTTACTACCCTATATATTTACTAATAGCACTTTGGAATATATCCTTCTGGGTATTTTTTCTTTGTTTTTGGTTTTTTCACATTTAGGTTATTTTTTTCCCTATGTACATAGCTGAAAGCGTAACAATACACAAATCTCACATTATTTTAAATGCATTCTTTTCAACTTCACATTATTTAAAATGCATTTTTCTATATTGTCACCTCCTCTTCCTATTCAACACATGATCTTTTAAACAACATATATTAGATAATACTAATAATGCTAACAGCTAACATTTACTAGGCAGGTACTATGCTTAGTGTTTTTTATCTGCCTTATTGTATGCAATCTTCAAAACACACCTATGTGATAAATATTACTTAAAACTGGAGTTTTAAAGACTAGAAATTTTTAAAGATTAGAAAATTTAGGCTTAAAATGGTTAGATAACTTGCCTTAGGTTAAATAATAAGTGAAGAGGTAGTACTGGAATTCATTTGTTTTCAACTAAAATTTGAACTCTTAATTAACTCCATTAACCTGTCCATTTATTGAAGAAAAAAGATCATTGTTTTCCCACTGATGCATCAATAACTGTAGTGTTCCTTCTGCTAAATTTAGGCTACCCATACATTTATAGGCTAGAAACAGCAAAAAAGACTTTGTAACTAATGGAAAGAGTGGCTTTCATCTGCTGAATGTCAATATTCTTCATCCTTTGCAGTCTTAAATTTTTAATCTACTTTCTCTGCAATCTGCGAGTTTCTCCCTTGAGCAGACAAACCTCCTTCAACTAACAATAAATAGCCTACCAGTCTGTTATGCATTGCTCAAATGTAGGATGGTGTTTTTTCTAATCCTAGCCTTCAATGTGCTGTGATGCCATCATGTTCCTGAGACCTTTGGGGCTGAGGATTGAACACTCAATCCTCTCCCTTTCCTAACTTAAGAGTTCAGTTGTACAGAGGAGAAGCTTTGTCTGAGAAATGTCTTGCTGGTTATTTTCACTCAAGTTGACCTAAATAAGCATCTGAAAGGAAATAATGTCACACTGAATAAAATGAGTACATTACAGTAATTCTCAGAATAGGAAAGGCTTACAATGCACAATACTTCACCTGATCCCCGACCCCCACCCCCGCTTTGTTTCCCCATTGGTCATCTTATGACCTGATTTATTCTACATACTATTCTGTTGATGATAAATAGAAAAGGAAAAAAAAAAAAAAAACTTTTCCAGGAAAGTCCAGAGAGAAATAAACATAAGCAGCCAATTCTTCCATTTCCCTTCCAATTTCATATTGATTTCTCCAATGTGAGCAAAGTAATGAACGAATTATGTACTAGACTAAAAACTCATTTAAAATTATAAAGGTTAAGACTATATTTTTACTTTTTGTTCAGCCAATTACATAGGTATTTGGTGAAACAGCAAGCTACTAGCATAAACAAATTTTAAATCTAGGGTTAAAAGCTTAAATGCCTAGAGGTTCCACAGTAAGTGATTGAATTAATCCATTCTTGTGTAACGTCCGGGACTTTGGCACATGGAAGAGTGCAGGCCTGGTCTACCGGGGGTTCTTCCCACGGCACCCTCTTCTATGGTTGTTCTGTGGGAATGAAGGTCCAAAGTTGCAAATCTTCTCATTTTTAAACAGATTCCAGAAGTCAGGATTTTTATATCAAATTCTTCACATTTAAAAATATTGGATTAAATCTTTAAACATTGTGTGGGTCAAAATACCTTATCAGTGGGTAGGCTTTGGCCTAGTGGCCAGTATTTGGCCTCTGTTGAGATCCATATCATATGAATGATAAAACACTGAATGTTTGAATATCTGGTTATGAATCAGTTATTTCCTGTGAAATCAGATGAAATTTTGCATTACCTTACTAGCTGAAATGCATCATGAATCAGACCTATTCTGTCCTTAGGTCTGAGAAGGGTGTGGTTCTGATTCAGCTGTGTGATGAGTTGGTCCCATCCATGCCCCTCATAGTGAACAATATAGTAGCCATTTGAGTTCACATTGAATTTCACCCAGCTAGTCTTTTCAGGTAGTTCCAGAGTATCTAAGAGGAAAAAATTGAAATAGGCATTTCATTATCAACATACACACCAGGAACATCTCTAAAATTTTTAGCTTCCATATTATTATTAATAAATCAATGGGGAAGACAGAATTTTGGAAGTGTCATGATGATATTGATTTTCATAGTCCACTGGATGGTTTCTTTTGGGAATAATGGTCTAATTAAATTAATTAATTAATTAATTCATATGAAAAGGACTGCTAAATTTGTTCTCAAAAACATTCGATGCAGTTCTAATAGGCATGCAAGGGCTCAGTGAGCCAGATAATGAGCATGACTGGAATTTGGCTTGATTTATTGGTGGCCTTGTCTCAAGGTTTAATTACTAGTCATTGAAATATGTATATGTAAATAGGTGATCCATTTCTTCAGTTATTATTTTGGGTGAAATAAGGACTCTAGATTGAATATGATGTTACAATGGAAACCCTCTCAAATTTCAGTGAAGTGTTTAAGAAGAAATTAAAATATTAAGTGTTTTTAATATGACAGAGATTATATTAGGTGGTAAAATAACATTATCATTTTCTCTTAATAACTCTGTGAGGTCTAGTCTTCATTCAAAATAAGATGAGAAAATTGAAGCTCAGGAAGAGGTAAAACATTTTTCTAAGGCCACAGATCTAACAGATGACAGAGGGATGATATAAATCTACAGACAATACATTCAAGTGCATGCTTTTTTCCACTATACATTTTTGCCTCATGGCTTAACAGCTGAATTAGTAAGTATTACTAATTAGTAGGTATTACAAGACAGGATGCCATCATTTCTTGATATAAATAAAACCTATCTCTGAATGCTAAAAGCACAAAAGAACCACCCACTGAATGAAAATTAACTTCCTAGCTAAAATGTTCTTTCAGTAACTAATATATGGATAAATGAGAACTTCCCTAAACTTAAATTTTTTATTAGTAGTATCTTCCCTCCAAACAGTTCAGAACATATTGAATTTCAGAATTGAAACACCTGTTTGGCTAATCAGTTCATTACCTGTCTTTGATTTTAGAATGTGTCTGTGAATCTCATTAGAGGAACTCGTGGAGTAGGTCAATGGAATGTGCCAAAGGTACCTATGTTAGAAAGTAAAGACCGTTACAAATTAAATGAATGGCCATTTCAATGTTTACATTATCAGATTCAGAAAAGCTGTAAAAGGCTTTTTACCTTATCAGTGGCCTTATCAATTTTATAGGCTACTACTAACAGATCCTTGGGTATGCAATAATTCTTCCATGATGATTATAAAGGTGCAGCAATATATACCCAGTTGAAGTCTGTCACAATTGCCTGTGCCATTTGCTGTCTAAATCTCATACCACAATAAGTTCAGTTAATTGTTTTATTTAAGGATGAAAAAAAATCCAATCTTCCTTTCACATTTCCCAAAACTCTGGCAGCCTGATACTAATTCAGATAACTGAACCAAAGCTGTGGGGAAAAGCCTTAAGAAGTCTAGATCTCATTCCAGTATGATTTTCCACTTATCCTTTTGTTCAACAAAGTTAACCACAGACAACAGTTTAGGATTGGCAGGTCAGTTAGTCCAGAGAGCAGAAAAGTAGCATGGATAGAAGCAAAAGGCCTCAGTTACTTTTCAGTGGCCCTACTATATATAGTAAATAATAGAAACTAGCTATTTTTTCTCACCGATTTTCTAGCAGCTTCTGGAATTTATTTCTTCTACCACGTTAAACTATATTAGTTATAGTAATCCTGCACATGTAAAATCATGTGTTTGAAAATACCAATAGGTGTACAATGGAAAGGAGAGTGAAAATATTCCCATTAGTCCTCAAAAATATAAAAATAAAGAAAACAATGTACACAGACTCCATCTAGTAAAGGGTCAAAAGGGAATTATCTACTTGCTAACCCACAAAGGGTACAGATAACAAAGCAACTGAAATATTTACACTAAAAGGTGAAAACAGACACATAGATATTGCCAAGACTTAATGGAATGAGATTCCTGGATGAATTTTGGCTCTGGAAGGAAAGGGATTTTTCCATACAAACATATCTAGGAATAAAAAGAGGGAGAGTAGCATTTCATAAGTTTGAGTAGGCATGAATCAGAAAATAATAATTTAAAAACACTAATCTAAAAACTGCTGAAGGTAGAGGAAAAATACAGACCATTGTAGATCTTTGTTATTCTAGACCATCCACACTATTGAACTCTCTCATGACATTTTGATAAGTTACAACATTGTGAGTCCTGCTTTACCAATAATGAATCAAACATAAAATTTTCCAGGCTGTGTTGCCAAGCTACAAATTGTCTAAGCTCTTTGAGGATCAGACTTCAGAAGGACATACTGAAAAATGGAAAGCTGTGTCTCACATAGAGAAGTAGCATAAGAGTTGCTGTTTGATTGGATATAGGTAACTGATAAAACATTCTATGTGTATATTCTATATGTTAAAGACCTTGAATTTGATTCTGAGTCTCAGAAAAATTCTAGAATTGTTATTAGACAGCTAGATGTTTAGAAAAAAGAAATAATAATCATAAGAACCCATACAGATTCACTTGGATTATTTCATTTTAAATTAATATAATTCCTCTTGTTAATAGACTAATAGATCAGAGAAATGTGAACAGTGTCGTGTTTCTTGATTTCAGTAAAGCCTTTAACAAGTTTTCTCAGGATAGGCTGGTGAACAAGACAGTGCAGTTAATTGGATTTGCTTGTATTATTACCAAGGACATCATATGTTTTAAGACATTACATTTATAGTCTAAATAAAAAGGCAACAGGAGGTCTTAGCATCTAATTAATCACATAGGGAATATTCTTTCTCTTCTGATCATTTCTATAGCTGTCATAACACTTCCTAGGTATAGGTCAGTCACACACTTATTAGGGCCCAGAAATCTAGTATTGAAAAGAGTCAGGGTATATTATAATGGGAATATAACTGACCACCCCCTGCATCAGAATTGAATTTCTAAAGGTGGCTGCAGAATTATTAAGAACGCAGTTGGGAACCATGCAGTCTGGGCCACCTGCAGCTCTTTAAATCTGTTATCAGGGCTCGTTTAGGCCTTGGATTCCTGCATAGAAAAAACAGCATCCCATAGTTGCCATAGAAGCTGAAAGAAGATTAATGCCATAACAAACACACTGAGCTGAGGTAAATTCGACCAACAGAAGAAAAACAGCCACCTTTCCTGCAGGGCCCCCCACTCAGGGTCCTCTCTGAACACCCCGCTCAGGAAGCGCTCCTGCCGCAGTCTGAGCAAACGCCCTTCTTGTTCAACCACCACCAGGGGTATTCCTTTCTGCAGCGTCCACGTAGCTGTCATTTCTTTGATCTCCACATTTTCCCCCTGAAAGGTGAGCTGAAATGACAAGTGACTGTGGTTAAGTCAAGACAGAGGAGAGAAAACCGAGATGAGAAACGTAGGGCCCTGGGATGCCAGAACTGAGGCTGGGGGAGGAGGGCGGACTCAGGCTGCCGTCTAGGGCAGAGCAATGCGGGGACTGGACCCCGCCAGTTACCTAAAAGAGGGGTGCAGGGGGGAGCTGGAGGGTTATAGCACGGCAGGAGAAGCCAAGAGGAAGGGCTTGAGACCGGAGCCTTCCTCCTGCTCCCTTTCAAAACAAAAATAAAAGGAACACCTCTCCATTTTAATAATGGTGGAGTCCAGGGTGGGTGGTTTAGGAGAGAAAAAGGGCTTTCTCTAAGGGGAGCTTTAAATATTCCAACAGAACAATATATCAATAGAGGTATATTAAATGGAAAACAAAACCTCTAGCTTCCTAGCTTCAAGTATGGATTTCTGATCATTGGATAGTCCTGAATCTTCCTTTAGAAACCATAATTTATGGGATTACTATGACTCTTTTAAAAAAGAGAGTTTTTGTTGTTGTTGTTTTATGATGACCTTCTTTTCTCTCTCCTAAAGTGCTCCTATAACTTCCCAGAATTAAACAAAAAGACAGGGCCTCAAGAAAGCCAGAAGCCATTCACTCTGTTTCCAAGCCTAACATACTCGGTTTGGCATTTTTCAGAGCCTAGAGGATGTCATTGCAGCGGCAACCACTCCAGGAATTGGAAGCGGAGCTATCTTTAGCTAGCAGTGGGCTTGTGGGAAAGCTGAATTATAACACAAAAAAAAAAAACATAGTAGTAACAGCATCATCCCCTTAAATGGCCTGAACATTCTTTCTTCAATCAGCTTTGTTTCAAGGAAAATTCTGGAGTCTGTCTTCCTCTCCAGTTATTTAAAGGGACAATTGGGCTATTCTACACACTCATTCTGGTCAGGTGACCGGCCAGATCTCTTCTGCTCTATACGTCTCTTTATACTTACTGTGCTGCTTATCTTCTTGGAATCAGAATAACAAAATCCACCAGATGTGAAATCACCTTCTAAACAACTCTATAAAACAAGAATAAAAGAGCACTGCCATGTGGGCACTGACAGTTGACTGAACACGCACATTAGACATGAATGCAGATATTTACCAGCATAGCTATATGAGATTTAATTCATCTAGACATAATGATGAGCGTAGCAATTCATGAAATGAAAAAAGGCGTCTTCACAGTGACCAGAGGAATTACACAAAAGTTACTTCATAAATTGCTATGCTCCTTGCCATGTCTAGATGAATTAAATTTTCATCTATATATTTTAAGTTTGCTAAAGAAGTTAAATGTGGTGGGATAACTGTTTTAGGGTTGGATCAATTTGCTGAAATTTTCTTTTTTATTTCCTTTCCCCTAGGAAAAGTCCTACTTTATTCTTTTATTCTGAATGTTAGTCATGTCTCTATTGAGCCTTTAGGCAACTGTATCTAGTATTAGTTTTCTCTTATCATATCAAAAATTCCTCAACATTGGGAAAAACACCTTTGCTTACCTGGCTATTTCCAATGACTACCAAAGTAGCATATATATAAGAATTCATACATAAAAAATTGAATTCAGAATTGATATGAGACCTAAGAAAATCACCAGCTTGGCAATCAACCCTTGAAACCAGAAGTTAATGCTCCAAGGGCAGCTATAGATAGGAAAAATAATATACACACTGTCTAAAGCTCTCATGTGCTATGAAATGATTTTATGAAAAATAACAACATAGAATTCTTCTGATTTCCAAGTTGCTATTGGCATGTATTAGAATTGACCTTATGTGACACAATACTGAGTAAGATATTTTCAGGAATTTATCATTTTCATACCACAGTTTCATTTGGTATCAGAAGGGGGTCAACTAGAATACAGGACCTTAAAGGGAAGGTTAAATGGGAGACTTTCCTGATAACTAGGAAGAAGCTGTGATGTAATTGAAAGAATGAATATTGGAGTTAAAGTCCGAAAACAGATTTTAAGCACCGACTCCACCACTCACTTGGTATATGATCTTGAGCAAATCTCTCCCTTGGTATTAGTTTTCCGTTATGTAAAAATGGGGTAAGAATGCCTGCCTTTCCTTCTTGATATGGTTATAAGCATAATGTGACAAAAATTAACATAGCAGTACTCACAGTTAGCTTTTCAAAATCCTCTTATTGTTGGCCAAGTTTCTCCTTTAATTCCCCCCACACCCACTACACACACACCAAAGACAGATTGAACAAGTAGAGTTCAACCTTAAAATGTGGACAAAAATGAGGTATTATATAATAGGAATTACAAAGTCTTTAAAGATTTTGGAACATGGGAGGATAAAAGTGCATGGTTAACCACTGAAGGAAAACCAAAGAGAAGGAGGTCAAGTACCAAATCCCTAAGGCTAACCCAGTGTGGCATCCTGGTTTAGTATGGAGCCAGAGGAAAAAGGAAGGTGCTGCCTTCTAAGAACCCTGGTAGTGTGGCAAGCAGAATAAATATTTGTTGACTGACAATGTAACTATTTATAAACCTTCATAATTAGCCTGTCACCTTATAGGCTTAAGAACAGTCTACTGTAACCCAACAAAAGACTTACATTTGACAAACTGTTCCACAAATCATCATTCTTAGCATTTCTATAGCTGAACTTCTTTAAGTAGTGAATAATTCCTTTCTGAAATTTCTCCTCACTCAGGAAATCCTTGAGCATATTCAAAGTACAAGCTCCCTTAAAAAAGGAAAAAGAACATATAAAGGAAAAGGCAGTATGACATATTTTTATTTAAGGAAGCTTACTTTTATAGAACAAGCACAATGTCTGAAACATGAACAGCAAATAAAATAAAAAGTGAAACAGGTGACGGTAACCTGGCAGCACCAACTTAACCTGCTGATTTCACAGGCCCCCTTAGAGTTCCCCTGGAAGCAGAGCTTCCACTGCCCACAGCATTTACTACCTTGTTGTAGGAAATAGTGTCAAACATTTCTTGTATTTGAGTAGGAGTTTTCGCTTGATTGGAGATAGGACGGGATGAATTTAATGAATCTTTTTTAATTACTTCAAAACACACTTCCATAAAATAGTCATCCTAAACAGAAGAGAACAATTTTTTTCAATTTCAGTTTGACACTCTCAAAGCAATAGAACACATGCTAGGTTTAGTAAGATATTCTTAGAAGTAAGTATTCAATCAATATACCTTACCATTGATTGTTTCTTTCCCTTTATATATTTCCCTTTCACCAATTCTCTACTTCATAAAGGTATCAATCCAACCTTTCCTCAGATATGCCATGAATGTTTACCAGCCACCAAGCCTTTGGATACAGAACTAAAACGAATGGTTCCCATTTAGTGAACACTTGCTATGTGCCAGGACCTTACACCCATCATCTGCCATCCTTTCAATACTCTGCTTGGGAGATGCATTATATGCATTTTTATAAGTGAGAATATATGAAGCTTTGGGACTAAAGCACAGATTCATCACATAGCAAGTAGGAAGACACTGACTTTGAACCCATGTCTCTCTATACCAGTGGTTCCCAACCTTCCTAATACCGCGACCCTTTAATACAGTTCCTCATGTTGTGGTGACCCCCAACTATAAAATTATTTTCATTGCTACTTCATAACTGTAATTTTGCTACTGTTATATCTTAGTCGACCCCTGTGACAGGGTCATTTGACCCCCAAAGGGGTCGCGACCCACAGGTTGAGAACCGCTGCTCTATACCATTCTGGACCAAATGCCTACCCCAAAGAGCTATTAACCTTTATTAAGCGATTTGATGTGGAGTTCAGACCTCCTTGTACCTATAAAAAGGCATGTTTGAAGAAATCTTTTAATGCATTTTGGGGAAGTAAATAATAGGCCCTTTGTAAATTCTAGAGGAATGTGCCCCCAGTCATGCCTAGTGCAGGTTACATGCCAAGAACTCTGCATTGGATCTGCAGCCATGGACATCATCTCTTCCTATATCATTGCATATGGATAGTGATATTCCTTCTTCTCACTCCACATACACAGCTGTATATTTGTGCTATTTGAGGTCTCTGTCCACAGATATTTTGGTTGAGGGGTTTATGTTATGGGCTGAATTGTGTGCCCCTCTCCAAATTATAAGTTGAAGCCCTAGTCCCTGCGCATGACTGTATTTGGAGACAGGGCCTTTAAAGAGGGAACTGAGTTAAAATCAAGCTGGTAGGGTGGGCCCTAATCCAACCTGACTGGTGTCCTTATAAGAAGAGGAAAATTTGGAGACGCAGAGAAATACCAGAGAAAAGACCGTGTGCAGATACAGCAAAAATGAGGCCTCTGTAAGCCAAGAGAGAGAGACTTCAGGAGAAACCAAACCTGCCAACACATCGATCTCAAACTTCTAGCCTCCAGAACTAAGAGGAAGTAAATTTCTACTATTTAAGCTACCCAGTCTGGTATTTTGTCATGGCAGGCCTAGCAAACTAACACAATTTGCTTTGTATATCAAACAAAACACCACAGGCTCAAAAACACCATGCTATATTGTTTTCTTTTTAGCATTCACTAAAAATTTTAACAGTAGATTGATTATTCCTTAGGGCATATGGTATGACATACAAAACTGTGAACTTACAAATTGTAGCTCTGGATATGTAGCATTAACAGAGATAAGTTCCATGTAGTTGGCAAAACCCTCATTGAGCCAAATATCATTCCACCATTCCATTGTGACCAGGTTGCCAAACCACTAGGAGGTAAAAACTCAAAGTTATTGAAAGTTAAACAATATAGAAAATTGTTAACTATAGCAAAAAATATAATGGATAGTAACTTCCTTCTTTTAATAATTAAGGCCTTTCCTCTACCTTTGGTACCCTTTTCTCTCTAGATAATTTCCTTCCATTGCAGCAAATTTCAACCTTTTTATCACATGGCACACATAAACTAGTTACTAAAATTCTACAGCACACTAAAAATATATATTTTTTGCCGATCTGACAAAAAAAGTATGATTTTGATTCATTCACACTGGATGGCTATTGTGTTGGCTGTTGTCATTTCTTTTTATTTGACACTCTAAGGAAAAAGAGGTCAGTGCCCTTGACTAAATAGTCAGATATCGCATGCTTTAAAAATTCTTGTAGGACACCAGTGTGCTGCAGCACACCAGTTAGAAATTGCTGTTCCGATGAGTCCCCTGCCTTCTTGTCGCACCACCACTTTTTTGCTTGCTTTTTTTGTGTGTGTTCCCATTGCTTTCAGCTCTCTAACTTTCATTCTGTCCTCTGAATACTTCCTAGCTATTAGATTTGATAACCTGGAAGAAAATAAAACATTTTGTGGGTGGTTTTTTTTTCTTGCACAACAACTATCATCTCGGCTTGTCCTTGATATATGATGATGATCTAAGGAAAAATATAAGCCAAAATATCCTTGGTGAAGTTACCTCTTTATATTAATAGCAGGTACTTAAGAGAATCATAAGAATCCATTTAGGACATTCAAATTTTGTTGTTAGCCTCTACCCTGACATTTTTAGGAATTAACTTGGCCACTAAAGGGAATAAAGTTCTGAGATTTTAACTATATATGTAACATAAAAAGGATGTAAAGGGTAATCTAAATAGAAATTTACCCTTGACCTATATTTGATTTGTAACACCAGTTTTAAATATTATTTTTCATATACTTTTATATTTTATTTATTTGTTTAGCCTATATGACAATATATAGCCAATACAGTACATCTAGCTTATCTATTTTAGGATTGCAATCTCCAGAAGGATGGGAAATTCTAAGATTCAGAAGAGCCTTGTTACAGTTATAGAGCATAACAGCTACATCTGTAGCTTTTTAAGAAAATGGCTGAGCTCTATTTCTTTTTTGATAACCCTCAGATCATTTTGCAAGTGGACACCAATCTTCCTAAGGACATCTGTGAGAAAGAACAGGAGGTGTTTCCTCAATTTGAGAAGTGATGAATATAAGAAATACAGGCTAAGCTGATTCTGGCCGCTTTTTCAGTTAGCAAGAGTGGTTTGTTTATTCATTCAATAAGTATCTATTAAGAACCTATGTTCCTGGTACCATGCCATATGTTAGAAATGTAAATGCATATAATACAGCCTCTATCTCAATACAAATGATGGAGGTCAACCAGTAGACAGATAAATGCAATAAAGCATTTTTGGTGCCATGATCAATATCTGTACACGGCACAGAGGGTTCCAGGAGGAAAGAATCAGTTCTGCTTGGCAAGTAAGTAGATTAGTTAGGAAATGATTCATTTCCTGAGTCTTGCAAGTGGCCCTTGGGTATGTTGGGAGTGTGTACTCTAGGCAGATCAGCAGGAGCAAAAGCACGGAGGAGCAACACAACCTGGCATGTTCAGGAAATGGCAGTAATCCAGGATGGCTAAAGCTTAGGGTGTCACTAAGAGATGAAGCTGGAGAGATGGAGAGGGGCTGTGTCATGGGGGCCTTGTATGCCATCCTATGGACCCTTGACTCACCCAGTTGGCATCAGGAGTCTTTTCCAGGGTTTTACACAGAGGAGTAACATGGTCATATGGAGACAAAATAGTCAAGCCAAAATTCCATTGCAGCCTACTGCTTCAGCCTTCCACAAAGAGAAACTATTAAAGGAAGACTCAAAGGGAGTGTGGCGCTTCAGAGGTAGACTCTCCGACCGTTTTCCTACAACCACTGGACAGAAAGATTAGGAGTCCCCAGGCTCAATTAAGTGCTTTAGAGCTATCAGTGACTAATAACCAAAATCTTTCAGATGGGCCAGTGGGGAGATCCTGAATCCGAGAAAGCTGCGCACATGTTCCCATGTGGCAATGCTGTGCATGGCCCCTGTGTAACTGGGTACTTAGTTCACTGCTTACAAAAACAAAAACAAGACACTATTACAGTGATGATAAAAGATAAAGTTAAACGTTAAAAGTAAGAGACATTACCAGATTCTACACTGGCATGATATTTATCTACATAGTGAAAGAGAATTTCTAGGACCCTTAGTAATTCACGGTGTACCGGGGATTTTCAGAAATGAAATAGAGTAGAAATAGTCTCTGATATCTATAGTACTACTTTTATAGTTCCATTAGTTCATATTTGTAAGACAGTGTTGATAGGTGGGCCTTAAAAGTCTTACTCTGCAAGAAATGGTAGCAGTAGTAGTGGTCATTGTCATCATCATTAATAACTTACATTATTGAGTGCCTACTGTATGACAGGAACAGACACCTACCTGTTATCCTTACAACAGTTTCAAGAAGCAGGAACTATTATCAACTTAATAATATAGACGAGGACACTGAAGTTTAGAGAGTTAGGCGATGTGTCCAGGGTCAGCGGCCTGTGAGTACTTAGACTTGAGGTACTTCATAATGGCCATATATTCACAGGTTTCAACCAAAGAGAGATTGATTTTGCCCTAAATTAGAATGTCACAGAACTAAGGGGCATAAGAAGAAATATATTTAATAGAAATCTTGTTTGGAAGGGTTTTCAATTCTGTGTTCTGTGTATCTGCATAGTTCCTACCCTTCTTTACTGAAAGTCATTTGAAGGCTTTACCCTGAAGGTTTTAGAGAACATAGTGACTGCTTCTCTCATGATAAAACTCCTGTATGAGTCCCATAGCCTAGAGCTGGAGCCCTCTGATACTTGACATACTGTGCTTGGTTTGGTAATCCATAACGTCCCTTCTAGAGGTAAACTATTACAATTTTATGTTGTTTCCGGAAGATTGGTGGTGTTCTGTATAATGCTCTTTTGGACTGATACTAAGAAAATGTCATGAGTACCAAGTACCTGGTGTGCTAGTTCATGGGCTATGACTCTGGTGACCCACAGTTTATCAAAAGCAGAAGAGGTCTTGGGATCAAAGAGTAGTGATGTCTCTCTATATGTGATGAGGCCCCAATTTTCCATGGCTCCAGATCCAAAGTCAGGAATAGCAACTAGATCTAAAACATAAGAACAACCACACTTGATTATTATGGCTTCCTCACCAGCAGTGGAATTTGCTTCCTCCTCAAATACATTTTCTAAAAGCATCAAGAATATCTTAACATTGACATTATGTCTTGTAGTTACACTAAAAATAATCAGTACCCATGTCAAGTAGAATATATTCTATCAATACAGTTTTGGTTATAGATGAAGTAACTTATTGCCATTTAAACTTTTTTTTTAAGTGCTAGATTCTGAAAATACCATGGATCCATTACTGCTAAAAAAATTATTTATTTATAAACACTAATGTTGTATTTTTATTAGTATACTGAAAATTTTGAAAATAAAAGGTGTCAAATAATTTTTAATATGTTTGAGATTTATCAAAACATATAATGAACTCATTTCTACAAAAAGAGAAAGAAACAGGGTTTTAATTTCAGGAAACATCTTTTAGGAGCAATCTCTATAGTCAATAATGCAATGAATATTTCAAGCACATTTGCTCTTTTGAGCAAATGTCCTTTAAGGCAGCAGAGGAAAAAACTGTGAGCATCAATTCTTTTTCACCTCAATTTCCTCTCAACACTGATATTTCCTCTACCTCTTATCTAAGTCATGAGAGGTGGGGGATGAAGTTTAAATATCTTTAAGCAACACAGGTATAATGTATGCTAACTTGTATCCGTGTGTGTGTGTGTGTGTGTGTGTGTGTACATCCTTTGCCAGTGACTTCATGTAGGTTAGAAATTAAAATTTCTGGCTAATATTTAATCTTAAAATTTTTAAAATTCTGACAGGCCATTTTGGAAGAAGTACTGTTCAGCTAAAAAGAAAGGTAATTTTTTTTCTTTAAGTTTGTAATGAACTATGTCATTTGGCTTGAATGGCATTGTCTGGAATTAGTACTGGTTAATTCCAGTGTATAAAAACAAATACTTATAAGAAAATTCAGAAGTAAATTAGCACTGATAAAGATTGGCATTCATTAGCACTTCAAATGTGGGAATGTCTCCTTTTCTAAATTGCACTTTTTTTTTTTCTGTTAGTTGAATTATTTCTCATAGCCATTACAGGCACTTAAATCTGCTCTATTTTTTCTTAAGCTGCATGCTCATTTTCAGTTAGTTTTAAAATACATTTCAGTCTGGCTGGTGTGGCTCAGTGGTTGAGCATCGACCCATGCACCAAGAGGTCACCAGTTCAATTCCCAGTCAGGGCACATGCCCAGGTTGTGGGCCAAATCCCCAGTGGGGAGCATGCAGGAGGCGGCCAATCAATGTGCTCTCTCATTGATGTTTCTATCTCTCTCTCCTCTCACTTCCTCTCTCTCTAAAATCAATAAAGGAAAAAAAAAATTTTTTAAATACATTTCATACACTCCTCAAGGTTGCATTTTTCAAGAACAACATAAGATTGTTGTTTGCTGTTATTTGATCTTTCCTTAACTTTTGACATAGAGGACAGCAGTGGATTATGGGTACCTGAATTTAGTATATCTGTGCTAAAGGGTATATACAACCGGCACTCCAATAATACAGTGAGACTCAGAAACTAATGGAATAGCTCTTGATGTCTTTTAATGTTCCCTTTTATCTTCTCTAAAAAATAAAAAAAAAAATTGCATGGAGGTTGTGGGCAAAGGAGAAGAAGGATGTGATAAGGAGTATTTCCTAATGTCCCAAAGGAAAATAAATGTTTTGTCACTGTCAGAAACTCTTAAAAAGTAATCTATATAAGTTATAAAATTAAGTCATAGTTTTTCTATGTTCTGCAACATTATAAAAATCACAACTTTTAATTTCTAAGATAGAAAATTAAAACCAAGATAGACTAGTATATTTTCTTACATGAAGATCTACTACCACATTCAAATGATCTATTTCCTTCAAATATATATATTTTAAATCTGTACCACAGTCTCTTATCTGCCAACCTCAACTACACAACAGATAACAGATGAAGGGACAATTCTCAGCTGTTTACATAAATCTTTGGCAAGTTTTATAAAACATTGCTGGTCTTGTAGAAATATGGTATAAAAAAAATGTTCTCCAGAAAATTCACCAAATTAAACCTAATATGCAATGCGCCTATTTCAATATTAAATCTGATAAGAGAATAGAGAAATGATCCACACTACTTGGGCTTCTCATAAATATTTTCTACACTCAAGGACCATCTCTGCAGTACAAATTATTGCTTCCTGGGCTAAGTGAACCTCCTTAGTGCTCATTTAAATCACATATAAAGGGGGGAAATCAAAGCAAATTCTATAAGCAAAAATAAAGACAACAATGTGGAATTTGAACCTACCCAGCTTTGGGAGTGGATAGTTGATATTAAAGTAATTTTCATAAAAATCAAGTAACTTCAATGATGCCTCCAAAGCATAATGAGTTTGACTCCATTTGTCTGGGGATGCATAGATGGACACCTGCGAAATGTTGATCAGAAAAAGTGGTCTTTGAATGACAGATCCTTGACATAATGCCATTTCTAACAACCATCACCCAAAGAAAGGCAGGCTACATTTTTAAAGAAATTATTGAGATACCATTAAAGCATGTTGTTGATAGAGGATAAGATGTTCTGTAAAGTATCAAAGCAAAAGCCACTCATGAAAATTATAAACAACCCTGCATCTTCTGTCACAATCCATTCCCTATGTGCTAATTGTAAATTTCAAGCTATATTAACATATTTTATCTTGAGAGTCCACTTGAGCTTATCAGCATCATTTACGCTTGAGAACTACCCTTCCAAAATTATGACTATTAGCACAATTCAAATAAAACATAGTTTTATGAGGTGGGAGAGCCTTTAAGAACTTATTGAATCCAACCTTCCCTCCCCCTTCCCAGTCAAGTTTACTTTAAATGCAAAAATGCCCCAAAATGTTCATTGACTCTCCTCAAAGCAACTAGCCATGAAGTAGAAAAAATAAAGTTAGATTCCGATTTTCTTGGGTTTCAAGTATAGTGCTACTTCCGTGTCATTATCTGCTTTCATGCTCTGAATTAACTGAAGTTCCTCAGAACTTTTATAGGAAGGATATGTTTTGAGTTTTTTTATTCTTCCCCCCCCAATTTTTATTAATTTATTTTTGTTACATATGTTTCTCCTTTCTCCCCCCTAGACACCCTCCACTCCATCTCCCCACCCCCCCAACATTGTCTATATCCATTGATTACGCATACATGCATATAAGTTCTTTGGTTCATCTCGTCCATCCCACCCGCCCCCCTCCTCTGAGGTTTGTCAGTCTGAACCACACTATAGGAAGGATATGTTAATGACCACCGTGTTTTGATGGATTACCAGGCACTGTGTTAAAAAGCTTACATGTAAATCTAAATTAATCCTCTCAATAACATGAAGTAGCTGCTATTCTCTTTATGGAGATTAAGTAATTTGCTCCAAGTCACCCATGTAGAATGCTGAAGACCTGGGATATGAATCCAAGGAAGCTGACAGCAACCTGTCCTCTGAAGTAAAGTGCCATCTGACCCCTCACCTATCTATGTCTATGCACATACAGACCCATGTGCAGAGAGGCCATGATAAAGATGCATTGCTCATAATATATCTACATTTCCTAAGGCATAATATGTATGTAAATTATAATAGCCATTTTATAGCTATTTTTCATAAGCATTATTTTATGGTTCTTTGAATACATTTTTATGTTGATCATTTGGTTCCTCAGGGTAAGGAGTTCTTTTGTATTTGTATTTTTAATGTCTCTACTGATGTTTGTAAAACTTTATAAAATAAATATTGGGCATTGTACATTTTTACAAACAATGAAGACTCTAAAAATCATGAAGACCTTCTTTCATTGAGGAAAACAAATGGACACAATACTGAAATAAGGTGCTGATTTAAAAATCCATATGGTACCTCCAGGCAATATAGTACTATGTAATTATTAATATAGTATTACAGAAAAATATGTCATGGCATTCAATTTTTATTGCATATTATTGTGAAGATTGAGTTAAAATAGTTACATATTATTTTGTAAAAAGTATATATATAGTATATAATGTTACTGTATATATACTGTCATATACTGACATACATATAGAAAATAGTTGGAAGGTATACACTAATATTATTAGTAATTATATCCTGATAGTGGGATTATGGTAATTTATTTTATTTTATACCTATTTCTAGTTTGCAAAGTAAGCATGCTACTTTGATAATAAGAAAGCTTAAGAAAATAAAGAAAAGCTCATTGCCCTCAGGATGCTATTCTTTGCTGCGTATGAAATTGGATCTCAGTCTTACCTTGACCCCTGATGAGGATGTCCCACTCACAGACTTGAAATCACAAACTATGTAGGCTACAAGGTATGTACTCATTTTTACAGTTGTTTCAAAATGATCTTCCAAGAGGCCTCCTTCAAGTTCAATTGTCTTAACCTACAGGAAGGAAGAGTCAGTGTTTGAAAGTTGGAGTATTTTACAACAATGCCTATGACTTAAGCCAGGTAAGTTAGAGGAGAGCCTACCACTCTGAAGGACACTTGATGCCCTTTGAGGAGACAGTGGCCTCTCATAACATTCTGTGGCCTCTCTTCCCTTTATTTTTCTTATCCCTGGACTTCCTTAAAGACACAACGCACTACTTTTGGGATCTCAAAATGTATGCCAATCTTATTCTGTTGCCTGAAAGTACAAAAACATCCTAGATGCTTCCACTTTCTCGAAATGCAATAATCTCCAAACTGGCATAAATTCAAGTTCTGCACTTCTAAGGAAAAATACCAGAGAATGGCCCCTTTCCCTTTGTTATATAATAAATAAATCAGTGTTGCAGAAGGGAATGGGAAACAAAACTGTGCTAGATGCTTTGCAGTATCTTCTGATCCTCTTACTATGTGTGTGAGGTAGGTGTTATTTCACGGGAGAGGAAACAGTCTCAGAAATGTGAACTGAATTCCCCACGATCACAAGGCGAGATCCACAGCAAGACCAAGATGTGGATGTAACCGTGTGACTCTGAAGACATTGCTCATTCTTTCAGCCGCCGTGTGACAGCTTTAGTCACAGTCTTATTTTTATCTTTACTTCATTGATTCCACAGTGAAAGCAGTCAGGCCAAGGAGGTCATTAGTAATTTAAGCTTCTGCCTATGTACTGAGGAAGCAAAAGTTTTAAGCCTACAGACTCATCAGCTACATCTATCAAATTCACTAAATAATTACTGAATTCTATCTTTATTTGCTCTGGAGAGCTTGTCCCAGAGATGATCTTCAATGTGGTACAATACCTCTCAATACTAAAAGGATCAGATTCAGTAATCTGAAAGTGCCGCTTTCTTCAAATTGGTAATAACTCTGAGGCTAGCTTGCTCTCCTCCCCACACCCTCTCCCTCCCTCTTCAAGGTGTCAGGCTGTGGCAGTGCTCGCCAGGGCTTCCTGAGCATGTGTCATGTATTTGGCTAAGACTGCAGTTTACTTTGGCAAAAGACAATAGCTTGAAATATTACCATAAACTACCTAGCCTACTTCAATGACAAATGTTTGTGCTATTAAATTCTACGGAATTCAATTCTACAGATTTGTATCAAAGGATTCAGTTCCTAAGTTCCAATAAAGCAGAAGACACTGACCGAATAGTCTAAGTAAGTTAGTATATACAGGGCTGTAATTACCTCTGTCCAGCAAATTAAGTTTGCCTAATAGTAATCTCTTTTTTAAAAAAAATTTTTATGAGTCTGATTTAACCAGAGTTCTATGGCTACATACTCCTAGCAGAAGAGAGGGGTATGGTGGGGACCAGGGAGAGGGTATTGATTGTAGTTTTCTGACCAAACTTGACAGTAAAACCATTTAGTCAAGTGTGTGGAGGGGCGTGTGGAGGAGACGCAAGGCTGTGGCACTATGGGGAAATGAGAGTCTGTGACACTAGACAGCTGGTGGCAAAGATGGTTAGGAGGCAGATGGGCATTCCCGCTGAGTTTTCCCCATATAAAGATGTACCCCATGGAGGCTAAGTTTTGTTCAGGAACCTGGAATGACCCATGTAGATTAACATTGCCTTAAATGGAAGTGTATGGGTGTTAGTGTGAGTTCATCTGTTGATGATGTATGCTCCAAGTATAAAACACTTGTTGCTAGACAGGGATTTAGCTATTTTCTCAACACTGGCACGACTCTACTTGCATAGCAAGTGTCATCAGCAGGTGTGTGTTTCTTTAAAGAAGGAAGGGGACAAAGAAATGTCCAAAAGATATGCTTCCTCTAGCAGTGCTTGGCTGACCACCTCTTCCCTTAAATCTTGTATTTTTAACTAAACAAATTGAGAACTTAGTATGTGTTGCTTCTTCCCACCAGTCCATAACCCATCCTAAGTGCTGCAACTGTTATTATCCAGAGTGTATGACTGTGGCATTACTTCAATCCTCCCCCCCCCCTTTTTTTTTTTCGGCTAACCATGAAAGCCTTGGTTGGGCATGTCAATGAGGAGCAGAATGTTAAGCCAATATTTGCTAAAAATGGCATGATCCAGAGAACTGGTCCAGTCAACTAAAGTAATGCAAAGATTCAAGGATTATATAAAATATTTTCAAAGTGTTCACTTATTTCTTTTTAAATATGAAAAGTTACTGGAGGTTTCTAAAAATAGAAAGTTTAAACTCTAATATAACAAAATAGCAATTTATGTTTGCATCACATTTTAATTAACAGACTTTATGAACTGTATTTTTACTTTAGCCTCCATGATTATTCACATGAAAAATTCCATTAATAAAAAGCTGCCAGCAAAAAGACTAAACTAAGCTTTGCAAAGTAGACTTAAAGTTAAGGTAGCGGATCATTTGTACCTGAAAATTAGAGGGCTAATTAAATCGCTATCTTTACAATCTTGGAAAACATAGAACATGTGTTAAATGGAGTGTTATCACTGTTCCCCTTGATCTGCTCTGCCAGTATTTCAGAGCAAATATCTTTTCCAACATTGAACAGAAATCTGGAAAATTTAGCGTCTAGCTTATCAACTCTCCCCTTCACCCACGAGGCCAGTCATTGTTCAGGGTAGAGAGAACGGGGGTAGGGCCACTTGCTGGCTCCCGATGACCCGGCTGCTTCCTGCGCTGCTCGTTGGGCTGAAGCACTGTCAGGAGAGCCTGACTTCCGTCCTACTTTACTAGTCGTGATGGGGAAACACTTCACATTTTGTTCAACAACACAAATGGCAAGCACAGCTCTAGTGATGAAATGTCAAATGATGTTCAGGGTCCACTGTGTCTTTCAGAGTCTCTGTACTTTGAGTACAAATATGGGCCAAATAAAAGTGTTCAAAGGTCTCTTTCAATTAAAAAAAAGTCTATAACCACACTACATCGTTTTTATAAATAATTTTAAGAACTACCACTGGAACTTAAAAAACCAAAAAAGGATTTCTAAGTTCAAGCACAGAAGACTGGAGTGGGGCTCAGGCAGCAGTCTCTAGATCCTTCCACTCCCAGCGTGGCCCCTGGACCAGCAGTGGCATCCATCACCTGGGAGCTTATTAAAAAGACAGAATTTGGGGCCTCACCACAAGACTGACAACCAGAATCCGAGTTCTAACAAGATCCTCAGATGATTCATGTGAACATGAAAGTTTGAGAAGCACTGCTCTGCGTGATTCTGAATCTTGTTTTTGGCCAAGTCACACTGATCTAGAAGAACAATGTTTCCGTATGAACACAAAGAATCTGTAAATCACTTTGTTTTTGTTTTGTTCTTTGTTTTGAAGCTTCTGATGTAACAATGCCCCAAACAGAATAATGTTAAGTCTAGGAATGGGGTTATTAAATAATATGTAAGATAAAACAAATTAATTGCTGAGGTCTTGGGAAAAAAAGGAAATATTTAAAAAAGCAACACAACAAAGACATAGGTTCAACTTGAGAATGATTCCCCAACCTTTCTGAAAGTGGCAATACCTTTGGCATGTTGGATAACGCAATGTGTCTGCTCTCTCTTCTTATCTTGATTGAAAAGTTGGCTTTGAACAATGGTTCATCAAAGCAAGGGAAAGCCATTCGTGCCTCGGTTGGTTCAAAATCTGTTACTGCGATTGTTCTGTGAAAAGAACCACCCCCAGCCAGAATACATAAGTGAAACCAAGAAAGAAATGAATTTGTACCATCAGAACACAGCTTATCAATCTTGGAGGTGACATATTTGATTTTTCAAACTATAATCTTAGAGAATCCAGGCTTTCTATTTTTCAAGTAAACGAGGGTACATTTTAGTTTAGTAGCTGCCAATTGTGAATAATGCACGGTACTGAGCACTCTACTTAAATGATTTCTTTCACTCTCGTAACACACAAGGATTTAAGGCTCAGAGAACTGGACCTTACCAGAGTCCTTAGCTAGTAAGTGGCTGAGAGAGGCATGTCTAGTCAATTTGTGGTCAAAACTGACTAGGAAATTAGTAGGTCAGTGCCATCTCAAGCCTATGGGATCTCAATCAGACATATGAATAATTATGGGTCATGTCTTCGGATGTGTTCCCAGGAAGCAGACCCTGATTTATTAAGAATATGCTGCCAAGAGAAAAGGGAGTGAAGGAGCCAGGCCAGGTCCCAGCTTCAGCCCGATCCCCAGGAGCTCTGGAATGGAAGCTCCACCTTCAAGTTTTCCCCTACTGGAGGCAAGGAGCTGGGCTTCCATATTCCTGAGCTGTGGTTGGCTAAGAGTCTCCATGGGGGAACCTCAGGCCCCAAATACTTCTAGCTCCCTCTGCTTGCTGGCAAAGCAGCAGCTCCAGTCTTCAGACTATAACATAGACACATTTCTATATCACATCACCTTGATAATGCCTGCAATTGTGTAATTCAGACTGCAAAAGACAAGTTATCAGGATAATCATAACAAGAGTCAGAAATAGCCTGCAGCTAATTATGGGAGGCATGTTGGAATTATTCTAGCTCTTACTCCAAAAAAAGTTGCCCCTCCAGTTTCCCATGTCTCCCAAAATGATATCCATAAAAAGTATTTTCTGTGGGTAGAGCCTTTGTCACTTGAAAAAAAATTAAGCCATCAAGGTCACATGCCTTAGTGGAAAGAAGTTGATGGGTTTTCTACCCAGTACTATGCTAGACCTGAGACCAGGCCCCTAAAAATTGAGGCTGCAATGAGGGGAAGCATCTTGAAGGGGGACAGAGAAAGAGATGGGCCTGGGGAAGGGCTGTCCTAAGTGGACAGCTGGGGCTGTGGGGTGGGTGCGTGAGCCCCCTAGAGGGCAGTGAGTACCGAAGGTGCCGAAGGGAAGACGCTGCTAAAGTTGCCTACTAACATCTATTCCCCTTCTTCAGTTCCAACAGAATCTTGATATTTTTCAAGAAGGCAATGTATCTTGAGACTACCTTGCAACTTAGTAGGCATATGACTCGTGGCCTAGTTGAAGTCATTGGGTGGGAAAGCTTTGTAAAAGGGGCCAGACTCAGCTGGAATGTTCCTTTTTGCCTTTTTCTCTCCTCCATTTCCCCTTTCTTCCTGCCTGGAATGTGGACTTGATGCCCAGAGATGCACAAATCATCTTGTATTAAGAGGAAAGCCATATGCCAAGGGTGGCTGAGCAGAAAGGAGTCTGGGTCTCAGATAACACTGAGAAGCACTGCAGCAAGCCTGAGCTTCCCTACTTCTGGACTTCTTTTTTCACGAGAAAACTAACCCCCTATGTGTCAAGCCATTGTATTTGGGGTTCTCTAACTGTCCCTTGAACACAACTGATAAAAGGTGGTAGAGCACTGAAACCTGGCTCCCCTTCCCTCCCAGATGGACCCCGGCTCTGGACAACCAAATTATCCTCTCTCTCTCTCTCTCACCTCACATAACCAATATGTCAGTAAATTCTGTCTGTTTTACTCTCCAAAAGAAATGCCAAGTTCAATCACTTTTTCCATAAGGCACTACCACTAGCCTGGCCCAAGCCACTGTTTGTTGCCTGAACTACTATAATGTCCTCCTAAATGATTACTCTTCTTCTAGTTTTTCCTCTCTATGATGGATGCTCAACATACACTTGATCTTTGTAAGTGCAGATCAAATCAGAATCTTCCAATAACTTCCCATTGCACTGAAGTGAAAGCCTCAACTCTGACAAGAGTCTCGAAGTGATCTGACCCCTTTCAACTCTACTTCTCTCTCTTGCTCAGGCTCTTCAAGCCACACTGGCCTTCTTTTGTCAATCAGTCCCACCTTACAGACTTTGTACTTGCTATTCCCTTTTTTGGGACACTTTGCTCCAATATGTACTCATGATTATGTTCTTTTTTTAAAAATTACCAGGTCTCAGTTTAAATGCACCTCTTTGACAAGGACGTCCCTGACCACTCAGTTAAATTAGTCCCAACCCCCAGCCACACTTATTCTCTATTACAGCACCTTGTTTTATTTCTTTCATAACATTTATCACTTACCTTGTCCGTATTTCACCACTATACAGTCAGTGTCTAGAACAGTGCCAGGCATAAAGCATGTAACCAATAAACATGAGCTGATCAAATAAACAGTGTTTCTCAGTTCTCCAAACAGACTTGCTCCTGCCTCCTGGATTTGAGTCATGCTGTTTCCTGGGCAATCTACGTACTTTCATTTCCCCTCTACCTATCCAAATCTCACATTTCCTTCTGATCCCTGATCAAGGCTCACCTCCTTTGAGAAGCCTTCCCTATTTCAGCTCTGTCTGCACTGACCATCCTTTCCTGTAGCATATAAACATATCTGTCTAGCCCAGCTGATGTGGCTCAGTGGTTGAGCATCAACCCATGCACCAAGAGGTCGCTGATTCGATTCCCAGTCAGGACACATGCCCAGGTTGTGGGCCCGATCCTCAGTGGGGGGCATGCAGGAGATGGCCAATCGATGTTCTCTTTCATCGATGTTTCTATCTCTCTCTCCATCTCCTTTCCTCTCTCTCTAAAATCAATAAAGAATAAATAAATAAATAAATAAACAAACATATCTGTATGTACAGTCACACTGGCTTCTCCCCCCAGTTATTCTCCCTCCAGCAGTTTATGCTTCGCATTCTTTCTTCCCTGCTTAATGCAATCTCCTTAAGAAACAGTAGAGCTTCTCCTTCTTCCTACTTTACCACAGTTTATTGGGCTTTTCATAAGTGATTGCTGAAGCATGCTCCTGGCAAAGAAACGGAACACATAAAGAAAGCATTACAAGAAAGTGTAAACAGCTCGTGCAGCACCTTACCTTGTTTCACCGCCAAGAGTTCTGTATGTGCTCTTATAAAACCCTTCGAAACCATCCGCTAATTTGGCCTGAAAGTCAATAGCCACATAGTATTTCAGATCAGCCAGAAGTTTCTCTGGAACCAGCAGAGCAATTTGTTGATGAGCAGGATAACTCAAAACATTCAGCTTTTTTCCTGGTTTCCTGTATCTCAAATCTTCCTCCGAATGAAGGGTGACGTTCACGATCTCAAGACCTTTGCTGTGCAAGATGATAAACTGGGTGGCATCTCTGACTAAGACTTCAATCTTCTCAGATGCAACAAAGTCCAGGGAGGTGAGATTTGGATGAACAGAAAGGTCATAGTGGAGGGGAATGACCACGTTGGGGAGCCTTAGCTCACGCCAAGGAAACGACTCCCCATTGGTGGCTACCGGGAAAGTCCCAGGGTCCTTACTGAACTGGTCACTAGAGAGCATTGAGAACGGAGAACAACTGCATGTTTTGGGTAGGATGATTGCTGCGCAGTAAAATACTACGTAACCGTTAAATATTAGCTTTGTGTTTAAACTAACCATTGCAGAGAATGGAATAGTAAATCTATTTTCTAGAAGACAAGTTACTCTCCAGGCTAAATCCCACAGTTCTTCACAGCACCATATGAGCTCCAGTTACGTCACACAGGGTCTGAACAGTGTCTTCATAAATGGATTTAATCTAGAAAGGGGAAAAAACATTTTTAGCATGAAAAAGGTTTTTCAATTCCTCAATAAAACCTTAAAAAATAAAAGGATATGTGTGAATGAGAAAACCTACTCTCTGTCAGAATCAGGCAAAATATCTGCAAAATAAAGTAGAAATTGAACTATCATCTAGTTATTACAAATACAAATTTTTTAGACCTCAAATGAAAGGACTCTGCCTTAAAACTGTATGGAACGAATCCCCTCTGCATTTCTGTACACCGAGCAGAAGGAAGGTATGTAAATTCATTGCGTGTTAAATCCTTCTGACATTTGGCTACATCATTCTAAGAGTAGCTTGGATACCTGAACGTGAACTGCACAGGTGTCTCTATTTTGTCTTCCTAAGTCACAAAGAATATATTCTGTGGATACCAGATATTAATATTAATATCTTTACCTCTTTCAATAAATAACACATCTGAATGGCCTTATTCTATGACTGTTAGTATAAAAGATGCTGGTCAAGCTAGATGTTTACCCTTGGTTATTTCTCATATATCAAAAGCTATGGAAATAAAATTTGAGTTTATAATATTCTAACTGACAATATTTTAAAAATTGTTTTCATCCTCTTCATTGTAGGCTACCTCTGAAAATACAAATTGAGCTGAATTCACTGCTCTGTAAATAGAACTAAGATTATTTCTTCTTATTAGAAGGGTAAAGCTACCAAAAGTATAAAACTAGGACAATATAATTAATGTCCGTGAGTCAGCTCTGAGTCCCACCCTGCCACCTGCCTCTGCCTACTTCCTCTCTGCTTCAACTTAAACCCATGAATGTTTTCTTTAATTCCTTTTTTATCATTAACAAGTTCTTTAGAATTAATTATCTGAACAATTCTTCAATTTTCCAATTTACACTATTAATGTAGATCGACAGGTATTCCTAAAGGAACAAAGACGAATAAAAATAATAGTTAAATTATTTTTTGACAAGTATTAAATTATGACTACCAAATCTCAATGTTCCAGAAAACTGACACATAAAACCCAAAAATAAATTAATTAAAGTAAAAATAAAATAAAGAGCTCCAGAAAAAAAGAAAAAGGAAAAGAAAAAAAACAAAAACAAAAAACCAAACTAGTCTATTAACTTGAATTTCTGATGGTTTGAAAAATGAAATTGCTTATTTGTTAAGTTTTAGATTTGGGAGTCAGAGTGCCTGGATTCTAATACTATCTCCACCACATTTTCCTGTATGTTCTGGGGCAAATTTCTGATTTTTTTGAGCATTAGTTTCCTCACCTATAAAATAATATAATAATTATACCATCCTCATGATGGGAGGATTAAATGAAATAACTCATGTGAAGAATTTAGCACAGCAGAGCAGCTAGCATATAGGAAGCATGTAAGGAATGTTAAACATTAGATTATTATTGTGGTTATTATAACTTGCATTCTCTGGCCTAAATGAAGTAGTTCTGCCCCGACTTATTGCAGCCACACTCCAAGAAAGATGTACTTCTTTTGGTAAGAGTGGAGAGAAAGGCCTGGATATTTACTCATATAGCCTTTAACTTCAGAACTGCTAAGGACTGTAAATGCCAGATAGTCCAAGTCCTTAGTGTCCAGATAAAGAAACTGAGGGGGGGGGGTGACTTTCCAAAAATCACACAGGACGTGTGAAGCAGGATAGAGACTAAAATATAGCTCTTTGGACTTTCCCTTTTATTGCACTATACCGTCAATAGCATCACAGTGAACAAAACATCCTAGGACAGAGATGCAAGTGTTGCAACAGACATTTGGGAAAGGCTAAATGCTCTCCAACAGAGAGTGAGCTAAGCAGCAGGTCATCTCTAAGCACACACGGTCCAGTACAGTCATGCCAGATTCACCCCCTTTCACCAGAGCCTCACCTCCGACTGCAGGACCTCCTCAGTACAGCAGTTTTATACTTTCAGCCTGGCCGTCAGTCTCACCAAAAAATTCTGATTTAAAGACAAATTCAAGAGGAATGTTGATGAGCTACCTTAATCCACGTTGTTGCAGGTTTGAATGGAGGGGAATTTATTGTTGCTTTCACTTTCTGTTTGGTAAGACGCAGAATGTGGCTTACTTCCTGATCATAGCATTTGGCTGGTTCACTGTCACACAAGTATAAATGGGGCTCAGCACAGAAGCTTTAGTTCAGGAAGCATGAGAAACTACCAAGGGGCTTCAGAGCAAAAGCCACACCATGCCAAGGCAGGGTAGGCTTCCAGCTTTTCAGTGGCTACTGCTCCTGCTGTTTTATCTTCCCCAGCTCTTAACCCCATGTATAAAGCCTTCAGAACCTAGCTTGTGTTTTTTAGTGCCAAGTTATTACTATTATTTTTAAATCCTCACCTGAGGATATTTTTCCATTTATTTTCAGATAGAGTGGGAGGGAAGGGTAGAGAGAGAAAGTGAGAGAGGGAGAGAGAAACATCAATGTGAGAGAGACACATCGACTGGTTGCCTCCCACACGACCCCGACCAGGGCGGGGACCCTTGACCTGAATCGAACCCGAAACTCTTTGGTCCACGGGCCAAAGCTCTAACTGCTGAGCCAAACCGGCCAGGGCAGTGCTAAGTTATTTTAAGACATGCTCTTGACTTTCTCACTGTGCTGTGTCCTTATTGCTATGAAATCTGACCTCTGCCTATCTACTCTTAAAAAGGTAACTCCAAGCCTACCAATGACCTCCCAGTCAGCTTCTATGGCCTTTATCAGAGGGGATTGTCCTAAGCTTTCCCATGCCTATAACCTCTTGCCTCTTGGACATACAGAGATGGTACCCACATTGTCTGTCCATTTCTCTTTATCTGCCAGGCTGAGTTGGACCGCTTCACCACCCTGAACATGGGCCTCCCACAAAGGAAAGAATATGGGCCTCCACCCGCCCTCTGCTCTTTACTCTTTCCCTGGGACAATACGTTCAGGTGCCGATACTTCTCTTTTACCCTCCCTCTTCCCACATTATTGTCTCCCGATCGATATTTCTCCCAGGGTTCTGCTGAAGCGATTCCCACAGCCCGATGGACTGTCTGTACATGGACGAGCTGCCAGCAGCTCAGACCGTGTCTTCTTTCCCCAGAGCGCTGCCTTTTGCTGGAACTTCATCGGCTTCAAGCCTTCCTCCGTGACCTATGATTGAACCATATAATTATTTTGATTCTGTCCCTCTCTGGTTTATTACCAAGTCCTGTTGATTCTTCCTTTTTAATCTTTTATTCAACTTGAAAAGAAATTCTTACAGTCATTAAGTAGTTCAGGTCCTCATCGCTCCTCACAACGGCCTTCAGGCAAGTCTCGCTGCCTTCTCAAGGCCTGCTCCTGCAGTCCGCCCCTACGGTGCCCACAGAGCCGTCCTTTCCCCTGCTGCATACTGCGTGATCATGCCATCCGCCTGCTCACACCCTTCCTGGGGCTTTCTTCTCTTACCGAGAGGCAGGTCCTCACGAGGAGACCATGGACGGCCATCTGGCAGCGAACGAGCCACATGAACTCGCTCATGCTCTGTCTGGTTGTCTTGTGGAGCTCCTAGTTCATTAAACAGCAGTACACCCACACGTGTTGTTATCAAGTGAAATACAAGCTTGGCTCTTATGGTCTTACAGACCCTCGTTCGTACTCTGCTATTACAGCAGCAGCTCAAGGAAGGGGGCGGGATTGTCTGCTGGTCCTCGCCTTCCCCAGGTCGGGGAGAAGGAGGTTTCATGGTGACAGCTGCAGCTTCCCTCAGCTCCCAATCAATGCTCATGGCTCAAGCAGCGGCAGGGGGTGGAAATAGAACTCGGGGGAAGCTCCTGGACTCAGACACTGCTTGCTTCTCCCTTCTCCCCTTTCCCTTCACTTCCCAGCAGAGCCTGGCTGGCCTGGGGCAGAGCAGAGGCCTGGGAGCAGTTGGAAGGAGGTGGATGGGACAGAGTACCAAGGGAAGGGGCCCTCCACCCAAGGAGAGAGGGAGCCTAGCCCCCTCCCAACTGCACACTGAGCTCAAAACACAGAAAACACCTCTAGTCCAGCAATGCCATGTGGAGGTATGCCAGCGTCCAAAAGGGCAGGCGTGTTTGCAATTGAGTTCACAACCTGTGCTTTGGCCCAATGTTCAAATGCTGCCGTGATTAGATCCTAGTTAATTTCTTTTCTATTTCTATATTTTATCATTTTAACCTGGGTGAAGAATTTGATAAAGTAAAAGGAGCAAAAAGGAAGGAGCGTCCACCAGGGGCCAGGGGCACAGGCCAAATGAGGTCCCCCAGAGTGGCATTCTGTGAGTTAGAGGAGCACCGTGGGGTGGATGGGACACAGGTGAGTGGGGAAAACAGGACAAAGAAGAGGAGGCCAAGTCTTAGAAATCTAATTCTGCAGCAGGGGAGGAAAAGGGGAAGGGAGGTGTAGGGAGCTGGTGGTAGTTCTGCAACATTCCTTTTCAGAGGACAAGCCCAATTGCGTGTGTGTGTGTGTGTGTGTGTGTGTGTGTGTGTGTGTGTTCTCAGAATTCTCCCTGCCCCTTAGAACAGAAGTGATGATAGAGAATGAGGAACCAGGGCAATCATAGTAGCTACGGAATCCTAGAAGAAAAACTTGAGTAGGATCCAGGTGACTTCATAGCTTATTGTTTAAAATGATTCCTCACCAAAGGGTTTCTAACTTTTTTCCCCTGCTAATAGAATAAGCTTTTGGATGTTTGTTGCTTAGGGGATTCACATGTCTCGCTCTTTCACTTCGTCCTGGTCTTCTGAACCGTCTCTTGCTCAGAGAAACTCCTTATTGGCTGTGTCTGAAACAGTAGCACTGCCCCCTTAATCCATCCCAGCCACCACCCGTGTCTAGCTCCTCAGCCTGCTTTCTTTCTTCTTCTTCACATTGATCAATTCCTGATACTTCCCTATGTATGTCTTTATTTGTTTTATCTGTCTCCTCACTGCAACATAAGCTCCTTGCTGGCAGGGAGTTTGTCCGCTTTGCTCCCCACTGAATGCTCAGAGCCTAGAGGAGAGCCTGGCATATAAGACACCCTCAGTGGGGGAAGGCATTTTTCATATTTTCAGTTTCTTCTTTTCAGATTGCCCCGCGCTTGCTCCATACTTCAGGCCAATCAGGGAAACTTCCATTTCCAGGTGAGCCAGCATTTCCCCATCTTTCCTGAGGCTGCCACTCTACATGCAATATGTCTCAATGTGTCCTGTGAAACCTATCACAAGGCAAATGTCACCTCCAGGAAGGCACCCTAGGAGTGACACGGGCTTCATTTCCAGCCCCTAACTACAGGCACTCGTTTAGTCAGTTCTACTGGCCCTTACTCTATGCTAACATGTTTGTGCCTCACATTCTTCCTTAAATGATCAACTCCTGACGGCCAGGGCCACACACCACCTCTTTCCAGCACTCCTCGGAGTCGTGCACCTCCTAGGCCCTGAACAAACAGGCGAGAATGAATGAGTTAAAATGAATTTTCTAAAGAGTTGAAACTGACGTATTTGTAAAACTGTTCAAAGATTTGTACTAATGTTTAGTGGAAATCTTTCTCAAATATATTACAAATATTTCCATCCCCTTAGGGTGTTCTCAACAGATTTAAATCTTAGTGACCCAAGGTTTTTTGTTGTTGTTGTTTTGTTTTGTTTTTTATTACAAACTGGACTTAGAATCAAGAGAATTCGATTAAAGACATCTTTTCAAAATAGGTCACTTCCTCATTTCCACATAAAAAGCAGTAATACTTTCCTTAATTCTTATGGAGGATTATTGTCCATCCCAGAATGAATTTGCAATAATACAGTTTGTGAATGTTGGCTACACTTTGAAGTTGTTTGCATGCACCAGTTACCTTTATTTAATAACCATCAGTGGTTATGCCGTGTTGTAACGAAATGCGGTCCTTGAGGCAAACGAGATGTGATGAATAACCCCGTGTTGCAATATATTTTTTAATTCTTGTGGGTACTCTACAACGTTTATTCCAGTTTCTCCATTATTATCACATTTTTATTTATTTTCTGTTGTTATCTCAGCAATTCCTAACCTCCATCCTGGACCTATTTTAAGATTGTTTCTTGTAAAGTGCTGCAAGCTGACAAATTAGCAAGTGAAGCTAGTGGGACATTAGTTCAGGTACTCCGGTGCCTTAAAAAGTATTTCCTAATGCTGCCTGTGGTGGTGTTGCAGGTGGTGAGATTGCAGGAGAAACACAATGATAAATAGCCTCCTGAGAAATGAAAGGTTCCTGAATCTCCTTTTCCCTTCCTGCTGTTGAATTTCTCCTCTTAACACAGACATAGCTTGGCCTTTGTCCCTGCTAGATGCTATCACTCTGAATACCAGCTAGCTTCCAGTTTTAAAAACAACTTCATCTTCTCTGCCTTCCATTTCTTTTCAAGCGGATCTCTAAAAAGCTATTGAAAGTACTTACAGAATTATTGCTATGTCTCTGTACATTTTCAAATAAAATAGGGGCAGAGTCTATAATATGGATTTAAAAGTTTTAATTTTTTTTAAAAAAGTAATTTTCCGATAGTACAAAGACTCAGGGTCTATGAAAAATATGATGGGGGTGGGGAATTCACCTATAAAATGCATTCTGTATCTTCTTTTAAACTCATTTAATTTCAACAGAAAATTAAAACAGCATAATATCGGAATTTTAAGTCAGTAACTGACAGCAAGATGGTTTTTCAAACATTAATATCTTTAACAAGCCTTTCACAACATTTACTAAAAATGGAAATAGAAGAATGCCAATTGTTAATGTAGAACAGAATATTAAGCAAATCTAACCTTAGACAACTGAAATTGTACTACACTTAAAATTTTTATTTAATAGCCAAATGAAAAATTCTGGTGCTTCTCTCATTTTTCCAATTAAAGATCACATAAATCACGACACATTTTGAAACAGGAAAAATGATTACAAAATAAATCAAAGTGATTCAGAGCTTGTTAAATACTTTATTTTGAAGGGGACTTCTCATGCTTCCAACTGATTAAAGCAAATGAGTATTGCTTGGCTGCCCACTACTTAAAGATTTAGCTTAAAAATCTATAAGAACTTCCACTCTGGCCAAGAACAGGGACTGGGATTTATCTCCTCACTTGCAACAACAACAACAAATGGACAAAAGACAGTTGCAAGATAATGAAGGCAATGATCACGAAAGAGAAAATATGTTGAATAAACAATTCCCCACTCTTTAAAAACAATTTTTTTCCTTTATTGATTTTTTAGAGACAGAGGAAGTGAGAGGGAGAGAGAGATAGAAACATCAATGAGAGAGAACATCGATTGTCCGCCTCCTGCATGCCCCCCACTGGGGATCTGGACCACAACCAGGGCATGTGCCCTGACTGGGAATCGAACCGGCGACCTCTTGGTGCATGGGTCGATGCTCAACCACTGAGCCACACCGGCCGGACCAAATTCCCGCTCTTACCTATGAGGAAACAATGGCTATCTCTTTCTACTGATGCCCCTTGTTTGTACCCCTTGAAGTCAATACTTGGTATAAAACTAGACAGTGCAGAGGATGATGGGTATACCTTTTTAAACAAGAGTTATCAACTAGAGAAGCCATGGAATACAACCTTAAGGCCATTTATTTACATTTGAATGCTTAGCTTTCCAGATTTTACTGAAATTAGCAAAACAGTTTGGTCACTTTACTCTCAGAGCAAAGCAACTTTGAGTAACCTTGGTTAAGGATTTCAAATTCCCCATCACTGTCGCCTGATAGTCAAACAGAACAGATTCTCTTGAGAGGAGAGCAAAAGTAGCAGGAGCTTCATCTAGTGGTGACAAGTGTAACTGCAGAGAGTCATTTGTCAGCGCTAACCCTTTATGCAAACATACATCAGGTGGCAAATCATACAATCCAAAAGGCAATTGTATGTGTCCACGTAATGCACAGCCTAGACCTAATCCGTTTTCTTAGTAGGCTTGGATTTCTGATACATGAAGTTGAGGGATTAGAACTCATGAGATTCCATGACTAAATCTAATTTGGAAGCTTTGAATGCTTTGGAAGTAAGCCTTCATTATATCAGTGGGGACGTTAGAAATGGAGGAATTGGCCCTCCCCCCAAACCTGTCCTGGTTGAGTACTTTAAAGTTAATCAGATTTTTTGAAATAGAAAAATTTCTACAAGATGCAGATCTTGAATGAGTCTTCTGTGTCTGTAAGAATGCTCAGAGACCTTTTCTATTATTTGGATCAGAATATCACTCATTTAGGAGCTATAAGGGGAATTGAGGAGGTCGAATATCAGTTCAAGGGGAAAAACCCCTGCATTCTGTTAGGGACCAAACCTTCATCACGCCAACTGTGTATGTTAATTATTGACTAAAAACCACAGAGAGAATTCCAGAAAGAGAGAGCAAAAAAGGTAAAACACTAAAATAAAATATTAGCTTTAATCCAGGATTGGTTCTTAATGTTTATAGCTCTATGTCTTTCTAATTACCTTAGATTTGCATATATTTATCAATAAGATTCCCACTGAACACATACATATTTCTATAAACTGAACCTCTGATAAGAAAATATCTACAGTTTAACCTACACCTAAGGAAGTCACTTTGAAAAAAAATAGTATTGTTCCCTTGTTCAACCTATCAAATCTTTCCATTATGCTAAGAAAATGACTACTGAACTTGCCTCTTTAAGAAACCAAAATCAAGAGTATCAGATGCAATACAGTTAACTGAAAAGCAGAATTCCCATTCAAAGCACTGTATCCCCTTCAAAGCAAGAGGGTTTATATATGTCTTTTTCATAATTAATTGACTTTTAACATTTTCCTTTATAATTATATCTTATGAAAAATAACCTTAAACCCTTCTACTGCAGCTGAAATATGACTTTAGTTTATCACTTGATTGAATATTTCTGTGCAATTTGTACCAGACTGATGTGTACAAATGTAGCAAAATGAATCCAAGATTTTTCCACTATCATCTTTTCTGTACTGAGAAAGATGTCATTTTCAATGTGCATTTATTTTCCTTGGAGTGCTCAGAACACTGAGTGCTGCTTTTAGAAAAAGAAGAAGCAACTGTTTGCCATTCTAAGGGCAAACATAAAGACTCACAGCTTTGACATATTTGGCACCAGTTAAATAATATTCAGCTCAGTTATTATATTAATAATAAGACAATCTTATTGCTCTGGAAGATAACAGTGTCAAATAATCACAAAACCTTATTTAAATACAGGTGAGAGTGACAACATCATTCATTTAACGGATGTGGATTGTGTATATATTTTGGCAAAGTGCTATATTAGGTGTCGCCAGGGAATGAAACAACTTTTGCCCCCCTTTGAAACATCTTGTGTGCATGTAAATGTGAATAAGTGTGTGACTATATCCATCTTTTAAAAATCACCATAATATATGCACATAGTAAAAAATCAAATAGTAGAAAAGTTAGAATGAAAAGCAAGAGAACTTCTTCCTACTCTTTCCTATTTCCCATAAGCAAATCTTTGTAAGCTTTCTTTGTTTTGTTTTCTGACGGTTATTTTCCTAATTCTAAACAATATTTTGGACCACTCTACCTTAAAATAGAGTCTATTGACTCCCTGGTTTGAAATATAAAGATTTAGTCCATTTCTATTTTCTTTAATTTCCTCTCATACTCCATGGTTTTTTATGAGTTTCATTTTAGTTTCTCTGTTACATTTGTATCTTTATACAGTATATATAACCTTTTATTTTCTGATTCCATCAACTTTGGACAATATCTCTTCATGCTTGAATATGTAAGCTAACAATGACTAAGGTTTATTGGGCATTTACTATGTGCCAGACACTGTTCTAAGCGTTTTTGCATGAATTATGTTATTTAATCTTTATAGCAGTCCTATGATTCCCAATTTACAGATGAGAAAACTAAGGCATGAGGGGTAGGGGATGGCTTGCCTAAGGTTACAAGGCCAGTAAGGTGGCAGAGGGACCAGGAAATCTGAATCCAGACCCACAAAGCTCCACTGTCTCCCACATGAGGGTATTAGCGTCTCCTACCTCTCTTCCCCACTTCCACTCCCATCTTATATCAACCAGACCTTCACTTTTACAGCATTAAGATAAGTAATGTTTACAATCTGTCATATAATCATATTTAAATCTTCTCTTTTTTTTTTTATAAGTCAGTTCTAAAGGTTGAAAATCAATAAGTACACTTACGTGTTGTAACTATGTAAGTATTCCCAAGAGGACCGAGAAATGTGCCAAGTTTACATTTTCTTCTCTATCTCCCCAAATATTTGAAGCCTTTTCATCATTCATTTCTTCTTTTATGTGCTCAAGAAACACTTTTTTCGACATTCAGTATTATTTTATATTAGTTTCAGGTGTACAGCATAGTGGTTAGACAAGTATATAACTTACACAGTGATCCCCTGATAATTCAAGTCCCCACCTGGCACCATATACAGTTAGTATAATGTGGAAAGCCTCCTAAGTGTTGGGAAGTGGGGTGGAGTGATGGTGATGACTACAATGAGAAATAAAACATGATCTGACCCATGCCTCTGCCCTTCGGGATTTATGGTACAGAATTTACAATACACCTGGGGTCAAGGAAGGATTTGAGAAGAGGGAACATAAGCTGGACCTTAAGGAAAGATGAAAATTTGAACAGGGGAAGAGAGCACATGAGGAAGTGGTACTAAAGGAACAATGTGATCGAGATGGGATTTTTTTTTTTTTAAGAACTGAGATTTTTAAGTCACCTGCTTTGAATCAGGGGTTTACCGTAGTGAGGAGTGGAGCTGTTATTAGATCCAATTTGCATTTTGAGAATAGTACCACTCTGACTGATGGAGGGTGGATTGGAGCAGGACGAGACTTGATACTTATCTTTAACATACACACCCAATTTTACTGTTGAAAATGTGATCAGTGACCTTTTCAGTGCATTCCAGAGTGGCAAGTGGTTTGGGAGAATCATAATTTGAACTTTGAAGCTCAAGAATACCACTCCACATTTCTTAAACTCCAGAGTAGTGTATATACGTGGTTTATGTAAGTGCTGATGCACAGTGGTACCTAGTGGACTCTGGCATCAGGCTTTGGCAGCTTTGGGTACAATCCTCAGTTCTGCCATTTACAAACTGTGATCTGAATTACCTCAAGTTTCTTCTCTGAAAACTGCAGATAAAAACTGCCTATACCTCACTGTATTTTTAAAAATTCTAATGAACTATTCTCAGTATCTCAGCAATAGGCATACAGGGACCCTCATTGTTTTTCCACATTCTTTGACTACCTGAACTATGCTTTGCTTAATATTTTTTCATAGTGTCTCACTTTTTAAAACTTAAATGTATTCACTTAAAAAAGAAACACATTTTTTAAAAAGTACAAAAGGCAGAGAGTTTCATGATTCCAGTGAGAAAGTGTAGCTGGGAGGAAAGGACTCTAGAAGTGTGAGATCCAGACAGAGATATGTGGGCCTGGGGCTGGTGGGACAGGTCCCAAGAAGACGAAGATGGCAGCAGGAAGGTGCTACCAGAAGGGAGGGGCAGTGGGACCCTGGGAAAGAAGTGTGTGCCAGCCTGGTGGTGGGTGCAGGGTGTAGACAGGTGACAAGAACCCACGGAGGCCATGGCGTAGAGGCTCTGCCGCCCACAGAGGGCGACGGGGGGAGGGGCGTGGAGGATGAGACTGACAGGGAAAAACCTTGGGGACTGAAAGAGTGGAGGCCCCTGAGGAGGGCAAGAAGGGAACGGGAAAGTGAAGGGCCAAGATGATGGCAAAATGGTGGATTTAGAGGAGACTTGAGGGGATAGTGTGGGTCAGTCTTGGAAGAAGAAATATTTAGGTAAAAAAATCAAGTGAACCCTAAGGTTCCAGGAAGCATAAGTTAATGTGGCAATTGTACCACTCTTGGTTATACCTATTTGGCCCTGATGCAGGTGAAGGTTAGGTCGGTAGCTCTGAAAAGTCCAAGGCAGCTCAGGAACGAGTAACAGCAACCTTTCAGGGAGGTGGAAAGGGTCGAAACGAGACCCTCTCCTGGGGATGGACCTGGAGTGTGGCTCAGGGAAGGTGTTTGGAGGATAACTCCTCTTTCTATTTAATCTCTTGTTTATTTTATATCCTCCTTGGACTGAGGCAGGGCATAAAGAATAATATATAGTCAATCCATGGTGGCTTCAGAGAAGGTGACCCTGTTGCCATCAGGAAAAGAGCAGATAAAATGAAACAATGTCCGTATAACTCATTAGCTAATAAAAAGTCAACCATTTACCAGATTATGATGGAGTATCTTGTAATGTCATTTGTTCAGAATCACTCAAATTTCAGAGAATCTGTTAAAAGTTCCAGATTTCATGGCTGGCTGTCACACACTGTGATACTTGCTAATGGCTGCTTGGTTTGGCCTGATTCCCAGGTCAGTGGCCTCAATTTCCCCAAATAAAAAGGCAAGTTTGTTTGTTTATTTTGAGTTCACTTTTCATTGAGATGCATAACTTGTATGACAAGGTCTTGTCAACTACAGAACTTAGTAGTTTTATAAAGACTGATTTAGTCTCCTGTTTATGGGAGTCGTTTGCAGGTTCAAGCCAATATCTTGGTTCACAAATCATGCACGTTATTTCAGAACAAGAAAGGTATTGGGATGATTTAAATTGCAACTGTACTTTGATTGTAAAAAAGTATCGGGTGAAATTACTGCTGGGTAAATGCCATAGAATTGCCACAAGGACATTGGCTCTGCCCCTCTGTCCTAAGAGAGTGTTGAGCCCATGAGCTTTGGAGTTAAGTGCACTTACTTCAGTTAGTCATTTAAGTTCTGTTGCCTCAGCTTCCTCATTTGGAAAATGGGGATAATGAATGTACCTGCCTTGAAGGGCTGTGAATTGAGGATCAAATGTGATGGGACCTGGCACATACTAAGTGCTCAGAATGAATTAGTTATTACTGTTACTGATGGTGACCAGTGTTAGCAGCAGCATCAGAGGAAACATTGCCAGACGTGAGTGAGGCTTTCAGAAATAACTTTCAGCATCTTTGGAGCTGCTTACAAACCTTGAGACCATCCCCATGAAATCCTTAAATGAGAATCAACACGTGTCAGTCAAAAGCCACTTAGATTCTTACCTAATTTGCATTCAGATCTTTTGGGGATACAGCTCTTCAGAAACTCTCCCTAAGAGAGCTCCTTGTTTTGCCTGAGAGTGAGTCACAGACGGTCTGGCTGCAGTATCTTCTGTGTGTTCATTATCTCTGGGACATCAAGATGTTTGCAGAGAAAATTCGCACTGATGCCAGCTACTTCTGGAAGCTGTGGCAGGTACGAAGACCAGTAGGTCCCATGGTCGTGGGCCCTTTCTCACACCTCCTGTGGTGTGAAATAATTGGGTGCATCATTTGTGGGAATTTATTAAGTGATATTTGGCAGTTCAAAGAGTGGCTAGGAGGGCTGTAGAAATAGATGTATACACTTTTGGGAGGACAACACCTATAATTTAGCCACAGCATCATATCAGGATTGTGACCTTACAATGACTGTAGATAGCTAGAGGCCTCTAAACACACTTTTGTTTTAAAGGAAGGTCAATAGGAAGACTGTTTACCTGTGCTTCTCATTTCTGAATCAGAGTGCCACATTAGTGCATTAGATTGCAGAGCAACCTAGCTGTGAGGAATCTGAGCCTGACTTATGACACTGGGACTGAAAACGTGAGACAATCCTTCTGAAGATGCTAAGCAGCCACCAAGTGACACGGGCCCAACAGTCTCTTCCAGCTCCCCTTTTATTTCACTTCCCTGTATTCCAGCCAGCTCCTCCTCACGGAATTCCTCAATAAACTTACTCTTGCTGAAGGAAACCTCCCTTTATGTCCTAGACTAGATTTGATTACACACTGTAAAGTCCTGAGGGTGGGGGCCGTGTGTGTTTTGCTCAGTACTGTATCCTTAGTATCTAACACAGTGTACTTGGCACTCAATAGTTGCTCAGTAAATTTATTTAATAAATACAAAGCTATATTTTCTCTTCTGTCAGTCCAGCCTAGTACCACCATGAGCACCAACTCAAGCCTAACTGACATTTAGGACACGTGCGCTGCACTCGTATTGGTAGATAACCGGTATTCAGGGGCTGTATTTTATCTTGTTATGATGCTAAATCACACACATAGAATGTCATTCTATGTCAGGTAACTTAACGGTAACCCAGCTCAAATTCTCAGGGCAGGCAATATGCTGGCCATCCTTCTACACCATTTGGACTATATTTTAAATTTCATGTGTAAAAATCCCCTCAAACAATAACTCTTCACCTTACTGATATTATGAGGCTGTGGTCAGTTGGTCAGAGTCTCAGAAACCAGACAACATTGATAATATTACAAATATTATCAGTAACACCAATCATATTTATTAGGCTTACTTTACAGTTGAAAAAGCATTCCCATATATATTATGTGATTGACCCTTAGAACAATTCTGTAAAAAAAAAAAAAAATTTTAAATCAGGGCATTATTATCATATTTTACAGATGAAAAAACAGAAACTCAATGAGGTTAAGTGACTTGCTGGGGTATTAACAGTGACTAGTGTAAAGGTCAAGGCAAGGGTCTAATCTTCCCATGTTAGCATTCTCCATGCTACCATGCAGCTAGAGTGAAATTGGGGCACGGATTATCCCCATTCTGGAAAGACATGAGCAGGGAACCCTCTACCCACAGAGGAAAAGGTCGCTCTTGGTTCAGCCAATTTGGTATTATAAAACAGTTAAAAGCCCAAGGCAGCACTCTGGCCAACAGAACTGTAACTGTTCCCCCAACTCAACATACACCTGCAGAACAGTGGCCTGGGAATGTGAAGCTGGAGCGTGGCTCACTGGAGAGCTTGTGCCCTGTGTCTCCAAGGGGCTCTTGCCCATGTGGAAGAGAACCTGAGCACGGCCTGAAACAGACAGGGAGAAGGCTCCCATGTGGCTCAGAGACCCAGTTCAGCAAACATCGGGTACCTCATGGGCCAGGCCCTGTGCTAGTCACTGGGGATACAGAGATGCATAAAGTGTATCCGCTGCCCACGATGCGTGTGTGGGTGGGGGTTGGGGTTGGTCTAACACGAGGTTTACCTTTTTTATTTTGAAGTGTAGTGGCCAATAATATGTTTTGAAGGAACCATCTTCAGAGCCAGGCTTCTTGGAATTTTTTTGTGGTGGATACTTTTATTTGTGTGTGCCTGTGAACCAAGGACACAGGGAATTTTATTGTTGTTAATCCTCACCTGAGAATATTTTTCCATTGATTTTTAGATAGAATGGAAGGGGGGGAGAGAGAGAGAGAGAGAGAGAGAGAAACATCGATGTGAAAGAGACACATTGATTGGTTTCCTCCCCCACAATCCCAAATGGGGCCGGGGATCGAACCTGCAACCCAGATACATGCCCTTGACAGGGAATCGAACCCATGACCCTTCCACATTGTTATTCTTTGTTTTCACACTTTTATTCCCTGCTGGTCTTCTATTCTGGGTATAATATTAGCTATATTGTCTACTTATTTACATACCGTGATTAATCGAAGTTGGGAGTTCTCCGGGCTCCATTAAGTCAGCACGTGTAGCAGGTGAAATGCTGCCATGGGGAAGCATTGCCATCAACGTAAATCTAGTTAACTTCATTACTGAAGACAAGTGCTGTCACCCAAATTTAAAGCTCAGGAATATTTCAGAAACACTCAATATTCTTTGGCATAAATCCCCAAGTCAAATGGCTATTATTCACTGATCGTGAAGTTATTAGTTCAAAATTATTAGATGCCATTAAGTGAAGAAGAGGTTTATAATTGCACCAGTGCTCAATGTTTGCTGTAACCAAATTGATCAGATACCAAATTATCTTCCGTGGTGACCTAACAACAAAACCATGCTGTGAGACTCTGTAGTTCAGCCTCTTTGCCCCTCCGACTTGCTGTTCCTTGCTCTTGCTTTGTGTGCTTCCCACTTCCACCCTTGCTATCTGACCCATTTTGAACACATTATGGGGACCTGATCTCGGCTTCATCCTTTGGACGTGATTTTTGGTATTTTCCTTCTGGCCCTACTTATTTTCTTCCTCACTCTCTACCCTGGTCCTTAGGGACCTGCCATCTAGGCTTGGACATAAAATACGTATATTCAGTCAGGATTAAAATAAGTTGAATATAAAACATATAAAACATTCTCACCCAACATCTGACTTTTAAATTTAAGGTTATTTTGAACTGATGGCAAATAATACTGTATTTTTGCAATGGTTCTATCCCTAACTCAAAAGCTAGAGGCATAGAGTAGCAATTATGTAGGGTCTGAAGACAGACTACCTGGATTTGAAATTCACAGCTGTATTTCCTGGCTATGTAACTTCGGGAAAGTCCCTTAATTTCTCTGTGCTCGGTTTCCTCATCTGTAAAATGGGAATGGTGATGATATAGCTGCTTCACAGGTTTGCATTAGAAGTATTACCTATTTTATTATATTTGTACTGTTGTAGTTCATTATACCAACATTTATTGAGAGTTTTCTATGTGCCAGATGTTGAGGATAAAATGATCCCACTTTTCTATTGCCCTAGGTGTTGAGGATAAAATGATCACAAGTAGCAGTTTCTTCTCTCAAAGTGCTCACTCCAAGAGGGAGAAACATCCAACAAAAAACACACAACAATAACCCAGTGTGATGTGTGTGCTAGGAGTAAGACAAGGTGCTCTGAGAGCATCTAGGAGGCTAACCTACCCCAGCCCTGGTGAATCCAGGAAGGTTCCCTTGAGGAACTGACATGACAGTGAGTCTGGAAAGATGAGGAGTTAGTCAGGCAAAGAAGGTAGGTCACATCTTCAGCAAAGAGAACAGGTACAAAGGCCTAGAGGCAGAAGAAAGAATAAGTCACACTTAGGGAATGGTAAGTAGTTCAGTGAAGTAGTTATGGTGGGCCCTGAATTGGAAAGCTCTCTAAGGATGAGGCTCTGAGGGAAGGAGCCCATCTGAGGGTGTCAGGATGCAGAAAGATGAGCTGGGAATCAGGGTATCTGCAGAGAGGGGAGATAAGAGAAGAGGATGATCAGTGTCCACAAGATCCAGCAAGAAGTAACCTGGAGAACCCAGCAGAAGACTACAATGGGTAAAATAGGAAGCTTTGCATCAGAAAGCTGGAGGTACCCATATGGGGAGACCAGTGAAGACAGTGCCCCAGTGAGGACTATGCCCGAGATGGAGAGAGGGAAAAGAAGCACGCATGGCTAGAGGGACCAGCCGTGGGTGTATGGACAAACACTAATGAATGTGATGATGGCAGCAGAACAGAAGCAGAAAAGTTGACATGAGTACTTACAGTGGTGAACTGGCTCTTTACATGTTCCTGAGAACAGGATGGGCACCACGATAGGAGGTGGGATTTGGCCAAGCTGGGAGCAAGGGGGAGGATGGTGTCAAATGACGCAAACAGTTATTACACTGAAACATATCCCAGAAAGACTAATGAGCTGTCCCTTTTCAAACTAATGTTCTTCAAATATGTTTTCAAAATATATTTGTAGGGAAGGCTGACTACTGCCTGTGAAGAAGGGATAATAGTTTTCCCTCAATTGTCCCAGCAATTCAGCTGTGGCCACACACAGTCATTCTCAGCACTACACTGAGCAAGCCCACTCTTTCTCAGATGGCAGTAGGTTGAACATGTTATTTGAGGTCTCATCCTATTTGCCACCTCAATAATTTGTTTTCATTTTATTCCTCACCTGAGGATATTTTTCTATTTATCATTAGATAGAGTGGGAGGGAGGGAGAGAGAGAGACAGAGAGAAACACAGATGTGATAGAGACACATCGACTGGTTGCCTCCCACATGACCCAACCAGGGCCAGGGACGAACCACAACTGAGGTATGTGCCCTTGACCGGAACCGAACCTGTGATTCACTGGTCTGTGGGCTGAAGCTCTAACCACTGAGCAAAACCAGCCAAGGCTCTGTTAAAATTTTTTTTTCTTTATTGATTTTAGAGAGAGAAGAAGGAAGAGGGAGATAGAAACAGCGATGAGAGAGAACATTGATTGGCCGCCTCCTGCATGCCCCCCACTGGGGATGGGCCCACAACCTGGGCATGTGCCCTGACCAGGAATTGAACCGGCAACCTCTTGGTGCATGGGTTGATGCTCAACCATTGAGCCATACCACGTGCCACCTCAATAATTTTTTAACACTATCCCTCCTGACTCCCTACAGTGGTCTCCTTGATGAAAGTTGCAGCACATATAATTTTCTTCATTATGTGACATTTCCAGTGATGTTTCAGCTAGAGGTGATATAAAAAATATTTAGTGATCAGTACTACACAGGTACCACAGACCAAGTGGAATGGTGGCTGCCTTGGTGCAGGCAAGGCCTGGAAATTGGTGAAGAAGTCAAGTCAGGGGCATGAGGAGACACAGGGGGCTTCTCGAAGTCTCAGGGGAGAAACTAGGGAGACAAAGATGGTGATTTGGAGACTGTGGGCTCAGGAAAACCATGTGGAAGTATTTCGACATTTTAGCAATTGGAACAACTGTACTGTGCATGTCTGTTAACTTACCAGCTTAGTTTTGACACTCATCAAAGCTCTCCTATTTCTGAGTCCAGCTCTGGGCTTCGGGGATGGTGAGCGACGTGCAGAGGCTGAAAGGCAGATAGGTCGTTCACGGGATATGTTGGGTTTATACTTGAGAAGGAGACATACCACAAACACATATGTGTGTACATGTGTGTATTTGCGCTAATTACCCGAGAACTGAAAATTCATCTTCCCATTCCCTTTTACCTACCAGATCAAGAAGGAGATGTCTTGGGACTGAGACTCTCTTGACTGAATGCAGATCTAAGTGTGGCTCAAGCTGCTGAGTAAGAGGTAGAGAGGTGGAAATAATCCAAGGGAGTCAAAGTTCTGCTGTAATCATTTCTGATAGTGAGCCAAGGTTTAAAAAATGTCATCACCCTATTTTTTGGAGCAAAGTGCCTGGTTTCTGTGAGTTATGAAAAGGAAGATAGTCTTTACCCTAAAATCAGAGGGTACTGTGCAATTCACAAGGGAAGCCCCATGGGGAGCATTGGTCTGGTCCCACCTCTGCCCACCCAGTTGGGTTGACTTTTCCCCCAAAGCTTTCTTGATACATAATTGTTTCAAGAGTGAGAGATACAGTGCATTCTGTTAAAGCAGTTTTGACAGATTTGTTTACGTTCTTGCAGCTCAATGTCATTGCATATTTATTCAACTTTCCTCATCATTGATTTTTTTTATTGTTGATTCTATTACAGATGTCCCCCATCCCCCTCCCTTTGACCCCCTTCACCCTGCCCCCACCCCTCTTAGGCCTTGACCACATTATTGTAGCTATCCATGGGCTATGCATACATGCATAGATATTTGGTTGATCTCTTCCCATCCTCCTCCTCTCTGAGATCTGTCAGTCTGTTACCTTTATCCATGTCTCTGGTCCTATTTTGTTTGCAGTTTATTTTGTAGTTTTCCGCAGACAAGAAGGCTTAGTGGTGAGTATCATTGTTAATTGTTATAATAATGATGATGTAAACCTACAGTCTGTTCTTCTACAATGTGTGTGTTTTAAATGCTGATTTGTGCATGGGTTAAAAGAAAAACTGAGGCATAACAAACATTTCAAGAGTTCGTTTGAGCAACAGTCAATTTGAATTGGGTAGCATCAAACCACTGGAAATGGTTAGGAGACCTAGACCAATAGAAGCTAGTGGAAAGAGTTTTATAGAGAAGAGGTGGAAGCAAAACCAAGAAATTATTGGATTGGCTATAGTTTAAGTGGTTGCATTTTTTTTTTGGAAAGGCCTCGGTGGCTGTTTGTGGTTGTCCTTAGGGCTCGATTTCTTACCCTTAAGGCATTTACAAGCTTAGGTTTTGGTTTGCTTACTTCAGCTGCTAAGGTATTAGAACCACCCCAGACTAATAGCCTCCTTGTTTAATTAATTTAACATAAGTGCTTTGTAAATTGGAGAATGAGGTCAGTGAATTGTGGAAGTCGTGTGGGGTTCATACATAATTTCCCCCAGCATGTTCATGTTTTAAGTCATTAGAGCCAAGCTTTCTCACAATCACAGAAAAACCTTCACCTTTTAAGACTTTAAGATAAAAGCTAAAAATCCTGCAGAAACGCCTTTCCTTTGTGCAAAACGTGGCTTGTTTAATGTCTTCAAAATCACTACATTTTCAACTATGTTACGTTCTCCAGGGAGTTTCAAGTAAAGATGGAGAAACCTAAAAATATTTGCCCCATGTGAAAAGAGATAGTAAGGATAAAGAAGTCTGCTCTTGGATTGTATTTTAAATTTATGTTAGACTGATTTTAATGGCGGTGCCTGTCTTCAAGGAAATTCATGTTAAAAGCGAAAGGAAGCCTGACTCCACAGGTTGGAATGACTGAGATTCTATGGCAAATGCCCATGGACATGTAACTGTGCAAGTATAATGTCTTATTAAGATTTTAATTGGTTTTGCTATGGAGATGATGTCAAAGTTGTCCTGATTTTTAATATTCTGCCCTTACTACTATTTTTTTTCCCATAGACCCTGCTATTTTTAATGTGCAGTTTTTACAAAATGTAAAGTTTTTCAGGAACACATATATGGTGTTATAGTAAATGCCTATACTATATTTGTCACTTGAACAAAATGGATAAAAACAAAAACCAAGAGTGCTCAGAGTTACAACATTGGCCTTCAGCGATTTAAGTGCATAAATCTGCTTACTTTGATTTGTTTATAAATCCAAGTAAAATTGTGGGCGGTACACCACTTCAGTAATATCTGTTGCTACGTATTTGGGGTGTCTATCGAATAAAAACATAGTATTCATTTGCATCAATGACTACAACCTTCTATTCACCTTTACTACCTGCTGGATTGCCACTACGCTGAGTGCTTTGCATCATCATCTCGTTTGTTCTCACACCTAGGAGGCTGGTACTATTACTCCTAGTTCATAGATGAGAAAAGTGAAGTTCAAGAAGATTAAGTAATTAGCTCAGGTAACATAGCTGTATGTGTGCGAATGTTCAAGACTGGGGGTTAAGGGTTAGGGCAGGATTATTTAATTTAGGACGGACTCAGAAATGTCTATGATTACAGATTTCTTCCAGTGAGTTGATGTCCTTCAAAAATCCACCTTTTTATTGTCCTTTATAAATGAGTGTTTCTTCTCCTTTGGGCACAAATGCAATTGGTACCACTATTAATAGTTTGCCCTACTTTGCTTACCTTTCTAGTATGCAGGACAATTATCATTTCTTAGAACTTTTAAGTACTTTGAGGTTGATTGGTCTTCAGACTTGTAACGTTGTCTCCTGTTATCTTAGGCACCCTGCTCACAAAACAAATTCTAAAATACTACATGGAGAAAACCATCTTTCCAAAGCCACATTCTACTGTTAGTTCCTAATTCACATATTCCACTGGCCTTTGTGGGAAAAGAACTTGGCATTCCTAAGTTTGTTCCCTAGTTTACAATCTGAGTAAATACAACTCAAATTATTCAAACCCTTGCCTGGGGAAAATAGGTCCACTGCGCCAAGTTAGGTTGATCATAGCTGCCCCTAGGACCTAACAGGTGCCTTGATATTGGGCCCAGTTCTTGGCATTTGTCCATTTGTACACACTTCTAAATAGCGATACAAGTATACAAGCCAATTGAACTGATTCTTGAATAACTTTTTGGACTCTGTAGCATACATATTCTTAATATGTGTGAGGCTAATTGGCAAGTTTACTCTGTCTTGGCCTCATATAATCAGATTTATCTACAGATGTCAGATCTATTTCTACTATAGTCTAGATCCCGTTCTGGATCCCTACCTTCTTCCCGCAGGTTGTTTCAAACCAGGGCAGAGAACACGCATCTGCCCTGGAATCAGTGGCCACAGTCCTGTCCTTGGAGCACACCCGTTGGCCCTGCCTTCCTCGGTGGACTTCTAGACCTGAAGACTGATTTGCTCTTTTTTATAGCAGAGCCTCTGGCCGTGAACCCTTATCTATTAAACTCTGTACTCAAATGAATGAACAAGTACACATACTACCTGCTCAATCCAGTCTCCCAGCCCTGCCCCTGAAGTGAATCAGGAAGCATGATTTTTAACCACCCAAGAGAGATGTTTTAATAAAATATCTCCAGAAAAATCACATTTAAAGTCGTCTACAGTCTACTGCACATCATTCTGCCTTATTGTGAGTAGAACACATTCATTTTTCAAGATAGATGAATCATAAGATAATTTAAAACAGTTTAGCCATGGAAATCCCTGCAGCATTTACAGAACTAAGATTAAATGTAAGGCAATACTAGTTCCCTGTCAAGAGCAAGTGAATCTACTCATCTTCCACATTACCATCTGAACATTGCAAAACTAAATTAAAAACTATGGGATTGCAATATGGTTTTTTGAGAAGTCTATTTTAATTGTTAGACTTCAATATAAGACTTTCCATCGAAAATAAGTTCTTTTCAAAAGTAAAAAAAGCACTAAATTATATTTATATAAACACAATATCATTTTGTCCTTAAATATAGGTACTATATCTTTTCCTAGAATTTTCACTAGAAAATCTTGGGAACGAGGTGGGTTTTTTTCCCAGTATTTTATTTCTTTCAAAAAACCTTAAGAATATAACTTAAGCTACAAACCTAGATATGCAAAACTTGTGTTTTTATTTTCTTTCTATAACTGACTTCTGTCTTGTGCCCCAAACCCGCCCACTGATAGAGGCTCCCTTTGAGCAAGTTAGGAGTCACAGCTGGATTTTTCTTGGTGAATTCTGAGATTCCATGCTTCAGGGTTTATCTACTGTCTGGAGGTGGAGACAGCTTTATGTCACACACAGATGGGGAGGTTAGCGGTAGCGATCTGGTCCTCAGTAAGCATTTATCTTTGTTGGCATTCCTTTCTCATAAAAGCAGTACTATTCATCTATGTTATCACAGTCAGATTTCAAGCTCCTGAGTAAATAAGGCTAGAAAAAAAATTAGCAACACTACTTGTTAGCGTAAATCAGGGAATCTAATCTCCTTGGCCCATTGTAAACAAACAAACAAACAAACAAACAAAACAGTGGGTGTTTGTAAGTGAATCAAGTTTAGGCTTCTTCCACAGAGAACTCAATAAGTACTTGTTGAATGGATGAGTGAATGAATGAATGAGTGAGCGAGTGAGTGAGTGAGTGAATGCCTCCCTTGTTACACTGTTGAGGACCAGGAGCCCCTGTGCCCCCCTCTCCACCCAGCGGAACCACTCTTAGTCTATTGATCACTTGCTCTCTTCTCGGCTGTCAGAGGACTTGCTGCTTGCTCTCCACACCACCATTTCTAATCAGTGGGGTCCTTGCCATTGGTCTCCTTTGCTCTTCCTATTTTTTTCGTCTTTTATATTTCCTCTGGCTTTTGTCCTTTTTCCTATGTGCCTCAGCTTTCCTGAGAAAAGGTTAAAATGTCATTGCCATTTTCAGCCAGAGTGGTCAAGCACTGCTGGCCCCAGCACCAGGCACACAGTGGTGTTCTCTGCTGCGGGGGGCCGCGCACCTGCTGCTTGGATGCTGGAGGGGCCCAACACTGCCATCGCTCCAGTTCCGAGGCTCAGAAGGCGAACTGCCGGAAAACGGAGACTACACTCGCTGTCCTGGATTGCATACACAGAGCAAAACCAGCATCTGTGTGTAGGTCGGCCCTGTCATGTCTGTGGATTGTTTAGACACAAACCCATAGTTCCCAGGCTGGAAAAGCAAGAAAAGCAGCGTCAGAAAAATATTTGATACTATCTATCAATCAAGCAGTCCTGGCGAACTACAGTAGGAGACCATGCCAAACACTGCTCTAAGTTTGCAGAGGGCTCTAGACTTTTGTTTTTCTCCGTGTTTGGTTTGCAATCTAATGAATTCGTAGATCCTGGTGCTCCTGCTCATTCTTCACCAGTGAACAGAGACGCGGGATACAAGGCTGGTGCAGTCGGACTAAGGAAACCAAGTTTGCCCACTTCTCAGGTTGCTGCTTCAACAGAAACAGAATTATTGCTCAGGAAATTACCTTCAGATAATCAGCTCTCAGAGTCACACCTCCAATTAGAAGAATAGTTTATTTAATTAATATAAATTGTTAATTAAATACAGACCATAATTTAATTATTCTGGGCTTTTAATAACCTGAAACCCTTTTTTTATCAGAAATAATTTTCATGGGTGCTCTTTACATATTCAAGCATGTATTTTTGAGGGAACAGAAAGGAAAGTGGAAGAAACTGAGCACACCTAAATGTTTTCTGGCTCCCTCCACCTCCAGGATTAGGTCTATGACTCGAGAGCAGCATTTTACAAAATGTGCACCGTGGGGTGCTTGTGTGTGGTGGTGAGGAGACCAACGGGAGGTTTCTGTGGGCTAAGCGGCTGCGAAAGCAGTGGCCTAGAAAGGGTGGAGAAGTCCAATTTTGAAGCTTTATTTTTTGCAAGAACCTTTAGTCACATACGGATATGCAGGATACATCTCGAAGAGAAAGACAGACATGCAGCCTTTCCCAGGGCTGTGTGAACAGAATGGTGGAAGACGCTGTCCTGGTGCTCTATGGGACACGCTCTGCGAAGTCTACACCTTGTACGTCATACAATTCATTATCAGGACACATTTAAATATCATGTTTACACTAAAGGAACAGTTACAAATTGATGGCAGCGCAACACGGGGGCATAAAGAGCCTCAGCAATGGAACTTGGTACAACTTCATCAAGTCCATTTACACGTGTGTCAGTCTTGCTGGTGTTACTAGGTTGCTAGACTAAACATGCAGAAAAATAGAGTAGCTGTTTTAAAAATCAGCAAGATTGACTTCCGGTCAAGATGGCGGCCTAGGTGGACGCGGAATCGCGACCTCCCACAACCACATCAAAGTTACAACTAAATCACAGAATAACTATCACTTAAAGACCGCATGAAATCAAGCTGAATGGAAGCCCTGCAACTACGAAATTAAAGAAGCAGCAGGATGGAGACGGCATACTGCCCTCCAGGACCCTCCTTGTTGCCTGAAAGGAAACGAGATCCTGCAGCCAGGGGCGCCTGCGGAAGCTGAGCGACTCCCCCACCACGGGGGAGCCCAGGCGGGGCGGGGGAGCCGGGCGACCCCCACACCAATGGAGGAAGCCGGCAACACACAGGAGAACTGAGTAAACTGAACAACGAAATTGACCCAGAGACATGGAGGTGGAGTATGGGATGACGGGCCTCAGAGGAGGGGGGGAGGTGGGGGAAAGAGATAAATCACAGAGCCTATGTGCATGGGTGCATAACCAATGGACATGGACAACAGGGATGGGGAGGAGGAGAAGGGGAGGGGGAGGAGGGTGTCAATGGGGGGAAAAAAGGAAAAACATCTGTAACAAAAACAAATTAATAATAAAATAAATTATTAAAAAAAATCAGCAAGATTTAATGAAAGTCAATCTTTCTTAGATTCTTATTATTGTCCAGGCAAGTAAGAGTCTATTTAAATAGATAAAGGAAATTTCTATTTCAATGTTACGATATATAGTAATCAGGAAATTAGGCTTAAAGAGTTCAAAGGGAACTTCTCCCAAATTTTGAGTTATTTATTACAATAAGGTTTCATCAGGAAAAGTTTCTCATAAGCAGTATTTTAGCATCCACTTATTTCTCTCAACTCTTCTTATTTACAAACACTGGCCTTCAGGTTTTCATCACCAGCACTTTTTTTTTTTTTTTTAAAGATTTGTCTTATTGGGACTTAACTTGTAAATGGCATTTTCCTGGACACGAGTGATGCCATCCCAATGACTAGCTGACGATGGCACCCGAATAAACCTCAAGTTCGCCGTTTGTTCCAGTTTTAAATTCCTTTATACCATCAGCGGCACTCTCTTTTTTCCCCCTTTATTTTTAGAAAGAGAGGAAAGGAGAGGGAGAGAGCGATAGAAACATCAATGAGAGAGAACATCCATTGGCCGCCTCCTGCACGCCCCCCACTGGGGATTGGGTCCACAACCTGGGCATGTGCCCTGACCAGGAATCGAACCAGTGACCTCCTGGTGCATGGGTCGACGCTCAATCACTGAGCCACACCGGCCGGGCATTAGTGGCACTTTAAAAATCAACCACTTATCTTTTACCATGGCTTCTCTGTTTCTGAATTCCTAACTTTGATTCACTTTCTGATTAGCTGGATGGGAGAGGAGATGCTGGGGGTTTGGGAAAGAGAACAAGATATAAACTGTCATCCACAACCTTATTACTCAATCCATGATCCCAGGCCAGCAGCAATGGCACCTCCTGGGAGCTTGTTAGTAATGCAGAACCTCATGCCCCATCCCAGACAACTGAATCAGAATCTGCACATTAACAAGATTCACAGGAAATTCGTAAGCACGTTAAAATTTAACAGGTAAAGAAAGGACAGCAGTTCTCAAACTGGGCGGCATATTGCAGTCACCTCAGTGGTTATAAAAAGTACTGATGCCTGGCTTTCCCTGGGGAAGATTTTGATTCAATTGGTATGAAGTCTGGCCTGGGGTCAGGGTTTTGTTTTTGTTTTTTCTCTTTTCTTTCTTTATTTTTTAGAGAGAGAGGAAGGGAGAGGGAGAGAGAGATAGAAACATTGATGAGAGAGAACATCGATTGGCCGCCTCCTGCATGCCCCCCACTGGGAATCGGGCCCACAACCTGGGCATATGTCCTGACTGGGAATCGAACCGGCAACCTCTTGGTGCATGGGTCAAGGCTCAACCACTGAGGCACACCGGCCTAGCTGGGTGTCAGGGTTTTTAAAAGCCCCCACCCCCCCCACCCCCCCACTGCACCATTCTAGTGTGCAAAAAACTTTGAGAACCACTGGTCAAGGAGAGTGGAAGGGTAAATAGCCCAGGGCAGTTGTTCTCAACATTTGGTGTGTCGCCATCAAATAAAACAATAAAGCAACACAGAGGACTAGGCTGCTGAAGTAGGTCAGACCCTGAGCCTTTGTATGTGTCAAGATTCACAGTTGATCCTGACAGACACCAGTGTTTAAGAACCAATAGACCAGTAAAGTACATGTAATCACTGGGCAGCTTTAAAGGTCTCTGAAGTTCCTGGAGATCTCCTTTGTATTCTCTTTATTTATGACTGAGTTACAATGTTGATATGAGCATTGGTGTGACCTATTACCTTCCTATTTTATCAACTAATGTGTATCAAACACTGATTCTTCCAGGGATTAAGTTATGGCCTGACTGTCTGCTAGATTAGTACTACCAAGAATATTATTTTACATAGCCCATGGATAGCTTCAAAGAAAAAAAATCCAAAAAATTTAAATCACATATTCATTAAAGTTCTTTCCCTCTATTCTCAGAACATACATAAAAATTGGCATGTGCAAATATATTTCAATTCGTAGACTGTTAGAGCTGAAGTGGTTCTTGGGGGAGGGGTATCTCAGAGGATTTAAGGAGTTGTGTTCTTTAGCCCTGGGAAATGCAGGAAACGGGGTAGGAGGTGTGCTTAAATCTTAACGGAGGGGCTGACATTAAAGTGACACATGTCGGTGGGTGTATTGGAGCTGGATCACAGTGGCTTCGGAGAGGCCAACTGTTAAGTTTTCAGGAGTTTTTCGAACCAAATGATATGACGCTGGTCACTTGAAATTGGCCATGATGAATTTGTACCAAGGGCATTGACAAATGCTACCAAAAGCGTTACCAGCACACTACCACTCAGCTCTACCTTTGTTCCAAACTTCACTTTCTAAAGAGAGATCGTTGGACTGCTGCAGTCTCAGTGTCCACTTCTGTGTTAATTATGTATGGCCAGGAAGACAGATACAGATACAGCAAACCCTGTATGTATATATCGATGGTGCCCTAAGAGAAAGGGATTTTACGAACTGGGCAGCCATCCGAGGGTTTTCTGTACGGTCACTATCCCTTTTTAGATAATATATTTGTGTTTTAACCAGGGTTAAGGAATTAGGAAATTAGGAAATATTGAGGCAGGATAGTAAGAAGCTAGGGAGATTCCTTGACAAGTGGAATAGGGGAAACTGAAACAGTATAATTAAACAAGGCCAAACAATCTGAGCAATTTACAGCCAGCTAATGAATCGCAAGGTTTTATCTTCCCTAACCAAGAACACTAAGGAGCAAATGGTTTACATATTTCAGACTGCCCTGGGGCAGATGGGCCTCTGTCCTGGTCCCTCTTCAATGATGTTCTTGATGACGTTCTTTAAAAATAAAATTAATCAGAAAATAACCCCTGACCCCTGTATACGCACATTGTGATGAGTCGACATAATGAAGGACACACCTGAAATGCTAATAAATATTCTGTTAAGACCCTCCCCTGAAGCCTTCCCAAGGATTCTGGCAGGCCAAAGGGAGACAAAAAGCCTCAAGACAAAGAAGCCATGCCCTCCCAAGAGCACGCCCATGCCTTGTATTTTGCTGTTCTTCTCCTAAACTCTAAGGGACCCCACGAGACTGGCAACCAGGGGAGCAGTGGGCAGCGGCAGCTTGTCCCAGGCTAACCCCCTGAACCTGTCTCCAAGGCCCCCTTTTCTCTGACTTTTCCTGTCCTGTTTCTTCTGCTACCTTAAGTCCTCCCTTTGTTTCACTGTCCCCAGCTTTAATCAACATACTCTCAAAAGCCACCTGAACTTGTTTTGTGAAATCTTTCCTACACGAAGTCAAAAATCCACACCCTACCGGTGGACCTTAAGCAGACTGCCCCTGGCCAGACCCCTTCTGGCCACATTCTGGCACCCGCAAGGGGCAGTAGAATTGTTTTCTCTTTTTTACTCTCTTTCAAATTCATCTTTCCTGTCACTTCTCATCATCCGTGTGGGGGAAACCTACCTGTCAGCTGTGGAGTAAATCCTTCATCAAAACGCACCTCATCAATGCTGAGAGAGAAGGTAAGCCTGCCCTCTGGACACAGAGTCACCCACCCATGTGACCATCCTCTGGGGACACTTGGGTGATGGGATCCAGTGAGTCAGGACCGGATCACCCCTGACGTCTGAAGCCATCCCTTCCTCCTCCTTGTTTAGCAGGTATGGAGTTGAGTCCCCTATCTAAGTGGGGTAAATCCACCCCCAGGGCATCTAGCCAATGTCTCGGTCATTGGTACGGCCACCTTCAGGCCACGGGGTAGACAAGTGCACAGCATATTTCTCTACTCATACTATGACTTCTGGTCCTCTGTCTACAGCATGTATTACCCTTGTCATGCCACACCTTATCTTCTGTCACCAGGTTTCTTTTTCTTCTGTTTAAACAATTCTTCAGGACACCACATGTGTAATTCTTTGTCTTGGAGGTGAGACTGTCTTTCTTTCTACAGCTCATTCATGGCCTTTGAAGCTTTCACTGAAATGCTCAACGAGTCTTCTGGGTAATTAGAAATGTAAACAAGGCTAAGGTAATGGAAGGAAAATTTGTAAAAATGAGTCTTTTTAAACACTCTAAATTCTCCTCTGGGAGGCCCGGGAGTGGCTGCAGTCCTGAAACAATGGGGACATTAATACTACCCCAAAACCTTGTGCAGGCTGTGGAAGCAGCAGGGGCCAAGGCTCCCCCTCAATATAAAGGGGAAAAATGCTACTTTTACATTCAAGCTGCTAGAGGCCCAGGAGCTGCTGCAGTCCAGGGACTAAGCACAGGGACTAATATTCCCCCTGCCTTTTCTCCAGCCTCCTAAATACAGCCAAGGGCACTAGGTAATTAAAGAGCTAACTTTCAAGCCCACGAAGGGAATGATTTATGTTATCTCTGTTATGCCTCTTAAAAATGTGAATGTATTTGCCAATGAAGAAAAAGTTTCTGAAAGTTATAAAATGTATTGCTTTTAGTTTTCACTAAAAATTAAGGTTTTTAAGAATTAAGAATTCTAATTATGGTTTTGGTAATATAGAACTGGAAGCAGGTTGTTCTAAAGTTGGTTATTCCTGACGAGTTAAAAAGAAGCAAACTGAGAGGGACAAGAAAAGTCGTAGAAGGTCTGTGTGTCACAGAGGGCTGTGTAAGTTGAAGAAGGATTGTGCAGAGGGGAGAAGCACACTGAGAAAGAATGGAGGACGTGAACAAAAGATGAGAAGGGGTATAAGAAAGATATGCATATTGCAGAAAGGAAGAAAGGATGAAGGGATATTGGAACAGGAACACTCAAGAAGGGAAGTGGAGATGGAAAAAGGAAATAAGAAAGAAAAGGAAAGGCACACAGATGGTAAAGCAGAATGATGATTTTAATAACAAATGAGAGGTCAAATGGCAAGGGACACATGCCCTCAATGGGTGTGAATTTATGTGCCCAGCCATGACTGATGAATGTTGGAGTTACCCCAGTGGGTCACAGCTCACTGCACATTATAATCACTGGAACTTTTAAACATAAACCAAGGCCTGGGCCCCATCAGACAGAGATTTGCTTTAACGGAATATCAGCATGTTTCAAAAGCACTGCATTTATAGAGATTATGAGTTGACATCATTAAAGGCCCCGAGGAAGTATAATCTTTACATATTTGTTACTTGCTGCTAAGTCAGAACTATAATCCATAGACTGACACTACCTTATGTGGCAGACATGTTTTATGTTATGTTGTAGACTCTGAAGTGGACCCTGATTCATTATGGAAAAGGTAGAGTGAAAATAAAGTGATTGACGTGTCCTCCAGAGTCAGGGACAGCCTTGCTCCCTGGGGCGGGAGAAAGTGTGGTTTGGGGTTGGCGAACAGAAAAGAGATGGCTCTAGTAGTTTGGCAATGATGTGTCAGGCACTCTATTGGGGTATCTTCATTATTCATGAGGGGCCCCTCCCTTGGACCACACTTGAGTTTATGCTAATGAGATGACTCAGGATGAGGCTGGTCATACCAGAAAAACCAAGCCTGTGATTGGAGATTTGGGGCTTTGGGCCACATGATATCAACCCTACCTCTGAGGAGGAGAGGGGGCTGGAGATTGACTTAAGGCATGTGGTCAATGAGTCAGGCAGTCATGCCTAGGTAATAAAACTCCCACAGAAACTCCAGCTGCCCAAAGCTTGAGGGAGCTTTCAGGTGGGTGACACATCTCATCAATGACAGTGACATGTTCTGAGGACATGGAAACTTCGCCTTTGGGACCCTCTCAGACTTTGCCCATGTGTCTCTTCATTTGGCTGTTCCTGATTTGTATATCTTAAAATAAAACTGTAATTGTAAGTATAGTGCTTTCCTGAGTTCTGTGAGTCATTCTAACAAATTATCAAACCGGAGGGGGTCATGGGGATGCCTGAGATTGTAGCCAGTTGGTCAGAAGTGTGGGTGGCAGGGAATCCCCAAACTTTCGATTGATATTTGAAGTGAGAGCAGTTTTTTGGGAGGCTATGCCCTTAACCTGTAAAATCTGCACTAACTCCAAATAGTGTAGGAATTGTATTTCAAATTGTATTGTGTGTGTATGTTTTATGGTGAGTGATTTACTTGGTTTTCCCATGTTGCTGTTTAGGGCTCAAACTTAGCTTTGTTGCTTCATCTGTGAAACCTTCCCAACTTCATTGCAGAGTTTGTAGCTCACTACTTGTGTTCCTAAAGCCTTTTGTTCTTGGTTTTGAAGTTTACCCGATATATTAAAACTATTGGTTCAAGTGGCTGAATCACTCATTTAGCTGGGAGCTACTTGAGAGTAGGGAGCTTGTCTGATTCTTCTTCAGATCCTCAGGTCCCACTCTAGGCCATGAATGAATGAATGAATGCTCAGGTGGAAGGCAATAGAGGTAAATCCCGACTCACTGAACTTCAGCAGTTTTTACGGCTCTTACATGGCTTCAAGCTGTTTTCATGGGTTGATTTGGGGAGGAAATATATGGTCAGCAGAAAGGAAATAATAAAACTGGGGAAATTTATCGCACAAACTTAAGAATTCAAATTGCAAGGCAAGTACTATTATATTGCTCACATGTGCATGTAGATAAATCTACACCTCTGAACCAAAACTGGGGAGAAAGCAAGCAAGCCTACATCAAAGAGTACTTCTCAAGTTATAGTGCTTGGATGAGGGCATCAGAATCCCTCCGAGGGCTGCCTGGTCTCTCTCAGAAATGTGGTCCTCCTCCAAGCTACTCAGAGCCTCTGGCTAAGCTGGAACCTGGACTTCTGCAGTTGTAACAACCCATTTAACAATCCAGACCTTTGCAGATGTGCAGGTCCAGACATTTGCAGATGACTGCAGGCCTACCAGTGGTCTTTAAGTATTTTGCTGCTATGTCTTATCAAATAATTTTGAAAAACTATGCACCTTCCCAACATTTAAAAATGTTTAAGCTGCATCTAATTTTTAAATATTCAAAATACTTAGATACTATTAATAGTGACAAATGATACAATTTCTGGCATGTTGTAAACATTGACACTTAAAACTCTTATATTACATTTTAAAATATGTCCAGTGGAATGTGAATGTCGTAAGGATTTGATATCTATCATATCTACACTAAAAAGATGATCATGTTCTTTTTCTAACAGTTTGAATCTTTTCCTTCTTCCCCACTTCATTTCCTCCCAGAATTTTAACCATATATTTTATGAAACAAAATTGTATATAAATGGAAATAGAAATGAAAATTTAACTTCCAGTGACCATAAGGCTTAATGTTTTAAAGTTTTATGGTTTGCACTATTATTACAATCGTTATTGATACGCATTTGATCAAAACAACATGAATATATTGCAAATGTTGACAATTAAATTATTTAACATTATGTATCTCTTAAGGAAATGAACGAGACTTATTTTTAAATTTATATATCTGTGTATAACTCTTTATTGCTAAAATGAGCCAGGAATCAGCTTCAATTATTTCTATTTTTGATTATTTTCTATGTAAGTGTGAGGGACTTTGTTCACATAAGTTAGTAACTGGGAATGTCATGAGTTTTGTTCTAGTAAGTTTACTCAGTTCTTTGAAATCCTTGCCACTTATAAATGCCCCAAATCACATAGCAATCTATCAATAAGAAGTATTTTAATTATCTATTAGTTAGGTATTCCTTTAATTTTGTTGAAAGCAAAGATTTGAAAATCATTTTGAAATGAAAAAGGATTAGTTACTCAGTCATTAGAGGCATTCGCTTTCTTAATACCAACAGCAGTATTTCACATTTCTCTTTATTTGCAACATGGAGGTTTTCTCAACCCAGGAATTGCATCATAGCAAGATTAGCCACGGACAGAGGTTGGTCTGTCTTTGTAAAGTAAAAGCAAAGGTGGAAAGGAGATCCTGTATGACCTTGAGACCACATGAGGGTTCTCAGATCATGTTTAGATAGGCTACATATAAAATTCAGGTTCTGGAGACTGATTCCCCGAGAGCTGCCTGTCTGCCTGGGTGTCCCTTGGAAGTTTTTGAATGTTTCCAGAGGCCTGATTACTCCTGTTGAAGACCCCTCCCTGGCCAGTGAGGTTTGTGGTAGCAAACAAGTAGGATGGGCCTTGCTTAATTGTAAGCCTTGTACCGCTGGCTTTTTGAAGGATTTATTCATGTTTCTATAACTGAATTTAGCTGTCATAGTACCATTTAAAACATGGATATATAGGAAAAAAGCACACTATAAACTTAGACTTTAAAATGATCATATACTAAATAAAATAATCAGCAATAAAAAGGCATCTGGCATTCCTTTACAGGATTTCGTGCAAATAAACGGGATATTCTATTTTATTGTTGTTGTTCAATTCTACACAATAGGAAATTCTGCCCACAGGATTGGTATCAGAAACCAGCATTTGAGCCTCTCTATCTGGCTTTCATTTGTGTTTTTCATGATCCCTGTAGCAATTCATACCCTTTAATGGGGCGGTGGCCAGATCTCAGGGAACTCGACAGGTCCTTGTAGACCCCATCACATGGCAAGAATCACTCAGCAAGCCCCAAAGCAGCTTTTATCATAACCTACTTGGCAACTACAATTATCCTTGAGCCTTCCAGGACAGTCAACAGAAAGATTTTGACTTTCTCAACAGGCAATGTCATATTTTTTCTTCAAGCCACAGACAATGAGGAAATTATATGCTGTCCATGCATTTCCTCTCATTGATATCAAAGCAAACTTTTCAACCACCAGAATACTCCTAACAACCCTATAGTATTCCTTAAGACCTAGAAAGGTTCAACACACAGCTACTAAAAGTCTTTATTCCAGCGGTACTAACCTACTTGTGTGCATAAGAATAATGTGCATCCTTCTTTAAAATGTACCTTTATAGTTCCCTAATCAGATTTTGATTCAGTAGGTCTGAAAAACTGCCCATTATCTCATATTTCTTGGTGTCAACATTTGTATCTCATAACAAAAAAAATAAATAAATAAAAGAAAAATAAATGAATCCTTCTTAGATGATTTATACAGTATGAGTTAAACACAAGGCAGCAATGATTTAGTAACAACAGTGAAATAGAAAAATTATCCCTTCACACAGCATCAAACACTTCCAGTGGTCACATTTGAGATCTATTTTCTATATTCTTTACTGAACGATATCAGCAAATTGCAGCTATCACTGATTTGGACCGATTTTGTTTTTTTTTATCCTCACCCGAGGACATTTTTTCATTTTCTGTTCAGATAGAGTGGGAGGGAGAGAGAGGAAGAAAGAGAGAGAGAAACATCGATATGAAAGGGACACATCGAGTGGCCGCCACCCGCACGACCAACCAGGGCCGGGGACAAACTGCAACCGAGGTACATGCCCCTAGCGGGAACCGAACCCGGGTCTCTCCGGACCGCAGGCTGGCGCTCTAACCACTGAGCCAAACCGGCCAGGGCTGGACCGATTTTGTTTTAATTGTCCTGTCTTTCTTTCTTCTTCTTCAAGTAGTTCATTTTACTGTGAACCAGGCCACATGTGAAAGTTTTGTCTTAGTGTAAGTTGACATACATCAAACCTAGGACTTCTCTTATTATTCTATAATTTAGCAACTAATTTAAAATTCCTCATATTGAACATGGTCTGATAACTGTGTTGAAAAGAAAGAAAGAATCAACATTAATGACATGCCCACTATGCACAACACTCTTTGTGGCTGGGGTTATCACTTCCATTTCATAGATTAGAAAACCTATGCGAGAAAGTGTAATGGACTCTCATTGATAGAAAGTGAAAGAGCTGGAATAGAAACCCAGTCTGTTAACTGCAAACCCAGGAGATAAGCATGTTGACCAAGTACACACATTTCTTGGCAAAAGAAAACTAATTTGCAGGAGAAGGAGATTCTTGTGACAGTAAGGTAATCAAAAATATTTTCTTTAATGAAATCCCACCTTAATTATAGATGTAGTTGAGTTACTGAAGAACCAAAAATCCAATGATACTAACAATTTAAGGCAACTATGTATTCATTCTGTGGAGCTATAGCTAAGATTTTGAGTTTCCATTTTCATGTATCATTATTTGATGCTATCCCATTAATACTTTTGCTACAACTGACATGAATTTTGCTACACTCAGCAATGAATGATAACTACCACATTAATGTTGGGAAACTCTTACATTATTTGCAAATACAAAAACAAAGATACATGGACAGGAAAATTGGAAGACACGTGGTGGACTGAACCTGTAAAAAATAAAACCTTGTCAATCAATTCTTATACAAGATGGAGCCACATGACCAAATTCTGTTTATTTTCATAGACTCACAGTCTCTAGAATAGTGAGTGATCTGTTCATAGGCCCTCATGAACCAACATTTTGAATTGACTTTATAATGGAGCACACAAATGTCCTTCAAAGTATCTCCCTTTATCTTACCACTATTGTCACTACCAGCAAAAATAGCCACATCTACCAAATCCTTTTAATTTCAGTAAACAAATCTACATTTCTAAAATAAGTTATTGAGGAATATTTGTGTGATCAAAGCACACAGTAATGAAAATCTACTCATAAAGCTCAGAGCCCCATTCACCGGAGAAGCATGGTGGAACATAAAAAGACTTACATTGAAAAAAAAGCAATCCTAAAAAAATCAACTTTGGAAGATTGAATAATTTAATCAACAATTTTAGCTTCTGTGGAAATCTTTATTGATCTAGCAGCTTATCAGCCTAAAGGGATCATGAATGCAATTCAAACAGTATGGAGGAATATTTATACCAAGAAACCTAAAACCTAAGCTATTGGAAGCATCAGTCTCCTTCTGTATGTACAAAGTTATCTGCTACTGCAGTACATTTTAAGAAACAAATTCTTTTCCATTTTTATAAAGATGGTAAAGCTCTCCTCAGCCCCAGCTGGATCCTGCTCCATTAAAGAAATCTGCCATGGGGAAAAGGGTGGGCATGGCTAGCTGCTTCTCCACTTTTCTATGTTTTGCTTCTACCCCTTCTAAGCCTGGATTCTGGAAGAAGCAATAGCAGCATTTCCCTGGCCAGACGAATGCTATTTCGGGCTGATGAGAGAGAAAAGGACACACTAGGCTGTATCTAACTGATACGAACTGAGAGAAGCTCTTAGTTCCCACTCTGGGATGAGACCCTAAGGGGTGCAAAACCTAGGGTCCCATCCCTCAGTGAGAAAGTTTCTCAGGGTCCTGATCTCTGGGCAGCCCTGGACTCCAACTTTTCCAAATTTCTTTCAAAGTGATCCCAAATGCCCACCCCAAACATCTTGTTAGCTCTTTGATAAGATTCCTTTCAAAAATGTGAAGACTTTTTCATTGTTGTTCATGGAAGAATTGGTCCCATTTACCTAGTAATTCATTAACAAAAGTAAAAATTTCACACTTTCAACCTCACTATCTAATGCCAATTTGCTGTCCAAAATGGTTTATACACCCACTAACAGTGAATAGCATTTCCATTGATAAGATATTTACTTTCCATTCTGTACTCTGCCTTTTGTGCTCTGGGCATATATTATTATTCAGAAAGTATGTATAAAATCATTACAAATAAAAAGAGTGAATCATCATTAATTTAGAAGGCAATTAGCCCTCAAGGAAACTAAACCACACGTTGTAATTGTTGAACTCTGCTCCCTAGTGTTTGCTTTAATGCAATATTCAGCTGATTGTTAAGTCAGCCAGGAAAATTTCTTTTTATCGATGACAACATCTGTAGTCACAGAATCTAAAATGGTTAGTCTTGCTGGATTAGAATGGATCAAAAGATCACAGTGATGGAAATAATTCAGTTAGGAAGTCTTAATGTACATAAGAGAAATGACTAGTTCATTGGTTGTTATGGGGGAAATTGTGTTTTCAATTCCTGTCTCATTAAGGTCATTCTTAAATTTAGTAAAATTCCAAGCAGGGCAGCATGCCAGTAGTACTGATGCTGTAGTATGTTGCACATGAACTCATAATGAATTTTGGAAATTTATTGTATTTTCTTTAGTATATGAAAAAACAAGGAATCTCCTGTTAGGGCAATAATATCTGGACACATGTGTGGATAGGACCCCAGGGGACTGCAGAGTTTGTTTAAAGTCATGAAAATGAAGAATTAAAACATCATGAAGAAGAATACTATTGTACATTTCCTTGATGATTGGTGATATTGACCATCTTTTCCTGTACAGTATGTTGGTCATCTGTATGTGTTCTTTGGAGAAATGTCTTTTCAGATCCCCTTGCCCATTTTTTGATCAACTTATTTATTTATTTTATGTTGAGTTGTGTAAGTTCTTTATACATATTGGATATTAACCCCTTATCAAATATGTCATTTGCAAATATCTTCTTCCATTCAGTAGGTTGTCTTTTGTGCAAAAGGTTTTTAATTTGATATAGCATCTCATGCCTGTCAAAATGGCTACTATCAAAACGTCAACAAATAACATGTGTTGGCCTGGAAGTGGAGAAATAACCCTTGTGCACTGTTGGTGGAAGTTTAAATGGTACAGCTGCTATGGAGAACAGTGTGAAGGTTTTGTCAAGTAATTAAAAAATAGAACTACCATAAAACCCAGCAATTTTACTTCTGGGCATTTATTCAAAGAAAACAAAAACAAGAATTTAAAAAGACATATGCATCCCTACGTTCATTGAAGCACTATTTACAATAGCCAGGATATGAAAGCAACCTAGGTATCCAACAATAGGTGAATGGATAAAGAAGATGTGACTATTACATCTTATTCGGCAATAAAAAATATTATTCAGCAATAAAAAGAATGAAATCTTGCCATTTGCAACAACATGGATGGACCTAAAGGGTATTACACTAAGTAAAACAAGTCAGACAGAGAAAGACAAATACCATATGATTTCACTTATATGTGGCATCTAAGAAAACAAAACAAAACAGAAACAGACTCCCAGATACAGAGAACAAACCGATGGTTTGCCAGATGGGGGGTATTGGAAAATGAGTGTAAAAGGTGAAGGGAAATAAAATAAACAAGTATGGCAATGTATGTATAGCAACGAGAGTATAGTCAGTAATATCATGATGGTTTTGTGTGGTGACAGATGGTTACTAGACATATCATGGTGATCACATTGTAGAATATAAATCACTGTTGTACATCTGAAACTAATATAATATTATATGTCACCTATATTTTAATTTTTAGTAAGTGGGGAAATAGAAAATAAAAGATTTTCTCAGATTATATTCTGACAAATACCCATATATTTTGGGAGTATATATTTTAGCCTTTTAAAATGGAAATGTGTTCTTGACCTACTTTTTGGATGTTATTGTGTTTTGTTTTTTTTTGTTTTTTTTTTAACAGTATTTTTGTTTATTGAGCTTGCTATTATGATGCTGTTTCTCTAAAATTAAATGTTAATTATAAATTTAATTTTTTATTTAAAAAAGAAAAGTATCATCAATTTCAATTGCCATTAATTTCTTTTTTATTATTTTGTTTTACTTTTTTATTGTTGACATTATTACAGATGTCCCCCATTTCCACTCCCTTTGCCCACCTCCACCCATCCCCCACCACCCTCCCCTCTGGCCATCACCACACTATTGTCTGTGTCTAGGAGTTATACATATATAAAACAACTCCATTCACAATAGCATTAAAAAGAATACATTACTTAGGAATAAATTTAACCAAGAAACTGAAAGATTTGTACATTGATTAAAGTAATTGAAGAAAATACCAACAAATGGATATCCCATGTTCATGAATTAGAAGAGTTAACATTGTTAAAATGTCTATACTACCCAAAGCCATCTATAGATTCAATGCAATCCCTATCAAAATTCTATTGGCATTTTTCACAGAAATAGAACAAACAATTCTAAAATTGATATGGCACCACAAAAGACCCCTAATAGCCAAAGCAATCCTGAGAAAGAAGAACAAAGCTGGAGGCATCACACTTCCTAATATCAAACCATAATACAAAACTATAGCAATCAAGAGTATGATACTCACATAAAAATAGACACATAGACCAATGGAAAAGAAACAAAAGCTCAGAAACAAACCCCTGCATGTACAGTGAACTAATATTTGACAAGGGGCCAAGAATACCTCAACAGGATAGTCTCTTCAATAAATGATGTTGGGAAAACTGGATAATTGCATGCAGAAAAATTGAACTGAACCTTTATCTTACACCACTCACAAAAATTAACTTGAAATGCATTAAAAACTTAAACATAAACCCAGAATCCATAAAACTCCTAGAAGAAAACACAGGGGAAAAGCTCCTTGACGCTGGTTTTGGTAATGATGCTTTGTATATGACACCTAAAGCACAAGCAACAACAGCAGAAATCTACAAGTGGAATGACACCCACCTAAGAGGCTTCTGCACAGAAAAAGAAATAACAAAATAAAAAGGTACCTTACAAAATGGCAGAAAATATTTTTTTAAAACATATGTCTCATAAGGGATTAGTATCCAAAATATATAAAGAACTCATACAACTCAATAACAAAAAACAAACAATCTGATTTACAAATGGTCAATGTCCAGAAAAGTGATAACCAACAAGCTGCTACTTTCCATTGTCATCTTACTGGAGATAGCCATCCTGGAGGCCTGGTTTATTACAAACTCTTTCGAAAGTATCGAACTTCCTGCAGGGAAGGGTTTGTGGACCAGAACTTTGACTCTGTGAATGAATGGCGTTAGAGATGTAGAATAAGCGTATTGCTGCTGTGAGCTAACAGGTCAAGGATGCACTGTGTAGCCAGATGTGGGAAGAGGCAGGGAAGATGGAAAACCACTTAAATGTGAAGGAACAGCAACAAGACCAGTGTGATATACCATGGTAATAAATGCTGTTTATGACTTCTTTAAAAAAAAAAAAAGGGCAGAGGAACTGAATAGACATTTTTTCAAACAAGACATGGAAACGGCCAACAGGTACATACAAAAGTGCTCAACATCACTAATCACAAGGAAAATGCAAATCAAAATCACAATGAGATATGATCTCACATTTGTTAGAACGGCTGTCATCAAAAAGACAAGAGATAAGAAGTGTTGGCGAGGGTGTGGAAAAAAGGAAACCCTTGTGCTCTGTTGATGGGAATGTAAATTAGAACAGCCACCATGGAAAACGGTATGGAGTTTCCTCAAAATATTAAAAATATAATTACCATATGATCCAGCAACCCAACTTCTGGGCGTACATCCAAAGGAAATGAAGACAGGATCTTGAAATATCTGCACTCTCATGTGTATTGCAGCATCATTCACAATAGTCAAGATATGAAAACAACCCAGGTGTCTCTCAATGGATTAATGAGTAAAAATGGTGGCATATATATACACAATGGAATATTATTCAGCCATGAGAAAGAAGGAAATCCTGCCATTTGCAACAACAAGGATGGACCTTGAGGGTATTATGCTAAGTGGAATAAGTCAAACAGAGAAAGACAAATACTATATGGAATCAAAAAAGCCAAAGCATAGAAACAGAGAGTAGAAGGGTGGCTGCCAGGGATTTGGGGGGTGGGTGGAATTTGGAAGATGTTGGTAAAAGGGTATAAACTTGCAGTTAGAAGATAAATTCTAGGAGATCTAATGCACACCATTGTGATTATAGTTAACAGTACTGTATTTTATACTTGAAAGTTATGAGACTACTAGGTCTTAGGTGTTCTCACCACACCAAAAAAAAAAAAAAAAAAAAAAAAAAGATAATTATGTGTGCTGGAGATGCTAGCTAACATAACTGTGGCATTATGCAATATAAAAGTGTATCAAATCAACATGTCATATGCCTTAAACTTATATAGTATTATATGTCAATTATATCTCAATAAAATAAGACCTGTAAAGTAAAAGTTTGACCCTATAATAGATAGGAAATAGGAAAAACTTGGGGTTAGACATCACAAAAGGCAGCAGAAATGGTGTCTATTTTAAGTGGTTCTGTTCTTTTTGTGCTCAGTAGAAAATTTTTACTTCTATATAAATGCAGGAGAATTCCAGGCTCAAATTTAAAACAATTTACAAGATGTGTTTCATTTAGGCCTCATTTATCACAGTAGCTTTAAATAGGTTAGTCTCTGAATTAAAAAGTCTTATTTGGAAAATAATTATGAAACCCAATAAATTTGACTTTAAATTAGCCCTGTAGAAAAAATAATGGTCACTGTTTCACAATGCAATATTCTTCTATTATCCTCATGGGGTTTCCACTAGTACAGGGGTCTCAGCATCTCAGCATTTTTCAGATAAGAATTCGGGAACATCCATTTTTTTCCAGGGGAATGAATACCTCGCAGCGGGTAGGATGAAGGGGGAAAGGTGAGGTGGAGGGGAGACGTGAAATGGAAACCACTATTAAAGGAGTAAAAGCAGCCAATTCCAGAAAACATTTTTATATTTTTATTCCTTAAGCAGAGGGAAGCATTTCAGTTTTATTTTTAACTTCCTAATCACTTGTTTTCTACGCCCAATTGACTTCATAAAGGAGACAAAAGAACATTTCTTCCCTGTGGCCATGCATTAAAGGACACACTAGCACCACTCCCAGCCTTCGCAGCGTCGTCCAACAGTATCTTTGCCTGCCTGTGTTTGAGTAAATTCCGTGTAAAAGCATTAGGAAGAACTGTTTGGAAGGTATTAATTAGAGCTCGGGTTAGAGGGAGGTCTTAGATCCCAAAATTCTTGCTACAATTTTAAATGTTAACATTGTGACAATTTTTAAAATTGTATCTCCCCCTCCACTTTCCAGTACTGCCTCATAAAGACCATGGGTGTTTGAGCCTTGTGGGAATAGAGGCAGGGATTATTTTTATAGCTACATCCTGCACCAATAAATATGTCTAACAAACATTTCTATAACCAGTTTATTTCAACTTTAGGGTATAGTTTTCTCTACAGTTAGAGAAACTGACCCATCTCTAATGGCCAATTAATCTCAAAATGAGGGTAAGAAAATTAAGGGGACATGGTAAGCTGGAGGGCCTCCTGGAGAAGAAAAACCTCACATTCAAGGCAGGGGTCAAAAATTCAGATGCTTTCAAGAGTCCAGCGGGTAATTGGAATCTATGAATCTACTGCGGTGAAATGGTGAGAACCCATGTGCCGGCCGACTGGAGAACGCACGGCCAGCTCACCTTTCCAAAACCACCACACTGGCTGACTCGAGTGGCTACGTTCACTCCACCATGCTACCCGTTTGGGGTCCTTATTTTAAAGAAGTCCTCTATAAAAGGGATTGAAAGGAGAGTTCATTTGACTGGGGTGAAGATCCCTGAGTTTTACTTCTTTCTGCTTTTCCTAAATAAATATTCCAAATAAATAAAGCTTAGGGAAAGGCCAGGCCGGTGAATGGACAAGGAGTAACCAGCAACTTATTTGAAGCTTCCCAAAGTCCTCCCTGCCCAAATTCTCTTTGTCACTGGTTTGCAATGGCAGCGACCACCTGGCAATGTCACTAGGCTCAGTGCACTTGTGCCGAGGGCGCAGGGAGAGAGGCAGGGACGTCGGTCTATCACAGCAGCCTCAACAGTACATGCAAGCCGAGCAGATATTCAGCTGTAGTGTAGCTGACTGCCTATAGCCAGCTCATGAGAACCGCGAAAAGGCCTCTGATTTTTGTGCAGCAAATCTATTTCAAAAGAAATTAAAACCTCTGGCCAGTTAAGAACACTGACAGCATTGGAACATAGGAAATATCAGTTCTGGGGAATGAAGGATGGCCAAGTGGCTGGTGGTGGGCAGAGAGTGACACATCAAATAACTAAACTAACGTTAATGAGCATCTTCTTTGCCATGTGCTGTGCTTGGTGCTGGGGATACAAAGCTAAATAAGCACATAAGGCAGACTTGTAGCTAATTACAATATTTCATCAACTCTGTGACTTGCTTTTTTCGTATTTAAACATCTTTGAAATTGATGGCATTTCACAATTCTATTAGCAGTGCGTCTTTTTCCTTCTACAGTAGTATATAACACAATTGCGTGTGTTACAACAGAAGAAATAAGGTAGATGATTTTGACATGTTACTACCGAGTAGAAAGAATAATAGTTAAAATGTATTATATAGATAACAGTGAAATGTTGAACACTTTTAGTCAGGGGAATAACCTGTGAGATCACTGTATCTGTTCTTCCCTTCCTCTTGCTTGCGCTCTCCTCTTAGTCGGTAACCACTTATGGAGCACATTCTATAGGCCAAGTTCTCTGTTACACCCTGGGAATTTAATGGTGAAAAGAGATAATTATTAATCAACTGGGTCGAATTGACATTTATAGAATACTTTGTCCAGCAGCAGAATCCACATTCTTCTCCAGCTCACGTGGAACATTTGCCAAGAGAGACCACATTCTGGCCCATAAAACATACCTTACCAAATTTAAAAGAATTAATATATCAAGTATGCTCTCAGACTATAATGGAATTAAACTAGAAATTAATGACAGAAAGACAGCTGAAAATCTCAAAATATTCGAGGACCAAATAAAACTCTTCTATGTAACACATAAGTCAAAATAAGAGAAATCAAAAAGTATGGAACAAAATGAAAATGGAACTACAACTTATCAAACTTTGTGAGATGCAGTAAAAGCAGTGCTTAGAAAAAAATAGACATAGGTCTGGCCTCATGGAATTTACAAACTAGCTGAGAAGACTGACTAAAGACCAAGAAAAGTAAAATTTTTTAAAGAATAAAAAAATTGTGATTAGAGCTATGTTAAAGAATAAAGGGTATGTGACTAGTTTTGTTAAGTGGCCAGAGAAGGTTTTGTTCAAGTTGAAATCCAACTGTTGGGAGGAGGGGAACGTTTTCCAGGCTAAGAGAATAGCATGCATGAGACTGAAAACTGCTTAGCATGTTTGTGGAAATAAAAGAAGGTCAGTATGGTGAAACCTAGCGAAGAGAAGAGAAGTGTGAGATGATTTGTAAGGGTAGACGGGGTTAGATTACACAGGCCCTATAGACCTCGGGAGGTGTCAAGAGAAGTCATTAGAGTTGTAGCTGTTGTTTTTAATCCTCACCTGAGGATATTTTTTCCATTGATTTTCAGATAGAGAGGGAGAGAGGAAGGGGGAGAGAGAGAGAGAGAGAGAAACATCGATGTGAGAGACACATGGATTGGTTGCCTCCTGCACAACCCCAACTGGGGCCCAGATCGAACCTGCAACCCAGGTATATGGCCTTGACCGGGAATTGAACCCATGACTCTTTGGTCCACGTGTTAACACTCTAACCACTGAGCCAAACCGGCCAGGGTGCCTTTAGAGTTTTTAATCAGGAAAATAAGATCCGATTTATATGTGGAGACAGAACTCCAGGGCCAGCAGAGGAGGCATTTGGGTGCTGGTTCCGGCCTAAGAACTAGAGCAGAGGCAGCCACCTGAGCCCCCAAACCAGGCTGCCAGAGGAGTGTTTGAGGAATCTAATTTCGGAGGTAATTGTTGGTCTCAAGTGGGTTTGGCTGAACATTTGAACACTGGGCTTTGGGTGTGAATACAGCATGCTAATCCTTACATTCAATCCAGAAGGCTGGCAAAGCTGTCTGCAATTACATGGCCACACCAGACACTAATACGGAGGACACTGACCCATAGAACTTTCTTACTTAGAACTCACAACTGGTTTGGGCAGGGGCCAAATTTGGTACCACACTGTGCTTCAAGCTCTGCCCAAATGTCCTTTTCAACTGCTAAAGCTAGTCCAGGCAGAGAAAGAAAAGGAGGTGGTTGGTCACCCACGCAAACAAAGGTAACCAGCCCAGATGTGTCCATTTTACTAACTCCAGCCATGGCCCTGTTCCTTCAGGAAGAAAGAGACTTACTACAGCAATACAGACCACTGAGCTGGATTGTGGACTCCAGGGTGGGAGAATCCTTTTGCGGGTTCCCAAAGAGCTGGCTGATAAAGAAGGAGTCTCTCAAAATCCTCCAGAAAAACTAGATATGGTGTTGCACAGAGTCAGAGGCAAAACAAATCCAAGACAGCCAATAAAGGAAGTGCCAAGGAACTGTGGGAAATCACAGATAGCCAAGTAGAGAGCCAAAGAATTGTGAGAAAGATGGGCATTTCATTGTGGACTACACTCAAGAGAGCCCTCAAGAATTGAATCGTCATCACAATATTTGCAATCTGTAGCAGGATGCTGGGTCAAAGAGATGTCATAGATCTCTCAAATATTTCATAGTATTTTTTTTCTTTAAAAAGTGGGAACCCATTGCTAGCAATGACAGAGCCAAGGCATGCTTGAGTTAGGGGGTAATCTCGGGAAATCAGAGAAGGATCAGATATTGAAGCTGCTTCGGTTCTTCAGTGTCAGACTCAGCACCTGTATCTCTTCTTGCTCTCAGAGAGATAAAGCAAGGACATTTGAGCTGAGAGTTGGATGAGCTAAGAGAAGCAGGGGCTGGGAAAAATTCAGACAGGTAGAATAACATGTAGTAAGGTTATGGAGTCAGAGGGAGCAACATGCAATAAAAAAACACTAAAAGGCTAGTGGGACTGCAGTGCAGAGAAGAAAGTGGGAAATGTGTCTCTTGAGGTATGGGTGGAGAATAAGAGAACAGACCACATGGAGTTTCATCTAGCTGGGGAGAGAAACAGGAAACAGCCCCAGTGACTCACTCAGGAGCCACTGTCCTGATTTCCTCCTTAAGTGGGTGACCTCCCAATTTTGGTGGAGGAGAGGGTGGTGAGTGAGAGGAGAAGGGCCCTGAAAATAGGTTGGGATTGCATTTTCCCAGTCAAGCCTCAGATGAGACCGCAGCCCTGGATGACACCTTGATGGCAGCTTTGTGAGACCCTCAGTAGAGGACCTAGATAAGCTGTGCCTGGACTCCAGACCCAGAGAAGCTGTGAGACAACAAATGTGTGTTGTTTCAAGCTGGTAAATGTGTTACATAGCATGGAAAACTAACTGAGTGTTCTGAAGAGGGCCTGTCTTGTGCCACCCACCGGCAATCTAAAGTCCCGTATAAGAAATCTTACCTTCTATTCCTACTCTTTTTCAGCTGAATCCAGTTGTGGCCTCTCTGCTTAAGACCCAATTTGTGGATCTCTGCTTGCTCCTAGTTATAATGATACCTTCTTTGAACTTTTTCTAGGTTTCTGGGCCACCTTTCCCTGGACAATGTTTTTGATTCTGCTTTCCCCAAACCTACACCCCTACCACACTCCCCTCCCCACCTTTGGCATTACAGTAGTTGCTCTGTCTTAATCCCTTGCCAACTTCTGGCTCCCTGGCTTAAATGTCTGGGCCCCATGCTTGTCTAGGATGGTGGTTTAGATAGACCATAGTATGGAACATAGATTGAAGACAGGGAAGAGATTAGAAGTTAAAAATACTAGTTAAGAGGATATTATAATAGCACAAGAGAGATGATTGGATCCATAGGAATGGAGAGGAAGAGAAAGATTCAAGACACACTTCCTTTGGAAGTGATATTGACAGGACCTGGTGAGGTTGAGTGGTAAAGGAATGAAGGACCCTGGATGATAACGTCATGTCAATGGATAGCTTGGGTGACTAGGTTGAAGGCCAGATCATAATCACACTTGGAATAGACTAACTCTTACCAATCCCTTTTAAACTAAGATGGTCCACAAGTAAACCTGCCCAGGAGAGATGTGAAAAGCAGGAGCATTTACTCTCTAGAATTCATCCTGGTCCCACCACTAACCTGGCTTGACCAACTCCTAGTCATATATCCCACAAGTTCCTTAACCTTACAGAGCCTCAGTTTTCTCAGTAGAAATGATAATGGCACATACCTTACACTGTTGTGAGAATTACAGCAGGCTCTTCATATAAAGTGCTTGATACGATGCTTGGCACACAGAAAATATACCAGGTCTTATTATTAAGATGTGCCTTCCTCGTCCATTCATGCCTTTAACAGTCTCTGATTTCCTACAGCTTTGAGATCTCCTCTTTTAACTACAGTATCCCTCTCTTATCCAAGAGGGATATGTTCCAAGACCCTCAGTGGATGCTTGAAACCGTGCATAGTATCAAACCTTGTTTTTCCTATACATACATATCTATGATAAAGTTTAATTTATAAACTGGTGCAGTAAGTAATTAACAACAATAACTAATAATAAAATAGAATAATTATAAGAATGTTCTGTAATGAAAGTTATGTGAATGGGTCTTTCTCTCTCTATTCAGTGACTAACCAGCAGGGAGCCTATTCAGCAAGCAGACGCTGGGCAAAGAGAAGATTCACACGCCTGGAGGGATGGAGCAGGGCTATACAAAATTTCTTTGTGCTACTCAGAATGGCACTCAACTTAAAACGTATCAATTATTTATTTCTGGAATTTTGGATTTAATATATTTAGACTGTGGTTGACTGCAGGTAACTGAAACTACAGAAAACAAAACCATGGGTAAGGGGGACTACTGTACAAATTTCATCCAGTTTTCGCTGAGCTTCTAGGTTAGGCTTGTTTTACTTGCTTTGACTTCGGCACTCACCCAGCTGGAGGACACGCCAGCCAGTCCCTGGCCATAGGTAAGGAAGCCTTCTGCCCCTTGTCCTTTTCTTCACTTTGTGCTTCCTCTGGGTCCATGGGACTGAATGCCAGGCTTGCCTTCCTTCTAGGTCTGCCAACAGGGAAGAGAATCACAGAGGGAAGACAGAGGAGATTATGAGTTTGTGAGGGATAAGGGCAATTTCTTTTGGAGTCTGTTTATCGAAAAATCTAAGAGAACTTTCCAGAGTAAGTAGTGTTGATACAGATCTAGAGTTCAAGAGAGGAATCCAAGTACAGTCAGCCCTCTGTATATGTGGGTTTCACATCTGCAGATTCAACCAAATGTAGATCGAAATATTTTTTGAAAGTTCCAAACAGCAAAACTTGAATTTTCCATGAGCCAAGCACTATGCTGAATCCACGTGAATGAAGTGATATACCCTGCTGTAGCCTACATGCAAATACTACACCATTTTATTTAAGGGACTTGGCATCCATGGATTTTGGTATCTGTAGGGGGCCTTGAGGATACCAAGGGGCAACTGTAAGTAAATTTGGGGTTATTAATGAGTGATATCTCTAAAGCCAAGGGAGGTGAGAGATTTCAAGAAAGAAGAGGTTATAAACTGCATCAAATACTACACAAAAACCAACAGTATAAAGAATAAGGAAAGACCATTTTGGCAACTAACCAATCGGCATTTGCTGTTTGTAGTTTTGCAAAGGACATGACTCCTTTTTTTTTTTAAGACAAATAAAAGGAAATCTCATTTTCAGAATTAGTAGCAGTTTTATAGGACTCACTCTAAAAACTTATGTGGCCTTACTCATGGATTATACTATCCTCAACAGCTTAAGAAAAACTAGTAATGTTTAAGTTATAGCAGACTTTTGCATGAGTTTTCCAAGACTCCAATTTCAAATACCACTTGAGTACATATTTTCTCCCATAAAGTGCAGTAAAATGAATTTTAAAACTTTAAGTGACCCCTTCAAGATTCTTAATAAAATTCTAGAAATGCAGTTTCAATTTTTTTTTTTTTTTAGATTGACTGTGTTTGTGATGATGAATGAAGAATAACAGAATTGGATTGGGGTGTGGATTCTGAATGTCTGGGGAGGCCCACTCAAGGGTCAAGTGGCTCCTTCTGTCACATGAATTCATGTAATTCTAATTCATGCCTCAGCAAAATTACAAACTGCTCAAGTTCTAGACATTCAGGTCAACCCCAGATAGTCAAAACTCTGAATATTAAATCCATGACTGATTAAAGTCTACTATATGCTCAATGTTTTGATGAAGTCCTGGAAGATGACAATACCTCCCACAGAATACTGTGCTGAATGAGCACAGTGCTTGGGAAGGTGCACGTCAACCCCGAGAACTTACCCTAATTAAACCCTCCTTGAGAGTGAGTATTTTATATGCTGTATTTCCCATGCCCATCTGATTTGGTCAAGTAGTGTTGGAAAAGACAAACCAGGGGCAGGGTTTTCTCATTTCAAACTTAAAGTACAACTGAGCTTTGAGGGAACTTAAAAGCAAGAAGAACAAAACACATCTGAGAGTTACTGGTAAGAAAAATTTTTGATTCCTCTTTCTGCTTCTCCATCACACACACACACACACGCACACACGCACACCCCACTCACAAAGCCTGTCCTGTGGAGCCACAGATTCTCTTCCCTTCCTGGTCCCACAGTAGTTTTTCTTTGGCTCTTCCCCCTCTGTGAAACTGCTGAGTCACAGTGGGTGACTCAGGTAAAGCCTGGTGGTGTGCTGCAGCAGTGGTCAGTGAGTCTTTTAAAAATTGGAATTGTCCTGAGAGGATGCTTATCTGACATTGAGTGGCATCATCAGTATCACTTAAATCAAGTTGCTTGATTAGAAATGTAGTTTAGATTTAGGCGTCATTGAAATTTAGGTCAACCTCAAACAATGTATGGGAAGCACACACACAAAAAAATCTCACTTTTCCCATAGGACCACAAAGGACACCACTTTCCTTCAAGTGATGAGTGGAACTGGTAGGTCATAAAATTGAAGACTGTGATTTGTCATGGACTCTTAAAATTGCATATGACTAATACCCAACTCAATCTAACGATTTCAATGCAGAAGTGGGTATTTATTGGAAGGATGCTGGTTATCTCACACCTGAAGAAATAACTGCAGAAAGGAGGCACCCCAGTCCCTAAAGCTGGAATCAGAAAATCTGTATAACAAAGGAGTCACTCAAGTTCTGCCTCATTTCTCTTCTCTCTTTGGTGTTGGTTTCACTTTCTTAGGCAGTGCCCAGAGTGGAAACTCGCCCATTAACTCTAAGGCCACATTCTTTCAGCACTGGGAACACAAAGAAAGAGGAAAAGGAAAAAAGAGGCTTCCCTGTCAGCTTCAGCGGGTATACTCCTAGGCAAGGCCTCTGCCCATGTGCTTAATCCTTGGCCCCATCACTGAAGCTAGAGAATGGGACATGTGACTGAGAGTGGGTCATGTGACTATGTATTTACAAGAAGAAGGGGAAGAAGGGGTGCTGAACAGACAAAGGAAAAAAGAGCCCCTAGAGACATTTCAAAGATACTGAGTGGAGTTATAACTCGGTGCTTAGCAATGTGCTTATGTCACAAAGTTAAATATTCCTCACACTCCTAAGTGCCCCATGCCTCTCATAATCTAAATCTACAATCAATTTTCCAATTATTACTTTTTGTTCGTAAAAACATTCAAAGTTACTTGAGGCCTCCTCATAATTGTTTTATTTCTTCTGCTCCAATACAATGAAACATTCATGGTGGATACTGTGATTGGCTCACTGAGGACACCTGCCAACCTCCTTTCAGAATTCTTCACGCCAGTGCAGTCTGGAAAGCAGACACTTCACTTCCCAGACTCCCTTGCTCCTGGGTTCTGGATGTGAGGTGGGCTCTGCCAAACAGAAGAGAAGCACTGGTCAGAGACTTGAATTTGGAGTTGAGTTAAGTGGAGAGAGAGGCAGGGTTTGAGACTTTCATTTTGTTTGGACAGACTGTAGCATCCATGACCAGATCTGGAGCCAGCAGCTGTGACAGCATCTGCTCAATTTGGCAGATGGCTTCTGGGTTGTGGCAGGAGAAGCAGCTTCGCTGGTGGCCAAGTTCTACATGTGGCTTTGGGATTTGTTCCTGGAAGCTCGCTCTAGCACATGTTTTTAAAGCCTACCCAATGATTATGTCAGTCATTTGATAGTCTACAATGAATCCTTTTTTGATTAAATGGCTTGAATGGATTCTGTTCTCTGATTGAATCCTGACTGATACAACATAGAAACTAGTTTTTAAAATGTCACTGGCCTTTTTGTTTTTCCTTTCTTTGTAATTACATGGATACAAACCATGAAGTGAGGTTGGCATTATTTGCTGCATTCAATGAACAGGTGAATTGCTCAGACTGACAATATCAAGTAAACTCCAACATAAATAGTATATCAGGCTTAGGTCTGGATTTTAAGAAATTGACATGATTCATCTAAATACCTTTGTGGGATTGCTTTGAAACAATAGAACCTTACTGACTGCGATATTTAAATTTTAATAGAATTTGTGGATTTCTCTTGGGCATCATAATTTTTATATAACTAAGTAATTATTTTCCAGTAGATAAATGGGCAATGAGCATCAACATATTACTCTCAAAAGAGGAAATAAGTGAAAACATCTAATCAACATATGTTCAGTGTATGTGTTCAGTCTTATTCATAATGAAAGAAATGCAAATTTTAAAAACACGTGTTATGGTGATTTACCTGCTTAATGAAATGAGCGAAGGGAAAGCAATAGGCATACAGAAGCTGACTACAGAGCAGCGCATGAGCCCTCTCACATACTGAGGAGGACGCTGAAAAGGGGTGGGTCCCCTGGGCTCTGTGAGACTGCGAGAACTGGAGACCAGCTCAGGTTACCTTAGGTGGTAGGAGTATACCAAATAGATGTCTGAGGAGGGAGGTAAAATGGGAAATGTAATCAGTCCTCAAGTCACCCAGAATGCTCTTCGGGACCTGGCAGTCCCAGTGATCTGACAGCAGATTTGGTCACTGGATAAGAAGTTTAGTTGTTCCCACAGAAGCTGGGATCCATTGCTCCCTCCTCTAGTGCTTGTTATAATGGTGACTGGGGCCCTGGCCGGTTTGGCTCAGCGGTTAGAGCGTCGGCCTGCGGTCCAGAGAGACCTGGGTTCGGTTCCCGCTAAGGGCATGTACCTCGGTTGCAGTTTGTCCCCGGCCCTGGTTGGTCGTGCGGGTGGCAGCCACTCGATGTGTCCCCCCTTTCACGTCGATGTTTCTCTCTCTCTCTCTTCCTCTCTCTCCCTCCCACTCTATCTGAACAAAGAATGAAAAAATGTCCTCGGGTGAGGATAAAAAAAAAAAAAAAAAATGGTGACTGGGGACTCTTTCTAAAGCCTGACTCAAACTGGCTGAATCAAGAAAGGAATTCACTGGTTCTCTTGACTGGAAAGTGCACGGGCAGGATTGGTGCAGGACAGCTGGACATGAGGGCCTCGATGGCGTTATTCTCTCTGCCTCTGCCTCTGGCACCTCTGCTTCCCTGCGAACTGGATTAACTTTAGAGCGTGCTCTCTCCATGTGATGGCCTCTGGTAGGTCACTTACCATCTCAAATCCTCAGTTTCCTCATTCTAGAAAAATGGAGCTACAAGCCACCTATACAAGGATCCAATGAGATAGAACATATGTAAATATTTTCAAACCACAACATTTCAGAAGAATGTATTGGTTGCTCTGAGCTCAGTGGTCTGCTTGGGAACAGTCCTTCTTTTAACTTGGCACCTATACGTTCTTCCCTGTTTCTGATTATTAACAAAATGATATCGATTTTATTGAGCAAGACTGTCCTGCAATTTGGCACTTAGGGGAAAAAATATCATCCTCTTTACCAAGAATATCAAGAATAAGGGACATTGCTATTCTTTTCTAAGTTGACATTTTAGAAATTGAGTTCTGGGTCCCTAGGAGCTTGTGGTGGTGTCTCGGGGACCACAGTGTGAGGGAGCCATATGGGAAGGCAGCTGGCAGACTGATTGGGTGGGGCTGTCTCACTTACTCAGAGCAACTCTGCTTTTGTGTGTTTTCTACATCACAATTCTAGGTAAGATTTTCCATAAAAAAGGAGTGTAGTAATATGATCAAAATGGCAGCAGCTTTGGCAGCAAAAGAGAAAAAATTAGACAAATGCTGACATTAATCAACTAAAAGCTAATGAAGGCAGAACTGATTCAATCAATGGAGCAAAATCAAACCCCACTTGATCAAAATCTGGAATCCAATAATAAAAAAAAAAAAACACTGATCAGAAATAGCCCAAAGCTGTTTATTCTTAAATGGTTTAAGCGCAAGGTAGACTCCCTCTTTCTCTTTACTCACATCTGGGACTAAGGACTCTGAGAAGCCTTGGGAAAGGATGAGCTCAGCTGACCCTTTTATACTGTGTGGTAGACACCATTATTAGCATTTATAGTGTTCATAATCCTGCCCAGTGATACCTGAGTGACGTGATGTGTGTTGTCCAGTGCTGAGGTGAGGAAAAGCTGATGCATAATTCTCTAGACCAGCGGTTCTCAACCTGTGGGTCGTGACCCCTTTGGGGGTCGAATGACCCTTTCACAGTGGTCGTCTAAGACCACTGGAAAACACATATTTCTGATGGTCTTAGGAACCGAGACATAGCTCCTCTATCCGTCTCCAGGCGGGTCTGCCCACATGCAGATACGCCCACATGCAACATGAGGAACTGTATTAAAGGATCGTGGCATTAGGAAGGTTGAGAACCACTGCTCTAGATTCTCTCTTTCTTGCCATGGTGATCTAGAAGGCCAAAAGTTTCAGATGGATACATCTATAAGATGACGAACCTCTGTCACCCCGAGCCTCCAGTGACTGCAGGGCAGAATAACCTGCCTACTATAAGGGCTGTGATCCCTGAGTGAGCAAGAAAGCTTTGTGTTCCTCACCTACTGATTGATATCTAGGGTTGCTCCGTTATAGCAGCATAACCTAATGTCCACTGAGAAGAAATCTGGAGGCTTCAGGAAGATTTTTCAAGATGTGAAATTCATAGCGGCTGGATGGAAAAGAGCGAAGCTAGGAGTGCCAAGTGAAATGGGGGTGCTGTGATGGGGAGAGGCAAGTTAAAAACAGCTAGCTGAGGAAGTGGAAAAGGCGATGCACTTTGGAGTCAAATAGACCTACCTAGGGTTCAAATTGAGGTTTCACTTTTTACTTTATCTTTGCCTTTGACCAAGTTGCCAACCTCTGCCACTTTTGTTACCTATATAATAAATAACTACATTACACGACTGCTGAAAAGATTAAGTTATGTACATGTATGCATATGGCTAGCACTTCGCACAGTATCTAACAGTTGGTAAGTAATCAATAAAGTTAGGTGCCCTTTCTCTTAGTCTGTTTCCCTCTAATACTATTTCTAAGCTTGGTAGTTGCTAAGTTTTGATTTCAGATTCTACAACTGGGACTCCTTCAGGTTTAAAGTCCTCACTCCAAGGTCTGCATCCCTCATTTCCCTGCTAGAGCTTTGATATTAGAAAGGAATGCTGCCAAATCCTCTGACTTATTGCTTTGTTTGTAGTGCACTTGGATTCTAAAGAGGAAATCATGGCCAGTGTCACTGAGTCTAAAGTCTGAGCTAGGGAGAGCTTGAGAGAGGTCTAGAGGCCTGTGGCAGTGGTAGTGTTCCCCTTTCAGCTCCCTGCTGCCCACATTCATATAGAGGCCTCCCCTGTTCCTGCCTCTCCACTTGTCATTTATAGCAGCCTTCAGTCTGGGGCATTCAGCTCCTTTCATCCTGACCTTCAAGAAACATTTTTGAAGAAACTGTGTTCAAAACTAAAGGAGAACCATTACATCCAAAAATATAAATATAAAAAATGAGTTTACTGAACAAGAAACTCTCATCTGAGCAAACTGGGATCACTCACTGACACCTGGAGGCCTTGGAGGCTATAGCTATGCACTGGTGCCCCTGTCACGGCTGCAAAATCACCTGACTCCAAAGCTCTGTTTCCTCCTTGAATTTTTTTTTTTAAATCCTCACCAGAGGATATTTTTCCATTTATCTTCAGATAGGAAGGGGGGGGAGGGGAGAGAGAGAGACAGACAGAGAGAGAGAGAGAGAGAGAGAGAGAGAGAGAGAGAGAGAGAGAGAGAAACATCTATGTTTGAGAGAAACACATCCACTGGTTGCCTCCCACACGACCCTGACCAGGGCCCGGACTGAACTGAGGTATACCTTGTACCCTTGTACCCTTGACTGGAATCAAACCCACGACTCTTCGGTCTGCAGGCCCAGGCTCTAACCGCTGAGCCAAAATTTTAGTGAAAAACTTCCCTTGATCCCACCTTGATTGGATCTGGGGAGAGGATGTTAATTTTATATTACAAAGTGTCCTTGAGTGGAGAGAGGATATGCAGAACAAAATATAATTTTCAAAAGGATGCATAGATTAGAGAAAAATAATTGAGATTTAGTGTTTCAATGACTGGAAACACCAATTCTGAAAAGTAAGGAGGCTATGAGGGAAGTAAAAGGAGAAAGCCTCAGTATGGTAAGAAAAGTTCCCAGAAGTAAGGCTACAATACCCTCACTGCCTTGTAGCATTTGGTGAATATGAACATTTGTGACTTCATTTACCCTCTACTGTTCAAAGATGGGCTTTTGGGAGGGGTATTTCATCCAGTCTTTATGTTTTAAGAGGTACGTAGGAATGGTTACATGATTTTTAAAAGCAAGAGGAATGTTTTAATCTGAGGAACAGCAAATCTTTGGGGTCCAGGTACTCTGGGTAGACGTGGGGAAGTGTCAGGAGCCATCTATATTCCCTTCCTTTTTTGAGACTATCCTAGCAAAACCTCCTTTGCAGCCAGGAGTTGTTCTGGGTTCCCAATTCTTTCTGAGGCGGACTAAAGCTTTCAGCCCATTTGCAGAGACAGGATGATGGACATCCCTTGAGTCCAACGGGGGTGGAGCCCGTCCCGGCTTGGTGGAGAAGTCGGCTCGGTGGGGCCTAAATCCCCTGCAGGAGCACCTGCCCTCTCTATGCTCCAACACCCGCTGCGGCAAAGGCTAACCATGAGAAAAATTCCTCCAAAGACACATGTTGAGAACAGGATCCAAATTCAGAAAGGGGTGCTCCTCCCGCCTCATCCCCCCTGTAGCGCAACGCCAGTGCTTCCCTGCCTTGCATTCCTGAATCCCCATCCTGGGACCTGGGCGGTCTACCTCGCGCGCTCTCCCCTTCCCCAGCTCCCGCGTCGGTCCGGGGCTACCCTGCGCCAGAGGCCACGAGCCCCTCGTGCCGCTTGCCGCTCGCTCCCCGGCTCCACTTTCACTTTCGGTCTCAGGGCGGGGGAAGCAGGAGGCAGCGGCACGAGGGTGAGCCGGCTCGGTCCCAGGCCCCCAGAGACAGCGGGCCCGTCCTAGGTGCGCCCTGCGGGAAGGGGCCGCGTGGCCGGAGAAGGGCACCCCGGCATCCTCCCTGTGGCCACCCGGGCGCCCGAGAAGGCCGGAGGGCCCGGGGCGCGGGGAGGACGGCCGGGGTTCTGCGACGCGGGGAGGGCGGCGGGGGCGGCGGCTGGCTCAGCCCCGCTGGGGTCCCTCTCCGCGGGGAGAAGGCGGGGGGCGCAGGGCCACCGCCCGTGCTCCGCGTGCTCCGCGGCTTTGCGCTCCGGCGCCTCCCCGTGCGCTCCGCCTTGCGGCTGGGTGCGTGCCAGCTCCCGTCCGCCGGACTCCGACTAGGGCCGGATGGAGGCGGGGTGGGTGCGGGGTTAGGGGGACAAGGGCACTTTGCATATAGTTGCCCGAGAAACGAACATGGCTTCGGGTTTGCTACTGGGCTGGGGGGAGGGGGCGGGTTGGGATCGGTGTCTGTGCGCTTCCCGGGTCAGTTCTCTGTGCTCCTGCACTTCTGGCAGGCAGTTCTGTGTTCACTTCACTGGGGGTGGGGGTGGGGGTGGGGTTCTGTTCAGAGAAAACGCGCGTGTTTGAGCAAATTCATGTTTCCTGTCTGGGCACCGTGCTCGCAGGTGGTACTGCAAGTGAATTTCGTGAGGAACAAGGACAGCAGACACTTCCTTACCGTTTTTCCTGGAGGTTCCTTGTGTAGGCCAGGTTCTGAAAGAAATGCTGTTTTCTACTGTTGTAACCCAGTGAGATAGACCAGACTCAGACACCAAATTTTAGTAAAAAAAGGTTTTAGAGGGAGCTTTATTCATCCTGCGCAGGGACTGCACTCAGCCCATGCAAGGGAGAATGGCAGCCCCGCTGATTCTTTGCAGGGCTCTCTTATAGGCCCGCGAGCAATAGTGCAGTGCAGAGCAAGAAGCGTGAGTACAGAAGCCGATATCAGCCTGGAGCCGGAGGGCGTCTACAACATAGCTCGGGGGAGGTTAGGGTATATCTGGCGGTTTTATGATTGTTTCTGAGAAGGGAGTCGTTTGTTACATTCCTAACATGAGTCAGGGTCCGGGCAGCCTGGTTTGTCAGGCGTAAGTAGGCCAGGGAAGTGGGGTAAAGGCCTCTACCCTAAGGGAGGGGGTCTATAACACTACCAAATACCCAGAGTATTTGCTCTCAACTCAGCTCAGCACGGGGTCAACAATTTTTAAAAAGTACTTTAAAAAATTGACCAGAGTTGTCTATTTTCCTGACTTGGAATTTTACTAATACCTACCATATTTTAAGGTGGGCCTGAAAAATAGAAGAAAAAAAATTATAATATGTTTTTTGAATTAATTCAACATTTTTGTTGTTTACCTCTAGTGACAAGTTATTATCACTGCTCCTTAATTTCTTTGTTCAGAACACTTTGGAAGAAAGTTCATTACCTCTTGGTGATCGATTTCACTTTCCAAGTGTCCCAATAAAGGGAAGAGTGAGAGAACCCAGGACCAGTTGCCCCTGACTTACTGTGAGTGGGAAAAGGGAGAATCGCCAAAGGCAGCCTAAATAAAGTTTCGAAGGTATCGTGAACTCTTTCTAAGTTAAGTTAGGTACTCTGTTACTGCTGCACTTTCATTGACAACATTGACTGTAAAAGACTCTTTACTAAGATCAGATGCTGAAAACTATTTGAAAAATAGTTTTCAAAACTTTAAGGAAAGTCAAATACAGGAAAGTTCTTTAAATCTTTATTTCTGCTCTAAATCTGTGTATTCAACTGCCTTCTTTCTTTTTCTTTTTCTTTTATTGTTGAAAGTATTACAGATGTTCCCCTCTTTTCCCCATTGATCCCCTCCTTCCCACTCCCACCCCCCTCCTGCCTTCCCCAGCCTCTTGTCCCTGTCCATTGGTTGTGCATATATGCATATAAGTTCTTTGGTTTATCTCTTCCTCCCCCTCCCACAACCCCCCTTCCCTCTGAGGTTTGTCAGTCTGTTCCCTACTTCCATGATTATGGATCTCTTTTGGTCAACAGCTTATTTTGTTCATTATGTTCCACAAATAAAGTGAGATCATGTGGTACTTGTCTTTCTCTGACTGGCTTATTTCACTTAGCATAATCCTCTCCAGGTCCCTCCATGTGGTCTCAAAGGGTAAGAGATCTCTCTTACAACTGCGTAGCATTCCACTGTGTAAATGTACCACAGTTTTTTTTGTGTTTTTTTTTTTTTATCCACTCATCTACTGATGGGCACTTGGGCTGTTTCCAGATCTTAGCTATTGTAAATAGTGCTGCTATGAACATAGGGGTGCATATATTCTTTCTGATTGGTGTTTCCGGCTTCTTACAATATGTTCCAAGCCATCTCACCCAGTGATCCCACTTCTTGGAATATATCAACTGCCTTCTTGATATTTCCCCTTGGCTATCTCAAAGACATCACAAATTAAACTAAAAAACGAACCCTCGATTCCTCTCCTCCCTTTTAAAGTTGAAAACCAGATGACACCTTTGAGTAGGTGTGAAATATTGTTGCTAACCATAAACTTTTTTCTTCTATGAATCAATAACATCTGGAGGAAAAGATCTAGTACTTTTGAAAGTTTGTATCTACATTTGCTACTTCTAGGTGGATACATTCTGAAATCATGCTGTCTTGATAATATTTTAGTGACTTTTGTTTTGTTTTTTGCTTTTTTTTTTTTTTTAGGGTAGTTTGAGCAAAGAAGATGATATTTCTGTCCAGCAAATGGTCACTTGGAACCATGTCATTTCTACAGTCCTCACTGTTGATTCTCTTAGTTGTGTCAACTACTTCCTGGTGTCAGACAAAAGCTAGTGATGGGACACAGTTTCCTTGGAATAACATGAGACTTCCTGAGCACATCATCCCAGTTCATTATGATCTCATGATCCATGCAAATCTCACCACTCTGACATTCAAGGGGACCACGGCAGTAGACATCATAGCCAGCCAGGCCACCGATGCCATCATCCTGCATAGTCACCACCTGCAGATATCTAAGGCTACCCTCAAGAAGGGAGCTGGAGAGACGCAGTCCGAAGAACCGCTGAGAGTCTTGGAACACCCATCCCATGAGCAAATTGCACTTCTGGCGCTCAAGCCTCTGGTGGTTGGGCTCCTGTACACAGTTGTCATTGATTATGCTGGCAATCTTTCTGAGAGCTTCCATGGATTTTATAAAAGCACCTACAAAACCAAGGAGGGGGAAGTGAGGTATTTTTTTCTTTTTTTTTAAAGCTTCAAGTGCTGCTCACACTAAATGTATTCATTCAAATGACTGTCTTTTAAAATTTCCTTGAATGTTGAATTCTTTCTTTGGTTTGGCTTTTACATCTTTTTTGTAGAGTTAAAAATGGCAGTAGTTTGTGGTTTTTTAATTTTATTTCATTTTTCATTCTGTGTTAGCCATGGGTCCCTGGTGCTTCATGCTGTGTTTTTATTTTGCTTGCGGTAATTTTAGGATTCTTGCATCAACACAATTTGAACCTACTGCAGCCAGAATGGCCTTTCCCTGCTTTGATGAACCTGCCTTCAAAGCGAGTTTTTCTATCAAGATCAGAAGGGAGCCAAGGCACCTGGCCATCTCCAATATGCCATTGGTGAGTCTGAACTCCTCTCTGTCTACTCACAGGAAAAGTCCATTGACTCACTCTGACTTACATTGCCCCAATGGTAGTTCTCAGTCAGCTCCCTGTTCTGGATTCAGCACTGATGAATTCAGGTCCTTCACAAAGGAAACTTTCACCTTCATTTTCTCACATGATCGTTTGCTGGGGTCCAGCCTCAGCAGGTCCAGGGATTCCCTCAGGTGTGGACGGAGTCGGCGAGAGAAGGAGACGTGAGACGTGAGTCAGAAGGTGCTGGATCCTTCTGCTACCTTAGGCTAGCAGAATCTTTATTTTTATATCTTCAGGCTGTATAACAAGTTATTCTTTCCTTTTTCTTTTGACCTTTAAGCAAGTACGTACAGACACTCTCTTCGGCTTACACAGCTCTTAGGTACTGGTACAGGGTTAACCACTAACTATTTCATCCAGACATAACAATGACATTGTATCAGCTCTTAACCTTTACAATTATTTTCACCATGTAACTCATTACTTAGCAACCTTCCTGTTTACATTTACGCAGACAATGTCTCATTTAACTTCTTCCTTTCCCATACCCTCTATTTCAATTTCTGTTACTTACTCATAGACCTTGACTTTTCCTCTTATCTAAAATCCCTTTAAGCTTTTACATTCTTATCTTAAATTCTTATTACTTTCTTGCCTGTTCTTTCTGCAGTCTATTCTGACGTCTATATTATTAATCATCTACATGTTACTTCTATAATGATTCCTAACAGACAGATAATAGATAGACAGAGAAAGCAAAGATTAGTCTCCTTCAGTTGCCATCCTGCATTTTTATTTTACTTATTAGCCTTTGTCTTCAGCCACTGTTCTTCATGATTCCTGCCATGCAGTGAATCCACTTCTCCAGGGACTATGTCAAACCATGGAGGCCTTCATAACTCCCGGGACTACGTCAAACTGTGGAGCTCACCCATGACTATGTCAAACCGAGGTGATCGCTGTTCCAGTGGCACCACTCCCAACAATTGTTTATTTATTTAATTTTTTATTGATTTTTTTTTTTTAGAGAGAGAGAAAGGGACAGAGAGACAGAAACATCGATGTGAGAGAGAAACATCTATCAGCTGCCTCCTGCACACCCCCCTACTGGGGATCAAGCCTGACACCTGGGCATGTGCTCTGACCGGTAATCGAACTGGGACCTCTCAGTTCATGGGATGATGTTCAGTCCACTGAGCCACACCAGCCAGGCTCTCATATGATCTTTTAAAAGGATTTTAAAGAGAACTCACTGTCGAATAAGGCCATATTTCTAGTATATAGTTATTTTCTATAATTTCTATATACTAACATAACTATACAGTTTGCAACCATAGCATGAAATTGGGCAGATAGAAAAAGGAAGAAAGTAATCTTTTCAGAATATTACAGTATTAAAGGTAAGTAATGACAGGTAGCTCCGTTTCCTTTAAAGAAACCATTATCCTTCCATTTCAAAGCAGATGTGGAAGTGTTTCCTCTGATTTTTCAAAGTGGCCAGAAAATGACCGTGCCAAATGAGAAAAACTACTCCGTAAGTGCCGCTGTCCTATGACTCTGTGGCGTAGAAGACACATCAGCTGAGTGGCCATTCTGCAGCAGGTGCACCGGCTCCTAGGGCACACACACTCCAGAGGCTCACTGTGGATGAGATTCGGGGTGGACCAGGCTTTGTCCGCAGTCCTGAAGGGTGTCATTCCTCATCCCTGTACAATATCTTCGCATGAAGGGACCCAGAGTGCCATGGAACAACCTCTAGGGCAGTATTTTTCAACCTTAAAACTCTGTATCCCCCCTAAATACCTTAAGGATCCCTTCCTCAAACAAGATTCTGACAGCTCTCCCCCCGCCCAAGAGGACCATCTCCTAGGAAAAGCATTCTTCTGAAAATCCCTGCCAGCCTAGAACTTTCGTCTCCCCCGACCTGCCCCACATGAAAAGATAAGAAAAGTAATGTCATTTTTCTAGTATCAATTTGAGATAGAGAACATACTTTTTCAAACTGTAGTTCCCTCCCCCAGTATTGTGGTGTTGCTCCCAGGGATGAGAGTGACTTCTCTAATTAGAGAATTACAGCCTTAGGAGAATAAAGGACCAGAGAGAGACTGGTGGAGAAATTCATTGGCTTGCAGGGGGAAGGCCCGGAGCCCCTGAGGCTTTGTGAAGATGCTGGAGTCTAAATCCAAGGATATCCAGGACACCTTGTTGAGGAGAGGAAACTCTCTAATGTACTATTGCCCCTTGGACAGGAAAGCCCTCCCCTGGGCAGAACAGCAGTGGCCTGAATCAGGCTGCAGACAGGGACTTGAGGGGAAAGACAATGGAGTCTCAAAAGATCTTTTTGGAGGCTAGAAAAGCATATAGTTAATTGCATTTAAATGTGAATTAGTTTGTTTAGTTTACTTTTCTAATAATTAGCACAACATCAGGAATGGGAGTTTTGGTTAGGAGTTGGTAAAGGCATTTTAAAAAGAAAAGGTAATTTTGGGTCCTTCAAGTGGCTATCAGCATCAGGGTTTGAATGACCAGAGGGTGGCCAGCTGATGGGTATTAAAAAGAAGGACCAGCCTGGCTGGTGTGGCTCAGTGGTTGAGCATCGACCCATGCACCAAGAGGTCGCTGGTTCATCAGAGCACACACCCAGGTTGTGGGCCTGATCCCCAGTGGGGGCATGCAGGAGGCAGCCAGTCGTTCTCTCTCATCGATATTTCTCTCTCTCCCTTCCTCTCTCTCTCTAAAAATAAATAAAGAAAAATAATTTTTAAAAATTTTTTTGTATTTTAAAAATAATTTTTTTAAACAGAAAAATGCATAGTTAACAATGGAATGCCCAGGCTAGTTTTGGAAGGTCCTTTCTCCAAATCCTGCCCCAGGCTTTCTCTGGGCTGAGGTACTAGACTTTCTTCTTTGGGAGCAGCCCTCTTACCTCCATCAGCCCCACCCCCCTCTGCAAGGCTGCTTCCTGATTGCACTTAAAAGCTGATTCCAATGAAGCAAATCCGTTTGGAGAGGTTTTCAGGGTCAGGCCCAGGCATGGTTTGGGAAAAAACATAAGCTCCTTTTAGGCTGTATAATGGTTATGTACTTGCCCAGTGTAGAAAATATTTAGACATTGCACTTCCAGATAATTCTGATCCCTGCATTTAAGGACAAGTGGCCTACATCTTGGCAAAACCATTAATCTCAGTTTTGCTTTGTCCCATTCATATTATCGATCCTCATGTACCAAATATGCATCAGTTTGTGGTCATCTGGATCATTTATAAGAAATTAAGTGGTGATGGTTGCACAACTCTGAATATAATTTTTAAAAAACGGGATTTTATACTTTAAATTTGTGAATTTTGTGGTATATGAATTATATCTCAATGATGAATAGAATGGCTTGGCCTTAATGTCTAAATTACAATCAGATATTAGAAAGAGAAATTTTAAAATAATTATACAAATGTTATGCCATATACTTTCAGTAATATATCTGGTAGGAAATTTCTGTTTATAAAATGTTTTCAGTGTATTGGATCATTTGATGATTGAGTTATTCAATTTCAGGTGAAATCCGTTACTGTTGCTGAAGGACTCATAGAAGACCATTTTGATGTCACTGTCAAGATGAGCACCTACCTGGTGGCCTTCATTGTTTCAGATTTTAAGTCTATCAGCAAGATGACCAAGAGTGGAGTCAAGGTGAACCTGTGATTTTCACATAGGGTGACCAACTTGTCTTGGCCTGCCTGGGACTGTCCTGGTTTTAAAACTGGAAGTCCACATCCTGGGAATCCCCTCAGTCACAGGCAAACCAGGGCTGGTGATCCTGCTGTCACAGATGCTCATATTTACAGTGAGCTTGTAATAACAAACACATGAGCCCTGGCCAGTTTGGCTCAGCGGTTAGAGCGTTGGCCTGCGGTCCAGAGAGACCCGGGTTCGGTTCCCGCTAAGGGCATGTACCTCGGTTGCGATTTGTCCCCGGCCCTGGTTGGTCGTGCGGGAGGCAGCCACTCGATGTGTCTCTTTCACGTCGATGTTTCTCTCTCTCTCTCTCTCTTCCTCTCTCTCCCTCCCATTCTATCTGAACAAAAAATGGAAAAATGTCCTCGGGTGAGGATAAAAACAAAACAAAAACAAAAACATGTGGAGAAGCTTGGCCTGGTGTGTGTCATGGTCCACCACTAACTGGCTCTCTGACCTTGGTCCTGCTCCCTCCCTTTGGGACTGGTCTATACTTCTTTCAAATGTAGGTTGGACTGGGTCCTGCAATGGTTTCTAAGGTTGCTTCTGGCTATAACTTTCCGCAATTTGGAAATGAATGCCACTGACTATTTGAGCAGGTAGTCTCTGGCCCTGGGAAGGAAGGAAGAAAGAGTAGTCTGCTTGGTGCAGTAAATGGCTCTAGGGAGAGCCTTTGGGCCAGGGAATACTGGAATACTGGAGAAAAAATTCTTGTTTCAAGGAGCACACACTCCTTGTCTGGGTCCCATTGTGTAGTGAATGCAAATATGTACTTTTTTTGGCAAGGAGCTGCAGAACACTTTATTTTGAGATACTTCATTTATTTTCACTGGGGCCTGAGAAGTTAGGGTTTCTCTGCTAAATCACCTTTTGTTCCTATAGGGCTGAGGCTTCTTATCCTGGTGTAGACATCTCTATTTATCTGGGGATTTGAAGGTGATGCTTGAGACTCAAATGTAGGGAGCAATCTAAATTCAGCAGTGAAATTATCAACAAAACACCCACTCATTGGCTTGCCCTCTTTTGTGGATCTTTTTATGAATGAGTCTTTTTATTATGTCTCTTCCATACTGTGATATTGTGATATATAATAAGAAATATATATTTGGTCTTCCCCCTGATTCTGGCACAGAGTTCCAAAAACCCTTGAGTTTCCTAACGAAGGGAGTGATGAAGGTGTCTCATGTTTTGTTAATGAGGTGACCTTTGGAAAGCCCCTAGGTAACCTAAGGATGGGGGCTGGTTGCCAGGAATAAACCTGGTGATTGGAGGGTTGAAACTTGCAATCCCAGCCCCTGAGATCGCGTTCCATTCCCAGTAGCTGATGATCTAATCAACCATGCCTGTGTCTGTGCCACCATGACAGCCCCAAGGACGGGCTCAGAGGGCTTCCAGGTTGGTGCGTATGTGGAGGTTCTGGGAGGGCAGCGGGCTAAGAGAGGGCACTGAGGCTCTGCACCTTCTCTGTATCTCGTCCTATTGTACCTCTTCCCTGTGACTGTTCCTGACTTACATCCTGTTACAGTGAACTGGTAAGTCTAGTAAATAAACTTCTTCTGAGCTGTGAACCGCTCTAGCAAATTAATGGAGCCCAAGGAGGGGATGTGGAAACCTCCAGTTTATATTCGCTTGTTCAGAGGCACAGGAGACAACCTGGACTTTGGACTGATGTCTGAAGTGGGGTGGGGGCAGTCTTGTAGGACTGACCCCTTACCCTCTGGAATCAGACGCTATCTCCAGTTAGATAGTGTCAGAATTGAGTTAAATTGTGGGACACCCTGGTGTTGGAGAATTGCTTGGTGATGTGGGGGAAACTACCCCCCACACCCCACACATTGGAGCTGGGTCCCAGAATCCCTTTCACATACTAATATTTTTAGTCCTTTTATTTCCTTAAACATATTAAACATACATTTTATATTCTGTGTCTAGTAATTGTCATGGTACAGTCTCTGTGTGTCTGGCTCTGTGGTTTATGGTTTCTGCTGGCTCTTGCTCATGGTGTCCTGTTCCTTGTATATGTTGTGAATTCTGTCTGTGAACTTGTATTGCCTGAGTCAGAGGTGGATTCTTCCAGAGAGAATTTGTGTTTGCTCTCGTCAGGTGACTGGAAGCACTTCGGGCACCACTTTAAATGAAATTACTGGCTTTGGGCTTTTGGACCACCTGGTCATTGTGAATCCAACTGTTCAGCAGCACGGAGGTTAGCTTTAGGTTACGAATCTCTGAGGAGGTCCTCCATTCTCCCCCATATAGTACCAAAGTTTGAGAAAAGACATTTTTCAATGCAGTCTTAAGGAACTAGTTATTTCTAGTTCGCCCTCACAGAAGAAAGCTGTGGCCCTGCGGGGCTCAGCCTTGTGCCGAGGTGCCGGTCCTGTTACACTGACGTCTGCAGCAGGCTTGGCCATCGTCTTCTTTCCCTGAGTTTTCAATGCCGTGAAAACCAAAGCTCAAGTCTGTCTGTATTGGGCTAGTGTCCGAAAGCTGTGGCACTGTTCTGCTGACTTGTGAGGGTCCTCCTGTCACTTCACTTCTGGCCTCTAAGTTGTCTTTGTCCCTATCTCATAAACACATTTAAAGGTACCTTTTTGTATGTGTCATCCAGCATTTGTAGTTGTTTTCAGAAGGGGAGTTGATCAGGAACAGTTAACGTTAATGCAAGAAGTAGAACCTCCAGCTGCCTTCTTTAATGCTGGCGGCTGTATCCCACATAGGATCTGCAAACATCAGCCTCCTGTGCAGTCGTGGAAAGCAGCCCCGACGGCACTGGAATAACGTGCTTATGCTTTCCCTTCAGGTTTCCGTGTATGCTGTGCCGGACAAGATCAACCAGGCAGACTATGCACTGGACGCTGCGGTGACCCTTCTGGAATTTTATGAGGATTATTTTAGCATTCCATATCCCTTACCCAAACAAGGTAGAGATTTTGCACAGATATTACAAAGTGTGGCATTTAATGACCCCAGCCATAGACTATATTCCCCTAATTAGCATCCCCGTGATTATCTCACCAGCCCCTCAAATCATTAAAGCCCTGGCAGGTGTTAACTATTAGGTTGATCCTACTCACCCCTGATCTATTCAGTACACTTCTAATGATTGTAAAAGCAAATCTTGGTACAGTTCCTGAGGCACATGGCATGGAAATAAATCTGCCTTTGGACTTCAAAGGGAAACCCAACTATATTAGTGGGCGACAGCAAAGGGCGAATGCTGCATTTTTTACATTATTGGCACATACATGGTAAGAACAGAGAAGATGCTCAAAAAATATTTTTTGAATGAATGAATTTGCACAGCAGAAGAAAATCTGCATTTTCTTATAAGACCCCTTAAAATGTGTTTGAGGTTTTTAGGGGTATGGGTTTTTTGGATATTTGAAGTAGAGTGGATTATTGAGTCAATTATAAAAATTACTCAATCCTAAAGTCCTTGTCAGAAAGTTAGAAATGGAGTCAGGAGGCCTGAGACCAGAGTCTGACTTTTTCACACAGTAGCAAAGTGACTAAATGAGTTCCTGAGCGCCTTTTCTCTGTTGTTGAAAGGTTCTTCCAGTCTAGAATTCCACGATTCTGCACGGGCAGCTTAGATTTTCTTTTGATTACTACATCCATCCATTCTGAAAGGTAGTGTGTTTGGGCAATGCGTAGCTTAGAGACTGGTTAATATATCTCCATTGCTTCCTTCCCAAGATCTTGCTGCTATTCCTGACTTTCAGTCTGGTGCTATGGAAAACTGGGGACTGACCACATACAGGGAATCTTCTCTCTTGTTTGATGCGGAAAAGTCTTCTGCATCAAGTAAGCTGGGCATCACCATGATTGTGTCCCATGAACTCGCCCACCAGGTACAAAAGCTCACTCACACTTACTAAAAAGTATAAACTGAACCTGTATTGCTTTCACAGGACATACGAGGCTATTCATATATTGTAGTGATAATTTCTACTTTGTCTTTTTTTCTATAGGACAACTAATTTCTTTAAAGCATTAGGTACAATGTTTTATAATGCACATTAAAAGGTTTCTCTTCTTATTTTGATAAAATATTAGTTATATGAATATGATAGCATCCGTATATCTGACATTACACATATGAAATATGTTTCCTTCTGAAGGCCTTATGTTTATGGCTGTGTAGATAAGCCGGTCTCCATAGAAATGTGTGAATAATTGGAGGAATGTTTTCCTTTCAGTGGTTTGGGAACCTGGTCACTATGGAATGGTGGAATGATCTTTGGCTAAATGAGGGATTTGCCAAGTTTATGGAGTTCGTGTCTGTCAGTGTGACGCATCCAGAGCTGAAAGTTGTAAGAAGTGTTTATTTATTATTATTTTTTTTGACATTTGAGGTTAATCTGTTGTTGTTTTTGCAATGTTTCTGGAAAATATTTACTGGGCTTTGATTATAGAATTCATAAAATTCATAGCTTAATAATTTCCTTGGGAGTTTAGATATGAATCATGTTTGCAAAATGCTAGTGAACTTTAAAATATATATCACAAACACTATTTCCAAATGAATTGTGAATCTGTGATTGTTGTAAAATTGTATTAAATTTCGTCCTCCCTTAATGTCAAAGAAATAGAAATAATGACAGCCTGTCTGTTCTATATCATTTCCCCAACCATCATGTTGCTCACTGAAGTATTAGGTAAAGATTGCTATTATTTCAGTAGAATTCTACTTGCCAAATCAAATAAATTATGCTTACGGTAACTGCACATTTGATTGTATATGAACCTAGACTCATAGGTCACAGATTTAATGCTTTGGAATCTCTACATGTTTATTTTGAAAATCATGTGTTTAACTTGTGAAAATCACATGCAGTAAGATTTAAAAGAAACTGTAAACTTTATGTAAAAAATTTTTTACCCTTCTATAATGATTTCATTTGTTCGTATTCATTTTCTATTTTCATTTTCCTATACATGTAATTTATACAGTTATAATTATTATACTATAATAGATCATAAATATTTTATATGTTTCCACACAATCTTTAAAAATGATTATGTAAGTGTATTAGTCTGTTGGTTAATAGACCTTAATAAATCAGGTTATAGATGAAATTTGTCCTCCATTGTTTTTTCTTTCATTACATGCTTTTAAAGCTAAATTTCTTTGCTTTAAAATAGTCTAGATGATGATTGAAAATGTTGAAATTAGTATACATTTTAGTTTCTTGTTTTGTTACTGTTTGGCTATAGGCGTAAAGGTTTTGTTTTTAAGTTATTATGAATTTTTCTTTATTCTAAAGTGATAAGTAAATATTTAAGATGAGAGAAATCTAAAGTGTTTACCGAAAATCATTGTTTCTTGGATGCTCTTTAGAAGATAAAAATTCCATTTTATTTTGTAAATTCTATAAATATGAAATATATTGGACCAGAAATTTGAACCTGTTGCCCCCGATCAAACCTTCCTCCTCTTAAATTTCAAGTATAAGCCTGTTGCCTCAGATCAGACATTCCTCATCTCATATTTTTCATCTACATGTAAATCATAACTGATGTCGTCTTTTTTCTGTCTCACTAGGAAGATATTTTCCTGGGCAAGTGTTTTGATGCGATGGAGGTAGATGCATTGAATTCCTCTCACCCTGTGTCCACCCCTGTGGAGAATCCTGCCCAGATTCGGGAGATGTTTGATGAGGTTTCTTATGAAAAGGTAAAAATGGATTGTAATGATGCAGTTTGGACACTAAAACTTATAGTTACTTTTTTTTTTTTTAATCCTCACCCAAGGATATTTTCCCTTGATCTTCAGAGAGAGAGAGAGAGAGAGAGAGAGAGAGAGAGAGCGAGAGAGAGAAACATTCATGTGAGAGAGATACATCGACTGGTTGCCTCCTGCATGAGCTCGACCAGGGCCAGGACCAAACTGCAACCAAGGTACGTGCCCTTGATGGGAATCAAACCAGCAACTCAGTGGTTTGTGGGCCGACGCTCTAATCACTGAACCAAACTGACCAGGGCTTTTTTTTTTTTTTTTTAATTGGATACTAAAACTGATAAATACTGGGGTGGAGAGGATATAGATAGGGTTGTGGGGTGACTGTCCCTTTATAAAGAGCAACCTTGATAGACTGCCTTCTGTTCTGACCTGTGCTGGCTGGAGTTCACTTTTTAGGTCTAACTTGCAATTTGTCTCATAATCCTAAGGATTAAACTTTGGTAAATGCTTCACTTACTCTGTCATACGTTGAAAATGCATGGCCTACAGAAACTCTGCCTTTTATTTATTATTTAACAAATAGATCTTGATTGAGCGTTGACCTTGTACCAGGCAAAAATTCCTGCCCTTGTGTGGCTTAACCTTTAGTGCTTTTAGGAATGGTTTGCATTGTCGAACTGCAAAATATTGTCCTGCACAATGTGTTTAATAACAGAACTGGAAATTGTTGTTAACATTTAATGATGGGGAGATTTTATGTAAAAACCCAGATTTCTGGCTTCTCTTGGGGGAGAGGAAGGAGGGTTCTGGTCACAGCGGGCCTGTACGTCCCTAGGCAACATAGGCTGGAGCTAAGTGACGGCTCCTTTATGAGATCAAGTTTCTGCTTTTCCATGTCCCCTTCCAATGTCAACCATTTCTATTGTTGTCTTCTCATTGAGGCAGAGAATGTGTTATTTATGATTATACTTGACTATTGTTTTAGTTGCAGCAAACAGAAAAGTATTTCTTGCTTGGATGTTTTTACAATAGTACAGAGGAGATAAAAAAAAAACACACACACACACACATACAAACAAACACATAGATCAGTGGACCAGAACACATAGATTAGTGGACCAGAACACATAGATCAGTGGACCAGAACGCATAGATCAGTGGAGTAGAACACATAGATCAGTGGACCAGAACACATAGATCAGTGGAATAGAACACATAGATCAGTGGACCAGAACACATAGATCAGTGGAGTAGAACACATAGATCAGTGGACCAGAACACATAGATCAGTGGAATAGAACACATAGATCAGTGGACCAGAACACATAGATCAGTGGACCAGAACACATAGATCAGTGGAATAGAACACATAGATCAGTGGACCAGAACACATAGATCAGTGGACCAGAACACATAGATCAGTGGACCAGAACACATAGATCAATGGAACAATATAGAATGTCCAGAAATAAATGTGCATGTATATGGTCAGTTTATGACAAATGAGCCAAAAATATACAGTTGGGAAAGGACAGTCTCTGCAATAAATGGTGTTGGGAAAATTGGACCCATATTTCATACTCTTCACAAAAATTAACTCAAAATGAATTAAAGACATAAATATAAGACCAGAAACCATAAACATCCTTAAAGGAAACATAGGGGAAAGCTCCTTGACGTGGGTCTTAGCAATGGTTTTTTGTATATGTCACCAAAAGCACAGACAACAAAAGCGAAAGCGAACAGGTGGGACTACAATAAACTAAAAAGCTTCTGTAGAGCAAAAGAAACAAAATGAAAAGACCACATATGGAATGGAAAAAATATCTGCAAATCATATATCTAATACGGGGTTAGTATCCAAAATATGGAAAGGACACACAACTCAATAACAAAATCAATATGATTAAAAACTTAGCAGAGGAACTGAATAGAAATTTTAGAAAGAAGACATACAGATGGCTAACAGGCACATGAAAAATGCTCATCATCACTAATCAGGGAAATGCAAATCAAAACCACAATGAGATACCACCTCATACCTATTAGAAAAGCTACTATGAAAAAGACAAGAAATAGCAAGTGTTGGCGAGGGTGTGGACAAAAGAACACTTGTGAACTGTTGGTGGGAATGTGTATTGGTGCTGCCACTATGAAAAACAGTATAGAGATTCCTCAACGAAATTAAGAATAGAACTACCATATGATCCAGTAATTTCAGTTCTGTGTGTTTATCCAAAGAAAATGAAAACACTAACCTAAAAATATATGCACTCTCATGTTTATTGCAGCATTACTTGCAATAGCCAAGATATGGAAACAACCTAAATGTCCACTGATGGATGGATAGATAAAGGGTGTGTGGTATATATATACAATGGAATATTATTCAGCCATAAAAAGAAAATCCAGCCATTTTTGATAACATGGATGGACCTTAAGGGCTTTATGCTAAGTGAAATAAGTGAGAGAAAGGCAATACCAAATGATCTCACTTATATGTGGAATCTTTAAAAAACCAAACAAAAAACCAAACACATAGACAGAGAACAGATTGCTGGTTGCCAGAGATGGGGGTTGGGAGGTGGGCAAAATAAATGAAGGGGGGTTCAGAAGTTGCAAACTTCTAATTATAAAAAGGTCATGGCATGTAACGTATAGCAGACAATAGTTCATGTATTGCATATTTGAAAGTTGCTAACAATAGATTTTAAAAGTCTTCATCACAAGAAAACAATGTTGTAACTATGTTGATGAATGTTAACTAGATTATTTTGCAATATATGCAAAAATTGAATCATATTGTACACCTGAAACAAATATAATGCTATGTCAGTGATATCTCGATAAAATAAGTACCAATCCTGTTGGCAGGAATATGCACACCGTGTGAACATTCAGGGATCCAGGCTTTGCCTGTCTTGTGAGCTCATCATCCCCTAGAGCCAGAGAGAGAGACTACCTCTACCTTGAAGCGACCTAAGAAATTCTTCCCAAAAAGCAGACTTTTAAGAGAATTATTCCGAAATAAAGTATGATGATTGATTAGATTGAGGGCAAAGTAATTGACACTTATTTATATTGTCTTTTCAGGGATCTTGTATTCTGAATATGCTGAGGGATTATCTTGGTGCCGATGCATTTAAAAGTGGTATTGTACATTATCTCCAGAAATATAGTTATAAAAACACAAAAAATGAGGACCTGTGGAATAGTATGGCAAGTGTGAGTATGTTTTTGTGTATCTCTACATTTGGGGTTGACAGGCTTATTATTATTTTTTCTGCATCATATTAATCCTTCTGAAAAGAATCCTAAGTGTTTTCTCCAGAACTGAGAGTGATGTGTGTATTTTCGATTTCAGATTTGCCCTACAGACAGCACACAAGGGATGGAGGGCTTTTGCTCTAGGGGTCAACATTCATCTTCATCCTCAGTAAGTTTTTACATCTGTACACGTTACCCCTCTGCACATTCTTTTATACCACAGCCTTTGAAGGTTGGCTGTGCGCCAGACTCTCTGAGGTCCTTGATTATATCACCCTCGCTCTTGATAAGACTGCATTTAAACTATACCAGACTGACAGCCTTTCACAATTTTTAAAAAATTATCTACACGAGGGAGTTGCACAGCCTTCTTTGGTAACACGTCTCACTGAGACTGATTTCTGCAGCTTCCCTCTCTGTAAAGCAGTGAATTTATGACAGGTTTCTGTGGGAGAGTCGGGCTTTATCAGTCAGGCTATGTCGATCATTTCCAGAGCTCTTCCTCTGTGAGGAAACAGATAATGGCAGCGGGCATTCGTGAGCACTTACCACGTGTCAGGCACGTGCTTAGCACCTACGTGCATTATCACCTCTGCTCTTCAGAGTGAACTCTGAGAGGGGCACTGTGATACCTGTTTTTACAGATGGGAATATGAAATCCAAAGGCATATATGGTTAGTAAACTGCAGAGCTGAGATCTGAGTTTAGATCTAACTCGTCTTTTAAACTAATAAGCTATAAAGAATCCAAAGCATCTGAATCACAAAACAGTCTACATCTCTGCTTATCTGGGCTGGTGGACTCTTCATAGGCAGCTGTGGGTTAGTCTGGAGATTTAACAATTTTGTCCACCATATTTTTATTTTCTTGGCTTTTTTTTGTTTTTAGAGATGGCTTTATTTGGTAATTTGTAGATTTGTTCCATAGCCTATTTTATCCTTTTACTAGCTTTTAAATATTTCTTAAAAGCTTTTCTTACTATCAAAGGAAACATCCTTTTTTGAGTACATGATTGCTTGTCAAGTGTGGGCCATCTGGGAGTTATCACTCTGGAATAACTCCAGGCCCTTGATGAACACTTTCCCCCACCTGCTTGTCTGAGAGCCAGCATAATTACGTAGGTGTTGAACACCTGGCCACTTTCCTCTCTACGTTCATTCATGCCCATGCCTAATTTGTGCCTGGTGCCAAGCCCCAGGTATACCCGGTAGAACCAGATATGGTACCTGTTCTTAAGACACTCATGTGTAGAGAAAGAGAAGGAAAAGTAAACAGTCTGTGCTGCAATGCACGACATGCTATGGTTGGAGACAGTGGGGGAAGGGAGCAGGGCAGGGGCTGAGGAGCCAAGGAAAGGATGAGGAAGAGCTTCACAGGGAGGGGGCAATAGGTAGCAACTCCGTGAGCACAAGCTTCGGTTCTGTCTTTTCTTAGTTGGGTCTAAGTGGGTCATGCGTCTGTCTTTTCCTATATACCCAGCACTGGAAACAGGAAGGCCTTGATGTGAAAGCCATGATGAACACCTGGACACTGCAGAAGGGCTTTCCCCTGATAACCATCACAGTGAGAGGGAGGAACGTGCACATGAAGCAAGAGCACTACATGAAAGGGTCTGCCGGCACCCCAGAAACTGGGTAAGGTCATTGAGAAAAACTCCTTTTGTTGCCCCAGTAACATCTGCTTTGTGGGATACAACTTTATTTTTGAATTAGTGCCCTTACCTTTATTGCTAAAGTATTTTAATCAAATCTACATATCCTATGAAGTTGACTTATATACCACCATCTCCCCAAGAAACCTTGGTTCATCTCAGAGAAGCTGATGATGTATTATTATTTTAATGTTCTTATCTTTTGTAATTTGCTAGGATGGTCATTGTTCAGTTATTGGCTTGAAATAAGCTCCAGTCTAAGTAACTGCCACTAAATGACAATAGTGCCTGGGAATTATGATTTCTGAGACTTATGGGAGACTCAGTTCTTCTCCATTGGAAGTCTGAGTTAGGTCCTGGAACTTGTTTGTCAACTTAACACTACAGAAGGACATCACTGGAAATAACACACTGCAGCTTGATTGGCCCTAGGTGGACACTATTTTTAAAATTGTTTATTTCAAAAGACTTTTAGACTTAATGGAAAAGTTGCAAGAAGAGTGCAAAGAATTTCCATATATATTTTACCCAGATATATAACTGTTTATACCACATTTGTTTTATATCTCTCTGTCTCTCTATATATGTATATAAAATCTTACTGAACTCTGATATAAGATATGCTTTCTCAATATTCATCTCTCTACATATATGCTGTATGTGTGTGTGTGTGTGTGTGTGTGTGTATATATATATATATATGTGTGTGTGTGTGTGTGTGTATATATATATATATATGTGTGTGTGTGTGTGTGTGTATATATATATATATATATATACGTGTGTGTGTGTGTGTGTGTGTGTATATATATATATATATATATATATATATATATGTGTGTGTGTGTGTGTGTGTAGCTTTCCCCTGTTTGAGAGTAATTTGGAGACATGATGCTCCTTTACCTCAAAATACTTGTGTGGTATTTTGTAAAAATAAGAACTTTCACTTATATAACCACAGCATAATTATCAAGATTATGAAATAAACTTGGTACAATGCTGTTATCTAATTTATAAACCTTATTCAGATTTTACCAGTTGTTGTAATAATGTCTTTGTAGTAAAAGAAAAAAAATTCTGGTTCAGGCAGGATTCAATATTAGAATCACATTGCATTAATTGTCACTTTTTTTAGTCCTTTTTCTCTGAAACTGCTCTTCAGTCTTTGCCGTTTTTGATCTTGACATTTTTGAAGAGTACAGGCCAATTATTTTATGGAATGTCCTCCAATTTGGGTTTTCTGCTGTTTCTTCATGATCAGATTTAGGTTATGCATCATTAGTAGGAATTCCATAGAAGTGATATGTTCTTTTTATATATGATTTAGGAGGCACATGATGTCAATTTGTGCCATTACTAGTGGTCACGGTTTTTAAGTTTGGCCCTATGAGCTCCCAGCCAATCACTGTAAAGGCTGTCAGGGCTCACTTGAGCCCAAATTCCTAACTCTACTTAAGGAGCCAGAGGAGGATGAATACTGCCTGGAACACAAGATGATGGTGTTTTGATCTCTTGGCTATAGCGGCTTTGGTACCATTCTTTCCTAAACCAGCCAGTGCCTGGCACGTGATAGGTGATTTAATAACTGCTTGTTCCGTTGAATCAACAAATGGGCAATTCATCCTCCTTTCATTTAGGTACCTGTGGCATGTTCCATTGACATTCATCACCAGCAAATCAGACTCAGCACATAGATTTTTGCTGAAGACAAAAACAGGTAATTTGTTGGGGAAATTAATGCAAGAAGGAGCTATGGAAATGTGCAGGATTTAGATACCACCTTCTTTTGCTATTTATCTTGGTTAAAATAAAAAGGATCAGGTCAGCCTTTATCTTCAGCAAATCTCTGGCTTTCATTTTTTAGTGAAGACTATAGGTTTTAAAATACTGTCTGGTTGCAAAAAAAAAAAAAAAAAAAGCCAGGATCTTGCCAGATAGAGATGAAAACAGTTGAGTTATATAATGCTAAAAAGAAGGGATTCCTCATGAAAATCCCCCATTACTTTAACACTGCCGTGTTATATTGTATGTATGGCCTGAGACGTGGCTGCGTTCTTCTCATAGATCTATAAATCTCACAAAATCGGTGTCCAAAACTTGTGTTGGCTTTTGTCTATTGGGATGCTGTTTTGGGTTTCTGAAAGAAACATGTTCAATATGAAACTCGTTTCAGTATTAAAACAGTTCAGTATTAAACTCGCTTTTAGTTTTGTGGTCCAGTCTCTGATCAGAAAAGCCTTCATCTGTCAAGAGAGAAAATGGAGCTGTGATTTATTTTATTTGCCCTAGATGTGCTCATCCTCCCAGAAGAGGTGGAATGGATCAAATTTAATGTGGGAATGAACGGCTATTACATTGTGCATTATGAGGATGATGGATGGGATTCTTTGACCAGCCTTTTAAAAGGAACACACACAGCAATCAGTAGTAATGATCGGGCCAGCCTCATTAACAATGCGTTTCAGCTTGTCAGGTAACACAAGCTCCTCAGAGTCTTGGTTTATTTCTGAAAGCAGCTGCTCTCACTCAAATTCTTGATTTCTAAAGATGAAAATGATTGATTGCTAATAAGAAGTTGAAGGGTGTTTCCCCCTAAGTTCTTCTAACAATCCAAGGTTGCTTTTAGCCTCAGAGTTCACCTCCTGTCTGTGTCTGCTGAGTAAGGTAAAGGAAGGAATCTGTATTTTAATCCTTTTCATTAACAACTAGGATCAGTGGAGGCAAAGTGTAGAAAATCAGGAGACCCACCCCCTGGAGAAGCCCCTTGCCTGATTTCTAAAGCCCTGTCCTGAGGCTTTCTGGGCCCTGCTTTACCGATGGGTCTTTCAAGCTCGAAGCCTGCTCAGAAGAGTGAGGAGCCCAGGCCCAAGTTGTTCGTACCCCCAGCTGGATCCCTGAACTTCACAGCATCTTTATGGAATACGGCTCATAAAATGTCGCCCAACCAAATGACCTTGGAGTTGTTGATAGTGTTTACTCGAACTTTCTGCCCCATGACAGTAGTTTTTAAGGAAATAGTCCGCAAGCCAAAAACGTACACTTCTTCAGTATTTACGCAGAACAGAAGTCCTAAAGGGAATCACCCAGGTAGAAAGGAACAATTTATAATTCTTCTCATACCCCATGCCCCTCTGCTCTAAATGTCAAGTTCTTCCTCTCCGGGGCCTCTTGAGGCGACAAAGAGCAACGGGGGATAAAAATAGGGGTTGCTTAGCTAGCTGTTTCTGTGTGCCTAAAAATACTCCCCTCTGTAGCCTACTACTGCTTAAATCTTAGAGGGTTTTGTGTTTGTTTGAGCACCTACCTTACCACGGAGGCTTTTAGCACCAACCCTCTATAATGAAAGGTTTATATCTACAGTCGCTTCCTTTTTGGAATGGAGAAGAGGATGTGTTGACTCCAGAGACTCATACCGCTAACTGAGTGGCGGTCTCTCCGACTAGGCTTCCTGAAGGATCTTTGATCAGAATCCTCATCTCACCCTGGAAGCTCAGCACACAGGCCCACGTTTGCTGCAGGGACAAGTTAGCCCTAGCTCTGTTGTTACCTGAGAAACTTCCATGTAAACATGCCACTTGTTGTGTTGTGTCTGATGGGAAAGATACTAATATAAACATCTGTGTTTATAAGGGGCATTAATAACTGATTGAGTTTTTGGCTGGAAGATTGTTAAAATATCTTTTGAAACAAAAAGTTGATTTCTTGGATTTTCTCTTAAACTGCTAACCATGGTGTCTCCTGACCAGCATTGGAAAGCTGCCGATTGAAAAAGCCTTGAATTTAACCCTGTACTTGAAACATGAAATGGAAATTATGCCCGTGTTCCAAGGTTTGAATGAGCTGATACCTATGTATAAATTAATGGAGAAAAGAGATATGAATGAAGTGGAAACTCAGTTCAAGGTAAAAGCCTGAAATAAATGGAATAGTTACATAAGGGTTTTCTTTTATATGGGTGTGGAAGAGTTCTTACTGTTGTGTATGTGTATGTCTTGTTATATAGTAAAGAAAAGTAAATCAAATTTAACTCAGTATTTGGATTGACTAGCAAAGAGATTTGTTTTATTTTAGCACTAAAAATAGTCACGGCACTATGAGATTCTATACTTAATTTTCATGGATTTCATATTCCCTTTCTTTTGCTAATCCTTTATTTCATTCTACTTTTGTATTATTATGGTTGCTATTAAGACTTTTCGGGGACTCAAGTACTTGAGGAAAAGGTAAAAAATTATTATTTTGGGCAAAATTCATGAAATTCCGTTAAATTTGCCCTCAAAATGGAGTCATATATGCCCTGGCCCTTTGGCTCAGCGGTTAGAGCCTCAGCCCGAGGACCACTGAGTCGCAGGTTTGATTCCGGTCAAGGGCACGTACCTCGGTTGCAGTTCGTCCCCAGGCCTGGTTGGGTCGTGCGGAAGGCAGTCAGTCGATGTGTCTCTCTCTCTCTCTTCCTCCCTCCCACTCTATATGAAGATAAATGAAAAAATATCCTCAGGTGAGGATAAAAAAAATTAATTAAAAAAATGGAGTCATAGAAACTCTCTTAGTTTGTTTTAAAAGTGGCAGTTTATCCTGATTTTAAGTAGATAAAGATATATTTATAAAAGTTTGTTATGCAAATACTAAAATAGTTCACCATTTCTTGTTTTTGACCCCTTTTGTAATTAAATATAAACAGAACTGTATGGTTTTAAAAATAAGAGTTGCATTAAGCTTTTAAAACCATTCCCTCTCACCTGAGTGTGCTGGGTTATATAAAGCGCCAGAGCGCCTGGGACAGTCCTGCTGACCCCGTGGCTTTCCCGCAGGCCTTTCTCATCAGGCTGCTGCAGGGCCTCATCGACACGCAGACCTGGACCGACGAGGGCTCCATCTCGGAGCGGATGCTGCGGGCCCAGCTCCTGCTCTTGGCCTGTGTGCGCAAGTACCAGCCCTGCGTGCAGAGGGCCGAGCGCCACTTCAGGGAGTGGAAGGAAGCCCACGGAAATCTGAGGTCTGTCCTTAGCACACAACCAGTTCATTCACGTAAGGGGTACCTTTGCCGTCTTCCATCATCACTGCTAAAAGTCGGGAGCAAATCCAACTAGACACAAGCCTTCCCTGCCTCCCATTTTAGGGAAATAAATTGCTTTCTAAGATTTATCTATGTATCCCTCCACTTGAAGTAATGCTAGGAGGGAACTTCTTTGCACTAAGGTCAAATATCTGGAGAGTTAGAATGGGGCTAGAACAGTTCCCATTCTGTGCAGCCAAGGATACAACCCTTATCAGAACTGACAGGAGCAGAGGCAGTGCCTCTCACAGGGGCTGCTTGGGGCTCCAAAGTCCCGGAGAGCAGGCGCAGAGTAGTTGCTGACACGAAGTAAAGTAGGATCTCCCTATATTTGGAAATTTAATTCTTGCTATACTTGGGTATATCTGGGGCTTAAATCCCATCTGGGAAATATTAAGCCAGTGGTATACATGATTCCATTTAAAGAAAATGCTTATAAACGGTGGTCCTATTGGATTTCTGATGTTTGTGCATAGATTACATCTTTTTATTTTGGCTTGAAAAGTGACCATGTATTCAGCCACCCAGTGTCATTAAAGTATGTTAGATACATAGGTATTTATAAAAGTGGCTTTTCACGTTACATTTTTCAGAAGGTTACTCACACCGATTTCAGATATTTTTCTCTTGCCTCTTTCAAAAAACGTAACGGAAGGAAAGGTTATTTTTGTTTAGATTTCCAGGCATGCTTCTCTGATCATTGGGCCAGTTTGTCAATTCAGAACTGGTCATCTCTGCATCCAAACACGGTTCCTATGTCTCTGACTCTCTCGGGGTGTGTTCTTCCCTGCAGCCTGCCCAGCGATGTAACCATGGCGGTGTTTGCTGTGGGGGCCCAGACCCCTGAAGGATGGGATTTTCTTTATAATAAATATCAGTCTTCTCTGTCCAGTACCGAGAAAAACCAAATTGAATTTGCCCTCTGTGTTAGCCAAAATAAGGAAAAGCTTCAGTGGTGAGTAATTCATTCATGCTCATGTCTGAACAAAGGGAATTAAGTTAGATCAGATCCTGCTGGCATCTGTTTTTGTTCATTTGGCCAGGAATTGCGTCTTCCGCTGGGAACATTTGTGCTAGTGGCCCACATATAACAAGTATGGTAAATAATTAGGGGGAAGCAGGTGTTAGGAAAAATATTTAAAGGAACATATATTTGTGTATCTTTAAAATAACAAATTTAGAAATCTATGCTTTCTTAGCTCTTCTTGTGAGCAAATGAGGGAATATGTGAGAATTTGTGTTGTAAATACTGTGTTAGTTTTATTATTACATAGCTTTAGTGAGTTCATCAGGGTTCTGGTTACCAATTTATCTTTTGGGTCTTTGTTATTGGCTTTTTTCTTTCACAAATTATTTTATGGAATAACTTTCTCATGTATAACTTTTTCAGGGCTTATTCATTGCTAACATCTCTTAATCATTCTAGGCTACTAGACCAAAGTTTTAAGGGAGAAGGAATAAAAACGCAAGAGTTTCCAAGTATTCTTACAACTGTTGGCAGAAACCCAGTGGGATATCCATTGGCCTGGCAGTTTCTAAGGGAAAATTGGAATAAACTCATAGCAAAGTAAGTAGTGCCAAAGACTGTGCTGTGACTGGAAAAGTTCCTTCACCTCGCTATGTTTTTGCTTTGTTTGTGAAACAACAGTGATCATCTAAAGGGAGTTTTTGACTGAAGCTAGAAAGTAGAGGTCCTTAGAATATCTTTAGGAACTATAAAACTCCAACTCATTGCTAGCTAATGAGTCTGGATAGACAGGTTTCCGTTCCATCTGGAATAACCCCTTCCTGCACCCACTGGCCTATTAGAAGTCTCCTGCTCGGCACTTGGCTGGTTTGCACCTGCCCTTGTCGAACGCGTGGAGCATCACTGCCTCTATCATTTTCTTTGGGTACTTCACCTTTTCAAAATTCAGCTGTTGGCGTCTGTATTTTGCAACTAGATCTTAACCCATCGGAGGGTAGGGACCATGCCCATGTTTTTCATGCCTAACCAGTTTTTAGTTAAATGCTATAATATAGGAGGCACTTAAAAATATATGTTGAAAGAATAAATATTTCAAAATATAACTTGACGGTTTCCATTTCTAGGTTCGGACTTGGCTCATCTTCCATAGCCCACATGGTAGCGGGGACAACAAATCAGTTCTCCACGAGAGCACGGCTTGAAGAGGTAAAAACAATATTTTTAAGCTCAAGTGACACTAGCTAATAAATTGTGGGGTAGACAATATTTTAAAGGTGTGAGGAGTTAGAAATAGATTGTGTCACTTAGTAAATGTTCTTTTTGGATGCTGTGGTGTCTTTAACATGAGCAAAAATCAGTTACGTGTGAACTAGTAAAAACTATGCCTCGTCACATTAAGAAGCCTTAACTTGCCATTACAAATTTTAGAGCTTAAAAATTACTTTAGACCCTTAATCCCTGTTTTCAGATGTTAAAAGTGATCATCTGAAGTGTAATTAACTGAGGTGATCATCTAGCTATTGCGAAAGAGGTAGGTCTGGAATCCGGGTTCTCCACTGTCTAAGTTCATGATTTCCTGTTACTCATTCATATGCCATCTGCCTTCAGAAAGAATTTTAGGCAACTTATAAGGTCCAGGTATAAAAGAAGTGTTAAAATAAAGAACAAAAAGTTGCATAATGGACAGAAAGAGGTAACTGTCTGAAGGATTTATGCTGAGGACAATTTATTGCAATTGAACCCTAAATTTATCACAGCTTCGTAGCAGTCAAGGCAAAATGAGAAAACAGTATGAGTTATTCTCATTGTCTGGTAAGAAGGAACCAGAGTTTTCCATAAAAGCATCCTTTTCTCCCAGTCTAAACTCTGAGGAATATGGTATCTGGGTTGTTTGGGGTGTCCCTTCTATGGTAATGTTTTCTATAGTAAAGTCACAGAACAGATTTTACATGGTCTTATAACTATGTTGTGTTTAGATAAAATCTGATAGCCAAATATTAAATTTTTAAGGGATAGTTTCATGTATGGTTTGGTTATACCATGATCTAGCTCGATATAGGAAGAGTACTTTGAAAATGCAAAAGAAATGTCATGTCCCTTAGCTTTTGTCCAGTTTCATCAGCCTCACCCAAGCTTGTAAAATAACTTGCACATAATATCTCAAGCTTGAACTCCAGTGAGGTTTACAGCAGAGGTATTCTGTGTGATGAGCAGAGTTGTCCATAGGCTGTGGCTAGCTAGATAGCTGTCCATAGACCTGATCTGTGGCAACAAAACATTTCATTCACTCAACTTGTTTATTCATTGGTTTTCTCATTAATTCATTCAAGATATTCTATTCTTATTATATGGCAAGCTTGGCTTTAGGTTCTGGGGTATGATGATGAACAGAATAGACAAAGCCCCTGCTCTCAATGGAGCTTAAATTCTACCGGGAGGATCAGACAATTACAGACAACTTTTGTCAGGTGGAAGACTGAATAAGGTAAGGTAAGGATAGAGTGACTAGGGTAGGGAGTGGTGCCATGTTTCATAGGATGATTAGGAGACATTTGAGTGGATATTGAAGGAAATGTAGATATGTAGGAGGAGAGTGTGTGTGCATAGGAAACATCAGATACACAAACTGAGGTAGGACATGGAAATGAAGCCTGAGATATTGTCATAATGGAGAGCATCCCTCTGACATTTAGAACATAGGAGTCATCCTGAGCCCTTCCTTCCCCTCACATCTAATCCATCCCGAGTCTTGTCAGCCCTTCTCTTGCACATGCACCATAGCGATGAACTTCCAACTTCCCCTTACCCCATCCAAGCTTTTCTTATTTTTCTGCCTGGTCTATGGTGATAGCCTCCTAACTGGCCTCCCTTCTCCCACTTTGTCATTAACCAAATCATTTCCCACATTTAAACCTGAAGATCAGCCCATCACTGACCTCCTTCTTCAAACCCTGCCTTTTTTGTTTGGCAATAAATTCCAAACCTCTCCTTCCTGTGAGCACAAGACTGTGATGACTGGGCTCCTGCCCGCCTCTCAGCCATTTCCCACTTGCTGTTCTTGTTCGCTGTCTCCCAACACTCAGCCACTCAGCCTCCTCCTGCTTCTGGGCCACCAGCTTTTTCTCTGATCTCCAATGCTCTGCACTTTCTTCTCTGCCTGGCTTGTTCTTTGCCCAACTTTTTGCTGGAAAGGCTCATTTTATCCTTTAGAGGTTCTAGCTCAAGGGTCACCTTCCCAGACGACTCTGTACAGCAGACCACCCTCCCCAGGTAGTGTCATAGCCCTCGTTTATTTTCACAGCAGTATATTTATAGTACTCATAGTTTGCTGCTTGTCTCCCCAGGTGGACTGTAAGCGCCATGAGTACAGTGTGGAGGTTTGATGCTCTGCCTCATCCTCAGCTCTCACACAGCAAGGGATGAATAAGTAACACTATACATTTCATGAATAAATGGATGAGGTTGAGTCCGAAACATGCTGGGTTTTGGGTTCTGCACCTTACCCATGTTATATAACTACATCCTTACCTCCCCTCTGCAATGTAGAGATCACCCTCATTTAACAAATGAGTAGTATGTCCCAGAGAAGCGAAATTATTTGCTCAAGGTCAAACTAGTAGGATAAACCTGTTTTTCTATTCCTATATCATGCTGCTTGATGCACAGAAAATGTTCTCAAGGAGGCAGCTCTGGATCAGATACTCAGCTGATGTGCTGCATTTCCCAAGGCGGATCATACAGGAGAGAGACTTTGGGGTCAGGAAAAATTTAAGGGCAAGTGTTAACTGGTTTTGTTGCAAATCTTTTAGGTGTGTTTCTTAGTGGTACTATCGTGATGGACTCCTTCAGGATTAGACAGTTTGACCAGCTGGTACAATTATTGATGTGGTATGGCTGTCGAGGAGTGCCCAGAGTGATTTTTAATTGACTATCAATGAATCTTGAGTTCTGAGAGGATGAAAGAAGGTTGAGCTACAACCTGGGACGGGGTGGAGAAGCACAGGGAGCATTTTCCAGGTTGCTGTGGCGGGAGGGCCTGCCTCTAAGCTCATTGAAAAGTTGCACTGAGATATAATTCTAAAACAACCTTGCATCATTTAAAATTGGAATTTGATCTCTCAGAAACCTATTCTAACCCCCCGCTTATTTTCAAGCTCATGATAATCTGGCATGGATTTTTTTAAAAGGAATCAACTGTCTGGAATCCATGCTGAATAAACAACACATCTTGGCCTAGACTTGCTTTCTGTCTACAAAATCAAAAAGTGATGGATTAATGCTGTGAAAATTTATGGGAAAAGGTTACAGACCCTTTAAGGTGAAACAGAGTAGCACAGTGATCAGTGCTATGGCAAAGCCAGCCTATTCCTCACGTGAGCTTAAAGGGGTTAAGATACCCAGCGATGGAACAACAAACAGATATTTTTAAGGAGATAGCCAAGAGTTTCTTATCTCTTTAAAACCTTTGGGAACTTTGTGTGGATTTTATCTTGAGGGAACAATACCTGAATTGTGGATTAGGATGACAAAATCTTGGCAGAGTTTGGGGTATTACCACCATAACTTGCTAAGAACCCCATTCCCCACAGTGTTTCTGTAACAACACACAAGGCCAGGTCCAGTCTTTCTTGAGTGGAGAAAGACTACACTTATGTGGTTGAAACTGTTTTGCTTGGCAAAGAAGGTACTCCACACACTCTGCTTTTTAGATATCATGCTTAAAATAATTAAGTTTGCGTCTGTGTGTATATAACAGAATACACATTAAATAGACACACTCAATTAAACCTTAATTATAAAGCGGTAAACAGTGAAGTCTTTTAGAATCTGGCAACTGTGAAAAAATGAAAAAACTGCAGAGAAAAAACACAAAACTTGACATCATGAGGCATGAGCTCATTTCATATAGCTTAAGTTTGTGTACATAATCGTATCCAGACACCTGGCGCTGCCTTCCATATAGAATTTTGACAAATGCTGGAGTTTTGGCTTCAGCTTTCTTTTAACTAGCCTGGGCTTATATTTGTATAATGCAACAAAGCACAAATTAAAAAACCCACTTTTCCCCTCCCAAGGTAAAAGGATTCTTCAGCTCTTTGAAAGAAAATGGTTCTCAGCTCCGTTGTGTCCAACAAACAATTGAAACCATCGAGGAAAACATACGCTGGATGGACAAGAATTTCGATAGAATCAGAGTGTGGCTCCAGAACGAGCATCTTGAACTGCTGTAATAATTCGTTCCTTATTGGTTCCTGTGATCTTTTTTGTTGAATATGAATATTTTCAAACTAGAGATGGCTGTTTTGGCTCCCACTGAAGACGGACCTTTTCCTTCAACTTCTTCCTCATTTGACCAGTCCTGTGAAAAGCCCAGCTGTTCATTTTCTCATCAATGGGTCATGTCTGTCATGTTTCATTTACGGGTGTTGCCTGCAATGTAGACCCAAGTGGTGGGTTCCCCAACTACCGAGGAGTAAGGTGCCTTATTCTTATTTTATACGTAAGCCCCCCAGTCTCCAAACCCCTCACCCTCCCACGTGTTTGTCTTTCATAAGCTATTTTGTTAGTCTCCTGGGAACACTGAACAGTGGGAACTACTGACAGCGACCACCCGAATCCTTGACTAAGCCAGGATGAGTCTGGTCGGCTTCCTGCCTTCTTGTCCTCGCTGCACGCTCTGGGGCGAACGTGCAGGGCTGGGCCCCAGGCATCCATGCCCTCTGGCTTGTGGTCAGTCTCCCAGGAGGGAAGATTGGCGCTGGGGTGGGAAAGAGGAGGTGGGGTGTTTATTCCCCTAGTTCCCTTGCAGGTTGCCTAGTTCCCTTAGGCTAGGCTCCATGGAAGGTCTGCGGTCTTGAGGGGTGGCCCCCTGTCCCACTCAACTTTCCCCATCTCTGCATTCTAGTAACTGCTTCCTCGCTCACCCCTTCAGGATGAGGGGTGAAGTGAGAGCCGGGCTTTTACTAGTCCCAGCTCTACTTGTGGTTTCCATACCTCCCTGCCCTTGCCTTTGCTTCAAAATAAAACAAAAAAGAACACCTCATATGGAACCCTGCTCAGATAATCCTAGTTTGAATGTCATCTATTTCCTCAGGGACCCTGACTGATACAGTGGCCCTTCTGAAACAGCAGAGTATGTTCAGGTCTAGAGGGAAAACCTTTCACTTGAAGTTGTACCTGAGAGCTATTGATCCTTGGGTAGGCGGTGCTTCCTCTTCCTGCTCGTTATTTGGCCTAGTTTATCATTCTTGACTAACTCATTTTTGTCACTTATTGCCAATAAGTCATTCACTTATTGCCAATAAGTCATTGCATAGTCTCCAGTAAAGGACAATGTGTTGTGAAACTGAAAATATTTATATTACTCTCAGAAGTCTTTTATGAGGTTTCTAATACACTTAGAATTTTTAAGATAAAAGAATAGGATATGAAAAGTCAGTGTGTTCTGTGATACACTAGGAATAGTGAGTTTTCTGGACAAATGCATTTACAATTCCATTTTTATACATATTGCATGGTGTAATGGTTTGGGAAATAAAAACAGAAAAAGAAATCATTGGTAATTTCCACCCCTAGTATTTTCCTTCTAAAAAACACACACACGGCCAAGATTTGAATGTAAAATATTTTTCTTTAATTGTATTTTACATCTTGATTAACGAAACATGGAAAGAGTGATCTTCAGTCTGGTCACCTGAGGAACTACTTTCGCTGGCTTTTGGAGAAGTCCCTTTCCCAAACAGACACAGTATTGCCCCAACAATGTGCAAAACCTTTTTGGTAATAAAAAGTTGTTATTTACCTCTAAGCAGATATTTGCAATTATTTCTTCCTAATTAGATGGGTAAACAAGGACTGCTTTAGATCTGGACGCTTACTCAAGTCATCATCAATTAATAGCAAACACCCAAGTCTTGAGGACATTTCTGATCAACAAAAGGCATATTCAGAGTACCTTAAATAAATGTTTACTTTTATAGGCATTTCTTAAATCTCTGGATTTTGGTATGTCATTTAAAAATAGCATATATGCATAGAAGTTAGTAATACTGCAGCCATATCCTTGCAAACACATCTGTCAATGTCCAAGGTTCTACCTTTTTTAACAAACAAACAAAAAAAACCCTTTATCCTACCCAAATGGAAGAATTAGATACAGAGTTAAAATCCCTCAGGAAACGTGTGTTTTATTTTTTCATCAGTGCCTTGAAAAGGTCTGTTTAGTCACCATAACACTGGCTTATATTTCCCAGACTTAGAATAATAATTTAAAAAAAAAATGCGTGTGTCTCTGATCGGATAGACATAGCATTTAAAGTGGGTGAAATTTGAAATCTCATAGGTACATGCATGTTTTTTAAAGAGAATTTGTAGAGAGTATTAAAATTTGATGCCCAGTATAATCAGTGTTATTTTTGTCTCTCCCCCCACATTAGACAATACTGGTGATATTATATTTAATGAAGCCAGTTAAGTCCTAATAAAGGAAACCTCCAAACAGATGCTAAGGAAGGCTGTGCTCTTTCAAACAAGAAGTTCCAGAGCAGTTTATGATATGTACCTAATATCTTTTCCTGCATTTACTACCGGGAAGTAAAGATGAAATTAAATATTTATCAAAATCTCGTCAGTGACATCAGTGTTACGTCCATAAACAATTCATTCAGAAAGATCTGAGAAACCATTCAACGTTGTAGGACAGTAGAGCCTAGTTCTCAAGTTGCTGTGAAGGGGTGAGAAGCACATTTTTAAATTCCAGATATTTTTTAAGCAGAAGTTCGGTTTTGTATTTGGTAAACCTAACTTCCATAAAGCCAGGTGCTGCATAGGGCAAAGACTAGTGTCGCAGTGGTCTAAGCTAACAGTTGCTGCTCGGGTTTTATTCCGAGGGAATGGAAGGCACAGCTTAACGCAGGAAACCACCACGTTCAAGCCATGTGAATATTCTAAGTAGACGACTTTATTCTTGGAAGTTGCTATGCAGGGACATAGAGCCTGTATCTTGCTCTTTTGACTTGATTCAAGTCTCAGTATGTTTTGAGCTGGCTATAAGGTGCAGAAGTCCTAACCTTTGGCAAAGAAGAGTTTAACCTGTAAATGCAGTGCTTCATGGTCTGTCCAGGTTACCTATTAATTTATTATTAGCAGCCCAAGAGGAGGTAAGTGCCCAATGTACAAATTTTATGTTGGACTTATAAACTTTAACCCAAAGAAACATCAAATACAGTTCAAAAGCCCAAGAGGAAAGGGGAAATGAGAAATCAGAGCGTTGAAGAATGTTGAAAGCTTTGATTTCCAAATGCTAACAACAACAAAAAATTAAGTGCAAACCGAAAATACTAATGAGATTTACAGGCACTGGGTGTAGTATGTGCAAAAGTTTGCAAAGGTTTTTCCTTTGTGTGTGCGTGTGTGTGTGTGTGTGTGGCTTTAAGAAACTATCAAATATATCTCTTAGAAATATAAAGTTCCTTTCTCTTCCAACTGAAGGCAATTTTTAAAAATGAAAAGTTTATCAATACTCAGTACAATAGCACAGGTGAACCAGACAAATTCAGTTTCTTTCCGGGAAAAGAATAACAAACCAATATTTAGGATGTCAAAAACTCAACAAATACCACTGTCCAGAAGCCACCCAGAAAAATTTGTTGTCAAAGCCTTTTGTTCTTCAGAAGTCACCATCCACCAGCTGAAGATTTTATATGTAGACACCTTGAAAAATTCAAAGGAAAAAAATCCAGTGAACCACTTTGGTATGTAATTTTTTTTTTCTTTTTTTACAAGGCATAGTAAATGTAACATTTAGCAAAAGCATAGTATAACAGACAAGAAGTAAATATGACAGTGGATTATTAATAGAATTTTTTTTTAATTTTGGGGGAAATCTTCAGAGCAGATCTTATCAGTATATCTCCCTCTGTATAGGAACTAAAAGTTGGACCATGGTGAGAGAGCCTAACCCAATTTAACCTACATTTTTATTTCCTTTAGGCTTTGGTTGACAAGCAGTTACAAGCTTTCATGGCTTAGAATAAGATCTCTTCTTTCTGAAGTTATTAAGTTAAGGGTCCAGCTCTCAAGATAGATCTCAGAGGTTCCCAATCAAACATAGCATTTTACTTAAACTAATATGTACAAAAGTTGTCAATCTTTTCCTTTGCCCTTGGTTCCAAAAACCCTCTAATTTCCACGAAACCTTAAGGGATTCTTTTCCCCACCCATCATATACTGGTATCAATAATGTAAGGGCATTGCACTATAAGAGGTAAACATGGCCCTGGCTGGCTTGGCTGAGCGGTTAGAGCATCAGCCCACAGACCAGAGTCATGAGTTCGATTCCGGTCAAGGGCATGTACCCCGGTTGTGGTTCATCCCCAGCCCTGGTCAGGGTCGTGCGGGAAGCAACCAGTCGATGTGTCGATATTTCTCTCTCTCTCCTTCTCTCTTTCCCCCTCCCTCCCACTCTATCTGAAGATAAATAGAAAAATATCCTTGGGTGAGGATTAAAAAAACAAAAACAGTAAACACACCAATTTTGCTTTGCTACAGTAATGAGCACTTGGGTTTCAAAGAGTCAACTAGACTTAGATGGTCATTTTCTTTAAGAGCCTGGACTAATATTGTAAAGAGCTCTTATTATAAGATTGTGCTGTTGGAATATTAAAAAATAATCATCCCATTTGGTGCTTTTCAGGGAATTACTCTATAGATTTTGCAATGTGCATTTCATGCCAATAGTATAAAGAGAATATGACATAAGAAGTAGAGTTAGTTTCTCTCGCCTATAACACATAGATTGGTAGAAGGTATAGTTGCCTTCATTTACAACAAACACCCACCTTACCAAATAGCGTGAACTTTAACTTGTATTGTTTTCATCAGCTTTTGGCTTGGAATTTGTCTCCTTTGCCTAAAAGGGAAAGCAAAACCATCGATGAGCTCTTTCTTTTCTAGATTAAGTATAAAAATGATCAACCAGAAGATTCTTATGAGGAGATGGGTTTCTCAGAATTAAAGGGGCAAAGACGGTAGTCAGTCGGGGAAATTAAGATGGTTCTTTCTAATTATCTTTTTTCTTTATCCAAAACGCTATGAATTCTTCCACTTCAAGTTTATAAGCTAAAAAGAACCTTAAGTGATTCTACATTTTTTACTCTAGACTTTTTTTTTTAAGACCAAGGTAATTGAAGAAAAATATATATAGGTGTTCTGGGATGGTATTGTTCATTCTTTCTATGGTGATTCCTTTTCCAGCAATGGGGAATTGCTGGCCAGCTAATCCACTCAGCATATAGGGTTATTATGCTTTCTACTTTTTGAGAAAGGGTTGATCATATACTTTGTATAACTTAAGTTAATAAGTAAATTAATCTATTTGAGATAATGCATGAACAACTTTCAGATTTCACATGTGAGATCATATGTTATTTGTCTTTCTGACTTATTAATATTTCACTTAACTTAATGCCTTCAAGGTCCACCCATATTGTCACAAATGGCAAGATTTTTTTCTTTTTTATGGCTGAATAATATTCCATTGTGTGTGTGTGTGTGTGTGTGTATATATATATATATATATATATATATATATATATATATATACATCACAGTTTTAAAAATCCATTCATCTATAAATGGACACTTAGTTTGTTCCATATCTTGGCTCTTATAAATAATGCTTCAGTGAATATGGGGGTGCACATATCTTTCTGAGTCAGTGTTTTCATTTCCTTTGGATACTCAGAAGTTGAATTGCTAGACTATATGGTAGTTCTCTTACTAGTTTTTTGAGGAACTTCCATACTGTTTTCCAAAGTGACTGTACCAATTTACATTCCTACCAACATTGTACAAGGTTTCCTTTTCTCCACAACCTAGCCAACAGTTGTTATTTCTTGTCTTTTTAATAGCCATTCTAAACAGGTCTAAGGTGGTATCTCATTGTGGTTTTGATATGCATTTCACGTGTGGCTAGTGAAGTTGAACATCTTTTCTTGTATCTGCTGGCCATCTGTATGTCTTCTTGGAAAAGTGTATGCTGAGGTCCTCTGCCCATTTTTGTTGTTGTTGTTAAATTGCATGAGTTCTTTATGTATTTTCAATACTAGATCCTTATTGGAAGTATAGTTTGCAAATATCTTCTCCCACTTGATGGTTGCTTTTGCTAAAGAGACCTTTGGGTGTTCTGGGTTCCCCATTGGGTGTTTTGGGCTCCCTTCTAGAATATTAGTTGACCATACAGTCAGGGGTTTATTTCTGAGCTCTTGATTCTGTTCCATTGGTCTGTGTGTCTTAGTTTAATGTCAGTACCATATTGTTTTGATTGCTATAGCTTTGTAGTATAGTTTGAAATTAGAAAGTGTGATGCCTCCAGCTTTGTTCTTCTCAGAATTGCTTTGGCTATTCAGGATCTTTTGTGGTTCCATATAAATTTTAAGATTGTTCTATTTCTGTGAAAAAATGCCATTGGAATTTTTATAGGAATTGCAATGATATGCTTTGGGTGGTAAGGACATTTTAATAATGTTAATTCTTCTGATTCATGAACATGGGATGTCTCTCTATTGGTTTATGTTGTCTTTGATATCTTTCAGCAGTCACGTAGTTTTTGGTCTATAAATCTTTAAATCTTTCACTTTCTTGGTTAAATTTATTCCTAAGTGTTTTATTACTTTTGATGCTATTGTGAATGGGATATTTTCTTTTTCAGATGTTTCATTAGTGTAAAGGAATGCCAGTGATTTCTGTATGCTGATTATTTTTATCCTGAAAATTTACTGATGCTGTTAATTAGTTCCAATACTTTTTTGGTTGACTCTTTGGAATTTTCTATATACAAAACCATATCAGCAAATACTAACAATTTTACTTTTTCCTTTCCAATTTGAATGTCTTGCATTTCTTTGTCTTGCCTATTTGATCTAACTAGGACTTCCAGTACTATATTGAATAGGATTATTGAGAGTGGGCATCGTTTTCTTGTTCCTGATCTTACAGGGAAAGCTTTAAATTTTTTTCCATTGAGGATAATGTTTGCTCTGGGTTTGTTGTATATGGCCTTTAATATGTTGAAGTATGTTCCTTCTATACCCTATATTTCAAGGGTTTTTATCATGAAAGGATGCTGTGTTTTGTCAAATGCTTTTTCTGTATCTATTGAGATGATCATGTGATTTTTATCTTTCATTTTATTTGTGTGATATATTACATTTATTGATTTGCATATGTTGAACTCTCCTTGCATCCCAATGGAAGTGTTCCCTCCTCCCTGATATTTTGGAAGCATTAAAGGAAGCTTGGTGTTAATTATTCTTCAAATGTTTGATAGAATTCAGCAGTGAAGCCATCTAGTCCTGGATATGTGTGTGTGTGTGTGTGTGTGTGTGTGCACGCGCGCGTGTGCACGTGTGTGTGTGTGTTAGGAATTTTTTGATTAGTGGTTCAATCTCTTTACTCTTTATTGGTCTGTTCAGATTTTCTATTTCATCTTGATTTAGTCTTGGTAGGTTGTGTGTTTCTAGAAATGTATCCATTTCTTCTAGGTTATGTAATTTTGGGGCATATAATTGTTCAGAGTGATTTCTTATGTTCCCATATATTTCTGTAGTACCAGTTATAATGTCTCCTCTTTCATTTCTGGTATTGAGTCTTCTCTGTTTTCCTAGTAAGTCTAGATAAAGGTTTGTAATTTTTTTTCTTTTTGAAGATACAGCTCTTTAGTTTTGTTGATCCTTTCTATTGTTTGTCTGCTATTTTATTTCCACTCTGATTTTTATTACTTCCTTTCTCCTTGTAACCTTGGACTTAATTTGTTCTTCTTCTAGTTCCTCGAGGTATAGATTTAAGTTGTTTTTTGGGACCTTTCTCAATTCTTAATATATTAATTTATTGCTATAAACTTTCCCATCAGAACTGTTTTTGCTGCATCTCACAAGATTTGGTATGTTGTATTTCCATATTCACTAGTTTTGAGATACTTTATTTTCCTTTTAATTTCTTCTTTGACCCATTGGTTATTCAGAGTGTTGTTTAGTTTCCACATATTTGTAGATCTCACTTTCTTCTTCTTGTTCATTTCTAATGTCATGCCATTGCAGTCCGAAAAGACAAGTTGGTATTATTTCAGTTTTCTTAAACTTGCTAATATTTGTTTTGTGTTCTGTCATGATCTATGTTGGAGAATGTTCCATATGTACTTGAGAAGAATGTGTATTCTGCTGTTGGGTAGAATGTTCTTTGTATGTCTGTTAAGTAAATTTGTGCTAAAGTATGACTCAATTCCAACATTTCCTTGTTGACTTTTTGTCTGGTTAATCTATCCATTACTGATAATGTGATATTGAAGTCCTCTAAATGTCTATTTGTCCCCTAAGATTTATTAATATTTGTATAACTTATTTTGATGCTTGGGTGTTGGGAGCCTATATATTTACATTTGTTATATCCTCTTGATGTACTGATTGCTTTATCATTATATAATTACCTTCTTTGTCTCTTGTAACCACTTTTGGCTGGAAGTCTATTTTGTCTGATATAAGTATGGCTGCACCTGCTTTCTTTCAGTTTCTGCTTGCTTGGAATATTATCTTCCATCCCTTCATTTTGAACCTCTTTGTGTCTTTAGAGTTGAAATGAGCCTCCTGTAGGCAGCATATAGTTGGGTCTTGTTTGTTGTTGTTGTTGTTGTTTTAATTCTTCCACTTATTCTGTGCCTTTTGATTGGTGAATTCAATCCATTCACATTTAGGATGATTATTAATATGTAAGGACTTCCTACTGTCATTTTATCTTTTACCTTCTGGTTATTTTGCACCTCCATTGTTTCTTTTTCCTTCTGTTTCTGTCTACCTTATTAAGATGATGGTTGTCCATGGTGATTTGTTCATTGGTCCCTACCCCTACCATTTTTTGTTTGGTGTGTCTACTCTAGATTTTTGTTTTGTGGTTACCATGTGGTTTACAAAAAAATAAAATAAAAACTCCCTCTGCCTTCAAGTGTGTGTGTGTAGTGGTGGTGGTGGTGGCCAGAGTCATATCACTGACAGGATAATGACACCAAAAGAAATTGTGTTATAGTCAACTCTGCCTTGATAATTATTGTAAACACTTTGTTCATTTTTTTTTTCTTTTTCATTCATAAACAACATCTATTGGGTAATTATAAAATTATTTTAAAATTTAAAAAACAACAGTCCTTTTGCTGCTGATAGCAACTTATCTTTATTCACCTATAAAGGTTCCATCTTTTTACTCTTCCCCTTTTATATTTTTAACATGACATTATCTTATTTTATGCTGTGAACTTGTTACAAATTGTAGTAGCTGTACTTATTTTTAATGCTTCTTTCCCTTAACCTTTATGCTATAATTGTTTAACATACATTTTCTAATTCTGAATATCACCATAATAAAAATTTTGTGTACTTTTCTCTTTGCTTTTCAGATTGAACTCCTTTCAGCATTTCTTGAAAGGCAGTTCTAGTGGTGGTGAACTCCCTCAGCTTTTGTCTGTCTGGAAAAGCCTTTATTTCTCCATATCTGAAGGATAACTGTACCAGAATGAGTATTCTTAGTTGGCAATTTTCATCTTTCAATGTTTTGAATATGTCATTCCACTCTCTCCTGGCCTGTAGAGTTTCTGCTGAGAAATCTGCTGATAGCTTAATGGGGATTCCTTTGTAGGTTACTTTCTTTTTATCCCTGCTATCTTTAAAATTCTTTATCATTGACGTTTGACAGTTTAATTATAATATATCTTGGAGAAGGTCTTCTTGCATTGAGATGATAAGGTATTCTATTAGCTTTGTGGACTTTTATGTCTAGCTCCTTCCCCAGGTTTGGGAAGTCTCAGCTATTATTTCTTTAAGTAAACTCTCTGCCCTCTTCTCCTTCTGGTATATTCATTATTCTTACATTGGTTTTTATAATGGAGTCTGATAGCTCTCAATTTCCTCACTTTTAAAAAGTCGTAGTTCTTTCTCCTCTTCCACCTGAATCATTTCTAGATTCCTGTCCTCCAGACTGTTTAACATTTCTTCAATCTTATCTGCTCCATTTCCAATGCTTTTTAAATGCGCTCTGCATCTCGTTTATTTTTTTTTTATTTTTATTGTTGAGAGTATTACAGATGTCCTTTTGTCCCTCCTTACCCCTGACAATCCAGCACCCTCCCTGTCCCAGGCCTTCACTACCCTATTGTCTGTGTCCATGGGCAGGGCATATAAGTTCTTTGGTTAATCTCTTTCTGCCCCTCTTCCCTTTGAGATTTGTCAGTCTGTTCCATGTTTTCATGCCTCTGGTTCTATTTTATTCATGAATTTATTTTGTTCATTAGATTCCACATGTAAGTGAGATCATATGATATTTGTCTTCCTCTCACTGGCTTATTTTGCTTAACATAACAATCTCTAGGTCCCTCCATACTATCTCAAGGGGTAATAGATCCTTTGCTTTTATAGCTGCATAGTACTCCACTGTGTAAATGTACCAAAGCTTTTTTATCCACTCATCTACTGATGGGCACTTGGGCTGTTTCCAGATCTTAGCTATTGTAAATAACATTGCTATGAACATGGGGTGCATATATTCTTTCTGGTGGTGTTTTGAGATTCTTACAATATATTCCTAGAAGTGGATCACTGGGTCAAATGGCAGTTCCATTTTTAATTTTTTGAGGAAACCCCACACTGTTTTCCATATTAGCTGCATCAGTCTGCATTCCCACCAGCAGTATAGTAGGGTTCCTTTTTCTCCACATCCTTGCCAGTACTTGTTTGTTGATTTGTTGATGGTAGCCATTCTAGCAGGTGTGAGATGATACCTCATTGTCATTTTAATTTGCATTTCTCTGATGATTAGTAATGAGCATTTTTTTATACGCATCTCATTTATTGAATTCTTCAGCTCCAGAATTTGTTTGGTTCTTTTTTATAATTTTCATCTCTTTGATAAAGTACTCCTTCTATTCATTAATTTTATTCCTGAGTTCATTGACTTGAGTTTTCTTCATAACAGCTATTTTGAATTCTTTATCAGTTAGATAGTAATATTCCACATGTCTTTGACTTTGGTTGCTGCAAAATTGTGTTTTTCTTTTTGTGATACTGTTATTACTATGACTTTTCATAGTGTTTGATGAAACGTGCCTCTGCCCTCGCATTGAAGTAACAAGCGCCTTTCTCACTTAGGTAAGGCTTTGTTTACTTTGATTCTGTTTAACACATTGGCAATTAGAATACGTTTACTCTTCCAGACGTTGGCAGTTCAGCACACATTTTTGGTTTCTCTTACTGGAGCTGATTTGCTGCTAAAGTTGGGAGTGTGCCTGTAAAAACAAGCTGCCTTTAAAAAGAAATAAAAAGGCTGGTGGCAGTGTGAGGAGAGAGATGTGCTTAGCACATGGGGCTTTGGGTGTGCCCGTGCCTCGTAGGGGGATTCTCAAGTTGGAGAGTCCTGGAAGTCTGTTGGCAGACTCATTGCTGTAATCCCCAGGCAGAAATGAGTTATCCTTAGTTCTGTCTCTCCTCCCCTTCCCCTTCTTTCCCTTCCCCATAAATTCCTTAAGCTGTCTTCATTTTCTTTTTGCTCCTCTGAGCTCCACTGCCACTTTCTGATCCTTTCTTCTTCACCTAGTCCGTTGGAGGCTCATGGAGTCTGATGAGCATCTTTCTGAACATTATTTTGAACTCTTTATAGATAAATCACTTATCTCCACTTGGCTAAGAACGTTTTTGTGGTTTTATCTTGTTTTGTTTGGAACATTCTCCTCTTTTTTCATTTTCCTGATACTTTCTGTTGGTTTCTATGCTTTAGATAAAACAGCCACCCCTTCCAGTCTTGAAGGAGTGGCCTTATAGAAGACATGAAGCTTATCATTCCACCTTGTCCTGGCTTTGGTTCTCTCTCAAACCTTTGTGATTGTGCAAGCAACCTATTTAATTTTAGTGGTTCCCAGTAGTTGAGGGTGTGCTGAGATCTGCCAGCATTCCAAAGTGGGGAGGATTCAGTTAGGACCTAGGTTCAGGCTGAATGGAAGCCAGACCCTCAGGCAGCAGATTTTTTGTTTTTAAATCCTCACTCGAGGATATTTTTTCCATCTATTTTCAATGGGAGGAAAGGAGGGAGAGAGAGAAACATTGATGTGAGAGATACATATCGATTGATTGCCTCTTGCACAACCCCAACCAGGGCCAGGGCCCGAACTGCAACCGAGGTACGTGCCCTTGACTGGAATTGAACCTGTAACTCTTCAGTCTGCAGGCTGATGCTCTAACCTAACCGCTGAGCCAAACTGGCCAAGGCTCAGGCATCAGCTTTTACAGTGTGCAAATACATAGTTACGACCACAAGGGGTAAGTCGTACTGGCCACCAGAACCAGATGATTGAGAGGTGTCCCCAGGAGCAGCTGGAGTGAAGCAGTGGGTGAACACCGACACGGCACCTGCTGGCCGGTGCGCAGGAGAGAGCGAACCCGGCACCCATCAGCCTCGTCCCTGGCAAGTAATTCAGCAGGCTCCTAGATGTGGGCCAGATGCCTGTTCTTCAGGCTGACACTTAAGCCTCTTTCAGAGAAAGTTTAGGGGCCTCTCAATCAGCCGCCTCTGTGCTGGGCCGTTGAGTCCCAGTGTGCAAGCCCTTTATGGCCGTTTTATCAGTTCACTGGCTTTGCAGGACTTATGGAGGCAGCCTCGCTGGCCTTCACAGCTAGATGTTTTGGGGCCTTGTCTCTCAGGTGCAGTTCTTAAAAGTTGGGGTGCCAAATATGGGCTTCAAACTTCGTTCTTCAGGGAGAAGCTCTGGGTTTTGAGTTCCCTCAAGTGTAGGTTGCCACACTGGGGGTAAGGTTGACAGCAGGATTGTGTCTTAGCCTCTCCTACCTGCTTTGATGTGGGGTTTTTTACCCACTTGTCCAATGACTAAGAGTCACTCAGCTAGTTTCTGGATTTTTTTTTTTCCAGAGGAAATTGTTTCACCTGTAGCTGTAGATTCCATGTGTCCATGGAAGGAGGTGAGTCTAGGCTCTTCCTGTGTTGCACCTTGAACTGGAAGTATCTTGTTTTAAAGATTTTTGATGTAGCTGGACTATTGTTTTTAAAGCTGTACCTTTAATTTCTCACTATAGTTAGGGGATCATAGTAATAACCAGCAGAATCATATGTTCTGGAATTGTCTAATCCAACTTCACTGACCAAGTTTGAATACTTTCAATAAGAGGAGACGCTCCCAGCTCTCCTGTCCCATTAGTGCCCCATTCTAAGGAACTGGAACCTACAGCTTCCATGCATTAGCCTTAGTTCTGCTTTCTAGAGCAACGTGAAAACTTATATACTAATAGTCTTGCCTGCCAGGTGGTATCTAATCAATATTTTGGGTCATAGAAACTCTCACATCTTCCTTAATTCTATATACTACTTCTATATTCTAAAATTTATATAAATCACATTCTCTGGTGGTACTCCTCCTGCCTTTTAAAATGTCTCAATTTGCAATGGCCTCAAGGAATAGCAGCATATCACTTTTCCCCCTTAATGATACACAAAATAATGGCTTGTTTTATGGATGGTAATTTAGATGGAATGAATTACAGTATATGAACACTGCCGATGTGTTATCCAAGGGGAAATGTTCCGTTGGAAGTGGTGGGCTGGGTCTTTAGAGAGGTGAAGGTGCAAAGGGCATCCCCCCATCCCAACATTCCCCAACCTCTCAATCCCATTGCAGCAGCAATTCTAAGGCCCCAAAACTTACACTACTGAGAGATCAACTAAACAGGAACTAATGATATAGCAACCAGCATGTCAAGGCAGAGATCAAGAAGAGGAAACAGAAATCTTAGTTCTTTCAAGGATGGAGGGATATAGGGTAGTAGACAGAGGGCTACTAAGTTTGAATATATAATACTTTTGGAGTGGAGAAAGAATTTATAATAAATATGTTTAAGGGGGAAAAAATGAGATGGAGAGAGCTGATCATTGACTGCTGAGAGAAAGGAGGGGGGAGGGTTTCTCAGTGGGTAAGCAGGAAGAGGAGCTTATGGATTTTCTGCAGGGTGACCTCAATTTTTCTCTTTGAAGTAGAAGGCAAGGCTATCTGAGACAGGGGGGAATGTGGCTGGAAGGGAAGAGGGTCCAGCACAGATGGCTTAGCTGCCACTGGGCACCAGAAAATTACAGTGGCCTCATCAGTCCTTTGCGCAATATTCTCCAGCTCAGCACAGAACTCAGGTGGTGTTCTAACAATTGTGTTAAGAATGCTTATTTAGATTTCTAAAGTACCAGTTCGTTGTAAAGATTTTAAAACTTCATTTTCTTTACCAAGACAGGCTGTGATAGTGTTTAATGCTTAAATTTTTATTCTAAATAGATTCCAATCAGAAATTAAATGACTAAAAGGATAGCTGCCCCTTGGTGTAATTGCTAAAGGAATTTGCAGTATAGTTAACTGCTCTATTTACCTTTGCTGGATCCTTCGCCTTCCCCCCATTCCTGGATGCTCTGGAGCTGGAAGCCGTCTTCTTGGCTTTGTCCTAAGGCAGCGGAAAGGTAGTGAGACTCTTGCTATCATTAATCCATGTAGCAATTAAGTATTGGCTGCAATTGTAACAGGTCAGACCATTCTTTTTAATAGCCTAGAGATCTCCAATTTAATCAAATAATGGAAAACTTGGGGCGTTTTAGTGACGATTTTTTGAACAATGGTGAATGTACTAAGAAGTGATTAAGGTAGGAAGTAAAATGATTTTAAAAAATGAGGAAAATGTTGGTCACACGGATGCTCTGCCAATTTCCATGACTGCCACGGAATAAGAATAGGACATTGTTCAGTGTCATGAAGAGCCATGGGACAGTGGAGACAACCACAGACAGTTGGGGGAAGAAGGCACACATAAAAATAGAGTCCACTCACCAAAAAGGCATTATTTATAAGATTCCAGGAGTGAGAAATCAGACACTGATTAAACTAGAAATTAAATCACCCAAAAGGGGAAGGACTGGCAATTCAGTGAGTGAGAGATATGCTTAATAGCTGCTAAAGCAATACCAACCCGAGCTCCATAGTGTTAATTCTTCTGACAATAACAAGGTCATTTCATTTTCCCTTCTGATTTATGGAAGGGTATAATATATCGGTAAAATGCCACACAGCTGAGTTACACATTATTTTTTTCATTCACTAATAATCATATTTTGAGCATCTGCTATATGCCAGGTATTTTGCTAATACTGAGCACGGAGGTCAAAGATACATCACTACCATATAAAGTACACAGCTTGGTGGCGCAATACATGTTACTGTAGGTAACTCAGAAGTCACCCAGACGACAGGGAAGGGAGAAGTGGTAAGAGAAGTCTTCCTGAAGGAGCTGATGGTTGAACTGGGCCCCGAGGGATGAGGAGGAAACCCCAGGGCAGTGGCCTGAGAGAGGAGGTGTCGTAAGGGACTGCTTCCATTTCAAATAAACACAGACCAAGCACTCCTGTTGTCCAGCAATACAGTGTGGCAATCAAAAATGATGGCAATAGAGAAGCAACATGGAAAGCATTTATGAAATAATGTTGAGAGTCCATAAAATACCCTGCTCAAGTACAACTATGTAAAATATATACAGATGGGAAAAGACAAGAAACATACTCAACAGTGTTTGCGAGGTAGTAGAATTATATTTTTTCTCTTTTCAAGTTCTCTATGGCATCATTCAATTCACTTTATAGTCTAAAATTATACATACATACACACATTCAAAGAAAGTCAATATGAAAAAGCACAGTACCTTTGCTGTGTTCTCTGAGGTTTCTGCAGCTGGAGGACGGCCATCTAAATCCCTGGACAGGGCATCAGTGGGGTCTTGATCGTCTGCAGGTTTCTGAGACATTAATCGAAATAACCATCAGTGAAGAGATGCAAGGCAAAAATGCTATATAGTACCTTTTCCCACATCACTGAAAAGATGTTTACTGAAAAAAACAACAACTTGCTGACATTCTTCTCCTATTAAAGTAATATATTATAAAGGAGATATTAAAACAGGAAAATACTGACAGCAAGTTACGTAGTATTCTCTGAGCCTTGACATTCTAATACGAAAAATGGAACTGCCTATTTTGAAGGGTTCATGGGAAGACTGAAAGAAAGAATAATAATACACCCTTAATTGCACGTGGCATCATACCAAGCACGGGGTAGGCATTCAATAAATTTTAGATTTCTCAACTGCAAAAAAATGCAGCTAGAATTAAAAAAAAATTTTTTATAGAAACATGCAGCTGTGGTATTTACCTTTGATTCCTTGGGTTCCTCTTTAGGTGGCGTGGCCTTAAAAGCAAAGCAGGCTCTTGGTTAGACACAGATTTTGTAAAGGTTTACTGAGGTGCAGTCAGTATTTATATTATCCAATGACTTGACTTGGAGGGTATATATCTGCAACAACTGATTAACCTAGGTCCCTACTATTCTCTGCCAGCTTTGCTTAATTACCACCCTATAACTATTTTCATGGGGAAAAGTGCAAGAGAGTTTGGTCCCGGAAGTGAAAGAAACAGGAATTATTTAGGAACTCTCTGCCATTGTGTGTTACGATTCTACTTAAAATGTTACAAAAAGCAACTTGTGATTTTATGTCTATTTACTGTAGCTTATTATAATGCAGAAGGATTTGAGGATCAGTCTGCAGAGACATTGTTTTTATTTTTCCCCAGTCAGGATTACGAGTACAATTTATCAGGGATTTTTCCCATCTACAAAGGCAAGGACATTAAATAATACATTTCCCAAAGAATCCAAGCAGGGTCAGGTGGTACTATCGAAGCAGGGAGGATTCTAGCTGGGTGCAGAATTGCTATCTGGAGGAATACTGAATAAAACAAGGAGGATTGATTCCTGTAAGAGGAGACACTCAAGCTGATAACCCCCTTTAAACCAAATGAAGCAATACAGAAAGACGGATGTAATTTGGACTTCCTTGTTTGTGTCTGATCAGCAGGCCTGGAAAGGGTTATTTATCATCTAACTGACTTACAACTAGGAGCCAAATAGGATGGAAAGAGGTATAGGCCAGGATGACCTAAGAAAAACTGGCTTCCGTGTCAGAGGCAAACAGAGTATGTTTAGATGTAGAAACAGCACTTGTGAGTAAGGATACGGCTTTGCCTGTCTTCACTCAACAGTGCTGGTGGGGGTGTAGGAGAAGGAAGAAAGGGAGACCCCAGATCTTGAGGTGCCTTATTTGCCCTATTAAATATTCTAATACTAGTTCCTATATTAACAGAGAGGCTCTACTTCAGTTAGGATTCAAATATTATTTGTTTTATAGCCTTTTTTTATAAAAAGAACTCATCTGTGTACATACCTTGGAATCATTGTTGAGCATCAGTGAGTGACTGAACATTATTCAACTCTATTTACACCATGGTGTCCAGCTTAACTGAACATCAAACGATCTTGGAGTAAATAAATATTAAATAGAAGCCCAGACAGCCTGCTCAACGGGGACACATTAAAAACAGTCATGCTGCACTGTTACGCTATTGTTGAAGTGCACCTCCCGGTCATTTCAAGTGAGGTTTGAAGTTAAAAAGCTTTGTCGTGTATATCCAGTCTAGACATTTACCTTATCTTTATCCAAGAGATGTCTGTATTCAGGTGGGATAGTGTCATCTCTTTCTCCCAGCTTGTCTCTATGTTCAGCCTTAGCTCTTTCCTACAAACATTGAAGGGATGTCATTAATATCCCTTTCCTCCTTTGCTTATAGAATACATTCTGAAATGCAGCATCCAGCATTTATTGTACTTTTCTGAGGCAAAATATATGGTCTATTTTTATTTTTTAAGCAGGAGAACAACAAAATGCATGACCTGGACAGACTATTAGTTGATGAAGAAAAGTAAACCCACGTGCTTCTATATGTCAGTTTACATCTGAATTTTCTACCTGTATTTTAAAGTAAAATAAATGATTAAACAATTATACTCAGAAACCATGTAAAGAGAAAAACCAAAAGGCATAAAATACCTTTTTCTGAGAGTTTCACTTTTCAAATTAAAAAAACCAAGTCACTGTACCATGGCACTTAGAGAGGTAATAGTAACCCCTATTTATATGGAACCCTGAAGGACCAGGACAAGTAGCGAAGCTAGATGGATGTGCTGACGGCTTGTGTTGCAGATACACTTGCTGTTAAATAAGCAGCACCTACTGTTCAGCACCCCCACCTCAGTGGGGTGTGGCTGCTCTCTCTCTGTCACAAATTCAGTGACATTAACTCTCCCCTACCCAGAGAGGGGGTGCTTTCGATTTACCTGCATCTTTATAATTTCATTTTTCAAATATAGGTTAAGTTCACATCAATATTCCTATGACAATGGTAGAATCAAGACATAATGATTCTTCAAAACGCCCCTGGGACACCGATTTGGACGGTGTTACTTCCTGGTTCCAAGCTAAATGTATCGTTGAATATTGCATGTGGTTAAGTATAAATAAGTACTTGGACATGTTGCAATAAGATACGAAGAGTTAACAGTTTGTGCCTTGTAGACACCTCTGCACAGCGGTGCCGTCCTGGTCCAAAGCTGTCCTGCTTCTGGCATCTGCACACTGTTCGTTATGACAGCAGAGAGGCTGCTGGGGGACCGCTGCCACGACATGGACACGTGCGGGCAGCATACGTACGCAGTCGGCCAGGTAAAACCACCAAGCAGAGCTGTGCTTTCCCATCATCACCAGGCTTGGTCTCACAAACAGGACATTTGCCTGAATCTATGACACTGCACAGTCCTCACCGAGGAGGTAAAGAAACACAACAAAGACCACAGAGAGGGAAAAGTGAGACGGTCATCCAAAGATATCTCCAAAGTCCGAAACGGTTTCTTTTTCCTCTTTGTGTTGAGGGTACGGTATTCTATGCTATGAAAAAAAGTCTTAAATTTCCACTCTTACTTTGACTTTATCCTTTAGTGGTTTGTCCTCATCTGGGTCAGGCTGCCTTTGCCCTAGACGGTCAGAAAGTTGATCCAGGGCATCGTCGATTTCTTTGCTGTCCTTCTGTTTAAAAGTAAATCTGAATTAGTCACTGGTTGGCCAAAACAGGTCACCCATTGGAGTGTGGCCCCAACACCGCCATGAAGACTTCCATAAGGATTTCCACGAGGGAGATGGACCAGGTGGCGGAAGGCACTGGGCTGCCAACCCTGGTCAGGGCTTCTTCTCCCTGCTCTCTGGCTCTCGGGGCCTGTCCACCCCTGCCCCAACCCCACATGTCTTTCACCTGCCAAGAACACAGGTCTTTCCTAAAAAGATGGGGTTCCCTGGCCTGATTTGCTGGGAAATGTGTCTTAAGATACTCTCAGTGTCTGTAAAACTACAGGTGATAGTCTAATGTCCCCAGCAGTGAAAACTCACGTGAGTCATTATTACAGCTTAGTTTACTCTTGATTTCCAAGTCTATTCATTTAAATAAAGATTATACCTAATTTTAGTGATGGCTCCAAATAACATATTAACTAAAACTAGACCTTCCGATGGAAAACCTGATAAAGGTGTCATTCTAAAACATATTTGTGAAAGGCAAATACATGCAAAAAAATGAAACTAGACCTCCTTCTTACTCTAAAGACTTAAATGTAAGACTCAAAACCATAAAACTCCTAGAAGAAAACATAGGCACTATAATCTCTGACACTTCTCTTGACAGTATTTTTTCTGGTATCTCTCCACGGACAAAATTAAAAATAAACAAATGGGACGACATCAAACTAAAGAGTTTTTGCACAGCAAAAGAAACCAACAAAATGAAAAGACAACCTACTAAATAGGAGAACACATTCACCAATGATAAATCCGAGAAGGGGTTACTATCCAAAATTTATAAAGAACTCATACAACAACCAAACAATCCAATTTAATAATGGGCAGAGGAGCTGAATAGACACTTCTCCAAATAGGACATACAGATGACCAATAGACACATGAAAGGATGCTCATTGTAACTAATCACCAGAGAAATGCAAATTAAAACCACAGTGAGAGATATCACCTCACACCTGTCAGAATGGCTATCATCAATAAATCAACAAACAAGTGTTGGTGAGGGTGTGGAGAAAAGTGAACTCTTGTGCACTGTTGGTGGAAATGCAGACTGGTGCAGCCGCTATGGAAAACAGTATTGAGGGTCCTCAAAATAATAAAAAAATGCAATTGCCTTATAACCCAGCAATTCCACTTCTGGATATATATCCGAAGAAACACAAAACACTAATTCAGAAGGATATATGCACCCTTATGTTCATTGCAGTGTTATGGACAATAGCCAAGATTTGGAAGCAACCCAAGTGCCCATCAGAAGAATGAAATCTTACCATTTGTGACAGTATGGACGGACCTAGAGGGTATTATGCTAAGTGAAATGAGTCAGTCAGAGAAAGACAAATACCATATAATTTCACTTATATGTGGAATCTAAAGAACAAAATAAATGAACAAAATTGAAACAGACTCATAGTGAGAGAGCAGACTGATGGTTGCCAGGGGAGAGGAGCATTGGGGGACTGGGTTAAAGAGGTGAAGGGACTGAGAAGTACAGACTGATAGCTACAAAGTAGTCACAGGGATGTACAGCATAGGGACTATAGTCAATAATATTTAATAACTATGTATGGTGCCAGGTGGGTACTGCAAATATCTGGGGGAAAACACTTTGTAAAGTATATGATTGTCTAACTCCTATGGTGTACACCTGAAACCAATACAAAACAATATTGAATGTAAACTGTAATTGAAAAATAAAACATAATTGAAAGAGAAAACAAAATCAGGACACTTTTTGCTAAAAAAAAGAAGACTTTTGATTGTGGACATCTACAAACAGCCTCAATCAGGGCAGAACCTCTCACCTGAGCATTAAGAACTGAGAGTCAGCGGCAGCCTGGGTTATTAATGATTCTTCCTTCTGTTGCACAGGGACTTTCATCATGTGGGTGTCACACACACAGCATTCTACGAGTTTTAAGTGCTTCATGAGAGCCCAGGATTATAGCTATTAATGGTGGAGCTACCCTGGGTCTGGGCTTTGTCATTTGTGCCTCTGGATATTTTCAGATGCTCCTGAGGCTGACCCAACAGGATGAAAATTCTTTCAGAATCTCTGACTACAGCACTAAGTGAGCTTTGATGCTACATCAAAAGGAAAGGAAGCAGAGCTGACTTCACTGAAGCTACTTCATCTCCATCTAGCAAACCAGGCACTTCTCAACCAGAGGAGATGGGGGTCTGGTTTAGGGCAATCTCTAGCTTTTGATGTGCCGAGGTCTCCTCAATAATTCCACATTTGGTACTGCACAGAAAATTAATCAAGGAAGTCTGGAAGAACTTTGATCCCTCGGAACATGTAAATAATTAAAACAGTATTGATGCTGAGGTTTTTCTATCGCTAGCAAGAAAATGACAAATTTTTACTGGTGTGAATGGGAGGAAAACAATGCTATTCCATGACATGTTTGTTAATTTGCGGGAGAGAAAAAGCTCAAACACTGAACAATTTCATAAAATAAACTTGAGATTAAATAATGGATAGTGTTTACAGCATGTGTTAAGAAAAATATAAAAAAGGAAAAAAGTCAATTATTAGGAAAGCTAAAAAAGTTTTAAAATCCAATAATTCAAATATATACACAATGCACATTGCACTTTCAATTCTAATAAAGCAAAAATTTAAGCTCCTCAACTATGTGTAAAATGTTTTCACATATATTGTTTCATGTAACCATTTTCAATATTTTGTCATCTCCCTAAATCGCCAGTCTTCTTTCTGAAGGTGCCAATACTTCTAACAATTTTTGTCTATTTCCACTTACTCTAAGCAGGGTCCTATTTTCTTTTTTCTTGTTGTTGCTGCTGCTTGGAAAATAAATATTTATAAAATATGTTGCTTACCTGAGCACCAGGGGCCGGACCTGCAGAGTGGGTGGTTGACGCTGGGGTTTGGGAGACCAGTTCTGAGACGACAGCTGACAGTCTAGCATTTTCAAATGGCTTTTGTTAAAAAAAAAAAAGAGAGAGATTTTTATTATATACAAAATTATGTTCACAATGCCATCACTTAAATACAACTCTTAATATAGCTTTATGATTAATTCTCTTGATCCAAATGACCACACAGTAACACAGAATCTTAAGAGCAATTTTTATTCTATCTCTTACTCCGTGGTATTATTTTCCACAACTTCCTATTCCTATTTAGTATTCTAAATGCTGTTCAATAAGCTAGTGACTTAGAGCTTTGTGGTTGATTTACACATTTCTTATTGTACATTTAGGTTGTTTGCAGTTTTTCAGCATTCTTCTTTGTAACAGTTGCCATGAATCAAAGTTCTAGTAGTGGTTCTTTTTATGGTGTTAGCTATATTCTGCAAAAATGCCCTCTCGAAAGTTGCTAGGAATTCATACTGCTAAAAGCAATGAATGAGTGTGCCTGTGTGCCATGGCCTTGCTCACCTAAATTAGGTGTTTATCACATATTTTGAATTCTGATAATATATTAGGTATGATAATGCACTACTGTTACTTGCTATATGGTATAAGTCTTCAGCTTTATCATTTTTCTTAATGTTAAACAGCATATTATTCCAGAATCTTTCTGAAACGATTTCCACTAAATCTGCCATTTATGTTCCCTCGATTTCTTTTTCCATTGACTTGTGACTTTGATTTCTGAATCAGAACGGTATTTTTTTTAACCATTATTGTATAATAAAGCCTACTGTTTAGTTAGGTTAATCTTCCCTAAAAAGAGTAAAAAATGTTTTTCAGTATCTTTTTCATATTTTTATGCATACATTTTTCAAATATATTTCAGAATAATTTTGAGTTACATAAAGTTACGTATTGGTATTTTAATAAAAATATTCACTTACAAAATAACTGGAAACAATGGCCATAGTTCTTTTAACATTTAGTCATACTGACTTAGATGTATGGGTTTTAATTTCTTCATGTTCTTGTTTTTCTATTCATTTCTTCTATTGCAGTTTTCTTTACATAAGTCCGACATCTCGTTAGATAATTATATTTTCTAATCTGTTACTAATATACATAGCATCCATCATGTTATATACAAATGTGAGTGCAAAAACTTCCGGCAACTCCAAGGAATCGTAATTTTTTTCTACTTGTCACTTATTGTCTTTCTCCTGCCATTGTCCACACAGGATTAAATAACCCAGACCCTCCAAAAAATGTTCTGCAGTTATATAAGTTTGGGAACTCCAAAAGGTGTATAATAGATTCACATATAAAAAATCTTCAAAAATCCTACAATGGAGAAACCTGCTTATTGTTACCCAACATTTCCCAAACTTTCTAGTAACAGAATTCCCTTTGAGGGATTATCTATTCCATAGGAAGCTAAGTTTCCCTAGAAGTAATTGTAGAATATCAAATGGCAATGTTTTCTAAGAAGTAATTTTAGCCCAGCTGGTGTGGGTCAGTGTTGACCCATGCACCAAGAGGTCACCAGTTCAATTCCTGGTCAGGGCACATGCCCAGGTTGTGGGCCCGATCCCCAGTGGGGGGTATGCAAGAGATGGCCAATCGATGTTCTCTCTCATCGATGTTTCTATCTCTCCCTTTCCCTTCCTCTCTCTCTAAAATCAATAAAGAAAAAAAAGAAGAAGTAATTTTAGATAAACTCAATTTTAAATTCTCTTTTCATGGGTGTACTTGAGAGAGTACATGCTCACTGGTTGAAAACAGTCACTGTGCTAGAACAATATTTAATACTTCATGATGCAACACATTTGTAATGGCTACAGTGGGTTGAGAGCCATTAATTTTGTCATTGCTCCCCAAGCTCCCAAGGCAAGTTCTAAGTCACAGTTTCCATTTATCTCTGCCACTCTAAAAGTAAGGAAATAAAACCAGGAGTTTCAGACTTACAAATGGTGGAGTGTTTTGGGGTCCAACAAAGTCCTTAGACAAGGCATCAAGAAGGAAGTCTTCACTCATGGGCTGCAAGAACCAGGAAATGTATCAAACACCTCATATGTCTCCTCTTCACAATGATCTCACTGTTCATTAGCTGATCAACTCATTAAAAAGAAAGCTATTCCCTTCCTGAATTACAATCAGGGCCAATGAGAAAGATATGCTCAGAGAAAACTGGCTTGCTTACTATAAGCGATTCCTTGGATGCTTTTGACAGGAGTGGTTTTCCATCTTTGTCCTATCCGGGGGGAGAAAAACATGGCATTGAGTCATTTCACATTTATCCTAAGTCTGAATCCTTATAAACATTATCAGGTTATACTTAATGTTGCTGGACATTACCAATTAGGTTTATCATTTCAGGAAACAGATTCTCTCACCAGAGAATATGCCATAATTAGTTCATGTGCACAAACAGTGCTCATAAACCAGGCATTCCCTGGGCGCAGGGGCTACAAAGCAGACTGGGCATGGCCTGTGCCCTCAGAAGCCCACATACTAGTGCTGGAAGAAACATGTGAACAGTTCATGTGCTGTTACGACAGGGTGCGTGCAGGACACGGTGGGAGCAGGGGATGAGCCCAGGGGTTGGGGGGCCTTGCAGAAGTTGCTTGGGAAAAGCTGGTTAACTTTATAGGCAACACATCCAATTAATACACACTGATTCTGTGCCCAGTCCTGTGATAAACACTGGGAATATCACGGAAACTAGGATAGACAAAATCCTGCCCTCAGGCAGCGCATCCTGTGGGTGGGATGCTCTGAAACACGGCTGAGATGATGCCAAGCTCCCAATGACTCAAAGTGCCACTCACTTCGGAGTCACAGGATAATCAATAAAACTGTGATGGCTCTCTAGTAAAAGAAGATTTATTAATAAATGATAAATCCCATTGACTCACACACAAAAATAAATAAGTGCAAGACTACACATATATGTATTTCTCCTGATACACTGGTCAAGATGATTTCTGTTTTATTTAAAATGTGAAGAGGTACAATGGTTTAGAGTATCCCCTGCTTCCCCTTGACTGACTTAAGCTCCTTGACCCCCTTGTCCATCCCTGCAGGGTCACTTGGACCCTCACTATTCTTCAGTAAGGAGCGAAATCAGAACCTGGGCTGCTCCCCACCATCTCTAAGCTGCAGAGACAGAGGATTTCCCAAGTGACACAGGGGACCGATGGGAACACTTCTGCTCCACACTCAAACTGAAATCCCCCCGTGTCTGCAAGGGAACATTCGTGGGCTCCCTCAGGGAACTGAATCTCACTGCAGAGGCCTGATGTGAGCACAGCTGATAAAAAGCAGTATAGGGCTGAAACGAGATCAAGACAACCCCCATGAAAACATTGTAAAGTGGTAGGTGATCATGGGTGAGATCAACAAGTCCAAAGGTGGTCAGGGAAAGCCAATCAACTGCTTCCTTAAAAACTACTACTAACATTCAGCAAAGGGAGAGAAAGCAACCCACATCCTAAGATGAAGAGTTACCTGCCCTGACAAAATTGGGGGTGGGGGGTGAGTAGGGACAGGACACGTGGCCCTTAAGAAGCTCTCTAAAAACCTTGCAACAGCAAACATACAAGCCCATATTCATAGAAATGCCATGGTTTCAACTGAACTGTGAAATGCAGAAGCAAGCAGAGTAATACCCTTAACCTGGGAGAGCTCAATCTAGTTCCCGTCTCTGCCAGACAAATGGGCTCGTGCCCAGGGAGGAGCAAGGGGAGTGTGAGTTCGACTTTCCTACTTAGTGACGCTTAGTTGGATGCCCTCTTAAGCAATGGCACGTTATGAAGCTGGCTGGCATTTCCTACTGCCCACGCATCTGCGCCTGTTCAAGTGGCCATTCTTAAACTACAGATTCATAGTGGGGTGTCCCGCGCCCCTTGTTCTGAACAATCTGTACATTCAAGATAAAGAGAACGGTGCTCTGCTTTTTTCACTACATCTAAAAGCTGCACATTTTCCTCCTAGGAAACAATTGTTCTTCCTGTTCCTTTTCCCATCTGTATAAAGGTTTTCTACGTTTTCTTATTTCTGGTATTGTAACAAACCGTGTATTAGGTGGCTTAGACATTAGATTGCTTTCACTTCAGAGAGGACTAACAAGGCCAGTTAGGACTATTGTAGCTTCATTTCTGGTACGCTAACAGGATATTAGTGGACTGATACCATTTGGTGTTTGAAATATTAAGAAACGAGATCTTCATATTCCAGGTCTGCTCCCACACCCCCTTTTATGTACATGGAATTCAGTATTGAAATAAAGTAGAAAAATACCCCAGCCTATGTACCTTGACCTCTTCTAATCTATAGTCAGGAGGAATTGTTTCTTCTTTTTCACCAAGCTTTTCACGATCCTCTTCTTTGGCTTTCTCCTAAATAGAAATCATACCATTTTCAATGTGAATACATCGCTTCTCCACAGAGTGGACGCCCGCATGACTGAAGCTGAGATAAACATGCCCATCGTTAGGTCAGAGGGTACATATGACCATATGTGTACAGTTCCTACAGCACCTTAATCTTTGACTCTGTACCCCAGTTTGGCAGGCTCAGACCCCACCACTAAGTCTGCCGGGCCAAAAGGAAGTCCCGAGGAGCAGGGGGCAGCTGCCACTTCTCTCCCGAGTCCTCAGCAACAGGAAAGCAGGTGGGCAAGGGGAGAGCGGAACTCGGACTGTGCGCGCTGTCCGTCCACCGCTGTGCTCACCCCCGATGGCCGCTCAGGCTTAGCCATCAGGCAGGGGATGCACAGTAACAGGGGAAGCCAGCTGGTCATATGTTGTGGGAAGCATTTTAATAAATGACTAACTTATTTAGGGACTGAGGGTGAGCAAGGATAACTCCTTCCCAGAAGTCTCTGAGCTGCCATCACCTTGACTTGATCCTCCGCGGGCTTCCCCTCTTCCGGATCTGCGTCCCTTCTCCCCAGGCGGCCAGCCAGGGCTTCCACAGCGTCGTCGGGCACCATGCCCTTCTGAAGGACACAGTGGAGGTGCTAAGTAGGCGGTTAATGCCTCCTTTTACAGAGACTACATCAAACAAGTCAGAAGGGCATGCTCTTATTTCAGGCCTAGATAAGCAGCACATTTATCTTTTAATAATTTAAATTATCCACCGAATTCGAACCTATGCTTAAAATAAACCTAAAATGTTACACATTAGAGCAAGTTTCTTATATTAAGCATGAAGTGTGTGCAACTGATATTTTGACACCCAGCGTTCTGGTTTGGACATGAGGCAGGCAATGGAATAGGTGGACCATGGAGAAGGCAATAGCTTGGAAAGAACAAAGAATTGCTTTTCTGGTGATTGTTCTTGAGGTGGCAAAGGACAGATTTCTAGGAAAGCCCAGGAGAGGACATTCTTCTCAATGTTGTGTGAAGCAGCCTGGCCCCCTGGAGCAGGTGGCTCGAGCCGAGCTGCACAGGAGCCTCTGTTCCCAGCTGCCTTCTACCGGTCCAAGTGGATCCACACTGGTTCTGGTGAATGACCGGCCTGAGTGGTCCGGTTGTTCAAAATGAAATGAAATGAGCTCCCCTCGTGATATACCGAGCGATGGCCATGCTAGTATTTAAAAAGAAAGTGGATGGATAGCCTGGCCGGTGTGGCTCAGTGGTTGAGCATTGACCCATGCACCAAGAGGTCACTGGTTGGATTCCTGATCAGGGCACATGCCCAGGTTGTGGGCCAAATCCCCAGTGGGGGACATGCAGGAGGCGGCCAATCGATGTTCTCTCTCATCGATGTTTCTATCTCTCTCCCTCTCCCTTCTTCTCTAAAAATCAATAAAGAAAAAAAAATTATAAAAAAAAAGAAAGTGAATGAACACAGACCATAAATGGTATAAAGAGGAAACAAAGCAGAAACTATGTTTGGGCTTAAAGATAGGACTACACCTGACTTCCTCCAAACCACAGGTCATGATCCATATATTAGTGGCTCATAAAATCAATTTATAGTTCATGGCCAGGACTTTTTTTTTTTTTTAAATGAAAGACTAGAATAGAAAACATCTTATATGGCAAGGTAAGTACCACTAAAACTGATGTTTCTATTGTGTGGATACTAGGTTGTGATATCAATGTATTTCCTACTATTGGTCTTGGTCAAAAATGTGAAAGCCCTTGAATTAAACAGACTCAAATTTATTCTTATCATCAAAGTCTATGGCCTCATATTGAGTATATATTGGGGTTTTAGAGTAAAAGTCTCTTTCTCTGTTTAAAAAAACAATTTTTTTTAATCCTTACCCGAGGATATGTTTTGATTGATTTTTAGAGACAGAAGAATGGAGAAAGAGAAACATCGATGTGAGAAACATCAATCAGTTGCCTCCCGCATGTGCCCCAACCAGGGATTGAACCCACAACCTAGGTATGTGCCCTGACCGGGAATAGAACCCAAAATCTTTTTGGTGTATGGGCTGACACTCCAACCAACTGAATCACCCAGCCAGGCCAAGTTTCTTTCTCTCCTGTAGCCTGGCCACCATTCCAAGTAAGAAAGAGTTGTTATTCTGCTAAGCTGCACTGCAAAGGGAAATATCACCAAGAAAAGGGAGCCTGAGTGGAAAGTGATGTATCACCATCTAGTGGCTGGACACTGCATAGGTTTTATTCCAAGAGCAACAAAAAATCCCTGATGTACCTAATTTGTTTAGGATTCTATCTAAAGTGCAAGAGTGTCAGTGGTACCCCAGTGTTAGCCAAGCAGTATGAACTGCCACCTGATCCCAGACACCTGCTCACACTTCTGTTTTCTCCGGCTCTGCTGCAGAATCCTTAGAAACCACTGCTTCCCCAGCCTGTGCCCTTCAGTTTAAGAAATAAGTGATTTCCAGTCATAAAAAAAAAAAAAAAGATGAAATACTGCCATTTGTGACAACATAGAAGGACCTCAAGAATAACATGCTAAATGAAATAAGTTCAGACAGAAAACGTCAAGAACTGTATGATTTCACTCATATGTGGGATATAAAACTGAAAGCAGCAAATGAACAAACAAGATAAACAAACAAAAACTCATAGACACAGACGACAGTATGCTGGTTACCAGAAGGAAGGGAGTGAGGGGTAGTAAAAGATAAAGGGGCTCCAATATATGGCGACAGAAGACGATTTGACTTTGGGTGTTAAATACACAATGTAATATACAGATAATGTATCAGAACTGCACGCTTAAAACCTATGTAATTTTATTAACCAACATTACCCCAACACATTCAATAGAAAAAAAGAAAGAAAGAAATAAGTGAAACAGAAAAACTCAGAGACGTAGCAACAGTCGTAAGAAATAAAGAATCTGGAAATAGGACTGAGGACTAAAACCTCGATTTTTATAGTATTTCATGTTGTCAGATTCAGAACTAGAACTCAGGTCTCTGGATTTCCTCAATAAACTTTCTGTTTATACAAACAAGAACCACACATTCACCTCCTGCCTCTGGTCTTTGTTACCTTTTGCTCACTAATCCTCAAGCCTTTCTTGAGTCCTCTGACCTTTATCACACTCTGCAGCTATTCTCTCTGGTTCCCAAGGGTGTCACAATCCCAGAAATGCCAGCTAACCTCAGTGACTGTAATCTTGGCAACCGTGGTAACCAGAGCTGGTGCAGCAGAGGCCCAGGAAAGGAGGTCAGAGGATGGAAAAACAAGAGCTCCGTTTTCTTCTGTCCACTAACCATCCAGCACTGGACTCTACAGTCAGGGTAGAGTTGGAAAGGAACTAACTGAGCCCTCTAAGGCCCTGGCAGCCACACACAGCACGAGAAGTAGATGACACAGGAGTTCTGCCCTGAGACGTTGGCCACTACCTTTTCTATTTCAATCACTGCCTCCGCTCCTACTTCCTTCACCAGTCTGTTCCCGGGGTCTCTCCTCTCTCCTGGTCTTTGCCACCGTGGCCTGTGGCCTGGCTCCCACAACGTAAAGCTTTCAGATTACCCTGAGGCCTCAAAAAAGGGGGTCAAGTCCTGCGTACGGCAGGAAGGAGACCCTGGACTTTGAGGGGACTTGCAGTTGGCACTAACTTCCCTGGCAGGAAGCAGCTACTTCAGGGCACCCAGGACACGTGTCCTACACCCTCTCCAAGGCCCCCTTTTCTCAAACAACTAAACGCACATATCCCAAGGATACCAAGTGCCCCACACCTCTGTGCTCGGCCTGTCCTCGGCTCACCGGCCTCCCCACGAAACAGCATTACCCCCACCATCTCAGGGGTCTTGCCCATCAGCAGCAAGCCTTTCCCAATTCTCCCTGGAGGGTGAGGCACCATCGTCCCTCTGCCCTTTTCCACGACTGATCAAGTTGCCCTGGAAGCTTGAGATCTGACCTAATCCACACTGGACTCCCAGGTGGCTGAGGGCGGGAGCCACGTTTTCCTCTCAGCCGAGGCTCTGAAAGGTTAAGTGAATTGTTCAAGGTCAGTTTAGAGGTTCACTTCCCTATTCTGTAACAGAGAGATGATCAGATTTGATTGCGTCCCTGTGAAAATTTAATGAGAAGATATTTATGGTAAAGCATCTAGAACAAGTTAGCTATTCAGAGTACAGAGCCACCAGTGATGAAACATACTCCACTGATGTTATTCCCTAAGTCAGATTCTATCAGCTAATGAATTAAGAAAGAAACAAAGATTCAACTAGATAAATATCATAATTCATCCAAAAGATAGAAAGTGAGAGAGAGGCAAGAAATGAAGAAGGGAGAGGAACGGAGTCCGTCTACCCGCCCTCCAGGTGGGAGTGGGACGGGTCATGATGATACTGGTGTAGATCATTCTGCCAGGAGAGTCAGGAAAAGGGGACTACAAATAGGCTTGAAAAAATGCAGGAACGTGAAAAAGCATGATCATTCACAATAGCTGAGGACATGGAAAGAATTCCAGAAGGTGAAAGAAAAACACAGTGTGTAGTGATTGAATTCAACATTTAAATAGAGCCTGAATTTCTAGCACACCCTGAAGTCCCAGTAGAGTAGCTACCACAGCTACAGAAGATGTTATTGTTTTGTCCGTACACAGAGCAGAAGGTGTACAGGAGGAAGAACATCGCTTTGCTGAGACAGGTCTCGCCCAGGGGAGCACTCACCGAGGCAGCCGGCTGGGGCGGTGCTGACTGCACGCTGCACAGGGAGGCCCGAGGCACATCCTCCCCCACCGGGGCCGCGGCCTGAGAGTCCTGTGGGAAGAAGCAGGCACAATGAAGAATTTTGAGAAATACCTGCTTAGTAACAACTGAACAATGATCAATCAACAATACACTCTGCTACATTATACACTGTGAGCATGATTTTCTTGGATACCTAATTTGTTGAATAAGTCAAGGCATGTTAATACTCTTCAGCTATATTATTTCAACTTAGTTTTACCTCTTACCTTAGGTAGGTTACTTAACCTCTCTGAGACTCAGTTTCCACATCTGAAAAATGAGAATAATAAGAGTACCTACATCTCAAGGGTTGACAGAGGGCTTTAATGAGATAAAACATGTGAAGTGTTTTGCAAAATACCTGGAAACAGTGAACTCAATACATTTTAGCAACTGTTATTATTTATTTCTCATCATATATCAATTATATAATGCAATATAATATTTTATATAAATACTTCATTTTTATATATCTAAGAGCACACCTTGCACATTTTGTTTTATTTTATTATTATTTATTATTATTATTTTTTTAATCCTCACCCGAGGATATTTTTCTATTTATCTTCAGATAGAGTGGGAGGGAGGGAGAGAGGGAGAAACATTGATGTGAGAGAGACACATCGACTGGTTGCCTCCTGCATGACCCTGCCTAGAGCTGGGGACAAACTGCAACTGAGGTGGCATGCCCTTGACTGGAATCGAACCCAAGACTTTTCAGTGCGAGGGCCGACACTCTAACGGCTGAGCCAAACTGGCCAGGGCGCACCTTGCGTATTTTAAATAGCTATGTGCAAATGCAAAGTGGTGACACTATCCCCAGAGTCCTCAAAGTGTGGCCCCTGGACCAGCAGCCTCCGCATTTCCAGAGAACGTGTTACAAATGCAAACTCCTGGGCCCCCACGCCAAGATACTGAATCGAAAATTCTGAGGATCGGGCCCAGCAATCGGTTTTAACAAACACTCGGGTGATCCTGGTGTATGCTAAAGTTTGAGAACCACTGCACTATCTTATTTTATCACAAGTTGAAATGTCAGATAAACTGTTTTTAATCCAGGCATTTATGGAAATCTATCAATGTGCAAGGTGTTTAGTAGATGATTGTTAATAGGGTACGGTTTCTTCTTTCAAAGAACTTACTATTGAAAACTATGTATAAATGTAAGATGTACAGAAGGACCAAGAGCTAATAATTTGTTTGCAACAAATGCCTTAACAGGGATATATAAAGAACTACAAATGCCCTGGCCTGTAATCTGCTTAATTCGAGTTGGAAGGGCCATCAGGTTTGGGGAGGGAAAAACAGGAGACCAAGGCCATATTTTAGCCCAGCTTAAAGGGATGACTAAGATTTGAGTTGATGCAGAATTAGGAGGGAAGGTTATTCCAGACAAGGAACCACGTGAGAAAAGCCACGGAGACACGCAATGTCATAGTTTAGTGATGTGGGGATGCGCCTTGGTAGAGAAGGAAGCTGGGGCCAGAACGTATTAGTAGAAACTTGTCTTTTGTAGGAAACGAGAAGCTCCAAGTGTTGGATCAGGGGACGATGCTACTATGGCACACTTGAGAAAAAATAATGCTGTGTACGCAGAGGGTGGACTGGAAGGAGGCCATTGCTGTCCTGAGGTGAGTGGGGATGACAACTTTAACTCGGGCAGTGACAGAGGCAGGAATAGAAAGGGAAGCATGGGTGTGAACACTCTCCTGAAGGAATAATTACAGGACTTAAATTGCAAGAAAGTCAGGGTCAGCTTGGGGAAAGAAAGCACATTCAGAAAAAGGCAAAGCAAAAGCCGCATGTAGAAAAAGACAGCATAATGGGCCTTTTTATCAACCACTTCACGCTAAAATTCTTTTGGTCTTACATTTTCAAGATGATAGAAAAACAACATAACAAGCAAAACTAGAGACTTATTTTTAGAAACATACTTGTGTTTTTTCAGTTGGCTTAGATGGTTTTTCTTTATATTTAGCCTGGTCAAAATCTTCTGAAAGCTCGTCAATGAGTTCTGATTCACTCCGGGGCTGTAATATAAGACACGTTGTAAATTATGAAGTGACTATTTTTAACTTTGTTTTAAAAAAAAAGTTTTCATAGAGAATTTTTTCTGCTTAACACATATTAGGCCATAGTACGTTAGGATCTAAAATCAAAAGCTAATTCATACAGGGCATTTCATTCATCAATGTAAGATAAATGTTATGCAACAAATAAGGAATATTCAACACCTCAGTACCACAAAAATGTTAATGGCTTATTCCAAGTTTTACAGAGTAATTTGGTTCAAATAAAATTGGCTGTTCTTTCCAATGAAGATGTGTAGTTTTTTCTTTTGTGATTTTTTTTTTTTTTTTTACTATTTCCCAATGACTTCCCTTCTGAATACTTCTGAATAAGTCAGAGGAAGAATAGACCATATACTCCTTTCCTACAACTATAAGAATTTGGGCAGGAAGTTCTATTATCCCTGGTTCCTGCAGGTGAGACAGGTATTTGTTTAGGGCATGTGTAGATTTTGCCTAACAACAATCTATGACAGAATTCAGAAGCTGGGCCCCAGTGCTGGGCAGCCTGAATTCAGAGTCCTGGCCTTACTCTTTTCTAGCCGTGTGACCTTAGGCTATTGATATAATCCTTCTGTATCTCCATGTCCTCACCTGTAAAATGGGAATAATAATAGCCTTTTCCTCATTCAGTGAGAGCTCAAAATGTCAGGCACATAGTAAGTGATCAGTAAATGTTGCTTAGTGTTATCATTGCACTGGTTGAGACCAACGTAAGTAATGGCAGTCATTAGAGTCATTGGAGTATTTGCTGCTGTGATTAAAATCAAACTCTAAGTGTTAACAATCGAATTTAAGTACCCTCTTGGCATCAGCTCCTAATGTTCAATGAATGTCACCTAGGCATTTATAATAGTCTAGTGTTAATCCATGAGGGAAATAATTAAAATCTGTGAAAAGCAGTCACGGATCTGAGCCAAGTGTTGCCCTCAGAAGTTTCCCTCTCCTTATCCTGTCTGTCACAATTATCTCAATTTATACTTTCTATTGTTTTATGAGTATCAGGAAAAAACGTATTTCCTAACCTTGGATTTTTCTTCAGGCTCTGGCAATAGTGGTTTTCCATCTTTATCCTGTAAATGAAATTGAAAATTCACTGAAAATGAAACAAAATTTTGCTTTCATGACCCACTAAGTTTGTCTGAAGGAATTCTAGGGTATGAGAGGAGGGCTTTTCCCCCTTATATTTGAGTGAATTTCTATTTCAGATTTATCTTTTACGAAGTATCAGAACAAAGAGTTGAGATGTAAAAATCATGAGACCAAATATCAAATATAGCACACATTTACTAAAAGGTGTTTAAGAATTCCATCTATTCGATAGGAAAATAGAATTTAAAATATCTTTCGCAAGACAGGTTCAGCTACATTAATGAAATATATATATATATTAAAAGCCTCAATTCTCCAACCCAGGGTGAAGAGGTAGATATTATTCCTAGAACACTGTTTTAGTTTTTTGTAGATACAAGATTTTACAATTTAGAATATTTCTAACAATGAAAAACTTTCCACCTATGAACAAATATGAGAATGACAACTATTTCCCATCACGTGTTTATGGGTATTACCTCAAAGATAAATTCCAGCTATCATTACAGGAGTTAGTCCACCATCCTCACCTCAAACCCAAACCTTAACGTGGGATACTGATAAACAACTGTACGTTTCCACCTACCACTTAGATCTACGGTCCTTTTATCCAGATAGCAGTTAGAGAAAAAACTATTCCCAAATTATTCCTTCTGCTTTAAGGTGAAGGATCTATTTGTTAAGCATTGTTAATAGTCGAAATGCTTGAATTTGTGGGAACTTTAATAATCATATGGTCACGACTTAGGAAACCACCCCTTAAAGGGTCCAATTGTAGAGAGCAGAGAAGAAAGGGCTCAAGGTTTCCAGAGTTAGTATATCAACCGGAACAGACACGTCCTGAGCACCATGGGACAGACATCCAAACCAGGACGGAAAGGCCAGAGGCGTGCGCTGCGGGTGTGCACCGTGGCTGACAACGCACCGTGGCTGGTTTTAATCTGTACTCTGATGGCACCGTTTCCTCATCCTCACCGCACTTCTCTCGTTTCTCTTCTTTGGATTTTGCCTGATGAAAGTGGAGAAAAAACAAACAAACAAAAAACAATTAAACATTTGGATAATACATGTAAAGTAAGATGGTATCACGTTATGTACCTCATGGGTGTTGTAGAGAAAACCCAATCAGATAAACGTGTCTGTGCTTTGTAAACCACAGCAAGCGAGGAGACTTGAGCTATAAAACGGGGCCACTAACAATCCTTACCTAGCTACTGATGTGTAAGAACCACCAGAGAAAAGTGAATGAAATACCCTGTGAGACAGTGAAGCACAGTGCAGATTGAGCTGCAATTACGTTACGAGCCATCCACCGGGGAGAGAACCGTTCTCAGGAGGGTGACCACAGCTCGGAAACGGGGGAAGCAGCCCACCACAACTCTTCGCTGATCCAAGGACAACTGGCTTTACCTCTTTCACAAGGACTCCCTTCAATAACACCAAGAGACTCCACTGGATTAAGGAACCACGAACCACCACCTCCGTTAAAAATAAAAGTGTACAGTAGTTCCATAATAGGTCTCTGGCTTCTAGGATGTAACATTTGCATTGGTGAGTAACTCGAAGTTCCATGATATGTAATAATCTGTATCTATATCAAGGATAGATTTAAATCCCAAACCAAGGAGCTCCTGGGCACAAAGGGCGGGCAGGCGTCACTTAGCAAACTGCAGCCCAACCCACTGCTCCCACCTGCATCTCAGCCTGAGATTGTAGTTCTCCATAGAATGATCAGTTAATTGATTCATTTTAAAAGGTTTATTAAATTTTTTTTTCTTTATTGATTTTAGAGAGAGAGGAAGGGAGAGGGAGAGAGAGATAGAAACATTGATGTGAGAGAACATCAACTGGCCGCCTCCTGCATGCCCCCCACTGGGGATTGGGTCCACAACCTGGGCATGTGCCCTGACCGGGAATCGAACCAGCGACCTCTTGGTGCATGGGTTGATACTCAATCACTGAGCCACACCGGCCAGGCCATTTAAAAAGATTTTTTTAAGAACTTTAATGAGTCAGGCACTCTGCTAGGCTTTGGAATTACAGTTTTATTGTTCTATAGAATAACAACTCTCGGTTAGGGATAAGAGTTTAAAAAACAAAACAAAACATTTCCAGTTATATTCTACAGCAGATAAGGGGGAGGCCCTATCATGTGGCTCTCCTCAATTCGTAGATGTGTGAGGTCTCTGCCTATAAACCAGCCTTCACGAAAGGCAAGGTCACCTGCTGGATAGGCCTGTCCTCTCCAGTCCACTCAGGCCTGCCCACTGCAGGGTCAGTGCACAGCCAGGTCCTTTCCATTCCTGTGATCTTTATGTTCTTTAAATGCCTGCACTGTAGGTATTGGAAGTACATGTCTACTGAATTGGAATAGCACCAGACTAAGGGAGCTAGTCATAGAAATGGGGGAGATTACCAATGAGGTATCATTATAAATATTATTTTATGTGATGATACCTTATAAAATGACAAGTAGGCATGGACCCCTTCTCTGAAGCATTGTGGAATTCTTCCTCAGAGAGCTCTCTAGCATGGAACATACCAGAGTGGCTGGGAACTCACAGAATACGACCTTTCTGAGCCTTACCACATCAGACTACCCAGGAAGTAAAGAGTTCACCAACTTAAAAAGTTATTTTATTTAACTTTTTTTTTTTTTTACATCTACTCATCTAATTTTAGTTACTCTAAGACTCTTTTTGTCCTGGGATTTATATTTATACCTTCCCACCCTTAATTATTGTCTCATTGAGTCACCAGAAGCGTCTGTGAAAAGCCTGAGAGAAAGTGCAGTTGGCTCAGGGCCACGCACCCTCTGGCGGTGGAACCACAGCTCAGCTGGTCTGATACCACCCCTCCTGGTCCTGCCAGGACTGCCCTTTCCTTAGCCGGGCTTCTATCTGGCAGCTCTAAGTCTTCTGTGTCTCGCACTGTGCTTCAACCAGTTTCCTTTCTCCCCAGTACATTACTTGGTCCTGCAGGACAAGGGACGCCTCCCCTGCTCCCCTCTGTTCGCCTTCACAAAGCGTGTCCTTCCACATTGCGTCTGGTGAGCCCTCCAGGAAAGTGGAAGAGAGGAACTGGCCCATTTTGGACCGGGGCGGTCCCAGACTCAGGGAGAGTTGCTGGGAGTCGGTGAGACTCACCTTCCCCAGTGACTCAAACAGGAAGTGACAGCGCAGGCAGCGGCATTGTGACAGCAGCACCCACAGGCCCCCTCCCGGAGCTGACGGGTGGTGCTCCCAGGGCCCAGCAGCCTGTCCATGTCCATGCCCCCCAGTACCCTGCCCTGCTGGGAATGTCCCCAGGGTAACTCTCTCTGTCCTTCCTCTTTTCCCCCAGAAGATTTAGCTGAAAATTCTTTAAAAATTGTAATTTAATAAAACTGCTCCACCACATACAAGCTCGCTTTGGCTCAGGCTCGTTAGGATCTGGTTAAGGGTGGTGGGATAAAGACTGCCCAGCATTACTCTCTAAACATGCAGCCGCTTCAGTTCTAGTAACTGTTGCTGGATTTTATTCTAATTTGGGACACACTTTCAACATCTTTTCCCATAGATATAAAAAGAAGGCTCTCCCCACCCACCTACAGTCATCTGCCTCTCTCCTTATCAATGGAGGCACCCCAAACCCTCTGAAAATACAAATTTGCCATTTCCATACGAGCAGACAAACCTATTTCTCACCAGGCACTGCCTCCGTGTTATCTTCTTTAGTCAGGTGTAATTCAAGCGCTGGCAAAGGAGACCAGTGCTCATGTTTCATATTAACATTCTAGATGGTTTACAAGAGAAACACTCAAAGATCCTTCCTGGTGGCTAACTCCCCAGCAACAAGTATCTAAATTAACCAGAGACCCCGAAAGTAAGGCAGAATGAAGAGTAGTTCATTTTAAATCTCCAATAAAATAAAAGTTGTGCAAAAATTCTGAACACGCACAACACATTTAGTCAGTAGCCTGCAGACTAAGATGCGTTGTATCTGAACTCCAAGGTCCGTACCTCATCGACTTCCTGAATGGAGCTGAGGTCGAGCTCGGGCTCTGACGTCCGGCGGGCCAGCGAAGCCGAAAGGGCGTCCAGCGCCTGGTCGCTCATTGTGTCCTGTTGCAAAGGGAAAACGCTGTCCATTAACAAGAGAGCACGTCCTCAGCCTCAACAATCCCTCCGCTTCTTTGTGAAGTACAAATTTCAAATCTAAAAGATGAATCATGTGTTGGGGAAGGACTTTGGGAAGGTCACTTTACTGGAAACCTAGCGAAAGAGAAGATCAAGAACTTACCGGTGAGTGAAATGGGGCTAAGACCCGTTTCTACAGAAAGTGCTCCCAGGGGCACACTGCACCTCCTACTTAAGCTAGAAGTAGATCTATAATCATAATTATGCCATTGCAAATACTCATATCAAAATAAAAGCTGCAAGAAGTAAACTTTCACTAGCCTGTGTTTCTTTTTCTAAAAATGACTCTGACCACCCTGTCCTTTAGCAAACAGCTAAGCCCAGAAAGCAGGGAAACCTGAGGTGGCCCCCGCTGCCTTCCTCTCCGAAGGCACAAAGGCCGATCCCTGCAGGAATGCCCGCTCTCAGGGGTGTGGTGCCCTTACTGCTCCTCCAGCCAGCCTGATAAAAATAAACTGTCCTCTCCAGGAGGGGAGAGGCACAGCAGCTCTGACAGAAACTGTTCCTCGCATTATCTGGACTGTTTGCAAATGGGGCATGTTTTCCCTTGCAGCCCAGAGCTGGAGGACCAGTTTAATTGTGAGAACCAGTCAGAGTTGACTGTGGTTAAGAGAGGTGGAAAGAAGCAGCTACAACAACATCCCTCTAGTGACTTCACGGGGCTTGAACTCCTTGAGGAAACCACGTTGAAGATTTTATGTCCCAAGAGTGTAATTTCTCTGGTGTCCTGCCCCTGTGCATTGTAATGGTGAGACAGTGAGACAGTCTTAATTCACAACCAAGGAGATTGTGCTGAAATCTCCCATAGCATTTGTAGAAACAAAGACCTTCCTGGGGATGATCAGTATGGCCCTGCCTGGTTTCATGGTCCCACACAGACCCGGGGAGGACAGGTGCTCCTCGGGTGCATGACGCACTGTGGGGACTGTCCTGAATCAGCTAGATCGGCCTCAGGAAGGCAGCCGCTGTCCGTGGACCACGGTTGTTTGCAAACAAGTAAGTACTTATACCTTCTCCACCTTTCTTTTTTTCTCATGCGGTGGAGCAGCACTTTTGACTACCCTGGCTGACTGAGCTTTTAAAACTTCTCCCGCGGACTTCTGAAAAACAAAACACGAAACATTACATTTATAGATGAGGGAAATGTAATAACCAGAACTAAAAAGGTGTTGTTGTAAAGTTTGAGAGGGTTTCTAACAAGCTCCCCTAATAACAGTAAAAGCAATACCTCTTTCTCAGTTTTCTTTCCACCAGTGGCCGGAGCACTGCAGGTGAAGTCCGATGACAAGGAGTCGATGGCATCGTCGGGCCCCATGGGTTTCTACGGAAACAGGCACCGTGTGGGTAACACATGGGAATCAAGCGGAAGATCAGATTATACACCCAGCAAAGGAAGGAAGAATGGACTTTGGCAATCCCTTTACCACCAAATGAGGTGTGTTCATAAAATAACTGAGACGAAAGCCTGTGTTGGAAGGGGATGGGTTTTGCAATATTATTTTTTGTTCCTTCTTCTAAATGCATTACATGTTAGGATATCCCCCATTCTCTTTTTATGAACATTTATTTTATCCTAAAACGTTCTTGGCTCCATTTTTCTTCCTCTCAAAAAAAAAAACCCCAAAAAACAAAACACAACTCCATACGAAGCCAGTAAGCATTGAGACAACCCCCACGTCCACCCCCCTTCTCTGAACAGACGAAAACTTCATCCGATTTAGAGATTACTTTAGCCTTAATACAGCACTCATAGCCCTATCTGCCAACCAGACATGAACATTGTTACTTTGGATCTTAGAAGACATTTATGTAAACTCACCGGAGAGTCTGGAAGAGGCCCTGTGATCCCTTCTTTTTTCTGAAACAAATATCAATTGGATAATGTTGACAAGGCAAAATCAATTCTTACAATCAGCAAAATGTGTTGCTCAGGATTGTGACGGGTTGAATTACGTCCCCCCCAAATCCAGATTGTTGAAGTCCTAATTCTTAGTATTTGGAGATAGGGCCTTTAAAGAGGTCATTCAAGTTTACATGAGGACATTAGGATGGGCCCTAATCCAGGATAACTGATGCTCTTATAAAATGGGGAAATATGGAGCAGAGATACACATAGAAGGAGAACATGTGAAGAGACACAGGGAGAAGACAGCTCCCTGCAAGCCAAGGAGAGAGGCGGGGACAGACTTTCCCTGGAGGCCCTGAGAAGGAACCAACCCCGCCCACCCTGGATTCCAGTCTTCTCGCTTCCAGAGCCCTGAGACAATCTATTTCTGCTGTTCAGGCCATCCAGTCTGTGATTCTTTGCTATGGCAGCCCCAGCGGACTCCAGTGAGACCCACAGTAATGACAATTTCGTATGCCCCATTTTATTTTCTAGATTTAAAAAATTGTGACTATAGTGTTGTGATCAAGATTATATTCCAAAAAGGAAAAAGGAAAAGTAAATGGTTATGTAACTTACAGCCAAAAGTTCCCTGTATTTTGGAGGAATTGTGCCTTCTCTTATACCCAATTCCTCTATGTAGAGAGAACTCATGGGATCCTGTAATAAAATCACACATATAGGTATATTATATAATTAATTAGCCAAGAATGTTACATGCATAGTCTGAAACCAAAGTACTATTCCCTTCTTAATTTATGAAACTATTGAAATAAAACATAAATCATTAAGAGCCAATACTTTACACAATTCTGAAATTCTAAGTTTACAAGAATATTTTCCCTTATTTAAGTAGCTTAACCCATATGTAATGCTAGAAAGTATTCAAATCACTATATTACATTTGATTCCTATATTAAAATAGATTTGGTTTTAAATGTTTTTACTGTCTGATGTTTCCAATTCATACAAACTAGTTAATAACAATAAATTTCTATATAACCCAACACCCAACTCTATCAGATCTATAGTTATTTCTTATGTAATTTCTACAATATTAGAGTGATGTCTCCTGTTTGGTTCTTTCTAATCCCATTCCCCGTGTTAATCAGATAGCTACCAACGTCAACTCCAAGTTTATCATATTCACCCATCGAAAGCTGAGCATATTTTAAAATGGCTCTTCTACATCTAGTTATCCACAAACAATATACCGCATTACTTTGCATATTTTCAAATGCTATATAAATAGTACATATTCTAGATATCATTCTGTAATGTATTTTCATTCAAAATTATGTTTTTGTAATGGATCCATGTTGATACATGAATGATCCATTTTAAGCGCTACAAAGTATCCCTTTTATTATCTTGTCTCCTGTTGAACACAGTCATGTGCACGTGTCAGCTGTTCTCAGAACTCCTTGTACAGGTGTGCAAGGCCCCCTGGGGAATCTGTCCAGACGTGGAAGTGCTGGTGGAGGAGAATGCACGGCCCCAGCACCCACGAGCTCCGGGTGAGCTGTCAGACCTTCACAGTCTTGCCAATCCGAGCAGTGTGAAGTAATTCTTCTCCATGTTTTCGTATCACTTTCCTAATTACTACGGAAACTTGCATTGTTTATTAGCCCATCAACTTTTCTCCTACTTTTCCGTTGGGTTGTCTTTTTCTCAGTTTTTAATATTCTTCATCAATTCTGGCACAACTCCTTTGTTGTGTCTGTAGCAAGTATTTCCTTCCAGTCTATAGCATGTCATTTTCTTTAAAAAAGAAAACTCATATAATTTTCTTGCTTTTAAGGAATTAGGAATAGGGATAAACTGAGGATGGTAAATATCTAGAAATCAAAATAAGTTCAAGTCCATGGGACTCAAGTCTCAAGGACAGAAAAGCCTTGTGACCCAATGGGCTGTATGCCAGCAATAACCTCAGCACAGACAATTGACGTTTCCTGGATCAATGTAATAGTATAGCTACCACAGGATAAACAATTTCCATTCCCAACACTGATTTCAGTTGCTGTTGTTGACACTGACATCATCCTATTTCTCTCCAAGCAACAAAACACTAGGTATACTTTTGCACATCATGACCTTATTTTGCTCTCCCACCCATTAAGAATGAATCATTGCAGACATTACGATCACGTACCGAAACTTCAGGTCCCGTATATGGTGTGTTATCGTCTTCGTTGTTTTCAGGTTCTCCTAAAGTGTCTACTAAGTCATCCAAAGCAGCATCCATGTCTGACTGGAAAGAAAAGAGAGCAGATATTTAAGTGCTATTTGTTATACATACTTCACTTCTGACTTTTTAAAAACTACAAAACACCAATCTATGTAGAAAAATACCAAACACCAGACAGAAGTCCTTCAAATATCAAAATAGTTAAAATCTGATTTCGGGAGTGGGGGCAAGACTGGATAAAAGAAGGTGAAGAGATTAGCCAAAGAACACACATGCATAGCCCATGGACACAGACAACAGTGTGGTGAGGCCGGGGGAGGGGTGGGACCGGGTGGAGGTGGCAAAGAGTGGGGGATAGGGAACATCTGCAATCGTGTCAACAATAAAAGAAAATGAATGAACATGGGAGCAAGAAATATTAACATGTATTGAGGGAAAGAGGTCATCAGAGAAAAAAGGCAGAAATACTCTAATACTAACTAAAAAATATGACAAGATAATGACCTATTTGAGACTATATAATGACTTATATGTAATTTAAAGAAAAAATTCAGCAATGCAAGGCTTAAAGAAAAATGTCCACACCTCTTTACAGGAAAGTGAAATGGTAAAAAGTATTTGGTTGGTAAGTCCTGCACAAATATTTTTAAAGCTGGTTCTAGTTTTAGTGCTATGTAAAATAAGAAACTCTAATGAGTCAGGGAGTTTCTTTTAGAAGATAACTGTGCTGTATGTACGACTTATTCACGTTAAATGGAGAAGAGACTGAGTGGCTTTACGGTCTCATGCTGTGAATGGCACATAATTTGAACTGAAACTTGCTATTTTCTATCCTCCCTGTTATTATTGTCCTCTATTAACAAACAGAAGAATACTGTCTATATGTAACTACTACCTCAAAAAAATCTGGTCTCAGTTCAACCTTATTAGCTTAGAAAGATAAAAAGCCATATTCAGGTAAGAACTGCAATTTTCTTAAGTCTAAAGGCATTAAGTACATGAACAAATGTATAGTTCATTAAAGCTTCCAGACCACTAAAAAACAAAACAAAACAAAAAAAAACCCCCAAAAACAAAGAACAAAGTACAAAGGATTACGGCCACGTTGCTATATGCAACAGGAGAAATGCTTGGCATTTATTGCTGATCACTAGTTTTCCAGAGTTATGTATACAAAGAACCCCAACAAGATTTCTCCATAGCACCTCCTCCAAATAAAATCTAGGTAAAAAATGGATTGCCCTGTGTTCTTTCACCCACTGGTGCAGTTTTTTGTTCACCTGCTTGCCCGAAGATGTTCACCAACAGAAATGACTTAAAAGGGATGTTAAACTTACCAGAAGTGACAGTTTACTCTGTCAATATGGGCTCAGAACAGTATAGTGAGTGAAAGAATACCGCCATCCTATTTCTGAGGTTAAGAATGACTCAATGTGAAAAATAACCTGAATTTAAAGGGGAAAACAACAATGTGGGGAAGACCCTTTACTAGCTAACTCAAATGAAAAGTAATTGCTTGTTTGTTTGTTTATTTTTGGCGACTACCATATTCACACTACAATGTTAGGAACTCCCCTGTTAATGTACTAGAATTTGGGGCCTGCTGGCTTTACACTGAGTCCACTGGGAGTTCCAGAATGAAGAAGTACCTGCCAGTCTTTAGTGGTACCTCTGGTGAAAGAAGGTACACTTGCAGGAGAGAAACTGGAATGTAAACTTCATGGGTGTAACGCGTTTTCAGAACAGGGGGCTATACTATAAAATGTTACAAACATACGTGGGAAAATCACACTTTCAATCCAGTTACATTAACTTGAAACAATTCATTAAAAAGTTCCTTTAAGTTACCCCCACCTCAGCCTGTTTGCCCTCAAGAAATCAGATCACGATAGAGAGACTACGAATAAATATCTTATGCAGAAATGCACTGCTATCTTCTTACCTTTCCAGATGGTTTACCCACATTGGACTCAACTGGTACCGCCGATGTTAACGATTTATTTTCTTTTTTCTGGTGGGTGTTTAGAAAGAAATAAAAATGCCTTCACACATTTGTAAAATTCAATAATGTTACATATATTAGTATGAATTCAATATAATATTAATCGCATGGATGACATACTGAATCTGCTCGGTGCCAGACACTACTGTATGTTGTATCCTAGTGTTATACCCTTTTTCGGAACAGCATCAATAATATTAATAAATAGTGGTGTGGAAAGCAAGGGGTTCAGTAATTTTTCCCAGGTTACCCAGTAAAAAACAGAACCAAGATTTAAATCGAGAACTGCCCATCTCTTTCTTCACTACCCTTGGCTGCCTCCCCCAGGACCCACAGCCCGTCTTTGCAAGTCCCATACATTCTTTCTGTAAGTGTCCACTTCTAGCTCTTGCTATTTCAGTCTTTGCCCCCCCACAGCGAGACCTCCACATCCCTCGTTTTGGCATTTCATCACCCACTCTTTCCTTTATTTCCCTAAAGTGAATTTCCTTCCTACCATCGCTTCAGTTGCTCTGTCAATGATTGCCAATAACTTTCCAATCTGGGATGTCATGCCTTTACCCAGACCCTGGTGAGGACCCCTCCTGACTCTCACCCCCCCACAGCAGCCATGACCGAGGTTTATCCTGGTTCTACTCGGGCGTTTGTGCCCTCTGTTCTCTGCCACTTCTGGCGTCTCTTCTGCGTGGCCCCCAACTGCACACCTTCTACACATGTCTGCCCTGTGCTGGTGGTCCCGTCCAAAATCATCCTCTAGGGCCAGGGGCCAAACACTTTCAGGCACAGGCAGCAACTAAACGGGTGAAGTTGCCAGGATTAAGACAATAGGGAACCATGTCCCATTTGCAGGTCCCCGAAATCTGGGCAGCAGAGCATGGAGGTGGAGAGCAGACTCTGATGGCCTGGGTTTGCACCCCAACTTCAGGTAGGTCACCTCCCACACCTCTGTGTCCTCCCGTGTGGGACAGGAGAGTGACCGCACCTACCGCAGGGGTTGTGAGGATTCGATAAATGAATCTATGAGCCTGAAAGCACATAGCTGAGCCCTCTGTAAGTACTTAATATTTCAGTAAGTGTTAAATAAATGACTGTGCGATTGTTATGTTAAAAATACTGTGGGGCCTGGCCTGGTGGCTCAGTTGGTTGGCGCGTCCCCCACGACACCAAAAGGGATGTGGTTTGATCCCCGTCTAGGTGCCAATGGGAGGCCATGGACCTCATATCAATGTTTCTCACTCTCGCTCTCTCTCTCTAAAGTCAATAAACATATTCTCAGGTGAGGATTAAAAAATACTGTGGGGGCCATCCCCAATGCTCTCTCCCCATTTTTTGCCACTCCAAAACAATATTCTAATTGCCTTGCTACATGTCTTTCTTGGAACACCTCAAACACTTCAATTTAGCCTGTCCAAAATCAGACACCACTTTTCCTCAACCAATTCCTCTTGTGACCTCTGTCCACCTGCCAGCGGTCACCAGGGATGGGCTCACAATTTACGGAGGCATCCACCCTCATGGGTGCTGGCCTTGCGCTGGCACGAGCCTTTGCCTTGGGGTCACCAACCTAGTTCATTCAGACACAAGCCCCAGGTTACCTGAGATTTTACTTTACCTTTGCCCAATCGTTTCCTAAAACCTGAAGGATTTACCTCTGCAATGCCTCCTCCATTGCTCCCCACAGGCTTATTCTATCTCAGCTCTAATTTACACTCACTTAGGACTGGCCCGGGCGACTGGCACAGCCCTGACGAGCCTCCCACCTTCCTGTCTGTAATCCCTTCCATCCCACCCCGCGGTCGCTGTCACACTCCAGCATCTCGGTTTTCATCGCCCCGCTGCGTCTGCCCTCTCTTCTTCAGTGTTTATCCTGCCTGCTGAATCACTACCTCACGATAGCAGTCACCACAGCAACGCCTCAACCCGTCCTTCTGGTCTTACAGTCCCACTGCTCACCACCCTGTGCTTCACCCAACGCTGGAATGCATTCTGTGCCCAGAGCACAGCTTATACTTTTCCACGTCCAGGCCTCTGCAAGCCTGCAATCCTAGCTATCCTTCCACGCCTCACTCAAACCGGATCAAAGTCCTTGGGGATTCCTGCAACTAGACAGAATGCCTCCTGTCCTCACCAAACAGCTCCCTGTCTTAGTCTGCCTTGGGCTGCCGCTGAAGTATAGTGTCTTCCTCCCACCCCTAGATGGCCAGCCTGCAGCTTGGGTGTCCAGGAGAGTCAGACACCATGCTTTAAGCATGGTCGGTACTAAAATAAATACCTACATACATACTTACATACATACATAAATAATAAAGTGCATAACGGATCAATCCCACTTTGTGGGAGACAATTAGAAGCAAAGTTAAGTGATTTGCCACAAGTTCCAGCTCAAGTCAGCACAAAGCAGAATGCCATATAAGCCTCTCCTAATTTTATTGTTTAGCTTTCTGATGACCCTAATTTGTATCTAACATAAAATCTCAAATTTTGATTACATTTTAAAATCTATTCTAACAGGTCTAATCCTGTCTTAAATCCACCCATTTTTCCAACCATTTCATCAACACAAGAGAGTCACGTGTACCCCTGGGGTGGGGTGGGGGTGGGGTCTCAAGTGGTTTGCTGCAAGAAAATATTTTTTAAACTAAAGTTGGGTCTTTTCATCTAAAAGATCATGTCAAGTTCACCATTACTCCATAAGATATCTGCATTAGTTTGAACAAAAACAATGTGCAATGCAGTGAAGCGGGGTGGGGGTGGGCGGTGGGGGGAGGAGGTCAATGGGGGGAAATGGAGGGACATCTGTAATACTGTCAACAATACAGATACATCAAAAAACAAAACAATGTGCATTTTCTCCCGAAATCTGAGAAAAACGTGATGTTTCAGGCACGTGCTTTCCTTACCATCTAGCCTACAGGAGGATACCTTTCCCGTTTCGAGAAGCAGGAAAATAGATAAATACATGCTACTTCTTTCTACTTTCATTCCCATCTTCTCATTACTGCTTCAGTTACTCACTGTGGCTGCCAGAGACATAAGTACTGGCATTTCTAAGGGAGACGTGTCTCCGCGCTGACGACTCATTCTGCACTGTTTGGGTAGAAACGAGACTACTTCTCATCTTACTTTTCCAGGCTAGAACCTTAACTGGCTCATCAGAAGATCTAAGGAAGACTTGCCCATAACTGGCCAAAAGGGCATGTATACTCTCTTCTGAGGGGGTTTATTATTCTCCTTTGAAAACCTCCCATATCAGTTCATGTAGATGTCCTGACTGTTCCTGGTTTACTGGTAGCAACCTTGTTGACAGCTGAGAGTCAAGCTTCCTCAAATGCTCATGGCAATTTTATTTGCTTTATTTCAAGCCTGTACATCTCGAAGGCAGGATCTGAGTCAACTCCCATGTTAATGCTGATGCCAGACCTTACGCATGGCAGGTGACCAGTAGATATTTACTGAATATATGGATTTTAAATTCGATTTGGGTATCTTGCTCTCTCCATATCCTTTAGCTACATGATCCTCTCCACAACTTTTCATACATGAACAGTGCGCAGTTTTCCTGGAGTGTGGTAGCACCAGAACCCCGAATGGCTCATGAGAACCAGACGTGAAGCCCAGGTAGAGCGGGACTCCACTGAGCATGCGCTTCTCGTGACAGACCAGCGAGCCTCGGGGCCCAGGTGCACTGCGGACTGCTCGCGGGCTCACCTTGTCATCCGACTTGTCAGGTGCCACAGCTACACCAGCAACAACACTCTTCCCACCAGCAGACACTGTGTCCTGTGATTTAGTCTAAGGGCGGGGATAAAAGATTAACAGGACTAAGTCTCTTTGCATGACTGTTTTCAAGGTTATGCGTTTCAAATGTCACCCCAAGCCAGTTTACCCTGGAGGACACCTTGGATGGGAATGGTCACTAGCTTCCACTGAACGTGATGCGACCCTGAGCACCAACCACAGAAGGCGGGACTCGGGAGCTTCCAGAGTCCATGCAGGTAACACGAAGAGTGAAGTGGGCCAGGAGGGGACTGTGGTAAGTTAGAGCAGGTACACCAGGTGGAAAGCTCCAGTCAGTTCTTGCTGTGAGAGCCCACTGTTGCCAGATGTTCGGATTTTTCGAGAGGAGCTAGACATTTTGATTTTATGTGAAATATTGTGACTTTACTTGTTGGTAGTTAATGAAAACGAATTTAAATAATATTGTGAGGCAAACAAAATACATTTGAACAGAGCACACAGCAGCTGCATTTAACTGGTGGGCCACAGGTGACAATTTCTGCTATAAAGTACGTTGTTAAGCACGCCTAGTTCTGGTCTTCTAAGAGCTATCAATGGAAAAGTTCCTCGCACATTTGTTTATTCTTCTAATAGCTGGCCCCTAGCAGCTCTAGAAATATGGAAACTGTTTCTGATTTTTGGCTCTACAAGTTCATGTCTTCTAGAACGAGACTCAGAATTCTTTAAGACTTCCATGTAGACAGCAGATCATGCAGGGAGGGCATCTCTGTTCCCAAAGCCCGTGAGGAGAGGAGTCCAGGAGGCAGCTGCCATCCCACACTTCCTGTCTGTGAGGCATCAGGGCCTGCTGCCCCGCCCTCACGACTGGGCACTGATGGGCTGTAGGAGAAGGCTGGATGGAACACCCCCGGGACCAATCTGCTGCTCTTCTCGGGCCTTTCATGGGCCCACATTTCCACAAGTGTAATTGCAAAACCAGCAAAATGATAGCACCAAGTCATTACAACACAAGATACATTCAGCACAGCTCTGCAGATTCCCCTCCACATGTCAATGGAGACAGAGGACCTGCATCTAACTCCCTAGTCGATGTTAGTGTTTTCCTAGCTATTAATCTGATTATTTACCTTTGGTTTTGTTGATTTCTCTGATGTTGGCTGCTCACTTGATCTGGAAGCTGCTTTTTCTTTATGAGCATGCTTGCTTCCTGTATCTGATGCGTGTTTCGGTAGGCTCTTTGGCTGAAAACACACACACAACACTGTTAACAAGATGGCAAATACAGAGACTTTTCTCAATGGAGTAGACAGTGTTCAGAACAGTTGTGTTTTATGTAGCTTTGAATTGTGAAAGTTCAGTGTGCTATCAATGTGATACAGTTTCACCTTAGGTACAAAATTTGAAATGATGCAAACCCCACCAAATTCAGCAAGAAGCATTAGTAAATTGCAAATCCTTCTATTGCCACATGGTGGCGCCATTTTAGCCAAAACAACAACAAAAAACCAAAATACCAGCCAACCTCATAGGATTTGTTTCTACAGCAATTTACATTTAAAACATTTTTCAATGACAGTTGGTATTCAATATTATTTTACATTAGTTTCAGGTATACAGCATAGTGGTTAGACAATCATATAATTTCAAAAGTGATCCTCCCAGGGACTTAAGTCTTAAATGATGAAAGTTTAGTATTTTATCCCTCACACTCACAAAAGGCTTCATCTTATGATATCAAGTCCTAATGATGATCATTTACCTCTGTATGTTCCTTTGGCTTTACTTCCTGGGCTTTTTTCTCATGAACCACAGATGGCTGTCAATTTCAAAAGATAAAATCTCAATTACATTGGAGTTCATTGTTTTCAGATTTCCAAATAGGCTCAAGAACAGAGTCCCCGGTTATTAGACCATTCTGCCTCTCTTGAGAATGACCCAGTTAGAGAAGCAGACATGTGCTGTCTGGTCAATGGCAATCCTACCAACAGTCCCATAACGATTATTATCAGAAGAATAATGAAAAACTTAGTTTTTCACCTAGAACGATTTCTCAGATAGGTAGGTATCTCTGAATTACGGGCTGCTTTTCATAATTCATGCAGCTCTTTTGGTAACTGCAGGTCTATCCACAGAGATGTCAAGTGATCATTGTGACCACTGAGTTTATTGAATGGGGATCATACTTTAGAAATTATTATTTTTAAATCTCCTTTCAGAGAAGATAAAGAAAACTGTATTTTCTTCCATTGAATGATTTACAGTCTTTTCTGTGTTACAGAAGAAAGTAGAAATCCAATTCTCTTGAGATTGGGTAGATAACCAAGAGCTTTAAATATAAAACAGAAGACAACCTCCACCTGGATGCTGACTTCTTCCTCTGGAGCAGACTATGGAACTACCGTCCTCAGGGCCACCAGGATGCCTCACACCAAACCAGATGAGCCTCCGTTCTCACCCAGATGACCGCACCCTTAACTCCCTTACAGCACTTCAGCCAGAAACATCTCTGTACTTTCCCACAGGAAGTCTTGTGGTTTTATCTGAGTATCTGCTTAAGTGTGCTTGAAAGAAATACGGAGCAGCACCCAACTGAAGAGACATTTGCCCTGGCTGCAGACACCCTGGGGTCCGTCTCCATGTGGACACAGACTGGCTTTCAGTCTAGACAGCCTTGATTTAAGAAAGCCAGGGAAGCTGTCTCCAAGGGGAAGTCAGAGCTGTCTCCCGAGTAACTAGTGCTACCAACCAAGATAAGATTGTCAAGATTAAGCCAGCCTCTTAGGAAAGACTCTCATCTTTAAGTTAGCTAGGTGCTGGGTTCAACAGACACAGTTATTCTGGAGAGCTCATCATTAAAGTAATTGGATACTCATCACCCTTTGTCCTCTGTCCTTTGCTCTTATTGCTTATTTTTAAACAATATAAAAATTATACGTTTGAACAAAATTCCTTCTGAAATATAGTTTTTATTTATAAAATAGTATACATTAATTTTAACAATATATTAATGTTATATTTATATATATTCTATAAAATCATGTTCACATTAATTAAATTAGCTGACAAAAATCCTTTTACCATTCAGTGCCACCAATGGCGGAACTTGGTTATTCATTATTATCGCAAAGAATCTAAATAACTCGTAGTTGACTTACAACACTTACCTTAGTTGATTGTGACTTCTTTTCAGGTTCTGTTTTTACAGCCTAAATTCAGAAAAATAAAGAAGGAAAAACGGACATCATTTACAAAGTTTATCATATATTTTCTTCAATGAAGGGAGCTGAAAAGATAACTTTGATGTATTTATAAATGTAAACATTATGAGATAAGATTATTATACTTTGCTCAGCAGCACACTAATTAATAGTCTGCTCTTACTATTAGGTACCAATTTACATCTTACTTTTTTCTATGTGTATCAAAGATATGTCAAGATTTATTGCTACGAACATTGCAGCTAATACATAAGTGAAATGAAAAAAAAATAAAACAAACCCTCGTCCTTCAGAGCCACACTAACATGATCAATCTCTGTGTGAGTGAAACAGCAGCGGTTTCAGCTGACAGTGTGAACCAATGGGACGGTGACAGAACCACGGACACGGAAAGCAGTGACATTTATTTCTAGTGCCAGAATGTGGGCAATGAGTGACTAAGCCTACCAGAGAGTCTGTGACAGGTCAGATTAAAGAAGAGTGTGAACTGCAATTAGCACGTGCCAAGCAGCAGATGTGACCTCGAACAATGACCCACATCACCTGTTTTTTGTGTCTTTTCCTGCTAGGATGCGGTCCTTCCATCTGTGTGCTGACTGGAGTGGCCTAATGTAAGAGCACAGCCCCAAGTGTGGTTTTATTTATCTGACAGTCAAATAAGTACCATGTATAAACAGGGCTAAAATGTTTATATCAAAACCCATTCTACTCATGCACTGCATGTACTCTGTGCAGATGGATATAACTCCAAGAAGTTGTAGGTGCTTAAATTCTGAAGTCTCGAGCAAAGATTTCAGTTTGGATTTACTCTTTTTGGTGCTAGGAAATCTGTAAGTTTTCCATTACTAAAATTAACTTCGGATCCTTTTCCTTCCCCCTCCTCTGTGTGAAGGCTGCTTGAACACAATTTCTTTCCACCTATATTTCCAGTGTTTGGTTTTGATCATGGAATAGTCACAGGTATTGTCAAAAGTTCTCTGAAATTTTGGCAACATAATCTTACAACAACTTTGTAAATAGTGCGTGGATTTGCATTGCACAATAAATCTAGAGATCTAATCCAAAGTTCTAGGAATACTTCTGAAGTGCTGGCTGTGGTTTAGGATCATTAGTGGAGGATTCTACAGGGTTTACCCAACCAAACGTAACCTGCGTCAGAAAAGACAATTCCTTGAGAACACACATGCATTCTCAGTCCAGGCAAGATATGGAAACAGGAATAAAACCGGATTCAACCCTTCATGAACTTTTCAAAGTAAGAGATTAAAAATTAGGCCTAGTGCTTCCTGTCATTTATTTCCTTTTAACCTGTTTGGTTATATCAACACAAAGTTTTATTTTTTATTCTATTATCTGAAAAGGGTAAAACCAAATATCCTCTTAATTTATCGTGTCTTGTGCTTCAGTAATGAAGATACCTGTGTTCCTCACATAATGGACCCTTGTTCTGCTGACACACTTATGGTTAAGGGAAGGAAACAAAGTTAATAATCAAAGAAATATTTTAAAGAAATTTTAAATTTTGGATCCTTTCAAACTGGATCTTTGTTAATGAGTTTCCAATTGTGCTACTATGTTTTTCTGAGTTTATGCAAATGTAACTTTTTAGATGATTAACAAGGAAAATAAGCCAGCTGGTATTGTAGTGGTTTGAATCTATTAATAGCTTCTAATTTGGCAACCAAGATTTTGCATAGAAGAACGCTACAATATAATTAAGAATGTACACTCAGAGATGTGAGCAGCTTATAATGAAGTGTACATTTTAATCAGTAATCACTAATACATTTCCTAAGTTTATTTTTGGTGGTGGTGGTAGTGCCAAAGAAAATAATGGTGACAATGATAACTAATGCTTATTGATCACTTATTAGTACCAGGTACTGTTCTAAATTTCACATGTGCCAACTCAGTCCCAATAACAATCCTGTGAGATAAGTATTATTATCATCATCATCATCATCACCCCATTTCATGGATGAGAAATCGAGGTATACAGAAATTAAATAACTCCCTGAGGACACCCATGGTGCTCAGTCAGCTCACTGTCTCTGGAGCACCTGCCAGCTCCTACTGGGCACCAGTGGAAGTCAAGGTTTTCTTACCTAAGTTTCCTAGGACAGGCAATGTCCAATACCCTTATGTGTTTGTTTCCTTGCACAGTCTTGTGAGATAGGTACTATTATCATTCTCCTCCAAACTGTACAGATGAGGAAACCAGAGCAAAGGGGAGTTTTCCAGCATCACAGCTGGTGTGGAACCAGGATGCCAAGCGAGGCCATCCGGCTCCACTGTTCACACTGCATATCCCTTAGGTATCTCATCCCGATGATTTGATTAGAAATAACCCGATTCCGCCTCACACACAGCAGTGTGACTACCGATTCTAATGTGCCAGGGGCGAGAGAGAGCTTAAATCTAGACATACCGCCGCCCTTCAGAACTAGACTGACTTTCATTTGAAAGGTAGAACATGACAAGGATTTGGTATGGGTATTAACTTGAATTAACATATTTTCTCGAAAAGCTCAAAATATTTGGAGAAATAATGCTCATCAAGTTCACAAAAATCTCTGAGAGGAGGCTAGTAAACATGTTGAGCCAAACTTCAGAAGCACACGGAGACGATTAATGAGAACAGTGACTGAGATCCACCAAGGAAAGAGAATTGAGACCAAAGTGGTCCCGAGTCAGCCACTGGTGCTCCTTCACCATGTCATCCCAGGTTTGTCTCTCCCTCTGAGCTCTCCTGGTCTCCTTGCCCCCTCCCTTCCCCGGTTCTGTCACCTGCAGGAACCTCACGTTCAGTGCTTAGCGATGGCTGAGGAGTTCATGGCTGAACAGTTTGCTGACACTGGCCTCGGGAAGCAGGGCACTTGGAGTAAGCATTGGTCCTCCCGCTGAGAGTCGGGGACGGATCAGACAGGCAACGGGTCGAATGCAAACCAGTATGATACAGAGGAAATTCTACATTTCTGGCTCTGCTTTCTAGTCACTGCCTTAAATTTTCATGCATTCTAAGGTCAATGAGAATTGTTTTCTGGTAGATGTTTCTACTATAGTTTTAAGATTATTTTAAGACTGAGATCAGATTTTTATTTTTTAAAATTAAGCGTTGTATAAATAAGTAGTGACAGCTCACAGATTAATTATGGATCTGACTATGTATATTTTGAAAATAAGAAATTAATGCAAATGTAAAATATTAAATAACAATTTTAGATTAAAAATAAATTTAAAAATTAAAATGAATGCTAAAGGACATTTATAAGAGCTTAGATTCAGACAATGTGTTTCCAAATATTTGCAATGTCCTTTAAAAACAGTTCAAGATGAGGGCAGAGGATCCCTCAGTAGGACTAAATTATGGTGCAGTATTAAATTAGGTGTAGGATCCCACTGGGACAGCAAAGTAAGACAGAAGACAGAAAGCAAAAGTAGGTCAGGGATTTTAAATAAAGGAAATATAATAATAATGAGGCTGGGGTAGCTCTTAGAGGCACTAAAGAATATCGGCCTCATAAGAATTAGTTCAGAGCCTCTGGAAACGACGCCCTCTTTAAACCTCCACCCAAGAATGTTCCTAAGAAACGGAGCTTGAGACATGGTCACTAAAGAAGAGGGTTTAAGGCAGCTTTGGCCAACCCTTCAAACTAGGCTTACTCTATGTGGCAATCCCACTGGAGGACAGTCTTTTATTTTTCTTCTGAAATCCCAAGAAATAGTCATTAGAATAAATCCGAAACACAGCTCAGCAAAGGGTTGTCAATAGTATGGTGCCCCATGTGACTCAAATTTCAGAAGGAAACTTCAGACAGCACCTGAAATAACCAGTGTGTGTTTCACTTCTATGTTCACTTAGTTCATTTCCTTTTCTTATACTTAGTTTTAAATGACTATAATAATCAAACAATTGTAGTAAGAAGTTAAGAGTTCATATTCTTATTTAGATCCAGAGAAATGCACTTAGATTATATTACAAATAAAACACTCAAGTCTAGGACCAAAAAAACTCTGGGTGAGCACTCTTTTCTAGATATTCTAAAATGATGTAGAAGTGCATAGAAGATGTTTGAGGTGACTATTGAAAGGAAAGCTGAGTGTCCAATGACCCCCATACATTAGGAAGAACATGGTTACTTCTGTAACATAAGCGTCCTAGGACATACAACTCATCTGTCAACTATTAGTCTACATTTATTTTGCTTTACATTAATCCCTTAAAGGCATTCACCCAAGTTGACCCTGGAAGAAGACTCTTCATACCTTGGCCTCTGTGGGATTCATACTGGAAGACTTGCTAGTTGACATGGTGGAAGTGGACACCTAGGAAGGAAAGAAATAGAAAGTCTGATTCCAGTTAACCTATGACTTCGTCCTCAGCTCCTTTAACCATACTTGCTCTTACTCACCTCTTTTTACCTCGTCTAGAGTAAAACTCCCACAAAAGCACAATTGGTTTTGCCCAGTGGGTAAAACCCTCTGTAACCAGATCAAATGGTTCAAAGTTTGAATGTGCTACTTACTAAATAATCTTGGGCAAGTTACTTACATTTTCTGATCTCCAGTTTCCCCCTTTCTCGATGTTTCTTCAACAGATGGCAACTACCTTGTAAGTCTATTACTGACTAGTACATAAGGACTCAGGAAATATGACTGTAGTTATTGTTAGCTCTGGGACTTTGAGTCTCAGTTTCCCAAGTATATTAAATGGGGCCTATGACCTCTGTTTTGCAGGGTTGTATTTAAGATCAGATGTGTACAATGTCTGGCACATGTAGGTGCTCATTAAATTGCTCATGCATTATTCATAGTATATTACACAAGATAGAAGGAATGGGCATAGCTCTGGGAAAGACTCGGGGAGGTTAGCTTGTCTCACAGTGTCATGTGAGGAAGAGAAGGTGGGGGGCAGTGTTGCAGAGGGAATATTGCTCTATTATCTGTCTCCTCTAGCTCCTCCCTGAGAGACAAAGGGGGTGACTGGTAACTGAAACACCTTCTTCCAGTGCCAGCAGGGGGTGGGATCAGCCCTGCAATCTCATCACCTAAGCAGTGGATGTGATGCCTGCATGGGATAGAGCACTACTCTGGTACTGAGCTTGCAACACACCGGTTAATATTAAATAGACAATTACTGTCTCGGGGAGTTCCAACCCAGACTCATTAAACCTCCTTAACATTTGAGTCCGTTAGGTTTTAGAGCCCAGGGTTCCACCTGGCACAAGCTGCCTCCTTAAGTAACCGGTGTCAGTAACAGCTGCTGCCCTGCCAACAACACTTGGACGGCAGGCAGTCTCTGATGCCAGGACGAGCCCATCCCTGCTAGTCCCTGCCTCACCCACCTCCACACACTACCACTCCCAGGGATGGTATGAACCCACTGCAACCCATGCCCATGGACAGAATCACCTTCCCCACAGACCTCACTGAATACAGGGCATGTTAGCTGTATGCTAAATTACAATTTACAGATCAAAGCCCAAAGCTTTAATATACTGATTTTTCAACATAATCATACGAATTTAACTCTTCCTGAGTATCCTTAAGCACCAAATGAGCATCCCCCCGTTACCCCCCACGCACCCATACACCCCTAGTCCTGTAGTAGGGCATGGAGTGGTCTCTCTCCCATTCTCTTCGGGATAAAGAACTGGAAGATGTACCAAGATACCCCCCCCCCCAATTGAATTAATGGACAAATATATGTATATTCATTTTTCCTTCAGAATTTTTTTTAATTTGTGGGGATTAACGTCCCCATATACATATAATTCTGTCTCTCCACAAGAGAATTGGTTGTACAAATTTCCACTAACTCGAGTTCCGCTTTGCTATATCCCACCCCTTCAATGAATTCCCTCAACCACACAGAACCACCAAAGGCCAAGCTCTCCGCCTGAAACGCTTTTTAAGCTGCAAATCCTCAAGTGAACATTAATTTATTTCCTAAACATCCAAATTTATTAAAATATTCCCCAAATCACTGGGGTTTCCAACCTGCCTTACTACTTTATTAAGCAATAGCTGGATGTAATTCTCTATACCTAGAAAAAAAGACTTTCAAAGGTCCACCAAGAACAGTAAAATCCACAAGGAATCGCTAGAAATAAACACGGAGGTTACGTGGGAACTGAGCTGAAGGCCTGGGCCCCGTCTGTTCTCAGCATAGATTCCCATCCCGAAGGTTTATCCCGCCCCAAAGCACTGGACATTTGGAACTGAAACAGGCAAGCTGCGTCATAGGGCCATCCCCTCCCACTGCGAATCCATTCAACTCCAGCCAACTGCAGTTTGTTCCATTTTTCTTCTGTTTGTAAAGACAAGGAACTTTTAATACTTGTTATCTCTCGTGAGGGACTGAATATACTTTCATTCTAAATCTTCTGGACTGTTTGAATTTGTAATCACGGATGTGACTAACTTATCATTTTAAAATTTTGTGAGTGCTAAGTATGTTTCAGGCCCACCTCAAATAATCTTGCTGCATTGCCAAGTTACGTAAAAGAGAGGCTAAAATCGATAAAAGAGAATAATTGCAGCTTAGAAAAAATTAATATTTAATCCACTACTTATCCAATGTAGCAACTTATTTTCTGGCATTATTCAACAAAATCTCTTTTAAGTGTGTTTACTTGCTGCAGTAAGACATTTGGAAATGTACTGCAGGAAACGATGAGAGAATTAGGGGAAGATGGTATGCTTTTCAGAACCTCGGAGCATGGACACTGCTCCCTTTCCCACGTGTATTTTGCAAAGGCCCCTCAGACCACAGCCTTCCAACTCTCTTACCCGTTCTGGTCGGATTAATCTTCCCACATGTCATTCTCAGGCAAGGTCTCTCTCTAAAGTAGAACCAGCAATGATGACTCTGTTGCCCACTGATCACACAAAACCCCTGTCTCTGGCCTTGAAAGATCCGGACTCCCATCCCACCCTGTCTCCCAATTCCGAACAGCTGCTCCAGGCAGCTGCCCACCCCTGTCTCAGAGCTCACCTCACTCCTCTCTCCCTCGATGTGGTTTTCACACAAGGGCCACCGGTTGGGATGCTTCTCTTCCTCAAATCCTATAAGTGCATCCTTTCAGGTGTATCTCACTAGCTCCCAGCCCTGGCATCTTAACTTCTGAACCACTGCCATCAGTCCTAATGGCCATCCTCCTTCTCCAACCCCTGGCTCACTCACTCATAGTGCCACATACAGGCAGGTCATCACACAATCCGTCAGGAATGGTCCCCTCCGCCGGATGGGGTCCCTTTAAAAGAGCTGTCTGTTGGGTACTCTGATCTGCTGACCCCCACTCTTGCAGCAGGTCTCGGTGTGGGGCTGTTCTCATTTGCACAGGGAGTCCAGTGAGGCTGCACAAGAAGAGATACAGGACCCTCGCCGTGCTGGCTGGGTGAAGTTGTGAGCTCGCACACAGGTCCTGCGAGCGGCCACGCCCGGGGAGTTCAAGGCCCTTCAAAGGGGCGGGGTCCGAGAGGGCTTACTCATCCCTCCTGCTGCCACTGAATCTGGTGGACAGAAGTCATTCCCTCAGCTCTTTACTCCTCTCTCTTCCGCCTCATAGAGTCCTCTCACTTGCTTGGTCCTCCAGAAGACTTTCAGTTTCTTTCTGGGCACTTCCATCTGGTCTAGGGGAATCCACACTCCCTCCCCTCCAGACCTGGCTGGCTCCTCTTGTCACTGGCTGGCTGGGTTCAGAAAGCACGGCAGAGTGAGTCAGACGGGCTCCGCCTCAGCCCAGACCTTGCTCCCCACCCTCGCGGGCTGCATGCCTGTGTCCTTTCGCCTGCAACACTAACCACCCTTCACACCCCCTCAACCTGTGTTTGTGGAGGGTCACCAGGAACGCCAGCGCAAGCACGTCCTCTCCTCGTGCTCCTGATACTCCGTCAGCAGTTTCATTCTGTGTCGCAGACCGCCCCCCCACCAGGAGCCACTGGCTCCCCCCAGCCCTCTGCCCTGTTTCCTTCTGTGTTCTTTGATATTCGGCCACAAACTCTCCTGCTCCCTTGTATCATTGCTGTCTCAGAAAGTTGATTTCTCCCCATGACTCTATCCTTTATGATGTGAACAATTCTCCATAACTTATTAACAGCCCTACTGTACCACCAGACTACATTCTTTACCTTAAAGTGAGGAAGCCAAGACAGACAGATGCGGCCCAAAGCCCTGCTCCAGCACTTACTAGTGCACATCGATTAACCTCCTGGAGCCGCATTCCCTCTAAACTGGGAGCAACACCACCTCCCTCCGGGGTTGATGTAAGGGTCAGTGACAGCCTGCGGGGAACTCGTGGGCCCTGCACCACCGGGGGTGGGTGCGGGCTAGTTCCAGTCTTCATCACCATGCCCTCCTTCACTCCTTTTGCCATCCCCACTCCTGGTCCCATGCCGTATCTCCCACACCTGGATTACATCAAGGCTCTTCTAATAGTTTGCGTGTCTGGTTCTTTCCCAGCCCCATCCCAACGCCCCTCTCTACCTCCCAATCCTTTCTGTCTATGGCTGCCTGACTAACTTATCTGAAATAGATGTGCACCATGTTCCCATGCTGGTGAAATACTAAACCCTCTATGGTTTGCCACTGTGTCTTAGATAAGGCCCAATGTCTTCTGCCTGAATTGAGACTCTCCATCACGTGACCTAATCTATTTATCCCACTACCGCTCTCCATACTGCCCACACCACAGCTCCCCTTCAGCCAGGGTGGTGTCCTTCCTGTCTGTGGGCACCTCGTCAGGCAGCACAGCTCACTGGTGAAGAGTGTGACGGGTCTGGGGTCAAGACTGTCTTGTGGAGTTCCAGCTGACACTGAATTCATGTGTAACCTCAAGCAAATTACTTAACCTCTCTGTGCCTCAGTGTCCTCACCTGTAAAGTGGGTGTAGTAACAATTCTTACTTCATAGGGTTGTTTTAAGAATAAGTTAATATACCCGAACCAATAACAGTGCTTGGCAAATGACACACACTAGGCAACAGCTGGTGTTATCTCCACCATCACCATCACGCCACCTTCCACCTCTGAGCCTTTAGCTCGGATATTCTTCTCAAACCACGTACGTCTGTACTTCTCACTTGAACACTTACTCGTATATGCTGTGTTGGAGGGTTACTGAGCTCTTTTCTAAGTGTGTGTCCTATCTTCTCAATGCAGCTATAAATTGATGAAGAGATGGGCCATTTCTGCACTCCACAGCGCACTACAGTGCTGAGTGTATCGTGGCAGAGAGGAGCTCAAACATCAGTTGATTCAAATCTTTGTTTCCATTTTCTAATCATCAATTAAACTGTCATTTAAATAAAGAATGACGTGTAGTTTTAATACCTTGTTTTTTAAAACGCTAGACTCAAGAATATAATGAATAAATTAGAATACTTAAGTTTCGGTCTGATGGCTTCTTAGCGGCCACGGGTCCACAACCAAGTCAATTAAACCTGATAGGCATCGCGCCTCCCACGAGGGGAATAGCACGCACCCTTGTCATTGTGACAGTCAAATTAGATGCCACATACTTGGCAATATGGGCAAAACACAAAATAAGGATTAAAGATTTTCTAAATGAAAGAACTCTGACAAATCGATAGCTGATTTTTTACTTTTATTTATTTTTTTATCCTCACCGAGGACATTTTTCCATTTTTTGTTCAGAGTGGGAGGGAAAGAGAGGAAGAGAGAGAGAGAAACATCGACGTGAAAGGGACACATCGAGTGGCTGCCTCCCGCATGACCAACCAGGGCCAGGGACAAACTGCAACCGAGGTACGTGCCCTTAGCGGGAACCAAACGTGGGTCTCTCTGGACCTCAGGCCGACGCTCTAACCGCTGAGCCAAACCGGCCAGGGCTGATTTTTTACTTTTAAAACTAGCTCTGCTGGATGAACAAGAAAAAAACAAATAATTTGTTTCTGAACCATAATAAGATTCTTATTTAATAACACACCTCAAATAATGAGAGACAGGGAATCATGAATATTTTTTTAAGTTCTTTCCTCACAGGAAGACAGACCTGAACTTGAACTCTGTGAGGTCAGGAATGCCTGTTTCAGCTGCTGCACAGCCCCAGAGCCTGGCACACAGTAGTTCCGTAGCAAGTATTTGTTGCATAAATGTATGAATTTGTGCACGAATAAACACAAAAGTATTATCTGATGGCTCAAAAGCAACACTATGAGTTTTACAATCATCAGAAATGTTGTTCAAAGCACAAGTCAGGAAACTGGTTAGGATAACCTCGTTTAAATATCTAGTCACTTACATCCTTATTGTCATCAACCTGGCAGTTGTACAACTTAAAAAATACAGATACACAAAACAAACCTGGGCTGCTTCCTGAGACCCCCAGCCTGAACCCCAGGTGGCGGACGGGGGAGGGACTTCTAGGGAAAGCACTGCCCTTCTTCACAAGCACCACTGCGGACCCAGTGGGAGCAGGCTTGTTTTCCTATCTGTAGTGAAGGCTTATTCACTTCAGGAAATGAATATTCAGAGGTTTGGGTTTGTCTATTGTTTGCCATGCTGTCACGCCTTGAAATACATTCTTGCACTGCCTTTAATTATTAACGTGGCATAATGATGGTGCTTTTAAAGAGACCTGCAATACAGTCACCTAACAAACTATAGTATTTATCAAAACAAAAACATGATTCCGATGAAAGATAATGGGTCATCCATAAAGGACGCTGACCCATCCCTTTGTGCTAGCAGATCTCAGGGCACCAACATCCACCTCAGCACGTACATAACGTGAGATAAGGGTGACTGTGATAGGATCTTAAGTACGATATGATGCTATGAGAGATCAGAAGAGGAAGACTATTTCTGAGATGCTGGCTTGGAAGACAGTCAGGAAAGACTTCACAGAGGAGATGGGAACTCTTTATTAGGTATCTATATTGATTCTGTGATCAACAGAGAGGTGGGGACTATAGAATCTTCCCTGTGCCAGGAACTACAACAAGCGCTTTATGTGTCTGATTTCAATATGACTGTATAGAATCCTAGGAGGTAACCATTATTATCTGCATTTTATAAGTGAGAAAACTGAAGCTCAGAGAAGTTAGGTAACTTATTTAGGATCTCACAATTAAGAAGTGGTGGAGCTTGGATTTGAATACATGACAATAATGCTCATGAACTTTTTGCTATAACAAGTTGACTCCCCTACTTTCAAAATCTAAAACAAAATATTTGGATTTTTTTTTTTTAAACAAAAGATGAAGGCTGTGATGTGTTTGTCATTCCAGATGTGCTAGACTTAGAGATGGGAAAGGACCAAGGATACTGGTCCTGAGCGCAGCCAGCGAGGTGAGGTAGAACAGTGCAAAAGGGGGCGATATGAGCGTCATCTGGGGGACATGGAAGATGACTGAGTCTATCTCAGCCGAGTATGTGGTGCATTCATGAAATGTAGCATTGAAAGGGACACACAGGCAAGATAAAAATAGAGTGCCTACTCTCTGCGTCCTCTGGAAAGTGGAAAGCACATGAAGCTTTGGCCTCTGATGCAACATGTGGGCAAACCTCAAAATAAACACCCAAATGTTGCCTGGCAACAGGGACAATAGCCACAGCTGATCTGTGATCTCATTCCAAGCCAGAGAGGCTGCAGGACATTTGGCCACACGCTGTGGGCGTCTTGTTATGAGCTCTGACACTGGACCACCCTAAGTGCTTAGAAAAAATCCACAGAAGCCATGAAATTGAACTTCCGGTACTACAAGGCAACTGCTTCATTTTCATTGCTTTGCCAACTCCAGTACTGCACTGCTGTGTTTTTTCTGGAATGATCATTATTTTCTGGGTAAGTTAAAGGGCAAGCGCCACAGCCTGAATTAGTCATCAAAGAGTAGAAAAGCAGTTTTTTTCCTGAAGTTATAGTCCTGCCTCTAAGGATCCTGGATGCTTTTTTTTTTTTTTTTTTTTTTTACTTTATTTTTACTGTTGACCCTATTGCTGATGTCCCCATCACCCCCGACTTTGCCCCCTCCACCCTGCCCCCTGCTTGCTTGTCTTGATGCATGAAATAATTCCAACTATGTCTGATGTTGGCTGCCCAACATAAAGCAAAGTAGAGACCCGGAAAAGACAGCCTACTTTCCCCTTCTGGTGTTTCCCCTAGCAAATTCTGTCCAGCTGGGATTTCTTAAGCCTATGAGTCAGGCAATTTCAGCATAATAGATGCTACATAATGAACAATGAAAAATATGGCCCCTGAAAGCTGTGCGACCTTTGAGTCTTAACCTCTCTGGAACACAGTGTCCTCACCTGTAAACTGCCAGGCTGGAGAATTCTGGAGCTCTGCACCTCTAATGTTATGTGTTGTAATTATGTGAAGCTTATTAAATAATGTACCCAATGATACATGTTCAAATAGGAAACACAGGAGTTTAGCCTCTGGAGTCCCACAGACCTGGGGTCTAATTTTAGCTGTAACTTCAGGAAAGTGCTTCACTCTTCCAAATTAGAGTCTGTATATGGGTTGCATGGGTATAAAATGATACCGCCTCATAAGCTGGCAGTGAAGATTAAATGAGGGCGTGTTTCTAAGTGCCTGGCTCAGTGCCTGGCACATGGTAAGTCAATAAACAGCAGTGATTTTTATTTTATGAATCCCAACAGCCTCAAAAGTGTTCCTCAGTATCCGAATGGAAGAAGAGTTCTGTGGTGACCACTGCTTTGAGAAGTTACACACTAATGTTGTTTATCTTTCTTAAAGAAAAAGCGGCAACATTATTTTGCATTACAGCATTTTCTTTGGATTCAATTGCATGGCTTGCTTAGGTCTAGGTTCCAGTCAATATAGGAACAGGAATCTTGGTAGCAGCAAAGTTTTGTACAATCCTAAAAGATGATGAGCTCACCTAACGCATACATGCTTATTATTATTATTTTTTTAATCCTCACCTGAGGACATGCTTAGAGAGAGGAAGGGAGACAGAGAGAGAGAGAAACATCGATGTGAGAGAGAGTAACATTGATCGGATGCCTTCTGTAAGCTTCCCGACCGGGGATCAAACCTGAAACCCAGGTATGTGCCCTCACCAGGAATCAAACCGGCAACCTTTTGGAGCACGGGATGACAACCAACCAACTGGAGCCACTCCGACCAGGCCACACGTGGTTATTGATGATACGATTACTGCATGAGAATAAAAAGTCCTGAGCTCTCCTCAGAATTTCTGAGCTGTCTCAGAGCCTTCCAGCTTGGCTCCCATAGTGCATTCACATTCATTTCCTAACGGAGAGTGAGAGAACATGAGAACCTGTGTGGTCCTTGTGTTATCAAACCAACGGCCAGCCTCATCTCTACCGGGATGATAGACCCAAATGTCTCTAACAGAGAGTGAGTGGGAATTTACAAGGATACCGAGACAGAGCCAACCACGTGGCGGCTGAGCGAGGGGCCTCTCACGTGTGCATTCTTGCAGCCAGCTTCTCAGTGAAGCTTGCTCTAAATAAGAAGGCTGACATGATAGGAACTATAACAAGGCTCCCTTGTCCAAGCGGATCTTTCAATAATCAAAACAAAAATGTGGAGTGAAATAAAATCTCATTCTGGAAGCCATATGAGAATAACAAATTCACAAATGTATACTAATAGCAAGTTTAATCTGTGCAAACATAGAGGGGTAGTGTCCTGTAGGGTTAGGAGAATGGCTGTGGGGCCAAACAGCTCTGCTGCCTGGCGTGTGACCTGAAGCAAATTCCTTAACTACTTTGTGCCTCAGTTTCCCCATCTGTAAAACAGGAATCAGTAATAGTACCTTCCACTGCACTTCATTCCACTTTCCCCTAGAATAAAAATTTAGGGGAAGAGAATGATTTTAAAGTAGGCTTCATTTGAAATTGATGTAAAATCTGAACATTCCTGCTTGTCCTTCAATCTAAGCAAAAGTTCTGTATTCCTACACAATAAGGGAGTTTTTAGTTATGTACTATTTAATCCTGACATTTAAAAAATTCACCATACTCAAAGATGGCTAATTTATACTCCCTCGACTGCCTATTAAAATGTCTAAAGAAACTGTCAACAAAACTGTCATCTGCTAATTCTAATCAGTGTACAATACTCTCTTTCACACAAGCAGGAAACCTCATCCATCAGAGAGAATTTCAACAGTATGAAGATATTGAGCATAACAATAGAGAGCACAATATTGATTTCTGGTGCTCTTTTGAACTTAGATACAAATTCCTCTCTGGGTTATTTAAACTGCCTAGATGTAAACTACTGAGTGGAGGATTTTTAAGAGCGTTAGCATTAAATAGAACTTTGCTGTGTAAGCCAGGGTAAGTTATTTCATCTCTCTGGACCTTAGTCCTCTCATTTATAAAATTGTCCTAATACCCACTTGCCTAGTTGCAAAATATTCAACTCTCAAGAGGATTAAATGAAATCCTATGTATATCACTTAGCATAGTAGTTATTCAATGAATTAATAAATGGTTGGTATCTTTTTCTTCTTTCCATGTATTTTCAAATATCTGGATCCTGGAGAGCTACTCAGACTACAAACAGACAGCTGGACCTAACCCCTCTCCCGGAGCATTCCATAACTGTTTTCAGATTATCGGAACTAGCGAGAATGTCCTTTGTTACACTTTGTTTCCTACTGCTTGTCTTTCCATTTTGAATAGTAACCAAATCTTCAGCTCATTGGTCTAGAGGAGAATGTGGACAACTTATACATACACAGAGAGGATATGGGTTACCACTGGTTCAACTGGAAATTAATTGGTATATTTTGCCAAGACTTTAATTGCAAATATGTATATCAGTGTTCATCATATCCAACCTTCAGAAACATCTGAAGAGGTATAAGAATATGATTTTCAGAAGGACTGGAGAAGAAAACAATTCTAATTTGCTAGGCTAGGAATCCTGGCCTACCACAAAAACACAGAATAATACAGCACCCATTACTGCAATAATTAAAGACTTCTTAAAACCAGGGGAAGTCTCAAACTCAATAGCCAGAAGAGGTTAACCTTTACCTTTTTATCTCTGAATATTCAGCAAGGGGGTACATTGTTTCTTAGCAATATGGCAAAAATTCCAAACAATTAATGATTAATGAATTGATTGATTGACTTAAAAACCAAGGTTAGAGCAAGAAATCACATCGAAGATAGTTTAATGACATTGCTAGGGGAAAATAATCATTAATTCTAATCACTGAAACTATAAGCAAAATATGCAGAAATTGATAATTGTTTAAACAACTTATGATACAAATGTACATAATGCTTTGGCAGTGAATGTTATGGTGTGTCACTGGGCAACGTGACTGGCCAAGCATTAACACCTTAGCTCAATGGTTCTTGGCGCAAAAGCAGAGTCGGTCACAGGCAGTGTGTGGGGAGGAGGGGTGGAGGGCATAGACTTAGAAACTTACAGAGAGGAAAGGGCAGGAGGAAGAGGAAGGATTGCAGCCTAACAAGTTATAAGCCCCTTAGGTGATTCTGAAACTTCCTGACATTAAGAATTGCTGCGTTAGGTAGTTTAAAACAATATGCTTTATAGGGGGGTCAGTGAAAATGACCACTGTTTTCTGCCAACTATTGTTATCCATTGGCACGTTCCTCTTGGTAACAAACTCAGTCTCTTCATACTTTCATTTGGTCAAAAGAAAGGAACCAGACCACAGAAGATATTAGGATACATTTACACAATTATTTTGCAAAAGTACTTTCCAGCCAGAGCTAATACTGCCAGCCCAGGATTTCCCTAAAAAGACAGTTCTGCAGTTCCCCCAGAATATGTCTTCTCCAGTCTTAGGGCCCTAACGCCCAGGGGCTCTTGATACTTGTGATTACTTCTGTAGCATACACCCTTTCTTACACTACAAGGAGATAGTATACTGCAGACATCACCAATGCCAACATTGCTGTCCTTTTGTAGACAGATATCCTGGACCATTAAAGAAACAATTAATGCTACACACATCAAGTATACAGCTCATCTGCAAGGATTTTTTTAACAGGTGCAATTTTCAAGGGATATAGTAATTGAATTTTCAGAAAATAATATTTGTCTCTCTCTGTAGGTTAGGGGTCTAAAAACGCCAATGAAAATATGTGTTGGGTGATGTGAAGGAGTGTATTAGGCCAGTATGAAGAGGGGTTAGTAGGCTTGGTGATAAAGCTGAGCATGCATTCCTCACCTTAAGGTATTCAAACATTTTTTTAAAAATTGATTTTGGAGAGAGAGAGGAAGCAAGAGAGAGTGAGAGAGAGAGAGAGAGAGAGAGAGAGAGAGAGAGAGAAACACTGATTTGTTGTTCTACTTATCTGTGCATTTATTGGTTGATTCTTGTATGTGTCCTGACCAGGGATTGAACTCACAATGTTGGTGTATCAAGATGACGCTCTGACCACCTGAGCTAGCCGGCCAGGGTCAAACATTTTCACATTATGCAGGCCTAGTAAAGTTAGTCTGAATACTGATGAAAGAACTCTATTTTGTTCCAGACACATAGAAATGCTACATAAAATGTAACATAAAGATTTAAATAAATAAAGAGATGAATACAAGAGATGGTAATTATGAGAGAGGTTAAGAATCCTAGATGATAAAATATTCTGGCTACCAGTTTCAATTTTCTGCTATAGACCAAATCCTCTGACCCTGATACATCTTTGTAAATAATATTATGAAAAGATGCATGTCTAAAAGCCAGGAAGGCACTGTTTTAGATAAATTGTTAGCATGATAATATTTATATTCTAGGATTCTAATAACTAGCCATAGTAATGGCATTATATAAAAGGATTATTTTTGCCCAGTTGGACATAAACACAATTTCCTATGTTCATAATAATGAGGAAATTTTAAAAGTATATGTAACTGAAAAATGCACAGATAATTTTATTCTCTGTGACTTTCTCTGGCCACCCTCTTGGAACAGCTAATAAAGAAACAATGCAGGAGGCTAAGGCCCTGGTTTCTCTGGAGGAACAAGGTTCTCTCATCCCTCCCCTAACCACTCTATTCTGGGCAACTCTAGAGGCTCCAAGGTCTGATCTAGGTCTCACTCCATCGCAGAGTCCACAGAGCATGCTCACATACTAGGCTGGCCTCAATCTCTTATGGAAACTTTGACTGAAATGGGAGTGGTCAGGCCCTTCCTTTAGGCTTCAAAACCGGGCCATGAGCATTAATCACTTCAGTTCATGGGGTGCTCTCAGCATGATTCAGAAGTCTGAGCACCTGTGGAGAGCTAGCATTCTCACCACGATTTCACTGCAGTACCAAGGCTAGGTGAAGACTACTTACAGATCGGCTCTGTATAGTCCAACTCACTTCTTCAGACTTTAACAGGTGCAAGAATTTATCCAGAAAGCTGCTTAAGCCATAGATTCCTCAGTGATTCTGTCTGGGTAGGTCTGAGGTGGGGCTTGGAAAATCATGTTTAAATGAGTATCCCAGGTGAATTTGATGCAGATGCTATCCAGACTACACGTCACGAAACACTGTCTTAGAGAACCTCAAAGGGGCACAAAGGGTTGGGAGAGCCCCAGGGCCATGGATTAGTGTGGAATTACCCTGCTGGCCAACAGTCTCTATTTAAGGACCAAGAACCTTTTTTTTCTGAAGAGACCCGAACTGTTAAAGCTTATTCTCTGCCATTAAGGGGGCCTTTCTTGGGATACAGTTACATTCTTCATTCCTTAGGAGTCCAACAAGACTCACTGGAGAACTCGAGTGGATGTTATCTTCACTGCTCACCAGTATCTTATCCATGATGATCAATAAGTACCATAGAGCCTCCAGTACTTAGAAAAATTTTAAGTGTGTTGGTAATATAAAAAATATGTTGACCAAAATTAGCTTGATTAATCAATAAAAGCAGACTCAAATCCTCTTTACAACATATAAGAAATCCTCCCCAAATAAAACTAAATGTTAGGGTTTTATTTTAAGTATTGAAAGAGAACTATAGGAAAAGAGACAAACACCACTAACAAACAGACCAAGCAGCAACTTTGCAACTAAGGTGTGCCAATCACTCCTGTGAGCAGAGCAGTGAAAAGGATAAAAGGTGAGGGCATTGGGATCTGAGGTTCTTCCTGTCTTGCTACAGGTATGTATTTACCAGGTGGCAACTGCCAGATATGAAATAACAAACTAGATTGTGACAAATGTGTCCTTAGAGACAACAAATGCCTGGAATTGAGGGAAAGATCATTCTGAATGTTGATGAGCCTGTCTGTTCTCTCTTGCACCTGGGGTTGGGTGGTAAAGAAACAAACAGGAAGATGAGCAGCAGGAATTTGCCCCCTCAAAGCTGGCTTGGAGGACTGACAACATAGACCAGTCAGCTGTGGGGTCTCCAGTTAAACCATATAGAGCCCAGGACAAAATGGAAATCTCAGATACGTCTGACACTTAATGGAAATCCAGTCTGCATACAAGAGACACTTGTCAAGAACATCACATCAGAGAAACCTGGAATTATCAGAACTCTCAGTCCCATATAACAGCACATGTAGACACATGGGGGGAGACTGTAGTGTCTCAGTGGGTAGGTAGAGGCAAGGATGGAAGGAAGAGATTAAGAAAATAAGTGAAGAGAATCGGTGTTTAGTATGTGTATCAGACTTCTGAGAGTCCTGCCTCTGACAAATGGGATTCCACTGGAATAACATCCCTGTCCCTAGAGTTTGTGTCCATCTTGGCTGTTGATATTTTCTGCGTTAGACTGGCCTCCTGGTTGTAGCTCTCCTTTAAGGGACTCATATAGCCAGTATTTATTCCCAGAAGAACAGGTCCCAAGCTTAACCTCATCCCCCTTCCCTCAACCAACCATCCACTGTGCTTTTATTTAGCACCTTGATAGCAATGTTATTTAGCACGTTCCACACTGTGCTTTTATGTTTGGGCCATACTCTGTATCCCTAGCACCATGTTTGACACATTGTATAAGCAGCCCCTCAAAAAAAAAAAAAAGAAGAAGAAGAAGAAGAAAAAGGGTTCCTTATTGATCTTTTTTTATTATCCCCTCTTTAATATTTAGCCAAAGGACAAATAGATACTAAGTTTCAAAACTCAACTTGTAAATCCTAGAGAAAATAAAAATGAGTATCATTTTACCTTTTCTACCTACCCAGGATAAATCTCTATACTAATGCAACAGCATCTTAGGATTCTATTCATATTAAGATAAAAGCAAACTTATTTTTCAATTCAGAAACTATTTATTGAGCAATTACCATGGCAGATCTATGGGGCAGGGGTACAAAGATGTAGATACTGTCTTTAAGGGACTCAAGTATAGTAAAAAGCTGGCATTCTAAGAACAAAAGTAACCATGGCTAAATGAGACCATGTAACCAAATGAGACTTCTAGTGTGTAATAACTTTTCATGCATTGAAGCTCATTTTTTGAAAAGTATTTTATGAGCAGCCGTTAAATCTGTTATAAGAAACAATACAGTGTGGTAGTTAAGAGATCAGGCTCTTTCTTAATCTGTAAAAAGGGCATAATAAGGGTATCTACCTCATTACTGCATTATCATCATAACACATGAAGTGATCAGCATATACCTAGAACATAGTCATTTATAGTACACGTAGCTATAATTATTAATACTCTGCTCTAATACAGATTATGATGACCTATTCTTTTTCTGGAACCTACTACAGTCACTTTCTGATAATTTATTATTATTGTCTAGTGTAGAGCACAAGGGAAACTTGCTAGCAGGATCACATGGCCTCCACCTGAATCTCCAATGTACAAATAGATGGACTCGCTCAGAAGCCAGCATGTCTTAAAAGATGTTGTAAAGTGCCCTTACAAATTAGAAATAATGGGACTAAGTAATTATTTTTGTGACTTTCCATGGAAATAGTAGAGCTCATTTGTTCTTAACCAAGGGAGGGACCTTCCATCTATAAGTATTTTAAATGTGCGAGAGTACTTTTGGTCATGTTCTGGCATTCAGTGGAAGCAAGACAGACCTGCCCAGTTAAGAAGTGTCACCCCAAATGCCAATAGTACCCTGCTGAGAAACACTGGATTGCTGACATTCTTAAGTAAAAAGCTATTCACAGAGGAAAAATAGAATGCAATTGTTTGTGAAGACTGGTTGTACTTTCCCAGGATGCACATTATTAATTCAATTTATCAGAAAAACTATGGGATAAAATATGTTCCTCTGACAAGGTGAGACACACTGATGCTAAAACATATATTCCAGATTCATATAGTCTCTAAAATGAGGGCACTGTAAGATATAATGAACGAGGAGATACAAAGTATATGTGTTACAGGAGAATACAGGGTGTAGGGTTTTTTATTTAAACAGGACTACCAATTAGATAGTTCCACCTATGAAGTAGTGGTGCTTTATGGATATGAATTAAAAATAAAAAAGTTAAAAATTCATGAGATCCAAGATGGTGGCAGAGCATGTGGAAGTTACACTCATCTCCTCCCAGGACAAAACTGGAATTACAAGTAAAGTATAGAACAATCAACCGGAATAACCAACTGAAGACTAGCTGTGCGGAACCTCTAGAACTGAGGATATACAGAAGAAGCCATGCCAAGACTGGGAGGAGGGCAGAATGCCAAAAGGACTGGCCCTGCCCCCATGCAAGGTGGTTGAGAATCTGAAGGGATATCTCAGCTGCAAAGATCCCCCCTGAAGAATGCGGGGTTTCAATCCCATTCCAGACTCCCCAGCCCAGAGCACCAGTGCCAGGAAGAGGAGCTGACATAAAATCTGGCTGCGAAAACCAGCAGACAGTCTATCCATCGGGGTGAGATGGACTGCTAGAAACACAGATGTCCTCTTAAAGGGCCAGTGCACAAAATCTAGCTTGTGGGCACCCACCCTGGGCTCCAGCAGAGGAATGGCAGCCAGAGCGGACTGGAGTCATACAGGGAGAGATTGGGTTGTGTGGCTTAGGGACAAGGCTGGAGGGACAGCCACCAATGTTCCTGTGCTGAGGCCCTCTCTTGTACTACCCACAAATGCCATCTTTCCTGGGTTGAGCACTCCTCTCCATAGACACTGAGCTGGGGAATGCGATAACCCCACCCTCTCTGCTCCCTGTGCCCCGCTCTGCCAAGCTGGTGCCCTGCAGAGGAAGCAGCTACAGATGTTGGCCAGAGGTGAGAGGGTTTGGGGGCTGGGTAAAAAGGTGAAGAGATTAACAACTACAAATTGATAGTCACAAAAATAGTCATGGGGATGTAAAGTACAGCATAGGGAATATAGTCAATAATACTGTGGTACCTGAAATATTGGGGGAACCACTTTGCAAAGTATATGATTGTCTAACCACTATACTGTACACCTGAAACTAATAAAAAATAATATTAAATGTAAACTGCAATTAAAAAATAAAACAAAAAAATTCAATACCCACTTATAACATAAATTCAGAACAAAAACAAACTAGGAATATAAGAAAACATTATGAACCTGATTCTAAAGCATTATAGCAAATATCGTAATTAATAGTAAAAATCTTAGAAACATTCTTATTTAGTTCAGGAATAATATTTTATTAAAGAACTTAACCACCATAATTAAATAAGAACAAATAAAAATACCAGAAATTAAAAGGAAGTAACACCACTCTTATAATTCACAAATAATATAATTGTCTGCATAGGAATCATTAACATTAATAGCAAAGTTCAGCAAGTTTGCTGGATCTAAGATCAATATACAAAAATCAATTATATTTCTAGGTACTAGCAACAATCAGAAAATGTAGACTTTTTAAAAGATACCCTTTTGACAAATGTATATAATTGTGTGACCACTACCATCACCTCCCAAATTTTCCTTATAACCCTCTCAGTCCCCTACCCTTACCCCCCACCTCTAATATCACTGATCTGATTCCTGTCTCAATAGTTTTTTTCTTCCCCAGAAATTCAAGTAAATGCAATCTTATAGTTTTAAGTCTTTGCTCTCTGATTTTTAAATTTTGTACATGTTTTGCCTGTATTAGTAGTTTCTTTTTATTCATGGATAGTATTCCATTGTATGGATATGCCCTGGATTTTTATCCAATTACTAGTTGATAGTCATTTGGCTGTGGCTATTATTAATAAAACAGCTATAAAGATTTGTGTAGAATAAAAAAAAAGATACAGCTGCTATTATAAACAATGCATAGGTTCACACTTGGCTGAATTTAAGAAATCAGTTTAAATTAATTCTTCATGTCTTCCTAATGGCTTTCTCTCTTGCTTTTCTCTGTCCCTCCCTCTCCTCCCCACCCCCTTCTCTTGTTCTTAGTTTCATTCCTTCAAACTGTTATTTTATGTGATAACTTCTAAATTTTCATTATTGGAGAGGAATTATACTCAGCCAATTCAGAGAACAATGAAGAAACTGAACTCACCACTAATACTATTTAATCAATTCCTCTAGTGTATTAGGGAACTTCTCTCAAAGCATGTGAACTGAACCACAGCCAACACATAAACTTCAATGTGCTGCTTCATAAACAAGGTCGTGCAGTCTGCAAAGCTCACTTGTTTATAACAGACATCAAGAATCCTTGCTGCACACACACAGATTGCCGCTATGCCTGCATTGTGATTGGCCTCTTACCCCTTCTCCATCAGTCAGCAGATGTGGCCTCTCCTAAGGCAGCATGATTTTGTTAAATGCCATTATTTTTAAAAAATATTTTTATCAATTTTTAGAGAGAGAGAAAGGGAGAGGGAGAGAGAGAAATATCAATGTGACAGTGAAACATTGATCGGCTGCCTCCTACACGGCCCCTACAGGGGATCAAGCCTGAGACCCGGGCATGTGCCCTAACCTGGATTTGACCTGGCAACCTTTCAGTGCATGGGATGATGCTCAACCAACTGAGGGCAAATGTCACTATTTTGCTTTAATCCTATACTGTCTCCATGAACCCAGACAGCACTCCCTCCCCACTACATCCCCAGCAACAAATATTCTTTTAGATACTGAGAAATCAGTGCAAAAGTTGAATTCAGTGCCCACAAACAAAACATCAGGAAGAGGCACTCTATAGTAATTCATCAGAAAACAACTCCCCCGCCCCCCAAAAAGACAACAATCTCTCCCCTTTTGAACAGTGGATGCCACTCCTTATTGATGTTCCCTGCAATGCAGAGGTTTTCTCTCTGGAAAGGATCTCATAGAGCAAACTTTTCCAGAGCTGCTGATTAAACACCACTGTTCCTCTGATGCACAGGAGGGTTCCTAAACTCTCTGCTTCATTTTCTCAATCTATAAAGTGGGAATAAAGAACTTGCCTCATGAGCATTCATAACTGAGGAACGCTGGGACCCTAACTGTACAAAAGATATTGTTAAATCTCTAATGAAAACACTTCACTTCTCGAAAGATAGATACAAAGTACCCCTCAGTGATGTTATTTGATCAGGGTCTCAGGCTGTGATCAAGGAAACAGAAACATGTTCCAACACTTGCCAGCCACACCCACCAAGTATCAGGTACATGGAGAGGTTACACTGAGCGAACTCATTTTCTAAAACTGAGGTCATCACAGCGGTGGGGGCAGGGCGGGGGCAGAAGGTGAGGGTCTAACCCCTAGAGATAAAAGTGCCAAACCATATAGACATAGCTGCTGTTTTAATTCTTTCAGCATTATTTCCAGGTCACACAAATCCCTGGTGTTGTAACCCTGCCAAGTCTGGTCAACAGCCAGCAACAGTGTTACCGACTGGGAGGAGGGGTCGACAAGTAATACACTTTAACTTAGCACCCATTTGGACAGGAATGTCTCTTCAGGGTCAAGGGACTAGAAAGAGTGCATGTCCAAGCCCAGGGAAGCCAGAAGCTGGGTCGGAGCCTGGGAAGCACGGGCCGGAGCGAAGGCGGAGGCTGCCGGCCGGGAGGCAGACGCAGCCTCGGAGGGAAGCAGCAGAAATCAGTACTCACTCTGCCACTCTGCGTCCAGCGCCCGGGCCCAGAGACTTCGCTGGGGTTTCAGGAGGTTTGCATTCTTGGTTGGGCTCGGCCCCCGCGGTTTTAGTGTAGATCTCGGGCCCAGCCCCAGAGAGCGACTGGGCGGTCCTGGGACACTACGCAGGCTGCTCCCCGCCCCCCTTCCCGGTGACTCGGTGCCTCGTCACAGGGTGGCTTCCAGGAGGCTGGCTAACTGAGCAACTGGGCCTGTGAGGCAGGCCACACTGCAGGCCAATGGCAGAGGTCTGCCTCTCCTAGGCTATCACTCTGTGATTTTATCAAAATAAGGGAGCAACAGTGGGAGCTCTTTGTGGATGCTCTATGCAAATGCACCCCCCAATATCTCTTTTTAAACTATAAAGCAAATTAATAATGACCACCACCAGGATTAGAAAATACATTTCAAACTGTATAATGTATCTTTTAAAGAGCAGTTTAATAATGTATAATTGCTAAATCACACATTATGACCAACAATTTCAAAATAAAAAAAAATGGATTTTAATCTAATGAATAAAATAAGAATTCTTGAGTTCATATTGCCATAAATAAATGAATGAATAATAAAGTAAATGGGGGAAAGAAATAGCTTTTTCTTAGAGAAGAATGGCCACAAATAAATACAGAATGAATGATGGGGTTAGAGAAAAGAGTTAAGAAACTCTAAAAGAGATACGGAAAGCCAACTTTTCCCACAGCTATAAACCAGTGACAGTGCAGACTGTGAACACTCAGCTTGGGGTGTACCTGGAGGAGGTGGTGGTGGTCAGTGGTTGAGGAGCAAAGACCTCAGACCCACCTGGTGACAGGTGAGCATCCAGCCAAGGCAGAGCCGACGACCAGCTGGCATTAAACAGATGGAGAGTTCCTCTGCACAGCTTTGTATCCAACATCCACTGGGCAGTCAAAACAGCGGGGGTCCCTCCCACTTCTACAAGGTGTTCCTCACAGCCACCTATTTATCTTCACTTCTCACTTACTTCTGTTAAATAACGTGAAGTAGGAGCCCTTCCAACTCTAATATTTTATAATTCCCTCAGCAGAAGACCCTGTCCTTACAATTTTTAAAATCAAAATATAGCTTAAAAATTCCTTCTTTATTTAATGTTAGTATTTTCTTTCTCCTTATTCTTTTTTTTTTAATTAAATCTCAGCTCATCTAGGTTTTACTGATATTCATTTCTCTTGTGACAAAGCAGCACAGGGAGACTTCTTTGAGCCACACCCCAACAGAGTTGACCTCTGGGTTCCATAGTCCCCAGTGTTACGCAGCATATCTCCTACAATAAAGGTATTTCTGTGCTCCTAAAGAGTACAGATGAGTAATTACATGTTACATAATAAAATTTCCAAAGGTTCATATCTTGCAAGACCGGAAGAAAGTGGCTCCTTTCCTAAGAGATGAAGAAGGACATACGTACACCCTGATATTCTGTGGCTCTCCAGTCCCTGAGGCTCATCCTTTCTCCCTAGGTCAGTGGTTCTCAACCTTCCTAATGCCGTGACCCTTTAATACAGTTCCTCATGTTGTGGTGACCCCCAACCATAAAATTATTTTCGTTGCTACTTCATAACTGTAATTTTGCTACTGTTATGTCTTAGGCGACCCCTGTGAAAGGGTCGTTCGACCCCCAAAGGGGTCGCGACCCACAGGTTGAGAACCGCTGCCCTAGGTGGTCCTTGTATCATCTGCATCTAAACACCTGAAGGGTACCTATTAAATATATAAAATCCTGGGCCTGGTAAATCAGAATTTCTTGGCTTGGGACCTGGGAATCTGTGTTTTAACCCGATTCTACAATCAATGTTGAAGTAACCTAACATACAGGTACTAAACTACCCCCTTTCGGCACAGTTCAGCATCCTTGCTCCTCAAGGTATGGTGACCAGACCAGCAACCTCAGCATCAACCAGAAGCTTGTTAGAAAAACAGAACCTTGGCTTCACCCCAAACTTCCTGAATCAGAATCTTCATTTTAATAAAACCCCCACTGATCCAATATGCACATCAGAATATGAGAATTACTGCTCTGGATCTTGTTTCTCAAGCTCTTGTTATTTGCATATTACCTATAATATATATTTTTAAACTGTAATCAGTATACTATATTTACTTAACATTTTAAATATATATTTACTTTTTAACTGTTTGTCTTAAGCAAAACTAGTCATGGGACCACAAAATTTAAAGTTCTAGTTTACTTTTTATAGCACATTAAAATACCTGCATAATTATTAAAATAAAAATGCTTGCCTGTGTAACACAGTCGTCATCTCCCTACCGCAGGTAGTCACTGTGGGTGAGGCTGACACTGAATGCGGGAACACCTCACGCACCGCACACAGAATGTATCCAGCCCCTCACACTACAGCTGAGAAAAGGAAGCGGCTCTGAGAGGAGAGCTGTGTTGACCAAGTTAACAGCTATTTATAGCAGAACCAGGACCAAAATCACAAAGCATTTCTCTGATGGGCGTCTATCAGATTTTTCTCCCCTCTAGCTGGGAGAACAGTTGTTTGTACCTTCTTCTGTTTAAAAGGCCTAATGTTATTAAACAGTCTATCATCACTTCAGTTCAATTAGGCAATTCCCGTTTTCCTTTCTGTAGTGGGTATCTGTCAGTTGGCAGCTAACCACACATTGACGGACCCTCACTACATATGGATAATTTCCCACCTAGTCAGTCCACGCCTTCCCAAAGTAGAATCCAGAATACTCACAACCCCAGATTCCCTTGGAGGAAGGTTGAGGCATGTGCCTTGTGTTGGCCAATCAAATGTGCGAAAAAGAATGAGCTGCGAAGTAAGCAGTGTAAGGTGCCACTGCCCACCGGGACATCTGTGTTATAAGGCATGCCAGTCTTCAAGATGGGCAGTGGCAGAGTTTCTGGCATCTGGTCCTACGGGTGATAGGTGCTGAGCTGTGGGAGCCAGGGGAGAAGCTCCACCATGTGGCTGGACATTGCTTCTGGTTGTGAAACGAGATTCCTTCTGCCAGAGCTTTCTGGATTCCTCCACAAGCCACCAGCTATCTTTAAGAAATTCTTTTCTGGCTTGAACTAGTCAGAGTGGATTCGAATTGGAATTAATAACCTTAATTGATACATTTTCTTAATAGCTGTGGTTTTCTACAAAGAGCTTCCTAGCCCAGGTTCAACCTTGGTTTCCTCGCTTGAATAGGGAGGTGATTACAATAAAATTTGCCTGAGAACTCTTCCAGGAATCAAATTGTGTGACATTATGAATCATAACTATTTTCCCATGGGCTTAAATAAGAGTCTGTATCATTTCTGCAGCCTCATTAGTCCTCATTAATAATTTTTCAAAAAATTGAATTTTAAGCACTAAACATCTTACAATAATTATTTTGAGTTAGAAATAGCTATGCCACTTAAGCGCTTTGGATCTTCCAAGACCAGCACTTTATGGCAGAAGTGATATTACATTGTGCACATAATTACTAATTTTGTAAGAATTCTTGTAAAACAGTTAGTTCTGCAATACATGGTGACTATTCTGTAATACATAGGTTATGCATAGGCTTCAAATTAAATATTTAACATTTAAGACAGGCTTGGGTTTCTTAATAATTATAAATTTATCATTTATTCTAACTTTCAGGTAGAATGTGTCCAGAATTAAGAAAATCAGGATTAATTCTCACTGCCAATTACATCTACTATTTTGTCATGCCTTTTTAAAATGTGTTGACAGAGTAGTATTTTTGCCTGTGTGTATAATAATAATTACTTGTGTAATAAAAGCTTCAGGTGATCACAAATGCTATTACTCCCAGCTTTTCCAAATGAGGTATAGAAATAATTTTTTTTTTAAGTGATGATGATACTGAGTTAAAGCCCTTTCAATCTTGGATAAAAAGAAGAACTAAGAAACTATATTAATTATATATATGTTTTTCTTCCAATCTGTATAAGAGTTAAATATAAGAGAAAGGAAGGAGTAAAGAATTAAACCCAGGGAAAACTAATATTCAGGAAACCGGCAAAGCAAAGTGAGCCAGGAAAGCATAGTGAGAAAGAGTGACCGAAGAGAAAAGAATGGAGGTAGGAGAGGACAGTGTTTTAGAAGCCAAGGAAAGAATGTCAAGTTTGCCATTAAATGCTAAAATAATAAACATGTGGCTAAAATGTCTCCACCTTCCAGCTATGACCTTCCCCCAGCTGTGACCCTCCCCCAGCTTCCTGAGACAGAGCAGGCTTTGGGGGTGACATCCAAATTCTTTATAACCATTCCATATGACAACTTCATGTGGGGGGGGGGGAGATGGAAAAGGGGCTGCTTCTTATGACTAAGTTCAAGAAAGGCTGAGTGTGATTTTCCACAATGGATAGACCTTCCAAGAGTTTAGGTACTAACAATTATGGAAAACATTTACAAATGATTTACTAAATCTCATTGGCTTGCCGTTTTGCCAATGAGGCTTCTCATTTTCAGAGGCATAACTTAAGTATAAGTTAAACAAAGGTCCTAATACCAGAAAAGACAGAACATGTCTGGAAAAATCTTTTTTAGTTAGGATGGTGTCCAATGCTGTGCCCGCCTCTTCTCATTTCCCAGCTGAGTTTTGTCTGTGGCACCTTTTAGGGGCTTGGAAAGCAGCCATGTTCTAAGAAGCAATAAAATATTACTCTTCACCAAGCAAGTAACCTATATGAGAAAGCCCACAGACCTCCTTAGGAGAGGCACCAGTTTTAAAAGAAAAATGCTTATTTAAAATGTTGTATAGACAGTCTTGAAATCAGTTAAGGTTTTTTATAATCTTGGAGATACTGGAAAAACACAAATTGAAATGGCCTGAACATAACTATTTTACATATTATTAAAAACTACTAGCTAAAATGATAGTTTCTTGTCTTGAAAGGTGATGTTTCAGTGATTTTTGTAAGTTGCAAAGCTTTGAAGTGTTAGATGACCAAAGAATGCTCCATCAGACTTTATGAGACCCAGCAGGTCCAGGACCTTGTGTAAACTGGAAACCTGGGTTCAAACTCCACCTCCATCTACGGCTCTGTGATCTTGTCTAGGTTACTTAACCTCTCTGAGCCCTGGTTTCGTCAGGTACAAAGGAATAATACTTATAAAATTATGAGGTGATTACATTAGATAATTATATAGCATACTTAGCAGAGAGCCTGGTGTGGTTCATGCTCAGTAAGACAATTTGAATTATTTTCTGAAGAAGGGGGAGGGCTATATTTGTACTCACAGTATGTGCAGAAGTCCAATATTATTTAGAGATATTATGAAAATAATATTCATTGTCCACATTAATATATGCCAGTAAAAACTATAACATAAATGGGTTTACAGCAAATCATTAAGAAATTGCATCCGCCCAGTGTAGAAATGGTCCTTTGTTTGCCTTCCCTGTAAGCCCCACCCACTAACGACACACCTCAGCAGAGAGTTCTTTTCGTGGTGTTTAGGAAATGACTGACCTTGGTGGCCGGGGCTGTTCCGCCAGCATGGGTTCTGAAGGGTTGACCGCTCCCATGGCTTGGTGCTTTTTTCTTGAAAATAGAAAATATTTGTTTCAGTGGGGGAAAACATCTTAACAATGTAGTCAAGTGCCAATTTTCATACCAATTCAAATATCCTCTCAAGCAAAACACAGACTATAATATACTAAGCACACAAAAAAAGTACATCTTTTAATTTTTTATATCTTTGCCTGAAGACTATATCAATATTGAAAAGGAAGAGTAAGTTGAATAAGTCCCAACTGTTCAATACTCCGTGGTTTTGGAGAATGGCAAGCATGCTCCCACGGGCCGTTGCCATCCTCTGCCACAATGCACTTCCAGAAACCCAGGAGCAGTTGCTTCCTCTCTACAGGGCTATAGACAGAACGTGAGCACATACACCCTCTGCGGAGGGCGATTTAGCAGGAAGTAGCAAAGATGTAATTCTACTTCTAAAAACATATCTTAGGAAAATAATATGAAAAGAGCAAAAGCCCTTTTTCTTCTAAGATACTCATCGCAGTGTTATAATATCAAAAATTTGAAAACAATGTAGGTAATAATGAATGTTTATTGCGCACTTACCATATGCCTGGTAATTATTCTATTAGAATAATGGAATTCTAGATAAGAATAGAATAATAATGCTCTAATAACAGAATATATGACAGTATTATTGTAAGTGCTCTAAGTGTTTTAAGTACAACATATAATGACTTATTTCATCCTTACACGACTGGATATAAAGCTGGTACTATGGTTATCCCCATTTCATGAGTGAGGAGACTGAGGAATGGAATGCGCACAAACCATGGCCATGGGCACAACTAGTAAGAAGGAGGGTGTCTGCCTCAGACCCTATTTTCTTTTCTCCTTATCCTGTCTCTTGCACTCGGGTGTTATGCTATGGACAGCTACAGGATGAAATATCATGCCATTATTAAAACTCATGTTGAGAAGAACCTTTCATTAAATGAAAATATATTATTCATATTTTATATAAAGAAAACTCAGGTTATAAAATAGCATGTAGAGTATGATCTCTGAAGTTCATATGGGTTATTTTGTGATGGTAGGGTTGAGTGATTTTTTAAAATATTATTCATTGTACTGTTTTGTATTTTCTTATAGAACTATATTTTTAAATATGTTTTTATTGATTATTTTAGAGGGAGAAGAAGGGAGAGAGAGATAGAAACATTAATGTGAGAGAGAAACATGGACCAGCTGCCTCCTGCACGCCCCCTACTGGGGATCGAGCCTGAAACCCAGGCTTGTGCCCTGACCTGGAATTGAACTGGAACCTCTCAGTCCATGGAAAGATGCTCAATCCACTGAGCCACAATGGCTGGGCTAGAACTGTAACTATTTAACTGATAAAAGGACAACGAAAGAGGAAAGGGAATGTGAAATACACAGTTGCTTTCTGAACAAGGCCTTGACAGCTTGTATCTCTTGCGAATATCTATACTTCAAAGAAGCAAGCCTGTAAACTATAAAGTGTTATAAAATGGTGAGATTAGGCTCTGTCTATAAAATATGAATAACATACCCTAAACTTTGAATCCAGGAGGGCGGGTAATGAACTATACTAACTAGCTGACACATAACACATTAAACACTGGTATGTCTACGCAGCAAAAATCTTAAAAATATATAATTGAAAATAATTTGCTTTAATTGTTTAACATTTAGTAAGACTACTTAGCAAAACCTGCATTGCTTAATTTTTTTTAAATGCTTGCCATGGTAGCTTGAGTGGAAGCCTTCTTTTCCCTCAGGGTAAATGTCGTCTTAGCAAGAAGAAAAGCGAAACCTTAGCTTGCTGTCCTCAAAGTATAATCTCTACATGTCCACTGGCTGACCATTCTCAGAGCACTTCAAGATTGATCATGGAAACAGTAGGGTAGAATCATTTTATAAAATGGGTATCTGCCCTGGCCGGTGTGGTTCAGGTGGTTGGAGCGTCGTCCCGTACACCGAAAGGTCTCGGGTTCTATTCCTGACAGGGTACATACCTAGGTTGTGGGTCTGATCCTCGTGGGGGCACAAGTGTGAGAGGAAACCAGTCCATGTCTCTCTCTCTTTCTCTCTGTCCCTCCCTCTCTCTAAAATCAATGAACATGTCCTCAGGTTAGGATTTATTTTTTTTAAGAGGGTCTCTCAGGGGCCTCAGGGGCATTTTCTGGAGTCCCAGTCTCCCAGGAATCACCTATAGACGAAACAGTCTCTCCAAATCACACACACACATTACCATCAACCTAAATAAATGTGAGAGAAACAACAGAGGCTGCTAAAAAGCTAGTAATGCAGGTGTGATGTGGCAGATGGTGAAAGGAGGAGATGGCCTAAATTTTATCCATATCACAAGTCTTTTTTTCAAAATACAAAATGTATTAACAAATAGCTCTGATAGCCACTGTGTATACATGGATTTGGTGTAAGGGACCAAACATAAGAAATAAAGACAAGAACACAGCAATGGGGTTGTTCATCTTAAACTTGTTATAATGTCAACCTCCTCATTTTCCAGGGAGGAGGATGAAGCCCAGAGAGGTCACATCATTGTCCAGTGTGCCCAGCTGCCCCACACTCCAGCTATTGGTGTTTGGTCTCAGCCACAATCAAGGAAGATCACACTCCTATGCTGTGCTAACTAGAGTTCCGGTTCATCACATCCAAGCCCACATACCGAATCCCGGCGCATCTGTAAATGAATTCCACTGCCACACATGAGAATTTAAAAACTTGCCTTTTGGCTGAGTTATGGAACTATTAAGTTAAAAATAGTAATTATTTCAACACATGCTGATTTTTATTTTACCTCTACATCAACTCAAGGTGTACTTAAAAAAATGGTTTACCAATAAATTCAGTGTCTTTTAACTCAAAAGATGACTCAAAAGTTGAGGATCTCTCAGCTTTCCTATGAGTATGACCTGTCACCCTGAAACTTGCCTCATCCTCTAAGCCACCTGGGTTACCTATGCTACAAAGGACCAATTTAATTCAGCTGAAACAAGGGTAGAATTTGTAAAACTGATCTTTCATTAAATTTTTATCTAACAAATATTTATTAAACCCGTAGTCAATGTCAGGCACTTAAAAGACAATAGAAAAACTTAGAAATACGTACAAACACCAGCACACAGATTCCTTATTCTCAGGGTAGTAACCAACATTTAAGTACAGACTGTTTGGCTGATATATAAGACTTGGTTCTCTTTCTCTAATTGTCCTGACTTCATGCATTCCTTCATTCATTCACTCGCTCATTGGACAGAAATTTATCGAACCCTGGCTGAGCCTGGTCCTCTTCTAGGTAGTAGGGATGCAGTGCCCATTCAAACAGAAAAAGGTCCTACTCTTACAGTGCTTCCATTCCAGTCGGAGGACTAGAAGCCAACAACAAACAAGATGATTTCAGTGACTGATGAATGCTGTAAAGACACCAAAACAGGGTAATATAGCACAGTGACTGGCTGAGGGTTGCCTCAGATAGGACAGACAAAAGTGATGTTTGACTGAGACCTGACTGCAAATAAACCAATCATGTAAATATGGGATGGGGGAGGGAAGCATTCTAGGTAGACAGAGTAGCATGAACAAAGGCCCTGAGGTGGGCATGAGCTTGGCAAGTGGGAGGAACAGAAAGCAGACAGTACAGGTGAAGTGCGGTGGGCACAGGCCTATGGTATGGGGTAAAGCAGGATGCTGGATCAGGATATTCAATCTGAAGTGACAGAGGTTTAGGATGGCCCCATGGTCAGGTGTGTCTGAGATCATCAGTTTCTTTCAGAGTTGACCTGCTTCCTGATCTTTCCTGGGTGCCATCTAGCCCCCGTGAGTCCTCCCTGGCCTCCAACTGAAAAGTTCTCAAAGTCCTCCGGCTTCAGGTCACCTCCTGCTAGGTGCTGCAGGTGTCTTCCCCACCCTCACTCCCCCATCTCTTTACCATCATCACGTCCTTCGACATCCCACTCTGGCCTGGACACACCTGTCACTTAGCGAGGTGTGCATATTCACTAACCAGCACTAGGGCTAGATCTACCCTCGGATGGAACAGAATTCATTCATTTACTCACAGAAGGCAGAAACTCTCAACATAAGCTCACTTTTCTATGACTCTGCATTTGTCCTAACATACAAATTAACCCGACTAAAAGATTTAGATATTAAATGAGGATGCCAATACTATGATAATTCAAATTCTGGGTTAAATTCTTTTTACCTACACCTATAGAGTAAAAGCCATGGAGCAGATTTTTCCTTGCCAACCAATCACTTTCCTTCTAGTTTGAGTTGTTCTTTAAGTTTTATAGATAGGGAACAGTCAGGAACAGCCTGCCCCTCATCCCTACACGTCAAGTCCCAGACCTGGCTGCGTCATGCCCACCAGTTCATGGCACAAGGCCTCAGTCCTACCGACTGACAGGGACAGGAGTGTAATCCTCCACACCCTCCTTCCTCTACTGGACTCAAACTGCAGGACATTAAGTCTAGTCCACTGACAGAGACGGTGTGTAATCTCTCCTGCTCAGGCACAGACTCCTGAGTGTACACATGCCCTGATTCCATGGGCTGTGAAACAACCCTTTCTACTGTCAGCATTCTTCCCCACCTCCACAAGTGGTCCAGAGTCTGACGGCCAAGAGACCCAGAAAGAGACACCTCATGCTTGAGCAGAGTTCAATAAAGAATGCCAGATTAGATCAATTCTATCTGCAGTCGCAGAAAGGCATGAAGAGATGTGCATACCTTTTTAGTATTTTTAGTATTGTTGTTGTTCATAACAAAAAAAAATATTGAATGAATCAGAACTCAAGTATTGTTTGTTCCATTTTATTTTATTTTATTTTTTCCATCACCATCTGTCCCCTCTATGCCCACTTCCACCAGGCAGAGAGACGCTGTATCACCATCTCCTAATAATCTCAGGAAAGGCCCCGGAGTAAAGCCTCGTGTCATGCTGAGTTGTAGTGTCTCTGCAGAGAAAGGGGCCGCATTCTCTAGAATAGTGGTCCTGTCTTTTGCTACATGTGGCTAGGCTTCTGGCTCCAGCAAATGCCAGCTATGAAACCTCGGACAAGTTTATGAACACTTCTAAACACTTATTTTCTTATCTGAAAAATGGAATGGCCTTACCCACACCTCAGAGGGAGACCATGAGGATAAATGAGATGAGGTATGGCCTGAGCTCTGTGGCCCACAGGGTGGAAATCCCTCCTCTGAAGAGACAGGCCTAAAGTCCTTGACATCAATAAAACAGACTGATTTCCCCAGGGCAACACCTGTGGGCCTGGTTTTAACTCATGAAGTGTCTTAGTGGCTGTTGAGAATTTTCCATGAGATTTTATTATTTACATAATCAGAAAAAAATAATTGTTTTTTCACTGGATAGAAAAAAAGTGATTTTTCCTTAGGACTAGCCATGATTCTAATAAGGGACACAGTTCAGTTACTTGGAAACTGTTTTATCCTTTTGAGGTTTGCTCTTAAGTGTTGTTAAATTGAGTGACAGTGGCTTTGAGACTAGGAGTAACTTTTTTCAATGCAGAGATGATACCCTCCTGAGTCCTCAATCCAGTGATTCTGACTAGTGGGAACATGTCCTGTCCTGGCCCTGTACAAGCTCTGGGGATTACATGAAAGTATAACTATGACGCATCTAGCCCACGGACAGACATAGTATGATTACTCAATACATCCCAGCTATGGGAAGCCGGGGACCACTTACAGAATTAATGTTGACAGGCCTTCCCACCGAGTGTGGCCTGCCAGAGCCAGAGAGCAGGTCCCAACAGTCCCGCGTTAGATGTCAAATGGGATACCCCTCTGGACCTTGCTCAGGTGAGTCCACAGATGACAGCATTGTCAGGCAGGTCTGTGAGTGTGGGGGAGGAGGGGAGGTGACTCAGGGTCATTACAACCTGCAGGAATAGACATGACCTCAGTGTGGGAAGGTCCCTTCAGCGGAACCACACAGGTCGGCAAACCACAGAGCCGATCTCGACAGCTTTGCTGCACACTTAAACATGAGCAGAATGTCTGGAAAGCACTAGAACTCATGAGTATATGAACCAAAAGTAAGTCAATGACCAGGCTTATGACTGAGAAAAACTTGATAACAACTCCAGAACTATTTTCAAACCCCTTGAAGAGTAAAAGAAAGGGACTTAAGTTTGTAACCGGGCTCACCTCCTCCTTTCAAGTACAGGTGTGTTTCTCTTTTGTGTTAATGACGTTCTTAGGAAAGGAAATTGAGATTTAAAAGTGTTCCTACCTTAAACAAGTTGAAACAAACAAACAAACCCAGGCAATGATATAAAATAGTGGTTTTCAGACACTGGACACGAGGCAGAACAGGACAGTACTCCCTTAGAGGGAAACCAGAGAGGGAGCCCAGGAGGGCCTCAGCCTGCTGCCCCAGCCCGGCTCCCGATCAGGGCACCTGCAGGCGGAACCGGCAGAAGCTATTGGTCTCTCTGGGTTGAGGGGGTGGAACTGGGAGCTCTTCAGGCCAATGGGGCTCTGGGGGCTCCCGGGACAGCACCGGAGAGGAGAGCTGCAGACAGAGCCCCAGAGAGCGAGGAAACGGCCCAGAGTCTGGGGAGAGAAACCCGTAAGGAGCAGAGGTATAATCACTGGAGCTCCGACAGGCCAAAGGCCACGTTGCCAGCAGTCACTGGGTGAAATACGCACAAGGAAAAGTAGTCCTCCTCCTGTGGCTGCTCTGGTCCAGCCAAACAACGCTCACGAGCAAACCCCAAAGGATCGAACTGTTCTCAGGTAACCTAACCGTGTCCTGGAGCAAAGCTCAAGAAAACTGAAGGCAACAGCAACAAGCAAGCACCCAACAAGGCAAAATGCACATCTGTTTGGCATCTACTAAAAAATTACAAGGCATGCATAGAAGCAGGAAAACATAACTTTATTTTCCATATGCAGGAAAAAGGTTCAAAAAGTGCAGTATCTTGATTGCCCTGCTGCCTCCATGAATTTGTACATATAATAAAATGGTGTGGAACTTAGACACCCATTTTTGTTGTTGTTTTCATTGATTTTTTAGAGGGAGGGAAAGGGAGAGAGAGATGAAAACATCCATGTGAGAAACACCCAACCGCTGCCTCCTGCACGCCCCCTACTGGGGATCCAGCCTGCAACCTGGGCATGTGCCCTGACCAGGAATCAAACCGGGACCTCTCAGTCCGTGGGGCAATGCTCACTCCACTGAGCCACACCAGCTAGGTGAAATCATATTTTTTGAAACTATGAAAAGTTAATCAGATTCATATCTGGTAAATATGGGAAGGCTATTAAACTGGATAATATTGATTTTAGTGAAAAAAATGGGAGGGGGATAAAACTTTTGTGTTCTGAACGAAAAAGTGGAATTAGTTTCAAAATTAATTGAACAATGGGGAATGCCTTAACTATATAAATTTTCAGATTACTACTGAATTTTACTTTATTGATGTAAAGTCACTTTTCTTTCCTCTTTCACACCTCTTGCATACAGTTGCTTCTTAAAATCAGTATAAAAAAGCGTTGGTCAGAGATTAAATGATAGATTTTTTTTTCTTCTTTCTTAGCATTTTCTAATCAGTGTATTTTTAGATCAGTGGTATCTTAGGCTTGATGAAATGTAGTAGTTTTCAGGATAAAAACTCTCATTAAAATACGTGTTTTCACATATTTGTTAACAAATCAGTCCCACTACTTAATAGTCTCCCTATAAAATGACAAGTATTATATTTCCACATGAAAACACAGGCTTTATCTAGAAATAGATCATCTTTCAAAAGGGTAAGCAGGTTTCCCAACACTAGCAACTATAAAATCTGTGACTCTTATTTACAAATGTTCCTTTATACCATGGTTGTAAACAGGCTACAAATAAGTAGAAATTGTTTTTATTACCAAAAGAAGTATAAATGTGTGCTACCACAAGCAATGCAATAAACAGGATATGTTGGCCCTGGGAAACACTGGTAAGTCATAATAAGTAAGTTATCCATTAACTCAAAAGATTACACAGAAACTTATTAAATGAAATGTCGCATAGACAATGGCTTTAATGACACACACTATCGTAGCCACATTTCAGTGAGTTCTTTTTCCCTGATGACTCAGTGCCCATCCATCATCTCCCAGCCAGCTGTCTCTGTAGTTTCGAGGTGGCTGCACCGAGTTGGAGGAGGGAGAATGCTATCTTTCTCCCACCTCTGCCTGTGCTGAGCTGTAGCTTCTCTCTGTGCCCCATTTTTTTACCTACAAAGAGGGAATGTCTGTCCCTACACTTTCTTCCACTGTAGATTCCTGGGAATTGGAATGACTTAATTTTGCTTTGTGATCTTTTGAATGAAAACAGGGTACAATACAAGGAAGAAAGAAGGAAAGAAGAGTTAGAGAAGGAAGATACAAAAATTGACAACAGTAGTAAAATAAAAAAAATCTATGGAGTTGGCCTTAGGTAGAATTCTCAAAATAGTAATATTATAACTAGTATCAGATACTAGTTAAAAGCACAGACTCTACAAAGAGTCAATTCTGGACTCCACTACTAAATAACTGTGACCTTACACAGGTTACTTAATCACACGATGCCTAGTTCCCTCTTCAGAAGAAGAAAGCAGTTGCTGTAAGAGGGTGTGTGTGTGTGTGTGTGTGTGTGTGTGTGTGTGTGTGATGTCTATGTATGTGTTAGCTATTCTTAAATTCTAGTTCTCAACAAATGATTTCTAGTTCTCAACTACCTTTACCAAATCTATAGAAAATAGTGTTCATATAATTCTCCTCCTCTCTTGTCAAACTACTTCTCAATAAGCTATTAATAATTAATATAATATTATCCCTTGTAGAAATGCTGACAATTTAAAAGAGCATCCAGGGGAAGGTAATGCTTCAACTCAAAGGTTAAGGAAGTTGCCAATGGCTAAGGGTAGAATTTCAGACATGAGCAACAAGCCAACTGGGAAAACCTTATTACACAGTGCCTCCTAAATATCTCTACTTGATAAGATTGCCCTTCAGGGGTGGGAATGTACCTTTAAGCCTCTTTCAATTTTGATCACATTTAGGAGGTATTTTATTGTAGTCACATATATGTGTACCTTTTCTTTTGGTTAATCCTCGTCCGAGGATATTTTTTCCATTGATTTTTAGAGTGAGTGGAAGGGAGGAAGGGGGAGAGAAAGAAATATCGATGTGAGAGAGACACATCTATTGGTTGCCTCCCACTCAAACCCTGACAGATTGCTGGGGATCGAACCTGCAATCCAGATATGTGCCCTTGACCAGGAATCGAACCTGAGACCCTTTGGTGTACAGGCTGACACTCTAACCACTGAGCCACACCGGCCAGGGCCATATATGTGTACTTTTCAGAGGAAAAGGTCAGTTTTCACCAGATGTGAAAGGGACCATGCACCAAAAATATTTAAGAATCCTTGCTCTCTAAATTTCCTTAGTGCTTAAATCCATATTCTCTATCCATATCTAAGAGAGGCACTTATATTCAAATGTGCACCCGCCAGGCCCTCAAACACACACACACACACACACACACACACACACACACACTCACACACAACACACGTGGCAGCAGTAGCCTTGTTCTAGAATGATCTCTTATGGGCTCCAAGGGAAAAAGGCTCACATATAAAACACTTCTCTCTTTCAAGGTCTAAGCAGACAAAGGCATAGATGTATCTCTTCCATTATTCTTATATTATCTATTCTGTGTATTGTTCTTTTCCCTCTGATTAAACAAAATACATTTAGAATAAAAAGAAAAATAGAAAGAAAATGCAAATCACTCAAACTTGCCATGCAAGACAACTAAGTTCAGTTATTCTTCTATTTTTATGCAAATACAAAAAAATGTACAATATGTTTCAAATGTTATATAAATGAAATTGTAAGTCTTTCTTTCTTTAAACCCAATAAACATTTTCCTTTCTCATGAAGTGTTTTCAAAGCCTGGTGTTAAAGATGCCTCAGTCACTACATCTGTGCCATAACTTCACCGATTCATTGCTGCTGTATAGTTGTTTCTCCCCTAGTTTGTTATTATGAAAATAAAGCTAGGATAAATATACCAGTGCACAGCCATCAAATACACCTCCGGTTATATACTTGGAACAAATTCCTAGAATAAGAATTTCTGGGTCAAACGGTTTTATTATTTTTGTATGCATGACTCTCAGTCACTTATTTCACATATCTAAATATCATTTATCTTTTTATTAAAGGAAAAGTTTAAACATAGTTCTAACATTTCAATCTTATAATTTGTAAATTTTCAAATATTTGAAGAAATTTCACGAGAAGTCAAAATCAAGCCTCTTTCTTAACACACACACACACACACACACACACACACACCCTAACAGATGTTAATTCAGAAAGACAAAATCAACAGTGTATTACCACTGCTGAGGCTAAAAATGTTTTATTCAATCATTTTTTTAACACTGTACCGCAGCAAGGAATTTCCTCCTTTTAACCACTGGGTGTCCCCTGAACTATACGTTTAGCATTCAGGCAGATAGATAACACTGAGTCATACCTAAGAAGTATTTCAGCAACCTCTAGTCTGTGTAGCTGGTAGTAAGAACCTTCATTATCTTTAAAATGTGTTCTTTTGCCCTGGCCGGTGTGGCTCAGTGGTTAGAGTGTTGGCCTGAACACTGAAGGGGTTGCTGGTTCGATTCCAGTCAAGGGCACCAATGGATCCCCAGCCATGGTCCAGGCACATTCGGGAGGCAACAGATCGATGTGTCTCTCTCACATCGATGTTTCTCTCTCTCTCTCTCTTTCCCTCTTTCACCCCCCCTACCCTCTATCCCTTCCCCTCTGTATACAAATCAATGGAAAAAAACGTCCTTGGGTGAGAGTTAACAACAACAAAAATGTGTTACTTTAAAACTCATTAGCCACTCAACTTTCTGTTCAGCTTTTATTACTCAGTGAAATGGATGTATGGTTTCAGATTCTACTGAGTCTAACTCAGTGTTTTAAGAAAGGAAGCAGGAAGTAGGGTATAAACTGACACCCCTCAGGAGAGGGGGTGGGGGGGAGGGAGGAGATGAACCACAGAACTTATGCACATGTATGCATAAGTGATGGACATGGACAACAAGGCTGGGGACAGGGTGGGGGGATGGGGAGGAGGGTGTCAATGGGGAAAAAAAGGAGAAACCTCTGTAACAAAAATAAATTAATAAAAAAAAAAAAAAAAAAATTACTTCCATGAAAAAAAAAAAAAAAAAAAAAAAGAAAGGAAGCAGGAAAAAAAAAAGAATAACAAAATTATATTCAGAGAAGTCATTTTTATCCAAGTACAAAGTGAAACCAAAATTGAAATGTGAATATGATAATCATTTTAGCTCTCAATTTCCTATAAGAGAAATGTTTTTCTTCAAAACTGTATTTATAGATTTCAGTGTGATACATATCTGGAATGTACTAAAGTCCAAAAATTCTGCTCCTTGAGCTTGAGTTAGACCACTTAGGAATCAGAGACTTGATCTACAAAAGAAAAGGCCCAGGGATGCCAACCTTGAAGTGAACTACCAACCAGGAAGTATAGAGCCCTAAGCACTGAGATAAACATGTTTAGAAATCACTCATGAGTTCTTTCCAAATAACACTTTTCTTATTTCCTATTATTCAATTCATAAATTAGTGCATTTACCTATTAACAACTGGGAAATAATTCAAGAAATCTGTAATGTGATGCATCTTGGCACACTAATCTCTTTTTGTAAAACACTGATTTCAACTTTTTTTTTTTTTTTGCTTTATCAGATGTTTATCACATAAGTCTATGATGACACTGAAAGAGACGAGTCATCTGTGCAGAACCTCCACTTACTCAGCACCCTCACAGTCGTTACAGAAACAGTTCCAGAGGGGACCTACAATATTCCAATCTCCAATTAAGGGCCTTTCCTCAGCCCCCATCAGTCTGGAAATATTATCAGCCTAAACCCTTCTCATAAAACAATTTATTGAATAATGATGAAGAAGGTCTCTATTTTAAACATCGCTGTTTGCATATGTTTCTAGTGTTGTACTTGGTTGGTTTTAAAACAAAATAACAAAGCTTAATAAACTACAAAACTTTCTTGGTTTATTAATAGGTATATATATACAATATATAATCAACAAAGGAATTGAGTCCTGTCCCATCCCATGATTAAAAATCAATACAAGGCTCACTTTTATTGTCATGCAAACTCTCTTTGTGGTCCTAATAAATAGTAGCAATAGTAAAGTAATAGTAATAATAACAGCAACAACACATTATAGCAGCTAACATTGACAGCACTTTGTATGTCCCAGGCACTGTTCTAGACACCTTGTCTGAATGGTCCCATTGATCTTCACATTAACTCATGGAGAGGCTATTATTATATCCATTTTATAGATAAGGAAAGTGCCCTTAGTGAGGCAAAGTAATTTGCCTAAGGACATAAAGCTAGCAAGTGACAGAACTGTGATTCAAAGCCAGACAGTTGGACTCCAGAGCTTGTACTCAGCAACTGTAATCTGCAGACTCCGTGGACATCACGAACTGAGCTGTGTGTGGCTCTTCAAAACTCCCACAGATGAGAAAGAAGATGCTTACTCTACGGTCTCAGAATGGCACACATTTTTTGTCCTGAATTTTGTAAATTTCCTGAATTTTTCTCAGAATTCAACCTGAATATGTATCTTGGGATAAATAGGCTATTTGAATGTCTACATAATGCCTTGCATTTTAATCGTAAGTTTTGAACCTAAATTCATGGTCTGCTCATGCAGACCTAGTTGACAGGCTCCACATAAGAAAATAATTCTAATACCTATGTAAACAAGTTTCACTCACAGGAAGGCAAGCAGCAACCTAACTTATTTCACAATGACATACAGATAGAAAAAGGCAAATGCACCAGAACCATACAGGGAAATCCCAGAAATGAGGAGACATGGAATGCCTGTGATGGTTAGTTATCTCCAAACTCAGAAACCTCAGGACCCCCTGTTGAAACACATGAGGAGTTACATACAACTAATAAACAGCACAGAGTCTAAAATTAAAACCCATTTCACAGGTTCTACCCAAAGAAAACTAGAAAAGAGAAGACTTATTCAAGAAGCTGCACAGTACCATTCTGAGACCATCTCAAGACTTCCTAGTATAAAATACTCTTGCTAGCAGTTTCTACTCTTCTCAGAGAAGGAGAGAATGTTACTAAACATCAAGACAGTCAACTGATTGCCAAAATCTATGCAGAATCTCCACTTTAATGAAAGCCAATGGAACTGTATTGAAAAACCGCATCCGTGAACCTGTGTCATGGGTGGTGAAACAGAGCACGCCTACATGTCCTTGAAAGACCTCTTCTTCTCCCTGAATGCTCAGGTTCCTCATTCAGAAATACAACCATCTAGAAAACCTAGTGGTCATAACTCTTGGGTAGGAATCCTCCTCATGAGGGAATCTAGCTTTATTCCCCATTGGTGCCTCTCTTTCCATGCCTGGCTCTTCTTTCTGAACTAAGCCAAGGTTATAAAATCTAAGGACCAACTAAGCAGCAATCAGAGTGGGTTCAGTGGAGTGGGGCAGGATGTGATAGGTCAGGGTTGTGGGCAGGGTGTGGAGGTGATATGTTGCAACCAGGGAGAGTAGTTGTCCTAAGTAAAGTGGTCTTGGCAGCAGGGATAGGAAGAGCTCCATTAGCAGTACATGATAAGGAGTGAAGTTTTTCTATGCATTTCATTTCATAAGGATGATATTCTTCTCTACTAAATGAAAGCCCGTTAGATAGTGGGGATTTTACTAATAGTGCACATGTCCACCTGACAAACAGGTGTAGATATGAGGAGGTTCAACCAGCCTAAACATGGCCAGAGCTCCTGACTATTGACAAATTAGATGTAGACAGAGTTCTACTTAAAAATGAGCAAACAGAAATTAAGAAACCTGGTCTCTAAAAAAATGCTGCAGAAGAACAAAGAGAGTATCATTTCCTGAAGACTAAAAAAGATAATAGATTTCACAAAATGATATACTACAATAAGAAAATTTTAGAAAAAAAGTTTGCATCCTTAATAGGAAACAAGATGGTGTTACCTCCAGGACACCTGAGTAGAGAGCTACAGATTCAGAACTGGCGGAGATGGAAAGATAACAGAAAGATAAGAGGACATTAGGGAGGACTGCAAATAAACCCCAAAAGTAAAAAGGCAAAATTTAAACCAGTATTATAAGTTTCAAAGAGCAGAATTTAGATGATAGAAATAAAAATATGGGGGATAAATTTCAGAAACTCTCCCAGAATGCAAAGATAAAGCTCAAAGAGAGAAAATCGTGAGGCAGACAATCAATATATGTGTAATTTTATAATTATATGTATATTTTTTTAAAAAAAGAAAAGAAGAAAAGCTAAAATAAGAGCAATAATTAAGACATTCCTGGAAAAAATTAATAAAACACATATATAGACACATCCTGGCAATTTTTTTTTTTAATTTTAAGAACAACAACAACAAATCATTCATTCACAGCCAGAAGTTCTGGGGACTTCTCTTCCTGGCACTGGAACCCTGAGCTGGGGGGCCTGGTGTGGGACAGGGACCGCTCACTCCTGAGGGAGGACCTTCACAGCTAAAGAGGAAAAATGGTGGCAGAGTGAATGGGAGCTATACAAACTGTCTCCCGGGACCAAACTGGAATTACAATTAAAATAAAGACAAACCATCAGGAAAAAAACACTGAAAAGCAGCTGGAGAGAACCCATATAACCAGGGACAGAAAGAGGACACCAAATCAAGCCTGGTAGGACCTGCGGAGGCGCAAGAGGACAGAATGGGAGCCCACAGATAGCAGCAGAGGGCTGTTTTAGCTGTGAGAGGTCCCCACTGAGAAAGTGGAGGTTTTACAAAGCACCAAATCAGCTACACCCACTCACATTGGGCTCCTGCAGAGGGAGGGCGGACTGGACTAGAACTGTGTAGAGAGTCCAGGGCCCCTGGCTCAGGAGAGAGCTGGAGGGAAGGACATCGGGAGTTTTGTGCTGAATCACTCCCTCATAGGATAGTAGCCATCTTACTCAAAAGGCCCTTTCTCTGAGCCAGGGGTAAAAGCAACGGCCCCTCCATCAGGAATTCAACACCACCAGGCCTGGCCAGAGAAATGCAAATTGAGGCTCATTAACATCTAGAGTCTGATAGCAAGCAAGTGCCCCACCTCCTGGAAATCTCTTTAAACCTGAGGGATTTTTCATGCAGCTGAGGGCTACAAATCGAGGCTCATCAAGTGACTGAAACTAATAGCCTCCAAGCAAAAGCTAAAGGATAACTGAACCTTTCCTTGGCTTATAAATCTACCCAGGAAAGTAAGACTTGACAGTGGTATTTAACGTGGGTCTTTCCATACTCATCCAAACCCAGTAGAGGGAGCCACAACCAGCAGAACACCAACACCCACGCAGAGAAAGCAGAGAAAGCAGTCCTGAGAAGGAAGTTCATAGCACTACAGGCCCACCTCAGGAAACAAGAAAAATTTCTAATTGATTATCTAACCTCACAACTTAAAGAACTAGAAAGCAAACAAAAAGAAAAACCCAGAGCAAGTAGAAGGAAAGAAATAGTAAAGATTAGAGCAGAAATAAATGACATAGAGACTAAAAATTTTAAAAGATCAATGAAACAAAGAGCTGGTTGTTTGAAAAGATAAACAAGATTGAGGGATCCTTGGTTAGATTCATCAAGAAACAAAGAGAGAGGACCCAAATAAACAAAATCAGAAATGAAAGAGGAGAAGTAACAACTGACACCACAGAAATACAAAGGATTGTTAACAAATACTATGAACAATTATACGCCAACAAATTGGACAATCTGGGCGAAATGGACACATTTCTAGAAACACACAGTCTCCCAAAACTGAGCCGGGAACAGATAGAAAACTTGAACAGACCAAAACAAGTAAGGAAATTGAAGATGTAATCAAGAAACTCCCAGCAAACAAAAGCCCAGGCCCAGACAGCTTCACGGGGGAGTTTTACCGAACATTCAAAGAAGTTCTAACACCCATTCTCCTCAAACTATTCCAAAAAATCCAAGAAGAAGGAAGACTTCCAAACTCATTTTATGAGGCCAGCATAATTCTAATGCCCAAACCATATAAAGACACTACAAAGAAAGAAAACTACAGGTCAATATCCCTGATGAACATAGATGCCAAAATCCTTAACAAAATATTAGCAAATCAGATCCAGCAATACATCAAAAAAATTATTCACCATGACTAAGTGGAATTCATCCCAGGGATGCAAGTCTGGTACAATATTTGCAAATTAATCAATGTGATATACCACATAAACAAAATAAAGGATAAAAACCATATGATCATATCAATAGATGCTAAAAAAGCATTTGACAAAATCCAGCACCCATTTCTGATAAAAACGCTCAGCAATGTGGGAATAGAGGGACCATATCTCGACATAATAAATGCCATATATGAAAAACCTACAGCCAACATCATATTCAGTAGGCAAAAACTAAAAGCATTTCTCTTAAGAACAGGAACAAGACAGGGATGCCCACTTTCACCACTCTTATTTAACATAGTTCTGGAAGTCTTAGCCACAGCAATTAGACAGGAAGAAAACATAAAAGGGATCCAAATTGAAAAAGGAGGAAGTGAAACTGTCATTATTTGCAGATGACATGATATTGTACATAGAAAACCCTAAAGACTCCATCAAAAATCTACTAGAGCTAATAAATGAATTTGGCAAAGTAGCAGGATACAAAATTAACGTCAAGAAATCAATGGCATTCTTATACACCAATAATGAACTCACAGAGAGACTAAAAAAAAAAAAAAAAAAATCCCATTTACCATTGCAGCAAAAAACTAAGATACCTAGGAATAAACTTAACCAAAGAAGTAAAGGACCTGTTCCCAGAAAACTGCAGGACATTGAAAAAAGAAATAGAGGAAGATAGAGAAAAGTGGAAGCACATACCTTGTTCATGGATTAGGAAGAATTAACATCATTAAAATGTCCATACTACCCAAAGCAATCTATAGAGTCAATGCAATCCCCATTAAAATACCAATGACATATTTCACAGAACTAGAACAAATACTCCAAAAGTTTATATGGAACCAAAAAAGACCCCGAATAGCCACAGAAATCTTGCAAAAGAAGAACAAAGTAGGAGGGATCACAACACCAGGCATCAGGTTATACTACAAAGCCATTGTAATCAAAACATCCTGGTACTGGCACAAGAACAGGCATATAGATCAATGGAACAGAACAAAGAACCCAGAAATGGGCCCAAGACATTAAGCGCAATTAATATTTGACATAGCTGGCAAGAGCATGCAATGGAGTAAAGACAGCCTCTTTAATAAGTGGTGCTGGGAAAATTGGACAGCTACATACAAAAAAACGAAGCTGTAAGAAAGAGAGATCTCTTATCCTTTGAGATGACATGGAGGGACCTGGAGAGCATTATGCTAAGTGAAATAAGCCAATCAGAGAAAGAGAAATACCACGTGATCTCACTTATTTGTGGAATATAATGAACAAAATAGACCCAGAGACATAGAAGTAGGGCACAGACTGACAAACCTCAGAAGTGGGGGATGGGACGGGGCTGGGGAGAAGGGATAAACCAAAGAACTTATATGCATGTATGTGTAACCAATGAACATAGACAACAATGGGGGGGGGGGGCAGGGGATCAGGAGAAGGGTGTCAATGGAGAAAAAAGGAGAAACATGTGTAACAAAAATAAATTAATTTTTAAAAAGTCATACATTCACCAAGGCAGGAAAAACAAGCTTTCTAAAAATAAATTAAAATTAGGCTTCCCCAGACATTTTCTCTATAAACAAAAAGGCAGCAAATCATGGAGTAACAGGTACAGAAATTTTGAGGGAATAGAACTGTTATCCAAGAATGTTGTATAATTTTGTACTTATTTTTTATGCAAAAAAAGCAGAAAAACATGCTTAGATTCACACAGACTCAGAAAATCACCAATTGTCCTCTCTCCTGAAAAAATTATCTTAAAACATGTTCTAGTTAATGGGAAAATAAATCAAAATTTAGAACTAATAAAACAAGAAAACAGTAGTTCAAAAGAATTTTGGAACTTCCCTTAGTCAGTTTAACCTCCCAAATCAGACACCTAGCTGGATTCTGAATTGGCTGCTGAGTCTGACTCTCCAGGCGGGCCCATGGGGACTGCCCTCCTTGTGCCTCTTCAGCTTTGCCTCTTTCTTGGCACTGGGACATCAGCTTGTACAGCCAAAATCAACTCTCACAACTAATAATCCCTTAAAACAATGTGTACCGCAGTACTCGTCCAGAATTTGCTAACAACAGCTACATTACTTGCTTGTGGGAACAGTGTCCCAGAGACTTCTCAAAGTATGTTTTCCTTCCTCAAAAACACAGCACAAAATAATGGCCACATTAAATGCCATATTAAATGACAAGGTACTTGAATAATGACTTTCTATACATTTAAAAGCCACACACAATGACTCCTTTTTTTTTTTTTACTGGAAAAGAGTGATCGATTGTGAAGCACATTATTTATCATTTCCAGTCTAAGCCCTGTTAATGATGTTCCTTTGTTATCTCAGCTTAAACATAATATTTGAGTTCTTAAAATTGGCTCCATGAGATGGTACCTCTTATGCTTTAAATTCTATTCCTTAGGACTTCACTGAAATATGTTGCTAAAATGTTCACACTGTCCCAGGGGGGCCAGATGTGTTAGTCAAAACTTTAAATAGATTTGATTGAAGGTTTGGAAAGACTTCCTGTTCCACTGTATTTAAAGGTGCTGATGTTCAATGTTTTCATGTTTCTTTTTCCTGCTCTCTAGTCATTTTATCTTTGACTTGTTAGTTCTTACAATTTTTGGTCTTATAATCCCTTTACATCTGAGAAGGACTTAACAAATCCATAATGATTGTATAAGTAGACAAATACATTCTCATAGACACTATACTGCAATCTCAAACATTTGCATTGCAAATGCAACATGACCAATGTTATTTTAGTTGCAAGATTCTATTAAAATTGACACAGACATCTTAGGGTCATTTAGTGGCTGCCTAGGGGTCATATTCCAAACAGTAAGCACTATTTATAAAAGCAGAAGAGAAAGAGCTCTGAAATTCAGACAGGCACATTTACCCCCACATATTGTATGTAGAATATAATAGTGGCTCTTACCTAAACCTAATGTTTTTTCTCCTGGTTACAACTTCCCGAAGTCTCCTCTGTATCCCTTTTCTTGCATCTCCAAATGAAATGCAGCGGAGTGATAAAGGGAGAAGAAAAAACCAACAAGGCCCTGGCCAGTTTGGCTCAGCGGTTAGAGCGTCCACCTGCGGTCCAGAGAGACCCGGGTTCGGTTCCCGCTAGGGGCATGTAGCTCGGTTGTGATTTGTCCCCGGCCCTGGTTGGTCGTGCGGGAGGCAGCCACTCGATGTGTCCCTTTCACGACGATGTTTCTCTCTCTCTCTCTCTCTTCCTCCCACTCTATCTGAATAAAAAGTGGAAAAATGTCCTCAGGTGAGGATAAAAACAAAACAAAACAAAACAAAAAAACACCACCAAGAAGTACTCCTGGGCATAGGAAGCAACTTTTCAAACGGACTGTTTCATAGGCCTAGGTCTGTCCTTGGAAGCCTAACCAGTATGTTTGCATATCTTGAGAACCCTTTGGAGGTGAATGCTACTTTGAAAATGGATTACCAAGACCCAAACTAAGCTTCCTAATCTTACCTCTTGCTCAACAGAGCAGTGAGTAAGAAAAATATTTGGGAGAAAGAGTCAGTTTCGGGCAAGCTTTCTCTGGTAATCTTGAGAAGGAGAGAGGAAGGTAAGCAACCACAGTGGTAGGCAGGGCAGATAAAATTCCAGACTGTACATGGTTTCGTAATTGTGAACACAAAGGCTAAAATAATGCCTAATGCAGGATGATTTCCTTGAACCGTCTCCAGGCCCACAGTATCTCCTCAATGACTTATTTATACATAACATAAAGAATTAGAGACTCTTTGGAGACAGACCACATTGGAAACATACCTTGACTACCAATTCATCCCACCCACAAGTCTGCCCACCCTGTTAAATAGACACGGGCAGAACTTGGTGAGATAATAAACGATCTTCAGCCTCAGACTAGATGAGTCTCTGTGTGCTTGGCACCATGGGAGCAGGGGACAGCCTCCACCCTCTTTGCTCCTGCTGGCTGGGACAGAGCAGAGCAGACCCATGTGCAGGCTCTGGCACAAGGACAGGAGCCGTAAATCTGAATTTCTCAAGTGTTACGAAGCAACATCGGAATTGCTTGCATTGCTGATAAAGAGAAGGAAAATTCCTTCTTCCTTTCCTTGAGGTAGAAGTTCACTCAGCCTTTTGGTTTCAAACTGAAAATACAGTCTGCCTCCACTGATACAGCAATCTCCCCCGGCAGCATTTGTAACAGGGCTCCTTATCAGTTCTGCTGAGCCCTTTTATAAGAAGGGAAATAATAGTCCAGATATTATGAAAAAGAAGTCCTAACACTGTGCCATCAATTGTTGTGTAAACCAACAATGCATGTACACTTCACATGTGATACTTAAGCTTCCACATAATAGTAACATAATTGGTGAGAATGAGCATGTAAGAACTAGATTACCAACCACTTGACTATATGCAAAAAGATTTCCTTTTTTGTGCAAATAGTTTAATCTTGATTAATATTAATAAAGAATTACATCTAAAAATATTATTTCCTGATTTGGAGAATAAAGAAACACTATAGTTTTCAAACAGAAAATCATTTGATAGCCCTAGCCAGTGTGGCTCAGTTGGTCGGAGCTTCGTCCCATGCACCAGAAGGTCGCAGGTTTGATTCACAGTCAGGGCACATACCTAGGTTGTGGTTTATTCCCTGGTCAGGGCACATACAAGGGGCAACCAATGGATGTGTCTCTCTCACAGCTCTGTCTCTCTCTCTCTCTCTCTCTCTCTCTCTCTCTCATTGTCTCTTCTTTCCCCGCTCAAATCAATTTTTTAAATTATTTGATAGAAAACTTTTCTGGGAATATATTTTAAGAGTAAGGTTGATAAGGGAACTGAATAATACTATATAGATTTTCACGCTTGTAAAAAGGGAAAAAATGTGTTTTTATCATATGCAAATTTATTTTTTAATAATTTAACCAAGAAAGATGATAACACCTTAATAAAAGTGTACTTTTACTCTTTCAAAAAACATTTGCTTTTCTACGGTTACAAAAAATTCACTACAAATTTTCTTGGTAAGAAATAATCTAAATTATATTCTCATGGGTATTGGTAATGGAAACAGGAGTAGAAAAGCAGAGGAGTAACGTTAGGGCAGAATTCCCGGCTGGTTCTAGCCATTACAACCTCCTGACATATTGCATATACTGAAATATATTGACTCTTTCAAAACTGCAGAAAATAAGCAGAAGGGGGAGCTAACTTTCTGTAAACATGTCGATAAAATAGAGAGAAAAATAAAATCGCTTTATGCTTTCTACCTTTCCACGTCCCTTTTAGGACCTGACTGTTTTGCAAGTTGGAAGTGACACAATCTCTATTGAATGAAGATGAGCATATCTATTGAGATTTAAAAGGTAAACAGCAGCAAAAGAGAGGCAAGTCCAGTGCCCTTTTGAAGGACAGCACTTTCACATGACCCTCCTGTGGAGAAGCGGCCGGTGCTGGCGGTGCACACAATGGTGCATCATTCAGTGAGAGGAGAAATTCACAGGCTCACAGAACACCCCAGTCAATGTAGCGAGATTTGGTTTTACTGGTATTTCCACAGAATCACTGCAAATAAAAATCGTTCTCTCTCTCGTCCTTTTGTTTAGGAACTTGAATGGCTGGTTAATCTAGGCCATCGCTGTCCTTCTTACATTCTAACAAAAAAAGATTTCCTCATGTGGACTCTAAAGAACAATATAAACAAACAAACAAAATAGAAATAGACTCACAGATACAGAGAGCAGACTGATGGCTGTAGGGGAGTTGGGGGCTGGGTGAAAAAGGAGAAGGGACTGAGAGGTACAGATCGGCAGTTACAAAGCAGTCACAGGATGTAAAGTACAGCTTAGGAAATATAGTCAATAATATTGTGTTAATTATGTATGGTGCCAAGTGGGCACTTGGAATATCAGGGGGATCACTTTGTAAAGTATATAATTGTCTAACCACTATGCTGTACACCTGAAACTAATACAAAATACTATGGAGTGTAAACTATAACTGAAAAATAAAATAAAAAGATATCCTTTTCCACTGCAGCATTGGGTCTCCCCTTCTCAGTCTGCCATGTTCACAATAAAACATTTATGATTCACCAATTTCTGTGGGGAAAATACCCTAAATAACGGAGTTCTTTTTCTAAAGGTTCTTTTTCCAGGAGCATTTTATTTTATTTATTTTATTTTTTAATGACTTCCGCTTGTATTCTTGGATCAAATTTAGTTAAAACTAAATTTGCCAAGAGTCCAGAGCTCTTTGCTACCTCATTTGGTTCAAGACAGAATTCATGATATAAAAGCAAGAGAAAATGAAAACCCAGTATTGTGGAAATTACCTCGTCTGCTTCTTTCTTTTCTCCCGACCTGGAAGGTGATCTACTGTCTTTTTCATTGGCATGCTATAAAAAAAAAAAAAAAAAGATAATGTTTAATAGAGGAAGGTGACACAAGCAATATAATTGTGACTTTAATCCCAAAGGGCTAAATAATGTAGACTGTTCAGAACAAGGACCCCTTTAATCTTTCTCCTGAGAATGTTGATAATTCTACACCCACCAATGTGGGCGGCTTTCAAAAATCAAGGGAAAGTACAGACATGCATTTGGGGTGTAGAAAGTCAGCCTGTAATTAACCAGACACAGATCTGATAGTGATGCCAAGGTGGCATCTCATCTCTGACAAAACGCCTCACGGAATTTTAAAGCCCAAATTGCCAGCGTGGGAGACGTCTGGTTCCTTATGGAGATGAAATGTCTGAGGACCATGCTGAGGGTGAAGCCATACTTAAGCCTCAGTTCAGCATATGGACAAGAGGGAGGACCAGAGCTTCCAAGTCAACCATCATGTTGGATGGCTCTTGGGAATTCCCTTCCATTCTTGTAAGTTTTCAACAATGAAGAAAGATAGACCCTGAAGCGGAAAGACCACCCCTGCAACTTCCATTTACTATGGCGTTAGAAGTTCAGTATGTCCAGAAACAGAGCTATTTTTCTCACCAGGACACGGGAGGAAAGCAAGTATTTGTATGTGGTACATAAAAAGTTTCAAGTAGCTTACATGATCATTTGTTTTGATGCTAAGGTAAAATAAGCCATAAAGGTTATTGATTTTTTTTTTGAAAAATGAAAAAAAATTGCATGTTCCTGAAAAGAAGGTACAAAGAATTATTTCAGTTTTTTGCACATTTCTGAGATGTGCAAATAAGTGAGAATAGGAAGTCTAAATATATATATTCAAATTTTTTTATTAATTTATTTTTGTTACAGATGTTTTTCCTTTTTCCCTGCAGACACCCTCCTCCCTATCCCACCCCCTGCCAAGCATTGTTGTCTATGTCCATTGGTTACGCACACATGCATATAAGTTCCTTGGTTTATCTCATCCCTCCTCCACGGCCCTCTCCTCTGAGGTTTGTCAAAGGAGAGAGAAATAGAAACATCAATGTGAGAGAGAAATATTGATTGGCCGCCTCCTACATGCCCCCACCGAGCCCGCAACCTGGGCATGTGCCCTGACCAGGAATCGAACTGGGACCTCTCAGTCCATGGGATGTTGCTCAATCCAGGGAGCCACCGGTGGAGCTAAATATATATATTTTTAAAAGCTCATCATTGGGTTCAATCCCAATTACCTTCAATTAAACCAAAATATAAAATTCCATTACATTCTCTAGAGCAGAATCATAACCTGGATATGTAGGAAATTGAAATTATACAAATTAATTAGACTAAAGAGTGACAATAATAGTAATAATTTATATCACTCTATTATTTACAAGGCACTTTCATATACATTCTTATTTGAAAATAAAAGAGACCCATTTGATTTTGTGGTTAAAAAGCTAAGAATAAGGGTCACTTGGTGTTTTTTTCACAAGGACATACACCTAGCAAATGGGAAAAGTTTACAAAGCAAGTCTTCTGCACTTAAAACCTGGCATTTGTCACTATACCATGCTAAATGGAATAATATTCCCTTTAGTCATATCAACAGATATTTTAGTAGAAAAAAAAGCCAAGGAAATCCAGACACATGGCTTAAATTTTTCAATAGTCTCTTTGTATGAAAGACTAGGCAGAAATCACTTACATGAATGGAAAGTTCTTCCCCGAAGGAAAGACTCATGAATCAGTGAGTGGGCTCCACAGAAAAGCAGGCATCTGCGGCACTAGCTTGGGGAACAAAGCCCTCTACAGGGTTTGTCTTACCTACAAGTCCTGTCAGGGGTTTGTCCGCAGTTGAGAGCAATCAGTACTGAGTAGTTAATGGATCTTGAAAACTTTAAAAAAGCCATTTAAAAGCCCACCTATGTATCAGAGCAAGGTAGGAATTGATCAGTTTCAGAATAATTGGTGAGCAAAAGATTCTTAAAGGCCAGAAAAGGGGGAAGAATTATTCAACATTGGGAGACAGAATTTGAGAGGGCCAGATCGGCAGTGGTAGAGATGTACCCATTCGGTCTCCTTCCAGAACTGGTCATTCAGAACCATGATATCACATTCATTTCTTATCTCTAACTCCATACCTTTGTCAGGTTAGTTATAGGTAATAACACAACAGTATCCACTGTTTTTACTGAGCACACTGCTTAGAGTGCCTCATTTACTTGCCAGGAGGTATTATTATTCCTTTTTACAAATGACAAAACTTAAAGAGACAGTGTGCTCTTGTCTGGTGCAAGGGTCCATGTTCTCCCCAAGGTCTCACTCTGCTTTCTGCTCATGTGCCAAACATATATTATGATTTATTACCCTACAGTAAATGCACAGTATTTTCTCTCTAAAATATCAATATACAGATATTTTTCTTTAGATTTTTTAAAAGTTGTTTCCTAATGGTGTTTCAAAGTTGCAGTCCTCCAGATTAACCAACAGTATCAGTTACTTGCTTCCACTGAACTGCTCGAATCCCTCAAAATTACGTTGGTTCTAAATAATAGTTTGAAAGGGATGTATATAACAAAGTATTAATATTTTTTTAAATGTTGAGTTACAATGACAACTTATAAAAATTATGTATTTTAAGAATTGGCATTTTGTCATTTCAAAAGAAATATTTGCTCTCAATAGGAAGCTTTTTGATAATACTCAAAAGTATAATGACATAAATAAAAATCATATAAACAAGTGGCAAAAATTTTTAGGATGTGTATGTATTATATTTTTCCATTTTCTATTTTTTTAACCTGGCTTTTTATTATAATATTTTTCTAACATACAAAACGTTGAAAGAATAATACATTGAATGCCAATATTCCCACCACTTAGATTCAACAACTATTAACATTGTTGCCATATTTTACACTACTTTCATATATGACAGACAGAAAAATCTATTTATCTATGTTTGTATATGTACCTGCATGTGAAAGTAAATTGAAAATATCCTGAAACTTTACCCCTAAATATTTCACCAAGCATCTCCTTAAATTGAAGACTTTTTCCTATATAACTCCAACACCATCGTCACTTTAAAGAATTAACAAGAATTACTAATGCCATTCAATTTCCAGGAAATAACAACTTTATGAATGAACCATTGCCCTGACCATTTCCTGGGGCTCATTCAGTACTCAGCACCCTATTAATGATATAAAATCAGTTACATTTTTCACGGAGAGAAGTTCCAAGTGCCTGATGTTTTATTTCATGGAACAATTGAGCGATTTCAGCGTAATTGAGATGATGAAATGAAATATTTGGGAAGGATATATGTCCAACTTGATTCAGCTCAGGAACTGCAGTAAGATTTTCTAAGAGCAAAGACAGAAAACTCTGTCTAGTACTACTGTGTGAGGCTGATGAGGTGGGGAGAGGTGAGAAGCATGAGAAAGAGACCTGAACCACAAACCTAAAAAATCTGAGGACTTTTCTACATGAGGAAAAAGAAACTAACATGTTCTAAGCATCTACTCTGTGCTAAGAAAGGTAGTAGGCTTCTCTGTGTGGTCACCTATACTCCCCATGGCAACTGTAGGGGTACACACTGTCACCTCATTCTGTGGATAAAGAATAGAGGATCTGAAAGGTGAGGTTTTCCCCGGTCACACCACATGTCGGGATTATAGTCTATGGCCAGAGACTGGGCCATGCTGGATCTAGTGAAAAGCTAGCTGAGATCTTGAGATTCACATCAAGAAAGTCTCAATCCAATGCTCTAAATGAAAACCACCACCAAAAAACAAAACAAGAGTAAAACAAAACCTTTCTATTCTAAAACTGGTTTTATTTTTATTTTATTTTTTTATTATTATTATTTTTTTAATCCTTACCCGAGGACATTTTTTCATTTTTTGTTCAGATAGAGTGGGAGGGAGAGAGGGGAAGAGAGAGAGAAACATCGACGTGAAAGGGACACATCGAGTGGCTGCCACCCGCACAACCAACCAGGGCCGGGGACAAACTGCAACCGAAGTACATGCCCTTAGCGGGAACCGAACCCGGGTCTCTCTGGACCGCAGTCCAACGCTCTAACCGCTGAGCCAAACTGGCCAGGGCTGGTTTTATAAAATTAATGACACACAATATTATCAATTTCATCCTGTAGTAGCAGGTGGAGACAAGGCCAAAGACAGGAAGAGGAGGAGGCTGGCCCTAGCGCAGGGAAAGTTTCACTGGGAAGATAAGGCACAGAAGCCCTGGAGCCCTGATGAGGGATAGAGAGGCTGCACAGTTCAGAGGTCTGGAAACAAATCAGGTAAAGGGCTTTCCTTTCTTTGGAATAATCTTCCAAACTATTTCCAGCCCCTGACATCACCACACATTTGCAAGTACAGCTGTCTTTGTCCTCACTCTAGGAGACAGCATTTATATGCTAAAATCTTCTACCCTAGCAAACCCTGAACCTTTCAGGAAATCAACAAGAGCCAGGAGCAATAAGGCCTGGGGCCTGTGCTCTCCCCCAGCTAAGGAGCCTCCAGCCTTTGGGCCCCTTCTTATTGTTACCCAGATGCACCCTGATACGTGCACAGACAAGGGTTTACCGTGCACAGTATAAGACAAAATCAAACAAACGTCTACACATGTAAAAGAAGAAAGAAGGCAGAAACACACGAGCTTCTCCAAGTCCAAGGCCAGCTGTGAAAGAGTACCTAATACTAGTAAGCTTCTGAAATGCCTTTGCTTTATTAAAAAAAAAAAAAAGATACAGAGTTTCTTTTAGGGAGTGACAAAAACATTCTAAAATTAAACTGAAGTGATGTTTGCACCACCCTGTAAATATATTAAAAAATATTAAATTGTATGTTTTAATGAGTGAATTTACAGTTTGTGAATTTTATCCCCCCCCAACTACCAAATTGTTTTGTTTTTTTTTAAATACAGATTATTTGAAAATAACTTGAAGATTTTCCTTCTTCAACTTGGAGACAAGGCCACAGGGATCAATATTTGCACGTCCAGCGACAACTGTACCAAAATCATGAAGCAATAAAACGTTGTCTCCGTGTCCTCTGGACTTTGCCAGTGCACAGAGCTCCTCTCTCCCTGCACCGGCACTGCACCTGCTGAGAAAGGTTGCTTCGGGGCCTCCTAGGATCAGAAAGCCTTCGCTCAGCAGTGGGTCCCATCCCTCAGTGAGGGCCACAGGTACCTGGGGCACGGGTGGAAACACGCCAGAGACCAGGATTTGCAGCTTGTTTGTCTAGGGTGGGGCCTGGGCATGGATGTCTTTTTCTAAAATTCCCCAGCTGATCCTAATACGCACCTAGGATAGGAAACCACTGTTTTTTCAGGAGATCTGTGGTACCATGACTGGAAGTGGAGGTTTCTGCTCCTCAAATCACCCCTGTGAGTCAGCCTCCAACGGGGGCTGTCCCGGTCAGGCAGGTTCGGGCAGCACTGGGCCTCCTGGGTGAGCTCTGATTGCCCGAAGAAGGAACGTTCACAGGGTCTGTGTTCACACCAGCATTTCCTGACTAATTCTGAGCCGTGCCCTATGCACAGTACACCGTATCTTCGTATCAGCACATACATCTCTGCTTTCTTAGTAAAGCAAACAAATGAGCACTTTATTGTAGATTCTCCTGCTTACTGATTACTTCATAAAGGTATATTTTGACTTCCTAACCACAGGGTAAATTATATTCTTTTTTCTCCTAGTCCTGTGGTGGGAGTGTGACAAATAAATCTTGATTGAATGACTACATTTCCACAAATCTCTACACGTTCCCTGTGAAGCACTTTTGCTCTTTTCAGGTCAGTAAACTAGATAAAAGGACAGAAAGCTGAAAAGATAGCATGGAAAACTAAGACAATGTGCAATTTGATATTTCCAGCCAAATCCCTTAACATCTATTCTTGTATGTATTTTGTTTGCTAAAACAGAATTGCTCAGCAAATAAGCGGGACAAAGATGTAAAGCTGTTTTGCTTTAACACAGTCTCCCTAGTGCAGACCTGGGCTGGTCACATCAGATGGACTGACTCCCTGCCCTGCGTCTGCCCCATTGGTGTAGCAGGGATGTTTGCTGGCTCCCTGGAAGGATAGTCTCAGGCTGGGTTTGGCCTGTGGGAGGCACCCACAGGAGAATGGAGGTGGTGGGTGGGTGGAATTTGCCCCTCCTCTCTGCCTCTGGGAGCCTCTGCAGTAGGGTCTCCTGAAGGACAAGCCAATGGCGGTTCCAGCTTCTGCAGGGTGATCCAGCTCTTCCCTCTGTCTTTCCAGCCTAGGAATGGTTGCAGCTTCCTGCAGTTTCTAATCTCTGGGTTGCCTTACCCACCCATTGACTGGCCTCCCAGCCTCTTCTACAACCTGGACAACCAATTCCCTGCCTTCCATTCCCTGACAAACTCTAATAGGACAGAAAGAGCAGAGATCTGAAAGCCTATGTGACCTTGGGCAAATAATTTAACCTTTCAGTGTTTTGTTTGTTTGTTTGTTTTGTTTTCCTTGTAAAATGGAGCTAATGGTACCAACCCCCAGGGGCTGTCATGTTTTTATGTTAATGAGGAGCCTGGCCCATTGCCTGGTTCATTTTAAGAATACAATAAAAGTTATTCCCCTCCTTTTCTTTTTCTCTGGCACCAATCAGATTGTGGCGAATCATGAGACAGTAAAATTAATATGTGATGTAAGCAAAGTTTAAGGTTGCAAATATTAGACCAGAGATTTGGGTTTTTACTTTTTATAAATACAAGGGAACTAGGTTCATCTGATAAGTTTATGCTTATTACTTTGTCTATCTCATGACTGTGTATTATATTAGTCTCACATTTCCATATTATACCTAAGGAAATGAAGTACACAGGGAATACAGAATTCATTTTCCAAACAACCTACACTGAGTTGGTTGCAGGGATGACACTTAAATGTGCAATTCCCACACTTTAAAATACTTTGGAAGGGTGTGTATGTGTGTGTGTGTGGTGTGTGTTGGTGGGGCTGGGATAGATAAAGTAAAATTGGCATAATGTTACAATGTTGATAATTATTGAAACGCGGTGATGGGTACATGAGGAATTCATTATATTATTCTCTCTTCTTCTGTGATAAAAATTTAGAGTTTTCTTATCTCAAGAGTATGTATTTCCTAAATCACCCAAAGGCAATATCCTAGTCATTTTGCTTGGTTATAATACTAAAAACCCCAAACTCATGGAGAATGCTAGCATGAGAGGTACAGTTTATTTACTTTTTAAAAATCAGTGAGTAGAAAAAGTCAAGAAAACGGTATTTTTAAAAATGCAATATCAGTAAAAAGATAACTTTAAAAGAAAGCAAAAAGAATGAGCAAAAAAGAAAGAGAGAGAGAACTCATGGTCATGGACAGCAGTGTGGTGACTGTGGGGGGAGGGGCCGGTGGAGGTAGAAGAGGGCACAGAGGGGATAAATGGTGATGGAAAAAATAAAGTAAAAACACAAAAAAATGAAAGCAAAAATAAATCCTAGAGCAGAGAAATACAATAACTAAAATGAAAAATTCACTAGAGAGATTTTCAAAGGCAGATTTGAGCAAGCAGAAGAAATATAATAATAGCCTGAAGATAGGACAATTGAAATTAACTGAGTTTGAGGTACAGAAAGAAAAATGATTAAAGAAAAGTGAACAGACCCTAAAGGACCTCTGTGGGAGTTCCAAAAGAAGAAGGAGAGAAAAGACAGTAGATTATTTAAAGAAATAATGGCCTGAAACTTCCCATATTTGATGGAAGATATGAATATAAACAAGAAGCTCAACAAACTTCAAGTAGGATAAACTCAAATAAATCCACATTATAATCAAACTGTTGAAAGAAAAAGAATCTTGAAAGCAGCAAGAAAAAAATGACTGTCATATACAAGGCATATTAAATAAGATTGCAAACCTTAAAAGTCAGAGGACAGTGGGCCAAGTATTGGTGAGCATGTGAAGAAGTTGAAACCTCTGTGTACTGGTGATGGGAATGTAAAATGGTACAACCACTTTGGAAAACAGTAAGGTCGTCCTCAAAAAATAGCTAAAATGGAAGCAACCTAAGTGTCCATTCTCAGATGAATGGATAAACAAAATGTCACATACATATATGCAAAAGAATTACTATTCAGCCTTAAAAAAGAAAATAAATTCTGACATGCTATAATGGATGAATCCTGAGAACACTATCCTAAGGGAAATAAGCCAGCCACAAAAAGACAAATATCGCATGACTCCACTTGTATGAGATTTGTAGAGTAGTTAAAATCATAAAAACAGAAAGTAGAATGGTGGTTGCCAGGGACTGGGCAGAGAGAAATGGGAAGTCAATCATCAAAAGGCATAAAGTTTCAGTCAAACAAGATGAATAAGCTCTAGTGATCTGCTGTATAACGTTGTACCTGTGATCAACAATAAATACTGTACACTTAAAAATTTGTTAAATGTTCTTACAATAGAGTGAAAAAAGAAAATGGTAAAGAACACAGATACTTGAATATAATGCTATATATTTGAATCTATGTATGTAAAACAAATGAGGATGTGTTGTTTAATGGGTATAGAGTTTCAATTTTTCAAGAAAAAAAGAGTTCTGGAGATAGATGGTGGTGAAGGTTTCATAAGAATATGAATGTACTTAATTCCACTGAACTTCACACTTAAATGTGGTTAAGGTGGTAAATTCTATGCTATGTGTATTTTACCACCAAAAAAACAAACAAACAAAAAAACAAAACAAAACAAAAAAAAACCTCAAGGAAAAAATAGGCTAAAAATGGCCTTCTTAAAAAAGTCTTGTATTCCACTGATACAACCTAATTAGAACTAATTATCCACCCATTCATCTCAGAATCTCAAATGACCACCCACTGTTTCCACCCCCAGCAAACTATATCATTCTTTAAAAAACACTTGTAGAATATAATTAACTTTCTGGGAAAGTGTCAAAACTGATTAAAGAACACTATCATCAGATGTCACTCAGTTTAAAAGTCTTATCTGCAATGGGAAGCAAAGTAACTCAGAAATTGCCAACCTAAAGACTAAAGTGTCTGACCTCCATTCTCTCAAGGCCTTAAAGCCTGTGCCCTTTTTGCAGACACTATAATTTGCATTCCTACTCCTAAACATCTCTGCAGCAAAGTGGTCTGTCCAGCCATGGAAGGCTTGTAACAGACACTCTTCCCAGGATGGCCGCGATGACCGGCCTCCTAAATGACTGGGTTCCTTGATCATGTTGCCATTGGGCCCACAAGTCTAATTAGGCTAAGAAACACCTTTAATTAATGTGGCCTAATTGAGTCAATTTAGGACTCAGGAATGTGATTACTGATGTAAACCAAATTTACTCTTCATCATTAATGATGCTCATCAGATGTTCTTCAACTCTAACTTTATACATAATTCTTCAGAAGATCAATGATATTGATGTTATCTAATGTGGAAACATACATTGTAATGTTTCATTGACTGGCTTTATATGTGGCATTCCCTTAAACAAACACATCACAGATATATATTTTAATGATTTTATTTTATGCTGCCTAAATTTTTAAAGTTAGGTCATTCACAATTTTTTTTCAGTATTTAAAAGATCTCACTAAAGATATTTTAGTTATAAGATTTACCACAAGCATGCTATTATATATAAATATATGTATATGCAAATATATCATGTATGTATATGTTTTAAATTGGCTCCATGGACCTTTAGGGGATTTAGTGTGTGTGTGTGTGTGTGTGTGTGTGTGTGTGTTGTACTCTGTTGTGGAAAAATGGTCCCTCGTTTGCACTGTATTCTCAAAATGGTCTGTGATCAACCCCTCACAACCACTATACAAAACTGGTTAGGAAACTAAGCTGTACTGTCCAAATGTTTAGTAACCATTAGTCACTCATGGCTGTTGAGCACTTGAATTGTGGCAAATGTGAACTGGATTTTGAAGAATTGATATGAAAAAGAAGATATAAAATAAATGATTTGTACATTAATTACACACATTGAAATAATGCTTGAGATATAGTGGGTTAAATAAAATATATTATTAGCTTTATCTGTTTATTCTTGTTTTTGTTTATGTGGCTGCTAGAAAATTTAAAATTATATATGTGACTCACTACATTTCTACTGGACAGCACTGGTTTAGGAAAAGTCAAAATTTGGCCACAGGCATACTGCTGATTTTAGGATGCTCCTACTAGCAAACAATTTCTACAATACTATAGTTCCAAAATTGAATTCTAAGAGAGGTTTTAGCAAAAATGTCACACTACCCCTAAAAGTAAGATTTAAAAGCATAGATATAAACTACTTTCATCCAATTGTTCCCCCGTAATTTCCTTTAGAGAATCACGAATTTGGAAGGATTCTGATATCAGCTCTGAACCACTGGTATCCATATTTGCAGAGACTTTATGTGGTGCACTTTGATAAGAACCTCAGGATAATAATGACTCAAAGCAAACTTTTGCTTTCAGCACACCAATAAGATGTTACATTTTAAAAGCCCAGAATACAGCCCTGGCCAGTTTGGCTCAGCGGTTAGAGCATGGGCCTGCGGTCCAGAGAGACCAGGGTTCAGCTCCCGCTAAGGGCATGTACCTCGGTTGCAGTTTGTCCCTGGCCCTGGTTGGTCGTGCGGGTGGCAGCCACTCGATGTGTCCCTTTCACGTTGATGTTTCTCTCTCTCTCTCTTTTCCTCTCTCTCCCTCCCACTCTATCTGAACAAAAAATGAAAAAATGTCCTCGGGTGAGGATAAATAAATAAATAAATAAATAAAAGCCCAGAATACATAATGGGAAACATTCATGAATAAATATCTTAAGGAAAACTGGAATTCCCGATGTTAAAAGTATATACATATGATACTTTGATTCACAAATCTAATGAGTCGCTTATGTGGTGACTATTATCACCCCCATTTTATAGATATGGAAACAGGTTTAAAAAGTTTGACTTATTGCCCTTTGAGAACAAGAACTCTGTCTTGTTGTCCACTGTGTACTTGGAGGCTAGCACTTTGCCTGGCGCACAGTAGATATTCAGTAAATGGTCAATGGCTATAGATGACAGTTTACTAATTTCAACACAAGATTACTTTCTAAAGAGGGTCTGATTACAACATCCTTGCTTTTTTCTTCTTCTTCCCGATACCACATGCTGGTAGAGATTGGTGTACATAACTAATTTTTTTAAAAAAATCCTCACCATAAACTGATAGGATATAAACATTTTCATTGTCTAGGTTAATAAAACTTTTGTGTTTTTGTTTTTTGAAAGCAATCTAATGTTAAACCATGCACACCTCCTGGTTCCTACACATTACAAGTGCCAGCTTGACTGGATATCACACCTAATTGGTTGGCCTGGCATTCAAAGCACTAAACAAATGGAACATCTTTGTCCCTCATCCAAAGTAATAAAGTGCAGCGCAAAGCTACTCCCCAGTGCCTGCAACACAGGGGTCTTAATCTCACTCAGTTGCTTCTGCTCTTTGGAGTTCTGGGTTTTCTCCTTGCCTCCATCCCAGCTGCCTCTCCTCCTTTGCGTTGGAGAAGGAACGACCAAAAACATTTCCCTAAAAGTTTAAAGCTTTACTCATGGGTTAAAAACAAACACTAAATATTAGCTCTTGCGAGCTGAGTCCTAGTTCCTCTAAGAATCCGCGTCCTGGGGCGGAATGCCTCTAGCAACAATTCTTGTTTCATTCAACTTCTGAGCGCGAGCTGAGCCTGGTGCATCTGCTCACACAGACTCACACGCCTGGGCGCGCTCCCACATACCACTGCAGGGTGAGTCTCGGCCTCTCCGGGAGCCTAACCTGAAGATCTGAAAGGAGGTCGCACCCGCTTCCCTCCCCTGCCCCTCCAAACCCCGGACAATACCTCGTCCGCACGCCCAGAAAGGCAAAGCGAACACACTCCCTTCCCGGTCCTGCCCAGGAACTTTCGCTTCTATTTACCGTCTTGTACCACCAGCTTGCGAATGCCATGGCTATAACCGGTTTGCTCTGAGCCGCACCGCGCAGGACCGGGCGAGAACTCGGGGTGCGGTGCTGAAGGCGCTGGGCTCTCACACCACCTGCCCTGGATTTGGCTGGCACTGAGCTCTGCAAGTCCGGCGGCTGTCAGGTCTGCGGGCACCTGGGCTGGGCCTGACACAGGCCCCGCCCCAAACAGGATGGCCCCGCCCCCCGATTTGCCTCGGAGCTGGTTAGCGAAGGTGTTCTTTCTCCAGGCAGCCACGCCCTGCAACCCCGACTTTACAGGGAAGACAGGATCCCGCAGTCTGGGGCGGGGGGGGGGGATCCCGAATGAACTTTGATCCCCTTTCATCCCCATATCATTTCACTCGAGTCTCATCAACCAACTTTTCCCGACGCGCCCCCACCCCCATCCGCCTCGCGCCACGCCCAGGGCATTTGGCCCAGGCCCGGGAATCCCTCGCCACCTCCAGTCACCTGCCCTGCCCACCGCGGGCACTGAGCCCAGCGAGCGCCCTTCCCTGGAACAGGAAGGTGTACCGGGTGGCATCTGGCAGGCTACGCCCAGAGGAGGCGGCCCGCGGCTTCTGGGCTGGGGTCCTCCCCGTGCACGGCCCTGAGGCTGGGCTGGAGCGCCACTCACCTCCTGGGTGCGGCGGGCCGCTGCAGCTCGCCGGGGCCGCGGGGAGGCGGCGGGCTTCTGGCCCGACTGGGACATGGCGAGGCGGCGACGAGCGCTGCCTCCGCGACGGCGCAGCGGAGACTGGAAGGGAGGCCGCCTGGGGCGGGGAGGGGCCGGCGGGCGCGCCCGTGAGGCAGCTTTTCCGACCCAGTCCCGAGCCCGTGCTTGGGCTGCCCCGAGCCCCACTGGGCCCTCCCCTTCCTGCCCGCTGCTGGCTATAGCGGTCCGGGCCTGAAACGTAACACCCGCGGCCCCAAGTCATCACTCTGTGACCCTCCCCGTTCCCCCGGGACTGCTCGATTCCCTGCGGGTCACAGAGAGGAGGGGCTGGAGGTCGCGGGGTTCCTCCTTCGACTTGCCCAGACTTATCGTGCAGTTGTGCAACGGGATAGCGGGGACCCGGGTGTGGACGCTTCTCCCTAAGAATCTGGAGAAATAAACACCCCTTCTGCAGCCGGCCCTGGCTGAGCTATAAGGATTTACCAACTCAAATCTAGCCCAAGCCTGGACCGTCTGGTTAAGAAAGCGGGTCACAAAAACAAATTGTTCTGTGTGTGCGCGCGCGCCTGTGTATGTTTTATGTCATTTTACTTTTTTTTTTTTTTTCGGGGCGGGGGTACAATTTGGAAAGTTTAACAATGTTTTATGGGGAGGAAGCTGCAGGTCCCAATCCAAACCCAAGATCAGTCCCAAGTTTAAATTCCTTATAGCCTTTGGAGCCTGGCCGGGTGTACTTTCTGAGGCTGGATTGCTTTTGTCTGTGGCTCGTTTTAAACAGCACTTCCTGGTTTGAGGGTGGAAGTGAAATGTAACAAGCTGACTGGAAAACGCTCATCTGCAGGGCTGTCAGCTTGTGGTTGCTGCCGGTTTATGATCAGACCTGACTGAAAAACTTGTTACCCTGCAATGGCATTGGCACTCTACAGTGCTGTGTTTCAGGCAGTTGAAGAGAAAGAGACCAGATTATAGGGAAAGATTTGTCATGCTATAGGGATCTTGGCAGAATGGAATTCTTGCTTTTTCTCAGTTTTAAGGATTCTGACTTCCCTTTACTCAAGAGACTAGCTAGCCTCATTCTTAAGGGGGCAGCAGGGAGGGATTATGTAAATGCATTTCCTCTTAAGAGGTTCTACTTACTGTGTAGGTATGTAGTATTTCCAACAAACAGGCTACAGTCTGTTGTAATTTACATGTAAAAGGAATATGTGCATAAAAAATGAAACGACTTGGATATGAGTCTGTGATAGTCATTTCAAGAAAAAAATTGATTGATGGCATCAATTACATGCATAGTTAGGGAAAATGTCATAAGCCTGAAAAATGTTTTTATGATTGTGACCAAACAGCTATAGTAATTTAAGCAAACACTAAAAATATAGGGGTGAGGTGATAGACAGCCCCACCTTGGGTCCAGGAACTGGAACCATTTTCTAACTCAGGAGCCTAGAGACCCTAGATTCAGGTTTTAGATCCCTGAGAACATTATTCTAACTTTGGAAAAAGAACGGTTCCCATTAAAGTTTGGGTGTTTTCTAATGGAATTTAAACCAGTTAGTTTTATATTTCCTGAATGTCTTCCATGTACATCACTGTGAAAGGAATTGTAGAGGGAGTGATAATATCACTGTGAAAGGAAGCGTAGAGGGAATTTTGTGTTCTGTGGGTTTTGGTGATTAAAGGAAGAGAAAGGAGGCTTGAGTGGGATGGGTGGCTGGTGGGATGTGGACAGAAGAAGAAAGGGTTGGGACAGTTCAGGAAATAAAAAAAAAAGTGCCCATCTACCTGGCTGAAGTTGCTGGTCCAAGAATAATCCATCAGTTCATCAATTTACTTATTAAGCATACCAAGTCTGTAAGAGATTATGACCTTAGCCTTCAGGCTTTGCTTAAGAGTCAGACCTCATATAAACAGAACATATGCAGGCTAAACAGTGCATTGATTTGATTACTATGAGTAAAGAAACATTTTAAAGTTGAAGAAGAGGGTGATGGGCTCAATTTCTCTTGTAGTCAGTGAGGAATTTGAAACTTTAAATACCAGCACCAGCCTTTGAGCATCTTGAGGAAGCTCATTTTAAATATATATGGCAATTTTTGCTACATTTTTATTTGCATGTATTATAAGAATTTCATTCCTTTATTTACACAGTAACAGGATACCTGCTATGTATCAGGCTCAGTGGAGGTACCAGGGATCTCCTACACTCAAGGACCTCACAGTCCAGTAGGAAAGACAAACAAATAGATCCACAAACATGTGACTGGGGGTAAGGACTGTGGCTGGCAGAGGTATTTCAAGAGTGCTGTAGGATCCTGAGGAGGGGCTTTCCATTGTGACCTAGGGGTGGATGAGCTCAGGGGTGGCTTCTTTCCCCATGTTTGACTTGACTGAGTTGAAACCCACTCCAGGTCATTTCCACATTTTCTCTCTTCCTCATCATCCTCATAATTGTTCAGGAACTTATCACTCTCACCAGGAAACACATAAATGAGAAAAAGATGGGATGGAATCCAGAGTAGAAGGTAGTGTAGCCCAAGAAAAAGCTTCAGTGGGGCAGAAGGAAGCTAATAGAGAAGTGGGTGCCAAAGGCCAAGGGAGGGGGCCTTTTGAAAGGAAGGGCTGGTTTGCAATATAAAATGTCATTCAAAGGTAGGGTTTGGACAATGTATGAAGAGTGTCCTTCTGATCTGACAGCTGAGAGGTTTTTGATAACATAGCCAATGGGTAAAACTGAGAAGGAGACAGTGTTTCAGAGATACCCACTTTGGGCAGTCACCTTCACTTTGAATGGTGTTTCTTTCTACACCACCACGTACCCCAGGAAGGGAAGTTACCCCTAGAAAACCTGGAACTTCTGACTGACATCCCAGTGTCCTCCAATTCTGCTGAAACACATTTGTCCTATCTGCCATCTCGAGACTCTCAGTCAAGTTTGCTCCACTCCATAGTGATGTTTTCCTGAGTAAACCAGAAAAAAAAAAAAAAGAATTCTTGTAGACAGGCAAAGACTAATGAGCAAATTTGCAAAGGCTCTCAGCCTCCTTTTCCCCTGTAACACGCATTCTGCAGAGGAATGGCTTCAGGGTGGAGTTCTATGCACAAAGAGAGGGAGGGCTGGCCAGCTGGAGACCATGTTTAAGACTACAGGAGCCTTGCTGTGTGCTATGGTCTGAATATTTGTGTCCCCCTCAAATTCATATGTTGAAATCCTAATGCCCATTGTGATGGCATTAGTAGGCCGGGCCTGTAGGACTTAATTAGGTCATGAGGGCAGAGCTTAATGCCCTTATAAAAAATGCCCAAGAGAGCTTCCTTCTGCCATGTGAGGAAACAAGGAGAAGTCTCAACTCAGAAGAGGGCCCTCACTCAAACACGCTGGCACCCTGATCTTGGACATCCAACCTCCAGAACTATGAGAAATACATTCCTGTTGTTTCTAAGCTCCCTAGTCCATGGTATTTTGTTATAGCATCCCAAACGGACTAAAACACTGTGTCTGTTAGATCACATGCACTTGTGCATGGATGGCAGATGGGGTGGGGGTGGGTTGGGGGGAGAAAGAATGGAGATGGGAGGATAGAGAGACAGAGGCAGAAGAGTAAAAAGAGAATAAACAGCAGAGGAAGTAGTTTTAAATTTTCACTGTTATCAGACAAGAACCTGAATCACACACACACACCCATAGTTCGGCCCTCAGGTTTTATATCTCATCCATTATGTCCCTCCAGGTAGTAAAACACCTGAAAATACTTTCAAGCCTATTCTTCAGCATGGCAACATTTCCTGCTTGTCGTCTGTGTGGACCACAGAGGACTGAAATTACATCTCCTTTCCAGGGCTTTATTAGAGAGTGCTCTTGGGAGGAGGTGAAGAATGGGCAAAGGCAGAAGTTGGGCTGGGATGCAGACCCAGGAGAAGCCTCAGATAACCCTGCAGGAAATGATGAAGATGGGATGCCCTTTAAAGGCAACAGAGGGCCTTTCTAAGCTGGAATCATCCAGTCCCTGGATGTGGTTGAGGGAATGGGAGCATGGATTTAAGGGAGGAAGGTGGCTCCCTTAAGCTGTGACAACCCCCAAAGGGGGCTGAAAGATGAGGGCTCTCTGTTGGTGGCACTCCCCGAGGCTGAGATAAGGGCTCTTTTATTCCTGAAGGGCATTCAGGTAGCTTATCACATCCATTGCACTCTTCAGTGCTATATAACATCATAAAATTTTGCAGATAGAATGGAGGAGGGAATAAATATTGCAAAAGCACATTGTCAAATTGCTATTAAACAGAACATTAGGCTTGAAAATATTACCCATTCAATTAAATTTCTCCCACTGTTATAATGACTTTTGCCTTCAAGAGGGGTCACTGAAGAACACTTTGTTTCACAGAGCAGCCAACCTGTAAATATGACTATCTAGATATAGAGAAACAACAATTTTACGATTGTGATCACAAATAATGGTTAGAAATAAAGGGAAAATAAAATTTTTATTTTCTAATTTTATCTGGTGATATTAAAACCAAAAGGGTTGCTCTGTAGGTTTGGCAGCAGGCAAGGAGGTAGATATAACTTGCTCCCTGCTCAGCAGGAAGCCTTCAGCTGCCTCTGCTTTCATTGCTAATTCCCCTTAGGTGGCAGCCTTCCATCCTTGGGGGTATGGGTTGATGAAAAGAGCTCACTTCCCAGAGTTAGTACAATCTGCGGGCCAACAACTAACTAGCACTGAGGGAATCATCCCTCTTCAATGTTTACAGTCCCTGATGGTCCTAGGTGCCCCAGGATGACATTTAGACCCCTTAAGATGGTCTCCCAGATCCTGCAAGATCTGACCTGGCGGCTCCTCATGCCTTCATGCCACCTTGCCCTCCTGCTTTCAGATCCTGGAACATACCTGGCTCTTCCCAGTTCCTGCCTTTGCTCATTTCTCCTCCTCTGGAATATTCCTCCCTTCCCATCCCAAAGCTCTCTCAAGACAAACACATATTAAACCACAATCAGATACCATTTTTACCCTATTAGATTGGGAAACACAAAAAAGATTAACAGTACACAGCACTGGCAATCATGTAGAGAAGTAGGTGCTATTATTCCACATTGCTGATCGGAATATAAATTGATGCAACAATTTTGTTGGCAATTTGGCAACTATCTGTCGAAAACGTAATTGTATATATCTTTTCATTAGTGATTCCACTTCTGGGAATTTCTCTAACCAATATACTTGCGAATTACATGCACAGAAACACATGCAAACCGTTCATTACAACACTGTTTACATTAGTAAATACTGAAAACCAGCTAAACAGCCACCGGTAGGGAACAGTTAAATGTAGTGTGAAACAACCATACAATAGTATATTAGACAGCCACTTAAAGGCAAATTTCTACAAGCTGATGCAGACTGTCTCACAAGATGTTTTGTTAACTAAAAAGGGCAGTGTGGCAGATACATATAGCAGTCTAGTATTACGTAAAAATAAACAGGGATATACATTTTATAAATTTTCTACATAATCACATAGCATGTACTGGCTATTTCTGGAATAATACATGAAAAATTGTAAATAGTAGTTGTTTCTAGGAAGGGATTTAGGAGACTGGGGATGTCAAGTGGAAGGAATAATATATTTTATTGTCCATTCCTTTTTATTATTCAACTTATTTTTTAAAAAAACAATGCGCGGTATTTTTCTGTCAATTGTAATTCCAGATAACCAATAAAGAAATATTATATACCAAGTGCATGCATAACTGGTAGGTTAAACTTTATCACTTAGAATTCTCAGAATTTCCCACTTTGCTCTGTTGAAGCAAATTGTGCTTCCAGAAATTACCTATCAGAACTATGGGAGGTGAAGGTGAAGCTTCACTGATACCCAACCTCTCTTGTTGTGAACTAGAAAAAGTGTTTTAATGAACCTACTGTCCCTCCATATTCTTCTGGAATAATTTTGAAATTAGGTTATTTTGTTTCTGAGTGGCTTAGATATTTTTCTGGGGACAATTATCGTGTTTGTGATGGGGATGGTTGGATGACATCTACAGAACTGTGAAGGAAAAACAACAGCTATTCACAGCTCAGTTCTCTATACCTGCAGGTCAACGGTACACTTTGGGTTTCATTAAATTGGTTTAATTAGATCCAGTTCAGACTCCAAAGGCACTGGTTGTGCGGGTGGCTTGTTATTCAAACTGAGAACACAGTTCTGTGGTGGAAATAGCCTCCTTGCAGAGAAGTTTCTTGCTTTATACAACTGTTTTGCTTTAATTGGATTTTTACTTATCTGAATTTTGGATGATCAGTTTGTGCTATTCTAGCCAGTATCACTTTTATGATTAGATCAGTTTCCTTTTTCTTAGTGTTATGGATTGCACTGTGTTCCTCCAAAAAAGACATATTGGAGCCTTAAACCTGTACCTCAGAATGGAACCTTATTTGAAGATAGGGTTTTACAGGGATAATAAACTTAAATGAGGTCATTAGGGCGGGCCCGGATCATGGGTGTCCTTATAAAAAGGAGGATTGGGACAGCGATGTGCATGCAGAAAGAATGCCATGTGCAGACGGGCGTTCGGCTGCCACAAGCCGGGAACTGCCAGAAGCTGGAAGGGAGTCCTGGATCAGGTCCTCCCCCAGCACATCAGAAGGAGCACGGCCTGGCTGACACGCTGCTTTTGGACTTGTATCTTCCAGAACTGTGACAGAAAAAGTTTTTTGTTCTGAGCCAGTCCTAAGCTGTTGTTACGCAGCCCTAGCAAACAGATACAGTCACGATAGGGGATACGTGGACACAGTATGAGAGACTGCAGTTTAAAAGGAGCTCAGACCTCCTCCAGTTTTTCCCCATCCTGGGAAATGCCCCTTGTGAATTTGAATCTGATGTAGGCATTTAGTCTAGAAAGAGTAACTATATTTTCACTTGGGTTGTGTTTCCTCAACATTCCCGGGAAGAAAGGCTATAAGATTACTTTTCTCTGAGTGGACTAATCTACCTTTTAGGTTATATTAGGTTATATTCCTTACAAGGCTTTGGATCCTCTGATTCAAGTTGCTTCTCCTTCCCCTCTTCAAAACTCACTCAGAACTTGTCTGAAGACTCGCTTCCTTGTTGGTTTTCCCAGCCTAACCCTTCAGGATGCTGCCACTCGGCAATACCCGTGAACGCTCCGAGGTGCCAAGTTTACACTCCCATCTTCACAAACCTGTTGATTTCTCTCTGTGTGTTCAGGTTTCAGCACTTAAATTAGTGTATTTGTATATATATTTTTTTTCTTTAAATGGCAAAATCTGTGAAGGGAATGTAACTTCAGCAAGTGCTAATAAATGTAACAGTTACACTTTACAGAACACTCTGCAGCTCTGCATTGTGAACACCTCTGTCTCTCCCTCATACTTCCCAGACTCCCTTGCAGTTAGAGTGGGGCCTTGGGAATGGTTTTGACCACGGGGCTGGAAGTGCAATGTGGGTAACTTCCAGGTTGAAGTGTGAAAGAGTGGCTATGAGTTTTCCAAATGTCTCCCTTCCTCTGCTGTAGGCCTCAGGTTGAGATGATGACAGTGTAAGATGAAAACAGCACGGTCACTTAGAAGCAAGCTGCCTTAGGGGGCCACTGGACCTGTAGTGGATTTTGCATGAGAAAGAGATGTACTTTCACATGATGGACCACTGATGTTTCTGCTTTGTTAGTACAGTACAGCCTATCCTATCCTGACTAATATATAATGCTTCTTGAAGTAGATATATTCATATTTGTCTCTGCATCTAGAAATCAAAAATTGTGACTTGGAATTTGATACTCAATATGAATAATCAGACTAGTCTCCTCCAATACGCATCCTCCTTGGAAACTTCTTTGCAGTTATTACTTTATGCAGTTTCCACAGTTCTGTTTTTTACTTTCTCTGCCCCACAGCTAAGATAAACTTTTCATATATATAATTTGTCTACCTACCTCCTGTCTACCTACTTTTTTCTAAGAGACCATAGCGAAGTAGATATTTAGACTTGTGTTTAGAATTTATTTTCTGATCTTGACATTAAAGTATTTGTTGGCCAATTTATTATAATTCTTCTTTCTGCTATGCTCTTGCAGAATTGAGCTTGGATGACAACCTGAGTAGATAATCTCTTTCCAAGAATATTCGAAAAAAATTTTTGAGCAAATAAACACAGACCCAAATAGGACTAGAAATAAATGTGCTTTTAAGGAAATGATGCTGTTGATTCAATTCTCCTCATTCCAACTATTGAAATCAAACAAAAATTTGCTGCATCCCGGGCTCCTCTACAACAAAGCACTTAGGTCTTGTTGGGAATGGGAACAGCAACTTGTGGTCCTTGGGGGAGGTGGGGGGGGGGGACTTGAGCTTCTCTGCAACACTGCAGAGGATGTCTCTTAGGCCTCTGAGACATTCAGACTAGGGACAGGGCACCAGTGATGTGTCTAGGGAAGAGAGAGAGAGGGAGGGGGAGGGGGAGAAAGAGAAGTGAGGAGAGAACTACTATAGGTCGGTTTTTATGGTTTTTTAAAAAAGGTATTATTTCATTATATCTTTTTCTCTGTTTCATGTCCTGAATTAATCCGCTAATTTTCTTATCCTCTCTTCACTGTCCCTTTCTTTCTGAGTCTCCCATCTCATTCGAGGTTGGACAGGGGTAGTTACCTTGCTGTGTGGAATGGAAGAAAGTGCCTGAGGTACCAGCTGCAATCCATAGATTTTCACCCTTCTCTCTCTATTCAGTCCATGCTCCGCATCTGCCTTCAAACTGGCATCGAACCTGGCTCACTTCTGTCAGCAGCCCCTCTGCAGGCTCTCAGGTGGTCCCGTTCTCCATTCTGTAAAAGTGTTTCCACTACGTCACTCTCACTTTCCATTTTCCAAGAGTGTGTTAGTATCTCATGCCTATAACTGTCTCTTTATCCTTGTTATAATTTTCCTATTTGTTTTAAATTCATGTACCTTCCTTTCAGTGGTATTTCAAGAAAGAGAGGGGATGAAGGCACATAAGCAGTCTGTGCATGAAATCCAAAGCTCCCTATAACGTGATTTTTAAAATAACAGCCATGCAAAGTATGGATTAGTAGGCTCATTTTATAGATAAAGATACTGAGTCTCAGAGAAATTTAGTAAATTGCCTAAGAGCTCCCAGCCAAGTACCAGAGCTGTGATTCAGACCTATATTTAACTGAGTTCAATGCCCAGGACCTTCACCAGTACACAATCCTGCCTGCAGTAGTCACCTAGGCAGAGGTCAGGTGACCACTGTCAGGGATGGTCCTGAGAGGGCGTGTGATTCAGGTCAAGCAAGTTCTAGACAACCCTAAGGTTCTCATCCAATTCTGTTTGCCTCTGTTATGCTTGATAATCAAAGCAAATGGGTCGCAAGGGTATTTTTAAGCAAAGATAATTGATTTAATATCATTTTAGCCAAAGCATTAAATGGTGCTTGATTAAAACCCTGGGTGAAGGACACAAAGCAGAAAAGTGAAGTAATACACAATACTTAATTTTAAGTTTAACTAGAGATACAATTAGCTCATGACACACCTACGAGGTGGAAAATACATGTTTAGGTTATTCCTCTGTGAAGCCTCCACTTAAACGCCTGTGTCATAGAGCCTCCTGACCAAACCCATTCAAGGTATGGGCATGTACCATTTGTTTGTTTATTTCAAGACTCACACTTGACATGCGTTATTTAAACATGTGATTATCTTGCCTACAGTAAAATGATGTGATGCAAACTATAAGATGTGATACTTGAAGTATCCCCCAAAAAAAGGCTGGTGACAGAAATGGTGGCCACAGGGACTCCAACAATGACAGGCTGGCCACTGCATCTTTCAGATGGAGCTTATACACTTATACATAGTGTAAGCGTCTACATGACTACTCATGTTTTCAAGAGTAAGTTAATCAATAAATCATTCACTGTTATATCAGAATTACAGGAACAGAAGATGAAGAGTAAGACAAACTAAGAAAGTATGGTATGAACCTTCAAAGTATATTGCAATACATTTGGAAGTGGAGGCTAACCTGAATAAATGAGAACGATTTAAGACCATATAGGTTTGTGCTACATTTTGGAAGAATGCAAATTACAGAAGTCCTTAAAAGCCAGGTCAAGGAGCTTAGACTTTTCCTTTTATTATTTTTTACTGTAGATTATGTGTTTACTGTAGAAATAATTAAGAAAACATACACAGGAAAAATAAAACTGAAATAAAATTACCCCCAAATCCCAATATGCATTTATTGATATATAGCTTTAGCTTTATCTATAGAACTGTAATAGACATGCTATTTTGTAAATACATTCTTCACCTAATATAGGATCCTGAATATTTTTCAGTGTCAATAAATATGTATTAGAAATGTTTGAAGAGATCAGAAAAGGAAGAGAAAACTGTGGGGTGAGTGACTGACCAGGCCTCATGGTGGGTGGGCTTATGCTGGACTCTGAAGAATATGCAGGATTTAGATAATTGGGGATGAGACTCTCCAGGCAGTGAAGTGTGGAAAACTGCAGGGACGGGGAAAGGAGAATGGTTTTCACATGGCCCATTAGGGAGATCTCCCAGGCGGGACACAGCTGGCTTCCTGCGGAAAAGGGTGAGGAAGATCTGGGAGAAGGATGGACCCAGGCAAAGGGAAGGTTTAAGGCAACTTTTCCTTATTCTCTCTGAGAACCAAACATGAGGAATGGGTTTGAGTGGTAGCCCACAGTCTTGCCCCATAAAGAGAATCACGAATGTGATGTGCAGTAGTGAAAAGAGTGATTTTCTAGTTATGCTCTGTGTTTGTTGAGACTCCTTTTTTGTTAAGTAACAGAAAAAGCCAACTGTATGAGTTCAAACAAAAAAGAGGGCAGATTAGTTCCAAGGAAATAAAGCACCTCCCAGAACTAAAGAGTTGTAATGCAAATGGCCTCACTTCAGTCTGGAACTCATAGCTGGAAGGTTACAAGGAAGCTCACCCTCCTCTATCTCCATCTATCTCTCTGCTTCCATCAGGGACCTGCCATGTTCTTTCTCTGCAGGCTGGCTTGCTGGGTTGTCACTTCTCACAGTGATTCCCAGGTCTACATGCTTGTTACAGTTGTTGCCACTTAGAAAGTTTATCTCTGTCTCCCTTTTAATCTCTCTATCCAGTCCCCATCTCCCAATGAAGAAAGCAAACCTGTTTGGGTCAGTTCAAGTCAGACCTACCCTTGGTCCCATCAACTATGGATTGGGAGGAAGTTGGTGGAGTGATGAGGCCATAATGGGCTCTAGAAAATTATTCCAGAAAAGGAGGAACCAGAATGTGCTGGGAGGATTCTACAAATGGTCCTGGTGCATGCTCTCAACTCCCTCCTCTCCAAAAATTAGTGACTCTCTTATGTGTTTTGTTTGAAAAAATCAAGATTATGCAAGTGCCCAAAATGACCTTGAGTATTATAATCGAAGAGATACTTTTTTCTGAACAAAAAGGACATAGGATGGGCGTGTAGTGCATTGAAGAGCCTCTTGAAAAGGGCACATTGTCCTCACATGACAATCATCCTGAAACATCAGAAATAGGGGGAAAAAAACAAAACAAAAATAAATATAAATTCAACACCATTATTTATGCAATGTAAAGTGATCTGAAACAAGAAGAATTAAGACTATTATAAACACCAAAGAGAGGTGACCATTAGGCATATGTTGATAGACAAAATTTTACTCTGCTAATGACTTTTTTTCCTTGATTAAATCTAACCAAAGTATTTGCAGTACCATGTGGTTTGGGTGTGGTAGTAGAAGCCTAGATGAGTCACATTGATGACCAATTGTGGTTTATTTTTCTCCACAGTGAGGAAATACAGTTTGCTCAGCATATCAGCCCAGTCCAAATACCTTCTAGATATATTACAAGAAATAGTAATTAATGCATAAAAGACATGCTGCTAGAAGAAATGAGGACAGAGACAATTATTCGTTGAGTGGAAGGGGTAGATTAGGATATATAGAAAGGATAAAATAATCTGAAACTTCTATATCACAAGAGTGTAATAACTCTTATAAATAAAAGTTGATTCTTAATGATTCACTTTGTCTTGGTAAATTTAAGACAGAAACAACACATTAAAGGATAACCTGGTTTTGCTAAGCACTGAAGCAAGCTATTTGCCTTTGAGAGAACTGGGCTGCTGAAATTTTTACATAGAAAATTAACTCAATAAAACGATGTTTGTGAGTGGAAGAAGAATGGAAGTTAGAGATTTCAAGGAAGCCAGATTTCAAGACTATAACTCAAGAGATACACTTGTTAGCCAGGATATTTAATTGTGTGACCTCGTTTTAGGTGTTGCCACCAGGTTTGAGGGCCCATAATGAGCAAGCCATTACCTCAGGATGGGGACACTACAGGACTTTGGGTTTGGCATATTCATTACCATGAACACATCATCCCAAACTTATTTTCTTTGTTGCCTAGCAAATGCTGGAGTTGTTTCAAATAACTAGACATCCTATCAGCACAAACACAAGCAAAACAAATATCTCAATCAAGTTCATATTTCCTGAGGAAATGGAAAAAAGCACCCATTCTTGGGGATGAACATGGCTGTCAGCTCAGTCAGATATGTGGGTCTAGATCAGGGCTTGCCTAGAGTATTGCTCAGCTGTGGGTCATCCTACAGTCTGGAGAATGCTGGAATGCTGGCTGAATGGGGACAGATCTAAAACATGCATCAGATCTAAAAACATTGCTTCTGACTTTGGTTTGCCCCTGTCCAGAGGGCACTGTGGGGTTTACATTTTTCAATTAATAATGATAAATGTAATGCAATCATTGCAACTGGCATTAGTACACAATTGTCATACATGAGGCACTGCACTAGGTGCTTTAATGCCTTGCCTCACTCACTCTTCAGAATAACAACAGAAAGTAGGTATTCCATTTTTTTATCCACAGGTAACAGAAGAAGGAACTGAAGTTCAGAGTGATTAAGTAACTTGCTCAAGGTCAGACAGTCAGTGAGTGGCAGAACTGGGATTTGAACATAGCTGTGTGGACCTAAAGCTCTTCTATGCCAAACACGACAGCCTCCAGCAAATGGAACTGATGCTCACCTTGGTTTTGTCTGTTATTTACTACTCTATAGAAATTCTGATTCAAGTATATATTTGTATGAAAATCTATTACTAATTCTTTTTTTAGATTTTTTTCTTTTATTGATTTTAGAGAGAGAGAGGAAGTGAAAGGGAGAGAGAGATAGAAACATCAATGAGAGAGAACATTGATTGGCCGCCTCCTGCATGCCCCCCACTGGGGAGCGGGCCCACAACCTGGGCATGTGTCCCGGCCGGGAATCGAACCGGCAACCTCTTGGTGCATGGGTCGATGCTCAACCACTGAGCCACCGGCTGGACTCTTTTTTTAAAAATAATTTTAAAATTTTAGAATAGTTTCAGATTTACAAAAAAAGTTGCAAAAATGGTATAGAGAGTTTCCCCTAGTGTTAACATTGCGCATTACCACGGTATATTTGTCAACCCAATGAACCAACATGGGTATGTTACTGTTAACTAAACCAGACTTTATTCCAATTTCCTTAGTTTTTCGCTGATGTCCTTCTTCTGTTCCAGAAACCCATCCAGGACACCACATTACATTTATTCATCATGTCTCATTAGGCTCCTCTGGGCTGTGAAGGCTTCTCAGACTTTCTCTTATCATGGCCTTGACGCTTTTGAGGAATATTGCTCAGATATTTAAAAAATGTCCCTCACTTTGGGTTTGTCTGATGATGCGTTTCTAGTCTGGGGTTATGGGTTTTGGGGAGGAAGGACCATGCAAACAAAGGGTTATTCTTATAATATCACATCAAGGGTATATATGTTCAACATGATTTACCACTGATCATGTTCATCTGAATCACCTGGCTATTGTAGTGTTTGTCAGGTTCCTAGACTATAAATTTATTTTGTTATACTTGTGTGTACTCTTTGGAAGCAAGCCACTAGACACAGCCCGCATTCAAGGGGTGGAAAGTTAAGCTCTATTTCCTTGAGGAGGGAGTTTTAGTTGCAGTTCTTTTGTATGAGATATTTGTCTCTTCTCCCCTACTTATTTATTTATATCAGCATGGACTCATAGATATTTATTTTATACTTTGGGTTATAGCTTATACCACATAATTTATTGTGTTGCTCAAATGTCCCAGCATTAGCCATTGGGAGCTCTTTCAGGTCAGCCAGCCGTCTCCCTTTGACATACCCCATCCTTTCATTTCTGAACTCTCCTTTCCGGCACTACGAGATTCTTCGGGCCCGTCTGTGCATTCCCTGCTGCAGCTCTAGAACTAGCCACCTCTTCAAGGTGTCCTGATTCTTTTTACTGGAAAATGGTATTAGAAATCAAAATCTGGGTGCTGGGTATGGGGTGTTATTGCTTATAGGACAGAGCTAGGAAATATATATGTATACTAACCCATGCTCACACACATCTATAACTATTACTGGATATATCCATCTATATCTACAGTAAGCTTAACATGAGTTCATATTGATGAGTCCAACTCTAATCCACACCAGTTTCATTCTAGCCTCTCCCTTGCTTATCTGTAACTTCTACTCCAAAAATGAGAAAACTGGCCCGGCCAGTGTGGCTCAGTGGTTGAGTGTTGACCCATGTACCAAGAGGTCACCAGTTTGATTCCCGGTCAGGGCACATGCCCAGGTTGTGGGCCCGATCCCCAGTGGGGGGCATGCAGGAGGTGGCCAATCAATGTTCTCTCTCATCAATGTTTCTATCTCTCTCTCCCTCTCTCTCTAAAATCAATAAAGAAAAAAAATGAGAAAACTGGATCCTGTTATCTAAAACTATTTACTTATTTGTTCAATCCCATCTTCATGTACAGTAGTTTCAGAATTCTTCATCTGTACCCCCATGAGAAACAGTTTGATCAACCATAGTACAGGGTTTAATGAGGTTCCCTTTGTCTTTAGTCTTACAGCCTCTAGTCAAAATACTGCTCATTAGATTACTCAATTCTTTTAAAAAGTATTTCTTATTATGAAAACAATATAGTTTTATTGTGGAATACTTGGAAATTAGAGCAAGGTTTAGGGAATATTCCATAATCCTATATTAACCATTGTGAAGATTTTAGTTCTTTCTCTCTTCCTCTCTCTACGGATGTGTATATAGGTACACCAATACAGGTGTCCCTTTACAGATGTTTATCTCTCTACATGAGGCTCTCTCCATATATGTATCTCTATTTATATAGCAAGGGGAAAATGTAGTCAACAGTGGTTATGCAGAAGACTTAGAAATGATTCCATAACCGATTCTTAAACTGAACCTTAATTAAAGCCAAGGGCATAGAAAAGAATTCTAGTACATTTAAGTGGAGCTCAAATTCTGTAAGAAGTTTGGGTCCTGATAGTTTAAGTATGTGCTTGCCCACAGATAAGGACAATTAACTTATAGAGGTGGACCCCAGAGGAAACTCCAAACAAAGTCAACTTATTTCTTCTTAAACATGGTTTTATATGTCCTTAAAAACACAAATGAGTGTTTGGTTGAGACTTTACATTTCTATTTAACAGAGCAGTGGTTTTCAACTGGTATGCTGCAAGAATTTATAAAACATGCACTACCTGACTATTTAGTCAGAGACATTGACCTCTTGTCCCTTAGATTGTCAAATAATAAAATGACAACAGCCAATATAATAACAACCATATGTGTGAATGGATTAAAAATCATACCTATTTTTTCTGTCAGACTGGAAAAAAAGAGTATAATACATTTTTTGGTGTGCCACAGAATTTTAGTAATTAGTTTACGTGTGCCATGACATGAAAGAGGTTGAAAATCGCAGCCATAAAGCATGAAAGAGATTTCCATGGTCTCCATAATTTTTGAGATTTTAGTGCTTAACCACCTTGATCCCAAGTGTGGTTCCCTGTAGCTCAGGCGTTATGAGCTTCCTGGTAAAGACTTCTCTCTTCATATACCCTCATTGGTTTAGAGTGATTCTGTCTTTCCCAGACGAATAGAAGTTACATAAGGTTGATACATAGTCTACTGATGCTGGACATGGAGCTGGACCAAGAGCCAAGAAACTGATTGAAAAGCAAAAGATGAAAAAGCTTGCAAGAAGAAGACAGGAGCCACCTGTCAGGCCCAGTGTGTCTAGAGAAGAAAGGGGTGAGGTCCTCAGTGGCAGGTTGTTTCTTATGGTAATAATCTCCCTAGGAGCTGTAGTAGAGAGAAGATGAAACTGAGCAAAGATTGAGAAATGCTGCAGTGGTAAAAAGTTTGTCTACAACACATGTATGCTCCATTTAGAAAGAACCCCTTTGAATTAGATGGAACTGATATAAAATATTAAGACCCAAGAGCTTAAGAGGCCCATGGAAGGTGAAAGTTTCCTTAGTGTTAATAATGGCCACAGATTGGTTCACTGTGGGGGGATGTAAGCATTGGGCTGCTTACAGTGTTCTTACTGGGTACACCAGAACGGCATGGTTGGAGCCCACTGAACAGAAGATAAAGAAAAAAGGAACCGTAAGCTGCTCTGCTTAATCTCAGCCTGGCACTCTGTGACACAAAGTACGCAAGGTATTTGGGGAGGGCTCGGGGATCCTTGGAGGAATGTCAAAGGCTTCTCCAAAGGTAAAGAAGTAATTGAGGTATAGAACCCAGTAAGCTCATAGCTTACAGCTGTGCACCTTGTACAAAGCATAAAAACACCCAGATGAGGGTATCTTACCCATCCCTTGCCAAGCCCTGTGCTCTGCCTAAGACTTTATCCACTCAGAGATAGTGGCTTTTTCTAGTTGGTCCATACAGGGGAGAAGCCTTTCTGAAATTTACAAAAGAGCGTGGCCCAGGGATCCAGTTGTCTTTCTCCAAGGCGCAGTCACACTTCTCCTCCCACCATGAACCCTATAAATCATTAAATTTACTTCCGTGGATGAAATTTTGTATATTTCTTATCTTATTTTGCTTAAATAGTAAAATTTACTTACATGGCAAGATTATTTAATCAGAAAGAATGTCAACTAGTTATTAATAAAAAATTTAAAATAGTATTTAGATCAGAAAATAAGCTCTTTTGCTTTTATTGGGTTTATTTTTATGTTTTATTTTGGGAAGATATCTTTACCCTAATCCGCAAAGGTCCATTAAGCCAGGTCAGACTTCATCTGTTTAATGTTTCTTCATGGTCCTGAAATTCCTTCAGTATGTATCCTAGGGGAAGTTATCTGCAAAATGTGTCCCAAGAAGCTGAATTCAATTACCTGTGGACTGGGATTATTTAAAATGGAACACTGGAATGCTGGGAAGCCACATTCCAGAAAGGTAAAAAATCCGTAGTTATCCAGTATTCCTCCCATCCGCGGTTTTGCTTTTGTGGTTTCAGTTACCCAGAGCCCATTGCTGTCTGAAATACTAGGTGAAAATTTTCAGAAAAGTTCATTAGGTTTTAAACTGTGTGCCTTTTGAGTGGCATGATGAAATCTCATGCAGCCTCACTCCATCCTCCTGGGGAGTGAATCGCCCCTTTGCCCAGTGTACCTGCTTTGTACCCGCTCCCCGCCTGCAGTCACTTAGTAGCCTCCTTGGTCATCAGGTCCCCTGTCCTGCATTCAAGTAACCCTTGTTTTACTTAAAAATAGCCCCAAAGCGCAAGACTAGTGATGCTGGCAATTTGGACAGGCCAAAGAGAAGCCTTCAAGTGCTTCAAATAAAATGGGGCAAGTTCTCGACTAAATAAGGAAAGAGAAACATTGCGTACTGAGATCAATAACAACAAATCTCGGTGTGAAATTGTGAAGGAGGAAAAAGAAATTCCTGCTAGTTTTGCTGTCACACCTCAAACTGCAAAAGTTTCGGCCACGGTGTGTGATAAGTACTTAGTTAAGATGGAAAGGCATTAAATTTGTGGTGGAAGATGAGAACAGGAAGTGTGTTCTGACTCACGGCAATGTGTTGTGCCAGAATACACCAAGCCTATACAAGGACTTAGGCAAGGGATCCCCTGAAACTAGTGACACCAAGCCATTCACTGCGAGTCAGGGATGGTCTCGGTAAGTTATGTTGAGAGAGAAAGAAACCTCATTCACTTAAGTTTTATTATAGTATTTTATTATCATTGTTCTAATTTATTATTAGTTATTGTTGTTATTCTCTTACTGTGCCTAATTTGTAGATTAAACTTTATCATAGGTGTGTATGGATAGAAAAAACAGTATATTTGGGTTCAGTACATCTGTGGTTTCAGGCATGCACTGCGGGTCTTGAAACTATCCCTGTGGGTGAGGGACATTGCTGAATCGAGCGCTCTGGAGTTAGAAATCTCCGAGTAACTGTGTGAAGGGACTAGTTGAGCAGACTGGGGCAACTACCTGGTCTCCCTGTGCCTTTAGTCTCTTATTTGAGAAATGGAACTTACCTTATATGATTGCTACAAAAATTAACTGAGAAAAGAAACGTAAAATGTTTAGGCTTGCACATAGACCTAAAACTACATCAGGCTTAGGAAATGAATGTTGGGCTGACCTAAGACATAATTTAGCCAAGCATTCAGCTTCTTTTTAGGATTATTCTGTGTTTGCTCCTGTAAAACAATGCCCCTGCATAGAGAAAGATGCACATTTTTACATTGAGGAGAAAGGGCATTTATTTACTTCACTAAGTTGTATTATACTTTTTTTTTCACAATTTAATATTTTGAGTCTCATTAATTGAAAGTTTATCAAAACACATGAGCAGCTCTTCACATATGAAAAGATGCTCATTTTCACTAATAGTAAGAGAAATGCAAATTAAAATTACACCTCATCACCATTTTCTACTTCTCAGAACTGGCACCAGTAAAGAAAATCAGTACAATAATGAATTGTACTGGTGAGAATGCAAAGAAACAGAGAATCAAATAATTATCAATATCTATAAAAATGACAAATATACCCTCCCCTTTGACCCAGCAATAACTTCTAGAAATGTATAAAATGGACTTATTTGCACATAGATAATGGTCTGTGAGCAAGGCTATTGTTTTTAATTGAAATATGTCTTTTCATAAGGATGTTTTGGAAACAACCTAAATGTCTATCCATAGGGCATGTATTAAATAAATTATGGTACATACAATCATTAAAAAAAGAGAAACTTCCTCTATTACTGTGACATCATGCCCTCCAAGGGATATTCAATAAAAAGCTAAGTGCAGAGCAATATGGGGGGAAAGTGCTGCTGTTTGGCTAAAAGGGGAGAATAAAGAAAAAGATATGTATATGCTTGAAAATGTGTCAGATATCCATGGGAGTTGCAAAGGAAGCCACTCAGATCAGTTGTCTATTAGAGGAAGAGCAAGGCAGCTGGAGGACAGAGGAAGAGGAAGAGTTTTCACTGCATATCATTTTACCATTTTTGAATCTTAAATATGTAAATGCATTGCATATTTTAAAAATAACTTAAAATAGGTTATTGGTCAAGAGAAATGATCCTTACTCACCCCTAATTTTGGTGGTAGTGTTGAATTAAACTTTATCATAGGTATGTATGTATAGTAAAAAATATAGGTTTTGATATAATAATGAAAAATCTCAATTTCTTGAAGCTTAAGATTTTAGCCAGAAATGAGGTTGGTACTATAATTATCCTTTTGCAGATAAGGAAACTTGAGTCATAGAGAGATCACATTGGGAATCTAAGCCTGTTTGACTCCCAGAAGCCTGCTTTGTCTACATGGCTGTATACCTGGACAAAATAGAAACTGACATTGCCAAGACTGAACATGAGTTATTGAGAGAAACCAGGGTTAGGAAGCAGTAGGGAGGAGGAATGGATGATAGAAAAAAGTAGAGGGAATCAGGCCATCTTAGTTTGTTTATTATGAGTCAGGTTGAAGAATGTTTAAAATAACCTGAAACAGAAGCAATTTTCTAAGTAAGCACAGACGAGGGTCATATAATATTTGGAAGAAGGAACTGAGTGGCAGCAGCCCAGTCTTGGAGTAGCTAATGGGATGGAGGGTGAGCATCTGTTCCTAATTTACGCTAGGACAGAGACAGATGCCTGGGGCTTAGGTCACAGTGAAAGATACTTTAGTACACGACAGGAAAGAGTTTCTGATGTGAAGGTTGCTTTGGAATTGAAAAGTTACCATGAATATTAGAGTCTATATATCTAGAAACTTTGAAATATAGCTTTAAATCAGACTAGGATGGCTTGTACCTTATCCTGCCTCAGCCCAGAGAGATGTAGTCCAACCGTTCCAGATCCCATCCAATCTCTTGATTCTATAAATAATCTCCAGTTCCCAGTCAACTCAGAGAGGGAGTGTATTTACATTTTTCTTCAACATGTGCATAGAATAGCAAAGTCTGTGAAATTTGGTTCCACTTCTGATAATTTCCACCACAATGCCCCAACACAAATACCTCCCTCGGGTCAAGAAGCTTTACATCCCTTCACCTTGTTGAACATCAAGACCCATTTCTAGGTACAGTGCTCACATGGCTGCTCCATGACTGGGATGCTCTTCTCTTAGGAAATCAACCCATCTGAGGTTTCATATTCTACTCAGTGTGCAAGGCCTCTCTCCAGCCATAAAGCCTCTGAAGATTATCCTCAGAATTTCTACAATAAGTCTGAATCACAAAGTTTAATGCTGAATGACACTGCGATTCTTTGGCATTATATCTATCTTTCTAACTAGATTGTGAGTTCTTTAACTAAAGAAACCCGGCCTGATGCTTTCCTGAATCCCACAAATCGCTAAACAGTCAGAATGCAAATATTTTTTGTTTTTACTCACAAACAGTCTTGCAGGCTTATTTTTACCCTTGAGGTTTAATGAGCTTAGAAAGCTCAAAAAGATAAAAAATAAAAAAAAAAAAAAAATTATAGTCCTGGTATAATTTTTGGAAATTGGTTAAAAATGCAAATTATGCTGGGCACAAGATATCTCACTTCAAAGGACACATTACCTAATGCTTTTTAATGTTGGGATTCAGAAGGAAGATACCCTTGACATTCAGAAAATGAATGTCAATCCCCGCTCTCTGGTCCCCTATTTCCAGATATGACACCGGTATGGTATTAGCCAATGTTTTTTTAGATATGACACCCAAAGCTCAAGCAATATAAAAAAATAGATAAATTTGGCTTCATCAAAATTAAAAACGTTTGTGTGTCCAAAAAACACCGTTAAGAAACTGAAAAGGCAATCTACAGAATGGGAGAAAATACATTCAATTCATGAATCTAATAAGACTCTATTATCCAGAATATATAAATAACTCTTACAATTCAACAACAAAAAGACAACCCAATTTAAAAACAGGCAAAGGACTTGAATAGACATTTCCCTAAAAAAGACATACATAAAAAATGTTCAACATTATTAGTCATTAGGGAAATGTAAGTCCTATTTAAGAAGTGCAAAACCAGGATGAGATATTACTTTGCACTCACTAGAACGTCTATAATAATACTTTTTAAAAAGACAGTAGAAAGTATTGGCAAAGATGTAGAGGAATTGAAACACTCATACAATGCTGGTGGGAATGTAAAACGGTGCAGCCTCTGTGGAGAACAGCTTGGCAGTTCCTCACAATGTTAAACATTGAATTACCATATGACCCAGCAATTCCACTCTTAAGTATATACCTGAGAGAATGAAAACATGTGTTTACACAGAAACTTTTACCCAAATGTTCATTCATAGCAGCACTATTCACCATAGTCAAAAAGTAGAAACAACCCAAATGTCTATGAGCCGATGAACAGATGACAAAATTTGGTATATCTACACACTGGAATATTATTTAGCCAGAAAGATGAATAAAATACTGATCCGTGTTACAACAAGAATGAATCTTGAAAATATGCTAAATGAAAGAAGCCAGACACAGTAAGCCACATATTGTATGGTTCCAATTATATGAACTATCCAGAACAGGCAAATCCATAGAGACAGGAAGCAGATAAGCGGTTGCCAAGGGATGGGGTGGAGTTGGGAGTAACTGCTAATAGGTACTAAAGTTCTCTTTGGGGTGATAAAAACGTTTGGAATTAGATAGTGGGAATGGTTGCAAAACACAGTGAATACACTAAAAACCACTAAAGTATACACTTAAAAATGGTGAATTTGATGTCATATGACATATATCTCAATTTTTTAAATGCTATTAAAAGAGGAGACGAAGCTTAAAGTGAGTTGTGAAGAATAAATGAGGAAGGGTCCTCTGAGTGGACAGTGGGGAAATGCATTCTAGGCAGAGAATATCACATGTACAAAAGCACAGAGCCATGAAGCAGTACATTATCCAGTTCAGGACTCTGCAAGTGACAATTTTTAAAAAACTTTAAAAATATGTACATGTAGTGTAAGTCCTGACATTTGTTTCCTTCTGCTTTTTTGTAATGCAAGTGCCTGGCTTAAGCTCTGGTCGCTGAGACATCCATTTCAGAGGGGCATCCACTCAAAAAACAACAAACAAACCAAAGCAAACAAGCAAACACACACACACAATACCTGGAATAAACGCATCACCAGCCACAAGAGTAGGTACAGTTCCAGCCACCTCCCCCTATGAGGCTCTGTGTTATAGAGACCTCTGTTGATTTCAATAACTGACTGTTGGGACTATTTATTTGTTTTCTCTACTCCCTGCTTTAAATTCCTACTCATGTTTTTTGTTTTTGTTTGTTTTTTAAATTAAATTTATAGAATACTACTTGGTCATAAAAAAGAAGGAAATCTTACCCTTTGTGACAGCTGGACCTGGAGAATATTAGGCTAAGTGGAATAAGCCAGTCACAGAAATATAAGTACCATGTGATCTCACTCATATGTGTAATCTAATGAACAAAATGAACTAACACACGAAATAGAAACAGACCCATAGAGCAGAGACTGACAGCTGTCAGAGGGGAGGGGATTACGGGGTTGGGTGAAAATGGTGAAGGGATTAAGCAACAAGAGAAACCAAAACTCATGGACACAGACAGCAGCATGGTGATTACCCATTATGTTTTAAATCCACCAATAAAGAGTGAGCCCGAAAACGCTAGGCCACCCTCAACTCAATAAAAGCAGGATCCCAGCCAGAGCGCCTGTGCTCTCTCCCTCTACCTGTCACTTTGCTGTGTGGCCCCAGCTGTGCTATGTGATTTCCAGTTCTTGTAAGCAATAAACCTGTGTCTCTCCAAAGTTTCCTGATGGTAATGGCTATTGCTGAAGGGTATCTTGCAATCATAACAAGAACCACAAGGGCTGGTCCAGCCATAATATTGGTTGTTGTTAGGTTGAGACCAGTAAACAAAACAAGAATCAGTTGTAGGCTAAAACACAAAAAACAAATCTTTAAAAATAAGTCAATATAGCGATTATTTTCTTGTATGATTAGAAGAGGGTTTTCTTCCCTCTGCATCTTGGTCCTCAAGTTGGAAGTCATTTAATTGATCAATAAATCAAGAATGCTTAGGGGTCATCCCTCTGCTGAAGTGCATGTCCCCTGGCTCTCCACGGCTCATGCCTGTATCTTTCATGCCCAACTTAAATGTCTTTTTCTAGAGAGGCCTTCCCTGACCCTGCCATCCAGTAGATTCCCACTGCTCCCCTTTATCTTCCTTCTCTGCATTCTGTTAGTGTCCTACTCAGGCAATTAGTTTTTTTGCTTGTTTGTTGGATTTTTATGTTTAACCCTGGATAGTAATCTGTGAGAACGGGGAACATGACTGTTTTATTCAGTGACATATCCCAGCTGCCTAGCACTGTGTCCCATACAAGTTAGTTGAATGAATGACCAACTGCAAAGGCAGAGAGCTGGGATGGTAGATCAAGCCTCCTCAGATTACAGGTCCAGAGCACCTGGCATTGCCTTGTTGTTCCGAAGCTGATCCTGTCTAGCCTGGCCCACAGCATCCCAGACTTAGCTCGTCTAGGGCTTGGCTGTGTTTGCAAATTTTATAGCACCTGATAGGGGGGGAAATATCTGCCAAAGTCAACACCAAATAAGTGCTGTGACGCATGGTTTAGCTTGGATTAGTTAAGGTTGGGCAGGAAGGGCTGGGGCGGGCATTTCTCCAGCAGCACAGCAGTGGATTTGAAGATGGGAAGCAACCCCATGCTACTTGAATGAAAGGCTCATGGGAGGCATGTGGGAGGATGAGGTTAGAAGGCAAGGTTGAGATACAAGTTAGAGTCTGAAATCAGCCTGGTTGATTGATGACAGCTCTCATGTTTAGCAATGTGTTCATTGCCAGAGACAAATTGAGGCCAACCCATACTTCTTAGGAAGGTGCAACACTTTTGTTGCAGGTGTGGTTCTCTGAAGAAGATGCTAAGACAGAGTCTGCGATATGAGATATTAACTATAGTGGAGGGTTGACAATTCTTTAGCCAACCCAGAGGGGGCTCTGGAAAGAGTAACGTTCAGCAGTGTGGTCACACATCCTGCCAAATGTATGGGCCTTTATTCGCACCCTTGCCCTCATTCAGTGCACTGCCATATAGAAGGGCTGGGCTGCCTAATAAGGGCACGACCTCAGGGCAAGCAGTTCTCCACGGTGGAGGCCCCCTGAAAGGAGCCGGAGGCTGCCTGCGGACCACGTTCTCTGCAGCTGGGGGCAAGTCTGCTTGAAGGGGCTCTGCTCTCCGCACCACCCCTCTAGGACTTCAGGATGAGATAAGCAGTGCGGACTGCATGCTCACTGGGAACCTCCTTCCCCAGTAGTGTGCTGGCCCTCCGAAGGGCCAGCAGGGATAAAAAGCAGCGGTGCAATCATATGACAGTCCCTTCGGGAGAAAGCTCTGTTCACGGGTAATGTTTTGGTTGTGCGGGGAAAACAGCATCCATACTCGCTTTCTAATTTGGGTTCTGAAGGTTAAACGAAGTGGGTCACTTTGAGAATGTCCGTTAACTGCCCAGGTCTCTGTGACTTAGATTATCTCTGAATATTATTATCCTTGCTGCACAGATAAGGAGCCATGAATGACATCCTAAGTTCTCACAGCCGGCAAACAACAGAGCCAAGGCCAGGGCAGCTCCGTCTGCCTGGCTCTAAGCCTACATGATTTCAGCGATATCATTTCATCTCCTGTTCTTAAAGGAGGTTGGATGGATGGGTTCTGCATTTCCTTACATGTTTAATGCTATTAGGGCACACTTGTCACATAGAAATAGAAACCTTACTCAGTCCATATGCATAATTTTAATGTTATATATTTACAGAAGGGTCAATACTGATTCTTTGGGGACGTCTCTTCTGAGCAACGAGAGGTTGGGTGCCACCCCTTTGAATTCCAAACATGTTAGCCAGTGGGGGAGTGTCTGACCTGCTACAGTAATTTATTTGTTAATTGTCTTTTTCATAGAGCAATTTTAACAGTTAAGGTATATTGCCCAAACTGTTTGGTGCATAGCATTACATAGGGCCTTTGTGTGATGAAGGATAAATAGATAATTAAGTGGAGAAAAGTTTTTCTATACTGAAATGGTCACTTAAAAAGGATGCTTAAAAAAATCAACACTGCTTAAAAGAATTTATTTACTTTATAAATGTTTGTATAAGAAAGGGTAATATTTATTTGCACTTTCAACATAGGATTGCTCTGCTCTTACAATAAAGTCACTGATAGGGATCAACGGAACAGCCAGTTCTCCCTCTTCACTTTGTGGGATAAAGAAAATGCCCAGTGAAATGAAAATGAAAGTATGGGAAACAGGTGAGTTTCACCTTCAGGGTTTATTCTATGACCAGGAAACTCAGAGTGCCTGAGGCATGGGACTTGAAGAGGGTATGAAACACCTTCTAGTCTTATCCTGGGGCACAACTTGCAAAAATCACCTACTAGGTCCTTCTCATGCTTTCCATGAACCAACCACACAATCCAGGAGACAAGAAAACATTTACGTTTCTGTGCATGAGGCATAGCCTTCTTTCTGAGGAAGTAGTCTATGCTTAATTAAGGAGGTAGTAACACCTAATATTATTTTTTAAACGTTTTTTGCAGCTTTCCATGCATTTTCAGATGGTAGATCACAGACATTTGGATTTTACAGAGTAGTAAAAAGGAATAGTATCATAGAATGTCCAACTTTGTGTTTCGTCAAATAACAATATTTGAGAGAGGAAAAAGTTATCATATACCATCACCATCACTCATGAAAGAAAGGCCATGATCATAGCAAAGTTGGTCAGTTCATATAAAAAGCCCTTAAAATGGCCTTAAATTGACTTTTTGGCAAATTCACTATATTATCCTAGATTTTCTCATTCTTCTGGAGAGCAGTAAAAAAAGGCGTCAAAGACTTTCCAACCTCTAAAGTAGGTGAAGCTGGTATTACTATTACGTTAGCTGTCAAGAAGAGTGGGCTAAGAGGTGTGAAGGAATAAGCTCTGGTGATGTTGATACTGCCCATCCACAGACCACACTGAGCATCAAGGCCCTAGACCCTGGGCTGGAATCCTGGTTTAGCTACGTACCAGCTAGGAAAACTTGAGACATTTTAGTAATATCTGGAAGCCCTAAATAAAGATTGCAATCAGCTTGCCCTGAGGGCCTGGGGTTTAAATACAGGGCCAAGGGGCTGGGTAAACTTTGGTTAGTTCAATTTCTTTTTCTTGGCTCACCTGTGGATTAGGGTGATCTTCCCAAAGCCAAGGCCACTCTGTGTCTTCCTGGATTTCCCAGATTACAGCCACGGACCAGTCTGTTCAGCAAGCAGAATCTGATTTGTGACTATTATTCCTCGCTGGCTTTGCAGTCCCCAGAAAAACACTTACATTGTGATTTATATATTGTTCTTCAGACACTAGCCCACTTGGAAATTCTATGAGCACTCTAGCATCTTTTAATAAATCCCCCCCCATTTTTTTTTTTAATTACTTGGGAGAATAAAAGAAGAAGAAAAAAAGCTGTTCTGAAAATCAAAAGTATATCCCTGAATGTCTAGTTAGACTTGGTAGGTACACATCTAATGAACCATTAGATAATGCACTGTTAGATAAACCCCAACCATATGGATTTTGGGGTCTAGGAATCCATTGCTTGAACCTGGAGTAAGTGACAAACTGAAATTCCTTAGGAGTTTATATGCGTGCTTGGCCAACAGCAAGGTAACCTCTTGTATTCTTTCTTTCCTGCTATGAACCCTGCATTTACGGAGAAAACAAGAACAGAAGTTGTGTTGGAGTGGGAATCCTATGTTTTTTTCTTTTTTTAAACTCATCTTTCAAACTGGTTTTCCTGCCTTTTATTAGCTTGTATTATTTTACTGATGAGAAATCAGAAGCACAAAAAGGTTAGAAAAACTAGCCTAAGATCACAGAGACTGTGGTAAAAGGAGATCAGAATTCTGCCTCCTAGCTTTTTATACAATTTTATTGCTAGTTTCAAGCATTCACCAGAAAAACGTTTCAAGGAGAGAATCTTGGACTACATGTTGTTGTATCCTTTTTGATTGAAGATGAAGGAAAATTCATATTCTACTTTCTAAGAGTGTGTGTGTGCGTGTGAGAGAATGTAGAACCTTAAATGGAAACACCAGATTATAACATTGTTATAATTTATGCTAACTAGTAGTCCTAAAAAGGTTTTTGTTTTGTGACCTTTTAAGAGAGAATTGTCATGAAAAATGACAATTGAGGCGGCCTTGCAGGGAATTAACCTTACAACTTAGAAGGACCATGTGTCACAACGAATGCCAAAGACAGCAAGAGTTCTTCCCTGAATTCCTGTGTTGCCATGGAAATAGATAACCAAAATGATGCGATGGTTTCTCATCTCTAGAAACAATTCTTGTACAAAAAGAACACAAACACAAAGCCATATAAATGGATGAGAATATTTGCTTATTAAATCATGCTGGTTCGTAGAGATTAACCCCATGGTAAACCCTTGACTTTGCCATTTTTTTGAGATCAGTTTAATCTTTCTAGTTAATGAAAAAGTGGCAAAGAGATAGCAAAGATCTTTATTATTAATGACTACATTCATAAACAAGAGATGGTGCCACACTAAGAAGTCTCATGATATATGGCTGTGCCTCCAGCCATTTATTCCACGCTTTGGGAATTCTTATCCCATTAACAATATTACTTTGGGGGGCATTATATTAGTAATACCCATTTGTTTTAGGAAATTTATAAAACACCTAAAAGGAAAAAGAAAAATCACTGTAATCCTAGCATTCAGTAGTAGCTATTGTTTTAGATTCAGTATAATTCTTTCTAGACAATTACATGCATATATTATAAAACAAACCAGACATGGGTTAGTGTGTGTGTTTACAAGATTAAAATCACACTATCCATGGTATTTTGCCAGACTCTTTTAAAAGTGTTCAGTGCCATGTGCTTAGTCAGTGGGTTGAAATGCTTCATTGTTTGCCTAAGAATAGCTTCCTCTTTCCCAAAGAAAGGTGTGCCTAGAAAACACACACACACACACACACACACACACACACACACACACAATAGGGTGGGTATCAGAACATTGTTCCCTTGAATCAGTTGTGGTTATTTCCTCACTACACCCATAAACATTTGTAGAAATCCCCAGTATAGCACATGGATAAAAGACAGGCCCAGTTATTATGGCCTAGGAAAATGTACAGAAAGCTGTGGGTGTGACTTAGATCTAGTTAAAATAATATGGCATAAATTTCATCTTTAAAATTAACAAAATTATTATAATCTTAAAAAAAAAAAAAAAGCCCTAACATTTCTCCTTTTATTCCAGGAAGGTATGCTAAGATAATCAGAGGATATAGCCTTGGCCGGTTTGGCTCAGTGGTTAGAGCGTCAGCCCACAGCCTCAAGAGTCTCAGGTTTGGTTCCGGTCAAGGGCAGGTACCTCAGTTTCAGTTAGTCCCCTGCCCTGGTTGGGGTTGTGCAGGAGGCAGCCAGTCCATGTGTCTCCCTCTTTCTCTCTCTCCCCTCCCTCCCACTCTATCTGAAGATAAATGGAAAAATATCCTCGGGTGAGGATAAAAAAAATAAAAATAAAACAAAATAATCAGAGGATAAAGAAATTTGAACCTTCGTGAGGCAGCTACATGTGGAAAAGAGCATGGATTTGGATTCAGACAGACCCAGATTTAAATGATGACACTGCCGTTTGATATCAATAAAACCTTGAGCCTTACTTTCCTCTTTTGAAAAATGGGGATATAAATACTTCCTTAGAGGGTTGTTGGGAGAACTAAATGAGAATGTGAAAGTAAGGCTATTTGTGGAGTGTCCGGCTCAAAGTGGACACTCCCCTCAACAGCTCTATCATCATCACTATTGACTTCTGAAAGAATCAACCCCAGGGCTCCGTGCGCAAGCCCATGTATGCACTGTGAATCCAGCAGTGTCCGCTAGCTTTGCTGTTCACTCCACTTGTTGTTTTGGAACTGATGAAAACAAATGCTATTAATACGTGTTAGGTTCTGTGACCTGTCACTGAGACACAGTCACAGAAGAGGACAGTGAAGAACATAGGGTACAACAATTACTGAAGTACGCTGGATAGGATGCAATATATGAAATACCAGAGATCCAATCTATTTGTGAAAGGACAATGACTTCTAGTCCTCGTGTAATGAGGCATTTCACCAAGAGACACAATTGGACATGCGTGCTTTGAATACAGAAAACAGTCAGCGCTGAGCGCTCTTCCTCCATCAGGGCTAAGGTCCTCTGGCCGCTGCCCCTGTGGCTGGCAGTGCGGCATCTCTTTCCAGAGGCTCCACAAAGTGTGGGCCAGCAAACGCAACTGCTCGTCCATTTCCAATCTTGCTTTTCACCTTTGAGAAAAGGCCTGTTCATTCTTGTTTTTCCATTTAAAATGAAGATACTTCCTGGTCGACTTTGTGTTCAATGCTTTCCTTAAACAGGTAAATGCTCTTTAGGGCATTTAATGTTTGCTACTCTCTTTCTGGTCAGTCAGACCCACACATCTAGTGGTGCTTTCCTCGTGGATCACAGCTGTCTTAATTGTGCAGCCAACCCTAGCACTTATTTCTCATTGCTTTTTAGCTGACAGGGTGATTTCGTTTGCCTGTACTTCTGAGATTAAAACATGACTGTTAAAAGAATCATGTGTCCAGAGAAAAGGAATCAGGAGAATGTTTTTGGCTTCAGGCTCAGTACTTTGTGCATTGTGTCATCTAATGTCATTAGTAACGTTAGCTGAGAAATCTCAGCTCCCACTTGCATGTAGCAACTAAGCTGAAATGATTTACTCCTTCTTGGACAGGCTGGGAATCATCCCATAAGATTAAATTTGTCCCTCAGCAATCAGCTACCACTATATTACCAATAATATATCAGCAATTCTAAGTCATGAGCCGAAGGTTCATTGGTCATTCCATATTTCCCATGTGAGTCACAATCAATAAATTTTGGGAAAGAAACAGTCTGTTTTTAAAAGTTTCTGACTGCTTTTATTTATTTATTTATTTATTTATTTATTTATTTATTTACTTACTTACTTACTTCTTATTTAAATCCTCACCTGAGGATGTTTTTATTGATTTTAGAGAGAGAAGAAGGGTGAGAAAGAGAGAAAGAGAGAGAGAGAGAGAACATCAATCAGTTGCCTCCAGCACATATCCCAACTGGGGATTGAACCTGCAAACTAGGTTTGTGCCTTGACTGGGAATTGAACCCACAACCTTTTCTACATGGGCTGACACTCCAACAAACTGAGCCTCCTGGCCAGGGCCTGACGGCTTTTGTAAGCTATTTTCATTACATAGTTGAAAAATAACTATAAAGCTATAAACAAAATCATAAGAGAACATAGCAATCCTTAAACCCCAGATATGTGATAAAGATTTTTAAAACAAAAAGTTTCTAAAATCCTGAGACAGAACATCCCGTGGAAATCTGACCCAGTGACTAGCAACTGGACTCAAATCCCTCCAATATTAGCATAATTCACTTCATTCTTTCTCTTATTGGTCACTAATTAGTGCTTAAGTTTGGACTGGTCACCAGAACTGGGGGACAGAGAGACCTGTGTATACAGTGATTCTGATAAACCAGCTACCAGTGCAGCTCCCCCTTGGGTGCATTTTTAGGTGCATTCTCCCTTTCTTCCTTAGCATCTGAACCTTGATTTCAAGTAAGGCTGCAGTCTACCCAGGAACAATTATACGTCCTGATATCTTTTACAATTAGTGGTGCCCATGTGATCAAGCCCAGGCCAATGAGATGTCCACATGTGTTGTCCGAGACTTTCAGCAAGGCTGATTAAAGGGAACTGACTCAGCAGGTATTCTCCCTACCCCTTTACCTTTCTTCTTTCCTTTGCCCTTAAATGACCTAGAATGATTGGAGCTCCCGCAGCCTTCTGGGAGCAGGAAGTGACCTTCAAGATGGAAACCAGCTCTGGGATCAGGGGAGAGAGAGTGGAAGATGCCTTGGTCCATGATGGCTACAAAACTGCCATTCCGGACCTTTTAAGAGAGAGAGAAATCAACTTTCGTCTTGCTTAAATTACTATAATTTTGTGTTTTCTGTATGGGTAGCTGAACCTAGCCTAACTGATACAGCCATCAAAGGGTCGAATTCTCTTGTAAATTTCCTTTAAAGGAGACCTAGCCTCTTCTTTTCAAGACAAGAGATTTAAAATGCCAACACTTTCAGGAATTTCTTTGAAGCCACTTAATGTACAGATGATTTTTAGCATCCCCTTTCCCAAGGGCAGATCTTGAGGTGGAAGACAGGGAGTTCGAGGTGCCTGTAGGGAGTCTGCAGGGGAAGGAGCGGGCAGAAGAGAGAAGGTCTGGAGAGGGAGAGTTCAAGATGCTCTGTCTCTATCACATTTCCATCTTGGGCCTGTTCTCCTAAGCCTGGGGGGTTTGGGGCCTGATCTGTCCCAGAGGCCCTAGGGGACAAGGAGGAGGGAACTGCAAGTATTTTAGTAGCACCGAGGCACCCCAGCAGCCTGGCCTTCCGGGCAATGGCCAGGAGGACAAGAACAACAGTAAAAGACTGCCATTCTGCTTATTGACTGCCTACCGAACACGGGGCATTGACTTGCATTGTCCCTAGTCTAACTCTCTCCAAGCCCCTGAAACACAGGGGTGTTAGCCTTATTTTACAGAAGTGCAAATTGAGGCTCAGAGACATTAAGCATCTTGCCCAAGGTCACTACCTAGGGTTCAGGTAGGGTGACCAACCGTCCCTTTTTGCCCAAGACTGAGGGGTTTCCTGAGATGCAGAACTTTCAGGAGAGTACCAGGCAAACCAGGGTGGTTGGTCACTCTAGCCCCCTGCCCTCAAAGCTCTGGTATACTATCTTTAAGCCCCAACAAGCACAGAGCTCAGACAGGTGTCCTCAGAACATCCTAAGATATTCAACTTTTACCTTCAGCCTGGGAATCTGCTCCCCTCTCTAGAGGGCCCTGGAGTAGACCTACCCGGGCTGTGTGATGGAACTAAAGTCTCCTCTGTGCTGTCTTACCATCTAAGCTAGGACCCCAACTCCACACACCGCTCAGCGAACGTGCCGAGACAGCCCGTGCCACACGGGAGCAGAGCCTTGCCCCGGTGCAGCAGAGCCGGGTCCTTGTACCACTGTACCACTGCTGGATGTTCTCCAAATCCTTCTCCCTGCTTTCCACAGGTGTAGCCACTGAAAACCACCATAATACCTTAAACGTTTTCCTATTAAAATACTTGTTATGGAGTTTTAAAAGCACTATGATTTATATCTGCCTAAAGATGTAAAAGGTACAAATTTAAGATAAATTACTTCCAAGTTCTATCCCTTCTTATTTTAGCTTATCCCTTACTAAATGACACCAATAGAATTTTGTGAGTCTCAACTTAAAAAAAAAATATATATATATATATATATATGTGGCCATGTAAGTCAGGGGTTCCCAGCTTAGTGTTTCTGGGTAGAATTTGGTGGGCGGGGGATACATGAACCTCCCTGAAGCTGTGCGCCCTGGTGTGAGTATGTGTGTGTGTGTGTGTGTGTGTGTGTGTGTGTGTGTGTGTGTTCTTGTGGGGTAGAGGGTCTGCAGCTTCCACCACATTCTCAGGGGAGTCTGTGACCAAAAGATAGTTGCCAGCCACTGGTGAATTAACAAGAATTAACTTGGAAGCATTTTTATGTTTTACAAAAGATGTCTTTGTTCTACAAAATGATTCACAGCAGCAACTTATCCCAATATATTAGCCTGTGATTCAGGCTATAGCCTTGATGCATCAAAGGCAGAAGCCCAGAGCCATAAGGAAGGTGTGGCGAGGGAAGTGTAGCTGAAAGCGCCAGTCTCCAGGGCACCACACCCTGCGGTGACAGACTACAATCCTCAGACCCGCAGGAAACAGCCATGGGGCTCACGGGGTCCAGAGCCAGTTGCCAAGGACCTTCTTATTCTCTTTGGCATTAACCTGTCTCCAGATGATTGGTTTCCTATGCCTGGTGTTCTTTTTTGTATTTTTTGTTTGCTTGTTACAAAGTACAACTTCTCTCATAAATAAATTCAATAAGCCTCTATTGAATCTGGTAGCCCAGTGTCTAGGGGCCTACACACGGGAGCCTGGACCTCAGTCTTGGGTTCATAGCTCCACTCCACACTGTGTAGCCATGTGACTCTGGGGAAGTGGCCTGACCTCGCTAAGCTTCCATTTCTGAGCTCAGTGGCATGAACCCTATTCTCTGTCCTCCTTTTCCACCCCCCACCCAGCAAATTGTTGAATTGCTGAAGCAGGAATCCTTAAATAGTAGGCCCTGATCATCTGGTTCTCTACTCCAGCTGCCCCTCTCAGGCTTCCTGCCAGCCTGCCGGCCACCCGAGCGCTGGAGCAGGTCACGAATCCGGTCAGTGAGAGTGTCAGCCAGCACCGCCTCAGACTCCCCTTTCTGTTGCCCTCTCCGCATGCCCATTTGCCCCAGGATGAAGCCATCTGAAACACCTGGCAGTCTCTGGAAGACAGTGCTGCGACATCAGTGGTTACTACAGAATGAGGAGAGGAGGTGGGACTTTCCCAGGACTACTGAGCGACACCAAGTATGTTAGCCTGCTCGCAGTGTCCCCAAGGCTGATGCCGGGGCCTCCCCAGCGCCCAAGCCTATGCTTTTGAGTAACCAAAAATCAATAGTCCATTTTCCTTCCTAATGAGGCTGGAGTGTTTCTACCTTACCAAGCTCAGGGTGGGAACATTAGGAGATAATGGATTCCTTTTCATGATTAAAAATAATTTATTTTTCAGGTGCAGAGAGAAAATAAAAGAACTGAGTAAGAGGATGACCCGAGGCCTCTCTGAACAAGCTGCACCAGGGCTCTGGCGTGAAGCTAATGGCCCTCACGCATGTTGCTGGGATTTTCTCTGAATCTTTGTACTCTGTTTCAGGTTTATCTGCCTGAACAGTATTCCCTTGCCCCATAGTGAATGAATCATTTCCTCCTCTCATATCCTGCCAAATATTTCAAATTATGCCTTCCATTCTTGGTTAAGTGCCTACGTTGAACTCACTATGATGAAAAAGCAACTGATGGAAACCAATTTTTTGTTCTCGTTTACAAGCCTCTAGAAATAAGCTTTTTGGGAGAAGCTGTGGGCACGCTACTCGGACCCAGCTGGATGCTCTTGATGGAAATCCGTTGTTGACACTGAAGTGCTGTAGTAGGTGGATGTCACAGAGCCACAGGGGAACCTGAGTCATTTTCCAGAAACAATCTAACAAATCAGGGGTCTGCATCCAGGGGGAAGTGGAACTGCAATCCAGATAAAATAATGAGCTTCTGCCGCCATCTGGTGGCGTTCTCGCCTGTAATCGTTGTTAATTAAAGGCTCACTTCAGAGACTTGCAGAGCAGGGACCTCAAGTGAGTTCTGTGGACCCTGTGAGCACTGGTATTACCTGGTCATTTCCTACCTATGGCATTCGGTGAATTACTTAATCTTTCTGAATCCAGTTTCCTTCACTATAAAATATCTGACTTATAGGATTGTGAAGATTTAAATAGAAAATATAGGTAACATGAGCAGTAATAATAAAAAATATAAGATGCCTAATATAAAATCTAACAAAAGATGTGCAATTATGCAAAAAAGTAAATATTTCTTTGAAAGCCCAAAATAAGGATCACTTTGGAAAAGCAGAATTTGAGGCTGTAATCTAGACCTACTGGATCAAGATGTACATTCTAACAGTGTAGGGAAGGACATAGTAAGCAAAACCTCATCTATAAAGTAAAAGATTTTGATACATTTGATTACATTTAAATGCAATATTTCTGTTCATGAGAAGACACCACAAATAAAGTGAAAAAATCAGATACCAAATGGGAGAAGATATTTCAATACATCATTGACAAAGGATTTCTATCAGAGCACATAAAGAAAAACAAAGACAGATAACCCAGAGGAAAAATGGACAAAATATGTGGACATACCCTTCATAAAAAACAACAACAATATCTGTTAGACATATGACAAAGTGCTCAGCCTCAGCACTTAACAGAGAAATGTAAATTGAAAAATGAGATAGTATAAAAAAATTCAAATGTAGACTGACCATATGATCCAGCAATTCCACTTCTGGACATTTATCTGAGGAAAATGAAATCACTAACTTGAAAAGATATATGCATCCCCGTGTTCGTTGCAGCATTATTTATAATAGCCAAGACATGGAAACAACCCAGGTGTTCAACAATGGATGAATGGATAAAGAAAGTGTTGAGTATATATACAGTGAAATAGTATTCAGCCACACAAAGAATGAAATCTTGCCATTTGCCACAGCAGGGATGGACCTTGAGGACATTATGCTAAGTATAATAAGTCAGAGAGAGAAAGACAAGTACAATTTAATCTTACTTACATGTGGAATGTAAAAAACAACTAAAAAACTAAAACAAACCAGGGGCAAGGGGGGTGGAGGATGAGTGAAATGGTGGAGGGGGTCAAAATGTACAAACTCCCAGTTATAAAATAAATAAGTCACAGGGATGACAATATATATATATCAAATCATCACGTTGTACTCCTGAAACTAATATAATGTAATATGTCAACTATACCTCAATAAAAAAAATTTTATTTTTTTACTTTTTATTGATTAATTTTTTAAATTTCATATTAATTTATTTTTGTTACAGATGTTTCTCCTTTTTCCCTCATTGACTCCCTCCTCCCTCTCCCTCCCTGCCCCATCCCCAGTTTTGTTGTCCATGTCCATTGGTTATGCGTACACGCCTATAAGTTCTGTGGTTTATCGCTCCCCTCCCCCACCCCCTCTTCTGGCAATTGTCAGTCTCTACCCTGTTCCTCAGACTGTTATGTTCATTATATTCAAGAAATAAGTGAGATCATATGATATTTGTCTTTCTCTGCTTGGCTTGTTTCGCTTAGGATAATAGTTTCCAGGTCCTCCCGTGTCGTCTCAAAGGATAAGAGATCTTTCTTTCTTACAGCTGCATAGTACTCCATTGTGTATATGTACCACTGCTTTTTTATCCATTCGTCTACTGATGGACACTTTGGCTGTTTCCAGATCTTAGCTATTGTAGATAGTGCTGCTATGAACATGGGGGTACGTGTATTCTTTCTGATTGTTGTTTCAGGCTTCTTAGGGTATATTCCTAGAAATGGAATCACTGGGTCAAATGGCAATTCAAGTTTTAATTTTTTGAGGTAACACCTTAGTGTTTTCCACAGTGGCTGCACCAGTCTGCATTCCCACCAGCAGTGTACTAGAGTCCCCTTTTCTCCACACCCTCACCAACACTTGTTATTTGATGATTTGTTCATGGCGGCCATTCTGACAGGTGTGAGGTGATACCTCATTGTTGTTCTAATTTGCATCTCTCTGATGATTAGTGATGTTGAGCATTTCTTCATATGTCTCTTGGCTATGTGTATGTCCTGTTTGGAGAGGTGTCTATTTAGTTCCTCTGCCCATTTTTTAATTGGGTTCTTTGTCTTCCTTTTGTTGAGTTGTATGAGCACTCTATATTTTGGAAATTAATCCCTTATCTGATGTATCATTGGCAATTATGCTCTCCCACACAGTGGGTTCCCTTTCCATTTTGATGGTTGTTTCTTTTGCTGTGCAGAAGCTTTTGAGTTTGATGTAGTCCCATGTGTTCATTTTTTCCTTTGTTTCTGTTGCCTTAGGTGATGTATCAGTGAAGATTCTGCTGCGTATGATGTCCGAAATTTTGTTGCCTACATTTTCTTCTAGGATTTTTATGGATTCACGAGTCACATTTAAGTCTTTTACCCATTTTGAGTTTATTCTTGTGTATGGTGTAAGTTGATGGTCTAGTTTTATTTTTTTGCATGTAGCTGTCCAATTTTCCCAACACCATTTATTAAAGAGGTTGTCTTTACTCCATTGTATGCTCTTGCCACCTTTGTCGAATATTAATTGAGCATAATATTTTGGGTCAATTTCTGGGTTCTCTGTTCTGTTCCATTGATCTATGTGCCTGTTCTTGTGCAGGTACCAGGCTGTTTTGATTACAGTAGCTTTGTAGTATAACCTGATATCTGGTATTGTGATCCCGCCTACTTTGTCCTTCTTTTTCAAGACTGCTGTAGCTATTCGGGGTCTTTTTTGGTTCCATATGAACTTCTGAAGCATTTGTTCTAGTTCTGTGAAATATATCGTTGGTATTTTGATGGGGATTGCGTTGAATCTATAGATTGCTTTGGGTAGTATGGACATTTTAATGATGTTAATTCTTCCAATCCATGAACAAGGTATGTGCTTCCACTTTTTTATATCTTCCTCTATTTCTTTTTTCAATGTCCTGTAGTTTTCTGCAAATAGGTCATTTACTTCTTTGGTTAAATTTATTCCTAGGTATCTTGATTTTTTTGCTGCGATGGTAAATGGGATTTTTTTTAAATTTCTCTTTCTGTGAGTTCATCATTGGTGTATAAGAATGCCATCGATTTCTTGATGTTAATTTTGTATCCTGCTACTTTGCCAAATTCATTTATTAAGTCTAGTAGATTTTTGATGAAGCCTTTAGGGTTTTCTACGTATAATATCATGTCATTTGTGAATAATGACAGTTTCACTTCCTCCTTTCCAATTTAGATCCCTTTTATTTTTTCTTCATGTCTGATTGCTGTGGCTAAGACTTCCAGTACTATGTTAAACTAGAATGGTGAAAGTGGGCATCCTTGTCTTGTTCCTGTTCTTAAGGGAAATGCTTTTAGTTTTTGTCCATTGAGTATGATGTTGGCTGTAGGTCTTTCATATATGGCCTTTATTATGTTGAGATATGATCCCTCTATTCCCAAATTGCTGAGCGTTTTTATCAGAAATGGGTGCTGGATTTTGTCAAATGCTTTTTCAGCGTCCATTAATATGATCAGATGGTTTTTATCTTTCATTTTGTTTATGTGATGTATCACAATTATTGATTTACAAATATTGTACTAGCCTTGCATCCGTGGGATGAATCCCACTTGGTCATGGTGAATAATTTTTTTGATGTGTTGCTGGATCCGATTTGCTAGTATTTTGTTAAGGATTTTGGCATCTATGTTCATCAGGGATATTGGCCTGTAGTTTTCTTTCTTTGTAGTGTCTTTTTCTGGTTTAGGAATTAGAATTATGCTGGCCTCATAAAACGAGTTTGGAAGTCTTCCTTCTTGAATTTTTTGGAATAGTTTGAGGAGAATGGGTGTTAGTTCTTTGAATGTTCGGTAAAACTCCCTTGTGAACCTGTCTGGGCCTGGGCTTTTGTTTGCTGGGAGAGTCTTGATTACATCTTCAATTTCCTTCGTTGTTATTGGCCTGTTCAAGTTTTCTATCTCTTCCCGGTTCAGTTTTGGGAGACGATGTGTTTCTAGAAATTTGTCCATTTCACTTAGATTGTCGAATTTGTTGGCGTATAATTGTTCATAGTATTTGTTAATAATCCTTTGTATTTCTGTGGTGTCAGTTATTACTTCTCCCCTTTCTTTTCTGATTTTGTGTATTTGGGTTCTCTCTCTTTGTTTCTTGGTGAGTGTAGCTAAGGGTCCATCAATCTTGTTTATCTTTTCAAAAAACCAGCTCTTTGTTTCATTGATCCTTTGAATTGTTTTTTTGGTCTCCATGTCGTTTATTTCTGCTCTGATCTTTACTATTTCCTTCCTTCTACTTGCTCCGGGGTTTTCTTTCTGTTTGTTTTCTAGTTCTTTAAGTTGTGAGGTTAGGTAGTCTATTAGAAATTTTTCTTGTTTCTTGAGGTGGGCCTGTAGTGCCATGAACTTCCCTCTCAGAACTGCTTTCACTGCGTACCATAGATTTTGTGTTGTTGTGTGTTCATTTTCATTGGTTTCCAGGAATTTTTTAATGGGTTACCATGGAGATCAATACTTAATCTCCATGGTAACCCATCCATTGTTCAATAACATGCTATTTAGCCTCCATTTCTTCAAATGTCTTTGCATATTCTTGTTGCAATTGATTTCTAGTTTCATGCCATTGTGATCTGAGAAGATGCTTGATATGATTTCAATCTTCTTGAACTTGTAGAGACTTAGTCTGTGCCCTAACACATGGTCTGTCTTTGAGAATGTCCCATGTGCACTTGAGAAGAATGTGAATTCTGTAGTTTTGGGGTGTAATTCTCTGTATATATCTATTAAATCTATTTGATCTAGTGCTTCATTTAGAATCTCTGTTTCCTTGTTAATTTTTTGTCTAGATGATCTATCCAGTGATGTCAGTGGGGTGTTGAAGTCTCCTGCTATGATTGTATTGCTGTTGATTTCTCCTTTGAATTCCTCCAGAAGATTTTTAATATATTTTGGTGCTCCTATATTGGGTCCATATATGTTTACCAAGGTTATATCTTCCTGTTGGATATACCCTTTAGTGGCCTTCTTTGTCTCTAGTTATGGCCTTCATTTTGAAATTTAATTTATCAGATATGAGTATTGCTACCCCAGCTTTCATTCCTTTCCATTTGCTTGGAAGATTTTTTTCCATCCCTTTACTTTCAACCTATGTGAGTCTTTTGTTGTGAGGTGGGTCTCTTGTAAACAACATATATGTGAATCATGCTTTCTTATCCAGTCAGCTACTCTGTGTCTTTTTATTGGAGCATTCAATCCATTTACATTTAAGGTGATTATTGATATGTACTTATTTATTGCCATTTTTTTTTCAGTGTGGTTATATTTTCTTCCTATTTCTTCTACTACTTACAGCAGTCCTTTTAACATTTCCTGCAGTGCTGGTTTCGTGCTAATATATTCCCTTAGCCTTTTTTTTTTGTCTGGAAAGCTCTTTATTTGACCTTCTATTTTGAATGATAGTCTTGCTGGGTAGAGTAGTCTTGGGTTCAGATCCTTTTTTTTCATGACCTTGATTACTTCATGCCATTCCCTTCTGGCCTGTAGTTGAGAAGTCAGCTGATAGCCTTATGAGGGTTCCTTTGTAGGTAACCTGTTGCTTATCTCTTGGTGCCTTTAGGATTCTCTCTTTGTCTTTAATTTTTGGCATTTTAATTATGTGTCTTGGTGTGGGCCTGTTTGGGTTCTTCTTACTTGGGGCTCTCCATGCTTCTTGAACTTGAATGCCTTCTTCCTTCACCAAGTTAGGAAAGTTTTCTGTCACTATTTCTTCAAATATATTCTCTAATCCTTTCTCATTTTCTTCTTCTTCGGGTACTCCTATGATGCGAATGTTATTATGTTTCCAGTTGTCCCACAGTTCTCTTAAGCTATCTTCCTGTTTTTTTAATTGTTTTTTCCTTTTGGTTTTCTGATTGATTGATTTTTTTCTACTCTGTCTTCTAATTCACTGATCCGCTCCTCCACTTCCTTTACTCTGCTGGTCAGTCCTTCCAATGTGTTCTTTATTTCTGCTATGTCATTCTTCATTTCCACTTGGTTGGTTTTCAGTGTTTCTATATCTTTACTCATGGTGTTGATGTCCTTACTCATGCTGTTTAGCTTCCTCAAGATCATGGCTCTGAACTCTACCTCTGATAATTTGCTTAATTGCATTTCATTTATCTCATCTTCGGTAGAGTTCTCTTGTTCTTTCATTTGGGATTTGTTTCTTTGTTTCACCATTTTGGCTATCTCAGTGGGTTTTAGAGCCTGCCAAATTTTCCCTGTGGGTGTTGGTGTTCTGTGATTTGTGGCTCCCTCTACTGGGTTTGGATGAGCGCGGAGGGCCCTCCTTAAACACCACTGTCAAGTCTCACTTTCCTGGGTAGATTTGCAAGCTCAGATAAGGTTCAGTTATCCTCTAGCTTTTTGTCTGGAGGCTATTAGCCTCAGTTACTTGAAAAGCCTTAGGTTCTCAGTTGAATGAGAAACTCCCTCAGGCGTTTAGTGTAAGAGGATTTCCTGAGGGTGGGGCCGATGCTGGTTGTTAATAAGCCTCAATTTGCATTTCTTTGCTCGCCTGGTTTGGGTTGAATCTCCGAGGGAGGGGCTGCCACAGCTCCGGGAAGGACCAAGCTGGCCACCATTCCGTGTGACCGGGGAAGGAGCAAGCTGGCCACTGTCCTTTGTGGCAGTGACTCAGCACAAACTCTGAGCGCCCTCCAAGTCCCAGGTGTCCCCACAGAGTTCCAGTCCAGTCCGCCCTCCCTCTGCCGGAGCCCCAGGTGAGTGGCTGTGGCTATTTTAGTGCTCTGTCCCAGCCCTCTGTGCTGTGGAGCAGCTTGGGATCTTAACCCCGAGGACACTGCTCACAGCTAAGGCTGCTGCTGTCCGTGGGCTCCTAGCCCCCCTCTCGCACCTCTGCAATCCTACCAGGATCGATTCAGTGTCCCTGGTTGTATGGTCCTCTCCCACTGCTTTTCTGTTGCTTTTTTCTGATGATTTGTCTTTATTTTAGTTGTAATTCCCGTTTGGTCCTGGGAGATTGTCTGTGTAGCTTCCATTCACTCTGCCGCCATTTTCCATTCCAAAAATTTTTTTTAAAAAGAAAAGAAAAATGAGAAGGTATTTTATAACCACCAGCTTGAGTGTGACGATGCAAGTGAAGAAGCAGTAGGAACTCTCCTTGAATGTTGATGGGGTGAAAGCCAACCCAGCACCCTGGAGGACAATTTGACATGACCTTGTAAAGTTAACAGCATGACCTTATGAAGTCACCAATCCCATTTCTATGTATTTGTCCTGGGAACGCTTTAGCACAGGTGTCCAGGGAAGCAGCTATGAGGATGTTATTTTTCTTTTTATTTTTTTATCCTCACCCGAGGACATTCCTGCATCCATCTTCAGATAGAGCAGGAAGAGAGAGAGAAACATCGATGTGAGAGAGACACATCAACCAACCACACGACCCCAACTGGGGCCGGGGACAACCTGCAACTGAGGTATGTGCCCTTAGGGGAACCAAACCCGGGACTCTCTTGTCCACGGGCCGACGCTCTAACTGCTGAGCCAAACTGGTCAGGGCAGCTATGAGGATGTTATTAAAGCTCTTCTTGTAAAAGCCAAAAAATTGGAAATAACCTAGAAGTACATTAACACAGCAGAGTAGGTGCATATATTTTCTCTTGGTACTGAATGCTATACAGCAGTTAAGACAAGTAACTTAGAGCTGTACGTAACACGTACCTCAGAAGCATATGTTAGATAAAAAAAAAAAAAAGATATATGAACAATATAATACCATTTAGGCATATGAATAATAAATACCAAAATTAGGATAGTAGCTTCTCTGTAAAGGAAGAGATGATACCGTTCCAGTAAGGACAGAGAGAGTTTCAGTAAGATCTGTAATGTTTAATAATTTAAGGTTAGTGCTGGCTACATTTTTTTATAATAGTCTCTGGAATCTTTATATGCTTGAAACAGTTTAGAGAGAAAGTTCATGTACATAAAATGAGCAGCACATATTAAAATACAGTTGTGCTTATTAAAGAGGATTGAAATCCTTCCAAATAAATGATTCTGACATTAAATATTTATTTCTGGGAGGAAATTTTAAAACATACCTTAGCTTAAATCTATTTTATCAACGTGTCTACAGAGCAAATTAATCAACCAATCACTTATTTTCTGGGCACCTGTCAGGGGCCTGGCAGCAAGCTACTTCCTGTGAGGGGGGTACAGGGGCAGAACACCTGGCCACTAGCATATTAGAAATAAGAAAGAAAAAGGAGAAAGAGCAGGAGGAGGAGGAAGACAAAGGTAATTATTCCAGGCAGGCTGGAGTCTACTCATGTAATGTAATGATACTGCTATTTTAACAAGCACACGATTTTCCACATAAAAATGAAGGTGGTCCCTTTCAAAGCAATCCCCCATGACTTGTAAAATTTATCCTGGAGATATCACTAGTAATTAAAATAGCTTTGGAACCCCTTTTAGAATTACATTTAGAGTATATAGCTTGAGTTTCTATAATAAGAAAGATATCTGGCAGGTAAATTTGATTTTGGAGATGAGCCAAGTTAGTTAATATGGTTTTGGGTCCATGACGCGGTATGACCACATAGTAGTGATTCCTTTTGTTTTCCACGACAAAATGAGATTTGTATGAGGCTGTTTATGACCAGTGGTGGCTGCCCTGGGGTCCCTCCAGCTGCCATAATCCTGGCCCAGCCCCCCTGAGAGCTGAAGGATACAGATTCTCTGCAGTCTTGTAACTAATCACTGCACACAACTGTGCCTCAGACTGTGGTTGGAAAGCTCTCGAACACAGTGCAGCTGACCTTGCACACCCTGCAAAGTGCCTCAGTGTGTGGCAGGGCCTGGCATGCGCTCTGCAGCACCGTTTCCTCTGTCGAGGTGCACTGATTTGCTGGATCCTGCTGGTGGTTCTCTTGGAATCACCTGCCTGGGTTTTGCAATGTGCAAACCCCTTTTGATCCTGATAACAGACCTCCTGAGCAATTGCCCACATTCCTCCTCCTCAGCCCATAGCCCAGCTTTCTACGATGGCAGGATCACACAATGGAAGGAGCCTTCATTCCTGAATCACTGTGTGGAGCAGAGCCTCCACCAAAGCCCCCTGACCTTCAATGCAATATGATGAGAGTGAGAAATTAGCTTTTAGACCACTAAGTAAGCTAATGACATTTTGGAATATTTTCGTCATGCCACATAGCCTAGCTCATGCTGACTAATACAGAGGCAGTTTACCAAAGTCAAGTCCCCAACTGTTGTAAGCAATAGCAGCAGCACCATAAACCCAATCCCTTAAAATGGTACCGAGAACAACATTCATTGTCAAGTATGTTGGTGCAGGCGGTTTTTTACTTAAAATGTGGTATTATCACTTTAGAGTCACATGATGCAATGCTGTATGGAATATTCATGTGCTGAAAGCTAGATTTTTCCTGAAAGAGCTGGACCTTGAGGTCAGGTTAGCATTTGAGAGGGCAAGGAAGAGAAGAAGGTTTGTCAGGTAGAAAAGAAATGGCAGCATGAGTAGAAAAGTCCTTTGTGGGGGAGGGGGGGTTGCAGGAGCAGCTCATTGAAAAGAGGAAAAATACTCCCATCCCCCCTTCCCTAAACAAAGCAATTAAGATTAGATAGATCTTATAATCATCTCCTGGTTTGGGAAGATGCAGAATCCACTTAATGTATGTATCTCAAAACTCTGCAAGTATTTCAAATTGTTATTAAAACAACGAGGCTTCTGGAAGTCACAGTGCCAATAGCTAATGTTTACTGGGTATTTACCAGGTACTAGGACACAAGCTGCGTGCTTTAAACCAGGACAGGCAGCTTCGGTGTCCCTGCGAGCTTCTGGGAAATGCAGAATGTCAGAGCCACCTCAGACACTCTGGATCAACAGCTGCGTTTTAACAAGATCCTCCAGTGATTCCCACACATGCTAAGGTTCGAAAAGCACTGCTTTGAATGCTTTATCTCAAATTCTACCTAAACCCTGTGATTCCACTCATGTCTTCTTACGTCAAAAACCTGCAAGTATTTCATATCATCATTAAAAGGAAAGAGACTTCTGGAAGTCATAGTCCCAATAAGTACCTTTAAATTGAGTAATTCACGTGTTCCTCAAAAACCCTGTGAGGTAGGCATGGGCAATATTATTAACCCCGTTTCAACAGATAAGAAAACAAGGCTCTGGGAGATCAAGTACTTTACCCAAAAATACAAGCGAGTATTATATATATTATATGAGGGAATGGGACTAAACCTCTTCCCGCTGACTCCAGAATCTAAGCTTCTCCATCCTGCAGTGGCAGCCTCTCCTGGTGCTGTGAAGAGCACTGGGGACGTATGACAGGCCCACCAGTGACAGACCAACCTGCCTCCCGGGACACACTTGGGAAGAGCATCAGAGTAACCTGAGACATCCAGAAAAGTGACCGTAAAAGGAAATCCTTGCAAAGGTGAACAAATGAATAATTGCACATCTAAACACAGGAAAGAATGCGAATTCATACACAGGTAGATATACCAGTGTTAATATGTAAAAACGTAATTTTAAGTGTTGTCTGACAGCTTTAGCAAGTGAAGTCTGAAGGATGATCATTTCCTATTTCTTTCTGACGGAGAATTTAATGATTTGGTTATCTCCTCATTTATTAAATGTATTGAGCCAAGGAGGCAAGAATTAGGAATTTATTTGGCAATAATAAGTGGAATGAAGCCCAGCCGGTGTGGCTCAGTGGATTGAGCATCATCCCTTGGACTGAGAGGTCCCAGTTCAATTCCCCATCAGGGCACATGCCCAGTTGCTGGCTCGACCCCCAGTGGGGGGCGTGCAGGAGGTAGCTGATCGATGTTTCTCTCTCATCGATGTTTCTATCTCTCTCTCCCTTCCTCTAGCTCTCTAAAAAGTCAATAAAAACATATTTAAATAAATAAATACATAAATACATAAATGGAATGAAAAGTGACGTGGTGTTTACTTATTGCTAACCATTGTTATTGCCAAGGGCACCTGCCATAATACTTTAATACACTGGTTCCCACATGTTAGCAAGCATCAGAAACTTCTGGGCAGCTTGTGAAACCCAGGATGCTGGGACCCATTCCCAGAATCTTGGATTCAGTCAGTCTAGGAAGGGGCCCCAAATTCTAGTAAATTTCCACATGCTGCTGCTGCTGGTCTGGGGACTACACCTTGAGAACCCCTAGGGGAGGATGATGTTCCAGAGCACGTGTCAAAGCTCAGGAGCCAGGTGTCAAGATGTGCACAGGTGGGGTACACCTTCCTATGTCAGAGAACATGAGAAGGGTGACTGGGAGCATCAGGGTTTTCCACACTGCAGGGCTTCCTCAGGGTAGAAGTCCTCGTTCCTTCAGAGCCAAACCTCTGGCTCTTCCCCAGATTTGAAGAGAATGTGAGAAGCAGGAACTGAACCGTTATAAGGTTGAGGCAGATTTGCTCACTTTGTTGGTCCCCTTTTCCGCCTTTCTGCTCTGGCTTCTCGTCCTCCAAGCCCTTCCCCTGTCCTTGCCCTCACCTGGCTCTCAGCCACTCGGCCCACATTTAGTGCGCTGGCCCAGCCTGTGCTTGAGCCCCAGGGTCACTCCACGAAACAGGCATCGTTCTGATTATACAGATGAAAAACAGACCCGGAGAAGTTAAGTGATCTACCCAAAGTGGCAAAGTAGAGTTCAAATTCAAGTGTATCTGCCTCCAACGCTTTTTCTCCTTTCTCTGTTCTGCTCACTTGGCGTCAGTGGTTGTCCAGGTTGGCCATCTTCCTATAACAAGTAACCAGCAGGAGGGCATTTGGTAGAGCCCTTTAGAAAGAAGTCAAGTCGCCTTAGCAAAAGAGACGCCGGATTTTATGTGAGCTGACAGCAATAGTTGATGCAGAGACTTAGATTTTCCTGTTACAATATTATAAGAAAGCAAAATCTTAACTGAACTGGTGTGGGACACAGAAGCATATCAACAGAGTCTGAATCGTGCAAGAAGAAAAAGACCTGGTTGGGGAAAGAACTAAGACTATTCCTGACTATGGTAAAGATTCTCAAGTTCTTCAGTGAGGATGGACTTCAAATGAATATCAGAAACTCACTGATCATGTAGAATTAAAATGCGATGAGCCACAGAGGGCTAGCCCAGAGAGACCAGCTAGCTCAACAATGTACCTTATCTTAGGGCCACTGGCCAAGACTTCCTGTCCCCCAGATAGCACTGAGATGAGAACCGCCAAGGCTCACCTCGGTGACTTTCCGCGACCTGTATTTTAATGGCTGACCAAGACTCCAGAAGGACGTGTTTTTTCCTTTGGATAGTATTAATATCATTCAATCCCTTGTTTTTTCCTTTTATTTTATTTTTTTTATCCTTACCCGAGAACATTTTTGCATAACCCCGACAGGGGCCGGGGACAAACTGCAACCGAGGTATATGCCCTTAGCAGGAACCGAACCCGGGACTCTCTGGTCCGTGAGCCAACTGTCTAACCGCTGAGCCAAACCGGCCAGGGCTTCCCTTTATTTTTAACCTAAAGAAACGTATTACTGGCATTCTAGCCTTACTACGATTCAGCATATCTTTCTTCTCATCGATGGGAGACAAAAATGTGTCGCTATCCGAGGGACCATATCTGTGTTACCACACACTCCCTTCCATTTGTAGTAACTGACCTGGCCCCAGGGATGGGCACAAGATGCAGGCTAGGTGAGCCATAGTTTCTTATTTCCCTGGACACAAGGATTGGTCCAAGGATTGAGCACTGAGTCAGGGCAATCAGAGTCCTTTCCTGAGTCGGGAGGAAGGAAGCTTTAGATGAGGATATGTAAGCTCAGAGATGCCAGAATCCAAGCTTTAGTGGTAGAAAAGACTAAATTCAATGTTCAATATCTAATGTCCTTTCTGGCTACATAAACCAATAAATTCCTTTCCCTCTCCTGCCACATGACTCTGTTTCCTCTTACCTTGGTTTAAAGAGTCCCAATAAACACGTGATCCTTATGCACTGATTTCAATATTTAAATCTCAGAGGACAATTTTACTCTTTTCATGTCCTAAATCAGCACTATTTAGAGAAAACACACCACTCTACCTCTCACTCACCACACTTCAACTACATTGCCCTTCTTTCTGGCCCTCAGACACATCCTGTCCCTTTCTTCTTCCAGGCCTTGGCACTTGCTGACCCCTCTACCTGGAACAACTTCCCCAGCTACTCTTACACCTGGCATTTCTTACAGTTTGAGGCTCACTCAATGCCACTTTCTCAGACAGGCTTTCCCTGACCACCTTAAACAAAGTCATCTTCTCCAGTGAGTTTATTTCATGGCCCTGTTTATTTCCTTTACAAAATATATCCTAACATGGATTTATCTTGTTTTGTTTGTCATCCGTCTTCCTCCATAGAACATAAGTTTTGTGAGGGCAGGACACTCACTGCCTCGTTCTCAGTTCCAGGCATGGTGCCCAGCCCGGGATACACTTAAAAATTTGTGAAATGTTAAATGAAATTGTCATTGCAATCACTACATGCAATCACTGTTGAGGTAACAATATAACATTAAGTGTATGTACTCTATATACTGTTGAGGTCACAATATAACATTAAGTGTATGTACTCTATATACTTCTCATGTCATGGTTTGGGTATGTTTCAGCCATTCTCAACCATCCTTCGCTCTCCCAAGCTCTGAGCAAGAGCGCGTTTTTGGATATTCTCACATATAGACCAGAGGGACTCTGCCCGACTGTGACAACTGGGATTCTGCTGTCCAGAGTGAAGTCAGGTCTAGTAGCCTCTCAGAGAGAGAGCTGCCTGCTCTTCAGAAGAAGCTGAAGCTAAACCCTAAGAGACCATTGAGCAGTTCAGAGGGAGCCGGGAGACCTTGACTGAATGGATCATTGACTGCAATTTTTTATTCAGACACTAGGTGGCAGGTGACTATGCTCTTGAATACCAACAAGAGTAATGAGCATAATAATGCTCACAAATGCTGGATAACTTCCTCTGTTGACAGTAAATGCCAAGAGGGATTTTAATCATTTGACAGGATGATAAGAATTATGATAAGGGCTTTGGATTTGGTCTATGAAGAGTAAGATGTGTTCTGAAACTTTACTTTCATAGTCACAAAATAAATGTGCAACATGGGAACATTGCAAAACTAACCTAGTGGAAAGATTAATGTCAGCTCCAGGGAACCAGCAAGAGAGATAACTTCTGTATAATGAAACTAAAATCACTCTTTCCACTGCAGTAATAGCTCTGTACCTTTTGGATTAATAATCTAATTTAGTAAATAATTGATTGTATTGTTCTCTTTCTTTTCTCTTTTACTTAAACAGCATGGAGATTTAAAAGAAAATTCTTTCCAATATAAACTGATCAGAGAATCTATTGTTTCCCTGGTAACCTTCTATGCAGAGTCCTAGACTAGAAGCACCTTTGTTTTCTCGCAAAGCCACTGGATATTGGAGAAACAATCAGCTGAGGGGCACAAGCACAAGCAGATGGTTTAGGTATTTCCTCTTATTAAACAAAAGTGAAATATTCAAGTCACCTAATTAAATAAAAAATAGAATGCCAAATACGACAAACCCTAGTAAATATGTTTCCTTTCTATTTGTGGTCTTCAAAGGGGGATAGTAAGGAAAGTGGTAAGAGGAGGGTGGGAGGAGCGGCAACCAGAGACGGAAAGAGGAATGAAAGGAAGAGTGAGAGAATGAGAGTCACCGAAGAAGGCCCGCAGGGAGACATTGACACGGAGGGAGAGACCAGAGAGGGAAAGGAACGGGAAGAGGCAGAGAGAAAGCGAGGGAGTCACATCACAGGGAATGGCAGTGGGGAGATGAGAAGCAGACACACAGAGAAGAAAGGCAGAAGGAACACAGAGAGGCCAAAAGGAGGAGCCCGGTAGGAGCTTTAGTAAGTTTTGAGATGCTTTAATCTAGGACAGCTTAATTTTCAAACTTCAGAATAAAATCACCTGTTATTTGCTGCTCTTTGAAATGTTTATTAATCAGGGAATGATTGTTTACTGCTCTTTAAATGCACTAATATTTAATCCTTAGAAGCTTTTCTTATAACAAATGTGAATGAGCCTCTTCTAGGTTGCAAGTACCAGAGAGAGGCTCAGGTTTACTCGGAGTATTAGAACGTGCAGGAAGGATATGAAGAAAAGTAAGGAAAACACATAGCTCTTTCAGAAGAAGAGGAGCTGGAAGATCCTGTAGATGAGAACACAATTCTGGCCGCCAGGTGTCCTGTCACTTTGTCAGTATAAGAAATCTATTGTTGTTTCTTTGGTATTTTTCCATTCCTGTCATTTCACTCTCCATCTCTGCTTCTGCTGCTCCTCCCGCTATCAATGATTTTCTCTGTCTCTGAATTCACACCTGGTAGGATGGAGAATCCACGATTGGTCAATCACCATTCATATCATTACTGGGCAGAGCTCTTGTTTGAGGCCATGTCAGTGATTGGTTAGGTGCCCACCCATGGTTCAAACAAATCTGATCAGAGTGGAAGGACCCTGGAGTACAGTGTGTACATGAGAGGCCTTTCTGTATTAGACTGTGTGTATGACAGGTATCCAGAAAAAGAGGTAATAAAACTGAAAGGCACATCAGTTGGTGGGACCAATGCATTCAACCTGTGCTCACCAGGCATATCATACTTTTTCTTCTTGGGCACATGGTTTCAATAATGCCCACAAAACCTACTTAAACCACTGCATGTACACTCACCAACCCAAAGTCAAGGTTAGTCACTATATCCAGAAGAAATGATATGAAACACTTCAAACTTATAGTCTAAAGTTAATAACTTTTGAGGCTTTTAAAAAACAAAACAAAAACCAAGCCCAATGAAACAATAATGCAGAATTGTTTTGGGTAGAGGGGAATAAGAAATGTAGGAATTAAATAAGCTCTTTGAGGGAGAAGAGAAAGAGAAGAGAAGGCAAAAAGATTTCCCTGTAGCAAGAAAAGGAGAGATGTCTATGTTCAGTGGGAATACCTGAACCCACCTCTGTGGTCCAAGTGGGTGGCAATACATCAAAGAGATGATAAAGGGGCACCTAGATGGGGGGATTTCCAGCCTTTGCAAACATGTCTGTACCTCCTATGTGAACTGACTTTAAGTTATCAGACTTTGAAGGACCTCTGTAAGCTTAGGCAAAGTAGATGTCAGTGGTGTCCATGGTGGATTAAGGAATGAAGACCCAGAAGGACAGATTCAGGACAGAAGTTTTCTGGATACCCTGTAAGACTTTCAGGGGCTTTTCAGGTCTGAATAGGCAGCCAGTCTCAATTTTACCTCAGATGAATTTCTTTAAAGCTCGGTTAGATGTAAGCTTGAACTCATAGCTCACCTGATTATAGAAATGGATATTTCTTTAATTCCCCCAAATAATTAGAGACAAGAAATCGTGCCACCTGCACTGATCTGAACACTGGGGACAACAGTGAATTCAATCAGCCTGGAAGCAGATTAGGACACTAACTTCCAGATCCTCCTTCTCTTCAACCCCCTGGATCACATAATGGTTTTTATATTATTCATTTGTCTGACAACTTAAAATTTTTCTATGAACATAACCATAATACTAAAAGTCTCACAAAGTTGTGGCTCAGTGATTGTCTTAATCATCTCAGGCTGCTGTAACAAAAATGTCATAGACTGGGTAGGTAATAAACAACAAAAATTTATTTCCCACAGTATGAAAAGCCAGAAGGTCAAGATCAGGTGCCAGCGCGGTCAGGTTGTGGTGAGGGCCCTCTTCTGGGTGATGACCGTTGACTCCCTGTATCCTCACATGGTGGACAGAGGGGAAGCAAGCTCTCCAGTGACTCTGATAAAAGGCACTAATCCCATAATGGGGGCCCCACCCTCACGACCCCATCTAATCCTAATTACTTCTCAAAAGTCCCATCTCCTCATACCATCACCTCCTAATACCATCACATGGTAGGGTTTCAGCCTATGAAGTTTGGGAGGACACAAACATTCAGTCCATAACAGTGATAAGCACTTTTTTTTTCATAGAAAAAACAGAAGCAGAGAAATGTTACTGGTCTGTCCTGTGGCCCCAGCCCCTGTAGTCCAGCGTACAGGTCACTGAGAGGAAGAAAGAAACTGGAGCCACCATTGCTTATTCTCCTGAAGAAATCCAGGCTGTTGCCCTAGACAAAGGACAACTGGGGGGGCGTTTGTTTCACCCAGTGCTTGGGTGGGTGGGACATGACAGTCCTTGTTGGTCCTGCCCGTGGTAGAGGCTGAGGACAAGGAAACTTGCTGGCCTGTGGGCCGATTTGGGGCCCTACCCTAACTTGGATAGAGAGAAGTATATGGGAAAAAAGCAACAACAACAAAAAAATTAACTTCTCTTGCATTTGGGACAAAAAGAAATCGACAGCAAAGACAGAGTATATTTCCCTTCAGGCTGACTGTAAGCTCTCATTAGGCATAGGAATCAGAGCTTATTTATAGAATTGCACTACAGTTTCACTGCGTCTAGACAGCAAGTCCAACCAATTCTCATCAAGCAGGTTGTTCAAGCTTCTATTACAATGAATTCCCATAAAATTAGTCTCTGGGCATAGAACTCTGGGTCTGTGAAAGGATGTATTGATCCGGAGGGATGGCTGAGACGGGGCTCAGCTAACTTGACTGCAGATTCCCCACTCCTCTCCTCCTTCCTCCATCTGTCTCTCCCTCTTCCTCTCCCCACCCAGTCCCCCCGGAGGCCCACCAGGATGACTCAATCCTGTTGCCTAACCACACAACTGCTTTGATACTCACTTTTCCCGTTCAGAGAAGGGTGATGTCTACCTAGCAGGGTTACAATGAGGCCTAAATAAAACAGCATATATGCATCTGAAACTAATATAATAATGTATGTCACCTGGAATTGAAATTTAAAAGTGATCAATAAAATGCCCTATATGAATGTTCTTGCACAGGAGAAACACTTGACAATTATTTGGTAGAAAATAAAGAAGGAAGAAAGGAGGCAGTGGCTTAAGTGCTACCCGGTACATGGAAAGATAAATCACTCAATAAAAGGTTTATTGGGTAGGATATGAGGAGGGTGAGTCAGAACAAACTAATGAAGGAGTGTGATGTTGAAAGGTGCAGGCTGTCGCTGCTGCTGACATTATTTGAAAGAGATATAAGACTAACTGTCTAGTCCGTGGTAATTAGAGGAGCTCCCTAGGCACTTTATGGAGCTGGGATGGTAACCTACGTGTCCAGCTTGAGACCAGTTTCAGTTTGTATAATTATATCCTGATAGCAGGCTCCAGCTGCATGGTTTCTACAGAAAGATAGTATTTTCTCTATTGTACTTTCTGTAATTAGCATTTCACATAGGTGAGTGAAGAAATGGTGACAATATCCAACCTGGTCTTCTTCTCTTTCTTAGGGCAGACGGGCAAATTCCTGGGCAGATTGTGACATTAGGAAAGTCTTGAGAATTAAAATTAATCCTGAAAATTAAAAGGTGTTCTGGAAGTATGTTTCACAATGCTACCTGATATGGTCCTCGTAACAATGATAAATATGAGGCCATGGATCCCAAAATTAAAAGTTGGAGCCATCCTTTCAAGGAGTCTTAAAGTCATGTGAGTGCCAAATTAAGGAATGCAAATGATCCGGAAAGCTACGCAATGTCATTAGTGCAGTATAAGCAGAAAACTGATATAAAAGGATTTGTATTCTCAAAGGGTCTTTTTTTGTGTGGGTGATGGGCTTGAAGGAGGGGAACTATAGCAAGAGAAACCAACTTGAAGCCATTGTTGTGCTACAAGAGAGAAGCTCAGACTGTGGGATTCTTTTGGTTTGTCCCTTTAAAAATAATGTTGAGAAAGGCAGACTCATACTAAGGAGTGAGAGTGAAGATATTAACTAAAGGACAATGCCATTTACAGCAATAACTGTTGTGATAGAGTCAGGTTCTTACATTAACTTCTCAGCCACTCTCCTCAAAGCACTGGACAAACGCTTTGACAAATGTGACTAAGAGAAATGTTTGTGGGTTTGTTTGTTTTCTCAAAGATGGTCTATATCCTATTATCATTCAGTGATCCTTCTGTTGCCATGGCCAAGGGTTTACTGCTGGACAACTTTAGGCATGCTTTTGGCTATGCTGGTTTATCTTAAAGCAAGAGCTATGAAAATAAATCTGTGAGCCAGGTACTATTCTTCCAAGATCGTTTGGTTGTTGTATAAGTTCTACTTATTATTCAAGGAGTCAGAGAATTGAAGCAAATTTCCCATCGCCTCCTGGCTTCCTCACTTTAGATCTGTCTGTGCCCCAAACATCAAAACATTCCCCCCTTAAGTCTAATTCATCAGAGGAGTGCTTTGCTACCTTTTTCATGTAGCAGCACACATAGAAAGTGATAACATCTGTATGGCACTCTGGGGCTAACGGACAAGGATACTTGCAACTGTAGGGGGTTCTGGCTGTGGCAGTCCCTACCCATCTGCCTTGAGGACTGAGGGAGCCCTTACTTGAGTGCACCTGCAACCCATTCGCAGCACAGCAGCCTGCCTCAGCACGTGAACTGGGAAACTGCAACAGTCTTTAGTCCTTCCAAGTATCAGTGTTAACTAGCTCAGCGCTTCTAAATGTTAATATGCTTATGCAGTGCATTGGGACCTCATTAAAAGTGCATATATTCTGATCCAGTAGGTCTGAGATTCTGCATTTATAACAAGCTCCCAGGCGATGCCAGTGTGGTTCACGGACCATACTTTGTGTAACAAGGAACTGGATGACTCATTAATACAACTTGCTCTGGAAATTTTTCAAAATTAAAAAACAATTAGTGTAACTTAGAAAAATGAGAAAACTCATAAAATTTCCTGACTTTTAATATTAGTTACCAGGAACAGTATAAAACAGTCTCTCTTGACTTGCAGGTAAAGTCCAACGTTTGTATTTGATTAGAATGGCCTCGGTTCAGTATTACACCTCCAATATGTTAGAAGCTTCAAATTGTTGTTCTTGGTAACACTCTAAAACCTATATTAAAGTGATTATAACGAACAGTTCTTCTTATAAGAAAGACTTGCCTGGAATGCAGAAAACCACCAAAACTGGTTTTCTTGTAATCAAAGAAAGACCCTTGCAAAGGAAAGGTGAAAACTGATTATTAGCAAGGTTTTTTGTGGGTTTTTTTTTTCTAGATTAAACATACTCAAAGAAATGCATAATTATGTTAAAAATTATTATATTCTCCTGGTCCTTGATGTAGAGAAGCTATTAAAGAATCACTTGACCTTAAACAAAATATCCTTTTCTCCTCAGATTGTGACAAACTTTTTCTATAGAAGCTGTTCTTGTTTCTTCCCAACTGTCAGTGAATGCAGAGACTATAGGTGATGTTTCATTTCCAAATGGAAATAAATTTAAAAGCAAATGTAAAAATCGCTTTCAGATAAAGCAGAAAGTGGCATTTAAGATAAGCTCAGTGGCATTATAATTTCTTTGAAAGAGGAAATAAATTCCCAAAATTCAAACATTTTGAAAATAACAAACGTAAACTTTCCAATTTTATACATACCAGTTTTTGAACAACAGAAAGCACTGATATGCTATGAGACTGAAAATGAATTATTCTATTTAAATTCAAATTATGAGAAATTTGGAAATTTTTACAAAAATACTTATTTATATAAGATCCAAACACCTTTCTTCAAACTCTTTGAAAAGTTTACTAAACATTTGGCAATTTAGCCTATCAATCCTTGTAATCTAGGCATCATTTGAGACATTTGAATATACATTAATAGGAAGTGAATTTGACATTATTTAGAAATCTACCATCTTTAATGTAATGTAAATGAAATCACTGTAAAGTAATGTAAATGTTTCCTGAATGAAAATGTCTTTGGAAGGAAGGTTAGTTGTAGCAATAACCTTAAAAAGCTGAAAAAGAAAAATGTTGTCGAACATTATAATTCAGGGAATAAAAAATATTATGTGGGAAGAAAAATTAATTACCCTGAAGGCCTAAAAAATCACTAGGTATTTGAATGAAATAAATTAAGAAAGTGAACTGCAGAATTCCATTAGCAATTTATGGAGGCCTCCCTTCTACGCAGAGCTTAAAAGGTGGGCGGGGCTTTCTCTATCTGAAGTAAATAGTTGATCAATCTCACATCAACCCTTTCTCTGAAGATTGCATGGACACAAATGCTTGGACTATGGATGAGTAGTTTTATGGTCAATAAATTGTAGTACATGGTGTTTTACATTAGAGAAAAAGGCAATCAGATGTCATGCTTCACAGTGTAAAGTGATTACTGTCTTGGGATCTGAACATAAATCATTTTTCAGGCCATCTTACTGTAATTTCATCCAGTTGGTAAAAGCACTTTCTTTTTTTTCTTATCTACAATGAAAAAATTAGACTTAGACCACTCTAGTTATCAAATAACAAAGCCTGGTGAACTGATATCTTACTTTTATGAAGAAAATGTGAATTTAACGTGGGTTATAACATCTACTTTAATTGTAAAGCTTTTGGTTAATGAAAGAAATAGCACTCTAGAAGCTCTAGAAGCTATTATTTCCTCTGAAGTAATTACAGTTCAGGTAATTACACCCAGGTGGTGGCAGGATCACGAAGTGAAAGTCTAAACAGCTCGAGTTCTGATAAGGACCAGAAACCAAGCTACACCTGTGGTAAGCACTGTGCTAGGCACTTTGCATATATGCACCCACACGAATGATTATCTGTAAGAAAGGCTACTTTTCATAAAGATAAAGGCTTTTCTGAAATAGCTAAACAGAGCTTCCAGAATATTCTTTATTTAAACACCATGCACAATTAGAACAAAAATAAAGAATACTCTCATCTTAGTAGTATTGGGAATTTATCTATCTTCAACATTTCTCAATCAGCAGTTTCCTCTGGACGTGAATACAACTGACTGTTACTTGAAGTTAAAAGCCCCTGGGCCCTGGCCAGTTTGGCTCAGAGGTTGGAGCATTAGCCCGCAGACCAAAGACTCACAGGTTAGATTCCAGTCAAGGGCACACACCTTGGTTGCAGTTTGGTCCCCAGCCCTGGTTGGGGTGGTGCAGGAGGCAATCAAGTTGGATCATCTTCGCAGCACTGAAATTGTCAGTGAATGTATTATTTATCATGATTAATTTGTCTAATGTTCTTATTAGTTACCTACTTCCTACCCATCTTTCTGCTTACATCATATGCCTTTTACAAATCAAAGAAACAATCATTTTCCTTCTGTGCCCCAACAATTCTCTTCTTACAAAGACGACACTCAAAATATTTACCAATTTACATGAGTAGCAACCAATCAAGAAATAAATTTTTATTGTTCCTTCCCAAACTGACCAACATAACTATCCTTTCACTGGTCAGGACGTCTTCATCCCTTCTCCCCAGTGAACCACTTTCAATCCTAGCTCTGTCCCCTTTGAATGGCAGAGTGCATTACCTTGTATAGGATTTGCAAACCTCAGGCACCTGCTATACACCTTCTGAGCTACAGAGGCGAGAGTTCCAGCTACGGCAATAGGTTGCAGCTAAATAGGTCCATTTTGTTTTTCAGATCACAGAGCTACTTTACAAACCTTTCTAGCTGAAGTGGTGAATTGAGAATGAGGGTCTAATTTTCCGAAAACAAAACTCTGTCACTTAAATAACCATAGCAATTGTAGAATCAAATCAGAGCCCATGCTCAGTAATAGCTGAGGCAGCTTGAAGCAGTAGAAAGACCATAGTCTTTAAACTGAATAAAGCTGGGTTTGAAGGCAGTTTTCCTGCCTCGCTGATCTTGGGCATGTTATGCAGCAATTTACCTTCTCTTTCCTTAGCTGTAATATGGAGATAAAAATACCTTAGGGTGTTTACTTGGGGTTTGCATGGGATAACTTAGAGAGAGGGCTTAGTGCCCAGCACCTATTAACATAGTAGATGCCTGATGAATAGTAGCTATTTTTATTCCCCTTCTCTACCTTTTCTGAATTAACCCCTGATTAATTTATAGTAGGTACATAATTTATACTGGAACTACTTACAGGCATACCTCAGAGATTTTGTGGTTCCAGTTCCAGAACACCGTAATAAAGCAAGTATTGCAATACAGCGAGTAGTCATCTTTCTGCTGGTGCAGGGTCTTGCCTTCTATCTGTAAAAAAACACAACACCTGTGAAACACAATAAGGCCAAGTGTAAGAAAACGAGCTATGCCTCTACTATGAGGACCAGGAGCCTTTCTTTCCTCACTTTGGTCCTGATTGCAGGGTAGAGCTATCACAGATGTGGGAGCCTTCAGGAAATGGTTGCTTTTATGAATCACAGTCTTCTGCCAAGTTGGTTACTAAATTAATAACTTACTCAGGTGAACTGCCTTCCTCAGCACACTGTTGCTGCAGCAAGATCTTTTCTCTGATTTGCTTTGTACGACATTGAACTCCTAGGCTAGGAGATGTGGCTTCCTCGTCTGCCTGTGGTTATAACATTTCTCTTTAAGCCAAGCAAATTTTGACTCATTTATATGATAGCACTTCTTGATATTATAATCCTTCTTGATAATTTCAAATTATCAATCAATACATTTCAATTCTTTTCTGGGACTTTAAAAAAAGATTTAAACAAAAAGAAGTTTAAAACCAGATATAAAAAGTTATTGCTAGACACGGAAAAACAAAAGGTAATTCTCAAGAAGTTACTGACCTGTCTTCTTATTGGCTCTCAAAGAGCTAGTTGGTACCTGGCAGCTGTGTGACCTTGGGTAAGATAACTTTGTAGAGCCTCAATTTCCTCATCTGTAAAATGGAATAATAAAAGCATCTACTTTATAGGGAGCTAGTGAGAAATAAATGAGGCAGTGTATGTAAAGTGCTTAAAGTAGTGCTCGACACAGAAAGTTTTTGATGTTAGCTATTGTTTTTATTTTTGAAAAGACGTTTAATTATTGCCAAAATGTTACAATAGTTTCCAAAAGTTTTGTTAATATAACTTCCCAGGTAGTTCCTTATTTCACATCTAAGGATGTTACTAATGATATAATCCTTGCATGCGAAGATGAGAAATCCTGTCCTTCATTCCCCTATATTTTTTTCAAGAAACATGGCTTGGTTATTATTTATATTTTGAAATATTAGAAATTCAAAAGATTTAAAATATGTACTTGCATTTCTAGATGGTTTCTGGACTTTTGGTAGATTTCTATGAGACACTTGGATGAATGGGCCACTCTCTAAATGACCATCTATCTCTTAACCCCTAGTTCCTCTACCAGAAACAGAATGCTGGGTGGAGTTCATCACGGATCTGATTGTGGTAATTCTTTCATTTTATACACATTTTGCATTCTATAATTCCAACCTCCAAGTCACCCTGCCGCAACATTGCTACGTATGCTATTAAAACATGGGCTCTGCGTACTTTTAGAAGACGGGACCTGAGATGGGAGGTAGGCGGGCTGGAGGGAGGAGAGTCAGCTTGTAGTCCATGCACAGGAATTTGGACATTATTCTCGGTCATAGGAAGCTAATGAAGAGACTTAAGCAGTGGAGTAACAGGGATTATTCTGTGTTGGCAGATAGGATGCACGGGAGGTAGCACAACTGAGGGCAGGGGCATCAACTGGGACTAATACACACAAGACATGATAAAGGTCTAATCTGGGACAGTGAGAAGGGGGACAGATAAGGGCTGAAGGGCTGAGATAATATATAAGATAGTGAATCAGGACATGAGGTCCGATGGGATATAGTGGAGTTGAGAAGACATCCAGTATAAAATAATGGCTTCTTCTGCAGCACGCTATGTTAGTATGCTAGGGCTACTGCAACAAATCACTTCGGACTGGGTAGCCTAAACAACAGAAATTAATTTTCTCACACAGTTCGGGGCTAGATGCCCAAGGTGAAGGTGTCATGACGTAGGGTTGATTTCATTCTGAGGCTTCTCTCCTTGGCTTGCAGATGGCTGCCTTCTTGCTGTGTCTGTATGTGGCTGTCCTTTGGTCTATGTTGTCTGTGTCCTGATCTCTTCTCATATTGGATCAGGGCCCACTCTAACAGCCCCCTTTAAACTTAATTACCTCTTTATAGGCCCCATCTCCAAATATAGTTACATTCTAAAGTACTTAGCCTTCCTCTTTATTTTTCTGTTTGGTACCCATAGTTCTCATAGTAAATTTGGGCAAAAGTTGTATACAAATGAAAACAATAATGGTATTTACACTTGTGAAATGTTTATCATGTGCTAGAGACTATGCTAAGCACTTAAAAAATTTTTTTTTCTTTATTGATTTTAGAGAGAGAGGAAGGGAGAGGGAGAGAGAGACATGGAAACATTGATGAGAGAGAATATCAATTGACCGCCTCCAGCATGCCCCTCACTGGGGATTGGGCCCACAACCTGGGCATGTGCCCTGACTGGGAATCAAACTGGCAACCTCTTGGTGCATGGGTCGACGCTCAACCACTGAGCCACACTGGCCGGGCTATGCTAAGCACTTTATACATATGGTCTCCTTTAATCTTCATGAGAACCCTGTGGTGTCAATACTATTATTATACCCATCTAGCAGAAAGGGAAACTAAGGCAGCACTTAGAAAATGTGCCCATGGTAAGGGTTCACCTTAAAGATGGTGAACCTCGAATTGGAACCTAGGTGCTCAAACTCCAGACCCTGTGCTGGAAACTTTCCTGGCTCATTTAATTTCTCAAAACATGTTTGCAATAGAAAAAGAATTGAGCGTTCTGAGAAGAGGCCCCTCCCTTTGAGCCCTTATCACCAACATTCAACTGAGCTCCTACTCCCAGTGCCAACTCCCTCTCCCCCAAAATGACAGTAAAAGAATAAGAATGAGGGGAGAAGAACATTATCTCAGATTCTGAAAAGAAACAAAATAGGTTCAAATGTTCTAAAGTGGGATAAAGAGCTTTTTTGTTTCCAGGTTGGATGTTCTGACGGTGAGGACCATTTAAAGATTTGAGATATGTATGAATTCATTATTCTAATAGTCATTTCTCAGGCTTCACTCATCCTACCTTTACTTTTCTGTCTTCTCTAACATGTGATTTGGGGCAGCGATTATCAAAAAATTTAGCAGTGCAATTTTCTATTTTCCAAATAAAATATTATATTGCATCATAAAACAAGCAAAACAGTACTTTCGATACAAACTTATTTTAAGCATTGACATTGATATTTACTTACTAAACAATCAATCAGAATGTACATTAAAATTTTGGCGTTTTCCAGAATACTAAAATTTGGCATGTCACATCTGTGTGTGCTGGTTAGTTTTTAAAGACAGTTTTAAAGATAAACATCTAAAAATAACTATTTATGTTGTTTTAAAAATAATCATTAAAATCGATTTAAACAATAACAAATGTTTGCCGGGCCGCAAACGCACCTCTGAGAAGTGTCACAGTTCGCAACCAGAGCGGAGGGAAGTGCAGGTGTCGCCCCACCCCAGCCGGAATGCGTGCGCTCCCCTCCCGGCGCATTTATGCGGGCCCACGCTCCAGGCAAGGCGGCAGGCGCCGGGCTCCGCTGATCTCAGACACACAGACAGTCACTTATCCATATGCTCAGGGTTTGACGCTGTGTCCCTGCACAGTCACAAATTAGTCACTTTCCGTTAGTGACTGTGAATATAAAGGAGGCGTTCCTGAAATATGGATCTCGTTTCAACAAGTAGGGATAGAGAAACCAATAACCAGTTTTCTTCATTTATTATGCCTATAAAATGAAATAGCTTTAGTCTGTGGCCTCTAAACATGCTGATGAAAACATGTCAGCCCTTAAACCTGCTCCCAAAGTCCCACTGATAGAATGAGGAAAGCGGATAAAAAATGGGGCGGAAAACTCACTTCCCTTCTCTTCTTTCGGTCACTGTGCCCCATTTATAGCATCCCAGCTTTTTATTTATTTATTTTTTTAAACATCTTTTTATTGAATTTTTAGAGAGAGAGGAAGCAAGAGAGAGATAGAAACATTGATGTGAGAAACATCGATCAGCTGCCTCCTGTACGCCCCCTCCTGGGGATCAAGCCTGCATCCCGGGCATGTGCCCTGACCAGGAATCAAACTGGGTCCTCTCAGTCCAGGGGAGGACGAGCACACCCGCCTGGCTACAATCGCAGCACTTTAGAGTTAGAAGGAGACTTTGAAATCCAGCAGACTGACGCCTTGCCTCTGCAAGAATTTCCTAAATAGCATTTCTGATGGCCTCTGATTGGACATTCTAGTGTAAGAAGCTTCCTATGTTCTCATTCCACTCTCTGAAGGCAGGAATTTATAACAAGTTCTCTCCTACATTGCATTTGGCACCTAGTCCATCACTAGTCCACGAACATTCAGGTTGTTTGCAAGAATTTTCCCTCAGCGATGTTGCAATAAACATCTTTGTGAGTATATCCATAATTCTAGGTTTATTCCATCAGCGAAGACTTCCTCCAAGTGGAATTACTGAGTCAAAGTATATGTGCACATTTTTTTATTTTAATTGCTAATGCTGTATTACTTTTCAAAAAGATTGTGGTCATTCATATCTAGCAACAAGGTATGGCGATGCCTATTTTCCCATTGGATTTATCAAGCTTTTAAACCTTTGTCTATCCAGGAGCTGACGAAATGGTATGTCATTGCTGTTTTAATTTGCATGACATGATCACTGCCAAAGTCAAACATCTTATCAAATGTTCATTGGTTATCTGTGTTTGGTCTTGTGTGATTTGTCGTCGTTGTTGTTAAATTGTTTGCCTGTTGTCTCTGGATGGTTTTATATTACCAATTTAAAAGAGCTCTTAGTTCATTAAGGGTTGATTTTTCTACTGTTACTCATGGAACTAAGTTTTAAGTTACATACTGCTTTATCTTCTCCGAACAATTCATTTCTCGATGATTCTCTTAAGATGCACTGCTTGCTCATAAATAAATGAATATCTCCCAAAAGCGACCTGCATAGTAGGGTCTCACAGAGTGGTCCACTGACCAACAGAACCAGCATCACTTGGAGATTGTTAGACTTCAGACTTGCAAGCCCTGCTCCAGGCCTTCTAAATCAGAATCTTCAGCTTTATGAGACACCCAGGTAGTCTGCATGCACGTTACAATTTGAGAAAGACTGCAATAGAGCATGATGGGTCTATAATTCTTGCCCCTAGCTCTGGTATTTATAGTAAGATTACCATAGCTTTTAAAGTCACAGTAAGTTCTTTATTCTGCCTTCAAATAAACTATTGTTAAACTGTCTCCCTATTAATGTATTTATTAATGAACATTTTGTACCCAAATAAAAGATTTTACCCTTATTCCCAATAAATTTTATTGTATTTGTTTCAACCCATAATTTTGATTTATGATATGCTCTTTAAATATTGAATCTGCATTTTAATGTAGGGGCTCTCATTACTCAGTTTGGGGGGAAATTAATCTAAAATTTTGAATAAAGAGGTGTGGTAAGGCCATCGATAATTCCCTCTACAATTTCTTTTGTCTTATGGACATATTAAATCCAGTTATGATGAATTTTAAAACAAGCCTTAAGGGAAAAGAGAAAGAAGGCAATATATAGTATATAACATTTAACTGAATATATTTATGCATGTAGTGGTGCTTGAGTGACTTCATTTCTTTTTTCAAAACAATCACCTGTTGACCCCTTATCCTTACCACCTGCTTCTGTGACAGATCCAGGCACCAAGTCCCAGAAGAAAATTGGAGTGGTGCTAAGACCTCTCAAAGCAGCAATGTCTGGGAACTATTACTACAGTAATGACTTTGGCCCTAGAATTACTACATTTCTAAATACAGAAAGAGGGCATTTGAGAACCAAAGATAATTCCTCTTTTAAAGGTACATTTGACTTTCAATCTGGGGAAGATAATGTAGACCTGGTTCTCCTTGCTTATCCCTACAAAGTACAACTATAAACCCTGGAAATAACTCAAGAAACAGCCAAAGGAGACTCTGAAAGCTGTAAGAAGAAGGCACACTGGTTTGGGACCCCAGACAGAAGAAACAGCACAATGTCAGGGTATCTTGCAGGCCTTGCGTAACGGACAAAGGTGACCCAGACTTAGTATTTCCTGGCTCCCAAACTAGCAATAGAGGCAGCCCAGGCAGGCTCATTCCTCCCCTGACTGAAGGGGAATCATTCTGAAACCAGCCAATACCATCAGCAAGGGAAATAGAACTAGAGTCCCTGCTAACAATAAGTGGTCAAGAAGTGCTCCTTCCCTACTAGGCAGGAGACTACCCTCCCCTGCAAATACCAAGGCTAGTGGGAGGAATGGCAAGGGACCCCACCACAAGTAGCCCCACTGGGAAGCCTACTTGACCCCGTGAGCCTAGCCCAGAGACACCATGGCAGCTGGGGGTTACCTATAGGGGGATCCTACCACAAGTGTTTGACCAAGAAGCCTCTTGACCTCCATGTGTCTGAGATTTCTCTTCCCCACTGGGAGACACTGGGACAGTTATCAGTATCAGGAGTGAAATGGAAGATATCACTACAAATCCTACAATTGCTAAGATAATAATGGAATACTGTGAATAATGTTATGATCATTAATTTGACAACTTAGAAGAAATTAATCAATTTCATGAAAACCCAGAAACGACAAAAATTCAACCAAGATGAAATAGATAATCCCAATAGCCCTATAATAATTAAATAGCCCTATGATGCTTAAAAAGGATTATAGCTTTTGAAAAAGAAATCTTTGGGCCCAGATGGTTTAATAGCTAACATCACACCTAATGGTGAAGGACTGAATGCTTTTCCCCCAAGATCAGGTACACGGTTAGGATGTTCACTCTCACCGCTCTCATTCAACGTATTACCGGAACATCTGGCCACTGCAATACATTGAACAACAGAAATACCAACATACAAATTAGAGAGAAATACATGAAACTGTTTCTGCTTGCAGATGACATGATGTCTATGTAGCAAGTCCCAAGAAATCCACCAAAAACAAAACAAAACAAAACAAAACAACAAACAAACAGAAACTCCTAGGACTGAGTTCAGCATGGATTTAGCATATAAAATCAACACACAAAAATGAATCTCATTTTTATATATCAACAATAACATGTGAAACTGATATTAAAAACACAATACCACAGCCTGGCCTGTGTGGCTCAGTGGACTGAGTGTCATCCCATGGACTGAGAGGTCCCAGTTTGATTTCCACTCAGGGCACATGCCTGGGTTTTGGGCTCGATCCCCAGTAGGGGGTGTGCAGGAGGCAGCTGATTGATGTGTCTTTCTTACATGGATGTTTCTATCTCTTTCTCCCTTCTCTCTCTCTAAAAAATCAGTAAAAACATATAAAAATATTAAAAAATATATAATATTATAATTATGCCAAAGAATAAACTACTAAAGTATACACTTAACAAAATAGGTACTGAATCTATTTGCTAAAAATTACAAAATGCTGATGAAAATTTTTAAAAAGATCTAAATAAATGGAGATATTTACTATGTTTCTAGTTTGGAAGACTCAATAGAGTAAAATTTTCAATTCTTCTAAAAGTGATCTAAAGGTTTAATGTAATTTCTGTTAAAATCCCAGCAAGTCTGGTGATTTATTATGTGTGTATTTACTTAATAGACAAGCTTATTCTGCCATTTACTTGGAAAGGCACAGGGAGAGGAATAGACACATATATCAATAGACCATAATAGATAACCCAGCAATAGACCCACACAAATATGCTGACCTAGTTTTTGACAAAGGTGTAAGAATAATTTAATAGATAAATTATAGCCCTTTCAACAAAAGATACTGGAGCCATTGAACATCCATTGGCAAAACAGATAAAACTTGACCTAAACTTTATATCTCATACAAAAATTAACCAAGAATGGATCATGGACATAAATGTAAAATGCAAAATTACAAAACATTTAGAAAAAAAAATGAAAAAATTTTTGGAATCTAGGGGCAGGCAAAGAGTTTTTAGACTTGACATAGAATATATAATCCATAACAGGAAAAACTGATACATTGGACCTCATCAAAATAAAAATTATTGCTATGTGAAAGCCCTTGTTAAAAAGATAGAAAGATAAGCTGCATGATGGGAGAAAATATCTGCAGACCACGCAATGTATATAGGACTAGTATCTAGAATACATAAAGAACTATCAAAACCCAATAGGACAAAACCAATCAATTCAATTAGAAAAATGAGCCAATATGAGGATTCGGGTAACAAATTTTGGATATTTGCAATGGAATACTACCCAGGAATAAAAACAATGTGTTAGCATTTTATGAAGTACTAATGCATAAATCATGAAAAAATCTCAAAAGCATCATGCTGATCAAAAGAGGCCAGAAACAAAGAGTATATGCCATATGATTCCATTTCTATGATGTACTAGAATGGGCTAAACTAATCTACTGTGATGGAAATCAGAAGAGCGATGGGTGGGTGGGACCGTCTGGGAAGGCACAAGGTGACTCAAGTTGATGGCAGTGATGTCCCTCTTGTTTGCAGTGCAGGTGCGTGAGTATGTGCATTTGTCAACATCCATCAGACCGTGCATTTACATTTATGATCTGTGCTTGTCGTTTTGTAGAAAGCATAAAAAGACAAAACAAAAAAACAAGAAAAATTAAGTTTGAAGGTAACAGAAAATGCCATAAAATTCAAATTCCTGTCCTTCTGGGGACTCCCATAGAGATATAGTAGAAGACCATCTGGCTCTTAACCATGTGAGTCATCCCACCCAGTGCACAGTCCAAGGGCATGACCCATAACAGGTAAAAAAATAAATAAATCAGCTTATGGGATAGACTCAGCAACCACAGCAGTTACCTACGCCATGTGTGGCTCCTTCTTGTCCTTCAGTATCACAGCTTTTGTCCTTCCCCCCCATTAGTCATCAAGTAACTTGTTCCTGTCACCACTCAACTCCCTGCCCAGTTTATTTCTATTTTGTCCTGAACACACTTGCTATTCATTTAACCTTTCTTCCCGTGTCTCACCAACTCCCACCAGGCTATGCATGGTGCCATGAGCCATACCCCCCAGGACTGCAGACGCTTGGTAGACAATTACAGAGCTCCTCTCAGCTCTGACAGGCTCACAGCTGTTCTCCTGGCTGGCACATGCTGGAGGAAACAGTAAGCCCGTCCAAAGTGCAGAGACTAGCAGCAAGTAAGCTTTATTTTCAGCCAAGAGACCCATAAAAGCCTTATTCTGATGCCCAAGTCAGCTATTGTTGGAGGGGATAGGGAAGAGAAGACCGGGACATCTGTTCAGCACATGGCATTCAGCAGTCAACAAGACAGCACTTCCCCAAGGACCATAGGATTTCACAGTCTTGTGAGGCAGTCAGACATACTCATAAACTTGTGGTTCTGAACTCAGTGCTGTTCAACATTCACAAGTGAGCTTCCGGATTTAGATCAAGCTATAAATTTATTCTTGTTCTATCTGAGGACACAACCTGTCACTGTGATGTCATTCAGATGGAATTAGATGGAGAAGGTCTTAGACTGAGAAATGTGACTGAGAGCCAGGTGCCACGTGTGTTAAATGAGTGAGATAGGTGAGGCATAATGTCCAACCAGGGCCATAATCAGATTATCTGGTTTACTGACTCACAAGAGAAATTCGCTCTGTGCACATGGAAGAGGGTAGGCAGGCAGCAGACAGTTCTATTCAACAGTAGAACAGTACTGAGGGGTGGCCAAATGAAGAATACAAAACCCTGGGTGCTTTCATAGGCACCATGGGACATCCTACTGGAGCCGTGATTGTATTGTCACTATTCATGACTTGTTTATTGCGGTTTGGAGACTTTTAGTCCCTTCAAATGAGACCTTCCCAAATTCCAGCATTCCTAAGTTAGCAGTGAAACAAAAGAAGTTAAGAATCACAGTGAGGGGAACTGAAGAGCCATGTGGAAATTGGCAGGGTGCCATGGGAGCTCAGGGAGGGGGACATGCAGGGTCTGGCATGTTTGGAACAGGGTGACAGGTGCAGGGAGATGTGGCTTACAAGGACAGCAGGATGATATTGGCCTCTGGGTCTCAGAGATATGGTGTTTGGTGGGTTCCAGTAGACTTTCCTTGCCGTGTGCAATTCACAGGGAGCAAGATAATTATTCCTAATGTTTGTTCCTCTGTCTTCAAGTGGCTGAGGCAGAATTTGAATATAGGACCATCTGCCTGGCAAGCATGAATGCTTCCCACCCTGACATGATACTTCTTGATTGCCACACAGGTCACGTTTTTGTGGAGTGAGAGGTCTTTCATTGTGTCTGTTCCTTTCCCCAGCCGAAGTGTTAGGAATGTTATTTTCCATGTCTATTTCAGCAGGGAGGTGTTCTGTAAAATGAAGTTTGTTTCTATTGGTTGGGCACCTAGAACCCCTCAGGGAGTTCCTTCCGCTCATTATCCTGAAACGTGTAACAGCAACAACCAGGGAGGTGGCCGCGTAGGCTTGTGTTTCTGGAGTGCGGCGTCCAGGGACTGGGTCTGGGCAGAGGGTAGCTGCTGTGTTCTGCCAGCACACTCTTCTATTTTTGGCTCTGACTCAATAGCAAAGGCTGATTCTGTGCTGATTTCTCATACATATATTATTCCCTTTCCACACCACTTCCACTGTCCCTTCTGCTTGGCTTTTGTTAACAATATTCCACATACATATAGATTTAGTTATTATACATGTTGATAGAGATCCATTTTACTTGTCTTTACCAGTCCTTTAAAATACTCTCTTGTACAAGCCAAGAAAGTAAATATCCCCCATGGAAACAAAAGAAATATGCACAGAAAGAATAAAGAAGGAAGCTCCTTATTTCTTAGTAAACGAAGGCCAAATATACTGCCTGAGTACTCCCCAAACCCTCCCAGGATTAAAGGGATCATTCACCCACCTTTACCTTCGTCTCTCAATAGCAAACACACAGTGAAAGAACATCTGCCAAGGACACAGGATGCTGCTGGTGTGAAAGCGTCCGGAGGGCCAAGCGGCAGCCTGGGTTCAGCCTCGGCTCAGAGCCAGACCTGCTCGTCCCATTCACAAACACTAAAGTACCCGAAGACAGGTTTCCAAACATTGTGCAGTCATAAAGGGCCCTTGCTTCGAAAGAAATTTTAGCCCCAAATCCAAGAAATTTAAATCCATAGAATATATATAAGCAAAGCTGCTCTGGTTAAATGAGGAAAAAGAATGTCGTTGCCCCTCCCTACGCCTCCTCCCCTCCGTGAGCTCTGCCAAAGCAGGGTTTATTAAATACAAAATCTTTAGGTGGCAAAACCCTCTCCATTGTCTGGTTCCAAACCATCCTGCCAGTATCATCTCCTCTCTGCCTTGCTGACACTGCAAAGTCCAAACATCCAACACGAAGATGCCCGCAGGTCTTTCGCTCTCCCCTGGCCTAATGGTCATAGGCATTTTTTGAATTAACGCATTATGGCGTGACTGACTGTAAATGAATGGAGAGTATGTACATGAAAAGACATGATGTGAGGCCTGCTCTCAAGAGGCAAACAATGTAGTCAACAGAACAAATGAGAACATGTTAGGAAAATGGTGAGTCGTCAAGTGAGTGGAGGCCTCTGTTTCCAGAAGCAGCAGCCATTCAGAGAGCACCGTTGCGGGGGAAGTGGCTTGCAGTTTCCCAAAGGACAAGTCAGGATGGCGCAGGTAGAGAGGAAGCTGCTGAGGTGAGAACTAGTGATGCCATTTAGTGGCCTGGCAGGAAGGAAGGGCTGGCGCTGGGGAGGAATATGTGTGGATAGATGTGCTGGGGCAGAGCTGTGAAGGGCACTTCAAACCAGGAGCAGAACTGGGTGTGATTTGTTTGGCAAGGGAAGCATCATCTTTTCTTGACTAGGAGAGTGACACGGTGAAAGTGATAAATTAAGATCTTGAGGAGAACAGTAACATGATTCAAGTCATAGACTAAGAAAGTTCGTCTAGCAGTGTTATGCTGACGAAAGAGAGTAGCTAGAAGGCTGCTTTAATAATGAATGAGCTCCCTGCTTTCCTGCTGATAAAGAGATGTAGATGCCTACACTCAGATTCAGAAACTCCCACATAATTTGCAGCAAATGCTGACAGCGGTTCTTGTGGCCCTTCTTGTGCAGATGAAAGCAACCCAATGTTGGGCTTCAAACAAGTTTATATGTTTGCAAACAAGTGCATTTGCGGGGGGTGGGGGGGCATAAATAAAGCATTCTCACTGTTTTATAAATCCAGTGACAGTGTCATGATCAATTTTATTTTTTAAACGTCACGTATGTACTCAAAGTTGTGGCAGTTTTCTATTTTATCAACTTCCGTTTCTAAAACTTACAATTACATGTTTCCTGGCAGTGGTAGGGGTCACATGTAACTTGCATTTTAAGTTACTAATCTTTCGTGCCTCTCCTTCAGCTTCAGACTGCAAATGACTTGAGGATATCCTTTCTTTGCAACACCCACAGCACCTAGTTCAGGGTTCTGACTGTAGCACCCAATGAGTGAGCGTGTGGGTCATGCAGCTCTCTGACCTCAGCCAGCAGGTCCCTCTGTCTTTGCAGAGCTTCCTAGCTTTCTTGCTTAATTGCCTATAGTTCATCCTGTTTGAAGAAGGGGCAGAAACTGCCTTTGGTTGTTTTCTTCGGTTTCATGTCATCAGTGAGGGATTAGCATCCCCCATCACATCTTTTCATGATTTTTTTTCTCTTCCTGTTTTGCTTTTGAGGCTCATCTGTTTCACTGCCATCTTAATTTGGAAGAGAAGGGACTGCATGAAAGGAACAATGGAATCAACAAGTTTAATATATGAATCAAATTCCTAAAGTGCTTTTTTCCAAGGCAGAATTTGCACACAGAAATTCACTTTCATTAGGCTAAAAGCAGAGCGAGTCAAGGCAGTTGCAGGTTTAATAGAGAGGTCAGACACTTTCTCTTTGTCATTCCTACTGAAGACATCATTAGAGCTACACTAAAATGAGAGAATGTCACAGAATGTCAGCCTAGTCATAGTGCAACTGTTCTTTTTTCATTAGTGACTCAGCTAGTTGCTATGACAACCCCACTCTAGTATCAAGGATACTAAGGCTGATGCTTTCCGCCTCTATTTTCAGTTAGAATAAATTGTGCTCCCACCTTATGGGCTCCTGCCATGATATTTATATTTGGGTCACGATAATAAAGGCAGTTGGGAATATGTCTGTTGAAATTCTAGCTAGACAGACAGTGTTTCCCGCTAAAAGGGAGAGTGAATATAGGATTTCTAGGTTTGATCTGAGCACCAATTACCCTGTGGGAAGGCGGGTATTCCCTTCTGCCCTGTCCATCTTGTGGGGAGATTGCAGATCTCTCATGTACTTGCTCTGCACATTCCCTAGGCTGTCTGGCTTCAGAGAATTAGGCGATGTATTTTCAGTGCCCCCTCCCCAGCTCACCCAGGGGTCCACCTGTTTAAGTGCTTCTTTCTCAGTGGGCTCAGTACCATTTCACTTATTCACTCTCTCGTTTATTTATTAAAAAGTGATTATAATGGGCCAAGCATCGTGTTAAACAGCACACTTAGCTGCTGGTTTAGCTAGAGGGAGGGGTCTAATTGGGAGGGAAGAAATGTATATGAAAATGCTTATAATACCACATGATGCACGTTTTAATTGAGGTATAGGCATATTTTGAAAGTTCAAAGGAAGGAGAGAGTAACTGCTTGGGTGAGTGTGTAGATACTTCCCAAGGAGGTGATGTTTAACTCAGTGTCTTAACGAATATGTTCTCTAGTTGAATGCCTCGGTGATTCTGAGCTGAAGTTAGCCTGAATGACTGTTATCACACCAAGTGCTATCTAGTGGAAAGGCTGCTTGCTCTTTCAATGTGTATTAATCCTCTTGAACTCAAAATATTTTCTGGATACCAGGATGGGGTTCTGTTTTAAAAAGGAAAACCTGGAAAACAAAGTCAGCTTCAGAAAATAGTCTTTGGAATCAGAGCAGACCCAAGAGAAAAAGTTGATTTTGAAGAGCATATAGTCAACTCACCTTTTCTCTGGAATTGATATATTGTGAGAGGCATCCTTTATATTTCCAAGGAAAATTTTTAAAAAGATACTGGACAAAAGTGTTCTGTGTTCCTTATAGTTAGTAGGGCATAAAAGGATCCCTTACTGCACCTATTGCCTATAAAACTAAGGTATTTGGTGATTCTGTGGGTTAATAAAAGCATCTCTCTCTCTTGCTAATGAAGGCAACATTATTTATGAAATGCATCATGAAACAGGGCCTCTTGAGGAACCAAAATTATAACTATAATGGTCTGGGACTGTCCTTTCCTACTGAGCCTGCATCACTCCATAGCTCAGGAATTCAAGCAACACCTTCTAAGACGAACGCTCTCCACAGACGGCGTTCACAGAGAGTGCTGCCAACACGGTCAGCGAAACGCAAAGAAACATGCAGATCAGATCAGGACACAGGCCTGTGTAGGCTGAAGAGGCCTCATCAACGTCTTCTGCCCGGACCCTTGACTAGGGAGGGTAGGCTTGGTGTGGGGAGGAGGCTCCTTGGCAAACTGTGTTCCTTAAAATCCAAGTAACGATGGAATCTAGTAATTACAGCAGTGAGCATCACCAGTATGCTATAATCTTTAAACATTTTTACAAAAAGTGCTTATTTTTGTATAGATAATACATGCAATATGGTACAAAATTTAAAAAGTATCTAAATGCAGACACAGTTCAGGTACATCTCACTCCCACTCCCAACAATCCAATGTTCACCTCCTTGGAGAAAGCCACCGTGACCAATTTCTTATGCCTCCGTCAGGGACCCCATGCTCAAAGACACATGCACATATTCACAGATATAGTATAATACTATGCATATTTTCCGCACTTTGATTTTTCTTTTCACTTAAAAATATTTCTTGGACATCATTCCACATTCCATATGAGAATAAGCCACCTCATTGTTTTTTAATGAGCCACACTGTATTCCTTGAATGGAGATACCATAAGCCCTTAACCAATCCCCTTAATGGACAGGGTCTTAGTCCGTTCAGACTGACCGCTATAACAAAATAGCACAGACTGGGCAGCTTAGAAACAACAGAAATGTATTTCTCACGGTTCTGGAGACTGAAGGCCCAAGGTCAGCGTGCCAGCATGGCCAAGTGAGGGCCCTCTTTCTGGTTCGTTTGGCACCTTCTTGTTGTGTCCTCACCTGGTAGGAGGAGGGATCTCTGTGAGCTCTCTTTTATAAGAATAAAATAATCCCATTCGTGCTATTAGTGGAGGCCACATCCTCATGACCTAAGCAGCTTCTGAAGACCTACCTACTAATACCGTCATCTTTGGGGGTTAGGATTTTAACATATGCATTTGAGGGGACAGAAACAGACCCTGGCAGACACTGAGGTAGTTTTCAGTCTTTTGCAATCACAAACAATAGTGCAATGAGTATATTTACAGTAAAATTTGTAGAAGTGCAAGTGCTGAGTGGAAGAGTGTGTGTACATGTGATTTTAATAATTCTGCAAAACTGTCGGTGTAAAGTTGTATCAGATTTTACTCCAACCCAATATGTATGCAAGTTCCTTTCCCATACCCTCAATATCACAATGTGTTATACGTTTTGCTCAGTGCTTCAGTTTGATAAGAACTTACATTTCATTGTGATTTTCATTTATATTTCCCTTATTATGAGTGACATTTATATTTCCTTTATGAGCATTTTTATACATTACAGAAGCATTTGTATCATTTCTTTTATGAAATATTTGTTCATGTCATTTTGCAAATAATAGGTTGTAATCTCTTTCTTACATATTTGTCTGTGATATAAGTTGCAAGCATTTTTCTCAGTTGTCATTTCTCTTTTTATTTTTCAAAATATTTTACCCTATATATATTTTTTAGTGTAGAAAATTTTTTGTTAATTACTTCTAAGTTTTCTATGATACTCAAAAAGACTTTTCCACTCTGATATTTTACATATGTATCATTCTTATGTGTTTTTAAATTTAATTTTTTAAACATTTAAATTGTGATCTACCTAGAATTTTAGTATAAGAAGTAAAATAAGGTTGGTTAGAGCATCATCCCTAAACACCAAGGTTGTAGGTTTCATCCCCTGTTAGGGCACATGTAAGAATCAACCAATGAATACATAAATGAGTGGAACAACAAACCATTGTTCCTCTCTCTCTCTCAAATCAATAAATAAAAAAAGCAAAATAAGGATCTAGTTCAATTAATTTTTACAAACAGCTCTTCTGCTATTTTTAACACCAGTTTTTAAATAATTCACTTCTCCCCACTTATTTGAAATGCCTAATATTTCATATGCCAAGTGCCAGAATGCATTTAAGTCTATTTTGTTGTTTTTAGTCTGTTCCACTCACGTGTCTGTGTATTCATATGCTAGTAGGACAGAATTTTATCACTTGTATCTGTGTCAATTAAATCCAGCTCTAAATCTGTCTCCCAGTGATGTTGGAGCTGGCTCTTGTGTTTCTCCCTTGCCAGTAGAGGTTGCAAGAGAGTCACTGCAGCAGGAAAGGGCTTCTCTTTCTGGTTCCTTGTGATTTTCTTGACTTGCTCCTACAGCAGCTACCAGCATGCGAGACTCCGGTGATGCTTACCTTCAAGTTTGCCTAGCCTGATCTGTGGATCTCTGCCCACCAGTCTTAACCTGCTACCATCCTGGTGGCATGATTTCCTGTGTTCAGTTTCCCTGACTATCAGCTTCAGCCTGCTGATATTCCTGCTTACCAGTCTTGACTCTCAGTTCCCTGCCCTGCCCATCAGACTCTGCCTACCAGCTGTGAACTAGCTCTGGTCTGGGAAAACTCAGGCCAGAGAAGAAACATACTTATGGTAAATTCATACTAATTTTTTGTTGTTATTTATCTGAAACTCGAATTTAAGTGGGCATTTTTGTTTGTTCTGTTTTTGCTAAATCTGACAATCTTATTCAGAGGATACTCCCTTGACTGAGGCATTGAGAAATAAGTTAGAAAGAGAAGTACCTGTATCCTTGAAACTCTATGGTTGTCCATCTTTGTGGGCAGGGTGTGATCATAGAGGGTACTGCCACTGATTTCTATGGGGAAGATGAGAACCCAGAGTAACAGAAGCCAGTGGCAGTACTTAACCCCCAAAACAAGGGACGCACATCTACCATAAAGGACAACAAGGAAGTGCTGTAACCAGAATGCCTTGTTCTGCAGGATCTGTGGTGGTAACCAGTTGATCTTAGTGTCCCTAGTGTCCTATATAGGAAATCTACCAGAGTATTCGTTGATCTATATAACATAAAAAACTCTAGCGACGGTTGTTAAAAACCTGATTTGAGTAACCACAGTGGAGAATCAGCTTCTCACTCAGTTTCAGACCCAAGTCAATTCATAGACCTCAAATCCCTTGACTGCAGGGGAGTCTGGGTCTCTTGTCTTGTTGAGGATTGGAAGTACATAATTTGATTTAAAATAGATACAGATGATTACAAATAGAAACATTTATAGATGTGTGTGTGTGTGTGTGTGTGTGTGTGTGTGTGTGTGTGTATTAGTATGCACACATATTTCTTTGCTCTGTCACCTGAAAGGATCTAAATGCAATGATATCCCATTAGCATGGGCACACATAGCAACCCCGATCTTGGTTTCTAATGCCACTCTCTAATAGGAGGAAACAGGGCTCCTCGGAGAAATGACAGTTTCTAGGACTGGAGCAGGTGATATATAGGATGAGCCTGAAGCAGCTTGGCATCTCTTAGCGCCAGAAATAAGTAATTGCTCAAATACAAATACACAATCACATTGGTGTATATTAAAGGGGCATAGGAGCCAATGGAAAGAACTCCCCATAGCAAATGCTGGAAGAACTAAAGCAAAATTAATTAATTAATTAATTAATTAATTAATTAATTAATTAATTAATATTAGATTATAATAGAAAATATAAAGTAGGAATGCATGCGCCCATACTAATATAAACAAATAAATGAGGGAGAACAGAGAAATCTCTCATACAGAAGAATTCCAAATAAATTATGTCGATACTCTACCTTAAAGAAGACAGAGCATAAGTCCTCGTTCCTTAGGTGTGTTCTGTGCATTATGACTTCCTTCTAAAGAGTACAGTATGGAAAGGGGAAAAGAGTAGCCTTACAGTAGAGAAACCTGACAAACATTACTTCAGCCAGGTGTTCAAGGAGACTATCACCAGTGATAATCACATTCATTGATAGTATATATCCTTCATATGAAATATAAAAATGGCACTTTACCTCTGTGTTCTTTTCCCCCCAAATTCATAACTGTGGTCTAATCATGAGAAAAGTGTCAGACAATTTCCAGTAGAGGAGCACCTTACAATATATCTGATCAATACCCCTCAAAACTGTCAAGGTCATCAAAAACAAGTCAAGTCTGAGAAACTGTCCCAGCTAAGAGGAGTCTAAGGAAACCTGAGATCTATAAGTTATGTGGTATCTTGGATGGGATCCTGAAACAGATTAAGGCATTAGTAAAAGCTAAGGAAATCTGAACAAACTATGAATTTTAGTTAATAATGGAGTATCAATATTGTTTCATTCATTGTAACAAATGTACCATATTGAAATGAGATGTCAATAATAAGGGAAACTGTGGGGAGATATATGAGAACTTTCTGCACTGTTTTCTTATTTTTTTTCTGTAAATCTAAAACAGTTCTAAAAATAATCTCTTAATTTAAAAAATTACTGGGAGAACAAAAAGAAGGTGAAATAAATACTTCCTGAGACTTAGAAAGCCTGAAAGAATCCATCAAGAGCAGTTATGCAATACAAGAAATGTTAAAGAAGGTCCTCGGGCAGGAGAATGACACCATATGGAAATCCTGATCTATATAAAGGAATGAAAAGCACTGAAAATGGTAACTATGTGGGTTGAAATTTTTTAAATCTCTTTAAAAAATAATCAACTGTTTGAAGCAAACGAAAAACTGTATTGTGGAGTTTATAATATATGTACAAGTTGTATGCCAACAATAGCTGAATTAAAGGTCAGGAGGAGAAAGATGAAAATAACTTGTTATAAATTTTTATTCTATACTATTTAAAGGTACACTGTAATAAAATAAAGATGTATACTATAAATCCTAAAACAACCATTAAAATAACAACAAAGAATTATATCTAATAAGCTAAAAAAATAAGATAAAATTAAACAACAAAAATATTCAATTATCCCTGACCTGGTGGCTCAGTTGGTTGGAGCATCATCCTGTATACCAAAAGATTTCGGGTTAGATTCCTGGTCAGAGCACATACCTCAGTTGTGGGTTCCATCCTTGGTTGGGGCTTGTACAGGAGGCAACCAATCAATGTTTCTCTCTCACATGGGTGTTTCTCTCTCTCTCTCTCCCTTCCTCTTTCTAAAATCAATAAAAATATATCTTTAGGTGAGGATTTAAATATATATATTCAAGTAATGTATTATATGACAGGAGAAAAGGAACACAAAACAGATAGGTCAAAATAGAAAACAAGGTGGTTGATTCAAACCCAAAGATATCAATATTAACATTAAATGTAAATGGTGTAAATGTACCAATTAAAGGCAGAGATTGTTCAATTGTGTAAAAAAGGAAGACCAAAATTTTAAAACAAAGACATAAGCAGGTTAAAAGTAAGAAGATGAAAAATAATATAACACTAATCAAAAGAAAGCTGGAATGGCTATATTAATATCTAGATTTTAGAGCAAAGAATATTACTCAGGATAAAGAGCATCACTTCATAATGATAAAGGGGTCAATTAATGAAACATATATATAATTTTAGACATTATACAATTTTAGACATAATATAATTTTAGACAGAGTATAAGCTGTCACATCACACCTTTTCACTTTCAAACAGTTAGCATTATATAAGGATTTCATTGTCCATTCCAACAGGCTTAAGTGATGTCATCCTAAGATCTGACTGGTTTTCTTAGCCATTCATTGTGTTACTAAATTTTGAACACCGTGAATCAGTGGTGCTAAATTTCAAAAAGGGTGATATTTTGACATTTGCTCTGATTGTTTTCATACATATTTTATGAGAAACAAGAGAGAACAAAGTCTGCAGGATCACTAGAATGAAATTCTGTGGTCTTCTTCATATAAAATTCAAAATGATGTGTTGTCACCTTATGGACCGAAGATGAAGAGCTTCCTCTTTGGGTGACATGACAGCAGCAGACCACTGAAAGCAATGCCTCGATGAGTCACTAAATATTGACTTTTTATCTTTAATTCCTTAAAACAAATTTTAAAGTCCCAAACTGCCAGAATGCAGTAACCTGATATTTCTATCCAACAGTGTGAAACAGAGATGGTATCCCCAAGGTCATTCAATTTCCGATCAGACCAGAGAGTTGAGTGAGGTATGGGAAGTCTTACATATGACTGATCATATAATATTTCAATATTACATTTTTTAAAGACAAATGTTGCAAAAATTTAAGGGTTTGGTTGGTCCAGGACCATTTGATAGCTATTTGAACATTTTTTATAGTTTTCTCACAATAATTATTCTAATTATATTATCAACTTATAAATCAAAAGATATCCCAAAGTTTAATAATTTTTTTGCAATGCTTTTTAGGTAATCAGTCATATGCTTTGCTGGCCCAGTGTTTGTTATTATTAATCAATATGCTTTTAAATGACTTCCCAAAGCAAGTAGGCTTGCAAAAGATTTTCAAGTTATATTTTTTTAACAGATGAATTTAGAAGAGGAATTCTCCTTCTATAGTCATGATATAAGGATCATATCCATATGTGTTACCATTTACTGACCTAAATTCTTCAAGTTAACTGGTAATTGTATCTTGTCAACAAGTCCATCCTCCGAACCTGACACTGCTGTTGATAACCTCTATGGTTGAAAGGAAGCTAACTCACTGGAAGTCTTGAAGGACACCAGGTGACTCTGGTTTGTCTAATAAAGCATTTTTCTCTTGTGGACTGTTGTTCAATCAGTTTGCCTTGTGTGTAGTTTACATGATCTGAATGGGGTTTCGGGGGTTCTGTGGGAGAGAACTGAAAGCACCCACTGGCTAGAGGGGCTGAGAAGAGAGCGGGTAAGTGGGAGATGAGGCTGGAAGAGTGGGTGCTGCTATAGGGAGATACTTTAGGGGATTGCTGAGATGATCAGTGAAGACATAAATGAAGCTTTTGCTCTGTGATGTGCAATATAATTTCCTCCTCCTCTTAAAAACATTAGCGAATATATGCCTTAGACATCGACAGCGTTGATAGGGGAAGGGTGCTGAGATCGGCCTCAGAGAGAAGGAGCATGGCCCAAGGGGCTCGGTGACACCCTGATTACTCCTGGAAGCAGCACCTCCAAAACAAAGGGAAAGTCACCCACCTTTCGCTGCTGTTGTTTCACTTTTCTGCTGCTTCCAAGATGGCAGTGTCTGTGGGTAACATGGAGGAAAGAGAAGTGAGATGAGGTTACCCTCCTTGGAGAGGAAGTGATGAGTCATTGACCATGAGAGTTGAAAAGACAGAGATTTTTTTTTACTCTTCCTGTGTTGCTCATAGAAATATAATAACTGAAGTCTTTTAATAAGTTCTCTTCTCAAAGCTATCAATGGCTCATCATACACATATGTGAGTCCAGCAATACAAATTACTTGGCCTTTTCAAACCCTAACACAATGGAAGGGGAACAAAGAGTGCTTGGGAAACTTAAATGAGGGCAGGATGGCTTGCGTATTGTTTCAGCAGGAGAAACATGTGTTCAGACTTTTTTTTAATAGAACCTGCTGAAAAGCATCAGGTGGGTTTTATATCTTTTGGTAAAGAAGCCAGTTCAAATCCAGTTCTGAGAGGAGGTATGGGGGCAGTGAAGAGCAGTGGCAGAATCGGGGTAAGGGTGTATGGGACAGAGCTCAGCCGGGCTAGGCTTCAGTCTGGCAGGAAGCCAGGAAGTCAGCAGTAGTCAGAGGACGTTTGACTAGTCCAGCCACTATGCTGAAAGCTTCTCTTCCTTGGAAACAGGCTCCCTGTCTTAGTCATACTTGCATTTCCCCAAGACCTTGCATATATTACGTGCTCAGTTCGAACACTGGGTAGATTTAAATTTCATGAGAGTTAGACTTCTAAGTTCTCATGAAAGAAGATAGGTTGCTTTAGTAACTTTTATCAATGATAATGGGGTTGTAAATTCCCATCCCAGCCCCATATCTGACTTAAATATTTGGCAAATCACTATATTGTATTTTTACTCACTTCCTCCTTTCTATAAAGAATGTTCATATTGTTACAAACATCCCTCCACCAAAAGGTTAGACCTTTACTTAGCCAGCTACGTGGCATTATCCCAAATTATTGTTAGAAGTTCCTATCCTTCATAATGTTGCAGATCTGATATGACAGCTCAAAAAAAGATTGAGTTATGTGAGGGGTATGTAAAAAGACCAATGTATCATCACTCCTGTAATCCCAGGATTTTCTTCAGATCTCATACCTGTGCCTTACCTTCCTTTTATCCAATTCTATAATTACCTCTCCTTCCTGATTTTTTATTCACTTGTTAACCCAAACAGTCCGGCTTACCGGCCCATCACTGCACTAAAACTGTTCTTGTCAAAGACACCATTGCTCTTCATGTGGCCAAATCCAATAAACGTCTATACCCTCATTTTTCAACCTCTCACTGGCATTGGACACTGTTTGTCTACTCCCCTCCCTCTCCTTCTTTAAAAAAAAAAAAACAAAAACTTAAAATTTAACATATGGTTAAAAATGTAAACATATAAAAGGGCCATCAGAAAAATCAAAACAAAACAAAAATCCATGCAGTTATCAGATTTAACAAATAAAATTATAGGACATCCAGTTAAATTTTAATTTTAGATAAACAACAAATACTTTTTTAGTATAAGTATGTCCTCAACATTGCATGGGCATTTTTACACTGAAAAAGTATTCTTTTTAAAAATCTGAGTTCAGATTTAACTGGCTATCCTGTATTTTATGTAACTCATTCCACCATGTTCCATGCCTTGTCCGTGCTCCCCAGAAGCAATACTTTCTAATTTTTATAAACTGTTTCTTCTGATAGCTCCCTATTTCTAAATAATAATTTTAAATGTCTTGACTTTTTGACATTATCTCTTTGTTTCTGTGAGAATAAATGAAGACTTAGTTCCATCGTATAATTTCTATTCCTCATTCTCCTCGCTGTCCCCTTGTCTCAAGTAAAATTGTACTTTTGTTAATTGTTTCCTTATAACAGTTAGTAAAATGCCAACACTTTCTTTTTTTTCTTTATCCTCACCTGAGGACATTTTCTCATTTTTTGTTCAGATAGAGTGAGAGGGAGAGAGAGGAAGAGAGAGAGAGAGAGAAACATCGACGTGAAAGGGACACATCTAGTGGCTGCCACCCGCACGACCAACCAGGGCCGGGGACAAACTGCAACCGAGGTACATGCCCTCAGCGGGAACTGAAACTGGGTCTCTCTGTACCGCAGGCCGACGCTCTAACCGCTGAGCCAAACCGGCCAGGGCATAAAATGCCAACACTTTCAAATCTTATTCCACCAACCATAGGTAACATCTTGACTTTTTGTGAGGTGAGGGAATCAGTACTCCAGTCCTATTCTTTCTCTTCTTCCCAGGTGAGTATCCCACTTTCTGGCTTCTGTACTGGCTCTATTGAATTAACCAGGTTGATACTATTGTTTTTTTATTGATTTATTTTTGTTACAGATGTTTTTCCCCCATTGAAACCCTCCTCCCCACCCCCCCAACCCCATCCCCAGCTTTGTTGTCTATGTCCATCGATTATGCATACATGTATGTAAGTTCTGTGGTTTATCACTTCCCTCCTCCCCACCCCCTCTTCTGAGGGTTGACAGTCTGTACCCTACTTCTATGACTCTGCGTCTATTTTGCTCATCAGTTTGTTTAGTTCCTTATATTCCAGAAATAAGTGAGATCATGTGATATTTGTCTTTCTCTGATTGGCTTGTTTCGCTTAGCATAATACTCTCCAGGTCCCTCCATGTCATCTCAAAGGATAAGAGATCTTTCTTTCTTACAGCTGCATAATACTCCATTGTATATATGTACCTTTTTTATCCACTCGTCTACTGATGGATACTTGGGCTGTTTCCAAGGTTGATACTATTTACCATCTGTTCTCTAACAATAATTAGGCCAATAAGTTGCTTCTAAATTTTGAAAATCAACAAAGTGCTTACGTTATTGTGACTTTGTAAATATTGTTCACTGAAGAGCTAATAATTCCTATTATGAATACTTTTTTAATATTTCAGGACAAATAGTAATTTCTTACAGGTTAATTCCATGTGGAATCTGACATATCATTGCAGTCTTCATACTGTTACATTAAAATCTATTGTTCTATCTCTTACCTTGAAGAGCTCTTCCTTTTTTTATTGATGTTTAGAGAGAGAGGAAGGGAGAGGGAGAGAGATAGAAACATTGACATGAGAGCACAGTGTCAATTGTCTGCCTCCTGCTTGGCCCCTGCTCACCCCCTACCCGGGATGGAGCCCACAACTTCCTGGTGTATGGGATGGCGCCCACCAACTGAGCCACACCGACCAGGGCTGAAGACCGCTTTTGCTCATGTATGATTCTGTAACATCATGCACTGGCTATTTAGAAAATATTGATTCAATGAGTTATGCAGATCTTCCAAATGGTGACACATTTTATTTTACAATATCAAAAATAACGATGGATGAGATGAACCAAAGAACTTATATGCATGTATGCATAACCAATGGACATAGACAACAATGCTGGGGGGGTTGGCGGGATGGGAAGGAGGGTGTCTGGGGGGGGGAAGGAGAAACATCTGTAACAAAAATAAATTAATAAAAATTTGGAAAAAAATAACATTTGTTAATATCACCACTGATCTTATTGGAAAAAATTTTAAGTATGGGAAATCTGTCAAGTTCATAGTAGTGGATACAAGTTCTCCAAAATTCTTATGAAAATTTGTATTTTATCAGTGGCAACAAATACTGTTAGTTTTTTTCTTCTTCTTTGAAACACAGGCTCATTCATTCATTTTAGGAAATGTCTGCTCAAACTCCAAGTCTGAATAACCACAGTTTACCTATCATTTGTTCACTCAAGTAAAAATAGTCTTCCATGGCAAACGCATCTAATTCAGCTCACAGCTCAATTACACAGTGCTTATCTCCAAGACCACCCTCATACTGGGCTGGACAGATTATGCACATTTGTTTTGATACACAGAATATTGAAAAGACTTGTATTCAAGGACCAAGATTAATAAAATTAGTAATTTTCACTGTTTCATCAGTGATATTCTAGAATGAAAAGTGGCATTTTGGTTTTTACTGGAGTGCTTGGCAGAGAAGAATTCAGTGCCTGTGAGTGTTGCTTGGTACCACCACACTAATTTCTGCTAAAGAATCAACAATTTTCACTGCCATTGCTTATCCATAATCAGTATAAATGCCAAAGCCACAAAAAAGGCATATTATGTCTTCGTGTTATTATGAAAAGAGTTTTGATCTCACAGTCTCCCTACAAAGGTCTCCATGTTCTTCAGGGATTCATGGAGCCCAATCTGAGAACCACTTTTCTAGCCTTGTCCTGGAGAATGTCCTCTGAGAACCTCTAACTCCTTTCTCTCTGGGCTATGATCCTGAGCCCCCCCTCCAAGCTGTGGGTTAGAACTACTGTTTTCTGGATCCCATGTCATCTTTTTTCTTGTTGTTTGTCCCCTGGTTTTATTACAACACAAAGACAGTTATGTGGGAGGCAAATTTTTCTGAGTCCTTATATATATAAAGAAGCTTAATTCTATCTTCACACATGATGGGTTAGCTAATATGGAATTACAGCCTGAAAATAATTTTCCCTCAAAACTTAATGTTACTCTATTGCCTTCTAGCACTTGGTGTTGCTATTGCAGTCTGATAAAGAAGGTGATTCTTATTTATAAGTTGTTTCCTTTACATCTCATTGTGAAAGCATTCCAGATTATGTTTACATCCTTGGTATTTCTAAATTTCAACATAATGTGCCTATGTGTGGGTCTTTCTATTTTTTTTCTTCATTCATTATGATAAGCCCTCATTAGACCTTTTAAATCTATAGCCATATCCCTCAGTCATATTGGAAATATCCTTGCATTATTTCTTTGATAATTATTTTCTATCACTTGTTTTTTCTTTTTGGAATATGCTTTAGTCAGTCTTTTTAACAGCTGAATATATTCTTTAGTTTTCTTTCCACATTTATAATTTTATATTTAAATAATATTTTCTATCTCCTTGACTTTTCTACTTTCTGAGTGATTTTTCATTTTTATTTGTAATCTTTCTATTGAATTTGTTTATATTTTGGCAGTCATATTTAATTATTTGAGACATCTTTCCTATGTTTTGATTGTCTCTTTTTTTGTAACAACTTTTCCTTATGTTATGATGCAATATTTTCTCAAATGTCTCTGATGAGAAATCAAGTTTTTTGAAATTTATTCTATTCCATGTATTAAAATTTCACTTCCTCCACTGTCATTTTTACCTATTGATTCATCTTGATCTCCTTCTTTCATGTTGGAGACTTTCTTTAAAAAAAGTCTAGTGAGCCTGGCCGGTGTGGCTCAGTGGTTGAGTATCAACCCATGCACCAAGAGGTCGCTGGTTTGATTCCCGGTCAGGGCACATGCCCAGGTTGTGGGCCAAATCCCCAATGAGGGGCAGGTAGGAAGGAGGTGGCCAGTCAAAGTTCTCTCTCATCGATGTTTCTATCTCTCTCTCCCTCTCCCTTCCTTTCTCTCTAAAATCAATAAAGAAAAAAAAAAGTCTAGTGAACTTTGTTTATTCATATTTAAGAATGAGGCAAAAAAAAGTTGATTGGGAGCTCTGGGAATAGGGGCAGACCTTGTCAGCTCACAGATTTTACAATACAGTGCTTGTTAGGAAGGTAGGCTATGTATACTAGGTAATTTCTAGAAGCTGGAGAGTAGAGCCCTTCAATTTCCTATAGAGGATCTTTCCCCCCGAGATTCAGAATGCAGGATCTTTTCCCCCGAGATTCAGAATGTAGTGGGATATCCTTTCGATCAATTACTCTGTGTTCAGCCCCTAGCCTCATTTCCATTCTCTGTCATACCTGGCATATTCTGGGCTGCTCTGGGATTCTGCAGGGCAGATTGGGTCTCTCCTTAACCGTTCTCCCTTATGTGTGCTCTGAGCTGTGGCTTCTTCGATCACACTCAGTCACTCCTCCCCTCTGCTTCATACTCTGGAAATCATTGAAATCATCAAAATAAAGCCATTGGTGGCTCTTCCTGATTCTTTTTCTTTTTGGAGTGACATTGGTAAATACAATTATATAGGTTTCAAATATACATTTCTATGATACATCATCTGTACATTGCATTGTGTGCCCACCACCCAAAGTCAAATCTTCTGTCACCATGTATTTGACCTCTTTTTACCCTTTACTACCCTCCACTTCCCTCTGGCAACCACCACACTGTTGTCTGTGACTATAGTTTTGTTTGTCTTTTTCTTTTGTTCATTTGTTGCTTTCTGTTTTATATCCATATATGAGTGAAATCATATAGTTCTGGACTTTGTCTATCTGAATTATTTTGCTTAGCATGATTTTCTCAAAATCCATCCATGTTGTCACAAACAGCAGTATTTCATCTTTTCTTATGGCTGAGTAGTATTCTATTTGTATATATGTACCATATCTTCTTTACCAATCATCTATTGAAAGACACTGTCTTTTTAAAAAATGTATTTGTTATAATTTACTAGGGTTGTAGTATAGAAAGGGGAGAGATCTATGGTCATAATTCCACCACCCTTAGCTTGTGACCCGCCCTCTTCTTTGGCCACCATGATATCCACTCTCCCAGCTCTCTTCTTCCTGGGCTGACTCCTGCTGGCTGTTCTGTACTGACAGCTCAGTGTTAGGGTTTCCCTTTTCTCTCTATACTCTCTTCCTAGATAATCTTATCTATTGTATCGTTTTTTCAATGTTTCTCTACATGCCAATAGTTCCCTACTTTATATCTTTCACCCTGACCTTACTTCTGGATCTAGGTTAGTAATTTTCAACCAGTGTGCTGCAAGAATTTTTAAAACATGCACTACCTGACTGTTTAGTCAGGGATACTGACCTCCTTTCCCTTAGATTGTCAAATGAAAAAATGACAACACCCAACACTACAATAGCCATCTGGTGTGAGTGAATCAAAATTATACCTATTTTTGTTTGTCAGATTGGCAAAAATATATTTTTGACATGCCACAGAATCTTAGTAATTAGTTTATGTGTGCCATGAGATGAAAATGGTTGAAAATCACTGCTCTAGGCTTTTTATCCAGTTGTCCACTCGAAATCACCAATGTTTCACAGATACTTCAGATACTAGTTTTCCATATTCCCCCCTCTCCAACTTCTTTCCCCCACTCAGGGTCCTTACTTCAGTCAAGGGCTCTTCCCTTAGCATGGACTTTTAACATCCTGTCTCCTCTTCCTGGAATACTGTTTTCTTCTCTATCTGTTCACTGGTTTCTTCTCCTACATAGGTGTCTCCTCAGAGAAGCGTCTGTAGTTACCCTACCTAAGTTGGTCCCCCCTTCCCACATTGTTATTCCACCTCTTGGCACTCTATTATCAATTTTCATAGAACTTCTCAAATTTGAAATTATTTATTATGTGTATTTCTTTGTCCCTTTCTTATCAAGTGCTAAGGCCATCACTGCTTTCCCAACACTGACGTCATTCTTGACAAATAGGAGAAAATTAACAAATATGTATAGATAGCGCTTAAAATAAATAATGATACCTCAAAAAGCTTTCTTATTTATAACCATCTTAAAACTGCCTTAAAGGACCTCAAAAATACTGTAACAGCTTATCTTATTGCTTATTTAATTTTTAAAATCTAATTCAAACCTGAAAAGGTGGCTCAATGAAAACATATGACTATAATACTTATGAACATGCTTTAGTCCAGAAAACAACACGGGTGCCTTTTAACTGGCATATATAATTTCCTGAAGTACTCTTTAACCATCTGTAGGCAGATACCTCCAAATAAGTTTCTCTCAGTCTTTTCCTTTCATCCCTTTGACCTAACTGTGAAATTAACATGGTTTGATTGATAAGGGCCACACATGTTCAGTTCAGAATGAATTATGAATCATGACACCACCTGAGAAAACAGGAACAATAAAGAGGCAAGATTTTCCTGCTAAACCCAGACAGCTCTCTGTATTTCACTCCATTAAACCTGCCAAACAAAATGTTGTGAAATAGATCAGACACGGGAGAGGATCTCACTGTCAGGAGGAGCTGCATTCCTCAGGTGTATGTCAAACGTCCTGCTGCAGATTCTTGGCTTCATTCCCAACACTCACTTCTTTAGGAAGAAACAGGAACAACCAAACTGGTTATCCAGAGAACTAAGCTCTGAAAACTGACAGAATAAGATCTTATTAATGACTATGGATGTGATGTTTTGCCCAGTCTCGTCATCACCACAAAAGCCTTCTATTTTCACTTGCTACTAAAAATAATCACTTGAGCTAACCTTACAAATGTTATTAGCCATCATAGGAAAAGACCGTCTTATATGCTATAATTCATGGTTTTAATAGGAAAATTCTTAAGAAATTATCGTTTTACCCAATTTTGAATTAAAGTACATAATTTGTGTAGCAATAAGAGCTATTTCTATGGAGCAATAAGAGCGTGTCTTATCACATCCAAGGGAAACATACAGCTGGGGAGAGCATCTATTCCATCCCTCCCTTCCAGTGCGGCACTGGCAGCGTTTGCACTAGTCTCCTGCAGACGACTCCCGTCCTACTGACCTTCTAAGCCTTTCTTCTGCTCTCAGGGGAGGTATGAAGGAAAGTAGGAGGGGCCCAGTGGAGGGTGTGGATGGTTGCCTGGAGAGGTGACTATTGCCAGGACCACAGGTGGAGAGGAAGTTGTGCTAATTAACTGGATCTGGCTCTACAGCTTTGCTGGTCTCCTAAGCCCAGAATGACACCTGCCTCCCTCAGTGTGCTCTGGCTAAACTTAGAAGTGTTTCCTTTGAGGAAAATAAATAAGTTTGAGCTTTGAAGTCAGACCATCCAGATTTGAATATCAGCTTTGCCACTTCTTTTTGCTTCTCTGAGTTTCAATTTTCTCATCTGAAAAGGTGCATAAAATGGGAACCTCTTTCTACAGACATTTTGTGAGGATTAAATAAAAAAGTTCTTAGAACTGTGAAAATATAAACTGAGTGCTACATAGTGTTTGTTGCTGTGGACGTGGTGGCTATCTTCCCATCATTCATCCCCCTGTTGGAAATGTCCCACACCCCTATAAGGCTTTTGTACTTTGGGTGAAGCTCTACATACCCTTGGCTCAATATCCCTCTGACTCAGAGGTGGGAGACCTGGCTGAGGCCTCAGGTAATCAGCATAGTCCCACCTCCTGTCCATGGTTATTGGTCCTAGGGTAGGTTTGTGATCTAATTTGGTCCAATGAGACTTGAAATGATTTCTGGGGACTTCTGGGAAAGAAGCATTCTTGCTTTTCTAAAAGAGGTTTCAGAAGGGAGGTGGCATTAGCATCATTATATCATCATCTTATTGCTAATAGTATTATTATTTTTTTTCTTTATTGATTTTAGAGAGAGAGGAAAGGAGAGGGAGAGAGAGATAGAAACATCAATGAGAGAGAACATTGATTGGTTGCCTCTTGCATGCCCCCCACTGGGGATCGGGCACACAACCTGGGCATGTGCCCTGACCGAGAATCAAACCGGCAACCTCTTGGTGCATGGGTTGACGTTCAACCACTGAGCCACACCAGTCGGGCCTATTATTATTATTTTGGATGACAATTCTAGGTTTTCTGGAGAGTTCTGACATTTGTCTTTTACCACCTGTGAGCCTGCTGTGAAGGGAGGAGTAAGTGCTGCGCGCGCGCGCGCTCGTGCGCGTGCGCGCGCACACACACACACACACACACACACACACACATAGACCAAAGAGATTTACTGAACTTCTCCATGAGTGTGGGGTGCAGTGGCAAGGTTAGAATCTCCACAGGATTCCCTATGGGTTAGACTCTCTGAGATCAGGGTCAAGGAGCTGAGCACCTTGGGGGAGGGAGGTCTAATGCTGTGTCTTAAAAGCCTTTAGAAAATGCTTGATGGATTTTTAAATACAAGAGGGCAGCAAGTTATGTGACATCACCAATCCTGAAAAAGCAAGTTTTCCAAGTCCTGGACTTTCTTCGAATATTCATTAGAAGGAAATATTCTGATGTCTTTTTATGTTTCTAATAGCAAAGGCAATGGCATTTCAGAGAATACGGTGGCTGTGAAACTTGCTATTTGAAGTCCAGTTCTGAGGTACTAATGCAGCCACCAGCAAGGATGAGACACAGACTACCTGCCATTGTCAGGGATCAATTGCCACCTCCCCCACAACCAAAGTTCCCTCTGATTGAGAAAACTACCAGGGGGCAGTAAAGAGTAGTAGCTGACAAATGTTCGCAGCCTCTTGTTGGCAGCTGGTTTATCCACCTTGGGGAGAGAGCCAACATTGGCATGCCGATTTTCAAAGCCTGCCAACCTTTGTAGCAAAGCACAGTAAAACTAACTGACATTTATATTTTGTTGTGTTGCTTGGTTCCCTGCTTAACTAAATGATAACCAGGCTTAATGTTTATTCTTGATTCACCAAAACCACCAGATTACAATTCATTAAAAGTGAAGACCTCCAAAAGCATAATCATATAGGTAATATTTAAGTAAGGAAAGGGAAAGAATGTAAGCAAGCCTGATTCTCAATAGCCTTTTGAACATGCTTCATGAATTTTTAACCACAAGAGAGCAGGAACTTGTCTTTATGACTAAGCTGAAGAATGATTCTTCATAAACCAATGTTTTCATCTAAACTTCAGAAAAAATACATTATCTATGAAATGATCAATATCACTGCTTATAACACCTTGGGTTCCCCTTGGAGACTTGGTTCTGGCATTTAAATCTATAACAAGCTCCCAGATTCAGGGAAAGAACCATGGGGAGTATCCCACCACTACCCATCACTTTGTCAAGGGAATAACTCCTCTCTGGGTCTGATTTCTGAGTGATCTAGCTCAAACAGAAAAATTCTGGCTAATAAATTTCAGCAGCCATGATGATCTGATGAAGGGTCGATGAAATAACAGGCTGTACGTGTAGCAAGGTAACACACCTGTGGTCCATGTCATAGAACAGACCAAGCACCTGCCCTCAAGGAGTTTATAGTCTAAAGAGTAACCATGTGGGATTAAATCCATGTGGGAAAACAGAACCAATAATGCACCAAGGAAGCAAGATGGGAAATTAGGATGAATCACTCTTCAGTGATCAATATAGTTTTACTTAACTCTATCCTTGGTTCTCAGATACAGCAAAGCTATGCAAGCACATGGCAAGGTCAATACCCAGGAGGCCCAAGTTCTGCTTCCAGCTCTACCCTTTGTAGTAAGAATAAATATTAACACAACAACATGTGGGCTTTAAAAACACAATGTTGGAAAATAAAATCTCCCCAAGCTTATATCTGCCTGGGGTGGTGGAAAATTTATCCTTGATCTCATTTGGGGGCACTACCTCCACTTCTCTAGGGTTTAGTTACAGTCTCAGTTGACTTGTAAGTCCAGAATACAGGAAAAGGGCACCCTACTGTTGGGTTCATTTTGGTCATGCTTTCTCGGAAGTGGGCAGCTTGGGCACAGGAAATGTTTCCAAGGTTAGGAGGTGCTTCCAAGCCTGTGTTTGCTGCCCGAGTCACACACATGGCCACTCCCGGGCAGGATGCGTGTGTGCGCAAGCGCTCCGAATGAACACTCCCTCTGTATGGCCACAGCCCGGGCCCCTTCATCCTCAAGGAAGCTTTATAGCCTCTCCTCCTTAAATGGATCCAATTCTACTTTCTTCAAACGTTGGCGTCCCCTTTCCCTTTCAAATAGTTGCTACTTTGCTTTCATGAGTGTAGGCCTTGAAAACAAAAGTTTGAGGCTTAGTTAACTGGCCAGGTTCCTGGCAACTTCTCCGTTTGGCTCCGTAACACAAGAGCCTGCCCATGGGAACAGAAGGCTTAGCTACCTTGTGAGGATGGGGAGGGAAAACTATCGACGCCAGTGAGAATGAAACATGACTTAGTTTATCGACAGACGGTCTTGTCACTCTCAGTGTGAGTGGCACAGCAATTCAATGATCTGTTCCTCTTGCAATATCAGAGCGGTTGAGGCATCATAGGGGTGGCCGAGTGGTTTTGCCACTTTTTTTCCAAATATGGATTTAAGCATGGAAAGATGCATATAACTAGAGATAAAATATAAATAAGTAGTTGTAAAAAGAGAAAAAACTATTAGAAGGTAAGATGAAGCTAGGTATGCAGTATATTAAAAATCATGCCATAGCCCTGGCCGGTTTGGCTCAGCAGTTGGAGCGTCAGCCTGCGGACCAGAGAGTCCCGGGTTCGGTTCCCGTTAAGGGCACGTACCAAAAATAATAATAATAATAATAATGCCATAAAATTCTATGCACTTGCTAGATAAAGTTGGGCCACAAATGTCACAAATTTGGTTATAAACTTTCAATCCATGAGAAATGGGGAACAATCTCTTTATACAGCTGACAGAATCGAAAGCGTTAAAACAAGCTAACTGCTTCAGTCTGGTCTATACAAGCCTAGTCCAGACTTCTATGCTTGTTCACAGGGGCCAGGGGCCATGAGGTTAGATGTGGTTGAGGACTTTGAACTACCAGTGATAGGATGTCTGCTTGGGGCCAGGCACCACCCTCAAATTTCTAATTTAAGATTCAACACAACTTCAACCTTAGTACAAATCCAGTGCACTTTACACTGTCCTTTGCTTCCCCTCAGAAAAATGAAAAAAAAAGGTCCTGTATACTTTGCTGTCTGCTGAATACTTAGCGCAAAATCAAGGCTGAGTCTCATGGTGTGTACCAATAATTTCTAAAGGAATCTTCCACAAAATTTGACTCAGAGGACTTTATCCAAGATTATTGATACTCACAGCCATTCTTAAGACTACAATAAATTCTGTTGATCCTTGCTGTCAGACGAAGCTTCTCAGGGATGGTTGGTTGGCCCAACACAAAGCTTCCCGAGGTCCCTGGGAATCCCTTATCTAGAGCTGTGTAGCCATTAGAACAGCATGGCCAAGGGGTGTCCACAGGTGTGCTGTGAGGAACTAGAGCTTAGTGAGAGAAGCCAGTGTTATTCCAATTGAGTCCAACCCTTGAGCCAATCCACCTTAAAAGCTTATATGTACATTTTAAGGTAAATTTGATTTAAATGTCTATTGATAGGTGTGTGGGTATACACTGAATTAGGAATAGGGTGCAATTTGGATTCTATAGCTTTCAAGTATGACTCTCTGACCCTTCTGTACCATAACCAAACTGATACCCTTGAATATAGTTCTTTTGTCCTTTAGCTAGCTAATGCGGATTCTATTCTCTGAAACTAAGAACCCCAATGATATAATATCTGTAGAGGAGAGACAGTAAAGGAATAAGATTCATGTGGATATTAACCTATAATTAAATATTAGCTAAAATGTGTATATGTACTAGGAATACATATTGTTGTCTAAGTGTTCTCCTTCAACTCTATTTCCTCGTTTAGATTTGAAGTACCTCAAAAACAAGGACCTCATCTTCTCATTAGCATATAGTATTTAAGAACATGGGCTCTGCCAACAGACTGCCTGATATGAACCCTGGCTTCACCATTTTCTAGCTGTGTGACCTTGGGTAAGATACTTAACTTCTCTGTGCCTTGGTTTTTTCATTGGTAAATGAGAATAATATTTGCATTTCCTTAGAAGTGTTGAGATTCGATGTGATAATAACCATAATGGGCTAGCACAGTCTCTGCAATGTGATCAGACTTAATAAAGACTAGCTGTCATTCTTATCACATCATAACCCTACAGAACTTATTCAAATGATAGTGACAGAGTCGGTGGGAACACAGAAGTGAAAGAGTGGACAGAAATCACCTCCAATCCTGTAGCATTTCATTAGTAGCTGATGAAACACACCCTTCTCACCCTCTAAACTTTGGGTTTTCCCTGAAGGTTTTTTCTTGCTCGTTGTTGGAGCAATAGTGAGCACAGAAACATTTTAGACTGTCAACTTGCTTTAATATCCCCCAGCTGCTTTACACACTCACTCCAGCCATCCTAACTGCCAGCTCCATTTGTATATCCTCCTTCCCAAGTCTCCTCTAGATCTGATTTCACATGAAAATCATACAGGCAGTGTTTATGCACGTCTCCATGGTGACAATCTATTCTCTGGTCTCCACGGTGACACTTGCAAACACTTATAACCTCTCCAATTCATTTTGTTTGTTTATTTGAAATGTCTGCTGATTTATCAGCCTAAGCCATACACAACAACACAAATCTATATCTTTCCAGGAATAAAAAGAAAGGAGAGACAGGAGAGAGAATGAACTAAAATAATATTTAGGCATGTCTTATATGGGAATAAGCCTCTAAAAAATGTATGAGGGAAATCAAAACCAAAATTTTTATTTTATCCCTTAAATATGTAAGGAATGAATAATTAGCATTTAAACTTATTTTAAAGTCGTCTTTAATGGTAGATAAACTAATACTCAGTAAAAACAAAAATGTGTGGGACAAACCTCACCAAATCAGTAATCAGAACACCTGAAATCTAGATCTAATCTTAGGATAACCAACCATCCCAGGACTGCGGGGCTTCCTGCCGAATGAGACTTCTAGTGCTAAAATCAGGACAGCCCTGGGCTTCCCAATTTTCTTCATGTTGTTGAGAAGCTGAATAACATTATTGTCGTAGCTCCTCCCCAGCTGAATGTTTGTGATTGGATATGTCTAGTAGAGATGGGTTTTCCCCAGGAGCACCCAAGTTCGCTGTGAGCATGGTAGCTCATGCGTCATTTCCCAATTATAAATGCATATTGAAAGGAAAAGTGCCTTTCTTTCAGAGCTGAGCATGCTTAGATGTGACAGAGAGCCAAGCATCTGGTCAAGTCTTACATTCAAGTGAACTGACTTAAATCGTATGCATTCTTCTCACTTGGGTTTTCATCAAAGAAGGAAAAGATGTATGGGGGTGTGGGGGAGAGTGAGTTGCATTTATTTTTCAAAGCAATCGTATGGTTTAGGGCACATCACCATGCCAAAACAAACACTTTTAACTACCAGTAAAAAACTCACTGATGTCACCTGGCTGGTGTGGCTCAGTGGATTGAGAATCATCCCATGCACCAAGAGGTCACTGGTTTAATTCCTGGTCAGGGCACATGCCTGGGTTGCAGGCTTGATCCCCAGTGTGGGGGTGTACAGGAGGCAGCCAATCTATATTTCTCTCTCATAGATATTTCTATCTCTCTCTTCCTTCTTTTCCTCTCTATCTAAAAAATCAATAAAAACATACTTTAAAAAAAAAAGAAAGAAAAGCCCACTGATGTGCAGACTCCTGCACTCTCCCAGTTCTGCCTGAGAAATGAGAATGGATGCTAAAAGGCACCAGGTCAACTTACCTCTTTGTCTCTTAGCAAGAGAAAAAAACAACATGCTAAAAATATAAGGAATTATTCAGAACAAATGTCATTTGTTACTTTCACTTAACTCAAAGATTCATGATGTTATTCAGGAGTGCGGGAGATCAGTGAGCTGGGCAGAGATGTTTTTAGCAGAAGCAACGTATTGATATTTCTATTTCAGCTCACAGCATTTGTATGCCACTTGCAGCACTTTCTATATGAAGAAAAAGAACTCCTTTTGTAGAAAGAATACCTACAAGATTCTCTCTCCTCCCCACCCCTGAAATGCATGTTTACCGTGTTAGGAGAGAATTCTTTCTTCATAGATAATTGGGTGTATGCTGGTTTATCTATCTGCCTATCTTTATCTGTCTGTATATGTTGAAACATATTTATTTATAAAACAACAATTATCTAGAGAAATATGAAAGGAAAAAAGACCCCGTAATTATTAGGATCTGTTTTAGAAATCCTTTGGACTTATTCAGCTCTGTTTTTTCCAATTCTATTTACCTTAAAACTTTTTCAAAAATTATTTTTCTGATTTTTCTTCATTAATATAAAGTTAATCCATTGGTTATTCTCTTCTACAGCAGGATGGAGTCTGGAGTCAATTTCTTTATTTCTCCCTATTGTTGCCCTGGAAGGGGAGGGGACATCGTCCAGAACACGCAGACACCGAAGCTACGTCATGAGAGGTCATCAATATTAGCAAAGAGAGTTTTGTTTGTCTTATACAGGTGCCGTACACTGACAGATTTAAAATCTATCTTTGTTTTGGGGGGCTAGAAATAGGGACAAGCCTTGCTAGCCTTGATCACAGATACCCCGAGGACAGGGCAGAGAGTACAAAGGGAAAAAGAACTTTTCATTGTAAACCCTTGGCTAATTCTGTATGGTCTAAAAAGAAACCTCTATGGGAATAATAAATGAATATTTGAACAATCTTCTGAACCCTTTGCATGTTTGTGATCACCTATGAATAAATTTGGATTTATTCTTGTAATGGATTATACCTAACAAATATAGGAGGGGTGGCTTTGCTGAATAACAGTAAAGGAGCTGGCCACGCCACATGAAGTAAGCCAGGACCACTGAGTCACTGCAGACGAATCGTGTGCAGACCCAGTCTGAGCTGTTGGCGTACTCAGTGTATCCTCCCGTGGAGAGGAACACCAGGAGACAGATGGGATCAAGCACTGAAGTTTGCTCTGCAAGGTTGTAAAATGAGGGAATGTCTTCTGGTATTTAACCAGCGCCTCCCATTAGCTGAGCCTCTGGAAAGCAGAAGGCAAGAGAGCCTGGGAAGTGTCATTCCTTGAAATACAGAGCAGAATCGGAAAGTGCAGGAGTGGGAGAAGGGAAAACAGAATTATTACCTATACCATTGTTTAAACACATTGGGGGTGGTGCTTCTCACAGAAATGAAGCCTGGAAGTAAGCTGTTGGATGCTGGTCCGGGGACTCCAAGATATTAGCAGGAAGCCAACTTTCTTTCATTCCACCATTCTTAATGTGTAGCTTTTAGTGCTAACATCACTTTATGGTCCCAAATGCTGTTGTTGCTGCTCCAGTTATCACACTCACCTTTCAAGAAGGAAATAGGATAGTTCAATAGAACATAAAGAGCTATCCAGAAACTTTGCCCCAAGACTGCCACTTACATCTAATTCTATTCCTTTTACTGAACTGGGCTTACGAATGTTGTTTATCAGCTGTGTAAACTGCCTTTAAGGAAAGGGAGAAGGTTGGATATTGGGTAAACCACAGGCAATCTCTGTCACAGAAAAAGAAAGACTGGCATTTAAGAATGAACAAAAATTAGACGTTTGGAGCTATCTTTGAGCTCACTTAGACACCGTGAGCAAAGCTCACCCTCCCGAGTTAAAAAAAATGTATGGACAAGAAATTATTGTTGAAATTAAATGGTGACAGACATGTCCAAGGAATATTGTGGGAATTTGATCCCTTTATGAATCTTGTGATAGATGAATGTGTGGAGATGGCAACTAGTGGGCCACAGAACAATATTGGAATGGCGGTAATGGAAGGAAATAGCATCGTCATGTTAGAAGCCTTGGAATGAGGATAAAGAATGGCTGTATTCACCAGAGACATCAACTGCTTCCACATGTCCCCTCTCCACAGCACCTGTTTTACTACAATATAAAAATCTAGTCGTGTTCATTTTCACATTGAACTTTTGTTAAATAAACATTTGTATTGGTCAAAAAAAGAGAATGAACAGAAGTCAGAATAGGGTGGTTGAGCAGCATCTCAGACATACGCTCCAGTCTCATGATGCAGAGAATTCCAAGGCAGAGGAAGGAGGGGGTGCTATTTTATATAGCTCTGCTCAAATTTTGGTAGAAACCTGTAGAACATATTGAACATTGAGTACAGTTTTGATTAACTGTAAATGAGGTTAGGTTTTCTCTCCGGTAACAGAATACCTTTCCAGATATTTGGGTACATAAGGAAAATATCATCATTCATTCATTCATTCATATTTTTTTATTCACTTATAATTTCAGCAAATACTTAGGCAAGCATTGCACTAAATGCTCGGTCACAGAGGTGAACAGAGAGAGCCATGCCGGCTCTAATAAAGCTTATAGTCCTTTCTGTAGGTTCCTTAATCTCTGGCCCAGAGCTCACAAATGACTAACCTATGAACCACATAAATGATTTATTTGCCCTACAAAGTGTTAACTAATACAGTAGTTAGTTAACAAATGCATACTGATTGATAGCTGTTATGAGTTCAATTGTGTCTCCCCTGCAAAATATATGTTGAAGTCCAACCCCCAATACCTTAGAATGTGACCTTATTTGGAAAGAGGGCGACTGCAGATATAATTAGTTAAGCTGAGGTCAACTGGTAGGATGGGCCCTCATTTAATATGACTGGTGTCCTTCTACGAAGAAAAGAAGGGACACAGGCCCACGAAGGGAGAAGAGCGTGTGAGGCTCAGAATGGAGTGATGCAGCTGCAAGTGGACTGGCAAGGATTGCTGGCCACCCACAGAAGCCAAGAAGAGGCAAGAAAGGACTCTGCCCAGAGTCTCCAAGGCAGCATGGCTCTGCTGACATCTTGATTTTGGACTTCTAGCCTATAGAACTGTCAGAGAATACATGTCCCTTTTTTAAGTCACCCCATTGGTGGTATTTTGTTATGGCAGCTCTAGGAAACTATTTTTTTAAAAGGGACTTTTACATAAAAATTCATATTTCCAGTTTCTCTTGGAAGAGAGCAAATTTGGCCACACTAAACGCAAATCTTATATGACAGTAATGATGGAGCTGAGTAACCAATATCTTTCTGCTATATTAATTGACTAATTTACTTTCCCGTGGTTCTTCAGGAATTTGCATTTGTACTTTCCTGCTTTATTTTCTGCTTCCGGCCACAGCCTTACCTGATGGACCTGACCACTGGATTCTGTATTGTCAAAGGCCAATAGGTCTCAGTGGAGATTTCTCTGCCCATCCTGTTTCATTATTGCTACCCACGCGCCTCCGCCCCCGTATTGCCTACTTAATTTTTCTCCATATCTATCTATCTATCTATCTATCTATCTATCTATCTATCTATCTATCTATCTATCTATCTATCTATCTGCTTTAGCCTCTTTACTTTTCATCATCTGTCTCCTCCCACTAGAATGTACGTTCCCCAAGGGCAGGCATTTGTCTCTTTAGTTCACTGTAGTAGCCTCAAGGCCTAGCGCAGAGCCTTGCCTGAGAATAAAGAAACTGTGACAGGCAAAAGCTGGAATAAATCTCAGAAATCAGCCGATTCAACCCCCACCATTTTTTAACCCTGAAGGAAACTAACCAGGCCCAGAGAGGGGACATGATTTGACAAAGTTCAGACAACCAATTAGTAGCTGAGTGAGTCAGGATCATGACCAGCTTATCTGCCCCCAGTCCAGGGCTTACTCTGTGGCTTCAGGATGCCTCCCTGCTAACATAGTCATAGTGTTTACATCTTCAGTGCAGAAGTATCAAACTACTAGACAAATGAGGGCTTTTATGTACTCCATCTAATCATCTGTCTGCTAAATGATTTCAGAACACAACTGAAAACAAATTTAGTCTATGTTTCTGACATGGTAACCACATGGAAACTTCATTTCTTTAACATGAACTTTTCTCCTTTCTTTCCTCCTGATTCAAACTGGCTAATCCAGCACCCAGAGTGACCTGCCTCCTTCTCCCTTGCATGTCCACTCCCTTAATCGTTAAGCTCTCAGGACAATGAGGTTCTGATCAACATTAAATCATCTTAGGAACAAAGCCTCAGGTCTGTTGACCATGGAGACAGAATTTGAGTGAAACTAGAGATAGTATCTAGGCCTCAGCTGTGTTTCAGCTCTAGCTCCAGAAAACTGGTGAAACCAAATGAAATGATGCCACAGCTGACATCAGGACCAAATGCAGTGACCAACCACCGCTATCCTAGCACCAGCCAATCAGTAGAGACCACAGCCCTGACCATGACCCCGACTCCCTTAGTCACCATGATTAATGATTTTCCCGCTATATGACCCATCCCCCGGAAGCCATCACGGAGCCAGGTCTTTCCACGTTGTTAGCTAACCTGTGACTCCAGGAGTGGGTCTTTTTAATTGTCACCAGAAACTGAGGTTCCTAAGAGTTAAGATTTCTAGTTAAAATGGAAAGAAACTGTATGTTTTTAATAATAGAAGGTACGAGGTATGAAAATACATTTTTTAAAGAAATTAAAAGGAACGAGGTTTATCATAAAATAAGGTTGGTTATTTCTGAATGAGTACGACGAAACAAACCAAGAGATACTAAGAAAGTTGTAGAGGGTCTGTGAAGAAAATCTTAGGGAAATTTTATATGGTTAGGCTAAATAAGATTGAAATTTAATTAAGAAAATAAACTTAAATATAAAAAGTAAGCTAATGCAGAATATGTTTGGTTCTTTTTCACTCTGTTAAAAAAAAGTGTTTTTTTTAATATTTATTTTACTCCAGATATTATAGAAGGTTTCTATCTAGAAAACAGATTCTATGTTTTATTAAAATAGTTTTCTATTATCTTCATTAGGTCCTCGATTACTTAAGAAAACAATCTTCTGAATCCTAAGAACTAAAGTTTTGCTTACCTGCATTTCTATTTGATATCTTTTCATTGTAAGTTTCAGTAAATGAATAATTTAATATTGTTTCACAATGATATATGATCTTTTTGGTCAAGTGTGTTTGACAAATTTTCCAGGGTTCCAATTTTAACAGGAAACTCTTTTCTTAACCTAGAAATGGCTTTGGGCTGTCCCAATGGGTCCCTGTAACACATCAAAGGATTCATTTTTTTCTCCCATTGCAAGGGACAGGTTTTGAACTAATTAGGCCTATTTGATATGTTTACATTGCACAGGAAGCTTTACTAACTAAGGAAATAGTTGTGCTGTAATTGTGTGTACATATTCTTATTAGTAAATGGATATTACACATTGGAGATTATATAAAAATCTCCAGGAGTCTTCAACGTCCTGATACAATACCCACTTGTAATTCTGGTTATCTTAAAATATTATGTTAGAGAAAAGTAAAATCATTTGTCAATTGCATTATAATCCGATCTATAAACATGTCATTGTAAATTTTGTCATTTACAGTCATTGTTTTACTCTGATGCTTTTGCAAGTATTTTCATCTTTGGAAAGATCCATTAAAAGGACTGATTTATTCTAAAACAGAATTTTCTGAGAAGAAACTTTCAGATCATACCTTTAAGCTGGATACGTTTTTACAAAGCTCTAAGGAATAATTAGATTCATGAGCTTCTGGCAAAGGATCAAGGTACACAAGAGTTAATTATATGGGACTGAATGAACTGAGGATTATTGTGATTTTTATAACCTTTGTTGGAAACATTGTAAATTTTTAATTTTTTTGTTTTCCATATGTAAGAAAACTTGTTTTCCCTTAAACTGCCTATGACTTAGAGCAATTTGGTAAATTATACCTTTGTGAGCAATATTGAAACATTTATACTTTTCTCCCTACGTGATCCTTCCAGAAGTTTGGAGACTCTGAATGAATGAGTATTATTATTTTCTTGGCAATATGTTTGTTTGCCAAAGTTCAATAAGAATCTGCTCTCTTTATAACATTTTTGCTTTGACAGAAATGTCACATTTGCGAGAGACACGCACAGGTAGACTCTGGGTGTCCCCAGAAAGCTTCGAGGAATTAAGATTGACTGTGGAAGCCAATAGAAGCCCCTTGGGAAAACAGCTTGATATCTTACTTACATGGTTCACAGCAGTCTTTCCAGGTAAGGAACAAAGGTTGTTTTCCCTGGGAGATGGCAAAGGAAGAACCTAAAGACATTTTGAGAAACCTCAAGAACCTGAGGAACTCACCTGAGTAGATAGCTACTACCGGCAAATGCTGATGGCAACTCTGTGGCGTGGCTTCTTGGCCCTGAGAAGCTAACTAAAGTTTAATCTAGAGATGCCCTATGAAATTCCAGCAAAGTAGATTTAAAAGAGCCTATATAATCGATTACTATTCTTCTCATACTTATGCAAGTAACAGGCCAAATTTATTGGAACTAGACTTACACAATAAATTAGTCTTAACTTGTCTACCTTTGATAAAATGAGGGTGATTTTAGAGAGAAAAAATGTTTCATTACAAACCATAATGCCCAATTGTAGGATTCTAGTTTGGTTAATTATCTTTGAAATCTTAATTTTCACCTGTGTACTGGACTGGATCCTGAATTTTTCTAATGAAAGTGTCTGGCTACAGCCCTCTGAACTAGTGTTTCATTTCTCTGCCATCCTTTGTCTTGGAATTATTGAGAACTAAAACTATTTTTTTCTGAGCCTTGCAATTGCAGACCTCAGCTATTCAACATAAAGTAAACTTTGAAGAAATCATCACAACAGCTCATGCTCCGATGGTCTCGGTGACAATACTGTACAAACCACACTTGAGCTGGTGTCAGGGTGTTCATCAGGGACGTTTGGACTGCGGAGGAATCTGTCGAATTATCACTGCCTGGCTTCATCCCAGCAAAAATAAAGCCTGAGCCTTCTCAACTGGCAGTCTTAAAGACGCAGGGACTAACTTGTGGTTTGCTCTGGTTATTACTTAGGATAGAGGTATTCTGACCTACTGCTTCTTCTACCATTGCTGTGGTTCCTGCTTGTTAGTTAAAAACCCAAAATGCCCCCTGTAAGGCTCAGGGACCATCTGGGAAGAGGTGGCCATGTGAGAGTGTAAGAGGGGCACAATAGGCAGACATATCTGACTCCATCTTATGAACTAACCCTTCCTCATGATTGAACCTGGACTCAGCTGCCCTATGTTCCTCAAGATTGAGGAATGATCAAAAGAAAGGGGGGAGTTGTAACTGTGTAGAAATTTCATTTCTTTAACATGACTTTTACTCCTTTCTTTCTTCTTGATTCAAACTGGCCTCATCCAACACCCTGGCTCGCCTGTCTCCTTCCCCCTTGCATGTCCACTTAATTATGAAGCTCTCAAGACAATGTGGTTCTGGTCAGCATGAAATAATCTTAGAAACAAAGCCTCAGGTCTGACCACCGAGACAGAGTTTGGGTCAAACTAGAGATAACACCTAGGCCTCAGTTGTGTTTCAGCTCCAGGCCCAGAAAATCCTGGAGACCAGACGAAATGAATGACACCAAGGCTGACACCGGGACCAGCTGCACTAATCAATACCCCCCTACCCTAGCACCGACCAATCAGTGAAGACCATGACTCTAGCTCGCTTAGTCACCATGGTTAATGCGTTTCCCCCTGTATAACCCATCCACTGGAAGCCACCGGGGAGCCAAGTCTTTGAGCTTCATTAGTTGACCTGGGACTCCGGGCGTGGACCACTTCCTCAAGTAATAAACCCTCACTATCTTTTCTGCGAGCTCCTGTTTGTGTCTTGTTGGGCTTTGATGTACACAGGCTAACGGACCCCTTCAGTGCAGTAATAATTTCTGAAAAGATGAAAGGAAATTTACTGCCTCATTCATGATTACTCATAATAAGGTTTAATTGTTATGGTTTAGTAAATACTTTTGTTGATTCTAGCCTTTGAAGAGAACACAACTAATTTCTTGATGGCTATATTCTGTGTCCCTTGTTAATGAGATAAAAATACAACTGCTCCCCACCCATAAGGTTTGAAATATAATATAATGCTAGAAAGTCAAATGAATGTTTTGTTAACTAACCCATACAACCTTTATAGGAAAGTTCAGCCAAGTAGTTGGAAAGAGAATATCAAGTTGAGGAAAGACCAGCATGTATTTACCTTATATATCAGTCATTCATTCATTCAGCACAAATGTACTGAGGTCCAGATCTTTCTGATGACAAAAACCAGATACAATACCTACCCTGTAGAGCTTATGTTCTAGAGCTGTGTCTTCCAGAATTGCCTAATGAGAGCCGTTTCCTTGGGGGTAGGAGGCATTTGTAAAATATGCATGAGAAAGCAAGCCGGGTGCTGACAACCCCTTAGCTCACAGCGCAGAGACCCCACCCCTGGCTTTTGTAATTCCCTTACATCCGCCAACCACCTAAACTACAGTGGAACTAGAAAGCCCCCAAATACCCAGAAGCTTATCACGTATAAAAGGCTGCTGGAACCCAGGCGAGGGGCTCAGCCTTTGGAGGTGACTCCGCTGGGCCAGCACCAGTGCATAATAAACAGTCCTTTCTAATCCTCCGAGTGCATGCAGTCTGTCTCTTCCCGCCAAACGAATTTCTGCCACAACATGCCGATTACTAATCTCACCCTAGACCTACAGAATCAGAATTGCAGGGAAAAATCAAGAATCAGTGTTTACTAAGCATGCAAGTTCATTTTTATCAGGCAAGTTTTAGAAACCATTTTAGTGGAAGCTATTGACATTGATCAAGTATTTACACTGATTCAAGTGTTATTTGAAAAATAAGTGCTATGGAAAACTATACACAGTGATCGTTCATTGATTATTTATTCAATATGTATTTACTGAGCACCTAATGTGTGCAAAACACTGCTTCAGGTGCTAAGTATACAGCAGTAAACATAACAGATGAGATCCCTGCCCTCACCAAGTTTTCATTCTAGTGAGGGAAACAGACAATGAGCACACCCTCCAATAAGATAGTTTCACGTGGCTGTAAATGCCATTCCCTTTTGGAGAGCCTTTCTGCACCAGCTAACCAGGCTAGGAGGAAAAGGAAGAGAAGGGGGAGAGGCTGAAGTGGTGTTGTAACCCAGTGAGATAGACCAGACTCAGACACCAAATTTTAGTAAAAAGGTTTTACGGGGAGCTTTATTAATCCTGCGCAGGGACTGCACTCAGCCCATGCAAGGGAGAACGGCAGCCCCGCTGATTCTTTGCAGGGCTCTCTTATAGGCCCGCGGGCAATAGTGCAGTGCAGAGCAAGCAAGCGTGAGTACAGAAGCCGATATCAGCCATTAGCCTGGAGCCGGAGGGCGTCTACACCATAGCTCGGGGGAGGTTAGGGTACACCTGGCGGGGGTTTTATGATTGTTTCTGAGAAGGGAGTCGGTTGTTACATTCCTAACATGAGTCGGGTCCAGGCAACCTGGTTTGTCAGGTGTAAGTAGGCCAGGGAAGTGGGGTAAAGGCCTCTACCCTAAGGGAGGGGTCTATAACAGTGGTTCCTTGCCACTCTGGGGGCCAAGCCTCAGGGGAAGGAGGAGAAATACTTGGATAAGTCTGGGCTGATTTCAAAACAAAAATCTTGATCTGTCCTTTTCTAGTCCCATTCTGGAAAGTGTATGCTGCTCAGAGAAGCTCAGAAGTTAGCTGATGACAAAAACCAGATACAATACCTACCCTGTATCCAACATGGCACTGGGAGGAGAATAAATGGGCTGAGAAAGGTGCTTAAACGATTGTATGGATTATCCTCTCCATGGATTCTCCATGGCTTTCCCCTGCAGTGTAGGGAATCTAGAAGTTTCTACACATCTGGGGATTAGGAGTGGCATGCAGCAAGAGCTGAAGGTATCAGCTGGTGAACTCACCAGACAAGAGGGGTCACTGTGAAAGGGGCACTATGTCTCTAGCTGAGAGCTACAGCATAGATTACACAAGCCAAGGGTTTCCTGGGAATCATAGCCAGCCTCAAGACATCAGTAGCACCAACAAAAGCTGAGATGAGAGACAAATGGGCAAGAGGAAACCATGTTGGGCTAACCTGACTCAAGTACATGTGTTAGAGACTTCTTCAGAGGCAAACCCACTGAGGACCCAGAGATAGAACACCATAAGGGCATGACCCCATCTCATCCCCCACTACAGGAGGACATACTAGCTGTACTTCCAAGGCTCTATCTTGGAAAAGAGGAGAGATACTGTTTTAGGTTAGAAGCATTTTTTCAAAAATATGAATATTTTCAAACAAGTACAGGAATAGAATATGATAGCAAACCCCCACACACCTATCACTCTTAATACAGATTTTTGCCACTCGTGTTTCCTCATAACCTAATCCTCTTTTTTGAAAAAGTGTTTTATGGCAAATCCTAGACAGCATATCATTTTGCTCCTATGGGCTGCAGGAGGCATGTCAAGAGATACAGCCCATTTCTAACATTACCACAATGCTGTTATCACACCTTAAGCAATTAACGGTCATTTCATGGACTATCTCATAGACAGCCTGTTTCAAATATCTTTGCTTCAAATGGCCATTTTCAGTTGGCTTGTTTGAATTGGGATTAAATCTAGGGCACTGCATAGATGGTTATGTCTCTTCAGCGTCTTATTCTAGAGCAGCCTCACTGCAATCATCCAGAGCAGGAATTTAAGGGGAAAAAAAAAACAAACAAGATCAGCTGGAAAAAACAAATCAAGTTATTCTATTTTGCTAATGTGAGTCTGAAGGTGTACATTTCGACCCCATTACAACAATAAATATTAATAGTCAAGGAGAATCTCATCCAAATGAAAGGTAATTGTAGACAATCTTCCCAGGTTAAGTACATTTACTGAAAAACAGCTAGAATCTACTATAGCAGAAGCTTTTATTCAAAAAGTATTTTTATGCACTATTTCCAAAGGCCATTGGGTGGCCTTGCCCCTCCATTTTTTACTTGCTGTCCTATAAACCCTGCAAGACTCATTATCAGCAGCACCTACTCTGACTCACAGACTATTAAAACATATTGAGAAATAACTTGGACTTCCCAGAAGACTAATTTACGTCAGCAAGCAAAAATATAATCACAGCCATAAATCTTAAACCCATCCATGAGTACAGCTGGTTTAAAAAAAAAAAATTAAGCCATCTTTTGTTACTTTCAACCAAAAGAGGACTTAGATTTTTTTTTCTGATTTAATAATACACAGTGCCTTAAAAAGCCATTCAACTTTATTGTTATTCCTTTCCTGCTACCATGCAGGTAATATGCAAATTATGGCTGAAGGAGCAAAGTTCTTTGTCAGTTTCTCTTTGTTCTGTTTTATAGGTTGTTGGGAAACCAGAGAATAAATATTCCAAAAGTAAACAACAGAATTTAGACAATGGTACAAGTAGAGAGAAAGCCCTCACACGGAAAAGCGTTATCAGTCTTCATTTGTGTAAATTCCCATTTTTAGAAATTGAATTCATTCCCTCTTAATGGTTTATTGGTTAATTGCTACTAAAGTGTCTCTGGGAGTGACTCCTAAAAATGGTGATTAAAACAATCGCCTGAAATGCAGACTTTCCCCACAGCCAACCCGGTTCATTCCTCTCCATGCTCACAGTAATATTTTTCTGGCTGCTGTCTAGCCAAAAATAGATTATTTATAGCAGAAACACCAAAGCTCAAAGCATACTGCCTACCTTTTGTTGTCAAGGTAACAAAGATTTTTCCCTTTCGGTTGAAAGGTCAGATTTCTGATGATATGAGTCACAGATCTCAGGGGGATTTTAAAAATTGAGATAGCACTTTTTTCAAAGACAAATTAAAAACCAAGGTTTTTATAAACATCCAGACCATTTAAAATTGAATTTAAACTACCAGGTGGTTTATGATACTTAACCCTGCCGCCTCCCTGGTTGTGTGTTGAGGGATCCGCTGCCTCCCCACCACTTGCAGAGCTCTGGTCTGAGGCTAGCAGAACTCTCAGCTACTTACTGAATTTGTTATTTGCCAATCACATGGCTAGTTCTCGTTTGCATCAGGTGTGATAGAGGTTCTTTAAAATATCTGTGGATGAAAAAGGGGCCACATATGAGCTCAGGGGAGGTCTGCATGGCGGGACTTATAAACTCAGAGACCGAAAGCAACCACATAGGATGATCTGAAATGAAGATTCCTAACTAAAAGTGAGTCATGGCAGAGAGTCATGTCCTAGGCCAGTATCTTCCTTGAGGAAGGTCAATCTTCACCTTAACTGAGCCTGTCTGGTGTTTTTTTGCATCTAGGATAACATATGTTTGGAATATCAGGTAATTTCCTTTTTCTAGACCCCTCAGGGTACAATTTCCCACCAGAGCAGAGACCACAGAGCCCCTCCTGCTTACTGTTATCATGTTGTTAACTGTTAAGTATCCTGTAACCACCTGTGTAAAAGAAGTATATGTCCATTTGTTTTACTTTGTATCCAGTCCCAGAGATCCATGCCCCCTGCTTTGCTTTCTCCCACCTCCCTAATCTACCACCAATGGATTTCATGTAATCCCCCTACATCTACCCCTTTGATTCTAATGTAGAAAATAAGGTGCAAAACTGTCATTTTCTGGAGCATTTTCTCAATCCATTGAGATTCTGCTTCTGGGCTATTGTTATCCATTTGGCTTAAATAAACTCATGAAAACTCTTACAGGTTTCCACGTTTCTTACGTTGACATATCTTTTCTTTAAATTTCATATTTAAAAACTTCTAAAACTGCAATGGGGAAGGATATTTTGGGATTGACGTTGAAGGGAAATTTTTGAGTGATGATAATAATAGCACTTACATGTGGCCTGACACTATTTTAAACACATTTTTTTTAACTAATTTAATTCTCAAAACAATAATATGAGGTAGAAAATATTATCATCTCAAATCCTTTTTCACAAAGAGGCTGAGGCACAGATTGGGTGAGAAATTTAGCCCAGGTCAGAAGACAAACAAAGGCAGAATTTTATCCTAACAGTTTAATTAACAAGTCTGTACTTTTAGGAGTTCTGCCAGGATTCCTTTCCAGGAGCTCATGCTGTTATCAGTGGTAGTGGATTCCTTGGGGTGCCGTGAAGAAAAGAATCTCCTGAGGCCCCTACAGAAGGATGAGTTTTGTGGAAAGCTTTATTGATGATGTAAAATTAAGGGGGCTCCCCTCCAAGGTCCCATCTCCCTCTGTCTCACCATGGAAGAGGTCCAATCTTGTCTTCAGCAGGGCCAGAATTAAAGCCACTGCCCAGAATTTTTCTCCATATTAAAGTCCAGTCCAGTCCAGCATTTGGCTAGCTTAGCTTGAGTTCCCAGCTGCAGTCCATTGTGTGCAGGTCCGTATGGCCACGGGCCATTTGGATGCTTAGGGCCACACGACTATGGAGAGAGAACAGGCAAAGCTCGGGTGCGTGTGGGTCATGGAACAAGAGAGAACAAGCAAGAGGGAACTCTTTGTCTGGAGGTTTTAACCAGAAGCTTCCAAGATTTTACATGCTTCTGATGGGGTCCATCCCCTAGCAAATCCATTGTTCCCTAGGCTTGCACATTCCCTGCATCACCCCAACTTCACTGCACGTGCCTTTCTCCCCCCAACAATCCAGTATCAGATGGGGGAAGAGAGGAGTGTTAATGCCCTTCAGGAACAATGCTGTGTAAAGCTGTAGCTTCTGGTGACGTTTCCCAGGTGACCATGCTTACAATGTCTGGCTTCCCTTTGTGCTCTTCCTTTATTAATATTAATAACTAGCTAATTACGATAATAACAATGTCTCTAATTGAGATACAGGAAGGCCCTAAGGTGGCCTTCTTCTCAGGAGGGACAGAAAGAGAACTGTTTTATTTCTGCTTTCCTTGGACCTTCCCACTCCTGTAGTGCCCCCTCCCATATGGAGCCACCCCCCTCTCACCCGCACCCTGCAGTGCCCAATAAAAGCATTGCTGGGCCTTTGAATGAATTTTCCTTTTTCCAAGCTGCATTGTCCCAATCACATATCCAGGGAAAGAGGAGTTGAATACATTTCTAGAAACTCATCCTCTAGACTCACCAAAATCCAACTCGATGCTTCCAATTTTAAAGTGTTGTGAATGTCGTATGCTTTGAGTCCTAGCCATGGCGACCAGCAGCCTATATTATTTATAATAATAGCTACCTTTATTTTATTAAGTACATACTACATGCCCGGGACTCTGAATAAATTTGTTTTCGCCTTCACAACATCCCTGCGAGGCTGCGAAGCCCACGAAGGGACTGAGGATCAGGACTGCTGCAGGAAGTGGCCCGAAGTCACACAACTTCCGCAAAAACAAGATTTCCAATAACTGCTAGTGCTTTTTATGATGTGCAGATGGCATTTCACAACTACTAGGAGGCCCAGCTCATTCTTGACAAGGAACTTTGTGTCAGAGGCTTACAGAGCCCTCTCCACAGGAGGAAAATAGCCACTGACCCTTCCCTTCTCCTTAAAGTCGAAAGTAACCGCTGGTTTCTGCGGAATCTCCGGTACTGAACACTCAGAGAAGGATCGAAAACACTAAGGAGCTTCAGCAAAACGTGTTCTTTTGGTGCTCTCCATATGTATAGCTACACAGTAGAGTTCATTCTCATTTACAAAAGATTGTTTCGACCCCAGGAACTTCTGACTCCTGTGTTTGAGATCCGCATAACCACAGAGGAGACTCCATTGGATGCGCCAATTTGCACATCGAAGAAAACATTGGTTCAGAGTTGTGGATTATTACCCGGACGCGGACGAGCCTCAGCAGGTCACATCGCCTTCCCAAGCACAGCATCTACAATTAGTTAAAGGCTGATGCAACATAGTGGGGAACGAAGAACATTTATGTAGCTTGTTTGCTCTACTTCTCCCAGCCCCTTCTCCCTGCCCTTCACGAGGCTGGCTCCTTCTTCTCCTCAGTTCTCAGCTCAAGTCCCGGGAGTCCTGCTGAGAGAGCTGGCCCTCGGCCTAACGCAGGCACCTCTTGCTCTTCTCTCTCCCAGAGTCCGGTCCAGCCCCCTCCCCACCTTCAGAGCCATCATCATAATCCGCAATTATCCATTTGTTTCCTTATTTACAGTCTGCCCACTCAGTAGCTGGCATGCTTCTGTGAAGGCAGAGGCTGCATCCACTCTAACAGCAGCATGGAGGGGTCTGGCTCCTGGCCAAAAATCTGTGCGTGAGTTTTCAGGCCAGACCACAGGCATTGACAAAGGGTTACCTGGCGGCCTGGCGGAGGAAAGCGGCCCTCCTTCCCTGACTCGTGCGGAGCTGCGCACTGCAGTCACGAGGGTGTTGCAGTCACGGACTCAGACCTCTGGCCAGTCGTGCTCGTCCTCGTATCTGTATTCCCAGCCAGGCCATCTCCACCTGGAGGCCTCTCCATTGGGGCCTGTAAGCAGAGGACCTATCAAGCATCTCTACTGAGACATCCTAATAAAGAAACAGGGAGAGAAAACTTGAAGACAGTTTTCTCCATTCTATTTGTACCCTTACCTCCTTCCCAACCCCTGGCCCCTGGGTCCATAAGATGGCAGGGGTCTTTTGATCAGCACTCTCTTGATGGTGAGACAATTTTCCACGTCTGTGCAGATGACCCTAACAGGTGTCATTCCCGGGAAAAAATGGAGGTGGGGGAACCAGTGTGTCCTCTAGTGCCTCTTGTTGATACTGTCACAGTAAGTGACTACAGTCTTACTTTGCCTTGTCTCAGTCAGCTACTCTGAGACGTTGTGGCTTAGTTTAGCTCTTGACAAACATATAGTAGGTGCTCAATAAATAGTAAACAAAAGATTAAATTAGTGAATGAATGAATATGTCTCGAGGTATTATGTTAAGTACTGGAGTCATTCTATAAGCATTTATAGACACCTATGATGTTCCTGCCCTGCTCTAGGCTCCTGAGATCCACACAGATTCTCTGCCATGGAAGAGATTGCATTCTATCATCATCCCAGTTAATCCTCACAGCAACCCAGTCAGGTAAAAATTGAACATTATAAAGATTAAGAATTTGCTTAAGGTCATAGAACTTGTAAGTAACAGAACTGCAATGGAAAAATCTCTTCTTTCTCTGGGGCCGTGGCCTTGTGCTGTCTCAAACCACCAGCTTCTCTTCTGACACCAGGGATCCAGAATCCAGTTACCACGAGATCAGGGGAATACAGGCCTATCCTTTTGCAGGCACTCAGAAGGCTGGTGGAAGGAGCCCCAGAAGCCCCGGAGGTGCCCTGTAAATGTAGGACCCTCGAGCAGCTTCTGCTCCACTGGCCGCAGGACTGGCAAAACCTGTGCATTCAGAAGGCTCAGCAGAGTCCTCTTAGTCAAAGACATCTGAAAGTGGCACCTGCAGCTGAAGAGGGGCAAGGAAAGGGGAGACAAAAGGACTGAGAGGCAGTGGAGATTTTGTGCTTTTCATCAGCAGAGTTCTAAAGGAGGCCTCTTGGGAACCTGGCCCAGTAGCTCAGTTAGTTAGATCATTGTCCCCATACACCAAGGTTGCAGGTTCGATCCCCGGTCAGGGCACACATAGGAAGAATCAACCAATAAATGCATAACTAAGTAGAACAAATCTCTCTCTCTCTCTGTCTCTCCTCTCTCTCTCTCTCTCTCTCTCTCTCTCTCTCTCTCTCTCTCTCTCTCTCCCCCCCTTACCCTCTCTTTAAAATCCATTTTTAAAAAAGGAGTGGAATAGAATTTAAGAATACTCCTCTTCCTTAGTTCTGTTATTTTTATTGCCCTTGACTCTATTTCTAAAAACTTTGCCAAATGATGTTCCAAATTTTATTTATTATTTTAGATTGGGTAATTCATGGCAAACACGGTCTTAAAACTGAAAGGTAACTGCTCTTCTTAAGAATTTGTTTGAAGTTTGGTAGTTTTTTAAGAAAGTTAAACATACATATGCCATACGATCTAGTAATTCTACCACTTGGGATTTACCCGAGAGAAATGAAAATGTGTCCACACAAATGCTTACATGCAAATATTCATACTAGATGCACCATAGTCAAAAACTTGACACAACCAAGTGTCCATCAGCTGGATGAACAAAACGAGGTGTATCCATACCATGGAATCCTGCCCCAGCACAGAAAAGAGCACATCACTGATACAGGCATCAACATGGCTGGACCCCAAACACATTATGCTGAGCGAAAGAAGCTGGACACAAAGGACTACTGCCAACTGTGTGATTCCATTTATATGCAATTTCTATAAGGGGCAAAACTAACAACACAGAAAGCAGATCAGCCCTGGCTGGTGTGGCTCAGTTGGTTGGCGTCGTCCCCTGCCTTGTCGTGGGCTCGATCCCCAGTAGGGGGGCATGCAGGAGGCAGTCAATTGATGTTTCTCTCTCTCCCCACTTTCTCTAAAATCAATCATTAAAAACAAAAATGTAGATCAGACGTTGCCTGAGCTGGAGGTGGGAGCAGGGACCGACTACAAGTGGCAGAGGGAAGTTTTGAGCTGATGGGCCGCCGAAGACTGGATTGCGTTAATGGTTGCACAGCTGCATACATTTACCAAAACTTTTCAAACTGTGCATTTAAAATGGGTGAGTTTTGTGGATAAATGATACATCTATAAAGCTCTTTAAAGAGAAAAGGGGAAGAACTGTTGAGGCATTGATCTTCCTTTAAGATAAAAAAAAATACATATTAAAGAAAAAAAGTATCCTAAACACAAACTACATTTTGGGGATATAATTTAATTTTAAAATCTGCTCATGGAGAAATTAATATTTGTGCAAGCACAGCTATCATCTGACATGTCAAGCTAGTCTCTGTGTGGGTTGAAATATGCAAGCACATCCGTGTAATCCTCTTCTTGGAATTCTCGGGAGGGCTTTTTGACAGGATCAGAGAGTAGACTGCCATCATGCATGGGAAAGGAGAAGAAACAAACAATAACTGTGCTGAACTGGCTGTGCTGGTGAAGCCCTTTTGGAGAAGCTGATGGGGCCAGAAGCAGGTGGGGGAGGAGGGGAGTGATCGGCCGGGGGCGAGCAGCACAACTTGAATCTCCTTGCACCGGCGTGCTGAGAGGGCTTATGGACAAAGGCAGCAGAGCATGTGAATGCTAGTCAACCAGCCCTCTGAGAAATCAGACTCTGGTCAAGGTAGCATTTTAATAAAAGCGGACAGCAGCCTCCTGCCCTGCAGGCCAGCTTCCCTGCAGCCTTGAGACCCGCTCTTCTCTCTCTGGGGAAAGCCTACTAGGAATACGGGCTGGCAAGATGAGGTTTCCTTTTCTGTATTTTCTACTTTTTAAAAACCAGCTTGAAGCTATCAGTGTTAGGCATGTGAATGAGGCACTCCTGTGAAAACATGAAAAGTGGGGTTCAGGGTGGGAGAAGAAAAAACCAGCATTGTGGAAGTGTTCAAAAAGGTGGGGAAAAGCCTGGGGTGGGGAGGGCCTGAACCCTACCATTTGGCCGCTGTGCTTGAGGCTTCTATTCCCTCGAGTGAGGCTATCAGAAGGAGTCCACGTCTCTCAATAGAGCAGCACGGGGCTAAGCAGATGGTCCCGCACACTGCACTCCAGACTGCAGGGTCTCTGCAGGTGGGTTTTATGTCCTGCTCTTGGGTTGCTGGAATATAAATCCCACATGAATTGTGCAGCAGCAGCAGGCTTCACAGATAGCAAAGAGGATTATGTGATGTAGGAAGTGCTTTTCTCCCCCTTTCTTCTTTTTTAAAAATGGCAGCATTCAACTTCTCAGAGAAATGGAACCAGGTCTTGGCAGCCAACTTGAAAGGGAGGTGTGAGGAGGGCTCCAGTAATTCAGGCCAGAGGAGATGGGGTGACCACCCCCCTTCACTTCCATCTCACATACAAAATTCTATGGTGAATAAGTATTTCTGAGACAAAAAGTGGAAAAGGGGGCAAAGAATATAAACAGACGGCTCACAAACAAGAACATAATATTACAGCTCCTATCTGAAAATGCTCGGCACCCCTGGTAACCACGGAAATGCAAAACAAAGCGCCAATGAGGTAGCAGTTTTCACACTGCAGACTGACAAAAATCAAAAGGTATGAGAGCACCCAGAAAACAGGGGGCGGGGTCTGCAATGTATGGCTCGCTTGTGGGAATGTAAATGACAACAGCCTTTTGGTAATGCGAAGAAGAACTTCTAAAGTTAAAATGAAAAGGATCCACAAATCCCCCTCTTAGTAACTGATCCTACAGAAATGAAAAGTACCAGCATGCTGGGTGGCAGAAAAACTAGAACAAACAACCCCAAACCATTAATCAAGGAGGAAAGAAGAATTATGATGAACCTATATTATAAAGTATCATCTAGATATATAGTAAAAGAAATTAGTTGGAGCCATATTTATTAACCTGGAAAAAATGTCCATGGTCTATTAAGTGTGTATGTATAGTAGATTTAATATTTAATAACAAATATAAACTCCCAACTCCTTCCCCCCAAAAAACTATATGAGTGAATAAGTTTGGATAGATAGACAGATGGATATAACTAGGTAATCCTGACTATCTTAGGGAAGATGAGAGTGAGAAAAGTATTGTTTTCTTTATTATACATTTTTAGATTGTTCACTTGTAAAAATGAACATGCATCGATTTTAATTAAAACAAAGAAATTTCTTTTTTTTTTCTTTATTGATTTTTTAGAGAGAGAGAAAGTGAGCGGGAGAGAGAGATAGAAACATCGATGAGAGAGAACATCAATTGGCCGCCTCCTGCATGCCCCTCACTAGGGATTGGGCCCACAACCTGGGCATGTGTCCTGACGGGGAATCGAACCAGCGACCTCTTGGTGCATGGGTTGATGCTCAACCATTGAGCCACACTGGCCGGACCAAAGAAATTTCTTTGATTAATCTTTAATTTAAATAAATTAAATAATTTAAAATTAAAGAAATTCTTAAAATTAAATTTCTTTAATTAAAAAACAAACTGCTATGAATTCAGCCCTGTGCTGAGATCCTGCTAAATTTAGAACCATATTTCTGCCATCAATCAGCTTGCCACCAAATAATATGAAAGAGAAAACAACCAGAAAAAATATAAATCATAATACATGTCAAGATATTTGTCCCTTTGGAGGCTGGGCAGCAATGTGGCCAAGGCAAGAGGGTAGAATTATGTGTTGTTTTTCTTGGTCGTGGTAGGGACAGAGTCAGGGATTTGAAGTACAGGATTTGTGTTATAGGTACTGTGGGAGAGAAAATGTTATATATACGTGGTGGGATTATTAAACCAATCTTGCTAATTGTGTTTTTTCAAACCTTCCAAATCTTTACTGATGGTTTTGCCTTTTAAAATTACTGAAAGAGGTGTCTTAACATTTCCTACTGTGATGATAGATTTGTTCTTTTTGAATAGTATTTAAACTGAGAGGTGTATATAGGGCTAGTTCATCACTTCGCTGATCTTTACACCACATACATTTTTTTTAAAAATTGGGTATTCATTTGACATGTATAGAAACAAAACAATTTTTTTCTGTTAATTTTCAACATTTTTAAGGCTATTATAAATACAGTATTTTTATATCTTTCTGGTGAATTGAACCTACTATGATTATATGATTATTATTTTTATTCTTAATAATTTAAATTAAATTAGAAATTTAATAATAATGCTTTTTGCCTTAGTAATGCAATTTTTTTCAAATGTTGTTGTTGTTACAGAACTGTTCTTTAATTGGTATTTAAGTGGTATGGCAAGCTTATACCTTGTTATGCCTTTCTTCAGGTAAGCGGTTAACTGTTTATAGATAAGATTTTTTTTTTTTTAATTTATACTTCTAGTCTTAGTCTTTTAAGTGCAGAGTTCAGTCCATGTAAACTTTTTGTGTTTGCTGACATATTTAAGTTTGTTTTTTACCATATGATTTTGTAGTGTACGTTTGCCCCAGGCCTTTATATTTAATAACCTCTTTCCCTGTTTGATCCCTCTGATATCTGACCTGTGCCTTTTATCTGGATTTAGCCTCTCTTCTTAAATTTTCAGGTTGACACCTCAGTCAGGCACTCTCTTGACTTTCTTTTAGTTATGACTTTGTTAACTTTCTTTTCATTTATACTTGGTACCACACTCTGTAACCCACTCCACCCCATTCCACATTGCCCTGGGACATCGTGGGACACGTCCAACATCTGGGGCCACTGCTTCTCTGGGAAAAGCTATTGGGCACTTTTTGTCATCTGGGATCTAGGTAGTAGATTCATTTTCATTCCTACCTTTTGCAGTCAACAAACTCTGACCACTGTTTCTTTAAAATCTATCGCTCCTCTATCCTCTATTTTCACAACCATTATCACACTCCGACTTTTAGTGCTTCAGTTATACTTTTTTTTTTTTATCCTCACCCGAGGACATTTTTCCATTTTTTGTTCAGATAGAGTGAGAGGGAGAGAGAGGAAGAGAGAGAGAGAGAGAAACATCGATGTGAAAGGGACACATCGAGTGACTGCCTCCCGCACGACCAACCAGGGCCAGGGACAAATTGCAACCGAGGTACATGCCCCTAGCGGGAACCGAACCTGGGTCTCTCTGGACCACAGGCTGATACTCTAACCACTGAGCCAAACCGGCCAGGGCTCAGTTACACTTTTAATGGCTACTCTAGTGACTCTGCTAGATGCAGTAATTCTCTCCCCTGCCATCGTGTTTATCTTCTATCAGAGGGACCTGGCCATGTCACCACTGCTCTCAAAACTTCCAATGGCTATCCAAACGAGTTAAATCTGCCCTCAGTGTAGAAGTCCAAAGTGTCCTAATCTACTACTTCAGCTTCATCTAATTATTCTGTAATTGATATGCTAACATTGGTCCTGTCCTTCATCCGGACTGTAAGCTTCTTTATCATAGGGAATTCTATCTTGTGCATTTACTACCTTGATTTCTCACTGACCAAAATCTTGACTGCACCTTAGATTGTGCATTCCTTGAGGGTTGACACAGACTTCTTCATCATTGTATCTTTTCACTACACAGGTGAGAGAAACATAGTAGGTCCTCAGGAAGGGTTTACTTACATACTACCATGTATTGGCTGTCTCACTTTGAGAAACCAGGCTGTCATTGCCATAGGTAATACCTAGTCCCAATATCCACCTGTAAGAACACCTAGTGGGTTCCTTAATTCAGAATTGTTTTACGGTACTGGTGGCAGATGGAGTTTGTTGCCATTTCAACAGCTGATCTTCCCGTCTCTCATGTTGACGGAACCCCGGTTGTGTCTAGATATGAAGAGGCATGGCAGTAAGGAAGGCAGCCCAGATCCAAGGGACAAATCGTGGTTAGTCTAGACCAGGAATTGTAATCCCCGTCTTCTCACTGGTGATTAGTTTTACACTTAGGCACACGACTGTTCTGACCAACGATGTGACAGGGTTGCCGGGAGATTCTTCAAAAATTTTCTAAGAAAAAGAGACCTATGAGGAGAAACTGGCCTTTCTGTTCTAGGATGTAATTGCATACAGAAGTGATGCCTGAAACTGACATCACCATCCTGTGACCATAGGGGACAAGCTTGGAGATGACAATCAACACACCGAGGATGGGAGCAGAAAGGTAGAAGGAGCTGGGGTTACTGATGACATCAGACCTGAGACCAGCTGCACCCAGAGCCTGCTGTTTCTGCCAATTATAGGCAAGTATTCTTCCATCTACAGCACTGAAACAAAGAGGCTTAGACTGGGTGAGCACTCACCTTAGATTGAAACGATTTGTGAACACGTTATTTTACAGTTAACTTAAAGTTATTGTATAAAGAAAAGCATAATATGTATAAAGGAGTTTATGTTCATTTTGATATTAATTTCACCCAATTCTTGCACATGAAGGAACTGGTTAAAAAGGTTTAGCAGGTGTGGTTAAGAGGACTGTTCCTGGTTTGATTCTGTCCTTGCTGTTCCATGCCTCCTTACACTACGTCCTTCGATTAGAAGTCTTACTACCATTTGCAGAAAAAGAAAAACCTCAGCATCAACTCATGAGATTACTCATATTTCACTTTAAATTGTGGATATTTTCCAAGTATGGATAAAAGGATGAGTCCTCAATACATGCTGAACACTACCCAGCACACGTCACGATTACCCTTGCGTGGGATGGTACTGTTACAGGGAGCTCAGTGCCCTGAGGGTTCTTTCTGATTCTCTTGGCAGTAGCACTGCCTCTGCTCGCTCGGCTTCACTGTTCTTGGAATGCCCTGAGCCTGCCCTGCTTCCACCTCTGTGCCGTGCGTGATCAGGAGAAGTCCAGACACTGCTGACGAGGAAGAGGAGGCATGTTTGTGTTTTGACTCTTCTTGGTTAATTCCAATGGATTTCCTCATTGCCAAGAAACACAGACACTCTGCTACTTGCTGTGTGACATCATTAAATCTCCTCCCTGCCACGTTTCAAGCCCAGCGTCTCACAGTATGAGCGGCATACGGCTGAGTCAGTAGGGTACACGCTACTTTAGAATTTCCAGAGGACTGAGCTACACTTGAAGGTTTACTTTTGCAGCTTGCCCAACTTCCAGCTAGGGAGTTGTAAGTTAGTAAGTGAGGAAATTGAGCCCACTCCCCTTATTCTCTCTCTGGTGAAGAGGCAAACTGGGGAGAGCAGGGGTAGAATTAGACTGCCGGACAGAGGAAAACTTTACTCCATACCTAGGAGGGCAAGGTTCTTCTTTCAGGCTGAAGAGGAGAAAAAAGAACAAAAATTCAACCTTGAAGAGAAGTGAAAGTGGTGTAAAAAATGTCATAAAAGCTATGTGAAAATGGTAATTTCAAAATCAAATCAGAGTTAGGTATTTTTATATACAGGGGTATGAGACTTTTTCAATGGCCAACTTTTTTTTTTCATGATTAAAAAAATCAGTTCTGTAAAGTATGGTTTCTGTCACCTAATTTAGGAAGAATATTTTGGTATATAGAAAATAAAATTATCTATAGCTTTTATCTGTAGCTTTATTTGATCGATCTTTTAAAGTATTTCTTGATTTTTTTTTTTTTTTTTTTTTTTTTGGTAAAAATAGGGCCATCTGTTTGTGACTCACAAATTTAAAAAAATTTTCCCCCCTCTCCAGTCAATGGGCCTGTTCTTTTGGACTCTAACCTGCATCATTCCACTTGACTGACCCTGACAGGCTTGGGGCATCGCCATTGCTCCATTCCCATAATTAATCATTTCCTCTTTGGTTGATTTGGCATGGGGCCTCCCGTTAGCACGACATCTAGTCTCCTCTTCTCGGCTCAGATTCTTTAGTTGTATACACTTCGCCGTGTCTTCTCCACAGAAGTTTATATTCGTCATTCAGTCATTCCCTAGGCACTAACCCTACGATGAAAGAGAAAGTGATTGGCTGGTGGGGATCTTGAGCGAGAGGAAATAATGAACATCTTTATTTTCAAGGAGAGAAAAACAGAACACACAAGAAAGAATTCTTCAAAGATTCAAGTGACCAGGAGGAGAGCTTTCCTCCGTGAGTAGAAGCTCTGAGTGCACAATATTTCCTTAGGAGCCAGCACACTGGATGGAGTAGAAAGAGACCACAGTGGTTGCTGCTTTGCTTTGGGTGCACATCAGGTTTGATATTTTATAGATTTTAGAAAAGAATTGCTTTTATTATAGAAAATTAAAAACATATACAAAGTTAGAGAAAATAATATAGTGAGATCCTATGTACCTGTGACCAAACTTAAACAATTATCACTCTCCAGGCACCTTTTTCTTTTTCTCTTTTAAACAGTGCTTCCTTGCTGCGTCCCTTGGCTGAGCCTTAAGAGAGTCAGGGAACTTCCTCAAGCAAGAATTAGTGGCAGTTTTGATTCCTTTCCCAAAATGCTTTTTTAAAAAGTGAATTATTTTATTCAAACATTACATACATAAAGAAAAGTGCACAAATCAAATATATAGCTCAATGATTTTTTTATAAACTGGACACACCTGTATAGCCAACACCCAGGTGAAAGCACAGAATATTACCAGCATCCTAGAACCCCCACCCCATGCCTCCTTTGAGTTACTAGCCCCCCTGGAGGTGAGTATTACATGGACTCTGTCCCGATACATTAGTTTTGCCTCCTGTTTTAGGGCTTTATATAAATGACTGAAGTGTATAGTGTGTACTGTTTTGTATCTGGCTTCTTTCTCTCAACATTGTGAGATTAATCTACTTTGTTTCTGTAGTTTTAATTTATTCATCTTCATTGTATATAGTGTGTTCCATTGTATGAATGCACCACAAATTATTATCCACTTTACTGTTGATAGACATTTAGACTGTTTTCAATTTGGAGTTATTACATATGCTGCTACTATAAATATTCCTATGCACATTTCCTACTTATGTATTCCTGTTGAGTATACCTGGGAATGGAATTACTGTCATGGGTTTTGCACTTATTTGGTTTAAATAAACTGTCGGTTTCCAACCTGGCTGCTTCTATCTACATTCCCACCTGTAGTATATAAAAGTTCAAGTTTTGCCACGTTCTCACCAGGACTTGGTATTGTAGTCTTTTTAATTTTAGTCATTCTAGTGAGTGTGCAGAGAGATATCACATTATCATTTTAATCTGCATATCTCTGATGACTAACAAGGCTGAGCGTCTTCCCATATTTCCACACTCTCTTTTGTAAAGTGTCTCTTTGAATTTCCTACCCATCTTTCTGTTGATTTGCATATTTTGTTCCTATTGAATTTCTTATGGAATTATAGGATTATTGAATCTTTTTCCTGTTATTCCTGATACATGAGTCTTTAGTCAAACATTTGTATGAAAAATATTTCCCAGCAAGTGGCTTGACTTTCACTCACTTAACGGTGTTCTTTGATGAACAGAAGTGTTTTGTTTTTGTTTTTTAAGTATCTGGTACTTTTTGTATCCTGTTTAAGAAATTTTTGCTTATCCCAAAATAATCTCCCATGTTTCCTCTAAAAGTTGCATTGTTTTTCACTTCACATTTAGATAAAAATTCATCTGGAGTTGATTTTTGTGTATAGCATGAGGTAGGCCTTCAGGTTCATTTCTTCCCTATATGGAGATGCAATTACTTTAGTAACATTTCTTTAATGACTATATTTCCCCCTGCCCTGCAGCATGATTTTTGTCATCACTTGTATCCATATATGTGTGGGTCTGTTTCTAGACTCCCTGTTTCTGTTCCATTGGCTTATTTATATATGATTATGCCAATACCACACTATTATTGATGCTTTATAATATGCCTTGATAGTCTATAGAACACCTCCTCCTGATTTGCTATTCTTCAAGACTAACTCTGGCTTACTATTCCTTGTTCTTTGCATTTTACATGCATTTGGTCAGCATGTCAACTTGTCAGTTTACACACACACACACACACACACACACACACACACACACGTCTCTCGGCTGAAATTTATTGAATGTTTGGATCATTAGAGTGGTGGCCTGCTCTGTTCTCCATGTGTAGCAGGTGGGAGAGTGGAAAGAGAGGAGACTGGGAAGGAAAGTGGGCCTAGGCAAAGCAGGGAGAACACAACAGATCATGTTAGGTATTTTGAGCTTTGTTCCAAGAGCAATGAAAAGACAAATACCATATGATTTCACTTATATGTGGAATCTATAAAACAAAATAAACAAACAAAACAAAAATAAACTCACAGACACAGAGAACATTTTGCGGTTGCCAGAGGAGAGAGTGGTTGAAAGGATGGGTGAAAAAGGAGAAGGAATTAAGAAGTACAAATTGTCAGTTATAAAAATAGTCACAGGGGCCTGGCTGGATGACTCAGTTGGTGGGAGCATGGTCTCATACACCAAAAGGTTGTGGGTTGGATTCCCGGTCAGGGCACATACCTAGGTTGGGGGTTCGATCCCTAGTCAGAGCTCATACAGGAGGCAACCAATCGATGTTTGTCTCTCACATCGATGTTTCTCTCTTTCTCTCTCTCTCCCTTCCTCTCTCTCTCAAATCAACAAAAACATATCCTCAGGTGAGGATTAAAAAAAAAGTCACAGGGATATAAAGTACAATACAGGGAATATAGTCAATAATATTATAACAACTATGTATGGTGTCAGATGGGTACTAGACTTATTGATGTGATCACTTTTAAGTTATATAAATGTCTAATCACTATTTTGTACACCTAAAACTAATATAATATTGTATAATTATAATTTAATTTTTTTTTAATATTTAAAAATAAATACAATCAAAAGAAAAGAAAAGAAAAGCCATTTCACAGGGAGTTACTAATCGGTGGGGATATCATCAGGCCCTCACCTGTGGTAGCTCTGTGAGAATACAGTTCTGCTCTGTGGACATCTACACCACCAGAGAGCACATGTGCCCAGATGTCATCTCTTACAAAGTCTGATCTGTGGCTGCATTTTCCTCTTTATTGCTGTCTAAAGTGACAGAGAAGTAACTTCTAGAAGTCATCAAGTCTATCTCAAAGAAGTAGGTTCTGTCTTTCTTATTCAGAGCCTGAAAGTCATTGTTCCTGAACTAAGTGGCACTAACAAGCCACAGTTGGTTTAAATGCCTGTCTCTAGGTGACAGGAATGCCACCCCAAAATCCAGCTGTGTGGAGAGAGGACAGCATCTCCTACAGGCTGTTGGGGCCTATTATCTAAGTGGTATCACAACCTGTCAGCAAACAGGAGGGTCCATATTCCCTAGGCATTGTTGTTATTGATAGTCCTGAAATGGGGGTAGGGGTCAGGCTGGGTGGGGCAAGATGGGAGAAGGGACCCATGCAAAGTGAATCTTAAGTCTGACATCCACTACCAGTCATGGTCGTGTTGCTCTAACACATGGTACATCCAGGAAACCCAGGAGTAACGCCCTTTACTTATTATGGATTTGGGTAGTGTGTGTGTGTGTGTGTGTGTGTGTGTGTGTGTGTGTGTGTAATAGTACATAATTTTGGAAATGTAGTGAATTAATTATACACAATGTGCACCACCAGGAGAACCATTCCCTTTGTAATCAATGAGGACACTACTTTCTGTGGTTGTGCACTACCCACACTGCACATGTGTAAAAGGCAACCCTTGTGCCATTATGAGTTTTTGTATCCATGGAAGAAGAAGAGCTTGACCTCAGCAACACCTAACCCTCGTTATCCTTAGTCACCCTCAGTCTGGCTTAGAACGCAGAACAGAAATTGTGCTTGTGATTTCTATTGAAACCCAGATCTATAGTTGCAAAGGCAGGACAAATGTTTGTAATTATCCTCTCAAAACCTCTCATTCCTTTATCCAATTCATCCAAGAACTTTGGAGAGCTGAGCACGTGCCATATAAACTAAAGGGGTTTTCAGGGTCACTGGGTATAGCTAGGTTCTTCTGAGGTCGAGTCTGCACAAAGGTGGTTGGGTCTGCTGTTGAATCCAGGTCACCATTCTATGCCTCCTTCCTTTAAGGCAGGTTGCCCTTTGGGCTCATTAGTGTCTTTTCCTGCCTGAAATCCATCTCAGTTTGTGTCATTTTCATTTATTGTAGAAATTTGAATAGAGTTGAATCTCAAAAGAAGAGAGTTGGGGGTCTGCTCATATTTCTTCCCAAAAGAATATGATTCTGTAAGTAAATATATTAAATTTTTCCTAGCACCAGGGACGTTGGGAGGAGAAGGCTTTGGCAGGTACAGAAGGTTCTGCCACATCATTCCTCCAAGAAAACGGCCACCACTTACTCCCTGTGCCTTCGCATAACTTCAGGCATCTAGGAAACAGAGCCTTTTCCAACAAAGATCTGTTCTAAAGGAGCTGCAACCTATGTCTAGCCACAACTACCCAGAAGCTTCTCTAGATTAAAAAAAATTCATCTCACTGGGCACTCTGCAACGTGTAAGCATTTGGCGAAGTGCCTTGCTCGCATCCAGCATCCGAAATATGGCAGTTATTATTAGGCTGTTATTAATTTTGGATCATGCATTTTTTTCCCATTGGAAATATATCATTGGATATAACAAAAACAAAAAAATGAGAGAAGAGATGCTTCATCAATGTACATTTTGCCAATACTCAGTTTATTTACTGTTGCCGTTTTATTCTGGATGCCATTGAGACTTCTTACCATTCAGAAAGAAATATCTAAGTTCTATTTGTCACAGAACACTAAATTCCCAAGAAAAGGGACTAAAGTTCTCTAAGTCTTTCATAGTCACTTCAACCCTGGGTTAGACTCCTGAATCAAGGACAACTTCCCCGTAACACATTGAATTAGCAAACAAATAACTTTTCTCAAAGGGATTGTTTTTCCTAACCTCACTAGGTTCTGCTCGCAAGCATAAAGTTGCTTAATAATTACAGTAACAGGTGATATTTTTAGCCATGTGTCCAATTCTATTAAAATTTTAGAGTTAGTCATAGTGTATAAAATTTACATAATGAAGTTACATAAAAACAAAAAGGAGGAGGTTATTAATGATTAGAGGACTGCTACAGAAAAATCTTGCATAAAAGTGTTTGCATTTTTTGTCCCTAATGTATAATGTCATACTCCTCAATTCTCTACTTAACATTGTGCTTGGTGCCATTTCCTGACACCATCCTGATTCACAGCGATGACAGAATATAAATTAAGTTTCACGCACATGCTTTCGCAAGTCCCACTCCAGAATCATATTTTGAACCTGCTCTTGTCTAAGCACTCTCTTCAAGAGGAATGTTTATGTTAGTGTTTAGGAATGTTCGGTTAAGGCAGGGATATTACAAGGACAGGTCAGCAGTCTATCCAGAACCCCTTCAATGGCCTTAAACTTTGTGAGTTATTCTTAATCTAGGCAACCTTTGTTCTGAAGCCTGATACAATTAGTGTCTGAAAATAGATATGATGTCTCATGGACCAACTGACATTAACTTAAGCTCATGAGATTCCAATATTTAAGAACCAGATGGTTAATGTACTAATGCACAGTGAGACTGTAAATGATGTGGGGATGGAACAGTCATCAGCGAATCCACATGGGCTTCCGAATGATACTCAGAAAGTAAGGAATTAGGAAATAGTGATTTAACTGTATGTTTAATGTTATTATGCTATGAGAGGATGATGCACTCTTTTATATAAAACAAATACCTGCATTCTCCAACGTCTAGGGAGAATTCCAGGAGTAAGTCCCATGATTTGATTGTGTTGGAGAATAGAACATGGTTCTGTAGTATTTGTCAACAAGTATGGCATTGACATTCTGGTAGGGAGGTCCAATCTCATTATGCAGAACTGTCCCACATATTACAAATGTTTAGCATTCCTGGCCCCTACTACAGATTACGATGACACCCCCCAATTATTATAACAGCCAAAAGCAGCCTCACATACTTTTCAATGCCCCATTGGGGGAGGGGTTCATTCCTAGTTGAGATTCACATGTTGGCCTTTGATGGAAAGGGTCTAAAAGTCAAAAACTTCTACTTTCTGTACAGTATACCTACTTTTTGATTGGCTCATTTCTGAGAATATATGGCCTTGTACTTTTCTTTCCTTAAAAAATATCTTAGAGAATTATGGCATAGATGTAAAAAACCAAGAGACTTCCATTAGAGGCCACCTGGGGACCAAGAGTAGAGCCCATGGTGGAAAAAATCCAAAAAGCAGATTCTGAGGGTCAACTTTATCAATGCCAGTGAGTTTTTGCACATTTTTAGTGTGAAAATCTGTCCCCAGTGATTTTATGTAGAACTCCAGTGTAACATACACTTGAAAGTGAGCTACTCTAGTGGAAATGATGATGGGGTAGAGAGGGGTAACCTCTGCCTGCTCAACATCCTTGGCACTCCCTAAGGCAGCCCATGAGATAATTGTGTAAAACCCTAGGGTTCTGAGGAACACAATTTGAAACAATCTGGTTATTTAGGCCATGCATGGTTTGGCCCTGCTCTTCAAGGTAGACAATCACATGTGGATTTGAGGTCAAAACCCTACCTTGTTGCATAGTGTGCCTGTGCCTAGGGTCCTCTCAGGAGTCTGCAAAGGAAGATGACACCTGTTCTTAGGACTGGGAATTCAAAGACCTGACCACCTTTTTCTCGGAGGCATGGGCTACTCCTATATTGAAAAGGAGTGATCCTCCCTTCCTGGAACTATACTTCTGGAACTGTCCATTACCATTGTAAGACCTTAAGCTCCCATGAGTGCTCAGCAACACCCCTACTTCTGACTTTGGCAGAAGACATGGCAGTAATTTAGTTATCTCTCCTCTATCTTTGGAGATATTGTCTATCTTTATGGTGGCTTTTTATATCTCTGCTTTGATGTATTATATATTTACCTTATTGTTTATTTCATAAATATTTATGTTTGACTTCTCTAGAAGTCTACAGGCACTTTGCAATGGTACCAGGAGCAAAGCATCTAACTTCTGTAATCATCTCTAGGTAAAATTAGAGAGAGAAAAATGCAACAAAATCCAAGAAACAAAAGGAAAGCTTAACTTTTAGTTGTTGTGTGCTCTTTGCATATTCTCAATGATTGGTAAGATGGATAGTTCATAAACGAGGATGCTTCCACCAGTCCTGATTGGTCTGTTTTAAATACAGAGAGAAACCTTTGACTGAGATGGAACTGAGAGAAGATGGACTGTTTCCGTGCTCCCTCCCTGCCTCCATGGAACAAGTTCACCCATATATCACTCCACTCTGGGTAGTAAACAAAGAAGCTGAACGAAGGAGTCACAGAGAACATTCTGCTATATTTTATTTAACTTCTAAGGCCAGTGCAAGGCAAAACATGTTTTTTCTTCAATGGTTCTAGTTTGTAACTGTTCAGATTTGGGTGTTTCTTCTTACCCTCTCTCCTTATACCCCCAGTTTTGGTACCCATTGCCTCCTTGCTCTCTTTTTTAGGCCAACAAATCAGCTCTCTGATAATTTTTAACTATAGTTTATTAGCTATAAAATATTTAAAATAAAATAATAGGAGAATTCCAAAATGGCGGCAGAGTGAATGGAAGCTACAGACCATCTCCCAGGACCAAACTGGAAATACAATTAAAATAAAGACAAATCATCAGGAAAAAGCAACAAAAAAGCAGCTTGCAAGGGCCATACAACCAGGGACACTGAATCGATCCTGGTAGGATTGCAGAGGCGCAAAAGAGGGGCTGGGAGCCCATGGACAGCAGCAATATTAGCTGTGAGCACCACCATCGGGATTAAAGCCCAAGCCGGCTCCACAACACAGAGGGCCGGGACAGAGCGCTAAAATACCCACAGCCACTCACCTGGGCTCTAGCAGAGGGAGGGAGGACTGGTCTGGAACTGTGTGGGGACACTCGGGATTTGGAGGGCGCTCAGAGTTTTTGCTGAGTTGCGGCCACGCAGGATGGTGGCCATCTTACTCCTTCCCAGGGCTCTGGGGAGAGGTGGCAGCCCCTCCCTTGGAGATTCAGCCACACCCAGGTGGGCCATTGAAATGCAAATTGAGGCTCATTAACTACCAGCATCTGCCCCACCCTCGGGAAATCCTCTCACCTGAACACCTGAGGGAGGTTTTCATTCAACTGAGAGCCCAAGGCTTTTCAAGTAGCTGCGACTAATAGCCTCTAGGCAAAAAGCTAGAGGATAACTTAACCTTTTCTGGGCTTGCAAATCTACCCAGGAAAGTAAGACTCGACAGTGGTGTATAACTTGGGTCCTCCCGTGCTCATCCAAACCCAGTACAGGGAGCCACAAACAGCAGAACACCAACATCTACAAGGAAAATTTGGCAGGCTCCAAAACCCACTGAGATAGCCAAAATGGTGAAACAAAGAAACAGATGCCAAATGAAAGAACAAGAGACCTCCACCGAAGATGAGATCAATGAAATGGAGTTAAGCAAGTTAATAGAGCTAGAATTCAGAGCCACGATCTTAAGGAAGCTCAACAGCATGAGTAAGGACATCAACACCATGAGCAAAGACCTAGAAATATTAAAAATCAACCAATTGGAAATGAAGAATGACATAGCAGAAATGAAGAACACATTGGAAGGATTAAACAGCAGAGTAGAAGAAGCTGAGGACCGGATCAGTGAATTAGAAGACAGGGTAGAAAAAATCAACAAATCAGAAAACCAGAAGGAAAAAACAATGAAAAAAAACAGGAAGACAGCTTAAGAGAACTGTGGGACAACTGGGAACATAATAATATTCGCATCATAGGAGTCCCTGAAGAAGAAAATGAGCAAGGGTTAGAGAATATATTTGAAGAAATAGTGACAGAAAATTTCCCTAATTTGGTGAAGGAAGAAGGCATTCAAGTTCAAGAAGCACAGAGAGTCCCAAGTAAGAAGAACCCAAACAGGCCCACACCAAGACACATAGTAATTAAAATGCCAAAAATTAAAGACAAAGAGAGAATCCTAAAGGCAGCAAAAGCTAAGCAACAGGTTCCCTACAAAGGAACCCCCATAAGGCTATCAGCTGACTTCTCAATAGAAACACTACAGGCCAGAAGGGAATGGCATGAAGTAATCAAGGTCATGATAAACAAGGATCTGAATCCAAGACTACTCTACCCAGCAAGACTATCATTCAAAATAGAAGGTCAAATAAAGAGCTTCCGAGACAAAAAAAGGCTAAGGGAATCCATTAGCACCAAACCAGCACTGCAAGAAATGTTAAAAGGACTGCTGTAAGTAGTAGAAGAAATAAAAAGGAAAATAGAACCACACTAAACAAAAATGGCAATAAATAAGTACATATCAATAAGCACCTTAAATGTAAATGGATTAAATGCTCTGATAAAAAGACACAGAGTAGCGGATTGGATAAGAAAGCATGACCCATATATATGTTGTTTACAAGAGACCCACCTCACAACAAAAAACTCACATAGGTTGAAAGTAAAGGGATGGAAAAAATCTTCCAAGCAAACGGAAAGGAAAAAAAAGCTGGGGTAGCAATACTCATATCTGATAAAATAGATTTCAAAATGAAGGCCATAACTAGAGACAAAGAAGGTCACTGCATAATACTGAAAGGATCTATCCAACAGGAAGATATAATCTTGGTAAACATATATGCTCCCAATATAGGAGCACCAAAATACATTAAAAATCTTCTGGAGGACTTCAAAGGAGAAATCGACAGCAACACAATCATAGCAGGGAACTTCAACACCCCGCTGGCATCACTGGATAGATCCTCTAGACAAAAAACTAACAAGGAAACAGAGACTCTAAATGAAGCACTAGACCAAATGGATTTAATAGATATTTACAGAGAATTACACCCCAAAACAACAGAATTGACATTCTTCTCAAGTGCACATGGGACATTCTCAAAGATAGACCACATGTTAGGACACAAACGAAGTCTCTACAAGTCCAAGAAGATTGAAATCATATCAAGCATCTTCTCAGATCACAATGCCATGAAACTAGAAATCAATTGCAGCAAGACCATGCAAAGACATTTGAACACATGGATGCTAATTAGCATGTTATTAAACAATGAATGGGTTACCGAGGAGATCAAGGAAGAAATTAAAAACTTCCTGGAAACTAATGAAAATGAACATACAACAACACAAAATCTATGGGATGCAGTGACAGCAGTTCTGAGAGGGAAGTTCATAGCACTCCAGGCCCACCTCAAGAAACAAGAAAAATTTCTAATAGACTATCTAACCTCACAGCTTAAAGAACTAGAAAGCAAACAAAAAGAAAACCCCAGAGCAAGTAGAAGGAAGGAAATAGTAAAGATCAGAGCAGAAATAAATGACATAGAGACCAGAAAAACAGTTCAAAGGATAAATGAAACAAAGAGCTGGTTTTTTGAAAAGATAAACAAGATTGATGGACCCTTAGCTAGACTCACCAAGAAACAAAGAGAGAGAACGCAAATACACAAAATCAGAAATGAAAGAGGAGAAATAACAACTGACACCACAGAAATACAAAGGATCATTAACAAATACTATGAACATTTATATGGCAACAAATTCGACAATCTAAGCGAAATGGACAAATTTCTAGAAACACATCGTGTCCCAAAACTGGACCGGGAAGAGATAGAAAACTTGAACCAACCAATAACAATGAAGGAAATTGAAGATGTAATCAAGACTCCCCCAGCAAACAAAAGCCCAGGCCCCGACGGCTTCACGGGGGAGTTTTACCGAACATTCAAAGAAGAACTTACACCCATTCTCCTCAAACTATTTCAAAAAATTCAAGAAGAAGGAAGACTTCCAAACTCATTTTATGAGGCCAGCATAATTCTAATTCCAAAACCAGAAAAAGACACTACAAAGAAAGAAAACTACAGGCCAATATCCCTGATGAACATAGATGCCAAAATCCTTAACAAAATACTAGCAAATTGGATCCAGCAATACATCAAAAAAATTATTCACCATGACCAAGTGGGATTCATCCCAAGGATGCAAGGCTGGTTCAATATTCGCAAATCAATAAATGTCATACACCGCATAAACAAAATGAACGATAAAAACCACATGATCATATCAATAGACACTGAAAAAGCATTCGACAAAATTCAGCACCCATTTCTGATAACAACGCTCAGCAATTTGGGAATAGAGGGATCATATCTTTATATAATAAAGGCCATATATGAAAGACCTACAGCCTACATCATACTCAATGGGCAAACACTAAAAACATTTCCCTTAAGAACAGGAACAAGACAGGGATGCCCACTTTCGCCACTCTTATTTAACATAGTACTGGAAGTCTTAGCCACAGCAATCAGACATGAAGAAAAAATAAAAGGAATCCAAATTGGAAAGGAGGAAGTGAAACTGTCATTATTCACAGATGACATGATATTATACATAGAAAACCCTAAAGACTCCATCAAAAATCTACTAGACCTAATAAATGAATTTGGCAAAGTAGCAGGATACAAAATTAACATCAAGAAATCGATGGCATTCTTATTATACACCAATGATGAGCTCACAAAAAGAGAAACTAAAAAAAAATCCCATTTACCATTGCGGCAAAAAAATTAAGATACCTAGGAATAAACTTAACCAAAGAAGTAAAGGACCTTTTTGCAGAAAACTACAGGACATTGAAAAAAGAAATAGAGGAAGATATAAAAAAGTGGAAGCACATACCTTGTTCATGGATTGGAAGAATTAACATCATTAAAATGTCCATACTACCCAAAACAACCTATAGATTCAATGCAATCCCCATCAAAATACCAGTGACATGTTTTACAGAACTAGAACAAATACTTCAAAAGTTCATATGGAACCAAAAAAGACCCCAAATAGCCACAGCAATCTTGAAAAAGAAGGACAAAGTAGGTGGGATCACAATACCAGATATCAGGTTATACTACAAAGCTACTGTAATCAAAACAGCCTGGTACTGACACAAGAACAGGCATATAGACCAGTGGAACAGAACAGAGAATCCGGAAATTGACCCAAGACATTATGCTCAATTAATATTTGACAAAGGTGGCAAGAGCATACAATGGAGTAAAGACAGCCTCTTTAATAAATGGTGTTGGGAAAATTGGACAGCTACATGAAAAAAAATGAAACTAGACCATCAACTTACACCATACACAAGAATAAACTCAAAATGGGTAAAAGACTTAAATGTGACTCGTAAATCCATAAAAATCCTAGAAGAAAATGTAGGCAACAAAATTTTGGACATCATACGCAGCAGAATCTTCACTGATACATCACCTAAGGCAACAGAAACAAAGGAAAAAATGAACACATGGGACTACATCAAACTCAAAAGCTTCTGCACAGCAAAAGAAACAACCATCAAAACAGAAAGGGAACCCACTTTATGGGAGAGCATAATTGCCAATGATACATCAGATAAGGGGTTAATCTCCAAAATATATAGAGTGCTCATACAACTCAACAAAAGGAAGATAAAGAACCCAATTAAAAAATGGGCAGAGGAACTAAATAGACACCTCTCCAAACAGGACATACAAATGGCTAAGAGACATGAAGAAATGCTCAACATCACTAATCATCACTAATCATCACTAATCATCACTAATCATCAGAGAGATGCAAATTAAAACAACAATGAGGTATCACCTCACATCTGTCAGAATGGCCGCCATCAACAAAGCATCAAACAACAAGTGTTGGCGAGGGTGTGGAGAAAAGGGGACTCTAGTACACTGCTGGTAGGAATGCAGACTGGTGCAGCCACTGTGGAAAGCACTATGATGTTACCTCTAAAAATTAAAAACTGAATTGCCATTTGACCCAGTGATCCCACTTCTAGGAATATACCCTAAGAAACCTGAAACACCAATCAGAAAGAATACATGTACTCCCATGTTCATAGCAGCACTATTTACAATAGCTAAGATCTGGAAATAGCCCAAGTGTCCATCAGTGGATGAATGGATAAAAAAGCTGTGGCACATATATACAATGGAGTACTATGCAGCTTTAAGAAAGAAAGATCTCTTATCCTTTGAGACGACATGGAGGGACCTGGAGAGTATTATCCTAAGCGAAACAAGCCAAGCAGAGAAAGACAAATATCACATGATCTCACTCATTTGTGGAATGTAATAAACATAACAGTCTGGGGAACAGGGTAGACCCAGAAATGTGAAAGTAGGGTACAGACTGACAAGCATCAGAAGAGGGGGTGATAAACCACAGAACTTATATGCCTGTATACACAACTGATGGATATGGACAACAAACCTGGGGACGGGGTGGGGGGATGGGGAGGAAGGTATCAATGGGGAAAAAAGGAGAAACATCTGTAACAAAAATAAATTAATTAAAAAAATAAATAAAAAATAAAGAAAAAATAAAATAAAATAAAATAATTCATGAGAAAAAAAATAAACAGATTATGTTAGTAGAATTCTAGGCATTAAGGAGTTAAGTAAGAATTTTGGGTCTGGTAGTTAAATTTCTAGAACCCTAGATATCACTCAGTGTGGGTTTTGCTCTCTTTTCTTTCTACACGAATTCTATGCCTTCCTAGATTCTTCTCTGTTTCTAAGAGAGGAGGAATTGATGATCTGGTTGGTCAATGTGAGCATCACTGACTTGTGTTTGTATTGTCCCTGCATGCCACTAATTCAGCTCATATTCTCCCATCTGCGAGACTAAGTGGACCAATGCCCTGTCCTCAGTGAGCATGTAACCATTTCTCTCAAGATGATGCAGAAGCTCCACAGAACCAGAAAACTCACTCCTTTTTCCCTCGATTTCCTTATTTTATACATCAAGCCCAAGATTTCAATTTAAGAAGTGGTAGAAGTCTTATTCAGGACTTAACTCTAACGTGTTTATTTCAACCCCTACCTTCCAAAGAGAGCTACATTTGAATATTGGATATTTATGCAACTATTCATAAAAATGTACTTTACTACCATTTGGCTGTTTTCCTCTGCATGGAGTCCCCCAGAGAATTTCACTGACAGTCCAGAATAAGCGGAGAAAGATTGTGGGAAGAGGGTAGCATTAATTGACAGAGCAGGAATATATCATGAGCTCATTGAAGTTCATTTTTCAACCCAGAGTGTCTTAAAGGCTTGAGATATTCTCTGATCAAAGAGGAAATTCTCCTCTTTTCCTCTTAAAATCATATGGGTTAGAAAGAGGAATTTAGAAAATGGAGTTAAACTAAAATGGTAAACTTATCAATAGACAACAGGAATCATAAGTGGTGGAAAAGTCCAGGCTTATCATTATTTAATATCAATTTACCATCTGCTCCAGAATGAATAACCCATCTGGTGTCTGTAGCCAACAAGTATCAACACATCTTCCAGATGCCTCTGCTGAGCATAATTATTAAAGTTTGTACTTGATTTAAAAACAGATGTAGTCAGACAACATATATATGTTTCATCACAAGGGAAATTGTGATGGCTTTCACTTTTCTGATAACTCCAATCGCTTTATACAAAATCACTAGCTGGGCTGAAGGTATGCTTAAGAGTGACAACTGGTGTGTGTTGGGGAAATGTAACAGTTGTGATGGTGAACACAGCCACTGGTAATTGTAACTACAGGCATAAGAAAGAAATAGGCTTTGAGAAATTCCATCCTCTCAGGAAAAGCAGAGAGCATTGGTAATGTAAAAAGACCAACAAGAGTCCTCATAATCACATGTCCTGACTTATTAAGCATGTACGTATGCAGGTGCTATTCTAGCTGCTGAAGCTTGGAGCACGAGCAGACAGTGCAGCACTAGGAGAATTAATTGTCAGTAAGGCTTGGGTCTGCCCCACAAAAAGCCTGGCATTGACTTCAAGCAGGCAGCCAAGAGGCTTCATGGTACAGAGTTGACACAGCATGGGACTTGAAAGCATATAATTTGGGTGTGAGTCCTGACACTGCACTTCACTAGTTGTCTGATTTTGACAAGTCACTTAACCTCTCTGGACTTGTCTTCTCATTTTTTGAGAGTTGTCACAAGAATTCTGATAAAGCTCCTTGTAAAATATAAATCAAGATAGAGCTGTTTCATATCCTTTTGGAATGAGTCAAGATACAAATGGGTTTTAATAATCAATCAATAAAAATGAGTTTATTATTTAAAGTACCTAAAATGTTATTTTATCAAGAGAAAAATAATAAAAGATCAAATTTAAGTCACACAACATACACCCACACTGATCCACCATAGCTATAAAGCTAAGTGACATTTAACATATGACTAGGCAGGAACATCTCAATAGTCAGAACAGAGTGCGTACTGAACTCTTGTTACCATTGATAGAGAGGAATTCTTTTCCTCACTGCAAAAGTTTTGGCACAGAATGCACAGAATTCTGGAGGTTATGAGACAGCCAGGCCTCCTGTGAATATCTATAAATCAAGGTCTGAAGCCTCTAAGTGTCACCCAAACCAAAACAGACACAAGGATAATTCCTGGAGGCAATTCTCATAGGTTGTACCCTTATTATATGCAAACACTAGAGGGAGGACTTTCATTCGTTGCTTCATGTAATTAGGTGGCTTAAATCTATTTCTTATTCTCTTTATAGACTACCTTGTAATTTGGGTTTCATGAGAACTAACCATGTGGTAACCTGTGCTAACCTTTATGGGTTCTGGTTTTTCTCATTTCCTTTCTCTTCTCCAGTACTAACAGGATGTGCTTGAAAGATCATATTGACAGATAGCTTCCAGGGATATTTTTAGTGCTATGGATAAGAAAATCTCCAGCAAAGGTCAGATCTTTCACTGTTTTAATTAAATTGCAGTTGAAGGAGATTATATCATAAGGGTGGCCAGTCAGCTAAGTCTGCAACAGTATATACAAAACCATCATAAGTCTTTTGTTACCATGCATGCGTAAGAGTGACATCAGGGCCAGGTTTTAATTTAAAATGAGACTTGATAATTACTTAGAGTTTTTTTTCAAAATTGTTGTCAAGGGAAATTTAATAAGGTTTTGCAGATTCACAGTGATTGTGATTATTACTTTATATTGTTATAATATTTTATACTTCCCCTTCAGACATGAGTAGGTAATTGCTAACCAATAGAAGAAATGTATCATTAGTTATTGGATACCACCAACTTAAATCCTTTCCATGAATTCCAGGAGATATGTTGCCACCAGGCGTTTTCAAATGTATTTTTCCATTTATTTATATTTTCATGTATTTTCCAGATGAGAAAATTGTTTGAGTCCATTTTGAAACCAAATATTTACACATATTTCCTTAAGAGAAAAAAGGAAATATGTTTTTCCAAGGGAGAGAGAATGTTAAGAACTATTCCTGAAGTGTTATGGCTATGACAAGGTTGAAATACTGCTGCTTTGAAAATGAGTACAAACATTCTCAATTATACACCTGTTTCTTGTCGGGCCCCACGCAGGCAATAACCCAGCTCCATAGATGACCTCGCTCAACCTGCCTTTAGACTGAATGAGTGGGCAATACAGAATTTTTAAATTGGTTTTCTGGGTTACAAATTAGATATCAGCGTATTTATTTAAAATGCTAGAAAGTATTCTCAAAACTATGTTTTAGAAGATCTAAAAAAGACTCTTTTCTCAATCAGAACTACTTGTCACTCAGCTCTTTGGTTTTTACAGATTCACCTAGCAAGACCGTGTGAGGACAGGACAGTGCTGTGGTTAGTGACTGTTAGTGATTATTTCTTCTGATGAGGAGTTCCTTATTAGTTAGACTAGAGAGTCTTCTTAAATGAAATATATAGGAGAGGAATAGAAGGGGAGAAAGGAGAGAGAGAGAGAGAGAGAGAGAGAGAGAGAGAGAGAGAGAGAGAGAGAGAACACAAGCCCTGATCAAAATGTAAGTCTATTTGCCTTTTTCTGCTTATGATCCCAACATCCTTTCACTGTTTCTTCGATTTTCTGGTTGAGAGCTCTCTCTCTCTACATGCCAATTTAGCTGTAGGCCTCTCTCCTGAAAGACCATGAAAGGTATCCATTAGCTCCAACAAATCCAGCTTCAGTAACAATCTTGTTCTTTGGGTAGCTATTTGTGGTCTAAGATCTGGCCCTCCTCTAACTATTGCCCTAATTCTGTTTTCCTTTCCATGGCCAAAATCTTGAAAGAGTTATTCCCACCATCTCCATTTGCTTACCACCCTCTCCAATCTGCTCCCTTCTAATTGACTTATGCCTGTTCCATTTCACGGAAATTGCTTTCCAAAGGTCACCGGTTACTTCTCTGTGAAACGTGACAGTGTAGACCACCCTGTCCTTCCTAAAATACTCCCCTCTTGGTTTCCGTGACACCACAATATCTGGGTTTCTTCCTACTCCTCTAATAACTCTTTCTTTTCTTCCATGAAGTTCTTGTCCTCTCCTTGTTTCTTACTCATAATTGCTGCTCAGAGTGCATCCCCAGGCTGTCCTCTCACTTTCCCTGGGTGATCTCATCCCTCCAGATAACTTCAATTCCTATTAAATGTCAATGATTTCCATATCTCTATCTACAGTTCAGCCTATTTGCTGGAGTACCAGATTCACTGATAAAGTGGCCTATAAGACACATCAACTTAGATGTATAGCAGGCAATAAAAAGTCAATCTGCTCAGAATTGAATTCATCCTCTCTCTTCCAACCCCAACTCCAGACAGACTCTCCCTATGTTCCTTATTCATAATGATTTAAAACAGCGTAGTAGAATGCAACCTGAACTCCTGTATACCTTACTTCTGTAAATAGTTCCTTTCCTTCCACTGCACTACCTCAGTCTGGGCCACCAAGCTGCTCTGCTTGGACTCCCTCATGAGTTTCCTAGTTGTTCTAACTCCAGCCTTAATTTCCTGCAACCCATGCTCCACCCTGCAGTCAGAGTCAACTTTGTTTCCTCCAAATCTGATCATGTTCTCTTCCCCACTTAAAACCATTAATGTCTTTCTAAAGCTCCTAGGATAAAATGCAAACTCTGTAACAAGACTTACAATTGCCTATTTGTTCTGGTGGCTTCTCAATTCTCATCTCTCGCCTCTTTGATAAAGCCCACCCTCCCAGTTACACTTCCCACCCTCCACCCAGAGCTCTGCTTTCTCTCACCTTGGAGGGGCTGCATGTTCTCCTCCTGCTGCCTGGAGTGCACTGGCCTCCCTCTCTGCCTGGTAAGCTGTTGTCCTTCCTTTAGTCCTCAGCTATATTTTCCCTCTTACAATTTTTTAGGGTGTCTGGCAAATGGTAGTTACTAAGTAAATCTTTCAATGATCAAATAAACTTCAAAGGCTAACTTCATAGCAACTTTCTCCCAAAATATCCTCACTATGCAAGGAGCTCTGTTCAAGTAGTGTGGCTAAGTAGATCAGAAGAAGCCACCAATGACATAAGTTGTTCTGTTAACACTGACCTCTGAGCTTTCAGCCCACTATAGAAATGAAGTCTCCAAGTCACCTGGGAAGAGACTACAATAGACAGATATTAAGCATGCAGCCTTCTGAACGCAGTCTTCGCCCAGGTGACCTGGGGACCTGACTTGGGCTCTGCCTGGACTCCCTGGACAGAAACCCTGCTCTGGGTTTTTCCTCTCCAGTGCTCCCTTTCTACTTCTTGAATTTCTACTACTGTTCTGTTTCCTCAGTTATATCCAATTAGCACCTCATTTCACTTCTCATCCCGACTTTATCATCACTAATCGTGCCTTTATTATCACTAATCACGTACCACTTCATGTGTTCAATTGGTTCTATCAACAATCCTGTGAAGTGGTCATTAATCCCCTTGCTTCATAGGGAAGAAACTGAAGCTTGTCTATGATCATATAGCTATTCAGTACTCATTTTATGATTTCTGTGAGGTATAGACCCTTCCTAATGCATCACAGTCACCTGTCATGCTCATGACATGTAGTATGTGCTCAGTGAGTACCTTCTTACTGGATAAGTGTTGATAAATAAGTTAAGATGTTAGATATGAGAAAGAATATCTTTCTACTTTATGTTAATTTGTTTTAATGTAGTCTTTAAATGACTTTGTGTAGGTATATTAAATAATCTGCAACCACACTCAAATAATTAACCAGCTGAAACAGCAATGAAGAAAAGGATATGAAGCTTTGACTTGACCAACAGTAAGGATCAGTGACCTTCCAGAAAAGAGCACACACAGAAACCAAGAACGGAGTGTAACAAGAAGACTGGAAACAAATAACTGGACAATTTTCACTTTGCTTCTAAGTCCTGTAATTTGGCCAATGTGCATTTTGTATCAAATGTGCTTCATTTCCATTGATGTGTAATATTTAAGATGCATATATTTGATGTGAGGTAAAATGAGGCACAGATGAACTTATTTTTTATTCTATTAGTTTTTTCACAGCAAAGAATTAAATATTTCTATTATTGGAGCTACTATTGGTTCCTATTGGAACCTTTTAAAGATAGATAATATACAAATTTATTTAGAGATAAAGGCATGAAGGGGGAATTAATGCTTTATTTTGATAAAGTAAATTGCAATAAATAATAAAAATGGTGAACTTTTAGAAAATATTAATGATTTACATTTATTAAGAAGGAAAGTGAGATATTTAACTGCCTAAAGTAATCAATTATCTGAAAAATATACTAATATCACTGCTTAAAAAGAAATGTTTAAATTAGCAGTGTGATTCAGGGGCATAAAAATGAGTAACTGAACATTTGGTTTGTTCACTGGACAGCACATGCTCTTTGGATCCCTCTGCCTCCTAGCCTAGTTACCATCGTCAGCCTCTATCTAAGGTGCCTTCTTACAAGGTTTGCTTCGTGAGGAAAATCAACAAGCCTTTCCACCCTCCCACTCTCTCACGCTCTCTGATGCCATCTATCCTCATTTTATTTATTTTTATTTTTACTTTTTTAGTATTACAGATGTTCCCCCTTTTTTATAACCCTTGATTATGTTCAATCTGGCATTCACAACCTGGATAATTGAATAAAATTGATAAGAAAAAATTAATATTCTTACCTGCAAAAGAAAATATGGGATAATAATGACTGGGGGAAAAGGACATGCAGAGTTTTGTGATGACAGCTCTTAAAATAGCCCCGGTGCTGCACTGAGAGCATATATAGCCTATGCCACCAACCCAGGCATGCTGGACACCATCACTGGATGTGGACACACTAAGGGTCAGAAACATAATGGTGACTATTATAAGAGTAATTGCTGACAATAATGTCTGTGAAAGCAAATTGTGAAGGTGGTTGCTGAATTACCCCCAGAAGTAACTGTTTTCTATGATGGCTTTACAAAGGCACAGTTCTTAACCCAGGTTGATGAATCAATTAGGAAAGTAAAAAGAAGAAATGAATAGGCCACATACACACAGAGCAGAGTCGAGAGATCCTCAAACTGTGTGTGTATGTGCATATATCTCTATCTTTTTCCTCCTAATATAAACTACAAAAATCTCATTAAACTGATAAAATACTAACTTACCTATATTAAAGAGGTCCTTCAAATTATCAGTGACTTTTTACATATTTGCCTTATGAAACATAAAAAGTAGTCTTTTGAGTTTGCTAAGACTGTGAAAACTTTTTTTTGACACATTGATCTACCAGTTACTAGATCAACAACTGTGAAGGAAATAGAGAATTGATGTCTAGCTGGGATTCTCAGACTTAATTAAAGGGGCCCTGAGAATAGACTTTTTTTTAGCTGTCCACATCATGACTGACATTGAAAATGTTTCTCTCGACACTAAGATAAGAGCTGTCCACTTATTTTGAGATGACAATTATCTTACTGTCTATTGGAAGTGGAAGTAACTTGCCCTGACTATGAGGACCGTCTCAAGGGATATCCACAAGGGTAGTCTTTCAGGCTAAGTATAGAGAAGGGACTAGCCAAGGAACTGATGTCTTTGAAATGTGTTTGTAATTTTCCTTGAAGCTTCCACTATAAAATGTTTCAAGTGTTTGTGTGTAATAGGAAAGAACAAGAAATGAGGAGGCAAAGAGTGATGTTGTTCTGTCCTGGCTTTAGCAATTCCTGACCATGGCTCTGGTTAGAATATCTTCCTGGATAATTCCTAGCATCCCTTTAGCAATGCTGCTGGGAGTGATGATAGCCAACTTGGCATCATAGAACCATGACAATTTTTCAAGTTAATGTTGTGAAGAAACAATCAAGTCACACAAACAAACATAAACATGGGGAAAAACACATTTGGTGCCATCTAAAAATAAAAGCAAAGAACCCTAGGCATAAAAAAAAAAATCAGCAAAAATAAATTTTAATGAAAAAAAAATGTAGTTACCTCTTAAATTTACTCACTCTAAAGTTACCTCTTAAATTTATTCACTCTAATCTCAAATGTACACCGCCCTCCCCCCCCCACACAAAGCAGCATTTTAATTTTCTGTGGCTGAGGTCCCCCACCAGCAGAGAAAAGACTTGATAGAAATCATATTTCAGTTTCTTCTAGTTTAAATGGCCTCTTTCCTTAATGTTCAATAGTGAATAAAGAAGGTCTATTTTTTGTTCTGACTCCCTTTTCCTGCCCCAGATGAAGACATGGAGTCTGGCATGTGATAGAAAACTCACTGTGTCCCTGTAGCAGGGTAGCCGGCGTCTTAGACCCAGACTGTCCACTGGACCTCACTCCTCTGCCTTTGTCTCTCCCTGCACTGGTGGCCCTTGAACTACAGCTGGCTCAGTCTGACCATTCAAGAAAGCGAGAAGCCACCTACTAGGCACATGCCTCCTGTTCCACAGTCCCCTTTACAGCAGCCTTTATTTTACCCCCAAATTCTGCCAATCCACATCCCTTCACTGGAGGTTAGGGAAACTTCCAGGCTCCCTGCTTGCCGCACATGGTCCACGAATCTATGTGGTCAAAGGGCACCCCCCGATCACTCATGCAGGTAGGTACTCCTCCACCCAGCAACCCTGGGGCACTCAGCCCCTTTGACCAGCTTAATAGGTGCTTTACCTAGTTAATAGGTAAAGCTGCTGGGTCTGACAGCTGCTAAAAAGTCCATGTCCAGATTACTTCCTCATGATTCGGTGTGAGATGGAAAGGAGAATATCCGGATTTTCATTATTTATGCCTTCCTGCAGCTAGAGCTGGGCCTAATCTTAGTGGGATTTAGAGCCTTCGGTTCCTCGGGGAAGAAGGGAGGACAGTGCCCTGGTGATAAGTCCTTATTCACTCATTTGAGACGGAGATGCTGCAATGAGAGGTACAGCTGGGAGGCGGGACCCCAGGTCATGCTCCCAGCTACACAGTCCTCGTGCTTCCTTTCCCCACAGGCTGGGATGAGGGGCCCTCCACAGACCCTTCACTGGCCAGCCGTACTAGGCTTACCCTGGGGCAGGGACAGAGACGGGGTGCTGCCCATCTGTCCTGCCGTGAGGACTAAATGTCTGCTGCTTCGGGCCCAGCAGCACCAGCTGGAGGGCAGAGAACAGGTGATGCCTTGCCTTCCCTTCCCTTCTTCTCACTCAACAACACAGTTTTTCTTTCTTCTTTTTTTTTTTTAATCAGACACAGAAAGGCTAAATATCATAGTTGTTTGTCTCATTCCACAAGGCAGTCTGGCCTAGTTTCTGGTCTTAGTGTTGACACCATCTCCTTATTCTAAGGCATTCCCTGAGAATAAGACCCTAGCTGTACCCCAGGATGGTTCCTCCTCTTAAATTCAAACGTTCTCCCTTCCTGACATTGGTCTTCTTCCCTCTCAGGTGCTCCCTGTGGTCTCATTAGTCCCTTAGCTGTTCCGGTTGCCCAGCACCTGAAGCTTCTTCCTGTATCTTGGGTTGGGGGGAGTTTCCTGGAGAGAGGAGGAGCTACTTCTCATGTCAGAAGTGAAAACTGCCAAGTATTCAGACTTCCTTGCAAACTGTAATTTAGGCACATGACAGGGACCCCACCCATGAAGACCGCTTGCATAGGTTTTGAGTTGGGAGGTGATACATGTTGTTGATACCAAGGAAGTTCCAGGAGGGGAGGATTCCCAGGCCTCCAGGAGCAGGGTTTTGTGGGTGGAATTTGGGGTTGTGCAAGGTCAGAGCTCAGCAGAGGGGCTGTGGCAGCCTCACTCATCAGTCCTGCATCATAATTTGGACCTTCTTCCTGACAGTGCAGCCCTTTGTGGTCCTTAGGTCTGGAAAATTCTATGAACTGCCCAAGAACATTTTAATACTTTCATTTTCTGCTTAAAGCAGACAGGGTTGGTTTCTAATTGCATCCAGAAGTGATATATATGGTTTACAGGACCTTTTAGGATTCAACCACGAATTTCCTCCCCAGCTTCACCTCTGAGTGGGACTTCTTACCTCACACACTGCAATTTAGACATATTTAAAGTCTTTTATCTTTACTTGTCTGACTCTTTGTTACCTCCAGATCTGTATAAATTCTCTGCCCTCTGTCTGGAAAACCGCTCCCAGCTCTCTGCACTGGGAGGGCTATTACTCATCCCTTGAGCCTCAGTTTTGGCATCACTATCATTGGGACCGTTTCTATGGCAGAATCTGCTAGTTGCCCACCTAATTCCCCTCCTCCTGTCTACATTGCTAATAGAACTCCAATTGTGTATGGACTGGTGTGGCCCAGTTACTAATACTCACTTTCTTAGTCTCTGAAACTATGAATGGCTAAGTGACTCAGTCCTGGCCAAGGAGCTATAACGAAGTCTACCAGGTGAGGTCTGCAGGATGTAAAGGGTCCGATCAGTCTATCTGTGCTTCTTTTCCTCCTCCTTCCCTGTTTACCTGCAATGCAGTTCTGATGACCAGCACTGAAGCAGACATTTTGTGGCAACGAGAACAAGAGCCACGCTGGAGGAGAAGGAAATCAGAGGGAGACTGGGTTCTCCATGACTTCCTGGCACAGTTAGGCCAGATGCAAACTACCTACTTCCAATTTCTTGTTTGTTTCCAACTGCATCCAACATATGATGTAATATGAATACATCTCTAACTAGGTTACTGTTGTCAGATTTCTGTTATATGCTACCGAATATAATTCTGAGCCCGTTAGGCAATCTGGCTAGGTACTACTTTTAGTCATGCTCACAGCATCCTTTACTTCCTCTATGAAAACACACATTTTACCTAGTTGTAATTCTGTTTACTTATCTGTACCTTCACTCTCAATTGTAAACTCCATAAAGACAGTGAATGAAGTGGGTTGAATTGTGTTTCCCAAAAAGTGAAGTTCTAATCCTAACCCCAGGTACCTGTGAATGTGACCTTATTTGGAAATAGGGTCTTTGTAGATGTGATCAAGTTAGAATGAAGTCTTACTGGTTTAGAGTGCACCCTACATCCAATGACTAGTGTCTGTAAAAGACAAAGGACAGGGAGACTTGGATTCAAAGACATAGACTGGAAAGGAGGTCATGTGATGATGGAAGCAGAGATCCGAGTGATATTGCCACAAGCCAAGGACACCTGGGGCCTCCAGAAGCCGGAAGAGGCAAGGAAGCATTCCCTCCTAGAGCCTCTAGAGGGAGTGTGGTACTGCAGACAGCTTGATCCCAGAAATGAGACAGTCTACATTTCCATTGTTTTAAGCCATAGGAAGCTGGTGGTAATTTGTTACCACAGTCCTAGGAATCTAACAGAGTGACCACACCTGCATTGTTTAGATTTGCACCACACCATCTTGTGTTAGAGTCACCAATCTTAGAATTTGTCTTAGAGCAAGTCGTCCCTAGAGCCATGATGCAAGGAGGATCAGAGCCAGAAGCAATACCAGTCCTATTCGTCAGCTAATAATTTGCTGATTCCATATTCTGTGTCCTGGCAGCCTCACGATGAAGTCAGAATGCAAGAACCCAGAATCCAAGGATGGCAAACAGATTTCATTTTGCTTGCCTAGAGTATTGTGTTGCATAGGATTCTAAAGCTGCATTTCAGTCATTTATTCCATTTATTCAACAATTATTTATAGGATGGCTACTATGTGACTACATCATGTACTATTCTAGGTCCTGGGGATCCACAACACAGAGAAAAGCAAAATCAATCAACCAATCAGTCCGTCCCTGTTTCCATAGAGCTGACGTTGGAGAGAGAGCTGTGATGGATTAAAGCTGTCTTCTATAAACAAGGAGAGGAGGCATTGAGACAATTTACTATCCTTCCAGATTGGATCTGGTTGTAGTATTAGATTTTCAGGCAGTTCCACAAATTGGAACTCATATAAACAACTCTCTGCACTTATGTCTGCTGACAGCTCTTTCTTATTTCCATTTTGAAAGTGCACAGGAGCAGCAGACCCCAGTCTGAGGAAGGGAGCTGGGTGTGGTTCATCGCTGCACCAAACATATTGCTACAGGGGAAGAGTTAAGGATGTTTTTCTGCCTGAATCAGAATCTCAAGAAATTCAAAGTATGTATGAGCAAAGCAAAGGATTTCATTTTCCATTAGAGGAGAGAATGAAAGCCAGAGGTTGGAAGGTGCTGTAGATTAACTTTAAAATAATAGCTGTGGATAGTTGTCCAGAATAAGATGGTATGGGGTTGAATGTGTCTTTAGCTGAACTTCTGAAAAATAGTAGAAAAAAACGTAAGCTAAATTTAAAGACAACTAATCGAATATACAAATGCAAATTACACACACACATGCACACACACTTTCAATTTGAAAGGATAACCTAAGGTGTTCCCTTGATCTCAATCAAGCCAGCTCTAAAATTGGAGGAGAATCAAGATTCAACTAGAAACAGATGTTGTGTAGCAAATCCTTTTTCCAGATTAACAAAATTTCAGTGTTTTTGACAATGCTAAATTCTCCAGTCTGTGTAGAGCAGGCATTTTTATATCAACACGCCAGACACCTCAATTCATGTTATACTACCCCTCTGACCATACTTGAAGTCTTTGTTCAGCTACTTAAAGGAAAACTATTTCTTTCATTATAACTTGATTATGGAAAAGAAAATGGAAAATAATTTTGGCTGGAGACTGAGGAAATCTGGGGATATTACAGTAGTCTCAAGGGGACACAGGTTCAAGGTGAGGTATGGCTTCAGTGTGAATTTTCTGGTAAACATTCTGGCAAATATTTTATTCTGTGTCAGCTGGTATCTGAGAAAAATGACTCTGGGAGTTACTAACTCAATGTTTGGAAATTACAGAACTATGCAAATTTGACCTGTCTTCAATCTGGCTTGTGACATCAATCAAGCCACTTAGAGCTACTATCACCCTCAGGCCTAACACACTTACAAACACCCGAGAGTCTGTCTAATCCAGCTGTAAGCTTATCGGAAAGAATGTCCTTTCTCTATGACCTCCAAGCCCTTCTCAACTTCATAATGTGTTTTCTGCAAAGAGGCCCTGAGGTCAGCCTACACGGAGACACTGAGTACTAGATCTGATTAAGCTCTTGACAGTGTGAAACTATCTGGTCAAACGATTCACAATATCTGCATGCACTAATTTATGGCTATTTTTAAATTATGGCTATTAAAAAAAATTATGAACTTTGTCTTTGGCTATGCAACAATGACTCTTAAAGTAAGCTCCAAGGCCATAAGTGGGCTGCTACATCTACTTCACAGCTCTCTCAAAACCCAAGTCCCTTCTCAGTTCGTACACATAAGAGACATGCAAATCCATATACTTTTATTTTCACATAGGACTTAAAGATATTTATGACTAAATTAATAGGTGAGCTATTAGAGTTACTTAAATTTCATAATTGCCAAATAAATTAGGCCATTCACGGAGCATGCTGAGGACTTAAATTCAGTACAGCCGTCCCTCACCACTTCGCTCTTCGACTTTCGTGGCTTCACTCTATCGCAGTTTTTTCAGATATATTCATTAAAAAGTTGATCAAGACAGTGAAAATGATACAGCACACGCTCGGTTGTCTGAGTCAATTATACACCCCTGTATTACAATTAAAATTAAAATTACTGTATGTATGGACTGTAGGCCTATGTATTCAAGCATCCCAGGAATCCTTCAACGCCAGGTGCAACCGCTAGAGTCTGGAACGAATTAACCACAATAAATGAGGGATGACCGTATTCTATTAGGAAGACCAGCAGACACACTATGCTATAAAATGTGGCTGAGTTTGAGTATTCCTTGCATACACATACTTTGAGTGCCAAAACTCCGGTAATGATATAGCACCAGTGGTAGTTGTCTTAAAAGAGGTATCATTTTCAGATGCTGTTCTTTTTTGCCTTTCCATTCTAATGTATTGATATTTTAACTACATTATTATCTATTTACTGTGGTAGCTGGGTTACTGCTATAGTGTATAATGATATGTAAGTGCATCGACAATATTTTTGGCCCATGGCCCATAACTTCTGTAATGACTAGATTTTGTGTCTATGTTATGTGGTCTCAATAGAAATCACCATTTCTAAAATCTAAGTGCCTTCTTTCTCTCTCTCCCACTCCCTTCCCCTGCCCCCTTCCCCAACCCTTCCTTATCCCTGTGTTATGTATTTGCTTATATGTATAGTGACATCTCCTTGTCTTCACCTATTTTTTCCCCTTTGGGAAGTGGGAAATAGGGTGGCAGGTTTGGCATTGGATGTTGGCTCCTGCCAAGGAAGGCCACACTGAAGAAGTCTGAGATACAATGATATAGGCTGGATGTGATGAAATAGAATAAGATAGATATAACATAGATTCATTTTTAAAAATGATACTCATGCTTTACATTTTAATTCACACCATCTTTATAATAATTTTAAAGTCCCTTAAGCATGTATCCTCCTTGGAAAATTTCTATAAACATAATATACATATATCTATTGCCTTCTTCTCCCCTTCCATTATGTGAGGGGGGTTACTTTACAGAGATGTTTTTCAAATGACTGCATATTATCATAAAACTCGAGAACAGTTTCTGATATAAATCATATGCATATATGTTTATACATTAGGGTGAATTATTGGTATAGTATCTTGACAGTTATTTTCAGCACATTCTATTTTCCCTACTAGAATGAGACAAGGGAACTTCTCATCTCCAATACAAATTTGATTCCTCAAATTCACCTACCTAAGAAATCATCCAACTGGAATAAAATGACCAAGCTTTGTAAATATGCAAAGTTGGATTCTGATCTTTAAAAAATTCCTAGCTAATAGGAGAAAACATCACCTTGGCAGTGGAATCCTTATTGGAGGAAGGAGGCCATTTCATAGTTTACTTTACAGTTAAGAGCCTGAGCTTGCCACACACAATCCCACCACACAAAACATAATCATGTTCAAGGTATTGTGACAGGTGTTTTTGAACATTTAGACTCTCAAATTAGAGTTGTGCAGGCTACATGGTGTTGTTGAGAACAAACACTTGTTTTTGTGGGAGTACATTTAATCATGCTGATGTACTTTACCATCTATTTAGAAATTTTAAATCACTCAGTGGTTGAGCTGCCACAAAAATCACTTTTAGATACAATACTCGTGAATGAATCAGCTATGATCTCCCTGTCATCTGCTGCTTATCTCAGTGCTGGAGTAAGGGACATAGAGCAGCATTCTTCTGTAATGGGTTCTAAACAGTAAATGTGCTTTTAGCATCAATCTATTTATTGGTGTCAGTATCTGGAGAGAGAGTTTCTGGCATAAAATTTAAGTGCATGTGAAAATGAAGCACATATTATTTTTAGTTTAACTGGAACACAAAAATATACCTCTTCTAAAAGAGATCCATTTTATCTTTTTTTTTTTTTTTCCTAATTAGCCTCGGAATGCCAAAAAAAAAAAAAAAAAAAAAAAGATGCATCTTTCTATCTTTCTTCTTCGTTGTCAGATTCCAGGGGAGCGTGTTTCAGCGTGGGCAGCATGCTAACATACCCGAGTCACTAAACATACAAACACAACCTTACCCTTTACATCCCCATTCCTTTTTTTTTTTTCACGATGTGTCTCAAAATTTTTCTATTTCAAATAAATTAAAATCAACTCTCATTGCATTTTTATTTTGAAATCTTCAGTAATTTTGTCACAGACAGATTGCTCTGTAACTGATATAAAATAGTTTTATGAAAATAGCTATTTATGATCCTAGCTGGGTTATAAATCTTTGCATATTTGCAGTCATTCCATGGGGTTGTATGAACTAGGCGACCCCTTAGGCTAATGCTTTCGTGGTTTGTTCTCAAAATTATACATGGACCTAGGTATAATGCAGATTCCTGAGCCACACCAGACCCACTGTATTATAATACCTCAAGGATAGAGCCAAGTAATCGGCACTTTAGCTAGCATCCCAAGTCATTCTACTTAAGAACCACTGTAGACAGATGCATGACTATTTCATCTAGATACACTAGGCCAACAGACAGTGACTGTTTAATAGGAAAAAAATAGCACTTAGTAAGTATGCACCATAGTATATAGGTTACATTATTTAAGTTGCCCATCAATATTTTGAAAGAGATACTCTCCACATTTTACCAAAGAGGACATGGAGTCTTTTCTGTTACAGGATCCAATCCGAGGTACCACACTGCATTTCGAAATACGGCCTTATAAATAAATGGTGCTGAGAAAACTAAGTAGCTATTTAGAAAAATATAAAATTATATCCACACACAAGAATGAACTAGCATATTGTAGTGTTTTAACTATAAGCCACATAATAATTCTGTGGTAGAGACACGCCCTAAAAAATAAATAAAAAGAATGAATTTCAAGAAGATTAGAGACCTAAATATTAAAAATTAAGCCATAAAAATACTAGAAGAAAAACATGAGTAAATTTCTCTTTGATTTCATTGTAGGAGAAGTCTTTCTAACTATATCTTAAAATCCTGAGGGTATAAAAGAAATGATTCATAAATTTGATAATAATAACAACAACAAATATTCATGCATGGCGAAAACATACCATAATCAAAGTCAAAAGAGAACTGATATACCAGAAGAAAATATTTTCAACATGTATCTCAGACCAATGACTAACATCCCTTATGTATAAAAATCTCCTCCTTTAATTTTATTTTTCAGTTATAGTTTACATTCAACATTATTTTGTATTAGTTTCAGGTGTACAGCATAGTGCTTAGGCAATCATATACTTTACAAAGTGGTCCCCCCAATATTCTAAGTACCCATCTGGCACCATGCATAGTTATTACAATGTTATTTACTGTACTTCCTATGCTATATGTTACATCCCCAGGACTATTTTGTGATGTACAAAGAACTCTTAAACTTGAAGGACAAAGAGTGAAAAACCAATAGGAAAATGAAAAAAGACATAAAAGACAGTTTACAGAAAAATAGAAAATAGCCCTTAAGTACATGAAAAGATGTTCGAAACTACTCATAATTAGATAAATAAAATTAAAACAGTGAGATAACATTTCTAGCCTCTCAGATCAGCAACTATTAAAATGTATAACAACACATTCTCTTGGCAAGGCTGTGGGAAGCAATCTCACACACTGCCCATGCAAATGCAAACTGGGACAGTCTTTCTAGGAGAACTTTGTAATTTTAAACAAAGCAGTGTATGCATTTACCTTTCAACCAAGCCATTCTGCTTGTAGGAATTTACACCTCTAACAATATAAAAATACACATGTATAAAGTTATTCATTGTTGTGTTGTTAGTATTTCAAAATACTGGAGATATTATAAATATCTTTATAAAGGAGACTCATTGAATAAATTGTGGAGTACTATGCAGCAGTAATAAAAAATGAGGAAGATATTTATGAACTGATATGGAGTGATTTCCAGAATGTATCATTAAATATAGAAGAATATCTATGCTAAGCTATGTTGTAGGAGAAATGAGATATGAGATAAAATATATTTATGTGTTCATCTATGCAAAAAAATACAGGCAGAATAAAACGGAAAATAATGAGATAGGTTACCTACAAAGGTGGTGGGAATGACATAGAAAGAATGGAATAATTGAAATAGGAAAGAGAGACAATCAGAATGAATTGCTCTGAGTGTACCCTTTCGTATAGTTTGATTTTTAGAACCATGATAATGTTTTATAATTATTCATTTAATTTAATTCAGTTTCAAAATTAAACAGTTAAATTCATGTATGATGTGAAAGCAAACACAAATGGACTACACACAGTGCCAGATGTACTTAACTGTCACACAAATCAACAGGAGCACATTGACGGGGTGGGGGAAGGGAAGAAGGAATACAAGTAACTCTGTAAAACGGTATTTTCACAGTTACTCTAAGTCTAAAGGAACCATATACAAATACAGTACACCAGTTAATACATTTTCTTTTTATCCTCACCTGAGGATATGTTTTTTATTGAGTGTAGAGAGAGAAAGGGGGTGGAGAGAGTGAGAGAAATAGAGAAACATCGATGTGTGAGAGAATCATTCATGTAAGAGAGAAACACTGATCATTTGCCTCCCCTCTGTGCACTGACCCTGACCAAGGATGGAACCACAACCTGAGTATGTGCCTGACCAGGGATCAATCCCTCTACCTATCCGGGTACGGGACAACACTCCAACCAACTGAGCCACACCGGCCAGTAAATTTGTTTTTCACAGAGTTATGGATTAAAAATTCTAAAACTATTTTATATGTATTTTAGGATTGAGAAAGTAAGTAAATATATTCTAGAAGACGAGATCTGGGTTTCTCTTGTTTGAGAAAAGAATTGCAAATAAGGATAGGGGGAAGGCTAAAATAAACCCTGTAGTGTTGGATTGAAATTGGGGATATCACAGTTATAAATTCATGGACACACACACACACACACACACACACACACACAAATGGATATAGGGATAGATACAGATTCATATAGAGTGAGTATATATTTTCACTAAAAAGGTCTAGAAGCAATGAGACTATAATAATAATGAGTACATTATCACTCAGATCTTGACAAAATTCAATATCTGTTATGATTAAAAAAACAAAATCCCATAGGAATTGAGGAAAAAAATAAAATGCCCTTAACTGGACAAAAATGATCTATAAACACCTATAACATACATTATGCTTAATGCTAAAAATATGGAAAGTCTCTCTTTAAAGATGCAATGTCTGTCATCAACACTTCTATTTCATATTGTACTGGAAGTCCTAGTTGGTGTTGTAAAACAAGAAAAAATGTATAAGGGTTAAAAAGAAAGAGAAATGATTATTTATAGATGTATAGTTTGGTACATTAAAAATGTAAATTAATCTGCAGTTACATTATTAAAGTTAAAAAGATAGCTGGACATGTTTGTAGGATAGGAAATCAATATACAAAAATCAATTTTCTTTCTAAATGACAATATAAAAACAGTAAAATTTAAATAGAGAGAGAATTGACAATATTATAAAATATCAAATACCTAGGGAAAAATCTATCAAAGTATGTCCAAGACTTCTGCACATATAATTAAAAATTTTTATGAGATGATCTTTATAAGAGCAAATACCTAGAAATAAATCTGCCAAACCACATTCCAGACTTCTGCAGAGATCATTAAAAAACTTCATAAAAAAATAAAAACCTAAATAAATAATTGATAAACATGCTATGTTCTCCATATTGATCTATAAATCCAATGCAATCCTAATGAAAATCCCAGCAGGATTCTTGTTAGAACTTGAAAACCTATTTCGAAAATGTAAATGAAGCAACAAATGATGGAGAAGAATTAAGCCACTTCAGAAGAACAAGTTGAGAGGACTTGCTCTATTAGAGCTTGTCTTGGTCTCTTTGGGCTTCTGTACCAAAATACCACAGACAGGAGAGCTTACAAAAAACAGAAATGTATTTCTCACAGTTCTGGAGGCTGGAAATCTGAGATCAGGATGCCAGCATGGTTGGGTGAAGGGCTTCTTCCAGGTTGCATCCTTAAATGGCAGAAGGGGGCTAGAGAGCTCTGTGGGATCTTTCCTAAGAACACCAATCCCTTCATGAGGGCTCTACTCTCATGACCTAATCACCCCCCAGCTACTAATACCATCACCTCTGGGGGTTAGTATATAAATTTGGGGGAAGCACAAACACTCAGATCTTAGCAGATATCAAGATTCCTATAAATCTGTAGCTGGCAATGTTGTATTTCTTGACCTATGTAATGACAACACAGGTATTCACAATTTACACTGAGCTATGTATTTAGGTTTATTCACTATATTTTGGAATAGACGATTTCTATTGTGTTACATGTCACAATTAGAGGAATATTTGCACAAGGAAATTTTAAAAATAAAAAGTCTCCCTCTTTCTGTCATTCCAACCAAGTTTCATTTGGGTATTAAGTAGTTGACCTGCAAATAGCTCAAAGCCTTGTAATATGTGATTTGCTCAGTGGTATTGACTAAATGCTCCTTGACTTGAGTAGAATTAGCTATGGAAATCTCAAGTATAGTGACATTATCATGTAAGAATGGACTATATAAAACCTAGAACATTTACTAAAATATCTTTTATATATATTGGACCTGGTCCTTGAATTCAATTAGATAACTTCTCTTTATATGAAACCCTATCCAAATACATCAGAAACAGTAAATACTGTTTGGCATTTCTGTTTGAACAAAAGAGCCCTCAAGTATAGTGGGAAGGAAACAACCTAGAAAAATACTTTGTCTATAATTGTTTACTTCAAAGAGGAAGTAAGTTTATTAAAAAGCCAGATAGCATGCTTCTTTTACTAGAACATTTTCTGCAATTGTTTTTTCAATGTCAGTAAAAGTGTCTGGGTACTTTTTCTTCAAACCCTTTAGCCCCATTCTTCCCAGAAAATGTATCACATATGTTTTACAAAGTATTTTGGTAGCCTGTTCTCTCTTTTATTGTATCCTCTTCAATCACAACTATCTTTGCTTCTATGTCCTCCTCCAGATTCTTCTCATCTTCTACTTTTCCTCTCTATTTTCCCTATCACTTTCTGCATCCTCATGTTAAAATAGGAAGGGTAAAGAAGGAAGAGGTTCTGAAACTTTTCTAGACCCTCCCTAATACTTCATTGTGGACCCTCAACATACAAGAGAAGAATAAAGCTGAGTTCAAATTACAAATGACTTAGAGAAAAATAGCAGTTTTCAAATGTAATTTTGTCTCCACTAATAAAACTGAGCACTTCCAATGTTATCAAGCTCCTACATACACATGTTGACCTAGGACATCATACCACCTTCCCTGGAGATGGAATATTCTTAAACGCCATGGATACACTATCACAATATTGGTGGTGGGAGGCATGTTAGGGAGACTCTCATTCAATCCTTTTTAATTTTTATTGAGAAACTGATACCTTGGCGTGCGAATCAAAATAATAATAATGATAAATATTTATTGATTTTTTTACATTGTACCACCAAGTTAAATGTCTTAACTGATATTGAATTTATCCTCAAAATAACACAGTGGTGTAGGTACTACTAATATCCCCATTATATATACATATATATATACATATATATATATTTTTTAATTTAAAACAATTTTTTTTTCTTTATTGATTTTTAGAGAGAGAGGAAGGGAGAGGGAGAGAGAGATAGAAACATCGATGAGAGAGAACATCGATCGGCCGCCTCCTGCATGTCCCCCGACTGGGGATCGGGCCCACAACCTGGGCACGTGCCCTGACCGGGAATCGAACCGGCAGCCCCTTGGTGCATGGGGTGATGCTCAGCCACTGAGCCACACCAGCCGGACCCCGTTTTATATTTTACAGATGAGAAACTTTATCTGTAAAGAGACATACTACTGAGGTAAACAATAATACTCCACACTAATGTGAAGTTGAATTTGTGGTTCAGTGACTTGTACAAGATCTCCACATTAAAAAAAAAATTTTTTTTTCTTTATTTATTTTTAGAGAGAAAGAAGGGTGTGGCTCAACCACTGAGCCACACCAGCCGGGATCTCCACCTTTGTAATAATCAGCTTCTTTATGTCAAAGTGCTAAAAGTGAGATGGTACACAAAACAGAAGGGATTCCCTCACAGGACTTACAATCTAGCGGCCAAAGGCAATCAGTTAAAGAAGCAACAGTGTAGACCTGGCCGGTTTGGCTCAGCGGTTAGAGTGTCGGCCTGTGGTCCAGAGAGACCCGGGTTCGGTTCCCACTCGGGGCACGTACCTCGGTTGCAATTTGTCCCCGGCCCTGGTTGGCCCTGCGGGAGGCAGCCACTCGATGTTTCTCTCTCTCTCTCTCTCTCTCTCTCTCTCTCTCTCTCTCTCTCTCTCTCTCTTCCTCTCTCTCCCTCCCACTCTATCTGAACAAAAAATGGAAAAATGTCCTCGGCTGAGGATAAAAAAAAAAGAAGCAGCAGTGTGAAATCTTTCGAGTGCCCTCCGCTTAAGTACAGGGAGACTGTGGTAAGCAAACGCAGACATATCTAACCTGGTAGGAAAGAGTCAGTGTTAGAGAACAGGGTTGAGTACAGTTCACGCATGGAACTGAAACATGCATGGAACTGAAATCCCGATTCCCAGGCCAGGGCTCTTTGCAGTCCCTCATGCTGTCCTGCGTTGTGGTGCCTCCATGAGGAAAAGGCCTGAATCCGCATTACTAGGGCCATCTACCTGCTCTGTCTGATCAGTAAGCAGTTGCAGTCACTGTTGGTCATGCCCCAGCAAATGGAATGTTCATCTACCTCAGTCTGGGCATCGACTTAATCACTTGTACACCAGCACTTAACACAAAACTTGACTGCAAATAAAAGCCTGCATGTTTTATGTCCATGATGATGATTGAAACATGACTCCCATCAAGTAGTATCTACTAACCGATAGTTAGGAGGGTAAAATCAGTCCTAAATCAGGATAAAATGTATATTCTTAGTTTAATCCATTTAGTCTGCAACCCCTAAATAATATGGATCAGATGGTAAACCAGATGGAAGAACCATATCTGTTTCACCTGTACTAGGACATTTGGAAAACCACTCAGAATCACTGTATCTCACCGCTTCCTCAGGGTGGGTATAGTAAAAAAGATGGACAATAACAAGTGTTGGAGAGACTCTGGAGAAATTGGAACCCTCATTCTTCCCTTAGGGAATGGAAAATGGGGCAGTCGCTTTGGAAAACAATTCTGGGTGGCTTCTGAGAAAGTTAAACATACAGTTACCACATGATCCAGCAAGTCCATTCCTACATACCCAAGATAACTGAACGTGTGCACAAAAACTTGCAAAAATGATGGTAACATCATTCATAGTGGCCAAAAAAATGAAAACAATCCAAATGTCTATGAGCTGATGAACGAATAAACAAAATGTGAGATATCTGTGCAATGGAATATTATTCAGGCATAAAAAGGAATGCAGCAATGATATATGCCACAGCATGGAGGAATCTTAAAAACATCATACTGAGTGAAAGAAGCTAGACACAAAAGGCACCAATTGTACGGTTCCGCTTGCGTGAAATGTCCACAGGAGGCAATCCATAGAGACAGTAAGCAGATTAGTAGCTGAAGAGGCTGGGGCAGGGGAGGAATGGAGAGTGACTGATTACTAACGGGCATGAGATTTTTGGTGGCGGCGCTGGTGAAGTGTTCTAAAACTAGGTAGTGCTTGTAGCGGCACAGCTCTGGGAGTATATGAAAAAAGTCTCAGTGAACTGTACACTTTAAAATAGTGACTTTTATATTATATGAATTGTACCTCAATAAACCTACTAAACATTTTGCTTAAGGACATATAGTTTAAGTCATGAATATTGTTAATAGTTTAATATATTTCTGTCTACTCAAAGCAAAGTATAAAATTGAGGGAAACATGAGATAATTCAAGCCTAAAAATTACTTTTACCATAAATGTGCAGCTACTTTGTGCATGCATGACTTTTTCCATCCCTCTGTTCTCCACTTCATTGCCATTCACATATAAACAAAACTGTTGAATCCGACTTTCCATTCTGACCTGGTTCTGTGGACTTGAGTTTCATTTCTCCTCTAAACATGTTCTCCTTGCAATTCTCTCTGTCTCCATGTTCTCCGTGTCCTCAAGCAATGTGTCCCATTCTTTTGTGACGCTCAAAACATCCTTCGGCTAAGTCATGAAACACTTACCCAAGTGTGGCTAACATGCACGATATTGAAACGTGAAGTGTATCCTCCCACTGGATCAGAGCCTCTTCTTCTGTGACATCAGGACTAGTTGAAAGGGCTTTTATTGTCTAGCTGTTGACCTGTGTATTTCCACCCCTTTTGGCTGGCTGGATCTGGAATTGTTGATCAAACAAAAGAAACCTGGTTGCTAAGCCTGGAAAGACCAAAGCTGTTCACCGACTGCTTCCTGTTTGCCCTGCGTGGTGTGGGCAAGGCCTCATTCTGCTTACGTCTGTTTGTTCAGAAGATGGGGATGGCTTTTTGTGTCTTGCTTACCCAGACACACTCACTCAGAACCGCTCTCAGGATCCATCTGTGGTAAAATCTGAAAATTCGCTATGCACAATTACACAAGCAAACACAATGTCCCAAGACAAATATGCCCTATTAGTAAGCAGGCCAGAATTGAAGTAAAACAGGTGTTTCCTATATTCGGTCTGATTGTCTACATGTGTGGCTACTCTGAAATTATTTTTTAATTACCTTGAAGGGTTCGCTCCAGCAGAGAGGGAGAGAGAAAGCTCCATGGGAGTCCTGAGGGCTCTTTGGTCCTCTGCCCAATTAAAGCTTAAGCAGCTGAATCCTGTAATTACTTAAACATTGTTTTTAAAGAGCCATCATGGTCTATTTTTTCTAAGCCAGCAAATTATATATTTCAACTACTATATTAATTTTCCTCTCAATATTATTTCTGGATGATCATGGGCTTTATTAACCCAGTTACCCATTTTGATAGGGGCCTCACTTGGCTTTGTGCCACATGGTTGGTATACAAAATGCCACTGAATTTGCAATCTATATCATTATCATATGACCAAAAGATAAGTGAACTATATAAAAAGAGGTATAAGGAGGCATTCTGCCACGTTTGAGTTGCCAACACTGGACTACCCTAATTAGACCTGAAATGGAGCCACTTACTTCTGGTAAGTAGAAAAGACTGACAATTTTATTTGTTTTTCAGCTCCAGCATTTTCTATGGATAAAGCAAAAGAGACTGTTGAGAGCCCAGAGACTGCTCAGTCAAGGGGATTAATATATATAGTATGAAAGCACCAACTCTATTCTTGGTATCACATTAGGTGCTAAAACAGTGAAAAAATTAATAAATTGTAGTCTCTACCTTCCAGGACATTAAAACTAATTTGGTACTTGGAAGGCATCACTAACGTTGATGAACAATAAATGCCAAAAAGTGGGACGCGGTACCATGTAGAGTAAAATCTAGGGGTGTGAGATGGATAACATGGGAAAATGGGATAACCTAGGAACCTTTCAGTTTATCAAAATAATGCTAAAAAAGGATTAATTCTGAAAATTTTCATGACATCCCTTAAATCAACAAAATTAAAGATTAAAAGGATTAAGTAATAAGGCTAATTTCCCACCGATAGAGAAACTGGACCCTGGACCCAAACCACTTAGGTTTAACTTTAAGGCCTCATGCTCCTAAATTCACAATATTCCCTTTATTCTGAGTGAATGTCCATTCTTATTTCTTTGTGCTATAAAATATATTTTTCTTTGTGCTATAAAATATATTTTCTTTTATATGCAGGGTGGGGCAAAAGGTAGTTTCACAGTTATGAATATGTGAAACACAGAGTTTAGTCTTATATTATTATTTATTTATTATTGTATTATTTTCCATACAAGCCATTGTAAACCTCCTTTTGCCCGACCCAGTATACTGGTAATGACAGAGACATGTATATAAGTGTCTTGGCAATAAACTAAATGTTGGCAGCTCTGTTTGTTTACCCGCCTCTCCAACCCTTTAGTTTTACTGATCCATGAAATCCCACAGTCTAGTAATTACTTCTCTAGATCTAAGTTTCTATAAAGGGCCAAATAATACATATTTTAGGCTTTGTAGGCCATACTGTATCTTTTGCAACTCTCACCTTTGCTGCCGTGGAGCAGCCATAGACAGCCCGTGAAGAGGTGAGTGAGGTTACATTCCAACACAATTTTATTTATGCAGACTGAAATTTGAATTTCATAAAATTTTCATGTATCACAAAATATTATTATTCTTTTGATGTTTCAACTATTTAAAAATGTAATGATCATTCTTAGCTCTCAGGCTACACAAAAATAGATGACTGGGTAGATTTGGCCCTTGGTCCATAGTCTACTGAAAGTAGACGGGACAAGCTGCTAACCCATGAAAACAAGGAATAATAAGAGTTATCCTGATAAGTTTCCTTTATGTAAATATATATCATTTTAAATCAATTTTTCAAAACAAAATCAGTAACATAAGATGAAATTCATTAAGTTTTTTTATTTTTTATTTTTTTATTAATTTATTTTTGTTACAGATGTTTCTCCTTTTTTCCCCATTGATACCCTCCTCCTCATCCCCTCACCTTGTCCCCAGCATTGTTGTCCATGTCCATCAGTTATGCATACATGCGTATAAGTCCTGTGGTTTATCTCTTCCCTCCCCCTCCCCAGACTGAGGGTTGTCAGTCTGTACCCTACTTTCACATCTCTGGGTCTACCCTGTTCCCCAGACTGTTATGTTTATTATATTCCACAAATGAGTGAGATCATGTGACATTTGTCTTTCTCTGCTTGGCTTGTTTCGCTTAGGATAATACGCTCCAGGTCCCTCCATGTCGTCTCAAAGGATAGATCTTTCTTTCTTACAGCTGCATAGTACTCCATTGTGTATATGTGCCACAGCTTTTTTATCCATTCATCCACACCAATGATGAACTCACAGAAAGAGAAACTGAAAGAACAATCCCATTTACCATCGTGAAAAAAAAATTAAGATACCTAGGAATAAACTTAACCAAAGAAGTAAAGGACCTATTTGCAGAAAACTACAGGACACTGAACAAAGAAATAGAGGAAGATATAAAAAAGTGGAAGCACATATCTTGTTCATGGATTGGAAGAATTAACATCATTAAAATGTCCATATTACCCAAAGCAATCTATAGATTCAATGCAATCCCCATCAAAATACCAGTGACATATTTCACAGAACTAGAACAAATACTCCAAAAGTTCATATGGAACCAAAAAAGACCCCGAATAGCCACAGCAATCTTGAAAAAGAAGGACAAAGTAGGTGGGATCACAATACTGGATATCAGGTTATACTACAAAGCTACTATAATCAAAACAGCCTGGAACTGGCACAAGAACAGGCATATAGACCAGTGGAACAGAACAGAGAATCCGGAGCCAAGACATTATGCTCAATTAATATTTGACAAAGGTGGCAAGAGCATACAATGGAGTAAAGACAGCCTCTTTAATAAATGGTGTTGGGAAAATTGGACAGCTACATGCAAAAAAAAAAAAATGAAGGTAGACCATCAACTTACACCATACACAAGAATAAACTCAAAATGGGTAAAAGACTTAAATATGACTCGCGAATCCATAAAAATCCTAGAAGAAAATGTAGGCAACAAAATTTCGGACATCATACGCAGCAGAATCTTCACTGATACATCACCTAAGGCAACAGAAACAAAGGAAAAAATGAACACATGGGACTACATCAAACTCAAAAGCTTCTGCACAGCAAAAGAAGCAACCATCAAAACGGAAAGGGATCCCACTGTATGGGAGAGCATAATTGCCAATGATACATCAGATAAGGGGTTAATCTCCAAAATATATAGAGTGCTCATACAACTCAACAAAAGGAAGACAAAGAACCCAATTAAAAAATGGGCAGAGGAACTAAATAGACGCCTCTCCAAACAGGACATACAAATGGCTAAGAGACATATGAAGAAATGCTCAACATCACTAATCATCAGAGAGATGCAAATTCAAACAACAATGAGGTATCACCTCACACCTGTCAGAATGGCCGCCATCAACAAATCATCAAACAACAAGTGTTGGCGAGGGTGTGGAGAAAAGGGGACTCTAGTCCACTGCTGGTGGGAATGCAGACTGGTGCAGCCACTGTGGAAAACACTATGGTGTTACCTCAAAAAATTAAAAATTGAATTGCCATTTGACCCAGTGATCCCACTTCTAGGAATATACCCTAAGAAGCCTGAAACACCAATCAGAAAGAATACATGTACTCCCATGTTCATAGCAGCACTATTTACAATAGCTAAAATCTGGAAATTCATTAAGTTTTAAATTGGAATTATAAGCTGCACAGATGAGTTATAAACCTAGTACAGAGAAAAGTTACAGCTGGCCCTTGTTAGGTGCATGTCCCAACACAATCCCCTTGCAGGGAGGGGTGACTTCCATATATATATTTGAACCAGTCTTTCAAAATCCAGTTTCTCTTGGAAAAAAAAAAAAAAAATAGAAGATCTGGTAACACTAGCCCAGCATTCCTATGACCTTAAAGAATATGAGTACTCCAGTTTTTCAGAGTTTCAAACTTCTCTTATTGATTTATTTCTGTCTCATTTCATTCATTTTTGTTACAGCAATATAAAAACTTGTCTCAGATCCTTTAAGCCAGCATGCTCTCATTTGTGTCCAGGCCTTCACACACGTTCATTCACACACACACACACATACACACACACACACACACACACACACACACACACACACACATCATCCAACTACAGCCTGACATCTACTTATCCTTTAAGGCTAATATTAAATATGCCCTCTTCTAAGAAGCCTTCCATGGTATGCCAAGTCTGGGTCATATATTTCCATAACATCCTGTGTTTTCCTACTATTCATCCACTCACAAACATTTGTTGAATGCCTACAGTGACAAGTACTGTTCTGGGCGCTGGGAATATAAAAGGGTACAAAATTAAGTCCCAGTCCTCTTGGAGTTTAAATTCTAATGGAAGGTGACAGACATTAATAAACAAATAAGTAAGTAGTATGTAAGATAGTGACAAGTGCTATAGAGAAAAATAAAGCATGATTAAAGGGCTAAGTGCTACTTTTGTAAAATGTTTAGGGCAGGCCTTACTGATAATGTCAAATTTGAACAGAGACCTGAAGAAAGTGAGGGAGCAAGTCACGTGGACATTTGGGAGAAGACTATGCCAGGCAGAGAGAAGAACAGGGCAAAGGCTCCGAAGTAGGCATGTGTTTGGAGTGTTTGAGGAGGTCAGAGTAACGAGCAACATAGTAAAGCAGGACCTGGTCAGAGGTGAGGGGGAAACATGGTCAGATCTAGGCCTGGTGGTCCAATGTAAGAACTCGAGCTTTACTCTGAATAACATGGAAAGTTATTGGAGAATTTTGAATTAGTGGAATGACAGGATTGTGCTGGCTGTTCTGTTGAGGGCAGACTGTGGCAGGTGCTCAAAGAATAGAAAGAGGGAGATAAATTAGAATTTTGTTTTGTAGTTTGAATAAAAATCATGTTGACTTGGGCTAGAGTAGTGGAATGGGAGTGAAGCAAAGAGGAATGGAGAGCTTGGAGAGATCTAACATGGATCAGATGTGAGGGTTGGTTTGGTATGAGAAATAATGGAGGATGCCCGGCTAGTGTAGCTCAATGGATTGAGCATCACCCCATGGAATGTGAGAAATAATGGAGGAGGAGTCAAAGAGGGCACTAATGAGCTCTTGGTGGTTAGAACTGCTTCTACCTCTCTAAACCCTTCAGAAGACAGACGCGTGAGAGGGAAGAACATATTTATATTGCTTATAATTTTATTCCTAGCACCTATTCCAGAGTAGGCACTCAACTTTTGATTAAATTAATGAATGAAATAAGTTAGGTATAATAAACAGAGATGGGGTGGGAGCGGGGAGGGTAGGTCAATGGGGGGAAAAGGGGAACATCTGTAATACTTTCAACAATAAAGATAAAAAAAGTAGATGCAAGTACTTGCCTATTTCATATCTGTAGGTGTAGTCATACTTAGGTATTTTTTTACATTTTCAAATGAATATTGCTTTATTATGAATTACTTTCTTTTTATTTTGCCTTTAAATAAAGCATGTTACATTAATTTAAAAATATATAAATAAAGAGAGATTTTGGAACCAAGATGAATTTGGAAGGCAGAACTCAAAACAATGGTCTTGATTATCTTGGAAGAGTTTAATGTTAAACCATCGGATTTCTAAGTGATGGGAGTGAGTGCTGGGGAGTATTTACATATCACTATATACTTTTTTTATAAATTGATCTTTAATTTTGAAAGTGTTACAGATGGCCCCCTCCCTTTCCCCAATCAATCCCATTTTGCTTCTAGGAAAACCTATATGGAAATAAAGATTTTCATGAGAGCTCAGGTCACAAAATGATACTCCAGATAGGTATGTTTGGCTCACTAGATACTGGTTCCCAAAAAGTTTTAAAATTTTCAATTTAGTTACCAGCATTTAAATCAGTAAATTCATATAAATATTTACATTTCCAGTTTCTCTTGAAAAAATCAAGGTTTGATCATATTTACCTCTTACTCCTTCATGGAAAATATTGGATAGGCAAAGTCCCATCCACTGTCTTTAGTGAGACTGAGTCATGCTTTTTCCAGGTCCTCAGATTTGCCCCTACTCTCCGGTATCCTACAAATGCCAGCAATGAATTTTTTTCCGTCCTTGTATGCCAGCCCTCTTCACTCATTTATATTTTCTGTTTTGGACCCAGACAGAATGTATGCTGCCAACGGTCTCTCAAGAGTGAGCTACTTCTCTGTGTTCGATGTCATTTCCCCACAGCCTCCCTTTCCTCAACCTTCAGGAACCCCGGAACCTCATCCTTCCTTCTCTTCATCAACACGTGTTTAGGCCTACACGCCAGATGATGGATACGGCAGTCTCTAAGCAGATAGCAGGTTTGCTGTCACAGACCATAAAGTATAAGGGAAGAGACAGAAGAAAATAGCAAATCAGCAAGTAACTAATTACAAATATGGTAAAAGCTATGGAGAAAGAGAATTTTCGACAAGAGAATATATAAAGGTAAGGTGTTCACAGGACGCCTCTCTGAGGAGGTGACAGTTTAGTATGAAAGCCAGGGAGGAGAGGGTTGTGACTTAAGGAACAGCTAACAGACACCCTGAAGCAGACAGGAGCCTGGCATTTGGGGGCATTAATAAAAGCAGGCCAAGGCCAAGATTCTGAGCCAGAGGAGAGAGCAGCAGAAGATTAAAAGGGAGGCAGGTGAGTCAAATCCTATAGGACATTGTGGGCTACGAAAATAGTTTTTGTTTTATTTTCTGTGCCATTTAATTTCTGGTACCCACCCCAGGTATACTACGTCCATAATAATTATCAAAACTTGCCTTAAAAATGATTTGAAGTGTTTTTACGTTAAACTAAACTCACTGGTGGGGGTTAACATGTTACCTCTCTTGGTGGAGGTGAATTTTAAATCAAACTTTTAAATTAAAAGAATAAATTAACTATGGCAAAATGAAATGAATCAGCAGAATTCACGGAGGTTGGCATATGAAGACCCATTATCTCTGATGTGATATATTTGGGTGAAAGAGGTTCTACCTTTGAAAATAATTTCATACAGGATTAAATTCACACTGTGAAAAATGAACTCTAAAAATATCATTAGGTTGTATTTATTTATCATGTATACACCAGCACCCTACTTATTCAGAGGTCATTTATCTGGAAACTTCAACTGGACTGATCAAACTGGGAATGAAGAAATGAAGAACTAGTTTTCAGCAGCTAAGACAGATGTCACACAGCCCATGTATCAGGCTTGCTCAGCACTGCACTAGTCACGCCGTAGGACAGCTTCCCCTGCCTCTCCAGGGCACGTGATCCCAACCAGAAATATTTATATTATATATCATATGCATTTTGTGTGTATATTTCTATTTGTGTGTGTGTGTGTGTGTGTGTGTGTGTGTGTGTATGTGTATGTACTATATATATATAGTCAATGGGAGAGAAAGAAAAATATAAAAAGTAGTGGCAAGAGTTTGGAAGGTTTATCCACCTGAGGCCAGTGGGGATGGAAAACAGCTTCTTGAGGCTCACTGACACCCGAGGAGAACAGTGTATAGCTGTGCTCGATTTATTTAACTTCACAATGACAACCCTGACACAGGAAGGGATGTTGAATCATGCTGTAGAGAGTCTGTTTTAGAAACTGGGAAGAGTGAAAAACTTTATAGAAGGACTTCTTTGTGGAATGACTTTATACAATCAGGAGCTTAAGCAGCAGGCTTCGTTAATTCGGTCAGCAATTATGCAGGACTATTTACCTATGTTCAGTAGCAGAAAGACAAAAATCCCACCCTCATGGAGCTGACACAGGCATGTCACTATGTAGAAGGGGATAAAGCTAGATGAGGGATGAAGTCACCAAACTTGGATCTGGGATGTTAGTTTTATGTGGAGTGCACACTCTCAGCGGATCTTGGGCGGAGGACTGTCAGTGATTTGCCTGTATTTGCATCCTAAGGAGAAAGTGTCTGTACAGCTGGCAAGACACTCCTTAGTTGTCACAACTAAGTTGAAGACATATTACCTGCTGATTCTGGTTTTATCTCCTCAAATGAAACTCTTTTAATTACTAGAACCATGATGGCAAGATTTATTATCTGTATCTTTTTATAAACAACTGGATCTTATTTCCAGAGATTACAGCTTGCCTTAAATAAAAGTCACCTTTTGGTCACTCTGTTTATTTATGATGGCACTTAATTACTGAGAATGAGGTGTACATAAGTAATTTTTTTTAAACACACAATTTCTCTCCTATAAAAACTTTTGTTTCTGCTTCTGTTCATTCTTCATAGAAGAAGATGGAGGCAGCTTTTTCCAGCAAAGCCTCATCCAGGACATGCTGCAGGATGGGTTGCCTAGGACCCTGCTGTTCTCTTTCGGTCGTATTTCAGTCATTCAGCTTCCAGGGTTGGCTTTTGTGCCATATCCTTGTATTATTATTTAACACGTATTATTGCCATAGGTCTGTATTATTAACATGTATTATTATTTTTAAAATATCTTTATTTCAATAGACTCACTTTGTAACCTAAAATCATTAAGAAAAGATAATTTATATCACTATCACAAATGGAAATTTGGTGCCAATTGTCATAAATAGAGGATATCCATAAAACAAATGCTCTGTTGCTTGCCGAAGCCTCTGAGCCAAACTCCTGCTTTCACTTTATTGGCAAATGAGATTAGCAGGAGTTTAAAAGCATCGTAGCCCCAAACTGAGCCATTCTTCTTGATGGTTATTGCAAGGCTGAAACAGGGAATACATCTCCCTTTGAGATTCAATATTACTTAATTCAGGGGTTGGTGAACCACCTAAAATCATTCCAGTTGCCACTGCTTGGGAAACAGGGGGATTTTTTCAAAGCAACAATGTCTGTTTGGTTTTCCAAGGAAGGGGACTGACCTTCCAGTGTTTTGTACGTTCCATTAGGGCTCAGCACAGGGCTAGGTATAGGGTAGCTGTGTTGTAATTGCTGGTTTGATGTCCACAACCATGACTGCACCCTGCCTCTGCCAAACATCCACAAAATTACTTCTCTTGGTTACAAGGATTGGGTATGGTGAGAGAGCTGAACTCCTGGGTAATAAAATCATAATGCTGGGATTATTTGACAGTGAATCACCAACACCTCTTTTGCGTTATAATGACACAAAAGTAGCAATGTAGCATTTTTAAAGGGAAAATAACTTTGGACCTACATTCAGATCTAAGCTTAGGAACTCACTAGTTTCAAGCCTTGGCTAGGTTATTTCATCTCTCTGGCTTCGGTTTCCTAATCTGTCATATGGGTCTGACAATACCTTTCTCAAAAGGATGGTACTAAAATTGATGAGGTAACATATTAATATGGCTGTCACATAGTATGGTCTCAATAATTTGGAGCTATTTTTTAGGATAACACATAGTTAGGTTAGCTCTAAGGCCTTATATTACAGTTGAGAAAGAAAAAATATATATTTAGAGAGTTAGGCAAAGTTAAAAAATCATTTCTATAGATACAAATTAGAGAAGTCTTAAGGAAATGAAAATCCTGCTTATTAGAACTAACCAAGGCCGGTTTGTACTGTTTTGTTTGTATCCTGATCCAGCTGGATGATTTCCTAAATTCTTCTCTCTTTTGCAGAATGGATACAGCTGTAGCATGGACCAGCAGATGTACCACTTTGCCCATCCTTGCTTCAGAGATCTTTCTGCATATTGAAAGGTTCTTTTCAGATGTAAGGTTTTTACTTAATGGGAAAGCATTTTTTTTCTGATTAGATCAATATACCAAGATTTTCAACTGAGTCTAGTTACCTGAAAAGTCAATGAATCATACCCCATGTACACTTTGGAAACAATTACTTACCGAGACCTCAGCTGCACATTGCCAGCTGGGAGCAGCTCAGACCTGTCATGGTTAATAGAAAACCCACACTTGAATCTTCTCCTCCAACGGTGCTTTATAGTGACCCCCAAAATACCTCCTGTAGCTACATTGATGCGTTATTGTGATAGACCCAGGACTGCCATTTTCCTCTTTATACTGTTCCATCTTGATTACATAACGAAATTCAGGGGGAGGTAGAAGAGAGTAAAGGGGGAATAAACAGGGATGGAAGGAGATTTGACTTTGGGTGGTGAACACACAATACAATATACAGATGATGTATTATAGAATTGTACACCTGAAACCTATATACTTTTATTAACCAATGTCACCCCAATAAATTAAATTAAAAACACTTCAAAAAATAAGTTTAATTCTCTTAATTAGAATTAAAATTCACAGTTTCCTTTACTTACAGACCTCTCTGGAAGCATTCTATTAAGATTTACCACATATAGGTAGTAGCAAAATAAAGTTAATCTACAAAATAACTTCATAGACCAATTGTAAATCTTATTCTTTATATTTTTTCCTTAAATACAATTAATAACGTTGCCTAAGTCAATGCCAGTAGGATTCAAAATTGAGTTGATGAATACACACAATGGTAAAAATTAACAGAAAAACCAATTTTCAGTTAGTATCTTTTAATAGCTGTTTTCATTGTGTTTTGAGATTCAGAAACAATGACTTTGAAGACCTACTTTTTATCATACCTTGCAGGCCCATTTCTCTGTATCCATTCTTTCTTAACTAAATAAGCAGGTTTGTTGGTTTTTTCCCTTATAACTGTTGAGGGTCATGTTTGTGGATTGGCTGAAGTTATTTCTTTGCTACTTGGAATCTCTGTGACAGGATTTTTAGAAAGGCACCCAGTGCTTTAGTTTCTTTCATTTATTCATTCATTTAACAGACATTTATTAAGAACTAGGTAGTGGCCAGCACTGGGTTAGATCCTTGGAGGTAATACATGGGTACTAGGTGATATGCAAGGGTGTATAAGACTAGATCCCTACCTTCCACGGATTTACAATCTAAGATTACATAGAATTCATTTAAGCAATTAAAAATATACCACAGATGTAAATGATAGATGCACTAGAATGCTGTAGGGAAACTACAGAATAATCAGAAGAGAAGACATAGGTCAGATTTTGGAGGATGGGCTAAATGTCAGGAAATGAAGATGGTATAGAAGGAGGGTCTCAGGAGAGAATTTTCTTAATACAGACTCATTCAATTTAACCTAATTTAACCATCATTAACTGAGAAACTGCTAAGGATAAGATACCTGGAATTCTGAGGGATAAAAACATGAATGTGAAATAGTCCTGTACACAAGAATGGCCAGTCCAGGAGGTCTAACATGCAAACAATAGAAGTTCCAGGAAGAGAGAACAAGTAATACAGTAATACTGATGGCAAGGAAGTGAGTTTCTGATGGACCTGCCCTGAGGTACACCATTATGAAATTTTAGAACATTGTAGAATATTTGAGATCTCCAGAATAAAATAAAGAAATCAGGAATTATAACAACTTTGGACTTTTCAACAAAACTTGCAGCAGCAGTAAGACCTTGGAGCAATGTTGCAATATTCAGGGAAAATTATTTTTCCAACATGGAATTACACATCCAACTAAATTCTTAGTTAAATGTGAGGGTAGATTCAAGGCATGTGTACCCTTTCTTCAGGATTCTATTGAAAAGAGTACTCTATACAAACTAAGGAAAATACCAAGAGGGCAAAAGCTATAGGAGCCAAGAAATTGGCTCCAACTCAATGATGACGATGAAGTTGCACAAAGGTGCACCAGGCATGAAGAGGATCCTGCCCAGAGAGGACAGGCCAGAGACTCTGGGGGAATGTCCCCAGGAAGATGAGATTGATGGATTAGTTGATGCATTTGAACATAGCAAGAGGAAATTCAGACAAATAGGTGAGAATTTAGAGATGAATTGATGATATGTATATAGAAAACTAAGCCAAGAACACACATGACAAAGTGTATAAGACGGTAAAGCATTCAGACTAGACAATATGCCTCAGGGTCAGTAGAATTTGGATTGTCTAATCATGCAAACACTGAATACATATTTGAGTCCGACTGTGATATAACTGCATGAAGAGACATAAGTTATTGCGTGTGGTTGGCGTGCAATGGTGGTTCAAGAGAGCTTGATGCTTTTAGGCTAGATGATGCCTGATGTTGAAAAATATCAGGGAAACGGAAAATAATAGTATTTTGAGATGTAGAAATAAAATGAAAGTAAGATACTGAAAGCTAAGAAAGTACAAAGGTTGTCTGAGAGGAGCTGGAAATGGGGTAGACTGAGGAAGGCAGAGCACGGTTGTTTTCATCATACATCTAGCAGAAGTGGCTGATCTAATTATGTATATAACTTGGTACCAATAAAACACTAAATGTTTTTAAAGGTGCTATTTTTCCTCATAATTTATCCAGGGAGTCTATGTCTAGAGAATAGTCACTGCTTTTTAATGGCATATGAGCCAATTAAGCAGCAAACAGAAATGTCTTTGAAGGTCTCTGCTGGCCTTCCCTTTTTGATCAGTGATGTGGTCTTTGGGTCCCAGTGTCTTAGACCAGAGTCCTCCCTCATGTGATATGACAACCTGAACAATCGCTTGATGTTTAGAGATTTTAGGTTTATCTTCCCAAAGGGACTACACCCACCAAGAGGTTGAGAGTTCAAATACTGACAGAAATACACCCAAATTTCCACAGCTTGTTTTGATCTGAAAAGGCAGCAAGCGGCAGAAACCTCTATAACAGTCGAGGGGGGGGGACAGGGAAACTGTTTTCATAGCAGCTGGCACAGTGCTTGATACTTGGTAAAAGCATGAAAACATTTGTTGAATGAACGAATGAATGAATAAATGAAATATAGCAAATTACTTTTTAAACAGCGGACAGAATAGTCTGTATATTCTAGCATAAAATATCTGGTTACTTGCTTTTACTTCTCCTTTAAATCCAGAAAGGCAAGGACTTCAAGTCAAAAGCCCAAGGGACATAATTAGAAACATTTCATGAACAAATTTCCTGTTCCATTTGGAGTTAAACCTAGGCCTTTAAGATTTATAGCCTACCCACCCATAATACACTTGCTGTAACACTCCCAGTGTGGCAATGAGTAGAGCAATAGTTTTCAAAATGGCTTTCTTCATAAGGGTACTTCAATTCCATGAAAATACTCCAGATAGATGTCCTGAGTTGATTCCTGGTCTCTCACCTCTGCTCAGCCAGAATGGCCCCTGTTTTATCTCTTTGTTTTTACATATTAGAATTCCATTCAAAATGACATCTCTACCACTTAAAATGTTTACAAACCACTGATGTAGCAATGTGTTATTCTATCAGAGCAGGGTTCTACTTCTCGTTGCATATTTTTTGGAGAGATTAGAAAGAATATGAGGGTCTCACCACACAATGGACATCATTTTAGCCAATTTAATTTAGAATCAAAGGACAGGGCCCCTCAGTTGATGTCTAAGTTTTATAGACATGTGTGTGTGTGTGTGTGTGTGTGTGTGTGTGTGTGTGTGTGTGTTTATGAGTGCACACACACATATACACACACTTGAGTAAGCATCTAATGGGTAAAATACATCTTTACTTTTCTATAAGTAAATCTAATTTCTATTATAAATCCACATTTCCTTCTAAAATCAGAAAACTTGATCAACTTTTCCCAAGTAAACTTAGTTAAATTATTGCTCAGTTATTTTAATATCAAACTCATAAAATTTTAAGGTTCTTCCCTTCTCTATTTTCTCCCCTGAATGACATTTAAATTCCAAAGAGGGTTTGCACAGGTGTGTGTGTGTGTGTGTGTGTGTGTGTGTGTGTGTGTTGAGTGTTTATGGTCAATGGGCATTCTTTGTTCTCTTCTGCTATTTAAAATGTCTTTCCTACCCTTTGAAAATTGGCCCTTAAGGCCACTATTTCTGCTACTGCCTGTTAGAGATTCAAAAGTTGAGCACTAACTGCTTAATTTCTCTTTGTATTCTTGTCATAAAACCCCACATCCTCTCTGAAGTGATACTTGCTACTGATTGAATAGGAGAGGAGGTTGTAGGACCCTGGCTAATATCTCAAAATCTCATCCTGCCACGTCCATAGCAGTCATGGGCCTGTCCAGTCTCTCCTTCTTTTAAAACACAAGAGAAAGCCCAGAAATCAGAGAAGCAACCGAGCAGGTACTCCTCAGTCATGTTCATTGTAACGCAGTATGTACCCTCACCCCTGCCCTGGCAACACACAGCAATGGGACCCAGGCTAACCTTTCTTTATATCCCAGCATCCAAAAGGGCAGAAAAGAGAGTGCTTGAGATCTACAAAAAAAAGTAGGAGAGTGAGAACACCTATAAAACAAAGACCAGCCCGGCTGGTGTGGCTCAGTGGTTGAGCATCTACCCATGCACCAGGAAGGTCACTGGTTCGATTCCCAGTCAGGGCACATGCTCAGGTTGTGGGCCAAATCCCCTGTGGGGGGCATGCAGGAGGCGGCCAATCGATGTTCTCTCTCATCACTGTTTCTATCTCTCTCTCCCTTTCCCTTCCTCTCTCTCTCTGAAATCAATAAAGACAAAAAACAAAAAAAAAACAAAACAGCAACAACAAAACAAAGACCAAACCGGGAATTTGAGGATTCCAGAGTAAGAAGATGAAATGTTACCAAAATAGAGAAAGTAGAACTTTGAGTGAGGAGATGGAGTTTAAAAAAGGAGTGGACTGTATATAGTAGAGAGGAAAGGTAAGGTTGGAAAACAGAAATGATTAAAATGAATAGCCCGTGGAGGTCTAGTGAGAATTCAAAAGGGACCCACTGAGTGTCTGGGCAATGAGGCCAGTTCTCTTCCCCAGGCAAGCTGACAAGGTAGCTACACAAAGCATTCATTTTTCAATTCTCCACCAACCTCACTCTGCATTTTTTAAATTTACCACCAGATACCTGTGTGTGTGCTCAGTCTAGTGACCAGTGGCCAAGGGTTTCCCTCCTCCGTGGACACTGGGTAAATGCCTTCATTGTGGAGCTCAGGGTTATAGAGCGCAATCCACAGGAATAGGAAACGGATAACCCTGTGTCCAGTACCCCAATGCAACCCCCAAGGAGAACCAGAGACCTGCTCCTTGGGATTTCAAAAAGGAGGATTTCATATGGGTTATGGAGACCTGTTTCTTTTTATTTTACAGAAATTGAATAATATATTATAAACTTTGCTTATTAATTCTATAAAATAGGCTGTAGCCAGACCTGTTTATGGGGAGCTACTAAATGCACATAAATGAAAGATTCCCACAATTCAGGTGTAGAATGAAGTAAATCACACAGTGGACCACAATAAGCATCTCTGGACTCTGAGCCTAGACAAAGTTAGGTATCAGGATTGCTATGTTGCAGAATTATTACTTTCCTTGGTAGAATAGGTTGTTTCTGGGCAATGAAACAGCCTGGAACGCAGAAAAGAAAACAAGCCTGACCACTCTTTTCCCTGGGCCTTCAGACTTTCAGATGCTAAAATAAAAAGGATTGGATAAGGAACACAGAACGTTGGAAGGTCTAGGAAATGAATTGGTTAGGGGGAGGACCCAGCACCAGCTCTGGAAGGACTGGGAAGTTGATTGGTTAGTTTGAAAGAGTGCCTTATCCTTCCCAAGTCCTAGATAAAAAATTGGCCTAACAAAGGCAAGCTTTCTCTCTCTCTCCCTCCCTCCCTTCCTCCAGGTAAAACGCACTTGCCCTGTTCCTTTGTACTTTCTCTCTCTGCCTAGCAGCCACACAGGCCCCAAGCAAGAGCCTGGGTACAGTAACGCAGCTCCCACCAGACCGGGAACAGAGACTCAGCTAGCTGAACAAGAACAAAGGCTGGATTGGACTGAGCTTTGACATGGACTGAACCAATGGCACAGAATTTCTGGACCTTGGCCTTTCTTCTGGACTTGACGAAGACAAGGATGGACTTCTTCCACAGCATTTGCTCCAGCTTCAATACATCTTATCACCTTACCTCATCCTTCCCTGTGTGGTCTCCGAAATGCTTTTCTTATGGACCCCATTTCCACCGGCAACTATAATTGCAAAATGCATACTTTCTTTGAAGCTATATAGACATGGTGCCCAAATAGATGACTGCACCTTGCTGGTTTATGTGGTTTCCTACGGGGCAGGTGGCTCTCTTCTCTAGTTTCCCAGTGCCTGGGTACAATGTTGGGGGTTGGAGTGGGTACTGGGGACTGATAACGTCTTTCTTGGAGTACCTAGCTGACTTGAAGCAAAAGACCAATATAAGCAAAATTTCTCTTGCATTGTATGGATAATTATCCTATTCCTAGTTATTCACCTTTACAGGAAAGACTTTAAAACTTCCTATCAGGGCATGTTTGGCTCCAACATTTATAAGCTCTGCAAACAAACAGGGGCCATTTGACTCTTTGTGAAAGGGCCAGAGCCCTACAGCAATGTGTGAGCAAATTATCACTTCCACCTAATGATTGTCTTCTTAATTGGCTCCAGGGAAATATATATATATTTTTTTCTTTCAGTAATTACTCTGTATTTTTCCCCCAGGCTCAGTGGCATTTCTCTAAAGAGATAATAATAGAGCTAGCCTAATAGTGGAAAATAACCTCAGGCAGTCTATTTGAAATGCTAAGGAGAGGGGAAGGGAAAGTGGTTGAGGGACAGGAAGAAGAAATGAGAAGACAGAGAAGAGGATGACGTTGGCTGTGACAACAACAGAAAAGGAAGAAGGAAGAAGAGAGGAGGATGGTGAGGAGGAGAAGCCCAGCAGCAGTGGGGTAGGAGCCAACAGGGGCTAACAACAGCCTTTCACCGTTTCTTATGACCTCCAAGGGCATCTGCTAAAGCCTGCAGATTCCTGTGCTCCATGCTATCTCAGAATCATACTGGGAAGAGGAATGCTTAGAAATCTGAATTTTAATCAAGCACCCCACGTGAGTTTTGTGCATAATAAACTGTGTGAAAATTATTGGCCTACAATATGCTGAGTATTAAAGCCAGAAGTGCTGTCCAATGTAACTCATGTATTTTTCAAGCTTCTAGTCTTACCAAAGTAACAAAGGGTAATAATGTTTTAAGATAATGTAAACCCAGGGACATAGAGCTTCTGGGATTAATCTCAAACCGTGGGCAGTTCTCTTGGATGCAAAGCCAAGAAAGTGACAAGAGAAGACAGACCAATAATCATGACTGCTAGTCTTTCCTGAGCACTTAACATGGGCCAAGTCCAATTCTGACTGATGTACATGATTTAGTCACCTTCAGTTCCATGTGTAGTAGTATTATTTCCCCTGCTGCACAGATGAAAAAGCTGAAAGTTCAGGTTACGTAAATTGTGCTAATTAACAATGCTAATAAGGGGCAGAGAGGACTCACACCCTCAGATGCTCAAACTGTTAGGTATCAAACCATTCCATTCAGACTGTGATAAAAGCACTGCAGGACTGGGTTCCGGTTTTAGGTCTGTCACGTTATGCAAACTCTGGTGGCCTCACCTGCCTAGGATTTAGGTTAGTTGTCTGTAAAATGGGATTGGTAACAATGGTGTAATGAGAAGCCAGTAGATGTGAAATCTCTGTGAAGAGTATAAAGTACAATATAAATGTCGGTTATCATCCTGCTCCCATAATCATGGTGCACATGGGCTAGGTCTCAACATTCCCACACAAAGTGAGGAAACGGAAATGAAGTAGTCGCACTACTATTCAATCACACAGGTAGAATCACAGGCTTATTCTAATATCACAAGGGCAAGGTGGAAGAGTAAGTACATTTTTTTTTTGTTTAATCCTCACCCGAGGATATGTTCTTAACAATTATTGTTTATTTGTTTTAGAAAAAGAGAGAAACATGGATGTGGGAGAGAAACGGATTGGTTGCCTCCTGGATACACCCTGACCGGGATCAAACCCACAACCTAGGTACGTATGTACCCTGGCCAGGAATCAAACTCACAAGATTTTGGTGCACTGAAGGATGCTCCAACCAACTGAGACACCTGGCCAAGGCAAGAGTAAGTAAATATTTTTTAAAAGGTGCCCCTTTTGACTATTTTCTCAGTGTGCTTCCAGATCGGACCACCACTCCCGATGTTGGCTGTTGGACACACCGATTCATGCTTTCACACAATACTTTTCCATGATATTTACGGATAAAAAACATTGAGTCAACATAGTACCTTATATTTTTCAAGGCGGCATTTTTAGAGAGTGTGTTTAGAGTGAGCAACCCTCTAGGTCTTCCTATTACCCTTAACTCAGTCACCGTTTATCCTCCACCATGAAATCAAATCCAGCTGCTCAAATTGGTGAAGTCAGCTGTGTGAGCCCTGGGTAAATTTCTTCGCTAATCTGCATTTCAGTGAGCTGGAGCTAATCAAATCTGTCCTGCTTCTCTCAGCAGGCTTATGGGAAAATTCCACCAAGAATATGCAAGAATATGTTAGAAAGAAAGAAATGAGGAAGAGGAGCAAATTGGAAACTAGTAAGTAGGCCAAGAGGAGAGAGAGATTTGAGAATTGGGTGCCAGAACTAAGGAGGTTGAAGCTCTGAAATCATCACCCCATCCAGTGTGCCTCCACAGCCACACAACCTTCTTCCCACTTGAAAATCACTTTAATGGCCAACTGTGGTGTACCCAGGGTGCTAGTTTCTCAATAAAAATAACGATCATTCACTTGCACAAGACAATGTTGTAGGCATGTTTTATGTAATAACCTCATCAGGCAAGTTACTATCACAGCCCCATTTTACAAATGAGGAAACTAAAGCAAAGGGTCAAAAACACATCCAAACCCCCCAGCCAATAGGTGGCAGAACTGGGATTCAATCCCTGGCAGTCTGGTTCCAGAGTCTGCTCTTATCTCTGTGCTTACTGCTTTTCAAAATAGCATCCATCTAGCCCGGTCGGTGTGGCTCAGTGGTTGAACGTTGACCCATGCACCAAGAGGTTACCAGTTCGATTCTCGGTCAGGACACATGCCCAGGTTGTGGGCCAAATACCCAGTGGGGGGCATGCAGGAGGTGGCCAATCGATGTTCTCATCTCTCTCTACCTCTCCCTTCCCCTCTCTCTACAAAATCAATAAAGAAAAAAATAATAATGTCCATCTCAAGTTTGGGCCCAGTGTTTCAAATGATGTAGGTTTTCCAGTTAACCCTTAATTCACCTTGCAAATAAAATGAAAACCACTTCTTCAGCTTTGTCCATTCACAGAGCCCCAGGAAAGGAGAAACTGGATCACCAGCCATTGCACCCACAAAACACTTTCTCACACTCATTTCCCCCCCAGCTTTCTCAATGCCAAACCCTCACATTTCCCCATATGCAGGTGTGGCCCTGCCCTAGATTTCTGATTAGACTGGGCTAGAGAGTCAGAAGAATGTGAGTGGCCTTAAATCGACCCCTTTGCCTTGCTAACACCCTCCACCCAGTTCAACTCTTTCCAAAGTTCCAGGACTGGGAATGAACTGTTGCCACCTGTTAGTTTCTCCCTGGGATCTAACAACCCAGACCTAGACAATACATGTTTGCTTAAGATACTGGACCCACGGGCCTTTGCCCCTTTCTTGCTATGAATAAAGAGCGATGGCTATCGTGTGGTCAGGTCTGGACAGTATTGGAAAGAGTCTGCAGGAGGGTGCAGGCAAAGAGCTGCAGCCACAAATGCTCAGAGGAGACAGGCAGATGCCAGAAGGAAATGGAGTGAGTCAGGGGAAAGAGCAAATTGTCTTTAAGCACTTGATTCCCTCTGCTACAGTCTATCATAAGAAAAAAAAGTGAGTGTAAACATAATTGCAGAAATTAACACTTTGTCTCAGTATCTGAGAATGTTGGGATGTTGCTGTAAAGAAATTCAGGCCCATATTTTCCAGTTTTTAAAAGAAGCCAGGAAACCAGATTTTTATATGACATCTCCTGAGTTTAAGTGTCAGAAACCAATTTAGAATTTCTAAAGTAATGGGCTGTGGACCAATTCTGCTTTGACAGGTTTGTTTTCTCTTTCCAGTTGGTGGTGGTCAGAGAGGCCCAGGAAGGCAGAGCAGAGAGATAAGCAACTGAGAACTAAGCTGTTCGTGCTCGGATGGGCAGCAGCTTGATGTCCCCAGCTCTCCTAGCGTCAGCTGTAGGGTTGGTCTTCTTCAGGCTTTCTTTCTAGCATAACCACTGAGGAATAAACAACAATGGACTGATCTAACCTACCTTTGCTTCTCATCTCTCTCTAGTGAATGCTGGAATTAATCTGCTTATTGTTTAAATAAATGTAATCCTTGAAGAACTGTATTGAAGCTGTAGTAAATAGGCAAGAGAAAAACAGATTTCAAACAATTGTCTCTAACTGCAGTTAAAAGAGTGGGCCAACCTTGATCCCAGACAGGACAAGCAACAAATAGAATCAGTAATACTGGAAAGCTATCTCCTGACATGTGGGATAATAAGCAGCAAGGGTCATGAACACAAATATCCATGAAAGCAAAACTTTCATTTTTTCCAAAAAATATAAATTTGGATATTATTAGTATATTGTGTTCTCATCATGACTTTAAAAATTATTTTTGAGTAAAAATGTTCTTTCTCACCCTTGCCAGTTTGGCTCAGCGGTCCAGCGTTGGCCCATGGACCAATGAGTCGCTGGTTCGATTCCCGCCAAGGGCATGTACCTTGGTTGCGGTCAGTCCCTGGCCCTGGTCAGGGTTGTGCGAGAGGCAATCAGTCGATGTGTCCCTTTCACGTTGATGTTTCTCTCTCTCGCCCTTTCTCTCCCTCTCTCTCCCTCCTACTCTGTCTGAAGATAAACAGAAAAATATCCTTGGTGAGGATTATATATATATATTCTTTCTCAAACAGTAACTTTATAGTTGAGAATAACCTGGCCAATGCCACCTTAACCAGGTGATCTGAGATAGGATCACTAGAATTAGACATATGGACATCTACATCTCCTGAATCTAGGAGGTGAAAATGACACACCATCCCTCCTTCTAGAAAATGCTTAACTCCCATCTAATCAAAAGAAAACTGTAGAATAGCTACCATTATTGTATCAATATGAACATCCTGGATACATAAGATGTAAAACTTTTGGAAAGTTGAGTGATGGGTGTACAAAAGGTCTGTGTACTGCTTTTGCAACTTTGGTACTCTAATATTATTTCTAAAGTTAGAAAAAGAAATCGTATTTTCTTCATAACCCTAAGTCTACTGTAAACAATTTTAAAGATTTAAATTGATTACATGCTATCTTTCTGTTATTTTGTCTAAATTAACTAATTCAACATTGATATTTGCTTTTCAATGTTGAATGATGCTTAAATGCTATGAACTATAGGAGGAATGATATTCAGAATGGGAAAATATGGATTTCCAATGCCTATTCTTTACTTGATTTCTGTCTGCTAATGGGCATGGGGATTGTGGTTTAAGCTTCCCAACACTTTGCTTCCTTTACTATGGGACCTCCTCGCCATTGTTCTTTCCTTACTGAACACACTGAAATAATGATGGCTGCAAGTCATAGGAAAGCTAATACCCCCCTTCCCCCCCCAACCCCCCCCCCCCCAGTTTCAAATACCCATGGTCTATATCTGGCCAATAATAATACTGAAACTTTCTGGCTATAGTGATTGGTCCAGGGTGAACATATTGGCCAAGCTTTGCACCTAGAGTTCTTCTCTGGGATCTTCATATTGACTGTGGAAAGGAAGTCCTTTTTCTCTCTCTGCATTATAAACTGGAAAGCGGTGATCCCAGAAGTACCAACAGTTATGTACATCATCCTGTGGAAGAGCCTGAGAAATGAGAGCTGCGAAGATGTAGAAGCTGAGAAAGAACACTTGCTAATGCTATTGAAGTCTCTGGTCCAATCTCCTTGGCCAGATCTATATTTCTTTTTTTATGCTTTAATTACACAAGCCAATAAATTTCCCTTTTCTTGCTTAAGCTATTTTACTTAGAATATAGCTCTTTGTCTTTTGAAACCAAGTAATTTTGATTCATTCAACCATATATATATATGGTTTATATCACTACTTCTTGGGGCTGAGTGAAGAGAAGGGGACAGGCAATATTGGTACATTTTTAGTTTAAGAATAAATTTATTCTAAAAGGGAGATACCCAAACAAGTGTCAGAGATCACTGAAGAATATTAGAAAGCAGGACAAGGCTCAGTGCTGAGAGACTGGAGATGGTAAAAAATTCTCAGTTCCAAGAATGAAAAGAAGGTAAATTCTATGACCTAGATCAGTGAACTACCATCAATTTCAGAATGTAGTATAAAAAAATTTGGTTTGTATTACTGACAAAATAAACACTGAACCCTGGCACCAGCGTAGCACAGAGGAAGTCACACTATTACCAGCGAGAGTTATCCTATAGCTTCTCTATCTCTGGACCTAAAGCATATCATGTGACAAGGTCTTTCTGCTATCCTTTGAACAGTCACTGGAAGGTAAATTAGTAGCTGTTTCTAAAGCATAATGATTATTAAATCAATTAACTTATAGGGAAGTTTCTGTTGGCACTATCTTCTGTCTTTTTTATTTTTATTTTTATTTTTTTATTCCAGAGAGAGAGGAAGGGTGAGAGAGAGAGAGAGAGAAACATTGAGGCAAGAGAGAGACATTGATCAAGTGCCTCCTGCACACCCCCTACTGGGGATCAAGCCTGCAACCTGGTAACCTTTTTCTGCATGGGACGATGCTCAACCAACTGAGCCACACCAGCCAGGGTTCTATCATCTGTCTTTGTAAATATTTTTAACAATAGCCTCAATATAGACACCAGTGAAAAGCTGACTGTATTTGAATATAGCATGAAGCTAGGAACAAATTGTTGGATGATAAAATCAAGATTTCAGACATCCCGAGAGGCTGAAATTCAGTCAGGGAAATAAAATTAGTCTTACACTTAGCCTCCTGCCTCCATACACACAGATAACAGAAACATAAAAACAGTGTGAGTCAGGGTGGAAATGTGACTTAATAGCAGCACATGTGATTATAAATAGAGGTTCTAGTAAACTATTAGTTCGATAAGAAAAAAATAAAGCTAGCTCAGTGCTAAGCTAGAGTGGCAGGATAGTTTCTCAAAAGAGGTAAAATTCTTCCTGTAATCAGCACAGGTGTGGCCAACTATACTACACTTAATTCTGGGTGCCATATTTTTAAATGTCTGTTTAAAAGATCCTGTCTAGACAAGAGTAACCAGGATGCAATTATTTTTTTAAAACTAAAGAGGTTTAACCTAGAGTAAAAAAAAATTAGGCAAGACATAATCTGTCTTCAAAGTCTGAAAAGCTGTCATACAGAAAAGCGATCGAGGCTAATCAGTATGGTGCTATAGGGCAAAATTAGCATGCTTGACTAGAGGTAGGTAATGAGGAAAGATTTATGTCATTATAAGGAAGGACTTTGTAATAATTTGAGCCGATCAAAACCAAAGAAAGGGCTGTTTGGGGAGACCCTAAATTACCTAATCACTTTATAGGAATATTCCCAAGGAGTGTCATGTATTTAACGGAGTGGGGTGGGGGTGAGGGGTTATTAACTAGATCAGTGCTTCTCAAACTTTAGTTGCAAATGAATCACCAGGGACTCATTAAAAATGCAGATTTTGATTCAGTTGCTCTGGGGTGAGGGCTGACAGACTGAATTTCTAACAAGCTCCAAAGTGATGCCTATCACAATGATATGTGGACCACACTCTGAGAAGCAAGGAACTAGATAGCTCTTAAAGTCACTTTTCAATACTGAGAATCTCTAATCCTCATGGAAAGATACACTTCAGGAACAGAGAAAGCAGTTATATGTGGGGTTTTCCATGAGAAAATGGTAGTTTGCCAGTGTAGAGGAAGCAGGAGCAGTGCCTGGAAACAGAAGCAGGGATATTCCAAAACTCACTCAGTAAATGCATATTTTAAAGTAACCTGTTCTACAAAGCTGGAAGTATCACACTCTCTGACTTCAAACTATACTACAAATCTACAGTAATCAAAACAGTATGGTATTGGCAGAAAACCAGACAGACCAATGAAACAGATTGAGAGCCCAGATATAAACCCACACATATACTAGCAACTAATTTTCAACAAAGGAGCCAAAAACATGCAGTGGAGAAAGGAAAGCCTTGTCCATAAATAGTGTTGGGAGAACTGGAAAGCCACATGCAAAAGAACGAAACTAGACTGCTATCTGACACCTTACACAAAAAGTAACTCAAAATGGATGGAAGATTTGAATATAAGACCTGAAACGATGAGATTCATAAAAGAAAACATAGGTGCTAAACTTAAGGGCCTTGGTCTCAGAGAGGTCTTTGTGAACTTGACCCCAAAGGCAAAGGAAGTAAAAACAAAAATAAATAAATGGGACTACATCAAACTATAAAAGAAACCTGCACAGCAAAAGAAACCGTCAACAAAACAAATAGGCAATCAACCGAATGGTAGAAGATATTTGCAGACAATATATCTAATAGTGTTCTGGCCTGTTTGGCTCAGCAGTTAGGGCGTTGGCTCGAGGACCAAAGAGTCTCGGGTTTGATTCCCACCAAGGACACGTACCTCGGTCCCGCCTGAAGTCGTGTGGGAGGCAACCAGTCAATGTGTCTCTTTCACATTGGTATTTTTTTCTCTCTCTTCCTCCCTCCATCCCTCCCCAATCTATCTGAAGATAAATGGAAAAATATCCTCAGGTGAGGATTTTAAAAAGAATTTATATGAACAGCAGACCAAATAGACATATTTCCAATGAAGACATATAAATGGCTAACGGATACATAAAAAAAAATTTTTTTTCAACATCACTATAAGGAAAATGCAAATCAAAACTATAATGAGATACCACCTCACACATGTTAGAATGGCTATTATCAATAATACAAGAAATAACAAGTGTTAGAGAGGGTGTGGAGAAAAGGGAACCCTCATATACTGCTGGTGGAAATGTAAATTGGTGCAGCCACTATGGAAAACAGTTTGGAGGTTCCTCAATCAATTAAGAATAGAGCTGCCATATGACCCAGAAATCCCTCTTCTCAGTATCGACCTGAAAAACTTGAAAACACTTATTTGTAAAGATAAATGTACTCTTATGTTCATTGCAGCATTATTTATAATAGCCAAAATATCGAAACAACCCAAGTGTCCTTGGCTGGATGATTAGATAAAGCAGATATGGTACTTATATACAATGAAATACTACTCAGCCATAAAAAAGATGAAATGTTGTCATTTGTTGCCATGGATGGATCTTGAGAGTATTATGTAAGTGAAATGAGTCAGATGGAAAAAACAAGAACTATATGATTTCACTCATATGTGTGATATAAAACAAAAAACAACAAATGAACAACCAAACCCCCCCAAAATAACCTGATCTAAAGAAAGACAAATTGTTAATAAATACTTGTATATGACTACATTTAATTATCTACTTTCATTAGAAATGACTGATCATTTTCAATAATCATAATTAATAGCAATCATTTCTTCAATTCTAATAATTCAATTATATATTAAATTCAAGGCTTTAAGTGTTTGTCTAGTTCTTTCAACAAAAATCTTGTATAATTAGTTATCTACCTCAGAGTCTTTAAGTATACAGACTTTGCTTTATTATTCTCTTACCTCCATTTCTATACAGCACACCTTCCCAACTGGTGAAATTAGCGATGTCCCTCAAGATATCTGGCCTTCTCATCCTTTGGAAAGGCCAGGCAAGTTGCTTGATCCTGGGCTCCTGGGAAGAAGACCCAACCAGACTTTCAATCAGCCAATCGGAATTAGTGACACATAGACCTCATTAGTCTGGCCTCATGGCAGGGGGCTCAATCAAGCTGAATGACTGTCTATCACCTTGAAATCTACCCCAGCAACTTTCTGCATGTCCCTTTCCATTACGGGAAAAGGATCTGTGGATATGCTGGAGGAGTTCATGTTCTAAGTGCTTAATTAGCATAGCATGCCCCCCAAAATCTGGCCATGGGAGGATAGACAATAAGAAAGTCAGCCATGGCCCTGGCTGGTTTTGCTCAGTGGTTAGAGCATCGGCCTGCGGACCAGAGACTCCTGGGTTCAGTTCCCACTAAGGGCACGTACCTTGGTTTCGGTTTGTCCCCAGCCCCAGTTGGGGTCGTGTGGGTGGCAACCACTCAATGTGTCTCTCTCACATCGATGTTTCTCTCTCCTCCTCCCTCTCTCCCTCCCACTCTTTCTGAAGATGAATGCAAAAATGTCCTCGAGTGAGGATTAAAAAAAAGAAAAAAAGAGTCAGCCATGTACCTTTAGGTGGTGGCTGTAATATCAGTCTTTCCAATACATTAAACAATCCATTTGTAGCAAAGTAAGTGCATGGTAACATCTCTAAAAGGTGTGTGTATTTTTAAATTTAGAATTTCAATTAAGTTGTAAAACTTGACATACAACATTTAGGTGAATTTTAAACCTATAGCCTTCTTTTATGATATTCCAATGGTAAATCTGGTAAGAAAATAAAAGAAAGAGTTGCAATATTCAAAATCAAATCTTGCAAATGTTTTAATGGTTGTAAAAGTTATTTCAAAATATTTATTCTCTCTTTGTGCAAATAAAATTTTTCATTGACAGCAGCTATCAAGAATTTGAAAAGATCTTTATTAAAATGCTTTAATTAGAAATGGTACATAGGCTTTCAAAGATAAAACTTGATTTGAGACAAAAAATTATATGGATGGAAGTATATTCATATTTCTCCATTTAAAGTAATCTATATTCCATTTTAATATACTACCCAAAATATTATATTTTGTTTTCTTACCAAAATTGTTTTATATAAAGAAAATGTAATGAATCTCTTTATCAAGCCCCATACTGGTATCCCCAAATTTCCTCCAGTTTACCCCAGCTTGCCATATAAATATTGTTATTTTCTATTCTGGGAAACACTGATGTAGGGAAATTTGCCTCTATAATATGTTGTGTTACTGAATATCTTCTAGTTTAATTACAGACTAATCAATTACAGATTTGTTTTAATATACAGTTACTATCACCCAAAGACATCATGTAAGTCTGTACAACTGGAAAATGTCAAACCTAAGTTATTTCCTCAGTCCTTCTCCAATGCCTCTTGAAAATCTTGGATTATTATTCTGAAGAGCTAATAATGTTCTTTTTCTTACCTCAATGGTTACACAGTGTTCACTTTTTGATACATTATTGAGCATATTGTACTTTTGTACACTCTAGTGTATATACTTTATTTCACAGTAACAAAGGGTTTAAATTTTTTTTTTCTAAGACTAAAGAGATATGGTGATCTAAAGTAGTTTAACCAGTAAGTACATCAACCAAATGGTTATTCAAGGCTTGCACCGTGCTCCATTTAAGACAAATGTTTCACTAATGAGACCCTGGTCTCATTGCCAACACTCTGCCAAACTGATTTTCTTTAATAGTAATAAGAAAGGGGCAAACTATTCCTTCTCTAGCCATACCTACCACTATTAAACATTCGCCACAAGTTGTTTTTTTTTTGCTTTGCTAGCACACAGCATCTGTCTCCTGTGAAAATGAAATACCCTAGGGAGCTTGAGGCCACAATTCAGGCTGAGGATGAAGGGAAAAGAAGACAGTTCACCCAGCCACACTCACATACGTGAATTTACAGAGCAGACAGAAGAGCTGTCATTCTGAGCCTATTCCACAACATCTCATGTGAGAGTTACTCACATTATTGTGATACACTTAACTGCTTCGCATGGCTCATTAACATTGGCATGTTTTTGTCAAGAAGCTTTATGTTTACAGAAATTATCAATGTAGCCCAAATTTCTGCAAACATGGAGGCAAATGAATAATTAGCTCTACTCAGACTCATTCTCCATCAAGTGTAGTTTCATTTGCTTCCTGTAAAGGATACCGTTTGCTTCCTTTCTCCACAAGCTAACATGCCTTCTTCCCAATCTTATCCCTTTTTCTTTTTCTAAAATAGGCTGCGCCCCCCGGCGGCGGTTGGGAGCTTAAAAAAGAAAAAACCTTTCCCAGATGAGACTTGAGGCCCCCAATTTTACTTTTGGGCTGAGTCCAACACGTTCCCGCGAGCTCCGTGTAAGTAGTCACGATCATGAACCTAACCACATTTCTCCCCTGCGGTCAATTTCCTATGTTATATTTAAAAGAGGAGAAAGGCACAGGACAAAAGAAAAACAGCTCGGTTCTGGCCAGTTGCAGAAGGGCGGCAGTCCTGGGGCTCAGAGGGACCGGCGGCTCGGACCACAAGCGCGTGTGGCGCTGTCCATTCCATGGTGCTGAATACTATACACGGGGCTTTTCCCGTCAGGTTCAACCCTTCAGGATCTGAATGGGCTCCACCACGGTAGGCTAAACTCATTTCCCTGGGGTGAGGGGTTCATTTAGACATTTGTTTATTCGCTTTCTACGAGAAAAAAAAAATTCTTCCACAAAGAGACATTGTGCATGTTATGAGAAAGTAATGGCAGAGTTTCAGTGTAACACCAAAATGAGCTCTACTGAAGGAAAATGGCAAAGTTAGGAGTTAATGAAACCTGCTCTTTTTCTCCCGAGTCAATACAACAGCATTTGGGCCCCTAGATAATGTAAAGTGGGTGATACTGGGCTCTGCAATATCTGGAATAGAAATTTAGATATTGTTTTACTGAGACTGAGGGACAGAGGAAAGAAAAAAAGTAAACTTGTTAATTAAAATGGTTTGACTGTTTTAAAATACATTTAAAAATGTTGTTCTGGCATTGTTTTCCAGACCTGCTTATTTTTTAAAGGCAATTTAGATCAGACTCTGGGGAGTAACAGCTTTCCTCCTTCTGCCCTGCCAGCCTCTGTCCGATTGGAAAGATTTAAGAGCCCTGCTCTTTATAGCAGGTGCTGACTGACATCCCCAGGGCCATTATAAGAATCCTTCTCCCTCCTTCCCCCACACGTAAGAGACAATCAAATAAATATAAAGAAAACGGACAGAAGGGAGGGAAAGTGTGCTGCACTCCTAGCCTTTGGCTCTTGGTTGTTCTCTTTGAGAAGTGAAGGTGTTCCTCACAGCTACAGAATTTACGATCAGATAGGGACAGAGTTAACTGATGCCAGCAAACGGTTCCTTCCTTTTCTTAATCCTTTGCTTCTTATTTTAGCCCCGTCTCCACCCCGACAGGAATACCATCCAGATCTTAGTCCAGGTAGATCTGACGTCAAGAGATGGCTTTCGTAGATTTGACGTGTAAACACTCATTTCCATTCCAGCTGGGAAGGGCTGGGGCTCCGCTCAGCCGGGAGAGGAAAGAACTGCACTCAGCGCTCGCCACCGCCCTGCCTCTCCTGGAGTCCTTCCGATCTCCTCGCAGAGCACCCGGGAGTGAGAAGTGGTCCAGAGCCAGAGGGTGGAAATAGAGAATCATTCTGGCTTTTCTATCTTGCTTCTTTCCCCCCTTCTGCTTCCCAGTTGTGTGCAAACGAGTGTGTGAGCCATGGAGCGAAGAGCCTGGAGTCTACAGTGTACTGCTTTCGCTCTCTTTTGCGCTTGGTGTGCATTGAACAGTGTAAAAGCGAAGAGGCAGTTTGTGAACGAATGGGCAGCGGAGATCCCCGGGGGACCAGAGGCAGCCTCGGCCATAGCCCAGGAGCTGGGCTATGACCTTTTGGGTCAGGTAAGAGTTTGCACTTTCAAGAAACTTTCTGGGGCCCAAGGGGGCTGGCGGGACTGAAGCGCGATTTCCCAAGTGTGAGCTCCAGGTTGCACTCCCTGAGCCCTGTGGCAAAGAGCAGGAGCTTCTTCAGCTCTCGCCCCTGCGGGCTTGGAGAGAAAATACTTGCATTATTTATTGTTTGGGCTGGGCGCAGCCAGGCTAAACGAAGCCGCTGCTGCTGGGTAGAGCTCATTCTTGCTGTTGTCCGCTCTGGAATTGAAATCCGTTCCTGCACGATTTGAAGAAAAATCCCTCCAAGCTTATTCACCAAACTTGAGATGCACGCAGGCTCTTACCAACCAAGTCCCCGGGGGAGAGGCAGTGCGCTCTGTCCCCTGGGACTCAGCCAGTCTGCGTCAGGAGCCGACTGTTTCCTTCTTTTCAATATGGCAGCATCAGACCCTCGTCCTGATGCAAGGGGCTAAAGAGGCTTGGAAGTGTCCACCGGAAGCCTTTGGGGGCTTATCCTGGGCGTTGGGAGAGCGCGCCAGCGGCCGGGACTAGGAACCCTGAGGCTGGGGGGCCGCGGGGTGGCCTGGGGAGCCAGCGGGGGAAGAGGTGGGTAAAAGACTTGGACTAACTCTTCACACCTCTACCGGGAGCCCCGGGATTTCTCCGGGAACTTGCAAAGTCCGAGCTTCACAACTTTGCTCGGTCAGCACCGCCCCCCCACCCCCGCCCCCAAGGGTCAAACCGTGGGGAAAGGATTTATTTCTTTCGTGTTCCTCGGCCAAATGCATAATAGCTTCCCTGGGGGTTTCAGCTTGTGAGGGAAACTTACCTCCAAGTGAGGGCTGGGTTAATGGATAGATGGGGGTGGGGCAGGGGCTTTAAGGCATTGACAGGTGGGGGTGGGGTAGGGGTGGGTAGGGCAATTTAGCTGAACAATTTCGGGGGGAAATCAGGAGGTGTGAGTTCTAATCTAAATTTTCCTTTTCCTTGGCTTAGAATCAAACCCTCACCCCTTGCCTTGGAAGTTGAAGCGGGGGAGGAGGGAGTTGTAAAACATTTTGGCGCGTTTTTTTCTGGAGGTGGTGGTAGAGACGCGGCTGAAGTCACAGATGAGTAATCGGCGTGGGCGTTGGCTGTGCCATAGATCAAATCCTCTGGGGAATACGCCTTCCGTTTGCCAGAAGCTTCATTCTCCAACTTTATGAGCCAAACTGTCTTTGAAATGCCCAGCAGGAAAGTCAGTACACAGATTGACTTCTCCGTGCCCCAGTTGCAGACCAAGACTTGAGCTTTTGCTCAGACATTATTCTGTGCCAGGCTCCGTGTTAGGGACTGAGGACTAATAGGAGGAAAAGACTCTTAAAAAAAAAAAAAAAGAATCTAGAGGGGACTGATTTAGAGACAAATGGTTATAATTGCATGTAATTGGTGTAGTAAGAGTTGTGCCCAGAGTCTCAATAATTTTTGATTGAAGGATTGGAGATAGAAGGGAATTAGGGAGGGGTAAAAGAAGACAGCACAAAGGAAGAAACACTTGTACTGCACTTAGGAAGAAGAGTCAAAGGCTGATAGGAGAAATGATGAGATTGGAGAAGGCACTCCACACATAGAAAACTGCTTGTGGGAGACAGGGAGATACAAAGAAAGCTGCTTAGTAATTTGGAAACTGCAAGGAATTGTGAGTATCTAAAGAGAGACCGTGTGGTGAGTGGAATTGTACTGGTGTGTACTGTGGGCATCATGGAACTCATGTGTTTCCTTCGGGGATGGAGGGTTGACTAGGGACTTAATCCTATAACCTTTGGACAGCTAAAAGCACTGACAACCCCTGAAGGAGATTGTGGGAGAGAGTGAAAGATAATCCCTCTTCCTTTTCTCATCAAATAGCCTCAGGCCTATATCCAAACCTGGACCATTCATTATGGGAATTGCCTTTCAAAATCATAAATCCCAAAACTAAAAAAAAAAATAGTAAGTCAGTATTCTTGGTAGGATCTTCAAGGAAGGGATGGCATAGCCACAAGCTTTAAAAAATAGTAGGAAAAATCATCTATATTTACACATGATTTGCATATGCTACATTTTCTCTAGCCATTTCCAGTTAAAGTGGCATTACTAACAAACATTTTTAAAATAACAATTATTTGTAAAAAAAAAAACTACTAATGATTTCATGGTTCTGCTTATTTCTCCCTTTGTTTACACTAAGTTAGCATCAGGATAAAGCTAGGATGGAGGGGGGGGAGACTTGACAAAAACCAGTTTGATAGCAGATAGCAGAAACAGAGCTAAGCATTAGTGATCCTTTTTTTAAGCCTCACCTGAGGATATGTTTGTATTGATTTTAGAGTGAGAGGAAGGGAGAGGGAGAGAGAGAAACATTGATGTGAAAGAAAAACATCAATCAGTTGCCTCCCATATGCACCCTGACCAGGGATCGAATTAGTAACCTGGTATGTGCCCTGACTGGGAATCGAACCTGCAACCTCTCAGTACTGTATACAGGATGATGCTCCAACCAACTAAGCTGCACTGGCCAGGCCTGGTGATCTTTTCTATACCTACTATTTTTTCCCCCCACTCAATCTAGAGCTTATTAACAGATTCACTCCCTGAGGTTCAGGCTTTGAGCAGGGCCTAACATCTCTATTTAAAAATTCTCTAGGTAATGAGAATCACCAATCTAAAGAATGCAGTTCTTCTGAAATAATCCATTGTCAACTGTTTGTATCTTATTTTTAAAAGAAATACAGGGCATCTAGAGAATTTGGTAGCTTCAAATTAAGTACTATTTTGAATAAAGGGACACTTGCTTAAAAGAATATAATAAACATAGTTCTAAATGGACCAAAGGTGTTGATAGTCACCCAGGGAAGTTTACACCTGCCCTAAATGTGGCATGCTGGCCTTCCCCCCAAAACCCTAAACTAGTGGAAAGTCTAATGGTCACTACTAATAGCTTATAACAATTATCACTGTGGATTCAATGGTTATATTTTAAAACAAGTTGTTTTAGCTGAATTTCACATGGATCAAAGGGTTTGTTTGCCTTCCATAAATTATTGTTCTCTGAAAGAATGAATTTCATAAAATGGGTTTTTTAAAAAGAAATGCCTACCCACACAATATTGTCACATAGAAAAACAAATGGAGTTCCTGCCAAGTATAGTGGGAGCCCAAGTGGAGCCCAAGTGATGATTTCATGAGGCTCATCTCACTCAACACACTAACAAGAGAGGGATGGCTTCTATCAGTATCTTCCTCGTGAAGAAAAAGGTTAACTTCAAGTACAAGGAATGGGCTTAACAGAAGCTGTCTCTAATTTAGTTGGGTTTCAATCTAATACATATATACTTATTTTGGAAAGTGGATTTTAATTTTAATCTTTTTCTTTTATAGATCGGATCACTCGAAAATCATTACTTATTCAGACATAAAAACCATCCCCGAAGGTCTCGAAGGAGTGCCCTTCATATCACTAAGAGATTGTCTGATGATGCCCGTGTAAGTGTTGTGCATTTGTCTTCAAACCAACCTGACTTGTCTGCTTTCTTTATGGTTGCCCACAAGAGCAAAAGTACTTTGCAAATATGATTCTTCTTTGTTGTGATCACAGTTATTCATCACTAGTGTTTCTTATTATTTCCATAGGATTGTAATTGTACATAATAACTGGATTGAATTGAATTGGTTGAATTAACGAACCATATATATATATATATATATATATACACATATATATGCACTATATATATACACATACATATATATGCTATATATATATATATATGTGCATGCACACACACACACACACACACACATATGTAATACTAGCTCACAAATCCAGTCCTGAGGGCATGAAAGTAAATATTGAAAATAAAGTGGCAGCACTAATTAAAATGTTTGATAATACAATCAATCAACAACCTTTTATTTTATGCCTATTATGTACCAAGCACTTCAATATCTGATGTGGGGATGCCAAAGAAATATAATATTTGAACCTTGCTTTTAATAACATTTCACTGTAATTGAAAATGACATTCTGCCATTTCTGTTTAATTTGGTTGACTAGGAAACTAGTGTTTATGAGGGAGCTTTAAATCCATGTCTTTACAATTAAATGTTTTCATAAGTATTATATTGTTTGATCCAAAACATTTTATCTCTTTTTACTGAATACTGAATACTGAATACTGAATACTGAATACTGAATACTTATTCAGTGATTAGGCAACAGCAGAAATATTTAGAATGAATATAGCTAAATAGTGTGGGGACAATTTGAATGTATGTATGATATACTTATTAATTTTTTAAGTCTGTTTTAAGGTCAGCAAACATATCAACAGAAATGTTGACTATATTGGGAGTATTGCAGTTTGCATACATAATGTTGCCTTTTCTCGAAAATGTGCATACTGATGAAAATTTATCCTGGCTGGCCGGTTATCTGTATACATGATTTTTGTTGACTAGAACAATCTAGAGAATTATAGAAGCTTTGTGAGAGATAGAACACAATCTTTCAACTTCCCAGAAAGAAAAGTATAAGTGAAAGAAAGGTGATAGAACTGTTGAAAGTACATGGAATTCATAAACCCTGTGAAATAATTTGCTATTTCATTTGCTCTGCAACTCATAGAATTTAAAAAGAGAATAAGACAACTCTGGTCAGGTGGCTCAGTTGGCTGGAGCATCCTCCCGTGGGCCAAAGGGCTGCGGGTTTGATTCCCCATCAGGGCATGTACTGGAGGCTGCAGATTGATTTCTCACATCAATGTCTCTCTCTCCCTCCCTCTCTTTCTAATCCCCGCCCCCCTCCCCCCACACACACAAAATATCAATAAAAACATATCCTTGGTTGAGGATTAAAAAAAATTTTTTTTAAAGAATAAGACATATTATGAGGGTAGGGAATGATTGGATCTGGGTAACTACTGTTTCAATGTATAAAAGCAACCACACCACACAGAGAATGCTATCTCAGGACCACAGACAGTGACCCGCAGCTCTTACATGCTGTGGCTTGCTTTTACTCAAGAAAATGCCTAAATTTAGGAGACCAAATCATAGGCCCTGAACACTACTTTAAAAGATACTTGTCCAGTGAAGACTGTCCTTCACCATCCCAAGACAGGTGGGTTATTATCTGTGGGCTCTAAAAAGTAGGACAACTTTCAGGACTCTGGCTAGGCTTAGTCCTTGGGCAAAACAAGAGAGAGATTTCCTTGTTTACTAAAGGCATACCTGACATTAATGAACAGGAAATCAAACTGACCTCCCTTCTCATCTTCATAGGAGAAAACTGGACAGAGTGGAACATACCTAACTGTTGTTATTACTTAAAGTAATTTCACTAAAATGAATAGCTACTCAGTTCCATTCTTTAGATATTTCCTTAATAGTTGATCTGGGGGAGAAATCTCAAGGAATAATGAAGAAGAGCTAAGAATTTACTCTCTAACATAACTTCATAAGAAAAGAAGTTTCTATGATCCTATAAAATTATCTCCAGAATAATTTAATTGTAGGAAAAATCCTAGAACCCATAGAAACTTGAGTGGAAGTTTGGACTAAATGATCTTTAATGTTCTTTCCAAATCAAAAGCACTATTTACAAAATTAAGTGCATGATACCTATTATTTGCATAATAGTAAGGTACCACCCATTTGTTCTGTTCCATTGGTCTGCTCTTATAGAGATTAATTTGGGATTTGCAGTCAATGACACTGATCATAACAGTTTCCAACAATTGGATGCTTATGTGATCAGATGGCAGAGTGCTTCTTCTTATATTCTATTTTTTAAAAATTGCCTTTGATTGTCATTTTATTGCCTTTTTTTATGGGGAATAATAGCCTTTCAAATTAGCCCTCTGAAATGCAGCAATATTCTATCTTTATAAGACTGTTAATGAAATCTCCAACTGTAAGTTACTCTTTTCCTCAAAAATTAGTTCTTGTTCCCTAGCAGCCAGCTTTCAAAGACCAACTCAGATGCAGGCAGTATATTCCAAGCACAGGGTATTTTAAGCCGAAACAATTAAGCTTGAAAATACAGACACTTTAAAAATAAATTATAGTGACTAATTTCTAGCTCTCAAGTCCTTCCAATATTTATAATACATTTGCTGTATATTTTCTAATTGAAAATTCAGTCTTAGTGGATGGTTTTATCCTTTAGTTACGAATTATTTTTCAGTTTTTATTTTTGGATCTGACTCATAAGTGTCCTCACGTTAACAATATCCCACCACACATTGGACTATTATCATGTGTACAACAGAGAGTATATGTTTTGGGTAGGAAACAGTCATGTTGCCAGCGAAATAAGAGCAAGGTACTATCTCATCATGAATATAACCACAGGGCAGCCCCTCACCCTCTCAGGACCTCAAGTATAATATGATTATGCCATAAATGTGGTGCAGGTAATTTTTGTACTGTCAGATCTCTTTGCATACATAATGCATGAGACTAAATTAATGGTAAGTGTGCATGGTCAGTAGTGCTCATTCATCACCCTGGATCTGTTTCTTATATTAAACACTGGTAAGCAGGAGGTTGAAGCACAGGGGGGCCAGAGTTTCAGATTTGCAAAGACATAGCACCTTTCTTGTCTTGTGTAACATTGGCAGTCTCTACCTTTTGTGTGTAAAGAAAGAGAAATTAAGCAGCAAGAGCATGATAAAAATGGTCTTCTGTTGACATATTCCATGAACATGGACAAAATTTTCAGCTACGGAGCCCTGGAACCTCAATATAAAAAAAGGGTATTATGGTCCATTTGCTGATGAAAGCAGGCTGAACTTTTACTTCCACTGTAATCACAGTGTAAATAATGTGAGGCAATCATCACTTCACTGACTCCTTCTCCTCCCCCTAAAGGTACACTTTACTGTAATAGAGGAAATGTTCATCTCCCCAGTGGGCAAATCCTTCTTGCTGAGCTGCCAGTTTGATCTGTTGTTAAACAAAAACACTGTGGAGCTACCTAAACTCTGGTGGGAAGGGTACGGAAGCTAGTCAGAGAAAAGATGATTACACCGAGGTAGCTATTTGTTGATTTTCTTGCTGTAAAACTCCTTGTAGGTGATATGGGCTGAACAACAGTATGAAAAGAAGAGAACTAAGCGTTCAGTTCTAAGAGACTCAGCAGTAAATCTCTTCAATGATCCGATGTGGAGTCAACAGTGGTACTTGGTAAGTACCTACAGAAGGACTGTGTGGGACCCCGGTTATTTATTTTGTTACATCTGCACAATAGGTCTTTTTTTTTTTTTTTAATGATGGAGAATTCAGCAGAGGGCTATGTTACTTGGAGATTAGGGTTAAGGGGACCTTCCATGGTCTGATCTTCTGTTTCACTAGGTGAAAATGTCTGAAACACAGACCTTCAGCTGCTATGAGGGGGTTGGGATTGTTGCCTTCTTGTCTTCTTAAGCTTACCTGGAGTACGTGCAGAAGAATCATGTCTTGCAAGCTAGGGGCTCTAAAACAGTATTCATGGCAAAAATCACATTTGGTTAAAGTTACTCTTGAGAACACTTTATATCACTCAAAGAATACAGTAAACACGATTCAGTATATAAACCTCTTAGTGGCAATTCTTACATGCTTACAGGTGAGAATTTCTGAACAAGGCTAAGGGAAAGATTACAACGAAAGACAAAAGATATCTGTTTGCAGATTTCCAGACTTGCAAACCATTCTACCTTTAAGATAGTTACCAAATCCTCACTGGTGTGTGGGTGTTGAGTGGAGAAACGAAGTGTTCCTGCTGGCCTGCAAAGTGTTCTCTCTTGTTTTAATACAAGCCTCTACAGTAGTAATATATATTAATAGAAGTTTTTATTAAGAATATTATAAAAGATAAATTTTGATGATGGCCATAAGCTAAGGTTGAGACATTCCTGTTGCATAATGGATGGAACAGCGGATCTATTCCTTTGGACTCTCTCTTAACCTGAGCGTTACTTGCTCACTGCAGCAGAGGCTCATAAGCTAACAGTTGTGCACTTTCTATGTGCCAGATATTATTCTAAGTGTTTGACATGAATTAACTTATTTAATTCTTGCAACAGTATGTTGTAGATATAGCAGTTATGTCTATTTAACAGTGAAGAAACAGAGACATTGGAAAGTTGAATAACTTGCCAAAATCACATGGTTACTAGGTGGGGGGGGGGTCATAATTCAGAGCTCCAGAAGCTCACTCATAACAACCACATTCTGTGATTGTTTCTGTGACTGACATAGAGGCCCTCTTCCCTGGCTTTAGGTGACAGTCTGTGTGTAGTTCCAGCCTCCTGTAATTCATTCATATTGGTTAGTAAGGTCTTGTTTTCCCCCATCTCTTTCTGAGGAACGTCAGCCAGGGGGCAGTCCATTCATTGACACTTTTGATTGTTGTTATTTACAAATTTCTTATTGACCCCTTCACCAGAAACCTGGAATTCTTCTAGTGAAGCTCTCTCAAATGCTTGGGAATGTGCTCAGAGCTGTGTTCCCTTGCTGTCCAGTTCTCTCCTACAGCCCCACACACTGTAACTATCAGAAATGCTATCTGGCCCTGGCCAGTTTGGCTCAGTGGTTAGAGCGTCCGCCCACAGACCAGAGAGTCCTGGGTTCGGTTCCCGCTAAGGGCACGTACCTCAGTTGCAGTTTGTCCCCAGTCCTGGTTGGGGTCCTGCGGGTGGCAACCAGTCAATGTGTCTCTCTCACATCGATGTTTCTCTCTCTCTCTTCCTCCCTCTCTCCCTCCTGCTCTATCTGAAAATTAATACAAAAATGTCCTCGGGTGAGGATAAAAAAAAAAAAAAGAAATGCTATCTGAAAAAGAAAACCCCAGATCTCCTCTCACAGTACTTGCTCCCTAAGTCATTCATATTTGTAAATAGGCAATTAAGTTGCAAGTCTTGGTGAGACCACAGCGTCCTGGGCATTCCAAGTTCTGCTTTTCCTTTTAGAAAAGTTACTTAAAAATCCACAAATGACTATGAATCAGACAGTATAAAGTAGGTTAATTGTGGCAATAGAAGCTTAGGATTTGGGGGGAGATGGAAACAGGATAGCACGTAAAGCTTAGGTAGATGAAAAGCTCGAGCATGTCATAAATGAAAGAAACATAGGGACAAACTTCTTTGAAGCCATGTAGCTCAAAGAGAAGGGGCACAGGGTGAATCATTGTTTGGAGGGATTTTCTATTGGAACCATTGGGAAGAGCAGCACCCTGATGACTCACCTGGCCCTACCCTCAACTTCGTTTTTCATTTCACCTAATTGCCTTCTTCTAAAGAGGAGAGTGACCCCAAGGAAAACAAAGATGGGTCTCTGGACTGTGGCTTCAGTTCTCATTTTGCAGCGAGCAAATTATGATTTTACCAATGCTTCTTTGTTTGTCTTTACCAGCAAGATACTAGGATGACTGCATCCCTGCCCAAGCTGGATCTCCATGTGATACCTGTCTGGCAAAAGGGCATCACTGGCAAAGGAGTTGTTATCACTGTACTGGATGATGGGTTGGAGTGGAATCACACAGACATCCATGCCAATTATGTGAGTCTGGGCACTCCCATGACTTGAAACTCGGGGAGCTGTCTACAGAGACACATGGTTAGGGCTTTCCTTTCCTCAAGCAGGAGGCTGCTCGGATTTGGCCCAGGGAATGATGGGCCAAGGTCTTGCCACTTCTGTCACCCCCCTGCCAGCCCATATGAAGTTATTGAATCAGGGAGTACTGAGAGAATTTAGCAGAGCCAAGGACTGTGCATTGCACCGGGGGTGGGAAAGGTATCTACACCAACTGAATCATGAAAAGCCATTCCGATTCTGTGCACTCAGCACTGGCAGCATTAAAGCAATCGAATAGCCTGATGCCTGAGACCATTCCACAGTCTTCCTCCTCGCCTCCCTTGTGGGGCAGTATCTCTCATATCGTGAAGTTATGTGAATGGGATTCCTTACATGCAGATTCAAAGTATGCAATGCAGTGCAAAAAGGACAAGCTGAGAAAAACAAAGCTTATTAGAAACGGGAACTACATGAAAAGTATTTACTTAATTGCTTATGAAGCTCTCCACAATAGCTTAGGCCTTTATTTAGATCAGTGTTCCATCCCTAGCACTGCCCCTTGTCTTTCTCCCACTCGTCCTTTCCACTCATCCACATTCTGCAGCTAAAGAGCAAAGGGAATGGGAAGGAAAAGAAGAGATAAAGATTAGTGGAAAGTAGGAGTTATTAAAAGATATGGAAAATAGGGAGAAGTGTCAGTAGTGGGGATAGAAGTCCATTGTGGGAGATGTTAAGTGTACCAATATAGTTGGGAAAAGGGATGAGACCTGGTGCTTGTCTTGAATTGCAAGCATGCTCTCTTTAATTAAATTACATATTTGTTTCGTGTGCCTGGGGAAGCTGAAAGAGATCGCTGTGGACCTGAGCCACCTCTTTGCAACTATATTCATAAGAGAGATGAGTGTCAAAGTGTTGCTAACTCGCTCTATAGCTTAGTTAAATCATTCAGCTTCTCTGGGCCTCAGTTTTCTCACTCAAAAAATTAGGTGGTTGAGTTAACTAAACTGATTCCTTCTGGTTTTAATATCCCATGAGCTTCTATGAGCTGTCAGTTTGGTAACATTCACTGAAAAGTGGATGCTGGCTCACTTTTCTGTCTCTGCCTGCTTTGTGGGTATAATAAATGATCCGCCTCTGGGCCAGAAACTCTGAAATGCAGACTTTCGAGCTGTCAGCCAGGATGGCAATGGGGTAGGGGTAGAAGGCTTGGGAAATGCTGTGTCATTTTTTATGATGCTACTGTGTTATTTTTGTTGTCTCTTTAGGATCCAGAGGCTAGCTATGATTTCAATGATAATGACCACGATCCGTTTCCCCGATATGATCCCACCAATGAGAACAAGTGAGTAAATGTGGATGGGGGTGGGGTGGTACTTTAAAATGCTCTTAGCTTATTTGAGCTCTCAGAAATGTCCATGTACACCATACATACCACACTATTTTGTTGCTTTTAAAACAGAAACCCAAACTTCTCTTTTCATATTCCTTTTGGCTCATAGAACCATATTTCAATTAAACTTTCTTCTTATATTATAAAATACTCGCCTCCAATGTTACCGAATAGTTATAGCTTTAGAAAGAATGCTTGAGGTATAAAGAGTAAAAACGTTCAGCCCACCCTCCTCCCCTGCACCCTATTCCTCTATTAATCTTCTACTACTAGCAACATGCTTGATGTTAGTCATGAAAAGAAATATGGATGCCCAAAGTAGTAAATCCCCACAACTTCCTATGGTGGTCACAACCATGCTTATCGGTTCCTTCAGAAGAGCATGGCCAGACACCAGACAAGAGGCTCCTCAATTAACTCTCCATAGCAGCCACAGGGCGATCAGGGAGGCCTGGAGCCAGACCTGCCAAAGCAAGAAGCCCAATAAAGATCCAAAGGCAAGAGACAGTTGAACCCTCTTTCCTAACCCTAAAGTTTCTGTGTCCATGTGTGAACTCATCTTTGTGCATAATGATATATCTCATAGACTTCAAGGAGGCATTCACACTTTCTGCCTTAATTGTCCCACCCAGAAGAAACACCAAAACAGATAAAAGCCAAGGCAAAATTACGGCTTGCAGCTACAAGTGGGAACGGAAAGAGCAAGCCACAAAAAGCTTTGTGGACACCATGCAAAGTGCTTTCCTCTTCTCTTTGTGTGGCTTTCTGTTTCTTGGACTGTTACCCAGCTCAGGTCGATCCAGTTCTCTCTCCTTCTGTCACTCACTTTCATTTTCCTTCTCCTTTATTCCCTCTCCCTTTTCCTCTCTTTCTCCCTTATTCTCTCTCAGAATTCCCCTGTGGCTGATACAACAATTGTGACCTAAAGTTGTTTCTTTGGATGGTTCCCCATCCAGAAGGCCAACAAAACCCAGGAAGGGAGGCTGGGGCTCATGGACTTGGCTTCAACTTCTGGGTGTATGTTTCTTCCTTGGGGAGAAGAGGAGGCTTGAGGAAGGTTCCAAGATACTGCTTCATTCATTATCACTTACTTCTTCCAGGGTTTATTTCTTTTCTTTTTTCTTTTTTAAATTGATGTTTTAAAGAGAGAGGAAGGGAGAGAAAGGTAGAATCATTGATGTGAGAGAGATACATGGATCAGCTGCCTCCTGCATGCCCCTACTGGGCGTGTGCCCTGACCAGGAATCGAACTGGGACCTCTCAGTCCTTGGGACAACTCTCAATCTGTGGGACGACACTCAATTCACTGAGCCACACTGGCCAGGCTAGGGTTTGTTTCTTAAAGGGGTTAACTGCAAACACCCACTAGATGTTAGTACATTTCAGTAACAATATAACAGGAGCTGTGAGGGAGTGCCCTTCAAGGAAAGTTGGAAGTCTCAGGAACTTACAGCATGGTTCCCAGATCAATTTTCAGCCATGTTCTGAGTCAGGGCCGTGCAGGGCCAGGAGGAACATCGGCTCTTTTGGAGCACAAGCTTGTGATGTTAGCTGGGCTGATAGTCACAGCTTTGCTGATTGACAGTATAGAGAGTGACATGAGGACATCACCTCTCTGCCTGTTTTTATTCTGTCTCCTAAGGTGAGTGGAAAGGAATCTGCTCCCTACTCTCCTGAAAGGAACTTCGTAAGGAAATGAGTACTTGGAAGAAAGGGGTACCCTTCTTGTAATTTATCTCACCACCTTGGTCAAGCATAAGAGAAAATATGCTGGCAGCCACGTGGGCGCAGCAGAGGAGGCTGCTGGCTAGAGGTGTCAGCCTCCTTCCTAGGCAGTGTACCCTGGGCCTGGCCCCCGGAGCCATCGTAGGTGATGGCCGCATGGTAGGCGAATACTTGGTAAAATGATATTCTCTTCTCTACTCATGAGAAGAGGGACTCAGATTTCCCTCTGTCCTTCCCCCAAATGGGGAAATCTCACATCACAGAATTTATAATAAATGCAGTATTTATAATAGAATTCTTCCAACTCTCAAAGCTCCAAAGGCCCCTAAGTAAGCAGCCCATATAATTGTAAGCAGCCCATATAATTGTACTTTTTTTGTGCCTGAAAACTCTGAGCTACAGAGCATAGCCCTCCGTGGATCTTGTGCATGGTGCAGAGCTAGTGTGGAGTAGATCTTGAGTATTTTTTTTTATAAAGTTTTTTTTTCCATTTATTGATTTTAGAGAGAGAAGAAGTGAGAGGGAGAGAGAGATAGAAACATCAATGAGAGAGAACATCGATTGGCTGCCTCCTGCATGCCCCCCACTGAGGATTTGGCCCACAACCTCGGCATGTGTCTTGACCAGGAATCGAACTGGCGACCTCTTGGTGCATGGGTCGATGCTCAACCACTGAGCCACACCGGCCGGACAGATCTTGAGTATTTAAGTGACCTTGAGTAGATTACTTAACTTATTTGTGCCTCAGTTGTATCATCTATTAAAAAGGGATAACAGTAGTATCTACTTCATTGGGTTATTATGGGGACTAAATGAGTTTATATATGTAATTGGCTTGGATAGTGCCTGCTACATAAAAAAAGTTAAATGTTTGCTACGATGATGATGATGATCAAGGCTTCTCATTTAACAGCTAAGGTAGACTTCGTATCAGTGAGAAATTCGCATGAAAAGAACACTATCATGCCATAGGACATAGCAGAGACAAGTCAATTTTCTAAGTCAGTTCAGAATCTGCTATTTGAAAATTACACAGTAAGCAACTATCTCTCAAGGCCCTCTTGACTATCAACCAAAAAGGTAGCATCCTCATCCTTTATCAAAAGGTATTATAAGAAATAGAGTTATCCTTCAAGCATGTTGTCAGAAATAAGTCCCTAGGTTTGGAAAATGAATGGCCCCATTTTATCTTGGCCTTATAACAGTTAGAGACCTATTATCTCCCCATTCCAGGGCATTATGGCTCCAAACTGCCTGTGTTGCTGCTGTTCTTTATTACTATGTAAATGAGATTAATGGAAGCTGCATTTGAATTCTCTGCAAATCAAATGAGGAATCACTAAATAATAGAATCTTAAAAGTTCAGGTAACTCTTTCTGTTAAGCTGGCATGAATCTGTATTCACAATTTCAATACCAATTACACATTATTTTTCTAGTTAAATAACGTGTGACAAGGATATTTTAACCAGTATAATAGTAGTCTTTAAACTATCTTGTGGAATAATTTTCTAAAAATCAATTTGTTTAAACGCCAGTTACTACTATTGTTCTAAGATAATAGAGGGTTATTTTATCTCAGAGCCTGATTTAAGGGAATGAGAAAAAGCTACAGGTCTATAAATAATGATGTAGAACCACTTTGATAGAGTCTTCCTTCTTTCTCAAGGCATGGAGGTGGGAACTGAGGATAAGAGGGGAAACATATACCAAGCCATATTTGTAGCATGATTCTGCTGCACCTTTCAAGAAAATAGTCATCAGTATGTAAGGAGAGATAAATACTAGGTCATGTCACATTGCACCATTTTTAGGACAGAGGTACGTACAATACTAGGGATGTTTTCCAATAGATTGATTCTGTTGGCTCAGGCTCGAGATTTTGCTATCCTGGGCCCTGTCTCCCACACTATGTAAATGTAAATGTAGGCAGGGTGACTTTTGGGAAAACATTTCCCGGAGGATGGCAACTGAATTTCTCCTTCTAGAAAGGCAAAGAGGGCTAATCCATCAAAAAAGATGCTTTCTATGTATTCAGTGTGATCACATTTTGTAGAAAATGGGTGTGAGGGTCAGGATAGTTTCAGTTGCAAGTGAGAGGATGCTAACTCAAAGATTAAGTAATATGGGGGTTTCAGAAAGATTTCACTCAAGGGATGCTCTAGCTTCAAGCATTGCAAGATCCAGGAGCTCAAGTAATATGCCATCAAGACACCAAACACTCTGTCGGCATCTCCTAGTGCTGCTCACCTAACTCAGTCTCATTGTTAACAGAATCTTGACTGGCAGCAAGATCCACGTGGCCCAGATAGAACTTAAAGCTGAAGATTCTGGAGAAATCACATAAATCTCTTCCCCAGAATCTGCATTAATCCTTGAAAGCCACTGGGAGAAGGAGTCTCATGAGAGAGAGAATCACGAACAGTAAGGGAGGCCCACTTCCAAAAGGAAGAAATTCTATGAGACAAAAAAGAAGCAGATATCTGCTGCCCTAGGAAAGACCTTGAATTAAAGATAATTATATTGTTCTGACTCGGGATTCCTAGCCAGTATTTGGAAGAAGCAGGAATATCATTTAGTGGGAAATCATCTTTGGTACTTTAGGAAAAGGAGAGAAGTGAAACAGAATTATTTTGGATGACCCAGTTAACTTTGGATTTTCATATTCCTTCCCCGGCTAAATTAATAGATGTCTAGTGTGATAGGTTCTAAAAGTAGCTGGCTGACAGTTTCTCAGCGCTGACTAGCCCTTCTTCCCTTTTCCTCTACGTCAGCATATCTGGTCAGCAGCTCCTCCAAGGCACCAACAGCCTTCACAATGCTCCCAGGTGCTTGCATAATGGAATACAGTCATAAAATAAACACATTTACATGAACGTTTTCTTGATTTACAGGCCCTCCTGAGATCAGGGTAGTGGTGGGAAAAGACAATTATTATCTGCAGAATTTCAGAATTGATACTTTGATGGTGGGCTTTGGTTTGTTTTATTTTTATTTTTTTAAGATTTTTAAAATTGATTTTTAAAAAGAGAGGAAGAGAGAGAGAAAGAGAAACATCGATGTGAGAGCAGAACATCGATCCGCTGCCTGCTGCACACCCCCTGCCAGGACTGAGCCTGCAACCTGAGCATGTGCCCTGATGGAATCGAACCAGCGACCTTTTGGTGCACAGTATGATGCCCAACCAGCTGAGCCACACTGGCCAGGACAGGCTCTGGTCTATTTTAGAGATGGATTTTTTCTTCCAAATACTCTGAAATCATGAATTACCCTTTTTGCCAGATTGCAAATCCAATCTTGTTCAGGCCTCTGGTTCTATTCAGAGTTGCAGAAGCATTCTGGTTTTCCAATGAGCCTTTAGTGTCTTCTTAAAACCTCAGAGTCCTCTTGGTACCAGAAAACACTCAGATGTTTTAGTCTGGTGTATGGTTAGAGGAGAGGAGGATGTCTTGGGAGGGGACTGTTCTATCACATCCTACTAGGGCTGGTTCAGGATGACCTAATCCAAGCAAGTGCCTAGGAGGGAAAGTGAGAAGCCACTTCACTACCAGAAAGTATGGAGCAGAAGCCATTTATTTGGAAACACTCTTTGAAAGAGAGTTGCTCATAATAGTATCCGTAGCTAACACTGGGTTCTCACTATAAACCAGTCACTATTCTAAGTACTCTATACACAGTATCTCATGTGATCTAACAACCCTTTGAGGACACTTACCCACAGTCACACCACTAGTTAGTGGCAGAAGCTAGAATTTGAACGCATATACTCTGGCTTCTGTACCTATGCCTTTCATATGATACCTGCACTTCATTTAATGCTGATGGGAAGAAACCAGCAAAAGGCAGACAAAATGCCAATATATCCATATACCATAGATTCATGTGCAGAACAAATGTTTGTCCTCATTTATGTTTTATAATTCCTGTTTTTTGATCTTCAGACACGGGACCAGATGTGCAGGAGAAATTGCCATGCAAGCAAATAACAACAAGTGTGGGGTCGGAGTTGCATTTAATTCCCAAGTCGGAGGTAAAGCAGAGGGCTTCTCCTGTAGTTTTGCACTTTTTTAATTTGAATTTTGCATCACCTTGTATAAATGAGGCGGGGAGGTGGCCTTTCAACAACCAGAGGAAGAAATGGACTCTATCAAAATGTGCTGTAGGACTTGAGTGTGATTTGCAAATGAATCAATGAGTCTGTATTCTAAGAAAATGATAGCTGAATATAAGCCATACATATGGGGGTGGAGGGGATAGAAATGTTGAATAGCTTTTATTGATTTTTTTTTAGGGAGAGAGAGAGAGAGAGAGAGAGAGAGAGAGAGAGAGAGAGAGAGAAACATTGATGTGAGAGTGAAACATCTATTGGCTGCCTCCTGCACACCCCCCTGGGATCAAGCCTGCAACCCAAGCATGTGTCCTGACTGGGAATTGAACTGGCAACTTTTAGGTGCACGGGATAATGCTCAACCCACTGAGCCACGCTGGCCAGACTTAAATAGCTTTTAAACCAAATCTAAATTTCTCTGTGTTCTGATTTAGAAGGGTTTGTTATTGAGTACTTGCTCAGGGAACAGAAGGAGGAGGTAAATTTAGGCAAAGAATTTCCCTGACTCTCAGCTCTGCAGTTCTTCATTTCATAGCAAAGAACAGTTTTTTGTTTTTAATAAAAAGAATACATACTTGTTAAATTAAGAAGCCAAAGTTTATCTTCAACAGCAAGAATTTAGAATTTCTAGTTGTGTCAGTCAGTGTCTTTATGGGGAAACATATGGTAAGTTCCATCAGGGCAATTAAATAAAGGAACTGTTTACAAGAGTTAAAAGGAAACCAACAAAGGCTAACAAATGTGGGCAGATGTTACTACCTTTAGGCCAAAAGGAGCAAGTGGAAGGAGTCAGTGGAAACTGGAGAGAGAAAGCTGTGGCCATAGGAGAGCATCACTGGACAGGAGCTGAAGCCTTGAGTACAGCAACCGAGCTATTTCTAGGCAAGGAGGATTCAGGAGAATGAGTACCTAGCTCTGCCCTCATCCAACCTCCTGCTGCTGTCCTCAGTTGGCTGAACCCAGCAGGAAGACAAGAAAACCCACTGATGCGGTTTCTGTGGAGAAGGGTGGTGGAGACTGGATCTGCAAGGGCTCACAGAGACTGCATTCAAATTTAGAAATCAAATAAATAGTCCATCCTGGCATATGTAATTCCTCTCTCACGAATACAGCACACTCTTAGATTTTGTCATTCCTAATTACTTTGATCCCAGCATCATCAAAGTATTAGCATCATCAAAGTGCCATGCTAATTTAATGAAAATGAAGGAAGAAGTACAAATTATGTAATCACCTAGAAAAATAATTCGCTTTTTAAGTCATAAAGAACTAAGTAGCTATAGCTTATGAGAGAATCATCTGATCCCTCTATTTTATTTTATTTATTTTTTAATCCTCACCCGAGGATATTTTTCCATTTTTGTTCAGATAGAGAGGGAGAGAGGGAGAGATAAAAAGGAAGAGAGAGAAACATTGACGTGAGAGGGACACATCGACTGGTTGCCTCCCGCACGACCCCAACCGGGGCCAGGACCGGGGACAAACCGAAACCAAGGTACATGCCCTTGACTGGAATTGAACCCGTGACTCATTGGTCTGTGGGCCGATGCTCTAACCACTGAGAAAACCTGCCCAGGGTGGATCCTTTTATTTTATAAAGGAGGAAACAGAAGCGAGACTCTCAAGGAACCAGTTTGTGGCAGTGTAGAACTAAAACAGATGTCTCCTTCCAACCCTGCTGATTTCTTTCCATTACTCCAGCCTTTGATAGTCTAGCCCCAAGTGCATTTTTATATAATAAAAATCTTTAAGCACCTGGTGTATGTCCATCACCTATCCTACAACACATTATAGGCATTGTATCCTGGAAGTTAACAGGATATATTTGGGTACCAGATTTCTGGGATTCAAATTCTGGCTTCCCAATTACAATCTGTGTGGCCTTGGGCAAGTCACTGTCCATCTCTGGCTTCAGTCTCTCCATTTCTAAAATGGGGAGATTTATAGGACCCACCTCAAATGATTGTCGTGAGGATAGATGAGTTCGTAAGTTTAAGGCCTGAAGAATGGTGGCTGCATATAATATATCCTCTATGCATGTGAGCTGTTATCCCCATTTTATAGTTGAAGAAACTGAGACACAGAGAAGTTAAGTGACTTGCCCCCAAATCACACACCTAGTAAATAGAAGAGCTGGGATTCCCCCCCCCCACACACCCAAAATGCATTCTTAAGCAAAATAAGTATGATTTTCACTAATTATGTCAATTGCACGCTCTTTTCCCTATGCTCCATTGTAAATAACAGTGTGCAAACCTGAGGCAGTGCACTCGTTGCATTATCAGTCTGCAGCCGGGAATAACCAGGTAGCTGCCTGTATCTGTCTAAATTGCTTTTGCCTCCCTGGCTCTTGAGTACATGAGTCTGATGATGGGTGACAGCCTGTTGGAAAGCACAAAGAGCTACCGCATCTGCCTTCTGATGAAAAATGATTCTCCCTCAGGAGCAAAATCCATGGCAATGATTTCATCCTTGAGATTATTTAGAAGAAAAGGAAGCATGTTCCTTGAAAATGTTTCTTAGCGAACACATAAAAGAATGGCCTCTGGGTTATATTTAATCAGTGCTGAGAAACAAGAGTTCTTTCCCTATTTGTTAGTTTCCTTTTGTGGGGAGACCTTTTTGAACGGCACAGTTCTCTGCACGGAGTCATTTGTGTGGCACAGGCTGGGCCACAGCCGTTCGTGGTGTAGTCATGAGCAGGGATGTCAAGGGAGAGCTGTTAGGTGTCTCTTCCTAAAGGCCAGCCTGTCATTTCCAGGTTATTGTTGTCGTGCAGGGAGGGGCGCATGTTGTAATCCTCAACAACCATGGCCACTGCATGGTGCACATTTATCTCCAAAGAGCAGATAAGAAAGTTCACGGACGCAGTGACTTGTATCTTTTGTGCTGTTAGCAGCAGGTCATGGGCATTTGGGACATCCAGTGGTTACCCTGTTTTTGACTGTTTTGATAGTCCTTTAAAAAAAATAAATATTAAGAGCATTGTGCCATTCTACATGTACATGCTGACATCGACTTACTGTTTGTGTTGCTGTTCAGGCATAAGAATGCTGGACGGCATTGTGACCGACGCAATTGAAGCCAGTTCAATCGGATTCAATCCTGGACATGTGGATATTTACAGTGCGAGCTGGGGCCCTAATGATGATGGGAAAACTGTGGAGGGGCCTGGCCGACTAGCCCAGAAGGCTTTTGAATATGGTGTGAAACAGGTGAGATGCTTAACACAGACTCACTTCAGATGAAACCAGACTGGATATGCAGAGAAGGGAACAACATGCAGCTCGTATGGAAAGAAATAGCTGTGAATTTCTTGTAGTTGCTTATGATTTGAAGTGCATCTGGAGAGCCAAATCCTTCTTCAGAGGGATGGAAGTTAAGGGTTATGAGGTTTTTTTCCCCTCATTTGGGTCTGACATTCAATAGAGATTCATTACTCTTAAAACATATACTTAAAAATACTCTGGATTATGTCCTTGCTGCTTTTGAATTTTTACATTAGATGAACGACTACCCAGACTTCTTTCAAGTGCTCTGAAAATGCATCCTTAAATATAGCAGAGTGCTACCTCCCTCTCTGCACGTGCCTGGTGATACATGAGCCTTGGTTGTGTGGCTCTGTCCCTTGGGTGTATTGCATTCTTGCCAGGATTCTAAGGCCTTGTTCTGCACAGGATGAAACAAAAGTAGAAACTCTGGAGAGCACAAATTGAAAAATCACAGAAAGACTAGCCTTGACGAGTTCCATTCAATTGAAGTGTCCCTTTCAATGCAGCTGCAAAGCAGATCTGAATAATGCCAGATTTTGTCATTCTATTCGTCAACCAGAAGGTTCAAGTAGAAAGAAAGAGAGGAAGTTCAAAGATTAAATGTAGTGACATAAGCCAAGGGAAGAGTGAAAAAATAGGAGCAAGTGCTAAGGGCCAGATTATGGGTCTGCATAATAAAGAAAAGGAAGACAAGCACCAGCTCAGCCCGCCCCAGAGAGGGCCCAGACAAAGAACTCACTGGCAGAGCCAGAACCCAGTGGCCTAACAATAGGCAGTCTCATGAGATTTCCAACATTGATGCTGGAAGACCTGGAGATGAAACAGACCATAAATAACTGTCTCTGAGAACTTCATGCATGTATTTGTTGGGGATTTTATTGGGGTGTGACAGTGACCCCAATAGATAATAATAGATGTGATATACTCTGGTTTTTCTTCTAGGGGAGACAAGGAAAGGGCTCCATCTTCGTCTGGGCTTCTGGGAATGGGGGGCGTCAGGGAGATAACTGTGACTGTGACGGGTACACGGACAGCATCTACACCATCTCCATCAGCAGCGCCTCGCAGCAGGGCCTGTCCCCCTGGTACGCTGAGAAGTGCTCCTCCACGCTGGCCACCTCGTACAGCAGCGGGGATTACACTGACCAGCGAATCGTACGTTGCTTTTGTCTCTGTCTGCCTAGGTAGAAGAGCACGGCTTGCATTGCAGAGAATCCTTTGGTCAGCACCTTTGGTCAAATTGATTTGTTTAAGCTTGATGTCTCACTTGAGGAGACTCATTCTCGACTCACTTGAAAGGCTGCCATATATCGGAAAGTTCTCTCTCTCGGGGATAATGACACTCCTTCCGATATGATGTTGCCTCTCGGTCATTTTTAAACTCAGCCCTGAGAAGCCACCAATCTGTCATACATATGGCTGAGACTCCAAATGTCTATTCAACTTGTGTGATGCCTCCCGAAAAGAGCCTTAAAGGAGATTTCAGGGTTCTAGGGGCTTTATCACCCTGTACTCTTTGATCCTTTAATAACAGGGATATGGTCTGACTTGCCCTTTAGCAGATGATAAAAATACAGAGCATACACCAGCTATGTCTCCTAAGAACAAATGACCTGCAGGAAAATAACAGTCTAAATTTCCCCTGAGGTGAACTTCTCAGCATCCGAATAAGCAGCTCAGGAAGGGTATATGCTCAGAGAGCATCTCTAGCCCACGCACGGCTGTGCCTTCGCTCCCATGAGTCAGACTGCCAAGGACAATTATTGGATTTCTCTTCAAGGGCACAATGAGGAAGGGCCATTCAAGGGCTTTGAAAATAGAGAGGCACCTTTAATTAAAAAATTTAAAGACCCAAATTTAACTTCTGACACAGAAAGAACCAACTAGCTAAAGTATGTACATTCTAATCTCAGTGAAATAACAGGTCATTTAGATTAGATCATGGGTGAACCCCATAATTATCAGACCTTGAAATGTTTGTAAAATGCATATTAATAGCATCTCAACAAAACTGTCAGAACTACTGTCTTCATACAGGATCACTATTCTGGAACTCTGTCTGTTTCTGTAACCTACTCTAATTTAGTCAATAAGACTATGGTCTCAAGTTAAAAGCATTGGCCTCCCTCTCATGACCATATCTTCAATTACAGAAATAATAGTGATAGTCTACCCAGGGATTTTTTTTTAAAAGATTTTTTAATTGAATTTTTAGAGAGAGAGGAAGGGAGAGAGAGAGAGAGAAACATCAATGTAAGAGCGAAACATGGATCGGCTGCCTCCTGCACACCCCCTACTGGGGATAGAGCCTGAAACCCGGGCATGTGCCCTGACCAGGAATTGAACCAGTAACCTTTCGGTGCACAGGACGATGCCCAACCAACTGAGCCACACTGGCCAGGGCTACCCAGGGATTCTTGACGGTGGGCATATTTTATAGCCTTTGAAGGAGCACATCAGATATGTTTTCTTCTTGTGTTCAGAGCTCCTGGCTGTTGTCCCTGTGCATGTCCAGAGTTGCTTTTGAGAAAATGGCCAGTTATGCATTTCAGAGTCCCCATTTCATAGACTGCCCCTCATCTGAGCTGCTCTGCTCTGAAGTAGGAGGAAGAATTTCCATCTGTGTAAAGTTTCCTCTTTAGGTAAATCAGCCGTAGGAGAGACAGCTGGTGAATTCTATTTGAGACAGTGGCAGTAACATAGCCCTCGTCTTACGCAAACCTCTTCCCCAGCACAGTCATCTCTGGGGGCTCACTTGCGTCAACAGGTAAAAAGGGCAACCTTGCCTCTGTACCCTCTGAGGAGCAGGGCCACCGTAAGTTGAGAAATTCAGCCACTCCAAGTGGGAAGCCAAAGGAGGTGATAATAGAACAAATTATTTTTTTTACACCTCCCTCCCACACAGTGAAATCTCTAGCTGAAAACCACAGTGCGGGAGTCTGGGTAGGTGTCTTGTTAGTAATCCTTGGGCCCAACAACTTGCTCAACGAGCAGTATTGTGGTCCTTAAGGCAAACTGATAGGAATTCTTTTGGGTTTCTTCCCTTCATCTTGGCAACCCGTTCAATTAAGCTAAAATTAGGCTAGGTAATTCTCTATGTTCAATAATATTGTGTAAAAATGCTTTTACAGACAGGATCTCATTTCAGCCTCAGAATATGAGTCAGGAAATGTCAACCTCATTTTACAGGTGGGGAAACCAAGTGGCTTGCCCTTGGGACCCATCTACTGAATGGCAGTTTTAGAATTTGGGCCCAGATCTAAGTCTAGCACACTTTTTATTTGGAAAAACTCACCATTTTCATCCATGTGCAAATGTGGACACTAACTCATGGGCATCAAATTACAGCAACAGTGAGTGCAAACTACACACTAAAGAAATGTTGTACAAGTAGTTCAAGAGGCCAAAATCAGAATGGCTTTATGTTCTGTACTGAAGAGGCAGTCAAATGTCAATCTGAAGGCAAAAGGGAATTTTGCAGGGGGCAGAATTTCTAAATATGCCAGACCAAACACAATGGACCTAATGATTAATGGGCCAGCGTGATTCACAGTGATTTTGAAACAGTCCCTTTTTTACACACAGCATTTCGTTTGGGAATCTCAGAGGAGAAAATATCCACAGTGGGAGTACTTCATCCCCAGAAAAGGCATCTTGATGCCAGAATTATAGAAAAGTTGCATATAGAGGACAGTGAACTAAAATATCAGCAGATGGCAAGCATCCGTCTGTGGTTTAGGGGAGGAAGCAGGGAATTGAATCAGTTGAGTATCCTGATCATAGCAGCTGTGGCCCTCGGTATGGTTAACCCCCAGGGACAGGATCACACTCCTCACATGTTCTCCTGTGTTTCTTTCCCTCCTGATGCCACGCAGACGAGCGCTGACCTGCACAATGACTGTACAGTGACCCACACGGGCACCTCGGCCTCGGCACCCCTGGCTGCTGGCATCTTCGCTCTGGCCCTGGAAGCAAAGTAAGGCCCAGAAAGCTTCTAATCACCATTACTAAGGCTGCTTCTCCTTCTTCTTTTTAATAACATATTGTTTTCAGAATACATGGTTACACTAGAAAACTACAAAAAATAATAAAAATAAACTCTCTGCCTGTTAACATCTCCATATAGATTCAATATACACAAATCTTACAAAACTGGGATCTTAACATATACATTATTTTGTAATTTTTAAAAATCCATCGTATAGTATGTTAAGAGCACTGTCTCACGTCTAAATCAATGTTCCTTGACTTCAAAGCCTCACATTGTCCTCCCAGGTCTGCCACTCAGCTGCACCGCCTTCTCACTGCTGTTTGTTCCCACCAGGAAAGGCTTTGCACAGACAGTCTCGTGTGGGCAGTATTAGGAATGACAAGTTATAAAACATCTTGTTCCACATTGTATAAGCCCATCTTAGAGCTGAAATAACATGTCAGAGGGCATGAGAATTAAAAACAGGATTTTTATCTTTTTGTAGTATTCTGTAAGTGCAGATTTTATTAGAGTTATCTAATCATGCTTAAACACCCGTGTCCATAAATATTGGTTGTCATCTCTGATAATTTCCTCAAGATAAACATTCACAATGAGAATTTCTGGGTCAAAGGGCATGCATGTTTTAATGATTTTGATATATATTGACAAGTTACTGTCTAGAAAGACTACAGCATTTTATATTTCCACCAGCATTTTATGTGTGAAAGTGCCATTTTCCTAAACCCTTATTAAAGCTTTTATCTTTTAAAGTCTTTGCTATTTTGATACATGCAAATGGTATCTCATCTTCATACACTTTTATTTCATTACTAATGAAGCTCAATATTTTATATTCTTTGGCCATTTATCATCTGTGATTGCTTGTTTATGGCCGTGATTTTGTTTTATGGCCTTAGTTTAGAAAAGCTATTAATGCTTGGTTAGTTTGATATTTACCTTTTAATTTTATCTATATGTAATTTTTAATGTGATATACATGTAAGTTAACTTGTATACAGTTACATTTTCCAGTTTTTTTTAAAGGTTTTTTCCTTTGTTTTTACACTCAGAAAAATATTTACAACCCAAAATTAGATAAACATTTATCTATATGTCTTTTATTATGATTCCTTTGCCATATTTAAGTCCTAAATCCCCTTGGAATTGATTTTAGTGTATGATGTTAAAAAGGGATTTAACAACGTTTTTTCTTCTTAATAATTACTTAGACTATTAATAATACTTAGACTATTGGAAAAGAAATCCAACTGTCTCACACTGCATATCCACAGATTTTTATTTGTCCTCATTTCTAGGTTCTAATGTTGTGTGGTGAGAGATATTTAAATGTCAAGTCAGGTGCTGTGGTTGCATGACAGAGGAAGTGATTAAATTTGTAAATTACTATTACCCTTCTTAATAAGGAAGTTATCCTAGAAGAACATCTATATCCTCTAGAGAGGACAAAGCAGTCCCTTCATGTCATGTTCAGTAGACAAGGTTCACAGTAGCAGAAGGGAAGAACCTTGGCTCATGCCACAGCTGGAAGAGCCCAGAAGTTGCTGAATCTTTCTCCAAGAGAATTCAGAGTAGCTCCAGGAGCCCCGGGGCCACCTGTGGAGTTATGATTTAGTCTCTGGTATCAGCTATGAGATGGCCACAGTGGCTAAGCCAGGCCTAGCAAGGGCCATACCAAGAGTCTACCTACTTGGACAGGCTGGGAAGATGTCTGGTAAGGAACGAGCAAATCTGGGAAGAGCTCAGTTGGAAGCAGAGGAACACTAAAAACTCTTGGGCCCCATAGAAGAGCTTTGTTTAGAATCCGATTTCACTTGTCACAGGAAAGGGGAGGACAGAGGGCAAAGCCTACGAACGCAAGCTGAGACTGGCATCAGCAAACCAAATCTGACGAAAAATAATCCAAGCAGTGGAAAGTGCAAAGAACACCTGGCTTCAGTTTCTAGGCATATCACTAGCTGTGTGACCTCTAGTAAGTTAATCCCCATTGAGGACTCAACTGACCATCTATAAAATGGAGGGGTCAGATCAGATGATTTTTTTCAAACCTCTTTCCTATATGAAATTCTCCAATTTGAATTTGAAGGTATCAGCATATATAGATCATCCAACATGAATTGTTGAAGGTTGGTGGTGAGCAGTTCCGAGAGGAAAAAATAAGGTCCTAAGAAGGGAAGTGATTACACACAGGCGGTAAAACAGACTTACAATATTTATGATTTCAAGATATAAGCTGTGAGCTCCAGGGAGCTGTCAAAATAAAACCATCCTTAAAATATTGTCTTCTCTACCCAACACCTATCAGATGCATGGAAATATAACTAGCCAGGCCTACCCCATGCCTGCCCAGTGATCAGTAAAATAGCAGCACCCCACCCAGGTGAATAGATATAATGTTAACTTTAAATAAGAACTGACATTTTAACATTGTAATCTCTGATTTTTAAAATTTCAAACCTTCTTTTTCTGTCCAAGGAGAAAATGATCTAAGAATGATTTAGCTTTATCAATCTCAGTTAATTTCTAATGGACTGTTGATAACACAGGACATCCATCAAATACATGGATGAGTTTCCAGGGGTCTGTGAGCTTTTTTGAAACGAGATGCTGAATTGTTTGTGAGTGTATGTATGGCATTTTTCAGGGAAACAGTTTGTAGGTTCCATCAGATTCCTACACTGTTCACAATTTAAGAGACTTTAAGTCTATGATATTCCTGGTACACATAAGAATTTAATTCCTTTCCTTTTGATTCAATCATGAGTCAGATGGACATAATCTATCATAACATTTATATACATTGTGCCAAAGTACATAGAGATTATTGAGATGTCTTTTCTCAAATGGACAGTTTTCTCAACGATATTTGTCTATATACCAAGACAATTATTTCAGAAAATCTGAATGCCAGAATTTCTAGAATTGTCCCTAGATCAGTGGTTCTCAACCTTCCTAATGCCACGACCCTTTAATACAGTTCCTCATGTTGTGGTGAACCTCAACCGTAAAATTATTTTTGTTGCTACTTCATAACTATAATTTTGCTACTGTGATGTCTTAGGCGACCCCTGTGAAAGGGTCATTCGACCCCCAAAGGGGTCGCGACCCACAGGTTGAGAACCGCTACCCTAGACAATCAAGATTGGGAGACTCATTTAACTATGGGCTAATCCTCCAGGAATAACTATGGGAACTGAAGAAAAACCCTGGGTTAAATTTATTGAGATTAATAACATTCAGTATTTATCAGGTTCTTACCATGAACCAGACACTGTGCTAACCTCTTTATATACAATACTAATTCTAATCCTTACAATATCCTTGTGGCATAGAAATTATTCATTTCATTTTATAAATGAAAAAACTGAGGCTTAGAGAGGTTGAGAAATGTAACAAAGATCCCACAAAGAGATTCAAACTCAGGTCTGTCTAACCCCAAAGACTGTGCTATCAGCAACTCCACTATGCTGCCTTCCATGGCCCCGATGGAGAGAATGTTGAATGGTAGCCTCTCAAACAAAGGGAGTTAATTAGATTGAGGCTGATAAAGGAACATCATAACTCTCATGTGTTTCAGTTCTTCAGAAAAGACTCCTTGTCACGAGCAAACTACTTACTATATTGCACTAAATATGACTTAGCTGGAGCACTGAGGAATGAGAAAAGGAGAAGGAAGGAGAAAGAATCATTTCTGGCTCAAATATGTACAGGGGAATTTTCTTCCCTAGAAGATTGTTTCTCAAACACCAGCATACATAATAATCACCTTGGGAATTTATGTAGTGTGCAGATTCCCAGGTCCTATTACCATCAACTCAGGTTCAGAAGTTTCTGGTATTTGGCCCAGGAATCCCCTTTTTTTTTTTTTAATATTTTTTTCTTTATTGATTTCAGAGAGAGAGGAAGGGAGAGGGAAAGAGACAGAAACATTGATGAGAGAGAACATCGATTGGCCGCCTCCTGCATGCCCCCCACCATCAGGCACGTGCCCTGACCGGGAATTGAACCGGCAACCTCTTGGTGCATGGGTCGACGATCAACCACTGAGCCACACCAGCCAGGCGAAGAATCCTCATTTTTAACAAATATTCTAGGCAATTTGAATGCTAGTAGTTACCTTAACCAAATTTTGAGAAATGCTGCTATAAAGAATAAATTTACAACTGTTTTTTTCCTGCAAGCTCATCTAGCTGTAATTGTGAAGGTACCCATTTGGGTATGTAATAGCCATTAAAAAGACAGGAATTCCTTGGATAAATGCCTATGGCACCATTATTATTATGTAGTGAGTATACATAAGAAAGATGGCAGACAATAACCTCAGTCTTCTGTGGAGAGAGCAAAGGAATCAGAATAATTTTTAATAGAGAACACAAATTCTGTAGTGAAACATTGAATCCCTTGACATCTTCAGAGGTATTAAATAAACAGATGAACCAATCTTCTGTTTTCATTAAAGACTGGAGAAAGGAAACTAAACTTTTAATGCTGCATGAAACCTTTGGATAAATCACATCAAAGAAATCTTTGACTCAATGGATTGTGAAAAGCTGGAAAGTCTCCAGGTTATAATCTTCAACATACTGGGCTCACCTAGATGTGAGGAGAGGCTAAACCAGGTAGCCCCTAAGACTGTTTCACTTTAGAATTTTGTTTCAGATTATTTTACCCACACTCTTCTAATTAGAAGCAATGCTTAATTTCAGTGTTTAATTCCACAACCCTTTATTCTCTATAAACATATCCATGATTAGCAACCTAATGCAGCTCTGAAATTTTTAATTATTGTGGATGCTGTGAGCACTAATTAACAAAGGGAGGCTGTCAGGAATGAGATGTACTATTATTAGCAGCTCCTTTTCATTTATGAAATGCAATCACACAAATGAAGAATAACCCTGTTAGGAATATGGGCTTAATTTTCTAAATTGCATGGCAATAAATCCCCCTTGAATATTTTGCAAAGAATAGGTCAAAGAAAATTAAAAACAAAAAAACAAAAAATGCAACTAAATGTAAAACAAATGTTCTACTATGGAAATATAGGAAGTCTATGCTTTGTGGTTGATTATCAAGACCCTGCCTTCTGCCTCCTTAGCATACTTCCTCATCCCAACCTCCATACACCTGCTCACATTGATGGTCCAAATAGGAAAGTGGTGGGTTGCCCATTGACCACCTTAATAAGAGGCTTTTTACCTACAACTTCCTATACAAGACTAGAAGGTTGCAATAATTTCAATAAAGTGCTTTATAGGGCAGAATTAATTACTACATTTAGAAAATAGCCATTTCTACTCTGCTAGTTAATTATTCCTGAATGTGGGATGGCCAGCATGGAGACAAGATCTACAATGAGGTATTTACGATATTGGGCAGATAGGAGGTTTGAATAGTAAGAATTCTGGAGATTATTATACTTATCCCTCTATTCTTATAAATGAGTCAACTCAGGACCAGGAAGATGAAGTGACTTCCTTAAGGTCACACAGGTCTTTGGTAGTAAAATATAGTTTAATATGCTTTTTATTCTTCCCTATTCTGACCTCCATGATTTGAAATGACCTTCTTTTCTTAGTTATATGCTTGTCTTCTTTCTTCCAACTCTTATTATTTTAGCTATAATATAGAACTAGTTTTTTTTTTTTTTTTCAAATATGAATATAAAATCATGCTCTACCCTGATATTTTGATTCAGTAGGTTTAGGATGGGACTTGGGAGTTTTCAATATTCACAAGTGTACCAGGTGACTGTGGTGCAAGCAATCTGGAACCCCTGAAAAGCACTGAACTGGAGTCTTTCTAAAGCCTCCACCGGTCACTCTCTGGGTAATATGTTTGTCAGGAGCTCGGCTGAGCTGAGAGAGAGCCTACTGAGATACTAGGCGTCAGAGTAGCCAATTAAAGCAATACACCAAAAATGAAAGACTTAAGCCTTTAATCGCTTACCACGATAGTATAAGCCAGAGTGTAAAACGAGAGGAAACACTGACTCGCCTGGTCCATTTGCCCCCAAAGAATGGTGCACCAGTCAAGGGTCAGGTGGAGCACCACATTCATGAGCATCTTCTCACTGTTGAGGGAGCCCCAACAAAAAGCTGTGGTATTTTTATGGACTCTGGGGTGGGGATGGGGCTTGGGGGAAGGCTAGGAGTAGAGAAGTACTGAGGAAATTGTCTTCAAGGTTTCCCCCACTCCCCACATAAGGAGGCCTCAGGCAGAGAACTCTGCCCAAGGCCTCAGATAAGGAGACCTAAGAATGAAGGCATGAGGGGCTAGGAATGTAAATATGGGAAGAGCTTGACCAAGGATGAGGGCTGAGTCCTTGACTGCAACTCCCTAGAGAGACCGCAATGCAAGGGCTGTGCAGCCAGGCTGGCATGGGGAGGGAGCCTCCCTGTGAGGGCTGCCAGGTAGCCTTTGCAATACCTACCGGAGGACAATTTAACCAATATATTATTGGCTCTAGGGAGAAAACAGCAAATTGAGCCAGATTTTCCTGAGGGTTGTTTTACAACCTAGTGATAAGATAAGAACCTTGAGGACTAAACACTGGGATATTTATCTATTAAATAATGTTTGATTGGCATAATAAAAACTGCAGGTCTCAAAGCTAAGGGAAAGCTTGAGATCTTGAAAGACTCTAACAACTAATAGCAATAAGTTTTAAAATTATACTTGGGGCTAGTTAACATGTAGTCACATTCAGTCATTCAACCAACCAGTATTTACTCAACATATGCTCTGTGCCTAAAATTCTTGAGTGCTAGGTATACCTCAGAGAATAAGATTGGTTAAAATGTCAGACCTTCTCATGGCTAATTCTAGCAGGTAGAAAGGTATTAATAACATACAAAACAAATGTATTGCCTAGAGTGTTAGAAGGTGATAATGCTATAAAAAGAAAAAAGTATAGTAGGATAAGAGCTCAGGAGCATGTGGGGAGAACTGAAATTTTCAATAGGGTGATCAGGAAAGACTTCATCTTTATGATAATAGATCCAACAATCCTGTACACCTATGATTTATCTATATATTGTTGCTAAATTAATTTTATCAAGACTTCCAGTTATACCATGTCCTTGCTCAAAATTTCTCAATGATTCTCCATTGCCCAAATGATCAAGTACAAGCCCCTTTCCTGGCAGTCATGGCCCTCACCAGCTGGCTCAGTACCCTTATCACATCTTTCTGCTCCAGCAAACCAGACTACTAACTATACTTGGGCCACATCCTGTACTTTCCTCCTCACAGGTTTTGCTCCTTTGCCTCATTCTCTTTTCTCTCACTCCACTTCTTGACATTCTACCCTCTCTTCAAAGTTCAGCTCAAGTATGTCCTCCCAGCAAAGCCTCCCTAGATTTTCCCATCCCAAAAGAATTCTCTCTCCTCTAAACTCCTACAGTACATTATGCAATAAACATAGCATTCAACAGATAAATTACAGAAATTTAAAAAAAATCTTAGTTCTTTTTCTAGATTGTAAGTTTCTTAAAAGCAAGAACCACCTCTTTGAATATCCCCATAGTATTAAGCATAGTGCCTTGCAAGAGTGATCTCAAGTAGCTAAGAGTTTCTTGGCACTTTGGGTACATAAAGAAAAGAGATAAAAAGTATTTGAGTAGGTAGCCAGCCCATGTCTTTAAAATCTGATATATCCTAAAAAGCCGGAAATACCAATCAGAAGAATATATGCACCCCTATGTTCATAGCAGCGCTATTTACAATAGCTAAGATCTGAAAACAGCCCAAGTGCCCATCAGTAGATGAGTGGACAAAAAAGCTGTGGTACATTTACACAATGGGATACTATGCAGCTGTAAAAAGACAGATCTCTTACCCTTTGAGATTGAGACAGCATGGAGGGACCTGGAAAGTACTATGCTAAGCGAAATAAGCCAGTTAGAGAAAGACAAGTATCACATGATCTCATTTATTTGTAGAATCTAATGAACAGAATAAGCTGACAAACAAAATAGATCTAGAGACATGGGAGTAGGAAACAGACTGACAAACCTCAGAGGGAAGGGGGGTGGGGGGAGCAGGAAGAGATAAACCAAAGAACTTATATACACATATGCATAACTAATGGACACAGACCACAGTGTGGTTAAGAGAGGTGGAGGAGGGTGTCAATGGGGGGAAAAAGCAGGGACATCTCTAATACTTTCAATATAAAGATAAATATTTTAAAAATCTGAGTTCTTAAGAAGGAAGTCAAGGCCTTATCTGTAAGTTAAAAATGCTAAAATTGCCAAGGATGTTAATGGACAGCAGAAAACTGAAAGACACAAAGGAAGTGATGTCATTTTTAATTTTTGCTCCAGTTAAATTGAACTAATTAGAAATCATGAACCAAGTTCTACATTTATACAATGCTGAAGACAAAATTTTACTCATGGTAAGAGCTTAACTTATATGGTATGGGGAGAAGTTTTCCATACTGTATTTTGAATTCTGAATGAAAAGACATAAGAATAGTAATGCAAACTAGAATTACATAAGCACAGTTGCAAAAGGTACTAAATACTTTCTTAATAGAGATGCTTGTTTTTAGCACTTGCTTTTGCAAAGAAACTTCATTCTATCCTTGAAAGATATTTTGGGTCACTTTCCATCCAGTCCAAATCTCACCTGGCGAGATATGCAGCACTTGGTTGTCTGGACCTCTGAATACGACCCACTGGCCAATAACCCTGGTTGGAAAAAGAATGGCGCAGGCTTGATGGTGAATAGTCGATTTGGATTCGGGCTGCTAAATGCCAAAGCTCTGGTGGACTTAGCTGACCCAAGAACCTGGGCTGGTGTGCCCGAGAAGAAGGAGTGTGTTGTAAAGGACAACGACTTTGAGCCCAAGTAAGTGTCTCAGGAATTTTGAACAAATGTGTGCCCATGACACTATTTGATATGATGTTTGTCACTTTGCCTAATTTTTTTCTCACGTACCTTTCTGAATAGATGGGGGTAGTATTTGCCAGTGTTCCCTGTGGGTCCAGGGGGAATACTGAGATCAAAGATCTGTAAATCATATTAGCAAATTTGCATTTTCCTCTCATAGCCTACTTACCATCTAGCATTAAGTTTAAGGTGTACCATTGTTTTATAGAGCACTAAGAATAATCATTGCTAATTAAACTATTATCAATGACCAGTTTTAAGATTTATCCCAAATTCAAAGGTGATAAAATGTTTTAAAAAATGCACCTTAGAAATGATGAAATACAGCACTTGCCAACTAATATTATCCAAAACTCAGGAGCCTCACTTCATGCCACAGTGCTGCGTGATTCATGATTTTCTTCCATGAAGGAACCTTTGTCATACTACTTTTACGTCGACCACATCTGGCCCCAGAAGCAGAATCTGCTACAACTGTTTTGTTGATTCTATCATAACCAACTATGTTTATACTGAAGACCTACTCACCCAAAATACCCAAGAGTGGGAAGCATGGGGGACGTGCATTAGGAAGATAAAATTATTTCTTAAATTATTTTAATAGCATCTATTGCAATAATAGACCACTTTTTGATGGATCCAAGGTAAACCTGCCTGAATTCAATTCTACAGTAAATAACATTTTCCCCAAGTACCTGTGTTCTTTACTATTTTCTTTTCTTTTCATTTTATTGTGGTAAGAACACTTAACTGGGTTCCATTGGTCTACATGTCTGTTTTTTCCTACTACCATACAGTTTTGATTACTGTAGTTTTCTAATATATTTTGAAATCAGGAAGTATGATACCTCCAGCTTTGTTCTTCTTTCTCAGGATTGATTTGTTATTTGTGATCTTTTGTGCTTCCATAAAAACTGTAGAATTGTTTTTTTTTGATTCCCATAAAAACCTTACAATTTTCTGTGCATTAAAATTCATTTATAGCTAATCTTGAATTGGGCCCTACTCATAATAGGGAGAGAAAAAAAGCTTAGTTGAGTATCTAGTCAAGACTGATGTGTACATATTTGCATGAAATGCAAGAAAAAAGAGATACACTTTATTCAGTGATGATTCCTTAATATATTCAGAGCCCTGAAAGCTAATGGAGAAGTTGTCATTGAAATTCCAACAAGAGCCTGCGAAGGACAGGAAAATGCTATCAAGTCCCTGGAACATGTACAATTTGAAGCAACAATTGAATATTCCCGAAGAGGAGACCTTCATGTCACACTCACTTCTGCTGCTGGTAAATTTTCTTAAACTTCAAAAATTTCTTTTAAACCACTTGTTTAAATTTTTAACTGTGAACTCAATTATTTCAAATCAATGAATTTTTATTTCTTTATAGACCTAAGTCTCCTAATAGATATTCTCAGGTCTTAAACAATATGCTTCTTCTTTCTTTTTTTTTAACATCAGAATTCTGCCCTGCTCATTCCCATGGGTCCTTACATAAGCAAAGAATGAGGTCTATTCAAATAATAACTTTCATTAATAAGCTTTTCTGGAATTTAATTAATACCTTAATACACATTTTCAAATTATGTTCATTTTTCCAGGTCAGTGATCTATCATTCTTTTCTCTCAGGTAATACGTTAGTGAGGATTACTCTGATAGTTAATTAATAAAGCTGACAGGTACATCAGACACATCCAATGAATAAATTGAAAAACTGAGAATTCTGATCCATGAAAGAAGGTTGAGAAGACTAACAAATTTTCCATAATGATATGATTAAGGCTATATGATATGCTTGCTATATGGACATTTGCTTTTTCCTGAGAGAGTACCAATTCCGATGAGATCTTGGATGGGAAAGAGTTTGTGAACACAAACCATAATCCAACCAGAAGCTGTCCCAACACTCTTTCATGCTGTAGTAGGATTCAAGTTCTGACTAAATCCAATGTCTGTAGGTGATGTGTGAGGACAGATGAGCTATCTCTACAATGTCCTTCCAGAATATGAACTTCTTAGAGGTTTGGAGTAGTTTCTGTTAATTTTGGAGTTATACTTTCTAGATATCTTGGAATTGACCTAAAGTATTGGTGGAATGCTATTTCATTGATGGCCCTATAGTTCATTTGACCCTTTCACTTAGAAATATTATTTATTAATCTATAGAAAGCTTGGATTTGAAAATTTAGAGTTACTCCTACTACTAGTTTTATATGACGAGAGATTATTAAATTAATATAGCTTCCTTTTTTATGTGTATACAAGATTATAGACTCAGGAACCTATTAAATTCTCAAAAATTTCTCTTAAATTTCAAAATAATAGTTCCATTAAAATGTATTTTAGGTCATTGACCCTCTTCTTTAATGTAGTTTATAAATATAGTTCTTTGAGGTCTCCTTATTAAAATAAACCTTAATATATTCATTATTTATTTTTCCACAGTATGTAATGACAACTTATATGTCAGATAATGTGCAAAAAACTGTAGATAAAAACTTTTTTCTTCTTCTTGTGAATGTCTCTATCCTGGTCTTATACTCAAAGGGAACATTGGGAGGGTTAATCTCTGCCAGCTTTCATTTTCAGTTATCAGATGCTAGAATGTGTCCTATCAGAGCTGTTGGGACATTTATTAACTTGTGTTTGTTGTATGAAAATAGGAACCAACACTGTTCTGTTGGCTGAAAGAGAGCGGGATACATCTCCTAATGGCTTTAAAAATTGGGACTTCATGTCTGTTCACACGTGGGGAGAGAATCCCATAGGCACCTGGACTTTGCGAATTGCAGACATGGTAAGTAAGAAGGAAAGGCTATGGAAGCACATGCTTACTTTTAAACACATTGAAGGAGTGTGAAGGTTGGTGCCACCACTAATAAGGGCCCTAAGGAACTTTGATCACTCCTGAGTTGAAGTAATAAAAAGATGTAGTGTTTCAAGTCCTGCCCACTTGGCTACATAGACTTAAAAAAAGAAAAAGAAAAAGAAAAAAGATTAGGCACTGGCCACAGAAGAAGGGAGAGAAGATATTCTGATATACAATGTGACAGACTGTGGGACAAAGCCAAGTGTTCTCATTGTCAGAACACAGCCAGCCACACGATCTACTTACCAGAATGAGCTGTGTTCCCAAACATCATTGTTAAATGCTCCATGAGCTTTGCTTATGACACTCCACTGGAGTCACATGAAGGAACTACTACAAATATTTACTCCAGTGGCTATTTAGATGTAGCTTATTTATCAATTAGACATCTTATTTAATATGACTTTGTTTCACTTAGAAACAAACAAAAAAGCATTTCTCTTTCGCTCTGTTTACTAACACGCTTAGATGTCTTTCTATAATTATAACATACAGTCACAAAAATAAAGCAAGGAGTGTCTGAGAATAAAAGCCAAATTATTTATACAGCTGAATTATACTGAATTATATGGTTGAGTTATTTATTTTTGCCTCATTTCTCCAACATTTTCTACAGGTGAGCATATAAATGACTGGTGTTTTGGTCTGAGTTCTCCTGAGAGAGACATGTTATGAGTATCAGCAGCACCAGATTTCAGTATCTAAATAACTTTTTAAAAAGAAATAATTTTAAATTCCTGAAGATGTCAATTAAAGTAGTACAGATTCTATAGTTATTGTAACTTTTTCCTCTGAGAATAGCTTTCTCCTAAAGACAGTGAAAATTGTAATTTAGAAATGGAAGCTGTAAAAAGTCCTGGTCTCATAGGGAGAATAAGGAAATGTTCTTAGCAAGTGGTCCTGTTCTTGAACGTGGCCTCTACTCTTTAACTCAGTTTCACCATCAGAAAACTAAGAAAATCTATTTACCAAGATAAGTCTGCAAAATTTGACTCTATACTTTTAAATACTTTTTAAGATATTTTAGATTTAAACACATTATTTTTAACAGTTTTTGAGCCTCTGAAAAGTATTACTCTTCCCATAAATGTACAGTTTTTAAGGGCTAATTAACGCTGGAGGCTATTTGTAATGCTCGATAGAGGCTGACTTTTTCCTCCAATGGAATGTTTCTACAAGTTGATAATTGGTAAATATAACTCTATTTATAGAAGATACAGACAACTTTTCAAGAACACACCCCATATATAGGTTAATATAGAGAGTTCTGCATGTTTAATTAAATGAAGCAATTAATCATTTATTTTATTTATTTATTTATTTTTAATATATTTTTATTGATTTTTAGAGAGAGAGGAAGGGAGAAGGAGAAAGACATAGAAACATGGAAGTGAGAGAGAACCATCTATCGGCTGCCTCCTTCATGCCCCCTATTGGGGATTGAGCCTGCAACCTAGGCATGTGCCCTGACCAGGAATCGAACCAGTGACGTCTTGGTGCATGGGTCAATGCTCAACCACTGAGCCACACCAGCTGGGTGCAATTAATCATTTTTTAAATCCTTGAGCCTGTACACTCAATTTTCATAGCAAGAGTGAATTCAGTGTTTTTTTTCTTTTATTATCTTAAAGAAAAATTTTTTTCTTTTTTCTTATTGGGGTGACACTGGTGCATTAAATTGCATAGGTTTCAGGCATAAAATTCTATAATACATCATCTGCATATTGCATTGTGTGTTCACCACCCCAAGTCAAGTCTTCTTCCATCAACAGTTATCCCCCACCACTGATGTATTTCTTTTTACACAGAGCTCTATACATGGAATGCACAGATTTTTAAAATTAGATTTTAACTATGAAATCCTTTTTGGATACTTTGAGGGTGCTTGTTTTATGTTACTCAGAACACACACTAAAATTATATATGCTTATTCATCAGTCCGGAAGACTACAAAATGAAGGAAGAATTGTGAACTGGAAGCTGATTTTGCATGGGACCTCTTCTCAGCCAGAGCACATGAAACAGCCTCGTGTGTACACGTCCTACAACACTGTGCAGAACGACAGAAGAGGGGTGGAGAAGATGGTGGACTCAGGGGAGGTCTGTGTGGCTGTGTTCTTCTCGGCATGCTCTCTTTCTGAACTGTGAAGTGACAATGTAGTGAGTGAAGCTGCCCCTAACTTTTAGGCGGGGAGTCAAACATGGGTAAGGAAGAAAGGGAGTGGAAGTGGTAAACTTTTATTTTCCATAGGATGAAACCCTATTGTTTTCTTCATTTATTCTTTCATTCGGAATCTAGAAATTTAAATTAATGAATTCAAAATTATTAAATTCCCTAATGTGAATTCCACTTCACATATCAAAATGGAGACCAGTAAGTATGAGCACTTATATACATCATCTTGATTCAGTCTTCAAATCCACCAGAAATGGAGGTATTCTTATTCCTATTTTACAAGTGAAGTTAGGGAGATGAAAAAAGGTGCCAAGGGTATATCAGTAAGCGGAAAATTGAGGACTGAAAACTGAGTCAGTGTAACTCGAAAACTGGTGTTCTCTCTGCTCCCCAGCGGCCTCTCAAGGGGCAAGCAGTGGGCATGTGCTGCAGCTGGCCTGCCGGGCCCTAAATAATGAGCCTTCTTCCCTTTGTGCTGGATTTCTGTTTCAGAAGCAGCCCACAGAAGATAACCTGAATGGGAACCCCCTGACGGCAAAAAGCCTCAGCAGCGGCAGTGTGGGAATCAGAAGGGATGAGCTGGTGGAGGGAGGTCCATCCAAGGCCATGCTGCGACTCCTACAAAGTGCTTTCAGCAAAAACTCACCACCAAAGCGATCACCAAAGAAGTCCCCAAGTGCAAGGCCCACCATCCTTTATGAAAATTTCTGCCCACCCCGGGAAAAGCCGACTAACCCTTCCCGTCTTAAAGACGCTGAGGACAGTCTGTATGGCGACTACGTGGATGCTTTCTATAACACCAAACCTTACAAGCACCGAGACGACCGGCTGCTGCAAGCTCTGGTGGACATTCTGAGGGAGGAAAACTAAATCAGTCTGTGATCCTGAGTTGGAAATATTCATGCTTCTTCCTTACCCTCAGATTTTGCCTGTGTCTGAAGTGGTTGTTTTTGTCATTGATTCTTACGCTTATAATATCCTTTGTGATACTTTTTCTCCCCAAACTGCACATTTGAAAGGGATGAGCTCAAACAGTAAATCCCACTTCCTAAGTGGATCATAGCTCTTTCAGAACATCTCTTCCCTGCCTACACAAGTAAAGTGTTTGTTCTTTCTAGAGCCACAGTTCACACGTGGTCCTCAAACCACAGTAGAACGCCTCCTTGGGCCCTCCCATTTCATTTCTCAAAAGGAAAGTCATAACCTGGGCAATAGACTTAATTTGAAAAGTAATATGCAAAGAATGAGAGGAAGGAAATCTGTTCTGATAGCTTGTCTCCTGTCTTTGCCCCGTGGCTCTTTGAATTTTGATGCCAAAGAAGGCTTTGGAAAGTCTCTGATGAAAGAGTTCACAATTACACCTCTATCCTATCTTTTCTATTCCAAAGGACTACTTATTCAGGGAGTGACTATCTGGTCAATTGGGGGGAAAGCTGGGTTATTTAGCTCCATAAACACACCTCAGAATCTGCGTTATCTGGTTTGAGCAGTCTTATGTCATTCTTTGCCTGGTGTGCCATGTAAGAGGCCTCTGTGGATCTAAGGTGACTGAAATCATGCTATGTGCTCTGGTCTTCTTCTGTTTCCCCTTCTGAAGGTTTTCCTCTCTTGTCTTAGCCACAGACTAAATACTAAGAGAACTAGTTTCTTAGAACATACACTTGGGACTTCTGCAAATTCCAAGTCATAATTTTTTTTTAGCAATAATAACAGAAAACCACTCATAACACAGAACCAATATATAACAGGAAAATATTCAAAAGGGGAGAGCCAATGGGAGGCTTTATTTGTTTTTTAAATAGTATTCATTAGAACAGGTTTTTCTGGATCTTTAAAACTGAGTGCTCATTCCTTGACACTAAAGGCTCGTCCCCAATCTTTTAGCTGATAGTAATCAAATTCTCATCAAATTGCTTCCAAGCTTCAACTCAGAGGACACGAGCTGGCGGCCCACAGGCCACATTTGTCGCTCAAGTAGAGTTTGTTTGGCATGTAAAATGGTTTTAAAATGTGAGTGATTATTGAAAATATGAGATTTCACATAAAACCTGATTCTCAGACCCATCTTCCCTCATGGCGACAGTTGCCTGCAGCCAAGTAGCAACTGTCCAGCTAGACCTGAATGCCAGGTCCCCAAGGCTGTCTGCTCCCTGCTGCTTGCGGCAGCTGCCTTACTGGTAAGCACTCCATAGGCATTTTATTTGGCCTGCTCTTGCATTAAATGAACATGTTCAAAGTGTAAATGCATTAGGAAAAAATAGCTTCAACTTCTTTCAGGCAGGATCTGTATGATAATTATGAGAACTTCCCATGACGTAATTAAATTATTATCCCCCAAAATGATATTGTAGACTCCTAAAAGTACCTCTGATATCTAGTTTGACATGTTCATGTAATCTCACCTCCCCAGGATGCCCATTTATACTAATTCATTAACTGCCAACCCTTTAGTTCCCATTCTCTATATGCTCACAAATGCTCTAGTCACCTACAGTGGCATTCTCCCAGTGGATTCATGGTCTACAGTTCTTCCAGGAAGTTTGAACTTTATCAGGCTACACAGGAACCAGACCAGGAAGAGAACATCAGAGTCTGGCACTTGCTTTGGTTTGAAGTATGACTAGTAAGAAAACCTCACCCCCTATTCTACCATATGAATTGTGCAAACTAAAAGTATTTCCAGAGCAACACCCATGAAGCTTTGAGGATGTTCCCCTGAAAGAATTGTATCACTCTGTTTTTGGAAGTTTCACATACTGTTTGATATGGAGTGTTAGATAGAATTTTGAAAATTGCAACACATCAAAAAGTATTAAAACCAAAAAAGACCAGGGAGTTATGAGATAAATTTTCAACTAAAAAACAAAGCTAAGGCCCAGAGAGGACAATAAACAGTAATAAGTAAAAACATATCCTTTCCCCATTCCTAGCCTAGCACTAATTGTATGAAGCTTTCTTTTTCAGCCTTCTAACAGTATCTTTTCCTGATTAAAACCCCAATCAACTCATTGGATTGTAGCCAAAGGTTCACTTTGGAGAAGCTTTGTTGTTTAAATAAAGTTATGTTTGAATGTTTCCAACCTGGGGTATATTGTTCAGACAAAAAATATTTTTGTCAGTCTTTCTTAGTGCCTGTGTGAATTTTTGTGAAAATGTAAAAGAAGAAACATATAATATTTCCCTCAAAATTTTAAACTATATTTTCTTTACAGGTATTTATAATGTAGCAATGGTTTTATCAAACAGAATTTTAAAAGGCATAATAAATTATATTAAAGAACCAAAATTTTCCTGAGAATAAGAACGTTTCATCCAATAAAATATTTTTTGAAAGGCATGTTCCTCTGTCAGTAAAAAATAAAGTATAATATGTATGTGTTGTGATATTAAAAGCGACCTTTGTCTGTAGTCTAGCACAATGTGTAGCTGAGTAACTTGTGTGGTCCTAGCATTCTTACGGAAACTCCCACATTATACACTTGATGTATTAATCAGAATGTGTAAAATATGCTTATAAATCAGAAGAATAAATGATTTCTCACTAAGTCAAAAAGAAAAAAAGCTCATGTTTCCAACAAAAATAGGATCTCCTTCTCTTACTTATTGTTTCCCAAAGGAACTATAAGAAAAAGGAAAGTAGAAAGTGTACATTAAGAAGTTAATTCCTTTATAGAAAAATGGGCTTTCTTAAAGGCAATTTAAGAATTACTTGAATAGGTATATTTTATTTTTCTTTACAGCTCGGTCTTTCACTTTTTGGCAACACAAAAAGCTGTATGACTGAGCCTTAACTGAAGTGTTGGGAGGAGGGGAGGGACAAACCTAAAGGGACTTACTACATGTGTGAGAAATGATTTGCAAAAGTTCACTAAATACGACTCTGTTTCTAGGCCAGGTTATAGCAGGCTAAGCATTAAATCCTTCCTTCCCAGAAGTCCCCTCATCAGAAGCCCCCATTTCTCAACTTTGATATCCTGCCCTCTGGCCCACTTTCCTTTCCTGCTTCAAACCTTCATCCCTGGGTCTCCCACCCACCATTTCTGAATCGGACCTTCCTACCCCAGCTGGGTGGTTTTCCTGCAGACTCCATTCCTTTCTCCTAAGTCATAATTATTCAGTCACACTAAAATATTTTACTCAAGAATCCCAGAAAGACTTCTAACCAGCTTTTGTCCTCCACATACGGCCATCTTCAAAGTCTTCCCACCAGAAGGGTCCAAGACACACCTCTGTTTTCCTTAGAATGCCTGTTTGTAACAATTGGATTAACTGTGTGCAAGCTGCGAGTACAAACACAAACACACGTATGTCCCAAGGATACACATTAATTCTTAAATACAAATTTAAACCCATAAGGAAGAAGAGTAATGTTCTCTAACTGCCTCATAATTTGCAAGGTTACAGTACTAATGCATGGTAACGATAATTATTCTCTCCAACCCCCTCTGCCCTCGTGGACAGCGTGTACTTTCTTGGCCCATTGATGTTGAGCTTGACTGTGTGATTTGCTCTGCTCAGTGGAATATTAGTGAATGTGATGCAAGCAAGGGCCTTAAACGTGCCTGCACAGTTTGGCTCGGCTCTTGCTCTCAGTGACCCAGGGCTGTGAGAAGAGCAGGGAACTGCTGCCGCATCAGCCTGTTTCCAGAACACACGTATAGGTAGCATATCCACGTTCTGGAACCAAACCCAGCCAGCTTCCAGCATGAAACCCAGGTGTCCAGATAAGTGCAGCCCAAATAAGCTGAATTTGTGATCTTGGCAACTTATGAGAATTAGAATAAATGCATGTTGTAACGACTGAGTTTTGGAGTAGTGTGTTACATAGCCTTACAATGTCAACAAAACTCACCAAAAACTCATTGGTCACTAATAACATAGAAGTTCCATTTTTTCATTCCACTCTCAATATCATCCCTTTTAAATTGTGCTTTGTTGAACCTAGAATACAAAAGAAAAAAGAAAAAGGAACCGTATTTAACCATATGACTCTTACTACTGATCCCATAGTTAAACAAACCCTGTCTAAGCTTTGAAATTTTTATTTTTAAAAGTCTATCTTAGCTTAGTTCCTCCTGTAAGCAGAGCCTCAGATAATGAATGACTTGTGTACAGGTAGTTTATTTGGGAGGTAATGGCAGAGAACAGAAGTGATTCACATCTACCCACAATAGCATGGAGTAACACTGGTCAGCACAGGAATTAACAAAGACTAGAATGGACATTTCACTTAATAATAAGATTGGTAGAAGATAACTCAGAACAGACATGCTTCCCTCACTCCCCAATCCACTGCATCCAATGCCTTGATACTTCCATTAGCCTCTCTCAGAAGTCAGATGTAACCCTTGGGTAAGGGAAGAAAACTTACTGGCTGATAGCAAGTGCACAATACTTATTATAAAGGCAACTTTTAATAGAAACAAAGTTCTGTTATAAAAAAAATGAAGTAATTTTTGCTCACCTGGGTTTTGGCTTACAATTTATACAATGTGTATTGCCTGTATGCTCTTACATATAGATATTATATAAATATTGCTCTATCATCAATGTATTGACAAAGAGGTGATTATAGTCATTACAAAATGCTTCTTGGATAGTGTAAATTTTGAACCAAAAATGTTAACGAGGATTTGTAATGAAAGAGAAATGTATGGGTTATTTCAAGTTCTCTTGTCAGAGGGAACCAGAATGCTGAAGTTCTCTTGTCAGAGGGAACCAGAATGGATAAGATCTCCACCTGGGAGATCTTATCCATCCCAACAGAGCTCCCACAAGTGGATTAAACCCATCTTGTTTATCTGAACATCCACTCCCTGGCTCTGGTCAATCTTCACCAGTATTCATGACATGAACGAATGGCCCTGAATCTGATGCCACCTTGTTATGATGCTATTTTTACTTCCAGAGGTGAAAAAGACACAAGATGTAGCCTTATCAATTAGTTGATATAAATTCTATTGTTCCAATCAATAGAAGGGGAAAAAAAGGCCTGAAAACGTATCAGCCACAAAAAGTGGCTAGAGGTGTGGGTTCTTGAATCAGCCACAAGTTAATTTGAATCCTGGCTCTACCATCTCTTAGCTGTGTGCCCTTGAGCAGTTACTTCACCTCCCCTGGGCCTTATTTCCTTATCTCTAACAATGATGTCTACTATTAATACGTTTGCTGTTAGGATTAAATAAGATAATGTAGATAAATAATTTATGATTATGGTAATTCATAGTATGGTTTCTATATCTTTTAAATATTCAATAATTGTTCATTTTTATTATTGGTGAGATCGTTGCTGTTTTTATTAGTGTGATGTTGTAAAAAGAAAACAGACTTTAGAACCAAGCAGATTTGAATTTGTAGCTCTTATCTATAAATTCAATAAAGAAGAAAATATTAGAATCAATGAAGAAGATGGAAATACCATAAACTGTCACTAGCCAAGATGGTGTTGCTTTGGGAATTGTCATTCCAATGTGAACTTTCTTCTCCTAAGGCCACACTGGAAATCATTTAATTGTAGCTAATGTAGACTAGACTGTAATGAGAAGGGAATGTTCAAAGTGACAGCTAAGACTTAAAGAGCAGACACCCAAGGCCAAGGAATGCCAGAGGTGACAAGTGAAGAGAAAGAAGATGATAAAAAGAAAATCATTTGTTTAATTTTATGTCCAATCATTTTTTGTGTGCAATGAGTTGGAGTACCACTTTTCAAACGCAAGCACTTTATAAAGTATTGATAAATGTTAATATTAGCAGCAATGAAAAACGAGTTCTTAAGTATATCCACAGCATCGTATACAATTTAACTAAATTCTCACAATAATTGTAAAACAAATAGGAAATAAATAAGATTATTTACCCAATTTATAGATTAGGAAGTTGAGGCAGTGAGAAGTAGTGTGGTTTGTTCAAGGTCACACAGTATGTGGTAGAGTTGAAATTTTAACCCGGCAGTTATTCTAGAGTCCAGGCTATGCCTTACATTACAAGATAAAGGGTGACATAATGTTAGAAGATATTTATAGTATGGAAATCAAATGAATACTGCATATCTTATACTATCAATTGTTTTCTGCTAGTTGAAATAATAGAAATTGTTTTTATTAATTGAATATTTACTACATGTTAAACATATATATTTTTTCACAAAATATGATGAGATAATAATTCATGAGAATAAGATATTATTTCTAATGCTTGTATTATTCTGCAAGTGAAATGTTTTTACAGATATGGAAACTGAGATTCAGAAAGGTTAAGTCAGTTACCCAAGGTCACACAGCTAAGCCAGGATTCTAAAACTGGTCTATCTGGCCTGGCTGGTGTGGCTCAGTGGATTGAGTGTCATCTTATGGACTGAGAGGTCCCGGTTTGATTCCTGGTCAGGGCACAGGCCCGGGTTGCAGACTCGATTCCCAGTAGGGGGTATGCAGGGGACAGTGATTGATGTAACATATTAAAATATATATACAAAATTGGTCTTTCTGATCCTATCTTTTCATTATACCACTCCGTCTCACTTTTCAGCTTTACTTCCAAATTTTTCAAACTGATGCCTTCGTAGGCAATCTTATGCTTCCAGGAGCAACAAGATAGATTGTATACTGCTTCTTCATTTTGAATTTTGGACTCTAAAAGTGAGAGAGGCAGTTGTCCTCATCAGTAATCACTGCTTGACGTATCTTGAAATGAACCAAAGCTGTTCTCTTAGGGGAGCATCAGGCCAACCGGACATCTCAGACATCCTTTAGACCAAGAATCACCCTTATATGAATTTACATGTAGCCTGGAACATTTTATTTCTCTCCCTACTCCTTGGCCTTCTACCTGATGCTAATGTGTCTTCTTTTTTAAAAAATTTCCCAAAGTGTGTTCTTCAGCATATTGATTAGTGGTGTGTGTGTGTGTGTGTGTGTGTGTGTGTGTGTGTGTATAAAGGATTCCCTGATCATGTGCATTTGTCAAACATAATGAAAAACCAGGTTTTTCATATGATGGGGATTTATTTCTCCAGATAGAATCCCTTTTTCCTAGACCGTCTTCCAGAACCAGTGTTCTCTCAGCTCACTTGAGAAGACATTTTCTTCCATGTAACTATCTTCAGCTAATAATTTCCCAGCTGGATTCTGGGTTCTATCAGAAGTAAGGCTTACAATTGCCATGTGCCTGACTATTTCTGAGAGCTTACAGCTCATGCCTCCTCCTTGCTCAATACAAAATGCTGCAGCATCACACAGCTGACAGAAAACAGGTACCAACTATAATAAATGAGGAGATAAGTCAGAGCCCACCAGCAGTGCTCCAGGGGTGAGCTGGAACTTGTCTTCAAGAGGGAAGACAATTGAGATGTGAGAAGAAAAAGGGAAGCCACCCAGTCACTCATGTCCACAACAGATCGGGTGGCTATTGTTTCATTTTGTACAGTGGAGCTCAGTTTATCTGTTTTCTGAGAAAAAATTATTACTTCAAAAGTATCTTGTTGGATAATAATTATATCCTGTTACTAGAGTATAGGATTGGACTGTCTTCTTGGATGAAAATGCATTTGCCTAAATTTTCTTCCCAACACAATCAGAGAGTCTCAGAATTGGAAGGGGCTGTCTATTTTTTTTACTCAAACTCCTACACTTGAGAGAAATGCTGGGAAGGATTCTGGGGAAAGTATTGCCCCTTTATAAAAAGAGATGCAGAGAAGAAAGCCCCTCCTCTTCATCTGGACTTCCTGGTGTTTGTACACAATGTCTGGGACTTTGCCCGCCATTTTTGGACCTTCCTTTATACAGTAAATCCATTTCTGGAGAAGTTCCCCAATTTCATAAGCTTCAGGTCCCATAAAACCTGGATCTGCCTCCTGCTCATCTCCCTGATCTAAGTCACCAAGTCCATGGGCTCTATCTTTCACATCTACCCACTTGTCTCTGTCTCCACTGCTAATATCCTGGTCCACACTGCCGTCTTCTTTCAACAAAGTTCTCGTTGGTCTCCTTTCATATTGTGGTGTTTCTAAATTGTATATGTTATCACATCACTTTCTTCTTTAAAATCCACTGTGTTTAGGACAAGACCAAGTTATTAACCTGTTTTGAAGCCCTGGAAATTTTTGTCCTAACCTGTCTCTATAGCTTCCTGTCATCTTACGGTCACTTTCTCTCTCTCTCTGGGTGTAGTACACTGGCTTTTATTCTCTTACTGCAGTGCCCCAAGTTAGTCTTGAAACACACTGTTCTGCAAGAAATTCTCTTCCTTCATTTCTTTTCTAGTTGATTTTTTTCTACTTACTCTTCAGAGCTCAATTTTAAAATCCTTTCCTCGTGGAAGCCTTCCTGACCCCTGTGCTCGATTCAGTCAGAACCTCTGATTCAGTCAGAACCTCTGACATATGCTCCCATACGGCATTCATCATAAAGGCAATCACACATATCATTAATTGTTCAGTGTCTATTTCTCTGGATAGAATGTAAGTTCCCCGAACATCTCTCAGGTTAACTGCTACATCCTCAAAGGTTAGAACAGTACGATATACAAGAAGGCTAGTATTAAATATATACCTAGGAAATGTTTTGTTGAGCATATGGTTTATCTGCAGGGCAATGGTATACTTTAGAAATTAGACACTGGCAGCCAAAGTCACACTTCTCCAGCAGCTCGGATAGCTAGTGTGAGCACATCCTCCCTAGAGATGCAGTACAGGCACTGACTCTGAACTGAGTCAAGCCCAGGTGGTTTCAAGTCTGATCCAGTGACTTACTACCCGGATGATGCTGGATGAATTACTCTTCCTTTCTAAGACTCTGTTTTTTTCATTTGTAAAATGGTAAGAGTAATTACACTTATCTCCTACAGTTGGTTGTTTGCTTATTGGCACATATTTGTTAAACATTACTATACGCCAGATACTCTGCCAGGGGCAAAAACAGAGTAATGTGCTGCGTGGACATGGCCTCCACTCTCGTGGACACTGTTTTTATTCATCTTTGTATCCCCAGCCCCAGTCCAGTACCTGGTATGCAATAGTTTAGTATGTATTTATTGAAATATCTAATATAGTTCTTCATTTTCCCACTCATTTAATGTACAGTTAAGATAAAAGTGCCAATGAGTAAAAGTGGGGAAGAAGCATAGCTGATCTTCATGGAGGACTCACTGGGTGGCAGGCAGAGGGCTGAGCATGGTACATGGATTGGTTCGCTTAGTCTTCATTCAATGATGCAGACCCGCTAATAATTATCCCATTTTAGAGAAAGGGAAATAGAATACAAACAGCTGAAGTCGCTTGATCAAGGTCACATAGCCAGTTATGTCAAACTCTGAGAATCCAGAGTCCCAGGAAACGAGGGACCATTCGAAGCTCAGCAAGGGAAATACTGATATCAGAAAGCAGCAGGAAAATGTCTTTCTTTTCTTCCTCTGGCTTGTTCATCCAGCTGCTTAGTTGTCTATGAAGATCTTGTCCACCTTTTCCCCTCTTCTGTTTTTATGTTCTATACCAGGTAATAGACTTAAGTATATCAGGCTGTATACTTTTATTCAACTTTATATGATAGGTCATCAGTTGAAGCCCTGAGTCCTAAGACTACCATATAATTCCATGTATTTTGATAAGGAAAGGCACTTAAAACTGAATTGTAGCCTGCTAATTATTCCTCATACTGATTTCAAAGTACCCTGATGAAATAACATAATAAAAGGTAGATAAAGAAACAGACCATATGTCAGATGTATTAAACACAAGGAAGCCAGACAGAAAACTAGGATCTGAGATCAAAAAAGCGTGTGTGACATGGCAAAGCAAACAGCTTGCCCACGAAACCACGTGCTGCATCCACTCTCACACACCGTAGCCACGGTCAGCCATCTTCAGTGCATAGGAGCAAAGTATTAAAGAGGCTTTTTGAAGCTTTTCTTTTCTTTGTGACTTCTCTGAATCAATTATCTATGTGACCATTGTTGATCATTACCATTTCACATTCAGATCAGGAGGTCATCCTACTCTGTTGCTGAATATATTCACTTGCTTGGTATTCACATGCAAAATTCCTCAAGAATAATTTATTAGAGCAGCACTTCTTAAGTTTTTGGAGTCAGTATCACATTCAATATTATTGAGTACCCCAAAGAGCTTGTTAATGTGAGTTATATCTACTAAAACATTTTAAAATTAATATTGAAAACATACATATCTATTTATTATTTCAAAAATTACAATAATAACCCCATTGCATATTAACATAAATAACAAAGTTAGAAGAGTGGCAATGTTTTATATTTTTGCAAATCTCTTTTATGTATGGCTTAATAGAAGAAAACTAGATTCTGTCATCTACTTCAGCATTCAACCTGCTACAGAATGTTTTGGTTGAAGCATATGAAGAAAGTGTAGCCTCACAGAGATATAGTTGAAAAAAAAAAAAAAAAGGAGTATACTTACACCAAGACTCAACAAGTAGTTTCTTAAAGAGTAGATACAATGTAGACTCTGAAACAATATCAATAAACTTCATGCACTCTCTTAAACTAAAATCTATTGGGCTACCCTGAGTACATGCACCATCAGAAGGTGAAGACCATGGAGCAAGGGCATCTGTACAATAAAAACACTTCAAAGTGAAGCAGAAGGAAGAAGAAGAGAAACTGAAGTGACAGAAGGATCTCAAGAAGAAGCTCTTCTGAAGCAACTGAAGTGAGCAGATAGACTGCCTTTGGATCTGCAGAGATGGATGGTTTCAAATGTTATAGTGCTGGTAAACGACAGCTCAGGGGGTTGGAGCCCAAGAAACATCTCTTTGTTGGATGTATTGCCCAGACTGTGCCTTTGAAAAGGGAGATGGAAATCTGCTGATAGGACACTTGTTCATTCTCAGCATCTAGGTTATGTCAAGATTTCAAGTGAGACTGGCTGCGTGCACTGAATTATTAGCTCAGTTCTATAAAGCAATATAATTTATGGTTTTGTAGATTCACTCACATTCCTCTTACCTGTTTCAGTTTAACATTTTTTGCGCTACAAAAATATCATTAAAATATTTCCTGTTAAAAAATACCTTGAATTTTTAAATAGAACCTTTACCCACACATAATTTTGTAACAGCATGCATTGTTATTTGGAAAATATTGATTCAATGAGTTACGCAGATATTCCAAATGTTGACACATTTCATCATACAATAATTTTTAAGGCATATTAGTTAATATTATTACCAATCTCATGATAGTCTTCAAGTATTAAGAAATTGTCAAGTTGGTGATGATAGATACAAGTTTTCCAAAATTTTAATTTTACCTGAAAGCTCAAGTTTTATCATTGGCAACAAATAGTTGTTTTCCTTGAAATGACAGGCTCACTTTATTCACTTAAAGAAAACTTCTGCCAAATATCTAGGTCAGAATAACCATAGTTTGATTGTCAGGCATTTTTTTCAAGTAAAAATGGTATGCCATGAAAAATAAAACAAACAAAACCCCGCTAGCTCAACTTGCAACTCAAAAAATTGCGCAAATGCTTTTCCTCAGGACAAACGTGATAATTTGGTATATAGCAAAGTGCCATATATATATATATATAATTTTATATATAATATATAATATATGTTATTATATATATATTATATATATATTTTTTCCCATTTTGTCACCTAAATTATTTAAAAGGTATATATTCTAGGGTCAATATTTAGTTGTTAGTGCATCACCAAAGATATTCTTGCATGCCACTGGGTTCTTGTTTGTTTGTTTGTTTGTTTCAACTATGAGTATGTGATGGTGAAGCATACAGTGACTGCTAGTATAGTTCAGTGCCACTTTCTTGATTCTTGACAAGGTACCATTATTGCTTTTGCATCATCACTGCAAATGTCAACAAAATGAAAAGGCAAATAACATAAGAATTTTTATTAAAATAGTTTTGGCTTTGCAGATATCCTTAAAGGTGTCAAGAGTTTGGGGACTCCTAGGTGCCTGTGGACTATACTTTGAGAGGATTCCTAGGACTTCCAGTACTATGTTGAATAGGAGTGGTGAGAGTAGAGACGCTTGTATTGTTCCTGATTCTAGAGGAAAAGTTTCAGCCTTTCGCTGTTGAGCATGATATCAGCTGGGGACTTTTTGTAAATGGTCTTTATTTTGAGGTATGTTCCTTCTATATTCAATTTGTTGATAGTTTTTAACATAAAAGAATGCTGAATTATTTTCAAATGCTTTTTCTGCATCTATTGAGATAATTACAGTTTTGAATACTCAATCTTTCAGTTTATTAATGTGATGTATCATATTTATTGGTTTGTGTATGTTTAACCATCCTTGCATACCAGGGATACCACTTGATCATAATGTATGATATTTTAGTGTACTAATGAATTTGTTTTATTAGTATTTTGTTGAAATACTAGCAGAAACAAAGCAGGAGGCACCACACATCCTGATTTCAAACTATACTATAAAGCTATAGTAATCAAAACAGTATGATACTGGCATTAAAAAAAGATACATTGGTCAACAGAACAAAACCAAGAGCCAAGAAATAAATCCACACATAAAAAGTCAACTGATATTTAAAAGGGGGTCCAAGACTATTCAGTGGAGAAAAGATAGTCTATTCAATAATGGTGCTGGGAGAACTGTATATTCACATGCAAAAGAATGAAACTGGACTCCTATTTATACCACTCACAAAAAAATAACTTAAAATAGATTAAAGACCTAAATGTAAGACCTGAAACCATAAAACTCCTAAAAAACAAACAAACAAAAGACACACAGAGAAAATGCTCCTTGACATTGTTCTTGGCAATTATTTTTTTGGACATGACACCAAAAGCTCAGCACAGCAACAAAAGTAAAACTCAACAAGTGGGACTACATCTAACTAAAAAGCTTCTGCACAACAAAAGAAGCAATCAACCAAATAAAAAGGCTAACTATGGGATGGGAGAAAATATTTGCAAATCATATATCTGATAAGGAGTTTGTATCCAAAATATATCAAAATTCATGCAACTCAATAGCAAAAGAAAAACAATCTAATTTAAAAAATAGGCAAAATAACTGAATGGACATTTTTCCAAAGAAGATATGCAAATAGCCAACAGGTACATGATAAGATGCTCAACATCACTAACCATCAGGGAAATCCTAATTAAAATCATTATGAGATATCACCTCACACCTATTAGAATACTTATTAACAGAAAGACAAATGAGGATGTGGAGAAAAGGAAAACCTCATTCACAGCTTGCAGGAATGTGAATTGGTGCAGCCATTATGGAAAACAGTTTAGAGGTTCCTCAGAAAATTAAAAATAGAACTACCACATAATCCAGCAATTCTAATTCTGGGTATATATCTGAAGGAAATGAAATCAATATCTTGAAGAGATATCTATACTCTCATGTTCATTGCAGCACTACTCACAATAACCAAGACATGAAAACAACCTAAGTATCCATTAACAGATGACTGGATAAAGAAAAGGTGATGTGTGTGTGTGTGTGTGTGTGTGTGTGTGTGTGTGTGTGTGTATCATTATTATTATTTAGCCATAAAAAGAAGGAAATTCTATTTGTGACAGCATGGATGAACTTTGAGGCCATCATGCTAAGTGAAATAAGTCAGACAAAGGCAGGGTGCTGGTGGGAGGAAAGGGGTGAAGGTGGTCTGTGAGTACAAACTTCTAGTTATAAAATGAGTAAGTTCTGGGGGTTGAATGTACAACATGGTGACTCCAGTTGACAATACTATATTTGTATATTTGAAAATTGCTAAGAGAATAGATCTTATATTCTCACAACACACACACACACACACACACACACACACACACACACACACACACAAAGATGACTTTGTCTTTCTGTGAGGCAATAAATGTGTAAACTGACCCTATTGTGGTGATTATTCCACAATACATACATATACTAGATCACCACATTGTACATCTTAAACTTAAACAATGTTATATGTCAATTATATCTCAATAAAACTGGGGGAGGGGGGATAATAAGTTTTCCCAGATGATGATTTGGGACAATTTTTATTTTTTTATGCTGTTTTACAAACTCTTGAAAATACTCATTTGTTTTTCCCCTAGGGCCTTTCCTTGAAAACACTCATTTGTTTTTCCCCTAGGGGCTTCCTGTGAGGAAGCTAAGGGAGGAAATCCCAAATTTAATAAAAAAAAAGAACTTCCAAATTTAAAGACCCCTGAAATCTATCAGATTCTTTTATTCTATGGACACTCTGAGTCTTCCATTTCCAATACCCTTCTTATCTATCATAGCTCAAGTTAAACTACTTATCTGTTACCATGCCTTGTTTCCATTGTTCTGGTCAGGAGTTTAGTTGCAAATCACAGGGTGATTTCTAGCTAATTTAAGCAAAATATTATTTATTAAAGTATATTAAGAATATCATCAGAATCTCAAGGGGATACAGAGAACTAGACATAAAATGCTAAGTAGCTAGTAATAAAGCACATGGGAACAATGAACCGGGGGGAAACATCCCATTGAAACTCCACTATTGTCGCTCCCCACTGGGCACTAAGTATACCTGAGGCCGGACATGCCACCGCCACCAACTCAGAAGAACTAGAACCCCTCTGCAACCACACTTGCCAGGATCTGTGTGGGACCACATCCTAACATCGTTTCCTTCCTCATCCATATCCTGGTGCCTCCAAATGGGGAAATCTAAGTCATGTACTTTTGTACCTTAAGCAACAGGGATTCTGATGCAGTCTGTTGCATAATATCTTGATGCAGGACTCAAAATGTTGAAACTAGGAAGACATAAGAGAGTGTTTTCAAAAGATGTTGAAAAACCACAGGTGCCTACTGTACGAGCTGGCACATGGATTGTTTAGATTGAAGTAGGTAATATGTTGAGCCACTGTGCAGTATTCTTGCCCCTCCTCACTCGGAGAGTAGAAATCAGAAATTATGTTAGTGCATATGCTTTCCACTATACCTCCTCTATGTCAAAAGTTCCAGAATAGGTTAAATATGCATGGGCATATACAGGTTTTAGGTTTTTTGTTTTCTGGGGTGTCCTTTTTAGAGAACTGGCTTGTTTTCTGGAAATGGATGTGTGGAATATGGTCCTAAGTATTTCCTGCTGTTTTCTCACTTGTCATTTCAGCAAAAATCAGATAAATAAAGGAGGAGAACATTCTGAATTAAAAAAAAAAAACAACAACAACCCTGTACTTGAATTGCAAAACATATGGTTCGGGCCAACATTGTTTTGGTGCCATGGAAACTCATCTTTTCTCCACCAAATATATATGAATAGTTGGCAATTATCCAGTTCTGAGTGAGTGGGACAAGTTCTCCACATACGGTGCCCCATCTTAATGTTTTTACACATTTTATATCAACTTCATATGCTAATAAAACAGCAAACCCTCCCGCCCATGCTCAGAATAGGCAAAATAGCAATTCTTCTTAGCAAAAACAACCAGTTCGAGAATAGCATACCAGGCCAAAGTTTTCTGGAATCCTCGTAGATTGAAACTTCCCAGTCAAGCTTTTAGGCTACTGTTTGAGTTAGGGAAAGAATCTGTCAAGGTAACTAACTTCCTCCAGTGATTCAAAGAATGACAAGACTTCCCATTGCTTCAACAACTCAGGTTGTGCCACTGTGAAACCACATGCTCCGTGCCCAGTACAGCCAGCCTCACAGGTGACAAAACTGCTCGTGTCATGCCTGTAAGCACTGCCATTTCATTCTTAGGTGTGAAGTTATTCACGAGTCTATCCTCAAAGGCAGTAACTGCTTTTATTCCCTATGAAAATGACCATGGGGCTGCAAATCTTCAGTATATGGAGCAATTTTCTAGAAGCTCTATACCTTAGCAAAAGAAGAAAATCTGCTGTTCCCGAAAAAGACAAATGGCTATACTCTCTCTGGAATATTTTTGGCAAAAGTAGAGAAGATTAAGTTGATCTGGCAGCATTAGAGAGTTCTATTGCATTTGTCTAACTCTTTTGACAGAGAAAAACAACACACTGTTACAGACCTGAGCTATTTCACATCCTATTCTGTACCTTACCCAAAGAGCCTATTTATTATCTATTATCAACAGTCCCTTGGTGCTCCCTGCCATCTCATCCCCAGCTCACAAGTAGAAATGATACTGAAGCCTTAATTGCTTTTCATAGGTCATCATCACTGTCATTCAGTGCTCTTTGAGAAGCAAAATTTTAAAAGGCATGTAATGCAATCAGCTGTCAGGGTGCTCAGCTTTCCCTTGTAAGACAACCTGGCCTGTCAAATGGAAAGAAAAGTATTGCAGCAGAAAGATATGCATGTCTGAATTCAAGCAGATGCTAAGAATCCTTTAATGAAAAGAAAGCAAAGAAAATGGAGGATCAGCTCAAAAGAGAGAGGTAGGCATGTCCTAATTAGCAAACAATTTCCTTTCTTAGCTGTCCCTGGATTTTGCACTAAGTAAATTCAAAATGAAACGCCAAAGCCACCGAGGAGAGAACTGGTGCAGTTCTGCTCAGAAGCATAATCACGAAGAACAAAGAGAAGCTGGGCTTTGAAAGTGGGGTTTCAGTGATGTGAGGAAATGAGAGTAACTGCGAGCTCACAGGAAGCATCAGGCAGTGGCTCCACACACGTTATCCAAAATCTGAGCAGAGACACAAATTGTCAGGAAATCAGTGAAGCTCTGTTTCATTGGGTTGAGTATAATTTGGTGAAAGAGATATCCAGGAGCTAATCTTCTAAGATGATGATGTAGAATGAGCTTCCTTCAGTGTCATTGATGGAGCTTCAGGCTGAGGTCATTAATAAAGCAAAGAGGAAGGGCCACGGAAGATAAAGGAATTAAGAGAGTGGTTCCCAAGGTGCAGCCTGAGGAAAGGCAGAAATGTTGCAGATTTCAACCAGAAAGGTGTGAGGGAACCCCAGTAGGGTTTGTTGCTTTTGTAGAAATAGAGATACCATTTAAATTTGGAGATAGCTAGGACCTTAGGCTACCCCTCAGATTTGTTCATCCTCTGCCCAAGTCCATGATGTCCACATTTATGGCCAATGCAGCACTCTCAGGTCAGTTCTAGTGTCTCCAGGAGTGATCAGCTGTGTCCTTGAGCTAGTGGGGTTCGTCAACCCAGAGTCGTCTTCCTGTAGGTTCCCCTGGCTTCTGCGGACAGCTACCACAGTACTCATTGGCTATAAGAATTAACTCTGGTTCTAACAGTCAAATTCTAAAAGTCATGGGTGAAAATTAAGTGTCATCAAATCATGGGGAAAAGGGGAAAAAAAAATGAAGTATTGAAGAACAAAGTTCTCAGGAAATTCTATCCTCAATGAAATTTAAGAGGTATGCCTAGGGCACACTGAAGGAGCCATCTGATGTTTAATAGACAATGTGTTGTAGCAATCAAATAAACCTAGGTTCATATCTCAGCCATTCCATTTACCACCTGTGGGAAAATTACTTAAACTCTCAGAGCCTCAATTTTTTCATCTCCAAAATAGTGATAATCTCTGCTTCCTATAATTTACAGGAGAAAACAAATGTAAAGCATCTCTGCACAATGTCTTCACTTAATAAATGTTAGTTTTTAAAAAGAAACTTAATCAAGGGCAATTTATTGGGAGAAAAATTAGAAAGTGAGCAAGAAGAATTTATAATATATCAGTGGAAACAAAGGCAGCCAGGTATACTGCCTTAGTATTAGGGTATAAAGTGCCTTTACCTCTATATTGATTATACATTTTGCTGTATTTAAAGTTTTTTTTTTCTGCTTGTCTTCATTTTTTACCTATTTTCAGCCTACCAGTCTGATATGCTATTTAAAGACTAACATATATTGGCCATCTAGGCTTATGACCAAAATTCCTCCCAACATATGTATATAATTTGTTTGTGCTTTCAGCCAATAGGTATTTATTGAGCATCTACTATGTGCTATGATAGTCAATAAGGACCCAATAATCAGAATGGTTCCTTCCTTCCTGGAAAGTGTAGCCCAGTGGGTGAAAGAGACATAGAGACTCCTACCGCAAGGTAATTGAAGGGAAGTGCCATTCTGCACCTTGAGAGTTCACTCCTGGATACAATACTTCTTCACCACATCACTGGCAAAAAGGTTTCTGAATGAAGACAGCAAGAAACAAAGGAAGGGAGAGAGAGAGCAGACAATGTGCCATCAGAAAACAAAATAAACGTGAATATGCTAAGCCTCTGCCCCATTCCTCATTGACATTTGACAGCAATCCAAGTAGACCTCCCCTCCCCCACAGGCTGCCACAGGATTAGTACACTATCTACAGGCAGAGTTGATTGAATAGCCTTGTTAATGATGACCTTCCTGGAAACTTTGCCGGAATCTCTGAGGGTCCCCCCTCCCTTTGAAGTAACCATGTTTTATCAGCTTTTCTACATAATGACCTATGGAAATGAGCCAACCAGGGAAAAATGATTCCATTTACTTAGCTCTGAGATACAGATGGCCCGGTGAACACTGTGAGCTAATGGAAAACTAACACACACTGGTCCAGGTCAACAGCTGTTTCCATTGTAACTGTGGCTGTGAGACACAGGTGTATTTCATGGGCCCTTATGTAGACTGCCATCTGTCCAATGAATGTTTTTCATTTCCTTTAAATGTGAAGGTAGATACCAGGAACTGGAAGTGTAAGTGAGTGTATTAGGAACATCAGCTTTCCTTTTTTAGGCCTACATGGTTGAAAAGCCCTCCAATTCGATTTACATCATGAACAGGTGGATCTGTGACTCAGCACCTCAAGCTTTCTCATCGCTCTTCTATGTGAGCCACAGGAATATGTGCTTTGTCCCATCACTTGGCTTGAAGATTTGTTATTTACATGTTCTCATAGTTTCATCACATTAAGTCTCTCTGGAGTAATAGTTGCACCATGCAGTAGAAGCAGTTAGACTGGGCATTTACAATCCAAACTCTCCACCATATTCCCAGCCCAGATATGGAGACGGCACAGACAAAGCCTACACTTTACTAGAATCGGTGCCCCTTTCCCTGTGAAGGTCAGTACTCTGAGTGTATAGGACGTATACGGTTGTGGGGGTGAGAGCTGAAGGACCAGCCTGGCCCTGCCAGGGTGTTTGGCAACTTCACACTGCTCCTTAGTTTATGAGGGTTCTTACTGCCTGTAGTCCCCAGTTTGGGGCCTTTAGCTGAAACGTCAAGATAATAAAAACAATTTCATCCAATACCCTATTATATTGTTTGCTTTTCTCTCTCTCTCTCCCTCTCTCTCATTCCCGAAATGCCCAGCAGAGACCATGTCTATTTTAGTCACTGGTTTGTCCCAGAGTCTCTGACAGCACCTGGTACACATATTATAGGCCTGATTCCACTACCGCCTAACACAGGCTGACCTTGGGCAAACCATTTAACTTCTCTGGGCTTGAGCTTCCTCACTTGCTATTTATTAGATTACTTTTCTACAATAAAAGATATTCAATGCCTCCTATTATTACCGTCATATCACTAGAAAAATGATGCTACTCCTTAGCCATTTGGATCCTCTTTTATTTAGTTTGAAGTATATAAAGCTACATTTTGAAGGTCAAACACAGTTGAATGGCAGTAATTTCATATGATTCAACCTAAGTCATTACATAAGTTTGTATCGAGCATTTCTTTCTTATGTGCAAGGCACTGTTGTCAGATATTGGGAATACAGTTGTGAACAAAAAGAGCTAAAGCCATGTTTCCATTGACCTTATATTCTTATTGGGGAAGACAAAGAATAAACAAATTAAAGATGAAAATAGAATCGGTCAATCAGTGAAGGGCACTAAGAAGAAAAATAAAGCAGGATAAATAGAGAGTCAGTCACTTGAGGGCAGGGGTACCATTCTGAAAAGAAAGAGATTGGGTAAAATTTACCTACTGAATGTTGAGACTCTCAGCCATCTTCTCTTACTTGGCTTCAAGATTTCTGGCAGTGGCATGATTAGATATTAGAAAGGAGATTAATAGGAGATCCTTCTCTGAAGAATATGATTATCTCAAGAGGAAATATCTAAAGATACTAATGTGGGTATTTGTTTATAAAATGGCCCAGCCAGATCATGTTAGAGGGAAGCCCAGCCACACAGCTTCCAAGAGAGCTTTCTGGTATCCAGTGCTTAAATATGAATGGGCATCTAGGATTATCAGATATTTGAGGGTACCCACTAATCTCTAGGTTAGAAAACAAAGCCAATAAGCAAAAACAATTACTTAGAGGAAACAAAGACTGTACAAGGAGAAGAAAATGTCAAAAAATTTTGATGTCTTCAGAGAGAGAAGAAATAGATACTTAAATGTTTAAATACCAATTGAGTGGATAAAGCAATTCTAAGAAATAAAAAAATGCTGATAAAAGGGAAAAACTCAGTAAAAAGCTTATATGATCATCTTTGAGGAAATAGGTCAAACATACATAAAATATAGGAAAGTCAGCAAAGCTATAAAAATTAGGAATAAAAAATATAGAAAATATATAGTTAAAAAAAGACAATAATCCACAATGTTATTATCCAAATAATAAAAATCTATAATGAGAGAGAATACTGGGAAGAGGAATGAAATAATCAATTAAAAAATTAAAAGAATTATTGACAAAACATTGTAAAGTTTCAGAACCCTGGCTACAAAGAAATAAGCACTTTCAAAAAGGGAAGAAAACAGGATTAACATAACAACAATAGGGGACTTTAGGGGGAAAATGGAGCAATACTTTCTAACTACTAGAAGGAATTACTTCCAGCTTAAAATTTCATACCCAGGCAATTAAATATAGGGGTAGAATAAATTAGTTTCAGACAAGTAAGTTTTCAAAATATTACTTTGAAACTTTCTCAGAAAAGTAACATAACAGGCTTTCTATACAAGGGAGAAAATCAAGAAAGTTGTTCATATGGAAAATACACTAATTAATAATAGTAATACAAGAATAAACTCTGTGTTTCACATACTCACAAGTGTGAACCTACGTTTGCCCACCCTGTATGCAGGCTCCAAGGCACAGGGGTCTGTTGAGAGAGGGAACAAGACCCCCAGAAAGATGGGGAAAAGAAATGCCCCACTCACAGCTCTGTGGCGAGCTCAGAGGGCAGTCCCTCCTGCCTGGGTCAGAGGCTCTCAGAGGAAGAATGGCGTGTTTATGAGATGTATACACCATGGAGTGTGTTTGGAGAATAATTATATAAAAATTTAAGCGTTGTTTTTAAAAGAAAAGATCATTAGTAACTCCAGTGAAAACAGAAAGTAAAAGGAAGAAAAGGAAAGGAGAAATAGAATATTATAAATATTTATAGAGCCATACTCTGAAAATGTTGAATATTAATATAATCAAATTACATTCCATGTGGATGAGGGGGACACTGGGGAGAGGGTATAAAAGCATGAGGGACCTTCACCTTCATAGTGGGAAGTCAATGTTTAATGCCTAAATCTAAGAATCAAGAATATATGTGAATATATGATGTCTGAAATTTTGTTGCCTACATTTTCTTCTAGGATTTTTATAGATTCATGAGTCACATTTAAGTCTTTTACTTATTTTGAGTTTATTCTTATGTATGGTGTAAGCTGATGGTCTAGTTTCATTTTTTTTTTTGCATGTAGCTGTCCGATTTTCCCAACACCATTTATTAAAGAGGCTGTCTTTACTCCATTGTATGCTCTTGCCACCTTTGTCAAATATTAATTGAGCATAATGTTTGGGGGCAATTTCTGGGTTCTCTGTTCTATTCCATTGATCTATGTGCCTGTTCTGCCAGTACCAGGCTGTTTTGATTACAGTAGCTTTGTAGTATGTCCGGTATTGTGATCCCACCTACTTTGTCCTTCTTTTTCAAGATTGCTGTAGCTATTTGGGGTGGAGGGGGGGGGGCAAAAAAATTAAGATACCTAGGAATGAACTTAACCAAAGAAGTAAAGGACCTATTTGCAGAAAACTACAGGACATTGAAAAAAGAAATAGAGGAAGATATAAAAAAGTGGAAGCACATACCTTGTTCATGGATTGGAAGAATTAACATCATTAAAATGTCCATACTACCCAAAGCAATCTATAGATTTGACGCAATCCCCATCAAAATACCAACGACATATTTCACAGAACTAGAACAAATACTTCAGAAGTTCATATATGTGAATATATGTAAATACACATACATACAAATATATGTTTACATAAGCATGTTATTCAAAGAAATGAACACCACATTTCTTCAATTCTGAGACACATTATTTTTTCACATTTTAACATGTCCATTAACCCGATATGTCTCAACCCATGGTGTGTCAGAGTGTAATTGGCAGCATTTGTTGCGTTGTATAATCACAGACACTGCTGCTTTAATAAAGTGTGGTCATTACCAAAAAATCAGATAAAGGAGTTCCAAGTGGCTACCTCTGGGAAGCAGTGAACCGAGGGAGGGTGGCGATAAGTAACAACTTTTTGAAATAATTTGACTCCTTAAATTATCTATATGTATAGTTTACTTTAAAAAATAAATGTTTAAAAATATTTCTGTTGGCTGCTTTGTGGAGAAGCATCTCTAAGAGGACGAGATTGTGAGGGAAGAGGTGAGTGCAGGGTCCTGCTTCGTCCGGAAGTGGGTTGGTGATGGCTTGGACGGGATTGAGAATAACGGAGGCAGTGATAAGTGGTCAGATTCTGGATGTACATGTAAAATAAAGCTGACCGCCCTGGCCGGTTTGGCTCAGCGGTTGGAGCGTCGGCCCGCAGACCGGAGAGTCCCGGGTTCGGTTCCCACTAAGGCCGCGTACCTCGGTTGTAGTTTGTCCCCAGCCCTGGCTGGAGTCGTGTAGGTGGCAGCCAGTTGGTGTGTCTCTCTCACATCGATGTTTCTCTCTCTCTCTTCCCCCCTCTCTCCCTCCCACTCTATCTGAAGATAAATGCAAAAATGTCCTCGGATGAGGATAAAAAATATATTAAAAATAAATAAATAAATAAAGCTGACCAAATCTACCAATGCATTGAATGTAAGATAAAGATGAGAGTCAACCATGATTTCAAAGTTTTTGTCCGGAGCAGCTAGAAAAATGAAGTTTCCATTTCCTGAGATAAGAGGGATGACAGGAAAAGCACGTACAGGAAAGGGGAAGATCAAGGGCGCCATTGGGACATATACATTTGGATGCCTATTAGACATCGAAGTGCAAGTGGACAGTAGGCAGGTTACATGCACATCTGGATCTCTGTTCTAGCTAGGCTGACGATAAAATTGGTTTGTCTCTTCACTTCCCTACCCCGCCCCACCCCTTTAAACAGTATGTCATCTTTTTCTTGTTTTTATAGATAGTAATAAACTAAGTCTTAGTTTTTGTTTCGGTACTTACAGAGAACTTGTTAGTATTCTTTTTAAAATTAATCATCATTTGCTGGGGTTTGCTTCTGTCTGGTATTGTCGGCAGATGCTGGCCGTGGCCATGTAAGACTGCACACCTGTCCAGAACACCTAAGGACGCCTCACCTAGACTGCGATTCTTGTAGGCGGAATTCATTCTATTCTCGGTATTTTGTTAAAAGGGATGTTATAACCCCAGTGATAGAAACATACTTCCGACTTGGAGAAAATGTTAAAACCAGATCTCCTATTGTATAGAAACATGGATGTCACATTCTAAGCAACACAGCCAACCAGGCCCTCTGAGCCCCCTGGGAACAGCTGACTGGTGCATTGCTAGTCAGTTGTGCCTAATTCCTTGACGCTTCCCCGACACACATATACTCACCCCAACACAATTAAAGATTAATGCATTCAAGTCAGATGAAGCAACCCTATCTTACTTTCTTCAAAGTAACACTAAAAGTCAGGCCCTGGTTTTAACCTCTCATCAGACTTAAAAATTGAGATATAATTGACATAAAACATTGTGTAAGTTTAAGGTATACAACATGTTAATTTGATACATGTGTATATGATTATAGTCAATAGTACTGTATTATAAACTTAAAAATAGATCTTAATAATTCTCAACACACAAAAAAAAGAAATGATAATTATGTCATATGAAAGAAATTAGCTAACTCTATGTGATAATCATATTGCAACATATAAATATATCTCATCCGGCTTTTAAATCCACATGACACATTTCTCCTTGAAAACACTCCGAGACACACAGAAAATTCTTCCTTTCCAATCAAGAAGACATATGTAACCCTGATAAAGTCTTAACTACCTTGGAGAAAGGCTCTTTAGGAATTCCTTTCTTGAGTTCTAATCAGTCTTTGGCTCTCACACTTTGCCCACCTCATGGGCGATGGGCAGATCTGGTAGACGCTTCCACGATCCTAAGCCTTGGAATGATCCCCTAAACCGTGATTGGCAGAGTGGGGAGCACAGGCAAATGCCAGTCTCAGATGAGAAGCCAGGAAAACGCTGGGCCTGCAGTTGTTTTGGTCTCTGTGGTTAAAGGCATTTCTGTCAGTTCACACTTCTATGATCCTCTTTTAAAAATCTAGAGACTTTCCATTTCTTGGGACATTTATTATTTTGAAATTTCAATTCTTCCACCTCCTTCTCTATCCCTAAGCACTTAAACAAAATATTTGATCATTTTTAGAGCAGTATATAGTCAAACATAAAAGAACTAATGAGTTATTTTCACCAATTTCTAGTGACAATTTAAAGACTATTTTCTACTAAATTTTTCTTGTTACGCCCACACTACCTTTTCTCCCCAAATGTTTCTTTCTTTTAAAAATGACTCCAGATATATTTATAGGTGTACAGTAGAAATATACACCACTTATCAGTCAAGATAGGTTGATTACACTGTGGTTGTGGTAACAACTCCAAACCTCAGTGGCTTAAAGCACCACACGTTTTTTTCTTGCTCATAATACATTTCCCTCACATGCCAGCTGAGGGCTCTGCTTCACTGCGCTTTGTCCTCACCCAGCGACTCAGCCTGGTACAGCAGCCACTGGCTACATTGCCAGTTGCCAAGGTTCTTAAACTTCCATCTGGAAGGGTCATGCATGTCACTGTGATTGTATTTCTTTAGCCAAAGCAAGTCATTTGACTACACCTAACTACAAAAGGTCAGGTAAGTATAATTTTTTGCAAGTGGGGCACTGAATATCCGTAAACAGCTGTACAGTCTACTATCCGTAAACAGCCATACAGTCTAATATACCCACTCAGCCACAGAGTTATAATGCATCTGCTCTTATATCAAAATCCCTAGTAATAGAGGAAATGTCTGTACATTTTGTCCAGATGTTGTTTAGAAAAACATCTAAATTCTGAGAGTCAAAGTCCCAAGTCATTGTCTCAACCTTACTCTGTCTGTTTGGTTAACAGCTAATGGTGTCACATTTTGTAGATAAATAAAGGTCATCATTTCATTAAATGAATATGTTTCAGACCACAGGAAAATGTGTGACACGGTTACCAAGGCTCTCCAGTCGTAATGAAGGTCTGAAAATGTCACCAGGGGAAACCGAGAGCCATTTTCAGGCTGGAAAAATCAGTTCCAACTGTGATTGTGCAACGATTATTATGCAATCATTTTCCAGCCCTCCTTTCTAACGTGACGAGCGCCAGTAAACGTGCTGTCCCTTCTAACACAAATTCTACTGGCTCAGCGAGGCTGAAGTTGAAGTGGGCGTAGTGGAAAACAGCAGGTCAGGAATTTCGACATTCCCGTTGTGATGGGACAAATCAGGCAGCTTAGTCAGGTGCCTCAAGGGTGAGTTGTATATCCAGTCTTCACTACGACTCCATCCCCATCTGTAACATTGTGATAGAATAAGAAATATATATTTTTGGATTTGTCCCCAATTACTGGCCCTCAGCTGCTAGTACCCTAGGTATTTCTTGAGCAACAGGGACAAAAAGCATCTTTTTAAATTTATGATAAGTCCCTTTCAACCCTACCTGAGTTTATGCTAATGAGGTGACAGCTGGTGCCAGAGGAACCAACTGCGTGATTAAGAGGACTGGAACCTCCATCCCCCTCCCTGAACTCCTGGGAAGGGAGAGGGCCTGGAGGTTGAGTCAAGCACAAATGGCCAATGATTTAATCAATCACACCTAAATAATGAAGCCTCCATAAAAATCAAAACTAAAGGGGTTTGGAGCATCTGGGTTGGTGAATTCATGGAGGTACTGGGAGGGCATGGAAACCCCAAACCCCTTGTCTCATACCTTGCCCTGTGTATCTCTTCCATCTGGCTGTTCCTGAGTTGTATCCTTTTATTATAAACTAGTAATCTAAGTAAGTACATTGTTTTCTTAAGTTCTGTGAGCTGTTTTAGCAAATTATCAAACCTCTGATTTATAGCTGATCAGTCAGGACCATGGTAACAGCCTGGACTTGCGATTGGCCTCTGGGTCGGGGTGGGGCACTCTTATGGGACTGAAGCCTTAACCTGTGGTGTCTGAGCTAACTCCAGGTAGTCAGTGTCATCACTGAATTGCAGGACACGTAGTCTGTGTTCAGAGAGTTGGAAAATCAGTTAGTGTGGGAGAACACCCACACATTTGTTATCAGAAGAGTTGAAAAGTAGAGGAGAAACAGAAAAGTGTTTTTTTCCCTTCTTTTACCATCTTTGTATTCCCGGTCCTCTGTGTCACTCAGACTCATGGTATTTATCATCTAGACTCTTTCACCAGCTGCCCACTTTCCTTACGCCTCCAATGCCTCTCTTTCCCCTCCAGCTTCAATGCAGCAGTGGGTAATCTTACTACAGCCCGGCTCTGAGAGTGACAGTCACTATCAGAAAGGAGCTCACTAGTGCCCGTTGCTTACAGAATGAAGTCCAGTCCCTAAACACACCCTTCTCTCAACAACTTGAAGCCAACCTACTTTTCAGCCTTTATTTTTCAATGCACCTCCTCAGATACAATGAACTGTGCAACTGACCATAGTGAAACTTTCTCAGCTGCACAAGTGCCCTCACGTTTGGGAGGAAAAATAGGCCTATTTCATAGGTGATCAGCTTGGCATGTTGGTACAAACTGAAAACAGACTACTGCTGGACTCCCACATACTGACACTCCCACATAATCCAGACACTGCTGTCCTGATGGAGACTGGAACAGCCTCTTAAAGGGACGTCTAAGGTACCAACTTGCTGATGACACCCTATGAGAGAAGTGTTGCTTTCAGGATGTAACAGAGACCTTTTGCCAATGGCCATTGTGTTGCTCTGTGTCCGATAGGTAGAATACACGAATCTGGGAGCCAAGGGTGCAATTAGAAAGGATACACTCATCTCATTCCCAGTGACCCACTTGTCTCTGGGCAAATTTGTGCTTCTGGGGAACCAGACCTAAGACAAGCTTTAATTACCATCTCCACGGTGACAAGTGCCAAATCCATCGTCTGACCCCTAACTTTCTTATGAGCTCCAGATACGAATACATAAACACCCGTCCGATATTCAAATTAGATACCTCACAGGCATCTGAAACTTAAAATGTCCCACACCACACTTACCGTCTCTCCATTCCTACAACGTAACACCATCGCAAGTGAACAGTGCTGCCCAGGAGCTGAAGCCTGAAACCTGCAGTCTCCTTTAAACCCTCTCCTTCCGTTATCCACCATATCCAACCAACTATCAATCTTATCAATATCACTCCTGTTTTCCAAGAGAAGGAATATTATTACTTCCCTCTAATCCTACTGCCACCACCCAGAATCAAACTGCACCATTTCTCGGCTGGATACCGTAATAGCCTGCATGGCGGCAGCCTCTGAAATGGTCTCCAGGGACCCTTACTGTCTGCTGTTCACACCACTGTGGAATCCCTCCCCTTGTGCTTCTAAAATAGAGTATAGGGAAAACGAGGGGATGTCACTTCTGAGTGGTTACAAGAAGACTCTGGCTTTCATCTTTCTCTCAGTCTTTCACTCTGAGGGAAGCCAGCGCCCATGTTGTGAGCTGCCCTATGGGGACACCCATGTGACAAGGAGCTGAGGGGAGCCTCCTGCAATAGCCAGCAAGGAGCGGAAGTCCTCAGTCCAAGGAACTGAATCCTGCCACAGTCACATAAGTGAGCACAGATGTGACTCCTCCCCGGTGAACTTCAGGTGCGACAGCAGCCCTGGCTGACACCTCAGCGCTGCTCTGAGGCCCAGCCCATGGCCACCAGCTCTGCCCTGCATGTACTCCTGACTCACAAAACTGAGACGGTGCTTGTTGTAAGACACTAGGTTTGGGAGACATTTGTGACGTAGTAATAGATTCTGAATACAGCCTCCTAACTTGTTCCACTTGTGCGTTCATTCTTACCTGTTCCAATCAATGTCCAAACTTACTTTAAAAGTGAAGATGCATGGCCGGTTTGGCGCAGCAGTAGAGCGTTGGCTCATGGGCCAATGAGTCTCAGGTTCAATTCCGGCCAAGGGCACGTACCTCGGTTGCAGCCCGGCCCTGGTTGGGGTCGTGTGGGAGGCAACCAGTCAATGTGTCCCTCTCATGTCAATGTTTCTCTCTCCCTTTCTCTCCCTCTCACTCTATCTGAAGATAAATTGAAAAATATCCTCGGGTAAGGATTAAAAAAAAAAAAAAAGTGAAAATGTAATTCTCATTTCCCTATTTAAACCCTTAAATTGCCTCCTGTTGCTGTTGGAATTAGAAATCCTTACTCTGGCCTTTGAAGCTCCGTGGTCTAGCCCCTGCCTGCTTTTTGAGCCTCGTTTTCTATCCCTCTTCACCTCACTCACCTTGGTCCAAGCCTGGCCTTCTTCCAGGGGTCTGGTGGTTGTTTTCAGTGTACCGTGTCCCTTCCTGCCTCGCGCACACCGCTCCCTCTGCCTGGACCGTGCCCCTTTCTCTCCATCTGCTGATCGCTGTCCTTCTCTTAGATCCCTCTGCAGTTACCTCCCTCTGCACGCTTTACGGATTTTGTTCCAGACTCAGTTAAGTCGACCTGCTACACATCCCATAATACTAACACGACGAGCATTTGCCGTTATTTATCCTGACTTCCCTGCCAAACTGTAAACTCCCTGAGGGCAGAGGAGATAACTCCCTTGCAGGCATCTTTGTCACCGATGCTGTCACAGTGTCTGGCACTTAATATGAACTTTATAAGGAGTTCACGAAGAAAGGAGGAAAGTGAATAATAAAATATAATCTTTCATATTGCATTATAAAATATGGTCATTGATCTCAAGTCACCTTAAAAATCAGGGAGCACGCCAAAAGGCATCCAATGTTTTATATGCCAAACATTTGAGATGGATTATTCACGTGAAAGCCTTTTCAACCTACGATATGAAAGCAGAGAGAATTACACCGATCTTAGACATTCAAGTGCATATATTTGTTCAAATATTCCTTCTCTCAACAGATATTTATTGAATGTTTGCTCTGTGACATGGAGTTTTCACCTCTGAACATCAAAGGCAACGATGAAGTTTCTGGACCGAGTAGATGAGAGGATGGTGATGCTGTCGCCTGAGATGAGAAGGGCTAGGGAGGGGCAGGTTCTGGCAAATGTACAAATACTTCTAGTGACTTGAAAACACTATCAAAGCATATGTTGTTAATGAATAATGATCGCTGTTACTTCTATTTTGGGGCCAATATAGTTATTTACCAATGGTAAGAAAATTAGAGTTGAAAATCTTGGAAACAATGTCAGAAGACCAGAGATCCCAGCTATGGCTGGTTAGCAATTACCCTGAGGAAATTCCTTCCTTCCTTCCTTCCTCACATTGCTCACTTATAAAATTAGGTCTAAATGTCATATACGATCTCTTCTGGCTTAGAAATGTCATTACTGTTTCAGGCTAAACTCCACAAATGCTCAAACATTCTCTGAGTGCAGGACTCTAGATTCTATACATGCATTCAATTTTCATGAGCATTTGGAGGGTTCTGAAGAGAATGATCAAGCACTTGCAAATATAGAATGCCCTTGACCCACACTCCGCTCCTAGGTGCTTTCAACTGCAATGCTGAGCAAGTTATGGACACACTTTTCAGTATCTCAATAGCAAAATGGAAGTTGATTTCTTCTGTTTATGGGTGGTGTCCTTGCGATAGCTCTGTAAAGCACACAGTTGTTATTTTAAAAGGAAATGTGCAGAAGAAAAACAGATGTTACGTATTAACATCATAATTAAAAAAATTTTTTTTAATGGATTTTTAGAAAGACAGAGGAAGGGAGAGGGAGAGAGAGAGAGAGAGAGAAATATCAGTGGGAATGTGAAACATTGATCGGCTGACTTCTGCATGACCCCTGTTGGGGATTGAGCTGGCAACCGGGGCATGTGCCCTGACTAGGAATCGAACCCACAACCTTTTGGTGCACAGGATGATGCCCAACCAACTGAGCCACACCGGCCAGGGTAACATCATAATTTTTAAACTAAAGAATATTTTAACTCATCCCTTAATGCAAGGGAAATAAAAACTTACGCTCACAGAAAAACCTGTATGTAAATGTTTATACTAATTTTATTCATAATCACCAATAACCAGAAATAACTGAAATGACCTTCAATTTGTGAATGGATAAACAAACTGTGTGGTATATTCACATGACGAAATACTAGCCGGCAAATAAAACAAACAAAAAAACCCCAACAAATTATTAGTACATGCAGCATAGATGAAACTCAAATGCATAATTCTAAGTGAAAGTATATAGACTAAAGGTTACATACTACATAATTCTAATTTGCATATTGTTCTGGAAAAGGTGAACAGATCAGTGGTTGCCAAGGGTTGGGATGGGAATAGAGGTTGACTACAAAGGTGCAGAAAAAAGAAACATTTTGGGGTAGTAGAATTTTACCTCAGTGTGGTGGTAAAATTACAGAACTATTCATTTGTTAAAATTCAGATATGTTCACTAAAAGGAATGAATTTTACTACATGTAACTTTTTAATTGTGGGGGGGAAAAACAGCATGTTCCAAGAGATAACATGCATTTGCACTGAGTTAGGAATGGCAAGTGGAAAGGCAGATCAAAGACAGATCATGAAACCCAATGCTAAGTCAAAACCCTGAATAAGCCCAGAATGGACTTAATATCTCACTGTCCCCATAGCCCCCTTTTCCTGGCAAATTGGCATCAATAGTGCAATCCAGGAAATCACCCAACACATTTATTAAACAAGCATAGATTAAGGATTCTGCAAGTTAAAACCTCTTTAGGGGAAAAGGAAAATGTATATAAATCAGGAGGTCACTGAAGCTTGCTGAAACCATGGGGGCAGTAAACTGGGAAGATTCGCTATTAGATAACATTTCCCAAGGCAATAGCAGATTGATTAAATATAAAAGAAATTTGTCAAAAATTTTAACTGGAAAATAAAGTGATTTGCAAAATACAAGTTGAATTTAATTTCTCTCTCCACCCTCCTACCCAGAAGCACAAGCTTGTATAGAGCCACAGAACTGAACTTGAAAGGCAAGCCGGCCACAGATCATCGGTGTTGAAATGCTGACCCCTTGTGTCTGTAAGACATTAAAACATGTGGTTTTTTACTTAATCTGGTTTTTCAGCTCTGTTTGTGCAAGTAATAATGAAAGAACCAATACAAACAGATTCCATATATAATTCAGCCTCGGAAAGGGTTCTTGGCACAGAAAATGGGTATTGGTTCTGCCTCAGCCTGTCTGCCATCCTCTTTCCAAGTATTAGTCATTTGTTTCATTTCTCCCGGGAAGAATACCATCATCAGAAGTGAATTAAGCTAGCATATCCCCACAAACCCAAACACAAACGAGGACATAAAGAAAAGATAGGGTATGCTTGATTTCTCATTAGGTCATAGTCCAGTTGTTCGCATATTTGCTCTGCCTACTACCTGATTCCCCTTCCCTCCTATATTACTGCCTCCCGACAGGAACTGTGTGTGAATCGTCTTTATTGCTTTAGGGCTTATTGTACTCTTCAGTAGTGTCCCTGGGCCAGTCCCAATTCACCTAAAATGTGGATCTGACAAAGGTAGACAGTCAGCTCTACCAGGCCACCAGGGTAAGTGTGAAAGGATACCCACGTAGGGGTTTCAGTCCCAGTCCCTTAGTCATCGCTTCACTCAGCACGTACGTGTCGAGCATGGGCTGATCTAGGTGCTGGGATACATGTTTGATCGACTCTAAAGCATCATTCTTCACACATCACACCACTGTTTCTAGACCACTAAGGAAAGCAATGCTAATTAAACTTGCTGCACTGCCTAAAATGAAATTTATTTTATATATTCTCAGAAATTTGGCAATTTATTCTGCTTTCCACTGCAATGCGGAGTGAGGCACAAGCCATACTTTTTTGCATGTATCTCAGAAAAAGAAACTCTGCTTTCTCTACGTATGGGTAGCCTCCTTGAGTAGGTGCTGTAAAGGGTATGGCTGTTGCTTTAAAAGGAAATGTGGAAAAGGGGGAAAAAAGCCTGTTAAATATTAAGATTATAATTTTGAAACTAAAGGATGTTTTCATTCTCTCTCTTCCAAAAATATAGAAAAGATCTAATTACAGAATATAAGACAAGTTTAACTGAAAACATTTAGTTTCATTCAGAAACAATAATAAATTGTCTTTACTTTCTCATTTTGCTATGGACAGTTAAAGAATTTATTTTGGTCAGGTGCCAATCCTGTGAGGACCATTTGGGAAATTGCCATCTAGAGCTGAGGTGTTCACATTTTTTTTTTTTTTTTGCTTGTGTATCTCCTAAAATAATTTTTTAAATCCATGTACACCTTATTTTTAAGGTGAGATGAACATTTTTCACCATCATTTAAATAAGTGAAAACTATGTACGGGTAGTTGTAAATGTTGCTACTTTAAAATAAAACTGTTACAGTTCTTTGTAAAAATATGGAATTGCAGTCATTCTTCTAGTGACAAAATAGGTGCTTCCATACCAAATGTAAGCCCCATCGCCCTATGCCCATGCCTTTCCTCACACAATCACTTTTGTTTCAATGCTTAATCCCAGTATCATAATTTTATTTTATTTTATTATTTTTTAACATCTTTATTGTTGAATGTATTACAGATGTTCCTCATTTTTCCCCCATTTCCCCCCTCCTCCCCATTCCTGCTCCCCTCCTGCCTTTCCCCACACTGTTGTCTGTGTCCATTGGTTATGCATATATACATATAAGTTCTTTGGTTTATTTCTTCCCACCACCCAACCACCCTTCCCTTTGAGGTTTGTCAGTCTAACAAGCAATTTGTACTTCTTAATCCCTTCACCTTTTTCATCCATCCCCCCAGCCCCCACCCATCTGGTAACCAACAAAAGTTCTCTGTATCTGTGAGAATGTTTCTGTTCTGATTGTTCATTTTGTTTGTAGATTCAATTGTTGATAGATATGTATTTATTGCCATTTTGTTTGTTCTTATTTTTTTATCTTTTTCTTTAAGAAGACCCTTCAACATTTCATATAATAATGGTTTGGTGGTGATGAACTCCTTTAGCTTTTCTTTGTCTGGGAAACTCTTTATATGGCCATCGATTCTAAATGACAGCTTTGCAGGATAGAGTAATCTTGGTTGTAGGTTCTTGCTTTTCATCACTCTGAATATTTCTTGCCACTCCCTTCTGGCCTGCAAAGTTTCTTTTGAGAAATCAGCTGACAGTCTTATGGGAACGCCCTTGTAGGTAACTAACTGCTTTTCTCTTGCTGCTTTTAGGATTCTCTCTTTGTCTTGAACCTTTTGCATTTTGATGATGATGTGTCTTGGTGTGGGCCTCTTGGGGTTCATCTTGTTTGGCACTCTCTGTGCTTCCTGGACTTATATGTCTGTTTCTTTCACCAAATTAGGGAAGTTTTCTGCCATTATTGTTTCAAATGGGTTTTCGATTTCTTGTTCTCTCTCTTCTCCTTCTGGAACCCCCAAGATGTGAATGTTGGCACGCTCGAAGTTGTCCCAGAGGCTCCTTACACTATCCTCATTTTTTTGGATTTTTTCTTTTTGCTGTTCTGATTGGGTGTTTTTTGCTTCTTTATATTCCAAATCGATGGTTTGCTTCTTGGCTTTACCTGCTCTACTATTGCATCTGTGTAAACTATTCTTTATTTCAGTTAGTGCATCCTTCATTTCTCACTGGTCCTTTTTTATGCTCTTGAGGCCCTCACTAAGTTCACTGAGGTTCTCACTAAGTCCAGTGAGCATCCTTATAAGCAGTGTTTTGAACTCTGCATCTGTTAGGTTGCTTAACTCCATTTCACTTATTTCTTTTCCTGGAGTTTTGTTCTGTTCTTTCATTTGGGACCTGTTTCTTTGTCTCCTCATTTTGGCTGCCTCCCTGTGTTTGTTTCTATGTATTACTTAGCGAGAGGTATGGGGCTAGCTGAGACCAGATGCTGCTTGTTTGAAAGAATTTAGGAAAAGCTGAAGCAGGATCCAAGACAGGCCAATCCTATGGTAAAGCAACTGGCAACAGCTTGGGTGGGGCGGGGCCTCAGGGAATCACCAGGGCGGGGCAAACAGTGTGAGCCAGGTTACTGGAGTCCAGATATGGCAGCTGTCTGCGGACCCAGGGAAGGGCTCACCAAAGGAACAAAAGCCTCTGATAGCACGTCTGTCCAGGAGAAAGTCGTTTCTCCAGCCCTTGCTCCAATGCCAAACAACTCAGTTCTTCCCCATATGACTCTGGTGCCTTTCAAGCTGCCTCCTGCACCCTGGAGCCTGGAGAGAGCGAGTCTGAGTAAATCCATGCACAGGCCCTTTAAGAGGAGCTGCCAGGGGCTCCAGCCGCCTCAGCCTCAGTTCCCGCTGTTTTTTCCAGCCAGAAGTGATGGGGACTTCTCTTCCTGGCACTGGAACCCTGAACTGGGTGCCTGGTGTGGGACGGGGACCCCTCAGTCCTCAGGGAGGACCTTCCCAGCCGAGGTATCCTCCTAATTTTTATCTGGCACATGTGGGTGTGGGACCAGCCTGTCGTGCCTCTGCCCCTCCCACCAGTCTCGATGCGGCTTCTTCTTTAATTCCGTAGTTGTAGGACTTCCATTCAGCTCGATTTCAGGTGGTTTTGAATGATGGTTGTTCTGTAGTTTAGTTGTAACTTTGATGTGGTTGTGGGAGGACGGGAAACCGCGTTTACCTATGCCGCCATCTTGACCGGAAGTCACCCAGTATCATAATTTTAAAGACATTTTAAATGGCAATAAAACCCACTCATGAAGTACCCAAAATGCACATAAATCATGGAGCAATGATAACTTGAACTTCAACCAGGTTCCTGTAGATTCAGGCATTTGCGACATGACGAAAAAATGACTGTGACACAACAATTTCAATGATTTAAAAATAAAGGAAATATGCACCTTAGAATTGAGACAATATGGTTGGGTGACCTCAATAAAAGGGAGGTGTGGGCACTTGCTTGAGAGAGAGAGAGAATTCAATTCAGTCTTATTTATGAGACTAGCTGCCTTTCCATTTTAGAATTAGGACCTTTCCCTTAAGTAGTCTCTCCACATACCCTCAAATATGGGCCTGGCTTACAGGTAGGCAGGCGGTAGATGCCAGGCAGCAGTGAGTCTCCTCTGCCCAGGGGTTCTCCAACTCTGATTCCCAGACCCTCAGTCTCAGCCTCACCTGGGCACTTGGAAATGTAGATTCTCAGCCCGGACCCAGACCAGCTGAATCAGAATATTTGGGGGTGGGCCCTTGCACGCAGTGTTTTAACAAGCCCTCCAGGTGATTTCCATGCAAGCTGAAGTTAGGCCACTGCCTCACCGGCAACTCCGAACCAGTGGGCCAAAGGAAAATTACATAATTCTGTTTACTCCCCTTTTGTTATCCCCTTTGTTTATAAAGCCTTATTTAAATTTCCAGTCCCTTCTTAGGTGTCCTCAGGGGAAGTAAGGAAGGGAGGCTGTGTTCCTGCTTGAACCAGAATGCCCAGGAGGGCACACCTGGAGGCCATTGTGGTGGCAGCAGCCGCCCTTGGTGAGAATCCCCCTAGGAGAAGAATCCCCTCGGAGAAGAACAATCTTGGCGAAAAAGAGCCACGGGTCTAGCTTGGCTTCACTGGTAGAGTTGTACACTACCACCCACAATTGTTAAATGTGCGGGATCTGAGTGGGTTTTACTGGGGCACTGATTTCTAAGGTGAAGGTGATTTGGGGTAGGGGAGGGTGTTAAACCCACTAAATCACATGTGGGAAAGTTCTTCCCTTTCAGTTTCACTACACTTCTCATTATGTCGAGAGAAAGTCTCCATTTAGTTTCTTTAGTAGGTCTTTAACAATTTATGCGAGAGAGGGGGAGGGGAGGGGGAGGGGAGAGGGAGAGGGAGGGAGAGGGAGAGGGAGAGCTTCTGTTTCAGAGCCAAAAGCTTCAGTTTCTAGCTAGAATTCAGTACTATTTTCTTGTTTCCTCCATTGTTTCTCTTCATGGTTAGCATCTCCTCTGGCAGGGGATGCTGATTTTCCGTCTGAAGTCATTATCTACAAGTTCTACTTAAAGAAAGTTTATTTAAGTGAAAGATGCACCACTTGAAAAAAAGCATTAAGAACGTTCTAGTAGTGGTGGTTTGAGGATATGGTATGTAAATGAACCACTATATTAAGGAAGACTGTGGGTTGTTACCCTGACACACTAATGAGACTTCAAACTCAGGTCCTCTCTTCAAAAAGACAATTGTTATTCCCAATTCAACCTTCAGGCTGGCTTTCAGAAAAGCATATACACACCACCTGGAGCCTTACTCAAGCAGTTACAACAGCTGATTTAAAAAAACCAAAACACACCCTGCCCGGTTAGGCTCCGTAGTTAGAGTATCAGCCTGTAGACCAAAGAGTCGCAGATTCGATTCCAGTCAAGGGCAGGTGTACCTCGCTTTCCGGTCCTCAGCCCTGCTCAGGGTCATGTGGGAGGCAACTTATCAATGTGTCTCTCTCCCTCCCTCCCTCCCACTCTATCTGAAGATAAATGGAAAAATATCCTCGGGTAATGATCAAAAATAAATAAATAAAAAACTGAAACTAAAACAAAACAGCGATTGACAAAGACATTGAACAAAATGGGATCGTGACCAAGATTTCTAGGATAACATTTTTAAGATAAAAATTTGAGCTAAATTTATGGTAAACAATCCTTTGTAATGAGAAGAGGACAAATAAGAAGACACAACTCTCTCTCCATTCCTAGTAACAATTAAAATGCAAATACTTCCCACTGAGAATCGTAATTATTTACAGACCCTGCACAAATTGTTCTTCTGTATATAATCTTATAGGCTTTGAACTTAACAAAGTATGGCTTTATTAATTCTAGAGCCAAGATTTCTCTACAGCACTGTTTCTGTTGTTTTTTTGTTTTGTTTTGTTTGTTTTTTTTCCATTTAAAGGCATCTTAAGGATCCGCACTAATACTCCTCATGGCATATGTGGCGATGGCAGCTTTGGCATAGAAGTTACTGATTACTCAGTTAAGTTGCATAATAATTCTGCAAAAGTTTCACCATATAGAGTTATAGCTGCAATGTAAGTTAAATTTTAATTAGAAAATTTTCATAGCATATACTTCAGAGTTTGGAGCAAGTCTTAACATGCTTAACTGGTTTGGAAGAGGTGAACGATTCTTGTAAAGCCAACTAAGTGATAATAAAAGTGGGTAGTAGCACCCTCCTGTGAAGGGTGATGCTTCAATGAGGGTAGAGATCATCTAACTAGAACTCTCTTAGCAACCAAAGAGGCTTTGACTGGATTCTTCTTTGGCCATTTCTCCCACTGGGATTCAATAATCACCCAAGTAAATAAACACACCATGAGTGTTACTGGATTTCAAAGCCTAGTGAGAGCCAACAAGCTGATTTAGTCATTACTAACAACCAGAGATTCAAAGCCAGAACCATTGAGTTACTAACTCATTAATAATTAATGGTATAAAAACTGAACCAGACTAGTGCAACTCAGAACAAAGATGAAAAACACATTAACCACCGGAGGGGGGTGAGGGCAGAAGATGCCAACTTCTTTCAGCAGCAAGCTCCTTCTACAAAAGGACCTGAGCCGAAATAGAACAATTTGCCAGAGGCTCCTAAAGATAAACGTGGGCTCCAGCAGAAAATGTTCCAGATCCTGGGAAGACAACAGCACAAATTAGATAATATTGTGTCCTTGTTTAATTGTTGCCATTATGTGTTGCAAAATATAACTGGAGGCAAATGCAAAGACGAAAGCTTGCCTGAATTTTCTTCCTTCTCTTCACAGTGACTGCTTATACAATCTTGCCCAGTCATCTTTTCCTGTTTCATAACCAATTGCCATAAAATCTTTCTGTGATACCTTTCCAGCTGGAAGGCCATGAGTTCCGGCAAGATGTTAAGTGTCTTGGGGTTGAAAATAGGATCCCACCGCACAGAGTTCTACACATTTTGTCCCTTTCCACCTACAGCCTCTTTATCTGTTTCCAAGGGACCTGGGGGGAATTCCCAGAGGGTCACCTGCTCACTGCACCTGCAGGTCAACCACAGGACACACCTCAGCTCTCTTCCAAAGCCAAGGTCTGGTGAGACTACACCTGTGTTTGCAAGTGTCATGGTATTATTTATCTACATGTCTGTCACTTCAGGTATTATGTCAAGTGTCCTTGTCACTTAAACTCGGGGGCTTTCCCCAGATGTGGCTATGTTTCTGGAGGAGGCAAATCTGGATCTCCCTCTACTCTGGGGTTTTCCCCAGCTCACTGTGTGACATTAGCCTCGCCACCTAGCTCTGCCACTCTCCTATTTCCCATTTATAGTGGTGTGCAGTGTTATAACCAGTAATTAGAAAATGGGCCCTCCTTCTGGGAGACTTAAAATTCTTCATGAGGATGACCTGGTATCCTTCACACATAGCCAGTGAGGAAGGTTTTATTATTCATGCTGTTTCTCCATTTGGTTCCATTTTATAGATGCAGTTACCAAGGCACCAAGATGTCTGAATGATTTTCTGGGCATCATGTGTTATCGTATTCTCTAGGCACTATGTTTTCAAAAGTCTCTGATTGTGCTCTTCTGGTATGTACTGTTCAAATCAAGTTGTATGGCTAAAAGTATTTAGCATTGGTATCTGGCTGTAGTAAAAAACTTTCATAATCACTATTAAAGCCAGAGACCTGACTCCTCATTATTTTAGTAAGAATTGAGAAAGATATTTTGTTGCATTTTTCCTCAAGTAATAGTTTTCATTTCCAATTTAAGTGCATATTCTGTTGCTGCGTCTGAAACTTAATGGCGTGTCCATGGGCAAGCGCGTGGCCGGGCAGTCCACGCAGCCTCCACTGCCACGACACACAAAGCCACGCCTCCCAGAGAGCCCGAACAGCACAGAGATCAAGACAGGAAACACGAGAAGTGGCCTTGCCAAGGTCCAAAGGTCTGGGCACGAACCCAGAGCCAAGTCTCTAGAGAACAAACAACCAGGCAGCAGGTCTCCCAGGAACAGGACGTCCTGCTGCTTTTCCAATTATCCGGGCTTCTGGGCAGGGCCTCCGCCTCACCACACACCCTTCCCCCAGGCTCACCTCCAGGCAGAGCAACAGATGCCTCAGAAAGAGCAGTGAGACCATCCACCAACTCACATTCCCACATGTTGCACGTGCTGTTGCTTCAGACTGACTCTCGGAGCAGTTTCTTCGGAGGCAGAAGTGATATGAACAACTCCCCCACTCCAGACTCAGGGTTCAATACTTGTCATGATCTAAATATACTGTCAGCCTCCTGAGTGGCCTACACTGCGACCACACCCAGTCCTCACATCTAAAGTTCTGTTCATACAGTAGACCAGGTCAGGGAAGGAAGAGGAGAATAACAAGCGAAGCAAAGCGTGGACAGGGCGGATAAAACCGCATCAGGTGGCATGCAGCATGAGGTCGTAGGTCAGAGAGCTGTGTAACACCAAGCAGATTCCTACTGTAACAATATTTGACACTGAACTCTGAAATGCATGTGAAATATGAGAGCAGGGTAAACTAGGCCTTGCTTTGGGTTTTTGTTGTTGTTTTGGTGTTTTCAGCCTTGGAAGACGATGCGGAGAATTTCCTAATGATTGTGGTCTGGCAATGGTTCTACCACAACTTTCAGGAATAAAAATATAGACACTGTTAGTGAAGTGTTCACTCCTTTCATTTCTCATTTTAAGATTTATTTCCTAGCTGTGCAAGGAATTCTGAGTAGACTAGACTGAAAACCATAAGAAAGAATTTCAAGTAAAAATATCTTATAAGTGTTCAAAATGTATGGGGTCCTCTCTCAGGTACATCTCTCTGGTAATGTGCACAGGACTCTGCAAAGTTACAGAGAGCAGACTGGGGAAGAAAGAGGTCAAGTGACTGGCTTGATGTCAGAAATCAGATCCAAAGATATCAACATTCAGTCTGTTCCGGTTGCTGGTCTCCGAACACAGCAGGCCAGCTTTGAACCTGGAGTATCTTTCGTCTAAGGAGGCAGATGCCAAAGAGGGCATCAACATGACACTGCACAGAGGCAGCACTGTAAGCACAGTGCGCAGACATGACTCCCTGCATTCCAGAAGGTTCACTGATGCCCCCAGGTTCCTCCAAGCATGGGAGGAGTCACAGTAACGCAGACCTCCTGCCTCCCAGCTCCTGCGTTCTGGGTTTTGTGGCATCTTCCTCCCAGTGGGGCTATGAACATGAATGGTGTCCTAATCATGTTTCCCTTTCTCTACAATACTAAGAAATTCTCACGAGTCAATTGCCACTGTAAGATAATAAATAATATCATAATCATTATTACGTAGATATATAGAGATCTTATCATTAAATAAAAGACTTCCTTTTCCTTCTCCTGGTTAAAAATAAGGGGAGGGGAAATCAGGACTAAAGGGGTTTTATGCCAGAGCTTAATGATAAGTTAAAGTGCATCTATGAATGTGTGTGTGTGTCTATGATTCATTTCTGCTTTCATATTGGAATAGACTCTTGGAAACTCCAATTAAGTTTTACTTTTGTTTTAGCTCAGTTTCATTTTCAGGTTTTCATGGTATCAGGGTTAAACTCATCCATTTACACTGAAACCTTAAGTGTTTTCCAAAATTTTTTTATTTAAATTTCTAAAGATCAAATGTAAACACATAACTTTTGCAAAAGAGCTCTTAGCCTAGTGCCTTGCATACACTTAGTGTCTAAGAAATATTTACTGACATTCCTGGTCCCAGGTTTATTCCTAAAATATACTTTCTGATGACTCAGTTTTCTGGATGGTGTCTCGTTCCCCTTGATTGACAGATGAGAGCTAATTTCACAGACACTCATGGGAGACCCAGGGCTCCCACAGAACCCAAACCCTCTGTAAGTGTTCCTGGAGGGACATATGCACTGCTCCCCAAACACTGCTATTGAAGAAAATAAAAAACTATGAATCAGAACTGGTCACCTTCTGGACAAGTAGCAGTAATAGTATAGGACTTACTGTAACATTTTCTTCACATGAGAAGCTACATAATGCTCCAATAGTGTGGGTTTAGTATGTTCCTTCCCCAGAAGCCGCCTCTAGAGGGCAGTGCTCACTTCGTAACACATAGATTTCCTGGGTTCAGAACTCCCTGGAGTGAAAACCCGAAATGTTTGACATACTTATTAACAGCTCTAAATCAAACTGACACACAAATATCTCAGGCCCAGTACCCTTTTTGTCTATGTCAGGGAGAAAAAGACTGAGATGGGGATGTGGCCAGATGGGCCTTCTCCAGTCTTTCCTCCCTCCCCAAGCACAAAGGCTCTAATAGTTAACATAAAATGAACTTGAAACTTCCTTTATTGTACCCACTGAACACTCTGGAGTAAAAAGTTTAATTTTAAAAGCAGAAGCAAAGGACGGAGGGAGAATAGAATGTGATCAGAGAACTAGGGCCAGTGAGGGCTGCTGTCACTGGAGTCCAAGTGGTGGGAGCCCAGGCCTGGGAAGAAGGCCAGAGACGCCACAGGGGGCCCCGCACACCGGAAAGGAAGTTGAACTTCCTCCTGTAGATTCGAGGACGCCATGAGATGGCTTAACAGAGAGGGACAGGGGCAGATTTGTGTGTTGGATGGATAATTCTGGCAGCTCTGGAAAGAGCAGAATGGAGGGAAGCAAGTCTAGAAACCAGGAGGCCAGTTAGGAGGCTGTTGTATTAGTCCAGGCAAGAGGAGGTAGGTCTGAGGTAGGGCAGCGGTGGGGGGAGTGCAGGGCAGAGGACAGAGTTGAGAAACTCACAGGAGAACAAGCCAGAAGGAAGTGATGATCAATTGGATGAAGCGACGAGGCAGAGGAAAGTCAAGGCTCACATTGTATAATGTTGTCACTTGGTAAAGAGAATATCAACCAACAAACACAGACACAGACTGAGGTGGGAGGGAAGTGTTACTTAGTTTCTGAGACATCAAACCTGAAATACCTGGAGGACCCCAGTGAAGGTACCTGGCAGGTAATGGGATTGCTGAGTCTGAAGCTGGGGGAAGAAATCTGAGCTGGAGATTGAACTGAAGAATCGTTAACATATAAGCAGTAGTTAAAATCCTGAGCGAGGATAAGTTCACCCGAGAAGAGTATCGTTTATGCAAAGAGCAGCGAGCTGGAAGCAGGCACCTGGGGGACACTAGCATGTGAGTAGTGGGTGTAGAGAGAGAATCTCGTGACTGAGAAGGAACGGAAAGTACTGAGACAAACTGGGGAAGTGTGTTACTCTTGGGAGCAGTGGCGCACAAAATCAACATTGCCAAATGCCCTGGAAATGTAGACAACATGGAGACTGGAAACTGTCTATTGGGTTTTGTAATTAGAAGAATATTGGAGGCATTAACAAGAACAGAAGCCGTCTGCAGGGGTGCAGAGTGAATGTATGGCACACTGAGTACAGGTTACTCTTTTAAGAAGTTTGGAAACGAGGGAAGAAGACATGGGACATTTTCCAGGGGACATGAGACCAAAGGTGGATTTATTTTTCAAGAATGGGAGGGAGACAGGGAGACAAATGAGCTTACAGTGTGGAGGGAACACCACCCTGTAAGAGGAAAGGATGTGGTTTCAAGAGGGAGGATGGCCCTGGAGCCTGATTTTGGCAAATACAACTGGGCAGGCCCAGAATGTCTGAAACTGAAGAAAGGTAAAGAGGGGTATGTGTGGGTGCAGCTCAGTTTGAAGGTGTGGAGGAGGCAAGATTGAGGGAGTCCATGTCCAATTGCCTCTGTAGCAGGATTATTTATTGAGATACTTTTTATATTGCTCTTATTACAAATCATCCAGCTAATGACCAAGTTAGACTTGGTGTCGTGTTTTCCTGGTCTTCCCTCAAAGGGCTGGCATGACTTTTATGTTTCTGGGGCTGAAAGCAAGTTTCTGGGCTACCAGGATGGCAGCTCCCTTGCAGACTTTTCTTTGAGGTGGTGATTTAATTGGGATTCCACAAATGGTCATTAAACTGCCTACTGTTCATCTATGTTCATACCCGAGGATGGGAAAGTAGACCTGCTATTGAAGGTGAGTGGCAAGAGCTTGGGGGCGACTTCTCTGGACTAGAAAACGGGGCCAGTGGTAGCAAGTTGTGCAAGAGGCTAAAATCCAGGCGCTTCCTTGAAGCAGTTCCTTGAAGATGGAGGATCTCTGAAGAGGTGGCATGAGGTTGTAAGGGGTTCTGAGCTCCCTGGTCAGGGAAACCTGGCCACCTTGCCTGAGTTGGTCAAGGCATGGAGTGGGGTGGATGGGTTTGGGGAGTGGAGCCTCCAGCAGTAGAATACACCACCCGGGCCCAGACAATAAACAACCAGGCTGTCACTGGGGTAGGCTGCAGAAGGAGGGTCTCTCTCAAATGTTCTGGACTGAGCAATCCTCCAGGGATGCCTGAGAGAAGGGGCCCCAATAGCGACTGCTCCTGAGCACTGCCACTGCAAGGAGAATTTTGGACTTTAATTTTTTTTTTATTTTTAAGTGCAGTAGGACATTACTTGCACCTGAGTATCCTGGAGAAACTTCATCGTCAATGCAGCTCAATTTTCTTGACAAAGCAGATAGAAAGTTTGCTAATAATGAAGTATGAAATGGATGTGGAAGTGAGGGTTTGAGACACATAAAATCATTTTTAAGTAGGGAGTCTTTAGACTCGTGGAATCAAAGAATGCTGATATTGGAAGGGATCTGCTAAACTCTCTATTCTCGGTTCCACTGTTTTTCTTCTATATTTTACAGATGAGAATAAATAAAGCTCAGAGAGACTAAAGGTCACACCTACCGCCACTCAACACAGCAGAGCTTCAGCCTGTTTGATCTCACTCTACCTTCAGTTAAAGCAGCACCTCGGGTGACCACTGTATTGTACACACTCCCTTCCCCAAAGCTGTTGCAGCCCACAGAGGCTGCCCTGACTTCAGGTCTCACCACAAAAGGTGAGACCAGCTTGGGCAGTCCAGCTTCCTTCCCACAGCTGACCTCCAGCAGCAGGACAGAGGCACCTCAGCTTTGGACCTGGGCCCTGGCCCCACCTGACACCGGAGGCTGCCCCGGGGCCAGAATCAGGCAGCTGCTGGTCTCAGCTGCTGCCGTGCAGGGAGGGAGGGTACCGCAGAATCAAAGTCGAGAAGGCCCTTGGGCTCTGTCCCTCTCACCCACTTCTCTTACACAGAAGGGAACTGAGGCTTCTGCGCAGGGCCTGCCCAGGCACCCGGGGAGTCTAAATCAACTGGAAAACCTGCTCATTCTGGTTTTTCCTTTCCCAGGCTTCTTTTGTAGACACACAGCTCTCCATCCGACTGTGCAGAAAACAGCAAACGCCTCCTGTATTAAAATCCCCACCAAGAACGCCCTGTACAGGTCACTCCAACTCAAGTGCACACCGAGTCCTGGAAGTGCTGACGGAGCAGCGGGCCCTGCGCTCCAGCCTCCTGCTAACTGGGTCACCGCTTCATGCTGAGGAAGGAGGGGAAGCAGCGCTCTGCACTTAGCTAATGGGATATTAATGGAACCAGGGAATGACAGGGAGAGAGGCTATAAAAAGACTAGGGCTTCCCCTTTAAAACTGGCAGCCCAAGCACCAGGACCGGCAGGGGGAATAAAAGGCCAAACAGCAAGAACCAAAGCAGAAATCCACACTGTGGCCAAAAGGAAACTGTGTGGCTGAACCCTAAGGCACAGGTGGGGCTGCAGCCAGGAGACTCAGCTCGGTGGGGACGGAGAACATAGGCTGCGCAGAGCCAGCAAAGGCCACAGCAGCTTGCTGTGTGAACGGGGCCGTTTTCTTGATTATTCTCACCCTGATTTCCACCTGAAAATAAAACCACCCCAACATATCACATTCCTAGAGTTCCAGGTCCTTGTTCCTTCTGCCCCTCAAGCTGGGACCTACACCTCAGTTCCTGGGATCTCCAGGACCAGGGAATCTGAAGGGAAGGGAGGGTAAACATATTCTGCATGCAAAATGATTTTAAGAGCACACAATAATTTTTATTTTAATAGTTATAGGTTTATTTGTAAACCACTGACTAGTTATAATAAGCAATACTGGTTTTCCATTTGTAATGAAAAATTTACTTAAGTTACAAAAGGAAAGTCTTAGTCACTTTAGAGAAAACTATCCTGACAGAAAGAATGAAGGTGATGTAGACCGGCCTGAAAGCTGGGAACACCACCCGCCCAGGGGATTCGCAGACTCCGAGCAGCTCAGCCAGTCAGCGATCTCACGGTCAGTGTGAGGAAGAAAAGGCAGGGTCTGAAGCTCGTGTTACAAGAAATGGTGTGAATTCTCCTATCCTGTGTGGCTACCCCGAGGTTTGCTTTTGTCTTGTTTTGTTTCCTTTGTGGAGGGTCTCTTTATTGATCTCTTGTTTAAACTTTCCGGATGAGCGTATTTCATATTCTCATTTTATAGCTGGGGTGTGCAGGACCAGTGAGTAGGAGAGCTGAGAGGGGCCTCTGGCTCCTAGGAAAGACCTACAGCAGAAAGAGCAGGTACAAGGAGCGACTCTCCAATCTTCTTCCAGTGACATGAGTGTTCACGTGTGATATAAGACATTCTTTGCCCATGAATAGTTACACTCCCATCTTTCTTCTTCGTCTCTTCATCATGTCAGACTGAAACAGCAAAACCAGTTAGACGAGGATTTAATCCACTGTAATCTCTACACTGGAGAAGTCTTCCAACTCAGTGACATTTCTGTCTCTAAACCCACAAGGCAGAGATAGTAACTCGGTTCAGTGCTGGGATAAAGTAGAAATTCAGTAAATATTTAATGTTGTCAACGAAATAATTTCCTTAAACTCTGACCTTTGTTTCAGCTGGTTTCTTTCAGAATAAGATAAATGAAAGCAAGAAAAGTGAGACCTACTTCAGTGCTACTGAATATGTATAAATATTAATAACAAAGAGAAGCTGCAATAGAGCACACGCGATTGGTCCAATTAAAAATAAAAACATAAATGATTTGATATTTTGTCTAAAAAAACAAATTGTTTTTCAATAAATTGACCATGTTCATTAATACGTTTGGTATTGTCTCTGCCTGAATCTCCTGGTCGCATGGTTTAGAAGTGGGGGATCCCACAAAACTCCCCTCTGTCAACTTCTCCTACAGTCTGGTGTTGAGGAGTTCATGTAAGGAAGGGAACGAGAATGAGGCAGAGAGCCTGACACTCAAGAAAGAGAAGAGAACTAAAAGTGGATATGTTAGAACTGAGTTTGAGTCTCTTGCCAACTTATGATGGAAAGTTTTCTATTCTGGGGAAAGTCACTACACCTGCCTAGTCCTCAGTCTTCCCACCGGTAAATAAGGTGGTAGGACACCTGAGTCATGGATTCTTAACCTGGGGTCCACAGCTTCTGTAAGAGCTACATAAAACTTTTAAAGTCAAACTCAAGATGTGGTAATTATATCATTTCACTTTTCTGGATAGAGAATCCATGCTTTTCATCTGATTTGCAAGTGTCAACAACCATGTCCTAGATGACTTTTAAGGTCACTTCCTGATCTCTCTCTTTTTTTATTATTATTGTAATAGGCAGAGAATCACAGGGAAGTAAACAGGCATAAAGGTGGGTCAGTGACAGAAGATAGGCATAGAAATTCTTGTTTTCCTTGTTCCTCTACCAGTACTGAGCACCTGTGGGCTTTTCACCTTTTCCCAAAGTAGCTTCAGAGACCACACACTCATAAATAATGGGCTACCTCCTTGAAAGAAGGGAACCCTGTGTGCAGAATATAAAGTATGCCACATTTTCTGTTATTAAATCATGAAACAATTCTTGGATGTTCACAAACTAGATTTGCATAACACCTACTACATATTTCTATTAGCTTTGACTGAAAAGAAAATCCTTCATGAAACCATTAATGAAGCTACAGAATGACTGAAGCCATATGCTGACGGTAGAGGCGTCTTAAGAGCATGGTCTTGATTGCCTTCTAACAGCACAGAAGCCAATACATTGAATGGGAACAGGGGAGGACAGGGGTGAGAAGAAGCAGTAATAAAGTGATGAGCTATTAAAAAGATAACAATTAAAATCCAAAATTGGCACATTTGCCCATAGAGTGAAGCCCCCTGGAGACACCACCATATTCACTCTGTACTTACTGAGCTAAGTGAGAGAGACAAGCTGGTACTAACTCTCCCCACTTCCTGGTTAGCACAGAGATGGAGGAGGGGGGAGTCCAGGGGGAAGTGCCTCCCTTCTGTCCACATCTGCAAATCAAGCTAGCTCTTACCAGACATGGGCAGAAAACATGTCTTACATTGAACCATATAAATTTGCCACCTTTGTAAATAAAACATGGCCAAATATTGGCAATGTCAGATGGTTCAACCTAGTATACAGAATACCTCCGAAGCAGGATATTCTAGCTATCTGGGCATTAACAAGTTATTTCTGACTCACATTTCTTTGGCAGATATAATTAAGGCTAAGGAGAAAAAGACAAGAGATGGGTAATTCACTATGAAATCAAGTTAGCCCCTTCTTTATGGCTATAATAATGTTTTAAAAAGAAAAAAAATGTTAAAATTTCAAGACATCTCTTAAGCCAACCCATAAAATAGAGTTATGCTTCTTAAAGAATTCAACTTAACAAATCTCTGTCCAGAGCCTATTTTATACAAAGCAGAGTTTGCTGGGTACAGGGACATTTTCAGGGCTTATTGGGATTAATCTTAAAGGAAGAAAGAAATCCTTTAATAAATGGGAAATAGCTAATACCTCAGAAATAATTTTCTAACAAAAAAAGCTTCTGGATCATCAGCATCATCTCTGAAATTGTTTGATATTTAAGTTTTTTAAATTCTTGGTGCATATAATCACAGTATACAACAGTCTTGATATAACATAATTTAACTAATGCCCAATGGCTTGTTATAACCATTATTTCTAATCTTTTAATATTATCAAATTTTCTATAATTAATAATATTCAATATTAAAATCAGTAGAGTTTGGCACAAGATTATTTTATGCAAAGAAAGTCTGACAGCTATTGAAGTTGTAATGTTAAAGTTTAAAGTGTTCTATGAGTTTAGGAATGGATAGAAGAAGCATCCAGCCAGGCTGCTCGCCTCTCACAAGCATGGAGTCTATTGGTTCCTCTCTCATGAGTCTCATCCAGTGGGCTGAGACCAGTGAAGGTCTTTATCTCCTACAAACCCAAGGAAAAATCTGATTTGACTAGTTTTATAAACTTTTTATTTAAGTTGTTTTGCTATTCAGTCCCTGGATTTTCTTAGAGAATTTATCAATTTAAAAGATCACATTTCAAAGAGAAAAACTTAAAGCCTTGTGTAGTTTCCCCAGTTTTACTGAGATATAATTGGCATAAAATGTTGTATTAGTCCAAGGTGTACAACATGATTTGATATGTCTATATTGCAAAGTGATTACCACAGTAAGTTTAGTTAACATCCATCACCTCACGTAGTTACAATTTTAGTTAACATCCATCACCTCATATAGTTACAATTCTTTTCTTGTGGTGAGAACTTTCAAGATTTACTCTCTCAGCAACTTTCAAATATACAACACAGTATTGGTAACAGGATCACCATGCTGTACATTGTATCCCCAGGTCTTATTTGTCTTATAATTGGAAATGTGTACCTTTTGACCTCCTTAACCCATTTCCCCACCCCAAATCCTCTGCCTCTGACAAACACCAGTCTATTCTCTTTATCTATGAGTTCAATTTTTTTAGATTCAACATATAAATGAGATCACACAATAGTTGTCTTTTCCAGACTTATTTCACTTAACATAATGTACTCAAGATCACCTATGTTTTTGCAAATGGCAGCATTTTCTTCTTTTTAAATGGCTGAATAATATGTGTATATTAATATATATATATTATATATATCATATTATATATATATATCTCACATTTTCTTTATATATCATATATATATATATATATATCTCACATTTTCTTTATCCACTCATCTGTTAATGAACACAGGTTATTTCCACGTCTTGGTAATGGTAAACAATGCTGCAATGACCTTAGGAGTGCACATATCTTTTTGACATAGTGATTTTATTTCCTTCAGAAATATACCCAGAAGTGGGATTGCTGGATCATATAGTAATTTTATTGTTAATTTTTTGAGGAACCTCCATACTATTTTCCATAGTGGCTGCACCAATTTATATTCCTACCAACAGAGCACAGGTGTTCCCTTTTCTCCACATCTTCACCAGCATTTGTTATCCCTTGTCTTTTTGATGATAGCCATTCTAACAGGTGTGAGATAATATCTCATTGTGCTTTTAATTTGCATTTCTTTGATGATTAGTGATGTTGAGCACCTTATCATGTTCTGTTGGCCATCTGTATGTCTTCTTTGAAAAAAATGTCTATTCAGTTCTTCTGCCCATTTTTTAAATATTTTTAAAAATTGAGTTGCATTTCTTTATATATTTATATATTTTATTTATATATTTTGGATATGAACCCCTTATCAGATATACGATTTGCAAACATTTTCTCTCATTCTGTAGGTTGCCTTTTCTTTCTGTTGATAGTTTCCTTTGCTGTGTGGAAGTTTTTTAGTTTGATGTAGTTGAAAAAGATCTTGACAATAACCATTGCAACTATGTTAAGAGCAGAAAATTTTAGGGGCATGACGAATAGACCTTGACTTATGGTGTTAGTGTTACTGTTTACTGGGCCTCCTGAAGAAAGGCATCAATGCAATAAAGATAGGCTCCAGCTTTGCTATTTCCAGCTGCATCTCCCCAGGGAAACTGGGCAGCAGAACCTGTGTTCTATGTGGGGTCCAGAAGTGCAGCCAGTGAAATTTACAAGCTCTGTCAGCAGGAGCAAGGCTCTTGTTTGCCATACCAGGGAAGGCCCATCTGTTTCTTCAGACTTTTCCTAAGGAGCCAGAACAGGGCCACTTTAGTTTCTTAGTAAGTTGAATTCCTTAATAAGAGGATTTGTGGTTAAGTCAAAATATTAAAACAAATAATATGCTGACATACATACAATTTCAAAATTCGCAGCCTTCACCAATTTAAAAGCATGTACGTTGTCACATTGTTTTCTGAGCATTTCTTCCCCTAGTGCAATAGTGTGGCCAACTGCACCTCTGCATGTGCAAGTGAGTTCAGGACGACCAGTCTCCACTGGGCCGGTAGTTACTATCAGTGAGTTCACAGGCATTAGTAATAATAATGGTAATAGTATATGGTAAAATAGCAATAATAATGAATCTGTGTAATAATTACTAGTCCAGCTAAAATTCTGCACCAAGAAAGAGTATTTAAGATATGATTCTTGCCATTTGGGTTGGAGAAAAAAGAACTCATAAAATTATTTTTAAAGTTACCAAGTAAAATAAAGATAGGACTTTCAGCAATAGTTGCTAAAATATGTAACATGAACAATAACTAGCATGGGGGAAAGAGAAAGAGGGTGCACATGGGAGCTGGAGAGGATGAGGAAGTGTTGAGGAAGCAGTGCTTTAATTGATGGCTTCTTGTTTAATTGGTGGCTTTTCATTTTTCTACAGTGAGACAGGAAAGCTAGGGGGTACCAAGTGGAGAGCCAGGACAAGCAAAAATAAAGGAGCAGGAAATGGCATTTTCGGGGGTTAGTGAGCGTAAAACAGTTTGGCTGGAATAAAGGGACAGATTTTTTTTTCTGGGAGTAGGCTACTGGAGGTGATGTAACTTTTTTTGTTGTTTTTTATCCTAGCAGTGGGATAACGAGAAAGACCCATGATTTGTTAACTTGCTCTCCATTAAGGTAATTGGCCTGGACTCCACCTTTGTTTCTGAGGCTCTGAAAAGAGATGTCCAGAAGGGAAATCTAGTAGCAAATACAGACTTAATTTTATAAAATAGCTAGGTTACATCCAAAAATATTAATAATAATAGATAAATTCACTCATGTTTCCAACCTGCAAAGAAAAATGAAAGGATAACTCCATTTGGCACATTAAAAGACTCATTCGGGCTTTCTGGGCTACTCCCTGTGGTCTGGGAGCTTGGTAAGTGGCCTGACAGAGCTGATGGATGCTTTGAGTTTTTATCATTTTTCAGAAAAGCAGTTAGAAAGAGCAACTGGGATTACATGAATAAATCTTTGCTAGTCAATGAAAAGGCCAAGGGAAGCCCAGCAGCACATGAATAAAAGACAGAAAAAAAAAAAAAAAAAAACAGACAAAAGTTGGCCAATTTTAACTGAAGCTACTTATTGCTTCATTTCTGAACCAGTTGAGTTGCTGTGAGGCATCTGGGCTGATAAGTGTCATCTGGTGAAGGAAGGAGGGTGGTAGTAAAGCAGAATAATTGTCTTCATAATAACTAAGATTTGTATAGCTCTTTATAAACTGTAAAACACTTTCAAATACATGATGTGACTTAAAACACTCAATTGGTGTGGTCAACAGGATGGGTCTTATTCTCAAGTAGAGATATGGCAGCTCTTGGTGCATACCTAAGTAACCACCCTTAACTTCCAGGGTGAGTTGTTGAACCAGTCTTCTGACTTCTGGTCCAATGGTCTTTGGACCACAAAATTGTTTCCTCTACCTTAGAAGCACAAAGCAGTTATATAAATAAACCCTTCTCTTTTATTTTGGCTAATCCAAGATGTCCCAGAGTTTCTTGAAAACTTCATTACTAATTCTAAAAAATACATTTCCAACCCAATAGCCCACTGAATTTAGGCCAGAATGTGGTGGTCACCCTGCTCTTTTCGAAGGGAGGAAATGCACGCCCTAAGGCATCCTTTGGGTATAATGAATTAATGCCTCTCCTGTGGAAAGAATGGACTAGTTAGCTATCATCCTGTGGAGAGCTGAAAAAAGTTACTCAAATAATTGTCTGTGTTCTACGGTTTGGATAAGAAACCTGGTACATTTTTCTTTGAAGAAGGAGTCCCTTGGTGACAGGAAGGCAGTGCTACACTTCTCCCTGCTTATACAGGTGATGATAATGATAACAACTGTCATTTACTGGGAATTTACTACATGCCAAGGACTATGGTAAGTGCTTCACACACATTACCTGATTTAAGCCTCACAACAAATTTGGGAGGCGGGTGTTATTATTATCAGCATTTTACAGATGGCAAATTGAGGCTCAGAAAACTCAATTAACCTTGTCCAAAGTCACATGTGGAATAAGGGGAGGAAATGAAATTTAAACTGAAGTCACTTTTACTCCAAAGCCATCCCCTTACCCATTCCACTATGTCATGACAGATGGTACACTATACCATATTCTTTATTGAACAGGGTGACTGTTTTTCCTCCAATCCATCCTCAACTGTTTCTGAGAAAGAATAGGCTTGTAAGCAGGCTGACAAATAAATAAATAAATAAATAATAAATAAATAAATAAATAAATAAAGTAAAAGGTAGGGCAACAAATTGGCCCCTAATATTTAAATCAATGTTGAAAGCTAGAATAAGTATAATATTGTGAATGACATATAAATAGAACCTAAAGAAATCACAGACTCCTTCATTCATTCAAATAATATTCACTGGGAATCTACTGTATGCTAGCTCAGTGATTTTCAACCTTTTTCATCTCATGGCACAGATAAACTAATTACTGAAATTCTGCAGCACACCAAAAATATATTTTTTGCCGATCTGACAAAAAATAGGTATAATTTTGATTTCTTCACACCGGATGGCTATTATTGTGTTGGCTATTGTCATTTATTTTTATTTGACAATCTAGTGGAAAAGAAATCAGTGCCCCTAACTAAATAGTTAGGTATTGCTCAGGTATTGGAAGTTTCATAAATTCTTGCAGCACACCAGTTGAAATTGCTGTGCTAGATAATGTTCTAGATGCTAAAGATGAAAAAAAAAATGAAACGTCATACTTCCTGCCCTCAAGGAAACTTACATTATAAAAGAAAATATAGGCATAGAAAAGATTGCAATACAGTTAATAAGTATAATTATGAGGCACGTACAAATTACAGAGGGGGCACAATGAAGAGAACCATCAACTCTGGGGTCTCAGGATGTCTTTCTAGGAAAAGATGCTTGAGCTGAGTTGTGAAGTATGAGTTGGAGTTTGACAGATAAAAGGTGAGAATGACACTCTAAGAAAGAAGAAGAGAACATTCAAAGGAATGGGATACAAAATCACCAGAGAGATTTGGAGACCTACAAATAGTCCAACATGGCTCAAGTGTAGGATGAGAGAAAGAGCTGCAGAGCTATAACTAGTGAGTCTGGTCATGGAGGGCCTTTTAAGTCATTCTATGGGAGATGAAATGTCATTGAAATCAGAATGGAGGGCACTGCAAAAATAGGATGAGGAGCTGAGCTGAGACATAACACTAGAAGGAAGCAAAACCAACAGAACTAAACCCAACTACTGATTAGATGAAGCAGCTCAGCAGGTAACAGGGAGAGGAGAAGAGTCAGGAGAATGACATCCAGGTTCTTGGTTTGGGTTGGATAAGCGACTGCACAAGGCCCTGAAAAGGTGAGTTCAGTCAGGGGTAGTTTGAGATAGTGGTTTCCATAGAAACTCTGGTGAATGTTCTGTAGGTGCAGAGGTACGTAGAGACAATCAGTCTCATCGATTATCAAATCAGTGGCATCCAAGTAATCGTTTTTCTCACCATAAAAAAATATTGGCATGAATTTATATCACTCTGCTCTTTCTAAGATCAGAGCTGACTTTCCCCAACTGCAAATAAACATGCATAGGAATTCTCGACCTCCTTTTAATATATATATATATTTTTTCATACAGATTCTAGTCTTCAGCTCTAATTTCCTACCAACCATTTCTGATACAAATATACAAAGGACTATATGGAACAATGACCAGCTTATGTACAAGAACCTGTTTACTCTTGTCACTTCATGAAAGTTAAGAGGAACCTGAATGAAAAGGTGGGGTTAACCAGTAGTGTACCTTGTCAGGAAGAAAGAAAAAAAAAAAATGAGTTCTCAAATAGCACACAATTAAGAAATTATCTTTGTATATAAAAATGACTTTAAAAATTGTGTTTTTTTTTTCATTGAATTTATTGGGGTGACATTGGTTAATAAAATTATATAGGTTTCTTGGGCATCAGGCCCTTAGGGTGCAGTGCTACACTAAAAAGCAAAGAAATAAAATACATTCATGCTTACTCCCCACAGTTGCCTTGAATTGCAAATAAAGATTACCACAAGATAACATGAGGGAGGAAATTCTGTGTTAAAGATTAAAGAGTTCTGGTAGGGTGGAAATGAACTGACATGTCTCGTCTATCTGAGTAAGCAAGAAAGGTGAGCGAGGGAGAGTTGTTAAAGGATATTCTAATTATAATTAGGATAAAGGCCTATTCAACTAAGCAGTCACATCTGGCTTCTAGCGATATCAGTCTGCATAATGGAAATAATAAGTTAAGGTAGTGAGATAGTTGGGGTCTCTTGTGAATATTACACTTATTTCCTCAGTGAGTCAGTCTTCAAATGTCAGAGAGATCAATTTATGTGAATACAATTAATAAGGTAATTAAGAAATAGAGAGAGCTCAAGAAGATATTGCCTGATAATTAGTAACCAGCTGGAAAGGTTGACGATCCTAGGAAACAGTGAATACATAAAGATCAGCATGGAGACTTTCTGTCACTGAGACATGGGTTACTCTTTAAGGCAGCCAGGGTTAGTATCTGAAAGCCATCGGCTAAAAAATAAAACTCAAATTGAACAGGGTTGCTTGGAATTGTATGTCCTGCAACTTCATGTCCTATAATTATGTCCTAGAAAGCCTAAAGAAAGGGGGCCAGAAACAGGCAGGGAAAGGGGAAAGGGGAAAGGGGAATGATGGGTCCACTTCAGCCTCCGCTGGAGATGAGCTATAGAAACTGGAAGGAAGCACCTCTCTCTGGGGGCCTCAATTTTTTCATTAGTCAAATGGAATGATTAAACTCTATAGCCTCTAGATTTCCCTGATGCTCTGAAATTTGAATTATAAACAGTTCCTTAACAACAACTGAAAAAGAGCTAAAAAAAAAAAAGAACAGTTGGGCCAGAAAAAGGAGTGATAACTCTTGGCTGTTGGTGTTAAATATGTACTAACAGGCACTGAAGGCCCAGATTTCAAAGAAAAATATAAAAAGAATCACCCCATTTTCTTAAGTCATGTGTCTGAAAACAAAAATGAGAAATGAAGAGTGGGACGATGGTTTCTTTCTCTGTCCAGCTCCTGGTAGTTACAAGCAGCTCATCTGCTGTGATAAGAGGTCTAGCAATGACTATCAACAAAATATCCCTGGTTCTAAGAAACAACACAAAGCATCCAGCTCAAAGTTCAGTCCCCTTGGTGACAGTGTTCTCTAGAAACCAAAGCGTAAAAATTCACAGGAACTTTACAACTAGAATGTGCGTTGCTAACCAGACACCGGGATTTGGTGAACACGCTGAAAATAGGCATCAAGTCTCTTACATATGCCGAAGCAAGTGCAAAACAGCTGCCTGCCTGGACCTCAGTTTACCTCCTGCTTCTCGAAAATGCTGCCAACCCTGAAAATCCATGGAAGTGCCTAGGTGTAAGTCTGTTTACTCACCTTGGACTGCAGGGTTAGCACAGGTACTGGGGAAGGCTGACTAGTTGTAAAAATCAGTTTTCCTCAGACCAAAAAGCAAGGTGAGGGGCAGGGGGAGCAGGAAGGGATTAAAGCCTTCACACCACCAGATATACACCCCAAACAAAATGCTGTATGGGAAGAATAGTGGCAGAAGTAAGCTGAGAGTCCCTTTGTCCTTGTAAACCGACCTCTGGGAGTTGAGGGGGGTCAATTCTGGAGTCTGACGTCTTCCGTGTGTTAGTGGAGCTGGGGGAAAACAAGACTTCTGCAAACTTTGGTAATTTTTGGTATTTTGAGACAACGTGCGGGTTTTTAGAACTAGAATGTAGAGCTATCAGAAACAACAGCATGAAAACAAGCCGCTGAGACAGACCAACGAGTCCGACAGCGGAGCCTTGCTCAAAGCCACTGCCTGTTGCAAACCCAAAGCATGCTGGGAGCCTTGCTCTCCGCTGGGCCAGAGGCTGCTGCACGGCTGGGTGAACGGAAAGGCCTGAAAGGTCTCAATGCTCTGCCCTTCCCAAGGGTCTCTGATGGCACGTTTGCTCTTCCCCACCGTGCCCAGGCACCAGTAGAACTGGGCGAGAATGGCCACAGGGCCAGTTTTCAAATGGGAAAATGAGTCTCATGACACCAGGCAGCTTGCAAAGCATGTGTAAGGAGAGAAGGGCTCCTCTCAGGCTGGGGGGGGGGGGGGGCAGGGGCATGCTGCGAGGTGACCATTGTTATCTTTGCAAATGACCACAGGAGCTCATGGTGCCATCTGGTTAGGCTGCCTCCCCTTCCAGGCTCACTGCATAGCCCTCTGCCTCTGCAGCATGCTCAGAAATAATCAGGGACCTCCTAAAATGCCACAGAAGAATCACAGTTCTCAGCCCAAGGTCCCACTTGCATTCTTGTTTCCCAAGCAAAGCACTGGGGCACACTGTGAACAGTCATGTAAATTCCAAGAGTAGATACCCTAAAATATAAAACAGTGCCCCCTCTGTCTCTCCCCTAAGGCACCTGACCCCAAAGGGAGCCCATTTATTCAGGTCCCCAAGCAGTGAAAAGATTATTTTGACAGCTAACAGTTTGAAAAGATAGTAGTTTGTGATTAATTATTTAAAACCCATGTGTTCAGCATAAGATGTCTGGATAGGTATCATTGGATAAAGGACTCAGTTGGTGTGTTTTTGTTCTTTTTAAACAGTGAGATGTTGTATCACAGTAGTACAAAGAAATAATTATAACTGACCTGAAGTCATCTAGAAGAACAACTATGATAAATTTAATTAAATATTCTCACCAGGATATCTATGTGTTATGCTCAGATTTTTCTTTATGGCTCCAGCGTTTGATGTTGTGGAGAGAGTAGTAAGCTAGGAATTTAACTCTAGGTTCTAGTTCAAATCACTAGCCAGTTATGTGACCTTGGACAATTCTCCTCCTTGGAACTCAATTTTCTTTGTTTTTTTATCCTCACCAGAGGACATTCCTGCTTTTATCTTCAGATAGAGCAGGAGGGAGAGAGGGAGGGAGAGGGAGAGAGAAACATCAATGTGAGAGAGACACATCGAGTGGTTGCCACCCACACGACCCCAACTGGGGCCCGGGGACAAACTGCAACTGAGGTACGTGCCCTTAGCGGGAACTGAACCCGGAACTCTCTGGTCCATGGGCCGATGCTCTAACTGCTGAGCCAAACTGGCCAGGGTGGGACTCAATTTTCTTATCTGTAATATGAGGACATTGGTAACCTGTAAAATTCCTCCCACTGCCAATAATGGTCCAATAATCTTGGACCAAGATTATAAAAAAGTTTATTTGGAAGGGAACAATTTTCCAGCCTGCATAAAAATTTCAAGACAATCACAAGTCTTGGGCAGTCTTGGCCAATGTTTCCCCAGTGTGACAATTTGAACGTAACAAGGGAACAACATTAATGTATAAGAGTTTACAATATTGTTTTATTCATTTGTAGATGCTAATGTAGTGGTTGTTATTAACTGGAAGCCATTCCCACCCCTTCCCCCAGGAGACACTCGGCAATGTCTGGTGACATTGCTGGTGGTCACAATGGTGTGGGGGAGGGGCCAAGGGAGTGAAGGTCGGGATGGTGCTACCGGCATCGGCATCTAGCACATAGAGGCCAAGGCTGTTGCTAAACATCCTAGGATGCACAGGACAGCCCCCACCACAAAGAAGTATCTGGCCCTCAGTGTCACTAATGCCACAGAGGAGGAGCTCTGTGTGCACAGTGGATGGGCATCCAGCCGAGTGGCAAAGCTGGGCAGCAACCTGGAGAGGCAGCCCCCTTGCCCCTTTGCACGCTGTGGCCTTGTAGGGATCAGGACTTGCTGTTGGCAAATCTTTCCATTCCTCCAAAGTCACTAAACTAGATTTTTATATGAATTCATCTGCCTTTTAAGTCTTGGTGACAACTAATTCAGTTCTTTCAAAATACTAAACTTCCCTGGGTGGGGGAAAGGAGAGGTCAGATTCAGGCTGCCAGTTTGCCACCTTGGTATTAAATTGTAGATGGAAAACCAACTGCATTCCCCTAGCCCTAAGAGAAAGCGTTCAAAAGAAATATGGCCTCCCGAACTACTGTGCAATTCTGTAAGATTACTTTGAATAGGGATGTTAGGGGGCAGGGTTCTGCCCAATTGCATAATTATGAAAAACATGCAGTGAGTGAGAGGGAGCGGCAAATGAAACGCCTGTGTTTCCTCCTCAATCTTGAATTTAGGCTACATTCAGGTTTTGTTTTGTTTTAATGCAAAGTTGATTTTCTCCTTCTTCAACTCAGATTAAATCCCAGAGCCCCAAGCCAGCTCAGGTGATAGGGCAAACGCTTCCTTAAACAGCCAGGCCCTTGAATGAGTGATCCTTGGCCTCAGCTTCTTGGATGCTGTGACTTGCTCAGGAGAAGTGTCCTGGGCTGAGCCTTCCTGCTTCACCAGGGCAGGGAAACCTGGAGGTTCCAGAAACGTTCTTCAGCAGGGTGAGCCCCAAAGGAACTCTGACATGTCCAGTAGAGAGGAAAGGTGGTGACACCTCTTTATATCTGAGAAACTGCTCATTTGCATCACAAATTAAAAAGCATCTGGCTGGCCCTGGGCTTTTCACTGCTTGTTAATGGAACTTTCATCTGTCCTTTTCTTGGCTTCGGTCATCTAACTCAGACACCAGACACTTGCACTTTGGAGCACTTGGCATTTACTTTCCTGAGTGACTAAATACTGATGCAATGATTCAGTTTTCTATCGTGTAATTTCATCCGGAAAGTTCTGTAACCCAAAGGTGCTAGTTGTTTACTAGGGACTTTGCAGGGAAGATTACACTGTGTTAGCTTCTAGAGCACTTTCAGCTCTTCTTGTGCTGCTCTCACACCCATTGTGACTATGATACGTGAACACCCTGTGGCGTCAGTAGGTACGGTCCTATTATATCTCTTTTACAAATAGTATAGCCAACCTTTGATCAACATAACAACCTACGGAGCAGGTAGTAAACACAGACTCTGGAGCCAGATTGCCTGCCTTCAAATCCTGAAGTCATTTCATTTCAGCTGTATAAGCTTGGACAAGTCAGAGTCATCGTCTGAAAAATGAGAATAGTAGTACCTACCTCATAGAGTTGTCGTGAGAGTTAAATGAGTTAATATATAGGTAAAGCATGTGGGCAGTGGCCTGGCACAAAGTAAGCACTGTGGAGTTAGCTATCAAAACCATCCTTTTCCAGACGCGGGGACCGAAGCACAGGGAACCAGTCAGTCTGACTACAGAGGATAGCCTCATCATCACTTCTCTCTCGCTCAGTGAAGAAACCAAGAAACAAAGTGTTAAGTGACAAGTCAGTTATTCATGATGCAAGGGAGAGACTGAGAATTTGAAATCTGGGTCTCGTGACTCCAGATCCAGCGTCTTCCCACCTCACCCTGTGGCCCTTGGTGTCACAGCACATGTGAGAGAACAGTGATGAAGAAGCTGAAAACATGTCTGCAACGCAACAACTGGTCCCATCTTACTTTGAACAGAACCAAGAAGGTATTTATGAGAAGACTATGACGCTTTGAAATGAAGATAGGTAGGAGAAAGAGTAGAGTCAGTCGGTCCAGAAACACAAGCTATTACTGTCAACCCATCAGCAGAGAAGTGTCCATCCCCACAGGGAGTGTTTCGAGTTCAGCCAAACATACTAAGTGGTGCTTTAAGTCAAAATAATTACCCACTTCTGCCCTAGAGAGTTTCAGATACACAGTGACTTGCTAGATGCCCAGAAATTGACCACTTTATCATCAAACAAGCCAGCCAGGAGAGTAACCTTCTGGCAGGAAGGTTAACAGGCAAGAAAATGAATTGTCTTGTGGGTACAAACACATTTTTGCTGCTATGCCTAAACATTGCTGTGATTTTTTTTTTTTTAAAGTTCAGATGTCTAGATATTTTACTGCTGAAAATGTCAAGCCACTGAGCTATTGTTATAATAACTGACCACACCATGATAGCACTTCATGATTGTTTTTCTGTTGCTATGTGGTCAGCATTACAGATTCTGAATAAATTTGAGCTATTTCTGATCTGCTTTCCAGCATGCAGCATTATTGGCTCTGAAGGAAGCATGAGCTTTGTAGGCTGTGAATATATATTATGAATAATTCTAGGGTACAAATATTACCAAACCTTTATATATGCTCTTTGTTTCCTAATAAAACTCTTGTAAGGTCCTCCAAAGGGCCCGCCTCAGCTAACCTAGGAATTCACTCAGCCTATTAAGGTAATATAGTAACGTGTGAGTCAGGGCTTCTGACTTGTTCCATGCAATAGGATGTGATGGTTTTTAGAAGTGGCTTGTTTAAAAGCTTTGCACTTCCTTGGAAGAAGGGTTCATGTAATATGACTAAATAATTATTATAGTCATCATACATATTCATGAAATAAAATTATTTTTCAAGTATATACAGAATAAAATATGCTAGACTTTAATTCTAAAATAGGATGACATCTTTCTAATGTAGATACACCTCACATTGAATAAACCAGTGGTTTTCTGAACAATTGAGTGTGGTGAAAGGGTTTCCTGGCAATGCCCAAGCTGGGTGAGTCTCTCGTTGGGTATCTGCTCTCTCATTGGCATCTGTTACTCTGGGGGCTTGCTAAGTCAAACTTATCTCTCCTTAGGCACCAAGAACTTAACTATATAATCTTTTGGGACTGCCTGGATTCTCATTCAACAATACCTAAACAGAGACCTTCTGTGTAACATTTAAAAAAACAAATGACCTTATTTGAGAAGAACCAAAGTAAAACTGGAAACAGGTTTACTTGACAATTAAGTTAGATAAATATCACTAATTACAGCGTGTATAACCCAGGTGTGGTCCTATTTAATCTTTCCTCACAAAGGAATTAGTAGTCTTTTGGCCATGGGTGGCTTGGACCTGAGTGTCAGTCCCCTTCTTGCATCATTCACCTTGGGATTCTTGATTACAGTCCCTGTGGGGGTTCTCAGATTCCCTCTGTGTTCTCCTAGCCTTCACCTCTACCTGCAGAAAGTTTCTTTGTTGCAGCAGGGGCTGCTGTCAGTAGTTTAGCCAGGACTTCCTGCTTCCCCCTGTACATTTGAGCATGGCTTTCTCTCATACTGATGGTTTTGCGCCCCTGTGGCACTTTCTTCCGCATTGATTCCCATGTTTGCATATTTTCTTATTGTTAATCTGCCTCTTAAATTAGGTCTCAGACATATATCACATGCCTCTCAGGTGGACTGCAGAATATCTCCTGGCCTCTGGGGAGTTGGGGATAGACAAGAGAGGGGCAGAGATGTCATTCTGAACTTCTAGCTATGCTTCAGCTGAGGCAGCCTGGCTTTGAGCTCTATTTCGTGTAGTGTTCTAGGACAGATTTCATCCCAAGCAAGATCTCATTGGCAAACAAATAAGCCAATGGTGAAGTTTGAATCCTCAATAATTCAGGGCACTCCTTTCTTGACAAAGTCACCACTGGATCACAGAACATACTATTTGTATTCACTGTTCTGGTCATCTATTGCTGTGTTATAAAACCATCCAATACTTGGCAGTTCCAAAAGACAACCACTTTATTATATCTGCAGATGTCATGGGTCGGAAATTCTGGCAGGGCTTAGCTGGGTGGTTCTTTTGTTCCATGTGGCATTGAAGAACTTCACTTGGTGCTATTCAACTCTCTGGTGGGTCTGGAGGGGACACAGAGCTTCACTCACCTGCGACTGAAGGGTCTGGAGGGATGGTAGGAAGGGTGGGCTTATCTGAATCTATCAACACAGGTTCCCACACAAGGTCTCTGTGGCACAGCAGGGTCAGGGGAGTTAGACTTGGCTCCCAACAGAGTGTTCTGAAGTAGAAACTAAGAGATGCTTCGGGCCTAGGCTCAGACACCAGCACAGTATCACATCTGCTATTGTTCTGTTAATCAAAGAGGTTATAGAGCCTCCCATGTTCAGAGAGGAGGCCGCAGACCTCTCTTCTCAATGAAAGGAAGAGCACACAGATGTGGCCTGTAATCTATCATAGTTACAGACCTTTACATGTCCCAAATGGCCACAGGGTTGGTGACTTCACCACTTCCGCTTCTCTTTCTGATCTCAGTTCTCTTCCTGGCCTTACACCCTACCCTGGGTATGATTATCCAGCTAGGTGACCTATGTTTGGCCAGTCTAGGAGAACAATAGTCTCACACAGTCCGTTCTATATTTATCAACTGACTTCTAAAACCACTGACTATTCCCTATCTGTCATTCCACTGTGTAAAGTGAAGATACTGATATTTCACTTTGGTTAGGGTTGCCAGATAAAATATAGGACACTTCGTTAAATTTGAATTTCAGATAAACAACGAACTTTTTTTTAGTACAAGTATGTCCCAAATAGTGCAAGGGATATACTCATACCAAATAATTATTTGTTTAGTCGCATAGCCCAAGTATTTTGTTGGCATGGTTAAAGCAATTACATATCAAAGTGTAATAATGGAGACAAGGGTCACAGAATTCTTTTAATTCTTTGACTTTTCTTTTCCATTGCAAGAGGTTTATAATCTCATTGACTGGGTAAGGGTGAGATGAATCCAGTTCTGTCCAAGACCAAGCAACGCTTATAACCACCACTTTGCCAAACTATATATGAGTGGCTTTAATAAAAAAATTTCTGTTTGGCAGATGCTTCCATCATTCCTTTTCTAAGCTGGAGAAAAGATCTGCATTTAAATATAGCTATATTGTACATATAAAGAAATAGTCACAATATTTATTGAGTGCAAACTATGTGTTAAGTCAACAATGATTAACACGTGGTTCTTACCTGGGAGGAGTTCAGAGTCTAGAAGGGACACAGAGATGTGCACAGGTGATCACAAGGCAATGCGACAGGTCTTCAATCAAAACAAGAGCAGAGTTCAGTGGGTGTGACTAATAGGACTAGGGGGTGCAGGAATGTGGCATCATAGAAGAGGTGACATTTGATCTATCTTGAAGGGCAGGCAGGAACTTCCCAGGCAGAGAGGGAGAAAAGGTGTTCCCAGCAGGAGGGGGATAAGAAGTCATGAAGTCAGGAAGGAGCTGCCATGCTTGTATAACAGAGAAGGTTCTGGTCTGGTCAAGGCTGGAGAGGATGGACCAGAGCCCACTCAGCCTCACTCACACTGCAACTGCATAGGAAGGATGAGGGAGGACCTCAATCCGAGTAAAAGCTTGGTCACACCAGGAGGAAGAATAACAAGAGCAAATGATCACAGGGCCCAACAAATAAGCAAATTAAAGGCATGAGGAAAGGCCCAACTTCTGCAAGGATAACAGGTAAAAGCTGCTGCAGCTCTCACAACTTTTATTCCCTTCTTACTGTGGAAAGCGCCAATTTTCTATGTGAGGCTGACTTGCAAGGCTGCAGAAAACAATGGGCTTCTTTTCAATTTCGGGGCTGATGAGCAGAAATATTTCCTTGGTAGGTATTTCCCTGACACACTGTATAAAAAAAAGAAGCACAAAAATGGTAATGATTTATTAGAAATCTTGTGATGGCAGGATCCTAACCTGGCTGCTGAAGCCACTTAGGCTTGGGTATTGCATAGTTATGATTCATGACCAGTGACAGGCCCGTGGTACAACACCAGTGGGGCAACATGGGGAAGAGCCAATGTCCAAGGCTAACAAAACAATAGAAAGTGCCTTTCTGATGTCTGACACATCTTCCATTACTTGATGTTGTAAATTGATCTTATATAAACTGATGTTAAGTGACTTTATAAACTTAAAATTTGGAAGACACAGTGAGATACCACTGCACACCTATTAGAACGGCTTGAATTAAATATATATATATGACAATATCAAAAGCTGATGAGGGTACAAAGTGGCTTGAACACTTATATGTTGCTGGTGGTGATTCTACTTTGGAAAAAGATTGGGCAGTTTCTTATAAAGTTAAACATACACGTAGATACATACCCTAGAGACATGAAAACCTATGTCCGCACGAAAACCTGAATGTTGACAACAATGTTACTCATAAATGCCGAAAGCTAAAATCAACCCAAATGTCCAAAAACTGCTGAGTAAATAAATTGTGTTATATCCACATAGCAATAAAGAAGGAAGAACTACAGATACATGGGACAACATGGATGAGTCTCTGAGTCTACAGCATTGTGCCAAGAGAAAAAAGTCAGACTCAAGACACGACATAATGAATGATTCAATTTATGTGATATTATGGAAAAGGAAAAAATCAGACCCATGACTGCTGGCAGCTGGAAGTGGGGAGGGGGACTTACTACAAAAGGTCATAAGGAATTACCCTATGTCTTGATTTTGGTGGTAGTAACATGAGTATATAAATTTGTCAAAATTTTTCAAACTTTACACCTAAAAGGGATGAATTTTACTGTATGTAAACAACATCTCAATAAACAACAACAAAATTAACTTGTATGTTTAAAACAGAAAAAAAGAAAAGAAAAAAGCAAAAACAGAACCATGAGAGCTGAGGGAGGAATTACCTTGAATTTCTGTTTGAACATTGGTTCTACCATTCCCAGCTCTGAAGCCTCTTTGACCCTTAGCCTCTTGCTGACCGTCACATGTATCCTACAGATCCTACCCAACAGCAAACTTGAATGTCTATCAGCCATTTTAGCCAATTCTGAGAGAATACTTTCTACTCACTACAGCATGCATCATGTAAAATGAACAAACTTCTCTCCGACGCAGCTAGAGAATTCCTAGGTATGTACCGTCCTTGAGGGGATTGAGGATATACTCACTTAAATCGTTTTCTCTGTTTTATTGTTTATATGAGGAACTTTAATTGAACATATAGTTTATATAGATTAAACTGGCAAAAAAGAGATCACTAGGGGATATTAACACAGTAGTGGTAGCCACAGATGATGTGTATTTTAAGTACAGATTTTTACGAAGTAGTTCTGAACACCACAGAGGACATGTATGAAAAAATTCTTTTACTGCTTTCCCTATGTACCAGCCCTTTGGCTTTCTTAGAACACTGACAGAGACAAGTCTCCAACCACACACCAAAACTAACTCACCAGGGCAGCCAGCTTTTCCCCTTGAAAACACGTTTCTTATCTTTCTGATTTTGATAGTCCTGGAGTTGGGATGTAAAAACCCGAGGTAAAATTCCTTAGTGGACTAGACAGTGCTTCCTTTATGAACATCTAATCTAAGTCAATAAAATGCTCTTCAATGGGGCCGAAAAACAAATCATTAGGTCTTGAGAAATGCAACAAAGGAGTAGCCCTTAGGCTAATTTTCTTCGGTGACATCCGAGGCATGTCAGGCGACATCTGGCATGAAGTTTACAACCAAAAGTACTCATCAAGTGAGAGGCAGGGAGAAAATTAACCTTAAAATCCATGTAGCATTGCCATTACAAAGCACAATCTCGATTAGGCAAATGTTCTGTTCAGTCACGTGCTGTGATGTATGTATGAACTACTGGTCATAAATGTTAATTTGTGTCAGTGTCTTCCACCCAGTGCTGCTGGAGGGAGTGTGACTATGGGACGGGCCTGTGCCAACAAAGCAGTAGTCAGTGTGCCGTGGGGCAGGAAGCAGACCAGTCAACAGGAGCGTGGGGGCTGGGCAGGCATGAGCACAAACGTGACCAAAGAGGAGAACGTTTAGATCTTTCCCAATACTGTGATCTGCTCTCCCAACCACTTCAACTAGCTACTGGAAGCCAGGGCTGACCATGTTAAAATAATCTTACTAGAGTACTTTAGTCTTTTTACACTACCTTCCTTTCTGATACCTTGTTGATTTTGATCCCAGATACTGAATCGATGAACAAATTAATAGGCCTCTCTATAAATAGAGATTTCCTCTGCTCTGCCTTTGATTTTTCACACACATTCCCATGTAGGCACCTAACTTAGGGTGCCAAGAGCTTTGCGTTTTTCATAAGACTCCCTGATTGAAACTGTAGCTAATATCTAGAACCCTTAGTCAAATATTTGATATTAGAACTGTTATTTGTTTTCATTTCAATTTTAAAAGTCCTGAAAGTTTACTTACAGATTAAAGTCTGTCGTCATTCAACCCAGAGTCAGTGATTTCTGGAAGTTGGTGTGTTTGTCAGGTGCAGTTAGGTTTTGTTTTCAGACACTGGAAAATGACATTAATAGTCTCAAATTACATAATTAATAATAACAGCTAAACTTCACCATGAGCCAGGCCCTGGCCTAAGCACTTTACTTGTACTAATTTATTTGGACGTCACTACAATCCATAGAACAGGCTCAATTACTTTAATGATGAGAAATGAAGTCACACATCCTTTCTGCCTCCACAACCCTGTCTCTGCCATCTACTTGACTAATGACACTAATCCCGAGTTAGACGATGAGAAACAAAGACTGCCAATTTTAAACAAAGATGAATTTATCAGATTGCCTGGCAAGGCAGGGCTGCATTACTCAGGTACCAGCAGCTCTCACCAAGCGGCACCTGAAAGGCCCGGGTTTAGAGCCAAAAAGGAGAAAAGCAGTATTCTGAGTCCAGGCCTCTGTCCTGTGGATTGTCTCCACTCCTTCTTTGCAAATGGCCCATTGCAGGTTTTATGTCACTGACACAGAGAAGCCTGGTTTCCAAAAAGTCTGGGATGAGTTGCGAATGATTCCCAGTGGGCGTAGGGTCATGCGGCAAACATGCTGGACACACATGTCTAAGTGCACCAAGATTTGTTTCACACCCAGCAGGGACCACACGGCAACACATCTGTATATTGCAGAGGGCTAGACTCTGCTGGAGTGAAATGGCTGAATCACATGCTCCAGCACGTCTGTGTTCTCTGAGGGTGTAAGCATGCGCAGTGCAGAAAGGACCACAGGAGGTGAGCCCCAGCAATGTCTCATTTGCTTGCAAACTTTCTATTTGGAAATGATTCCATACACAGTGCTCCCCAAACTTACATGGGAGGCACAAGAAACTGAAAAAAAGAAAACATTTTCTTGTGTCTACTAGAATTCTGTAAACTTGAAAGCCAGGCATGGCCATACACACTGCCCAAGAGAAAGAGAACACAGAATAAAACAAAACACAAGCAAGGTAGCGATTTTGGACTACCTGAGCCCAGTCCATCATTGGCTCTTCTGTCATTAGCAAAGGACACCTTTCGAATTCCCAGTGTTTTAGGTTATCTTCCTGCTTAGTCAACAGCAGGACGTGAAGAGAGTGTAAGAAACATGCTACCAGCTGATGTAGCTGCTGCAAAATGCCATCCCAAGAACCATGTTTCACACCAAACGTCTAGGTCAGGCGAGGGAAGCGCGGGCATCCTCCAGCCCTCTCTGCACCAGCAGAGCGCACAGCAACAGCACAGCCCTGGCAGGGCACAAGCATGCCTGTGCAGGCAGAGAAAAACGTCCCTTAGAGCAGGGATAAGGAGTCGTCAATCAGGAGCTTCCTTCCCTAACCCCCATTTTCTCCCCTCAGATTATTCTTTTGTAAAAAGCAGTTATTCCCTGAATTTCCCCTTTCAAAAACTAACATTACTAGAGAGAACAAGCACCCAGCACCGTATTAACTCGCTGCTCAAAACTTTCTGATTGACACTGACTCTTTGTCAAATGCCACGTTTCAGTGAGTAAAGAACCTGTTTAGAAAGGAAGCTGCCTAAGTATATAAAAAGGAACTGACTTCCAACCTGTGCATTATACTTTCTAAGAGAATGTAAGTAATCGTTCACACTAAAGATAGGCTCTAGCCCTGTGAATTGTGTGTTTTTAGAACTGACACTGGAAGACATAAAAATAATTCAAAATAACACAATACCCCATTATCGAACACTACCTAATGTAGAAAAGTATCAGTTAGGGCCTAACGAGGTGGTCAAAAAGCCATTATGAAAGCTGATGATGGGCCAACTTCCTAGGGTTCCTGTCTCTGAAAACAGTAAGTCCATAATGTAAAATGAAGAAGACCAGGTAGCCAAGACACTTTTCCTCCAAACCCACAGTATTGCAATAGTTTGGATACAACTAGCAGAGCTGAGCAGACATCAGCAGGAGAGGTGTACTTCAACCAGCATCTAAGAATTCAGAATGTTACCCCCAAATATCTCTGATCAGTTTTTCAAACAAGATTCTTGGTTCACCCATTACTATGTGTTTTCAGCCATGTGATTAGTAGAGATTCACTCTTCCAGTAGTTTTACAGGAAACAAAAATAGCAAAGCCCTAGCCTCTCTGCACCTTGAGAACTTGTATTCTAAATGCAGAACAATGCTTTAGTAAAAACTAATTTGCAAAGAAATATAAAGCAACATAAGAACCATTAAGTAATATCTTAAAATTAAGTAGACAAGAGTTGAAGATTTACATAAAAAAGTAATCAAACTGGGATAGATTAAATCAGAAAAGACCTACGAAAAGAAGGTAGTTTTATGACACATTTTAAGGGGACTCACAGACATGGATTTTCAGTGAGAAGAGTGGAAGACACCAGCAAAGGCAAAGATATTGTATTGTTTCTACTGGAAAAACTTTGGTGTGGAGAAATAAAAGAGGACAAGGAAACCAGAAAATGTAGCAAGTCCTGCAGAAGGAAATGCTGTAATGAAGAATCTGCAATCCAATTAGAGTTTTGTGCACTGGGTACTTCTACACTCAAAACAATATAGCTCCTCTTAAATTAAAACACTGTTTTTAAAATTTGTATAAAACTTTAGACATCTTATATCATCTATTTTGCCTCTAATTATAAAAATAATACATATTCATGGTATAAAATTTGAAAAGTATAGGAAAGAAGAGGTTTAAAATCTTCCATAATACCACTATTTAGACTTAACCACTGGTAATGCTTATAGCCTTTCAACCATCTTACTGTGCTGTGTGTGCAGTTATCATGTGCTTGCCTTATTTATACAAAATTGGACATCTTACAGCACACAGAGGTTTGTATATTTTTCTACTTTTAATATTTTAAAACTAACATCTGTTGTATGTGACATTACAGAACTTTTTGTTGTTGTTCTGATTTCATTAATGGTTTTGTGTGTGTTTTTTTCAGTTCCCATTATGTTTGGCAAGTAGGAACAATTACAAATAAAAGCCCCGTTATATTGTCTGGAAGACATAATCCTTGGTTGAATAAATCTCTTAGCTTGATATCAGTATATTTTGGTTTCCTAGATTAAAATATTCAGAGCTGACTACATTAGTAAAGATTTGATACATCCTGATTCTGTGAAGCAATAAGGGACTAATTTCTTATTACTTGTTTCAAATTTCTTTTGGGCCTTTAGAAAGTTCCTGTTTCACTTTGGGAACTAGGTATCTTGTCTTCAAATAAACGAGAAGATGCTTTTCTTCACCATTGGCAATATCATTATCAAATCTAATTTATGAAAGAACTGGGTCACATCTAGGGCAAGGGCATAAAGTCCTTAGTGAGTCCCTTGGTTCAAAATGTTGCATTGTATTACTCTTCTATTGCTCCCTAAATAGTATGACATGGACCAAAATCCAGCATGTCCCCTTCCAAAGTCAGTTTATTCTACTTACACAGAAAAGATGTAGTTCATTTTTAGTATGTCTCCATGGAGTGGGACATACCATTCAAAAGAGACATATAAAAAGCACTATTATAATAAACGTGGCTATTTTTCTTTCTGAAATAAAATAAGTTATATCTATTATGCATTTTATTTTATATTATAAATTTGTATCTACAGTTTACTTGCTTCAGTGTTCACCAGAGTAACAGGTATAGGGAAGTATCTTTTCACTTTGTGAATAGTCCACAAGTAGAGGAAACATTGGAAATATTTTCCTGTTAACTGATGAAGCTTTCCTCCGGAGATGCTCATTTGCCCAGCAGCCCTTGGCAAGATGTCATGAGCAGTCAAATATTTCATGCCTTGATCTCCTTCTATTTCTGAAAACTTAGAAATGTCAAGGAGATGGAGCATTTCTATGCAGGATGAAAACTCCAGGAGAGAAGGCATGTGCTGGCCACTACATAGAACTGTGTACCTCTTCTACCGTATGGAGTATAGTGACCCTTCCAAAGCCTGGCGGAATGTTCAGTGAAAAGCTGGCAATCTTGGCTGATGACTTAGTTTTATTAAATGAGAACATGTGTAGAACATATTACTTAGGTTTGGCCACTTGCAAAAATATTCTGAGATATAATGTTTTCAGAACCCAACAAAAATGCTTGCACATTTGTGCATAGCAACATGTGTTCCTTCTCTACAGATAGAGAAACATGAGTCAGATTTTTCTCAACTTTCCTAGTACTGTGGGAACTAATGCAGCTGGACCTACTGCCAGTCAAACAAAAGTAGTCACTTGAAAACTCAGTGCAATAGGGTTCACAGAATTATTTCTTCTAAAACAATTCCTGAGGTGAACTATATTGAGGAAGCATACTGCCAAATTTAAAAACAGGAACAAGAGGCCAGTTTTCTTCTCCTTGCTTTCCTCCTGTGTCTCTTCAAATCACTGAGTGAGAGTGTGCAAAGGAGCTAGATAAAGAAATGAAAACAAAAAACAAAACAGAAACACAGTAGGAAAGACTTAACCCAAGTCAATGCATAAATATAGAGCAAGAATTCCCCAACTGTTTAAAAAAATTGTAGCTAGTTGAACATTTTACAGAGCAATACATTATGAAACTGAGTCACCATGAGTTGACTCAGTAAAATGAGTATAATAGAAAAATATTTATAATAAAAATGATCTGACATTTACTTAAAGTATAAATAAGTATATGACAATGAGGCCTAAGCTTAAGAAATATACATATTCTAAATACTATTTAGCATAGCCAAATTAAATACTTCTGGAGTTCGCTGGAAGGAAAAGAAACTGGGAGGAACCTTTGAAGACTGATGGATTCCCAGCACAAGGGAATCTAGAGACCTGGGCCTGCCCACTTTTGGGAAATGGGAATCCAGGATCTAAATATTTAAGAACTAAGAACTGCAGATTTTCTCTCATCCCACAGTCACCTTCTCCCAGAGCTGCCTTGTTGCCTACATCCTGGGGGCATCTTTTATATTATATTCCATATAAATGGCGGTCACTGGAACTGCACAACATAGTAGAGATGTCTCACACACAAAGAAAAATGTCAGGAAGGGTGAGTCAGCTATTGTTTGACCCCCACCCAATGCACACTTCAGTCTTGCACATATTCAACAACCTTTTGTGCAGAATTCTATCAGTTGGGACTCTTTCAGTTCAAGATACCTGAAAACCCAATTCAAACTGGCATAGACAAAAGAAAAAAATGTATTGTTTCATGTAACTGAAAGGGTATATAATCCAGGAGTATACTGGCTTTGAAGCAAATAGCCTTTGTCTTTCTCCATGCCTTGACTCCACTTTCGCTGTGTTGATTATTCTGACAGTTCTTTGTAAGTTGTTTAGTTCTGTACAAACTAAAGACAAAATTTTCCCAGTCAATAAAGATCATGTTCTCCTGCCTTTTTCATTCCAAACTCAACATAATCATCTGTGAAAATATTAGCCTACTAGTCAATAAGTGAATAAGCACATTGAGGAATAAACATGACCACATCCTTAAATGAAACAGAGGCAATTCAGTCTGAACGAGAATTGTTGGGGTAGACTTCGAGCACCTGCATTTTTAACAGCTCTCTAGGTGACACTTATGTGTAAGACCCACTGGCACAACTGGCAGAAGAGCTCTGAGAACTACTTTGCCTAATTGTATGAAACATTTAAAGAATTCAGTAGTTATTGTGGTATTAAATGTATCTAAATCATATTATTGTCAAGCCTTTCATTTTGGGGATGCTAAGAAAGGATGTTTCAGGTTTTCCAAAACACCTAGGACCCACAGAAGTCTCTATGCTTTACTTAAATTTTATTCTCAAAGCCTAGCCCCACCTTCAGATAAGTTTTGTTCATATATAATTTTAGGGCAAAGGCTAGATGAGACTTGAAACCTCTGTTTTAATGGTCACAAATGTGTTGAGATAACATTTTTAAAAGAGTCACATTGTTTTCTTCTTCCCTTCTCTCTAGTCAAACAAAGGGGATGTCTAAGAGAAGGGCTGAAACAAGGCAAAAAGCAGAAAAGTCTGAGAATCTTTCTGGGTTTGGTTTTCAAATGCTTAAGAACTTAAATAGAAAATATATGGAGTAGAGACAAAATAATTGGAAGAAACAGTAGAATTCTACCTACATCCTCTCCACCCATCACCCCCACCATCCACATATAAACACTGGAAAATGATCCCCTCCCTCACTGGTGATAAGAAATTTTGGAAGGTCCTGCAAGGAAGACCCTATGGCATGACTCCTGGAGAGAAGGCTTGACTGTGGTGGACCTAAGTAGATGAGAATACAGAAAGTACAGAATCTTCCACACTTACTTTCGCCATAACTTGGCACAAAAACAGCAAAGATTTACCTGAGCCCCTCCTACCACCTCCACCACAACTGGCACAGAAGTAAGAGAAAGAGATGAAGAAGCAAAGAGAGCCATGGGCACACACACAGGAGAATTTTGTACTGTCTTGCCTCAGCTGACTAAAGTTCTTCATTTGACATGTGCTTTCTTCTGAGGGAAAAATGAACTTGACAAAGATGGACTGTCATCTGGAGAGTGCTGGCCCAAAACCTTGAGCCATTCTATTCCCAAAAGATAATTTGTATATTTTACAAAGGGAGGGAAAAAAGCAATGGATTCTCCACAAAGCCTTTATATCTACATATTTCATAAGAATTTTTGTATACTTGTGTATTAGTTATCTTTTGCTGCATGACAAAGTATCTCCAAATTTAATGGCTTTAATTAGGATGATTACTTATTATCTCACACAGTTTCTGTGGGTCAAGAATTGGGGAGTGGCCCAGCCATGTCATTTTGGCTCAGGCTCTCTCATGTGTCAAAATGTCACCTGAGACCTCACTCATCTGATGGCTTGATGAGTCTGGAAGTTCTGCTTCCAAGAGGGCTCATTCATGTGACTAGTAGGTTCAACTTGGCTCTTGGCAGGAGGTTGCAAATCCTCTCCTCCACTGAGCTGCTTGAGGATCCATAAAACATGGTGGCTGACTTCTCCAAGGGAGATTCAAGAAAAGCCAAGGCAGAAGCCACATGTCTTTTATGACCAAGCTTCTGAAATTATACACTGTCATTTCCTCTGAGATAATATTGGTTGCACAGGTCAAGCTACTGATTGTGGGAAGGAATTATACAAGATCAAGAATACCAGGAGGGGCAGCTCATTAAACATCTTCTTGGAGGCTACCACAGCTTGCTACTTCATAAAATTTCCACTAGAGAATAAAATATGTTTGCCCCCAAATGAGAAAGGAAACATTCTAATTAAATGTCATTTCTACCAATCATCTCAGATATAATAGAGAAAAGCAGTTTATTCAACTCTCAGAAAGAAGCAGTGAACAGGTTGTGTTCTTTGAACTTGACTCTGAATGAACTTCTTTTTGTCTGTTTCTCAAAGACAAGGCATCAGGTGGATATAGGAAGATTAATTTTTGCTTAGATCAAAGAAATAAAAATGAAACCTCATCGTAAAGCATTGTGAGAAACCAATATAGATTATATCTTATTTTTATTTAATTTTACTTTGAATGGAAAAATGAAAGGGGTATTGCTATAAAAACCTCTTCTGATTAATGTATGTTTCCTAAAATCCTGAACCTTTCACTCTTCGCTTTATGAAAATAGCCAACTAATGTAGGACCTGGCAAAAAAAAACTGAGTTTTTCCTAATCTTTGTCCAAAAATTCCCAGCAGTGACTGGTGTGTACCAGTGACTAAAGGAGAATCTGCAAACTCCCATTCCTGTGCCCTGGAATTATATAATCTTCCAAAACCTGTTTATAACCCTGGAAAGTTGGGTAGAACCCCAAATAGCACTAAGAAAGCATGAGCTAAAATTAAGAAGCAGAAAAACAATGTAGGTTATTTCTCTTCCACACACGTCCAAAATACGCACTGCTCAAGTATTCTGATAAAAATTAAACCAGTATGTGAAGTAAAAGACAAAAATATCACTAATTCTATATATAAAACATAACAATTGGGTAACTTAATCCATTTGGTCACTTCATTTAGTCAACTTAATTTTTTAAAACTTTTCAAAGGTTTTAAACAAAATTACATAGTAGTCTAGTATTTATTAAGAATGGCAATAATAAAATAAGTCATTTGTATGCCTAGCACTAAACTTGGCTAATTTTTTCATCTCATTTGTGTCCCAGCAAAACTGAGAATTGTGCAATATTTCTTCTCATTTTCAGTTGAAAAATCTTAGAGTCAGAAAAGTTAAGTAACTTATCCAAAGACATTTAGTAAAGCCAGGATTGGAATTCCTGACTCCAAAAATTTCTGTTGACTACTCTAAGCACACTCTGTCCAACACAGTGGTCTTCTTTTTTGAACACAAGGCAAATTTCAAATACTTTGAGGAAAATATTTTTCATTTATTATTTTTATTTTTATTTATTTTTTAAATTAATTTATTTTTGTTACAGATGTTTCTCCTTTTTTCCCCATTGACACCCTCCTCCTCATCCCCCTACCCCATCCCCAGCTTTGTTGTCCATGTCTACCAGTTATGCATACATGCGTCTAAGTTCTGTGGTTTATCTCTTCCCTCCCCCCACATCCCCTCTTCTCAGGGTTGTCAGTCTGTACCCTACATCCATGTCTCTGAGTCTACTCTGTTCCTCAGACTGTTATGTTCATTATATTCCACAAATAAGTGAGATCATGTGATATTTGTCTTTCTCTGCTTGGCTTGTTTCGCTTAGGATAATACTCTCCAGGTCCCTCCATGTTGTCTCACAGGATAAGAGATCTTTCTTTCTTACAGCTGCATAGTATTCCATTGTGTATATGTACCACAGCTTTTTTATCCATTCATCCACTGATAGACACTTGGGCTGCTTCCAGATCTTAGTATTGCAAATAGTGCTGCTATGAACATGGGGGTACATGTATTCTTTCTGATTGGTGTTTCAGGTTCCTTAGGGTATATTCCTAGAAGTGGGATCACTGGGTCAAATGGCAATTCAATTTTTAATTTTTAATTTTTTGAGGTAACACCATAGTGTTTTCCACAGTGGCTGCACCAGTCTGCATTCCCAGCAGCAGTGTACTAGAGTCCCCTTTTCTCCACACCCTCGCCAACACTTGTTTGATGATTTGTTCATGGCGGCCTTTCTGACAGGTGTGAGGTGATACCTCATTATTGTTTTAATTTGCATCTCTCTGATGATTAGTGATGTTGAGCATTTCTTCATATGTCTCTTAGCCATTTGTATGTCCCGTTTGGAGAGATGTCTATTTAATTCCTCTGCGCATTTTTTAATTGGATTCTTTGTCTTCCTTTTGTTGAATTGTATGAGCACTCTATATATTTTGGAGATTGACCCTTATCTGATGTATCATTGGCAATTATGCTCTCCCATACAGTGGGTTCCCTTTCCGTTTTGATGGTTGTTTCTTTTGCTGTGCAGAAGCTTTTGAGTTTGATGTAGTCCCATGTGTTCATTTTATCCTTTGTTTCTGTTGCCTTAGGTGATGTATCAGTGAAGATTCTGCTGAATATGATGTCCGAAATTTTGTTGCCTACATTTTCTTCTAGGATTTTTATGGATTTACGAGTCACATTTAAGTCTTTTATAAATTTTGAGTTTATTCTTGTGTATGGTGTAAGTTGATGGTCTAGTTTCATTTTTTTTGCATGTAGCTGTCCAATTTTCCCAACACCATTTATTAAAGAGGCTGTCTTTACTCCATTGTATGCCCTTGCCACCTTTGTCAAATATTAATTGAGCATAATGTCTTGGGTCAATTTCCGGATTCTCTGTTCTGTTCCACTGGTCTATATGCCTGTTCTTGTGCTAGTACCAGGCTGTTTTGATTACGGTAGCTTTGTAGTATAACCTGATATCAGGTATTGTGATCCACCTACTTTGTCCTTCTTTTTCAAGATTGCTGTGGCTATTTGGGGTCTTTTTTGGTTCCATATGAACTTTTGAAGTATTTGTTCTAGTTCTGTAAAACATGTCACTGGTATTTTGATGGGGATTGCATTGAATCTATAGGTTGTTTTGGGTAGTATGGACATTTTAATGATGTTAATTCTTCCAATCCATGAACAAGGTATGTGCTTCCACTGTTTTATATCTTCCTCTATTTCTTTTTTCAATGTCCTGTAGTTTTCTGCAAATAGGCCCCTTACTTCTTTGGTTAAGTTTCTTCCTAGGTATCTTAATTTTTTTTGCTGCGATGGTAAATGGGATTGTTTTTTTAGTTTCTCTTTCTGTGAGTTCATCATTGGTGTATAAGAATACCATCGATTTCTTGACGTTAATTTTGTACCCTGCTACTTTGCCAAATTCATTTATTAAGTCTAGGAGATTTTTGATGGAGTCTTTAGGGTTTTCTATATATAATATCATATCGTCTGCGAATAATGACAGTTTCACTTCTTCCTTTCCAATTTGGATTCCTTTTATTTTTTCTTCAGGTCTGATTGCTGTGGCTAAGACTTCCAGTACTATGTTAAATAAGAGTGGCGAAAGTGGGCATCCCTGTCTTGTTCCTGTTCTTAAGGGAAATGTTTTCAGTTTTTGCCCATTGAGTGTGATATTGGCTGTAGGTCTTTCATATATGGCCTTTATTTTATCAAGATATGATCCCTCTATTCCCAAATTGCTGAGCATTTTTATCAGAAATGGGTGCTGGATTTTGTTGAATGCTTTTTCAGCATCTATTGATATGATCATGTGGTTTTTATCTTTCATTTTGTTTATGTGGTGGATTACATTTATTGATTTGCGAATATTGATTCATGAGTCACATTTAAGTCTTTTATCCATTTTGAGTTTATTCTTGTGTATGGTGTAAGCTGATGGTCTAGTTTCATTTTTTTGCATGTAGCTGTCCAATTTTCCCAACACCATTTATTAAAGAGGCTGTCTTTACTCCAGTGTATGCTCTTGCCACCTTTGTTGAATATTAATTGAGCATAATGTTTTGGGTCAATTTCTGGGTTCTCTGTTCTATTCCATTGATCTGTGTGCCTGTTCTTGTGCCAGTACCAGGCTGTTTTGATTACAGTAGTTTTGTAGTATAACCTGATGTCCAGTATAGTGATCCCGCCTACTTTGTCCTTCTTTTTCAAGATTGCTGTAGCTATTCGGGGTCTTTTTTGGTTCCATATGAACTTCTGAAGTATTTGTTCTAGTTCTGTGAAATATGTTGTTGGTATTTTGATGGGGATTGCATTAAATCTATAGATTGCTTTGGGTAGTATGGACATTTTATTTGCAAATATTGAACCAGCCTTGCATCCCTGGGATGAATCCCACTTGGTCATGGTGAATAATTTTTTTGATGTATTGCTGGATCCGTTTTGCTAGTATTTTCTTTAGGATTTTGGCATCTATGTTCATCAGGGATATTGGCCTGTAGTTTTCTTTCTTTGTAGTGACTTTTTCTGGTTTGGAATTAGAATTATGCTGGCCTCATAAAACAAGTTTGGAAGTCTTCTTTCTTCTTGTATTTTTTGAAATCGTTTGAGGAGAATGGGTATTACTTCTTCTTTGAATGTTTGGTAAAACTCCTCCGTGAAGCCGTCTGGGCCTGGGCTTTTGTTTGCTGGGAGAGTCTTGATTACATCTTCAATTTCCTTCGTTGCTATTGGTCTGTTCAAGTTTTCTATCTCTTCCCGGTCCAGTTTTGGGACACTATGTGTTTCTAGAAATTTGTCCATTTCGCTTAGATTGTTGAATTTGTTGCTATATAAATGTTCATAGTATTTGTTAACGATCCTTTGTATTTCTGTGGTGTCAGTTGTTACTTCTTCTCTTTCATTTCTGATTTTGTGTATTTGGGTTCTCTCTCTTTGTTTCTTGGTGAGTCTAGCTAAGGGTCCATCAATCTTGTTTATCTTTTCAAAAAACCAGCTTTGTTTCTTTGATCCTTTGAATTGTTTTTTTGGTCTCTATGTCATTTATTTCTGCTCTGATCTTTACTATTTCCTTCCTTCTACTTGCTCTGGGGTTTTCTTTTTGTTTGCTTTCTAGTTCTTTAAGTTGTGAGGTTAGATAGTCTACTAGAAATTTTTCTTGTTTCTTGAGGTAGGCCTGGAGTGCTATGAACTTCCCTCTCAGAACTGCTTTCGCTGCATCCCATAGATTTTGTGTTGTTGTGTGTTCATTTTCATTGGTTTCCAGGAAGTTTTTAACTTCTTCCTTGATCTCCTCGGTAACCCACTCATTGTTTAACAACATGCTATTTAGCCACCATGTATTCAAATGTCTTTGCATGTTCTTGTTGCAACTGATTTCTAGTTTCATGCCATTGTGATCTGAGAAGATGCTTGATATGATTTCAATCTTCTTGAACTTGTAGAGACTTCGTTTGTGTCCTAACATGTGGTCTATCTTTGAGAATGTCCCATGTGCACTTGAGAAGAATGTGAATTCTGTAGTTTTGGGGTGTAATTCTCTGTAAATATCTATTAAATCCATTTGGTCTAGTGCTTCATTTAGAGTCTCTGTGTCCTTGTTAATTTTTTGTCTAGAGGATCTATCCAGTGATGTCAGCGGGGTGTTGAAGTCTCCTGCTATGATTGTATTGCTGTCAATTTCTCCTTTGAAGTCCTCCAGAAGATTTTTAATGTATTTTGGTGCTCCTATATTGGGTGCATATATGTTTACCAAGGTTATATCTTCCTGTTGGATAGATTCTTTCAATATTATGTAGTGACCTTCTTTGTCTCTAGTTATGGCCTTCATTTTGAAATCTATTTTATCAGATATGAGTACTGCTATCCCAGCTTTTTTGTCCTTTCCATTTGCTTGGAAGTTTTTTTTCCATCCCTTTACTTTCAACCTATGTGAGTCTTTTTTTGTGAGGCGGGTCTCTTGTAAACAACATATATATGGGTCATGCTTTCTTATCCAGTCAGATACTCTGTGTCTTTTTATCGGAGCATTGAATCCATTTACATTTAAGGTGATTATTGATATGTTCTTATTTATTGCCATTTTTGTTTAATGTGGTTCTATTTTCCTTTCTATTTCTTCTACTAATTACAGCAGTCCTTTCAACATTTCTTGTAGTGCTGGTTTGGTGCTAATGTATTCCCTTAGCCTTTTTTTGTCTGAGAAGCTCTTGATTTGACCTTCTATTTTGAATGATAGCCTTGCTGGGTAGAGTAGTCTTGGATTCAGATCCTTGTTTTTCATGATCTTGATTACTTTCATGCCATTCCCTTCTGGCCTGTAGTGTTTCTATTGAGAAGTCAGCTTATAGCCTTATGGGGGTTCCTTTGCAGGGAACCTGTTGCTTATCTCTTGCTGCCTTTAGGATTCTCTCTTTGTCTTTAATTTTTGGCATTTTAATTACTATGTGTCTTGGTGTGGGCCTGTTTGGGTTCTTCTTACTTGGGACTCTCTGTGCTTCTTGAACTTGAATGCCTTCTTTCTTCACCAAATTAGGAAAGTTTTCTGTCACTATTTCTTCAAATATATTCTCTAACCCTTTCTCATTTTCTTCTTCTTCGGGGACTCCTATGATGCAAATATTATTACGTTTCCAGTTGTCCCATAGTTCTCTTAAGCTGTCTTCTTTTTTTTTCATTGTTTTTTTCCTTCTGTTTTTCTGATTCGTTGATTTTTTTCTACCCTGTCTTCTAATTCACTGATCTGGCCCTCAGCTTTCTCTACTCTGCGGTTTAGTCCTTCTAATGTGTTCTTCATTTCTGCTATGTCATTCTTCATTTCTTCTTGGTGTTTCTTCATTTCCAATTGGTTGATTTTCAATGTTTCTATGTCTTTGCTCATGGTGTTGATGTCCTTACTCATGCTGTTGAGCTTCCTCAAGATCATGGCTCTGAATTCTAGCTCTGTTAACTTGCTTAACTCCATTTCATTTATCTTATCTTTGGTAGAGGTCTCTTGTTCTTTCATTTGGGTTCTGTTTCTTTTTTTCACCATTTTGGCTATCTCTGTGGGGTTTGGAGCCTGCCAAATTTTCCCTGTGGATGTTGGTATTCTGCTGTTTGTGGCTCTGAGAGCCCTCCAAATCCCGAGTGTCCCCACACAGTTCCAGTCCAGTCCGCCCTCCCTCTGCCAGAGCCCAAGGTGAGTGGCTGTGGCTATTTAGTGCTCTGTCCCGGCCCTCTACACTGTGGAGTGGGCCTGGGCTTTAACCCCGAGGGCGCTCCTCACAGCTAAGACCACTGCTGTCAGTGGGCTCCCAGCCCCCCTCTCGCACCTCCGCAATCCTATCAGGATCAATTCAGTGTCCCTGGTTGTATGGTCCTTGCAAGCTGCTTTTCTGTTGCTTTTTCCTGACGATTTGTCTTAATTTTAGTTGTAATTCCAGTTTGGTCCTGGGAGATTGTCTGTGTAGCTTCCATTCACTACGCCGCCATCTTTTCTCCTCCAAGGAAAATATTTTTTAAAAATAACAACATATATACAACATAGGAGGAAAAAAAAAAAAAAAAAACACCCTGTCATTATCAATTCTAATACCCACCATGCCCAAAGTAGTCTAAGATTAAAAAACAAACAAACAAAAAAAGCCTATAACTCCAAAATTGAGCAATGTGGCATGACAGCAGCAGCAAGGTGGAGCATTATATCTGGAATGAACAATTCTTTACCACACATGAACTTGGCAGTCTGAGAGGCTGAATGCAAAATTGCTCGGACCGGATATAAGGGGAAAGGTCTGCTCATTAACCAGTGCACTAAGAGAAAACCTCACATACCTTTATTTTAGAGAGTACTCCTTATCTACATTTTATACTGTATATCTTAACATTCTCATCTAGTTGCAACTTCAGAAGGAAAACTTAACATTGAGACCTTTGAACATTTGTGCATGTTAGCCAAGGGTCTCTTTATCTGTTTTTAAATAGAGAAACAGAGACACAAACATTCACTCTTCCCAAGCCATACCAATGGAATCAGCCAAAGAATTTTGCCCCATGATTTCAAGTACAGTCCTTTATTTATCCTTGTAAAATAATCATATGTCCAAAGTTTCCTGATCTTTTTAAAAATGAAATTATTCATACAAAAATATATTTTAAGATTATAAAACAAGGCAGAGTTTATTACTTTAGTACACTGACTTTAGAGTTAATAGTAATCTAGTTATGATTATAAAATTAGCATGTATCACTTCATTCTGTGCAGCTAAATCACTGTTCTGAAATTTCTGGAACAGTTTTTTGCAAAGTACAGGGAAGGGGGCGTGGTTGCAGAAAATATTTCTAAGTGGTTAGAATTCAATCTCAGATGCCCTATTTTCAGGACTGCTGTGCCTCACCAGCAGCATGCTGGCATCTGTGAGAAAACACAAATAATTACGTAATTATTACTAAACTCTGTGTTCAATAGTGCTTTTTACTTCCCAAGTGGGGAGGAAAAAAATAAAATAAACAAACAAAAAGAAATAAACAAAACAGTTCCTTCATCTTAAGTAGATCCCTCCAAAGTGTTTGAAGACATATAAGAAAAGTTGCAGCATTGGTTTAACATGCATCCAAGATTTTCTTGCTCTCGAGGGTTAGATACACTGTGTAGTTTAAAAGCCAAAATCCTCCCCATAAAATAAGAAAAAGACTGAAATTCCATCTGAAACCCAAAACAGCTTTTCAAAAAGTGAAAAATTTTAAAAGTTTAGTATATTTATATTTCATTTCACTATCTTCAGTGTTTTAAAAAAATACCAAAAGCCAAATTACTACTCAAAAGTCCCACCATAAATACTTTAAAAATTTTTTTTCGGGGACTACAGAAAATACTGAAATTCCCTTTCTAGGACTACTTTCATCATTTTCAAAGAAACGACAGATATATCTGCTCTTTAAATACTAATCTCGCAAATTCTGTTATTTAAATCTTTTAATCCCTTAGCAAATGTGCCACTACCTATACATATGTGATTTTATTTTATTAGATGTGTCTGGTCTTTCAATAGAATCTAGATAGATAAAGTTTCAATTTTCCTATTTAAAATTCTTTCAATAATTCTTATATTCAACAGAGGACTAATGCAAATAGAGCTGAGAGTTACATGGAAACCCTTAACAACCCAAGAAAGGTCCCTAGGGTGTGCTTATTGGTTTTTCTCAGCCACTTTCTTTGTGGGTTCATTTCACATCTGTACTACACCTTGGAAAAATTCAGGGTCCCTTGAATGAGAGATTTTCCTCTTCATAACCTGGAATAGAGATCGAGGGCTTCCATATTGTCATGGAAATGACTCATTGTAAATACCACTCGGAGGCCTATTTCAAGCCAGAATGAGCTGGAACAATGCTTTCTTTTTCTTTCCGAATTATGAGATTGGAGTCTGGGTAGAGAGAAGCTTTGGTCAAGATGGTGGGAGGGAAAAAAGAGTGTGGCTGGGAGAAGTCTTCCCACTGATGCTGGTGAATTGCATAGCTCAGCCTTATTCAGAAGAGATGTCTGTCTTTTCCGTCAGGTGCACAAATGCACAGCCTATTGAGAGCTGAAGAGAAAATATAGGAATTACAAGGAAAAAACGAATGAAACTTATGATTTATTAGTTTTAAATGTTAAGATCCTTAGTTGTTGTTTTTTTTATCCTCATCCGAGGAAATTTTTGCATTTTTATTTTCAGACAGAGTGGGAGGGAAAGAAGGAGGATGAGAGAGAGAGAAACATCAATGTGAGAGAGACACATCGAGTGGTTGCCACCCGCACTACCCCAACCGGGGCCGGGGACAAACTGCAACCGAAGTACATGCCCTTAGCAGAACCGAACCTGGGACTCTCTGGTCCACAAGTCAACGCTCTAACTGCTGAGCCAAACTGGCCAGGGCCAGATCCTTAGTTTAAAAAAAATTGAGTCTCATACTGGAAATTATGACACACACAAACAAAAAAATTCTACTTTTCAAAGCAAGTAATTGATTTTTTAAAGTAATGTTTCAGCAAATATTTAAATACCTAATTAAATTACTATTTATTTTGGTGTTTGTATCATGTAAAATTATACTTTCTTCCAACAAACTGTAAAGAAATAAAACCTTTAGTTTAAAAAAAAAAGCATACATTGAAGACAGAGAAGTTATAAGGAACCATTGTTTTAAAAATACCCTCATGCTGAGACTATTGAATTGGATTTCAAGTTTTATGATTTCAATGTTATCTTAATTTCTAGACTTCCTGGCAATTAAAAAAAAATTAAAATGCAAGTGTCTTCCCCAATTCAGACAAAAATTTTCAGAGAAACAAATGTAGAGAAAAACTCCTGGATTTAAACTTTGAGGACAATTTAAAGCTAATGATATTGATAACTGGTCCAAAACTTGGTGTTTTCAAAGTCACAACACAATCCATATTCTGTCCCTTACTTTAGGGGCTCATCCGTTAATAAACACTCTAGTGATTCTTTTAATATTTGTTCTTTGAGTCCAGGGAGCCGGTGAAGGAAGACTTCTCTGTAGGACTTGTTCACAGCACCCATCTATGGACCCCTCTTTGATCTTGGAGAGAACAGTAATTCTCGTCATTGCTAAACAGGCTTGGGGAATATGTCTGCAGGTCGGCTACCTTATGGCAACTAGAGACAGTCTAAAGAGTGTTTAAAGCATCTTAGAATGAGAGATAATTCATTGTTACTATTAAATGTTAACATAAGGAGTTTCATTTTAAAGCATCCCAGCTTAATAGAATGGATATCCACATTAATTTGAATTCCATTAACTTGATTTAGCAGAACAAGGGCAACTGTTGTATTATATGGAAGCAAGCCTCCCCGTTGGAGTTGTAGTACTCAGCCTCTTAGGTGAGAGTGTTCTGTTTCCATGTCAAAATAAAATCTGCAACTGGCTTCTCAGCCTCACTCTGTAATTCCATTGTGTTCACCTCAGTGGAAGAATAGAGCGACTTGCTATTCTCTCTATTCAAAGACATGCCTTCAATTTAGAGGCACATCCATAAATGTTTTAAAAGTGTGCTTCTAACACTAATAAAAAAATTACATAAAATGAACTGAGTATAACCACTATTAAAGATTAATATTTAAATACATGCACCTATAAAGATAGCATGATTCCATCTTCATCAGGCCTCAGGACAAAACAAAGCACTGAGTAATCCACACAAAAGATTGGTCCTATTGTTCAGAATGGAAAAATAAAAAAGACTTTCCAAAGATAAAGAAAGAGGTTTGGAATTAGGACTCAGGAAACACTAAATCCTAGATATTGGTGACACTGACTTAACTCTCTCTCTGTGTTCAAGGGGACGAATACTTTCCCAGAAGACTCATGCCAATATAAGGACTTAGAAAAAGGTGGGGAAATAGGGCCTTTTGAAAAAGGCTGATCTTGTAATAAGCAATAATGGGAATTCTTCTGGTTTGAAAGAATCAAATATATTCTCCAGTGCCAAAGACCTTGAGCTAAATCCGATTAGTTAGTGAAGCTTGACATTAGTGTACAATCTTAAGTTTGTATGGTTCTTTACAGTTTAAAAAGCTTTTTAAGTAATTCTATCCATCTTAGCTATTTATTTTTTTCATAGTACTTATCAATACCTGACATATGATACATTTATCTATTGGTTGCTTTGTCTTTCTCCCACTGGCAAAGTTTAAGCTCTGTAAGAGCAAGGACTTCAGTCTGCACTGTTCACTTCTATATCCCCAGCACCCAGAACAATGCTTGGTGCATGGTAGACAATAGATATTTGCTAAATGAATAAATGAAGTAAATAAATGAATACATATTATTTCATTTGAGTCTTGGAACCCCTGGGAAAAAAGCAGATGTGTATTCTCACCTTCTTTACAGATGAGAAAACCAAGACCTCAAGACACCAAATTATTTATGACAATATAAACAGTTAACTGGGGTCAGAGCTAAGATTTAAAAACTCGAATTCCTACTCCCAGGTCCTTTCACTCACTTGTGCACAGGAACTAGACTAGGGTAGTCAAAGACTTACTGCCGTGAGAACCAGTCCATTTTCACTCTCCATGAAGATTGATGCAAGAGAAAAAAATAAGTTCATGTCCTTCTCTAAAGCTATAGCTGTCAAACTTTCTCGGGTTTCTTTTCTGTTTAACCACTTTACTAAATTAAACTGTCCTGCTAAGGTGTTTGTTGTCTCATCACCCACTCTGTGTTTATGATTTTTTTCCTGGTATCTTGTCTTCTATCCTATGTAACTAGCATGGCCTACAGATATCATTTTTTAGCCCTTTTTATACAACACTAGGCATATGCCATGTGTCCACTCACAACAAAGATGCTACAGATCTATCAGGCTCCACGTCCAGGCTCCCATGCTGCTCTCAGGAAAGACCTGGCTCCTTGAAGGCAGCCCTTGGGAGCCCCAGAACAGGGCCCACCATCCCCCTTAACAAGGGAACTCAGCAGAAGCTTAAACCGGTACTGGTTAGCTGCAGGCGTGTTTGTGGCATAGGAGTGCTAACTGGGTAACTGGAGACCAGATTATTAGGACACCAGCCTCTGTGACAGTTCAGGGGTGTCTGAAAATCCTCCAGGAAGGTAGTGATCCAGCCAATAGGTAAGGGATGTGTGGACACATATTTTGGTAATCAGGTTCCTGTCATTGAAAGTGCTGATCGGACCATGAAAACAAATTCTTTCTGAACCTGCTCTTCAGTTACTAACATTTTGTGAAGTCATTTAAGAAATAAACTAAGTTAAATAAGCACAGGTTCCTTGGTAGACTTATGACATTGGACAAGCAAAATATACTTGCTTATTATAAAGCCAAATTCTGGGCTGTGACAGGTCTCTGCACATATACTAAGACAAATAGGAGCTTCAGCAGTGTCCTAGGATGGGGATATTTCTCAGGATATATATTTATATATATATATATTTATCCTCACACAAGGATATGTTGTTTTTGTTAATTGATTTGAGAGAGAGAGACATCAATGTGAGAAAGAAACATTATGTGAGAGAGAAACATCAATCAGTTGCCTCCTGAATGTGCCCTGACTGGGAATCAAACCCTCCGCCTTTTCATGTGTAGGATGATGCTCCAACCAACTGAGCCACCTGGCCAGGGCAGGATATATTTTAAATTGTTAAATTGTGTATGCTGTGTCGAGCTTTAATCTCAACAAGATGGGAATGCTGTTAAGACTGTTCATCAACAAAGAAGAACCACAAGGTTCAAACAGCAGAATGATCCCTGCCAGTCAAAGTGTTAGAGAGGTGAGAGGGACAAGGAGCTTGTATCTCTCTTGGGAATGAGATCAAGTACCCACAGTTAGGAAGATGCTCAGGGTTCTGGCATCTCCAGATGACCGAGAAAACCTAAGTCCTGTAAGTGCTTGGACATAAGGCAAAGAACTGCTGTACATTTGAGCCTTTATGAAGTCTCTCATACTCTATTTTGGACAAATTTTGTTTAGGGAAGACCAATTAGCCCACATAGAGGTCAATCAATGCTAATTTTACTTGCTCATGAAGGGTAATAAGAAAACTGCATTATAAGAAAATAAAGAAAGAGAGAAAGAAAGATGGAAACCAGGCCTCACTCTCTAAATTTTCTGATTTAATTGGTTGACAGTGAGAACTTGGAAACAATTTTTTTTCTTAAGATAACTCAGGTAATTCTAAGGTGCAGCAGCCAAGATTGGAAAGCATGAACCTGATAATATTAGCAATTCTATTTATTTATTTATTTATTTATTTATTTATTTATTTATTTATTTAATTTTTATCCTCACCCAAGGACATTTTTGCATTTATCTTCAGACAGAGCAGGAAGGAGAGAGAAACATTGACGTGAGAGAGACACATCAAGTGGTTGCCACCCACACGACCCCAACTGGGGCCGGGGACAAACTGCAACAGAGGTACATGCCCTTAGTGGAAACCGAACCCAGGACTCTCTGGTCCACAGGCCAATGCTCTAACCACTGAGCCAAACCAGCCAAGGCAATATTAGCAATTTAAAAAATAGCAGATTTAGTAAAGATTTCTAAGGTTATGACAACCTTACAATGACAAGTGTTGGGTTTTACTTAGTCATTAATTGGTAACTAATTTTTAAAAAAATTAAATACAGTATGTGGATCAATCCAACATGAGGATATAACCCTTGTAAACATCTATGCACGCAAAATAGGAGTACCTATTATATAAAGCAAATATTGACTGACATAAAGGTGGGGATTGATAGTAATACAGTTATAGCACAGGACTTTAACACCCCATTGTTATCCATGGATAGATCTTCCAGACAGAGAATCAATAAGGAAACAGTGACCTTAAATGATGCATTAGACCAGATAGATTTAATTGATGTTTTTTGGAGCATTCCACCCCAAAGTAGGAGAATATACATTCTTTTCAAGTGCATGTGGAACCAGCATTATTTACAATAGCCAAGATATGAAAGCAACTTAAGTGCTCATCAATGGACAATTGGATAAAGAATATGTGGTACATATATATATATATAAGGGAATATTACTCAACCATAAAAAGAAATGAAATCTTACAATTTGTGACTACATGGATGGACTTAAAGGGTTTTATGCTAAGTGAAATAAGTCAGACAGAGAAAGACAAATGCCATATGATTTCACTTATTTATATGTATACTCTAAAGAACAAAATAAATGAACAAACAAAACAGAAACAGATCTATGGGTAACAGAGAACAAACTGATAGTTGCCAGAGGGGAGGTGGAGTTAGGGGGCTGGGTGTAAAAGATAAAGAGATTAAGAAGTACAAATTGGTAGCTACAAAATAATTACGGGGCGGTAAAGAACAATATAGGGAAAATATTTAATAATATTGTAATAACTATGTATGGTGCCAGGTGGATACCAGCCTTATCAGGGGGATCACTTCTTAAATTATATAAATATCTAACCACTGTGCTGTACACCTGAAACTAATATAAAATAATATTGAATGTCAACTGTAATTGAAACATTTTTTAAAAAGTTGTACAAACTTCCAGTTATAAAATAAGTTATGGGGATGTAATGTACAGCATAGGAAATATAGTCAATGCTATTCTAATAACTATGTATGGTGACAGATGGTTATTAGACTTATGGTGATCACTGGGTAAAGTATATAAATGTCTAATCACTATGTGGTACACCTGAAACTAACATAATATTGTATGTCAACCATAATTACAAAATTTTTTTTTTAAAGGAGGGGGTGCCAAACCTAAAAACACACACACACACACACACACACACACACACACACACACACACAAAAAACATTGAGAGATCCTCATTAGACTGGGGACTCTCAGAGGGAAAAGACTCAACCTTATTTTTCTTTGCAATTCTAGTACCCTTCTGGGACATAACTCTGCTAGTAATATAAAACATATTTGTCAAATTGAAAAAAAATACAATATGTGGTTAAGTTGTGGTGGTTACGAATATTTACCTACAAGAGTTATGGAAAATAAAAACCCTTCCTAGTATTACACCAAAGGGTGATTGAGGGTTGGGGTAAAATTTCCAACGATAGCATCTTTTGATGCCTCATAAGGTTATATAGGGTATGAACTGCACAACTCCAAAGGGTTACATTCATACAACATTCACATATTGGAGAAATAGATAATATTCAGGCTTTTGTCATACTTAGACATATATGGTAAAATGTTACCCTGACCATTATATACAAAAATTGTAATGAGTTTTGCTTCTCAGTTGACATAAAATAAAATAGAATGTCCTGATGCTGAAGCTGGAGACAGAGAAGCTATGGTGGACATCTGTTTTCTATACCTATCCAGCTTCCCTTCCTCTTTTGTCTGATATTAGATACCCTCCCTATATTTTTCAGGTTCTCCAGAGAAACAGAACCAGTAGGATATATATATTGTGTGTGTGTATATATAGTAGATTTATTATAGGAATTGGCTCATGTGATTATGGAGGCTGAAAAGTTCTACCATCTGCCATCTGCAAGCTGGGGAACTAGGAATGCTGGTAGTATAATTTAATCTGAGTTCAAAGGCCTGAGAACCAGGAACACATCTACAAGTACAGGAGAAGATGGATATCTCAGCTCAAGCAGATAGAGTGAATTTGCCCTTCCTCCACCTTTTTGTTATATTCAGGCCCTCAAAGGATTGGGTGATGCACACCCACACTGGAGAGAGGGATCTTCCTTGCTCAATCTACCAATTCAAATGCTCATCACTTCTGGAGAAACCCTCCTAAACACACCCACAAATAATGATTTGCCAGCTATGTGGGCATCCCTAAGCCTAAACAAGTTGACATATAAAATTAACCATCACAATCTCTCTACTACACAGATTTTTTTTCCTGGAGGAATCCATTCCACGTGGTCTTACATGCCTGTTCTGGCCCCCATTGCCCCGTCCCCCATCTGTACCACAGGGATGAGCACATGATTAAGTAGATCTGGTCAGTCCTCCTGCCAGTGAGAGTGATTGATTGAAAAATGTATATGAGATTCAGGCTGGGGCTATCAGAGAGTTGCCAGGAGTTTTCTGCTAGAAGACATTCTCTTTCCATGAAGGTTACAACGCTAATACAATGTGGCAAAGGATATTACTTGTTCTCCAATATCTGTTCTCTCCTTGCTCCACAATAATAAATGGTCTTATAGAGTATATAGAATAAAGCCTACATTTTCCAGCCTTCCTTGTAGCTACTTATGGCCCTATCAACTGTCAACACAAGGTGCCTAAGTGAAAATGTCATGTGAGAGCATTCAGAAATCTTTCTTAAGAGACAGTTGCCTTGTACCCTTCATCATTATATTTCTCCTTCTTCTTGTAATACAAATGTTATGATTAGAGCTCTATCTTGGACCATGAGCAATGGCCTCACTCCAGGGATGGCAGTTCAGAAAGCTGTGAGAATGGGTGCCTGAAGATTTCATGGGACATAGCTGTTTTACCCACCATGAACTGTTTACAACCAGACCCAGATGTGAGAGAGAAATAAACCATATTGTTTAAGCCTTTTAAATTTTATTCTCTGTTACTTGAAGAAGTCATTAAATGCTAATTAATCTTAGTTAATTCAGGCTGCCTTCATCAGCATGTCTGCCATATGCAGGCGGAGAGACTGCCTCAGAGTGAAAACGATACAGTGGAAAGTAGAACAAAAAGAAAAAGAATTCTTTTGATATAATTTGAGTCACTGAATCTAGCCACGTCTGAAGCCATACTACCTTTCAATTTTTCAGTTATATAAGCAAACCTATTTACTTTTTAGCTTAAGAGATTTTAAGATGAGTTTCTGTCATTTAAAAAAAATCCAGATAAATCTAGTAATTTTGGGGAAAAATGCACTCAATAACTTGCATAAAGTTATTTTGACCAGTTATGGGCTATGCAATTAGAAATAGGAATTAATTGATTTAGATCTCTAGATTCACAAGGGACAGAAAGATCTGAACTGGTATCTAGATATCACTAGCACCCACATTATTTCTGTACCATGGGCTTGTTGTTTTCATTATTTTAAAATATTACATGGGTCTCAAGTGGCTTGTAAGAGTTAAGACATTTCCTCGGAAAATGGTAATTTAGGAAGATTACCTGGCTTCAAAGTACAGGAGGGACTGAAAGGATTTTGAAGGGTGAGACTGGAGGCAGGAGACCAGTTAGGAGTAGGAATTGAGATAGTGGGAACCTAGCAGCAGTGTGAGTAAATAAAAAGGGACCAAAGTTAAGAAAAACACTTCAATCTTTAGCTTTAACATATACTCTGTGCTACTGGTATTTTATACAGGGTGGGAAAAAAGTAGGTTTACAATTGTTCATATGGAAAATAATAAACACTTGATAAATAATAATACAAGAATAAACTGTGTTTTGCATACTCACAACTGTAAACCTATTTTTGCCTCACCCTGTATTACTAAAGTGCTTTACTGTTTATGACATATGCTATCTCATTTGATACTTAACAATAAGTCTGTGGAGAAGGCAAAGCAGGTAGCTAGTTTCATCATTTTGCTGAAGTGGAAACTGAGACTTAGTATGGTTATGAATCTTGCCCAAAGTCACAGGGGTGTCAGAGAGGCGGCCAGAATCCAGATTTTCGGTATGGATGTACTGTGTTTCTCTGTACACAGAGAGCAATCCATAAACAAAGTTTTCTTTTCAGCAGCTTCATTCAGTTTGTTTATAAATTCTGCCTAATTGTTCATTGTTTTCTTCTTACTCATGACCTCTCTTGAGCAGTGATGTGAGCTAAAAGACAGAACTTCATCCTGAGATGAATCATCTTTCTAATGCAATACTGGAACCAAGGAGAGAGTGTTATGGATCAAGGGAAGAGAGAGTAACCACCAAACAGTGACCAAAAAACCCAACCTGAGTCCCATAGAACAAATTTATGTTACATTTTCAAATCTTTTCCTTTGCTTGGTGCCTCCTCCAATATGAAATCATCTCTCATTCATTATCATACCAGTAGCCCTGATAATTTTAATAATTTACCATTTCAAGGAGACATGGGAAGGAAAGGAAATTGCTTTTAGACAGTGTCTTATTCAAGCAAACGGAAATGGTTTCTGAACCACAGAAAATAAATAAAGATGCCTCTACTTGGACCTTCGCTAGTGTTTGCCTGTTGTCTGGCACTAAAAGATGTGCTTTGAAATAACAGTGCAGTGTGTGCCTGGGGATTCTGAAGGCTAGGGGGGGCCATCTAAACTCTACAAGAAGAGGATGTTGATTATGTCGAGGGCCACTGAGCTTGGACGAACTCCCAAATGCTGGGTGTGAAACCTCGTACTAAATGTCTTTCCATACTGCAAAATGAAATGCCAAGCCCTTAATAATCAGCTCAGTTTTCACCACTTCCAAAGAAGCATAGTTTATTGTTGCTCAAAATATAACACTAGCGTACTATGTATACAGCCACTATGTATGACCACCTTTATAATATTGATGCTTGGCACTCTGGTGACATTGTAAAGCATTCTAAAGAAGTATGCATCTTCTATTATTATGTCATTGACTTACCTTTCATCCTTTGCTTGTGAATTAAAAAATGCATAGTTTGGAATTCTGTGGGATCCTACCAAATTCCTTGGGACCATGGTCAAACATAGCTAACTGGTTATGCTTTTCCATAATGTTATTCTTGGGCATGGAAAGGAGTATCTTTTTAATAAAGGAAAATTGGCAAGGGGATGTCTTGCAGTGCAGTCCTGGTTTGGCACAAAACTTGAGGTGCCAGGGATGTAAACATCTCATCTTCAGATCCTTACCTGGCAACGATGCAAGAGAACACATTCCCCCAGCGATGCTCAGCAACCTCCAGCACCACGGTGGGTCTCAGGTCTTTGGACTGACCTTCGCCCAGATGGTAGAAATCCAAAGTAAAGCAATGTGACCTGGCAAACATAGGATCCTGGAGCAGAGTGTGTGATTTCTTCCATTCCTATGGAGATACTCATTTGGCTGGAAGTCTATTCCAGGGACAAAGTGTTTCCAGATCTTTGGCAAAAAAAAAAAAAAAAAAAAGAAATGCCCTCTTTTCAGTTTTCTCTATTCCAAAAAGTAAAATGCTGACAAGAAAATATGAGTATCAGTTATAGTTTTGCTATAGCAATAATAGCCATATAGATTTCAGTGTTTATATAACAATGATGTTAACAGTGGCTACTTATAAGATTATTGTAGGAATATAACATTTATTTTTTTCTAAGCTATAAAATATTAGATAGTAAATAAAAAATATATGCATAGCTGTATATGTACACACATCTATGTGTGACATGAAGTGTGATGAAATATGTACATGTACATATATGCATGATATATATGTATATGTACATATAGATGTGGTATATTGCACATGCAGGACTAGCCAGGTATAATAATAAAACAAGTAATTTTTTTAATGTTGACACTGTTATAGATGTCCCCCATTTCCCCTCCCTTTGCCCACCTCCACCCGACCCCACCCTCTCCTCCCTCTGTTTTTGTTTTCTGTATTCTGCTGTCCATATTACTTGAAGGACATCTTCCTCTGCCCTAGGATAGAAACAAAGGCAATCTCATGCCTTTTCTGAGTACACTTAGGATGTAGAAAATCCTACAAACACTTTAAGTTGTAAAATACAATTTTGATTCAGAAACTAGAATTTCCAATGCAATACACAAATCAGTGTGGTAGAAGCTAGGGTGTTGCCCCCACCCTGCCCCCATCCATTTACTCCCACTGCTCATCTGCTGTGAAGGTTGTCTACAGAGGGCTCCCAGATAATCCTGTCAGGAGATCTGCCCTCAGCTGACAGGTGCCATCTTGCCTGGGAAATCAGGACACCTCCCCTCCACCCCCAACCACCACATGCACATCAACAACTGATTTCAAAGGTACAAGAGGCCAGTGCCTGGCTCCAGAGAAATAGTTCTGCTGCAACCTATGCTTCAGACCCCTCCCTCGTAGATCAAGCCGAGGTCAGATTTCACCTGAAGGCATATCCTTGCTCCACTTTTCCGCCTTCCTTATACTTTCCTTACTGACTTTTCTGAAGAGCATTCCTCAGAAATGTATTTGCACTACATTATACACTCAGACCGTGCTTCTGGGGAACCTAATCTACGACAAAATGAAACAAAAATTCTCTGTTTTTATTTAAAGTGGAGATTCTTTACCCTGCACTCAGTGCATAGCCAACATGCTTTGGAAGACATCTCTAAAAAGATACCGGCAAATCAAAAAACCACAATAAGATAGAACCTCACACCTGTTAGAATGGCCATTGCCAAAAAGACAAAAAATAACAAGTGCTGGCAAGGATGTGGAGAAAGGGGAATCCTTGTTGGTAGAAATGTAAATTGGTGCAGCCACTATAAAAAATATTGTGAAGATTCCTCAAAAAATTAAAAATAGAACTACCATATGATCCTGCAATTCCACTTCTGGGTTTTTATCCAAAGGAAACAAGTACACTAACTTGAAATAGTCTTTGCATACTTATTTACAATAGCCAAGACATGGGAGAAACTTAAGTGTTCATAATGGATAAAGAAAATGTGATAGATATATATATATACACACACACAATAGAATATTATTCAGTTATTAAAAAAGAAGGAAATCTTGCCATTTGAGACAACACAGACAGACCTTGAGAGCTCTAAAGTGAAACAAGTTAGACAGAATAAGACAAATACTGGATAAGCCCACTTATACGTGGGGAGGCTGGGGGTTGGCAAATGGGTGAAGGGGGTCAAAAGGCGCAAACCCTCAGTTATAAATAAATAAGTCATGGGATGGAATGTACAGCATGGTGACTATAGTTAATAATATTGTATTGTTTATTTGAAAGTTGCTAAGAGAGTAGATCTTAAAAGTTCTCATCACAAAAAAATTATAGCTGTGTGGTGATGGATGTGACGTTAACTAGGCTTACTGTGGTGATAGTTTTGTAATATATACAAATATTGACTCATTATGCTGTACCCCTGAAACTAATATAATGTTGTATGTCAGTTATATCTAAAAACCTCTTAAAGATGACATTGTCAAAAAATGAAAGAGTTTGAACATGAGAGAAGATTTATATAAATAAGAGAAAAGTTAGCCCTGGTCGGGTAGCTCAGTTGGTTAGTGTTGTCCCAGTATGCCAAGGTTGTGGGTTTGATCCCCAGTCAGGGCACATACAATTGTAAACCAATGAATGCATAAATAAGCGGAATGGCAAATCAATGTTTCTCTCTCTCTCAAATCAATCGATAAAAAAAAAAAAGAGATAGGTTGAGGATAATTAATATAAAAACAGAAAAAATAAGCATATGAGTAAAATAAGACAATAACTTCAGGAAAAATAAACCTAAAAAATATACAGGAAAGGAATAGTAATTAAACTGTAGTATGTAGCTCATTTGTAAACAGAGTTTACATAATGAAAATAATTTAAATTTGGAATACTTATTAAATCAAAATTACAATAATACTATTTTAGGAGAATGAAAGCAGGAAAAGAACCCTCATCTTCAAAGTTTGAAGTTAAAGAATAATGCCCCAAAGTGAAAAATTAATAACTTGTAACACAAGCATATTATTAAGAGATAAAAAGTTTTTTTTTTTAAAGTTTATAAAGAGTAAAATAATGTTTTTATCTGGGAAAAATGATAAGAGGTATAATAGCAGGACACTTCTAATTTTCATTTTATTAAAAAGTACTGTAGAATTCTTGAATATTTATATTTTGCACATAAAAAAATTTGATAGAAAATAAAAACAATTTTTAAAACTCAAAAGTTAAAATATGGATTGTTCAATAAATGACATTGGAACAAGTGGTTATTCACAAGGAAAAGATAAAAGTAGTTATCTTCCTTTCTCCATCTACAAAGATAAGTTCAAAATGAGTATAAGACCTCTGTGTGAAAAGCAAAGCTGTAATCCTTCAGAAAAAATGTAAAGGAGAGTATCTCTATGGCATCAGTGTAAGGCAGATCTCTTAAAAAGCAGATTACTACAAAATGTAAGAAAAAATACTGATAAATCATATTGCATGTTATAGTAAAAATTTTATTTACCACAAAAAAGTCATCATAAATATAGTTGAGACAAGTCACATATTGGGAGAAGATATTTGCAAAGCATATAATTGCTAAAGTATTCAGAATATGTGGAATTCCTACAAATACTAAGAAACCTGCAAAAAGTACAACAGAAAAAAAACAACAACAAAATAATATAATCAGGTAATTTATGGAAGAGGAGATCTCTACGACCAATAAGTTTCAGAAAAGACAAGACAATTTATTAGGATCAATTAAACAAAGATAAATTATACACCAATGGAATTGTGGGAAAACAATATAAAAACTGATAACACCAATTGTTGGAGAGAATGTGGAGAAAGAGAACTTATATATTGCTTGTGAGATAACAAATTGATACAATGTAAACAGAGTTTACATAATGAAAAAAATTTAAGAGCAATACGATACTACTGAGAAAAGCTCAAAATATAAATAGTGCAGTAATCAAACATCTAGGCATATCCCTCAGGCCTAGAGAAATTATTGTACCTTTGGCCAAGGAGAACTACACAGAAATGTTCTTTCCTGCACTGTATGAAATAGGGGAAAATGAACAAAACACTAAAGTCCATAAATTAGGAATGGATGAGTAGACAGTGGTGTATTCATACAATAGGATACTGTGCAGCTGTTGAAATGAATTAACTGAATCTACAGGGATAAATTTCAGAAATATTACTGAAGAGATGGGATCAACTTAAAGTTGCAAATGGTACATATGCTTTTCCATATGTAAAATTTTAAAGCACAACATAATATTATATATGTTCATGCGCATATACATGGAGTAAAAGTCTGAAAACATTCAAGGGAATGCTTTCCAACAGATTCAGGGTACTGGTGACTCTTTGAGGAGAGCAGGAAGATGGAAAAGAGATGGGAGAAGAATAGTAATAGGTGCATTCACAATGCTTGGTTACAAACGCCCTAATAAAAATGATCTGAAGCAAATAAATAGAAGGTAACATTTGTTTAATCTTGAAAGGTGGGTACATGGGTATCTGTTATATTTGTAATCTGTGTGTTTAAAATCTTTAACAACAGTGATATAGAGGGTTATTTGCCGGCTGACCATCAGAAGGCCAGGCCTGGTTTCCACTAAAGACAATTGTATGCTCTTGGCCATATCCTTTAACATCTTTTAATCTAAGTTCTCTTACTTGTAAATGGAAGATGACAGTATTTTGCCTGCTCTGTTTCAGTGTTTGGAAGATGACTAAATGAAATAACACATGTAAAAAGCCACTTCGAAAACTATTAAGAGATAAATAATTAAAAATTATTACTGTTTGCATGTTGACATGAACAAAAATAGATATCCACAAAAAAAATAGTCATGCTAGTTCAGGTAACTGATATCAACATACTGTATATATTTACTATGGGTTATATCTTGCCATTTTGATTCTGCAAAACTATATAGTCATCGCATCCTACTCTAGAGGCTTGACAAGGAGAGGGAGAAAACTGGGTCCCAACATTCCTCCTAACTCTGTCTCTTAAATACTCTAAGGATTTGAAAGAGTTAAAGCACAAAGATCTGCCAGCAACCACTGGGAGAAAAACACTGCATGTAAAAATCATGTTTTAGGAAATGTCAGTTTAATACAAAAGATCACCAGCAATGGAACACAATGCATGCTTCTGTTTAGAAATTAAACATTTTTATTTTAAATAATAGCATTGGAGAGGAATGTAAAGTGAAGGGAGAATAAAAGGACCTTTTGCATATGTACTCTCCTTAGTTGCACTCTTCTTAATAAATGACCTCTGCTCAAAAACATTTGTTGGATAGAAGCAATTAAGGTTGAGGCTCTATCCTCTCTCCACTAATTAATTACAGCAAATGAGACTGTAATGTGCATCATAACAACTTAATAAGCTGGGTCAAACTATTTTACATTCTGCTAGTATTTCATCATTGCTGGGCTATTTAAATTAGGTAAGTAATATCTGGACATAAATAGCTTTTGAATTACCTGTGTCCTTCAAAATAAACTCTATGTCTTGACAGATAAGCCATTTATATGGAATGGATGAAAGCAAAGAATGACATACTAGAAGTGAGTACAAGGAAAGGAGGGGGAGGCTAGGCAAACATGATAGCTTACACAAACTATTATCTTCAATAATATAATATCCCTCCATTCTACAGCATGTCACACTGGCTGACAGATGCCATTCCAACAGGTCCTTCACAGTTGTCAATATTTGTTGGACCTGAACATTGGAGAATCCAATAGTTACATTAACATCTCTTTTTTGACATTATTGGTTATACTAAAAATTCTCACCTCAAATGAATAACTGAACCAGGATCAAAAGTGTGACTTAATGTATGCTCTTTGGTTATATCTCTTCTTTTAATTAAACTTTAAAGGCAATTAGTAACTCATGGGGTCAATGAATAAACTTTGCACATCTGGGGATGAGTTACAACATGGCTTAATGTCAATGAAAGAGCCAAGGGCTCTAGACCAGATGTGAATTATCTTAGACACAGTTATCTGAAACTTTAAAGCTCTGGTAGTTCTTTCAAATCAAAGGTCAATGTGTCTTCCAGGTAGTAACATCTGCTACCACCTCAAGGTATTGACTCACTTCAGCAAAAGTCAAGCAGGTCCTGATCTCTCCCTCACTTAAAGCACAAAGCGTTCACTGACCATGAGGGTATAATTCAGGCATTTCCAAAGGGAAGAAGAAAAGGTGTATTGGAGAGCAGATCTGGAACTGAAGGAGAGGTCTATCAGGAGATCTTTTCTGTGGATCCTTCTTTCCTGTTAATTATTTGTACTGTTCCTCTAGAACAGCAGTTCTCAACCTATGGGTCGCGACCCCTTTAGGGGTCAAACGACCCTTTCACAGGGGTCGCCTAAAACATAACAGTAGCAAAATTACAGTTATGAGGTAGCAAGAAAAATAATTTTATGGTTGGGGGTCACCACAACATGAGGAACTGTATTAAAGGGTCGCGGCATTAGGAAGGTTGAGAACCACTGCTCTAGAACATACAACCAGAGACTTTTCACTATGAAATAAAAAACACAGTAGAATAATTCTCAAAATATTTTTGAATCATGAGCTATTTACAGATAGAGGAAAATGTGCCAGTTTGACAAACCAGAAGAAATTTTAGAGGCAAAGGCCAAGGAGAAATAATCAATCAACTCCCTTACTTTTTGTTGATGTTACACCTATCATCTCTAGAAGATAATGGGTAAAAATGGAGACACACACACAAAAAAACCCTATGTTTAGTCTAAGCGAACATTTAACAATGGCAGAAAGTGTATTTGAACATATTTATTGATGTCTGTTTCAAAATACATTTCACTCTTTTTTTTTTTTTTTTATCCTCACCCGAGGACATTTTCCATCTTTCGTTCAGATAGAGTGGGAGGGAGAGAGAGAAACATTGCTGTGAAAAGGGACACATCGAGTGGCTGCCTCCCGCACAACCCAACCAGGGCTGGGGACAAACTGCAACTGAGGTAAGTGCCCTTAGAGGGAACCGAACCCGGGCCTCTCTGGACCACAGGCCAATGCTCTAACCGCTGAGCCAAACTGGCCAGGGCACATTTCACTCTTAAATTGTGATGATCCTGGTGTAAGAAGTAAATTAATGTATACCTTTCAAAGTGATGTTTTTGGTAAATTTTTTGGACAGAATCAAGATTGCACTGTAAAACTGGGGCTCTAACATTTCTTCTCTTATAAATTCTCTCCCATCTCCTCCTTTTTAAATGAAGAATCTATTGAAGCAAGTCCTTACTAAGATGTCAAATGATAAAAAATTTCAAATGGGTCCTCTCCCAAGTTTACATGTTTTTTTAAAAGTCCACTCCAAAATCCCAAAGTCTTCAAAACTCAAAGGAGTACAGCAATAATGGTAGAATGACGGACACAGGAATGAGATGGTGGATGGTCAAGCCCCAGAGACCTCTCAGTACCTCACTGATCCAGTGATTGCTAAGGCCAATCAGGAACACAGTGAGCAAGAACTGACAAGTGAAGAGATCTGCACTGTGTTTGCTCTTTGTCAGTGAAGTAGAGTTCGGATGAAAGCTGTCCCTTGAATTAGACATTTTCATAAGAATACCCTCTATGTAGAAAAATGTCTAGGCAAGCAATTTGGAAAGCCTTGAGATCAGGTTAAATCCTGTTGATGCTCAAGGATAACAAGGTTCACTGAACAGTATATGACCAACCAAAATATTTTTCTCCAACAAGGGGAGCCAGTACTTTTTATATACCTTTGTCCCTCACCTACAGGCAATAAATCCACTGTGTATTTGCTTAGAACAGAAACACAAAGATACAGCCAGATAATCTTGCCTATTATATTTCTGTGAATCCTACTATTCTCTAGTTTTTCTTTTTTTTAAAAAAAATATATATTTTTTTCGTTATTGATTTTAGAGGGAGAGGGAGAGGGAGAGAGATGGAAACATCGATGAGAGAGAACATCGATTGGCTGCCTCCTGCATGCCCCCCACTGGGGATCGGGCCCACAACCTGGGCATGTGCCCTGACCGGGAATCAAACCGGCGACCTCTTGGTGCATGGGTCGACGCTCAACCACTGAGCCACACCGGCTGGGCTATTCTCTAGTTTTTCTTTCCTCAGCTGTCACATTGCCCATGTGGTCATCTTGAGCAAATCCCAAATGTTCCAATCTCTCTGTTAGTTTAATAAGTTTATTCAACTCGCCTAACTACAGAAGCCTTCTCTGAAGTTCTATGACTGCATTTCACAGAACAGCTTGGCAATGTTGAATTCCAATAACAGAAAAGGCCTCTTAAACAATAGCCCATTTGATTTAAATGAAATTTATCAATATATCAACTCTAGAACAATAGTCTCATTTAGAAAGCAAACTCCATTAGGATAAGTTCTTTGGTGGGCTTGTTCTTTCTCAGCACTAAGACTGACTGTCCTTTGAGAAAGATACAATTGATATAAAACACTTTATCTCATCCAAACACTATATATCATTTATTCAAATTCCAAAATGATGATGCATAATGTTCCTTAAATCTGTTCACATTTATTATGCATTAAATCATTTAATTTTTAGTAAAATCCTCCTCTTTGCTTTCAGAGACAAAAGTTGTCCCCTTCACAACCAGGTAACTGAACAGTTTGAGAAAACAATTGTATTAGGTTAGCCTAGAGGAAGGAATTTGATTTCTCTATGACATTGTACTGATTTTAAACAGCTATAAAAATTGCTAGGAAAAATATAGGATAAAAATTTATTTGTATGTTAATGAAATAACCATGTTAAAACAAGCACCCAAAATTATTTGTAGATGGCCAATAAACATGGCAGCTACTCAACTTCAATAGTCACCAAGAAAATGCAAATTAAAACTACAATGTGATCTTATGCATATACTGTGATGACTATAAAAAAGACAGAAAAGGCCAAGTGGACACACCAAAGCTCTCAGACACTGCTGGTGGACATAAGAATCAGGGCAACTGCTTTGGAAATCTGCTTGGCAGTACCTATTTAAACTGAATACACACATACTCTATTACTCCAGATCCCATTTTTAGGTATATTTCCAACAGAAATTTGTATATATGGTCATTGGAAAACATGCACCGGACTGTTTATAGCAGCACTTGTAATAGCCTCAAATTGAAACTACCCAAATGTCCATCAACAGTTAAATGGATAACTATATCAGAGTTTATTAACACAATGGAAAACTCTACAGCTATGAAAGTGAATGATTGAGAACTATACCCAACAATACAAATGAATCTCACAAACAGTGTTAAATGAAGGAAACCAGACGTAGATGTATACACATTGTATGATTTCACTTACATAAAGCACAAAGACAGATGCTACCAATTTATGCCATGTTTATGTTATTTGTCATGAAGTTGTGAAGAGGAAGAAGTCCAGTGCCCAGAGGATGGTAGTACTCATCATCCTCTAAACTTCCCCTTTCACCCATGGGAGGCCCCCACTCCAAGCATGATACCCATGATAAAATTTTCAGGCATGTGATGAGAAGGCACAAAACCATGGAGACACACCTGATGCTGCTTCTAGGGAAGAAGATATTGAGCTGTTCCCCAACACAAACCCCTGTGACCCTGACTACCAGGGAAGTATTTCTTTAATTCTCTAATTTACATCCCCATCAAAGTACAGGAAATACTTTGATTTAGGCTATGGTTAGAAATGGAAACTTGGTAGGTGTGATGTGCTGGAGGGAATGGGTTGGCAAGGGGCAGGCATTTAGTTAAAGAAGATGGGTGGGCTTATTTCATGCATTTGCCAAAAACGATTATAGACATTTACTTCACACATAATCTTTATGGGAGAAGCTGCAGATGAATATTACACTGAAGCTCCTTTCAATTTGTTTAAACTGTGCACATACAGACCACTTGAAGGCTAAGAAGACACAAGCAGAGGATACTGCTATAATTGAATACAACTATGACAAAGATAATCCAACACATATTCAATGAAGTGCATGAGATAACTGAATTGAAGTAGTAAGTGGCAAGTGGTGTACATAAGTAGTTAAATGAAGGTTATTCTTACTTGGTCAAATTAACTTTTATGATATCTCTTCTTGTTGTTAATTCTATACCCTGTAACTTTTTCCATGGCAGGACCCTTCTCTTCTACCTTTGAGCCCCTATAGCGCTGGGGCTAAGTTTCTCAATAAATGATGTTGAATGGAAGAAAAGTCATACAGATAATTCACCCTAAAGTTCTCTTCCTTCAGGGTTTCTTGTGTGCCACCTTATCCATAATGGCTTGTGACAGCCATCTGTGGGGCCCTTGCCACCTCTCTCTTGTCTTCTTCACTTTCAGGGTTCCTGTGCCAATTGTCCAACTGCTTATTACTTACTACCCACAATACCCATTCCTTTCTACTCACAACACCAACCTACCTGATGCCCTAGGTTCAAAAGTCTGATAGCAGTAAAACTCTGGGACACATGCAGATGGCTAATCAATAAGGGCTATGATTTTCAGTCACGTGTACACATTAGAGTCATGTGGGAAACATACACTTTTAAAATTGGCCAGACCTCATTCTCAGAAATTCAGTCTCAGTTTGTCTGGGTAGATTCCTGACAGCTGACATTATAAAAGTGTATCAGTTAATGCTGATGTAACCAGGGCTGAGAAAGACTGCCTATAGGATGAATTCATATTCACTAGATGTAGGGGAAAACCATGAATGAAGCAGGATATAGGAGAAACGGCAATAAATGTGAACTCTGGGCACATTAAAGCATAAAGGAGGAGAAGGAGTGAGAGCAGTGGAGAGAAAAAACAGTTCACCAGAGGACCTTTTCTTGGCCAGGGCTTGGGCTTTAATGAAAAGAAGCTGGTGACTGCCAGACATACCTGTACTCAATCTTAAGCAGCTACTAACAAGTGAGCTCCTGGCGGTTCTATGCAGGATGCTAAAGCCCAATTTTAATCTGATGAGGAAAGGAAATAGCAAGGTCAGAGCACATGACTCTGGGCACATGAAAAGTTGAGGGGGCCATAGGGTGGGTGACCAGCACAGTGACTTCAGTACCCTCCAACACCATGCTCCTGTCTACTGAGCCTTGCATCACCACACACTCTCTTCTCACTCCTAGCAATTCTTTTACCATACAGTGACATGGCTTTTAAAATCTATTTTTCAATTATAGTTGACATACAACATATTAGTTTCAGGTATACAACACAGCAATTAGACAACTATACACCTTATGAAGTGATCACCACGATAAATCTTGTGCCCATCTGGCACCATACCTTGTTATTACAATATAATTGATTACATTCTCTATGCTGTACTTAATGTCCCTGTGACTATTTTCATAACTGGCACACACTGATGTTTGATGGCAGTCTTTCAATAGTTATCACTATTGCTTTTATTATTAATTTAGTTTCCAACTCTTCACAGTGAACACTACTTCCCCAGGAAAGCTTCAAGCACGGGCTTTAGAATCAAAGAGACCTAAGTTTGAATACTGATTTGATCATCTATTAGTCATAAGACCTTGAGCAATTGATTCTCTAAGCTTTGGCTATTTTCAATCTATAAAATGGAGATAATATCTACCCTGCAAGATTTTGTGAACATTAAATAGGATCATAAAAATGTTCTTGGCAATTGGAAGGTGCACAACAAATATTAGTTTCCTCCCCTTCTAGATAAGACCTATCATTCAGACCTGCACTAGCCACATGTGGCTATTTAAATTTAATTAATTAAAAGTATTAAAAATTAGAGATTTAATTCCTTGGTTTCCCTAGCTACATTTCAAGTACTCAGTAGCCATATATAGATAATAATATATATATTACTATGTATAGCATATATATAGGGTGTGAAAAAGTAGGTTTACAGTTCTGAGTGTGCTAAACAGAGTTTATTCTTATATTATTTATTAATTGTTGTATTATTTTCCATATGAACAACTGTAAACCTAATTTTGCCCCACCCTGCATGACTATATAATATATATAGCTATATATACCATATATAATTATATATACCTCATATATAACTATACATACAACTATATATGTACATATATACAACTATATATGTACATGTATGTATATTTATACTATGATACACTATCTCTATCTCTATCTCTATCTCTATATCTATATATACACACATTCACACACACACTACATATGTGTATACACACACAGGTACACACCCTACTGGAGAGCACAGATTATAGACCATTTCCATCTGCAGAAAGTTCAAGTGGATAGTGCTGCTACATTACTAGAGCCTGCCTAAGTGCAGTTACAATGAAGGAGGGAACCATCTACAGAACCCACTGGCCAGGTAGTGAGGTGCAGGGCTAAATCCCTTTATCAGAATGTTCCAAGTGTAACATACTTGCCTCTTCTTAGTGACCACTTCCAGGAAGAAAGGGACACAAAAAAAGATGCTGAGGAATATGAAAATGAGCCTGGCTTACTCAGCGATTTGCCGAGGCTGGGCAGGTTATAGCTCTGCATAAGCAAATAAAGCCATCGAAGGTTGTCAAGAAAAGGATATTTACCATGAATTTTATGTATTACTCACACACAGCTTCCAAACACTGCCTTGGTCAATTTTGAGTTCATTTCCGTAGCAACCTGGGCTAAATTAAGCAACATGACAGAGCTATGAGGCAGGGAGCCTTTGGAGAACATCTTAACTCATCATCTCAGACTTTGAAGTTGCCTTTCATTTTAGTTGCTATGCCTAGACCAGCCTGTCAACAATTGACATCTAAGGCCTACAGTTGCCAGGTCACTAGTTTGGGTCATGATTTGTTTAAACAGAAAAAATAAGAACGTGATGGGTCACAGGGTGTGGTTGAGCAGGATGTACACACACAACTCCACAGTGTACCACATACAAGTGATTACAAATTTGTATATTCATTAGCATGATTTCCCAGAAAATAGCAATAAATATTTTAAACAAGGGATGGCTTTTTAAAAAACTTTCATAAAGGTACTGTACACTTTAGCCACAGGAATGGGTGGGCTACTCTGAAGCTAGAGGGCAGGAAACAGATAAAGAAGTCAAAATCCTTCATCTAGGGGTAATTTAGCATTGAGACTCGAGAATATTCTAGATATCCAAGCAGTCTTTGTTCCGACAGCTTCTGGAGAAATTCTGCCTCATGATTTACTAAACTGGGCCAGCTTTGCCCTCTGGGTTTAGAGATTTTTACTGGTTCTGACCAGGTTTCAGCGCTGACTCAGCATTCTCAAGACTGGCTCTACAATCACCTGAGGAGATTAAAAACAAAACAAACTAAAAAACTTGATTCAAATAACCTCCCCAAACCTGAATTCACAGATACGAAGAGATTGGTGGTTGCCAGAGGCAAGGAATGGGGGTTTCACAAAATGGGTGAAGGGTGTCAAAGGGTACAAACTACCAGTTATAAACTAAATGTTATGAGGATCTAATGTACAGTATGGTGACTATAGTTAATAATACTGTATTGCATATTTGAAAGTTGATAAGAGTAGATTTAAAAGATCTCAACACAAGAAAAAATGTGTGACTACGTATGGTGATGGATGATAACTAGATTTATTTGTGGTGATCATTTTGTAATATATACAAATATTGGGCCATTATGCTGTACACCTGAAACTAATATAATGTTATATGTCAATGCTATATCAATTAAAAAAATAAAAACCTGGTTCTGAACCATATTATAAACAGAATTTCTATGGGTAGGGCCTGGACACCCATATTTTATAATGGTAAATGTGTAGCATGGTGGATAACTGTCCCCCAGCAGATGGAAAGGATGGAAAAAAGAGGAATCTGATATCCCCAATCAGGGACAAATTATTAAAATGGAAGAAGACATCTTAAGTGCATTCACATAGGTCTTTTAGTCATTAGGACCAAAGATAAGCAGAAAATAAGAAAACAATTTTGAATAAGCAATATGATCTGGTATCCGTGATCGCAAAGTGGGTCTTCATCACTTAATTTAAAAGTTTAGAATTGTACTGCAAATGTGAAGGAATAACATCAAATGTTATTGACGAACGGTTCTGTAATGCTCAAACTGAGCTTTTAAAGCATTAGAAGAAGGAAGGAAGACAACGAATGAGAAGGGAAAGGGGACAGCTGGCCCACTTACAGATGAAAACGAGCCTTCAGCTAAATCCTGCATGTAGCACAGCCCGAGCTCAGAAAGAAAGGGCTCACTGTGGCTTGAAACCTAAGAGGCATAACCACAAAGGAAGCCAAGACCATCTTCCCAAACTGTGACTTGTTTATGTAGAAGCCTTCATAATTACTTGCTAAATAATCCAAGTGTGGCCTAGTCTAGCTTGTTTCAGATAAGAATAGCTTAGTCATGTTACCCAGTTCAAAACTGTTCTCTGAGGCATGGGTTGTACTCACTTCATATTCAGGTCTAAGCCAGTCTCCTTGAAACCTCTGGAGTTAAATCTGCCCAGCTTACTCTGTGCTATCTCAAACATGAGCAGTCATTGCTGTCTTCTTTTGCCACCCCAAGTAAGTGAAAAATGTTCAAAATTCCCAGAAAAGCAGATCTATTCTAATTGGTTTTTAATAAAACAGCCAATCTCATAAATGCATTTTCAAATGCATGTTAGGAGACTAGAAATACGCTCTCATCTTTGAATTCATCTATGGCTGTGTCTACTGGAGATAGATATTTTAAAAACTTTTAAGAAGAAAACATATTTTCCTCTTCCCCATTTCTTCTCATCCAAATCCTTTATTGCTTTCAAAAGACGGTCACCTCTAATATCTCCCATTAACTTTTCTCAGTCCAAAGTAACCTCTCCCTATTCAGGATTTATATTGTCTGACCCTGTCACTTGGTATTTTTCATATAATACCCTCATAGTCATTTAGCTTATCACATGGAAGTGTCTTTTCTACATGTTACATTCTTCAAATATGCCCATGGGCAGAGTGTATAGTGGAAGAAAACACACTTTGTAGCATTAACTGAATGTTAGATGAATTCATTATGAAACATTACAAATTCATGAACCAATTTTATCCCATATCGACCTATGCTGTTGTTTCCTTTCACAAAGGAGAAAATACAATAATGTGTCAAAATAGAAGATAAGATGCCCTGTTTTCTCACAGCTGTAGGACACAAATGGCATGAATCCCTGAATTCTTTTAATGTGTCATGTACCAGGAAAAGGGTGTGGGGGTTTCAATGCTCCCCAGTAGAGGTGTGTGTCTTCAAAGAAGACTTTTTTTAAAAGATGAGGAAGAATGCTGTCAAATAAATGGTGGGCCCAGCCAGTGTAGCTCAGTGGTTGAGCGTCAACCCATGTACCAAGAGGTCACCACTTTGATTCCCAATCAGGGCACATGCCCAGGTTGTGGGCCAAATCCCCAGTGCGAGGCATGCAGGAGACAGCCAATCGATGTTCTCTCTCATTGATGTTTCTCTCTCTCCCTCTCCCTTCCTTTCTCTCTAAAAGCAATAAAGAAAAATAAATAAAGAAAAATAAATGGTGGCATGACATTGACTATAAAACACATCCTGATTTAAAAAATGTTAATATGTAAAAAATGTGTGTCTTAAAATTAATGATATATGGTAAGTGAATTTTAAATAAATGCAGGCAATATGTAATAAAATATAGCTCCTTTATTGAAATATCAAAATGTTACCATAAATCAAAGAAAAATTTACCTTGGAGAGAGGCATAGCTTAGACCTGTCTCTGAAATACGGAGCACCAAACTAGACCCTTGACCATCTTGGGGGCTGATGATGGCCTGCAGTATACCAAGTACTCATTTATGTTCCCAGAAGGTAAACTATCCAGAAGAAACAAGAAGTATGGTGTTGTGGCCTTTGCTTCAAGAGTACACGGGAGTTGCAAAATGCAGTCCTCAAAATATACAATAACATGAGTTTCATGTTTATAAAAAATGAGGTCACCATGATGTTGCTCAGGGTCCTCGTGCAGTATATTTACAAACCGATCCATCAGTGGCCACAATCTGCCTATGCATGAGATCATATACTACAAAGCCATTCCAACTTCTTGTACACCACTTTGCATGGAATGTACCACACACGTTTTGCATTATGTTTAGTTGTGATCTGTCAGTGGACACAGAGAGCATGCCTTATACACCGCTGCATTTCCCCAGGTGGCTTCCACATTGCATTCTACATGTGAGTAAGCCTTCAGAGAATTGTGAAGAACAGATGAACAAAGAACAGACCCAAGAAAAAGCGATGTTATCACTTAGTCCTGGGGTTAGCAGTTACCCAATGAATCAATAAAGAACAACATATGAAATTGTTGCTTTGCAGAACATTAACCAGAAGAAGGATAATTGGTGGGGTTCTTAGGAGAAAGCCCAGGAAGAGTGTCTTCCCCCATTCATCATTTCTGTCTAGCTGTGAATGAAAAGCAAACCTAAACAATGTTTTTAGCAATTGGTGTCAACGTCAACAGTAAATTCAGTAATCTTGCCTTTTATACTTTCTATGCCAAGATATCCCAACTTTCTTTAACTGTGAGGTAGACTTTAAAATATATATTTACATTTCTCAGATGAGAATCTTTCCTTTTTTTTAAAAAACCCAAACAGATGTTTAACCTGCTGATGTTCCTGCATGTAATTTATAACATATTTAACCAGAAGCTAACAGCTATTGAGATCTCTATACTGGCAGTATTGAACTTGAAGTTCAATAAACCATGAGCCCAGGAGTAAGAGAGCAAATTAATTGTTCTCTTGTCCTGGAATTCTCTTTTTTGTCAAGACCTGCACCTGAGCCCAGGAAGGAACAACCCACAGGCAGCAAAGATCTATACAACTGCTACAGATGTGTTCCTTCTGGCAGTGCTATGGATGCAGCCGCCATGTTCCTTTCCTGCCCCACAATTAGTCAAGTGCCATTTGGGCTCCCTGTCCTGAGACTACACAAGGGAAAAGAAGATGACATCATGCAGAGTTGCATCATGTCTCCTGCTTGGGAAAGAGGCCATAATCAGCCCTTGTTATCAATTAAACAACCAACGAATACAGCACTCTCTGTGTCCCATGCCTGTGCCAGCACTGCCTGATGCTGGTTGCCGTGGAAGTTACTGCAGAACATTTAGACCAAATCTGAGATCAAAGAGGAACAGGAAAATAACAAGGATACTATGTATATATGTATATATATTTAAATCACCCATACTGGCTTTATGGAGCAGCTGGTTTTATATCTGAACACTGTCTTATGAAGCAAGCAAGAACAAACATTATATGAACTGTTTAAGTGATCCATGAATTGCTTGAGAACTGGGATGATATTTTAGTCATGTTTATATCCCCATAGTCTAACATGATGCTCAATACATAATGTGTTCTACCCAATACTGCTTACTGAATGAATGAATGAGTATCTTACAGAAAGATGGATGTCACCTAAGCAGAACAGTCCTTAAGACTTAACTACCTGTCATAGCTTCCATCTAAGAAAAAAAAAAAAAAAACAGAGCTAAAATTACATGGTTTGGGCCACTTCATATTACAATCTTGGCCACTACTACTTGCTCCAGGAATCCATGCTAAGGCCAAAGGATCATGTATAAAGGCCCAACTGTCCTGGGGCACCTTGGTTTAAGACGGATCAAAGAGGAACAGTGCTCCATATTATATAGTGGCCAATGAACTCCACCAAATCCTTTCTCAGGAAGTACAAATACAAGTAGCATAGAGAAGAAGGTCACAAGCTCTTGAGTCAGACATAATGATGTGCTTTTGGAAGACCAGGGTCCAGAGGGACTGACTGCCAGCTGTGTACTTATAAGGAACCCTATTACTCCATGCAGCTTTTCCCTGAGTTTTGAGAAAGAGTTCTGAGAGATTAAAATAGAGACAGTCTGATGATAGTCTGGGAAATGCTGAATGCCATGTCCTTTCTTGATTAGTCACAATGTCCACTTGCACATTTAAGTCTCTTTAGAAATCTTGCTCAAAACAAAACAAAACAAAACAAAACTTTAATTCTGTTTAGAAAAGGGCCCTGGCATCATCCCTTTGCCACACACTTAAGTGCAAAAGTGTGTGTAGCACGTGACACCTGATTTGAGAAATGGTGCCCTAATGTGACTTGGATGTATGTATCTCTTTCCTCACAACTTAAATGAGTTTAACTAAGTACTGCCTTAATTATGGGGCTTTTAAATATTATCCTCAGGAAATGACCTCCAACTTATGAGAATGAAGCCACATGCTCAAAATTAGACCAGGCCCTTTTCCATAAAGCAGTTACCCAAATTGTAACTTGAGTCAAAACTATGGGGTCCAAAATTTTTAAGACTTCATGACTTCATTCAGGAATCCTAAAAACAACTGTGGTCATCATCCGTTAAAAATGCAACTTTCACAGTGTTCCACAGACAGGAAAATAAAAGTCCTCTGGGCTGATTTATTTTCATTCGTGCCTTGCCGTAAATATGTAAACACTGTTAAACAAGGCAAACACATATGCTGAGCACAATAAAATCCGTCTGATGTGCTGCTCTCCCAAGGAAAAGAACTCTGATTAACCAGTCAAATAAAGAAATGATCTATGCCTTTTCTTGTCACTTTTCTTCTCTTCAGTAAGTTTAATAAATACAATTGATGGTTTTGGAAAGAATTTTAGGTCCACTCTTCCAATTGTAACATTCCTTCACTTAAATATCAGTTACCACAACATTCCAAACTTTTCAGCAAAAGCTGTTTCCTGCTTTTATTTTGACACACATAAAACAGCATCGATCAAGCTTAGTCCATCAGTCTTGGCTGAGAGTTTCTTCTGATGCATGCCTGGGTTTTACTTTTTACTTTTCTTCATCTCCCTCTTTCCTCTCACCAACCCCCTCTCTGCCCCACAATATGACACATGACACATTAAGCTCATGGTAGGAAATGAAATTTGTTTTTTAATCATTTGATGCTTGCAACATAAGCTACAAGGAAATGTATTTTAATTTGTCTAAAAATTCTAACTAGGATCATGAATAATTGAAAAGGTTTAGCAATGAGCAAACATGCCTAATAGAGGAGAAAAGAGGTGAGAATGAACTCTAACCCTGAATTAGTTTAGAGATAAATCAACCTATTAACATTCAAATAAAGATCAGAAGCCATGTTAAAAAAGAATTAAGAGTTTATAGGAGCACATTACTGGTTTGATCACATCGCAGCCCATCCACCCACCCCACCCCAATCCTAAGGAATTTTGGGGACTTGCCAGGAAAAAACAAAAACAAAAAAAATCCCTGCATTTCTCTCCTCCTTTTTAGTGGGTGTGTATTTCCTAGTCTCTCCCATAAAATGCTAGAGGCAGGTAAGAGGACTTTAATAAAACATATACCAAAACAGATACAATTTTATAGCCCTCCTTTGAGATCAAATATGCTGTCATAGCTCTTGATTTTAGATTACAGATATTCAAAGTATTACATTTTAAATACTTGCAATAGGAACAAATGCAACTTCTTCCATGGAAAAATCCTTAATCTCCAAAGCAATTATTCATGTTTCCTTCAACCTTTTCCCCCAAAAGAAGTGAATAACAATAGCAAAAAAAAAGTGATAATAACCTTTAGCACTTCTGTACCAGGTACAGTGCCACTTTACATACATTATCTTTTTTTTTAAAATATGTTTTCATTGATTTTTTTGGAGATTGAGCCTGCAACCCAGGCATGCGCCCTGACCGGGAATCGAACCAGGACCCATCAAGCCACTCCGGCCGGGTGATACATTATCTTTTTTGAACTCCATGATAAGCTTAAGAGACAGGGACTATTTTTATTCTCATTTTACAGATAAGAAATTTTAAGCCTGAAGATGCTAAAGATTTGCCTACGTTCACACAACTAGTAAGGAAGCTAAACCAGGATGTGAATTCTGCTCTCTTTGACCCCATTGCTCACACACCTTCTGCTGAGGAGTTTGACAAGTGCAATAGGCATTACTACGTACCCATATAAGAATACAGGCATTCCAACCATGAATGTATACGTGTTGAAGTTAACACACGGAGAAATGTAATGAATAGGAGAATACACTCTAGGTAACTAGAAAATCGGAGAAATAGTTGGATAATTTGAAACCTATCCCTTCTATATTAGCCAAAAATACCTAAAAACAAAACAAAACCCATTGAGGCTTCAAATGCTCTAATACCCCACTGATTATTTTAGGGTGTCAGTTTTATTTCCCCTGCATAGGCATAGTTTTAAAGACAAAGGGACAAAGACAGATGTACAATCAAGGCTCCAGGCAATCAAACATATTTACATTCCTACAAATTTCAGTTTTAGTAAAAATCTACTCACATATAGGCATCAGAAAAGTGTTTAACACATTTGATTTCAAGAGGCTGAATTCAAAGCCAGGGCCACATAAGCAAAGCAGTTGTCCAAGTGGTGACATTTAGGGAATACAGAAGATTCCCTTGCTTAAATATTTTCTGCCCTTGCCTGAAGGTCTTCATTACACTTTGTCACACTGACCAGAATCTCCCTTATGTACTAATTTTGGAAATTCAAATGACACTATAAGTTGTTCACTCTTTAGTATCAAATTAGCTTAATTTGATTACTTTGTTTTCTAAATAGAAGTGGGAATTTGTAGCTATTCTCAACCCTGGCTGCACATTAGAATCACCTAGGGATATTTTTAAATAATGTAATGCCTGGGCCCCACTCCCAAAGATTATATGGTTTTGGGTAACCCAGGATCCCAGCAGCAGCAGCAGCACATTTAACAAGCTCCCAGGTGGCCCAGGTGTGTGCCAGGCTTCAGAGTCACTGGTCACAGGCTTCAGAACACTCTGCCTCCTATAAAGAGAAATAACATTTACTGACCATGTTCATATTTTCTGTATTATTAATCCTGGATAGATTAAATTCTCTCATAGCAGGCTATGCTAAGAGAGATAGTAACCACCACAAAATATACTTTGAAATAAGAAATGAAAATTGTGTGGAAAGAATGTTAAAGAAAAAAGTCACTAGTTTTAGTTATTTAAAAAGAAAAAAAACATTATCTGCTATTGTTTTTTTTTTTTTAAATACAGAAGACATAACTCCATTTTCTTAAGTAATCCTTTAAATATGATTTGCTGCTTTGAAATCCACACGTCCTATATGTCTTGATCAAGTGTATTACAGCTGCCATATAGCATTAGTCAAACCTTAGCTGTCAGACTCCAGTCATTCTGACACCACTAGAATTCTGACCACAAAATAGGTTCAACAACAACAAATTCAATCGCTATTTCTTTTCATCTCATTTTATCAGTAGTTCAGCTCTGCAATGCATGAATCAACCTGGATGAGAACCTGTATTTTAGGAATCTGAGTCAGTACATTATTATTACTGAAAGTTGTTAAAAACAATAAATTTCATATATAAACAACTCATTACATTAAAATGTAAAACTTACCAAGAATTAACATTTACCTCCTTCTATTAATTAACTCCCTGTGCAATGCAGATAGGTTGCTTAACCTCCGTAAGCCTCAATTTCTTCAGTATTAAAATGGGACTATTAGTACCTACTCTACCACCCTTGAGATTTTCTTAAAGAATTTTATTATAATGCTTATGTACTTGAAGAGCTAAAATACAATACAAAGGTAAGTTATCAGTAACCACTTAATCATAAGCTTTATGAGGGCAGAAAGTTTCTCATAGATTTTTGCATTATCAGAACTTACTATAATGCCAAGAATATAGCACATACTAAGTAAATGAGTAATATTCATTAAACAGATGAATAAATGAATCTATGGATGAATGACAGTAATTGGAACTCACAAAGAACACAGGCTAATGATTATAATAAGGTAAAACAAAATTCATTCTTGTGCTTTTTTCCCTGCATCACCAATGTTACCATTGTCTTTATGAAATCACTATCCATATTTCCGACCATTTTTGGAGAAGCCTTCAGTGACTATCAGATAAAATTCTGTTAAGGAAGAGAATGGGCAGATGAGACAACTTGCATTCATCTGCCTTCTCCTGAACTGCAGGCTTACAGTCCATTCCTGCCTAGTTCAGAAAGATGGGTGTTTGAGAAATCAGATCAACAAGAGATTACAGGATTTCAACGCTGACATGAAAGTGAAGAAGAAAACAAGAGAAAGCATACATTATTTAAGTTGGCCTCTATGTGATGTTAAATGTTGGCATTCTTGGTGTTAAGACCATTCCTTGTCTAAAGAACCCAGAGAATCAACCAACTGAGCCTTTTCTCCAGGCCTTTTGGGATAAAGTCAGTTAGCTGCATCCATTAGACTTAGGCAACAAGGCCTTTGATTGTTACCATCACCAACATCTGGCTATGAACCACAGTTGAGCTAGCTAGGTCTAGGTTCTCTGTAGAGAGAATGTGTGTATTGATTGACGCCTGTGATGACCAGTTAATCTTATCTCCTTTCACTTTTAGAGACCAGCCACAAGTTTCCAGGACTCCTTGTAGCGTAAGCATGCATTTCCTTTGGTTTTACTTATAGTTTTTGCCAAAGAATACTACTGTGCTTTCCCCCCATCCCTTCCAGTTAAATCTGGAATCCTCTGGACAGAAACAGAAGTTAACAACAAAGTGGCTAGATGCATTTTCTAGGTGTCATCCATCCCAGCAAGATTCTGTACTCAAGAAAAATTTCTTAAAATATTATTGGCATTAACACATGTCATAAAGAACTTCGTTAATTGACTTACACCTTCCTAAAATGACTTTACAACTATGCCACTCACTCAGAGGCATTTTAGTAAGCCGTGCCCTTATGAAGAAATTAGCCTACCGGAGGCAGGTTTATGGACCTACTACATTTATAGTGCAGAGAGAAAACAGTCCAGGAAACAGCAGGCTTTCAACTTTCAACAGCTAGAAAGCCTTGGTAAACAGTAAGATTATTGGCTCTAAGTTCAAATGAGTTGGACATAAAAAGCTCTGCCCAAGTAAGGACTGCTCTGTACTTTTTCTCTGATGTTTAAGTAATCAGTACCATTTTCTAGAAGTCAGGTTTTCAGAGACAGATATAGCCCCATTCTACTCTTCAGCGTCATCCCATATCTCAACTGTTGTTAAGGGCGGGGGGCACATTTTAGAAGGGAATATTATAAAAGGACATCCTGACGCAGGTTGCCAGTTGCCTACCTTATGTCTAATCTGCCTTTCTTTCTTATTTAAAGAACCTGCTTTTATTCAGGTAGCAATGAAACCTTGCTTAAAAACTGCATTTCCTTATATCAGAGTTGAGCATGTGATACAATTCTGGCCAATAAGAAGTAGAAGTTGCTGTTAATGTGTCCAAAAGAGCTCCTAAAGGGGAGGCAGATGCAGGAGGTGTGCACCATGTTGCTGTTGGCACTTGTCGATCTTCTCGACTGGAATGTGGCTGTTGCCACAGTGGTCACCTCCTGAGCTTGAGGGCAAGCATCACACCTTCGGGATGGCAGAGGAGAAACCTAGGAGATCCTGGGTCCCTAATGAGTTTGCTGTCACCGTGTTGGCTCTGAGCTGTCTACTGCAGTATTTATTTTATGTGAAAGAAAAATAAACCCCTTTCTGTTTCAAGCCTCTGGTTTGGTGGCACCTGTTACTTGTAGCTAAATACAATTTCTTACTGAAATAAGTTCAGTTCTAAAGTTCATCAATCATAACATAAAGCACTTGAAGTCATGACATTTGAGAAAGGCTGAAGGAACTGGGGATTTATGTCTGGAAAAAGAAGGGAATGAAGAATGTAGAAAACAAGTCTATTCAAATATGTGAGCAACTGACATATGAAGAGCCACAGACGCCAAACCAGGAAGAACGGGTGACAGCAAGAGAAGCAGATTTCACCACAACCTTGGAGATCTCTGATAAACAGAACGGATGCCTCTTGGATCGGTTACCATTACTGGAAGGGTTCAAGTATTCAGATGAATGTCCATTCCATGGAAATACGGTAGAGGAGATGAAATCACTAAATGAGGCAGATGGAAAGGGTGATATTTACTTAAGTTTCCACCCCCAACTCAGAAAGTCTATAAATCTATGTGTTCCTAATGCCTAATGCGCTATTCTCTTTAATACAACAAATATTTATTGAGTGCCTATGAAGTGGATTTTTATTGCTTTGCTTTGTTTGTTGTGTTTAATCCACCTAACTTTTACGTCATTTATAGGCCTCTTTCAGACGACAGACTTTTGAACGTGTGTTGAGTTTGCCAGGGTTTATATAGAACTTGCTTACAGCTCACAAACTAAGCAGCGGCTAGGAGACCTTGTTGCATCTTTACCATATGCTGGGTACTGACTCATGTGCTTTACATTGATTATCTATCATTTTGCAACAACCCTATGAATAAAGTAATTTTATTATTTCTGTTTTTAAAGGAGGAAAATAAGGCACAATGAATTAAAATAATTTTTCAAGATTATGTAACTAAGGGTGAAGCCAGAACGAAACCCAGCAATCGCACTCCAGGATCCCTTGATAAGCAAACTGTGCTCTCCCTGCCTGTTCTACATATCACTTCGCAAAGAATGTCTACCTAAGGATCATGATAAAATTGTAAATGAGTTACATGCACTATAACATCAAACTATAAATTATGTAGGCAGATGTCCTGTGTACTTTGAATATTTCTTTAACAATATTTTCTTCTTTTACAGTCAATGTCATTTTATCCTTGCCTCTAAACCTTACCCTGTGAAAAACAAATCTGGAATAATACATGTTAAAATGGCATATGGCAGCTATGTGACAAAGGTAAATATGTAGTCTCTGGAAAAAATGATGAGGGGTTACAAGGTCAACCTTTCTCAACGAACAGCTACAATTACCTTTATAAGGCAGAGAAGCCCCAACAAGAATCTGAATCTTCTTCCATCGATAAATGAGTGAAAGTCCACAGATTAGAAAATGTTAAAAGTGTAAGTAGGCAATAATTTTTTGCAATAAATTGGACACATTTTAAAAGCCATATATTAACTGAACCTTTGAAAAACATAACACCTCCTTTGCAAAGGTTCCAAATTTTTCCCTTACAACATTGATAATAAAGAATATGAATATGTACAAGTTGGCACATTATAATTATTTCATTGTGAATCATTGTTAGGATTTCAAATTCGACTGTTAAAATCTGAAATAACTGCTTAATTATTTTAAAAATGTGTTACTAACATTACAAATAAACAAATTAAACATCAGTTTAATTTCTAAGCATCTTTTCATTCTAACCCATTTCTATCTGGTTTTATTTTTAAGTCTTCTTAAAGCCTTATCTCATTTTGCCACTTGTTCCAATATATTCTTGCAAGCTGATCAGTAATGATAAAGTCAGGATCAAAACTTTGAAATAACTTACTTTAAACATGTCCGCATATCTGATACATGTTTTATCTCCCTTTGGCACAAAAGCCTGGTCATTCCACCCCCTCACCATGGATACCATCCCATTTAGCTCAGCCTGAACCATGCTGACCGCAGACACTAAATGTCTGATGAGTCATTAAAACAGTTTTCCCTTTCTTTATGCTCAACCAGTGTGCATCAAGTGCTCAACTAGTTAAATGAAATATACATTCAGAATAGGTCCAAAAGGAGTAAGGAGCAAAGAAGAGAGAAACAGAGGACGAAAGAGAGATAAAAAAATTAGTAAGATTTGTAGAGATAAATAAAGTAAAGGAGAAGCCAAGACTGTTTGATGATGGCTACCATTTAGGTGGACTTATAGTGTTAATGGCAAAGAGCAGAAAGCCAGGAGGAAGCCTTTCTCGCTAACCTCAAGGCTATACAGATCAATAATTTGCTTTAGTGACTATGTCCCCTACAAGTGGTGGCCCTGCCTATTGCCACCAAGGGGCTATTGTGGGCCAAGCCTGTAAGCCAGGAATGCCCTTTATCTCTGCCCACAGCTGCACTGTGGCACCAAATGCTGGGCCCAGGAATACAGCCAGGGTGGTGGTGGTGTTCTCTGGAGATTATGCATTAGTCCTTCTTTGCTTCCATAAGAGAAACCCACAGGTGCTTTTCTTTGCTCTGACTATCAGCACATAAAAAATGGTTGCATGTTCCTACGCTACCAAGCAGCCAAGGATTTATGTGACTGGAACAGCTCTGCCAAGTGATTTTCTAGGGGCGAAACAAAACAACAGAGGAGAGAAGCCAAGTCCCCTTCTTGTTACAGCCCAGACCCAGCACTGCTGATATCCCGAGAGGGAAAGAGAAATCAATGTTCTGACTGTGTTTGCTCTGCACTCCAACTCGGCATTTTATCCTTTCTCTCTAGTTTGAGCATGTGAAACATGTATATGCTGACCCAGGTGGACAAATGCTCACTCCAAGTGTTACGCTATAGAAAAGATCTCTCAGTTATTCAGAACCAACCACTCTGACAACTCAGAGTCTTCTGGAACACAGCCAAACACTAGTAAACAAAGTAAACAAATAGACAAAACCTTCCGGGCAGCCAGAATACACATCCTGACATTCACCTCCCCAGGCCGGGACAGCAAAGATTGCCAGACCTTTGTCCAGAACGCAGCTTACTCCAATTAAGATGTAGCACTAAGCAGTTTGGCTATTTGGTACTGCAGCCACAAAGATTAAAGACAGAAGAATGAAGGGACACGTACTGCCCAGACAAACATGCTGACGGCGAGACAGAAACAGTTGGCCCTCAAAGAAGAGGCAGAGCTAATGGCACCATGCTGGGAAACCAAAACCAGTAACAACACAAAATAAAAATTTCAGGAGAAAAGAATCTATCTACTTCAACAACTCTGAATCATCAAAAAAATGCAAACGTTCAATACTTCATGAAAGCAGAGGAGTTTTGGCACTTCCATAGGTAGAGTTCCACTTTTTGGAAACTCCACCAGTTACTGAAATGATCATATATCAATATTAGCCTTAAGGTATATGGTCACTTTTCTAGCCACCTAATATTTGGCCAGGGCAAAGCCACACCAGAAAATGGGAAAGAGGATAAAAACGTCAAAATCAGATTATTGTGTGTTAAAGATGCCAATTTGGGAGGGGCAGATGAAGTCTTAAAAAAGGTGGATGTACTGAGAAGCTTGCCCCAAACACGGGCTTTAATTTTTCTGAATACATTAGTGCCTGTTCATGCACATGACATCAATCCTGCTGGTGGAATGAGGAGGGAAGGTCGTTTCTTCTTCACTTAGCATGGAGCTGAGAATCCTAGCGGATCTTCAGATTACTTGTAAAGTAGGCAGATTTCCAGCATCCACTCTTGGATATGCTAGTTTGGAATGTTTGGTCGGGTCTCTGGAGTCTGCAATTTTTTAAACCTCACCAGGCTTGGAACCACTGACCTGGGATGCTGTGGTTTGGGGAGGTGCTCTGAGTGCCCAGGCTTCTCAGTTAAGCCACCTCCAGCTTGAGGGATCTCCAATCCAAAGATCAGTTGGGGGTGTTTCTGGGATACACTGACATTCAGCCAGGCTCCCACTGTGGACACAGAGCTCATTCTCTCATAGGAGTTCAGGGAGACTCTTAGCTAGCATCCCAAGGAGTTCAAAGAGATTAAGACAAACCAAGAAACAAAACTAGCCACTACTTGTTTTTCTATTATGAAGCAATTGATCTCCACCCACCACCAACAAAATGTGTTTGAAAAGAAATAAAAAGGAAATTGGATATTTTACTATATTAAGACCAGTTATGAGAAAAACAAAGGTTGTGTGGTTGTTTAGGTTTCTTCAGGAAGCTGACACCGGTTGTCAGACCATTCCAACTCTAACCATGTTCTCACCTTCTGCCACTCTGTTTAATAATAATAAAAGCTCACACTTAGGTATTGCTTAGCCTGTTTTGTTTAGGCATTTATTTAGGCATTCATAATCTCTATCTAACTTAATTCTTTCCATCACTTTAATTTTTCACTAAAATATTACAGTCCCCACAATTGCACAGATTTTTCAAATACAACCTCACACAGACCAACTCTTAAAAATCAAACAAATCATTAGTAATGTATTTGAATATGTAAAACCTTCCGGCTTGGGTGGAACCAAAGCCTAGCTATGCTTCTTTGGCCTTTCAGCTGCCAGAGTGTCTACTTATTACCTTTATGGGTTTTTTTCCATTACATGGAAAGCAAACATTGATATCTCTGAGCACATAGACATTTTCTTCTGCAGAAACTATGTAAACTCTACTGTCAATAGGGCAACTTGTTTAACCTCTTCTATTCTACTGCTGAACAGGGATAGTATATAATGTGAGACTGAGGGAGGAAAATGATTAACATTTATAGTTCTTTGTACCTTCCTGCAAGATTCCCATTATGAGTACTAGAAAAGGTAAAGATAAAGTGGTCTGCAGATTTAGCTATAGATGCCATAAAAGTTTCTGCACAACCATTAGATTCTAGTTCCTTAGAAGGTGGGATTGTGGCTATTCACCTCTGGCTCTATGCAGCAGTACTGGTATATTTGGGACTCTATCTAGTTAATAGAAGTTTCAATCTCTCTTCATCAAGTGATACCCTTTACATTTTTACTGCATAGCAATGCCTTAAAATTAAGTGAACTAAAATTCTCTAGAACTTAAAGAGCTTCCTAAACACACCACAGTATGAATATATGTTAGATGGGTAGAATAGATTGGGATTAGGAGAACAAGGAGGAATAAGATTTTTCTGGAGTCAATTGAAATAAATTGTGAGTGGATTATCTTGAACAAAAATTAGAAATAGTTATTTCCCTTACCCTTGACTAGTAGACATATTTTAGAATTGATCTAAATAATCTACAATGTTCTTTCCTCTACACACTATGTTGCCATTCCCACTTCTTAAAACATATCCCCCAGGCTATATTTACATATGTTCATTAAGACTTTACCCACACAGTCACTCAATAAGTATTTAAAGAAAGAATAAATAAATTCCACTTAAAAATTTCAACTTAACATCCCAAGCATGGAAACAGAAGGATTTCACAATTTTAGAAAACTAAAGTGTTTCATTGTAGAGAGAATACAGGCATGTAGTGAGTAGAACTGGGGTAGAATTCTTGTTACCCCTAACTAATGGACAAGCCTCAACATTTGGCTTTTCAATCTATAAAATGGGCTTAATACTATTTACAGACTTGTTGTAAAGATTAGAAATTATATCTGTAAATCTCTAAGCATAATGTCTGGCATATGATTTTGATGGTTGTGATGATTAGCTTTCTTTAGGAATTAATACTACTGTGACCCCAGTTATTTATTTTCATCACTTTGCATGTCCCAACTTTTTCTGTATCCGATAATCCTATTATGTTTTTATTATGTTGCTTGATATAATTTCCCAGAATAGAGCACCATATTCAGAAAGAATAGGAAAATACACTCCAAAGTAAATATAAATAATTTTAAAATGTTTTAGAATGTTGCAAATGGCAGTATTTCATCTTTTCTTATAGTTGAGCAGTATTCCATAGTATATATGTACCACATCTTCTTTATCCAATCATCTATTGAGAAACACTTCAGTTGTTTCCATGTTTTGGCCACCATGAATAATGCTGCAATGAACATAAGTGTGCATATATCTCTGCAAATAAATGTCTTCAATTTTTTCAGGGAGATACCCAGAAGAGAGGTTGCTGAGTCATATGGTAATTCTACTCTTATTTTTTCAAGGAAACTCCAGACTGTTTATCATAGTGGCTATACCAGTCTACATTCCCACCAGCAGTGAATGAGGGTTCCTTTTTCTCCACAACCTTTCCAATACTTGTTATTACTTGTCTTGTTGATAAGAACCATTCTAACAGATGTGGGGTGGTATCTCACTGTAGTTTAGATTTTCATTTCCTTAATAGTGAAGTTGAGCAACTTTTCATATATCTGTTGGCCATGGATGGATCTTGAGCACATCATGCTAAGCGAAAAGAGTCAGACAGAAAAAGTAAAAAACCACATGATTTCACTCATATGTGTGATATAAAACTGAAAGCAACAAATAAACAAACAGAACAAAAAACAAAGAAACAAAAACTCACAGACACAGACAGCACTATAATGGTTACCGGAGGGAAAGGGGGGCGGGGATAGTGAAGGGTTGAGGAGGTCAAGTGTATGGTGATGGAAGATTTGACTTTGGGTGGTGGGCACATAATGCAATATACAGATGATGTTTCATAAAAGAGTACATTTAAAGCCTATATCATTTTATTTAATAATGTCATCCCAATAAATATAATTTAAAAAATTTTAGAATGTTACTTAATTCCAATGTTTGAAGCTTTACTGAGGGTTTTGTTGTTGTTGTTGTTGTTTAATCCATTAAGGTTCTTGGATTACAAAGAAGAAAAACTTGAGTCAAATGAATTTATTGGAAGGATACAGGGTAGATCATAGAATTGGCAGAAATGCTTTATAGCCAGTTTTTGTAGGACAGAACTAGGTCACTCAGGGGATCAAGATAGGGGAACTAAGGGAGTGTGTTAGGGCAGTGTGGGCAGAATGCTCCAATTCAAACCACTTTCTAATTGTTTGTCACTCTGCTTAATAATAATAAAAGTTCACATTTATGTACTATTTACCCATGCCAGTAATGATTCTAAGTACTTTTCCATGTATTAACTTAATCCTCACAACAGGTTTATGAGGTAGGTAATTCTCAGGAAACAGTCTCATCAGTGTAGATTGAGTCATATTCCCTTGCATTTAATAGCCTTACCAAGGCAAGACGGAATAGGGAAGTCAGGGTAATTTTCACAAAAGAAGGGTTAAGTGAGGCTGGGCAGACAAAATCCACTGATGTCCACTACATGTGATAAAATCCACAAGCCTAGCTCTGAAGGATCCATATCTCTATTTCTAGTTGGCAACATATTTTCTATTAGTGATATGCGCTGACTAGTATTTAGAAAGTTCAGAAATAAAATTCCTATCCTCCAGAAAGTGAAGTTATATTTTGTTTTCTTTTACATATATGGACAGGAATATGGTAATACTTAAAATAAGTACATAACTGCATACTGACTCCAGTTATTAATAAATTGAAAAATCATATGCATTTAACAACAACAAAATCTTAAAATAAAATGTAAATTCAGTCAAGTTTAACTTTCCTGACTTCACTAAGTCTAGGAATTATAGAAAAGAAGAAATTCTCTCTCCATTACTCCAGGATTAGTGAGATAAACATTTTTCCAATATTTTATAAGGCCCTGGTAAAATAATTCCTTCATTGATTTATTAAAAAAAAAACAAAACTTAAATTGCCAGAGAGCAAAAGACATTTCATTATTCTGAGTACTTTCATTTCAAAAAAATAATAATTCTGATGTTTGACCTAGAAAAAATAAAGCAGTTGCTGCCAATTAATTATCATATTATTATAATGTGAGGTTTCTGCAGGAAGGTAGGAATATATTTTATTCATCTTTATATCTGTTGTGCCTAACACATGACTACACATTAAAGGAATGCAGTAAAAATTTATTTTACAAAGGAAGGAATAAATATTTGAATTTATTTCAATAGTAGTTCCATTTTTTTTTCCAATTAGAACCTAATCAACTTTTTTTGCTATTTAAAGTATCTAAAAATTTGAGAAAAAAACTTGAGGTTTTCAACATATGCAAGAATACAAAAGTCATATAAAGACAATTAGTACCCTTTAAGTTCAAGACTATATTCATTCTTCATTCAGTCCTTAGCTATACTTTGAATGTCTATTGTGTTTAAGTGAACAGGCTAATGTTAAAATAATTAGACATGTGAATCAGAGTGCAGGTGACTCCCACTCTGTATTCTCAGATTTCCACTGAAACGTTCATATGTTATAAAAGACAAGAGAAAGTCACCTTCAAGTTAGAAGCCAGAGAGATACCATCCACAAAGCAGAAACTTACAGGAGTTTCAGCTATAAATAAAATAGATCAGATAAAAAGCAAGTAAGACCAGTCACCAAGGAATAACTCAAATGCTCTGTGCATAGTGGTTTATTTGGAGGGACAAGATCTGATGGCTGGGGGTTATAATACAACAGAGAGAGAACACACCCATGGGATTCAATTGGCTGAGGCAAATCCCTGGCATTTGAAAGGAGTGTTTCTTGAAGCTGAATTATTACGGAGGCCATACCAAACAGTAAGATTAAAGCTGGGAAAGAACCTGGGCACAGCTGCAGCTTATATAAAGTATGAGGCAAGTTGGCTAAGAAACAGGCACTAAAGAAAACTAGACCCAGAAATCTGACACCTGCACAGTACCTTCACCAAATATGGAGAGAAAACACTGCACAGTCAACATTACTCTGCTGGACTCCCCAGGTGTTCACCTCCCTTCTTCCTCCTTGCAGGCTGTGGAAGATGAATCTGTGAACCTACAATATTAAGCTTAAGAGCTTAAAGCTGTAGTCTAACCCTTTTTTTAAAATCCTCACCTGAGGACACTTTTGCATTTATCTTCAGATAGAGTGGGAGGGAGAGAGGGAGGAAGAGAGAGAGAGAAACATTGATGTGAGAGAGACACATCGAGTGGTTGCCACCCGCACAACCCCAACCAGGGACAAACTGCCACCGAGGTTCGTGCCCTTAGTGGGAACCGAACCTAGGTCTCTCTGGTCCGTGGGCCGATGCTCTAACCGCTGAGCCAGACTGGCCAGAGCTGTAGTCTAACCTCTTACTTTGTGAGCATAACACAAACATGGGTACTCCACTGCTCACACAAGAATGAGAAGCAGGGAGAAAAAAACACTGGGATGAGGTTTTAATAACATTCTATGGCATAATAAATTGAAGACAACATTCAAGATTTTTAAAAAGCAAAATTTTAAAGTTACCTACTATGTAAGAAATAGAAGTAAATATTAGAAAATGTGTGCTTCATGTCCCCACTGAAATTAAGACAACTTGAACTATAAAAGATGAACGAGATTAGATTACAAATTAGATGAAAGCTTACTTGGGTAAAAGGCAGCACTCTATTAAACTAGAATGGAGGCAATTAGAATAGCATTGACACTACAGAAAATAAAATTAGTGATATGAAGGATAAACCCAAAAGGTTCTTTCAGAATGCAGAGAAAAAGGGTAGAGACTTAAAAGATGAGAAAAAATGTTATAAATGAATGATAAAAAACAAAACTCCAATATTATTAATTAGTATTCAGACAATACCAGAAGAAAACGAGACAGAAGCAATAACTAAAGAGGTAATAAGAGAAAATTGAAAGATGTTAGAACACAAAGGCTCCCTAATATGGAAGATCAATGGAAAAAGGCCAACACCTCTTGAAATTTTAACATTTCAGAGATAAGAATAAATCTTACATGCATCTAGGCAGAAAAAAACAAAGCTAGAAAGATAAAGGTGGAAATGTAATAAAGTCCACAAATACCACTCTCCTCACTAATTCTATGATCAAAAAGAACTCAATACTTCTGTTAAGAGACAATTTAAAAACAAATATCAATAGAAAATAAGCAAAGGATAATGAAGGCAATTTATAAAACTAAAATTAATAATAAATAATAAAATAGCAATCACATAGCACTTGTTTTGTGCCAGGTGCTATTTAAAAGACAAACAAATTACATTATGTTTACATATATAAATCATATTTATATAGTTAATTGGTCAATAAATTTATCAAAATTTCAACCTCATCATCAATTAAAGAAATGGAAATTAAAACAACAAGGTCATTCCAAGCTATATTATTCTACTCGATTGACAATGATTACAGCTATTAATTATAGCTATTGGTTCCAGAACAAACATTCTCCTATACGTTGGTATGAGTATAAAATGACATTACTATTCTGGAAGGAAGTTTGGCAAAACTTAAAACATCCATATCTAATGGCCTCCCCCGCCTCCTGAAAATTCTGTATCTGGAAATTTATGCTAAAGAAATAATGTTTCCTACACAAAAAAAGTACAAACAATCATTTCCAATGCAACAGTTTTATTGGTCCCTACCTTGTTAATTTCTTAGTCCTATTATACAGTAAAAATATTAACACAGAAAACAGCAAACAAACTACAATGTTCACTAATAATGGATAGTTTAAATAAATTACGGTATATCCAAACCGTGGAAAACTCCAGCTATTGAAGATGATAATATATATTTGAATTTAATGACATTAAAATATCAGAAAAGTGAAAGTATGATGCCACTATATATATATATTTAGAGAGAGAGAGAGAGAGAGAGGGAGGGAGCAGAAGAATGAGAACAATCTAAAACGATTTGCCCCCAAAAGTTAAAATTTGTTAAACCTGGTAGTTGTACTATGAATAGTTTTTATTTTCCTGATTTTACTTTTTCTGAAGATCATTTGAAAATTTAACATTGTATTTAAATTTGTTTTAATTATGGGAGATGGTTTAAATTCTTTTTTTTTATAATACTCAATCTTTCATTATTAATAAAGAAATAATTAAAATGAAAGAACTAAGGATATGATGTCAATAAATTAGAGGGTGAAGCAAACCTACAAAACAAAAAGAAGTAATTTAAGGTAAAAATAGATTTTTAATAGATCAATAATTATGAAAAGAATTTAAAACTTTATCAAATACTATTTCCAGAATATGGTTCTTGGCCTATTTAATTTTATATAAAATTATAGAAAATTTCCAAGGAATTGATGATTTTTAAACTACTAGTAATTACTTCCACAGGTTAGAGAAGAATGTAAAACTTCTAGACTAGACACTGTTTTAAGAAACTAATTTATCCCTAATTCCCACATTATACAAAATTAGTACACAGATTATATATATGTATAATATATATAATCTCAAACTCACACTTTAAAAAAAGATTCATGTAAGTAAAATTCTAGCAGAGACAAACCAAGAATGCTAACCCCACTATGAAGGTTCTAGGTTGGCTCACTATTCCAGATCCCTCCTCTTGCTGTACTCCCCTCTCCCTTCAGAATGAGTCTCATGAGAGTCACCTCAGCCCATGATACAGATTTATGAACTCCCATGGTAGACAGACCTCAAGCAGTTTTAGTTTCTGTTGAACATCAACTAATTCGAATCGTTAAAAGAGGGTTGTCATCTAACTTCACTCACCAGAAGCATCTGGGTCTTAGCTTCTCTTTGAGAAATCCTTACACAGCTGTATTTCAAACAGACAAACAAAACAAGAGGCAGGCTGCAGGATTCAGAGGAAGAAGGCAATACTTCTGACTGAAACGACAAGGATCAGGAAAGTGGGAGCATATGAGTTGGTTCTTCAGAGACAGGGTTTGGACATGTTTCTATCATCACACATGGAGAGGAATGCAACACAAAGAAGAATAAGAACCCAGGTCCAGTCAGTCAGAACCATAATAAATATATTGTCCAACTTAGGTTTGCCAGATAAGATACAGGCCACCCAATTAAATTTCAGTTTCACATAAACAGATAATACCAACTATAAGTATGTCCAAAATATGCAATATTTGGGAAAGACCACCACAGGGCCAGCGGTGGAGTCTCAAAAAGTTCAGCAGGAATGACTTTAACATGCTTTTAGGGCATTCATAGGATATTTCGTTTTGCCCTTTCTCTATTTCTTACCCTCAATTCACTTAAAAATTTAGAGATACACTTAAAGTGTCCATGAAAGCATATTTCAGAAACAACTAGTTCTGGACTGAGAAAAGGGAAGGACTCCAGAGTTCTTGAGGGAGGCAGTCCTAGAGAGGCATATGTGTGTGTGTAGTAAGCCTAGCTCTGCTCTCCATCAGGGCAGAGTGTGCACCAAGCTCTCAGAACTGGCAACTGCCCACAGGGCCAGGCCAGGGAGCAAATAGCCAGGCTCAAGGCAAAGAATCCAGGAGCTTGGCAAAGACAGCCACTTTTCCTGGACATGTCACTGAATTGTGAGTTTTAAAAAGGAAATAAAGCTGACCATTATGTTATTTGGGATTTCCACAAAACTATGTCCAAAGATGACTGTGATAAATATTTCCCAAGGTAATTCCAAAACCAGCCACAGTATAAGCATAGTGGTTTAAAAAATGAGGTCTGAAGTCAGATAGAGCTGGGTGTGAATCCCAACTCTAACCATTGTGAGTTAAGAGAACTTGGGCAGAGCATTCCTCATCTCTGCAGACTCAGTTTCCTTTCTGTAAAATGGGAATAATTCCAAGGTTATTAAATGGGCATATATATACACATATAATGCCTAGCTCATAGTACAGTAGTTACTAAATAAGAGGTAATCATTATAATATTACACCATATATTTGATGTTATCAAAAGGCAAAGAAATTATAAGAATGGTTGATCTTCCCAGCATTTCGTCATACCAATAGGAGAAATCAGGGATCTTGTGGCCTAGAATCAAGTTCCCCATAATCTAGGGTCAATTCCAGCATCCCCAGGCACTGTAAAGTCTCTGGAGTGCTAGAATCATTCCCAGGTTCCTGCTGCTAGAAAAGGAAACCAGTTACCCAGAGAGTGGCGAGGGAAATATGCTCCAGTCCCAGAGTGACTCCAAAATAGAAGAATTTTCAGAGGCAAGGAATATCTGAGATTCCAAGAAGATATTTGAGAACTTTCTTCCCTCAGAGAGAAGAAACTAGGTCATGTGCTCTTAAACCAATGAGGTTTAAGGTCACAGTTGGGAGGAGAGAGAAGATAGTTGGCCTTAATTAGCTCCAAAAAAAGCCCAGAACTCCTGGGACTAATAGAAAAGCAAGCAGAACTTTTGGTGGAGAGATCCAAGCTCCCAGATTTAAGTACTAGTTTCAGTAGAATGAAACTAAATCTAGGACAACTTCTGAACAATTACCATTGAACTAGCATTTACATGTTGTAAGAACTAAATTTACCTTCTCACAACTCCTGTTTATACAAAAGGCTCAGTTGCCACCAGAAAGTAAGCTCTGTGAAGGGATGAACCGTGCCTGCCCTTTTTACTGCTATATGCCCAAGGAATGGCAGCATGCCTGGCATATAGTTGGTGCTCAATAAGTATTCATTGAACTAAATCATTCAAAGCTACAGAATGAGGGAGCTGGGATTTGAACCCTGGTCTGACTAAACACCATACTTTCCTCTCTGTCATACTACCAGGCAAAGCAGTCTTAGGCCAGGACCAACCCCAAGGCAAGCTCCTGTCCTGGCTCTCTCCCTACAAGCTTTTCTTGGATCCATCAAGCTGAACTGGGAGAACCACTTGGAAGGGCATCCTTGGGAGAATTTATGAATCTACAAATTGTATCAGATATTGCTTGTTGCCTCTTGGATGTCTATTTTTCCCTCTCAAATATAAGTTTGATTTATTCAGGTGACAAAGTTCCCATTTTAAAATATTCACCTCCTGCCCAGCCAGTGTGGCTCAGTGGTTGAGTGTTGACCCATGCACCAAGAGGTTGCCAGTTCGATTCCCGGTCAGGGTACATGCCCAGGTTGTGGGTCCAATCCCCAGTGGGGGGCATGCAGGAGGCGGCCAATTGATGTTCTCTCTCATCGATGTTTCTATCTCTCTCTCTCCTTTACTCTCTCTCTAAAAATAATCAATAAAGAAAAAAATAATATTTTGAAAAATCCACCTCCCAAAAATATTTGGTATCTTAATTATTGTAATGATTTCAAACTTGTCAAATTGTACACTTCTATAAATGCAGTTTATTGTATATAATTTATACTTCAGTAAAATTGTAAAATACACACACACACACACACACACACACACAGCCCCCAGATGTCCTATGAGCCATTTCTGGCCAATGAGTGTAAATATAAGTCTACTAGATGGGATTTCATTACTGTTAAGTTGGAATGAACCTTTTACCTTTCCAGTTTCCCTTTTCTTTCTGCCTGAAGGTGAAACTGCCATCCTGAGAAAATGAGGACAAAAGCTTCAAGCTAAGGCAGGTGAAACAGGGGGCCAAAAAAGAAACCTGAATCCTGTCTTCAGGGGCAGCACCTGCTTTGGCCTGTTCACCTCCTGATTTCTTGTTCTGTGAGCAAAATGAGTCTCTATTTAGTTGACCTGATAGTGTATGGTTTCTTCATATGCTGCTTGCAATTACATTTGCTTGGGAATGACAACATTCCCAAGCAAATGAAGATAACACAGTACCACTCCTCAAAAACCTTCAATTGCTGCAGAGTAAAATTCAAAGCCTCCTCAGTCTCATCTACCACTATGGGATGACGGCCTTCCATAAACATGTCCTTCCAGCTCCAGCAAGCTGTATGTTATGTTCCAAACAAGCAATTTGTTTTAAGATTAATGCTATTCTCTCAACCTGATGTATCATTCTTCTATAATCTTACAGACCCTGGAAGATTTAAAGAATTGATATAGGCCACAGTTAGCCAGTGAAAGACTTGAGAAGAAAATTTATGTCTCCTGACTATAAGCCAGATGCTTGTAATATCCACATTTGGAGTAGGAAAATCAAACGCTATGATAGAAACTTGATTTTCTCTATGCCTCTCTTTCATGTCAAAAGCTCTCACTTTAAAAAAATTAATAAATTATCATTTACTTGGAATATGTCATTTAAACCAGCAGTCATGAAAAAAACTAACATTTTTAGAATATCTTTTCCTGTTCTACAGTGTCTGATCATACACAAAGACAGAAGGTTTCTGTTTTGTATAGGTAGTAGAACATATATGTGAATGCCATGTTGTCTCATAGTAGAAACTAAGGCTAAGCATTGTGTTCTGACATTTTGTGTGGTGGCCAAACCCCAAAGTTACTAATCAAAATATTTCATTTCCTGAGCTATTTATTATGTAACTAGGATAAAGTAATTAAACCTTCCAGTTCATCCATCTGTTAAAGAGAAAGAATATTATACTTGCCATCTGTCCAGCTTTCAGGTATGGCAAATATTGATGAGAGGATCTAAACTAAGTATAGGGCTTTATTCCAGCTCATTTAAGAGTTGACCAGTATTGAAAACTCTACAAGTCAATATTTATTTATTGATTTTGTTTTTTGAAATATTTCAAATATAAGAAGCTAATTATTTGCTACTCACATCTAACAGATATTAATATTAGGCCTTCTTTTCTTCACATTTCTTTATTCTTTAATAAAGTATTGCAGATACAGCTAAAACTCGAATTCCATACCCATGCCTTTCCTCTCTTTCCCCAGAGGTATCCTGAAGTTTTGGAGAATCAATTCCATGCAAGACTACATAATTTTACTACATGTTGTATGCATAAAATAATATATATAATATTATTTGGTTTTTAAGTTTCACATATTTTATATCACATGTACTTTTTTTTTTTACTAATTTGCCTTTTTCGTTGAATATTTTGTTTTTCAAATCTATTTATACTGATACGTGCAGATTTATACAAGTACTTCATTTTAACTGTCAAATAATAATAACCTACAGTTAATTTATCTCTTCCCTGACTAGTAAACAGATTGTTTTTCATTTTTTACTATTCCAAGCAATGCTGTAATGAATATCTATGTACATATATACAGGTATTTCTCTAAAATATATGACTGTACTTTGAAGTAATTACTGTGCACTTTTGTGCATTTTTACAAAAAAGCTCTGTAGGAATTTTTATTGGAATGGCATTGAATTTTTAGATAAATTTAAGGAGAGTTAATATTTTTAGGAGTCTTCTATCCATGAATATGGTATATTTCTTCAAATGCTTAGATCATCTCTTCTCTGTCTTTAAATAAAGTTTCATAATTTTATACATGAAGAAAGAAAAGGTTTTTGTGTGTTTTTTTCCCTCTAGTTATACTTTCTCTCCCCTGCTTCTTGCTCTTTCTTAATTGCTCCTTTGAGTTATACTTCTTATACTGCATTTATATAAGGTTGTGCTGTTACACAGAAACTCTACTGAGTTGTTTTTTATATTGCATTTTTATTGTTAATTTTGTACTTAGCAAACTGCTGAATGCTATAAATTCTAAAGGTTCTATAACAGAGTGAAATGCTCAGTCTCTCTGACTCCATCTTGTTCAAGCTTGCTTTGTTCCCTGGCCTTCAGGCTGATAGTTTCTGCTTAGTCTTGTATATAGACATGCTAATCATTAGAGGAATTCTGCTTGTGGCTTGAGGAGGTAAGGGAAGTAAGTGTTGTTTATTAAACATTTGCAGGAACCTTGTGACCAAACTCACATCACCTAGCACAATCTTCCTGGGACTCCTGCTGGTGCCCAGATGTCTGTACTGGTCAATCACCTCCTGCCCCTCCCATTTTCTCCTTCCCTTGACATAAAAGAAGCCTGAAGTCTGTACTTTCTTAAGATGGATGTGAGGTACCACTAAGTCTCCCATCTTCTTGGTTGGCACCTTCGCATCAATAAACCTTTCCTTATCCCAAACTGATGTTTTAGTTCTCTTATCTATAGATATTTCCATATCTTCCAAGTGTCATTTTCTGCAGTCTTGTGGATCTTTTTTCAAACAAACATATTATTTGTGGATAAGGACAATTTTGTTTCTTTTCAATTCTTGTACTTTCATTTATTTTTCCTATCTTATGTTGTTGGCTAGGAGTTACAGTATCATATAGAATAAAAGTTTGAAAAAGGGCATCTTTATCTTGTTTTGCCTTTAAAAACGTTTTTAATGATTCTGATTTCCTATCAGTTAGTATCTTTAATCAGTGAGTCATTTTCTAATAATTTCCAAGTTTCAATATTACTGTCCAGAAATGGGGTGTTTAAATTAATATATAATAGATGACCATAATAAAAAATATTTGAAATAGGCTGTTTGTCCTAAATAAACATGGGTAATAATTTTTCTACACTTTAGGCCATATCTTAAAGTTCCATCCGGTTCTAGAAGTCTGGGAAACTTTTAAAAACAAATCATTAGTTCAAAATATGAATTTCAAATATTTATAGATATTTTAAAGAAAGTTATTTCATTTGATGATATGCACATAATTAATACCTGCTGTCTATTAATACAATTAACTGTTCTCATAGGACCTAAGGCAAATAATCAAAATTAACTGTAAACATTTAAATCAACTTTAAAAAATACAAATACATGGTACTGTTACTACTAGTTTGTCTAATCTTTTGGGACTCATTTTGCTAAAGATAGAAGCAGCATTGCTCTTTCCCCAAAGGTAATCCTCCACTTGTGAGCAGTATAAAATCCTAAAATTTATTTGTTGAGTAGGTTATCATGAACATAAAAAAGCTTTTCTAATGGAAACATTACTACAAATGGTAGTTAAATTCCCATACTAAGTCATAAAAAACTACTTAATCCATAATTATCATACGTAAGTACAAAATATGCTCTTTTAGCTATACCAAACCATCATATATAACATCTTTCTATAATGGTAATCTATAAAAAGGTGACAAGGCAAAGATTTGTGTATTTGTTGAGAAGGATAGGTAGATGATCTTGGGCCACAACAATTTGTTCTTTAAATTAGATCCTTTATATAAGTTAAACTGTCTGCTTTCATTTGAAATTATAATAAAAGCCTTGAGAAATAATTCAACTTAAGCTTTATTATATTCTTAGGGACTCTGTAGAACAGAAGTCATAAATCCAATCAACACGGCCTTTCTACTCTGTATTGGTGTTCTCAAGTTTAGTAGCATAAGAATCAACTAACTACGTAAGGTGATGGGTTAATCAGCTTGATTGTGGTAACTACTTTTACAATGTATATGTATAGAAAAATGTGAAGTCCAACCCCTGTTCCTAAAATATATACAACTTTAATTTGTCAATTACACCTTTATAAAGATGGAGAGAAAAAAATCACCTAGTAACATTATTAAAGTTACAGATTTATTCAATCTTTTAACATTGATCCCCCTCCAAAGATTAGATTCACAGGTCTCGGGTAAAATCAATAAAGTTTTATTTCTAGAAAGTTCTCCCTTCAAACTGCTGGTGTAAAGTGAATGTAGATCATTCTTATTTTATTTTTTTTAATCCTCACTCGAAGATATTTTTCTATTTACCTTCAGATAGAGTGGGAGAGGGAGAGGGAAACATCATCATGAGAGGGACACATCACCTGGTTGCCTCCCACATGACCCCGACCAGGGCCTGGGACAAACCGTAACCAAGGTACATGCCCTTGATCAGAATGAGACCCGCGACTCATTGGTCTGCAGGCTGGCGTTCTAACTGCTGAGCCAAACCGGCCAGGGCTGTAGATCATTCTTTGAGAAGCACTTCTCTAGATAAAGTATGCACCCAAGGTTGTGGTTTATACTAAACCTCTAATTTTTTTATCCTTTTACTGCCAATATAAACTATTTTCTTTAAAGCACAATCTTGATCAATAAAATCAATTTAGGCATTCACTGGTAATTGAGATTGGCACTCTGAACCAGATTCTTATTTTACATAACCTCTTGATAATCCCTTCTATTTTGACATATAGCACCTTAGTGAATAGCATCTGAATATCTGGGTCACAGCCAAAATCTAATATGCATTTTTTCGCTTTCATTTTAAAATGTTTTTATTAATAGTCTTAATCATTGTTGTTCTACAAGGAAAATAATAAACCATGAAGTATTATCCAATGTCATTGTTTTCATGTTACTATATCATAATTGTTTTTAATAGCTTTATTGTGATATAATTTACATCATAAAGTTCACCTGTTTAGGTGTGTTTAAGTACACAATTCAATAGTATTTATAATATTTACAGAATTGTGCAACTATCACCATAGTCTAATTTAAAAACATTGTTATCATCCCCAATAGCAGTTACTTCTCATCGTCTTCCCTCCCTCTCCCACAAACCCTTGTCAACCATTAATCTATTTTCTGTCTCTATAAAGTTGTTTATTCTGCATTTTTAATATAAGTGTAATTGCACAATATGTGGTCTCTTATAACCGGCTTCTTTCATTTGGCATAATGTTTTTGAGGTTCATCCATGTTGTAGTATATATCAGTACTTTATTTATTTTTATGGCCACAAGATATTCCATTGTATGGATATACAACATTTTGTCTATCTATTCATCAGTTTATGGACATTGGGTTGTTTCCATTTTTTGGCCATTATGAATAAATACTGTTATGAATATTCACGTACAAGTTTTTGTTTAGACATAGGTTGTCAAATCTCTTGAGTATATACCCTGGAGTATATTTGCTGGGTCATATGGTAACTCTATGTTTAACATTTTGAGGAACTGTCAAACTGGTTTCCAAAGTAGCTATACCACTTGACTTTCCCACCAGCAGTGTATGAGGGTTTTAATTTCTCTACATCCTTGACAGCACTTGTTATTGTCTGTCTTTTTTATTACAGCTATTCTAGCAAATGTGAAGTAGTATCTCATTGTGGTTTTTATTTGCATTTCCCTAATGGTTAATGATGTTGAGCATCTTTTCATGTGCTTGCTGGTTATTTGTATATCTTTTTTGGTGGAACATCTGTTCTTATCCTTTACCCACTTCAAAATAAGATTATCATTTTATTATGGAGCTTCAAGAATTTTTTATATTGTCTGAATATATTTTAGATATATGACTTGAAAATATTTTCTCCAGTCTGTAGGCTGTGTTTTCACCTATCTGATGATGTCCTTTGAAGCACAAAAGTTTTTAATTTTGATGAAGTCCAAGTTAAAGTTAACCATTTTCTCTTTCATTGCTTATGATGTTGCTGTTGTATCTAAGAAGTCATTGCCTAACCCAAGATCATGAAGATTTACTTCTGTTTTCTTCTAAGAGTTTTATTACCATGATTATTTTTATAGATGTGAATAACTGGGAAATGAGAATTAAAGTGGTATAATCAGAGAGCTATAAAGCGAAAGTGTTTCAATTATTAATTTTACAGATAATAATAATTAGGATTATGGGATAGTTCTAAATACAGACAAATTGATAAAGAGGAGACAGTACCAATAAAGAGAAAACTGCAGTGATGGTGTACCTAAAATGACTTAAAGAGTAGGTGGGGAACCTGGATTGGTGGGAAGCCATAGGAGGACTTTGACCTTCTGCTCAGAACAACTCTGAGGGCAATCCAAGGTAGCTTTGACAGCTGTGGGCCATAGGCAAGAAGTCAGGAACCCTAACTCCTGCCCTCATACTATAGGACATCAGCTAGAGGGAATGAAGTCATCTCTAAGTTCTACAAGAAGTAAAGGATTGGTACCATACAGGCTTGATCATTCATTTGTCACCATCAGAATGGGAAGTATATCTTTCTACATCTGGTAGAGAGCTATGTCTGTGCACAAAAAAGTGTCTGCTTTGTCACCATCACTGGTACTCCACAGATATTGCATCTCATGTTCAAGTAGGAAGAAGGACCAGAAAGATACAGTTATGCTATAATTCTATTATTTTATAATAAGGAACACAGGTGAGGATAAAAGAATTTATAGATGGCCTGTTAAAGTAACTTAATCAAAGAAACAACTATTATCATGGGGATTCTAAATCCATTTCCTACAATATGTGGGGGAAAAAATGTATCCTAAGTCAATAAATAGATCACTGGAGTGAAAAACAGAGCACACTGTATTGAAACATTATTCCTTCCCTTCAAAACACAATACAGAATAATTATGCATAATGTTCACTGTGAACTATTGAATATATTGTACTACACATTCAGTACATTTAGGACCCTCTAATTTTTTTTTAAGTATTCTATGAAACAACTGTCCTATAGTACTGCCATGGTTGCTAGGCTCAAGAAGGTGTCACTACTTAACATCCATATCTCTTTGCTTCCCCAGGTTCATTATCTTTATGCTGCTGCTACTGCCATAGAAATCATCTCTCTTTTCCAATGAACACTTTCTAAACTAAGTCACTGTATTGTTAAGGCATCCTAGGAGGCATCATTCATGAAAAACAAATTCAATCACAACACACTGGGAAAGTGTGAAAGGTCATATGATAGCTTAGTGGAAAACAAAATGTCTTCTAAGGTCCTAATGGAGAAAAGGCAAAGTGTCCTTGATAGTTGGCATCCTTCTTGTGCAAGCTAGAAGTACCTTTAATATGTGACCTGATACGTGTTCTTGACACATGTCACTCTCTGTTTTGTACAGATAAAGAAGATTTAGAAGAGAATCTATTTTCAGCTGAATAGAATGGTTTGATGGGTTCTCTCTTAAAGCCAGGTAATGAATAACCTGAATTTTTTAGTCTTTTCAACCCTAGAAATTCTATAGTGCTATACAGTAGTTGTTTCAAAGATAGAGAAACCCAATTAAGTAAGTTTTTTTATTACACAAAAGTAATTGGTAGAACCAGGAACAGAGCTCAGCGGTCAGAAAATTTTGGTCTAGAATTCTATGCATTTTGAGATATTGTTACCTAAACATTTTATTCTTAATTTTTCATTAAGTATTTGCTCATTTTTCCATTTTGATATAATGTTTTCTACTTGTTCCTTAAAACAATTTCCAGGACAGGAAGTTGAGGTTTTAAAATACAATCAACTTTGCAAGCCTGTTGACACATTAAATTCTCTCAGTATTAATGTGACTCAGAATAGTTTACCTCTTCTCAAATCAAGGCTTTCAATATAAAAATGAATCATCTCATAACCCTGAACTTACTTTGCCAAGACTTCCTATGCAAAGATAGATTATAAAACTTATAAAAGGTCCTTTAGCCAAGTCGATTGCAAATGCAGACAGTAATCTACAGGACAAATAAATTTGCTGGAGTATCACACTAAAAAACAGGTTTCATCAAGACAATAACCCATTTATTTATGCAGAGACTAATAGGTGATGGAATGGGGTAGGAAAAGGAAAAGACACTTAAAAATTAGCCCTGGCTGGTGTGGCTCAGTTGGTTGGGCATTGTCCTGTGCACTGAAAGGTTCCCAGGTTCGATTCCCAGTCAAGTCACATGCCTGGGTTGCAGGTTTCATCCCCTGTAGTGGGCATGCAGGAGGCAGCAGATTGATGTCTCAATTTCACAACGATATTTCTCTCTCTCTCTCTCCCCCTAAATATCAATAAAAATTCTTTTAAAAAATATTAAAAATTAGAAGGCATGAATTCCAATCAAGGCTATTCTACTATGTTTTGTTAAACTTGAGCAGATTAATGTCTCAGGGTATATTAATTAGGAATGTGCAGAGATATGAGTAACAGAAAAACTGACTAAAAGTGGCTTAAGAAATAAGGACAATTAATTGTCTCACATGGTGGAAACCCAGAGATAGGATGTCTCAGATTTGGTACAGTAGCCAGCTGAAGTTATCAAAGATCCAAGCTCTTTTCATTTTCCTACTCTATTTTTAGTCTTTCTATCTCATAATCCCAAGATGACTGCCACACTCCAGGGATCATAGTCTCATTCAAAACATGAAGCCAGGGAGGCTGAAAAAAGACTTTTATGTAGCTACTTTCTCTCTGAAGCAATCTAGGAAATTATTCCTTATGTATTATTGGATGAAAGTTGGTCACATGACCACACCTATATAACAGAGTCTGGGAAAGTGAGTATCTGGCTTACCTAGCCTCTATAGAGAAAAACAGACAAGGGAAAAGGGAGCTTCATGGCTCTTCCTATAAAAAGTGGGAGTTGGGTAAAATGGTCTCTCAGGTATAGCTCTAGACTAATGAGTAATTTTTGAAATAAAAAACAAGTGATGACTTTTATATATATATATATTTAAGAGGCTTCAGTTTTTATTCACATTCCCTATGATGACACTTTTCCCCTCCTCTAAAAACAAAACAAACTTCCTCCACCCATGATTCCAAAGTTCTAAAGTGAACAGTCTCTTCCCTCCCCTAACTAGAAAAACAAACAAACCTGAGTGGTCCAGACACTGAGTCATTCAATTTAACTTTGATGGGGCTGCATCTATTTTTGAGGTTTTGCCATCATGGTTTAAGAACACTGTCTGCAGAAACGTTGGATATTTTTCCCAGCAACTCTCTAAGTTTATGCTGCACTAAATTTAAAATGGAAAATTAATGATGTAAAAGGCTAAGTAAATAATTCTATTGGAAAAAACATGAGTGATCATCTTTTTTAAAAAATCCAAAGAATTCAAAATGTATTGAATTTGTCCAATTGACATTCCATTTGTGGTACCTCATGCTCCCATGTAATATTACAATGTACCTCTGCTTCACTTTTTACAGAAAATTATACAGCTGCCCCTTATTATTAAAAGCACCCCTCCAACAGAATAAATGTGCATTCTAAAATTAAAACAAGACACTACATGAGAAAAGCTTGGAAGCCAGAATGTCGCCAGCTGTGTATGCCAGATGTGATTATAGAGCAACAGAGAACAATACTGCAATCAGTCTATTGGTTAGCCAGAAACTGTGGACACCCAGAAGAGGTTCCATCTGAATACATACCCAATGGTGTGTTCAAAACTACCGTGCAAAAATGCTTGTTTTACCAAGATACTCTATGGGAATATTTAGCTGTTACATTGTAAATGCTGTTATTTTGGTTTCTAAAAATGTCATGACAGGAAATGATTCCAGGGAGGAGTTGCCAAGATGCCTGTTGGGCAGACCCAAGAGGGAAAAAAAAGTTAAACCTAGAGAACAAGAAACTGAGAAAGGTAAAACACCACTTACTATCTGCAATAAAATAGATTCTTAGAATCTAAAATAAATTTTATGTTTCCCGTCCATTTGTCATCACCCAGAAGGTTGGTTATTTTAAAGAATCCGTCCCGCTCATTGTCACGAAGGTTATAACGCCCTGCTCCTCACCTTTGGATCAGTCACCAAGTTGATAAATTGCCTAAGGGAAGACCATCTGTTTCTATCGACAAGAGGTGACTCCTACTCTTTATTTCCCAGCCACTACAGCCAATGGGCAGCTGAGTCCTTTTGGTAAGAATTTCTGAGGATTCAGAAATGCTCATATTATTTTTATTCTTTTCCTATCTGAAAAGTGCAAAGTGAGGACAGATGAGAAGAGAGCCTGGTCAGGAAATAACTATAGTTAATGCCACACTAGAAGTTTGACCTTCCTCAGAGGGCTGTTAAGGTAAGTAGTTTAGTAACTGAAGAGCTGAAGAAATTCAAAGAAAAAGGAAGGGGAAGGGAGAGAGGAAAAAGGAGAAAGAGGAAACTAAATTGTGTGTGTGTGTGTTTTTTTCCCCTAAATAGGTTTATGTTATAGAAGATTTCTCTCCAAGTATAGAGTTCTTGGTTTAGACAACTTCTCATCAATGATATTTATCAATTATGTGCCTATCTTTATGTAATAATTTTTTACTACTGTTCCTGTTAGATCTAAGCAAATACTCAGAAGTCACAACAAACCCCTAAGAAAATCAGCTAAACAGAAAGAAAAATAGATATCTACATATATATTAGTAAGGAGGTGTGCCATAACTCATCAGTAAAAACTTCTTAGAAAATTTCCTATGTATCTATAATTTCACTTTCACTGCTTTACAATTAAACTCAATGCCTTCTCCTCTTCTATAGCACCCTTTATTTTTAGACGCCCCACTTAACCCTTTACTATCTAGTATGTTCCTCGTGTGTTTTAAAGTGCAATCATGCATCACTTCATGACGGGATACATTCTGAGAAATGCAACGTTAGGCGATTTCAATGTTGTATGAACATCGTAGAGTGCACTTACACAAACCTAGATGGTATATCGTCTACTGCACAGCTAGGCTTTATGGTATAGCCTACTGCACCTGTCCTGAACACTGTAGGCAATTATAACACAATGATAAGTATTTGTGTATCTAAACATATATAAACATAGAAACAGTACAGTAAAAATCTAGTATAAAATATTTTTTAAATGGTACACCTGGATAGGGCACTAAATGGAGGTTGCAGGACTTGGAAGTTGCTTTGGGTGACTCAGTGAGAGTGGTGCACACTACTGCAGACTTTATAAACACTGTCCCCTTAGGCTACACTAAATTTATTTAGAAACTTCTTTCTTCAATAATCACTTAACCTTAGCTTACTATAATATTTTTATTCTATAAACTTTCAATTTTTTTAACATTTCAATACTTTTGTAATAACACATCTTAAAACAAAAACACATTATACAGGTGCACAAAAATATTGTTTCTTTATATTCTTATTCTACAGGCTTTTTTCTATTTCAAATTTTTAATTTAATTTAAAAAAATTGCCCTTTATTGATTTTAGAGAGAGAGGAATTGAAAGGGAGAGAGAGATAGAAACACCAATGAGAGAGAACATCGATTGGCCGCCTCCTGCATGCCCCTCACTGGGGATCAGGCCCACAACCTGGGCATGTGTCCTGACCGGGAATTGAACTGGCAACCTCTTGGTGCATGGGTCGACGCTCAACCACTGAGCCACACTGACCGGACTTAATTTACTTTTTAAACTTATTTGTTAAAATCTAAGACAAACACACACATTATACTAGGCTTACACAGGGTTATGATCATCGACATCACTGTCTTCCAACTCCATATCTTGTCCCACTAGAAGATCTTCAGGGGCAATAACATGCACGGAGCTGTCATCTCCTATGATAACAATGCCTTCTTCTGGAGCACCTCCTGAAGGACCTGCCTGAGGCTCTTCTTGAGAAGGTTTCACTCTTTTTATAAATATGTCCATAGAGGTTTGCTTGGTTTATTTCTTTTTTCATCATAGATTTGCTTGTAAGGAGATAATGCACCATGAATATTCCGCTGTATTAATAAAAACCTTTTGGTGTGGGGGTCCATGTTTTCAAACATTTTAAGGAGCTTGTTGTGATCTGCAAAAACTTCTGTTAAATGCTTCACTGTGAATTTTCTTTGGGGTTCTTTTTCTTCTGAAGTTTCTTTTCTCTTGCCTCTTCTTCAGCTATGTATTCCTGTTCCAGTTCAATAACTCCTCTTTAGTCACTTCCTCAGGAACCACCTCTAGGAGCTCCTCAATGTCATCTGCATCCACACCCAGGTTAAAGTTGTTTGCCATCTCAGCCACAGCCTTGTTGATTTTTGCAACTTCCTTATCCTTGGCAAATTCTTTGAAGTTATGAACAAACATCTTGAATGTCTTCTTTCAGATGTCATTTAGACACTCATGGTGACATCACTTCAAGCTCAAGCAAAGGTTCTTGATGCAGTCATAGATGATGTGATATTTGCAGAGTTGCATCAGCGTCTTCTCGGTGTCTTCCTCAGTTGCAGCAATAGCCTGGGCAATGGTCCTCCTCAGGTAGTAGGCCTTAAATGATGCTATAATGCCTTGATCCATTGGTTGGATCAAAGAGGTAGTGTCTGAAGGGAGAAGAATAATTTTGATATTGGGATGAAGATCATCACTAAAAAGTAGATGTATGTGATCATTATCAACAACAAGTAAAATCTTGAAAGGCATATCATTCTCCAAACAGTACTTTTCTATTTCACTGGCATAGCAATTCAGGAGAACATCTTGGAAGAGGAGCTGGGTCATCTCTGACTTCTCATTGCTCCTGTAGTGGACTGGCAGTGTGTGCTTACTGATATGCTTGAAGGCCCTGGGGTTCTCACTGTGCCAGCTAACAAAAGGGTTTCAATTTGTAGCCTGCAACATTGCCCCCAAACAAGGCTGTTTTCCTGTCCTTAAAAGCCTTGAAACCTGGCATTGATTTGATCTCCTTATGGATGAAATTCCTTTCAGGCATCCATTTCCAGAATAGGGAGGTTTTGTCCATATTGAATATTTGTTCTGGCAAGTAATTTTCCTTTTCAATCAGCTTATCTAGAGTTTCCAAAAATTCTTCAGCTGCCTTCACATAGCACTCACAGACTCACCATTCACTTTCACATTGAATTGTTTAAACCACCTAGAGCTAGCAGTAAATTCAATATTCAACATTGTAGTTGGGTCAGCCTTTTCTTTCAACATCACAAACAAACTTTTTGCTTTGGCTATGATTATCATCATGCTAAGAGGGATACACTTCTATGTTTGGTCTTCAAACCAGGTCATTAGAAGTTTCCCAATGTCTGAAATAGGACATTTCAAATTTGTGTTAGTCTTGTTGCCTTCAATAGAGCAGATCCTTTAATAGCTTCTGTCACTTTGTTTTGGTTCTTTAAGAATGTAGCTATGGCCCTGGCCAGTTTGGCTCAGCAAGCGTTGGCCCACTGACCAAAGAGTCACGGGTTCGATTCTGGCCAAGGGCATGTATCTTGGTTGTGGTTTGTTCCCGGCCCTTGTCGGGGTCATGCAGAAGGCAACCAGTTGACATGTCTCTCTCACATCGATGTTTCATTCTCTTTCTCCGTCCCTCCCACTCTATCTGAAGATAAATGGGAAAAATATCCTTGGGTAAGGATTAAAAAAACAGAATGTAACTATGGTAGAATGGGACATGCCTGACTCCTGAAAAATAACCATCACTAATTTTCCATCTTCATAGTTCTTAATCACTTTTAATATCATTTCCAGGTCAATCATTCAACATGCCACTCTTACTGGCAATATTGCCAGTATATTTTGTGCACTTAGGGGCCATGATGAACAAAACAACATGAGATTCAATCAAGCAAATGATACAATCAAAAGACTGTAAACATGAAATGTATGAGGCTGCTGCCAGGCAGGGTAATTGGCATACTGTTTCACAGCAAGCTTTCTTTTTTGTAAGTAAAAAGAGTACACTCTAAAATGACAATAAAAAGTAAATACATAAACGAGTAAAGTACTTGTTTATTATCATTATCCAGTATTATGCACTGTACATAATTGTGTGCATATTTTTATATAACTGGCAGCACAGTAAAGTTTTTTACACCACCATCATCACAAACATATGAGTAATGCACATTATGATGGTTACAAAGTCTCTACACAATAGGAATTTTTCAGTTCCATTGTAATCTTATGGAACCACCACTGTATATGAAATCCATCATTGACTGAAATATTGTTATGTAGCATGACAGTATAAGTTGCATATATTTTATTGCTCAAATTATTATATCCCTATATTCCCCCCATATTACACATTGTCTTGCATATAAGTGCCTGTGTGTGTATGTGCGTGTGTGTGTGTGTGTGTATGTGTGTGTGTAATTATAAACTTCCACAGATCTATTTTTCTTAACCAAAGAAGGTAGAGAGAGTGTGTATAAGGAAGGAGGGAAGTAGAGGAGGAAGGAAGAAAAAAAAAGAGAAACTAAGTCAATAAATATTTATTGAATACCATTGCTGGCAAATGGCAGAGAGGTGTTACAACTGCCTTTACATTCATATTAATAAGTGGAGTGGTTTTAATTTCACCCTATGTATATGACATTATTTCATCCTATGTATTAGAGTACACGTAAGATCAAAGCTAGGGTTGCCTCCATTCCCTCAAAATGTAAAGTAAGTGGCTGTGCCCCATTCTCCTTCTCCTGGGCAGTTAGAGTAGGGCCCTCTTTACAGAGAGCATCTTCTCCTTTATTTATGCCTTTTCCTCTAGAGATGTAAGTATTTAAACTCACTGGAAGTGACTCTGATTCAGTTAGGAAAATATACAACTGTCATGGTTACAAAAAAGCATTGAGCACTTCACACTTTAATAATTATTTGCTCATGTACTCATACATAAGAATTAATTTTATAAAACGATTTCAATAATAATCTAAGATATCAAGAAATTATACCTAGTTATCCCATTATTATGATGATGTGTGATAATTTTTTAATTTGGTTTTCTTTTTCATATCTATTTCAAAAACATAACTTCTAAATAAGCAAGTTAATATAATAGATAACTGTAAATCTCTTTTCTTATTTGGGTTAAAATTAAAGAATGCAAAACAGTTAAAGATCAACAAATGTTTTAGAAGAGTTTTTCATATTTTCTTTTAAATAGCTATTTAAAAAATAAGACTACTATGGGTATTGGTTACTTGAACATGGGAAAGAAATTTCACCTTTTATACTCTGTTTTATAGTGGATGAGAGACTATAATTCAGATAAATCTGGAACTTGATTTTTCATTTCTCCACTGGGTTAGTATTGACTTTTTAAATTCTTTTTAAAGTTATTTGTGATTCATTTGATATTGGTCTATTTTTCATCTGAGGCATCCCTTATAAAAATGCATTCCCCATTTATCAGCCAACAATTTAGATATGTGTCAAGTTTACATTCCTAAGGAGAAAGGGTTTCTAACAACCATTTCTTATTACTGAGGACAGAGTTCATTGTCATTTAAAGGCTATATAGAGCATATACAATTGCCTCAGAAGTCTTGAAAAACAAATTTCTGTTTCCTGTGGCACCTATAATACAAACAATAGAGGTCAGAAACAGAGTAACACAGACTATGAAGATGACTGCTTAGAGGATATTGTTTAGAAATCAAGTAAAACTTGGAGGTATGATGGGTTAATGAAAAGATAATTGGGTGGATGAGGTAGAAAGAAAATGTGTACTGTGAGTTAAATATGTAATAGAAAAACCTTATAGAGGTTAAGTTATGTTGTACTGAATGAACCTGAATGTATTCTAGATATATTCTTGGCTAATTTTGCTATTACAGTAAGATACTTAGCACAATAACACTATAATTTAATATGATTTATTCATTTATTATTAAATTCAACAACACCAACAAGAAAATATTATGTATAATTTGGGCCACCAACTAAAAACAGAACATTTCATTAACCTTCAGGAATTTACATCTAGAAGATAAAGTATAGAAATACAAAACTAACCATGATATACTACTTTAATTAGGTGATCTATAAAGCAAAGTACTAAGGACTGAGAAGAGGGTGGCATCATTACATGAAGGAGCTCTGATGAGCATCGTATGATGGATGTGTGTTGGTTTGGGGTCAGTTGACAAACTTCCTTTGGGATACCCAGCTGCACCAACTCTCAGTTAATGTGGATGCATGGGCCTTCAACTGAATACAGGGAGCCAAGCACATGATTCAGATCTGTTCAATTAGGACAACCCAATTCCCTTGACACACCAAATGATTCATGGGTGAGCTAAGTTGGTCACGTCAGAGTAAATTCTGTTACTTGTATGTAAGCCACAATAACAAATGCTCTCTTATTTAATGTACTTGAACCCTAAGGGGAGCTACTGGCAATCATCTTGCCATTCATGTGTCATCTGAGAAGGTAAATTAGTATCCAGTGGCTGCCATAAAAAAATCACCACAAACTTGATGGCTTAAAACAACAGATATTTATTCTCTCACAGTTCTGGAGGTTAGATGTCTGAAGTTCAAAATCAAAGTGTCAGCAAGGCCAGTTCTCTCCTAGAGAGAAATCCTTTCTGGCCTCTTCCTAGCTTCTGGTGGTTGCCAGCAAGCCTTGGTGTTTCCTGGCTGGTAGATAATCTCTGCCTCTGTCTTCTATGGTGTTCTACCTATGTTTCCTCTGTGTCTGTAGCCCTCTGTCCAAATTTCTGTTTCCTTATAAGGACATCAGTCATTGGAATTAGGACCTACCCTAATCCAATATGACCTCATCTTAACTTGATTATATCAGCATAGACCCTATTTCCAAATATGGTCACATTCACATGTATCAGAGTTTAGGACTTCAACATCTCTTCTTAAGGGCCACAAAGCAACCCACAACAGGCCAGAGAGGAGAAAGTAACCATCAAGTTATCCATAATAAGCTGATACTGCTTAATTTAGCATGAAAATGTATGTTATAAGTGAAATTAATTATAACCTCCTTTACTAAAGCATACAATTATAAATAATCGCACTGAGAAGTGATATAGCTCTTCTTTCTTCTATAAGTAATACTGAGCAAGGGCATAGAGAAACTGTGTTTGGTTTCTCTGCTGCAGAATAACTGAAATTGTGGTATTTTATTTCAAATAATTTATTGAATTCAAGGAAGAATCTCAAAAATAAAAAAGGAAAGCATGTCAGATAATCTCATTAAGCAGCCAACTAAGTGCAGAACTATTTAGAAATAAAATGAACCAAACAAGTTGAATCATTTCAGATGGTCACTTACTGGTCACAGATATTTTCAACAGCTTTATTACATCTGATGTCTTATTATTTATCAAAAAATGTCTTATGGAGCTAACATTTGACATAGAGTCAGAAAATGTAGGTTCTAGTCCAGGGCTATCACTAAGTAGCTCTATAACTTTTGGAAAGACATTTATTGTGCTATTTTCTTTCCTGTAAAATGATGGATTGATAATCTCAAAAATCCCTTCCTCCTCAAAAATGTTTCCATAAAAAAAAAAATCTATATTTTTATCATGGTCATTTTAACATTTATATAAACTTTTCTGCATAGATCAATAAAAGAAATTAATTATAGGTCAGTCCTAGTGTGTCTGAGGATGTCTTTTATCATGTGAACATACAAAGCATGAGGAAACTTTATGGTCACCATATGGTTGCCACAGCTCCAGGACATCTTCACAAAGCAGTGTCCAAAGCAGGAACAACAGGAAGGGTAGAGACTCCTCTTATACATGTTTGTACTAAGGAGTCAGTCACAGACTGACTCAACATTCCACCTGATACTGCCCCAGACAATGCCTTCCTTGCCTGTGTATTGCCCAGACTCCTGTGCTTATCTATAGTGTCATGTTTACCAGTCTGTACTGAGGTGAACTTTTTTTTTAATTGTTGAAAGTATTACAGATGTCCCCCTTTTTTCCCCATTGACCCCCTCCTTCCCATTCCCACCCCAGTCCTGTCTCCCTCAGCCTAATGTCCGTGTCAATTGGTTGTTCATATATGCATATAAGTTCTTTGGTTTATCTCCCCCCCCATCCCTCCCACCCCCCATCCCTCAGAGGTTTGTCAGTCTGTTCCCTACTTCCATGATTCTGGATCTCTTTTGCTCGACAGCTTATTTTGTTCATTATGTTCCACAAACAAGTGAGATCATGTGTTACTTGTCTTTTTCTGACTGGCTTATTTTGCTTAGCATAACACTTTCCAGGTCCCTCCACGTCATTCTCAAAGGGTAAGAAATCTTTCTTTCTTACAGCTGTATAGTATTCCATTGTGTACATGTGCCACAGCTTTTTTATCCACTCATCTACTGATGGACACTTGGGCTGTTTTCAGATCTTAGCTATTGTAAATAGCACTGCTATGAACATAGGGGTGCATATATTCTTTCTGATTGGTGTTTCAGGCTTCTTAGGGTATATTCCTAGAAGTGGGATCACTGGGTCAAATGGCAGTTTCACTTTTTATTTTTTTGAGGAAACACCATAGTGTTTTCCATAGTGGCTGCACCAGACTGCATTCCCACCAGCAGTGTGCTAGAGTCCTCTTTTCTCCACACCCTCGCCAGCACTTTTTGTTTGATGATTTGTTGATGGCAGCCATTCTGGCAGGTGTGAAGTGATAATTCATAGTTGTTTTAATTTGCATCTCTCTGATGATTAGAGATGTTGAACATTTTTTCATATGTCTCCTGGCCATTTGTAAGTCCTGTTTGGACAAGTGTCTATTCAGGTCCTCTGCCCATTTTTAAATTAGATTGTTTGTCTTCCTTTTGTTGAGTTGTATGAATGCTCTATATATTTTGGATATTAACCCTTTATCCCAATGTATCATTGGCAAATATGTTCTCCCAGAGAGTGGGTTCCCTTTTCATTTTGATGCTGGTTTCTTTTGTCATGCAGAAGCTTTTTAGTTTGATGTAATCCCATTTATTAATATTATTTCCTTTGTTTCTCTTGCCCTAGGTGATGTATCAGTGAAAATTCTGCTTAATATGATGTATGAGATTTTTCTGCCTACATTTTATTCTAGGATTTTTATGGTTTCCCAGATTATATTTAAGTATTTTATCCATTTTGAGTTTATTCTTGTGTGTGGTGTAAGCTGGTGGTCTAGTTTCTTTCTTTTTCTTTTTTTCATGTAGCTGTCCAATTTTCCCAACACCATTTATCAAAGAGACTGTCTCTTCTCCATTGTATGCTCTTGCCTCCTTTGTCGAATATTAATTGTGCATATTGTCTTGGGTTGATATCTGAGTTATCTGTTCTGTTCCATTGATCTACATGCCTGTTCTTGTGCCAGTACCAGGCTGTTTTGATTATGATGGCTTTGTAGTATAACTTGATATCTGGTATTGTGATCCTGAGGTGAGCTTTCAACTAGTCTTTCTCCCTGTTGGTTTAAGCCATCTATCATTGGATCCCAATCCTAGCATAATATAGGAATTAGATAAACATACAAATATAGATTGAATCAATAAACAAATAAACTGAAAAGTAGGCACTATAAAGAGTGCTGAGTTAGAAGAGTAGAGGTAATCTAGGCTATAGACATTGGCAAAGGCATTGTGGGTGATGAAGGGAAGACAGAAGAGGATTCTGAAAGGAGAATATTTTATCAAAGGCAAAATACCTAAAATGTTTGGGGGTACTAATTCTACCTGTCCAACAGAACATTTTTATTTGCATAGTTCATTATGCCACAGCTTGAATAAGCATATTACATTATTACCATGTCAGCCTCCCCCTTTTGCTGGACTACAGGCATGAAATGTGGTTTCTACTTCATTATGATATTTTTCCAGATACGACAATCCATTGAAAATATAAAACTGCAATGAAGTAAGAAACCCCATGGTTAACTAATCATATATAGATTACTGAGCAAAAAAAATTAAAGTGTATAAGGAATGCCAAATGACGGAAAAAAAATACTATAATGTAAGTCATGCAGTGTTCCCAAAAATGATAGACTCAAATTTGAACCCAGGCAACATTTTTTAAAGAACTGAAAAAAGCAAAATCACATATTCTTGGTTATTATTATTCAGATTCATCCACACACAACTTCCAAGTAACTAGGGTGAGAAATAAAACATAAGAAAATAATTGTTTTATTTTTCTGAAATTTTTATTAAAATGTAATGTCCTTAGTAAAAAATTATTAATTATATCAACTTTCAACCCTTAAATCATGTCTTTTTAATATTCTGTGTGATGTAATGTAAAATATGCATAGAGTACTACTGCATCCTAACGTACAATGGATGAAAAGAACTCATGAGGAAAAGCAAATCAAGTTGCAAGCTAAACTAGTTACTTTTGTTATGGAACACCAGTTTTACTTGAAAGAATGACTGACAGGAAAATTATGGTTAAGACCTGGGTATTTGGCAAATATTTTCTCAAAAATAAATGAAGTGAGCCTGTAACTTCAAGGAAAACAACTGGCTTTCAAACAATAGTTTTCGAAAACCTGTCTACCACCCATAAACTTGACAGTGTCCCAATACTTAAAGACTTTACTATATGTGATTTTTTAAATTTTGTATAAGGAAATATGCAAACATTTGAAGGATCAGCATAACTCAGTGAACTAATATTTTAGAAATTGATTAATGCATGATACAAAATCATGTATGGGTAAAAGATCCATTCAAAGTTCATGATAAACCAATGAAGTTTAATGTAACAGAATATGAAAAATCCATCAGTGTGATTCAGAATCCACATTACAACTAACCTTTAAGAAACTACCACTTGTGCCCTGGCCAGTGTGGCTCAGTTGGTTAGAACATTGACCCATGTACTGAAAGGTTGTAGATTCAACTCCCTAGTCAGGGCATGTACTTAGATTGTGGTTCAGTTCCCAGTTGGGAAGCATATGAGAGGTAACCAAAGGGTGTTTCTCTCTCATATCTCTCTCTCTCTCTCTCTCTCTCTCTCTCTCTCTCTCTCTCTCTCTCCCCCCCCCCCGCCTTCCTTTCTCTAAAATCAATAAACAAATCCTTGGGTGAGGATTAAAAAAAGAAAATAAAAAAACTACCACTCGTAAAGTTTTAATGTAGCATCAAAGAAGGATATCCACATTTATCTTAAAAAAATTACTTATCTATATAAGTAATTATTTATTTATATACTTTAAATAAAACATATAGCAATGAATCAAATGGAAAAACAGAGATGAGAAAGTAGTTATTTTCTCATAAACTATTTGTTCAAGAGACTGCAAAATGTAAAGCAATGCCTATATTTGTTTGGAGAAAATAAAGTCATTTTTATAAAAATATGTATGTTAGCAAGCAATGGGTTTTCTATTATTATTTTTAAATGAATGTATACATAAATATTTTTTAAATGTCTCAGTTTTAAGTTATGTGGTAAATATGAATAGCTATAATTAACATAATCAAAAGCTCTTTAAAGTCCTCAATAATTTTTAAGGACATAAAAGGTCCTCAGATCAAAAAGTTTGAGAACCTTTGCTATACAGTATTTCGTTGTAAGCAGGGATTTAATTTTAACAGTAACTTCTGGGAATATTCTTGAAATAGTATATATTTAGCTTAATTTCCTCATCTGGCCTTTCTGCTTGTGGTTTCTTCTTTCCAACCCTTCCTGCACTAGGCCAATCAGATTATTCTGCAGTCTAGTACTTACAGTGGCTGTTACATCAGGTGCACTTTATTCCTCCTGGCAGGAATATCCCAAAAGGCTTTACCAAGAATGTGAGACTGTGCTGTGGCTTTAAGGATTTGGCCAGAACGAGGTCAGAGGAGGACAGAGCAAACTAGAGCAATGTAAGCAATAGACTTTTTCTTGGATTATGGATATGGTTTCCTGGGCTTCTCAGTTTAACAGCATCTTCTAACACCAAATGTAAAACAATCTCCCTGTGTCTCTGTAACACATAACTCTATTTTGTTCTCATCAAAATGCCTATCACTACCTGGCTTTTTTCTTGGTTTTTATTCCTTTATTTTCTTTCTTTCCCACTGCCTTTCCCAGAATGTGAGCTCCAAGATTGTAGAAACTTTGTCTGCCTTGTTCATTGACTGGAACTGTGTCTGGGAGACAGTAGGTTCCTAATAAAAAAAAAGAAAAATTCTAAGATCCAGAATTCTGTTTTATTTCATGGGATATTGGGCTTTTCCCCATTTGAATATATAAGAAAATAATAGCATAGAGCAATTTACAAAGTTTCCAGGAATTATATTTTGATTTAAAATATTGCCTTTCCTTTTGATCTCATCCTATTATTCTTAGCCATATAGACAGTTGGTACTAAATAACTTCACAACTTCCTGGAAATGTATGACTTATAAATAGCAGATTTCCATCATATTTCTTCTGCATTATTATTTAAGCTCTCTATTTTTAGTAATTTACATATTTCATTATGAATTACATTCTCTATTCTGCTCCTTAAATGTATTCAAGTCATATAGATTTTCAGATTTGATCTTCTTGTGTAAGAAAGCACACTTCCCTAGACTGTCTTTTAAGAGTTTTGAAACTAGAAGAAAACATGTATTTTTATTTAAATATTGCCAGCATTCTCTATATGTACCAACATAGAAAGATCTCCAAGATGTGCTATTAAGTCTATATAAAGCAAGAAATATAATAGTATATATACTTTGTTCTTATTTGTATTTTCTTTTTAAATAAAGCATATGTAGTCCTATAAATGTTTGCAGTCCTATAAATGTGTGCAGACTGGCTCTGAAAGATGACATCGGAAAACTAGAGATATTTGCCTTTTGGGAAGGGATGGGAAGACCAGGGGAGAGGAGGAAAGGAGACTGACATTTTAATATGTCCTCCTTGCTATCTTTTGAATTTTTTACATTGTGTGAATTACTTAATTATTTAATTTTAAGGAAATAAATGTTATAGATAAAATTTAATTGGTGTCCACATGCACCAATTAAAAGACAGAGATTGGCAGAGTGGATTAAAAATATGAGTGGTGAGGAGGGGGTCAAGGGGGAAAAAAGGGGGACATCTGTAATACTTTCAACAATAAAGATAAATTATATATATATATATATATATATATATATATATATATGACCCAACTATACAGTCTACAAAAAATTCACTTCAAATATAATATAGGTAGGTTGAAAGTAAAAGGACAGATTAAAAAACGGATATATCATCCAAACATTAATCAAAACAAAGCATAAGTAGCTATTTTAATATCAGATAAAGTATACTTAAAAGCCAAGATTTACCAGAGACAGAAAGTGACATGACATAATGATAAAAGGGTCAATCTACCAGGAGGACATGACGGTCCTGGATGTGTATGCAACAAACAGCAGAGCTATGAAATATCTGAAGCAAAAACTGGTGGAACTGAAAGGAAATATAGATTTGTCTAAAATTATAGTTAGAGAATTCAATATCTATCTCCCAACAACTGATGGAATAACTAGACAGACAATCAGCAAGGATATAGAAAATTCAACAATACCATCAACTAACAGAATCTAATAGACTTTATGGAACAACAACAACAACAGAACTCACATTTTTTTTTTCAAGAATCCATTGAACATATAAAAACATAGACTATATTATAGTCTATAAAACAAACTTCAACAAATTTAAAAGAATTTAAATCATACAATTTGTGTTCCCTGTTCACAATGGAAGCAAACTGAGCTCAATAACAGAAAGAAAAACAGTACACCGTAGGTCAGAGAGGAAGTCTGAGGAGAAATACAAAATTACGTTGAACTGAATAAAAATGAAAATATAGCAATGCTGAGAGGGAAATTTATAGCACTAAATGCTTACATTAGAAAAGAAGATAAGTCTCAAATCAATAATCTAAGTTCCCACCTCAAGAATCTAGATAGAGAAAATAAAAATAAGCCAAAAACAAATAGAAAAGGAAATAATAATGAGCAGAAATCAATGAAATTGAAAACAGAAAAACAATAGAGAAAATAAATGAAACTAAAACCTGGTTCTTTGAAAAGATAAATAAAATTGTCAAACCTCTAACAAGACTGACAAAGGAAAAAAGAGAAGCCATCAATTATCAATACCAGAAATTAAACAAGGATATCATGACAGATCCTGGACAATACAGGAATACTGTGAACAATTTTACACACATAAGTCTGACAACTTAGATGAAATGGACCAACGCCTTGAAAAACACAAAGTACCACAACTAACACAGGATGAAACAGATAATTCATATATTACAATAACTACTAAGGACATTGAATTCACAATTTTAAAACTCCCCCAAAATCTCCAGGCCCAAATGGTTTCACTGGAGAATTCTTCCAAATGTTTACAAAAGAAATGACACCAATTTTATACAATCTCTTCCAGAAAAGAGAAGGAGATAACACTCTCAATTTATTTTATGACGCTATTATTACCCTAATACCAGGCAGAGTACAGGAAAAGAAAACTATAGACCAATATCAATCAGGAAAATACATGTAAAGTCCTTAAGAAAACATTAGCAAATGGAATTTACCAATAAATAAAAGAAAGTATATACCATGATCAAGTAGAGTTTATGCCAGTGATGTAAAAATTTATTCAGTATTTTGAAAATCAGCCAATGTAATCTGCCACATTAACAGGCTAAAGCAAAAAAAAAACAAAAACAAAAACATTATATCACTTGATGAGAAAAGGCATTTGACAAAATTCAAAATGCTTTTATGATAAAAACTCAGAAAACTAGGAATAGAGGGGAACTTCTTCAACTTGATAAAGCTAATATTATACTCAGTGATGAAAGACTGAATGCTTTCCCCCACCAAAGATCAGGAACAAGGCAAAGACATCTCCTCTCTTATTCAACATAGTATTGGAAATTCTAGCTAGTACCATAACACAAGAAAAGTAAATAAAAGGCATACTGATCAGAAAGAAAGAAATAAGACTATCTATATTTTCAGAAGACATGATCATTTACATTAAAAAATCCCAAGGAATCTACAAGAAAACTCCTAGGAATACTAAGTTCAGCAAGGCCACATAATACAAAATAAGTGTACAAAAATCAATTCCATTTCTTTATATTACTAATGAACACCAAAATTTAAAATAAAATAGCAATTATACTTATTCCCCCCAAAATCAAAATACTTAGGAGTAATTCTAACAAAATTTGTATGGGATTTGTATGCTAAAAGCTATAAAATGCTGATGAAAGAAATCAAACATCTAAATAAATGGAGAGACATACCATGTTCATGGACTGGAAGACTTAAACATAGTAAATTGGTATATAGGTTTAATCCAATTCCTATCAAAATCCCAGCCAGACCCTGGCCAGTTTGGCTCAGCAGTTAGAGCATTGGCCCACAGACCAAAGGGTCCTGGGTTCGGTTTCGCTAAGGGCACATACCTCGGTTGCAGTTTGTCCCTGGCCATGGTTGGGGTCATGTGGGTGACAACCAGTCAATGTGTCTCTCTCCCATCGATGTTTCTCTCTCTCTTCCTCCCTCTCTTCCTCCCACTCTATCTGAAGATAAATACAAAAATGTCCTCAGGTGAGGATAAAAATAAATAAACAAATAAATAAATAATAATAATAATAATAATCCCAGCCAGAATTTTTGTACATATTGGTGAGATTATTCTTTCTAAAATTTATGCAGAAAGGCAAAGAAACTAGAATAGCTATAAAAAAAAAAATTAAATAATAAAGGGTAAGAAATCAATCTACCCAATTTTTTGTGTAGCTACAGTAATAAAAACTGTGTGGTATTGGTGGGGGGTGCACATAGATCAATGAAACAATAGAAAATATTAAAATAGACCCACACAAATATGTCCAACTGACTTTTGACAAAGGTACATAAGCAACTGAATGGAAAAAGAATAGCCTTATCAACATATGGTCCTGGAGCAATTGGACATCTGCAGGAAAAATAAAAAGAACCTTGATCTAAACTTCACATCATATATAAAAATTAATCCCAAATACATCATGGACTTAAATGTAAAATGTAAAACTATGTTACCTTCCATTAGGAAAAACCAGGAGAAAATCTTTGAGACTGAAGTCCAAGCAAGAGTTCTTACATTTGACACCAAAGGCACAATCCATAAAATGGGAAATTGACAAACCGAACTTCTTCAAAATGAAAACATTTGCTCCACAAAAGACTGTAAAGAGGATTAAATGACAAGATATAGACTGGAAGAAAATATTTGCAAACCACATGTTCAAAAAGGGATTGATATCTAGGATATATAAAGAACTCTTAAAGTTCAACAGTGAAAAACAACAACAACAGCTAATTAGAAAATGGGCAAAAGACACGAAGAAGCATTTGTTCTTGTTACAGCAGTTATTGGCAGAAGACTTGAATTTAAAGATTATAAAAAAGATATGCAGATATGAACGTTACCATACACTAGAGGAGAAACTGATAAAACAAAAAAAGAAATAGGCTGGACTTCAGAATTCCTACTCATGATGTTATTTAGGACTAAATAATTCAGAATGTATAGATGCTGAATTAATACCCTGTCGGTAGAGCTGGGGTTTTCTCCATATGGTATTCCCACTGTCAATTCCTGGAGAGATCTAGGCTAGAAATATAGAGAATATGGGGGCTAGAGAGAAGAAAAAGTCTCTTCTCTCTGGAGGCCTCTTGGGTCCATTTAAACACTCCCAGGCTGAGCTAGAAAGTAAGAAATCTCCTTAGCTTCCCCAAGAAAGGGTTGGTCTTAGAGTCTCTGTCCTGGATGTAAATTATTCTGCATGGTAATTCCCAATATCACCCCCGCCCACTATATTGGTGAAGTTTTGTGGCAATTTGCAGGCTGATCTCTGCTTTGTGTGGAATTAAGAGAGGAACTGGTTTTTGCTTGGGATTGAGTAGCTAAGGGTACACATTGGACCCCTGCCCCCAACTCCAGATCAGAGAGATGGAAAATAATCTTTGTACATCAGCCTCACAAGGATCATTGAGAACAGAGGCAGCATGTGGTGGTTTTGCAGAAAGCCCAAATGGAAGAACACAGAAGATCTGCTCCATCACACACATTCTCAAGACAGAATCCTTAGGAATGCAGGAAAAGTCAGTAGAATCTTTGAGAGAGGGGCCAATTTCAGGCAATCAGGCTACAATGTGAGACTGCAGCTCACATCATTTGAGTATTTAGAGGAAATAAGATAATTTTTTGTAGTCACTGGTTGTTGAGGCTGAGACATTTTGGTTTCACTAAGTTAAGAGACAAGATCACTCTCTCTGTTTCAATAACACAATGTCTTTTCATTAGAAGTCTGAAATAGCAGGGTTTTTCTCTGCTCTTCCCTTCCTTTGAAAGCCTACTCATAATTAGCTTCCCACAACTCCTCCTAGGTTTCTTCCACCATTACTCATCATCCTGGTCTATTTGTGTTACAGATTATGATTCTCAACCTCCATTGGTTTCACCAAGTTTAGCATCATTTTGTTATTTTAAGTCCATATTGTTAATCTTTGGGGAACATATATACTCTTCCCTTATTACTGTTTTCAGTGCTTCCAAGTTAATCTGATTATTCACAGAGGTTCTTAATCTGAGGTCTGTGGCAATGAAGGTTCATGAATACAATTCTAGCAATCCATTTGTTTAAATGGGAACAAATTTCACATCTTTATTTTTATTACCCTCCAGTTAAAATGGAACATTTCCTTGTGTGATTAATACAAGCAACATATCACAGTGAAATAAATGGAATACAGCAACTAGTTTTATATTGCATTATAATTGTTTCAGTTACCTCAAAATTCATTTATCACTAATTAAAATTATAGCAGTTATCAGATACGCTAATAAGATCTTGTTATTTAAAATGCTTAAAATGAACCACATATATTATATCACAAAATTTTAAAATATTTTGATAACACTTTCAATATAACTGGCTTCTGCTGTAACTATAGGTTTTTATGCAAAACAAAACAAAAGAACCAACATTATTCTGGGAGGAGATTTATAGGCTTAACTAAACAGTACAAGGGAAGAATAACACAAAAAAATGATTTAAAATTCTTGGAATAGTCAAAGTTTCTATAACACAATAGCAAAAAGATTAAAAGCTACCTAAATCCACAATAATAGAAGGTTGGTGAAATAAATTATGATATATACTTGCAGTGGAATATTATGCAGTCACTAACAAAATGCTGTAGAACACTATTTAATGGCATACATGGATAGATATCACAATATATTATGTAAAAAAAGTCTTTACATATGATCATTTTTTTATAAATCAAACACACATATACACATACACATACAATACAAATATACAGAAAATGGTGTCAAGACTACACAAAAATGCTAATGGTGTTTACTTACAGATGATGGGAACTGTAGGTAATCTTTTTATTTATTTCATTTGTAAGAATTTTCTATCAATGTATAATTATTTTTGCAAGAAAAATATATAAATATTATTATCTTTAAAAGAAATGAAGTCCTAAGAAAGGATCTAAAAGGATGTGTTTTTTACCTCTAATGAGCTATACACTAATTCATTCAACAAGTAAACCTCAGTTCAATGGTCAGTAATATAAAATAAGCTAATGCTATTTATATGATGGACTATCACTATGAAAAAAAAATTACTGATTTGCATACAAATGACTTAGCAGCTGAACCTGTAGAAATTTTAATTAAGCACCATTTATCAACATTTTAGGCTATGGTACCTAAAGGCAATTCTGTCTTAGCATAAGTATCAGGTAGTCATTCCTTTCAAAACTGTTTCCCACCAATCAATAATTTCATCTTCAGAAAGTGCTTCTAGTTTTCTTTTGTCAATTTGTATTTTTTTTATCTTGAGTGTCTGGTAACAAAGTAAATATACATTTAGATCCCCATACAAATCCTCCTATTAAAAATAAGTATATTTCATAACAACACATATTTCTGAATTCACATTCCCTGAGACTAAAATTTCTCTTCCCTCTATGATTGTGTCATACTTTATAATTCTGAATAATTTTGAATCATATTGTCACTGGACAGAATATTCACTGTTATTTTATTTAAAATTCTTTTTTCTTTATTGATTTTAGAGAGGGAGGAAGGGAGAAGGAGAGAGAGATAGAAATACTGATGAGAGAGAACACCGATTGGCCTCCTCCTGCATGCCCCCACTGGGGATCGGGCCCACAGCCTGGGCATGGGCCCTGACCAGAAATCGAACCAGTGACCTCTTGGTACATGGGATAACGCTCAACCACTAAGCCACACTGGCTGGGCTGTTATTTTATTTTTATATCTGAGTTTTCCAAAATGCCTATCATACCCCTTGTATGCTAACATTTTGTTAGCTGGAAATGTATAAATTTTAATACTGCTCCTAAGTGAAGGTTTTTATGACTTTAAAATACAACTCTTCTAAAAATAGACATGCATCTAATATGCAAGATGTGACTATGGAGTAATTGGCCTGATATTATTGTTTTTGTTCATAAAAGCACCAGAATTTACATAAGAAATAAATGTCATCCCTTCTGAGCAGTCACCTTGAGAGACCCCAGACAAACTTCAGCACATTTGCCTTTGCTCAGAACAATGTTAGGACCTCTCTTTTGGACTTGTCTTTAGCCTGTTCCTTTATTTTAAACAAATGTCTTTAAAGATGGCCAAACTATTTTATTTAAAGTTATATTTGATGTTCATCAAGAGCTAAAAGTAATCTAGAGTAGGAGATGGAGCCCTGGGTGTACCAGGTAGAAAAAGTAGGTATGACAGGAAGTCTGGGGGGAATGCAATGTGAAACTCTCTATATTAGGGGTGATATTTAAAATATTCAACAACAGGCCCTGCCCAGTTTGGCTCAGTGGTTAAAGTGTCGGCCCGTGGACCAAAGAGTTGCGGGTTCAATTCTGGTCAAGGGCACATACCTTCGTTGTGGTTTGTCCCTGGCCCTGGTCAGGGTCGTGTGGGAGGCAACCAATCGATGTGTCTCTCTCACGTCGATGTTTCTCTCTCTCTCTCCCCTTCCCACTCTATCTGAAGATAAATGGAAAAATATCTTCGGGTGAGGATTAAAAAAATAAAATAAAATATTCAACAACAGGGATGGCAGGACACAGATGTCACTAAAGGAGGGTCCTGAAGGACTTTAACCAAGAACCAGGTATGAATTCTTTAGTAGCTGGATTGTAAGGCATTCTACAGGGTCCTACAGAGGAAACCATAGCAGTGGGCACTTGGAGGTTTCTGAGCTATGGCATTTAACAATCAATAAAGAATATTTTGGATATTTTAATGTCCACTGAATATTGGTCCTTCCAAAAAGTAAGGAGGCCACTGCTGTTTTTGTGTGGCTCAGGCATTGACTCTGAAGGCACTGCCCAAGAGTTGTTTGAAGGTGTTGAGAGCATCAGCTGTAATACTGGAATAAACATGTAGGATTCCAAAATGATTTTAAATGGTGTTGCTTATCTTAATATTTAGGTTCTCTAAGCTCCTTAAGAACATGCACCATGCCTTTTTCACTTTTTCTCCCTAGCACCTAACCCCACGTTTTGTGTACAGTAGGGTTTTGGACTGTTGAATATTTGTTGAATAAATGGCATGTTTGTTAAAGAAAAATAACTTCAAGGTAAAATTTCATATTTAAGGATTTTAAAAATCATTTTTTATTTTTTTAGACCCATTAACTATCTTGATTTTATTGGCGATAATTCTGAAAATCTCTTTGAAGAGAGAAATCCACCAATATATATTCCTGACCCCAGATCCCTCAGATAGCTGCCTACTTCTCTCTGGAAAGCAGTCATTTTTAATGCTCTTTTAATTATTACATGACTTAAGAAGCCACAGGTAGATATGAACCTGTCTTTAGCTTCTTGAAATTCCTATTAGTTCTAGCCAAAAAAGAATCTCCCTTTTAGCAGATAGGACTTGAGGCTTTCTGGAAGTTAGGGCTACTGTACTGTGGCTGCTAGCCAATATTTATCAGGCTATGGGTGTCTAGGGCTATGCATTTGATACATCATTTACTTGTCCTAACAACTCCTTTGATAGTAGACAAAACTGAGTCCCAGAGGAGCTAAGCAACTTCCCTACCTTTACACAGCTAATAAGTGGTGAAGATACATTTTGAATCCAGAAAACTTGATTCCAGATGTGAGGGCCTTTGACCAACACAGTATACTAAGGAGCAGGAGCTCATTTATCTTCAATCAGTAGGATAGAAATTGAAGAATTTCCTATACCTAAAAAGTACCTTAGAACTCCCATTACACTGACTCTTAAAAACTAGGTTTCAGAAGCGAGACTTTGTTGTACAATCATCTTGCAAGTGTTTACTGAATACATATGATGTTCAGGCACTGTTCTAGGTTCTGAGAGGGCAGGTAAGGGACCCACATATTATTCTGATTGGTAAATGTAGCAACGAGAAACTTAGTCATATCTTCTAGTGCTCCTTTATTCGCTACTCCAAATGGGGAGTAAACTGAATCCTTGTCTTCAGTTTGAATTCTAGATCCTAAGCAACCATCATCCTTGATGAATTGCAAAATAGACATATCTCTAGAAAGGAGATCTACTGCTTTCTTCTTTCTGGGTTCCCCCGGGGGAGTATTTGATCTCCTTTGACATCCTGTCCTCATAAGGACAGCAATAGAGGGAGGAGGAGGAGGAGGAGGTGGTGGAGGTAAGAAGTGGAACATATAGACTATTTGGAACACAAGTATCAGATAAACATTCCGTCAACATGGGCAGCATTTGCTGTTACTGAAGGATTACCCCGTGTAATGCTGGTATTCAGAGTCAGTGCCACAAAGGCTAATTATTTCATATATGAATTTTATGTTTTAGGAAGTATTTCAAGCTATACAGTAGCCTTATGTATTATCATAATTAGGACCAATAGAAACATTAACTGAACTTTGTACCTTAAATGATTAAATTGTTTTTTAAATGAAAGTTAATAAGTAACCAGAGAGGGTTATCAGAGAACTAAACCTAGAATAGTAAACTGTACAAAATGCTCCAAGCAAGCTGAGAGATTTTTAAATATCACTATTTTTTTTTTTCACCATAACATGCTGAAAGGTGGTCTGTTGTAAGTGGAGTTGGTGACTCCATCCTAACCCTGCCCACTAAGAACTTCAAGGTAAAATAAGGGTTTCTAACAACCACAAAATAAAGAGTTTTTATCATTTTCCTCTAAAACCCCAAAATTCCCAATATTAAAGTCATCCTAATGTTCTCAGTTTTAATTTTTTTTTCTTATTTTATGATGCATGGCTTTGAATCTCTTTTTTGAAACAAAGTACAATATATTTTTTTTTAAAAAAGAAGCAAAGAAACAAATACATAGATAAATCAATCATTGGAAGGTTCCACTTTTTCACCTAAAGATTTGATCCTGGTGAAGCTATAACTTCCTTTGGCAAAGATCATGTTTTAAGCTGTGTTTAGTCATTTGCACTTTAGTGTAAATAAGTACTTGAGTCTTTCTTAAGAACAGATTTTGCTAGAAGATAAAAAAAGATGTCTCACCCTTTTCTAAGAGGCAAATGTGCCAGAACTTTCCCTTGTTCTGATTTTGGCACAAGGAAAGGACTGCTTTAACTTTAAAGCGGAATACCAAAATCTTTCTCAAGAGTAAAATGCTGAGGTATATTTATCTTCTATACTGTTCAAGAGAAATCCTATTTAAATTTCAAATTTAAAAGGAGCTTCTTTCTTACACTCCTTTCTTATACTCAAGGGCAAATTATCAAGTTAACCATCCTATAGTCACAGAACCCATAAGAATAAAATGTTAAAGGGTTTCGTCAGAGGGACTGCAGAAAACCAGTCCTTTTATTTCATGGAGTGTTTGATTTTTCTGGGCCTTTAAACTTTTCCCTTTCCTTTGTTTAAGTCATCATCAGATCAACAATACATGATGCTCAAACTTTGCAATTTCAGGCTCAGGAATGCTATGGAGCATGCAAATAGACATTACAGCACACAGTTCCGCTTTGTGGAAACGATGGCGTAATAGCCTGAAAAATAGCTTCAAGTCATAAAATGTGGTGCACTGACCCCCTGGACAGAATTATGTCCACAGATCCCAGAACGATGTCTGTTGTCCAACACCCTCACTCCACGTCTGAGCCCTTTAGCTGTGTGGTTTTTCCCTTGGGGATCATTATTGGGTTTTATAATGATTAGTTTGTGTATGAAAAAGGAAAGCTCAAGACTATAATTTCATACATACTTTAAAAAAACACATAAAGGAAATTCAGTAGCGAGACAAGTAATCTCCTGGAGCCTGCTGTGACCAAGAGTATACCTGTGAGAAGGACAAGCTGATAATTGAATGTCTCAGCACGTATGGGGACAAACCACGAAGAGGAAAGCTTTGTGTCCCTCTAACTTAGGGAGCTCTGCTCTCCTGGTCTCCCCTTCAGACACAAGGAGAGCATCCACAGAAAAGCTGACAGCAACTGTTAAACCAAATGATTATGGGGCCATCCAAGTCAGAAATTCAGTGACAAGGAGAGGGAAAGTATTTCTTTTCATTTTTGCAAACACATACTTAAGGAGGTATTTTTCAGTAAAGGCCAAGTGAAGGGTAGATTGAGGCAAAGTGCAGCTGAAAGCAAGGCCCAGAGATAAAAAGCAGATTGAGCATAGAGCACCTAGAGGAGGAGTTAGAATCAGATCAAGAGGCAGGGAGGCGGGCACATACCTCCTGAATAGTTCTTCAGGTTCAAACCCGCAAAGGATCTGCAGATTCCCAAGTCATCTCACTGCAGAGGCAGCATGGCCTAGAGAAGAGAAGAACCTGGCTTTAAATCCTGGTTGGCACTTCAATCTCTGTGGGACCTTGAGCCAATTTAGCTCTGTGCCTCAGTTTCCTCGTCTGTGAAGAAGGATAACAAATAGGAGAATCAGTCCAAAAAAACACCTGCAACAGTGCTTGGCACATAACAACGGCTGAATAAATGTTAGATTTTATTATATTTTTATCAGCAGCCATATGAACATATTACTTCCCTTGGAAAAAAAAAAAAAAAGTGTTGAAAACATGTCCTACCCTCTTCAGCTCTACTTGAAATTTAATGAAAAGGAAAGGTCACTTCCTTACTTACTCCATTACTTTAGTGGAACAAATTGAGGAGTTTTCTATATTTTTAATTTGTATTTATCTTTTATTCCTCTACATGCAAAAAGTAAATCCCTCAAACAACAGCAAAAATAAATAAATAAATAATCTGTCTTTTAGATGAGGAAAAGTAGGGGGGAAGCTGGAAGCTTGTGTTCCTCTGGGGACAGAAACTTAAGTGGTAGAAACTTGGAAAAAGAAGACTGTGGGAAGAAAAGAGGGAAATGGCAGAAACAACTGAGGGTTGGTCTCTGGATTTGAACTTGGATGGATGCCATTTTGCCTGATAAAGACCAAGTTGTCCTGCCCAATTATCTAACCTAGTGATTCTCCACTGAAATGAAAGAGGTAGTAGCTAAGAGCAGGGAGAAATGAAACTAATAGTGCTGGACATGTAAACATCAAGACTGAAAAATACAAGTTCAAGATCATGTTGTAAGAGTCATTATATGATCTTGATTGAGAATGTCTGTTGAAAGGGGCACATATATAATTTTCGTATACATTCTCTTAGTCAAAAGCTTTACTTTAACAAGTAGACATCTCTAATGCAAAAGCAGCCATCTAGCTGGTCTTCCTCATTGCACTCTTACTTGACTGTGGTCCACTCTCTACACAGAACTTGAGTTATCTTTGCAGAATACAAAGGTATATCACTCCCTGATTAGAACCTATCACCCTTAGAATAAATTCAAATTCCTTCCATGGCCTGTAAAATCCTCCATTAGCTGGCTCTTGCCTTCTCTTTTTTTACCTCCTTTTGTACCCCTAAGTTTTCATGACAATGTTAATGGTAATAATAACTGGCCTCTCAGTACCTAGTTTATTCCTGCTTCAGGGCCTTTGCACTGGCAGTTCTCTCTCCCTGCTGCTCTCTTCTCACAGCTGCTCAGAGTGGTCAAGTCTTCCTCAAACATCACCTCCTTTTCCAAACTATTCTATATAAAAATAAAAAATAACAAAATAAAGGTCCTTCAGCAATTCTCTGATCCATTTAATATTCTTTATGGTACTTGTCATTTAGCAGAAAGTTTTATGTATTTTCTACAAGTTTATTATCTCTCCCTATTAGAACATAGCTTCATGAGAGCAGTGATCTTGTTTACACAATACCTAGTGTTGTGCCTGGCATAAAGTTAGCTCCCATTTGGTTTTTGCTGAATATGTACATGAATAATATGCAAATGAAGGTTAGACAGTAAAATAAGCAACAAAAAATATGTTTACGATAATATATTTCCAAGGCGTTGAATGGCTCAAAAAAAGATACTAGGAAAATTTTTCTCAGTGGTTAAACCAAAGAACTTCAAGCAATGATTTATGTATTCAACTGATTGATGGCTTCTGGGTTTTTTTTTGGCTGTAATTCAGGGCCTAGCCTCCTATCAACAGTTGAAAGCCTTTTAGATAATCTATACAGAGAAGCTTGGGATAGAAACTCAACAGAGAGAACAGTCAAGATCAGAACTGCAGACTCTAAAAACTAATGAAGAACTTTAAGCTACTCTGTCATTCTGCCCTGATAATCCTATTACAGGGACAGTCATCGAAGCTATAACAGAATAAAATATTCGTGAAAGCAAAAAATTACTTAAAAATAACTAAAGCCTGAATAAAACTTATCTTTCACAGGAATAAACATATATTTAATGCCATATTAAACTAATATGCTCTTTGAGACTGGAAAGAATGAGTCACTGATCTTGTAAATAAAAAATTTTGGCACAAACATGTTATCTGTTTGGCAATTTTACGCATCCATATTTCATAATTAGGTCCATGACTCCTTTTCCTTATGTGAAGCTAGTTTCTCTTTCAAGCTCAAAGCAAATCTTGTATTAAAAACAGGTTAATGCTTTCAGTTTGTATTGATGTTCAGATAACTGGTTGTTTCAGACATAACTTTTAAGTAACCAATAATAAAACATGAGATATTAAGTAGATATTCAAATACTAATGTTATAACAAAATGTTATCTCTTTATAAATTTTATAGAATCATTCATCATAGATACTTCAAGATACTGGAGTTCACTTGTCTAATTATTTACCAAGGCTGAAAGCAGCTTAACTCAGAATTCCCTGGGGGTGGAACGGGGGGCTTATTAAACATGGAGATTCCTGAGCCCAGTTGGTAGAGATTCTGCTTCTATAGAGCTAAGCCGAGGTCCAGAAATCTATATTTGTTACAAGGCTTCCCAGGTGTTACAGAGGCCTGCCAGGCTTAGAAAACAGTGAATTTTAGTCCAACCTCCATCTCAGTCCATAACCCCTTTATCCACACTCCTAATTAACTGTTACTCAGATGTGTTTTGAGCTCTTCCAGAAGAAGTAATCTCCATGTAGTTTGTTAATCTTTATTGGAAAGGTCTGCTTGTCAGAAAGCTTTTGTTTACATTAAACTAAAATGGGTCTGGCAGTGACTTCCTTGCATAGGTTTAATTCTGCCCTCTGGTATAACAAGGGTTATTATACATAAAAGCCCTTCATGCATTTTAACACAACTTTCAGGTTCCCACAAGTTTCTCTACTACAGACAAACAGCTGGTTTCTACAACTGCTCACAGATCCTACATCATTGAAGGTATCCCTGCACCCTACCACACCATCTATATCCTCTTTTCAGAGCCCTCCCTTCCACCACTGTTGGAACTAGGGTCCCTAAACCAGCTTATGAGCACTTGACCCTGCAGAGCAATGGAGTGGCATGATGCCAGAGGCCATATGGAACTGTACATACCTTGTACTATTGGTTTTCAAATGCTGACATGTCAAATGATGTCACTATGTGAAGAAATTGTCACTAGTCCAGAGTGACATGAGAAAAATGACTAAGTTCATCTAATCTAAAAGACTGTACTTTCTTCCAATATTATGTCTTGCCCAGGTCCTATTTAAATTTAATTTCCTTTTTAAAATGAAACTGTAAGGGTAATAAGTAGTCTGCTTGGTTAGTTTGTTTTACTAGGAAGTCAGCCATTGTATATTGATGAGGCCCCTTCCTTTCTTCCTTCCTTCCTTCCTTCCTTCCTTCCTTCCTTCCTTCCTTCCTTCCTTCCTTCCTCACCTGAGGATATTTTTCCATTGATTTTTAGATAGAGTGGAAGGGAGGAGGGAGAGAGAAAGAGAGAGAGAAACATTGACGTGAGAGAGACAAATCGATTGGTTGCCTCCTGCATGACCCCAACCAGGGCTGGAGATCGAATCCGCAAATAAGATACGTGCCCTTGACCAGAATCAAACTCGGTGACCCTTTGGTCCACAGGCTAACGCTCTAACTGCTGAGCCAAACTGGCCAGGGCAAGGCCTATTTCTTTAAGAACCAGATCAAAATCTGGGAACCACTGCCCTAGCCTTGCCTCCTTTGCTGATGTACCAATGTTCTCTAATCTAACTCTTGACCCTCGAGTACCCACCACAAGATACAGATAGTTCACAAATAATTAGAACATTAGATCATTAGAATCAACTGAGTTTTATGAAAATACAAATTCCCAGGTCCTACCACCAGAAATTATGATTCAGGAGGTGAGGTTCAATATATGTATTTTTTTAAAGCTTCCCAGATGATCCTGATGATCATCCAGGATTAGAAAGCACTTTCTTTCATCATGCGCATTTATTCAGGGTGTCTCTTCCATGTATTTATAACTTAATATCATCAGGGAGCAGGGCTGATTAGGAGAGCATCCATCTGGTCAAGTGTCTTAAAGCAGCCAGGCAGATCTTGATATATAAATGTTATCCTGCTTCCGCCCTTAGGTATGAACACATCTGCAATTATCACCTTTTCCTCCTTTTTTAGCCTTTTTCTCATCAGGCCACGTGTCCTTTGCTTTAGGTTTAGACACATTTTCTCTACTTGCTTAACTCCACCCAATAAACTGACCCCAAACTCTTGGGTTTATCAATATTCCTATTAAAGCATAGCGCCAAAACTAATGCATGATAATCTTCATTAATATGGACACCAAACATCTATTAATATAGCTTCAGATCACCTTCACTTTTATAGAGGCACCAGCACATGGATGTTATTTGAGGTTTGGACCAATCCTTACTATCTGGTTTCACCTAAATTCCCACAAGCAGGTCTCCTTCATCCAATACATCTTGTGCTTAAAAATACAACTTCAAGTTACCATTTATTCAAGTCATACAACTTTGAGTTATAACTGTTGTCACATTTGTTACATTATCTTTTAAATAGATAATTTTCAATTCCAACATACTGAATCTCTTTTGCAGAGAATATCTTATGTTATGTAAACTTGAGAAATACAACTTCTTTTTCAACACAGAGGGGGAAAAAAACTAAGACTGGGACACAAAACATTTAAGTACAGCCTTGACTGCCTCCAACTAGCTGTATGGCATTACCATCCACATAGCAGTTTTTATCTATAAACTATCAGCTAAAACTTTGGGATCTCAGAGCTCTAAAATATATAATCTAAGAATATGCCTTTAAAATAAGAGGCCACTTCATCTTCATATCCTTTAAAGTACTTATGTGCTCTCCATTTAGCTATTAAACTTATAACTTTATCTAATAAAAATAAATAAATAAAATTTTAAAAGAAGAGAAATATAACTTCTATGCTGTCATTCGAGTAATTGGTAATATATTTTTTAACAGTGACAGCAGAAAACACAGTGTTTCTTAAACATTCTACTTGGAAGTAAATAATGTCACTCTTCAATTCCACTAGCCACAGCAAGACATATGGCCAAGTCTGACAACAACGGAGTGGGAAATAGGAAATATACTCTTCCTGTACAAAAGAGCCTCATTGAAAAGTGCCTGCAGAAAGAAGTAGCAAATATTTTAAACACATAATATAACCTATCACATCCTCCATTTTGAAAATTGAGGTCTATGTACCTTTCTCTGTTTTTTTAAATTATTTTCCTGTTCTCCAAAATTTCTGAAATATGATAGTGCTATAATTATATCATTGAGCTTGTTTACTGTCTAAAATGTAATTTGTCTGGGTCTGGGGATTTGAATTCATCTAAAATATGTAAGTTATCATTAAACTTCTCTTATTGTGGATGTCAATGACCTCTTAATGCAATGATCTCTCAATGTTGCCAGCTTAAAGATTGTTCTTTTTGGTATAGACAGAAGAGAAGTGGAAGTATAGTGTTTTCTTTTAACATGATACTATCATCCTCAAGCAATGGACCTATAATTTTCATCTATCTATTCTTCTGAAAATAGCTCTAAAAATTGCTGCCGCTGTCTTTAGTGGTTTTCGTGAACCTCAGCTAATCCTTGGCTTTAACTCTCTTGAAATTCTTGTCCCATTCCTCTGTCTTCTCCTTAGTTATATATTCTCCCATTCACAATTTACATAGCTAACTTTCAGCCTTATAGTGCAAACATGCCAGGTCCTCTAGCTGCTCCCCATTTTCTTCCCATTGAGAGATTTTAAATTGTGTGGTCAGAAATTTATAATTCAGCCCTCCTCACCACCATTGAATTATATTCATTTTTTTAATCTCTCTCTTTTTTAATCTTTATTGTTGAAAGTATTACAGACGTATCCCCTTCCCCCCCCATTGACCCCCTCCTCCTCGCTCCCACTCCTCTCCTGCTTTCCCTAAACTATTTTCTGTGTCCATTGGTTATGCATATACGTATATAAATTCTTTGGTTTATCTCTTCCCAACCCCCCACCCCGCTTCCTTCTGAGGTTTGTCAGTCTGTTCCCTACATCCATGTCTCTGGATTTATTTTGATCGACAGTTTATTTTGTTTCCCTTGAAAAAGTCTTCTTTTTTTTTCTTTATTGATTTGGGGGGGGGGGGGGAGATGGAAACATCGATGAGAGAGAACATCTATTTGCCACCTCCTGCATGCCCCCCACCAGGGATTGGGTCCATAACCTGGGCATGTGCCCTGACCAGGGATCGAACTGGCAACCTCTTAGTGCATGGGTCAATGCTCAACCAGTGAGCTACACAAACCAGAAGAAAAAGTCTTTATTTTTTAAAAATAAAATACTTCATCAGTCATTATTTGATTCTTCACCTTTACTATATCCTCAAGGTTTATTTTTTTAATGGCATGATTATGAGAGTCAATATAGCATAAAGTTTAAATGCTCAGTCTCTGGAGATAAACTTGAATCTTGGCTTTTTTACTCATGAGTTGCGTGACCTTCAGTAAGTTAGTTAACTTTTCTGTGCCTCAGTTTCCTCAACTGTAAAATGGGGACAATTATAGTACCCTCCTTATACTGTTACTATAATAATTGAGTGAGTGAAGATCTATATAAAGTACTTGAAATGGTGCCTGGCACATAAGCAGCCCTACGTGCCTGTTATTGTTGAGTCATACAGTTCAAGTGTCTCAGGCATAACAGTTTTTCTGCTTCTACTGAGATACAGAAGTTATAATTTCTTACATTCTTATATATGGCATTCTTCTTTAGAATTATGCCCTTCAGAGCTTACCAAAGTACTCATCAAACTGGGAACTAGCACCCACAACAAGAGTATGGGAAAAGAGTTCCTGTTCAAGATGATGGGCTCACAACTCAGGTTGTCCCACCTTCTTCCTGAGACCATGAAAAAGACAATAAAGAAATCCCAAAGGGAAGGAAGCCATAACAGAAAAAGAGAACTAGAGAGATGAATCAACAAATCCCTAGGAACAGAACACAGACTATCCTTTGGATAAGTGAAATGGAGCACAAGAGGCTGCAGCAAAGGGCAAAGTCTAATTTCCAATGGGGCTTTGGAGAGGCTCCCAGCTCAGAGAGAGGAGGTGTAGTGGGGGAAAGTAAAAATAAGGGGTGGGGGGCAGTCATTAGAAGTCCTTCAATAACATAGCTGCACCAGGTGGTCCTGCATACACACACACAACACACTCCAGGACTCTACATTCAGAATAAAAGACAACCAGAGTTCACTCCTACAACATAAAAACAGCACAGGCACCTAAAGGAATTGAGTAAGCTGCTTGAAGTGCAGGCTGCTAGGGTGAGTCCTGGTTTCTCAGTCCTTCTCCTACTCACCCTTATGCAAATTCTGCAGATAATAAGCCCTACCAACATACAAAGAGTCTTCAATTCAGGGAAGAAGCATCCTGGAAAAAGAAACTGACCTATAGAGAAGCCAAGGAAACCTGGGATAATCAACCTAAACTTTTAGCCTAAAATAGAAACTGATAAGCAAGGACTGCCAGACAAATGAGGAAGTCTAACAACATTAAAGAGAAAGATCAAGATAAAGTCAGAGCCCTAGGCCCAGGAGACTATAGTGGAAATGCAAGGAACAGAAGAAATCTTTTTTAAAAAATTCTAATTAGCCCTGGCTGGTGTGGCTCAGTTGGCTAAGCGTTGTCCCATGCATCAGTAGGGTTCGATTCCCGGTCAGGGCACATGCCTGTGTTTTGGGCTCAATCAATCCCCAGTGGGGGGCATGCAGGACATGTTTTTCTCTCTCTCTCTCCCTCTCCCTTTCTCTCTAAAATCAATTATATATATATATATATATATATATATATATATATATGAATCATAAATTTAAAAAAAATTCTAACTAGACTCCTTGTGGATTTTTTAATGATGTTGTAATCTTAAAATCAAGAATTAGAATCTATTAAAATGGAATAGGTCATAGTAACTAACAAATTTTTTAAGTGCAAAAATAAAATATTCATAAAGAGGCAGTACATTTTTAAAAAATATATCAGAACATAGAATAGGAAAATAAAAAGATGAAACAGAAGAGAGAGAAGGTAAGAGTCACAGAATATCAATCCACAAAAGTTCAACCAAATGGGATTCCAGAAAGAGAACAGAGAAAACAGAGAAACATAAGGTATTTAAAAGAAAAAATAAAGGAAGAAAATATAGAAACATATAAGCTATCACATTGAACGGGCCATTGAATATTATCACCATCTTACATAAAAACCTAAAATTAATAATATAATACCAAACATTGGGAGAAAGAATAAACGAAAAGTTTAGTAGTGTTCTAGTAAGTCAAATCCACAACATTCAGAGCAGAAAATCATCAATAGTAAAGTTGATTAATCAAGAAATAGCAATATAAACATATTACATACTATATTTGTAGCACAAACCATTTAAAAAGTTCAAAGTGATTTTAACTGAGAAGAATGAGATTTGCAAAAGGTCAGAGAGTAGTATATTTTATGACTAAATCTTTCTACACCTAATGAGTATTTAATGTCTCATTCTTTACTCAGGCTAGCACTTTTTTGTGCAACATGAAGTCTTAATCCTAAATAGACAACAAGTAATGAATCATGTGATGAAATAGTATGAACCATGGCCAAGCTCTATGGGAAAATGTACACAGCCCTGGTTGGAGAGTGGATCACTGACTGGGCTAACCAAAGGTGAATGTCATCCCTTGGGTAACTACAAAGGTATTTAGAGTCCCTTCCCGGAATCTCAGGCAAGAATCTGTTTTTGGCTTGACTAGCTGTGAGGATTGGACTCCTCACTGGATGCCATTCTGCCACTATCAAGCTCAGGTTTTAGTACCTCCATTAATCTCTAGCCTTGCGTTGGAATTTAAGGAGATAAAACACAATGCTTTTGTAGCTGTTTTCAACTTCAGTAGTCTCAGCTACTGATTAGAACTCCATAGTCACTTCAACAAAAATGACAGGGTAACTACTCTGTACAAGACACCATGAAAAATACACAGATAAATAAGACAGATCTGTTTTGTTTATATCAGAGACTTTGGAACCACTGAATGAGAGAGTTATGCACAGCTAATTTTAATACAAGACAACATATGTGAATTGGAGCATAAAGGGATGCTTCCAACTTAGGAAGGGATCAGGAAAGACTAAGTGAGATGTCAGAAGTGAGCTGGGATACTGGGCCTTGAGTCAACAGGATGCCTGCAGGCTAGTGCTGTGATGCATCTGTGATATGGGAGGAAATCTGAGGGAATTATTATCTGAGCTGTACCTGTTGTTGCAAAGAACAATGTTGGTATCTCTAGTTTGGGGTGGCTCTGAATTTCTGTGATTAAATGCTACATTCATTCCAAATGCCTGGCTTACCCAGACATATATATTTTCTTTGGAAAATACGAATTGGTAAAGTATAAATCTAGCAGATTACATGAGTCTGTGTCGTGGTATAAGCAAACCAGAACTCATTTATGACTCCAACTAAATCCAAAATTTCTGGGTTGTTTATATTTTTAATAGCATATCTCAACATGTGTTCATATCCATGTGTCTTCTACCCTCAAATCCAGAAGATTAAAGAACCAGAGAATGTTAAAGTTGGAAAGGACCTTGACTATTATTCAATATAATCCTATCATATTACAGATGAAGAAACTAGGCCAAGATAGGGTAAATGTGATTTCCCAGGATTATGCAACCACAAGGAGTAAAGCCTGCACTTAAACCAGGTTTTCAAATGCAGGTGGAGAGGCTCCTTCTTCTGGATACTAAGCTGACAGAAACATGAGAGGATAGAAGAAAATCAAAGATAATAAAGAAATGAAAAGTAATGCTTAACTAAGTTATTGGTAATAAATCTAAAATAACCAGTATTTCTGAAATAAATTCCAAATAGGTTTTAAGAGTTCTATTTTTCTTGAGATTTTTTTTCCTACTTGGAAAAATGTATACATACTGGCTACCAAAATACAAAATATCCTTTTCAAACTATTTTAATTAACTTTTAAATTAATAAATAATTACTAAAAATAAATATTTTGTTCTGTTGAAGTAGTCAGGTAAATGGTCATTGGCTAATCATCTGCTTATACATAATTTTTATTTCATCAAAGCAAAAAATAGAAAATATTTTAAAAATAAGTACTCTCTTGCTTTTTCTTATATTATGTATCTAGAAGCACATTTTTTAAGTAGACTGTATTAAAGCGGAGACTGTATTGTGTTTGCTTATGATTATTCAGCATCTACCAGAATATGCAGAGCACCTGCCTTAAACAATCTACTCAATAAATATTAATTGGAAAAAAATTAATTAATGCTATATTACATTGAAATGCTCTATCGGCCTTCATATGTCACACATTATGTCCAATAATTTATATGGTCCAAATCTGACACATAACATTGTTATTTTGATGAGTTCAAAACTTTGCCTTGCCTTGATTTTAAATCAATCCATCAATTCCCAAAGCAGACTCCATAATTAAAGGCCTTCCTCTACACCCACCTGTAATTAAATCCTAAGTGATAGCCAGAGCCTGTGCAGAAGTAGAATACTGCTTTTCTCCCTTCCTTACACTGACTCAAAGGAAGCTTCCAGGGGTAAAGCCCACACCTGGCTCCAGACCCTACTCCCAAGTCCAAGTGAGGACTGGCCACAAGTCTCTAGTTCAGATCAACCAGATGGCTTCTCAATACTGCCCTACAGACTGCTAAAAGGCTAACTAAAAGACACCAGAAATTGTGGAGGGAATCTGTGACCAGGAGGATTGCTTGCCAGGGCATAAAACAGAAGTATACCTCAGGAAGAGAAAAAAGAAATTCACAGTTTTATCAAGGATATTAAGAACTTCTGTGCAACAAAGTGTTGCCAGTTCCATTCCCAGTCAGGGCGCATACCTGGGTTGTGAGTTTGATCCCCAGTTGGGGCATGTTTGGAAGGCAACTGACCAATGTTTTTCTCTCTCAATCTCCCTCAATCTCTCTCTCTCTCTCTCTCTCTCTCCCTCCATCCTTCCCTTCCTCTCTCTCTAATCATGTCCTCAGCTGAGGATTTTTTTAAAAGGCATTTCTTTTTAGAGCATGAGGATTTTATTTAAATGTTATGCATATAAATAAGAATAAGAAGTTAACACAGCTCACGTTATCTTCTTCATCCATTTTATAGAAATGAGAAAAATGTTATGTTTTGAAAATTGGTGTTACTGAGTTTCTCCAGTTGTTTAAAAAACAACAAATGGAACAACCACTTCTAATCTAAGCAATGTTATAATAACCCCTAACTTGTCTATTTTAATGTCTGCATATTTACATAACTAACTATAAATGAAATATTACAAATTTGGTCACTTTTTCCAGTTATTTGTATATAAAGTCACTTAAAATATAAAATTACATTTTCTCTTATTCCCCTAATGAGTAAATAACCAAAGCCAAAATATTGAGAAAAATAAAACATTAAGAATTAAATTAATAAAATCAAATACTGAGAAAAATAAAAATAAAAATGAAGGAGCAAGAAGTTGTGTTCTTCCTAAATTGGCTTCTACCACTGAGTCCCTAGTGATGCTCCACCTGCCTGCACCTGAGAAACAAAGACCTGGGTCAGTTATGTGACAGAGAAATGAGAGAAAAAATGGCAAACAGTGATTTGCAAATCTTGCTAACCTCCTTGGGAACTTAACTGTGGCTCTTTAAGACCATCTGATGCCCTGTGTCCCAAGTCCACTTCAGAAGGTGACAGCAGCCTCAGAAAGGAGGCAGAGAAGGAGGCAAAGGACAAAGGCAGGCCTTGATGCACAGAAACTGGAAACTCACCAGGATTTGGCCACACCCCAGGAAGGAAAGTTTTTGCACTGACTCTAGAGGGAGAAAAATCCTGATATATAAATTTTGTACTTTTCTAACAAAATTGAATCAGGGACTAAAAGTAATCTGGAAAATTTTGGCCCAAATGAAGATTTTAAGAGATTCTATTAGGAATGAAGAAATAACAGCTTGACCACATTATAAATGGAAGCATTTTCCTGTTGTGAATATTCTCAAAGATACCCACACATTTTTATCTGGCAAGAAGGAAAAACAACTACAATAAGGTGTAAAGAAGAAAAAGAAAAGCAGGGTATTCAGTAATAATGTTGTACATAGACATACATTAGCATATAAAACAATGATCTTAAATAAACTGATCATTTTATTTGGCACCATAGTTACAGGTGCAATTTGGACTTTTCCAGTGCTCTGGAGGATGGACAGCCGAATCTTCCAGCAAGGTCAGGGAGGCCTGTTTGCTCACTGGATTCATCCAAGCTGGGTTTAACTTTTCCTGCCTCCGCTGTTTACATGAAGAAATTACACTTCAACAATTTTCCTCAACTACATTAACTAAATATTTCCACTGACCTAGTAACCTATTTTACCTGAAATTGTAAATATGCTTTCTTTTATTTCTTCTAAAACATTCTTCATCTTATCACTTTGAAACATTTTCCTAAACGTTTTCTTTAATGAGTCTTTCCTTTCCTATTCTCATGTTTCAAATTTTCCCCTTTCTCATCATAACTTTTTTGGGGGGCCTTTTCTAAGCAGGTAAGTGGGGGAAGGGAGAATAAGCAGAGAAAGCTCACAGGAGAAAATTCCTCCTGCACAACTTTCCTACCAAAGCGTCTCACAGGCAGGACAGGACTGCGAGTTGTCAAGGGCCAGCTCATAGTTTCAAAGTTAAACTTTTGATAATACCTCCCAAGGAAGCTCTATGCAACAATATTAACAGAAGACATTACTGTCACATCTTCAAACCGTGAGACTGCACCTCTTATAGCCTACTGTGAACAATATTCATACACACACACTCAAGTAGTTTATATGATTTCTCACAAATAAAATTAAACTGCATTGAAATGTTTTTCAAAAGGGTTAATTTGTTAAAGTACATAGACTATTATTTTATGTACTCCTGTCTGACATTTCATTCTTAACTATACCTAGAGCCTCAAGAAAAGCAGCAGGAAGCCTTTCCAACCCTTGAGAGAAGCTGCTCACAGATTATAACAAATGTGTTATAATTCTAAACATGGCTCATGACAGAATTCTGTATCTCACCTTTCATTCTCCAAACCACTTGTAGTTCTCTAAACATGGCAAGCTCTCTCACGTTCCTGCCTGCTATTCCTTCTGTCTCAAATACCCTTCTCTATTTTGCCTTATTTCTCCTTCAAGAGTTAGTCATTTCAGCTCCACCTTCCCTGTGTGAATTTCTCTGACTACTCTCTGCTTTCATTCACCTACAACGTGCCAGGGACTATGCTAGATGCTAAGTTAGCAAAACGAAAATGCTGCATCATGGTCAAAAGAGGTACCTTAGCAGAATTTTGTGATGGGGGCCAGAAAGAGGGTCAGGGGGAGATTTTCTGGAGGAGGTAACCGCTGAATCAAAATCTGAAAGACAAGTAGGATTATCCACAAGAAGAAAGGAGGAGGGGAGGGCATTCAAGATAAAAACTATGACACAAGGGTGGGAAGGAATAAAGGTGATTGGCAGGTTAATATGCCATTCAAGGGAGTTTAGATTTTTTTTTTTCTTGAAGGCAATCGAGATCCTTTTAAGCAGAAGAATGAGATGATCAAATATATCTTTTAGAAAGTGCAGAGATCAGATTGGCATGAACAAGACAGGGCAGTTAGGAGACTTGTGAAGGAGGTGACATGTATTTTCAGTAGGGAAATGAAGAACATGGAAGAGCATTTGAAAGAGATGAATGAGTTAGAAGAGAATGGACCTGGGGATAGACTGACTGTAGTGCACAAGGGACTGAAAGGAGTCAAGAGGGAACCCCAGGATTCTCTGCCTTCTTGCTGGGGTGGACAGTGGGATATCCATGTTGACAGGTAAGTGCTCATTCCTCTGTGTGCCAGTTACCCTATTGTATCACCTCACATTACCAAGCTGGGATTGTCTATCTTCCATCTCTGACTTTCCTCAATAGGAAGGACTGTCCAAACTAAAAACCTTCCCTTCAAGGTACCCTCAGCTAGCCCATGCTCACTCTGAGAAATAAGGTTCTCCCATTCTTCCTCCCTCATTAGAGCAGTACTAACTTAGAAGAAATATCCTGCAAGGGCTGAACTCTATCAACCCTTCTAGAGAAAGCTGAAACACAAATTGAAGAAAGGCTATTTTCCCTCCATTTTAATAACACCCATTTTCAAAGAGACCACTATTTCAGAAGAACTGAGTACTTTCTAAGGTAAATAAATAGAGTGAATAATAATCTTGTTTAAAATTCCAACTTATTAACAGAAAATATGTGTAGACTTAAGAATCAAAAATAAATATGCCTTTAAAGATGACCTGGAAGACTTCGTACCTGCCAAGAATAAAGTTCAAGACCTCAAGAAGGTATGTTTTCCCAGAAACAGTAGATTATATTGCTAATTATTGGCAAAAGCATTAAACCATAAGGGATTTTCTCCCCTATAATTTTGGTAATATTAAGGTGAGTTTTGTAATGGTCTGAAATAAGAGAGGAAATATCAAGACTTGAGCTTGGGCTTTGGATATTGGGTCTATGATTTCATCCTTTGAAAGAATGTTTCCTGCTTTTCTTTCCAGGCATGTGTATTTGGAATAAATGCTTCTCATATTTGAATCATATTTTAGTAATCTTGATTGTGCTGGTATACAAAAATATAAATTCACTTTTAGAGCATTTCCCATCAATGATCTCAATGTTCAATTGAGCATTTCTAATGAAGAGTATAGTTATTCTTTCAATATTTTTAGTTATTCCAAATTAGAGGAGGATTTATGAAGGTTGTTATGAATCAACATGGCTATTACCAGCAGCAGAATGTCTCCAAGTGGATCACAGCAAGCGGCAGACCCAGAGGCAGGCCAGCCTGCCGAAGAGAAACTGATGTTGCCCTCTGCATTCATTGACTTGTCTGGTTTTCATATGACAAATAAACAGATGAGTCAGTTTCTCCTTTTTCTAAGGGACTTTACATGATTAGGGTCAGAAACTCCACAAAAAAAAACCTTCTGCAGTTTTATAAGGGCACGCTGACAACATGCCATAGTGATTTATTTGAAAGGTGCTGGCTATTTTCAAACAACTGCTGAGAGACTTTGCTTTTCCCTGAACTTGTGAGGCTGGTTCTAGTACGTGCACGAATTCAGCTTGCCATATGAGCAAAAGTGAGATCATACGAGTTGATGTTGGCAGAGTCTCTGAAAGTGTAGTAATTCATGCTGTCAGTTACTATCAGTAGCAATTTGCTTCTGGATTGGTTCCTGTGAGCACTCATGTGAGCATTCTGCACAAAGGACCAGAGTGCAATATTCTCGTGGATTTTAGGGACTTAGTGCAGTTCAAACATATAATCAAAAGTGCCACGTAATTCGCCACCTCGCATTTTGTTTTAAAGAGACAGAGGCTTAAAACTGGATTTCCTTCTTCTCTCCAAAAATAGGAAGTTGATGGCAATTTGGAATTATCTTTTTTTCCCCCAATTTTTATTAATTTAATTTTGTTACAGATGTTTCTCTTTTTTCCCCCCTAGACCCTCTCCTCCCCATCCCACCTCCCCCCACCCCCCTAGCATTGTTGTCTATGTCCATTGGTTATGCATACATGCATATAAGTTCTTTGGTTCATCTCATCCTGTTGGCACTTAAGTGGAATCTAACCAGTCGGTAAGATGTAATTGTGTTGTTTTTAACTAAATGTAATTCCACTGTCTCCACAATATTAACAATAAAGTTGCTTGACCACAAAACTTTACTTCTTTGATCCAACTCACACATGTGACCAACTCTGAATTTCTATAGAGCAAATACATCAGGAAATGAAAAGTTCCCTTGAATGGGTATTTTTAATAGAACATTCTTCCAAATTGACTATAGTTTCCAAAAAATTCTATGGCAGAGAAGTTTGGATGCTGCAGTCCTAAGCTCAAAGTCACATTATTAAAGAATCTCTGCAAAACAATATAATTTCACTGAATTGCAAATAACTTTAAAATATTAATAGCATTCTTTCTACCAGTCTATCAACCAGTCCTTTTCAAATGATAGTCCTTTTCTATTTAATTAATACTTACTATTGAGAATCTATGGGCCTCAGGGTGATGGAGCAATTCTGGTAAGAAAGGGTTCAGGACAAAGGAAAAGACAGTCCTTGTGTCTGAGAAATGGGAGTTTAGTTTCACTCAGAAAAATGAAAAAGTATGTCAAAATCTCAAGTCCCATTGTCAACAATATATATTTTTTTCTTTGGTGTTAACCTGTGATCTCTTGAGTGTTGAAAAATTACCTCCATATTGCATCAAGCTAAAAAAATCCTCAAAACCTTGGTATCTTACTTGATTGAAAACTTCTTGTGTGTATTATCTACTTTCCCCTGCCTATAGAATACAGACTGAATGAGGGCAGGGACTTCTGTTTGTTCCTGATGCATTCCCAGTGCCTAGAACAGTGCATGGCACTTAGGAGGCACTTAATAAAAATGTACTGAATGAACGAATATTGTCCTTTGCTTTCGCTTGAAGTCTTACATCTTTTTTTTGTTTGTTTGTTTGATTTTATTTATTTATTTATTTATTTATTTTTGTTACAGATGTTTCTCCTTTTTTCCCTATTGACACCCTCCTCCCCGACCCTCCACCCCTTACCCAGCTTTGTTGTCCATGTCCATCAGTTATGCATACATGCGTATAAGTTCTGTGGTTTATCTCTTCCCTCCCCTCCACCCCCTCTTCTGAGGGTTGTCAGTCTGTACCCTACTTTCACATCTCTGGGTCTACCCTGTTCCCCAGACTGTTATGTTTATTATATTCCACAAATGAGTGAGATCATGTGATATTTGTCTTTCTCTGCTTGGCTTATTTTGCTTAGGATAATACCCTCGAGGTCCCTCCATGTAGTCTCAAAGGATAAGAGATCTTTCTTTCTTACAGCTGCATAGTACTCCATTGTGTATATGTGCCACAGCCTTTTAATCCATTCATCCACTGATGGACACTTGGGCTGTTTCCAGATCTTAGCTATTGTAAATAGTGCTATTATGAACATGGGAGTACATGTATTCTTTCTGATTGGTGTTTCAGGTTCCTTAGGGTATATTCCTAGAAGTGGGATCACTGGGTCAAATGGCAATTCAATTTTTAATTTTTTGAGGTAATACCATAGTGTTTTCCACAGTGGCTGCACCAGTCTGCATTCCCACCAGCAGTGTACTAGAGTCCCCTTTTCTCCACACCCTCACCAACACTTGCTGTTTGATGATTTGTTGATGGCGGCCATTCTGACAGATGTGAGGTGATACCTCATTGTTGTTTGAATTTGCATCTCTCTGATGATTAGTGATGTTGAGCATTTCTTCATATGTCTCTAGGCCATTTGTATGTCCTGTTTGGAGAGGTGTCTATTTAGTTCCTTTGCCCATTTTTTAATTGGGTTCTTTGTCTTCCTTTTGCTGAGTTGTATGAGCACTCTATATATTTTGGAGATTAACCCCTTATCTGATGTATCATTAGCAATTATGCTCTCCCATACAGTGGGTTCTTTTTCCATTTTGATGGTTGTTTCTTTTGCTGTGCAGAAGCTTTTGAGTTTGATGTAGTCCCATGTGTTCATTTTTTCCTTTGATTCTGTTGCCTTAGGTGATGTATCAGTGAAGATTCTGCTGAATATGATGTCCGAAATTTTGTTGCCTACATTTTCTTCTAGGATTTTTATGGATTCATGAGTCACATTTAAGTCTTTTACCAATTTTGAGTTTATTCTTGTGTATGGTGTAAGTTCATGGTCTAGTTTCATTTTTTGCATGTAGCTGTCCAATTTTCCCAAAGCCATTTATTAAAGAGGCTGTCTTTGCTCCATTGTATGCTCTTGCCACCTTTGTCAAATATTAATTGAGCGTAATGTCTTGGGTCAATTTCCGGATTCTCTGTTCTGTTCCACTGGTCTATATGCCTGTTCTTGTGCCAGTACCAGGCTGTTTTGATTATAGTAGCTTTGTAGTATAACCTGATGTCCAGTATAGTGATCCCGTCTACTTTGTCCTTCTTTTTCAAGATTGCTGTGGCTATTCGGGATCTTTTTTGGTTCCATATGAACTTTTGGAGTATTTGTTCTAGTTCTGAGAAATATGTCACTGGTATTTTGATGGGGATTGCATTGAATCTATAGATTGCTTGGGGTAATATGGACATTTTAATGATGTTAATTCTTCCAATCCATGAACAAGGTATGTGCTTCCACTGTTTTATATCTTCCTCTATTTCTTTTTTCAATGTCCTGTAGTTTTCTGCAAATAGATCCTTTACTTCTTTGGTTAAGTTTATTCTTAGGTATCTCAATTTTTTTGCCGCGATGGTAAATGGGATTGTTTTTTTAGTTTCTCTTTCTGTGAGTTCATCATTGGTGTATAAGAATGCCATCGATTTCTTGAGGTTAATTTTGTATCCTGCTACTTTGCCAAATTCATTTATTAGGTCTAGTAGATTTTTGATGGAATCTTTAGGGTTTTCTATGTATAATATCATGTCATCTGCGAATAATGACAGTTTCACTTCCTCCTTTCCAATTTGGATTCCTTTTATTTTTCCTTCACGTCTGATTGCTGTGGCTAAGACTTCCAGTACTATGTTAAATAAGAGTGGTGAAAGTGGGCATCCCTGTCTCGTTCCTGTTCTTAAGGGAAATGTTTTCAGTTTTTGCCCATTGAGTATGATGTTGGCTGTAGGTCTTTCATATATGGCCTTTATTATATCAAGATATGACCCCTCTATTCCCACATTGCTGAGCGTTTTTATCAGAAATGGGTGCTGGATTTTGTCGAATGCTTTTTCAGCGTCTATTGATATGATCATGTGGTTTTTATCTTTCATTCTGTTTATGTGGTGTATCACATTTATTGATTTGCGAATATTGAACCAGCCTTGCATCCCTGGGATGAATCCCACTTGGTCATGGTGAATAATTTTTTTGATGTATTGCTGGATCCAATTTGCTAGTATTTTGTTTAGGATTTTGGCATCTATGTTCATCAGGGATGTTGGCCTGTAGTTTTCTTTCTTTGTAGTGTCTTTTTCTGGTTTTGGGATTAGAATTACGCTGGCCTCATAAAATGAGTTTGGAAGGCTTACTTCTTCTTGAATTTTTTGAAATAGTTTGAGGAGAATGGGTGTTAGCTCTTCTTTGAATGTTCGGTAAAACTCCCCCATGAAGCCGTCCGGGCCTGGGCTTTTATTTGCTGGGAGAGTCTTGATTACATCTTCAATTTCCTTCGTTGCTATTGGTCTGTTCAAGTTTTCTATCTCTTCCCGGTCCAGTTTTGGGAGACTATGTGTTTCTAGAAATTTGTCCATTTCGCTTAGATTGTCGAATTTGTTGCCATATAAATGTTCATAGTATTTGTTAACGATCCTTTGTATTTCTGTGGTGTCAGTTGTTACTTCTCCTCTTTCATTTCTGATTTTGTGTATTTGGGTTCTCTCTCTTTGTTTCTTGGTGAGTCTAGCTAAGGGTCCATCAATCTTGTTGATCTTCTCAAAAAACCAGCTCTTTGTTTCATTGATCCTTTGAATTGTTTTTCTGGTCCCTATGTCATTTATTTCTGCTCTGATCTTTACTATTTCCTTCCTTCTACTTGCTCTGGGGTTTTCTTTTGGTTTGCTTTCTAGTTCTTTAAGTTGTGAGGTTAAAAAGTCTGTTAGAAATTTTTCTTGATTCTTGAGGTAGGCCTTTAGTGCTATGAACTTCCCTCTCAGAACTGCTTTCTCTGCATCCCATAGATTTTGTGTTGTTGTGTGTTCATTTTCATTGGTTTCCAGAAAGTTTTTAATTTCTTCCTTGATCTCCTCAGTAACCCATTCATTGTTTAATAACATGCTATTTAGCCTCCATGTATTCAAATATCTTTGCATGTTCTTGTTGCAATTCATTTCTAGTTTCATGCCATTGTCATCTGAGAACATGCTTGATATGATTTCAATCTTCTTGAAATTGTAGAGACTTAGTTTGTGTCCTAACACGTGGTCTATCTTTGAGAATGTCCCATGTGCACTTGAGAAGAATGTGAATTCTGTAGTTTTGGGCTGTAATTCTCTGTAAATATCTATTAAATCCATTTGGTCTAGTGCTTCATTTAGAATCTCTGTGTCCTTGTTAATTTTTTGTCTAGAGGATCTATCCAGTGATGTCAGCGGGGTGTTGAAGTCCCCTGCTATGATTGTATTGCTGTCGATTTCTCCTTTGAAGTCCTCCAGAAGATTTTTAATGTATTTTGGTGCTCCTATATTGGGTGCATATATGTTTACCAAGGTTATATCTTTCTGTTGGATAGATCCTTTCAATATTATGTAGTGACCTTCTTTGTCTCTAGTTATGGCCTTCATTTTGAAATCTATTTTATCAGATATGAGTATTGCTACCCCAACTTTTTTTTCCTTTCTGTTTGCTTGGAAGATTTTTTTCCATCCCTTCACTTTCAGCCTATGTGAGTCTTTTGTTGTGAGGTGGGTCTGTTGTAAACAACATATATATGGGTCATGCTTTCTTATCCAGTCAGCTACTCTGTGTCTTTTGATCGGGGTGTTCAGTCTATTTACATTTAAGGTGATTATTGATATGTACTTATTTATTGCCATTTTTGTTTAGTGTGGTTCTATTTTCCTTTCTATTTCTTCTACTAATTACAGCAGTCCTTTTAACATTTCTTGCAGTGCTGGTTTGGTGCTAATGGATTCCCTTAGCCTTTTTTTGTCTGGGAAGCTCTTTATTTGACCTTCTATTTTGAATGATAGCCTTGCTGGGTAGAGTAGTCTTGGATTCAGATCCTTGTTTTTCATGATCTTGATTATTTCATGCCATTCCCCTCTGGCCTTTAGTGTTTCTATTGAGAAGTCAGCTTATAGCCTTATGGGGGTTCCTTTGTAGGGAACCTGTTGCTTAGCTCTTGCTGCCTTTAGGATTCTCTCTTTGTCTTTAATTTTTGGCATTTTAATTACTATGTGTCTTGGTGTGGGCCTGTTTGGGTTCTTCTTACTTGGGACTCTCTGTGCTTCTTGAACTTGAATGCCTTCTTCCTTCACCAAATTAGGGAAATTTTCTGTCACTATTTCTTCAAATATATTCTCTAAACCTTGCTCATTTTCTTCTTCTTTGGGGACTCCTATGATGTGAACATTATTACGTTTCCAGTTGTCCCACAGTTCTCTTAAGCTGTCTTCCTGTTTTTTCATTGTTTTTTCCTTTTGGTTTTCTGATTGGTTGATTTTTTTCTACCCTGTCTTCTAATTCACTGATCCAGTCCTCAGCTTCTTCTACTCTGCAGTTTAATCCTTCCAATGTGTTCTTCATTTCTGCTATGTCATTCTTCATTTCCAACTGGTTTATTTTCAATATTTCTATGTCTTTGCTCATGGTGTTGATGTCCTTACACATGCTGTTGAGCTTCCTCAAGATCATGGTTCTGAATTCTAGCTCTGTTAACTTGCTTAACTCCATTTCATTTATCTCATCTTCGGTGGAGGTCTCTTGTTCTTTCATTTGGCATCTGTTTCTTTCTTCCAACATTTTGGCTATCTCAGTGGTTTTTGGAGCCTGCCAAATTTTCCCTGTGGATGTTGGTGTTCTGCTGTTTGTGGCTCCCTGTACTGGGTTTGGATGAGTGTGGGAGGACCCACATTATACACCACTGTCGAGTCTTACTTTCCTGGGTACATTTGCGAACCCAGAAAAGTTTCAGTCATCCTCTAGCTTTTTGCCTAGAGGCTATTAGTCCTGGTTACTTGAAGAGCCTTGGGTTCTCAGTTGAATGAAAACCTCCCTCAGGTGTTCAGTGTCAGAGGATTTCCTGAGGGTGGGGCAGATGCTGGTAGTTAATGAGCCTCAATTTGCATTTCAGTGGCCCAACTGGGGGTGGCTGAATCTCCGAGGGAGGGGCTGCCACCTCTCCCCAGAGCCCTGGGAAGGAGTAAGATGGCCACCATCCTGTGTGGCCGCAACTCAGCAAAAGCTCTGAGCGCTCTCCAAATCCCGAGTGTCCCCACACAATTCCAGTCCAGTCCGCTCTCCCTCTGCCGGAGCCCAAGGTGAGTGACTGTGGCTATTTTAGCGCTCTGCCCCGGCCCTCTGTGCTGTGGAGCTGGCTTGGCCTTACACCCTGAGGGCGGTGCTCACAGCTAAGACTGCTGCTGTCCGTGGGCTCCCAGCCCCCCTCTCGCACCTCCGCAATCCTACCAAGATCGATTCAGTGTCCCTGGTTTTATGGTCCTCGCAAGCCGCTTTTTCGTTGTTTTTTCCCGACGATTTGTCTTTATTTTAGTTGTATTTCCAGTCTGGTCCTGGGAGATGGTCTGTGTAGCTTCCATTCACTCTGCTGCCATTTTGGAATCCCCTAAAGTCTTACATCTTTAACAGGTTTTACCAGCCCCTCTTTTACTGACTCCAGCTCATTCTACTAGTATCCTCTCTCTCCTCAGCATTTTACCACTCGTGCTATACACTTAAGCCAAATTCAGATCATTTGCAGTTCCCTAAATGTACCACATTCTCTCTCCTTGGTAGTCTTAGCACAAACTCCTCTGTACAGAAGACTACTTTTTACAGCAGTTGACACTTTCTACATCTTATTATATTTATATGTGACTACCTCTCTTGTTCCACATATTTCTATGAGCAAAAGAACGGATTGATATTTATTTTTCTATCTTCTATCATCTACATACCTTGTACATAAATGTAGTCAATACATTTTTTATCAGTTGAGTAAATTAGGCGCCCACACATGTATTTATCTATGATAGATAGATAGATAGATAGATAGATAGATAGATAGATAGATAGATAGATAGAGTCTAATAAGGACAATTTGATAGGGGGAAAGTAGCATTTTAAGGAGAGACATCTACTGCTGCCCACAGGTATGGCTAGCCCTACCCACACTGGCCCTCCTAGACAGGGAGGGAGGAAAGCACAGAGGAGGGAGAGTCTCTCAAATACCTGACCGCATCCTCTCTGCTCATTCAGTCCTGAACATGCTATGGTGATTTCACTGGCATTAAAAAAAAAAAAAAAAAAAAAAAAAATGACAGTGGAGTATATTCCCCATTGTTGAATTTCATTATTTAAAATTTTTCTTTTTAGGTCTATAGGAAAGTCTACATCAGATTTTAGTTGGCTCCTCAATTTTTTTTCCCCTAGTTTGAGCACACCTGGTCAGCAAAACAGCTGTCTTGAACAACTGAGGATCACAAAATACAGAATCAGTGCTAATAAAGCAATCTAAGCATTAATCATAAAATCAGGATAATGAACCTAAATCCTAACACAAAAACTGAGACATAAAATAAAAACAACTGGCATTTATTCTACATTCTTCTTACTAAGGGTAGCATTATCTACTTAAAGCAGTACTGACAGTCATTTTCATAAAATACATATCTATCAGTTTTTCATAGGAAACCTCCCCTGGTGTTTAACCTCAGCATCTACAGCTGCTGACATAGTAGATGCCGATGCTTACTGCTCATTCACACTTTCTATATGACAAATATAAAGCATCTGTTACATGAAATGTCAACTGTGTTATCACCAGTGTTACAACAATAACCCATGAGAAAGAGGGCCACTGTAGCTGAACTATCATTTATGTTCCTCACCTGAGACCGAAATACAAGGTTTTTGATTTTCTATAAAATTATTGTCCACCCTTTATTTTTTTTAAATCCTCACTTGAGGATATTTTTCCGTCTATCTTCACATAGAGTGGGAGGGAGGTAGGGAGGGAGGGAGAGAGAAACATTGATGTAAGAGAGAGACACATCAATTGGTTGCCTCCTGTACGACTCCGACCAGGGCCGGGAACCGAACCGCAACCGAGGCATGTGCCCTCGACTGGAATCGAACCTAAGACTCTTTGGTCCATGGGCCAACACTCTAGCTGCTGAGCCAAACTGGCCAGGGCTTGCCCACCCCTCATAATCACATTATAATACATCCTTAAATATAATATGAGCAAAGCTCTCTGGTCCTGAAAGCAAATAAAATGATGGTGAGGGTGGCATAGAGATGCAGTTATTAAAAACTGGTTAAACAAGGATCCTCCTAGCATTTCAGAATGGCTAAAGAAGCAATCAAAGACTGTTGCTGACAGACACAGATTGTATGATAAAAAACAAAACAATAAAAGGCATTGGAATAAAATTTGCTGTAAGTCTTCCCTGGATCAATCTGTGCTTACAAATTAAAAATCCATGACTAACTCTTTCATGGTCTCTCCTCTCCTCACTTAGTCATAGGTCTTTCCAGGATACAGACTGGATATGGGTGGCTACGTAGGTGTGGTGGGATCTTGTTTAAGCTCTAGTTTGCATTGTTAGGCCAGTTTTTGTCTTCAGGTTTTTGTTTTGTTTTGTTTTCCTTTTTACTGGCATGTATTATATTTCAAGACCTTCGGTTTCTTTTGTGCAATTTTTGCCCTGGGAAAACTAACAGAATAAAGACAATATATGAAACCAATAGGAGACTTCCTTAATCAAGTCTCTTCTTTAGATTAGTGTTTATTATTAGTCATGTCCTAAATCCACCTGCTTGAGTAAAGAAAACATTGAAAATAATCAGCTTATAATATGTTCACAGGATATGACATTTTGATGTTTTATTATACATCCATTTCTCTAAACACCATCGCTCGTCTCACAGACAAAGGCTCAGAAAATAAAACTTTTAAACAAAATACAACCAAGAAAAGTGAGGAGGCCAATTGCTGGCATCTTGGGCTCAAGTTCACTGAACTCAGCTCTCAACTTAAGTTCTCTTTATGAATAATGCTGTTGCTGGCAGTTTCATGGTTCTCATGTGGAGTCAGCCCCTGCTGCCATGATGCTGTGGGTGTGGCATTCCACAGTGGCACCCACACACACCTACTGTTTGAACCGTGCCGCAGAAAGATGGTTTACACCAAGCCTCTAGAGCCAGAGTATGCTTTTGTCCCTGGGGAGCTTTCTAAAATAGATTTTTCCAAATTCATAACACCCATGGTCAAATTAGGACAGCCTTCTCAAACTCAGAGAACATCCTTTTGGGAGTTATGCCAAATCAAACCCTATTATCCAAATTATAAAGCTGGAGGGATCTTAGAAATCATCCAGTCCAAGCCCTTCCTTTACAGAGGCGATAAGCAGGGCCTGTGGAAGTTCAGTGGCTTGCTGCTGATCACACAGACCGGGCAACACTGGACAACACTCCAGGTCTTTCTGGTCCAAAAAAACAGTTAAGCAAAAGGTTGTGTTGTAAATAGAGAACTTTGTTTTGTTTTGTTTTTAATTATTGACCTTAACCATTTTATAAACCTACCGAGGGGGGGGGGAACATAAAATAATGAAACTGTAAATAACAATTAACTATTTAAAAACAATTCAAGCTACAATAGAAGATTTCTCACAAGGCAGTACACAAGAAATTTCCAAAACAACTGTATAAACAATTTTATCACATACATAATATATCATTTTAGTAGTAAATGTATTACAGTCCCTTGTTTATCGCGGTTAATCCATTCCAGACTCTAGCGGTTGCACCTGGCGTTGAAGGATTCCTGGGGTGCTCGAATACATAGGCCTACAGTCCATACGTACAGTAATTTTAATTTTAATTGTAATACAGGGGTGTATAATTGACTCAAGACAACCGAGCACACGCTGTATCATTTTCACAGTCTTGATCAACTTTTTAATGAATGTATTTGAAAAAAAAGCGATAGAGTGAAGCCGCAAGAGTCGAAGCGCGAAGTGGCGAGGGACGACTGTATAAGACTTAAGTAGTCAAATAATTTTTGAGAATAGATGAGTTTGACAAAAAGTTTCAGAGGCCTTTGCTATAAGCAATTAGCCCAGTGATATGCAGTTTAAAGACACGATAGAAATTAGGTTTGAGGGGATGGTGCCCCCCACCAGAAGGGCCTTTGAAAAGAAGGTCTCTGAGAAATGCCAGTCAATTCATCAAGTAGCATAACCAGATGGTGGACAATAACCTTATTTATCTAAACCATCATTATGATGTTTAATTTTTTGACTTTGAAAAAGAGATACAACTAAGATCAGAAAGTGGTTTGAAATATTTTATTTCTTCAATGCCAACATGCTTAATTATTTCTCCCTAATTGGAGCTCAAATTCAGAGACTTATCGGAAGATTATTCATCATCTAAATTGCATATAACTTTTTGTTTCCTCAGAAATTTGTACCATTTTCAAGACATCCACATTATTTCTCTAAATTAGATGGAAGCGATAGGATCACCCATCATACACTAAAGAGATGCATATGACTGTAGGCAATGAAGTCATCAGCTGGAGAGGGATCAAGAGAAATCAACAGAAGAGAAATTTCCTGACCTATGCTCCTTTGAAGACTGAAGTAGGAAAAACTTCACTACAGATACAGTCCTGTCAGTTCATTTTTTTAAAAAGTATTTATTGTTGTATTATAGATGTTCCCCCTTTTTTCCCCATTGCCCCCCTCCTCTTGGTTCTTGCCCCACCCCAGGCCTTCACCACCCTATTGTCTGTGTCCATGCACTGTGCATATATGCATATAAGTTCTGTCAATTCATTTTTAACAATTCTGGTGCTGCCCAGGGCTCATAATATCTTGTGAGTTAGCCCTAAGGCCATAATGACATAGGCTATTAGGTTCCAGGGCTAAGTTTAAACAGCAGGATATCAATATTAGTTCACAATCTTGCCCTAATTAAATGGATGCCTCCTAGGGGCTTCAGTGAACGACTCCACAAGCTGGAAAGTCAACCCTGAGAGTGTGTAAGTAGTAAGTGGAGACTAGGGCCTAATTCTGGAAGGCTCCAACGACCAATATAATACAAAATACATTTAATAATATTTACTTTTCTCGTTTGTTAAACTATCAAAAGATTCCTCTTCAGGTTGGTGAGCAGCTGCTGCCCTCAGCCGTTCCTCGTCCCCTCACTCACCCTTCAGTGAAGCCTCTCCCCATTGGACCCCCTGTACCTAAATGAGTAGAGCCTGGCACAACAAGGCCCAGCTGCAACTCTGGGGTGTAGGCTGTCAGATACTTTGAATATTACCACGGGATAAAAGCAAGTTTCAGAAGCCATGTGGAGACCACAGGGAAACATGGATTGAACAATAAAAATCCTATGAGGGTCTCACCCAGCTGGGAGGGAAGGTGGAAGAGAAGAGGAGAAAAGGGACTTAGTCTGAGACTGTGTGGCACACAGAGATGCCTGGGGGCAGGTATAGGGCATTTCAGAGGGAGACAGGAATGTAGGAGACTGGAGTGGGTCCCCTGATGACTATGGAAAGTGACTCTGCATGCCTAGGGCAAGAACCACCTAGACTTCTTTCTATGCATACCTCTCCCAGTCCTGAATAATACCAATTCAAGAATGTTTCTGAAGGCCAGCTGGTATGGCTCAGTGGTTGAATGTCCACCCATGGACCAAGAGGTCACCAGTTCAATTCCCGGTCAGGGCATATACCCGGAATGCAGGTTCAATCCCCATTGGGGGTGTGCAGGAGGCAGCCAATCAATGTGTCTCTCTCATCAATGTTTCTATCTCTCCCCCTCCCTTCCTCTCTCTCTCTCTAAAAATCAATAAAAACATATTTAAAGAAAAAAAAAGAATGTCTATGAAAATGAATGTTTAAAAGGTCTGACAAAAGCATGAAAGGGAACATGTTGTATTTTTTAAACGCATATCCTTAACTTGGCCATCACCATATTTTCCAGTATTTTCCTTCAGGCTGAGTTTGTTATTAAGGTATGGAAACAACCAAACATACTTCTTGTTTAGGAATATACAGCCAAGCCTGGTGTGCTAGGCGGGGACCATCCACAGCTCTGGGAGACATGCCACCATTACCCCTTCCTACCGGTCCCTGTCATTCTCTCCTCTTGTAAGGCACTACCACTCAGTCTCTTCTCTCACCAGAGGGGAAGAGTGCGTACAAACACTATGTAAGACTTTAAGGCTGGTTCTGGTCCATAAGTCTTTATCCACAGTACCAAAAATTTTAAAGAAAATATTTCTTAACCCATTTGAAATCAAAACCTGATCTATGGGGGAGAAGAGATCAACCTCCCATGTAGGAGAATTCCAAATAATTTACAGATACTACAGCTCTAGGAGGGGGAACATAATTCACTGCTCCTTAAGTATGGGTCACGCATAGCGACTTCCTTCCAAAAAGTACAGAATGAAAAGGGGAGAAAAAAAGAGTAACTTTATAGTGGGGGAACCTAACAAACACTATCACAGCCAGGTGATCCAGGTCAACATCAACAGCAGTAAGTCATGCTCGTAACATATACCCTCCAAATGTGATGAGAATGGCACTTGACCTCTGTGGTCTTCCTCCCTAAAACCCATAACCCCAGTCTAATCATGAGAAAATCATTTTTTAAATTTCCCAATTGAAGAGCATTCTGCAAAATACCTGATCAGTATGCCTCAAACTGTCAAGGCCATCAAAAACAAGAAAAATTTCAGAAACTGTCATAGCTAGCAAGAGTTTATGGCGATATAATGACTAAATGCAAAGGAGTGTCCTGGATGGAATTTGGGAACAGAAAAAGGACAATAGGTAAAAATTAAGGAAACTTCAATAAAGTATGGGTTTTAGTTAATAATGATGTATCAGTATTGGTTCATTAATTGTGACAGACGTACCATACTAAGGTTAAGATGCTAACAATATGGAAAACTAGGTACAGCACATATGGGAACTCTGTAGTATCTTTGCAATCTCTCCATAAATCTAAAACTAGTCTAAAATTTAAAAAGTTATTTTTTTTAAACTGACCTGAAATGACATGAGACTACATATGGTATTTATTTATCACACATATTCATTCACTAGGTTTTGCTATGAAAATATTAATAATGTATTTCATAACATGGTCCTCCCTCAAATATTCCAGGTATGATGCAATATATGATTATGCACATATTTCTAAAATACAAAATATTCTGCATTCTGAAAACATCTGGCCCAAAAGGTTTCAGATAAGAGACCATATACCTAAAATATTATTAGTGCCAATAATATAATTAGTAATGCATTTCACTTATATGCATTTAGCTGTAGCAGACATTTTCAGCTTAGCCTGAAACTCTAGCCATGATTGATCGTAGTAACAAGAATCTATTGTTTACTATCTTACATACAATTATGTTTATATAATAATCTAATTGGATCCTTAAAATCTGCACAATAGGCATTCTTATACACATTTTCAAAGGAGGAAACGGAGCTTCAGAAATGTCAAGTCACTGCAAGCAGTGTGACCAGACTCAGATATGAGGGGCCTATCTGACATTTTCAGGTCCCAGTGTAAGACTACATATGGAAGCCCACAGTCCACTGCCCCATCCTCCCACTCCTCCCACCCCACACCCACTCCTGTCAGGCCCCAACCTGCACCATCAGGGTGGACAGCCCAGCCAGCCAATCCCAGGCTTCAGTAGTCCCTAGAAACGTGTTCTCAGTTGCCTGGGCTGGGAATTCCAGAGTCCTGAGAGTGCAGGAACAGAGGTGAAGGTAGGCATGTGTTCCTGGCCCCTCAGACTTCTCTCTCTATGAAGAGGGCTGCGACTGGCAGAGAGTCAGACTCAACCCTCCAAAGTGGAAATCTAGGGCAGGGTCCCAGACTCCAGAACTAAAGGTTGTAGTGCTAGTGTTCAAATGCACATTTGCCCGACTTAAATGCTCATCCTCTTTCTACTATAATATGTAACCAAGAAAAAAATACACCTTTGGACCACAATATCCACTTGAAAACTGATTTTTTAAACACACTGTATTTGTAAATGAAGGAATATCAAATAGCCTGTCTTAAAGTCTGATATTGATATGCAAGACTGGCAAGACAGGCTATTCACAAAGGACCCTAATTCAAAATTTTTTAAAAATTGAAAATTTTAAATCCTAAATCCCTCAACTTTGATTTTTAAAAACATTTATTGAGAACTTTCTGTGCACCAGGCAGCCTCTTTGGCAAGTAGCTCTTCTCTAAGGAGTGCAGGTCCTAATGGGGTAAATCACTTCTCCCCACCAATGGGAGAAGAGGAAAAACAGCAAAAGCTCTTTCCTCCAAAATCAGAAATCCCTTCTCTCTTAAAAGATGTTTTTTTTTTTGTTTTTTTTTTTAATGAAAATAGCTGATTTCTTGCACTGTCTGTCAGCACTTGCCAGTTTCTCTGTTGAGCATGTGTTATTGGAGAAGTAAATAGATAAAATAAAAACGAGAGACATGGAAAGCTCTGGTAATTTGGGTGGCACTGTATTTTCTTGGTATTCACAGGAAGCACATTTGACCCCTACCTCCACCTCCTTGGGTTGGCTCTGCACATGTGACTGCTGGATGTGTTGGCAATATAGGTGCTGTCCCCAATGAAAGCAGGGGCTATCATCAGTCCTTGTCTCCTAGGAGCCCCAACAGGTCTTGGTGCATTGCTCCCTGCCCTGAAATGCTCCATCTCCTGGTAGACTGTGTGTGTCAGCTAGAAGCCCAGTGGAGCTGGGAACATGTCACCCTCACAGGCACTCACTGAGGTCACTGTCTGCCTGGGATCTTAGCTTTAAATGGATGAGTCCACATTCCTGCAGAGACTCGCCCAAGCCTTCACCAGGCCACCAGTTCATCTTCTGTGATATTTATTTCCTGCATGAACAAACTTATGCCAGCAAAAGTGAGCCACTTTTCCAATCATTGTATCAACACAAGGCGTTATATCTGCTCCTACTGACGAAGTTGTTGACATCTTACCTCTGTTATTTTGGATGGCACGCTTACAAGTAGTCTTTTCTAAGCCTTACACATAAACAGAGTCCTAGACCAAGTTAAGAGATTTTCCCTCCCTCCCGGGACTGTCAGTGAAGCTCTGTGTTTCTTTACCCAGCTGCCCCTACACTCCATAAAAGGTCACCAGCGCACTAGGAGAGGCTGCTTGTCATGGCAATTCTCAAAAAAGAAGAATGCTATCTGGGGCCATCAGGAGTTCAAGGACAGAAGGCAGGAGCGTCTTTGCTCTTTAGAGCCTTTAGATCTTACCTTTTATCAAAGTGTGTTTTTTCTAAAGTTGACCAATTAAGCCTAAACCTCAGTGAAGGAGGCATTTATCCTGTTTCTAGACCTGGCATCTAACTTGGTGCCCTGCACAATGAATTAAAATATCTCTGGTCGAAGCCACCCAAATGTTTACAGGATGCCAATCATATGGTTCCACATAAACCCTACACATGCTGTTCCCTCTGCTGCACGTGCACCCTGCAGGCACCCCCTCCCCCGACTCCCACCAAATACAGCACAGCTGGCTGCTGGGAGATCACCCTCCTCAAGCTATCTAAATAGGCTCCCTACCACTGCCACCCTTCCCTACTCTCCTTTAAGAACAGTGTTATATTTCTATATTTTATTCATTTACCAGCAATCCCAGGTTATTAAAGGAGCCAGGACCAGTATGGCATGAACTGATTTATCCTCTCCCACTTCCGTTCCTTCAAATGGGCTCTTCTCTGTCACTAGATAAATATCTCCCACGGGTCCCATGGCTAGCCTAGTCACTTCCGGTCATAAACAAATATTTGCTTGTCTCAGATTATTTTATTATCAAAACTCTAAACCTAAGTTAACCTGCAATTTCTCCCCTCTGCCAGCTCATTTTTGCTTCAGGCTTGGAAGCTTGTCTGGGAAGGCAGCCTTGTCAGCTTTCTGCCCACTCCACCTCCTCTCATCTTGCTAGCTGTGGATCTGGGGCCTTCCAGGTTGGGGCAGGAGTTGGATGAGAATAGGGGAAAATAGATCTAACTTGTCAGATATGGCTATAGTCTGGGGTTGGTGCCTCTGCACTTGCCAGACACCCAAGCTTCCCAAACCTGCTTTTTATGGGGTTTTTCAGGGACTCCCACCATGGCAGATGTCTTACCTTCAGCTACCTTGCTGAGCAAGTTTCTTTCTGGTTGGTCCCTTAAGAATTTCCCCCCATTCCCACTTAGCTGTCCCATTCCAGAGGCCCACTTTTTTTTCAGTCACCTCGCCTTTCCATATAGTCCTCCTTGTCAAGTTGCTTTCAAGATTACCCAGTCTGCTCTTTTTTCCGAGTCAATTGTTGCCCAGTCAACTCTGAAAGTACTGGCCATTCCCAATGCAGCCACCTCTTCTCTCTGCTGCGCCCTCATGCCGCACATCTACCCTCACCCTGGTCTCTGCCTTGAGATGCCTCAGAAGTCAGTCCCCAAGTCCCTAAACTCCAGGAAACACAGGTCAGTGTTTTCAATGGTTCCCGAGAAGCCTCCTCCAAACTAGGTTTGAGTGAGGGGACACACAGCCCCTCTGAGGTGAGGAGAACCACACAGCATAGTGACAACAGTAAACGCTCCCTGCCATACACTTGAACCTCGAGAACACTAAGCCTTCTCTTCAATGGCCTGGAGGTAAACAATGGGTTCAGGCCAGCAGAACCAGTTCCGAGGTACCCTTTCTGCAAATCCTGCAGAGTTAGTCTAGCACCTCAAGTTAGAAAGCCAAGGAACTTGACACCTACTACTTTGTTCTTTGGTGCCTCAGCCGAAACTGAGACAGAAATATCCTGTTACTCTTGTTTGTGGTCAGTCTCCCCCATTAAGCTATAAATTCCAGAGGGCAGGAGCCTTGTTGTTTTATTCGCCAATGTATCAGCAGAGCCTAGCAGAATGCCCTGTATAGGTTCCCAGTGGGTGCTTAATAAATAGTTCTGGAAATAATGAATATATAATAAAATGAAGATGGTGATGATGCAGCCACCATTTTACTGAAAAGGGGGGAAAACAAGATGAGGAGACTTTCATATTAATCAATAAAATATCTGCTCTTCAAATAAGGTAATTTGTGATTCTTTCCCTTGAAAGAACCTCCTGAAAGACCTAAGTCTAAATCTTAGAGCTACAGTTTTCATTTTAAGCCAAAAATAAATTAATAAATAAAAGTCTGAGGCACAGACAGCAAATGCTTACACAAGAGTTAACAGATTGGATGCTGGCTGATGATGCTAATATCAATTCTTTGTCTAGACATGCAATGCTGGTTCTGCTGACACATTCTCTCAGAGCTTTTTTTGCAGGATGTGAAACTGGCCTCTGGGTCAGTGATATTCAGAAATAAGCCTGGACCGCTGCAGAGAAAACCCTTTAAAGGGACTCCAACCCCCATGCTCTGCCCTTGATGACTCTTACCAATCTCTCTTTCACAGGGGCAGGTGGAGAAATAGGGAGGGGCTGTTGTTGGGTTTTTTTTTTATTTTTTTTTAATTTTTTTTTATTTTATTATTTAGAGAGAGGAAGTGGGAGAGAGAAAGAAACATCGGTGGGTTGCCTCCCACACATGCCCACACCCCGAGATCAAATCTGCAACCTAGGTATGTGCCCTGACCAGCAATTGCAACTACCACCTTTTGGTGTATGGGACGATGCTCCAACCACCTGAGCTACCAGCCAGGTGGCCGTTGTATTTTAATGAGACTGATGCCACCTTCTTCTTCTCGCTTGACAGAAGGATGAGAGAGAAAGAAGCTGAAAAAACAAATTCCCCCAAACTCATTACAAGGCAAACCAACGAAGTGCATGGGTGTGAGCGTGAATATAAGAGCTGCTACCAAAATAGCCTACCAGACACCCTCAAAAGATTTCTTTTGTCCATTAGGAAGGTGCTGTGGGCAGGAGGAGCTGGTTTAGAGTTCAGCCTCCAATTCTGGGAAAAATGGGAAGCAGGGTTACGAAGAGATCCTGGCCTTACAAGTCTGGGCCTGATCTGCACAGTCAGGCTCCTCACGGCCAAGCCTTATTCCCCAATTCCCTCTGTGCTCTTCAGCAGAACTGATGACAGAGAGAAAATTCCAGAGGCCGAGTCAAAGCCAAGGGAACTGTCTCTTCCAGCAATTGTACTTAAAAATAAATCTTCAAAAGAAGGGAATTTGGGTTGGATTAAGATTTACCTAAGATTGATCCTTCCTAAGACAAATATAACAGCTTTAAAATTCTGCAATAAACATTCAGACCTTAGGGGATGTCTACTCCAATGCCCCACATTCTACAAGTGAAGACGCTGAGGTTCTTGAGCGGTTAAGTGACGTGACCAAGGTGACACAGCTCCCACTGGAACCTGCTTCTTCCAACTGCAGCATCTTGCTCTTTCCACAACATTATGCTGTGTTCTGTGGATACTCAAGGCTTTTTTTAACCCATCCCAGGTAGAAGATCACAGTTGCACTTCTGAGATGGATAAGGTAACTTATTTAAAATAATTTCCAATTCATTTTATTTTATTTAATTTTTTTTACTTTTCATCCAAGAAGTGTATTTATTTCATTTTCTTCCAAAGAACAGGTTAGGTGCAAAAAGTCAGTTCCATTTCATTATTCAAGGAAAGGGTGGTGTGTGTGTCTGTGATGCTGGGCTGGGTTCTGGAGTCTCTGGATGAGTGCTACTTCCACGTGGTCCTTGGGCACTCAGAGGACACACACAATGCCCCACATGAACTTAAGCTCCCAGGTATGCGTGTGGTGGTGGGGGGGATGAGGGGTGGCCTGGGAATAGTCCACATTTTATAACTGCCATCATTCTATTGCTCTAGAAAATATGAAAATAAGATAGTGTCCCTGTCTCCAGAAATTTAACTTCAGAGTCACACAAGGCACATTGGCCTGTACATAGAAACTGAAGTTTAATCCTAACTCTTTCCCTTGCTCACCAGGATGCTTCAGGCTAGTCACAAAATTGTCTCGGTTTCTTCATCTGTTCAGTGGGAAGAGTAATGCTGATCTGTCACTTAATTTAAAGAAGCTGCCTGTCTGGTAGCTACTAAATAATTATGTGTGTGTATGTGTGTGTGTGGGGGGGGGGAATTCTATAAATTTCCAAGTATAAACTGAGACCATATAACTAAAGCATCAAAGTACATAACTCACATGCTTTCTAATAATTGTGACATACAGTATTTCAGTTTACCAAACAAAGACAGGTGACTGCTGCTGGTCAAGCATGTTTCTACAGAAAACATATTATCATCATATTGTGTCAACATATCAGAGGTGTTAATTAAACCTGCACAATTTTAGAGACAAAATTGAAATGGAAATTTGCCTCAAAGCTACTGAGACTGGGTGTGTAGCATATTGCTTAGGTTTTATCTACCAAATAAGGTCTTCCCATCAGCAGGGGGAAATAGGAACTGCTTTCCTATGACCAGAGTCTCTATGTGGCCAGAAGTCCTGTTCACCAGTATCAATTTTTGTGGAGGCACTGTAAGAAAAGAGTTCTGGGAAAAGGTAGACAATAGCAGTAAGAGAGAATCTGATGTGCACATTAAACTGTGCTTTGTTTCTCACTAACAATATTCTGTACCATTTTATCTAACACTTAGCTAATAGTGGGATTTATATGGAGGGGATAAAAATACATTTCATTCCTTTGTTTTCAAAAATGCCCACAAGATGATTTTTAAAGTCCCCATAATGTCCTGTTGCCAATTGGCACAAGCTGTCTAGACTCCAGCAGCATAATTAATCACTTCAGCAATTACCTAAAGAATTATGTGCTTGGCTAAATCAGCAAAGAGATGGTGTCTTATTTAACCAGTCTTTAACAGAACAACTGAAATGGCCTGATAACAAGGGCTTACCAAATTATTTGTAACAGGGGAAAAGAGTTTATACAGCAGATTTTACTTTTGAGATAGGTAGAGATGTCATTAGGCACTCTGTTTAATGCCACACAAATAATTAGGGATAAAACCATAAATTACTCATAGAAGATAATAGATATTTTAAAAGTAATAAGAATGATGTTTCAATAATTATTGTTATAGGTAGTGTACATATGGTTTTGATGGCTCATGGGACTCTTTCCACGTCCAGCTTTGCCTAATGACAAAATCTGGGACACTAAAGTTAGCTGGGGTAGTTAGGGCTTAGCAACTACCCTTGCACCCGCCTACATTTTCCAGCCTTTGCACTTAGGTTGAGGTCATGTGACTAGTTCTGGCTGATGGACTTTGAGAGAAGGTAACCTTTTCTGTTCCAGGCTGAGGCAGTTAAGAACCAAAATGCCTTGTTCACCTCTGTCTTCTCTGCTTCAGCAGCACTGAGGCCACATGTTCCAGACGCTATACTGCCATACACAGGAAGCGACTGACTCACATTGGACTTCACATAAGACCTTTCTTGTGTTAAGCTAATGAGATTTCATGGTTAATGTTGCAGCATTAGGATAAATTACCCTGAGAAACATAAAGGTCCTATATTAACGTATTCATGAGGGCCTCAAACTTAAATTTATACTACTGATATGAAGCTTTCAAAGTTACCATTAGAGGGAAAATAATATATTTCCTTCTTTCCTCTTTTTTTATGTTCTCTTTTTCTGGCCCTGCACAGTCTAAGGCGGTGCCTCTCCAAGTGTGGTTTTCAGCATCACCTGGGGGTTAGTTAGAGATGCAAATTCCCAGGCCCACTCCAGACCTGCTTCATCAGAAACTCTGGGGAGGGGCCCAGCAATCTGTTCGCACATGCCCTCCTAGTAATTCTGATGAACACTCAGGTATGAGAACCAATGATCTAAGGTAACCTTCCCTTCAGCCCTCATGAGTGGTATCATCACACAGCCAATTTCCCCTTTATATCATCCACATTCAGGAGGTACCTAATGTGGAAATTCCTAGTCATTTTGTCCCCCTTTTTTATTTTTTCAAATATCAGCTTTTTTTTTTTTTAATCCTCACCCGAGGACATTTTTGCATTTATCTTCAGATAGAGCAGGAGGGAGAGAGGGAGGAAGAGCGAGAAAGAAACATCGATGTGAGAGAGACACATCGAGTGGTCGCCACCCACACGACCCCAACCGGGGCCAGGGACAAACGGTAATGGAGGTACGTGCCCTTAGCGGAAACTGAACCCGGGTCTCTCTGGTCCGCGGGCTGACACTCTAACCTCTGAGCCCAACTGGCCAGGCCTCAAATATCAGCTTTTATATTGGTTAGTTACACACAGATTTGCTATAGATTAAAGATAACTGCAAATTCTTTGTCACTGCCCCCACTGAGAAGTGAAGCCTATTTCTTCACCTCTTGAATAAAGTTGGGCCTGTAACTACACTGACCAGTAGAATACAGAGGAAGTAAAGCTGCCAGGCTTTCTCTCTTTTTTTTTTTTTTTTGGCTAATTCTCACCCAAGGATATTTTTCCATTGAATTTTAGATCGAGGGGGGGAGGGGGAGAGAGAGAGAGAGAAATATCAGTTTGAGAAAGACACATCAATTGGTTGCCTCCTGCATGACCCCTACCAGGCCAGGGATTGAACCTGCAACCCAGGTACATGTCCTTGACCGGGAATTGAACCTGAGACCCCTTAGTCCAAGGGCCGATGCTCTAACTGCTGAGCCAAACCAGCCAGGGCAAAGCTGCCCCACTTTCAAACCTAGCCTTTACAAGGACTGGCAGCTTCCACTTCCTGCTTCTTGAAATCCAGCAGCCATTCTACGTGGTAGCCTAAGCAACCACAAGAAGAAACATAGGATGCCTGGAGGAGAATCAAGGCCCTCAGCTGACAGTCCCAGCTGACAGCCAGCATCAACTGTCCACTATCTAACTATGCCATCTTAGATGCCCTGGTCCAGTTGAGCTCCAAGATAGCTGCAGCCCCAGATGATGTTATGTAAAGCAAAAGAACCACTCAGCTGAACCCAGTCAGCCCAGAGAATTAGAAAATGTAATAAAATGGTTGTTCTTTTAAGATACCAAGTTTGGGGGCAGAGGAAATTTATGAAACAATAAAGAATCAAAATATTCACTTCCACTGTTTTTGAAAAATACTATGAAAATCAAATTTCAATAGGTTCTGTTTACTCAAAACTTCTTTTTGGCTCAGACCTACCCCTATCGCTCCTTATGATGACCTTTTCCTAATATGTTTCTCCCCTTTAGCTTAGCCACAATAATAGCCTTACGTAGCTTCTCCATCCTCAACTCTGAAAGCTTGCAATAATTTCTCTAACTATCTTATAGGTGTCAAATGGAGATATGAGTCTTTTATCTCCAATATCCATAACTGTTCAGAAGAAAGAAAAGAAAGTAGAAGCAGACAGTTTAGAGTTTCATCAGAAGAATTCAATTGAATTGAGTGACACTTTGCAACCTAAATAAAATTTTACTTTCCACATTCACCCCGAAATGTAGTGATCAAACAAGATTAGAACCCGGTTACCAGAAAGGTGAAGCTTCAAAATCATTATGCTAGTTTTGAATTTCTTGTTGGAAAAGACACTTGCAAAATGAAAGAAAACTAATTATGAAGTGGTCATATCTATTAATTGATGGCTAAATACAGCTTTGACTAATTGGCTTTTATAGATATCTAACAAAATTTAGGAATCAGTTACAGTATTTGAAGCTAAGAGTCAAAAGCTAAGCATTCAAGATGTCAGTAGATGCCCAGAGGTTATAAATAGCAAAGGATCAATCTTGCAAAGACCTTTTACCCCAAAAATGATACTGGGCAGTAAGGTCTCTATTCTCAGGATCCAACACAGTGTTTGGTACATAGAAAGTGTCCAGCCCTGGCCAGTGTAGTTCAGTGGTTGGAGCCTCAGCCCATGCACCAAAGGGTCACGGGTTCAATTCCCCGTCAAGGGCACATACCTGGTTTGTAGGTTTGATCTCTGGCCCTGGTAGGGGAGTATGCAAGAGGTAACCAATCAATGTGTCTTTCTCACATCAATGTTTCTCTCCATCTCTCTCTCCTCTTCCTCCTCCCTCCCTCCCTTCCACTCTCTCTAAAAGTCAATGGAAAAAATCCTTTGGTGAGGATTAACAAAACAAAAAGAAAGAGTCTAGTTTACAAATGAATGAATGCATGCATACATGGATGGAGAGTCATGGCAAAGGAAGGAGCAAAAAAGACCAAAATGAAGAGGAAGGAGCAATAAGCAAGAATTTTAAATATAAATCCCTCTAGGAACAGGCATCAATGAATTTTTCAAAGGTGCTTTCTCAACTACAGAGTTTTGATACATAAGCAATAAGAATATAGACCTTGGTCAGCACACATGAACAGCAGCAGCTAAACAGGCCCTGCAGCTTTGAGTTCCCTAAGGCAAGTCAGGCCTGGGCAAAAGAGGAGCAAGGTTTCCAGCACCTTAAAAGAATGTAAAGAAGGGGAAGTTCTCACATCCCTTCCTGGCCAGTCCTCCACATCCTTAAGAGAAGGTAGTCAGTAGTCATGTCATAAGGACAGTGGTCATGTGGAATTAAGAGAAAGTCAATTCCATATGTACAATTTTTATTCGCCCATGAATAAATTTTTATTCACTCACTATACCTGAAATTTTAATACATCACAACTCTTAATGATAATTTTCAAACATTAAAATTTCCACTAAAAGGGACAAGTTTTCACTTAGGACAACAGTCATGTGCTAACAGTCATGGTTGATGTTTGCTGGCCATTGAGACACCTAATTATGTTTTATTGTTTTTATTTATTTTCATTATTTAATTTATGTAAGTATGTTATTTAAGTCATTATTTGTTTTCTTACTATATCCCTCAGAGGCCATCCTATCAAGTATATGTATATAAATAAACAGCCCCCCAAATGTAGAATCATCTAATTACCTCTGAATACTTTCTGAAATACAAATGAGTGGAAATATACAGATAAATAAAAATTAAACAATAATATTCTAATAAGTCAAACTCAAAATATGTTTTCCCACATCATCCAAACAAAAGCCCCACAAACACTTTAGGTTATGTATATTTGCCATGTTTTATAATACCTAAACTCATAGAGTCAAATTTTGGAGCTATAAGAGAATTTTTTACAGCTAGTCCAAATCTTCATTTCACAGATAGAAAAGTCTGAGGCCTATAGAGTTGAAGTAACTTGGCCTTATTAGAGTAAGTGGTTCCCAAAAACCATTGTTGATGGATAGATTCATCCATTCAATAATCATGCACTGAACAGACAACTGGGGACCTGGCACTCTACCTGCCCTGGGACATACGAGGATGAAGAAGTTGAGTCCTGCCCTCAGGGCAATCTGTTTAGAGATAGGCCCACCACAAAACTGAAAAATGCAGTTCTGGGTCACAGCTTCTGTAAGAAAAGTTAACTGGTATCACCAGCAAAATAGCAAATTCAACTGGGTCAGGGGATGTGAGTGAGGAGATTAGTTGAAGAAGATGTCTCATAAAGGAGATTTTAGCCAGATATTAAAAGTACATATGTGTAGGACACTATTTTCACCTCGGTGGAGTTTAAGTTAACCCATTAAGCCTATTTCATAGGTCAGACAAGAAGTAAAGATTGTTTGTGTAGAGTTACTGCTTATAGAAGAAAGATAATGTATGTGGTTGAGTCATGGGTGAATAAAAATTGAGTCACTTTGTTATTACATTCTCTTATACATATTATCTGTACATACATCCAATTATCTCTTATTATATTCATTGACTTGTATTATTTTTTTTTACAATTTCACCTTTAAGTCATTATGATATCTTTATGTTGGAGGTGTAGAAAAGATAACCATTATGTCCCTTATTGAAACAAAGACATTGTAATGTTGACTGATATCCCCAAGGATATGGCAAGTAAGTCAGAGGCACCAGAGTGTCAAACTTCAGGGTCTGTACTTAATCCACTGAGTCATACTGTCTCTTGGAACTAGCTCTCCTTTCGGATGTCTGCTTCGATAAGATTAGGTAATAACACAATAACTAGCAAGCAGTAAGAGCCAATTAGTACGCGCCTCACGAGGGTGTTCTGGATGCACTTCATTTTAAAGAGAAATGAGAAGTTGCCAAATATCATGCAAGTCATGTTTGTTCCTGTACTTGAGCTGAATGATACAAAATTTTCTTGAGTAAACTTTTAAATATTTTCCTGGCTACAACTCCACCACATCTCTTCCCACATCTGTGCATTAAAGGTTATACAGCTGAAAGCTCACCTTGAGTTTCAGAAGAAGAAAATAAATTCAACAAGTAAAAACAGGAAGTACCAACCTAGTATAGTTTAACATTCACATGTTTCAAAGTCTGATAAGAACCTCGAATTCCCACATTCTGCTCATAGAAAAATACTATCTCTTTACTTAATCTGGCTTTTATGCTGTATCTTTAAAATTAGCTGTAAAGTGACCTGGCAATTTTATGCTCAATTTAGTCAATGTGAACAATAAAAGTGCACAATTCAAGCTTCAAAACAGAATATGATATAGCCAATTGGGGTGTCTAGGTAATTTCCCTTTTGTGTGTGTATGGCAGGGGTGGGGTGGGGTGGGGTGGGGTATTCTCCTAAACAACCGCACATGCTCCCGGGTCATAGGGCTGTAAGAGAACAGGGGTAAACTCACACAGGCCACCATCTCCATAAATAACTCAAATTCATCTTTGAAAACTATAGAGCTTCTCAGAAGAGCACAGAACAAAATCAACAAGAGCAATTTTGAATAGGATTTTCAATAGCAAGGCTATACACAGCAACAGAGATATAGGCTTTGCCAAGATGAAACATCTTAAGACTATTTTGTTAGGTAAACTGGGATGTGCTGTGAGTGGCTGCTGGTCTCTTTCAGGTAGATCAGTTACAACTACTCGGGAATGAGTAAAGAGACGCTGTTCTGCATTGATCAAAGCAACTTTTCTGAAGATAAAGGAATTTTCACTGGTGACCACAGAAAAAGCCACTGTTGTGGAGTGTCTATATTTCTTTCATTTGAGTAAAGGGTGGGTTTAATTGAAGAACCCCAAACATCTCTTTGCAGCAATAGAGTTTGCTAAATATCCAACTACTTCAAGAGAAGACAGAAATTCTAATTTTGTTGTAAATTCTCCTGATTTATTTTAACATCAAGAGATCAAACAAAATAGGTTTATACTTAGTTTGAACCACTGACCACTGGTTTAAGATATCTTGTATACGCAGGGATTTTTGTTCACTTTATTATTAATGTACTGAATATATATTTATCTGACCAATTCTTATATATTTATGATTATCCCTATATTAGTTTAATTCTATATAATTTTCTTCATTCAGCTGGCTACAGTCTCACCATTACCTCTTCAGCATTAACTAAAGAGGATCCAACTATTAATAGGCTAACATATCTGACATGAAAGAGACACAGCCTAACGGTGGAGAAAAGTCAGGAGATAAGTGGAGTGTGTGGTAATGTATATAGAGAAATGTATTTAGGATATATAGGGGTGAATTTAGGGGGCTAATGATAGCAGATGAGGTTGAAAAGACCCATCTAGCTAGGCCTTATATGCCATGGTGATGTGGACAACAGCAGCTACCATTTACTGAACACATTAAATACACCAAACCCTGTGCTTACACCCCACATACATTATCCAATTTAATTCTCACACCAACTGTTATAATGAAGGGACTATTACAATCTCCATTTTTTAGATGAGAAATCTGAAGCTTAAAAAGGTCAAGTAAACTGTCCAAGAACATGGTTGTGTGTGGCAGAGTCAGAATCTGGGCTCACAACATCTGTCTGATTCCAAACCTGTGTTTTCAGCCACTATGATATTGCTAAGGAATTTGGATTTCAGCCTATAACTAATGGAAAACAAATGAAGTATCTTAGACCCACATTATTCTATTCTGTTCTTACAAGATTCTGTGAGCTAAATAATGGAAAGTATGATTACTGTTTTATATTTGCAGAAATCAAGAAAGGTTAAGCAATTTAAAGCAAAGGAAACAATGGGTTCCTATCACTCCAGTGGGCCAGTTTCTAGCCCAGGACTCATGCTGATTTTACATGGTTGGCAAATACTACTTTCCAAACTTTTGGTATGCTTTCAACAATCATACTAATTCAAATCCAGAAATTCCAAAAGCACATTTCCAATTAAATCTTCTTCCAGGCACAACCTTAGACATTCCTAGCCAAGTTGTTCCTAATTTGTGATGTCAATCTGAGAAATACAAAATAACTACCGTGACAAAGAAGGACAGCCATCGTCAACTTCTTCCTCTCACCAAGTGTGTGTGCAAGAATGACAGATCCCATTTGAATATCAATAACGAAATAATAGTACTTTTCTTTTGTGTACTAGGAACTCATTAATAACATTTCTTGCATTAACTTATCATTGCTATAAATCATTTAAGCATTCCACTTTCCAGTTTATAGTCACAACATTTTATTCATATCTGTGAGAGTTTAACCCATCAAGTTTCCCTGTGACAATAATGTAATACCACTTCTATTGTTAAGGTCAAAGCTAATAATTAGAAAGAGATTACTTACTTATAACAGTGATATAACATGGCTGGATCTAGAATATGACCAAGATATTTCTCTGCTCACAGAAGAAACAGTTGCAAAAATGGAACTATCTTCTTGTCACTTTTGTTTCCAAGATATGTCACAGAGCTAAGTGTAATCTAAATGCTTTCCAGAAAAAATACAGGATAAAAGAGAAAGATAATAGCAACCACTTGTTGAGCACTTATAAAAATGTTAAAAAAAAAAAAAAAAAGACCCTTTGAGGAAGGTTTAATACATACCAATTTTTTCAGAGGCGGAAACAGGCTCAGAGAGGTAAAAAAAAAAAAAAAAAATGTTACCTCCAAGAACTGAACCCAGAAAAATCTGATTCCTAAGCCCATAGGCTTGACCACCAAGAAGTCTTAGGCATTAGTGAGAGAAATAAAGGAAAAATGAAAGAAGTGATAGAAGGAAGTCAAGGCTTACCTGAGATCTTATATGTGATGATCTTGAGAAGTAAGTGTAAAATGTATATATGGCAAGAGATAGAACAAAATATGAAGATAAATTAGAGAACTGGGACAATGTTTGCAGAACCTATGACAGATAGAAAACTAGAAATAGAAAGAAACTTCCTCAAATTGATAAAGAACATCTACAGAAGACCTACAAATAACATCATACTTACTGGGAAGACACTGGATGTTTTCGCCCTTAGATCTAGAACCAGACAAGAATGGCCCCCTTTCACTCCTCCCAATCATCATTGTACTAGAAGTCCTAGTTAGTACCATAAGACAAAGTGAGAAAATAAAAGAAAACAGATTGAAAAGGAAACTATTTGCAGATGGCATGATTGCCTATATAGAAAAAAAAAAAAAAATCAGTAACAACAATGAAAAGCTCCTGGAACTAATAAGGGTGTACAGCAAGGTCACAGGATATCAGGTTAACATACAAAAATCAATTGTTTTCCAACACACCAATAATGACGAAATTTGAAATGTTAAAAAATAATGTCATTTACAATAGCATCAAGAAATAAAATAAAATACTTGTGTATATGTACAAAATCTACATTTGGGAAACTACAAAACTGATCAAAACAACTTTTTTTAAATCTAAGTAAATGGAGAAATGGTTTGTAACACTCAACATTGTTAAGATGTCAATTCTTTCCAAATTAATCTGTGGCTTTAATGCAATTCGAATCAAACTCCTAGCAAGCTACTTCATAGATATTGAAAAACTGATTTTTAAATGTATAAGGAAAGGCAAAAGACCTAGAATTACCAACACAATACTAAAAAAGAACACGGTTGGAGGATTCATGTTACCCAATTTTAAGCCTTACTATAAAGCTACAGTAATCAAGACAGTGTGGCATTGGCAAAATAATAGACAGGGACCAGAATAGAGAGTGTAGAAATAGGCCCACACAAATGAAATCATCTAATCTTTGATAAAGAAGCAAAGACAATTCAATGAGGGGTGAGGGGGGAGTCTTTTCAACAAATAGTACTGGAACAGTTAGATGTCCATATTAAAAAAAAATGTTTAAACACTCTAAGTGCAGCAGACCTTACACAGTTGACAATAGTTAACTAAAAATGGATCATAGATCTAAATGTAAGATGCAAAACTACAAAATTCTAGAAGAAAACACAGGAGAATATCTGTGTACTTGGGTGTAGTGATGAATATTATTTACATCAAAAGCACAACTTATGGAAGAATACATTGATAGGTTGGACTTCATTAAAAATCTCTACTTTGTAAAAGACGCTGTTAAGAGAATGAAAAAAAAAAGCCACAGATTGAGAGAAAATATTTTCAAAATATATATCTGATAAAGGACTTATATCCAAAATATTCAAAGAACCCTTAAAAATCAACAATAAGAAAACAAACAGCCCAACTAAAAAATGGCCCAAATATTTTAGCAGACACCTCAAGAGAGATGGCAAATAAATGTATGAAAATATGCTCAATATAATTGGTCATTAGGGAATTGCAAATTAAAACAAAAATGAGATATCTCTACATACTTACTAAAATGTTTAAAATCCAAAAAACTTGTGCTGGCATGAGAGGCAGCCTGGAAAACAGTGGAAGCAGGCCAGCGACGCCGCTGCCACGACCGTTTCTCCCAGAGGCAGCGGGATCTCTCGGGATCGCGGAGTTCCACGAGGGCTGGCAGGGGAATCCTGGGATGAGAAACACCTGGGTCCTTAAGTCTCTCCACCTTAACCCTTGGCAACCTACTGATCTTTTTAGTTTTATTTTCTCCAGACTGTCCTATATACAGTCGTTGGAAACATATGACATGTAAACTTCTTAGACAGCTTCTTTCAGTTAGCAATATGCATTTAAGGTTCCCCACATGTCTCTGCATGGCTTGATAACGTATTTCTTTTTGTCAATGAATAACATTTCATTGCCTGGATATACCCCATTTTATATATCTTTTCACCAATTGAAGGACATCTCAGTTGCTTTCATGTCTGGGCAGTTATGAATAAAGCCACTGTTAACATAAAAAAATAAAATAAAAAACTGACAATACCAAAGGCTGACAACAGTGTAAAGCAACAGAAATTCTCACTCATTGCTGGTGGTTACAGATACTTTGGAAGACAATTTGGTAGCTTCTTACAAAGCTGAACCTAGTTTTACCATCTAATCCAATAATTGCACTCCTAGGTGCAGTTTGCCTAGCTGAAAACATGTCTGCCCAAAACCTGCAGATGAATGCTAATAAGATCTGTATTCCTAATCACCCAAAGCTGGGAGAAACACAGAAACTCTCCATCAAGTGAATGGATAAGTAAGCTATGATACATCCATATAATGAAATGTTATTCAGTGATTTTTAAAAATATAATCTATAAAACTATGAAAAAAAAACATGTTAACCTTAAAACATACATTGCTAAATGATAGAAATCAGTCTGAAAGGGCTACTTACTCTATTATTCTAATTATATCTCAATCTGGAAGAAGAAAAACTATTGAGATGGAGAAAAGATCAGTGGTTATGGAGGGAGAAAAGGTTGAATAAGTAAAGCACCAGAAATATTTTTGGGAACTGAAACTGTTCTATATGTTCCTGTAATGGTATATACATGACATTATGTATTTGTCAAAACCCCATAGTCTTTTACAACACAAAGAGTGAACCTTAATGTATGCACATTTAAAAAACGTAATTTAGGAGCTTAGGGAACCTCAGGATGGAATGAGAATCTGGCAAAACAATCCAACAGTATTATAAATGTCTGAAACAACCTCACAGAAGGGGTAATGGGTGCTGACCTAAATTACTGGAAATTAGTATAATCTATAAGACTAAGAGCAAAAAAAGAAAAAAGAAAACCTGACATAAGTACTAAACAATTGCTGATAAAGATGTTTCCCCTGGGGGTACACAGAGTTGACAATTCTGATACCACTATACATAATTGTACAATTAAGAAAATAAATGGCAGCTGGGGAGAGCCAGGTTTCTCATTGTTGGAGTGGAAGTTTACAAATAAATAAGATCCATGTGGTAATGAATTAGAGTTGGAGACATCAGCATGAATTTATGTTGTAATAGAGATACAGATGGTTACATATAGAAAAATTAATTTATTCATATATGTATATACACATACATTTCCTCACTCTGAGCTGATCCTGTAACAATGATACTATTCTAATATCACTGTCCAGTAAAATAGACCAGATATTCTTTTTTAATATCGTTGTCCGGTAGAAGAAACAAGAGTCCTTTGGAAAAGTGGCTGATTCTAGGACTGAGGCAGGAAATACACAAGATGAGCCTGGAGCATTTTGTAGTACCAGTAAGGAAGTGCTAAAAATAAAACAAAAACAAAGCAGGCATATGAACAAAGAAATAAATGGTGGGAAAGAGACAAACCTACCTTGCAGAAGAATCACAAATAATTTATGTAGACATTGCACCCTCAAAAGAGGTGGAGCATAACTCCCCACTATATAAGTGTTTGGGGCTGTACATAGCAACTTCTTCCCAAAGACACAGTAAGTATGGAAAGAGGGGTGGTGAGGCAAGAGTAAGTTTACAGTGGAGAAACACAACAAACACTACCTCAGCCAAGTGATTAAGGTGATCACCAAAAATGACATGCCATGTTGATGGAATGTGTCTTTGATATAATGTAATAAAAATGACACTTGACCTCTGTGATCTTCCTCCCAAATACCTATAATCCTAGTCTAGTTATGAGAAAAACAGACAAATCCCAAGGGACAGTCTACAGAATACTTGAACAGTATGACGCAAGACTGTCAAGGTCATTGCAAACTAGGAAAGTCTGAGACACTTTCGCAGCACAGAGGAGCCTAAGAGACGTGATGATTAAATATAGTGTGATCTCCTGAGTGGTATTCTAGAATAGAAAAAGGACGCTAGGGAAAAAACTAAGAATAGCTGAAAAAAGTATGAGCTTTAGTTAATAATGAATTAATACTGGTTTATTAATTGTGACAAATATAAGACACTAAAGTTTAGATGTTAGTGGGAAATTGAACACAGAGAATGAGGGTTACACAGGAACTCTAGGCTATCTTCACAATTATTCTGTGAATTAAAACTATTCTAAAATTAAACATTTATTTTTAGAAATACAAATATGAGATTACTAGTTCTAAAATATAAAGGACTACACATTGTAAAGAAGAAAACAACTCAAAAAAAGAATGAGCAAAGACTATGAATAGAATCCTCACAGGACAGGAAATCCAAATGATCATAAAACTTAAACAAACAAACCAAAAAAGGACATTGGCCTTATCAGTGGACAAAAGGAAATAGAATTAAAACATTATACCCATCAGTTTGGCCTGCCTACGTTTAAAAGAATAAAAACATCTGGTGTTTAGAAGGATGCAGAAAAATGGACACTCTCTTACTTTGCTGATGGAAGTATGAATTACTACAACCTTTTTCAAAGTAATATGGCAATATCTATTGCAATAAGAAACACATATACACTTCGACCTAGCTTAGGGATCCCTACTTTACGAAATCAGCAATAAAAGCACCAGAATAAAAAGGCATATACATAAAAGTTCTCATTGTAACATTGTGATGTTATCATACAATATTTTTGGTGGGGAGATATTAGAAACAACCTTAATGTCCATTAATAGGGTAATTATTAAATAAATTATAGCATACCCACACTGTAGAATATTATGCAGCTATTTTAAAATATATAATGTTATCTATTAACCTGGAGAGATGCTGTCACGTAATTTTAAGTGGTAAAAGAAAATTACAAAATATGTAGAGTGTGAAAGCATTTTTAAAACCCTCTGTATGTTTAAATATCTTTGGAAGACTGCAAACCTTGTTGTTAACATCAGTTACCACAAGACAATGGGATGCAGCTTTAGATTAATCTCTTGTTATTCCTTATATATACATATATTAAAATTAAGTAACACCTCAAACATGAATGTCATATTTTACATTTAGATGTGGGGTGTTCAGAACAAATGGATGCCAGAGCTGTGGCAACATCTCACCTGATCACTGTCTAGAAGCAACATTGTAACAGTAAAATGAGAAGATATTCTCCATGGGACCACAGTAACCTAGTTTCTGCATCAAGAGAAAAAGCATCCAGTTGTTTATTTTTATCAGTGACCTACATGAGAGAAATGAACCCAGTAAGTCTGTATGTATTTGCCTCCAAGTGAGTGCAATTGTTAACTTCCTAGAAGTTGAGAAAAGGGTTGAAATTGACTGGAAATTCAGAGAAACAGCATTTTTGAAAATAAAATGAAGTCCAGTGTACTTAAGTACCAAGTCATACACAGGAGAACCAAAAACAATAAATGCAATTCAGGTGACAACAACAGACATGGGCAATGTCTGAAACCAGAAGTCTAGTCAGCAAGAGCCACAGGGTATAACAAGGAGACACAAACCCAATCTAGAAAGAAAAAGCAAGAAAAGATAAAAGTTAGCAGAGTGTTTGAGAAGGGCTCCTTTTCTTCTATACTCAGCACAGTCAAAGCTTCGTTCAGCAATGCAGATGAACGGTGGCATCTAAAGCTACTCAATCTAATTACCAAACATCTGGCTATAGTTATAATCTCACCCTGTTTGACACACAGCAGTGTCAATGAATGTGTTTTGAGGGAAGAAGGGGAGAAAAGTAGAGAGGGATAGAGGAAGGCATATAGAAGTAAAATAATTAAAGAAAATGATGAAAATCTTCAATAGAGAAATAGCAAATAGCTAATCTTAAATTTGAAAGATTATAAACATAAAAAGGAAGAACTTCTAGAGTTTGTGTGGATGGAAAGAATAAACAGAAGTAAAACTGTTGTTTTATGGCCAAGCTGGTTAGCACCGATCTTGCAAATGGAAGCAAAAGATGTCCCCATCATAATAAACGTACAGAATGTTTCATGAACAAACTTGAAGCACACCCACTAGACTTTATATTATTAAGATTTCTAGACAAGTGGACCAAAGATAATATGCTACAAGGAGCAGGGCACAGAGGAGTCTGCATACCAAATAAAAATGTAAGTGTATTGCAGATTAGAGCTTCAGAAATATTAAGTTGCAGGCAAATCAGGCTTCAGAGGCAACAAAATTATAGTGCTTTCTTTTGTAACAATGCCTGTCATATAAGGGGTACATCTGAATTCCAAAGGATCTCACAAAGGAACACAAAATGATTTAAAGCTTTACTTATGCCTAAGCATTTGCTGCAGCGAAAAGAAGAGCGAATAGGAAAAAGTGAGCTGTGACCAGACAAAAGAAAAATTAAGAGATTTGCAAATGTGTCTACTCTGATTCCAAGGACAGTTTTGGTTCTTTTACTAGGTGCCTCAAAACACTCATGAAAACTTGTATTTTTTTTCCTAGAAATTTTAACTGTTCCCTCAGTGAGGTGATTTTGAGGGAAAAGGATATGAGGAAGAAGTGGAATGATGGAAAAAGTGTTGTAACAGGAGCCAGGAACCTTAGGTTCTAGTCTTGGCTCAGGGACCCTGGAGTTTTTCTACAATGTTCTCTTTTTCATGAGAGAAGTGAGGTGTCCCACTCCAATACATCATGTATGGAACTGAAATGTGTTTTGTTTTGCTTTAAGTGAAAACTTACTTGTGCTTATGGTTCTGAGTTTGAGCCAATGTCCCATATTTTGCTTCTGAAAATAAGGCTATAGTCAAATTTTAGCTAATTGCTTTTATTACAGATTTTTGTAATGTTTTAAATCCTCACCCAGAATGGTAATGAGGATCACTCTCTAACTCTACCTGAGGCCTATCTACACGAGTTGATTTGTAGAAGGTTTCTTCGGTGGGAGAAGCAGAAAAGAGCTATTTAAGGACCGAAATATGGGATAGCAAGGCCCATGGATTTCTCTGAGCCATAGAGAGATTGGTGGCCAGCCAGTGGTTCCCAAAGGCACAGGAGGACATCTAAATAAAGAATTCTCACCCAGCCAACATTTATGGAGAGCTCATTGTACCACAGCAATGGGAATACGGCAGTGACAAGCCGTAGGTTTCTGCCTCTGATAGAAGAGAAATAGTATATAAATAAGTCAGATCTTACCAAGTGCTATGGAAGAAAGTGATGCAGTAAAGGGGGACAACTTCAGTAAGATAGATAGGGAAGACCCCCACAAAAAGAGATATTTGAACTGACATGGAAGGATGAGCACATAGGACGGGATGAGAAAGAGAAAGACATGTCCAGGGGGTAGCAAAAATAAAAGCCCAACAAGTGGATAGCTGGCCAATGGGGTATTAAACAGGGATTTATTATTTTATTCTCTCTACTTTTATATATGTTTGAATTGTTTATAATAAAAAGTTTCAGTACCTGAAATAACACTGAAGACCATTTTTACCCCTTACTGTAAATGGTAAAAAATTTATCACCATGTTTGGGCACAAGCTTTCCCTCCAAGGAAATAGTAAATGTATTTTTCAGCTCTTTAAAATAAAATACAAGTGTTAAGGCAGGAGAAAGCCTGTTGAGAGCAGATGGTGCAGGGTGCGGGGCCAGCTTCCCCCCGGCACTGCAGGGGTTTGCAGTCTATCCTCAGAGTTATGGGAACCCACTGGAGGGTTTTAAACAAAGATGAGACCTGATTTTATTTAGTTTTCATACATCACGCTGCTGTGGAAGAAAGAAGCATAAAAGCAAGAGTAGGAAAAGAGCTGTTAGAATGGAGACTAGAATTCTTTTGCAGCTGTCCGGGAAGGAACTGAAGGTGTCCTGAAACCAGGGATGGCAGTGGAATAGAAGACAAGTAAATACTTTCGAAGTTATTTTGGAAATAGAACTTCAATATAGGGTTGGCTATGGGAGGTAAGGGAAAAGGCAGAAGCAAGAATGACTCCTAGGTTTTGGCTGGAGCGATTGCTTGTATGGTGGGGGTTTGAATGGACAGTGGGAAAGAAGGTAGTGCAATATAGGGAGAAGAACTCGAGATGCTGACAATGTTATACAGACATCATCAGAGGGTCCCTAATTCTTGAGCTCTGGGTAGGACATGTTTGAACCATTCGCCCTGTAGCCTAAGGAGAACTAGATCTCCCCAAGACTTCTCTTTTGTTCTCAAGGACTTAGGATCTCATCACCATCCTGTGTTTCTGTCTCTTGTGTTCTCACCTCCTATCTCCCCTCACTACTGTCAACCCTTCAACTATTTTCTCTTTTTTTTTTTTTATAAATATGTGTTTGCTTCCTTATTTGGTACATACATATTCTTAACAAAACTAATGGCACTGTATGTAATGCCACAGGGTTGGCATACTCATTTCAACAAAGCACAATTAATTTAAGGGATGCCTTAAAATACAACACTCTAGAGAGAGGAAAATAAACCCAAAAGTAATCAAGACATCACTATTATAATTAATATTTTTATAAACAGCTTCATAGTATATGTATAGATTTTTATGTTTGTCAAAGCCTTGTTACATTTGCTAAATGATGTTGTGATTTCATTGGAGTCCCTATCACTGAAGCCACATTGTTCTTGGTATATATAATGTAGAAAAACATCTCTCATGTCATCTAAACCTAATTCTATACAAATGGGACTGGAAACGGTGCAAGTTCCTCACTTCATGCATTCCCATACCCGTGACAGTCATCCTTGTATACAGATCTTCATATCACTGAGAACAATTTCTTCCTGGTAAAGGCAGTGACTCGTGACAGTTCCTAATGGGAGCATGCTGTTATAATTTCTACCTCATTTCAAGTGGTGCAGCAGCACCCAGAGGCCCGGAAACCAGGACATCCCAGCTTCTCACAAGAGACTTCTGCAGAAAAGCACGTGCTCTTGTTGATCATTGTCTCTATCACCCACAAGTTTACAAAACAAGTCCATTCATCCTAGCTTTCTCTGAATCTTGACTCACTTTAGTGAAGATCTGAGGGCTCAGCAAGACCATAATCCGATTTAAAACCTATTTCATATCTCCACAAATTGTACATAAAAGCATGTAAAACTATCTTGGAGGAGATTAAGGATATGTGTAGTATATCCCTTCTAGACTACATTTTACTTTTACCAAAAAATATTTATCTATACCTGTAATAGGACAGAACTCTAGGTGCTAAAGATAGACAATCCCTACTATCAGGCAGCTCACGGGTCTCAGGGTCCTTGTTTCATTATTCCATCTGCAGGAGGAATCAAACTTACCCAACAGCCTGAGTCTCCTGTACACCTTTTAAAAAGGGGGTGGGGGACGGGCCTCATAGAAGCTCTATCAGTGTGGCCCTATTTTCACAGCTTTTCAAGTCAAGTCCTATTTTAAATGAGATACTACATTTAAAGTTCCCTGTACATTCCCTGACGCAATGTAGGCACTAAGGAAGTGGTATCCTGCTCCTTCCTTCATTTGGTGTACATTTAAAGCAAGTCTTACTCCTAAACTGGGGTTACGCAAGGGAATTGAGCCCTAATGCCCAAAAGCATCCATTGGACGTCATGAGTTAATTTCTCTCCTATGCATCCAGAAGGCTGCTGCCTAAGTACCATTCTTGGGAGACTTGAGAAAACAAGCGTCGAATCATTTTTGGTAAGGCTCACTTCTCTCCCACAAACCTCAGCTGAAAATCAAGCAAGATTGAAGGACAGTATCACTTTCACCTTCTATTTTAAAAAGCAAGGTTAAATTGGGGGAAAGATCTAATTTGGTCAAGGCACCGACCCTAGAAAAACAATAAAAAGTAAAGCAGAAGCCAGAAAGTCTCTAGAGGATCAAGGACTCAAAGAGAAAAGTCAGAATGACTGAGGGTGAGTGCTGTATGGAAAACAGAGCTGTGCAGAGGCCAGGGCTGAGGAAACACCAGTCAGACTAAAATCAAACACAGTGCAGCTGAGACCAAAACAAATGTTCCCCTTCAAGGAAAGAGACAGACCAGAAAAGCTTAGAAAATATTATGCTTCTCTGTACTCCTCAGGGGGTCCCCAAAACTTTTGAGATAAACTGCTACATGCTCACATATCCTAAAAACAATGTTTTGATCACACCAAGGGAACAAGGCATGCCACAAGAAAACCCAAGGCTGAGAAAGGTTTATGTCAGAAGTTAATTTAAAATTCTAAAAAGTGCTTAAAATCATTTAATCTAATTGCTTGGTGTCTGTTTCCCAGAACAGAAATTACCTAACTCAAGGACATAGAAATTCATCAGGGACTATATCAAAGCTGACAAAAACATGACAGAAATTAAGTTGTAGAAACGCATTAATGTTCCTTAAATAAGCATGTAATTGCTTACCTCCATACAGTTCAGCAGCAGGGGCTAAACATGCACTAATTCATAATACACATCTATCATTACCAGCAAAGCTTTGTCACAAATCGATTTAAGCAAGTGATGTAAAAATGAGATTTACATTTAATACACTATTGTAAATTGCACCAATCGCCACTGTTAACACAGCATCAAATGCCAAAAAAGCTTTTAAATGCCTGGAAGGAGAATACTTTCCAAAACTGTTAGAAAAATAAAAAGAATAATATAAAGAAATTGGAAACAAGAAGACACCAAAAAAACCACTTTTATCTTGTCATGTAATATTCTGTAGAAAGACCATAAAGGGTATTTGAAAAATAAAGGAAACAGATAATATTGGGACTTCTGAATCAAGAGCAGAAGAAAACAGGCTCTCCTTTCTTCCTCTCTGCAATTCACCAGTACAACCAGGAGGCGTGGCTGAGATAAATCACTCCTGCTTTCAAGCACAGCAAGTGGCAACACTCAAGTAGTTTAGCTCATTTTTATATGAATTTACAATTCCCGTTTAAAACCAACGACAACAGTAAAATTGATCCCTAAGTAACTGTCTTCACAAGAGCAATGATAGAATTTCACAATTTTACAAAAATCATAATTTATAGTAATGTATCTAATGATCTCTTCTGGTTACTCTCTACAAATTTTAAATCAGCTTAGGTAAAATTATGTTGGAGGTGGTTGCAAATAAAAATGTCTACTATGCCCTCCCTAATCTGTAATTTTATATTTGATAACAATGCTAAATTATTTCAAAATATTTTAGAGGCCCAGAACATTGACTTGTTCGAATGCCAATGCCAATGGAGATATGAATAACCAACATATTTAGTCCCCTAATATACAAAAAACATAAATTAATAAGCCTTCAAAACACAGAGGGCTGACTCACCTTTTTCAAGAAATAAGAAATGGTAGAAACTATGGTTCAAGTTTTGGGTACAATTGAGCTCAAAACCTGACTTCCTAATTTGCTAATTGTATGACCTTACCTCTCTATACTTTAGTTTTCTCACCTATAAAAAAGAATAAGCATCCTCTTCATATCGCTGCTGTGGGGATTAAAAGAGATAATTTACAAAATATGGCACATAGAGATCAACAAAATGATTAACTCATTTTGGGGAGGAAATCAAGGATGTTTAGAATGCCATCATTTGAATACTTACAAACATAATAGCTTTTATACAGTACCTTGGCTTCAGGAAATCTTTAAGGTAGCTTACAAATATATTTAAAATACAAAGTCACCAAATCAAAATGTAAACACAGAAAAGAAAAAGAAAAAAATGAGGTTAATTTTTAAAAAGCAAAATGTCAGAAAAGATGAGTTTCATCCATTATATACAGTATAATTCCTAAGCTAAAACAATAACTACTTAGGAAAATAAATCAATAATTAGCTGACAATAAAGCAAGACAGGATTTTTCCCCTAAGAGTCTTTGAAAAGAGAACAACAAATAGAATGAAAAACATCTTCAACAATATCCTTACAAAAGATGGATGTCACAGATGTTCTCGATATAGACACCCCACCAAATTGCAGTGACACATTTTTTATAAAGTCAGACATTCCATACTAAGCTACCAAAAGTACTTTTGGAATTTGAGAAATTGATAATATAATAGACTTTGCAAAGAATTTCTTTGCTGAGTTTGCAAAGAATTTCCCAAAGGGACCATTCCTGAATGAAACAGAAATCTGCAATAGATGAAGGTCACCTCATCACACAAGCCTACCACCCTCTGGACTGGTCATTGTGGAAGAACGTATTCATGAAGAAAGTAGAAAACAGGCACTTTCTGTCTTCAAATAGTTTGAATGAATGGGGAAGATCTCTGTAAGCATGGCAAGAATCATACCAGAGATCATAACTAAGAACTTTGTAGAAGTTAAGTTTTATCACTTCCCATGCTTGATAAACTGTTTTCTCTTAGGAAGAAAAGTTAAAACTCTAAAAATGGAAGGGGCAACAAATAAGAAATATTGTATTACACATTATTGCCAGTCTGGAAGGGAGGAAAGGGGACAAGGGGAAGAGAGGAGAAGCCCTAGGAATAGACTGAAATAGTCCTTGGGGTCAGGTGATTCCTGGACAAAGTCATGCAGATGCCACCAAAAAAAAAAAATAGAGCATCTCATAGAAAGAGAATAATAATAACACCTGAACTTTATTGAGTACTAACTGACCACTTTAAGCTAAATACTATTATTATTCCCTTTTTTTCCAATAAAGAAACAGATACAAAACAGTCAAATCACTTCTGGCACTTCCACGTGGCTTGCAAATGGCAAAGCCAGGATTCAAAAGCAGGCAGCCTAACTCCAAAGCTCTCCCACAAAGCCCCACAGCAGATAAAAACTCTACTCATACAACTGATCAAGTGCCTCATCATCTAAGTCAGCTTTGAACTTTAAAGAGTAACCTTTAGATGCACACCCTACCACTGAAGAAAATCGTTGAGGTCACTATAAATAAATTACAATGATTCATATCTATCCATGAAATATGACATTTATAGAGATCTTAATCACTGGGCTAGCAAACCAAAATTTTACTCTTTGAATTTAAGGGCACTTTAGATAACATGTAAAATGTTAAGCAAAAACTATCATCAACTTTGGAGAATACATCCGATGATTGCTTTGCTTTGAAAGGCTGCAAAATTCTCCTAGTTAAATAACGGGCTTAAAATAACCTGCACAGAAACAGAGCCTGATTTGGTAAGATGTGGGCAGTTGGTATACACATAAACTGTCCCATCTTTGCCTGCTCCATGACATTCTGTGCTAAGAATGGGAATAGTCATTTAAAAAATTAATCAAGGGGGGAAGGAAGATAACTATGTAAGACTAGTCATTAAAGTCAATTTATGTCCTATTCAAACATCAAAGGACAGAGAAAACAAGGTAATAGGACATAAAATAAAAAGAGATTGCAATAACTTGACCATTATCTTCAGTATACGTGATTATGCATGAATAGCTGTTGTAACCCTTAGTTCTATAAAAACAGTTTGCATTATTTTGTTAACACTCTTCCTAACTTTTCTAACGCTTATATGAGATCAATGCTAAAAGTGTTTATTGTTGTTACTATGAAATACAGGTATAGATTACAATCAGTTTGTTCATTAAGCAAATAACCATGTATGACATTCCTCTTATGAAAGTACCAGGTACTTTCTATGTTACAGAAATATAGAGAGGGATATGAAACAAAGTAAGGTCTCTGTTCTTAAGGGATTTACACAGTTAGAAAAAAAATTTTAAGTTCTAATGAATTACCATTAAATCTGAGTCAACCATATAGTTGGGTATATGTTTAAAGATATTGAGAATTAGAGGGTATTTAAAAGGAAGAAAAATCTTTAAAAATTAGATTCAATTAGAGAAAAACAAAAGAGTAAGGTTCAATTTAACTACCTTAATAAAAATTTTTGGAGGTCTCAATTAGATCTATCTTTACCAAAACATTTTAGGATATAGGGAAAGTTTGGTCTGAGCAAACATAAACAATCTGGATGATCAGGATGATTACATTTTTATGAGAAAACTTAATACTTTTCCAGATCTAACATTCTGAAAAATCAAACAAGCAAATATTGCCTGTCTAATCCACAGAAACAACTGGAAACATTGTTTGTGGAAGAAAGAAGAGGCAACTGAATAGAATCTCAGGCCTTGGGACTCTGAGGACAAGAAAATAAGAACACCATGAAATAGGCAAAGTGGAGGAAAATTTTTAAGCTGACAATTTTAAGGAAAGATAGACCTTTTTTTTTCCCCCCCTAATATGTTTGCAAACCTTAAATAAGACTTTTAATGTACAAATATTCACAAAATCATCCCTCAATTCTCCCCACTGGGGAGTTGGACAATAGGTGCATTAGTCTACCATTCAGAAGATATTTCCACTATGTTGATTTTGCTATTAAAACTATTTTGTAATCTGTGGAATCCCTAGTGAGAAGCCAACCTTGGAAAAAACCAATAACTGTTTTACTAATCCACCAAGTAAACAATTTTCAAGCAGATAGCTCAGAGTTGATTTTTCCATCATGCTGAACTTCAATTGGGAAAATAGCTTCTTAAATAAAACCCTAAAATTCATGACAACAATATGAAGGTGTCAGAAACTTAATTTCTGAATCCCCTATAATTATTTTAACACCAACAAGCCTTTAGGAAGGAGTTTTTTTATTTAAAGTTAATAATGTGTTCATTAAGCCTACCATATGGTTACTTTAAAAACCAAGACCTAGCCTAAAGGTCAGAACAAAGAATGATGAACAATCTCAATCTGTAGGCTTCCATGCCTCTTGATTTCATAGAGATCTGGTGTGAACATGCAAAAAAATGGATATGAGTGTTTCTCATAAACTTGTTCAAACTCAAGAAACTATTATAATAAGCCTATATGTGTATCCTAAGAATTTCTAAATGACATCATAATGGGAGTAGAACATATCAAAGAAATGCAATTTCTATAGGTCAAAAAACTAGATCACAGAAATAAATCATTCACATTAAACAGATATGTGTTGGTCAGTACTAGGCTCTGGAAATAAAAATAAAAAAAACTAATAAGGGCCCTGGCTGGGTAGCTCAGTTGGTTAGAGTGTCATCCTGATAAGCAAAGTTTGCAGGTTCCATAGCAGATCAGGGAACGTACAAGAATCAACCAATGAATGCATAAATAAGTCAAACAAATCGATGTTTCTTTTTCTCTCTCAAACCAATTTTTTAAAAAATTTATAAGACCCTGGCCGGTTCGGCTCAGTGGTTAGAGCATCTTCCTGAAGACCACCAAGAGTCTCGGGTTTGATTCCCGGTCAAGGGCATGTACCTTGGCTGCAGGTTCGATCAGCCGCCCTGGTTGGGGTCATGAGGAAGGCAACCAATCGATGTGTCTCTCACACATCAATATTTCTCTCTCTCTCTCTCCTCCCCCCCCATTCCATCTTTTAAAAAAATCAATAAAAAACTAATAAGAATGATCCATGCCATCTGGAACTTACAATTGCTCCACTGACTACAAAGGCATATTATCTTATACACAATGAAATAATAGTCTGAGCTGAACAGTCACTTTATTTGACCTCACATGTATAAGAACATTTATTATCAAGTAGACACAAAATAAAATAAAAATGGAAAATTGATGCTGCAACCTGAATATCCATTAAAAACCCATATAACAAATTCCACTTCCATGAATGTATAAACTTAACTAAAACAGTAAACTCTTGCTTGGAGGTTTTGGATAATTATCTTATTTCCTCCACTGATATGTGCACATGAAGTCTGAGAGTTAACGCTCTACTCCCTTGAACTGTACTGGGCTCCTCATTTTTTTCACACACATGGGTGCAACAGAACCACTGCCGGCCCCAGGGCATTTTGATTTGAATATCAGGTCTAATACAAGAGGACTTGATGTTACCTAGGATTTACCTAACTCAAATATTGCCAGTGTTATTTTTTTTATTAAAAAAAAAAAGATTCAAAATGCTCTTGGAGTTTGGAAATTCACAATCAAAGGAATAAACTCTGAGTTCCAGAGTTGAGTTATAAAAGGAAAATAAAAGTATCTCAGCATTTCAAAATTGCTGAAACTCAGAAAAGTTCTCATCATGTTATAAAGAAGTTTAACTTAAGCAATAGGATCCCAAGTTTGCAGCTAAACCTTTTCTCCACTTCTGAAAAGAACACAAGCAAGTATTTGAAGCTAAAAACAGCAGTTTCTCAAAACTCACATTTTTGCCTTTGTGATTTTTTTTCCTAACAAAATTGAAACTGGCCAGTGAGATTCTAAAAGTACCCCATTATTCAACAGTATCCTATAATCACAGACATTCTCTTCAATCACTGAACTAGGTTAATAATTAGAAATTATGATTAATACCATTAGGAGCCCTGCCAACCTAAAAGACACAATTTCGGAGTGGGAAAAGAAAATGAGAATGCTTAATTGCAAAAGGAAGAAATATTCTGACTGAAAGAATGGACTAAATTTAGATCAGAATTATATTTATCTTTTTGTCACAATACCACAACCATTTGGTTTAATCGGCATGTGTGGGGGAGGGGAACATGTGAAGGAGAGCTGGAGAGCTCAGAACATCTTGCTTAGTAAGAGTCCCTTCTTATGGCCTCTTTCCCTCCAAGGAGTGTCCCTAGGAACACTGTTGACAGCCCTTGTCTGACTGGACAGGCAAGCCCACACACATTTTCCTGTCCTGAAACTCTTGCACTTCTAAGAGAACTAATAACATGATCCCATTCCACTTACACTTCAATTGAACTTGCAAATTAAATGTGCAGACTAGGATGACCAATTGTACTTCTTGGCTTGACTCAACCTCAGAGCTTCACCTCCAAACTGGTGACTATGTAAACTTTCTTTAAGCAAGCTCTGTCCTGATCGGGTTGACATTATTTTTTTTCCCCATCAAAATGAATATGAGCTCAAATCCCGAGTGGAGTGTGTCCCTGTGATTATTACAAACCATTTATCAACAAGCGTGCAACCGTGAAGGAATTAGATCCTAATGACTGTCCTCCTTAGCAGTTATAGCAGCTAGAGACAACAACAAAATGAATATTTATTATGTGCCTATTCCGTGCCACACACTATGCTACATATTAAGGATCCAGGTCAAATAAAACATAACTGCTCCCCCGAGGGGCACTTTTATTCAACAAAGTAATGTGTCAAGCACTATTCTGTATACTGGGAATATAGAAGTGAACATTACATGCCCTTTTGAAGCTTACATTCCAGTGGGCATAGATAGGCAATAAGAAAATCATACGGTATTTTAAGAAAATTCTATAAGATAAAATAAAATAAAAATAAGCTAGGAAATGCCAGTGGTGGGAAGGTTTTGATATTTTAAATAAGGTGGTCAGGGAAGGTATCACCAGGTAGGTGATATTTGAACAAAAATCCAAAGGTGAGAGATGAGCCGAAAGGGCTATCTGGGGGAAAAAGTAATCAGGCAGAAGAAAGCATAAGTGAAAAATGCATAGGGTTAGAGTATGCCTGGCCTTTGGGGACCAGCAAGGAGACCAGTGTAGCAAAGAGGGGAAAAGTAGTAGGAGTAAGGTCACAAGGACAATAGGGCCAGATCATAGTGGGCCTTCCTAGGCATTGTAAAGATTTTGGTCTAACTCAGAGCGAACTGTTGAACCATTGGAAAGTTTTGAGCAGAGAAGTTACTTGATTTGACTTATAAATGTTTTAGCAGATATATATTTATTTATCTGCTTTATTTAATTAGTAAGGAGACTATTTCGATATTCTAGGCAAGAGATAGTGCAGAATGGAACAGGGCAGTAGCAGGGGAGTGGTGAGACAGAGTTAAAGTTGGCTATATCAGTTGGAGCTCTCTGATTATGTGCAAGGGAAACCCACTCTACAAAATAAATAAATAAACAAACAAACAAACAAAAAGCTGGGGAATCTCATGAAACCCACAGGGAGCCTGGAGAACCAGATCTGGGAACAGAATAGGAGTAAGGTCAGGAACCACCTGACCATCAGAGCACTATCCTAAGAATGCACCAACTTCCATTATTGCTTTTGACTTTGCACCACTTTGGTCAAAATTCCAATAAACCAGGAGAGTTGAGCTTTCCAAGTCTGAGTCATATGCCCATTCTTAGCCCATACCCAGCAGTAGAGAGCTTCTCTAGTGGGAATCCAGGGTAGTTTGATTTACCACCAGCATCTCCTAGACCCCCAGGACTACATTGGATGGGAGAGAGATAGCACCACAAAAGGAAATCAAGATGCCTTTAGGAAAAAAGAATGAGGGCCAGAAGCAATTTATGTCTAGTGGGTAAATGCAGGATTGTAAAAAAAGAGATATATCAACACATAGTTTTCAGCAAAGAGCTACTGGTGTATTCTATTGTTATTTTACCTCTCTCTAGATATAAATGTACTAATCTTGGTACTCATCAGACTACAATGGAGTCTGGTTTATTTTGCTGTCAAGTGGTCACACACAGTTTTTGCTTTAAAGTTTCTAAATGTCTAAACAAACCATTTTGAAAAATATTTAATTTTCTTTTTGAGACTACATAGTACATAACACATATATACCTTGCCCTCAGAAGAATCAAAGCAAGTATATTTGAATCAGTATGTTTGAATTTGAAGTATTTGAATAACTTTGTGAATTTCTGACCATAAAGAGCTGAATGAAGTTCCAAATATATCATCTTAAGTCATTCTTTTCACTCTCTCTACATAGTTCCTGTCCTTTGAAGAGGAAATAGATATGGGAAAACATGATAGAGTCACTCATTCTCTTATCATGCTGTTCCATGTCTATTTCCTGTTCCAAAAAAAAAGTATCTAGAGAGAGTGAAAGAATGACTTAAGATGCTATATTTGGACCTTTATTCTGGGTATGTAAATCCTACAGATCATATCTCCAGGGGGAAAGCTGGTGATGTGAGCCTTCAGAGCTCCCAAAGGGGCAGCTGCTGCTCCCATCTGATCACTTTTGCCACACCAGAATGCAGATCCAGACTCATCAGATCTCCCAATTTCTCAAAAGATTCTAGACTTTTAGGTGAAACTGCAAGATTTTAAATGCTAGAAAGTTTGGTTTGTTTTTTTTCCTTGTTGTTGTTTTTTGTTGCTTTTGTTTTGTTTTGTTTTTGAATATGATGTTGAAAACTTTTGTTGGTGGTTGTGGGTTTTATTTTTTGTGTTTTTTTAATTTTTTAACACTATTTGGGTCAAATAAAATACCTAAAGTGACCTCTGTTCTCCATTCCTGATCACACACAACAGAGATGACCAGCTGTCTTGATTTCTTCTTCCTGTTTCCAATAATAACATCATAACCCTCTGTTTCCCTCTGGCAATGAGATGCCTTCTATGACAAAGATGTGATTCCCTGAGAATTCCCTTCATACTCCAACTACAACCAAAATGACCCATGCTTTTTAAATAATTTCAAAGTGACATTTTCCAGTGAAGAAATGGAAGTGCCCTGGTTTGCTGCTCCCTGTACAATGTCCAGAACCACAAGGGGAGAGTTGTGGAACTGCTTAGGGTGAGACAGCATGTTGCCGAGGGCACTTGCTGAAGGATGCAGGAACTCATCTAAAAGAGGAACTCAAGCAATGAAGCAACTGAATCTAAGAAAAAATATGAAGAAACAGGACCTGGGGGGAGAGGGAGAGCCACAACAGAAAAGAGGCCCTTCCAAATTCCTCAACCCCAACTTTCTTCCTTAGCCCATCGCCCTAGTTCTTTCAGATGTAGGCATTGGCTTCTTTAAGTTAATGGAGCCCCATGAACACCAGGCCTCTTGCAAGACACAAAAGACAAAAAAACATATATGTATGAATTTCCAAAAGAAATTACTTGAGAAGAAATTTTTATAGAATATGCTCAGAGAATTGGTTACTCAGTGGAGATTTATGTAAATATTTTTAAAGGTATTTATAAGTGACCTAATCCAGACAACTAGGCTTCCTTTTGCATTTTTTCCTCAGAACAGTAGAAGCTTTATTCATAAGCTCCAAGTGAAAGAAACATATTTTTCCATCCCATGTTTAAGGACCTGTAGAACCATTTCCTTTTTACAATGCAAACTTGGCACATGACTTAACCCACTTACTTCAGGTGAAGGACAAACCACAATCACAAGAGGGAACAACAATAGGCCACTGCCCTGAGAAAGTGCTTTTCATCCTCTCAAACATTAACCAATTAATTGGTGGGCGAAGGCAGCCTTTAAAAAAAAAAAACAACAAATGAAAAAAACTGAAGGTATTTAAAGGCTTTCCCTACAAAGGGATTCAGTGTCTGAGTCTGAATTAGAACTTGGACCTTCCTAACATTAGCAGTTCAGAGATTCAACTCATGTAAACATTTGAAAGGTCAGCTGTTCATCAAATACTTTTCCAACTACAGCAAACGTATCCTTATTAAGTTTCTTTTGCAAAAGTTCCAAGGTGCTGAACACTCATCCATTGCCACCAATAATTAACAATCCAAAACAGCCTAAATACAGAGAATTTTTTGTTGGCATTTTGAAACTTCAGACTATCTTAGGAACAGAGCATGTGGGAGTGGTTATGGGCAAAAGGCAGGCTAGGAAAAAAGACATCAGGCTGAAAATTTTTCCCGAGATCAGTCTTTCCCTATTTCAAACAGGTTTGCACCATTAAGAAAAGTGTTTGTTCTCTTCAAAAAAGAACTTGGTGCTTCCTGGAAATGGACAGATAAGGTAAAAGCCCAAGCAAAATAATATCAACTGGCCTAATACAAGATTCAACAAAGCTTGGAGTCATAACTGGGCATTTCAGTTATACCTTATTCTATCCTGTTAATTTTGATTCAAACATCTGTCTGCCCAAAGTTTAATGACTTCAAAAAATTGCTGGAATTCCATATCTACCATGAGATATTTGCCTCTCATTCTTTCTACGGACTCCACAAAGAATCACAAGCTCAATTTAAACAATATCACTTATTTTGGGACTTAAGAATTGAAAACCTACCAGCTTTAAAAGGTTACTCTGAGTCTCACACCTACATGCTCTCCTATTCTAGTTTCTCATGGCCATGCTTTCCCTGACATGGTTACATGATGAGCTATGTGGCACATTGGCAAGAAGAGAGGGCTCTAGAGAAAGCAGAATTTAAATCTCTGTGTCAGATTCGAATAAATGATGGTAGATCTAAATGTAAAATACTATTAAACTTCTAGAAGAAAATCTTTGTGACTCTGCGTTAGGGAAAGATTTCTTAAGCAAGAAACAAAAAGTGTAAAAGAGAAAACAATGGACAAAATTAATCAAAATTTTAAATGTTTTCTCTTTATTTTTTTTTTTTTTTTTTTTTTTTTTTTTTTTATTAATTTACTTATGTTACAGATGATTCTCCTTTTTTTCCCCCGTTGACACCCCCCTCCCCTTCCCTCCCTGTCCCGTCCCCGTTTTGTTGTCCATGTCCATTGGTTATGAGTACATACGTACAAGTTCTGTGTTCATCTCTCCCCTCCCCCGCCCCCTCTTCTGGCAGATGTCCGCCTGTACCCCACTTCCACGTCCTCCGGACTACCCTGCTCCTCCCACTGTTATGTTCATTATATTCCAGAAATAAGTGAGATCATATGATGTTTGTCTTTCTCTGCTTGGCTTGTTTCACTTAGGATAATAGTTTCCAGGTCCTCCCATGTCGACGCAAAGGATAAGAGATCGTCCTTTCTTAACGATGCGTAGTACTCCATTGTGTATATGTACCACAGCTTTTTTATCCATTCGTCTACTGATGGACATTTGGGCTGTTTCCAGATCTTCGCTATTGTAAATAGCGCTGCTATGAACATGGGGGTACATGTATTCTTTCTGATTGGTGTTTCAGGTTTCTTCGGGTATATTCCTAGGAGTGGGATCACTGGGTCAAATGGTAATTCAATTTTTAATTTTTTGAGGTAACGCCATAGTGTTTTCCATAGTGGCTGCACCAGTCTGCACTCCCACCAGCAGTGTACTAGAGTCCCCTTTTCTCCACATCCTCGCCAACACTTGTTGTTTGATGCTTTGTTGATGGCGGCTACTCTGACAGGCGTGAGGTGATACCTCATTGTTGTTTTAATTTGCATCTCTCTGATGATTAGTGAAGTTGAGCATTTCTTCATATGTCTCTTGGCCGTTTGTATGTCCTGTTTGGAGAGGTATCTATTTAGTTCCTCTGCCCATTTTTTAATTGGGTTCTTTGTCTTCCTTTTGTTGAGATGTATGAGCACTCTATATATTTTGGAAATTAGTCCCTTATCTGATATATCATAGGCAATTATGCTCTCCCATACAGTAGGTTGCCTTTCCACTTTGATGGTTGTTTCTTTTGCTGTGCAGAAGCTTTTGAGTTTGATGTAGTCCCATGTGTTTATTTTTTCCTTTATTTCTGTTGCCTTAGGTGATATATCAGTGAAAATTTTGCTGCGTATGATGTCTGAAATTTTGTTGCCTACATTTTCTTCTAGGATTCTTATGGAGTCATGAGTCACATTTAAGTCTTTTATCCATTTTGAGTTTATTCTTGTGTATGGTGTAAGTTGATGATCTAGTTTCATTTTTTTGCATGTAGCTGTCCAATTTTCCCAACACCATTTATTGAAGAGGCTGTCTTTGCTCCATTGTATGCTCTTACCACCTTTGTCAAATATTAATTGAGCATACTGTCTTGGGTCAATTTCCGGATTCTCTGATCTGTTCCACTGGTCTATGTGCCTGTTCTTGTGCCAGTACCAGGCTGTTTTGATTACAGTAGCTTTGTAGTATAACCTGATGTCCGGTATTGTGATCCCTCCTACTTTGTCCTTCTTTTTCAAGATTGCTGTAGCTATTCGGGGTCTTTTTTGGTTCCATATGAACTTCTGAAGTATTTGTTCTAGTTCTGTGAAATATGTCGTTGGTATTTTGATGGGGATTGCATTAAATCTGTAGATTGCTTTGGGTAGTATGGACATTTTAATGATGTTAATTCTTCCAATCCATGAACAGGGTATGTGCTTCCACTTTTTTATATCTTCCTCTATTTCTTTTTTCAATGTCCTGTAGTTTTCTGTAAATAGGTCCTTTACTTCTTTGGTTAAGTTTATTCCTAGGTATCTTAATTTCTTTGCCGCGATGGTAAATGGGATTGTTTTTTTAGTTTCTCTTTCTGTGAGTTCATCATTGGTGTATAAGAATGCCGTCGATTTCTTGACGTTAATTTTGTATCCTGCTACTTTGCCAAATTCATTTATTAAGACTAGTAGATTTTTGATGGAGTCTTTAGGGTTTTCTATGTATAATATCATGTCATCTGCGAATAATGACAGTTTCACTTCCTCCTTTCCAATTTGGATCCCTTTTATTTTTTCTTCACGTCTGATTGCTGTGGCTAAGACTTCCAGTACTATGTTAAATAAGAGTGGTGAAAGTGGGCATCCTTGTCTTGTTCCTGTTCTTAAGGGAAATGCTTTTAGTTTTTGTCCATTGAGTATGATGTTGGCTGTAGGTCTTTCATATATGGCCTTTATAATGTTGAGATATGATCCCTCTATTCCTAAATTGCTGAGCGTTTTTAACAGAAATGGGTGCTGGATTTTGTCAAATGCTTTTTCAGCATCTATTGATATGATCATGTGGTTTTTATCTTTCATTTTGTTTATGTGATGTATCACATTTATTGATTTGCGTATGTTGTACCAGCCTTGCATCCCTGGGATGAATCCCACTTGGTCATGGTGAATAATTTTCTTGATGTATTGCTGGATCCGGTTTGCTAGTATTTTGTTCAGGATTTTGGCATCTATGTTCATCAGGGATATTGGCCTGTAGTTTTCTTTCTTTGTAGTGTCTTTTTCTGGTTTTGGGATGAGAATTATGCTGGCCTCATAAAACGAGTTTGGAAGTCTTCCTTCTTCTTGAATTTTTTGGAATAGTTTGAGGAGAATGGGTGTTAGTTCTTCTTTGAATGTTCGGTAAAACTCCCCCGTGAAGCCGTCAGGGCCTGGGCTTTTGTTTGCTGGGAGAGTCTTGATTACATCTTCAATTTCCTTCGTTGTTATTGGCCTGTTCAAGTTTTCTATCTCTTTCCGATTCAGTTTTGGGAGACTATGTGTTTCTAGAAATGTGTCCATTTCGCTTAGATTGTCGAATTTGTTGCCATACAAATGTTCATAGTATTTGCTAACGATCCTTTGTATTTCTGTGGTGTCAGTTGTTACTTCTCCTCTTTCATTTCTGATTTTGTGTATTTGGGTTCTCTCTCTTTGTTTCTTGGTGAGTCTAGCTAAGGGTCCATCAATCTTGTTTATCTTTTCAAAGAACCAGCTTTTTGTTTTGTTGATCCTTTGAATTGCTTTTTTGGTCTCCATGTCATTTATTTCTGCTCTGATCTTTATTATTTCCTTCCTTCTACTTGCTCTAGGGTTTTCTTTTTGTTTGCTTTCCAGTTCTTTAAGTTGTGAGGTTAGGTAGTCAATTAGAAATTTTTCTTCTTTCTTAAGGTGGGCCTGTAGTGCTATGAACTTCCCTCTCAGAACTGCTTTCGCAGTATCCCATAGGTTTTGCGTTGTTGTGTGTTCATTTTCATTGGTTTCCAGAAATTTTTTAAATTCTTCCTTGATCTCCGTGGTAACCCATTCATTGTTCAGTAACATGCTATTTAGCCTCCATGTGTTCATATGTTTTTGCATGTTCTTGTTGCAGTTGATTTCTAGTTTCATGGCATTGTGGTCTGAGAAGATGCTTGATATGATTTCAATCTTCTTGAACTTGTAGAGACTTAGTTTGTGCCCTAACATATGGTCTATCTTTGAGAATGTCCCATGTGCATTTGAGAAGAATGTGAATTCTGCAGTTTTGGGGTGTAGTTCTCTGTATATATCTATTAAATCCATTTGATCTAGTGCTTCATTTAGAGTCTCTGTTTCCTTGTTGATTTTTTGTCTAGATGATCTATCCAGTGATGTCAGTGGGGTGTTGAAGTCTCCTGCTATGATTGTATTGTGGTCGATTTCTCCTTTGAAGTCTTCCAGAAGATTTTTAATATATTTTGGTGCTCCTATATTGGGTGCATATATGTTTACCAAGGTTATATCTTCCTGTTGGATAGACCCTTTCAATATTATGTAGTGGCCTTCTTTGTCTCTAGTTATGGTCTTCAATTTGAAATCTAATTTATCAGATATGAGTATTGCTACCCCAGCTTTTTTTTCCTTTCTGTTTGCTTGGAAGATTTTTTTCCATCCCTTTACTTTCAACCTATGTGCGTCTTTTGTTGTGAGGTGGGTCTCTTGTAAGCAACATATGTGTGAATCATGCTTTCTTATCCAATCAGCTACTCTGTGTCTTTTTATTGGAGCATTCAGTCCATTTACATTTAAGGTGATTATTGATATGTACTTATTTATTGCCATTTTTGTACAGTGTGGTTCTAATTATCTTTCTATTTCTTCTAATAATTATAGCAGTCCTTTTAACATGTCTTGCAGTGCTGGTTTGGTGCTAATATATTCCCTTAGCCTTTTTTTGTCTGGGAAGCTCTTTATTTGACCTTCTATTTTGAATGATAATCTTGCTGGATAGAGTAGTCTTGGGTTCAGATCCTTGTTTTTCATGACCTTGATTACTTCATGCCATTCCCTTCTGGCCTGTAGTGTTTCTGTTGAGAAGTCAGATGATAGCCTAATGGGGTTTCCTTTGTAGGTAACCTGTTGTTTATCTCTTGCTGCCTTTAGGATTCTCTCTTTGTCTTTGATTTTTGGTATTTTAATTATTATGTGTCTTGGTGTGGGCCTGTTTGGATTCTTCTTACTTGGGGCTCTCTGTGCTTCTTGAACTTGAATGCTTTCTTCCTTCACCAGGTTAGAAAAGTTTTCTGTCACTATTTCTTCAAATATATTCTCTAACCCTTTCTCATTTTCTTCTTCTTCAGGGACTCCAATAATGCGAATGTTATTACGTTTCCAGTTGTCCCACAGTTCTCTTAAGCTATCTTCCTGTTTTTTCATTGTTTTTTCCTTTTGGTTTTCTGATTGATTGATTTTTTCTACTCTGTCTTCTAATTCACTGATCCGGTCCTCTGCTTCCTCTACTCTGCTGGTCAATCCTTCCAATGTGTTCTTTATTTCTGCTATGTCATTCTTTATTTCCACTTGGTTGGTTTTCAGTGTTTCTATATCTTTACTCATGGTGTTGATGTCCTTACTCATGCTGTTTAGTTTCCTCAAGATCATGGCTCGGAACTCTCCCTCTGATAATTTGCTTAGCTGCACTTCATTTATCTCATCTTCGGTGGAGTTCTCTTGTTCTTTCATTTGGGATCTGTTTCTTTGTTTCACCATTTTTGCTATCCCAATGGGTTTTGGGGCCTGCCAAATTTTCCCTGTGGGTGTTGGTGTTCTGGTGTTTGTGGCTTCCTCTACTGGGTTTGAATTAGCGTGGAGGGCCCTCCTTCAACACCTCTATCAAGTCTCACTTTCCTGGGTAGATATGCAAGCTCAGGAAAGGTTTAGTTATGCTCTGGCTTTTTGCCTGGAGGCTATTAGCCTCAGTTACTTGAAAAGCCTTAGGATCTCAGTTGAATGAGGACCTCCCTCAGATGTTTGCAGTGTAAGAGGGTTTCCGAGGGTGGGGCCGATGCTGGTTGTTAATGAGCCTCAATTTGCATTTCTTTACCTCTTTACCTCACCTGGAAATCTCTGAGGGAGGGGCTTCCACAGCTCCAGGAAGGAGCGAACTTCGCTGCAGGTCTGTGCAATTGGGAAGGAGGGGCTGGCCACCACTGTCCTTTGTGGCCACAGCTCAGCACCAACTCTGAGCGCCCTCCAAATCCCAGGTGTCCCCTCAGAGTTCCAGTCCAGTCCGCCCTCCCTCTGTCGGAGCCCCAGGTGAGAGGCTGTGGCTATTTAGCGGTCTGTCCCGGCTCTCTGCGCTTTGGAGTAGCTGGGGCTCTTAACCCCGAGGGCGGGTACCGCCACCGCCGCTCCCGGCTAAGGTCGCCGCGCTGGGGCCGCTGCTCCTAGCCGGGGCTGTCGCTCCTAGCCGGGGCTGCCGCTCCCAACCGGGGCCGCGGCTCCTAGCCGGGGCCGTAGCTCCCCACCGAGGGCGTCTTTCACAGCTGGGGCCGCAGTTTCCCGCCGCGGGCGCGAGTTCCCAGCCGGGACCGCACTTCCCCGCCGCGGGCGCGAGTTCCCAGCCGGGACCGCAGTTCCCCGCCGCGGGCGCGAGTTCCCAGCCGGGACCGCACTTCCCCGCCGCGGGCGCGAGTTCCCAGCCGGGACCGCACTTCCCCGCCGCGGGCGCGAGTTCCCAGCCGGGACCGCAGTTCCCCGCCGCGGGCGCGAGTTCCCAGCCGGGACCGCACTTCCCCGCCTCGGGCGCGAGTTCCCAGCCGGGACCGCACTTCCCCGCCGCGGGCGCGAGTTCCCAGCCGGGACCGCACTTCCCCGCCGCGGGCGCGAGTTCCCAGCCGGGGCCGCACTTCCCCGCCGCGGGCGCGAGTTCCCAGCCGGGACCGCACTTCCCCGCCTCGGGCGCGAGTTCCCAGCCGGGACCGCACTTCCCCGCCGCGGGCGCGAGTTCCCAGCCGGGACCGCAGTTCCCCGCCGCGGGCGCGAGTTCCCAGCCGGGACCGCACTTCCCCGCCGCGGGCGCGAGTTCCCAGCCGGGACCGCACTTCCCCGCCGCGGGCGCGAGTTCCCAGCCGGGACCGCACTTCCCCGCCGCGGGCGCGAGTTCCCAATGTTTTCTCTTTAAAAGACACAACTAAGAAAACAAAAATGCAACCCACAGACTGTAAGAAAATATTTTCAAACATTGTATTTGACAAAGGGCTATAATCAGAGTACTTATTTGGAAAATATATATACCCAACTCAATATGAAAATAACCCCATTTTTTAAAAAAGCAAAAGATTTGAACAGACAATCACGGAAGATATGCAAATGGCCCATAGGCCCAAGAAAGATGTTCAACATCATTAATCATCAAGAAAATGCAAATTAAGACCACAATGAGCTACCACTAAACATCTACTAGAATAGTTGAAGTTAAGAAGACTGGCAATATGCTATGAAGGATAGAAGCAACCAGAACTCTAGTACATTGGTGGGGGAATGTAAAAAAGTACAGCCACTTTGGAAAACAGTGTGGCAGTATCTTATAAAGTTAAACATAGATTTACCCTATGATCCAGTAAACCAATTCTTGAGTATTTACCTAAGAGAAATGAAAACATATTACCACATAAATGTTCATAGCAGCATTATTCACAATAACCAAAGACTGGAAACAACCCAAATGGATAAAGAATTATGGTATATATATGCTCAGTGGTTGAGCATTGACCCATGCACCAAGAGGTCTCCAGCTCGATTCCTGGTCAGGGCACATGCTCAGGTTGTGGGCCCGATCCCCACTGGGGGGCATGCAGGAGGCGGCCAATGGATGTTCTCTCTGATTGATGTTTCTATCTCTCTCCCCGTCTCACTTCCTCTCTCTAAAATTAATAAAGAAAAAAAAATAACATATAAAGAAATTATGGTATATCTATAATATGAAATACTACTTATCACTAAGAATGAAAAACCACCAATAAAAACAAGACAGATAAATCTCAAAAGCTTTATATTTAGCAAAGCAATCCCTACACAAAAGACTAACATTTTGTATAATTTCATTTATATGACAATCTGGAAAAGGCAAAACTACAGTGACAGAAAGCAGATCAGTGGTTGCCTAGGGCCAGGGGCCAAAGGAGAGAATCAACCGCAAAGGGGCACGAGGGTACTTTCTAGGTGGATGGAATTTTTCTATATGTGATCATGGTGGAAGTCATGCAGCTATACGTGATTACCAAAATTCATTAAACTGTACACTTAAATGAGCAAGTTTATTATATGTAAATTATAACTCAACATAGCTAAAAAAAGAAATCTCAGTGTCAGAAAGTCTTAATTTCCTCCTGCAAGTCTACAAAATCTTGCTCTTTAAAATAATCTGAATGTTTATTATCACAATTTCATAATAGACTCGAGATATTTCCTTTCAGAAGAAACCCACTAAACATTTTATATCTGTCATTTGTTTTTATACTGTTTCAACTTAATAAGATGCATCACAAAATTGAACAATGATTTGACTTGCTCCTTTGTCATCTCCAGAACTCCACTTTCTGAGGAGGAAAGACCTCACCTGGAGCTGATGTATACACAATGTAATGCAATTCAGCAAGCATTCATTGAGGGCCTGTTAAGTTTTGAATTCTGGAACCAGACTGCCTGGGTTCAAATTACAGGTCTGCTACTTAGCAGTGTGACTTTGGACAAATTACTTAACCTCACAGTGTTTCAGTTTAAAGTGGAAATATCTACCTCATAGATTTGTTCTGAGGATTAAATGAGTTAATATATTAAGACTACTTAGAACAGTGCATAGCATACAAACAAGAACCTTGCCTTAACTATTATTATATACAAGGTGCTAACACTACCAAAAGGGTTAAGATGGGGTTTGTTTTTGTTGGTTTTGTTTATTTATTTATTTTGATGAGCTCACAGTTCAGTGAAGAGACAGAACAAACTAGTAACACATGTCAGAAAGGAGAGAGAGAGAAATGTTTGAGTACTATGAGACTGCAGATGTATGAGCAATTCATGGCGGCAGAAAGGGGAGCTCATCAAGGAATGCTACAAAGAGCAACTAATCTTGGAAGGAAAAAGGGAGTTCCCCCAGACCAAGAAACAGTACAAACAGTAGTTGTGATCCTGTACTGAATGTCTGCTAAGTGCTATGCACTGTGCTATATATTTTACACACACCATTTCTCTTGTAATTGTTGCAATAACCCCATAAAACAGGTACTACAGTACCCATTTTACACATGAAGAAACTGTCAGAGATTGTGAATCACTTACCTGAAGTCACCAAACTAGTGCATACCTTAAGCTAGAATCCAATCACAGCGTTTCAGACACCTACACAGAGAAAACAGCACAGCAAAGACTGAGTTGTTGAAGCGCACAGTGAGTTTTGGGAAAAAGCAAAGAGCTCAGAGTAACTAGAACACAGATAAAGCTATGAATTTGAGCACTTGGTAGTCCTGCAACCAGTTATCATGTCTCATGCAGGGAACTCCATTACACTGGCCCAGAAAGGAAGGTTTTTATGGCTGCTTCAATACATTTTACTGCTTCAATAGATTTTATTTTGTAAGCATATTCTTCCCTCACCAGATCTTGTTATCAGTAGCAGAGGTTTCTTAACATATGGTGCGTGACCACCTGTGCCAGAACTGCTGGGATATTTGTTAGAAATACAGATTTTCCAGGTACCACACAATCCTATCAAATCAGGACCTCTTTGAACTGGGCCCTGAACTTACCTTTTTAACAGATTCCCTATGTATTTCTCATACATAGAGAAGTTTGAGATACGTGGCAATCTCAGATTTACTCAGAACTGAGCTCTCAAACTTCAGTGTGTGTACAAATCACCTGGGAATCCTTTTAACAAAGAGGTTCTGATTCAGTTGGTTGGGGAAAGAGGGGAACCGAGATTCTGCCAGATGTTGCAGACATCACTGGTCCACAGCCCATGCTTGCAGTCACAGGATTGTAGAAATCCCACCCAGACTGCTCCTCCCTTTCCATCATCCTTCCAGCTCTTGCATTTATCTCCAGACTACTTCTTCTTGCCCAGGTTTGCTGTACTTTAAAACAACCTTCTGTTTATTTACCATCTAAAAATGTACCATTGCCAAGAAGCGATGGTCAATTTTTTACTTTCATATGCTCGGTATTAAAAAAAATAGTGCTTTTACAAAAATGTTTCTTGGATGTCTGGAATTGTTTACTGAAATTCTAGGAAGGCCTAAGAAGTCTGGCTAGAAGTACATAAAATAGAATGATGATGACAAAAAGTGTACAATGTGCACTTTATACTTGTGGTATAATGTGCATAGTCAGTCATGGGGTCCTGTTAACATTTTCTTCAATACATTGGTTTAAATAACACAATGAAACCAGCAGGGCTACTGTCTCTGGCGTCATCAAGGACTGACTAAGGAGAAATCTTAGTCAGAATGAATCACCTTGTTAGACCTTAAGGAACCTGAGCTTTCTGGTCTCCTGTGCAGACATGCTCTGGAAGCCTCCCCTTCTGGCACTCCTGCAGGGAAGTTGCTGTGTGAAGCTGTCTGCCAATGCTGCAGCTCCCTGGCACCAGGCAACAGCAAAATCCACTCTAGCTGAAAGGCGTCTTTTGCACTCTGAGTGAGAATGGCTGCTTTAGAAAATGGCTTTTTCCGTTCCTAATGCTATTTTTCTATGTGCTATCATAAATTCAAAGCACTAATCCTTAATCCTTATGAAGAAGATCCTTTGTAAGACTCCACTTGTATTTTTGCAGTGCCTATTCTAATGGGCGCTCCTAAGCCTTTCTTGATGTATGTATGTCCATTAGCTTGCACTCATTCTTGGCTTTGCAATTCAGATGGTTACTTTATCTCTGCAGTTAAAACGCTCTGTTTGTTGTTTCTACTTAATTCAGATGAATTAAATAGACACTTTCTTAACAGGACTACATTACCCACTCTTTATAAAATGGACAGGCCTACATGCTGAGGAGTCATCGGAGACAATGGTCTTATTTGACTTGGTGCATTTTAGGTGATGGAAAATATATTTCGGTTTGAAATCCTACAACTTTGCCCTGAAGTCTTAGTTCTAAGACTGCAAAGAAACTACTAATCAAATTACTAACATTGTTATTAAGAAATACGCTGTCAATTGAAAGACAAATCTATAATTCGAAAACTAAAATTAAGACTCTCTGTGGTACTTAATAAGCCCTTCCAGGTGCAGTCAACCATCTATGGGTCATGGGAAAAGCCAAGAAGGATTCTAGGCAAATTGGGAAATAAATGAAGTTCAATTTTGAGGTCTTCCTACCTTCCTTATTTGCTTCCCTCCTCACCTGTCACCCCATTTTCTCACTTATTGAATAACTTTTCTCAAATACCAACTATAGGTGACATACTGTTAGGCTCTAGAGATGTAACTTTAAGTCAAATGTAGTCCCTACTCTCATAAAATTATCACCCAGTGGAGGATATAGGCATAAGCAATGACAATATAGCATGCCCCATTCTTGATTTAAAGTGTTTGCCAACCAACCCCTGGCATGATTTACTGTCACTCAATATGTTTGGAATTGTAAGGCTGGTTAATTCTTCCTGGGGAGGATCACTGTGCCTGCAATTTGCGTTGTTGCCACTGGGGATACATGGAGTCCTGGATTATTGTCATGTCCTCCAGCTGGCTTTTGCCAGGCAGTCTCTCAGAATATTTGGCATAGAATTGAGCCACTTTTTCCTTTTCTATAAAAGAAGCAGTTACTAAACTAACAATATAAATAGAAAACTACTCATTAACATTGCTGATTGTAAAAATATAAAATACAGTTTTAAAACTACATAAAAGAAGATTTAAAGAAATGCAAACCCACAGCAATAAATTGGTGCTTTCCATCACATGATTCTTCAACTTCTGTCACTACTTGTCTAATTTAATGCAATGTTGCTTCTCAGGCCAAAACACAATTTCTCCCTGACTTGATTTTTAGAACTGGAAACACACTGTATGTAGACATCTGATTATGCTTTGGAGCTACAGAGTAAAAGCTCACCTCTTCAACCTGCTCCCTGGGATCAGACATGTAATTAGACAGAGGATCAAGTTTTTAACCGTCTCCTCCTTATTTACCTAGGCAGGTCCCATTTCCTCTCTCCTATAATATCCCGGAAGCAGAATTTCACCAGCCTTCCCACTTGGAGAATCCTCCTTCACAATCCTGGCCAGTTTCTTTGTGCTTCAGCTAGAGTAAAAAGAACAGGAGACTGACATATGAATGCAGGGAAATTACCCAGAGACAATCTCTTTGAATCAGAAAAAACAAACAAACAAACAAAACATGACCTCTGACTAGTCCTCCAGCTAGTTCACACTGAGACTTTTTCTGAACAACCTACTTGTTTGAGGGGTGTCTTATTATAATGGTTTAAAATTACTCTATGATTTGTGTATTCAAATTTTACTTTATAAGAGGATTATCTTTATAGATTGATTGTTAAAGGATGTTTTCTACTTTTCAAAAGGATTTGAGAAGACTTGCACAAAAAGCCACACATACAATTAACAACAACAAAAAAAAAGGTAAAAAGAGAAAGAGAGAAACCCTGATAATAAAATTTTCCAGAAGCAGTCCATCCTTCATCCCATTGTAATTGGAGGAAATCTAGCCTGATGGACCATCTGTAACATTGAACAGTATTTATTCAGTGTTGTGTGCATCACCCACACCCTCTACTATATTGTGAGTTCTTTGAGAACTAGAGATGTGTCTTAGCCAACTTTTATATTCACAAGGCCTTGCAAATGCTGGAAACAGGCTGGATTTTCAATAACATTTGTTGAATTCACTCTGAATTTCTGAATTTCCACTCTATTTCTTTTAAGAGCTGTGCTTTATTTTTTCTTTTTAATATTTTAACATGTAATTTAAATATACTAAAATATAAGAACCATTTAAAAACAGTTTTATGAAATCCTAGAAGAAAATGTAGGCAACAAAATTTCAGACATTACACACAGCAGAATTTTCACTGATACAATGTCTAAGGCAAGAGAAACAAAGAAAAAAATTAATACATGGAACTACATCAAACTAAAAAGCTTCTGCACAGCAAAAGAAACAAGCATCAAAATGGAAAGGGAACCCACTATATGGAAAAGCAGAATTGCCAACAATACATCAGACAAGAGGTTAATTTCCAAAATATATAGAGTACTCATACAACTCAACAAAAGGAAGACAAAGAACCCAATTAAAAAATGGGCAGAGGACCTAAATAGACACTTCTCCAAACAGGACTTACAAATGGTCAAGAGACATGTAAAAAATGCTCAGTGTCACTAATCATCAGAGAGATGCAAATTAAAAAAAACTATGAAGTATAACCTCACACCTGCCAGAATGGCTGCCATCAACAAATCATCAAACAACAAGTGCTGGCAAGGGTGTGGAGAAAAGGGGACTCCAGTACACTGCCGGTGGGAATGCAAACTGGTGCAGCCACTATGGAAAGCAATATGATGTTTCCTCAAAAAATTAAAAATTGAACTGCCATTTGACCCAGTGATCCCATTTCTAGACTATATCCTAAGAAGCCTGAAACACCAATCAGAAAGAATATATACACCCTTATGTTCATAGCAGCACTATTTACAATCGCTAAGATCTGGAAACAGCTCAAGTGTCCATCAGTAGATGAGTGGGTAAAAAAGCTGTGGCACATATACACAATGGAACACTATGCAGCTGTAAGAAAGAAAGATCTCTTATCCTTTGAGATGACATGGAGGGAGCTGGAGAGTATTATGCTAAGTGAAATAAGCCAATCAGAGAAAGATAAACACCACATGATCTCACTTATTTATGGAATATAATGAAAAAAATAGATCTAGACATAGAAAGGAGTATGGCTCAGACTGACAAACCTCAGAGGAGGGGGGTGGGGCCGAGGGATGAGATAAACCAAAGAACTTACATGCATTTATGCATAACCAATGGACATAGACAACAATGCTGAGGTGGGGGGAGGGTCAGGGGACAGGATCGGGAGGAGGGTGTCTGGGGGGGGGGAAGAAGAAACATCTGTAACAAAAATAAATTAATTAATAAAAAATAAATAAAATAAAAACAGTTTTATGTGTTTTCCCCCCATGATATTAGGATATTAGTTTATAAAGATTTAAGATGTGACTCTCCCCTGAGTGATTTGTATTTTTAAAGGCTGGGGGAAACTACCTTCCCTTCTCTGCAATCCTCTGTCATTTTTGCTGCCCCCAGAATGTCCTGAAATAACCCCTACACCCACCGGACAACCTTACCACAAAGATATACAGAGGACATGAGCTTTAAGCCACTGTCACTCCTGCCTTCCCACCACTCTTGCTTCTATCACCTTTACCTCTTCTCAGACAGGGACATCATCCCTGCTACTACTACTTCATAATAAATGAAGTTCTGATCTTTTTTAATCCAAAATATTGCTAATCCCTCTTAGAGAATGACTGATCATTGTCAAACAGTATTTGTAAATATTACTACACACAATTTACCTTAGTGCTCTATAATCTCAATTACATTTCCTAAAAGATAGATCACCAGGACATTGTATGCCTTTATTATTCAGCTTAATTGTTTAAAATCAAGGCAGAAAGATGATTAAGTGATTGGAAATTAAAGCCAATAAAGTCGAAGAAACTTTTTCAATTCAATCAGAAAAAAAAAAAAAAAAAGCAAGAACTGAAGAGAACAAATTGTCATAAATGAGGGTGGTTGGGCAAGAAGTTTGAGGGTCCCTAAAAACACAGCTGATGTGATGAGGCGGTTGGATGAAGATGGGGGAGGATAGCAGCTAGGAACTCAAGTGTTGGGCAGCACAATGGACAATGTCCAAAGGATTTGGTGAACTCAACTTCATGTAGCAGACAAAATCTGTAATCAAGCGGGTAATGAATGGTTTCATGTCTCTGAGTAAGCCAGTAATAATCATAATGAGACCAGCTTACACTTATTAAGCATTTTCTAAATATTTTACATGTATTGTCTCATTTAATTCTTACAATTCCATAAGGTAGATACTATTATTTCTCTGTTTTACAGATAAGGAAACTAAGAAAGGTAAAGAAAGTAAGATGACAAAACTAAGGAGTGGTTAGGTCACTTGTTCAAGCTCAAGGTGGTCAAGCCATCTTTCAGCCCAAGCAGTTTAAGGCTAGAGATCCACTGTTGGACTCACAGGACACTATACTCCATGTGCTATGAAATCAGTCAGTAGGGAGTCCAGACAGCAAGATACAGGAGACAAGAGGCAATAGCTGGGGTAGTGGGCTAAACCTACCTGGAAAGTTAGGCTGGTAAACTGACTCAGAGGCCAGCATGTTAGGGCAAGAAGAGGCTCCAAAAGAGAGGTCACATTGCATTCACATCTCGCACACTAGATACAACCTGTGTGTGGAGGACTCATGCCAGGTCCAGGAGAATAAATATTAAGGCCATTGATCTATTTTCAGGCCAGGGTAGGACTGTAGCACAGAAGATGCTGATCCTGTAGCAGTGGGGTGGGGTAGGAGCTGGGAAGTTTGGTTGACCAGAAACTGCTACCCCTCACACAGCCCACCAGGCATGTCTCAGAAACTGAAGAGACTTAAGAAGATCCTGTCCTATACAGATGGCCAATAAACATATGAAAACATGCTCAACATCACTAATCATCAGAGAAATGCAAATTAAAACCACATTGAGATATCAACTCACACCTGCCAGATAGGCTATCATCAGTAAATCAACAAACAAGAAGTGTTCAAAAGCATATATGCACTCCAAAGTTCATTGCAGCATTTTTTTTATAATAGCCAAGATTTGGAAGCAACCCAAGTGCTCATCAATAGATGAATGGATAAAAAAAGTTGTGGTACATATATACAATGAAATATTACTTGGCCATAAAAAAGAATGAAATCTTACCATTTGCGACAGCATGGATAGACCCAGAGGATATTATGCTGAGTGAAATAAGTCAGTCAGAGAAAGACAAACACCACATAATTTTACTTATATGTGAAATCTACAACACAAAATAAATGAACAAACAAAATAGAAACAGACTCATAGAGGTTACCAGGAGTGGGGGGTGGGGGGAAGGGTTGGTGGACTCAGTGAAAAAGATGAAGGAATTAAGAAGTACACATTGGTAGTTACAAAGTAGTCATGGGAATGTAAAGTACAGCAGAGAGAATATAGTCAATAATATTGTAATAACTATGTATGGTGCTAGGTGGGTACTGGGAATATCAGGGGGAACAGTTTGTAAAGTATATTATTGTCAAACCACTATGCTGTACACCTGAAACTAATTCAAAATAATATTAAATGTAAACTGTAATTGAAAAATAAAATTAAAAGGAAAAAAACGAAGAGTCTGTCCTACCTTGAAATCCCAATAAAGACCTGGATGTCACCCATGAACTTTGTAACAGGTACAGCTCATTTAAAAAGGGCTGATAATAGAATTAAATCCAAAGCCCTCTAGAATGTTACATTTTTAAATAGGTGAGCAAACTGTTAAAGCTCAAAGAGCTTCCCTATTCATTCAGAATAAATCATCCCTTTGCCAGCTCCGATGGGGGTCAATGACACTGCCCTGCTCAGAGCACAAGTGTGGCTCTCTCACCTTACTTCACTGATCAGGTACTTTAAGGATCTGTTGAACCCAGCCAGGAGTAGACCTTCACTCAGATGGTAGAGGCCATCTGGATTCAGACACTTCTGCTGCAGATGGTAATAAAGAAGGGTCTTAAGCCAGGGCCTTCAAACAAGAGGATTTTAGAATGGCAAGGTCAACTGTAGATAAGTAGGAAACAGATTCCTAAGTGGTTAAATAAAATGGAAGCAACACTGCATCTTGCACAGAGGTAGGTATGAGTAGTGAGAGAGACTGCCTATTCTAAAGTTATGACAGTTGTTCGGCAGGAATGATTAGGCTAATGGCTTGGCTCTGCTCCCATCAACTTGATCTTGTCCCATCACCTTGGTCTTGTTCCATCTACTTTCTTTGTCCTCCTCTGGGTGGAGGGCTCATTGTAAACTCTGGGACTGGTTTTTCTAAATAAGAATAATAGCTCATTTTTTACCAAATGCTTTGAACTGTTGGGCTTTGTTCTAAATTGTTTATAAGAAATTTCATTTAATGAGCAATTTTAGGTCCCTGGGATGACTTGAGCAACAAAGAAGAGACGTCTCTGATGATTTGTTCTAAGAATACAAAGTTTCTTACGTTCTAGTAGATATGGAGGTTTCTTAAATCGTAAATGACAAGACACTTTTTCCACCTCCTTAAGGCAGCTTAGGAGGAAGTTTACTTGAATTACAACCTTGGAGGATTAAGTGTAGGTAAAGCAGCGGTTCTCAACCTGTGGGTCGCGACCTCTTTGGGGGTCAAACGACCCTTTCACAGGGGTCGCCTAAGACCATCGGAAAACACATATTTCCGATGGTCTTAGGAACCGAGACACTGCTCCTCTATCTGTCTCCAGGCGGGTCCGCCCACATGCAGATATACCCACATACAACATGAGGAACTGTATTAAACGGTAGTGGCATTAGGAAGGTTGAGAACCACTGCAAAGGATAAATTTACTGATAATGAGGTTAGGTCTTTCATTGTAACCTGAGGGTCACATAATCCAATCTGGTGTCTTCTTCCATATGAATAGATGATGTTTATATAATCAACTCAACTGGCTGTGTATTCGGCCAAAACAAACAGGAAGATGGCTACAGAATTGGTCAGCCTTGTCATCAGCTGCTTTTTTCTGTTATTTAGAGACAGTCTGCATTGCTAAACACTAGAATTAATAATAAAGAGAAGTTGGACTCTCTTAACGGGGTTAATAAATGTGATGCCCTTTCTGAAGATATTTTAATGTATCCATGTCAAGAAGATAGGAACAAAGTAGAAAGAACAAGCTGGCCTTTCAGGGTCCCTTGAGTCAAGGAATGCAATGATTATATCACATGCAAAAGAAACGCCAGCCAATTTTTCTTTGGTGTATAGCATATCTTTGGGGAATTTTTTTTTTTTAAGGAGCAATGTGGATAATTTGCCAGAGGTTCAAGCAAAGAACATGCCACCTTTCTATTTTAGAGTGACAAGAGGCAAAAAGACAAGCTGATCAAGAAGACTAATGGGGACCCTGACCAGGTGACTCAGTTGGTTGGAGCATCATCCTGTACACCAAAAGGTTGCTAAGTTCGATTCCCAGTCAGGTCACATACCTAGATTGTGGGTTCAGTCCTCAGTTGGGGCACATATGGGAGGCAACCAATCAATGTTTCTCTCCTATTTATGTTCCTCTCTCTCTCCCTTTCCCTTCCTCTCTCTCTAAAATCAATAAAAACACCCGTGGGAGAGGATTAAAAAAAAAAGAAGAAGAATAAAAACTCAGAACAAACAAGCCTAATGGGGAATGGAGTGGGGAAATGAGTAAAATCTTAGCATACTACATGAAGTATGTTTGCAAACCAGCATTTCCTTCAGCTATGTGGCAACATTTTTCTCAAAATGCTGTCCTTATAAACATGGCTGATACAAGATACACCCTAAACTCAGACACTTCACCCTTCCCTTGTGCAACCACTGTGGCTTCGCGCCAGGGTCCCGAAGAGCAGGTAGAAATTACCATTCCAGGAAGCTAAATATAGTGAGAGAAGTGGAACACCCATTTTTCCCAAGTTAAGCAGGACCTTGTAAGAAGCAAAATAAGAATTTAGATTTACTGAATAAGTTCAACAGCTGTTAAGGATGACACTTGTAGCATAATTGGTTCACAGGCGCTAAAAGCCAATGGAAGGAAATTCACAATCCTCTGAATTCCTTATTGTAATAGACAAGAAAAACAATCCATAAAGAACCAAGGTCCGTAACAGAAAAACAAAACACATAAACAAGCTGGCAGATTCACTGAGTCTGACTTCTTGCCCATGCTGTGCACAGTAGAGTGAGAACAATTTGGGATTAAAGTCAGATGGATGGCTTAACACCCAGCTCATTTTACCTCTCTCAGCCTTTGTCAGTATCATTACCTGTAAAATGAGAATGATAATTATATCTACCTCACAAGATTACTGTGAGGATTAAACAATAATAATAATGATGTATTTTTACTACATAAATCTTTGCTGGCACTAGGAAAACTTGCGGCACAGTCCTCTTCTAGTGTGTCTTCTTTCAGCCTCTCTCAAGAGGAAGGAGATACGGCAGTGCTACAATGGGATGTCCCTTGGACCAGAAAAAAAAAAAAAATTCCACTCTGTCAAAAAGGTCTGCAGGCTTCTATGTCCTAGAATCTTTTTAAATTTCATCAGTCTCCTAGTGAGTATTACCCAGGTCCCCCAACTGGCTCCCTTAGTTTTGATGAGAATTAAACCCTAGTGCCATCCCCAATACAAAAACCTTTGGTAACTCATTGGGCATAGAGGGTGGATCAATGTGACTACATTATTAGTCAGAGAATAAACATTCCAGGTAAATAATTTTGTTTTCTGCATAGAGTAAATACATTCTCACCTGCAGAAACGAATGGGCTCCAGGATCTTTCTCTATATATTTAACAATGAGATAACAAAGTGAATGGTCAACAATAATCAGAAGGCAGGTACAATGAACCCAGCCACTTTTTTACAAATATTGTTTTTCCTTAAGGGAAATAAGACACGCCTTCAATACAACAGCTCTGTAACTTGAAACAAGAAGAAAAGAGATTTGGGGAGAGAAAGATTGCCAACCTGGAATAGGTTCTATTAGAGCAATCAGTTTAAACTCTAATCTTGGCAGGAAATGAAGTTCAAGGACACAGAGATACTCCTTGGAGTTTGGTCAGACAGGTTCAAATCCTTGGGCCCAACTTTGAATAATTTCTTCTCTCAATCCACCAAATCTAAACAGTTACCCCAGTGATTATTCCTTTGAAATGTCTTTATATTTTCTCATTCTTTTCCATCTCCACTTGTCCCTGCCATCTTACCATCTCTTGCCTAGATACTCAAGTGCCTCATAAATAATCATCCAGACTCTCCAAACTCAACTGCCCAAGTAACAGTTTTCAACAGGTCTCTGGAGAGTCATGATTTAGCTCAAAATGCATGGTAAGCTTCCTGTGGTCTACAAGTCTGACCTCTTCTACCTGACTTTCAAAATCCTTCATAATTTGACTCTACCCTACCAACCTGGCCTTATTTTCCAGTCAGACTGGCTTCCTCACCTGTCCCCCAAGAACACACAAGACACACCCACACAGCTCTACTCCCCTTCACACTTCACACATGCTGCTTGCTCTGGGGTGGAAGCCCTGCCTCTCCAACTGCATATCCAAACCTGACTCATTCTTCAGGCCTAGATTTAGTCCCACTTCTCCATGAAGGCTTCTCCCACTCCTGCACACACCCCAGCAAAAATTTTCTCTGAACCATAGAATCAATCACTTCACAAAACATCTGTATATTGTTCAGTACTCATTTCATGTGCACTAGACTTGTCTCTATAATTAGACAATAAATAGGTTACAAAACACTGGTCCTCCTGCCAAATGCGATCCCAAACACATTTCATTTGATCCTTCATTTTTGTTTTCATTTTAATGACTTTTTAAAATTTAATAATGTTTTATTAAAATAATTTTATTGTAATAATTTAGTTAACACCGTTATCACTGCCTATGTAATTTCCTCAATGAAATCAGTCTTCTGCTATCAATCCTCAAGGTACTTAAACTAAGAATAATAATGTCAGAATATATATCAATAAAACCTCAAAATTATAAGGGTAGGAGGAAAGGCATTAGGTGAGTTAGAAAAATCACTTAATGATGATTTAGGAGATCTGGCTACCCTGCCACTAACTAGCTCTTTGATCCTGGCTAAGTCATGCAATTTCTCTGCAAAATGAAGGGGTTGAACTGGGTGACCTGTATAATCTCTTCCAGCCTTTTCTTGCTATAATTCTAAAGCTGCTAACAAGGTATCAGAGCCTAGTTTGGTCATGTCTGAAAAGCAGAAATGAAGAGGTTTCTCTCCAGGAATTAGAAAAGCTTCAGTGTGTAAACTTTATAATCACAATATTAATATTTGGGGGAAAGTTGATATTAAATGAGTCCCATTTATTAGGTAGCAAGTTATCGTAATCTTCTAGATCAAATAAAAAAAGAGGCAACTGGTTAGTTTTCACTTTTTGAACACCATCATTATATTTTGAACCAATAGTGGTCTATCTTGAATTTAGATGTCGTGAAGCTACATCATGAAGCTACATAAAAATGTAAAAGAGGCCCAACCCCCTTGGCCAGGTTGGTCAGTTGGTTGGAGTATCGTCCCATACACCAAAATGTTGAGGGTTTGACTCCTGGTTGAGGCGCATACAGGAGGCAACCCATTGATGTTTCTCTCTCTCAAATCAATCAAAACATATCCTTGGGTGAGGGCACGTTTGGCAGGAAAAAGTCCAAGGATACATATTGAATGTCAGTGTAAAACTAAGAAAATTGTGTACATAAAATCTTGAAAAGCAAATATTCTCCTCCTTTCTAGCCAAATATATATTTTAAACAACAAGAAATGCTAACAAACACAGATCCCAACAACAGTGTAGTGATTGCAGGGGGTAGGGAGGAGAAGATACAGTGGGGATAAGTGGCGATGGAAAAAATACTTTTTATTTTTTTAATGAAGAAAAAAATGTTTTTACTATTAAAAAAAAGAAAAATAAATACTAAGAAAATATGCTACAAATCTCTGAGATCTTTTTCTTCTTTCTTTTTCTTTTCTATTGGTCTTGAGAATGAGAGAGTTTCTTAAGACAAAAAAGAGAAAAGTTATAACAACGACAGGGTGAAAGATAATTTATAAAGCAATACATAGAATTAGGAGACTTTTCTAAGGGTAGAGGAGTAGTCATGAAGGAAATGTTGTTAAAAGGGGGTTTTCCAAGGATGCCAGTCAAATAGGAATTGTAAATGTGTCACAAAATCACTCACACTGCCATTCTGCTGTGGGGAATCTCATTCATTCATTTGCCATTCATTTATTCAACAGCTTAGGTAGTGTGCCGGGCACTTGGGGTGTAATAAAGGGAGGCACCGTGTCTATCCTGCGAGAACTCACTATCGAGTGAAAAGATAGCCAGGGTCCAAGTAAGCACTTGCCCTGGCTACGGGCTCACTGTGTGCCCGGCACTATGCTGAGTATGTGCCCCGTGAGGCAGGTACGGTTATACTCCCACTGTCAGGAATGAAGAAACTCAGACTTTGGGAGATTCAGTACCTTATCCAAGTGCTGTGATCTGAATGTTTGTGTTCCCTAAAATTCATATGTTGAAATCCTGACCTCCAATGTGGTATTAGGTGGGATCTGTGGCTGGGTCATGAGGATGGAGCATGGGAGATTAGTGCCTCATAAAAGAGATTCCAGAGAAATCCCTTGCCCCTTCCTCTGCCATGTGAGGAAACAAGCAAGAAGGCACAGTTTATGAGGAAGTGAGCCCTCACCAGACCCCGAATCTTGCCAGGGCCTTGATCTTGGACACCTCAGCCTTCAGAGCTGTGAGAAATAAATTTCTGTTATCCATAAGCCACCCAGTCTATGGTATTCTGTTATAGCAGCCTGAACAAACTAAGACACCAGGGCTACCCAGCTAGAAAGGAACAAGGCTGGCTTTCATACCCAGGTCCGTCTGTCTCCATAGCCAGCACCCTCCACTCCACTACAAACTGTACACTACAGCCCTTTACTACAAACCGATGTGGACAGTGCAATGGCAAGTGGTAATGGAGACAAGTACTAAGTACTGTGCCCTCTGTTACTCACAGACATGTTCATCCCAACAGAGATACATGCCTGTAAACCTGCATGCTAGAACAAAATCCAAAAGATGGGAAGAATGGATGGGTATCTGGCCTGTCACCAGAGTTCAAAAGAACTCGGGCCCGGCTGGTGTGGCTCAGTGGTTGAGCGTCAACCCATGCACCAAGAGGTCGCTGGTTCGATTCCCAGTCAGGACACATGCCCAGGTTGTGGATCCAATCCCCAGTGTGGGGCATGCAGGAGGCGGCCAATCAATGTTCTCTCTCATCGATGTTTCTATCTCTCTCTCCCTCTCCCTTCCTCTCTCTAAAATCAATCAAGAAAAAAAAAAAAAGAACTCGATCCTTCTCTGTGGGTTCAAGGCCATGGCCTCTGGCTTCAGCAGCATCTGAAGGCAGTGTGTATAAGACTACCCAGGATGTGGTATACTGCAACTAGACCAAGGCCACAGGGGAACCAAAGCAAAACATTTCAGTTGCTTCAGATTCTTTGCTGATCTCCAAAGAGAAACACACACACACACACACACACACACACACACGCGCACACACACACACACACACACACTCCATTACCACACCAGTTCCCTCACAAAGCAGTTTATTCAAAAAGTACCCTCTTCTTCCCATCAGACAAAAACAATTTTGTAGATGTGTTTGAAAACTAAAAATAAAAAGAATTAAAAAAATATATTCTTCCTGAAAGCAGAGGCCCCAGGAGACTGGGGAAAAAAGACTCTGGGTAGCTTGGTGGCTGTTTGGTCCTCCTAGGCTGAGCAGCTGCCAGACTGAGAGGACCCCAGAGGGACCTAAGGGTCACAGTCACAACGAACCGTAAAGCTTCGGGGCCCTGGGGAGACTGCAAGCTCGGCGGGATGTGGCCCCACCTGCTCTAACGCCAGCCGGAGGCCCTCATCGGAGACCTGTTTTGAATCATAACACTGGTGGAGAAGAGGTTTTTGTTTACTTGCTTTATGGTATCTTGTCTTTTTGCCTTGTTTTGTTTTAACTTAGTAAGCCATAACACCTTTAGTGGGGTAGGAGGGGAATACTTGCCTTCAAAGAAGGGCAAACAAAATTTTGGCTGCAGTGAGGTGTTAGAAACATCTGTTCCACCAGTGCTACCCATGAAGTTTCCATAGGCGGGAGAGACCTTTTATCAAGGCCCCATTAAAGATTGTGTCCTAGGCATTATGTGAGGGACCTCATTTTATTTAAGCCTCACTCACAGTAAGTTTTGAGCTATTATTAATCTCTTTTACAGAAGAGAAAAGGGGGGCCTTTGGACAACACTAAATAATGTGCTAAGTATCACATGGTTAGACAGCAGGAGCCAAGAACTAAAGGCCTGTCTGACCCTAAGGCCCAGGAAAAAAATCCTTTTTGTGGAAAGCAAGCAGTAAGAAGAAATTCTAGAAAGAAGATAAAATGTTAACATCTTTATTTATGGTTGGTTTAATTACCTACTTATTTGGATAGGAATTATATGCACAAGGAATACATTTTAAGCTTTATGAAAGGGCATGCAGTGAAAAGTAAGATTACTTCCACCCCTCTCTCTCAGCTCCCCAGTTCTCTTCATCAGAGGCAATTGCTGATGTCAAGATAGGCTACACGTACACAAACATACACATGTGTGTACATATAGCCTATTTTTTTTTTTTTTTTTTTTTTACTGAATGGCAGCATTGCCTGTAGCTTCTTAGATACCTGGTATATTGGTATATCTTGGCAATTTTCCACATTATTACATATAGACCTGCCTCATTCTTTTAAAAATTGATGGAAGACACTATTGTCTGGATATATGGTAATTTATTTAACTAGTCCCCTATTAAATGTCATTTAGACTGTTTCCAATCTTTTGCTACTGTAAACAATGCTATATAAATATCCTTATGCATTCTTCCTTGAACACATATGTTAGTATACTTTGGAAATACATGCTTAGAACTGAAATTCTTCAGTCAAGTGTATGTGCATGTTAATCTTGATAGAACCAAATTGCCTCCAAAGAGGGTGCACAAATTAACAGTCCTTAAAATATATATTCATGCTTGCTTCCCTCACTGTCTCCAAAAGAGTGTTTCATTCTGTGTTGAAAAGAAAAGCACCATATGTTCACCTGCTCCTTTAAAAGTCACATACTTCCTCAGAATGAATAGAGGAAACCTATATATTCAGGCCTGGGCATTCGATTCCTAGGGTGAAAGAAGATTTTTTGGAGCTCCTTGCACTGCAGACGATGCTGATTAAAAGCATCTGGTCCTCAATTAGATGATGTTGGCAAAGTAGGAAAATGGAATAAATCCCTGAAAACAGCAGTTGGCTGTGACTAATCAGCTCGATCCACCAGGGTACTGTCAGAGCCATGAGAGTCACCCCTGGGTATCCCAGTAACCCAACCAGCCTGCTGCACAACAAGGCTAGGGCTGGCTGTGAGCCAGCAAGGGGACGCCTGCCACAAGCAGGGGCTTTCAAAAGCTACTGTCTGCCCCTGCTTGTTGGGGGAAAAGAGCGTGGGGGAGGGGCAGAAACACAAGACTAAAAGGAGACTGCCAAGTATTGAACACTGTTTCCTAATTATACGGAAATGAGGGGGAAATAGATATGATAGAATATAAACCCCTATAGTTATATTTTTCAATATTAAAACTTTCTAGAGTGAATAAACCCCTAAGGGATTTCCAACACTAATATCTCCATCCAGGGGTGCAATCTAATCAAAACTGTAGGATCCAGGCAGGAATCCTTGGCTTCAAATGCTGAGAGCATGATAGGCAACACTTTCGCTTTGTCTTAGCTTTGCTTATTCGAATCTGCTAAAAGTCTGGATTTGACATCCTTCTGGGATGCATTACAAAATGTCCCCCTTCTACTTGGCAATCACCTTGATGAGGTGTTGACTGTCAATACCTGGGGGAAAGAGCCTGCTGGCGCAGTGATCTTGAGAGGACAAAGAGGAAGGGCAGTGGCTTAGTGGGCACTGATGATGCATTGACATGAGAGGACTTTGTCTCTAGAGGGGGTGATGTGGGCCCAGTAGTGGTCATATTGATGGCCATCTGCAGCTTGGCTGGATTTCTGAGCTTGTGCACAGAAAACATGACTAAAAGAACAAGTAAATACACATTGCTAACACCTCCTATCACAGATTTGTGCCCTGTAGAGTTGACTATTTTAACCATTTAGGGAAGGAGCCCTCCAGCAAGCAACAGAATGCCTTCTAATTATTACTTGTGCTTTTTTTCCAGTTGGCAACCAACAGTGTATTGTCATGAAGGCATTGTTGGGAGTTGTTTTCCTCTGTGCAGATGTATTCAGATACTTAATGTAGGTTTCTAAGCTTGATACATACTATTATAAAAATTACAGGGCTGAAAAAGAATTTCATATGGACTTATTTCAATCCATCAGATCTGAAGCAACCTCTGGGTCAACTTCACAGGCAGTTGGAGGCTGTTGGATAGAATTTACTGTTGCCCAGCCCGCATCCTATCAGCAATATACACAAGTTAACCTGATTTGACATTGTTAGCTCTATTCCTCTGAACTCTGTCCAAATCAGTCACTAATTCACTTTCAAGTGCCATCCATCTCCACTCAGATGAGCTCTGCCCCATTCTCATTGATTGAGTTTGATTGATCAATTGATTGATTCCCTTATTAATCCATCATCTGGACAGAGAAAAAGTAATTTGGAACACTCATCTCTGGACTGCATTCCAGGTATCATTTAGCTCAATGTAAGTTTCTATGAGTATCTCCCTTCCTCCATCCCACCCAGCCTTTTCTCTATTATGAACTTCTGGTATAGAGAATGGTTTCATAAGCAAGAATTCATGAGAATCTATGAAAAATAGACAAAGAAAGAAAAATTAGAATCCTAAAAAGAGAAAATAATTAAACTGAAGTTCAAAACTTATATAAGAAGACTGGTCTTCCAAGTTTTAGGTGCAATATGCTAAAAAAAAAAAAAAAGTATATAAACTCTTAGTTGTCCCATGTTATATAGGTTGAGATGATTCTGAGAAAATGTGAATGAAACCTCTAATGATAAAATAATCCAATATATAAATTGAATCTATCAAAATGTTATGCCTAAGGAATTCTCCCCACCAAACACTTAGGGAATACTATCTATTATAGTAGTTATATGAAAGCTCATCACGTAACTATTGAGCAGGTTGTTCTAAGTTGCTACAAATGGGAAATACACAGGTAACCTGAATCTATCCCTACCCACCAACAGCCCTTAGAAGTGCTATTTTTGCCTGCATGCCCTTTAAATCAAATTTTGTGTTACAGAGGTTTTAACCAAAATAGATAGCAGGGCTGTTTACCAAAATGAACAATGGGTCTCAACCAAATGCATCTACACTAATATCTCACAGGTTACATGGTTTTGGTTGATTTATTTTAAGTAGTGGTAACACTTGAGGTAAATTGATAAATTACATGAAGGGATTTCAAAAGGGTAGGGCAGACCATCTCATGTAGAGGTTTCCTCAGTTAATCCATCAGGGACACCCTTGTCTTTTACCGAGGTTCACACAGGTAGTTAGGAGCAGAGCCGAGACAAAATTCAGGTCTTCTGACTCTTAGTTTATCTGTGGCAAGCTAACGGGGCCAAAGGAACCATTGTATCAGACTCTGGACAGTTTTCATGAACTCAAATTAGATCAGTGATGCGATTTTTAAAACAGATCTTATTTTTTAGAGCTTGCTCATTCATTCACTCATTTTTCTCTTTGCTTTCCCACCTTGATCTAAAAAAAGTAATATGATGCAGTTTATAGAGAGATACATGATATGCAACCAGGTAAAGCAGGCATATCAACACAAAAGAAAAATATTTTCCAATACTTTAAAAATATTAATTTGCTACAGAAAAATACACTCCCATTATAAGAAATTCTGACAATATTTTTACTAATTGAGAACCATCTGGTAAATGGGGGCTTTATTATTCTGTTTTGTGATGAGATTCTTTTTATCCACACGAATTTTGAATCTTTGTTACCACTACATTCCTGACTCTCATTTTACAGTTTCTAGAGAAGACTGAAATCCAGACACATTGCCAACCAAAGGCATACTATAAATGAGTTCTAGCCAACATCTGAAAGTGAAATGCATAAGTATCCCCTGTGCTAAAAAGTCAGTCGCTGACCCAAGACCCCTGCTTGATCCAGGACAGGTTCTGACCTTCAAGCTGCTCAGCCAATGAATATCAGCTGCTGAGGGGTTCCCATGGTCCTGGGGGGGACCTGGCACATTTCACATCTAGTTTAGTTCATGAAACTACAGTTATTAGTAACAGGCTTTTTGTTTATTCTGTTGTTTTGTTTTTTCACAAATTACTGTAATTTAGAAATGCAACAGTTTGTTTCTCAGTTTTTGATTTTCAAGGTATTATTTACCAGCTCACTTCTTAGCCTTAGACCAAAGAACAATATATATGTTGCCAGTAAATGAAATTGGTATCCCTGACAACAGTATGAATAATGTTTATAATTTCGGGTCACAGTTTTGTTTTTATATTAAATGTCTCAATTTAAAATTATAAGTGCTCATTCATTTTTCAAGACCTTGTTCAAATACCACTTCCACTGATCCCCTAGGCAGATTTAGCTGTGAGCTTTTTGTTTCTCTATTACACTGTTCTCCACACTGCATTGTAATCATGTAATTATTTGCTTATATGTCTGTCTTGCTTCCCTGACTATAAATTTCTACAAGGCAAGAGATAGGGCTTATTTGTCCTTTAGATAAGATATCCAATAAGATCTAGCTGGTATGGCTCCGTGGTTGAGCATCAACCCATGCACCAAGAGGTGGCCGGTTCGACTCCCAGTCAGGACACATGCCTGGGTTGTGGGCCATATCCCCAGTGGCGGGCATGCAGGAGGTGGCCAATCGATGTTCTCTCTCATCGATGTTTCTAACTCTCTCTCACTTCCGCTCTCTCTAAAATCAATAAAGGAACAAAAATTTTTTTAAAGATATCCAATAAGTATGTAATGGAAGAATAACTATCATTATTTTGATAAAAATCCATACAGTGTTTTGAGCTGTTTTCTTTACGTTAAACTGTGGTAGGATCAGGAGAAAATTCCATCAGAGTCTGAGGATTCCTTCTGATGTAACTCCAGGATTTAGAATCTAGTTTCAGGGTCAGAGGGAAAGGCAACTGGATAGGGGAGAAATTTTAAAAATCAGTTTTCAGGTCTCCTTCATTTCTTCTGCCTTCCATCTTCTACATTAGTTGCTTCAGCAATACAGAGTAGTGAGGCGACATTTGTTGTTTTTGTCTACTTGGCTTTCTTTCTTCCTTCTTCTAGTAATAGCACCTTGATTTTGCTTTGGAGGGACTCCTCCATCAGATATAGTCAGATGTGGTTGCCAATTCAGATGTCCTTCCTTACTCTCACCAAGAGGTGGGCACTTGACCAAAGGTAGGCTGATCAGATTTCTCTCTCTGGAATATGAACAAGGGACAAGAAGAGGCTGAGTGACCCTTTAGTGTTGATCCAGCTGTCCCTGTTTCCCAGCCTCCCGATGGCCTTACTTCCCGGTCTTTCTAAGCCTCTTGCCTTGCCTCTTTTCTTGGTTGCTTGAGCTTCCTGACTTCCAATAAATTACTTCTCTAATTCAATTAGCCATAGTGGTTTATGTGCTAGCAACCAAGAAATGATAACTGATAGAAACAGTGAACTGAAGATTAAAATTCCATTTGATTTATCCAAAAGCCTAGCAAGAAGGAATAACTCTGGATATTTCCAATCTATTCCCAGGCTCAGCTTGCCTCTTTTAACAAATTTACCCACTGTCCAGGTAAGTAATCTGAGAAATCCCAATCCCCCTTTAAATATTCTTCCTATTCCTAAAGTAACCCAGTTTTCCCATTAAGTCCCCAGGCCAGTCCCAACATATCTAGTCTAGCGAAGCAACCCAGTGGATTTAAAGACCCCTACAGTATTCAGCCCTAACCTTCCTGTTTCCTGCTTAACCACCCACCTATGCTGCCACAAAAACATTGGCACTTTTTCATTATTATGAGATGTCCAAGTCAGCTATATGTCATTAGTCCATTACCAGTTAGTCATTTTACCTCCTGCTCACCAGCAATCATGAATGGGAAGCCTAATTATCTTACTTTTTATTTAACACTTTCATAGTTCTTACTCTGCACCAGGCATATCTGAAGTGCTTTGTTGACAAAACAAGATCCAGCCTCAGAAAAAGTTTTATAAGAGTTTATTTGAGCCAAACTGACGACAATTGCTGAGAAACAAAATCTCAACAGACTGAGAAAATGCTCCTGAGAATAGAAGTTTCACAGCTTACTTTATATACCTGAATCAAAGGAGAAGACATAAGGGGGAGAGGGGGTTACACGAAATCCATTGGTGGTAGATTAGGAAGGCTGGAAAAAGCAAGGTGGGGAAATCTCTGAGACTAGATAAAAAAGTAAAACAGAGAGACACATACTTCTTTTACATTGGTGGGTTCAGGACAGTTACCATTTACAGCACATAGAGATGGTATTTGGGTAACTAGGTAACAATGAGGGTTCTGTGGTCTTGTGCCCTGGTGGGAGATTGTGCTCTGAGAGGTCTGGAAAAAGGGGATTACTCTGACATCCCAAAGGCATGTTATGCAAAAAGACATGATGCAAAAAGACAATAGACAGACTCACTTAAAGAGTGACCTCTGTCAAGGAAGCTACAGGCCTGGGACATGACTATCTGCCATGGCTCACTTTTAGTTAGGAATTTTTATGTTCAGACTACCCTATGTGGTTATTTTCAGTCCCTGAATTTATAAGGTCTGCCATGAAGCCCCTCCCCCAACCCCGAGCTTGTCAGGTTTAGTAAATGGTCTTTTCTTCGTCTACAGCTTCACACATTTTAACTCACTTAATTCTTATAAAAACCCCTGAGATAAGAACAAATGAGGAAAATGAGGCATAAAGATCTTTAGTACCTAGTACAAAGTCTCAAAGCCCATAAAGAGCAGAATCACAATTCAAACACAGGCAATCTGGCTCCAAGACTGTACTCTAAATCACCAAGCCATAGTTTTGAGATGATGGGTTTATTACATGGCCAGTTAAAGGGAAGAGCTAATCATATTTAAATCTGCAGCAGCTGACAGGGCACATTGACATGGAAATAAGATTAGTCCCTACATGTCAAAATCTGAAAATATCAAGTCAAGTTGGAGTACCCTACAGGTCTCTTTTCTTAAACACCAAAAACAAGCCAAAGTATTCCACAATGGTTTCTATTCACATTGAGAAGATTCTAAGACCTTGCATAGAAGGTGCCTTTCTTCTTTAATTGGCCTGAAACTCACATGTTAATTTTCTAGAAAGTCTGAAATGTAAACCTAACTCTAAGCTTTTACTCCTTGAGTAGCAGAGTGTTTCACCACCTCTGAGAGAGGGAGGTTGCTACATTTATTCAATCACTGCTGTGCCCCATGGTTGACTTTCTATCTTGATTATATGTATTATGTAACTTACTGCATTATAGGTATCTTTTTACTTTCCTTGAGTCTTTATTTATTTACTTTTTTAATCCTCACCCAAGGATATTTTTCCATTTATCTTCAGATAAAGCAGGAGGGAGGAAGGGAAGGAGAGAGAGAGAGAGAGAGAAACATCAATGTGAGAAAGACACATGGATTGGTTGCCTCCCACATGACCCCAACCGGGGCTATGGATGAACTGCACTGAAGTACGTGTCCTTGGCTGGAATCAAACCCAGGACTCTTTGGTCCACTGGCTGACGCTCTAACTGCTGAGCCAAATCAGGCCAGGGCTTCCTTGAGTCTTGAAAAGTTTTCTCGTAGGATATCTAAAGCGAGAATTTGCATATTGAGTACCTCCATTCGCTTGTGAAGACATACTCTGATAACTTTTCCCACGTAGCACTACAGTCCAAACAGATTTTGTTCCATGATAACATTATGCACAACACTCATGATATAATGACATCTAAACAAAGCACTGATACCAACTTTCTAAGTTACTAAAATCAGGGTGAACTATAACTGAAGGTTAATAGCAGGTATCTGTAGGAAGTAGAATTATTAGTGAATTTTAACTTTTCTTATTTTATATAACATTTACAAAGAACATTTGTTTCTTAATATTGTAAGAATATTAAGCTTTATCTGTGCTTTTATTACATTTGTGGTATCATGGACATGCCATATTAGGTACTTTTTAACTAGTTTGTAATTAATAATAAAAGTAAAATTAGCAGAACACTCTGCTTTCTATTTTGAAAGTAGTAAAGTAAGAAATATAAAAATTTACTAAAATAAGTGAAAAACTAATTTTCATTCTTATTCCATTGTTATATTCAGATAGTAAGAGAAAAGATTCATTTTTTTTTACCTAATAAGGCAGTCTGGTGTCAGAGAGCCTAGCATGTGAGTGACAGCTCTGCCTTCCACTGCTCATGAACGGGTTATTCAGTTCCATGTGCTTTAATGTTCTCAAGAGAAAAATAGAGATACCAACGCCTAGCACACAAGGCTGTGAAAGCACCTAGGATTGGTTGCAGCACAAAAAAGCTATCCAGTAAATGTCCCTTTACTCATTCAAAAAGCTTACTGTAGGCTTCCTGTGTCAGCACTTGTAAGGAACAGAAACAAACAAAATAGAACTTAAAAACCTAGTGACTTCCCTCAAAGAGTTTGTGATCCAGAGAAGCAGATAAGAAATCAAACATTCACAATACAATGGACAAGTATTAGAGGTGTTAGAAATCTTTATTGAAATTTTTAAAAATTCTAACAAACTTAAATTCTACCATGGAGTTCCTATATTTTCAGGTTATGGAAACTTTATCTCACTCAAATTGGGATTTCTCCATTTCTCTGGGGTAGGCTGGGAGTTGCTGAGATGTTCTTCATTTTGTCTTGAGGTCACTGCTGATTTCTGTTCATATTTCCAATCAAAAGTACCTTGGGGGGGGCAACTTTCTTTAACTCCCTTACCCCTTTAACATACATGGGATCATTCTGTGGCTCCCACACCACACTGGGCTCCATGAAACTCAGCAGGACCATCCTCGGCTCCTTATCACTTCTGGGTTCCCCTCAGAGCACAGGAATTTTGTCCTCTGCTCCCATGTCCTGCCTGGCTCTATGGAACCTCTGCTAACTCCCTCTGGCCTGTCTACCTGCATGCCCTGGGCAGAAAGTTCTACTCTGGGTTCTTCTCACCAACATGGGCTCTAACCAGGAAAGGAAACCTGTGTTCCCTCTGTGCTCAGATTCCACACACCTCTTGCAGGTTTCTGTCACTCTCCTTATCCCTGTGCTAAGCTCAGGGAAAGGACCAGGCAGAGAACCTCACTCTTTGTCAGGAGTCCACCGTGTCTACTCACCCCTTGCCTGTACTTGTCTGGAGTACTTTCTCTTTTCCGGAGCATGGAAGCTTTACTCACTCAGCCTGTCTTCTCCCAGTGATGATTATCATTCCCTGAAGGGCCTAGAACTTTGAAATTTCAAATCCAAGTAAAGATTGCATCATCTCTTCCTTGATATATCAAAAATGCTGTAACAAAGCCAAGTCTGGGGTGAGAAAAACCATTAGCCAATATCTGAAAACTCATATCCCATTACAAAACACAGGGGCTAAGACAGCTCAAAGGGAGAAAGAGCCTAACAGAGGTGGGACATTCAAAGCAGACTTCACAGTGAAGGCCCAGCCAGAGCTAAGTCTCTGAGGATGAGTCAGAGCTCAGCTGCACAGTCAGACAAGGGGGAAGGTCATTCCATGCAGGAGGAACAACATGTGCAAAGTGACGCTGTTAAATGAGTCAGGATATAAATATATCTCCACTTCCTAAGCCATATAAATTACATCTCATTTTGAGAATGAAATAAGCACACACATAATTGTTTGAGCTGGTAGTTACTTTAAGGATCATCTAATCTTATCCCTTCATGTAACAGATAAGGACATTGAGGCCCCAAATTATAACCTATAATCCAATGTTCAAAAATACATAAGACTAAATTCAGCCCCCCACTTCTACCTACAGCAGAAACTCATACTCTCAACCTTCTCCTTTGAGTCAAAATTCTGCATCAATTATATCAATATTTGTCACAAGCTTAGCAGTGAGTTCTTCTTTATCAGGTTTTCCGTGTGTGTTTTTTTAACTTACTCTCCAATAATAGCATTGTTGTTTCTAAAAGAGAAAGTCCTGGGTTCTGGGAAATTACCCTAAAAAATAATTTATGAAGAACATTTTATATGCTGATGTCAGAATGCTGTACTTGTACTAGTTCCCTTAATATTCATATCTCCAAGGTATGTATTATTATTTATACCCATTTTATAGACGAGAAAACTGAGGCACAGAAAGTTAAGTAAATTGTCCTTAAGTTATATGGCTAGTAAGTGGTAGGCAGGTAGTGAATAGTAAAACTCTAATATTCATGCTCTTAAGCACTACAATACCACATTTTTCTTCATGCTGTTATTCAGCCTACAAATATATTATAAATATACTTGCACAAATACACACATACAAGGCTTTTTCATTGTAGTGGGGTTTGTTTCTATGTAAAAACTACCTAAATACCTATTAATAGGGGCTAATTTAATAAATCACATCATGTCCTCATCATGCAGTCAGTCAAAAAGAACGGGATGAGCAGTATGTGCTGAAAGGGCCCAATCCCCAAGAAATAGGACATAGGCAAGTTAAAAGTAAAATGTAATAATAAAAAGAAGGTGTATATAGTACTTTCTTTTGTTTTGTTTTTTAAACAAGCTATATAAATAATATTTAAGAATGTTTCTATAAGGCACTAGCAAGTTATTAGCAGTGGTCATCCCTCAGAAGAGAGACAAAGGAACTGGGAATATGGGATGAGATGACATTTTATTTTTCACTGTATACCTCTTAGTAATGTTTGCAATTTTTACCATGTGAAAATAAGCCATTCAGATTCTACACACTATTTTCATTATTAAAATTATCAAATAATGGGATTTTTTAATCCTAAAATAACCATTCAAGCTGAAGAAGCATATAATTTAAAAACATAGTAACTTAATAGTATTTTTAAATACTCAAATTATCATGTTTATCTTTACCTACAAAACAGCTCTTTGAAAAGATCAGTCTTCTTAACTCCTTGCCAAGATATTTATTCATTTCTGACTCACAAAAGAAAATAAAGAACAACTAGATGTGTAACTAGCCCGATGCCCATTGGTATGTTGGGAGCTTAGGGCGAGGGATGTGTGGATAGGGAATGAAATGAAGGGAAGGGCTGGAGGAGGAGGAGGAGGAGGAGGAGGAGGAGGAGGAGGAGGAGGAGGAGGAGGAGGAGAGAAACAGTACCAAAGAATTAATTCTTAGTGCTGCTAAGATCCCAATATGAAGAGGCTCTATCCCTATCATGAAGACAGGAACTCAAACTTCAGAATGCATCTGTTACAAGATGTAAAAATACTCTTCCAAATGGACTCTAACATCCCAACACACATCACATGCCACTATCAATACCCACAATACAAATCATAGTGATTACCTTGACATAAGAGGTTCCAATTACTTTTTTTCCACTCTGTTTTGTTTTCCATTCTGTTCCATATTTACTGATTAGGTTTTTTTTTTTAATAAAATGTTTTTCTTTATTGATTTTTAGAGCAAGAGGAAGGGAGAGGGAGAGAGAGATAAAAACATCAATGAGAGAGAACATCGATTGGCCGCCTCCTGCATGCCCCCCACTGGGGATTGGGCCCACAACCCAGGCATGTGCCCTGGCCGGGAATCGAATGGAATAGAACCAGTGACCTCTTGGTGCATGGGTCAACGCTCAACCACTGAGCCACACCAGCTTGGCCTGATCAGGTGTTTATGAAATTGTACCTGTGTCTTTAACACTCACCATGTTTGCTCTAACTAGGAGGGTGTAAATTTGGGCAGAAGCTAGAGTGACCAGAAGGAGGAGTATTATAGACTCAATGTTTGTGTCCCTCTAACATTCATGTTGAAGTCTTAACCTCCAGTGTGATAGTATTTGGAGATGGGGGCTTTGGGAGGTGATTAGGATTAGGTTAGGTTATAAGGCTGGAGCCCTATGATGGGATTAATGTCCTTATAAGAAGAAACACCAGAAAGACTTTCTGTCTCTTTCCCTCCACACCATTCTCTCTGCTAAGTATGGACACAGTGAGAAGGTGGGATAGTTTCCTCATGGTACAAAGAGAAAAACTTGTTCTAACATTCCTGGCCTGAAGGTCACTTTAGAATAGACAATCAAGTGTTCAGTAGTCAAAGTATATTGTTCCTCAGAAAAACTATTAAACAAGAAAAATAAGTTGTTAAACTTTCATAGACAAGTTACACCCAAATAAATACAACTAGCAAAAACAATAAAACAAAATCCATAAAGAAAAATGTTCATTCTATTTGTAATAAAAAGTTCAAATTAAAACAAAGAAATGATAATATCCAATACACATAACACTGCAGAGTAAGCCAAATGGTCATATTTACATAAACACTTTAGAAAGCAATATATAGATATACACCAAGAACCATAAAGATGAACATAATCTTTAACCTTTATACCTTTTGGGGGAATTTAATTATGAGAAATTCAACTGAATACTAATAAAATAAAAAGCTATAGACACGAAGATGCTCAATACAACATTATCTGTAATATACAACTATCTAGATTTCTATAACATAATTTAGTAAGTTGAAAGCTAAGTGGCCAATAGAAGTTAGCAAATTAAGATAGATAATATAAAATATTTGAAATATTATGCAGTCAAACCAAAGAACTTATATGCATATATACACAACCAATGAACATAGACAATAGTTTGGGGAAAGCAAGAGGAGGGTGGGGGCAGGAAAGAGGGGGTCAAAGGGGGAAAAAAGGGTGGATATCTGTAATACTTTCAAAAATAAATATAATAAATAAATATAGAATGGCAATTGTTAATATGATAGGAAATTTTAATGTTGAGAAACAGATGGAATATTACATGATAAAAAGCATAATATACAATGAGGTATCACCTCACACCTGTCAGAATGGCTGCCATCAACAAATCATCAAACAACAAGTGTTGGCGAGGGTGTAGAGAAAAGGGGACTCCGCTGCTGGTGGGAATGCAGACTGGTGAAGCCACTATGGAAAATACTATGTTGTTACCTCAAAAAATTAAAAATTGAATTGCCATTTGACCCAGTGATCCCACTTCTAGGAATATACCCTATGAAGCCTGAAACACCAATCAGAAAGAATATATGTACCCCCATGTTCATAGCAGCTCTATTTACAATAGCTAAGATCTGGAAACAGCCCAAGTGTCCATCAGTAGACAAATGGATAAAAAAGCTGTGGCACATATACACAATGGAGTACTATGCAGCTGTAAGAAAGAAAGATCTCTTATCCTTTGAGATGACATGGAGGGACCTGGAGAGTATTATCCTAAGCGAAACAAGCCAAGCAGAGAAAGACAAATATCACGTGATCTCACTTATTTGTGGAATATAATGAACATAACAGTCTGAGGAACAGGGTAGACCCAGAGACGTGGAAGAAGGGTACAGACTGACAATCCTCAGAAGAGGAGGTGGGGGTGGGGGATGGAAGAGATAAATCACAGAACTTATATGCATGTACGCATAACCGATGGACATGGACAACAAAACTGGGGATAGGGTGGAGGGGGAGATGGGGAGGAGGGTGTCAATGGGGAAAAAAGGAGAAACATCTGTAACAAAAATAAATTAGCTAAAAAAATTAAAAAATAAATAAAGAATTAGCTTTTTCATAAGTGAAAAAAAAAAAAGCATAGTATAAAATAGTGTGGTTGTAAATATTATTAAACACATAGGCCTGGGAGGGAGGTGAGGGAGAAGGGAAGAGATTAACCAAAGAACATATATGCATATATGCATTGCCCATAGAAACAGACAAAAATGAGGTGAAGGCCTGGGGAGTGGTGGGGGCTGGGTAGAGGGGGGAAAATGGAGGACATCTATAACACTGTCAACAATGGAAAAACACAAAAACAACACATAGGCCTATGAAAAGAACTAGAAACTATTATGCAAAAATACAAAGTGAGGGAAACATAGGTTTACAGTTTTTTGTAGAAAAATTACACGATAATTAATAAATAATAAGAATAAACAGTATCACGTACTCACAACTGTAAACCTACTTTTACCCCACCCTGTATGTATCATTGTGTGGAAAAGGGTCATTATGAATTAATTGTTTTTAAATGGTTGTTTATATTACTGTTGATTTTATTAAAAATCATAGGGATTTAACATTCAAAGGTTTGTAACTATAATCTAAATAACAAGGGGAAAAAATAGCCAGTTTTACAGAATACAAGTGATAATTATTGAACTTGATATTTATTATTTTTTCTTTATTTCAAAGAATACACTTGCATATTCTTATGACACAGCAAATTCTTATGACATGGCATATGCTTTCAACTACAGAGACTGACTTCCTAAAACTTTGCTCTAAATGTTGTGGCTACTAATTATAAACTTCAGCAGCCCATTATGGTAAGGATGGCTCTGAAGTTGTGTTCCTCACCAAAATGTTTGCTTTGATCGTTGCTTTTATTTACACAGAGGGACTTGGGAGCCCAGGCCCAGAACCCAAGCTCATAGTGTTATTAAGAAATAACTTTTTATTCTGAAAGAAGATTGTAAATTTCAGCTGTACTACTTCTTTTTAATATTTGCTTTTGTTGCCTAGAGGAAAGGAGAAAGATATGTATTTTCACTTAATATTTATGACTTTCTATCATATGTTCCTTAGAGCAACATGTTTAGAACAGGGACAGCAAAGAAAGACTCAGTTTCAAAGTTGACAATCCAACAAAATGTCATTTGACCTTTTTCTTTACGTTTTTATTCTCAGCCTTTTGCCTCAGGGTCCATACTTGTGGTTTCCAACTCTGAAAAAGTAATCCTGGAACAGCTGGTCCTATACTGAAAACAAACCATCCTGACCTAGGGCGTTGTCATCCAGAGAGAGACAAGCTACTGAGCAGACCCTGGATAGTCACTCTAGAACTGGAAAAGGAGCAGGGTGCCCAGACAACGTTCACGTCTCACAAGACAGAAAGGCACAGAGCCAATTAGAGAAGTAAGATGAAGTCCCAGTTCCCCTTAGCCTGTTTGCAACACAGATGCTGGAACCAAGGGAATTTAATGTGACAAACTCCCAAAGGAAAAAATAAATTCTCTTTTAACTTTTTGTTCACAGTGTTTCATTCACCTTAAAGGGATCATTTAACCCATGAACTAAGCATGCAGGCACATGCCAAGAAAACAAAGCAATCTGGCAGTAGGCTTAAAAGCAAACCTTCCAAAAAGCAACACCTCTCTGCCCGCTTCCTCTTTCTTCCACATGGCTCAAAATCTTCCCCTTTTGCTCAGTGAAATTCAATACTTTGAAAACTCTTTCTATTTCTTCTTCTTTTCCATGTTTTTCTTTAGATTGGGTTGAATGGGAATTGCTTTTATTCTCTTGGCTCGGTCAATTAGTTGGCAGCTTGTGGATGTAGAATGCATGCTGAACCGGAAATCTGAAAAACCATGTTCAAGTCCCTATTCGGTCACTAATTAACTACGTGATTATTGACAAGCCAGATACTTCTCTAGGCCTCTATTTCCTCATCTGGAAACAAGAAGGGTAAATGCATGATTGCTAGGATACCATCAAACTCAAAATGTTCTCTAACTAATAGAGGGGGGAAAGTTTGATGCAAAGAAATGCTGATGGGAAGTTACACATTTTAAAAAGCAGATTAAAAGTATTATGGAGGTGGTAAAACTTTACATTTCAACTTCATCTGGCTTGATTTCTCAGAACTGAATCATCCCATGGAATGAACTATTCAGAGCTAAAAGACATAGATCAAAATGAAGCTCTAAAAATAATAGATAAACCTATTTTAGGAAGAGGTGATGGGGAGCCAGTGAAGGAATTCCTGCAGTAGGAATTTCTTATGTTCTTTAAGACCAAAGCAAACACTCCCTGCTTAGGAAGGAAACATTTAGGTGCCCATTTCAGTGCAGTTTTTCTTCCTGGCAGACCACTTTCTAGGGATTAACTTTCATTTTACCAGTTCTGCAGCCTGAAGGAAAAGTTATCCTGGGCTAACTTATTTTCCAACTCTGCATTAGTTTATACTATTACAGCTAAATCATAATCAAGTTAGGAAAGAGAAATGTGCAAACAAGACACAAGGAGAGTAAGAATTAGTTTAATCCATAAATAATCCCCAAATCTCAAACTATGAAATAGCTTCAACTCCCTCCTTATTCATAAAGCCTCTCCTCCGAGACATATAAGTCACTAAACTTGCTGGTTTGACCGTTGTTTTTCTTTCTTCCCCATCTCAGAACCAAGGTACTAAAAGCTAAAATATGTCTTCTCACTAGTTATTTTAGATAGTTGTCAATTCTTTGGTAGCAAGCAACAGAAACTATCTGTACTGGTCATCTTGGGCTGCCATAACAAAATGCCATAGACTGTGTGTCTTAAACAACAGGAATTTATTTGTCACAATTCTGGAGTCTGGGAAGTCCAAGATCAAGGTGCTGGCCAGTTCAGTTCACCGGTGAAGACCCTCTTCCTGGCCTGCAGACAGCCTCCTTCTCACTGTGTGCTCACATGGCAGAAAGAGAAGAAGCAAATTCTCTGGTGTCTCTTGTTATAAAGACACTAATCTCATCATTAGGGCCTCACCTTCATGACTTCATTGAAACCCAGTTACCTCCTAAAAGTCCCCATCTCCGAATACCATCATATTGGAGGGTAAAGCCTCAATATATGAATTTGGTGGTAGAGGGGACACGATTCAATCCATAGCACTACATAACCTACAAAATAAATGAGTTTATTAAAGAATATTGAATAGCTCACAGAACTAAAGAGAAATCTAGAGAACCAGCAGGGTAAGCTCAGGAGGACTAGATAGCAAGAGCCAATAGTTAGTTCATTCATGGTATTAATACTACAGAGAATTAGTTCCAATAAAGTTTTCAATTTTTCAGTCTCTCCATGCAAGATTCAAACAACTCAGAGAATGTGATTATCCTTGTTTGAGTCATGAGGGAGGGTACACTGTTTAACAGTTTCAGGGGTACATCATAGAAGGGTACATCACAGGGTGGGGTGGGAAACAGCAGGAATACTTCTCCAAAAAAAAGAGAGAAACGATACAAAGTAGCCAAAAGCAACAAATAACCAATGTTTTCTGTTAAGCAAGGGCTTAGAAGAAAACTAGATTTTTTTTTAATCCTCACCCGAGGACATTTTTGCATTTATCTTCAATTAGAGCGGGAGGGAGAGAAGGAGGAAGAGAGAGCGAGAAACACATCGACTGGCTGCCACCCACACGACCCCAACGGGGGCTGGGGACAAACTGCAACCGAGGTACATGCCCTTAGCGGGAACCGAACCTGGGATTCTCTGGTCCGTGGGCTGACGCTCTAACCGCTGAGCCAAACCGGCCAGGGCAAAAAACTAGATTTTAACGCTGGCTCGGTCATTCATTAACTGGTCACATTGGGTGAATTCATGAGACTTTCTAAACTTCAGTTTTTGGGTCGTTCAAATAGGAAAACTAAAAGCTGTCTAATGGCAATACAATGTTGACTAAATAAGTTACAAACAGAGCACTTAATGTGTCCTTCATGCTCAATAAATGTTAGTTCCTTCCCTTCTCTTTCTTAAATATGACAGGACAGCTGCTGATTTGCTGTATAAGTCTGTGCACACACAGACTTTACTTCTAAAATATAAAATAATATACAACTTGTACTATGTGGACATATTATACTATCACAAGTGTTTTCTATATTAGGCAATTGTCAGACATTAAAAGAATAACAGATTTTGAGTCTGACTTAAATGAAAAGCTTTCAATAAATCCTGGACTAAGTTAAGAAGGTCAGGTTTGGACATTCGAGGTCTGGAGAGTATAAGATCTTAGTGACAATACCACTCATCATTTCTAAGAGCCAAAAATGAGCCTCCTGTTTGTGAAACACAAACAGACATGTTCCTCTGTAAGGTCTCCCACCATGTGGCCTGGATTCAGGATTTTAACTGGGATTTTTGGTCTTTGAACTCCTCAAAATTATATGCAAAATTGTATGTGTGTGTATTGAAAACCACTGCCTCAACCAAATGGAAGGAAGATAAACCCTTACTAGCTACTGCAAAGAGCAATAGCCACTTTCAAAATTCTCCTCCCTTTGAGACGGACTCAATATCCATCATCTACGGTGTATCCCACTAACATCTACAACAAAAGTAGCAGCAAGAACCATCAACAAAATGAAAATACAATCTACTGAATGGTAAAAGATATTCACAAAGGGTATCCAGTAAGAGTTAATATCCAAAATATATGAAGAACTCATACAACTCAACATTTTAAAAAGTCCAATTTAAATATGGGCAGAGGACATGAATAGACATTTCTCCAAAGAGCATATACAGATGGCCAACAGACATATGAAAAGATGCTCAACATCACTAATCATCACAGAAATGCAAATCAAAATGACAATGAAATGCGACTTCACACCTATCAACATGGCTAGTATCAAAAAGTCAACAAATAACAAGTGTTGATAAGTATGTGCAGAAAAGAGAACCCTCATGCACTATAAGTGGGATTATAAATTGGTGCATCCACTAAGGAAAACAGTATGAACATTCCTCAGAATTAAAAATATAACTACCATACAATACAGCAATTCCACTTCTAGGTATTTATTTGAAAAGAAGAAAAACCCTAATTTGAAAAGATATATGCATCCCTATGTTCACTGCAGCATTATATGCAACAGCCAAAATATGGAAGCAACCTAGGTGTCCACCAATAGATGAATGGATAAAGATGTGGTATATACGCACAATAGAACATTACTCAGCAATAAAAAAAAAAAAGAGAGAGAGACAATGAAATCTTGCCATTTGTGACAGCATGGGTGGACCTAGAGGGTATTATGCTAAGTGAAATAAGTCAGACAGAGAAAGACAAATACCATAGGATTTCACTTATATGTAAAAAAATAAATAAAAATAAAATAAAACAAAACAGACTTATAGAAACACAGAACAAACTGATGATTACCAGAGAGGAGAGGGGTGGGAAGATTGGGTCAAAAAGGTTAAGGAGAATAAGAGGTATAAACTTCCAGTCATAAAACAAATAAGCCACAGAGATGCAGTGTACAGCTCAGGGAATACAGTCAATAATATTAGCGTGGTGATCACATTGTAAGGTATATAAATGTTGAATCACCATGTTGTACACATGAAACTAATATAATGTTGTATGCCAAGTATATTTTAATTTAAAAAAAGTTTAAGTAGCAGCAAGTCCATAAGACACCAGAAAGTACATAGCTATGCCAGGGATAATGCTTATGTAGTCCAACATTTTAGCAATTGAACATTTTCTGATGAAAATCTTCCCTGAAACCCAGTATGTAACAGAGATTTTCTAGACTAATGGGTTCTGCAGGCAGTTTACATCTTCATTGATTTACAGAAAAAAATTTCTCATGTTTTTTCAGAAAACCTGAAGAACCTATGAAGGCTCCGAGAGTCACTTAGAAGACGATTTAGACTATTAAGATAATGGTGGGCAACCCTACTGCAGATTTGTGTCCTCTAACCTCAGCTGAAGCTTACCTCTAGCTGGCTTCCTTTTCCTTCCCCACAACGGCTGTCTCAAAATGCTTAACTCAGGTTCTACCTGCTCCCTACCCCCTCACTCCCTGGAGGGCATATGGACTCCTTTACCAAGAGAGTCAGGCCGAAATGAATTGCTAAGGCTTCTTTCTTCTCTCTTCAAGCTTGCTCTAATGGTCTGTATCCTCACTCATTCTGAGCTCTTTCTCTATGATCTTAGTGTTTCCCCACTGCAGACATTACAATATCACTGTCATGATTTTTGACATATTTTTGACATAACTGTACCAGTATTACTTAAAAGTTTTCTTTGTTTTGATCAATTTTATTACCTTATATCCATTTAAATTCTTTTCATTAAAACCCTTTTAATAGAAAATTTTAAACACATACAAATATAGAGAGAATTTAAAAAGCCCCTATGTACTCATCAGCCTCAACAATTACCAACTCATAGCACAGTCAATTCTCCATTTATACCCACCTGCTTACCCCATCCATAATATTTTGAATCAAATCCCAGTCGTCATATAATTGCATCAATAATTTTTTTCAGTATGTGTCTCTGAAAGATAAAGATTTTTTTAGACATACTTTTTCTTTAATTAGCAGAGAAGGAAAAAAAGTAAGGGAAGAAAGTAAGGAAGTCCTGTAGTCCAGAGAGAAAAACACCATCCAAAGTGAAAGAAGGGACTAGAATTGGGACAGACAGGCAGAGAAAGGTAGAGCAAAAGCTGGCCAGCAAAGTCTCCAAAAACTGACAGCAACAATCCTAGTGCCAGTAAATGATGGATACTGGTGAGGGCTCTGGTATAGGAAGTACTGGCAGAACTTTGAGGAAAATGGGAGTGCCACTGGTGAATGGGAAGTATACCCAGAAAGAGGAATGAGAAGGATGGAAATTGGGGAACTGGTTCAGGTCTAGGTACTGATATGGGGTACTAGATAAGTGACCCTGAAATTAGAGAAACATCAAAGAGACCTAAGTGGGGTGGGGCCTGAAGAGAAGAAGGTGGGATCTCAGGGAACAGTGAGGCTGGGAAAGGCACAGCTGTGGAATGAGATTAAAATGGGGTGATGGTTTGGGGAAGGGTTTGTTGTTAGGAAATGGAGGGTAAGTTGGTCTTGAGAAGAGACACTGCAAGAGTTAGGAGAAAGGGAGCTGAAAACTTGGTGGGAACAAAGGGATGATAGCTCTATATTGGGTAGGGGCTGAGAGGTATAAGGTATGTGACTGTCTACCCTAAATGGGCCATGACCTTGGCCTAAGGCAAAAGAACTTCTGTACACCACTAATGAATTCTTAACTGCAAGACCTGGTGACCCTTAGCCTTCACCCTACTGTCTCCACACTGTCTCTGCAGATATCTTAAATTCAATGTATTCAAAAACAAATTAAAATTTTTAGCCCCACAAGTCTACTCCTCCTCCCATTTTCCTAATCTTAGTCACAGCATCCCCAATCACCCATTTGCCAAACGAGAAACCTTGGAATCAGTTTTTATTCCTCCCTCTCCTCCACCACTTGGAGTAGGCATGTCTATGGCCACCAGCATCTTGTGAACATCCATTCTACATTTGAGAACTTCCGTAAAGCCAGGACCTCCCTTTCCCAGTCTTGCTTGCAGTCGGGGTACAGGCTTTTGACCCAGTGAGAAAACCAGAGCTGTATCCACTTTCATGAGGTTGGAGGTAGAGATATGCAGTTTAGGGTGAGCAGTGGTAGAAGTTCTGGCTTACCATGCCCAGCATCAGAGGTCACCTGTGGTGTGATATGGAGTGCCCAGTGGTGCCAATAGTAGACTCTGCACATGGTTCCTGACTGCATAGCCCTCAAGCCTGACTCTCTGGATCTCCTGGAAATCCTGTAACCTAGGAACTACCCTTCCATAAATCTATTTCTACTTCGGTTAGCTGAGGGTGTTCCTTTGCTTGCAACTAAGCACCCTGACACCTAAGTTGCTCCGCATTCCCCAAATCAGTTACTAAGTTCTGTCTTCTGGACTTACAGAACATTCTAACGTTCAGTACCTCCTTTCCATTTCCATTGTCTCCATCTTGGGTCTGGCTTTGTCAGCTGCCTAGGCCCCCAGACCTCCTTGCTTTAGAACACCTTGCAATATATATATGTTTGCTCACATCTCCTATGGATCTCATCACTCCGCCATCTGCACCTTAAAGAAACCTCCATTACAGCACTGGCCCCACTCCTTTGGAGTCATTTTACATCACTGTCTTTGTCCCTCAAGCTGCTATGTAAATAACATCACAGACTGGGTAACTCATAAAGAACAGAAATTTATTTCTTATAGTTCTGGAGGCTAGAAGTCTGAGATTAAGGTGCCAGCATGCTTGGTGAGGGCCCTCTTCCAGCTAGTAGACTTCTCATGGTATCCTCATATGATGGGAGGGTTGAAGGAGCTCTGTGGGGTCTCTTTTATAAGAGCTTTAATCACATTCAAGAGGGATCCACTCTCATGATGTAATCACCTACCAAAGGCCCCACCTCCTAATACCACATCACATTGGGCATTAGGACTTCAACATATGAATTTGGGGGTTGGGGGTAGACATAAACATTCAGACCATAGCAATCACTGCTTCACCCATTAGCTTGGGAATTAAAGTATTGTAGCTAAGTGGAAAGAGCACACGTTTTGAGGTTAGGAAGTCATAAGTTGAATCTCAACTTACTAGCTGTGGAATTCTAAGAAATTCACTTAACCTCTCTAATTCTCAGTTTCCTTGGGATAATGAGATTGATTACTTTAGTGGAAGCAAATTTGGCAAAGAATTAAAGACAGGACTACTACAGATTCCATTTCCTGGGTACTGTCACACAAGCTTCCATCCATCTACACCAGAACAGCTGAATCACCTGGGGCGTGAGCTCAGGCTGGGCTCAAGTCCTGCATGCTCCAGGCCCAGCCTCGTGATGAAAAATCTATGCACTTCAGCCCCAGTCTCCCTGCCCTGTGCAACTCCCTGTCCTTTCTGTACCCCAGAAGTACACTCAGTAGGCCTCACTCAGTCCACTGATATCATACTGTAGTGGCTGAGCTTCACCACTGAGACCTTTCCCGCAGGGTGTTAGGACAATAATTGTGATGATGGGTGTAAACACTGGGCATAGTACCTAACACATGGCAAGCATCACTCAACAAGTGTAACCATTATCATTATTCATTCTGAGAAAAGATGAATCTCCTTTGCATTCATCATAACCTAGAACAGTAAAGAGTCATGAAAATTGCACTCGATAAAATTTTAGAGACTATATAAACTCATGAACAACTTCTAGGGTTACTGTACCTGGGATGTTTTCCTCTCACCCAGTCCTTACCTTTATTTCACTTAGAAAAATCCTACTTAGCTTTCAACACCCACTACAAATCCTTTTATAAAGCCTTTCTTACTACCCACAGTCAGGATTAATCATTCTTCCCTCTGGATTCCCAAAGCTCTGTATAGCTGATACAGAACTTATCACAAAGTCCATGACTTGATTTTTATTTATTTATTTACTTATTTATTTGAGCATCTCTCTAATTAAACATTTCTTCACTGAGGACAAGTACCTACATTACTTTCCCTTATAAGATCCATACCACCTGTGATGGTTAATTTCATGTGTCAACTTGGCTAGGCCATGGTACTCAGATATTTGGTCAAACACTAGTCTAGATGTTGCTGTGAAGGTATTTTGTTAAATGAGATTGACATTTAAATCTGTAATGTGGATTGGTCTCATTCAATCAATTGAAGGCCTTAGAAAAAAGACTGACCTCCCCCAAGAAAAAGAGAAGGCAGCTTCCAGACTGCCTTTGGACTAGAGCTACAACATCAACTTTTCCCTGATTCTCCAGGCTGCCATCCTACCCTGCATATGGTGGACTTGCCAGCCTCCACAATCCAATTCCTTAAAATAAATCTAGGTATATAGATAGATAGATGATAGATAGATACAAAGAAAGATTAAAAGATAAGAGTGCTTGATCCTATAAGGAATGTGTGTGTGCGTATCATATATATATGTAACTGCTCCATGAATGAATGGAACTGGAAGTGAATGGATGAAGTTGAATAGAAGATGAACACTGTCAAAGAATGTGAAGCAATTGAGCATGGGGGCAAAGAGTGAGGGAGAGGCCTGGTGGGGTGGAACACCACCCAGAGGGTAAGCTCCAGGAATCATACTCCTACCGAGTTTTCCTAGACAAGGCCCCAGGACAGACACTGCCTGCTCAGTGATAGACACAGCGGTTCCTTTCAACTCAATCTCTGAGAGACCAGGGTTCAGACACAGTAAGGGTGAAGAAACTCCTAAGCAGTGAGTTAGTGCCCAGTAAATGCTTCTGCCTGACTAAAATGACACAGTTGTTATCTAGGTGTGCACCTAAGTTCAGCAGCACAGGCCAGCCGTGAGCTTCTGTCCTTCACAAGTTGTGCTCCCCTTCTGGCTCACCAAACCTGCTGTGTTGCCTACACCTTCCCTCATACTCTCCCTGACACCATTATTCCCAGAGCCCCTGATCTCCCATTGCCTCGCACCAGCTAGGGTAGCCTGTCCAGTGTTTTGAGTTTCCTGGCATTGCCCAGCCAGGGCCACATTTAAAAGCCATCTCACTCTCTAGACTCTGAAAATACAGGAACTGTGTAAGCAGGTTTTTTAAAGGGAAAACCATAAAATGTGGACAGTAAATTACATTGCTGTTTTCCCTCCTGTTGAAAAATTGCAGGCTGCTAAGTGGTTTGGAGCTCAGTCAATGTTTCAGATTAAAGGAAGTTGAATCTACACCTCACATTATTTCTACATCATGAAAAAGATGGAACTTTAAATAGTCCCCAGAACTGACAGGGAGGAAGGGGGTGACTGTCAGTCATTATTGCTATTTTTGTATTTGTAGATAGGCGGAAGGTCTCCAGAGCTTTTTAAAGTGCAAGTATGTACCCTGGCCAGGTAGCTCCGTTGTTTAGAGCTTCATCCCGACATGCCAAGTTTGCAGGTTTGATCCCTGGTTGGGGCACATACAATAATCAACCAATGAGTGCATAAATAAGTGGAAAAACAAATATCTCTCTCTCTCCCCCTCTCCCTTCTCTCTCTCTCTAAAATCAATCAGTAAATAAAAAAGTATTTAAAATTTGCCCGGCTGGTGTGGCTCAGTGGTTGAAGGTTAACCCATGCACCAAGAGGTTGCTGGTTTAATTTCTGGTCAGGGCACATGCCCAGGTTGTGGGCCTGATCCCCAGTGGGGGGTATGCAGGAGGTGGCCAATTGATGTTCTCTCTCATCGATGTTTCTATCTCTCCCTCTCCCTTTCTCTCTCTCTAACATCAATAAAGAAAAAAAAAATTTTAATGCAAGTATGCCCATTTTAAATCAAGCCAATTTAAGAAAATCCATTCTAGCAAAACAAGTGAATTAGCAAGTGTTTCTTCATATTACAAAAAAATTCTTCACTCCAAAAGCAATTAAGACAGTCTCTATGATTAGTAATGGTTTAAAAGTCTACCCCAAATGTGTTTCTAATGATCCATCAGAAAAGTATTTCCATTACTGAAGGGTCCTGGTAATTATTTAGAGACTATAATGATCCTTATCCATGTTGCATTCTTTAATGCCTGTATTTACTGAAGGCCTATACTGGGCAAAGGATTTTCTGCACATACACAAACGGCCCTCTTGTCAGATTGAATTGTAAAAGAAAAATTAAAAGTAAATAAAGAATGTAACCTTAAGAATGAGATTACCTGAGATTCAAAATACTATAATATCCTTATATATTCATTTTTACACAGTATTAACTTTAAACAAAAAATTGAGTACCTGATGTTATAGAAGCCTTGAATATGTTCATAGTAGCACTATTTACAATAGTTAAGATCTGTGTCCATTGGTAGATGAGTGGATAAAAAAGCTGTGATACATGTATACAATGGAATACTATGCAGCTGTAAGAAAGAAAGATCTCTTACCCTTTGAGACAACATGGAAGGACCTGGAGAGTATTATGCTAAGCGAAATAAGCCAAGCAGAGAAAGACAAGTACCACATTATCTCAGTTATTTATAGAATATAATGAACAAAATAAGCTGATGATCAAAATAGATCCAGAGACATGGAAGCAGGGAACAGACTGACAAACCTCAGAGGGAAGGGGTGGGGGTGGGGCAGAAAGCGATAAACCAAAGAACTTATATGAATATATGCATAACCAATGGACATGGACAACAGTGTGGGGAAGGCAGGAGAGGGGTGGGAGCAGGGAGGAAGGTGTCAATGGGGGAAAAAGGAGGGGGACATCTGTAATACTTTCAACAATAAAGATAAAAAGATCATCATGCTAGCCCTGGCTGGTTTGGCTCAGTGGTTAGAGAGTCAGCCCGCATACCAGTCACAGGTTCGATTCCGGTCAAGGGCACGTACCTTGGTTGTAGTTCGGTCCCTGGCCCTGGTCAGGGTCACATGGGAGGCAACCAGTCGATGTGTCCCTCTCACATTGATGTTTCTCTCTCTCTCCCCACCCCTCCCTCCCTCCCTCCCACTCTATCTGAAGATAAACAGAAAAATATCCTCAGGTGAGGATTAAAAAAAAATCATCATGCTAAAATAAAAAAGAGAAACAAGGTTAGAAATCATATAGTGCCACATTGAAAGTCACAGACAGCCAGTGCAACCGGAAAGGGAAGACCAATGTGGGCTAACGTGATGAGAGAGATGAAACTTGAGCTAGCTGTTGAAGGAGAGATAGAGGAGAGGAAGAAGGGCAAGAATTGGTATCCAAACTGGCTTTCTAAAAGTCCAGGAAAGGATTTTAAAATGGGAGCAAAAAGATGGAGAGGTATAAAAAAGAAATGAAAGTAGCTAGAGAAGCTATCATCAAAGAGCAAGCTGTGGGAACTTATATGCATGTATGCATAACCGATAGACATAGACAACAAAGCTGGGGACGGGATGGGGTGGGGGGGTGGGGAGGAGGGTGTTAATGAGGGGAAAAGGAGAAACATCTGTAACAAAAATAAATTAATAAAATAAATAAATAAAAGAGATAAAAGAGTGGACAAAGCCAAGATCTAACATGTTTCTGAAACCCCATAAATATTGAATAGATGAATGAATGATAAAAAATAAAAAAAAATTTTAAAGAGCAAGCTGTGGGAACAAATGGAATAGTACAGAGCTGGGGGGAAACAGTCCGAAATCATAAGCGATCAAACTCCACAACAGCAAAAGACAGCCAGGCTGGCTCTCAGGGCCTGTCACTCAGGCTGGCTCTATCTGCAGGAGTCACACTAAAAGGATACACTATAACTTGATGGTGTCCAAGTGACAGTTAAAACTGTTTTAATGAGGGACCTAGTTTGGAACTCACAGAACAGTTTTTCTTCTCTCCTCATTTATCTGCCAGCCCTAGCAGTTTTCTGTCACAAAATGCTTAACAAAGTATCAATAGGAATGTAAGTGTTCTGGCTTGTTCTTGTCCTCATTACACTCTATGTGTTCTCTCTATTTCTATAATAGAGTTCTTTAATAAAGCCCCTGACTCCATTGAATTCTCTTTTAGCTGTTAGAAACTCTGTCCATGGCCATCCCAGGGACAGTATGTGCTATTTCATTAAGTCATAGTAAGGTGACAGATTTTGAGAAATATCTGCTTGTTAACTGCCTAGAATTAAACCTTTAAGTTCCAAGCAGGGGCAGAGTTAAGAGTCATCCTGGCACAAAGAGAACTCCCTCTCTAGCACCAAGCTGAGGGACTGAAGCAGAGTTTAAAAGATCCAGGGCTAGAGGGTAATGAACAATATATACTAGTTATATTTCTACATTGTAGTATCTTCTAATTAAATAGTTATATTCCTATATCATAGTATCTTCTAATTGAATATCAATTTACTCTTCAGACAATTCTTTCCTTACTTTGTCTCATGTTCCAAATGCTTTAAAATAAAAGACCCTTCAAAACTAGAAAATGCTAATTTGCTTTACTGTGGTATACTGTATATACATATAAAGCACAAGTCTTAAGCATACAACTTGGTGAATTTCTACATATATACAAATACATGCATGCATGCGCGCACACACACACACACACACATACACTCCCATGTAACCACCACTCAGATTAGGATATAAAGCATTTCCAGCACCCAAAAGGCTCTCTTGTGCTCCTCCCTCAACAATTTTTTTCTTCATAGCACTGAAGTTTTTTTTTCAATCCTCACCCAAGGATATTTTTCCATTGATTTTCAGATAGAATGGGAGGGAGGAAAAAAGAGAAAAAGAAACATCGATGTGAGAGAGACACATCGATTGGTTGCCTCCCACACGACCCCAACCAGGGCTGGGGATGGATCGAACCACAACTGATGTACGTGCCCTTGACCGGAATCGAACCCATGACTCTTTGGTCCACACCCTGACACTCTAACCACTGAGCCAAACCGGCCAGGGCTGAAGCTTTTTTTTTAAGTAAAAATTAAAGTTGAAGACATGCCCTGGCTGGTTTGGCTCAGCGGTTAGAGCGTTGGCCCATGGACCAGAGAGACCCGGTTCGGTTCCCGCTAACGGCACGTACCTCGGTTGCAGTTTGTCCCTGGCCCCGGTTGGGGTTGTGTGGGTGGCAGCCACTCGATGTGTCTCTCTCACATCGATGTTTCTCTCTCTCTCCCTCTCTCCCATTCTATCTGAAAATAAATGCAAAAATGTCCTCAGGAGAGGATAAAAAATAATAATAAAAATAAATAAATAAAGTTGAAGACAGTAACTCTGAGCTATGCTCAATGCCACTAATGTTTGGAGAAGCTAGTTTGATTCACTGATATACTTTCAAAGATTCAAGAAATAGTGATAAAAAAAAAGCAAAATAGTTACCTGTATTCAAGGTTTACATCAAGAAAAAAAGTACCACCATTCTCATCAAACACCAACCTTTGGAATTCACTCATTAGGGATCTTTTAAAAACACTTTTAGAAAAAAATTATACCTAAGAAATATTGATAACAGGAATAACAAGTACCAAATGACAATTATTCGTTTTTAAAAATGTAATCCAGAAATATACTCTAATATATAGTTATTACTAACATGAATTCAGTGGAAAGAGGATAAAGGGAGTTGATCAAGGGGACATCTGACCAGACTATGTTTTTGTGAAGTCTTTTGTTAACATTTATGCTTTTAACTTTCTCTCACTTAGCATGGAAATAAGATACCAGTATAGATGTCAATGAGGGCAAGAATCAGAAGCAAAAACAATTCCCAGAAAAGGGAATTTCACACCTTTCTGAGAAATTAGACTGGGTTATTTCAGGAAACTATAGACTTATGACTATTTAAATAGTTAAGCAGATAGCTTTTCCCCCTGTAGGCCACATAACGCAAACCACAGACAATAAATATCACTGTGAAAATCAAGCAGAATGAAAAGAAGTTTCTCAAATGTAGTAAACTGTAGACAGCACCAAGAGACTTCACCACAATAACTACCCCCCTCGACAGGGTTTGAAGCACATTCTGTAATTAGTAAAGGCTGAAGTCTTTACATTTAATCATCATCAATTTACTAAAAGTACAAAAATGAAATCTTTATAAGAGCTGCAATTACATACTTTTGCCCATCACTTAACAGCTATATGCAGAACTCTAATGCCAACTTTATTTGCAACATGATTTAACCAAAGTCAGCTCTGAGCAATGCAACTTAAATAAAGACTTAGGAACCTGGGTTTATGAGGGTCTCTAACTTTCTCCAGTCCCAGACGTAATCTCTATTCAACCTTCACTATTGTCCATGGCAACAAGAGGCAAGAGAACATTGCCTGGCTCCCAACTGGTCCATAGCATCAAGAAATACTGAAGTCAAAGCAGAAAAAACTACTTTTCCTTTGCTTCCATTTTTTTTTCTCATTATCTTGACCAATAGGACACACAAATCTAGGTAATTTGAAATCCTTTAACAGATAAATCCATTCTGAAGAAATTACTACGCTACATTACTTCTCTGTCTTAACTTGTGGACAAGACACAATGACCACTAGCTTAGCTATCCCACAGGTAAATTTATGAATGGATTATGTACTGCTTAGGAGGCCTTTACCCACAGTCTCACAGGCTCAATTCAAACTAAGGATGGATTAGGAGCCACCAGCAAATATATGCTATCTTGTGTTCCAAAAACCTTTATAACAGCATAGTATAGTGGGAGGCAGAATGATGAACCTCAAAACTCAGCTTTGGGGTTAAACTACTTGTGTGAATTCAACGACATGCCTAACTTTTCTGTGCCTCAGTTTCCCTATCTGTAAATTGGGAGTGACAGGTAGCTACCTCCCAGTGTTGTTGAAAGAATGAAATAAAATAAGGCATGTAAAGTGCCTACTACAGCCCCCAACTAAATAAGACCATACATCAAGATTGTACATTGAAATACAGTTGTATGTCTCTGTGTAATGAGATGGAATGGGGTTCCCTGATCTTTGCTGACCTACCAGAATAAGAAACAGTATGACTTCTCTTGTTTTCCCTGGGAAATGGACCCTGAGATGGATGTTTCTATGAAGAAAATTTCTTGGGAAATGCCCTCAGAGTCAATAATTATGGAGGAGTAAAGGAAATAAGAATGGCACAGAGAGGGATTGAACTGTATTGCAATAGAAACAAAGGACTCAGCTGATTCCACAGGTCTCCAGGGCTGGGATGGTCCTTCTGAGTTGTACCACTCTAGTCATGGGACTGAGCTCTATAACCCCACATTGACCAATCATGCGATGTGGGTTATTCCCCAGGAAGAGGCATAACCTTGGGTGAGGTGGTTCCCTTCAGCTGAGGGTAATGCCCAAGAGGGATTCAGCTGAGAACCTACAGACAGCAACAGTCCAGCAATTGAGTGCCTCAGTCCTAAAGGGAGGGATCCCAGCAGTGCGTCACGGCCACTATCGTCCAGCACGTGTACCACTTGTATCCACTCGCTTCTGATAATCAGTTCTGAGGGAAAGTTCTCCAAAACTCTGATTGGCTTCTTTTCTCAGGTAGCTTACAAGAAAGGGATTAGTGGGACAAACTGACTGCAGCTGGTCTCAAGACTATAGCTGATACCTTATCTCCCTCCTTTATTACCCTTTCTGGATTCTTCTTACCCTCAGCTAGCACCTCTTCTGGTGTAGGTAGTTTAATTTGTGGAGTGACCCAGACCTCATCCCTTAGGGGACTGAGTCCCTAGTCATCATGCCCTTCTCAGGCCATGACTAATTTATTTTTCTATTTACTCTTAAAATTGGACAAATAAGTACTAAGAAATTCCCCAGTGGATCACCTAAGTGCCAAACCGATTTTCCATACCCCTGCCAGGACAGTGACTCCTTTTCTTTCTTAATTGAATTTATTGGGTGACACTGGTTTCAGGTGCACAATTCCATAACACATCATCTGTACACTGTATTGTGTTTTCATTGTCCCAAGTCAAATCTCTGTCCATCACCATTTTCCCCCCATACCCTCTTCCACAACCCTACACCCCCATCTGCCCAGCAATCACCACACTGTTATCTGTGGGGCAGGGGTGAGGGATTGGGGAGGTTGAGCAAAAAAGCATAAAAAAGAGAGAGAGAAAAGGGTAACTCCTTTTCTTGACTGCTGGTTTCCTGGCCTGAGCAACCTGAAGTGATGGTGTTAGCATAAAGTTTAACATGACTGTAATATTCTCCCTGATGGAAGTGCTTCTCTTTGGGAAACAGGACCTTTAAGCCCATAGATCTCAGAGCTGTGGGACAGGAAGCCCAAATCCTCCAAATGGGCCACTGGGAAAGTTAATAAATGGGGCTGTTCCTACCAGCAGCCCTTGGATCCTGGATTCATGCATTCTGACTCTTGGACACACAGAACTATACAGGGTGGGGGAAAAGTAGGTTTACAGTTGTGAGTATGCAAAACAGAGTTTATTCTTGTATTATTATTTATTAATTATTGTATTATTTTCCATACACACAACTGTAAGCCTACTTTGCCACACCCTGTATAATGACTGATGGGACATGCGGCACTAACTCCCCATCCTTCCAAGTTATCAGCTTCAAGCTGGCATTCATTTGTGCTTCCACAAAGTTATTCTATCATTCTACTAGGCAGGCAGCTTCTGGGTGGTGTGGTATTTGCCAAGTCTAGTCAATCCTATAATCATGTATCTACTTCTATACCCTCTTTGCTGTAAAAAGGGTTCCTTGGTTTGCTAGAATGTTATGTGGAGCCTGTGCTGGTGAATCAAACATTCTTTAAACTGTGGGACAGTGGTGCTGACTGATGCCCTGCAGGAAAGTATGGCAAACCCACACCCAAAACATATGCTGATTCCAGGGTGAAAAGGTTCCAATATAATCAGGCTGTCACCAATTGCTGGTTGGTCTTCCTGAAGAATGGTGCCATATGAGACTCAGCCTTGGCCTCTGTTCTGAATTGAATGTCTGTGTCTACATAATATTTATATGTTAAAACCCCATGCCCAATGTGATGGCATTAGGAGGAGGGGCCTTTGGGAGGTCATTAGGATTAGAGTTTATGAAAGCAGAGTCCTCATGAATGAGATTAGTGCCCTTATCAGAGTCATAAGAGAACTTACTTCCCTTCTCTGCTGTCCACCATGTGAGGATACGAGTCAGCAGTCTACAGCCTGAAGAGGGCGCTCACCAGAACTTGATTATGCTGACCTCCTGATCTCAGACTTCCAACATCTAGAACTGTGAAAAATAAATTTCTGTTGTCTATCAGCCACCCAGTCTATGGCACTATGTTATAGCAGCCTGAACCGACTAGGACAGAATCTACTGCTGAAATTTGCACATTCCACAGCAGCAGTAACTAGATGAACCGTGGAAGGGAGAGCTCACACTGTAGGGATCACGCGTAGCCTCCACCACTGCCACCGTAGCTATTCGACTTAATGTTCCCACTATGTCAGCACTGAGATGGCCAACGATAGAGATTGGCTGACATTGGCTAAGTCATTTGGTCTACTTGGTTGCTTAGTGCCCCTTCCATGATAGATAATCTCTGGTGGAGATTAACATGTGATAGAAATAACTTCACACTATTTTCCCACTCCCATATGTCCATCTATGTGCTTCTCTCTAGACCTCCTTATCCCCTATCTTCTAATCTTTTGCCTTCCAGTCCCCTGACCAACAGACAAACCATTTTACATAGTCTATGAGTTTATAAATATTCTTACTTCAGGATACTTCTCTTTCCACACACAATGGATAGCAGGGGCACCACCCAAACTCTATCTATTGGGAGGATTTCCCCTCACCCTGTCTTTCAGGGCCACCTCTGAGGGGTGTTAATGCAGCGGTGTGTTTATGGCTTACACCTGCTCATCTTTGAATCAAGCTCAGGCTTTTTTTTTCTCCTTGTTTACTTAATCATAAGGATGCTGCAACCCTCTGTGAGTTGAGAAAGAAGCACCAGAGCAACAGTGGTGAATCGCATGGGCTTCATCAATGTATGACTTTTATTTACAACTGGTTGTTGCTGGGCTCACCAGATTTTACACTTGATGGTGTAACCCAACCCAGTTTGTGACAGTCCATTCTGGCTGTGTGGTCATTTGGTATCCCACAGTCTAGGGTCCAGTAGCACTCCAACAGCTGTTTACTAAATGATGTATAATTCTCTATATGGCCATGTTCTGGAAGTGTGCATTTTGATGCTCCTTTTGGGGTGTTAAAGACTGAATGTTTATGTCCCCAAAAATTCATATGTTGAAGCTCTAACCTTCAGTGGGGCTATATTTGGAGATGAGTCCTTTAAGGAAGCAACTAAGGTTAAGTGAGGTCATAAAGTTGGGGCCCTGAGCCAGTAAGATTAAGGTCCTTATAAGAGACACCAGAAACCTCTCTCTCTCCTCTCTCTCCTCTCTCTCTCTCTCTCTCTCTCTCTCTCTCTCTCTCTCTCTCTCTCTCTCTCTCTCTCCACATTTACTCAGGAAAGGCCTTAAAGGACACAGTGAGAAGACATGCTTCTGCAAGCCAGGAAGAGAGCTCTCACCAGAAACTAATCCTGCTGAACCTTGACTGGAACTACTAGCCTTCAGATCTGTGAGATAATTAATTTCTCTTAAATCACATAGTCTCTGGTATTTTGTTAAGACAGCCCAAGCAGACTAATACAGGGGACTTTCCACAAACTCCACACAGTATATTTTCCCACCATCAATACATTTTATTATAGAATCTGCTTGGTCATATGGTTTAAGCAGCAAGACCACCTACACCACAGCCTAGAACTACTGCAGAGTGCTTCCCTGCAATGGGCTCCACTCAAGGATGGCAGCTTTTTAGATCATTCAGAAAATACACTGAAGAAATGTTCTCAAGTATGAAATATACTGCCTTAAGAACTTAAAAGGCATAGCAGATGTTGTACTTACTTCTTAGTGATAGGAGGCTTGAAATACAATAACTTGCTCTTTATTTGGGCCAGATATTCCAGCACGCCCCAAATGAATGGACTCCAAAAAACTTCATTATTGTGACAAGCACCTGAATCTTCATATGGTTTATCTTCCACTGTCTAAAGCACATGTATCTACCAACACCCCAACACAGTTGCCATTTCTTATTCATCCAGTCTGATTAATGTGGTGTTATTGATATAAAAGATGAAGGTGATATACCACAGAATGTCCAGATGGTGCATGTCCCTTTTGACTACATTATTTTAGAGGGTGAACGAGTTACTATAACCCTTGGACTATTATCATTCTAGTAAATGCAAATTGTTTCTGATCCTCATTTCTGTTAGGAATGAAAAAGAACACAGACACCTGACTAGTGCTCATGTACCATGTACCTGAGTCATGTTAGCCTAACAAAGATACCACATCTGGTACAGCTGCTGCAATTGGGCTATTACTTGGTAGAGGTTGTAGTAATTCACTCTAATCATCCAGGATCTGTACGGTTTTTTAAGAGGCCAAACAAGATTGGTAAATGAATTGCAGATATGATAGGGACCACCTATATGCTTTAGGTCTTTAACAGTGGCACTAATCTCTATCCAGCGCCCCCAAGATATGATATTGTAGATTTACTCTCTTGGCTGGGTTAAAGGATAATTTTAGAGGTTTCTACTTAGCCTTCCTCAATATAATAATAAGTCTTATCCCACAGGCCAAAGAACCAATGTGGAAGTTCTGCCAACTACCTATATATCCATTCCAATTATACATTTAGAGCCCAGGAAAGTGACCACAGAGTGGATCTGTGGACCTACTGTGAGTCAAACCTGAGCCAGGATTCCATTTATTACTGGCCTTTATACACCCTAACCCCCTACCATAGCAGGGGACCATAGGTCTCTAGGTATCAATGCAACTTGAATCCTATCTCTAACAGATCTCAAATGTTGGAGTATTCTCCTTTTTCAATATATAGTTACCTGACTAAATGGCCTTAGGTTCTTTGGGGAAGGACTGGAAGAAACATTACCATATATATACATCCATGTACATTTGCCATGCTGTTACTAGGTGCTTATTCCTGAGGACCTAATCTTTTCGTCAATTCGTGGCTTCTGAGTCTGAAAACTGGCTCAGCTATAAAACCTGGGCAATGGATTGTGGCTTTTTATTAAGGCATTTGCCCACAGCTTTCTGATCATCCTCCTGAATCCTGCAGCTATTTTCAGGTTTAGTCAGTTTTTCTTTCCTTAGCAAGTTCAGCACTTCCCTGGCCAGATTGAGTTTGACTTGACTCTAGCTATTGGTTAGGGTCTGGTAGGGGCAGTAGGGCTTATGTGGTTTTGCAAGGCAAAGGCCTCTACACTGTCTTCAGGTAAGGGATGGAGTCTCTAATAGAAAGAAAAAGATACATTTGCAAGCCTAGAAAGTTCAGGAAAAGCTAGGTACATTGACCCAGATGTTCCCATCTCAAGTTTTAGGGTCTTTTTTCCCCTGTCTGGGAGAATTTGGCATAGTAAAATTTGTCATATAGCCTTGACATATCAAATTTACTGGGACTGAAAATTTAACCTTTTCTGTAAATGCATTATTCATTTTTTTAAATGTTTTGTCTTCATTTACTTGAATCTAAGCAAAACCACAATTAGTTCAAATATTAGTACGAGTAATATAATCATAATTCTGGTTTTTCAAACAAAATAGTCTCTCAAGTTCTAACTGCTCAACTTCCCTCATACTCTTTCACCCCTCCCTTTTCCCCTGTCCCCTATACAAATTCTTCTGCAAAATCCATTCCATGCCCCTCTTCAAGAGGCCTCACCACACAAGCTCAGCCACAGTAGCAGCCACAGCTATGATGGTGACATTAAACCAGCAATAAGCATGGATTTCGTCATCTGGAATTTAATCTCAACCTTGCACACTCAACTTTCACTATAAACTCATTGGGAGCTACTGATATCTATCTATGTGTAGTTATGTTTTACTAGATCAAGCCCATAACCACAGCATAACACAGCTTTTAACACCAAGACAACAGAACCTACACACAAATAAAGGTAAATTAAACTAACTTGCTTGCTTACCCTGTGATAGTACAAGTAGTATTTTTCTTGGCTAGTTGCATCACAAAGAAAAAGAAAAATGTTAAGACAACAAAGTGGAGTTATAATGTTGCCATTAACAGATTTTGATTAGCAGCTTTGTAAAACCTTATTATTGCTAACAATCAGACCTGGGGTAAAAATATCCAGCTATGAAGAGCTCTGCATTATAAGGGCATTCTATAAAGAAAAACATTATCTGAATATATAATTACTAATATATACATATATAATATATAAACACTAATACATCATTTGGACTTTATTTGCCCCTGTTGATTCATTCAGGTGGACACATTACTGCATGTTGTAAAAGCTTCTAAATGCAAATTTGGTAACAGTAAATGCCTAGTCACTATTTGCAACTATTCAGATATTAAATATTTCAGAACTATTTTATTTAGCTGACTCAGCCATTCACAGTGATCTAACTCACAGAGATGGTTATGCTTAATTTTGCTTCTTCAATAATGTAGACCCAAACTTTTAAAGCATGTCTTTAGGACAGAACTAGAAACAGACTGACAGACTCCTAAGCATCTGGAAAAGGAAGGTCAAATGATGCTGGAAGAAGGGGCTGGGACACAATCTCACCATAAATTCCACCCGGCACGGTGGGCAGGGAACTCAGCACCCCCAGGACCAAAGGGTGCAAACCTCACGTGGGCACCCTGACTTTTAAGACCTGCACCCGAGAGACAAGCCTCCAGCGCATGAAGACCAATGGGGCTCATGTCCACAAACCCACAGAGAGATCTGAGACGCAATTCACTCAGGGCTGGTGCCCTTGGACTCACCCGCTGGAGGGGGCCCGGACTTGGCCTTGGTGCTGGAGAAGCCCCCTTGCTGGTCTTGGCGTGCTGGCCCGAGGGGCAAGCATGTGACTGACACACGGGAGTCCGCTGGGTGCTCTCCTGATGGACGCTGGCCGGTGCCATCTCTGTGGTCTCTCTGCCCAGCTCGGGCGGGCTGACTCCATCATTTATGTATTTTCTAACCCTAGGTTTTCCTTCTCTTTCCCAGGTGAGCCCTCTCTACACTCTGCCTCACTGCAGCCAATGGGTGCCATCTGTAAACAAACAAACAAATATAACAAAAGGAAACTCGAGGCTTTGCTTTTTTATTGCTTCTCTTTCCCGGCAGGTGTTCTCCATCTACCTAGCTCCAGCCAGTGGGTGCCATCTTTGCCCTCTCTCCCCCTCCCTCCCTCTCTCTCCCCCTCCCTCCCTCTCTCTCCCCTCCCTCTCTTTCCCGTCCTCTCTCCACTCCCTCCCCCTTTTTCTTCCTCCCTCCCCCTCTCTCCCTCCTTCCCTCTCTCTCCCTCCCTCTTTCTTCCTCTCTGTCTCCCCCTTCCACCCTCACCACCCTCCAGAAATTAATGAAATAAAAAATAAAAAATAAAGCATGTCTTTAGTCTTCAGTCTTTGGGAAAGTAGGTATACTATAGTACCCATATGGCAGAAGTTAAGAAGAAGCTAGGATAATTTTGATCTACCATTTTCATAGCAGTCAGACATATAAATAAACACCAGGAATGGGCAGCATGTGAAATATCTTTTACTGGTGTCATTTATAAGCCACACCGACCACTAGATTGTAAGACAGAACCACCAGCAATAAAGTCTTCAAATCCAATTTGGTACAAGAGCAAGGCTGAGACTAGGGAGAGGTGCATGAGGTACGAGGTGTAAAACTTTTTTTAACTTATTTTTTTACAGTTGATGTACAATATTATATTAGTCCTAGGTGTATAGCCTAGTGATTAGACATTTATATAATTTACAAAGTGATCACCCCAATAAATCTAGTACCCGTCTGACACCACACATAATTATTAAAATATTATTGACTATATTCCTTATGCTGTATTTTATATCCTCATGGCTATTCTGTAACTTCCAATTTGTACTTCTAAGTCCCTTCATTCCCTTCCCATCTGGCAACCATCAAAATATTTACTTTATCTATGAGTATATTTCTGTTCTGCTTGTTTGTTTGTTTTTTAGATTCCAAATAAAAGTAAAATCATGTGGTATTTGTCTTTCCCTGTCTGACTTATTTCACTCAGCACAATACCCTCTAGGTCCATCAATGTTGTTGCAGATGGCAAAATTTCATTCTTTTTTATAGCTGAATTATATTCCATTGTATATGTGTACCACCACTTTTCTATCCATTCACCTATTGATGAACACTTAGGTTGTTGCCTTATCTTGGCTATTGTAAATAATACTGCAGTGAACATATAGATGCATATGTCTATTTGACTTAGTGTTTTGAGTTTCTTTAATAAATACCCAGAAATAGAATTGCTGGATCCCTTTTTTGTCTCATTATAACCTTTAATGTAAAGTCTATTTTGTCTAGTTTAAGTACTGCTATCCCAGGTGTTTTTTTTTAATTTTCATTTCATGAAATATCTTTTTCCATCCCTTTACTCTCAGTCTGTGTGTGCCTTTCAATCTGAAGTAAGTCTCTTGTAGACAGCATATGTAAGAGTCATATTTTGTTATCCATTCACTTACCATATATCTTTTGATTGGAACACTTAATCTATTTGCATTTCAAGTAATTGTTGACAGATATGTATTTATTGCCATTTTATTATATGTATTTCTTTATTTTATTTTTTTCATTTTTTTATTAATTTGTTTTTGTTACAGATGTTTCTCCTTTTTCCCCCATTGACACTCTCCTCCCCATCCCCCCGCCCCATCCCCAGCCCTGTTGTCCATATCCATTGGTCATGCATACATGCATATAAGTTCTGTGGTTTATCTCTTTCCCCCCCAACCCCCCTCCTCTGAGGCTTGTCAGTCTGTACCCAACTCTATGTCTCTGGGTCAATTTTGTTCATCAGTTTGTTTAGTTCATTATATTCCACAAATAAGTGAGATCATGTGATATTTGTCTTTCTCTGCTTGGCTTGTTTCACTTAGCATAATACTCTCCAGGTCCTTCCATGCCATCTCAAAGGATAAGAGATCTTTCTTTCTTACAGCTGCATAGTATTCCATTGTGTACATGCACCACAGCTTTTTTATCCATTTATCTACTGACAGACACTTGGGTTGTTTCTAGATATTAGCTATTGTAAATAGTGCTGCTATGCACATAGAGGTACATAGATTCTTTCTGATTGGTGTTTCATGTTTCTTAGGGTACATTCCTAGAAGTGGGATCACTGGGTCAAATGGCAGTTCAATTTTTAACTTTTTGAGGTAACACCATAGTGTTTTCCACAGTGGCTGCACCAGTCTGCATTCCCACCAGCAGTGTACTAGGGTCCCCTTTTCTCCACACCCTTGCCAGCACTTGTTGTTTGATGATTTGTTGATGGTGGCCATTCTGACAGGTGTGAAGTGATACCTCATAGTTGTTTTAATTTGCATCTCTCTGATGATTAGTGATGTTGAGCATTTCTTCATATGTCTCTTGGCCATTTGTATGTCCTGTTTGGAGAGGTGTCTATTTAGGTACTCTGCCCATTTTTTAATTGGGTTCTTTGTCTTCCTTTTGTTGAGTTGTATGAGCACTCTATATATTTTGGAAATTAACCCCTTATCTGATGCATCATTGGCGATTATGGTCTCCCATATAGTGGGGTCCCTTTCCGTTTTGATGGTTGTTTCTTTTGCTGTGCAGAAGCTTTTGAGTTTGATTTAGTCCCATGTGTTCATTTTTTCCTTTGCTTCTCTTGACTTAGGTGCTGTATCAGTGAAAATTCTGCTGTGTAAGATTTCTGAAATTTTGTTGCCTACATTTTCTTCTAGAATTTTTATAGATTCACGAGTTACATTTAAGTCTTTTAGCCATTTTGAGTTTATTCTTGTGTATGGCATAAGTTGGTGGTCTAGCTTCATTTTTTGCAAATAGCTGTCCAATTTTCCCAGCACCATTTATTGAAGAGACTGTCTTGACTCCACTGTATGCTCTTGCCACCTTTGTCAAATATTAATTGAGCATATTGTCTTGGGTCAATTTCTGGGTTCTCTATTCTGTTCCATTGGTCTATCTGCCTGTTCTTGTGCAAGTACCAGGCTGTTTTGATTACAGTGGCTTTGTAATATAACCTGATATTTGGTAATGTGATCCCTCCTACTTTGTTCTTCTTTTTCAAGATTGCTGTGGCAATTCAGGGTCTTTTTTGGTTCCATATGAACTTTTGGAGTATTTGTTCTAGTTCTGTGAAATATGTCATTGGTATTTTGATGGGGATAGCATTGAATCTATAGATTGCTTTGGGTAGTATGGACATTTTAATGATGTTAGTTCTTCCAATCCATGAACAAGGTATACGTTTCCACTTTTTTATATCTTCCTCTATTTCTTTTTTCAATGACCTGTAGTTTTCTGTGAAGAGGTCCTTTACTTCTTTGGTTAAATTTATTCCCAGGTATCTTAATATATTTGCTGCGATGGTAAATGGGATTGTTTTTTTAGTTTCTCTTTCTGTGATTTCATCATTGGTGTACAAGAATGCCATCGATTTCTTGACATTAATTTTGTATCCTGCTACTTTGCCTAATTCATTTATTAGGGCTAGTAGATTTTTGATGGAGTCTTTAGGGTTTTCTATGTACAATATCATGTCATCTGCAAACAATGACAGTTTCACTTCCTCCTTTCCAATTTGGATCCCTTTTATTTTTTCTTCATGTCTAATTGCTGTGGCCAAGACTTCCAGTACTATGTTAAATAAGAGTGGAGAAAGTGGGCATCTCTGTCTTGTTCCCGTTCTTAAGGGGAATGTTCTTAGTTTTGCCCATTGAGTATGGTGTTGGCTGTAGGTTTTTCATATATGGCCTTTATTATGTTGAGATATGATCCCTCTATTCCCACATTGCTGAGCGTTTTTATCAGAAATGGGTGCTGGATTTTGTCGAATGCTTTTTCAGCATCTATTGATGTGATCATATGGTTTTTATCTTTCATTTTGTTTATGTGGTGTATCACATTTATTAATTTGTGAATATTGTACCATCCTTGCATGCCCAGGATGAAACCCACTTGGTCACGATGAATAATTTTTTTGATGTATTGCTGGATCTGATTTGCTAATATTTTGTTAAGGATTTTGGCATCTGTGTTCATCAGGGATATTGGCCTGTAATTTTCTTTCTTTGTAGTGTTTTATCCGGTTTTGGAATTAAGATTATGCTGGCCTCATAAAATGAGTTTGGAAGTGTTCCATCTTCTTGGATTTTTTGGAATAGTTTGAGGAGAATGGGTATTAGATCTTTTTGAATGTTCAGTAAAACTCCCCTGTGAAGCCATCTGGGCCTGGGCTTTTGTTTGCTGGGAGTTTCTTAATTACATCTTCAATTTCCTTTATTGTTATTCGTCTGTTCAAGTTTTCTATCTCTTCCTGGTTCAGTTTTGGGAGGCTGTGTATTTCTAGAAATTTGTCCATTTCTCTTAGATTGTCCAATTTGTTGGCGTATAATTGTTCATAGTATGTTTCGATTATCCTTTGTATTTCTGTGGTGTCAGTTGTTACTTCTCCTCTTTCATTTCTGATTTTGTTTATTTTATTTCTGTCTTTTTGTTTCTTGGTGAGTCTGGCTAAAAGTCCATCGATCTTGTTTATCTTTTCAAAGAACAAGCTTTTTGTTTCATTGATCTTTTGAATTGTTTTTTTAGTCTCTAAGTCATTTACTTCTGCTCTGGCCTTTACTATTTCCTTCCTCCTACCAGTTCTGGATTTGCTTTTTGTTTACTTTCTAGTTCTTTAAGTTGTAGGGTTAGAAAGTCAATTAGGAATTTTTCTTGTTTCTTGAGGTAGGCTTGTAGTGCTATGAACTTCCCTCTCAGGACTGCTTTCGCTGTGTCCATAGATTTTGTGTTGTGTGTTCGTTTTCATTGGTTCCCAGGAAGTTTTTAATTTCTTCCTTGATCTCATTAGTAACCCATTCATTGTTTAATAACATGCTATTTAGCCTCCAGGTGTTTGAATGTTTTTGTGTGTTTTTATTGTAATTGAGTTCTAGTTTCATGCCACTGTGATCTGAGAAGATGCTTATTATGATTTTAATTTTCTTGAATTTGTAGAGACTTGCTTTGTGTCCTAACATGTGGTCTATCTTTGGGAATGACCCATGTGCACTTGAGAAGAATGTATATTCTGCAGCTTTGGGGTGAAATGTTCTGTAAATATCAATGAAGTCCAACTGATCTAGTGTGTCTTGTAAGGACTCTATGTCCTTGTTAATTTTTTGTCTCGAAGATCTATCCAGTGGTGTCAGTGGCATGTTAAAGTCACCCACTATGATCGTGTTGCTATTGATCTCTCCCTTGAAGTCTTCCAGAAGTTTTTAATATATTTTGGTGCTCCCGTATTTGGTGCGTATATGTTTACCAGGGTTATATCCTCTTGTTGGATTGATCCTTTTAATATTATGTAGTGACCTTCTCTGCCTCTTATTATGGCCCTTGTTTTGAAGTCTATCTTGTCAGATATGAGTATTGCTACCCCAGCTTTTTTCCATTTCCATTTGCTTGGAAAATTTTTTTTCCATCCCTTCACTTTCATCCTGTGTGAGTCTTTTGTTGTGAGGTGGGTCTCTTGTAGACAGCATATATATGGGTCATGTTTTCTTATCCAATTAGCTACCCTGTGTCTTTTGATTGGAGCATTTAAGCCATTTACATTTAAGGTAATTATTGATAGATAGTTATTCATTGCCATTTTAATTTTATGCTTGTGTTCCTCTCTCTCTCTCTCTCTCTCTCTCTCTCTCTCTCTCTCTCTCTCTCTTTCTTCTTCTCCTTCTTCTTCTTCTTCTTCTTCTTCTTCTTCTTCTTCTTCTTCTTCTTCTTCTTCTTCTTTTCCTTCTTCTTCTTCTTCTTCTTCTTCTTCTTCTTCTTCTCCTTCTCCTTCTCCTTCTCCTTCTCCTTCTCCTTCTCCTTCTCCTTCTCCTTCTCCTTCTTCTTCTTCTTCTTCTTCTTCTTCTTCTTCTTCTTCTTCTCCTTCTCCTTCTTCTTCTCCTTCTCCTTCTTCTTCTTCTTCTTCCAATAGTCCCTTCAGCATTTCTTGCAGTGCTGGTTTGGTGATAGTAAATTCATTTAGCTTTTTTTTATCCATGAAGCTCTTTATTTCTCCTTCAATTTTGAATGATAGCCTTGCTGGATAGAGTAGTCTTGGACTCAGACCCTTCCCTTGCATTACTTTGTACACTTCATGCCACTCCCTTGCTGGCCTGCATCGTTTCTGTTGAGAAATCAGCTGACAGTCTAATGGGAGTTCCCTTGTAGATAACTTTCTGTCTCTCTCTTGCTTCCTTTAAAATTCTTTCTTTGTCTTTAATGTTTGCCATTTTTATTATGATGTGTCTAGCTGTGGGTCGTCTGGGGTTCATCTTGCTTGGGACTGTCTGTGTTTCCTGGACTTGTGTGGCTTTTTCCCTCACCAGTTTAGGGAAGTTTTCTGTCATTATTTCTTCAAACAGGTTCTCTATTCCTTTCTCTGATTCTTCTCCTTCCAGTATCCCTATAATGTGAATTTGTTACGTTTTGTATTGTCCCACAGCTCCCTTAAACTTTCTTCCTGCTTTTTAATTTTTTTTTTCCATTTGCTGCTCTATTTGGGTGTTTTTCTCTACCTTGTCTTCTAAGTCGCTGATTCTGTCTTCAGCTTGTTCTAATGTACTATTGAATTTTCCTGAGGTATTTTTCATAACAGCTATGTCATTCTTTATTTCCTCTTGATTTTTATGCATAGCTTCTACCTCTTTATGCGTAGCTTCTGCCTCTTTTTTTAAGCTGAAGTAGTTCCCAGTGAGCTCTTCGTAATTCTTATAAAGTTGCTTATAGTTCTCACCAAATTGTTTGAGCACCCTTAAAATCATTGCTTTGAATTCTTTATCTGACAAGTTGCCTTCTTCCATTTCCTGTAGTTTCTTGTCTAGTGATTCCTCTTTTTCTTTCCTTTGGGTGTTTTTTCTTTGCCTCTCCATTTTAGCCATCTGGTAGCTCTGGACCCGGTGAGGGATGTTTGTATGTGTAAGCAGTTCACTGTATATCAAATAAGGCTACTGTGCCTCCCAGACTGTTTTGTTGCATGTCGCCTCTTGCCTTCTGTGGATCCTGGAGGATTGACTACTGGGGGCTGGTATTGGTATGTCCTGTTAGGTGCTGCTGCTGGATCACGTGGGCCCCTCTGGAGCTGTGTTCCCAGCTGGTCGCTGGTGCCACTTGTAGCTGTATAGCTTACACCCTGTTGGAGCCACGCTCCCTGCCCATATCATGGGCAGCTGTGTTGCACAGGCCTCACTGGAGCCCTGGCTCCCCCCCGATCTTGTGGGCAGCTGCATTGTGTAGGACCCGTTGGAGCCCCCACTTCCCGCTGATCCCGTGGGGAGCTGGATTGCACAGTCCCTTTGGAGACTCGGCTCCACGCCTATCTTGTGGGTAGCTGGGTCACACAAGCCTCTCTGGTGCCCCAGCACCCCGCAGGTCCCATGGGCAGCTGGATCGCACAGTCTCTTTGGAGAGACGGCTCCATGCCTATCTTGTGGGCCGCTGGGTGGCACCGGCCTCTGTGGAGCCCCAGGTCCCACTGCTGTTGGCTGGGGAGTGCTGCTGCCCCGTGGGGCTCAGTTCCTGCTCAGCCTTTGCTGTGGTTTTTGGAGATGGGTCTCAGCTGCTGATCTGTACTTATGTTGCCTGGGGATGAATGTCTGCTCCCCAGCCTCTGTTGCTGGGGGTATATCTCGACTCTGATCAGGCTGCTACTGTAGGGGATGGTGCTGGGCTCCCGGACATTTGCAGCTTCCACAACCAGCACCTAGGCAGCTCCACTACTGTGCACTGGTCTGTGTTGACACAGGGTGTCCACTGGTCTGAGGGTGCCAGGTGTACTGGTGGGCTCAGGTTTCTGGGCCCTAGCTGCTCCCACTGTCTCCTCCCAGGGAAGACCTGGGATCTTCCATAATGGTGGGACTTCCCAGAGGCACAGGGAGAAGTGCCCTGAAGAGCTGCTTACCACGGTAGCCGGCTGCTCCCCATCCACAGCACGGGAAACTTCTGCTCTGCGTCTCTGCACTGCACGAGTTTGGTCGTCCACCTTCACAACCACTCACACTCTCTCACACACTAGCTCACTCTGTCATGCACTCACCCTCCCTCCAGTCCTGCCCGTCGCCATCTTTTTTCTTTTTTTCTTCTTCTTAAAGAAGACCCTTTAACATTTCTTATAGTAATGGTTTGGTAGTGATAAACTCCTTTCGCTTTTTCTTGTCTGGGAAAATCTTTATCTCTTCTTTGATTCTAAATGATAGCTTTGCTGGGTAGAGTAATCTTGATTGTAGGTCCCTACCTTTCATCATTTTGAATATTTTGTGCCAATCCTTTCTGGCCTGCAAAGTTTCTGTTGAGAAATCAGCTGACAGTCTTATAGGAGCGTTCTTGTAGGTAACTAACTGCTTTTCTATTGCTGCTTTTAAGATTCCCCTTGGTCTTTAATCTTTGCCATTTTAATTATGATGTGTCTTGGTGTGGACCTCTTTGGTTTCATCTTGTTTGGGACTCTGTGCTTCCTGGATTTGTGTATCTATTTCCTTCATCAGGTTACAGAAGTTTTCTGTCCTTATTTTTTCAAATAAGTTTTCAATTCCTTGCTCTTTTTCTTCTCCTTCTAGCACTCTCATGATGCTCAGAGCACGTGAGTCTGAGTAAGTCCATGTACCAGCTCTTTAAGAGGAGTGTCTGGAACTCCAGCAGCCCTCACTCAGCCACAGTCCCCACTGATTTTCACAGCCATACATTATGGGAACTTCTCTCCAAAGCAGTGGAACCCCAGCCTCAGGGACCTGGTGTGGAGCTGGGACCCCTCACTTCTCAGGGGCACCTCTGCAGCTAAGACATCCCTCCCAAATTTAACTGCCAAACATGGGTGTGGGACCAGCCCTCCTACCAGTCTCAATGTGACTTTTTCTGCATATCCTTAGTTATAGGACTTCTGTTAGCTAGATTTCAGGTGGTCCCAGTGATGGTTGTTCTGTAGCTCAGTTGTAATTTTGATGTGATTGTGGGAGGATGCGAGAACTGCATTTACCTAAGCCACAATCTTAATCAAAAGTGTGCTATTCTTAAAATTAAATCCTGGTTGTGGTTCTCAGTGTTTTCTGCCCTCAGGCTATAGGAGATGAGTCTCTTTATTGCCACAATTTTCACTTCTATTGGAATGGTGATTAGTCACTGTCTTTATCCTATGCATTAATGATACTCAGCAGGAACCATCCAATTGCATTGTCCTTATTAGTACTTTCACCTCTAAAAGTCTGAGATGTTACACCAGCCAAGTTCTTTCCTTCCATTGGGACCCCATCCCAGTTCATCACCAGTGAAAGTGTATTGAGGAGGGCCCTTGGGATCAACACCAGTTTGGGAGCGAAGGAAACTGGTGTGGACAGAGAAGAGAGTTGAACTTCTGGGCTGTCGCACTGGGAGTATCTGGAGCAAGGATGGCCCTTCCTCAAAGCAATGAAATTGAGTCTTTATTCCCCTGTCTGACTAGTCACTGTATGCAGGCTGCCCCTGGAAAGTTGGTGTGATATACTACTATAAGACGATTCTTTGGCTGAGGGCAATTCCCAGAGAATGACTTAGTTTAGGACCCTCAGCCTCCAACTTTCTCAGTTAGGGGGAATTAGTTACTTGGTTCTGAAGGGGAGATCTGGGTAGTACACAGTGATATTCACTATGTAGTATAAACAAACACACACACACATACTTTTTTTTTTTTAATGAGACCTAGGCTAAGGTTCAGAAATAATGCTTCCTTTGCTAGATATCTTTAAGAAAAATAAGGTACCCCACCCTTTAAAATGCCAAAGACTGTTCTTCTACCACAAGAAAAGTACACAAATGATTTCAATTGAGGACATGTTCAAGAATTTTAATGCTCTTGCCACAAATAAAACCAAAACATAACATCCAACATAGATAAATATCAGTTCAAATATTTAATTGCACAAACATAGACTAGAGGAGACCCGATATGATAACATTTCATGTAGAAAATATTTTGGGGGAAGGGACTGTTTTCAAGCTTACTATCTTTCAAGAGTATAAATGCAACTACCAAGAAAGCAAATACATTTAGTCTCTATTAATAGAAATATAGTGTTGCTAGCAGATGTTATAGTTCTGCCCCATATCCCATAATGAACCACCACATCTAGTGAGATACTCAGTTCTCAGCCCCACATTTTAAAAAGCACAATTCAAAACCAGTTTGAGTCCTGAGAATAGCAATCAGAGGTTTGAAAATAATGTACTATGGAGAAAAGCTGAAGAGTAGGGGACTGGTTACTCCAGAAAGGACAGGCCTTCTTGAGGAAGAGATTTAATTGAATATATTGGATCTGGGTTTCTCCAGAAAGGACTAGGATTTGTGGGTAGAAATTAAAGGGAACAGATCTCAATATAATGAAAAACTTTCAATGAGAGCTGTCCAACAATGGAGCCAGCAGTGATGGCCCTGACCTGAAAGTGTCTAAGCCAAGGCTCCCTCAGGGATGCTGGGTGCCCCCTTCTCCCCCCCACCCCACACACACACATTAAAATCTTATTTTTATAAGGCCAGGGGTTAAGAACTAAGACCATCTCAGACCAGCAAAGGAGTAAATTTCAAAAAAGAAGCTAATTTTCCCTTTACTCCTCCTTAAAGATCTGAATTATATATAAAACTCTCCCAAGCTCAGCAATAGGGCAGGAATCCATCCTGCTTCTAGTATTTCACCTTGCCAAGAAAAGAGAAGCATGGAAAAATAACACCTGGAAGATGAAACGGCAACTAATTCATTAACAAACCAATACAACTCAGATATTTCTTATTTCATATCTTGACATGCCCCATCCACATGCTTTCTCAAGAACTTTCTCAAGAAGTGAGTCATCTGTGTGAAGTAAACTACTGTAACCTCCTTGTGGCTGCGTTCCAAGGAGTTGGGGCTCAATAATCCTTCAATTTCTTCAGCTCAAACAGTCTCATAGTCCAAGGGAAGGAGGCATTGTTTGTATTAAGAATATCTTATTGGAATATAAGATATTAAGAATATCTTATATATCAGAACACATCTGATATATACAGATGATATATCATAGAAGTGTACACCTGAATCTTATATAATTTTAGTAACCAATGTCACCCCAATAAATTCAATTTTAAAGAGTCTTAAAAGTCATTAGTTATCCAGGAGAAGAGCCATGTTTTTTTGTTTGTTTGTTTTCCTTTTGGCTACACAAAGATCGGTTTGTTGTTGAAATTTATGGCTTACTAAAACACCTGGAAGAAAGCAAAAGATAAAGAACTTCCAGGAAGAAAAATCTCTAAAACAATCACTGATGTTTGTTTGGTTTGGTTTTTTACTTGTTTTTATTTTTTCCTGTGAGTTCACAGAAAAGTTTCAAAATTCGACTGCTCCATGTTAGGTATACATGACTAAGGGAAGTCACCTGATTTTAGGAACTCTGTGCTTAAAAAAAAATCCTCCTAAAAATAATGCTTTCTAAAAAAAATTGGGGGAAAATTTTTTGGTAAAAAATTATATAGGTCTGGCCAGTGTGGCTCAGTGGTTGAGTGTCGACCCATGCACCAAGAGGTCGCTGGTTCAATTCCCGATCAGGGCACATGCCCAGGTTGTAGGCCTGATACCCAGTGCGGAGCATGCAGGAGGCGGCCAATCGATGTTCTCTCTTATTGATGTTTCTATCTCTCGCTCCCTCTCCCTTCCTCTCTCTCTAAAATCAATAAAGGAAAAAAAAATTTTTTAAATGACATACAATACTATTAAAGTAGGAACAGAACTCACTGGGTGGTTGTTTTTTTTCAAGATAGGGATGTCATATTACATATGTGTTTCACAGGATTTGTGTAATATTTTAAAAGTTTATGATTTTATATTTAAATCAAAGTTCAACAAAAGAATTAAAATATATTATATTATTATATGATGTTATTAAAATTGTTTAAAATATAATCAATATATTATCAAATAACCTTTCATCTGAATCCAAAAAGGAAAGAAATATAATTTTTATTTTTATTTATTTATTTCCACCGAGGAGTAGCATTATAGCTTAGCAGAGTGAGGAACTGATTAGAAGGTGTACTCTGCATGGTAACAAAAGGCACATCCTTCCTTAAACACATACCGCAAATCTAACACAGACCTGAAATTCTTATATTCATCATTACTTTGGTTTCTGAGACTCTGGGTCACTGTTAAAATACAATATACTCTCTGAAGGAACAACACAATCTATTAACATTTATTTTGGATTAATTCAGCAGATTAATTAGCTATCTAAAATGCTAGCCACAACTACCAAACTTAAAAAGCTAATGGAATCTTAATCTATATTAATAGAAGTAGAATTTCATAATTAATAAAATAAAACCCAGGGGAGGAAAATATCAGTGTAATTTGGGGGAGGAGCGGGAATAAAGAAGGTAAAAGAAGGAAAGGTTGGCAGGTAGAGATGTCCAGATGTGAGGACCTGGTAAATGACCAGCAAAATGGGAGAAAGTAGGAATTCTAGAAGTGGCACTGAGATTCTGGGCCTTGGGGGCTGAGCAAGAAGATACCTGATCTGAGGGAGAAATCTTAAAGACTTCAAGGATGGATCATGCACCCAAATTTAAATGAAGAATTAGCTAATGTTTGTGAGGTGCTTTGCTATTTTCAAAGTACTTTCATATTCATGATAGTATTTAATGTACCTGCACTCTGAGATGGCTTCTATTATCCTCATTTTAAAGATGGAAACTAAGGCTGAGATAAAATGATATGCCCTGAATCACACCAGGCCTTCCATCTCCAATTTCACATGCCCATCACACACCACAGTACAGCTTCAAGATTGTTTTTGTTTTATTTTACTGACTTTGTAGATGTTAGAAGGAAAATTAACTAGTTAAAACTAAATAAATAGTACTAAACTATACCACACTTTATGTATTTCAAAGTGCTTTCACATATGGTCTATTGTTTGCTCCTTAGGAACTATTTTACAGCTTAAGGAAAGTATGACATAGAATAATTCAAAATTCTACAAGAGCTCATCGATATGGAATTAAAAGTAAAATCTGCCAACTCTGGCTTTTCCTATGCCACCACTCTGGGTCCCTTCCCCAATGCATGGTTTTTACAAAGCTGAGGTCAGGACTAGGCCATAAAAAATAAGACTTATAGGAAAAAAAGACAGGAAGGAGAAGGAAAAAGCTCCCAGGACATACAGAAATTGAACAGGATCTCATAGTCAGAGTTACATTAAACTGGTTTGAAAAAGCCTACAAGTTAAAATAGTAACAACATCAATAATAGTAAGTGCTTTGGAAAAGAAAAAGCAAGGTCTCTGCTAAAATCACCACACAGCTCTCCTATAACTGCTGCCCACACCACCAAGAAATGTGACATCAAAGATCAACACATATTAAGAATAAACCATAACAGCTTAATAGGTAAGGGTCATTATGATCTCCATTTGAGCTGCCAAAATAACTGTGTCTAATCTTTCTGAAGCTGCATTTCGGGTAGGGGAAGGCATCTTGATGTCACAGATGGGAGAAAAGGTTTTACAACTAAGCCCATCACATGTATGTGGTACACAGTCAGAAGGTATTTTATTTTATAGAGCAGTGGGTAAATATCCCAGAAAAACTGAGTAACATTTAAATAAGATTTTATTTAATATAGCATATTTCCTTTTTTGAGCTCCCTGTCCTGGACTATTTGATGATCAGTCACAGATGAAAATATATTTGTAAAAAGTCATAAATGTATTAATGTTTTGCTGATACTCTTTTTCAAGAAGACTGCTTATGTCATGCTGCAGTTGGTTTACTAAGTTTAAAAACTGCAAAATAATGATCTGAGAAATAATTAGCTCAGCAATTCCTGACCTCAATTTAGTAATGCAGTCTTTTTACCTATCTTGCTCCAGGATATCTGCATTTATCCGAAAGTATATGATGGAATTTTCCCAAAAGTCTCAAAATAAACCAAAGGAAAAGATTGCAAAACTTTTGGGAGATAAGGTTGCAAAAGTATCACAAAATCAAATTATAGGCAATGCAAATTTAAAAAGAAATCTGGAGATCATTGAATTAGACCAGTTGCTCTCAACCTTCGCAAAACGTAGAATCCCTGGGAATTTTTAAAAATCCTAATGCCCAAGCTACACCTCAGACCAATTACATCAGAATCTCTGGAAGTAGAACCCAGGCCACAGTATATTTTTCAGGTTCCCCAGGAGATTAAAATGTAGAGCCAAGACTGAGAACCACTAGAATAGACCCATTAAAATATTATAAATCCTTAAAATGGTGCTGTCTTCTGCTACATAAATAGGAAAAAAGCATGAGAAATTAAGTGAAGCTGGCTGAATCACTTCCTAACTGTATGACTAAGGCAAGTCAATTCTGAGTCTCCAGACTTCCTCAGAGGGCTGCCATGAAAAGAAACTAAATGAGAGAACATGTGAAGGCACCTAGGCCACTACTTGGCTCATAAAAGGACCAGATAAATCTCTCTTCCCTCCTCTTCTATCCCCTCTCCAAGTGTTTTAGCTAAGTACTATTTCCTGACCAAATGTATTCAATAATAGATCCAATCACAGTCACCACTGTTCCCAAAGAATTTTTAGGCAAATTCAATTACAGCCATTCGTTTGCCAATAATAGAACAGAAGTAAGCATAGAGTCTTCAATGCACTAACTCCCATGCCAAAAGGTCATAAAAAAAATTGGTTATTTGAAACATAAATGAGTTACTATATTTTGTCAGTCAGCTAAGCCAAAAGATTGATAATCATTGCTAATCACCAGTGTCGACAAGGATGTGAAAAAACAAGGTTGTGGAAATGTAAATTAGTATAACCTTTTTAATAAAGTAATTTGGCAGTATCTATCAAAATTTTAAATGTACATATTCTTCCATTCAACTAATCCATTCTGGGCACCTATCCTAGAGACATACCTACTCAAAGAGATATTATTTTTTGTTTTTGTTTTCATGGTACTTAAGACTTTCTGAAATTGTTTATTTTCAGTCCATCTTCATTACTAGAAGGTAAACTGCTGTGGGAAGGGTCTCTTCAGTCTTGCTCACCCGATGAAAAGGGCTGGGCTTGCCAATAGGACTCATGTTATAGTTATATTTGCTGCCCACAATGGCATGCTGCTTGAAATGTATATTTCTTTGGTTTCTAATGCACTATCTCCATCAATCTATTCATGGCTTTCTTTCTTTCTTTATTTTTTAACTTATCTTTATTGTTGAATGTATTACAGATGTTCCTCATTTTTCCCCCACTGCCCCCTCCTCCCCATTCCTGCCCCCCTCCTGCTTTTCCCCACACTATTGTCTGTGTCCATTGGTTATGCATATATACATATAAGTTCTTTGGTTTATTTCTTCCCACCCCCCAAACCCTCTTCCCTTTGAGGTTTGTCAGTCTAACAACCAATTTGTACTTCTTAATCCCTTCACCTTTTTCACCCATCCCCCTAGCCCCCACCCATCTGGTACCCAACAAAAGTTCTCTGTATCTATGAGAATGTTTCTGTTCTGCTTGTTCATTTTGTTTGTAGATTTAATTGTTGATAGATATGTATTTATTGCCATTTTGTTTGTTCATATTTTTTTATCTTTTTCTTCAAGAAGACCCTTCAACATTTCATATAATAATGGTTTGGTGGTGATGAACTCCTTTAGCTTTTCCTTGTCTGGGAAACTCTTTATATGGCCATCAATTCTAAATGACAGCTTTGCAGGATAGAGTAATCTTGGTTGTAGGTTCTTGCTTTTCATCACCCTGAATATGTCTTGCCACTCCCTTTTGGCCTGCAAAGTTTCTTTTGAGAAATCAGCTGACAGTCTAATGGGAACCCCCTTGTAGGTAACTAAGTGCTTTTCTCTTGCTGCTTTTAAGATTCTCTCTTTGTCTTGAAACTTTTGCATTTTGATGATGATGTGTCTTGGTGTGGGCCTCTTGGGGTTCATTTTGTTTGGGACTCTCTGTGCTTCCTGGACTTGTATGTCTGTTTCCTTCACCAAGTTCGGGAAGTTTTCTGCCATTATGGTTTCAAATAGGTTTTCGATTTCTTGTTCTCTCTCTTCTCCTTCTGGCACCCCCAAGATGCGAATGTTGGTACGCTTGAAGTTGTCCCAGAGGCTCCTTACACTATCCTCATTTCTTTGGATTCTTTTTTCGTTTTGCTGTTCTGATTGGGTGTTTTTTGCTTCCTTATATTCCAAATTGATGGTTTGCTTCTTGGATTTACCTACTCTACTATTGAGTCTCTGTAAACTATTCTTTACTTCAATTAGTGCCACCTTCATTTCTGACTGGTCCTTTTTTATGCTCTTGAGGCCCTCACTAAGTTCCCTGAGGTTCTCACTAAGTCCATTGAGCATCCTTATAAGCAGTGTTTTGAACTCTGCATCTGTTAGGTTGCTTAACTCCATTTCACTTAGTTCTTTTCCTGGAATTTTGTTCTGTTCTTTCATTTGGGACCTGTTTCTTTGTCTCCTCATTTTAGCTGCCTCCCTGTGTTTGTTTCTATGTATTACTTAGCGAGAGGTATAGGGCTAGCTGAGACCAGATGCTGCTTGTTTGAACGAATTTAGGAAAAGCTGAAGCAGGATCCAAGACAGGCCAATCCTATGGTAAAGCAACTGGCAACAGCTTGGGTGGGCCTGAAAGTTGGATGGGGCGGGGCCTCAGGGAACCACCAGGGCGGGGCAAACAGTGTGAGCCAGGTTGCTGGAGTCCCAGATATGGTGGCGTCTGCCGGCCCAGGGAAGGGCTCACCAAGGGAACAAAAGCCTCTGACAGCACGTCTGTCCAGGAGAAAGCCGCCTCTCCAGCCCTTGCTCCAATGCCAAACAGCTCAGTTCTTCCCCATATGACTCTGGTGCCTTTCAGGCTCCTTCCCGCACGCTGGAGCCTGGAGGGTGGAAGCCGGAGTAAGTCCGTGCGCGGGCCCTTTAAGAGAAGCTGCTGGGGGCTCCAGCCACCTCAGCCTCAGTTCCTGCTGGTTTTTCCAGCCAGAAGTGATGGGGATTCTCTTCCTGGCACTGGAACCCTGAGCTGGGCGCCTGGTGTGGGACGGGGACCCCTCAGTCTTCAGGGAGGCCCTTCCCAGCCAAGGTGTCCTCCTAATTTTTATCTGCCACACGTGGGTGTGGGACAAGCCCGTCTGCCTCCGCCCCTCCTACCAGTCTAGATGCGGCTTCTTCTTTAATTTCGTAGTTGTAGGACTTCCATTCAGCTTGATTTCAGGTGGTTTTGAATGATGGTTGTTCTGTAGTTTAGTTGTAACTTTGATGTGGTTGTGGGAGGACGCGATACCGCGTTTACCTACGCCGCCTTCTTGACCAGAAGTCTCTTCATGGCTTTCTTTGTTTTATTTATTTTAAATAATATATAAACATCCATAAATACATCATATAACCCAAACAATGATATTAACAACATAAATGTGTACATGCTTTCTCCATGCCATCCTCTGTGTGCCTTCCACCCTCGCCACCTCAAGGGGAACCACTACCCTGAATTTTGTGTTTATTATCCCTTTGCTTGTTTTTGAATGTTATAAAAATGGTATTATGATATATCTAGTTTTCTAGAATATTACTTTACACTCAACATTTTGCAACAGATTCATCTGGGTGCTGTGTATTTGTACTTTCATTCATTGAAACTAAATATTTCATTGTGAGAATTAACCATAATGTATGCATCTGTGCTCCTATAGTTGGCATTTTTGTGTTTCCATTTTGGGGCTACTAAGAACAGTGGTACTAGGAATATTCTTCCTGACACTTTTATAGCACCAGGTCGACCTCTGACAGGAAATCTGGCTGTATCACACTAACCCATCACTCACAAGAGTCATTGATGGGCTCCCCTAAATGGCTTAATTTCTCTCTCCACTCCCGCCCACCACCAGACTAGTTCAGGCACCCTAGGGAGGGAACCCATAAAAGGGCCAAGCACTTCTTAAAAAGGCAGCACTTGGCAGCAAACATTTATTGGCATAAGTAACACCTTCCAGAACTATTCTGTTACCTCCAACCCCAGACTGGCTGCTTACGTTGCCTACCTCCTGCCAGAATTTTAAAGATATTTTTATTTGAAAGACAAATTCCTAAACAGTTTGGTTTCAATAGTTTATTCCTATCATTTAAAAAATTAACTGCAAAGAGAATTTTAGCTACTGATATTAACTCCCACAGCTATTGTTCTTTAGCACTCACACTTGACACCTAATACTACAGAATGCAAAGAGGGATTCCTTGATTGGTGCACGTGAACACACACACACACACACACACACCCTGATTGAAAAAATCCAGGAACAGTAGCTACTTATAACTCATTTTATTTCCTCTCCCTAAGAAAAAAAAGAACTGGATTTAGCACCTGGGGATGGGGAGGTGAGGGTGGTGTCATAGTTTTGCCAGAGCCCCTTGAGCAGAGGGGTAGGGCTAGAATCCAGATTGCAGTTTGTGGAGGAGTGGACAGGAGGTAAGAAGTAGACATGGGTGGAATTGTCCTCTGTTCTTTCTGTGAGGAGAAAGAGAAAAATAGGGATGGTGAAATTTTGTTTGTTGGTTTTAAGAAGTCAACAGTTGGGTGTACGGGGAAGTAGCCAAACTAGAAAGAGAAAGAATTAGGGTGATTTCGAACTATGTGGGAGGGGGTGGAATTTGCCTGCACAGGTGAAGGAATTAGTCAGCAGCCAGAAAGGGAGGTCACTTCCTCTGGAATGAGAGGAAAGCTGGCACGGATGGGTACAGATAAAAATAGATAAAAGTGTGGGTTGGGGAGGTGTGAGATGTTTAGGAAGTTCACGCTGAGGTTCTCAATGGTCTTTGTGAAGAGGTCTGTAGGGAGAATGACACTGGACACAGGGTGTGAGGGTCAGGAAGAGGAGACTGGTTGGATTAAACTGTTTGGGGCGCCAGGACCAGTTGCTCACAAGTGGTCTCCGGAAGGGATTGTTGAGTAGTGCTCCAGGTCCCACAGGAGTTGAAGGTGGTTCACTGGTTCCGTGTCCTCCACCAATGATCCCTGTTGCAGCCACAGGACTGAGGAAGGGGCTGACAGAAGCCAAGGGGCTGGGGAAGATGGAAGGGCAGGTGAGGGTCAAATGGCACTCCTGCTTCTCAAGGATTTAGGCCTTAGTGGAGAGCAGAACTGGTGAGTGTGTGTTTGGAAATTTGAGGCCATGGTTTTAGCAAAGTGGCCTCTTCCTTTTCCCCCTAACACCTGTAATCTGAACAGAAAGGCCCAGGGTGGGGCATATGGTTAACTACAAAGCTGTTTTTAGTTGTTGGTGGTCCCTGTTGTTTTCTCTTTCCTAAGAGGAGACAGCAACTTGAAAAAACTTTATTAAAAATAAATGGTTTATGTAATTTGAGGCCTTTGGACAATAGGAATACAGAAAAGATCTTAAAATACTGGTGAGACAAAAGCAGTATTTACAGAGGGATGACAAACAATTTGGGCCCTATTCTAAATTAAGCTAAAAAAAATCACTGGGCCCTGGCCGGTTTGGCACAGAGGTTAGAGCGTGGGCCCGTGGACCAATGAGTCATGGGGTCGATTGCAGTCAAGGGCATGTATCTCAGTTGCAGTTGGTCCCCAGCCCTGTTTGCGGTCATGTGGGAGGCAACCAGTCAATGTGTCCCTCTCACATCAATGTTTCTCTCTCTCTCCCTCTCTTTTTCCCTCCCTCCCTCCCACTCTATCTGAAGATAAATAGAAAAATATCCTCAGGTGAGGATTAAAAAAAAATCATTGGAAGATAATACATAGGTTATTCTTTCTTCTTTTTTTAAAAATTGCCCTAAATCTTTTATGTCTTTTCTTAGTGAGAGGAACTAAAATGGGTTATAAGTAGCAATTGTTACTGGATTTTTCGGTCAGGCTAGTGTGTGTGTGTGTGTGTGTGTGTGTGTGTGTGTGTGTGTGTGTTTCTGTATTCACATGCACCAATCAAGGAGTACCCCTTAGCTGACCTCTCTGTGGCAGTTGATGATATTAACCACTCATTTCCTCTTGAAATTCCTCTCTCTTGGCTTAAAATTCCTGCTTCTCCTCTGAATATATATGACCATTTTCTTTTCTCATCCCTTTTTTTGCCTCCTGTCCAATAACCTTCCTCTTAAAATGCTCTAACCTTGGCCCTCTACTCATTACTCTGAGCACATTTTCCTCAAAAAGTACCACCTCTCCAATATCCATCCTGGAGCCCCAACTCTCCCATAGAGCTATAGACCCATAGCACCAACTGCTTCTGTGGCATCTCAAGTATAACAAGTTCCACAATGAATTTATAATTCCCCTTATTCCCAACTAGAATCTCTGCCCTGCTTTTTGTTTTCTCTTTCTAAGTGCATAGAATCATCACCTGCCTAATCTCACCCAAGTGGAATCCCTGGGAAGTATGATAGCTCCCCAACATTTATTCCATCAATTCCTGAGGCTTGTACAATCTACCTCCTTAACCTCACTGTCTTCTATTACACCTTCTCCGATTACATGGCTTCTGCCTTAATTCAGACTCTTTTCATTATTAAAATAAGAACTACGTTAGTAAACCATTAGATTATAGAGTTTTTAGAAGACTGATATTAATATATATTTATTTGAGGAAATATGTCTTCTTACTCTTTTGGTAAGATGTTTTATTAAAAGGAAAAGAGGTCTCTAACCACACTGCAGGACAGGTGGTGCCCTCCATTGTAGATACTGTCACTGGCATGGGAATGAATCATAAATGGAGAAGTCCTGATGCACTTAGGGCACATCTTTCTTCCATGGAGATTTGATGCAATGATTTTACTTTCTGGATAATTTGTGGTTGTGTGGAGATGGGGTATAGAGTCCTCTTTGGTGAAAGACTACGCCAGAGTTGTTCCTACCTCTACCCACAACTCATGTGTAGAACTGAGTTAATAATACTCATGACACTCTAGCCTAATAGGTTGGTGCTAAGTCCCTCCCTTGTATCTATTTCTTTTACTGTATTTAAGATCCCCTTCCTATGGTAAGCATTCACTCTAATATGTTCACTATGTATATCATTGGGTATATACATATCCTTATAAAGAAAAGACCACAAGGCCATACATGATCTGGTATTAACTCTCTGACTTCATTTCCTCCCACTCTACCTCATCTAATTCTATTTTAGCCATCGTGGCACCCTAGCTATTTCTTTAACTTACTAAGCACACCTAAGGGCCTTTGTATTTGCTGTTACTTCTGCCTGAAAAGCTTAATGCTCAGATATCCATGAGACTCACTCACTTTCTTCATGCCTCTTTTGAAATGTTGCTTTTTTAAAAAATGAGGAGGGAGGGAACCTGCCCTGATCACCCTGTTTAAAATAGTGACCCTCCTTGTCATTTTCTGTCTCTATACTGTTGTTTTTCTCAGTTGCAGTTATTGTCACCTGAGGGACTTTTTGCACCTATCTTTGTATTTGTCTGTCTCCTCTCACTAAAATGAGAGGCAATAGGGCATCATGGTTAAAAGCCAGACCCCAGAGTTAGATTTACTAGGCTTACATTCTCACTCTATCACCTACTATGTGATCTTCAGCAGGTAGTCCTGTGCCTCAATCTCCTCAGCTCTAAAATGGGGATGATGAAATACCTCATACAGTTACAATTTTACCTGGCACACAATCCACACTATTTAAGTATTACCTCCTGATATTATTATACATTTATTTTTATTATAGTAATTAAGCTCCACGAAGGCAGGGACTGAGTTTCCTTTGTATTCCCAGGGCCTAGACAGTACCTAGCAATAGGCACTAAATATTACATGAAAGCTATTTCATATGTGCATGGTTAAAGAAAAAAACTTTTAAATCTATTATGCATATTTGTAAATTTTAACAAATAAACCCATAAAACCACCACCCATATTAAAAAATTAAACATTGCCAGCCCACCAAAAGCCCCCTCTCCAATAATCATGACCTTTCCCCAAAAGGTAACCTCTATCTTGACTATACCTATGTTGTTATACACTTATTTCCGCTAAGTGCTGCATAGTATTTGATAATATACTTTCATCAATTGAATTATTTTCCTGATTTTTGGAATGGAGTTTGTCAGAGCAGCAGGGCTTTTGTTTGCCTGCCCAGTACCCACTCCCTTCTTCTTTCATTCTGACAATTATCTATGCTCATCCACATGGCCAAGTGCTCCAGCCATAGGTGCCAGAGGTGATACTTGGATCATCTAAACCAATCATGGCACTTTTATTTCCCTTATGACCCTGTTTGGACCAGTGAGACTTGAAAGGAAGTCTGTGCAGGATGGGACAGTGGGAAGGTTGCTTCTGAAAAGGTTTCTTAGCTCACCCTGGCTGGTGTGGCTCAATGGTTAGAGTGTCAGCCTGCACACTGAAAGGTCTCGGGTTCAAATTATGGTCAACGGCATGTACCTAGGTTGCAGGTTCGATCCCTGGCCCCAGTCCAGGTATGTGCAGGAGGCAACCAATCACATCAATGTTTCCCTCTCTCTCTCTTTCTCCCCCTCCCTCCCTGCTTTCCACTCTCTCTAAAATTCAATGGAAAAAAATATCCTTGGGTGAGAATTAACAACAACAAAAAAATGGTTGTTAGTTCTTCCACAGAAACACAAGGAACAAAGTCCACTTTTCTTACCTCTGGACATTGGTGTGAGATTGTGATAGCTGGAATTGCTGCAGCCACTTGTGACCAGGGAGTGAGCTGGAAGAAAGATGAAAAAACTCTGGGTTTGATCTGGGCCCCAAGGCTAAGGCAACTAGATTCCATTTTATGTATGCCCCTTGGTTAAGGCGACTAAAAGACTCCATTTTATCACCAATAGACATTCCTCGATATTCTTCCAATAATAGGTTAATTACCCCTAGACGTAAAGGAATTTTGCCCAAGATTATAGTTGCCCCATGAGTTGGGAGGCATTTGCAGTTCCCTGAGTATAGGTATTTGCAGGTACTTGTGCCTGTTGGTGAATAATGCTAATTTTGACTTCTGTAGTCTCTGTCACTCCCACTATTGTACTGGTTCCCTGAGGGGAGGGGGCAAAAGGAGGAGGGAGTTTTTGTCTTTAAAATGGGATGAGTAAGAAGTATTGGGGCTGTTGATCTGAGGGGAAACTATGCCCTCCGCAGCCCGCCGGCGAAATAAGGTGCTCCTTTATAATTCGGCTGTGCGTCTCAGGTTATCTCGCCGTCAGGTTATAACAGGTTCATTGTGACAGTACTATGCCATAGCCACCCTACTCCAGATTTGCTAGATGAGAAAATGATTTTAGTTGGATTTTCTTACATGCAACCAAAAAGGTCCCTTTATAACAAATAAAACATTATCATGTTCTTTAAAAGCTATTTTATATTTAAAAGGGGTTTGTATAACAGTTTCTCAGTCCCTTTACTTTGTTTTAAGTGATATCAATTTGATGCCCTTTATTAATTTTGAGGTTAATTCTATGACATCGATCATCTAACAAATAGGTATCCTTTTCAACTTACTGCTCAGCATTGTGCAATTTGTTCATTTATAATTTCAGAAGAACATAGTAGACTTTGAACAAATATGATCTGCTAAGTAAAGAATATCATAATACATTTTGAGTTCATGTTTTAATCTTGTATCATAAAAAAAGATGGCAACCCAAAATTGTCAAATATACTAAATAAATATTTAGTATATTCTAAATAAATATTTCATAAATTTTTAAATTAATTTTAATTTGGGGGTGGGTGGTCCATATATTGATACAAAGTATCCTGTGGCAAAGGAGATTCAATTCCCCAATTCTGGTAAGGCAGATGAAGCTCGCTGACCACAATAGGCCACAGTAACTGGCTCTACCTCTGAAAACAAAGGGTGAGATTCCAGCCATATATACTGGGAACAGGGGTAGAGAGATGGGTCCTCAGAAGAAAATCTGTGGGATGGATGCTGTTGTAGATGGTCCCCAATGAACCACACATCCTGCTATTCATGCGTTACATAGTGCCCTCCCTGCAAATCTGAGCCCTAAGACTAGCCTTTTATTTTTTTTAATAGATCTTATTTTTAAAAATAGTTTTAGATTTATAGGAAATGAGGCCATAGTACAGACATACCCCCTTAACTAATTTTTTTCTATTATTAACATTTTATATTTGTGTGGTATATTTGTCACAATTAGCAAACACATATTAATACATTATTATGAACTAAAGTCCATAGTAATTTATTCATATTTACTTAGTTTCTGCCTAATGTCTTTTTCTGCTCCAGGATCCTCTCCAGGATACTACATTACATTACATTTACTTGTCATTGACTCCTTAGGCTCTTCCTGGTTGTGATTGTTTTTCAGACTTTCCTTATTTTTGATGACCTTGAGTTTTGAGGAGTATTATTTATATATATATATATATATATATATATATATATATATATATATATATATTTTTTTTTTTTTTTTCTGCCTTGCTAAAGCAAGGCGACCAAAAATTTTTGTTGCCTCCCACACGAAAAAAAATGAGAGAGAGAATATATGAGGAGTATTATTGATCAAGTATTTTGCAGGATGTCTTTCTACTAGAACTTGATTGATGTTCTCCTCATGATTAGACTGGGATTATGGGTTTCTGACAGAAAGACCACAGAAGTAAAGTGCCATTTTCATCACACCACTGTTGATTCTGACCTTGATCATATGGCTGAGATACGCTTTTTTATCCCATTTCTATTATACACTCTTTGGAAGGAAGTCATTATGAGCAGCCCACATTTAAGGAGTGGGGGTTCATGTTTCCCTCTTTGAGGGTGGAGTAGCTACATAAATTGTTCGGAATTCTTCAAGGGAGATTTTTCTATTCTCCCCCATTTATTTATTCAAGCTTTTATTTATATCACTATGGACTCATCAGATCCCTATCTTATACTTTGGGTTATAATCCAATATTTATTTATGTGTTTATTTGAATTGTTCCTGTGTATGACTAGCTTTTAGACCAACAGAATGAAACAAAAATGATGTTACATGACTTCTGAAACTGGGTCATAAAAAGTCTCGCAGCTTCTGCCAGGGTTTCTTGAACCCTTACTCTGGGGAAAACAACCTGCATGTGAGAACTCTAACTACCCTGAGACTGTAATGCTGTAAGGAATCCCAAACCAGCCATGTGAAGAGGTCATATAGAAAGAAAGACAGATATTAGCCTCTAGCTCTTCCTGCCATTTTAGCCGAAGAACCAAATTTGTGAGTCAAGAAGCCATCCTAGATGCCCATCCCAGTTGAACCTTCCCATTATTCTAACCCCAGCACCATCTGATTGCAACCCTAGGAGAGGCCTCAACCAAGAACTCCAAGCTCAGTTGAAGTCAGTCAACCTACAGAACCATGAATGATAACAATAAATTGCTGTTTTAAGCCACTAAATTTAGGGGTGGTTTGTGATACAGCAAAAGATAACTCAAACAGATGCAGAAATCTACTAGATGTGGTATTAACTCTCAAAATACAAGTTTTATTAGACATCATATAGTGATGACTTTCTTGTTTTGTCAGCCAGAAGAAATCATTTATCCAGACATATGTGACAAAATGTTATTTAATCTTTTTCTTCTCAGATAGTCCATCTCTGACACTATCGAGATAACAACAGCTCTATACAGTTAGGCTTTCTAGAGATATTTATGTCAGTTCAAAAATAGTCATATTAGTCTTGAGAAGCCTTCTGTCTGCCTAACAATTAGTCATAGCAAAGTAGACTTCTGAATAGTGTTTTCAGGCAGCAGAATCTTTAAGAATCCAGAAACCGGAAATGTTTCCCAGTGTCATGGTGGAAAATATATTTCTACATTTGAGCCAATATAAACTTCTACTGGCTCCTTTACAGGGGCTTGGAGAACATAGATCTCCATTCTACCAGAGGACAGAACATACTGCTTTTCTACAAGCACTGTACATTTCCGGGAGTTAATGGGGGTGGGCAGGGCAAGCTGGGGAGAGAAGCCAAAATACACCTCCAGAAGAGATAAGATTATTAGTACTAAGATTAGATTACCAGATTCAAGGCGGCTACGTCACTTTTTTTTTTTTTTTCCTACAGAGAAATACAGGTTGGATTTCTATTTTATTTCTGGTTGCCTTCCTCTCTTTATTCATATTTCCTGTCTCTCATTAAGAACAGTTTGCTCTCAGATACTTTATTTGCAAATATATTTAAGCTTCATTAATACATACTCATTTCATCTAGAATTTGAAATAATTTGACTTGGTTTCAGTTTAAGTTTATCTTGAGATAATGAACAAAGCATTTGCCTAACAAATTCATAGAATAAAGAAGGCTAAGAAGGGCTTATTTGAAAATAGTTAAGATCAAAATATATATATTTTGCCCTGGCCAGTTTGGCTCAGCAGGTAGAGCATCAGCCTTCGGACCAGCGAGCCATGGGTTCCACGCTGATCAAGGGCATGTACCTCGGTTGCGGTTCGTCCCTGGCCGTGGCCAGGGTCGTACAGGAGGAAACCAGTCGATGTGTCTCTATTACATCGATGTTTCTCTCCCTCCCTCCCTCCCACTCTATCTAATGATAAATAGGAAAATATCCTCAGGTGAGGAATAAAAAAAGAAAAAGAAAAAAAATATATATATTTTATGGTCACCAAGAAGGACCACTAAAATCTAGAGACAGAAGGTTCTTTGAGGCCAGAGATAGTGCCCTGAACATGAAGACTGGACCTTAGGAGGTATTCAATAAACATTTACTGAATGAATGAATGGTTCAGACTTCAATAATTTAAGTTTAAGGATCTGCATTTCACACGCAGGTGTCAAATGGCAGTTCGTGGGACAAATTCAGTCCATGGTCTTGTCCAGTTTGGCCTGCATATTGTTACATTTTGTTTTGTTAAAAAGGTAATAAATTCATTTTATTCAAAATCCTTTTTTAAAAACCAAAGAACTTATGTGCATATATGCACAACCAATCCACACGGACACTAGGCTGGGGAAGGCAGGAGAGGGGTGGGAGCAGGAAGAAGGGGGTCAATGGGGAAAAAAGGGGAACATCTGTAATACTTTCAACAATAAAAATACATACATACATACATACATACGTACATACATATATACATAAGTAATAAAGTACAGAAACACTCCCAGAAAAAAACAACAACACCTTTTTAAAAATGGCATATAGGTACTCTCCCTCTTAGGAGCACTGCCTGCCTGCAGCTTTCCTGTCCCCTTCTCCTTCCCTCTAGGCACACTATCTTTGCCTTTCCCTCTCCTAAGCTCCAAGGGCCCTTCTTTTGCTTCTGTAACTTGTTTCCTGAGCCTATGCAGCCCAGCTGGCTCACTTCTACTACCTCTGTAACGTTCTAAATAAACTTTCTCTTGTAACTTGAAAAAAGAAGTGGTATATAGTGAAAAGTCTCACTCCCACCTCTATGTCGTATTTACCCATCTGCCCCCAACTTATCTCAAGGTAAAATCTTCTATTACTTTCTTTTGTATTCTTCTAGAGTCTCTGTAGGCAAATATAAGAAAGTATGCATAGTCTTATTTCCCCCCCTTTTTTACACAAAGATAGATTATTATACACACTGCTTTTTATCTCACTTTTTTCATTGGGATTACACTTAGAGATCTTTTTCTCTATCATCTTAACTTAAACAAGTCAGTTTCACTCATATCATTTCATGCCCAGTCATAGTAGGCATTTCAGTTACATCTAGAATAATAGTACCAAAGGCAGAGGGGAGAAGAGACATGTTTTGCCTATTTCATCACACCAAAGCAGCTGAGCAGAGATGGGGAGGCTACTACACAGTCAGATGTCTTAAACATAGTGAGCACATCCTACATACTACTTACCTGAATGAATTTCAAGTACAACATCCACAGATTGTTTGCTGTCCCACTCTCCACTTTACACACACACACAACACACACACACACACACACACACACAACACACACACACACACACACACACACACACACCACATGGACCTGGAAATGCCAAATCAGTGACAACAATGCCAGAATTTCTAAGTGAGAAAATCTCAAGACATCCTTCCCTTTTCTCCAGGTGCCCAACCACTCTCACCAGAACAACCTACACTTTTCAGAAGTAAATTCAACAGATACAGTGTTTCCTAGACTTGCCTAATCTCAAGAGTCTTAGGAGTTCTTGTTAAAACTTCAGATTCCTAGCCCCATCCCTTGGAGATTCCCATCTAGGTCTGAATCTCTGCTTTCAGAATCAGAAAAGTTTGGGAAACTCTTCTAAGACATTGCCAAATATGTTCTTATACCTGTGTTTAAATAGTTTTCTTAGGGACTGGTAATTATAATTAGATGCCGAGTACCTGATTGTATGCCTTTTTGAATGGCTATTTTAAAGAAATCCTCTTTTAGAGAAGTGCTTCCCAAAGTTTTTCCCAATGATAAACATATATAATGTTAATACTTGTTTGCTGCCCTGGAGAAGGCCACTGTCAGCCAGAGGCAACAGACTCAGGGACTGTAGAGAAATGGCAAGATGCAAAGTGGTATTTCACAGCAAAATGTTTGGGAAATTCTGCTTTAGAGTATATTGTGAGGAAGGAGAAAGGAAACGAAACAGGCATTTGTTTAGCTCTTGTATGCCTGGTGCTATACTGAGAACTAGGGCTTTTATTGTGCTTACACTCTACTAAGCATAGACAAATGTGCGCTTATTCCTCCATTTCAAACTAAGATAGTCAGATTTAGATCAAACTTCCCTCAAAGGCTGAGTCAGGAGCTAGAATTTGAACTGATATTTCTGACTCCCAAGTCCAACTTTTTTTTTTTTTTTTTTTTTTTTTTACCATTGCCTCAAATGGTAGCCAATATATAACTCAGATATTAAGAAAAGCTCAAGAAGAACTCAAATGACACAGCTTCTCCTGGATGAGTTTTGGCTTCAATCCTAGTTGCTCGGTGCTTCGAACACAACACTGTTTGTGATAGCCAGTCTCCAAGCTGGTCCCCAGTGACCCGGCCTCTTGGTATTCATGCTTTAAAATCCCTAGTATACACTGTATGATCAATAAAATACAGTAGACATAATAATATGTGACTTCAAAGGCTAGGTCACTCACTCTGAGAGACTCTAGCTACCATGTGGTTAGGATACTGAAACAGCCCTCTAGGAAGAAACACAGGGCAGGAAACTGCCAGCAGTCATGGGAACAGTTCTTCAGTAACAGTCAAGCCTACAGCAGCTGACTGCAGTCCCCGCTTATATTCTAACTGCAACTTCATGAGACACACCATGTCAGAGCCCCCAGTTAATCTGCTCCCAAATTCCTTACTCACAGAAACTGTGAATTAATATGTCTGTTTTAAGCCACTAACAGTTGTTAATCTGTTTTGCATTAATACATAATTAGTATAGGTTTCTATTATATGGATGGAAAAAAACAAGACACAGTAGATATTTGCCTTTATTGTAATCTGCATTGTTATAGACGATCAATAATCACAGAGGGAAGGGGGAAAGCACAACTTTTGCCTCAAAAAATAATAACTAATAAAATAAAATCACTTTGATTTTTTTAATACTTTCCAAACATTGTTTACTTTTTATTTTGCTTATCAAGGACTGGTACTGAAAATACAACAAAAACAGCAGGGCAAAGTCACTTCATCTAAAAAGTGAGGGAAGTATCTATGAGAATTTGATGTTTGAACCTACCGATGAGATGGGAGAAGTTGTTTTGTAAATCCAGGTCAGTGTTGTGCCAGACTCTGACAAAGAGCCTCGGATGACAAACTACTTCTCTGGGCTAAAGACAAAGCACATGTTTGCTCGTTGGTTTACCAAAAAGAAAATAAGGACCATCTGTTAATTACCACCAGAAGACCTGGAGAGGGAAAATAAATGGAACTGAATTTCCAGTCCAAGGCAGATATTTTTCTTTGTCTTATTTCTTTTTTTTTTTTTTTTTTTCTTTATTGATGTTACAGAGAGAGAAGAAGGGAGAGGGAGAGAGGTAGAAACATCGATGAGAGAGAACATCAATTGGCTGCCTCCTGCATGTCCCCCACTGAGGATGGGGCCCACAACCTGGGCATGTGCCCTGACTGGGAATCAAACTGGTGACCTCTTGGTGCATGGGTTGATGCTCAACCACTGAGCCACACTGGCCAGGCTCTTTTTTTTTTTTTTTTTTTTAATTTTTGATCATACTCTGGGAAAATAAGCCAATAATTAAATCTGAAGAAAGTTCATTTAAATCTCTGATAATTTTTTGATCATCCATATAAAACTATTTCCAAGAAAGTAATTAACAACTAAGTGGAAATACTGCAAATGACATGACAACACAATGTGATAAATGAGTTTTCAATGTATTATAATATAGCAAATATTACAATGGCACAATCATTTTGGGCTTTACTTTTGCCTAGTATTTTATACTTATTTTTACCTACTACCTATCAAAGCAATATGGTATTATAGGTTAATACTCTAACACAATTTCTAAATGAGGAAACTCAGAAAGGTGAGATGAAGTGCGCAAGTGGTTTTTATAAGCATTAGGACTAAACCTTGGTAATAACATCTAGCTCTTCAGTACTTCTCTTTAGAATTGGGGTGGGAGATGAAAGGGAGAAGAGGTGGTGAAGAGTACCACTTAAAAGTAACCTCCTCCTCCTTAAACTTATCCCCAGGCATCTGGTATTCTTAAACTCTTTCCGTCCTGCTGTAAATCTTTCAAAGGATCATAAATAGTGTTGCTTGTTGACCATCTTTATGTTGTCTAATGCCAAGCTGTCCACAATCTAATCCTACCAATCATTAACCTAAATGAGGCTGACCAAGCATGGGCCTCCAAGCTACTGTCCAACAGGCAGGTCCATTGTCCCTCTGTCTAGTAAATCTCATGCACATGAAAGAAGAGGTTCACCCAGGTCTACCCCTAGCATTAGCAGTACTGGGGCAAGAATACAATTGGAGGCCCACACTTAAAAGTTATAAATCAGGCTACCAACACAATAATTTCATAACAACAAAATTTTTAGAACATGTACAAAACTGTGGATTTTCTATGACTGAAAGTCAGCAAAATAACAAAGACTACTGAATTTAATTATTAGTGTATCTGAATGATATTTAGATGAGTAATAAAATAAAGACAGCCATAATTTATAAAATATTATATATACTATAAAATATATTTTTCCTGTCTTTGGTTCACCAAAACTACTGATTGTTTTTAAATCAAGATTTTTTTTTATAAGATTTGAGTTCTACTGACAGAAAATGTCAAATTAGACAACTTTTCTTGGGTCAAAATTATTACATAGCTTTCATTAATTCCATTTGAAGAAACTTAGCTCTGCTGAGATAGTGGCAAACAGAATTGTAGATAAAATTTTTAAAGTAATACTCAGTTCAGAAGTGAACATTCATTTCACATAGCATGATCAAACACTGTAGTAGGTTTGCACATGATAAATTATTGCAAAAAATATTACAAAGTATTTTAATTTTATCATATAGGTTGCTATCACATTGTTATTTTTCACAGTATCTCAAGATCATCATCCGCTCAAATGTTCTGAAGGATTTCTTTCTATATTTGCTGATTTCAAGACCATCCATTTCTCCATCCTCTAATGGGCAGGCCAGAGTAGCTTTTGTTGTTTCTGTGTTATGAAATTGATATAAAATTGATTCTCTTTTCATTGTCATGGTTTTAATTAGTAATTAAATCTCCATTTAATAAGAATATAAAGTTGCAAAAGTTTCTGACCATTTAAGTTATGGATTTAATGAGAATAATGTTCTTATTACTTTGCATTGTTTTGATCAGTAGTTAAATCCTATTAAATAAGAACTTGTAATTTATTGTATGCTAATTCTATTAGGGTTGTGCTCAATAGAAGTCAGCTCACTTTCATTGTTCCCATGTTTTTCTTTTTAATATAAGTAGAACTCCTCTTTGAAATTTTTTCTGTCTTTTTCTTTCCAGTTTTTCTTTTCTAATCTCTATTTTTGACATTTCTATCAAGATTCTCTATTCTTCACTGGCCCTCATTCTCAGTGATCTAAAAGATTAACTTGTAAAAGGTAACTGTATAAAAGGTATAAATTTGAATATATTTTAATCAAAAATGTAAATTTAAAATGTAGAAAAATGAAAACTTTTCATGTTATTTTTCTTCTAAAATATAAAAAAATTATTAAAATGAAAACACAGAATATAAACTAATAAATCTCAAATTATAAAGCAAAATTAAATAATGCTGAATTTTTTATTTTAATATTTAAAAATTTAATTGATCTTATTAAACATTTTTATAAAAATAAAACTACTTGCATTTCTAGCATTGACCATCCACCTAGTTGCCAACATTAAGAATTGGTATCACACTTTGAGTATATTACATCTAGATACAGATGTATACAAATTTAAGAACAATATGAATTACTTAATATTGCAAAATATTCCTCAGCCACCATATGCAATGATTGCAAAGACTGAGCATATCTGGAATACTTCCAGAACCATGAATTAGTTTATATGGAGAGAAGCAAGAAAATGGATGCTCAGCACTAGTGGGAAATGAAATTTCATTATGCAAGTACCTATTGCATTCATGCTGTAAGAAGGATTTGACAAGTTAATTAATTTATCTTTTCTCTTATTTAAGTGCTCTGCTGTTCAAATCCTCCCTGGACTCTGAAGCATTCTCCTTTCCTCATGTTGGAAGTAGCATAACCCACAATATGTCATAGTATTCAAATGCAATTGTTTTTTATTTCCAAGGAGGTAGGTTAAAAAATCTGGAAAACAATTTCCCTGAGCCTGATGAGTTAGTCACAAGCATGAATGTTTAGTGACAGTAGTGCCTATGGTTTATAAATAATTTATTGTTTACATATTGTATTTATTTGTGATTTAAAGGTCCTCTGAGGCATAGCTCCCAGAGCCTCTTTTTTCCAGATCTAAGCATAGTACTGAGCTCATCTTTCTACATTTTCTTCTCCTCCATTTTGATGTCCACTGCCTCAATGCACATCAAAATTACTGTCCCACCAGCCCAGTTTAAGGCTCTGACCAATTAATTTACTCTTTCAACTATTCCATGATTTATTTAGAATTTGAACTGACAACATTCTTTGGACTCCCCATATTGTAAAAAGTTATCTGTGAGGAGAGCAGAAGCCCCTCTGGTAGGGATGGGCAGTTGCACTTCTGTACCTCTGCCTGAAGCACTATGCTCTCTTCTCTTTGGCTATTTAACTGTTATGTAGATCTCAGCTCAGTTGTAACTTCCACACAAAAGTCTTCCTTGGCAGTTCCAATTAGTTCAAATTCTTTTTGTGTATATTCCCATAGCATCTTGTTCTGTTTAACAGAGCAATGATTTTACATTTGTTTCTGTAATGTGATTATTGCTTGTTTCCCTCCACAGAGAAGACTTGACATAAGGACCATGTCTGAGTGTATTTTGGCTCACCATTATATTCCTGGAGCTTAACCTATATTGGGCACATGGAAGACACTCAAATTTAATGAATGAATGAAATAGTTAATTCATTAATTAATTAATGGAGCCATTCAGCTGCACCTTACATTTCTTCCTCACTTTTAGAACTTAGTCACGTGGTTGAAGAAAATCTATCAGTCTTTTAGATCTCAGCTTAGTAGAATCTGCTTGGGAAAGTTTTCCCAGAGTTTTCTGACTAATGCAAATCTCCTTGTTTCTTTATGTTGGAAAAAAATTGAAAACTCCTTTTGGCCCCTGACGTGATTTCACATCATGTATTTATTACCTGAGCACCTGTGCATCAGTGAATTCTCTCCAAAGTTGTGGGGAATACTATATAGAAAAGACTGGTTTCATAGTGAGCATGTGCATTACATCAATCTTAGGAATATTTTCACTGGCTTAGCAAAAATCTCAAGTGTGGCCACAGAACATGGTCAAATTTAGCAATAGGTGTATTTTCCCCAGATCAAGCATTTTGAATACTGATTGTACATGGGAACTAGGAAGTACATTTTCTAACAGGATCACATTTTTTAAGTAGTCCAGAATTTAACCTCAGCATTTAGTTTTACTCAGACACTAAGCAGCCAGGGAAATACAAACAAATATTTCCAGAAAGTTTCTTTATTCCTTTTCTTTGCAAGTTTTAACTCCATTACCATGAAATCATTTGTTTACTATAGAATGACTTTCTTCCTGGTATTGCTGAGAATGTGAAAAACTAGAAGAACCAACAAATGATGATAGTGTCTCTCTACATTTTCCCACTACTCCCAATATTTGGTGGACACAGACCAAACATTAATTTAGCTTCCTGCTTCTTCAGCTTTCTTATACACAGTTTCAGGATATTTGGTCCCTGCCTCTTCTCACGATTTTCCTTGTACTTTACAGAAAAAGACAGCAAAATTGGCTGTAATCATTGGACACTGACATGACAACCCACAAAATAACCATTGTTAAGTTAAATCAGCAGTGAAAGTTTTTCAGTAGATAGATTTTTTTCTTATTTAAGTCTTCATCTATTTTAAGCAATGCATAATTAATTAGAAATGGCAAGTCAAGTTGGAAACAGTCAAACACGATACTTCATCCTCATGAGTTACTGAGTATGCATGTTGCCTGGGGGCATTGGCTAGCTTCCTCTCAAACAATTGAACTTTCTTCTTTTTTTTTTTTTTTTTAGAAAAAAGGAGTTTATTTAATTTTTTTAACTTATCTTTATTGTTGAATGTATTACAGATGTTCCTCATTTTTGCCCCATTGCCCCCCTCCTCCCCATTCCTGCCCCCCTCCTGCTTTTCCCCACACTGTTGTCTGTGTCCATTGGTTATGCATATATACATATAAATTCTTTGGTTTATTTCTTCCCACCCCCCAACCCCCCTTCCCTTTGAGGTTTGTCAGTCTAACAACCAATTTGTACTTCTTAATCCTTTCACCTTTTTCACCCCTCCCCCTAGCCCACACCCATGTGGTACCCAACAAAAGTTCTCTGTATCTATGAGAAAGAATGTCTCTGTTCTGCTTGTTCATTTTGTTTGTAGATTCAATTGTTGATAGATATGTATTTATTGCCATTTTGTTTGTTCATATTTTTTTATCTTCAAGAAGACCCTTCAACATTTCATATAATAATGGTTTGGTGGTGATGAACTCCTTTAGCTTTTCCTTGTCTGGGAAACTCTTTATATGGCCATCGATTCTAAATGACAGCTTTGCAGGATAGAGTAATCTTGGTTGTAGGTTCTTGCTTTTCATCACTCTGAAATTTCTTGCCACTCTCTTCTGGCCTGCAAAGTTTCTTTTGAGAAATCAGCTGACATTCTGATGGTAACTCCCTTGTAGGTAACTAAGTGCTTTTCTCTTGCTGCTTTTAAGATTCTTTGTCTTGAACCTTTTGCATTTTGATGATGATGTGTCTTGGTGTGGGCCTCTTGGGGTGCATCTTGTTTGGGACTCTCTGTGCTTTCTGGACTTGTATGTCTGTTTCCTTCACCAAGTTCGGGAAGTTTTCTGCCATTATTGTTTCAAATAGGTTTTCAATTTCTTGTTCTCTCTCTTCTCCTTCTGGCACCCCCAAGATGCGAATGTTGGCACGCTTGAAGTTGTCCCAGAGGCTCCTTACACTATCCTCATTTCTTTGGATTCTTTTTTCGTTTTGCTGTTCTGATTGGGTGTTTTTTGCTTCCTTATATTCCAAATCGATGGTTTGCTTCTTGGATTTACCTCTACTATTGAATCTGTGTAAACTATTCTTTATTTCAGTTAGTGCCTCCTTCATTTCTGACTGTGATTCCATAATTTCTAACTGGTCCTTTTTTATGCTCTTGAGGCCCTCACTAAGTTCACTGAGGTTCTCACTAAGTTCACTGAGGTTCTCACTAAGTCCATTGAGCATCTTTATAAGCAGTGTTTTGAACTCAGCATCTGTTAGGTTGCTTAACTCCATTTCACTTAGTTCTTTTTCTGGAGTTTTGTTCTGTTCTTTCATTTGGGACCTGTTTCTTTGTCTCCTCATTTTGGCTGCCTCCCTGTGTTTGTTTCTATGTATTACTTAGCGAGAGGTATGGGGCTAGCTGAGACCAGATGCTGCTTGTTTGAAAGACTTTAGGAAAAGCTGAAGCAGGATCCAAGACAGGCCAATCCTATGGTAAAGCAACTGGCAACAGCTTGGGTGGGCCTGAAAGTTGGGTGGGGCGGGGCCTCAGGGAATCACCAGGGCGGGGCAAACAGTGTGAGCCAGGTTGCTGGAGTCCCAGATATGGTAGCGTCTGCCGGCCCAGGGAAGGGCTCACCAAAGGAACAAAAGCCTCTGATAGCACGTCTGTCCAGGAGAAAGCTGCCTCTCCAGCCCTTGCTCCAATGCCAAACAGCTCAGTTCTTCCTGGTGCCTTTCAGGCTCCCTCCCACAGGCTGGAGCCAGGAGGGAGCGAGTCTGAGTAAGTCCGTGCGCAGGCCCTTTAAGAGGAGCTGCCGGGGGCTCCAGCAGCCTCAGCCTCAGTTCCCGCTGGTTTTTCCAGCCGGAAGTTATGGGGACTTCTCTTCCTGGCACTGGAACCCTGAGCTGGTGTGGGACAGGGACCCCTCAGTCCTCAGGGAGGACCTCCCCAACCGAGGTATCCTCCTGATTTTTATCCGCCACACGTGGGTGTGGGACCAGCCCGTCACGCCTCCTCCCCTCCTACCAGTCTGGATGCGGCTTCTTCTTTAATTTTGTAGTTGTAGGACTTCCTTTCAGCTTGATTTCAGGCGGTTTTGAATGATGGTTGTTCTGTAGTTTAGTTGTAACTTTGATGTGGTTGTGGGAGGACGCGATACCGCGTTTACCTACGCCGCCATCTTGACCGGAAGTCCACAATTGAACTTTCTACTTAAGGTTCCCCATGGTAGAGAAGTTTTATTAAACTCAGTCAGTTGAGGGAAATATGGGAAAGCATCAGACGATTTACACTCAAACTCAAATGGTCAAGCACTAGTTTATCAGTTCAATCAGAAGCTTTACTAAGGGAAACTCAGGGGCAGAAAAAATTGTTAATGTGTTAAGAAAGAAATTAGCAAAACCATGACCTAGAATATGACATTTAACCATGCCAGAAGGCCTGACCTTTATTTGGAACCCATGAGATTATCCTGGCAAAAAAAGTGTACCATCAAGTTCTAAGAAAGTAAGCACTAGATACTCTGATTCTGTGGCCTTAGAAAAAGAGAAGGGAAAATATATACTTTTTTTTTTCTATTTATAAGAAAACAAGGCCAAAATTGCTTTGAGGCCTTTACTTCACACAAAATAGCATTAACTTGTTTTTATCAAGGTAATATGTTAGAGGTAGAGAGCCTAATTCATCTGTTTGTATCGAGTAATACAATGTAAGTAGAGGTCATAATAACTATTATCTTGCTTCTAGCTGTAAAAAACATACCTCAGTAGTTGTATCTGCTGTAAAACAGCAGCTATTTCTGCTGGGATTCTGTGTAAATTCTCTTTGGAGCAAACAAAGCACTTTTCTTTGTGATCCAGAGGAGCCCTATCCCTAGGAATTCCAAACAGCACTGTTACATCACTTCCTACTGAGAGACTATTTAAATGTTCCAAACATTTTCAAGTGCAGAGATGGTTTAACATTTTGCCTTTACAAAAGCATCATGTAAATCTGCTCCCCTACCCCCTTGGATTATTTGTATTTCGGTTACTTTTTCTAACCACAGGTAAATTCAAAAATGACTAAACTGGCACAATATGAGTATATTGAAATATTTTCCTTTAAAATAACAAATTAAACTTTGATAGTATTCTAGAGGTAGAGACTGCTAAAAAGTAACTTGGGGCAAATAGTGGACAATTTTTCTTCAGTATTTTTAGTCAGTGTCAACTTTGGGAATTATGGTTTTTGTAAATGCTTTGCCTGCATTGGATCATAATAATTCAGGGTTTTGTTAGTTATTTCATTGCTTGGCTAAAATTAGTCTGAATTAAAGGAAAATCTGGGTTTATTTTATAATGATTTCATTAGCAAGATATATGTTGCACTTTCTTATTGGTCAAGTTTTATGAGGGGGAGATAGGAAAGTAATTTCCACAGGTTCTTATTAACTATCTCTGTTTCTAAAGGTAAAGTTGGACACAAAATTTCATCTCCTTATCATGTTGCATAAGTCTTATGTTTTTATTCCTACCCTTCATTATTTAACTGGCCTGCTACACAAAATAGGACTGTAAGATTGTCTCATAACATTGCTATGCCCTTAAAATTTTCCATGACCCATATTTTGGATTATGCCTTCAAGACTTTTAAATAGTGAAGAATTTTATGCTTATCCAGGACCCAGTCTTTCCATCCCAGTTCACAGGTTTTTAGCATAAACCAGCCATAAGAAGAAAACATATTTCAGAGGTTCTGAAAGCAGGGGAGATTTGGAAACCTCAAATCCCCCACTAGTCTTGAAACTAGCTACTAGTCTAGTGGTATTAATTTATTGTTAAATATTATAAGTTTGTGCCAAGGTGAGAAAGGAGGACCAAACAGCTTCCATATGTGGCATTTCAAAATAAAACTTTATCATCAAAACTTTCATCAACAAAATGAAACCAAGGGCATCATTTGCATTTAAAAACTGATATTAAAAATTTTAATGATTTTTTCTAGTGAAAATGATGCCCTTCACCCTGACCCTACAAGAGCTATTTATTGACAGCCATCATAAAATCATTTAGATCTTGATGTCTTACACCCAAGATTCCCAGAAATGATTAAACCATCATTTCCCAGTTTATCTAAAGCCCAGCTTCCCCTCAGCTCATGATCACGGCTGCACAGTCACTGGGGAAGTAGTGTGGAGGATATCTGGAGAGAAAAAAAAGGCAAGAAGTGACATCTATTCTGCCTCCTTTCCCTAGCCACTCTTAAGTAGATTGGGCTATGTCTGAAAAACTTCCAGAGACTTCTTTCTTCCAGCATGGTTGCCACTTAGAGACTTGGTGATGACGAGTCTATGTGTCAACTTGGCTATGCTCTAGTACCCAGTTATTTAATCAAACACTTATCTAGGTGTTGCTATGAAAGTATTTTTGCAGATGTGGTTAATATCTACAATCAGTTGACTTTAAGTAAAGGAGATTATCCTCAATAATGTGAGTGGGCCTTATCAGTCAATTGAAGGCCTTACACGCAAAAACTGAGGTTTCCTAGAGAAGAAGGAATTCTGCCTTATGGCTGAAACATCAATGTCTGCCTGTGTTTCCAGCATGCCTGCCTGCCTGCCCTATGGATTTCAGACTTGTCGGTCCCCATAACCTCAGAAGCAAATTTCCCTCTCTCTTTCTCTCTCTAGATAGATAGATAGATAGATAGATAGATAGATAGATAGATAGATATGAGATTGGCCATGAGGCAGGAGGCCTTGAATGCAAGGGTGAGGAGTGTGCAGGTACTTTTTAGCCACAGGAGACAACTTGCCCAGAGTTGCAGTCTGGAAAGAGAAATCAGGCAGTATGCTCAGGATTAAATCGAGTGTGGAGGTAGAGGATATATATATATATATATATATATATATATACACACACACACACATATATACACACACACACATATATATATACACACACACACACATATATATACACACACACACATATATATACACACACACACACATATATATATACACACACACACACATATATATACACACACACACACACACATATATATATATATAGAGAGAGAGAGAATATATATATATATATATATATATATATATATATATATACACACACACACATAAAGAAACAAAATACATATTGGTTTTGTTTCTCTGCAGAACCCTGACTGATACGGAGCCTTATTCCATTCCTACTCCTTCCTCATGGGTTTGCATATTGTGAATTAAGAGGAGTCAGGAATAGGCAAGCCTGTTTGTGTTAGAGATCTATGGTTCTAAGAACTATGCTTAATACTTGGGAGGATTCCCAGAGAAAACCAGAACATAGCTTTCTCCCACATTTAGCTATGCATACATGGGGGACCACTGCTCTAGATACCTTCTCTACACTTACTTTGCTTCGTTTTAAATACGTAATTGTATGTGTACTACAGGCAAGGTCTCACAATTCTGCCTTAATTTTTGACAAGTATTTGTGGTAGAAATTAAATTTTTTGTTATATGAACCCATAATCCTTGACAGTATGACATATTTTGATACCTACATATTTCATTTCAATAGTGTTTAGGTATAGGTGTATTTAATATAATTACATACATATATATATATTTTTTTAATTCTCACCTGAAGATATTTTTCCATTTTTGTTCAGATAGAGTGAGAGAGAGAGACAAGAAGAGAGAGAGAGAGAAACATCGATGTGAGAGGGACACATCGAGTGGCTGCCTCACGCACAACTCCAATCAGGGTCAGGGACAAATCGCAACCGAGGTACGTGTCTTTGACCAAAATTGAACCTGAGACTCATTGGTCCGCAGGCCGATGCTCTAACTGCTGAGCCAAACCAGCCAGGGCAATATAATTATATTTAATTAGATCATTTGATTGATTGAAAATCAATAATTCTTTTAAGATGAAGAAACTATTTCTTAGAAAATTTTGCATAAACTTCAAAAACTAACTGAATTGTAAAAATGGAAGATCAACAAGGACCTTGTAAATGATAATAGCTTGAAACAACTGGAGAATGAGGCTCTTTAGGCACAAGGCCGGTTTCTTGTGGTATGCTTTTGGAACCCTAAATACTGGGAGGCATCTATAATTTTTTTATTTATTCTCTTGGGTGAAAAAGTTCCATCATGTCAGCTAATTTTCCATCATAAAATATTTAGGAATTTCAGAAAAGTACAGTTATACTGATAAAGCTGTCTCCATTAATTTCATGATACTGGAGTTACTAATGAGTCTTAGTTAAACAATCTCACTTGCTTCCCTGCTCTATATTCAATTACGTACATTCTAGATTTACAATAGTTTATGCAAAGACACAGGAAAAAAATACCAGATCCTAACAAAACAGGAAATTAAATTCTAATTCAATTAAATTTAAATGACAATTTTTTAAATATAAACTTCTGGCTAAGCTTACACTTATCTAGGGTAACTGAATTAAATCTCTCTCTTTTGAAAACAGAATGTGGAACAAATAGGAATGGTACAGGATTAGAGGACTGATATTGACGATCATTTTGACTTTCGAGATGTGTTATAAAGCTGCTATTTATTTTTATTAGTATTTATTCTGCTTTGCAATCAGAGCCCTAGTGAAGAGAATATATTTAATTTCTGAGCAGGTATTGGCTTATAATTAAGTCCAAAAAATAACATTTTCTGGTTTGGGAGTGTGGAGAAAAGGGGAGTTTTATGATAAGTAACCTCATAGGGTGATCTGATCATAAATTCCTAACTGGACAGGTCACAGTGAGTAGTCACACCCCAGGCATATAACCTTTTAGTAAAAGGTTTATCTTAGTGTTAAGCAAGCCCTGTCCATTGTTTTTGTGTATCCAGGTTAACACACCTTTGAAATGCTTCTTTTTAGACCCCCTAAAATATAACCACCTTCAAGAGAGCAAATTATCTTAAGTATGCTGTATTCGAATCCCACTTTATTTTTTTCCACCTCCATGTAATCTTCTGTATCCTCCCTCCTTAATTTTAAATGCATAAAAAAACTGCAAAACATTCTCCAGAGCATTTGAGATCTTGCTCTCCAGTAGATGTCATCAGTTTAAGCTCAAATAATCTCTTATAAAGATTTTCTTATTGTGCAATGAGTTTTTTTAAAAAAACAGAAATGGACTAAAGTAGAATATAAATTTCTGGAAGGGTGTGAGATACCCCCAGAAGCCACAGGAAAAATCAGTAATCAGACAGTTGTGGGGGTGTAGATAACAGAAGCTAATGACTTTATCTCCCTCTTTGGGGTTTTGCTGCTGCAATTATTCTATTGCAACTGTTTAAGTCATTGTTATCACTCAAGATTCAAATTCTGAGAGATAACATCTAAGTGGTCTAGGTTGGTCAAGGGAAAATAGATATCTTTCCAAAATCTCACCTTTGCTTAGCACTTTGAAAGCAAAGTCCATGGACTGTTACAGAGAAAAGAGAAATGAATGCCAATGAGAAAACAAATGCCCTATATGTACAGAAGTATTGTTTTTTGTTGTTTTTCAGAAACCACATGCCCTGATAATTCACCATAATCACACATATAGGATAAATTAGGATCAGAAATTGTGTTATTTCTTTTAATGCCTACTACTCTGGAAGAAGCTGACATCACCTGTAAGTGGTGATGACAAATTTCCATTTCCACGTGTATATTAGAGGCGCCCTGGGAAAACCTGCTCTCCTTCCCTCCCTCTTTTGCCACCTTTACTGGTCTTTGCCACCATAGTTTCTGAAAATGGCAGGAACAGTGGCAGTATCTTCCAGTCCCAATTTTCAGTTTGGATGGGCTTTTGAGGCAGGACATAATGACAGGTCCTTGAGCCTCCACAAGCATCCAAGCTCATTTATTTATACTGGAAGTGTACTAGCAATGCTAATCTACTTACTTCTGATGGATGGTAAAAGTGATGGGATACGAACACTATCCAATTTACACTCTATTTAGCTTCTTGATGACAGTGAAGTGGAAATTTTTCAATAGTAACAGAAGATTAGATAGGCGTCTTTATAGCAATGTATATTTAACAAGTGGTCACTTACTTCAGGCTAATTTCTTTTAAGTTATGTATAATTCTAAAAAAACTGGTTAACATCTTCCAAAATTTGTAGCAAATTGAAACTAGTATATTAAGAGGTCAATAAAATCATAAAGAAATTTTTGTCAAAAGTACACAGAGAACAGCAAAGAAGTGACAAAAAAATAACAACTTCTATAAAAATATACAAAAATCCAAAAATATCACACCTCAAAATGTCCCACACTATATTACACTACAGTATAATAATTGGCATTTATAGTAATGACCCTAAATCATTAAGAACACTATTTAAGGTAGAAAGGATGTGATACATTTTAGAAAGATGTGCAAGAAAGATAATTCTTTAAAAAGACTTCAAATGAGGGGGGTAAACATTGGAGATTTTTAAAATATATAATATTTTAGCCCCAAGATTCTGGATAATGATAATGATAGTAACAATAGATAGCCAATACTGACTGAGAATATATCCTCTGCCAGACACTGGATATAGCTCAGTGCTTTAAATGGATAATCTCGTTTACTTCCCACACCAACCCCAATGTAGTAATACTATTATTCCTGTATTACAAATGACATACACCTGTGTGCAGGTATGATAGAGATCATTTTGACAGCAAAACTGTGGGTCCTTGTGTGCATGATGTATATAATACAAGAAAAAGGAGATAAGCAAAACCTGGTTTCTGTCTTCAAAATGCTTATCAAGCTTGAGGGTACAAAATATAAAAGCTAACAATATGATAGCTTTTGATAAGTGTAATGTGTGGTTCAGAGGCATATGCAGGACAGAGATCTAAACTTGGATTCAAATTCCTAATTGGCCATATACAGATGTTCCTCGACTTATGATAGGGGTTATGTCCTAATAAACCTCTCATAATTTGAAAATATAAGTAGAAAACACATTTAATATACCTAACCAACCAAACATCATAGCTTAGTCTTGCCTACCTTAAACAAGCTCAGAACACTTACATTAGCCTGTAGTCAGGCAAAACCATCTAACACAATGATTATATTATAGAGTATCTGTTTACCCTCTGGCCTCAGGACTGACTGAGAGCTGCAGCTCGATGTCCCTGCCCAGCATCACAGGGAAGTTTCAGCTCTGCTTTTATAACCTTTTAACTAATTGAATCAAGCCCACGAGGATTATTTAGGATAATCTCCCTTACTCAAAGTCATGGGATTATGGACTTTTATCACATCTATAAAATACCTTCACAGCAACACCTAGACTACTGTTTGGTCGACTATCACAGCAGGACTGTAGCCTAGCCAAGATGACACATTAAACTGACCATCATAACAAACCTGGATTAAGGGCCCCAAACTACCACCTCCTGGCTATATGGCCTTAAGAAAGTTTTTAAATTTCTTTAACTACTATTTTATCATCTGTAAAATAAAGATAGTAAGAGTATAAATGAGATAAGCCTCTTTAAAACCATGTGGACTGAGGAGTGAGAATGGGGAAAGGTGATTTTCCAAAGAAAGCAAGGCATTGTAATCGGGTTGTAGGAGAATAGATACCAGAGAAAGGAAAAAGTGAGATATTTACACTACAGTACTCATCTAGTTTGTTGATAAAAAGTCCTGGGCATGAGAAGATAAGTAAGATGCTTAAGAACATAAAGATACTATCTCCAAAAATAATCTATATTTATATTTTGTTTTAGAGTGTGGTACCAGGAAAAATGAATGGGTGTTAGGTCTAAAGGAAGTAGGAGAATATGACCTTCATATGCTGAATACTAGTGAAGGTTTAATTGCCCTGTTCTATTCATATTGAATCCAGAAGCTGGAGAAGGCTTGTGTCTTAGATAGCCAGGCTTCTGTAAGAAAATACCATAGACTTATTTGTGGCTTAAACCACAGACATTTATTTCTAACAGTTCTGGAGGCAGAGAGGTCCAAGATCCAGGTGACAGCAGATTGGATTCTTGGTGAGGGCCCTCTTCCTGGCTTGTAGACAGCTGCCTTCTCACTGTGTGCTCGCATGGCCTTTCCTCAGTGGGTGCTTGTAGAGAAAGAGAGCTCTCATGTCTTTTCCTGTTCTTATAAGGGCATTAATTCCATCATGGGGGCACCACCCTTATGATCTCATCTACACCTAAATGTCTCCCAAAGACCTCACCTCTAAATACTACCACATTGGGGGAAGGTCTTCAACATATGAATTTTGAAGGGACACGAACATTCAGTTTATAAGTCTTCAAAAGAGCTGTAACCAAGTTCACAAGTCAAGGGATTGGTCAAAGGGATGGATGAAGTCTATTTAGCCATTATTCACACAGTGAAAATCAACAGATCCAAAGATGATCAATCTAATCTTGAATCCAGAAACAGCATTACTTTTAGGGAAACTTAATCTGCATGTACAATGAGAGGAACATTCTTGGTACCATCTCCAAGATTACTTGCTTGAAGTGAACAAATCAGGGGGAAAAGCCTCAAAGGGTACTATTGAACTAAACTATGTCTCATAGGCAGGAAGTCCAAGCACAAGAGATTACACCTAATAGAAGCAAACTAGTCAATTAATTGAAGAATCTGACTTCAAAACCACTTTTAAAATCCACAAGAATATCTCATAATTATATTATTGAGGAAGACTGGAAGTACAAGATATAAAATGAGTGATGCCAAAAAAAGAAAAGGAAATTACAGGTTGTTATGCCAATTATGGCTTTTAAAATATGTTTTGAAAGCTTAAATATTTAGCTATTTCAGGGTTGTCATTTTCATTTGCTGATCTACAGAGAGAAAGCAAGGTATGAGAGGAGTTTCCTGTAATGTCTAGTTCTTAAAATATAAAAAGGGATTTTAAAAGTATAGAAAGTAATAAGGAAACAAGTAAACCTGCCTTAAAACTTGCTAGGGAGCCCAATCCAAGCACTGTAAACTCACCATAATTTTGCTTCAGGGTCAGTCTCATTGTCCAGGAATTTATGCTTTCAAGTTTAGTGCCCATTATGATGACAGCAACAGTAGAAACCACCTATATTTGATGCACCTGGGCAAACTTACACTTCTACCCTCGGTATCAGAGGGCTTGATTTCTAAGCCCCATTTTACCCCTAAATTAGCAGATAAAGCACTAACTCCTATGAAACTGGACTAGCATTTAGCCAAACTGACTGACAGGAACAGGGAAGCAATAGTGCCCAACAATCCATAGTGCAATGTTTTGAAGATGTGACCTGGCCAGATATGCTCATCGACCACCTCACCCCCAGCTAGTCCTACACTAATGTAAGTCTGCTAATGTGGTCTGCTCTTAGTGATTTAGGATATGTAAATAAGGGATGAATAATCATCATCCAAAACTTTATTAATCCACTGATGGAAAAAATACATGTCAACCACTTAATCTTAAACATGGGTATTCATTCATTATTTTTAAAATAATGCTTTTCCATGAAGAATAATAAATCAGTAATACTAAATAATTCCAAATATAAGACATGTATAGATAATATTTATTAAAAATAGTGCAATAGTTTTATAATTTATTTTGTTTCGAAATCAATAATGAAATTGATTTAATGTTCTGTATATTTTGATATCCATTAACTTTATTGTCCTATATTTAATATACGATATAGTATGCATCATATTGTGCTCTACCCCTTTCTTGTTTCATCTTTCCTGTTTCTTCAAATCAATTTTTAAGAGATTTTATTTTTCAGAACAGTTTTAAATTAATAGAACAATTGTGAGGAAGAGTTCCTATATACCTCACACCCAGTTTCCCCTATTAATATCTTTAAAATGTTTTAGTTTGAACTGCTTTTATTTTTAATCACTATTACTGGTATACTTGATAATATAATCAAATAGTACTAAAAAGATGACAAACAAATCCATCAGTCCCTGCTGCATTCTTCCCCATAAGTAATCACTTTCATCTGAGTAGGTATTTCTTCTAATCACTTAACTTCTGTGATTCTAAATAACATATTTATAATGAAATTCCTTATCTATGTTAGAGATTTGATAATTTTTCCAAATGCTCCAACAGATTTATCACAGACCTATCAATATTAATTTCTGAGTAGTCTAGTGTTATCAAATAATCCATCCATTTAATTTCTTTCTTCTATATACATTGTGGAACTCTTATCCTATTGCTCTAGTCTGCAACTGGTAGCTCTCTAGGCTTCAGGCAACACTGAGACTTCCTTCATCAATCTTCTGTATTGGATTCCCTGTTTCTTGGGCCTCAAGACTTTGTCTTTCTTGGGTTGCAGTTTATTGAAATAAATCTTATTTTGTTGGAATAGGTTTTCTGATCGCTTCCTACAAAAAGACTCAGCAGAGGTAATTTTATTGAACTTCACTTATCTAAAACTGTTCTATATTCACAATTGATTATTTGGCTGAGTATAGAATTCTAGGTTGAAAATCATCTTTTCTCAGAATTCTAGTGGCATTGCTTTATTGTTTTCTAGCTCCCAAAATTTCCACTGAGCTGTACTATGCTATTTTATTACCTATTTTATATGAGCTGGTCTTCCAGCATTTTCTCTTTAATCCTAGGATGCTGAAATTTTATGAAGACTTGTTTAAGAAGGTTCTCTTCTCATTCACTGTGCTAAGCACACAGTGGGCCCTTTCAAACTACAGACTCATGTTCTAGCATCTTCTTTGTTTTCTATCTTCTAAAATGGTGTTGAAATCTCTCATCTATTAATGACTCCACTCCCACATTTTACCACAAGTCCTTTGAGGTAATATTTAAAATGTACAGTCAACTCAGTTATTAACTCTAATGGCATATATATTGACTTTGGACTATATAGCATTTCAAGCCAAATAATAAAGCTACTTGAAGAAAACCCATCACCTGAGTTGAAGTTATCCAGTTTTCTCATCTGTCTCCACATATAACTACCCACATAGGACTAATTGAATAAAGTATGAAACATTTATATAATAGAGCATCATGTTATTATTGCTGTTCTAAATCATTTGAGAATAAGTTGGAGACATCATGCCCTTTACCACTAAATATTTCAGTGTGTATTTCCTATGAACAAGTCATTCTTTCACATAATGCTTCTAATTTTATGACCATTAGATTGAAAGAACAAGCTATGTTCTTGTTAAAATTAACCATATACATTGGAATTCTATATAAAATATATCTATACTGGACATAGTCCAAAGAAACTTTATAACAATATAGCGGGCTTTTTGTAATGATTTCACCTCTTCCTTCATCCTACGGCAGAGGCCCCTTAAAGCTCTAGAGCTAGTCAATCTTTATACCTTCCTGCTGTTTGCAAACATTGGTGTAAGAAGTGAGCATATGACCCAAGTAGGACCAATCAGAGTCCCTTGGTGAGATCTAGTATATGGACCCCATAGAGTCTCTCTTCCTCTGATCTTGACTTATAAAAACCGGATAAGTTTGGAGGTACCAATAGCCATCTTTGACTACCCCACACAGAATCTGCCTAAGAATGATGCCATTACCCAGAAGAATTAATTAAATGGCAGAGGATGAGAGAGCTAAGAATTCTGTTGAGTCCCTGGATTCAGCTATGTTAAAGCCAGTTCCACACCTGGACTTTCTAGTTAAAAGAGCCAATAAATTTTATTTTTGCTTGAGTTCATTTGAGTTGGATTTCTGTCACTGGCAACCATGCATCCCGACTAATAGATCAAGGCAAGGCCTTTTCAAAACACAATGTATAATTAAAGCATATCTAAGTGCACTTGAACAATTGTTGTTCCTAAATGGTACATCTGCCAAATAAAGATTATAAAGTTATATGACTGTAATATAATGTTAGCTTAATTTCTTATAACTTTGCAAATAGTTCCACTGCTCACATATAAGCAGTCCTAGATTGTCTACTGTCAAGAAGAGAATATGTACATGAGTGAGGAGGTAAACAAAGGAGAATAAAAGGGGAAACCCAAGTCAAAGGAGCACAGACACCCCTGATCTGAAAAGCCTTCAAAAGTCAGTTTCTCAGGCACTGCCAGTGTGGCTCAGTGGTTGAGCATTGACCCATGCACCAAGGGGTCACTGGTTCGATTCCTGATCAGGGCACATGCCCAGGTTGTGGGCTTGATCCCCAGCAGGGGACGGTTGTAGTGGCATAGGCTGGAACTACTCTGTCACATGTTTGACAGCAGGGGGCATGCAGAAGGCAGCTGATCAATGTTTCTCTCTCACAGATGTTTGTATCTCTCCCTCTCCATTTCTCTCTCTCTAAAATCAATAAAAATATATATATTTTAAAAAGTCAGTTGCTCAGTGTCTATACTTTATATGAAAGACTATTAGGTTATTTAGGTTCAAGTCTAAGGTATAGTAGTTATAAAAGGAAGTTCAAAATAGGTACTGGAAAGACTGTGACTCAAATCTGAAAGACAAATCTTGGGAATGGGGGCATGAAGTTGATTTATATCAATTAATGTTCTTGCAATATATTAAAATCATACTTCTTAACAAAATGTCTTATACTGCAGGTTTGCTTTTTGGAAAAACCTGAAATAAAAGAAGTATCTATATTTCTATATAAAGAGAACTCTGCCAAGTTTTTTATATAGTCCCAAGCGTTTCCCTTTCACTTCTCTTAGGGAAATAAATATACATTTTTACCACAATGTGAGGAAATCTCATTGTCCAAAGGTTGGTTGCAGTGGCATAGGCTGGAACTACTCTGTCACATGTTTGACATTTGAACTCTCTCCTGCAGGGCATGTTCTGTGAGCTAATCCTTGGGGTCACTCTGCTTCTTGCTTCATTCTTCCCAGTTAACTCCTCAGTCAGGAAAAAAAAAAATGTAATTCTAAACCAAGGGAATCACAGAACTAGCACAAAATATACATTTTCTTATAATGACTTGTTTTCACATCTGTCTCTATAAAATCATCTGTTATTTTTGTCTGTCCTTTGCTTAACAGTACCTCACACTGGTTGGCACAAAATGAGTACTCAATAAATGAACAACAATCAACATTCCAAGGAAAATACCTTGGAAATTAACTGCCACTTTATACTGGGAGCAAATTGAGGGTTTCAGAATTTAAGTGATGTTCCAAGAACACAAAGCCATTAGTGGTAGTCTTAATCAAGACTAAGTCTCTTGATTCCTAATCTAATGTTCATTCACTATACCAGAGTTTCCAGTCATTTTTTAATGCCCACGTGGCAGACATGTTTTCAGGGTGAAACCTGAGATATGATGAATTCTAAAGTATCACTATAGCCACTATCTAAGCATATCAAGTGTTTTTCTTAAAAAAATAATCATTAGCAAACATCTCTATTTGAACTCTTTATTGATTATGCATTGTTGAGATAGCTTAAAACATACAGTAACAAACTAGTACGTTAAGAGATTAAAGAGCTGAAACCATGATATCAGATTAGGCTAATATGTGCAAGTCTTTTCTCTAAGGACACCAAAGCCATCTTCTTCAATTTACCTTAGAGTCATTCTTCTTGAAGTCTCCACATCTTGAGCTGGTGTGTCCCTGTGCTCTACATTCTCTGGTTATGGACATATACCTCCTAATACTGCACTTGAAGTTGGAAATTATAGAAATCATCTTTGCATCACCAATATCTACCTCAAAGCCAAGCACTCAATAGATGCCAGTTTATAAAACAAGTGAGGACAATTGGATATCCATGTGTAAAATGATGAGCTTAGACCTTCATTTCCCATCATATAAAAAATTAATGCAAATGTATCATAGGCTTAAATGAAAGCGCTAAATAGAAAAAATATAGGAGAGTCTGGCTGGTATGGCTCAGTGGTTGAGCATCGACCCATGCACCAAGAGGTCGCCAGTTCGATTCCCAGTCAGGGCACATGCCCAGGTTGTGGGCTTGATCCCCAGTGGGGGGCATGCAGGAGGCGGCCAATCGATGTTCTCTCTCATTGATGTTTCTATCTCTCTCTCCCTCTCCCTTCCTCACTCTCTAAAATCAATAAAGGAAAAATTATTTTAAAAAGAGAAAATATAGGACAAAGTTATTGAGATGATAAGTAAGGGAATGATATTTTTAGATACAATACCAAAAACATTCCATAAAAGAAAAAAAAGTGATAAATTGGACTTCATCAAACTTTAAAGCTCTTGTACTATGAAAGACAACACTAAGAAAATAAAAAGCCAGGCAACAGATTGTGAGAAAATATTTGAAAAACACACACCTGATGAAGGGTTTATATCCTGAATATACAAAGAACACTTACAACTCAATAATAAATAGGCAAATTACCCAATGAAAGAATGGACAAAATAAATGACCCAATATTTCACCAAAGAAGATATGCAAATGACTAATGGCTAATAAAGATGTGAAAAAATATTCAACAATTTTAGTCATCAGGGAAATGAAAGCTAAAATAAGAATAAGAAACTATTTCACACCCACTAGAATAATTATAATAAATAAGGTAGACAATAACAAATATTGGTGAAGATGTGGAGAAATAGGACCCCCTCATATGTTGCTAGTAGCAATATAAAATGGTATAACCACTTTGAAAAACAGTTTGGAAGTTTGTCAAAAACCTAAACATATAACTACCAAATGACCAAACAATTCCATTCGTAAACATCTACACAAGAAAATAAAAATAAAACATATGTCTACATCAAGACTGGCATAGAAATGTTCATAGCAGAATTATTCATAATAGTCCCAAATTGCAAACAACCTGAATGTCAATCATCTGGTAAATGGATATACTAAATGTAGTATATGCTTATAATAGAATACTATTTGCAATAAAAAGGAAAGAACTACAAACACATGCTACATCACAGATGAACCTCAAAACCATTATGCAAAAAGAAAGAAGGAAGACACAAGGGACCACATATTGTATGATTCCATTCACAGGACGCATCCAGAAAAGGCAAACATATAAACAGAAAGTAGATTAGTAGTTGCCTGGGCCTGGGCATGGGAATGGGGACAACTGTAAATAGGCATAAGGGATCTTGTTGGGAGGAAGAAAATGTTCTAAAATTGATTTATGCTGATGGTTGCACCACTCGGTTGAGTTACTAATAATCATTGAATTATATGCTTGAAATGAATAAATTTTCTGATATATAAAATATACCTAAGTTGAGGTATATTTTATTTTATTATTATTTTTTAATCCTCACCCAAGGATATTCTTTCCAAATATCTTCAGATAGAGTGGCGGAGGGAGAGAGAGACATCCACTGGTTGCCTCCCCCCAACCCCGACCAGGGCCGGGGACCAAACCGAAACCGAGGTACGTGCCCTTGGCTGGAATCAAACCCGCAACTCTTTGGTCTGTGGGCGGACACTCTAACCACTGAGCCAAACCAGCCAGGACGAGGTATATTTTATATATACCTCAGCCCCCACAAAAACTCTCTAAAAAACCCTTGGCACACATTTTAGCATATTTGTCTCAGTCCTCTGGTTCACAACAGGGAAACATGAGCCCCGCAACAGTGGCTCTTTCACATCTTATGGAATCATTATCCAGTCCAGGTACCTTGCCTTCAGAATGCTAACAGTTTGACAAAAAAAGATAGAGGATTCACATAAATAACTATGAAATGGAGGTTCTGAGGATGGCAAGATCCTACTGGATGGGGGAAAAACCAAGTAAGTCTTTCTGTAAGAGGGGTCATCCGAACAAGACATTGCATGACAGAATTCCCACAGGTGGAAATGAGCTGTACAAGACCTCCTTGACCAGGGTCAGTGGGTTAGTCTATCCTGAGTACTTTGAGCTACAGTCCTTGTTCCTGGTCTTTCTCTTCTCTTGCCAAACCATGTGCACCTGCTGTTGGCTCTGTTATCATGCCTAACTACTTAAACAAACTAAGGCAGATAAAAAGAGAAGTTGGAGAAATAATTGAGCTCTCATCTGAGCCCTGTGATTAAGTTATCTCCACATCATAATTATATAGTTGTATCTTAAAAGGTACCATTTCAAATTTAAGCTCCTGACATCCAGAGATAGTGTCACAGAGGGGAGGGTTAGAAGAGCAGTAGGAAGGGAAGTCCTGTTAGAATACAAGCACTAAAGCTCTGGGAAAAGACACCTTATTTAGTGATAAACATGTCAGACATATGGGTACAACTTTCCTTAATAAATATGTGAATCGAAAATCACTATGTAGTATCTTATGTTCGACCATGCATGGAAAATGAATCCTAGCTTTAGTGGGAAACCCACTGAACCAGAAGTTTGACCCTTAGAGAAACTATTGAATCACTATATAGAAAAATATTACACAATTTGCTTTTTTGGTTCCAAAGCATTCTTAGATTTTGAGGGACATGTATACATAAAGTATCACTATTTTCAATATTTCTGTTCTTTACTATTTATCATTCAGTGAACAAATTCAGCCATTAAGCAAATACTTATTTATAGAGCACCTACCATGTTGCCAGGCAATGGGCTAACATTGATAAATGAGAATAAATAAAGATCAAAGATGTGTAAGGAGTATGGTCTATGGACCACCTGCATCTGAATCATCTGAAGAGTCATTAAAATACAGAGTCCTGGGCCCAACTCAGCCCAATGGAATCAGAATCTCTGTGGGTAGAGCCCAGGAATATACATCTTAACAAGCTCTACAGATGAAGTTTGAAAATCATTGCTATTCTGAGAGATTCACATCACACACAAGTGTAACCTTGTAGAATAACAGATGTCTCCATTGGGTTCAGTGGTAATTATGTGCCAGAGTGGCCTTGTATAATTTTCTCAGTGCTGATCATTTTTACATATAAGCTTCCAGAACAGTCTTCAAAGAAACTACTATAAAATTATCAATACCATGAAAATAATTATTATTGTTAAATAAGGCTGCAAAGGAGGATGAGATTGACTCACCTGTGTCAGGAAAATTATCATAGAGGGAATACTTGACTTGGGTCTTAGAGCTAGAGCTTTAAGATGGGTCGGCCAGTTTTGAGGCTTTGTCTTAGTCAGGATTCTCTCAGTATCACATTCAAGAACTGGATGAATCAAGTTGTTGCCACCTCTGATCCTAAAAAGGGTTGGTGTCTGACATCCACTCTAGACACAGTAGAATAGTGCTTTGTGACCAGCCTGTTTCCTCCCATACCTCACTTCTGAGTGAAGGTTTCCTTTGGTGCATCAAACAGGTATCACTTAGGTAACATATCTGGACACTAGCTACAGGGGAGACTAGGAAACATAGTTTTTTATTTTTATGCTACCATGGAAAGGTGAAATTCACAATGCATGTTCTATCAAAATATGTAGTGTGTATGGTCAAGAGATTTTGAGCTGCTCTGATGTTGTATTTCCAGAATCTAGGTTTTTAACCACTCTGCTTATACTGCTTCTTACTGTGGCCAGGGCTAAGTAGTACTTTCATTGCCCAGATCTGGGTCATACATAGAATGTAGGAGGCTCTCTTAATCTGTTTGGGCTGATATAACAAAAATACCACAAACTGGGTGGTTTATATAACAACAAAAATTTTATTTCTCACAGTTCTGGAAGCTGAGAATTTCAAGATCAAGGCACCAGCAGATTCAGTGTCTAGTGAGAACCCACTTCCTGGTTCATAGACTGTGTCTTTTCATTGTGTCTTCACATGGCTAAGGGATCTCTCTGTGGTCTCTTTTATAATAGCACTAATCTCATTCATGAGGGCTCTTTCCTCATGACCTAATCATATCCTCATACTATTACCTTGGGGATTGTGTCTCTCCTAAATTCAACACAGGAATTCAGTCCACTGCAAAGGTGTTTGGAGTAGGAACGGATGAACACTTCACGGAACATATTCTAACCCCCAAAGGGATTTAATACAACTGTTTTCAAAGCTCCCTCAACTTTAACCATACTTAAGCAGTCTGAACTAGATCCTGGCAAAATAGATGAGAATACAAAAATCCTCCTGTCTTTAATGACCTGAGACCACAAGAAGTATGCCAAGACCCAAATCTTCATTTTCCACATACAAATTTCAGTAGCACTTAGATAGAAAACACTAAAAAATGTAATAGTCAACTAATGTAATTATCTGAGGTTTTATATATATATATAAATATATATAAATATATATATAAAAAATATATATATTTTTTTTTTGCTTTACAACAGGTTTATTTTCTCCTTGTAAAAGTAATACAAACTATAACAACTGGAAAATACAGGAAAGGAGAATTTACTTTAATCATCCATAATCCTAACACCTCAAATACAGTACCTTAATTTCTTGCTCCATTTTTTTATGTGTACTATTTAAAAAATTTTTTACAATAGCTTTATTGAGATATATTGCACATACCATACAATTCACTCATTTAAGGTATATAGTTCAATGGTTTTAGTGTATTCACAGAACTGCAACCATTACCACAGTTAATTTTAGAACATTTTCATCATCCCTCAAAGAAACCCCATACCTATTATACCCACTCCATATTTCCCCTCAAATCAACAACCCTATGTAACCACTAACTTATTATTTTCTGTTTCTATAGATTTGCCTGTTCTGGATAATTCAAATAAATAGAATCATACAGTATGTATCATTTGTGTCTGGCTTCTTTCTTTCTATTTATTTATTTTTTTTAATCCTCACCCAAGGACATTTTTTGCATTTATCTTCAGACAGAGTGGGAGGGAGAGAGGGAGGAAGAGAGAGAAACATCGATGTGACAGAGACACATCGAGTGGCTGCCACCCACACGACCCCAACCGGGGCCGGGGACAAACTGCAACCAATGTACGTGCCCTTAGCGGGAACTGAACCCGGGACTCTCTGGTCCGCAGGCCGATGCTCTAACTGCTGAGCCAAACTGGCCAGGGCTTTCTTTCTATTTTTTAAAATTTTAAATTATTTTTTAATTTTTCAATTACTGTTGACATACAATATTAAATTGGTTTCTGGTGTACACCCCAGTAACTAGACATTATATAACTTACTATATGATCATCCTGATAAATCTCATAAACCCTCTGATACCATACATAGTTATTAGAATATTATTTCCTATATTCCCTATGCTGTGCTTTACATCCCAATGACTATTCTATAACTACCAATATGTATTTCTTAATCCCTTCACCTTTTTTCACCCATCTGGCAACCGTCAAATTGTTCTCTGTATCTATGAGTCTGTTTCTGTTCTGCTTGTTAGTTTATTTTGTGTTTTAGATTCAATTATTGATAGACATGTATTTACTGCCACTTTATTGTTTATATTTTTTATCTTTTTTCCTTCTTCTTCTTAAAGAAGACCCTTTATCATTTAATGTAATACTGGTTTGGTGGTAATGAACTCTTTTAGCTTTTTCTTGTCTGGGAAGTTCTTTATATATATCCTTCAATTCTAAATGATAGCTTTACTGGGTAATAATCCTGTACCAGATTAGGAAATTTTCTGTCCTTATTTTTTCAAATAGGCACTCCCATGATGTGAATGTTGGTAGGCTTGAAGTTGTCCCAGAGGCTCCTTACACTATCCTTATTTTTTTGGATTCTTTTTTCTTTTGGTTATTCTGGTTAGGTGTTTTTTGCTTCCTTGTATTCCAAATGGTGATTTGATTCTCAGCTTCATCTAGACTACTGTTGATTCCCTGTAAATTATTCATCATTTCAGTTAGTGTATCCTTCATTTCTGACTGGTTCTTTTTTATGGTTGCCATGTTCTTTTTATGCTATTGAAGTTCTCACTAAGATCACTGAGCTTCCTTACAACCAGTGCTTTGAACTCTGTATCTAGTAGATTACTTGTCTCCATTTTGTTTAGTTCTTTTTCTGGAGTTGTGTTCTGTTATTTCATTTGAGATCTGTTTCTTTGTCTTCTCATTTTGGCCACTTCTCTGTGTTTATTTCTATGTATTAGGTAGCGCTGCTACATCTCCCAGGCTTGGTAGAATGGCCTTATGTAGTAGGTGTTCTGTAGGGTCCAGTGGCCTAGCCTCCCTGATCACTCCAGCTGGGCACTCCAGATGTGCCCCCACCCCCATGTGAGCTGTGTACATCCTCCTTTAGCTTTTTGAGCCTTTAGTAATTGAGCCTTGATTATTGTTGGCATTTCAGTAGAAGTGATTTACCCCCAGGCTGATCAGCTACAGGACTGGCTATAACCACCAACCACTGTGGAGAATCAGCTGTGCAGGGGCCCACCCTGCTAAGCATACCTTTTTTCAATGGGGCTCTGGTGCCTGTTGAGTCTGCCCCTTGAGTGTGTTACTTGTGGAGGTGGTTGGGCAGTGCTTTGCATCTGTCCACCAGATGCGCTGGCTCTAGGGCCTCCTGACCAAGGTCAGCCTCCGCCTGTGTTCTGCCTGGGGCCACCTGGCATGAGCAACAGAGCGATCTGCAGGTGGCTAATACTTATGCTGGGCTTGGAGGTGCCTGGGAGAGGCCAAACTGTGATCCAAGGCTGCCTACTGCTAGTGCCGGGCCTGGGGCCACTTAATGAGAGCTAGGGGGCACACTGAAGCCAGATGCTGCTTGTTTGAGGATTTTAGGAAAGTCTAAAACATAAGCCAAGACAGGCCATTTGTATGGAAAAGCCACTGGAAACAGCTTGGGTGGGGCAGTGATCAGGGAATCACCAGAGCAGGGCAAACAGTGTCAGCCACATGGATGGAGACTTAGATATGGTGCCCACCTGCTGCCTCTGTGGATGGGGACCGGGAAGAGGGGGGGTCTCAGAAAAGGAACCATGGCCTTTGCCAGCACTGGAGCTCAGAGCCAGTGAGTCTGAGTAAGTCCCTGCACAGGCCCTTTAAGAGAAACTGCCTGAGACTCTAGGAGCCCTCCGTCTCGCTCAGCCACAATCCACCCTGGTTTTTACAGCCAGAAGTTATGGGGACTTCTGTTCCTGGCACTGGACCCCTGGGCTGGGGGGACCAGTGTGGGGCTGGGACCCCGTGCTTCTCAGGGGGCACCTCCACAGTCTAAATATCCCTCCCATTTTTTTTTAATCCTCACCCGAGGATATTCTTCCATTGATTTTCAGATAGAGTAGGAGGAAGGGGGGGGGGGGAGAGATCACTGTGAGAGAGACACATTGATTGGTTGCCTCCTGCATGACCCCAACCAGGGCCAGTGATCTGACCGCAACTGAGGTACATGACCTTGACCAGAATCGAACCCATGACTCTTTAGTCCATGGGCCAACTCTCTAACCACTGAGCCAAACAGGCCAGGGCATCCCTCCCAAATTTTATCCACAACATAGAGTTGTGGGACCAGCTTGTTCTGTGTCTCCTCTAACCAATCTTCATGTGGCTTCTTCTTTAAATCCTTAGTTATAGAACTTCCATTCAGCTAGATTTCTGAACAATGGTTATTCTGTAGTTTAGTTGTAATTTTGATGTGGTTGTGGGAGGATGTCAGTACCACATCTACCTACACCATTATCTTGACCAGAAGCCTCAGCTATATCTTGAAGATAACTTAGCAGGCCTATCAGCCTAGAGACCAGCTCAAATCAAGACATTGTACATGATCCATATTAAAGTTCTATAGAAGAAACAGGTACCTATTGATTCTTATCAATGGAATTTGTCTTCTTTGGTTGTGATATAAAATTTAGGAATTCAACAGAACACTTGTCTAAACATTTAAGCAGATAAATCCCCATGTGGGTGGGATGAGTTCCACTGGGGTTAGGGTATTTGATCCTTATAAATATATCAACATCTACAAACCTCATTTTCAGATCATACCTTAGTACTTTTCCACAGACTTCAACCACACCTCCTTTGTTCTTGAACTTATGTCAATTGTCTTGGTCAGGTTACTGACAGCCAGAAAGCTTCTCCAAGGGTAGAACTACAGGAAGCTATCTATGTACTTGACTTTTCTTCCTAGAAAAAGTAGTTTATTCATGACCAGTATAAGAGTTAACCATATAAAAAATATTAACAACTTTTGTAAGTCCTTTGGAAAATATTGCCCAGTTTGGTATTTAACGTTCTTATGTAAAGATGCTCACAGAAAAGTATTCTTTCCTGATTGCAAAAATGTGCAGTCTTCTTTCAGGCAAATATTCTTCCATTTATGATATAATGAAAAGTATATAGAACATGCAGTTTTCATTTTTGTATTATCTACCAGGAACCATGAAGCTAAATTTAGTGCTCAATTGCAATAATTACCTTTAGCTATTTTTTAGGTATAATTAACTTTTTTTCTTTACTATTTAGTTCAGAGTATTTTAATAGTGTGTTATTAATTTCAAAATCTCAAATTCATTTTTCAATTTATATTTCAATTAGTTAAATTTAACATAAAATTCACTCACTTTAAATGTACAGTTTGATGAGTTTTCACAATTATATATAATCAATTGTGGATCATCACCATAATCAAGTTGTAAATATTTTCATTACCCTAAAAGATTTACTTTTTGCAGTTGATCCCCTCATTGAACACCCAGCCTCAGGCAACTACTTACCTACTTTCTGTTACTATACTTCTACCTTTTCTAGAATATCATATGAATGGAATCACAGAATATAATTTTGTGACTTTCATTTAACATTAGGTTTTGAAATTCATCCATGTTGTTGTGTATTCATATTTCATTCCATTTTTATTACTAAATGGAATTCCATAGTATAGTTACACCACAATTTGTTTATCCATTAACTGGTTGATGGATAATTGGATTGTTTCATTTGAGGCTATTATGAATAATGTGGGCTATAAACATTCACATACAAGTTTTTGTTATACACAAATGTTTCCATTTCTCTTGGGTTAATACTTAGAAAGCAGGAATGTTGGGTTCTATGGTAAGTATATGCTTACTGAACAAGGCAGTGCCAAGTTATTTTCCAAAGTTGCTGAGACATTTTGCAATCCTACTAGCAATGCATGAGAGTTCCAGTTGCTCCACCTCTTTGTCAACATCTAATATTGCCAGGCGTTTTAATTTTAGCCCTTTTACTAAGTGTGTAGTGGTATCTCATTATTATTTTAATTTGCATTTCCCTGATGACTAGTGATGTTGAGCATTTTTTCATGTCCTTACTGGCCATATTTATATGTTCTTTTTTCAAGTGTCTATTCAAATACTTTGCCAACTTTTTCTCAGTTAGTTTATCTTTTTATTATTGGTTGTAAGAGTTATTTTTATATTCTGAATCCAATCCTCTTGTCAGATATATGTTTTGCAAATACTTCTTCCCAGTCTCTGGTGTCTTTTCATTTTTTCAACTGTGCCTTTTACAGAGAAAAAGGTTTAAATTTTCATAAAATTAATTTTGTCAATTGCTTTCTGATTTAGAACTTCTGGGATCTATTTAAGAAATCTTTGATTAACCCAGGCTTTTTCAACCTCTATATTATTGAGGTTTTGTAGTGGAAAATTCTTTATTAAAGGGAACTGTCCTGTGCATTGTAGGGTGTTTATCAGCATGTTGGGCCTCTACTCATTAGATACAAATAGCATGCTCCCCACCCAGTTCTGACAATCAAAAATGTCTCCAGACATTGCCAACTGTCCCTTGAAGGAAAAAATTGCCCCCGGTTGAGAACCACTGGCCTAACCCAATGCCACAAGGATTTTCTCTTATTTTTTAGCAGTTTTATAGCTTTAGCTCTTACATTTAGGTTTACAATCCATGTCAAGTTAATTTCTGTGTGAGGTTGAGGTAAAGATCAAGGTTCATTTTTTTCCATACAGATATTCAATTATTGTAGCACCATTTGTTGAAAAGACTATTTCCTCCCCCCACCCCCACTGGATTACCTTGACACTTTACTCAAAAATAATTTGATAATATAAATGGGAACCTATTACTGAGCTCTTTATTATGTTCAATTTCTATATGTTTATCCTTATGTCAATACCACAGTCTTGGTTATTATAGCTTTTTTTTTAATCCTCACCTGAGGATATTTTCCCATTTATCTTCAGATAGAGTGGGAAGGAGAGAGAGGAAGAGAGAGGGAGAGAAAGGAAGAGAGAAACATCGATGTGAGAGAGACACATCGACTGGTTGCCACCCACACAACTCCAACCAGGGCCAGGGACGAACTGCCACCAAAGTACATGCCCTTAGTGGGAACCGAACCTGGGACTCTCTGGTCCATGGGCCGACGCTCTAACTGCTGAGCCAAACAGACCAGGGCAGGGAAAAACTTTTGGAAGCTATTTTACTCCCTGTACTTTACTGATAAGAAAATCTTCTTATCAATAGGAGGTACAGAGAGTTAAAAATATTTGTATAAGTCCACAAAGTGAGTTAGTTGGTAGTACTCTAAAACTGGTATCTTTGGACATTACCACATTTTGGTTATTTTTGCTATGTTCCAGCCTCATTTCCAGGGTTAAGGGAATGGGCATGGTTCACATGAGCAATGTTTAATTAAAACAATTTAAAATGTATTAAATAATACACCTCAAACAAACTTAATTTTAATATGAATACTCTAGAACCTAGAATATAGAAAAAATTTTAGTTATGTTTCCAATGAACATTTCAAATGCTGGAAAAAATGCAGTTTTATTCTAGAATACTTTCCAGTTTTGAGATTTAAGATGCTTAATAAAGAATCTATATTACACTTTATTTATTAAAAGCTCATTGTCCACTTTTTAGAGTTACTACTGTTTGTTTGAAGTCGCCCAAACAGAAATGACAGCATACAATGTGATCTTATAAATCAAGACTTTCTGACCCCAGTAAATTAAAAAAAAAAAAAAGAAAGACTTTCTGTTATGAACTTTACTGTTCAGCTCTCATGAGCTAATGATATAGTACTAGCATTGCCGATAATTAACTACTAAATCATACATTGGACATAATTACCTTTAACTTGGTTTTGATTATCTCAAACAATTTTTTCTGAAGTCTTTCTAAATAGAAAAAAAATTTTTTTAGGTAACATTTCATACCACCGGAAAATAATCCAAAGAGAATGTTTAAGGTTAGTACAGTGTTTATCTTATCAAAAGTGGTTTGGTCTCTTTGGTTACTGTTTGGATTCCAGTTAATCAGACCTATTTACTAGTTTAAAAACTTTCAGCAATTAACAGTGTTCAAACAGCACCAATCTGCTATGTTATTTCAGCTGGGAAAGCAGCTATATGAACCAATAAGCCTTCCACTAAAAATAAATGAGAGCAGTTTTCACTCACTGGGAAGCTAGCTAGTTTTTAGGTATGTCACACTGAATAACAAAACAAAAGAGTGTGAAACATCTAAAAAAAAAAAACATGGCATGTTTTTGAATTTAAAAAAATAATAAAGTAACTTTGCCAATAAAAACATCATTGCAGGAAGACAAAACAAATAAAAGTGAATTTAAGAGGTAGGTCGTGGTCCCTTTTCCATCAAGAACTCTCCTTGTTTTTAAGACTGTTTGGTTATATTGCAATTTTTAACACATGGTAGTTCAAATCAACAATACATTTGCTCTTCAGACTTTGACACTTCCCCAGCTGCTAGGCTTGTGCTTAACTAAACAATTACAGTAGTGCAAGTGGAACATTTATATAACACGGAAACTGTAAATCTTTCCTGAGAAACAAAGAGGCCTTCTCATTGTAGAAGCTATGACAAAGGGATAAGAGCATCACACTTTAAAACATTTAAAACTCCTGTGGGAAATTTGTTTACTAACAAAATACCCTTTTTTTTCTCTAAATAATTTTTAAAAATTCATTGAGCATCTATCTAGTGTTAGACACTATATAAAGAACTTTACATGTATTCTCTCATTTAATCCTTGCAACAATCCTATGAGGCATAGTTACTAACATTTATCTTCATTTTGTAGATGAAGAAACTGAGACCTTAAAAGGTTAACAACCTGTCCAAGGTCACTCAGCTAGTAAATACTGAACCATGGTTTGAACTCAGAAGGCCTGACTTCAGAGCCTGTGCTCTTACCTGCTCTTGGCCAATCAAAAAGACACTAAAGAATTTTTAGACTAGAAGAGATATCAAAACACCTGAAATAAACATAACTGATAATAAAATCATAACACATATCTTATCTATGGCCTTTCTTTTCCCACTGACTTCCCTTCCCAGTATTTGCTCTTTCTTCCCCTTTCGACCCTTCCTCTTCCACTTTCCAGCACACACACACACACACACACACACACACACACGCACACCAACAGCTGCACTGATATATGGTGCTAAAAAAATAGGGTAGGAAAAAGTTAATGTTTTACTTCAAAAATGGACTAAATGGTGAGTGTGGCCTCAGAACTTGTGGGGTGAGGAGGGGAGGAGACATCATTATTTGAACAATTGATTGGATGTTCCCACTTGTTTGTTTACTACTAGGTAAAGTCATTTACAGGTATATAGTAACAAGGGGAGAAAATCTCCATTGAAGAGCTGTTTACTGGATTTCCTTCAGTTCTCTGCTCAAGCCAAAAGGCCTGCTATTTACCTGACAGAAATAAAAGTAGTGAGTTTTCCAGAACAGAGTTAAAAATGAATTTTCCCTGAATAAACTTAGCTCTTAGTGAAGCAGATCCTATAGACTAGTATTTTTCAGTCTATGAAACTTTCTGTGATGAAAGAAATGTTTAACATCTCCAATATGCAATATGGTAGCCACTAGCCACATGTGGCTACTGAGCACTTGAAATGTGGCTAGGTGGGACCTAAGAACAAACTTCTTAACTTCATCTCATTTTAATTTAAACAGTCACATATGGCTAATGGCTATCATTTGGACAGAACAGCCATAGACTCATCTCAATAACTACTATTCACTAAGTATCTATTATGTGCTACATAGCTAGCTTTGAGAAAGTACAGATTTGTCCCCATTTTACAGATAAGCAACTGAGGCTCAGAGATTAAGTGACTTGCTCATGGATTTCCAACTAATGAGTGGTAAATTCTGGATTTTACACCACGTCTATCTCTCTCAAGTTCTAATGTTTTCAACTACAAATGGTTTTCAACAATGGCTGCGTATTAGGTGGTGTGCTTTCCAAAAACACATGCCCCCAGGTCCCACTCCTCAGAAATTTGTATTTAATTAGTCTGGGGCAGGGCCCAGGCACATGCATATCTCTGAAACATCCACTGTGCAACACCACCAGTGTGACCTAGGCCCCCTAGTAGTGAATAACCATTTCCCAAAGGAAGCAGTGATAAAGTCCCACCTCTGCTTCTTTTCTTAGGCATGGTTAACAGTTTAATGCTAAAAAGAGTCCCACTCCTTCCTTTTGCAGATCAGAGTAAATGACCAAAGAGCAGCTACTCCGAACAAGGGTGAGGTCACACAGCTAGCTGGTGTCTTGATAGAGCTAAGACCAGTGTTATATGTAAATGCTTCCGTTTCTGGAGTTGTAGGGACAGCAAAGGAGCAAAGGCCAGGAAAGCTCAGGGATTTAAAGCCCTATACAGCAACTCGAAAGCCTGAGGGGGTTGCCCAGCTGGTGTGACTCAGTGGTTGAGCTTCGACCCATGCACCAGGAGGTCACCAATTGGATTCCTGGTCAGGGCACATGCCCAGGTTATGGGCCAGGTCCCCAAAGGGGGGCATGCAGGAGGCGGCCAATCGATGTTTCCATCTCTCTCTTCCTCTCCCTTCCTCTCTCTATAAAACAATAAAGAAAAAAAATTTTTTTAAGCCTGAAGGTAGACAAAGGCTGAGAGTATATAGTATTTGACTATTTCTAGAAGTGGGAATGCTCAGCTCTCCCAGGCTTGTCAGCTTCATCCTCTCCATCCATTCTTTCTGCCTTAGGAGTGGTTGAAGAGCTTGTGTTACATTTTTCACCCTGCCAAGATAACTTCTTTTTTTTTAATTGAGATATAATTGACATATAACATTATTATTAATTTCAGGTATACAACATAATGATTCAATATTTGTATATATTGCAAAATGATCACCAAAATAAGTGAGTTAGCATCCATCACCATACATGGTTAATTTTTTTTCTTGTGATGAGTTGCCAAGGTTACCTATAATGGATGTAACCCTACCCTGGCATATAGTAGTTACTTAGTATTATTACTGTGAAATGAATAAAAGCAGATTTTGGAATCAAGAGACTGAGGTTACTCAGCTTCTAGATAGATTCAGATATCTGAATATGCATTTGGTAAATAACTCTTAAAAGATCAAATTAAAATTCCCTTTAGAACATTTGCACTTGCCTCACAAAAGTAGAGAAGATGGTATCCGTCTCCAGGACAGGATTATTTTTTGTTTCAGGGATTGAAAGGGCTTGAAAGTGATGAAATAAGAAGATATGAAAATATTGACAAAAATTTAAACAGAAGAAATTATACCATACCTATACAACTCCAAGTGCTCAGTTAAGCACAGGCAACCTGCAGTTATTGTTGTCTTGGGTCAGGAGACCTCTAAATCGAGTTCTGGGAATGAGAAAGTCAACAATGCAAGGGCTTTAAGGAAACTGCCACAAAAAATAGAAAATGCTGCTATAAACCTTAGCCCTCAGACTAGCCAAGTATGTCTTTCTCTCCTACAATAAATGAGTGAAAATAAAAATAATTTATGTTTTAGATTATCCTCAGGAATGGTGTGTGGCTATAAAATGCACTGTGGAAATCATTTCTCCATTCAGGAACTCAGCACAGCTGCTCCAATAAGGAGGATGTGTACATTCTTAAGCAAAATGAACTTATGTTCTAAGAATTTGCTTTCAGAAGTAACAGCTCTGAAAGTCATGAGCAAAAAACCTCAAGGATGATTGTAGCAATAGCTTCGAATAGAAACATCTAGTCTGTTGGCAAGCAGGACTTGAATTCTCTTTAAACAAAATTCCCAATCATTCTTACAGCCTGCTACTTACAAAAGTAGGAAAAACACACAGGTTTTTTGAGCTATAGCTACAGATTCAAAAATTAGTTTGTAGTAGTAGATTTTGCTTTAGTAATATAAAAATTGAAGCACCCCAAAGAGAGCACAAAGAATTAACTAAGAGTGTTCAGAGATGTGAAGGAAGATAATGGTAGAAAAAGCCACTTCAAATATCTCCAGACTTGAATTTCAAGCCATGATTTATTTTGAACCTTATCTGGCTGCTTTTCATCCCCACCCTGCTCCAAAACCCTCCCCCCTTTCCTTCCTTCCTTCCTTCCTTCCTTCCTTCCTTCCTTCCTTCCTTCCTTCCTTCCTTCCTTCCTTCCTTCCTTCCATCTTTCTTTCTTTGTAGTAATACATGCCCAAGGTTTAAAATGTAAAATAAAACATTAAAGTCTTCTAACCCCTATCTACTGTCAATTCTACTCCAAATCCCGGGAATTTCTTTTTTAAATCATTGTCTACTACCTAAAAGGTTAAAGAAACAGTATCTGATGTGTAAATGTGCTAAGGAAGTCTGTATCACTGGCCTTGAATTTTCCATTAGGAGCCAGTTATGTAAGCTAGAAAATAGGAGACAAAGAATCAAAGGATAGAAGCTATGCTCCCATTTCTTCTCAACCATGTTTGTGCCTTTGAGCAAAGCACTTCCCTCCCTGGAAATCTTTTCCCTGTAAGAATAAAAGAATACAACGCTGATTCTTGGTTCACTTCGAATTCAAGCCTTCTATAGCAGCATTGTCTAACAGAATCATAAGTGAGCTATAAATATGAGCTACAGCCCTGGCCAGTTTGGCTCAGCTGTTAGAGCATCGACCCGTGGACCAGAGAGACCCGAGTTTGGTTCCCGATAAGGGCACGTACCTCAGTTGCAGTTTGCCCCCAGCTCCGGTTGGGGTCGTGTGGGTGGCAGCCAGTTGGTATGTCTCTCTCACATTGATGTTTCTCTCTCTCTCTTCCTCCCTCTCTCCCTCCTGCTCTATCTGAAGATAAATGCAAAAATGTCCTTGGATGAGGATTAAAATAAATAAATATGAGCCACATTTGTAATTTAAAATTTGTTAATAACCACACAAAAAAACAGGTGAAATTAATTTTAATAATTTTTTCAACCCAATATAATCCAAAATATTATCATTTTAACATATAATCAATATTAAACATTATTAATATTTTAATACTATTATGAACAGTTTAGATTTCATTTTTTAAACTACATCTCAAAATCTAGTGTGTTTGGCACAAGACATCTCAATTCAGATTAGCCACAGTTTAGTGCTCAGAAGCCTCATGTAGATAGATCATTGCTACTGTTTTCAGCAACACAGTTTTATACCAGTGCTGGACATTATTTCTAAAAAGCTCTATTTCTGTGAGTATCTCCCGTCTCCATCTCTATACAACAAAATATTATTACTGATTATAATTTTTTGGCAATATCTAATTACCAGCAACAAAACATTGGATCTATCTAGATTACTCATAGAGTTTCCGTATCAGAGCTTTGATTAAACCAGTACTGTTTCCTTATAATACATTTAGTCTCCAAGTGAATTTTTCTTGTCTGCTCAGTCATTCCTATTGAATTTTAGATAATTTACTCTAACCTTCCTAGAACAATTAGGATATAGTATCCTTGTTCATTAACAATTTGAAAAGTATCCTATGCTTTTAAAAAGCTGGCTAAATCACCCACTTGCATCCTATCAATCATGTTCTACACCTCTCAACCTTCTAACAAAACACCTAACATATTGCAAAACATAAAGCTTCAACAAGCTGTGAAAGTTTAGTATGTGAAATATCATTTAAACATTGTATGTTTCCAATAAATTCAACAAATAACTCATGAATTCCTTCCATGGGCCAAGACCTGTGCTTAGTTTTAATGATAACTGCCTTGGTGGTTTAATTTCAAAGATTTCAGCCCAGCTGGTGTGGCTCAGTGGTTGAGCATCAACCCATGCACCAAGTGGTCACTGATTCGATTCCCAGTCAGGGCACATGCCCATGTTGTGGGCCAAAACCCCAGTGGGGGGCATGAAAGAGGTGGCCAATTGATGTTTCTATCTCTCTCTCCCTCTCCCTTCCTCTCTCTCTAAAAATCAATAAAGAAAAATTATTAAAAAAAAAAAAAAGATTCCATCACAGTAGCCCATTTTCAGAGGCTCAAGCGTGTGTGGGTTGGGGCAGGGGTGTAGGTTTGTATTCAAGGGCTTATTTTCCTATAGACGAGCCTTCCCCCCAACTCAGACTCATTTTTAAGTAGACCCCTTCCTCTCCCTCCAAGTTTATTCTGCCTATAAAACTAGTTCTATTGAAAAATACTATATAGCACTTTTGGAGAGTACTATAAATTTAAAAGTAGTAAAAACAAACAAACAAACAAAAACAAACAAACAAACAAAAAAAACGGAGATGGCAGCAGAGTGAATGGAAGCTACACAGACCATCTCCCAGGACCAAACTGGAATTACAAGTAAAATAAAGACAAAACATTGGGAAAAACCAACTGAAGAGCAGCTCAAAGAGAGCCAATACAACCGGGGACAGAGAGATGACACCAAATCTAGCCTGGTAGGAGCTATGGAGGTCTGTGGGGGCAGGCTGGGAGTCCACGGACAGCAACAAGGGCTGTATTAGTGGTGTACCCTTCCAGCTGAGAAAGTGGGGATTTTAAAAAGCACCAAATCATCTGTAGGCACTCACCTTGGGCTCCAGCAGAGAGAGGGCACACTGGACTGGAACTGTGTGGAGAGAGTCCAGGGCCCCTGGCTCAGGAAAGAGCTGAGACCTGGACAGGAGGGCATGAGGAGTCTTGTACTAAATCATTCCCTCACAGGACAGTAGCCATCTTACTCAAACAGCCCCTTCCCAGAGCGCCAGGGAGAAGCAACAGCCCCTCCTTCAGGAATTCAACACCACCAGGCCAGGCCAAAGAAATGCATATTGAGGCTCATTAACATCTAAAGTCTGTCCCCGGCCCTGGTTGGTCGTGCGGGTGGCAGCCACTCAATGTGCCCCTTTCATGTCCATGTTTCTCTCTCTCTCTCTTCCTCTCTCTCCCTCCCACTCTATCTGAACAAAAAATGAAAAAATGTCCTCGGGTGAGGATAAAAATAAATAAATAAATAAATAAAGTCTGATAGAGAGCAAGTGCCCCACCCACTGGAAATCCTCTTACAGCTGAGGGATTTTTAATTCAGCTGCAGGCTACAAATCAGGGCTCATCAAGTAACTGAGACTAATAGCCTCCAGACAATAAACTAGAGGATAACTGAACTTTTCCTTGGCTTGCAAATCTACCCAGGAAAGTAAGAGTTGACAGCAGTGTTTAATGTGATTCTTCCCACACTCATCCAAACCCAGTAAAGGGAGCCACAACCAGTGGAACACCAACACCCACAGGGAAAATTTGGCAGGCTCCAAAACCCACTGAGACAACCAAAATGGTGAAACAAAGAAACAAATCCCAAATGAAAGTACATGATAATTCTGCAGGGGAAGAAATATATGACATAGATTTAAGCAAGATATCAGAGGGAGAGTTCAGAGTAATAATCATGAGGAAGCTCAACAGCATGAGTAAAGATAAAGAAACATTGAAAACCAACCAATTGGAAATAAAGAATGACATAGCAGAAATAAAGACCACATTGGAAGGAATAATCAGCAGAGTAGAGGAAGCTGAAGATTGGATCACTGAATTAGAAGACAGGGTAAAAAAAAAAAAATCACCCAATCAGAAAACAAAAAGAAAAAACAATTAAAAAACAGGAAGACAGCCTAAGAGAACTGTGGGACAACATGAAACGTAACAATATCCCCAACGTACATGTGCCAGAAGAAGAAAAAAATGAGTAAGGATTAGAGAACTTATTTGAAGAAATAGTGACAGAAAACTTCCCTAGCTTGGTGAAGGAAAAAGACATACAAGTCCAAGAAGCACAGAGAGCCCCAAGTAAGAAGAAACCAAAGAGGCCCACACCAAGACACACAATAATTAAAATGCCAAAAATTAAAGACAAAGAGAGAATCCTAAAGGCAGCAAGAGATAAGCAACAGGTTACCCACAATGAACCCCCATAAGGCTATTAGATGGTTTATCAACAGAAACACTACAGGTCTGAAGGGAATGGCATGAAGTAATCAAGGTAATGAAAAATAAGGATCTGAACCCAAGTCTACTCTATCCAGCAAGGCTATCATTCCAAATAGAAGGTGAAATAAAGAGCTTCCCAGATTAAAAAAAAAAAAAAAAAAAAAAGATTAAGGAATATATTAGCACCAAACCAGCACTGCAAGGAATGTTAAAAGGACTGCTGTAATAAGCAGAAGAAACAGGAAGAGAAACATAACCATAATAAACAAAAATGGCAATAAATAAGTTCATATAAATAATAACGTTAAATGTAAATGGATTAAACACTCCGATCAAAAGACAAAGAGCAGCTGAATGGATAAGAAAGCATGACTCATATACATATTGTTTACAAGAGACCCACCTCACAACAAAAGACTTACATAGGTTGAAAGTGAAGGAATGGAAAAAAATTTTTCCAAGCAAACGGAAAGGAAAAAAAAGCTGGGGTAGCAATACTCATATCCAATAAAATAGACTTCAAAATAAAGGCTATAACTAGAGACAAAGAAGGTCATTACATAATATTAAAAGGATCTATCCAACAGGAGGATGTAACCTTTGTAAACATATATGCACTTAAAATAGGAGCACGAAAATATATTTAAAAACTTCTGGAGGACTTCAAAGGAGAAATCAACAGCAATACAATCATAACAGGGGACTTCAACACCCCACTGACATCACTGGATAGATCCTCTACACAAAAAATTAACAAGGAAACAGAGACTCTAAATGATGCACTAGATCAAATGGATTTAATAGATAACTACAGAGAATTAAACCCCAAAATTGCAGAATTCATATTCTTCTCAAGTGCACATGGGACATTTTCAAAGACAGACCACATGTTAGGATGCAAACTAAGTCTCTACAAGTTCAAGAAGACTGAAATCATATCAAATATCTTCTCAGATCACAATGGCATGAAACTAGAAATCAATTACAACAAAAACATTCAAACACATGGAAGCTAAATAGCATATTATTAAACAATCAATGGGTTACCAAGGAGATCCATGAAGAAATTTTAAAATTCCTGGAAACCAATGAAAATGAACACAAAATCAATGAGACAAAATCTATGGGAAAGCAGTCCTGACAGGAAAGTTCATAGCACTACAGGCCTACCTCAAGACACAAGAAAAATTTCTAATTAACTTTCTAACCCTACAACTTAAAGATCTAGAAAGTACACAAAAAGAAAAACCCAGAGTAAGTAGAAGGAAAGAAATAGTAAAGGTCAGAGCAGAAATAAATGACATAGAAACTAAAAAAAATAAAATAAAATTCAAAAGATCAATGAAACAAAGAGCTGTTTCTTTGAAAAGATAAACAAAATTGATGGACCCTTAGCTAGACTCACCAAGAAACAAAAAGAGAGGAACCAAATAAACAAAATCAGAAACAAAAGAGGAGAAGTAACAAATGACACCACAGAAATTCAAAGGATTGTTACAAAATACTATGAACAATTATATGCCAACAAATTGGACAATCTTGGAGAAATGGACAAATTTCTAGAAACACACAGTCTCCCAAAACTGAACCAGGAAGAGACAGAAAACTTGAACAGACCAATAACAACTAAGGAAATTGAAGATATAATCAAGAAACCCAGCAAACAAAAGCCCAGGCCCCAGAGGCTTCATGAGGGAGTTTTACCAAATATTCAAAGAAGATCTAACACCCATTCTCCTCAAACTATTCCAAAAAAAACAAGCAGAAAGAAGACTTCCAAATTCATTTTATGCGGCCAGCATAATTCTAATTCCAAAACCAGATAAAGACACTACAAAGAAAGAAAACTACAGGCCAATAGCCCTGATGAACAAAGATGCCAAAATCCTTAACAAAATATTAGCAAATTGGATCCAGCAATACATCAAAAAAATTATTCACCATTTTTTCATCCCAGGGATGCAAGGCTGGTTCAATATTCGCAAACCAATAAATGTGATACACCACATAAACAAAATGAAAGATGAAAAACCATATGATCATATCAATAGACACTGAAAAAGCATTTGACAAAATCCAGCACCCATTTCTCATAAAAACACTCAGCAATGTGGAAATAGAGGGATCATATCTCGACATAATAAAGGCCATATAGGAAAAACCTACAGCCAACATCATATTCAATGGGCAAAAAGCATTTCCCCTAAGAACAGGAACAAGACAGAGATGCCCACTTTCACCAGTCTTATTTAACATAGTACTGGAAGTCTTAGCCACAGCAATTAGACACAAGGAAAAATAAAAGGGATCCAAATTGGAAAGGAGGAAGTGAAACTGTCATTATTTGCAGATGACATAATATTGTACATAGAAAACCCTAAAGACTCCATCAAAAATCTACTAGATTTCATAAATGAATTTGGCAAAGTAGCAGCATACAAAATTAACATCAAGAAAAAGACAGCATTCTTATACACCAACAATGAACTCACAGAAAGAGAAACTAAAAAAAAAAATCCCATTTACCATAGTGGCAAAAAAAATTAGATACCTAGGAATAAACTTAACCAAAGAAGTAAAGAACCTGTTCCCAGAAAACTACAGGACATTGAAAAAAGAAATAGAGGAAGACATAAAAAAAGTGGAAGCACATACCTTGTTCATGGATTGGGACACCTAACATCATTAAAATGTCCATACTACCCAAAGCAATCTATAGATTCAATGCAATCCCCATTAAAATACCAATGAAATATTTCACAGAACTAGAACAAATACTTCAAAAGTTCATATGGAACCAAAAAAGACCCGGAATAGCCACAGCAATCTTTAAAATGAAGAACAAAGTAGGAGGGATCACAATACCGGATATCAGGTTATACCACAAAGCCACTGTAATCAAAACAGTCCCTCGCCACTTCGCGCTTCTACTTTCACGGCTTCACTCTATCGCGGTTTTTTCAAATATATTCATTAAAATGTTGATCAAGACAGTGAAAAGGATGCAGCGCACGCTCGGTTGTCTGAGTCAATTATACACCTCTGTATTACAATTAAAATTAAAATTACTGAACATATGGACCTTCAATGCCAGGTGCAACTGCTAGAGTCTGGAACAGATTAACCGCGATAAATGAGGGACGACCGTACTGGCACAAGAACAGGCATATAGATCAATGTAAGAGAACAGAGAACCCAGAAATAGACCCAAGACATTATGCTCAATTAATATTTGACAAAGGTGGCAAGATCATACAGTGGAGTAAAGACAGGCTATTTAATAAATGGTGTTGGAAAAATTGGACAGCTACATGCAAAAAAAAAGAAGCTAGACTACCAACTTACACCATATACAAGAATAAACTCAAAATGGATAAAAGACTTAAATGTGACTCATGAATCCATAAAAATCCTAGAAGAAAATGTAGGCAACAAAATTTCAGACATCACACGCAGCAAAATTTTCATTGATACAACCCCTAAGGCAAGAGAAACAAAGGAAAAAAGGAATACATGGGACTACATCAAACTAAAAAGCTCTGCACAGCAAAATAAGCATCAAAATGGAAAGGAAACTCACTATATGGGAGAGTATAATTGCCAACAATACATCAGATAAGGGGCTATTTTCCAAAATTATAGAGTACTCATACAACTCAACAAAAGGAAGACAAAGAACCCAATTAAAAAATGGGCAGAGGACCTGAATAGACACCTCCCCAAAAAAGGACATACAAATGGTCAAGAGACATAGGAAAAAAATGCTCAACGTCACTAATCATCGGGGAGGTGCAAAATAAAACAACTATGAGGTATCACCTCACACCTGCCAGAATGGCTGCCATCAACAAATCATCAAACAACAAGGGCTGGTGAGGGTGTGGAGAAAAGGGGATTCTAGCACACTGCTGGTGGGAATGCAGACTGGTGCAGCCACTTTGGAAAACAATATGGTGTTTCCTCCAAAAATTAAAAATTGATCTGCCATTTGACCCAGTGATCGCACCTCTAGAAATATATCCTAAGAAGCCTGAAATGCCAATCAGAAAGAATATATATACCCCTATGTTCATAGCAGCACTATTTACAGTTGCTAAGATCTGGAAACAGCCCAAGTGTCCATCAGTAGATGAGTGGATAAAAAAGCTGTGGTACATATATACAATGGAGTACTATGCACCTGCAAGAAAGAAAGATCTCTTATCCTTTGAGACAACTTGGAGGGTCCTGGAGAGTATTATGCTAAGTGAAATAAGCCGATCAGAGAAAGACAAATATCATATTATCTCACTTATTTGTGAAATATAATGAACAACTGTGGTGTCAGAAAAACAAAATATATTGTTTCTTACAAAAAAAAAAAAAGAATATAATGAACAATACAAGCTGATGCACAAAATAGACCCAGAGACATAGAAGTAGAGTACAGACTGACAAACCTCAGAAGACAGGTACAGGGATGGGGGTAGAGGGAAGAGATAAGCCACAGCACTTATATACCAATGGACATAGACAACAATACTGGGGGTGAAGCATGGGATCAGGAGGAGGCTTTCAATGGGGGAAAAAGGAGAAACATCTGTAACAAAAATAAATTAATAAAAATTGCAAAACAAAAATAAAATAAAAGTAGTGTATGCTCACTGTAAAGAAAATATTCAAACAAACCAGAAATATATAAAGTAAAAAGTGAAACTTTGCCCCTCTCTTAATGCATTATCCTTCCAGTGCACTCCTTAGAGGTGACCACTGTTAAAAGTGTGAAAATTAATAAAGAGATATCTCATTTAAAATGGAGTGGGTAGGCTAGAAGAGAGAACTGTCATGCAAGTGTCATTCAATGCAAACTACTGACCCCAAAATGAAGAGAGGGACCTTGCATCTCTGATAAGAAATGATACTACTATACTCTCTCAGCAGGAGGAAGAAAAGATTCCTCCTTACCCAGTAACAGCTCAGCCAATGGAAACTTACTATACTTTGAACTTTCTGTTCCTCCAATGGACTCTATGTTTACAACAGCCCCTCCCAAGTCCATAAAAAAGTTCTTTGGCTTTTGTTTCTCTGAACTTGCAAGTGGTTCACCATTAAATTGCATGTCCTGAATTGCAATTCCTTGTTGTTCCTAAAAAAAAAAAAAAAAAAACATTTTGCTGGAGAATTATCTGGCTGTATATTTGTCTAAACTCAACAAAAGTTTTATGAGTATCATCCCAGAATTCTCCAAGCATATGTAAATATGTATACATAATTATCACATATGTATACACATGTATTCATATGCAAATTTTGAGCAAGTATTTTTAAGGTAACACATGATTATGAAGATAATTAAAATAATACAGAAGCATGTAAAAATGGAATGATCTATTCACATACAATCTTTGAGGGGGTATTTGAACATAAAGTAACACATGATTATAGAGAAAATATAAATTTTGGCAAAATGCAAATTGTAAAAGGTAAAGTAAAATCTCCCATACCCCTCATTCCTACCACCTAAGGGTGATAACAAATGCCCAAAGATCTTTGTGTGTGTGTGTGTGTGTGTGTGTGTGTTTATGTGTCCTTTGCAAAATTGTCAATGAATACACACATATATATATATGAATACATAGTTTATATATATGCTTAATGTAGTTATAAAATAATAGTTTTTATTTTGAAATCTAATATACACATAGATAAATGTCCAGAACAACAAAGTGAACTCCCTTGCAATCACCAAATTGAAAAGTAAAACACTGTCAGTCCCCTAGAAGCCTTCCAGTGATTCTTCCTAATCACTACCCCCACCCACCCCCTTTCAAGGGTTTTCACTATCCTGACTTTTAATCAGTTCCTTGTTTGTTTTTTTAATTTTACTGCCCAAGCATACATCATTAAGCACTATAACTTTTCCTGTTTTTAGGTTTTTCAATAAATGGAGTCATATCATATGTATTATTCTGTTTCTGGCTTCTTTAATTTACAATATTTTTTGTTTATTTTTAGCTTAATATATCTTGGGCATCTTACTCAATACAAATGGAATTACTTCATTGTTTTGATTCCATGGTATAAAACTGAAAAAAAAGACCTGATAAATAACAATTATTTTCACTCCTTTTGGTCATTATGAATAATGTTGTAAAGAACCTCTTAGGCATTCATCTTTAGAAGTCAATTTTTTTAACTTAAAAAGTAATCCTAATGCTAAGGTAAAATGAAGTGGCGTGTTAATTATTTCAGAAGTCTTGAACAAATTTCAGTTTTAATACAAAAAATGTTTTTTATCTTGTTTTTTTATTTTTATTTATTTTTTCCTTTATTGATTTTAGAAAGAGAGGAAGGGAGAGGGAGAGAGAGACAGAAACATCTATGAGAGAGAACATCGATTGGCCGCCTCCTGCATGCCTCCCACTGGGGATCAAGCCCACAACCTGGGCATGTGCCCTGACTGGGAATCAAACCAGTGGCCTCTTGGTGCACGGGTTGACACTCAACCACTGAGCCACACCGGCCTCGATACAATAAGATTTTAACAAGGGATGTTCCTATCTTCTAAATTCTAGACCACTTTTCAAAACTTTTATTTTGCTTAGAGGCAAGGAGACAACTTTAGAGCACATTAATTGTGTCACTTTAGGGGCTGAAGGGTACATGGGAGTCTATGTACTATTTTTACGGCTTCTTGTAAGTCTATATAATTATTTCCAAATAAAATATGGTGTTTTTTTTTAGGGGGGAGAAGAGGCAGGGATATGGAAAGGTGATTCCCAGACCACCTTTGGCATCAGCTGGGAGCTTGATAGAAATGTAGAATCTCAGGTCCCATCCCAGATCTAAATTAGAATATGCATTTTAACAAGAAACTCAGATGATTCATATGCACATTAAAGTTTAGAAGCATTGTTATACAAGAAGCCAAAGTGATATTCAAGTATTTCTTATTCTTTCAAAAACCAGTTTCTTCATTTTCATATCAGAGAGTTTATTCCAGAGGCCCAGGGCCTAATTCATTAGTATGCAACCAGTTCAGCCACACTGGGTACTGGCCCAAAAGACTCTCCTCCCCACCCCCGCCCCCCCATGAGCTTTAATAGTCTGTCTCGAAATTCTTAATTTTATCTTTGCCTTTGTGTTTTGTAAGTGAAGTCCTATGAGACCACAGAGCATGCACTAGGAGCTTGGAGCCTCAGCTTATCTAATAGCCCACTTCCCTGCCTGACTGGGATGGGGTTCTCAGTTACTCCAGCACTTTGGGACCCCTCGACCTTCACCCTCCTGGTCTTCATCTGGCGATTGCTGCTGACCTCCAGCTCCAGCATATGTCTGTGCATAGACAGAAGTGTTGCTGTTGCTCCCTGAGACATCTCAGGGCAAGGACATGACAGCAGCCAACCTCATACCACACTAGCAGCACTATGGGGTGTTCACGTGTGACTGGTGGGTGAAGGAGAGCTTGTTATCCACCTCCAATCCAAGTACCTAGCACATTCTGGCATGGAGGTTGTACTACCCTCAGAGGTCCCCCTTCCACTGTGGGTTCCCCTGGGCACTGGGCTCAGGAAAAGGATAGACTCCTGGCATGACTTCTCCATCTCCTGCCAGGACATGGGTCTGTCTAGAGACTGGTGGAAGTAGAATGCAGCAGCTGGTGGGTGGCATGTGTGCTTAGTCACAGGATGGTGCCCTGTGATAATCTGCATTTGCCAGGCAAGTGTCCCCATGCCTGAAGACACAAAGCATTAAATAGCAAATAATAACACCATTACAGAATGAGAGAAAGACTGTGGAAGAAAAGAAACACTTTATATTTTATATTTTCATTTTCTTGTTCTTTGAATAAGGAGCGCCACATTTTCATTTTGTGCTTGGCCTGGTAAATTATGTAGTCAGTGTTGCAGAGGCCATTGGGAATCAAAAGATGAACTTCTATCACCTACATGGCAATTACATGGGCCCAATGGTGAACTCTAATGGGTACCTAAAGCAGCCTTCATTACAAGACAGCTCCAGAAATCCTTCAGCAACATAAGATTTGCTTATCCCTCTCTTTCAGGAGAACTTTTCCCCATGGAAAATATAAGCCTGCATCAAGCATTGTAAGCACAAATCTCCCAGTTCTGTTTATACCTAGTACTCAGTTACACTTCCATATTTTCTAAATTTTATAAAAGATATAATCAGCAATAACTCTTCTTCCACTTTTAAAACTTAAAATTCTGGAGTGGCAGAACATAGAAAAAAAAGTTGGACTTTGGAATAAGTCTGGGAAGAAAGAGAGAGAAAGGATTTAAAGTTTTAGGGACTATATATTCCTATATATTTAGTTCTTCCTTAATCCATTCCTAAAATAATTATTCATTGAGCGACTCCCTAAAAGATCACTAGTAAACTTTACCCAGTTTTCTCTGAAGCAATTTTGAGATCCCACACTTTTTCCATAAATAATTTTAAATCCCTGCCTTTTTAAACGTTTTTCCATAAATAATTATTGAGTAAAAAAGTGATATTCAAAAATAACACAGATTATTTATTCTTCATTGCCTTGTTTCTCTACCCTGGGTAGTGTTAATCATGCTTTTACTTATATCCTTTATCTTGAACTTATTAATATTTAGCATACCTCATATATAACTGAGGAGAAAACAAAAGCTTAAAAGTTATTTTGTCTTGCAAGGTGCGCTCAGTGAGTTTGCTTAATGAGATAAATGCAAAGTTTTATCTGTACAATGACTCCATTTCCATCTCATTAATATATATGATATGGCTAGGAGGAGCTGATACATAAAATCTTAGTAATGGTTGTCTTAGGGAATGGGATTATAGGTGATTTTAGTTTTCTTCTATTTCTCTGTACTTTCCCAGTTTGTCTGCAAGTGTATATTACGGGGACATTAGCAACATTACATGATAGGGCCTTAATGCCTCTGATATTCGCTATTCTTTAATATGAACTAGGATTTTTTTTTCAGAAATGTTATTTGATCTTTTGGATACTGCCATCAGTTCACTGACAGGACTGATGAAGCTAAGTGTGAATTTCCCACATTTAAGGGGTGCTAATTCATTCAACAGCCCAATTAAGTCACCACTTGATAACCCAATTCATTACAACATATCAGACTCCAAACACACAGTTAATTTACTCTTCTGCTCTACATGAGCATACATATCCTGTTTTTGTTAACTGAATCATGAAGTTTGCTTTTTTAAAAACCAGTTATTTTCCATATTATGTTGTAGGACAGTGAACTGAAGAAGCCTAAAAACTGCTATTATATTTTCAAGATTTAGAATAATAGAGAATCTACCAAAATAAAGTATATCCAGTATGTACATATTAAATAAACGTAACTGTTAACCTTTCATACTTTCAACAGCTTTCAAATAACTTCTATCTTCCCAGAGTATTTTCTAGACAGAACTTAAACTATAAAATGAAAGGACAGAAGCAGAAGCATGTAAGCCTGCACCACTGCTAATTTAGGCTAGATTTTGAGAATCATCTAGTCCAGCAATTTTCAACCTTTTTCATCTCACGGCACATATAAACTAATCACTAAAATTCTACAGCACACCAAAAGATATATTTTTTGCTGATCTGACAAAAAATATAGGTGTAATTTTGATTCATTTTCACTGGGCGACTATTGTTGTATTGACCGTTGTCATTTTTTTTATTTGACAATCTAAGGAAAAAAGTCAGTGTTCCTGACTAAATAGTCAAGTATTGTATGTTTTAAAAATTCTTGTGGCACACTGGTTGAAAATTGTTAATCTAGTCTAGTGGGGTTTTTTCTGTTGTATGCCCCTAGCGGAAACCGAACCAAGGACTCTGTGGTCCACAGGCCAACACTCCAACCCTGAGCCAAACCGGCCAGGGTTAGTCTAGTGATTTTCAATCCTTACTGCACATGAGAGTTGCCTAAAGAGTTTCTGTTTGTTTTTTTCAAATTACAAGAGAAAGTTTATTTAGAACGTTACAGAGGTAGTAGAAGTGAGCTAGCTAGGGCTACATAGCCTCAGGAAACAAGTTACAGAAGCAAAAGAAGGGCCCTTGGAGTTTAGGAGAGGGAAAGGCAAAGGTAAGGAGCCTGAGGGGAAGAAGAGGGGGAAGGGAAAGGCAAGGGCGTGCTCTGAAGAGGGAAAGCAGCTAGAGTTTTTTAAATATACAGAAACTTGAGCCCCACCCCAGATTAATTTAATCAGAATGTTAGGGTGGGGCTTAGGCATGGTATCTATTTTATGTACTAGTCACCACTCTGAGTGCTTTTATGTATGTTAAATCATTTAATACTACACCTCATGACACAGGTACTATTATTATCTCCGTTTTACCTGTAAGGAATTGAGGCTTATTGAAGAAAACTGAAGTATGTGGCAGATCTAGGATCACTCTAGGCTGCATCACAGCCTGTGTCATGCTATACAATGTCACAACCCTTCAAACCATCATTCCAGAGCCTGGAGCACTGCCATACAATTCTTGGTACTGCAGAATTCAACTGGACAAGATATAGCCAGAAATAAAAAAATGCAGAAATTGCAGGCTGATTTTAGGGAGGAGCAAAAGGCACCAATGCAAATAGGAGAGATAACAGAAATCTTGTAAAGGCACCCTGAAATGATTAAAATTAAGATAGCATGGTCAGGCTGGTGGTGATCAGGATCATGCTATCATTTGTTGAGTGCTATTTTATAGGAAAAAAAAAAAAAACTAAGGCACAGAGAGGTTAAGTAACTTGCCCAGGGCCACACAACTAGTAAGTGACAGGGCCAAGATCCAAATTAAGGAAATGTGAGAGCCAAACCCATGAAACTGGAAAAAGGGGAATGAGAAAAGACATCTGCCAACTTGTCAATCAAATTCACCAATCTTTATTAAGGTCATGTCTATGTAAGAAACGGCCAAACCCGTAGAGAATTTTCATTAATTTATTTGGGCCAAACTGATGATATATGCTGGGGAGCATGATCTCAGATGCTCTGGAGAAAAACAGTTTTGTAGTTCCTTTTATGCATTTGAAATTAGGAAGGAACGTAAGGAAGATTACATGAGGGTAAGAGAAATAGAGGTGGGGTTTGGATTACAGGATAGTTAAGGTTATGTGCTCTACTGAGGGTGGTCATTTTTTGAAAGGAAGGTCTCAAAGGGGGCATTTCAAAAGTGTGTAACCCAGAAACAATAGACAGGGCTTGCTTAAGGCAAAGATACCCACCATAACCTGTCCAGTTAGGAATTTATGATCAAATCACTATGTGAATTTACCTTCCATAGGACCCCTTTTGTTGTCCACAATAAATTGTACAAAATGAAGCCTTCTTCCTAAAAAAAAGCTGAACTTAATTATTAGTATAATCTCATGGTAATTAAAAATATATATTAGTAAAATAGAAATAGCTGACAATTAAGTGAGAGAGTTAAAGTAGAAGCAAGATGAGATTTAAAAATTAGATAAGTGGCCCTGGCCAGGTGGCTCAGTTGGTTGGAGCATCATCCCATACACAAAAAGTTGTGGGTTCAATTCCTGGCCAGGGCACATATAATTATCAAACAATGCATAAGTAAGTGGAACAACAAATCTATGTCTCTCTCTCTCTCCCTCCCTCTTCCTCTCTCTCTCAAATCAATAAACATATCCTCAGGTAAGGATAAGAAAAAAAATTAGATAAGTGATGGGATTAGATGTTCTTTAAAGTACCTTCCAGCTTTGGAAAATTCTATGAATGTCTTTGCCTTGTCAAAGTTTTGCCTTTAAAATTTAGAAAAGTTTCATAAGGTATATACATGAACCACAAGCACAAGGCTTCTAAGGAGGGAAAAATAACCTCTGTCTTGGGTGTTCTAATTCTGCAAGCTGCAGAACTTTGTCTGAATTTGAACACTGCCAGGAACCAGCCTGGAGAGCAGAGTCCCTGAGTTCGAGTGGTGGGAATGAAGACAACGACACGGATATGGGATCAGGAGGACTGTCCTCAGCAGGATCAGCCTCGATATGCTTTATTACATGCCTTTTATACCTTACAGCAAAAGTTTAATGATACAAGAAAATAGGATCTTCTTGATGTAATGCCCAGGGCTACAACAATGCTGTATAGAATTAGTTTGCCTTGAGGATAATAGGAACACCCAGTCTGTTATCTCAGGTATTTCAAGGTACATTGGGTCACACTTAGCCCCGAGCTGCACAAACACAATGCAAGCCTAATTCCGTGAGATTGTGGGGGAAGTCAAGTCTCTGACTCAAGACCTCCAGGTTCCGTGGACTCTGTCAGACACTAGCCTTTGTTACATACAGGAAAAGCCATTTACATCCTATTATATTCATCTGTACAGCTGCTCCTGAGTCCAGAAATTAGAAATGCTCCATCTTACCTAAATATCAACAAAAGAGAGGGGAAAACCCTGTTCAAAATATATTTAAACTACTGGTGTGGGCAGATGGAAATAGAATCTGGATTTGATTATTTGCATTAGATAGGATTTTCAAATTACTTTTAAAAGAAGGTCATAAGCGCCTGCCTGAATTAGAGGAGGACTCTCTAGGGATTCCTGTTGTGTTTTAAGAAATCTCCTTTGGAGCACAGATGTCTTGCCCTCAAAAAGGAAAATGCCTTTTGAAGATTACAGGCAACAATTTCTATCTTGTCTTCAATATGACCAGAATGAGGTGGAGCCACAGGATTAGACACCCCCTGGCTATTGTCAAGGGACCAATTACAGCTAACTTAATGGGATCCTGAGAAAGATCATTAAGGGCACAGCAGGCTATAAATGATTATAAAGAACCTCGTGAAATTCCCCAGGTATCTATGCCTGGTCTACCTCCCTTATCTAATACAATCTGCGGATGCATAGATGTCCTGGAAATGGAAACTGCATAACTAATAACTTCTAATTGAAAGAAATCTAACTTAAGTCTCTGTATACTGTTCACGGAATATGTATCTTAGTTCACACCTTGGGAATCTAAACTATTTATTGCTAACATCTTTGGAACTCTAAAGCTCAGTCATCATTAGGTTTCATAACACGTAGTTGTGCTAAATGAAATAGTATTTTAAAAATTCAGTTGAGAGACAACATTTTTTGTTTGGAGAATTCTACAACTTCTTAAGAGATGACTCAGGGTGTCAAGCCAAGTGAGGCTGCTGTTAAAATGCAGATTCTTGGTCACTCAATAAACCTACTACATCCAAACCTTTGAGAGCTGAAGCCCAGGGACCTAAATTTTAAAGAGGATTCTTATGTACTTTAAAGTTTGAGAACTTTTGCCCTAGGATATCACAAACCCAAACCTAAAAATTACTTGTTACTATCAAATGTTATAATGTTGAACATCTAACACAACTTTAATTGGCTATAGGAAATCAGCACTTCTCAGTATTAGAAAAATTCCAGCCACAATTTGACTTTCTCATATTCAGGAATGTGATTCAGCAGGTAGCAAAAATGCTATACAGCATCATTACAGAAATCTGGCCCATCCTGTACAGGCTGCTGGTAACAGTCACCCTTCCTCCCACCATGCACACAACTAGTACCATGATTAACACATCTAGAACTTAATCACTGTCTTTCTCCTTCATCATTGTGCTCTCTTGTCTTCTCTAAAGTAAGGATGATATTAATTTGGGGTAACTCAAAAACCAGTACACTTTTCCTTTACCAATATTTAAAAAAATTTTTTTTTCTTGCTCTGGCAGGTGTGACTCAGTTGGTTTGGCATCTTCCTGTGTTTGCTGGTTCAATTCCCGTTCAGAGCACATGCCTGGGTTGCAGGCTCTATCCCCAGCAGGGGGCATGTAGAAGGCAGCCAATCCATTCTCCTCTCTCACATTGATGTTTTCTCTCTCTCTTCCCCTCTCCCTTCTTCTCTGTCTAAAAATATATATATATATTTTTAATTTATTTTTTCTTTGTTGATTTTTAGAGAGAGGGGAAGAGAAAGGGGAGAGATAGAGACAATGATGAGAGAGAACATTGACTGGATGCCTCCTGCACACCCCCCACTGGGGACCAGGTCCACAAACTGGGCATGTGCTCTAACTGGGAATTGAACCGGCAACCTCCTGGTGCATGGGCTGACACTCAACCACTGAGCCACACTGGCCGGGCAATAGAAATATTCTTTTAAAATTTCTTTCCAGTGTATTTATTGACTAATTGAAACAAAAACTTGTCCCGATGGTTGCAAATTTCTTCGACCTCCTAACAAATATTCTGCTTGTAAATAATGTTCATAGGTCTATCAGAACTAACAAAATTACCAAAAAAAAAAAAAAAAGGGGTGTGTGTGTGTGTGTGTGTGTGTGTGAAATTGGCTTCAACAGCCCAAGAGAAAGGCCATGTCCTTCAGGTATGTGAGGTGAGGCCATCATCTCAGGCTCTCAGGCGCTGGAGAATGCTTCACTAAATCCAAAATGTAACAAGTCTTATTTTGGGCAGAGAATATTTTAGACTTCTGATCTTTTGCCCTTTGCAGAATATCAAAAGCCTGAAAGCTTACAAAACTATTAAAGAATTGATAATGCAAGAACATTTTTTTAGAAGTTTCCATGCTTGTTTGTTTTTCAGGAAGAAATAACAGTCAGTGCAAACATTAGATGAAAACATTTATCTGTCTAACTGAGCTCACACAGACACTGGAAATTGGAACATACCTGTTAAAAATGAAAAGTCCAATTGCTGAAGCACTAGAAATCTTTCATACAGGAAATTCTTCCAATCAGACACCATTCAGCCTGGCTCGATTAGCATCACTTCTCAAAAGGCAGAAATCTTAAGTGGAATGAATCATAACAGCTGGTTTCCACCCTCTGACACTCCACCATACAGGAAGCTGGTTGTCACTAGGTTGGTAGGGTGTCACAACTGTCCAGGCATTTCAGGTTGAGAGGTGGTGGGGCTTGTAAGAGAAGCTGGAAAGTCCCTCAAGGGAACTTCTATAGATAAGATAGTAGCTTAGTAAATGGTGTCTTTTGCAGAGTTTTGCATTTTGACTGTTATGCAGAGAAAACTCTAGTTAAATGCCATAGTTCACAGGGATCCTTTTCTATCCAGGGAAAGGATATAAGAAGAAGGGCTGTGGCCCATTTTAAGTTTATAATCAATATATAAACTGAATAAAGACAGAAGACATTAAAATTGTTGAGAAATAATACATTTGTTTGGATAAGGAGATTGAAAAGGAAATTGACTAGACTGCTACAGAGAACTAATTTCTTTCTACCAGAGATGTTTAAAGTTAATTCTACTATAAAGCTACAATAATCATGACAATATGTGGTATTGGTGAAAGGATAGACACATAGATCAAATAAAGAACAGAGAGCTCCGAAACAGACCCACATATATGCTATATCAATTGAATTCTGACACAGGTGCAAAGGCAATTCCATGGAGAAAAGACCATCTTTTTAACAAATAGTGAAAATCTATATATAAAACAATGAACCTAGACACTTTACATAAAAATTAATTCAAAATGGGCCACAGACATAAATATAAATGTAAATCACAAAACATTTAGACAAAACATAAGGGGAAATTTTTGTGACTGGGCAAAGAATTCTTAGATATAACACCAAAAGTACTATCTATTAAAAAATTGATAAATTAGACTTTATCAAAATTAAAAACTTTTTTTGCTCTATAAAAAGCCATATTTTTCTCTGCAAAAGACACTATAAGAGAATTTAAAAGACAAGCCACAGACTGGGGGAAAATATACAAATCACACATCTGAAAAAAACACTTGTATCCAGATTATATAAAGAATATTGAAACCTTAACAATATGAAAACAAACAACCCAACTAAAAATAGACAAAAGACCTGAAAGGACACTTCAACAAAGAAGATATAAGGATGGCAAATAAACACATTAAAAGATACTCCACATCATTAGCTATTAGGGAAGTTCAAATTAAAACCACAATGAGATACTAATATGTACTCTCTAGAATGACTAAACTCAAAACAAACAAACAAAAAATTGGCAATACAAACTGCTGGTAAGTACACAAAGAAATCAAAACTCTTAAATGCCAAATGGTGCAGCCACTTTGGAAAATAGTTTGACAGTTTATTATAATACTAACTATATACTTACTATAATATAGTTACTCTCACTATTAGGTAATTGCCCAAGAGAGATAAGACATATGTTTCTATAAAAACAATTTGTGAATGTTTACAGCAAATTTATTCAGAATCACCAAAAACTGAATAAGTAGATATGTCCTTCAACTGGTGACTAAACAAATTGTGGAATGTCCATACAATGAAATACTATTCAGCAATAAAAAAGAAACAGACTATAGATATATTCAACAACATGGGTGAGTCTCAGATGCATTATGCTAAGGGGAAGATACCAGACTGAAAAGGCTACATATTGTATGATTCCATTCAGAGATATTCTGGAAAAGGAAAACTATAAGGGCAGAGAACAGATTCAGTGTTTCCCAGCAGTGAAGAGTGGAGAGAGGAAGGTCTGACAAAGGAACAGCATAAGGGGTTATTTTTTGGGGTCACGGTGCTAGAACTGTTCTGTTTATCAAATGTATAAAACAAAAAGTAATTTTTACTGAATATAAATTAAAGATAAAAATTTTAAAGATTTTTTATTGACTTTTAGAGAGAGAGGAAGGGAGAGGGAAAGAGAGAAGCATCAATGTGAGAGAGAAACAACGATCAGCTGCCTCCGGCATGCCCCCTACCAGGGATCGAGCCCACAACCTGGGCATGTACCCTGACTGGGAATTGAACAGGCAAACTTTGGGTGCACGGGACAATACCAGACCAACTGAGCCACGCTGGCCAGGGCTAAAAATAAATTTTTAAAGAGTTTATTCTGAGCTAACACTTGGATCTTTAACAATATACTTTCTGGAATAATCGTCATTGCAAACTAAAAAATTGTTTTCAAATTTTCTATTTTTAAAGTAAATTTTCAATGCCATATTTCTATTTAGGAAAATATTTTAAAATAACATTCAGTTGACCTATTCAAACCTATATGCTTAGAGTAAGTGTGCAAAAAAAAAATTGTTAATTTTAAAACTACAAGATAATTTTTTTTTTAATTTCAGGAAACTAAAAGTCAAGTAAAGATACCGACCAACTCAAGATCTACATAGGTTGGCCTTCTTCTTCCATGCAAAATACAAGACTTGTCAATATTCAACAAAGCTAAATCATGCTGCCTGACTTTCTATACTACTGAAGTTTAATACAATTGACTGACTCCAGTACCATTTTTTCACCAGCAGTCAGAGTCATAATAGATCATTAACACTGTAGACTGCTCTTATTTTTTTTAAATGTGAATATCTGTCCTGGCCAGTTTGGCTCAGCAGTCAGAGCATCGGCTAGTGGACTGAAGGGTCTCAGGTTTAATTCCTGGTCAAGGGCGTATGCCCGCACTGCAGGTTCATTCCCTGACCCTGGTTGGGGTCGTGCAGGGGACAACCAACTGATGTGTCTCTCTCACACTGATGTTTTCCTCTCTTTCTCCCTCCCTCCCTTCTACTCTATCTAAAAATCAATAGAAAAATATTCTCATGTGAGGATCAAAAATAAAATAAAACAAAAATGTGAATATCCCTGTTAGAGGATAATACCACATTTAAAAAATTGAGATATAATTGACATATAACATTGTATAAATTTAAGGAGTACAACATATTGATTTGATACATATATACTGCAATATGAGGCTAATACTCTTTTGCAGGTAAATCAAATCATGTTATATTTTTTATAATTTTTATGTTGGCTCTGCTGAAGAATATTGAAGAGAAATATCACAATTCAAATAACCAAAGTATTAAATCACCTAAAATCACTTTACATGTAAGAGAGTGATTTATTCAAAAGAAGAATTAGAGGGATAAAATCAGAAACAGAGAGCAGTTCTCAGTTAATGGTCCTGCTTTCAAGATCAGATTACAGATTATCAAACACATCCTGTTAATTAGTCACTGTTAAAATTAATTTCCTATAACAATTTGAAGGGGGCATTACCACTTTAAGTACTATTTAATAATATCAGCCCCTGGAGATAAATGTATTCCTTTCCTTTCCCAGTTATATAATATTCCCTGGGATTGAACTGAAATTTTAATCTATTTAGGATGAACAATATTCAACGTACACCTAGGAAACTTTATTCAGTATATGACTACTATCAGTAGCAATGATCTCTTACTCTTAAATGCTTTTTACAAGTAATCACTTATGCATCACACTGTTCCACTGATAGTACCCTATTTCAAACTCCCAAAAGATATTAGAGTTTTCTTTGATCATTGATCTCCTTGCTTTCTCTCCCCCCAATAATCTCTTGTTACCCGTACATTTTAGATCAAAGTGCTTGAGGCTCCCCCTCTACTACCTATGATACCTACTTTCTGTCATAACAATGAATGAAATGTGCAACACATCTCCATGGGTGTGCACTGAGAATGAGTGCAATGTCTAAGGAGCTGCTGTTTATTTATTCCCTTTCCTCACACTACAAAACACAGGTTTGAATACAAGTGACTGAGCATGATGTTTCTTTTGGGAAAAATCTTGGTAATATATACAGAGACACACACACACCTCAGAGATAAGATACTTCTGTCAGTAGTGTGGACCACCATAGCCATCATTGTAAATGGGAAGCAGGAGTACAGCCCTTATAGTGGGCATGGTTTGGGAATGCTCCCTCTTCCCTCACAACCTCCGTCAAAAAAACTTGTTCAATTCCATGATTCCCACTATTATCTCAAAGGGATTGACTGAGGCCTAAGGCCATTTTCAAATGCCTGCTAAACACTTTTAGTCATATATTCTACCGCTACCTCTAACCTAAACCAGCTCATTCTCCTGATTTCCTTATTTCTTTACATGTCAGTGCTATCACTTAGTAAATCAAACTTAAAGCTAGTAATTTTGGGTTACCCATGCTCACTCACTTCTCATATCCAAATAAAGCTGCCAAATCAGTCAACTGTACCTTCACAGAGCCTTTCATATCTTCCTCCTCCTCTACTCCATTCCCATTATCAACACCCTAGCACAAACCTTATTACTTTTTGCCTTCTAATTCAGCATCCTTTTTCCAGTATCCCCCCACTCCATTCCATTACTCATTCTGCTATCACTTGGATAGTACTAACTTGTGGATTAGAATATGCCACTTGCTGGTCAAAGCCTCCAAAGGCTCCCCACTGCTCACAAATAAAAGTCCATACCCCTTAACCCAATACTGAAAACTCTCTTCACAATCTGTCCCCAACCCATTTTTCTGGCCCCATCAGTCACAATCACCTTCATGTGCCCTAAATGCCATTTAAACCAGATTACTGTCTTTCTCCCAAAACATCTTGTGCTAGACAACAAACCACTACTTATAAGATCCCTAAACTTAGAATGTTTCAATACTCCCATTATTACAGCTACAAACCTTTGATGTTTCAATGCTAACTCTTCCATGAAACTTTTCCCAAAGCTCAAAGCTGAATATGTTCTAGCAATGCAGAACTCCTACATCTCTGATTAGTGCCTGTATGCTATTTCTCATCTAATATCCTTGTATCATATACCCCTTATTAGACTATACTTTCATGTTTAGAATTATGTAAATATTCTAACCTATAAGGGTCATGTTGGTTCTTAAATTTCCAAAATCCAAAGCAACCACAAAATCTCCCAAATAGTAGGCTATAATATATCAAAAGATTAAAGATATAATACTTGAATAAATTGCTGATTGAAAACAAAATGTAATAAGGGTGACTACAATTTTAATTCTCTACGTAGAAACAGAAAAGTCTTCTGTGTTCATATGTGTGATATATTTATTCTCTACTTTTTGTCATATTATGTTCTAGAAACCATGTTATAAAATGAGTGGTATTTTCCCATGGGAACAAGTGATATTATTGGGGATTGTGCTTTCAACCAAAGACTCATTATCAAATAAATCACAGATATAAACAACACGCAATAAAAGCAAAGATATAACAACTGTAAACTCTTATAATTTAAAATTATATGAATGTTTTCAAATAGGCACCTATGACTGTATATACTTGTTATGTCAAGGGTTCTAATATACTGTATCACAAATTGTCAATGCCACCCATAAAAATAGAATTAACTTTCATAAATCTCACTAAAGTCAATACGCTAGCTATAATAAACCAATGCTGAATGGATCCTTTTATTTGCCTTCTTATTATTTAATTGTATATCTGATGTTTGTGCAGAGGGAGTGATTCAAATGACTTTAGTCTTGCTTTCAACACCAGCAATAAAACCAACTCCCAAGCTGCCCAATAAAGTAGAACCAACCATTTCCTCTTTATTAATTTTACTGTGACAACCTGACATGTTCAATATAATTCCTCAGAACTTAGAGACCTGTTCAAAGAGAGAAGTGTTATATGGGGAAAAGGAAATCTTAGGGTCTGAGTAGTCTCTGTCACTTACCAATTGGGTGATATACAGCCTCTCTGAGCCTCATTTACCTCAAAGGTAAAGTGAGTATAAAGCAATGGCTACCTCACAGAGAGAAGATTTAAAGAGATAATGTAATTTAATTGCTTTTAAACTTCAAAGCCCCATTAAGAATAAGCTATTATTAATTATCAATATTGTTTTTGATGTGATAGCGTTTGACCCTCTATTGGCACGTTTAAAAGTGAAAAGCTAAAAAGATATTTTGCCCCCTCCAGTCTTGCTACCTCCTCAGTTTATTCAGAAACACATGTGCTCCTTTTCAGTACAAAATCGAATGGAAACAATAAAAATTGTGAGGTCACTCTTTACCATTCTTCTCCTCAGAGTTTATTTGACACTTTTCAAGGCACTTTGCACTATGCTGAAAAGCAATGAAAACAATTATCACGCGGGAGAAAGGGACAATTTGGTCATTATATTGTGCAATTCTGTGGGCAGGACATTTTTCAATCAGTACAGAAGGAGGGAATTTTCTTGGTGTTCAGGAGAACTGAGCCTGAGTCTTTTGCTTTCAAAGGACATAAACTTCCTAGAGACTGTGCTTCAAATGGGGAAAGGCAAGGAATAAAAAGGGAAACAAGCCCAGAAAGGTGTTAGTGAAGTCTGAGTATCTCTGTCTTAGGAACCAGAGTTGTGTTTTCCATACATCTGAAAGAATGAGAGATAGCTCTGCCCACCTAGTCTTCCACTCAGCAAAACAAAGAGTAAAGAAGGAATCTGATCTATGAGTTTGTTTCTATTTTGTTTGCTCATTTATTTTTTTTATTCCACCTATAAGTGAAATCATATAGTATTTGTCTTTCTCTGTCTGACTTATTTCAATAACATAATACCCTCTAGATCCATCCATGTTGTCGCAAATGGTTGCATTTCATTCTTTTTTGTGGCTGACCAATATTCCATTGACTATATGTATCACATCTTCTTTATCCATTGTTCTATTGATGGACACTTAGGTTGCTTCCATATCTTGGCCATCGTAAATAATGTTGCAATGAGCATAGGGGTACATATACCCTTTCAAATTATTGTGTTGGACTCATAGATACAGAGGATAAATTGAGGGTCTCCGGATGGGAGGGAGGTTGGGAGGATGGGTGAAAAGGGTGAAAAGGATAAAGAAATACAGATGACCAATTATAAAAATAGTCATGGGGATGTAAAGTACAGCATAGAGAATATAATCAATAATACAATAATAATCATGTATGATGTCAGATGGGTACTAGACTTACTGGGATGATCACTTCATAAGGCATATATATGTCTAACTATTATGCTGTACACCCGAAACTAATGTAATATTGCACGTCAACTGTAATTGAAAAATACATTAAAAAAAAAAAAGAAGGTATTTGGCCCGGCCAGTGTGGCTCAGTGATTGAGCATTGACCCATGCATCAAGAGGTCACCAGTTAGATTCCTGGTCAGGGCACATGTCCAGGTTGTGGACCCAATCCCCAGTGGGGGGCATGCAGGAGGCAGCCAATCAATGTTCTCTCTCATCGATATTTCCATCTCTCTCTCTCCTTCTCTCTTCCTCTCTCTTTAAAATCAATAAAGAAAAAAAAAAAGGGATTTGAACTAGAGGTGGGGGGATGTCAAGGGGATGGAGGGTACTTTACTTATTTCCAGATCACAATTTTTGAGATGGACTAGACTGTTCTAGGAGGAGGAAAGAACTTTGGAGACTAAGAGAGTATAGAGGTGGAAATCCAGGGGTGGGATAGCTTTCCCCAAGATTGGGAAGGGACAGAGTCTACCAATCCCAGGAAGGGTACAGCCGAAGTCCATTATCCTTTCAGCTCCCCAGGAAAGTACACATCTGAAGATGGTGATTGGACCTGGTACCCCAATGCTGCCAGTCTCAGCAAATTTCTCAGGTGAGCTATCTATGCCTTTCAGGAAATCATGTAGATCATCGTCATATATGTTTTGGTGCCAATAGTGGCTAGGGAGAGTTTTAACCTCTCTTCTCATAATCCCTATCAGTGCCACCCTCAATCCTACCACCAAATAAATATACAATCTAAGTAAAACTGATATATTTGCTATATAAACCCAGTTTCAATTCAGGTGATCTCACTTATTCCATCTAGATTGCACCCAATCCTAAACCATTCCTAAAGAGAAATTCTTGAGCTTCTAATGGATTATACAAGCAGTGATGGACATAGACCAGAGAGGCCTCCCCATATATTCGGACCTTTGTGAAACCTGTGGATTTATTGTTCTACTACACAATGAGTTGGGGGGTGGGTACTCAGAGCCAGATTTATCGATGGTGATCATGATAATGATGATAAATAATGCAATGTGATATTTCTTACACTTAAATGGAGTGGAGTAAAAAATAATCATACATGACAATAATAGTCCTGCTTAAAATGTGTTTAGGCAGAAAATATTTATGTCCTTCCTGTAGGTATTTCACTTTTACTCTCTATAAACTTTTAGTGAATTTCTTTTAAAACCACCAAGCTCCTACTTCAGTTGTGTCCAAGAAAAGGAGGAGATTTTTGCATAGGACTGAGCAGAGTCTTGACAGGAGAGCAGTGTAGTGGTGCAGAATGAAACACAACAGGGCAGGAGGCATCAGGGAGAATTCCAAGGGAAAACTATTTCCACCTGGAAATTCTTCTTCCAGAGAGCTTCTCTGCTATAACTCTAAGACTCTATGTTCTCTTATCATAACAGAAGCCATTACCTTGTATTAAGACATTAGTACAAACTTTTTTATATGTTGTTTTAAGAAATAACTCACAAAACTATTAAGACAGGTATAAGACTGAATGGCCTTTGCCCGGCCGGTGTGGCTCAGTGGTTGAGTGTCAACCCATGCACCAGGAGGTCCCTGGTTCGATTCCTAGTCAGGGCACATGCCCAGGTTGTGGGCCCAATCCCCAGTGGGAGCATGCAGGAGGCAGCCAATTGATGTTCTCTCTCATCAATGCTTCTATCTCTCTCTACCTCTCCCTTCCTCTCTCTCTAAAATCAATAAAGAAAAAATATTTTAAAAATAAAATAAATAAAGTAAAAAAAAAGAAAAAAAGACGGAATGGCCTTTTGTACTGGAAATCACTAAAGCAGAGGTTGAAAACTAGAAAGCTGTGGGCAAAGACTTTTAATGCCCACGAAAAGTTTATTGAAACTTTTAGTTAGCCAACAAATTAAAATAAAATAAATCTGCAATTCCTAGCTTTTCTTGACAAATGAGAAGATCTGACAACACTGGACCACCGCATCTTCACCTGGCAACAATCAGCTACACCTGAAAACCAATGAGCCCTTCAAACACCCGCAACTCACCACTGTCCAACACCTCCAGTTCTTGTGGCATTGTGTCTGGCCTGCTTCACCCATTTTGGGTACCTAATGGTCCCTGAAGGCATCTGAGTTGGTAACCTCAGCTCCAAAGAATAAGTGAGAAATGGTCAGTAAGTATATAGCAACTAGGAATGAGGGGTGGCCTAGCATTGGAAGGCCAGCAAAGGCCTTGATATTCACATGTTCTCCTGCCTGCATTGTATGCTAGACATCAGAGATGGAACAGGCTCTGCATGAGGTAACTTGCTTTTTGTCTTTTCCTTGCATTGAGTTACTATGTAAGACATTTTTTTCTCAATTATTAAATCTAAATAATAGGTACTCAGTGTATCTAGTGACTAGAAGGATACTTAAACAGCGGATTCAGGTCCTGTCTCTCCTGGTTGTAATAAGTTAGATAGTGTGATAATGAATGAAAGAAACATTCAAATTGGAGTCAGGAAACTATGAAGGGAGAGCTCTCATGCGTTACCACTCATGGAAGCTTACATAGCAAGCAAAGAGGAAGATTTCTTCTCTGCTTGCCTCAGCATCAGCAACTGCTCTCCACTTGCTGCCAATAAGAAACTGCCACAACCTTGAACTCTCCTTTTCCATCAATAGGCTCCTGTTCAAAACAACTCTCCCCAATTTCCCTCTAAAACCCAATAAAAGCTGACCTCCCTTGTCTTCGTACTTGTCTATGGTTCACCAAATTGCAATTCCTCTGCTATTCTCAAATAAACTCATTTGCTGCTTGAATAACCCTTTGCTGTTTAAATTTTAAGTTTGACAGCTAGTTGCTTTTAAATTAACGGTGTCTCAATTTCCTTATTCATAAAATGAATGGGTTCACTTAGAATGATCATTAAGATCATTTTTAGTTGGCCTTTCCCCATCTATACCACCTCCACTTATCTAGAATCTACTCAGCCCTTGAAAGATGTTTAAGTTTTACCACCTCCAAAAACCTCTCCAGACTTCTCCTTTCTTTGAACTTTTGAGCTTATCATCATTACCACCCATATTAGCATTTACTAATTCTCTAATTGCTTTGCTTTGAGTATGTTAGTTCATTTGCCATATCTAACAGAAAATTTCTTTAAATAAAATACCGTATCATTTCGTTTTTAAAACCCTCTACATCATTTTACACTTAATTGGCATTCAACAATTATTTGTTAACTATTTAAAATGAGTACTAATACAGAAAATATCTATAAAATGGCGAACTTCCCAAAGAGCAACTTTCATCAGCCCTCTCAAAAGGAATTACCCTTATCAGTATCAAAACTTGCCCTTAATATGTACTATGCAACGCTACTAGATTACCATATTACTTTGTATATGGTTGTTTCCTTCCACAGTGGAAAAGCTCAAAAGAGGAAAACTACAAACAATAACTCACTACAATAATTTATTACCCACTGGAAGATTGTTACCCACTAAAAGAGGGCATGGTATAAGAAAATTTTTTCTACTGTAATTAATAAAATCAATTACTAGAAAGTGGCTGCAGGTCAGACATTTGAAAACTACAGTGAAAACTACCCTTGCTCCTCCCCCACACCGGATGTCATCAGAAGTTCTGAGAAAGAGAAGGCCATAATAAGATACCATGTGGGAGGGGATTTACCCACCTTCACAGGAAAAGCAGTGGGATACAGGTTTTACTTGTTCTGGTCAAACTCTTCCCCCTGACAAATAATTAAGGCTTTAGATATGTCAGAGTAAATACTTCCCTATCAAAGTAAACAAACACAAGAAAAAAAATTCAAGTATAAAATTATTTTTTGAATTTTTTGTGATTGTCTTAATTTCTCTAGTCAATGGATTTAAGATCATTAACACCCTAGTAAACTAAATTAACAAGTGTTAATCATGTCTTAACAGCTAGCCAATCCTAGTGGTTTGAAATTAAGTCAATTTTTAAAATGCTCTCCTGTGATGGAACCAACACTTAATACAGGTGTTTCCACTTAACCCATACTCTCTATAAAAGAAGTGGTTCAGTAATTCATATTGTACACATATAATGCTTGAGAGTCTGTGGACTGAGGAAAAGATTTATTCAGGTGTGTGGGGGACGAGGCGGGGAGGGGGGTGTAAATCATGAAAAATTCCCACTTGGACCTTTTTGGAAATTCTAATCCTACCCAGTTTAAAAGGACGGGAAATACTGCCTATAAATTTTCCTGGGGAATCCCTGTAAAACGCAACAAGGTTTTACAATCTGAGGGAAACAACAAGGGTTCCAATATTTTTTTAGAAGTAATTTTAAACAACCGCCTTTCAACATTTTCAAGCACTTTCAGTGGTTTGTTTTTATCTGGTGTTTCTGATCACCCAGTTAACTCACCGTCTGACGGGAAGCCTGTCAGTCTATCCACACACAGCCTCCAGAGGGCTCCTGATGAGGTCCCGCCCCTAGCCACGCCCCCACACAGAGCCTCGTGCGGAATGGAAACTATGCCCGGCCTCCGCACGCCCTCGCACCCCCCATCTTCCCTACTCAACGTCAACAGCGTCCATCAACCCCGGCTAGGTTTCCCCACCTCCCTGTCAAATAAGATGGACACAACTCAAACAAAACCAGAGAATGAGAGGTGTCGATGTTCCTTCTACTTTAGGTTTAGGCTAGTTCTACTCTTCCAGGATCCTTTAAAAGGAGATACCACCCCAGCCAAGAACGCCCCTCCAAGAAAAGGCACACACAACCCTGCCCCCATGGCGAGCTCCAGAGGGAAGGAATACGTTCCTATGGGATCACAAGCGGGCATGGCGAGAGAAAGACCTTGAAGTTCAGTTTTCTGTAGCACTATACCCACCACACCAAAGGCATTTAAGCCTTGGGCATGGTATTGTACTTTAAGATGTTCCACACAGTCTAACACAAACCTAAAGTCTAGGGTAAACTCGCGAATTACAAGTTTAGGGTTAAAAGACTATGAAGGGCGTCCTCCCCAATTCCATCCGCTCAACAGGACTATACTGAGTTTTGAGTAGCCCTCCAGTGACTCCATCTACGGCACCCTCCCTCACACGCACACACCAATCTAGAAAAGCTCCCTGTGGCCGTCGGGGGACGACGTCCTTACTCGAACACACATTTGGGGTGAGGGTCCTCCTCTCTCAGGGCCACCAGCTCAGCAAGAGATTCTCCCCTACCTGCCACTACTATCCCCCAAGGGGCAGGGCTCGGACCAGGCTACCTGGACACCCAATTAGCAGGGGATCCCCCAAGCCTGCCTGGCCAATCGAGGCGTGTGAGCCAGGGCGACCAGACGTGACGTAAGATGTGATTAAGTTAGCGCGTCACCTCGACGTAAGCCTCTCATTTCTTGGACGTCCCGTCCGGAGAGCAAAACTCCGGCGACTTTGGGCTCCGCCCCCGTGAGGGTGGCGGCCAATGAGGGCGGTTCTGCAGGGAACCGGGCCAGTGAGACGAGCTCGGGGCGGGGCCTGGGGCAGGAGGGTGGGGCGGGTGGCGGCGGTGGCAGCCCGAGGTCTGGCTGCGCGCAGTATATGACAGTACGTCAGCAGCGGGATGGCCGTAGCTGTGGCGGCGGCTGCAGAAGCCCGAGCAGCCGCGGCCGCAGTGGAGACTAGTGCCGGAGCGGCGTCGGCGGCGGCACCCCGGGGAGTTTAAGATGGCGGCAGGGGGGGCGGCGGGCCTGCGAGAAGAGCAGCGCTATGGGCTGTCGTGCGGACGGCTGGGGCAGGACAACATCACTGTGCTGCATGTGAAGCTCACCGAGACGGCGATCCGGGCGCTCGAGACCTACCAGAGCCACAAGGTGAGCTGGCCGGGCTGGGGGAGGGAGAGGGCGCCCCTCGCTGCCTGGCCGCGCCTGCCCTGCCCCCGGCACCCGTCGCGGGGCTGGCGGGGCTGGCGGGGCCGTGGCTCGTCGCCGCTGCCGTCAGCGCCCGCGGAGGCTGGGCTGGTCAGGGCCCGGCAGGGTCGCAGAAGACGCCGTCCTGGGCCAGCCCGGCGCTGGGGCGTTGAGAGGCAGGCGGGCGGGCGGCCCCTGGCGGCGGGGCCGAGGCAACCGCGGCTCTACCTTGGCTGCGCCGCCGCTGCGGGACTTTCCGACGGCGCCTGCGGGTTTCCTGGCTTTTTCTGTCCCAATGAGGGAGAAGAGGTACCAGGGAGACAAGTGAGATAACCATGCTGCTTATGGTTGGGGGTGGGGGTGGGGGTGGGGGCGGGGGCGGGGGTGGGGGTGGGGTAGGGTGGGCGCAATGTACCGGTGATGAACCTCTAAGGATCCGCGGGCTCAAGCCGTCCGTGTTTTGGGGATAACTCATAGGCACCGTGGACTCGCAGAGACGGGGACACAGGCGGTCTGCTTATGGAGGTGGGACCTACTTTCTACTCGCAGGAACATAGAGACATAGGCGCTTGTGTATGGCGGGGCACACGGTGTACTCGCAGAGATGGGGACACAGGCACTCCGCATACGGGGGCAGGGCACACCGTGTACTAGCAAAAGCTGGGACATAGGCGCTCTGCATACGAGTGGGGAGGGGGACACACTCGGCCCCTGCACTCCTAGGGACTTGGGGACACAGGCGATTTGCGATCCCGAGACCTACCAACACCGCGAACCAGGGAGCTACACAAACCCAGCTCTCTCCCAGGAGTAAGACATCGGTAACTGTGGACAGAGATTCGTGGAGGCTCCTCGTACCCGAAAGATGCCGCGCGTCTCGGGGCAACTCACAGACGTAGACACCTGGAACGAGGGTGAGGGTGGGGGTAGGATATACTGCATCCCGTGTCTTACCCCGCACTGTGTTCGGGAACCAGACCTAGGAATATACAACTCTAGTACAGAGAAGGCTCACATAGACGCACATACGCTGCAATTGGAGTACAAACCCAGGAATGCATTATCACGTTAAAACAAAAAAGTGAGGGATAGAGAGAGAGAGCCACAGAGAAGACACACTGCAACCAGGGTGCATGGGGAAGCCGTTTATGGACATGTGTGGATGAGGGAGCCTGGAATGGACACATCGCTTAAGGGGAGGTATGTACCATATGGGGACGGGTAACATTTACTCCCAAGAGGAGAGACAGTTGGAAGGATATAGAACTCACAGAGCATCCTGACAAATAGCCCAGTCCATACCAAGGAAACATGCTCTAATTAACTGATCTCATGAAACAGGCACAGAGGGACACTCAGATGCAGACTCAGTTATTCAGATAAAAGTGGAGATTTAACATCTGTTGAGCTCCCACTAGTGCCAGGCACTTTAAATGCATAGAAGGCAGAGGCAGAGCCACAGAACAGTTGTGAATCCTGGTTCACTGGGAGTATGTAAACCTCTGCCAAGGAAGAATCACTGTTCATAGAGGCCCCTTACATAACATGTACACGAGGAGATATTCAGTGGTACACAGCTTGGGAAGAACATGAACTCACATGATAGTGTAGGTGTAAAGATCAGGAGAGATAGAGGTGAGCATGCTCTCAGGAGGGCACTCACAGAATTGAGTGGACACATGGATATACACTTCAGGGCACATATGTTACCCTCCAGAGAGGCATATAATGAGAAACTCTCAGACTTGGGAGGGGAGGGAAGAGTGCATTCAGAGGGAGAAAGTTACTTTCCTACACACCATGAAATCCAAGGAAAATGTCTCATGTATGGCTGGGAAGTCATTGTACATCCAGCAGTAGAAATGCAGTGATATATAAGAAATACAATATTGCATGTGTTAGTAGGTACTCCCAGACAGGTGCACCTGCATGGAGGAGACCAGCACTAGCATAGAGCGTGGAGGCCCATGTGGGGGAAGCCAGATAGGCAGACTGAGGGACAGAGGCAGACACTAGAGAGAAACTCAGCCCTGCAAGATGGAGATAAGATTGCCTGTTCCGAGGAGAGGACATGGGAAGGAATGACAGTGGGAAGAACGTAGGTCAGGGGATGTAAAGAGAAAAACAGGCTAGAGAGGAAGAAGCCAGCAGGGAGAGGCCAACCTCTAGTCAGAAACAGTCCCAGGGAGCAAAGAAAGACTGACACAGGCATCTCTGGGAACAGTGGATCAACTTTGGGAGAACAACAGGTAAACTGTACAGTTGATTACAGCAAGATTAACAGACACTATACACTTGGTGGGGATGAGGTGCATGAGGAGGCCCATGGGGGAAGGGATGGTACCTAGGGAGAGTGAGGTGACAGAGAGGCCCTCAGTGCTCACCGATGTGTATGACCACTGGGGCCTAGGACAGGAGTGAGAATGTTAATTCCAGATAGTTGGAAAGTAGGAAGAGACTGGAGAAAAAGAAATGAGGGACCCTTCAGGTGACTGTACATCCTGTTGGTACTATTGCAGGATCCTCTGGCATGTTCAGATAAGCCTCCCACCAATGTTTCCTCAGTGCTCTTCCTGGCTCTGGCCAGACCAGGGCTCCCCCATTGGCATAGTTAACAGTTGCCAGCAGTAGGCTTCAGGCTGAGCTTTTATTATCCAGTAGAAGGATGCTTATTTGGTATTTTACACCTTTAACCCTTATCAGAAGTAGGGCTCTTGACTTTAAATTGTAGCTGCTGTTTAGAAATATGTTGGCACGTGGTAGGTAGTTGGGAAGAAGTTTCTGGTGGTCAAGCCTATTCTCTCTGGGGGAAAAAAAATGACTCTAATTTCTCACATAAAACTGTCCCCACCATTCCTTTGCTAAGATAGGAAAGTGCATAATGCTTTACAAGTGGTCTCCAAGTGGCTTTGGACTGTGCAAGGTTATGGCTATTACTCCTCCTCTTCTAATGACTTTCAAAGAGCCAGAAATTTCAACAGTTTAATTTCCTAAACCAAGCATCAGAGAGTTATTTTTATCCAGATTATTTTGTCCATTGGATTTTGTATTCTGAAATTATCCACTTGACCTAAGGCTTCTGGGAGATAAATTCAGGAATTTTAGGAAACTATGATTTAGACAAAATACAAAAGGTCTTTAGATATAATTGATCAAGTATATGAAATTATTAGGGTTCATGAAAACAGAATCTTTAATTGGAGACAAGATGAAAAAACCTAATTGACCTTCATTATTCAGGTTTTCTATTTTTAGAGAAGAAATGAAGAATGCTAACTTGGGAACCTTTTTAAACAGTGACGAGTGGGAGAGAGAGACATTGTGAGTACAGGAATGGTAGTTATAGTTGGGATGATTATCTCCTGAAAGTTGTTTTTCCGCTCAGTTTGAATACAGAAGTAGTTTCAAATTGATTTTATATAAAAATTGTTAACTGGAACACTATTTTCATAGTTTGCAGAATAAATTTAGACATACTGATATTGATGTTGAGGATATATTGCAGAACTACTTTTTTTAACTATAGATAGATTATTTTGGATGAGGGAACAAGTTGCTATAAATAAATAACTAAAATCACAAATTACAACTTGATAGTCATCCTAAATTGATGTCTGTGATTGTGTAGTCTATATAAGTTCTACATATTTTAAATGAGCATATATTACTATAATTACATATTTCTCCCAAATGTATCCTAAAACTATATCTAAAATTAAAACCTAAAATTCTAACATATATGCTAGCTAAATTTTTCCAATAATGCTGACTTTATTTTAACATTTGTGTAACTTATTGGTAGTAACAAAAATCTTATCAAAATATTCTGAGGAGATTCTATATATTGTTGAGCCTGTCAATTTATTTTTTATTTTTATTTTTTATTTTTTTCTTTATTGATTTGAGAAAGAGGAAGGGAGAGGGAGAGAGATAGAAACATCGATGAGAGAGAACATCGTTTGGCTGCCTCCTGCCATGTCCCCCACCAGGGATTTGGCCCACAACCTGGGCATGTGTCCTGACCAGGAATCGAACTGGCGACCTCCTGGTGCATGGGTCGACGCTCAGCCGCTGAGCCACACCAGCTGGACCTGTCAATTTATTTTTTAAAAATTTTTACCTAAAGCTTCAAATGTGGTGGCTCAAATAATATTATCATGTTTACCCCAATTATTACATAAAAAGTCTCGCACAGATGCATTTGAGGGTAGGGGCTTAGCCATTCATTCTCTATATCTTAATATCAGAAAGCAGATGCCTTTAAGAAGGATTCTGTTAACACATTCTCTTATCAACTTAAATTATTGGCTTACTTTTCTTGCCTTGATTAGCGTCTTCTAGGAAAATAATAATGTTTTGAAAGTTTGTACTAAATACAAATATACTTACATTTAATTTTGCATGAGGAACTCAGTCTCTCTCAGTATTGCCAGATACTGTTTTCAATCAAAGCATAAAGTATTATTTAAACCTCCAATGTAGTGTCCTTCATAGTAGCTCACTTTAATGTGTTACTTGATCTTTTAAAATCACTGATCTCACAGGTCATGGGGGGTAGGTGATTTCTTTTCCTTAGCTTTTCATTCTGCCAGGAGAACTTTGCACCATTTGATTAATTGTGGTTTAAGGCAGAGAAAAGACTCATACCTTACTTTTTCCTTATCTCTTCCCTTTTTTTTTTTTGCTGTCCTCAATTGTGTGTGTGTGTATGTGTATTCAATAATCTACCTTATAAATACTACACAAGACCCTGTTCTCCTGAAGGTACCATTCTAGCATCCAGACCTGCCACTGTCATCTGAACATGTTATTAAGGAAAACAGTGAGGTTTGCATTAGCACATTCCTTTTGTTGTACTTTTTAAATATAGCCAGGTTTAATTTAAATAACTTAATCTTACTGACTTTTAACTTAGACATATCTTCTGGCTGAACTCTATCTTCAAATGCTCTTTAATCAAGTAAAGTCAAGTTTGTGCCCATGTTGCAGTATGATTGAAAAGTTTATTCAAATGATCAGGTGCTCAGTGCAAAGGTGGGTGCTCCTCCCAGTGAAAAGCAGTAGCCAGACTGACTAAAAAGATAGGGAATCTTGGCACCAGAATTGGAAGGAGAAAGAAAGAATATATGTGAAGGACTGGAACATGTTCAAGAAAAGAATTTAAAAGGAAAGGGGCGTAGAATTCCTGGAATGATTTACAGGAAAGCTTACTGAAGGACAAGTACCAGATTTTAAGCCTTTCCATTTGCTCCATTTGCACTATGGAACCTGTGCTCAAAGCACTTATTAGGTAATATGTGATAAAGCCAGCAGAGGGAGGAAAATGAGAATTTCAGCTAAACCAATGCTGGGTCATTTTGACAATTCACAGTGACCACAGCGAGGCTCAGGCCTGGCACCAGAGTTTATCACACTTATTTGCCATTTTGGGCCAAACATATTTGCAGTATTTGAAATGTCCCTAATATGTGATATTTGGGGCATTTCTGCATTTAAGGTGAGCTAAGTTAGTTTTAGAGTAAAGAAAACAACATGTATATAACCCTACATTTGACTCTCCTGCATACCTCTAGCTCCATGTGGCATTTCCTATGACTTAAGCAAACATCTAGAAAAGCGGGTCTGAAATAGAATACAATAATTTAATGGCCATGTCTCCACAGCCAAATTGAAGCTGAAAAACATGGCATAACTCAGGTCAAATTTACTAGGCTCTGTCTTTCTTTTCTTTTCCTCCCTCCCTCCCTTCCAGTTTATTTACCTATCTATAATTTCTGTTGTGGTATTATGGCTCTTGAGAGCCAGTGTTAAATCTTTAGGAAGAACTGGTTTAAGGTCCATCTATTAATACTTTGCCAGCAAAGGCCAAACCTAGCATTTCCATGGCTAACAGTATAATATAAGATATAAGAAGAGAGAATCTTATTAATTAGGCTGTATGCTCCTTAAAGATTCATGAATCAAATTAGCACCTTGGACTCTACAGTCAGAGTTTCATAGAGCTAGAGCTAGAGTTTCATAGAGCTAGATTGGTAGACAAATGCCATAGTTTGTTTTCTTTTGGGGGATCCTATATGTTATTGGCCTAAAGATCATACTGGGGTCTTGACGGATTTTAGCAGGCAGAGACTAGATGGAGACCACATTTCCAACAGAGGGAGTGGCACAGGCAAGGAAAGGACAGCAGTGGAAAAGCTAGAGCAGGCTCTGAGAATTGTGAGGTTGACCCTGTTCCTCTTTACCTGGAGGGAAGGAGAAAAATGTAGTTGGATTTAGAGAGGAAAGGCAGAATGGAGCAGGTTGGATATTATTTTGTCAATACTGGGAAGACACTGAGTGGAATTTTAAGGTGATTTGAGCTATGCTTTTGGATTATTCTGGACTCAGTGTGCATGATGAATATAAGGTAAATCTGGAAGGATATAGACAAGTTACAAAGAAGTATGTGGTTCAGGCCAGAGATGATTTTGGTCTAAAGTAGATGCTTGTGGGAGGCATTAGAGATGAATAGAATCTATAAAATTTAACAACAGATTTTAAAGGAATAGGGTTAAGTTGAGATTTCTAGCCATCAGCACTAGGAGGGGTAGGTGCCTTTAGTAGTAAAAGGGAAATCAGATGAAGTAGAGAGAGTGGGGTGGGGGTGGGGAAGATGATGTGTACCATTTTAATGAACATTCACTCTTGTTTGGTGACTAAGAGACTTAGGTTTGATTAGATGTTTTGTATTTGAGAAGTATATTTCAGGTTTAAGGCTAGACTAGAACAATATTATATTGTTTACATGTCTCATATAAACTTACATTTGGATGGAAATTTGGGGGATTGGTGATATTTTGGGGGAAATTGGAATTATTACATAGAAGACATTTTGGTTTTGAGCAGGGATTTAAAAAATTTTGTTTGTATATTTATAGACTTCCTTTATTCAATAACCTTCTTTATAAATTGCACTTAAAATCATCATAAAACATAGATAATATGAAAAGCAAATTTGATTTTAACATGAAGATGAGACCTGTGGTTTCTGTCCCTGATAATTATTGAAACGTTAAGTAACTATAATGTACCTGGATGCACATTTCAAGCATCATTTTGAAGTTATTTCTAAAGGCTTTGAAAGGATCAATGTTTTCACTTTTTCTGTATTACCTGCATTTGTTTTAGTGTGGTTTTTTGTTTTCTTTATTGTTGAATGTATTACAGATGCCCCCCTTTTCCCCCATTGACCCCCTCCTCCCCAATCTCACCCCCCTCCTGCCTTCCCCACACTATAGTCTGTATCCATTAGTTATGCATATATTCATAGAAGTTCTTTGGTTATCTCATCCCGCCCTCCCTCCCCCCTTCCCTTTAAGGTTCATCAGTCTAACAACCAATTTGTACTTCTTAATTCCTTCATCTTTTTCACCCATCCCTCTCAGCCCCTTCCCATCTAGCAAGCAACAAAAAGTTCTCTGTATCTATGAGTCTGTTTCTGTTCTGCTTGCTCATTTTGTTTGTAGATTCAATATGTATTAATTGCCATTTTATTGTTCATATTTTTTTTCTTCTTCTCCTTCAAGAAGACCTTTCAATATTTTATATAATACTGGTTTGGTGGTGATAAAGTTCTTTAGCTTTTTCTTGTCTGGGAAACTCTTTATATGTCCATCAATTCTAAATGATAGCTTTGCAGGATAGAGTAATCTTGGTTGTAGGTTGTTGCTTTTCATCACCTTAAATATTTCTTGCCATTCCTTTCTGGCCTGCAAAGTTTCTTTAGAGAAATCAGTTGACAGTCTTATGGGAGCTCCTTTGTAGGTAACGAATTGCTTTTCTCTTGCAGCTTTTAAGATTCTCTCTTTGTCTTTAACCTTTTGCTTTTTGATGATGATGTGTCTTGGTGTGGACCTCTTTGGGTTCATCTTGTTTGGGACTCTCTGTGCTTCCTGGACTTGTATGTCTGTTTCCTTCATCAAGTTAGGGAAGTTTTTGTCGTTATTGTTTCAAGTAGGTTTTCAATTTCTTGCTCTCTCTTTTCTTATGGCACTCCCATGATGCGAATGTTGGCACATTCAAGTTGTCCCAGAGGCTCCTTACTCTATCCTCATTTTTTTGGATTCTTTTTTCTTTCTGCTGTTCTGATTGGGTGTTTTTTGCTTCCTTATATTCTAAATCAATGGTTTGCTTCTTGGCTTTGCCTACTCTACTATTGATTCTCTGTAAATTATTCTTCATTTCACTTAGTACATCCTTTATTTCTGACTGGTCCTTTTTTATGTTGTTGATGTTCTCACTAAATTTCTTGGAGTTCTCCTCAAGTTCCTTGAAGTTCTCACTAAGTTCCTTGATGGTCTCACTAAGTTCCTTGAGCATCCTTATAACCAGTGTTTGAACTCTGCATCTGATTGATTGCTTACCTCCATTTTGTTTAGTTCTTTTCCTGGAATTTTGTTCTTTTCTTTCATTTGGGACATGTTTCTTTGTCCCCTCATTTTGGCTGCTTCCCTGTGATTGTTTCCATGTATTAGGCAGAGTTGCTATGTCTCCTAGGCTTTGAAGGGTGGCCTGTTGTTGTAGGTGTCCTGTAGGATCCAGTGGCACAGCCTTCCTGATCACCCCAGCTGGGCCCTCGAGGTGCACCCCTCATGTGGACTGTACACCCTTCTGTTGTAATTGACTCTTGATTGCTGTTGGCGCATCAATGGGAGGGATTTACTCAGGCTGATCAGCTGCAAGGACTGGCTGTGCCCACTGACCACTGGCCTCTGCCTCCCTTGGAGGATTAGCTGTGCAGGGGCCCACCACACAGAGCAAGACTTACTTCAGCAGTGCTCTGGTACCCACTGAGTCCACTCATTGAGTGTGTCACTTATGGAGGTGGTTGGGTGGTCGTGCTTCAATGTGGTCTGAAGCTGTCCGCTGGTTGTGCTGGCCCTGGGGCAATGTCAGCCACTGCCTGTGTTCTACCCAGGGCCACCTAGCATGGGCTACAAAGTGATCTGCCAATGGCTGCTTCTTGTGCTGGGCCTGGAGGTGCCCAGGAAAAGCCAAGTTGTGAACCAAGGCTGGCTACTTCTAGTGCGAGACCTGGGGCCACTTAACGAGAGGTATGGGGCTCACTGAGACCAGATGCTGCTTGTTTGAGAGATTTTAGGAAAATGTGAAGCAGGATCCAAGACAGGCCAATCCTATGGTAAAGCCATTGGAAACAGCTTGGGTGGGCCCGAAGGTTGGGTGGGGCAGGGCCTCAGGGAATCACCAGGGCAGGGCAGACAGTGTAAGCCAGGTTGCTGGAGTCCCAGATATGGCAGCTGTCTTCCACCCCAGGGAAGGGCTCACCAAAGGATCAAAGGCCTCTGACAGCAAGTCTGTCCTGGATAAAGCTGCCTCTCCAGCTCTCGCCCAGATGCGGAACAACTCAGTTCTTCACTGTATATCTCTGGTGCCTTTCAAGCTGCCTCTCCCACGCTGGAGCCTGGAGGGTGCAAGTCTGAGTAAGTCTGTGCTCAGGCCCTTTAAGAGGAACTGCCTGAGTCTCTAGCAGCTTCAGCCTCCCTCAACCTCAGTTCCCGCTGGTTTTTACAGCCAGAAGTGATGGAGACTTCTCTTCCTGGCACTGGAACCTTGAGCTGGGCGCCTGGTGTGGGACAGGGACCCCTCACTCCTCAGGGAGGACCGTCCCAGCCAAGGTGTCCTCCTGATTTTTATCCGCCACAGGTGGGTGTGGGACCAGCCCGTCCGCACCTCCGCGCCTCCTACCAGTCTCGATGTGGCTGCTTCTTTAATTTCGTAGTTGTAGGACTTACAATCAGCTCGATGTCAGGTGGTTCTGAATGATGGTTGTTCTGTAGTTCAGTTTTAATTTTGATGTGGTTGTGGGAGGAGGCGAGACCGCGTTTACCTATGCCGCCATCTTGACCGGAAGTCCTGTTTTAGTGTTTTTGTTCTTTCTTTTTTGTTTGACAGTTTCATTGTGAAAAATAAAACAAAAGATCATCATGAGTTCAAAATACTTTTGTCATACATACACATTGTCATGGACTAGCTTTGGGTGTGTGGTTCGTGGTCCTTGAGATAACCTTAGCTAGAAGACTTTTTCACAGCCATGCGTGAACTTTTTAATAAGATTCACTGAGATTCTTTAGGATCTAAATATGTTAGCATATTTTAAAATAACATTTACTTAGTATCACTGCTTTTAGTTTTAATTATTGGAAACCCTTATGCCTCAGAGAGCCAGAAAACATATCCTCATAATAAAAACTCAGGTATCATATCTTGAGGTTTTTTAAAATAGAAGATGAAGTCAGAATTATAACTACCAAATATTCATTTAACAAACATTTATTAATCTTCTGACATGTGCCAAATATAGAAATAGACACTGGACATATAAAGATTAATAAGTTATTGATAGTCCCTGCCATCAAGAAAGTACAGACGTATAGGGGGAAAAAGTACAATAAAGTCTTTTTTCAAGGGGGACATCTAAAAAGAAAATGATTGTGTTTGAGGACGTGCCTGAGAAGCAGTGTCTGCTGCTTCACTTCCCATCCTCTGCTCAGCCCACTCCAGTTGGGCTGTCTCTACCACTCTCCTGAGATTGCAGCTGACTAGGACCCTTGTTAACAAGTCCAGATGTCATCTTTCTGTACCTGTCTTACCTGATCTCAGCAGCATTCCATCCTATTGACCACTCCCTCCTGTTAGAAACACTATCCTGATTTTCCTCCTGCCTCCCTGCCCATTCTTTCTCAGTCTGTTCTGCTGACTAGTCTCTGAATTCTAGAGGTTCCAGCTCCCTACTCTTTATTTACTCTCCTTAGGTGAGCTTATCTAGTCATATGGATTTAAATGCCATCATTTGTTAATGATATCCAAATATTATGTCCAACTCTGACCTTCCTCCATCTCCAGGCATTTAACTTCTAATACCTCATCTCTTTATCAACGTTTAATAGGTATCCCTGATTTAGCAGATCCAAAAACAATTCTTGATTTCACGATTCAAACTTAACATTTTTCTGAATGTTTCCCATTTTATTAAGTGGGATTAACTAGTAATCCTTGATTTGTATCCTCTTTTTTTTTTTTTTACTTCTTTGGTCTATCAGAAAGTCCTATCAGTCTTCAGTCATCTAAAATCTAACTCCATCATCCCCATCATCTAGTGAATGAAGACAAGCTTCTTAGCCTAATATATAGTCCCTTATATTCAGGCTTCTGCCTTCCTCTCAGACTCATCTCTCATTAGCATGTTGTACTCCAATTATAACAATGTTGGTTTTTTTGTTTCTGCTCATTTTCAATGTGCTGTACACCAGAAATGTCTTCCCCCAAAAGAGCCCACACAGACATCTGACCCTTGTCTGCTTGGCAAATTCCTACTCATCTTTCAAGTCTCACTCACTTCCTCTATAGGGCCGTTCTGATCCTATCCACAAAGATTTGACTGTATCTTTCTTCTCTTATGACACCAAATCACTTCATTGTAATTGTTTGTTTATATGTGTGTTTCTTCCTTACCCAATTACATTTTAATTTTTTAATTTTTAATTTCACACCATCTGACATTTTGCCTGGCACATAGTATAAGCTCAATAAATGTTTGTGGAATAAAAAATAAAAATAAAATAAAATCTAACTCCATCAATCATCACCACTCCAGTCCCAGGCATCATTGTCTCTATTGAGGACAACTGCCATGGACTTCCAGCTGGCCTCCAAGTTCCCACTTTTCCCCCCATAATATATTCTCTATACAGCAACCAGAGTGATCTGTTTTTAAAATGTTTTAAACTTTAAAACATTAAGTATGATCATGTAGAGTCCTGATTTCAAGCTTTCTGATAGCTCCCTTGTAAAAGTGTTTTTGATGCTTCATTTTAGCAATTTCTAGTATTTTAAAAATAATCTCCATCTTTGAATTCAAGCTTATTTTACTGCTTCTTGCACTTCTGTTCTAGAGATTATGATCCTAGGGAATAAATCTTCATTTATGTTTATAGTCAAATTTGACATGTAAACTTGTTATATAATTATAAAGCCCACATTTTGGAAAGAAATGAGAGGATATTATGCTTCAAGTATTGTTGGTTTAAAGGCTTATTCACAGTAACTAACTTTTTAGCTGGTTGTTCAGTTTAGATTTTGGCCTTCTGTATTCCTTAAAGAGTTATTTGAAATATTATAGAAAGATTTAAGACAACAATAATGTTTTTTAAAATGTGGCCTGCATGAGCTACAGTTTGCCAGAAGCAATCTTTCAAAACAAGGATTGTGTTAAATAGATTAGGTTTGTGACCTCTTCTCATTGGATAGTGTTAAATACATTAAGTTTTTGACCTCTTCTCATTACTGTTTTGGTAATCCCTTATATTTCACTCTTTTCTATGCTCTAATGACCAGAAAGAAATTATTCTTTATTCCATATGCTATTTAATCTGATTCTTCTAAATCTTCAGAGAAGGAGTTTCTCCTACAAGTAAGGTTGAATTGACTCACAAAGCAAAATACTAGATTTTGTGAAGCTTAATGACTTAGGGGGGCATCTAATAAAAGATTGAGAGCACAGTAGGAGACACCTTTTATTAAGGCAGCTTTGGATTATCTCTAAATTTCATATTCATGCTGTCATTCTAAACATATTACCAGTTTATGACAAGAGCTGTGTATATTTGATTTCTTCATGATCAACAGTCTGATTTCCTGTGCTGTTTCCTACGTTAGCTCTAATTTTCTTTCTTCCTCTTCTCTTCCTGCCTATATAATTTTTTATTACAGTGGTTAAAATATAATATTTAAATAGTCTTTGGTTTTTCTATCAGATGTTTTAAAGAATAGAATAAAATTACTTTTTAAATTAAAAAGTCATAACCACAAGTTATAAAATAGTACCTCTTTTAGGAAAGAAATATAGTCTATCTTATGCAAATTATGTTCCAGGAAAATAAATACTTTTGCTATTTACTTGCACAAATGAAAACAAATCCAAGTATCTGATATTTTCCTTAAATTATAGTGCAAAATCAAAACAAGTGATTCCCCCAATGCTCTCAATTCTTATCAGGTTTTAACCTCTAGCTTTCAGATGTTTCACATATAACTATTTTAAGGAGAGGCAAGAGTTCTTAACCCACCCTTTAGCTGTATAAAGGGTAGGTAAGAACACATTCTTCAAGTGAGACAGGCTAGGGTTTGAGTCCCAGGTAACTTATTAGATACATAACCTTAGATAATTCATAGGATGTACCTGAGAAGTGGAAATAATAGTGTCTACCCCACAAGGATGTTCTGAGAATTCTCAGAGATGGTAGTAAAAATGATTATAGTGCCTGACACATTTTAAGCACTCAATAAATAGTGGCTAGGTAGCTAAATTGTTTCTTAAAATAATCCCATGTAAAGCAGTCACCATTTATAGAGAGTTTTCAGGTTTTGGCAAAGTTCCAAAATAATATTTGACTTTGGAATTTTTTTAGAACTGTCTTTATCAAAATTGATAAGACAGCTTAGGTATTCAGATAAATATCAAGTATTTAATAAATGCTTGTTGATTGATTTTAAATAATTTAAGAATTCTTAAATTAAGTAATTCAAGAATAATTCAAGAGTTAACTTTGAGTTAAGTCAGAGTTCCACAATGGGTTCAGAAGGGAATTAGAAGGTGTTTCAAATACATCTCTACCCTTAGGGAATAAAGTTAGAAAAATCTCTATAATGTGTTTCGTAGAGAAATCACTTTTTGGGGGGGCCAAAAATGCTATTTCTTATGTTTGCATATTCACAAAAACAATGGTGGTTAATAGAGTAAAAATAACCATATATTTAATTTGTCTACATGCATAAGTAATATGTAAACAATCAAGAGATGGTTATAACAACTTTTCTAGGATGACTTTCTTTTATTTAACTCCAAAGAAACCTGAGCTTTGCTCCTTATCTCTCACTCTAAAAGAATTATGTCAGAAATTAGTATTAGTCAGAAAATTCAGCTTACTTAGTAAATTACATATTACTTTTATAATCCTGATATATTATAAGGAATAGTCCCCGAAAATAAATGGACATAGGACAAATTTGTTGCAGTAGAATTGGCTTGTAATGGCAGATGTCAAGAGTATAATCAAACTTTTGAGCATTTTGGTATTGTCTATACTTTTATTTTTGCTTAAGAATGCTCTGTGTTTTCTAAGAGATATAGAAGGTTAATTCTGGGAGCTCTGAAAACAGTGGAAGGACTGAAACTTTAACAGATCTTTGACTGCAAAACATCACCTTTATCAGGTTGTTGAAGCATTTATCAAAAGGAGTTTCCTAGCCAGTTCTAGTCTGCATTGTTTCTTAGCTGGATGAATATGCCAGATCACAATCTTATTTAGATTATAGCTTGACTACTATTCAGTTAAACCCTAGTGTTACTTGATTTTTAAAAGAGCTACTTGAGCCTGGCCAATGTGGCTCAGTTGTTGAGCGTCTACCCATGCACCAAGAGGTCACTAGTTCAGTTCAAGGTCAGGGCACATGCCCAGGTTGTGGGCCAAATCCCCAGTGGGGGGCATGCAGGAGGCGGCCAGTCGATATTCTCTCTCATCAATGTTTCTATCTCTCTCTCCCTCTCCCTTCCTCTCTCTTTAAAATCAATAGAGAAAAAAAAATTTTTAAATAAAAACAATAATAAAAGAGCTACTTGATGTCAATATCTAATTAAAACTGAAAATCAAAAGTTGAAGCCCTATTGAAACTCATCTGTAATAGGAATGTATTTAGTGAGTTAAACATTATTTTATAGCATGCCATATCATATTTGGCCACCTGTATTTACATGATCTTTTATTTATTTATTTACTGTTTTAAATGTGTTTTTATTGATTTTAGAGAGAGAGAGGGAGAAGAGAGAAACATCCATTAGCTGCCTCCTGCATGCCCCCTACAGGGGATCAAGCCCACAACCCAGCATGTGCCCTGACCAGGAATATAACAGATGACCTCTTGGTGCATGACGCTCAACCTACTGAGCCACACCAGCCAAGGCTATTTACATGATCTTTTAAAACTGTATTTAAAAAATATACACTGAGTTCAAGTCATGTTTGTGCAGTTAAACTTAGACTTAAAAACATTTAGATAACAAACTAACATGCTTGAATCATTTGCGTATTTTGACTTTTAGAACTTACTTCTGGTAGCTATCCCATTAACACAGTGGTCAGATGCATATAAGTGGTATAGAGTTCTAGCTGCCTTTTGCATTTTTAAAAAACATTCAAGAACTATATAGCCTAGTAACATCTTATCTAAAATTGGGATTAAGATCAATAAAGCATTTAAGGTTTTTATATGTATTTTTCTCTTCTAGGTTGTCAGATATCTTTTTTTTCTTTTTAAACTTATCTTTATTGTTGAATGAATTACAGATGTCCCTCCTTTCCCCCCTCCCTTGCCCCCCCCACTCCTGCCCCCCTCCTGCCTTCCCCACACTATTGTCTGTGTCTGTTGGTTATGCATATAAATTCTTTGGTTTTTCTCCTCCCACCCCACCCTCCTCCTTCCCTTTGAGGTTCGTCAGTGGTTGTCAGATATCTTAAAGTAGTTTTTTAGTAATAGTGATCTTAGTTTGTCCAGTTTGGTTAAGCACCCAAAAACTATTCCATAGATAAGGATTTCATTATTATTATTATTTTCTAAATTTGTTTTATACAATTTTATTTTAAAAAAATCTTGTTAATGTACAGGCATTGGCACACTTAAACACAAACTAGGTAGGGTTTTATTATTTTTTAATGAAAAATGCTAGCACAGATATTTATATATGTTCCTTTATTATACATAGTCCTTATATCAGGAAACAAAGCCTATTATTTTTTCATCGAAACTGAACTTTGGAAATTGTAGTGATTTTATGAAATTCATTTTCTTTGGAAACAAAATACCAGAATAACTGAAATGAGCATCTACGAGATTTTAAATGTTCCGCACTAGGAGGTAACCCTCTAGAGAAGCAAAAAAAACGAAGGGGTTCTGTATTTGAGATTCAGGTGAATTTGTGGTCTGGCTCTGCTAATCACTAGCTTAATGATCCTGAGCAACGCATTTTACCTACTGTAGACTCATTTATTTCTTCCTCTGAAATGGGGACTAATGATGCCTTCTTACCACCCAGTGCTCGTTTTAGGAGGCTCATTTAAGATTATGGGTAGAAACATGCTCTGTGCATTACAAAACTATGTGAACAAAGATGACCATTTTTGTTGAGGAATCAAGCAATACAAATAAGACAATAAGCATATCAGGAGGTTAGGTTCTAAATTCAGTGATAAGGCAAAAATGTGGATAAAGTCAAAATTATTCTTGAAAGTTCCTAAATTGATATATAAAGCATAGTTGTACTATTTTGTCTGTACAACTCTGAATAGTAATCTGTAAGGTATATAATATGCATAGTGTGTACCATGTATATAAAGAGAACATGACCACATAATTTTATACTTTTTTTTTTTAGCTGAGCATAATGTAGATAGATACTTGTAAGTTAAATATATGTTAGGCTTCTCTGTATCAAAACAGCTAGGAGTAAGACAGCCTATGAAAAAAATACACCCCCAGTGTATTCGAATCGTAGACACAGGCTTCTAGAAAAAATAGCTAACAGGAGTTAACTCAAAGTGGGCATAGGACAGAATTAGCGAAGTGGTGGCAGCAGTGTTTTGTTTGGCTGAGAAAGATTTTAACTTTTAAAAATTTGAATCCTTTCTAGGTTGGGCATTTATTCTTCAGGTGTTCACTACTCCTTGTTGCTTTACACCCTGTCTCTCACATTTACCTGCCGTGTGTCATTAAATATTGAGTTTTTCATTCCTGATATATCCAGAGGAAAGTCTAGCTGAGTAAATAAATCTTACACTTGAATGTTAAGTGAGTGTAGCATGGATTGGCAAAATGTGATTGGGAAGGTATGCCAGGTGGAAGAAACAGGAAGGAGGTAGAATGATAGAGAAGAAAACATTCACAAAGCAAACAAACAGACAAAAAGGTGAACATGGCTGAGCCACAGTTTGGAGGAAGTGGAAGAGGAAATTGGTTGGTCCTGTACATGGCGGGTCTGTTTTCTATGTGGAAGAGTTTGCTTTCTTTGATGGAACCCACTGCAGGCTGTGTAACATGCTGAGGGGTGTCTGAGAGAGCTTCTGCCAGCTATTTGAATGATGAGCCAGGATTTGGAAGGAGTTGAATGAAAGGAGGAAGGCCTTTATCTAGGTAGTTGGTGATAGGGGCCTGAAATAGGCAGAGGTTGTCAAAGTAGAGACTAAGAGCTTAATCTGAGGTTTGGGGCTGACTGGGCCAGAGATGATGATTGGGAGCCCTGGAGCCACCTTTGCTTCATTTTTCTTTGGTGCCTGGTATTCAAACTTTCAGCAGGTCTTATCATTCTTCCTTGGGAATGTCAGTCCATTCCACAAACTCAGATGAAGTCATACTAATTTAGGCCCTTATCACCGGAGTATTTCTAAATAAAGTATCCCCTGGAGCTGATCTCTAATCTGTCCATCTCCATCTTTCTTACACATGACTGAAACAGCTACTTACCCTGAAACACTTCTTTCAGCAACTTGTTCCAAAAATTAGAAGAGCGTCCAATTGCTTATCAGGTCAAAGGCCCTGCCTGAGGGGGTAATGGAGGGGATTAGTACAGAGTTATTTCACAGGGTGATAAGCCTTTTGAAATCCCAGAGGTCTGAAATTAAAATCACTGTCCATCCTATTTACTCTGTAGTGGATAGACACTAAAACTGAAGACACATTTTGAGCCCAAGGAAAGATTAGACAGGGATTTCCAGGTCCAATTCTTATCCTTTGTGTAGTGTTTCAAGTATGAAAGAACTCTACACACACAGACACTTGCCCTCTGCCCACATAGTACCCATTCCTGTCTCCTTGCTTTTCTGTTCAGGCAGGGCACTTCTCCCTGGATTTTATCTTTTCTAAATTGCTACCCAAGATCCACCTTTCCACAAGACCTTTGGCTTTTCTAGTATCTCTTCTAACCCATATTCTTTCCTTTTTGAGAGTTCTTACTATACCTCCTGGTAGTACTTAGCCTAGTATTTAATCATTCTCTAATGTTCCCCAACTAAAATGTGAACTCCCTGGCATGAAGAAATAGACCCCCACACTCTTGAATCTCCCATAGCAGATGTGTGTGGAGCACAGGGTAGTAGAAGAAAAGCACATGACAAAACAGGAGGATTGAGTCCTGGGTCTGGTCCCAGCTTAGTTAGTGATGGGATGCATTGCCTGTGAGGGGTGGGCATTAACTATATTATCTCTGGATCCAGAATTCTGTGATTCTAGTGGCCTGCAACTGACTGATAGTATACATTGGGAGTGGGGAGAGAGAAGACTATAAATTAAATGTAAGGTTCTAAACTCAGAGAACCAAAAAGATAGACGTACCCTTGATAATTTTTTTTTTTTTAAGTAGGAAAGAGGTGCCAGTTTGGGGGGTTGGTTTAGTGTTTGCCAGTTTTGCTGTCACTGAGAGTTTTTAATGCATAATGTTTTAGGCAGTGATAATTAGCAGGTTGTGGAGAGATGCAAGTTGAGGAACAGAAAAGATATGTAGAGTCATCATCATCAAGCAGACAAGGTGAGCCTCCAGGATGGAGTGGATCTAGAAGGAGGAAAGGAAAGGGTGCTAGCTTTTGAAATGAAAGGGATGATCTAAGAGCTAGGAGGGCTTGTGTCTCTAAATGTAAAGGAAGTGGCGATATCCAGTGGACAAGTGAGCAATTTGAAAATTGGGAAAAGTTAGCATTTGTTTGACCAGAAATAATAGATGAACTTAATAGAGAATTTCAAATTCCACTGGTGAGCTGAAGACAGCTTCTGGGTTGCAAGGAGTAAAGGAGGAAAGTGTAGCTAGCCTCAGAGATGTTCAATGTTTGTGATTTGAAGGGAGATGCAGGAGGCAAGGCTCTTGGAAATATTGTGAAAGCTAGAGCCTGGAGCTGTTACCCAAATTGTAGGGTGACCTAACTTCTACAGGAAGAGGGGCTACCCTGGGCTTCAGCAGGCACAATGCCATTAGTTCAGTAAGAAGTTTAGCTATGGAAGGTAGGTTTGGGTATCATTTTCTGTCTCTAAGGAAATCCTAGCATTAATGTATATTTTATATTTTCATGAAAGACCATGAATTACAATGAATCATTACTAAAAATTATTTTAAAATTTCAATAATTAGCTTTTATCTTCCTTTTTAAAAAAACCCACTTCTCACACACCAAGAAATTAATTTGTTATAAGCAGTAAGTACCTAGAGCCTGCTGATAAGTCCAAAGTTAAATGATCATTTTACGGTAGTAAAATAATGATAATAGTATCTATTAATGTTTTTTCCAAGATGTTTATCCATTTATATAAATGATATTAGAATGGTTAATGTTACCATGTGCTTTTATATTCAGATGATCTATACTCATCCTTTCCTTCTTTCTCTTTAGTTAATTGTAATCCTTATGAATAAACTTTTAAATCTGCAGAGAAGTTTTGGAAAGTAACAGAGTAGTAGGTAATGTGCAGTGGCTGAAGGGAGGGAGGGGCACATGGATGCCTGCCTCTGTATTTTTATTGGAGATCAAGATGAGACCAGAAACCACTGTTTCTGTTTTTGTGCATTGGCTTTGGATATAAGAGTATGAAGAATAGTTTACAGGCTGATGTGTTATTATTAAATGTTACCCATGTCTGATTTCCTTGTGAATTCTGTTAACAATTTGGAAAAGTATTCCCATAGGAAAACATACCAGTGACTTTAGATAAAGGAAATCATGCCTGAGACTATGGTAGATTTTACAGCTTTTCTTAAAATATTAAAGCTATGAGAGCTCATAATAAAACAAAATATTGTTCTAGAAATTATAGTATTCTCCTAGTGAGATTCTTGTGAGAAAATTGGTAACCTGTTTGACCCTTAACTAAGAACTAATCTCTGGTAAAATGTGAGAAAATAGAAACCGTAGTTCAATCTCAAATACTTTAATTTTATATTTCTAGTATTCTATTAGGGTTTTGCAAAGTTTTTTTGAATTATCTCTTTCCTGTCTCCACCCCTTTTAAAAACATGAAGAAACTAAGCAAGAGTATGTTTTTTCCATGTAAAATTGGATTAGTATGCTAATCATATTTTGCCAAATCGTTTGGTCATTTTCAAAAACATGATTAGCTATACTGCCAAAGGTACCTTTGGTTGTATGATTCAGAGAAATGTCAACAGTACTACTGTTCATCAAGACATCTTAATAAAAAGACATATAAACCTAAATATATAATGAAAAGGTATTTTCACAAACTATAGCACTGAACAAATGCATGGTTTAAAATTTTTAAATTTAATTCTGTGTCACAGTAATCAAGTTTGACCTGTTTATTTCTTATGTTTCTTTTAACAGAATGTAATTCCTTTTCGACCTTCAATTCAGTTCCAAGGGCTCCAAGGGGTGAGTACACATTGATTTAGCAAGAAAATCTATTATTCTCATGTACTATTATACTTAACTCATAAAATTGTTTTCATCTGTGCCTGTTAATGTAATTCATTCATATTTTGTGAACTTTGTGACTAAATGTAAATTTCTGACACCTTTAAGACACTTGCATTATCTTCTTTTCCTGATTTATTTAAAAAATAATTCAGATATTCTTATTGACAGTAGTTTTTTCCAAATCATGGGTAATTGCATTTTTTAACCATTTTACTGAAGTATAACATACATCAAAGTATTATGAGAATGTTTTGTTTACCACAATTAAGTCATAAGGAATTATTAATTTCAGGCAAGTTCTGATTATGTGATTGTTGTTTTCATTAACAACTATTCTATTTCTTTGATTGTACATACTAGGAGATGAAATGTATAAATAGATAATTGAATTTTTCCAGTATATAGAATAAACAAAGGATTCTATTTTATTGCTGCATTTAAAAACATAATAAATGATAACTCCTAATAAAATGCACCTATGAATTTTGTATTTATAATAGATGATAAACTTTACAGTAGAGTCAGTATTATTTAATTATTACTATTAATAATTAAAAGTAATAAATAAGTCCAGTCATTCCTTCACCTAAATTAATATGCATTTCTGAATTTGTCTCTATATATATTGGCTGCAATATGGAGAGTTGGAATATCTATAAATAGATTTTAGTCCTGTAGAAAAAAGCCAAGTTAAGGGGAAGGGATTATATTTCTGATTACTATAAATCTACATACTTGTGACTTTTTATCATGTCACAAAATGCAAAAATTCAATGTAAATAAATCCAGTCTTTCTAAACTTTATAACTTGAAAACATTTCAAGAGTCAGGAGATTAATTAAATCATTCAATACCAACTCAAAGTACTTTTAAATCTTGGGTAATACTAACTTGAAAGAGATGTTTGTGTGTGAATCTCAATGCTTTTCTACATGATAGCTTTTACAAGGACATCCTTCTTTTTTCTCCCCCAGTTATTGAGTGTTCATGAATGAGATCCTAATTGGAACAAGGTTTTTAGGGAGTCTTTAGCACATGCTGATTCTATTCTATTTTTGAGGTGTTCTTTTTGGTTGTTCACTTAAGGCTTCTTGAGTTTTCTGGAAATTTTTAGTGGTGTTAATAATATCTGAAGGGATGTTCCAGAGGCAGGCCTGAGTCCATAGATTCAGTATGGACTGGAGAGCTCCATAGATTCAGGAAAGGGTTATGTCGACCTAAGAAATGCCCAAACCTGTAAGAATTTTTATATGTTTATTTGAGCCAAACTGACGACAATTGCCGAGAAGCAAAACCTCAGTGGATTGAGAAAATGCTTTAGAAAATGGCAGTTTTTTAATATTTTTATTTTTGCGAGTATGTTTATTAAAGCTGAACACAGTGAAACAAGGAAGGGTTTAGGATAGAAAAAGCAACTGGAGAGAGCCTAGGCGGGCTGCTTTGGCTCACTGGGAAGTCAGAGAAAAGGGTCCTTGGAGACAGGTCCAGGGGGTTAGCCGTGCATGAGCTGCCACTGCCCATTGCTCCCCTGGTTGCTTGTTTCCTGGGGACCCTTAGAGTTTAGGAGATGCATGCCTGAGAGGGAAGACATGGGCATGCTCCTGGGTGGGAGAGTGCGCCTAGTTTTACCACTTATTGTGTACATCAGAATTAAAGGGGATTGTGGGGGGGGGGGGGTTACATGAAATCTATTGGTGATAGGTTAGGGAGGCAAGAGAAAGCAAAGAAGGAAATCTCTGGGATTGGATAAAAAGTAAAAGGAATAGACATGCTTTTTTTACATAGGTGTGTGTAGGGTAGTTAACAGTTAATTAACATGATAACAATAACAATGAGGGGCCTGTGATCTCCTGGTCTGGTGAGAAATTGTACCCTGAGGGGTCTTGAAAAAGGAAATTAACCCTGACGTCCCAAAGGTCTGTTATCCTAGATGCAAAAAGACAATAGACAGGCTCAGGTAAGGTAAAGATTGACCTTTTTCAAGAAAGATACCGGCCTAGGACATGACTACTCTCCATGACTTGCTTTTAGATGGAAAGTTTTTTGTTTGTTTGTTTTTTTTTATTTCAGACCATCCTGTGTGCTTACTTTGGGTCTCAGAGTTCATAAGGCCCACCATGCAGGCCTCTCCTGAGCTTGTCAAGTTTAGTATGTGGCTCCTTTTGCCTCCACAATTATCAGGGAGGAGAGGGCAAGACCTAAGAAAGGTCTTGAGCTGCTTTTCCCTCACTAGCAGCTGTCACTTTGGGGTCTGCTTCTTCCCTTAATTCTCTCTCCCAGTTGGAACATGGAGGCCAGGGCAAAGCAAGTGAAGAACATTTTCTTAGGGAACACCAGGTTAGACTGAATAATGAGGAACCAACATGTGCAGGCTTTCAAACTCTTGATTCACTCAGACACTTGGAGCTTCTATCAGTCTTAAGGAATATGGTTTTCTCTGGTATATCAGTTGCCCCCAGGCTGTAGGCACCATTGCAGATAGGCAGTTTATAGTTGAAACCTTGGACATCCTTTTCTGAACTCTCCTACCTACTTCCCCCAAGCTCTTCTGTCTCATGTGTCTCAGCTTCCCCTGTTTATTTTTGCAAGTTCCATTCTCTCTTCCTACTCCATTATCGTCTGAGTATAGTTCACTGATAAAAGTAATTTGGATATAAATGACAATAGGTTTGAATCTTAATGGGTGTTTGAATTTTAACAGGTAAATGTTTTAACCCAAATGAATGGTTATTGGATTTCATAGAGTATAAAGTGGAGGGATGGGTAGATGGAAGCTGCAGACTGACGACTGTGGGATACATGGCCCTACCTTGCTTATTCTGGGCTCTGTCTCCTTGATTCCTCCACCCCCACTGATGTCCACTTCTTATTATTCTAACTGGGAACAAAATATATGGACTCAGCATTGTTTCAGAGCCTGCAGCTGCATTCCATCCAGCCCTCCCCCCTTCTCTTTGCCTAGCTCTCTTTGGGACTTAGTAAAAACAAAGAGTCATTACAGGGGAGAGAGTGGGTTGGCACAGCCCACAGGGAATACACAGGGCCACAAATGTGAGGGTCTTCTGTACAGTGCGCCTCTGTTTGTCTAGAGAGGCATGATAATTTAACATTGCCTGTGCTGATTGCTTTAGAAGCTCTTAACACGTACACTTGCAGTTTTCCTCTGTGGAAAATGTTTAGGACTTTAAAATGGAAGATTTAAATTTAGATTCCCCACAAAAGATACTTTTTCTTAATGAGGAATTTTAGTCATCTTTTAATACAGTGTTTCAGAAACTGAAAGTTTTTCTAGAAAGGATTTGGCAAATCTATCTAATTTACAGTTTTTACATCAAACGTGATTGAAAATATACAACTATCATGATAATGTCATATGTAAGCATATTTGAGGCATAACTGAAGTATTGTTAAAATATCATTTTTAAAGTGTACATTTAATGTTAAAAATATATCCTATTTCCTTGATGCTGAGCACTGTACAGTTATGCTGTTCCTTGTTACTAATTATAGCAATTTTCCCCCCTCAGTAGTGTCTTTCAGAAGGTCAGAATTTGGGTCTTGGAAGGTTAGCTTTTAAGCAGATTTACTTTTGTGCCTGAACATGTTCTCTTAGGTTGAAATTTTCTTCCAAATAAATGCAGACGGAAATGTTGCAGTAATACTGCTAAAGAGTAAAAATCCTGAGAATCATTGATTACCTGGATTTTTATCATTACAGTTGGTCAGCAGCTTTTATAACACAAAAATGTAAATTGTGTCTTTCACAGTTGATTTCACCCTTTTCCTAGTTTAGAGGAAGAGGGTGCTCAGGGAATTGAATGGTCATTGAAGGCATTTTATGGATTCAGAAAAGGAGGAAATATCTGTAAGAGCAGTTGATTGTGATTTCTAAACTTGTAAATATCAGGAGCTACATAAATCAGCCAAAGATGCCTTGTTGACTTTTTAAAGAGTATTGGTCAACTAATTATCCTCCCAGTTTTAATCTATACCTATGATGCTCACTAACTAAAGGTTTCCTAGGATTATACATTTAGACCATTTAAAAAAAGAAAAGGTATCTGGTAAGATTCACATGGGCTACAGTATTAAGGTGTTCAAGTTACAACATTCAGAGGGGTATATTGGTATAATGCACCTAGTTTCCAAAAACTACATCTTTATTGTCAGGTAAGCTTTACGCAAATCAGAATAGTTCTGTCTCTTATATTTTAACTGAAATATACTGAAAATGTGGCAGGTGAAAAATTTCCCAAAAAGTATGTCCCAGTGTAGTTTTAAAAACTAAAGCCTGTATTTTTATGTTTGTTGAAGGTTTCTTGTCTAAAGACACAGATTATGGAGGCAGAGCTGCAACTACTCTCTAGGTCTCCACACCGCCAGGGGGAAGTTCTCCCCACTATTACTGCACAGGTTTTTTAAAAGGAAAGGCACTGGAAGCAAGTTAACTCAGTATTTTAAAGTAATGGCAGTTGTAACTGATGAAGTTATCTACAAACATAATTATTTTTAACAATAAACTGTAATCAATCGATGTTCTAATAGTTTTATTGCTCTGCTTGTTTCTTATTTAGTGCACATTATTTTAGCCCTTAGCAGTGCCAAGTACTTTGCTAGGTGCTTTGTGTGCAAAGATACAGGGATGGGTAAGACATGGGCTCCGCCATCAGGGCACTCAGTCTGACAAATAAACATACAGACTAATGCTCAGAAAAGAATTAGTGTTGTAGAGCTTGTCCAGAACCCTCTACTGCGAACTTCTATAGAAACAGGACTATCAGGAACAAGGCTTGTGTGTATATTTCTGATTGATATGAATCAGCATTTTAAACAAAGGTTTCAGTAGATGCAAAATACTATATCCTGGCAATAGGTATGTATAATTCCAGAAGGCCTATTAAAATCCATGTACACACATACACTAAAAGGTAGATCTGTGGTATGTTTATAATTCAGACAAAATCTGAAATGGCAAGGATTTTTTTGTACAGAAAATAAGGGCCACATCTGCTGGTTTGTGGCAGTCTTGCAGAGTGGACTTGCCTGCAGCCTCAAGGGACTCGTGTGGGGACTGATGGCCCAGGGCCATGAGAAGTAGTGCTGACTTTGTCACAATAAGTAGGCTTCCAGACCCCTGTATTAACTCAGTATTTGTTATTAGAATGTTTTTCCAAAATTCTTTCTGACTTAATTGCTTACTTCAGACTCTGCAATCCCAGAGGCTTTAGAAAACAGAAGTTAGTTTTGCATACATAATTTAGAAATTATTTTTAAGAAAAGGACTGAAATAGAAAATATTTTCTCTAAGTACCATGTAATGTCTCCTATAAAATACTGAGTCACACACACTTTTCCAAGAATAAACAAGGAATAGCCAGCCAAACAAGTTTTAAGTGTATGTCTTCCTAAAAGGCACAGTGACCTGAAGATTTAATCGGCATTTAACTGCTAACTTTAGAGGCTTGAATAGTGCTATAAACCTCTTGCAGTGGAGTCATTAACCCTAAAGAACAGAGGTTGGATTTTTCTTCTCTTTCTTTTTTTTTTTTAAACTTCCAAGCTTAGCAAAGTGTTTCAAATTTTTTAAATTGTTTATTTTCCTTTGGCAGGCTGGGGAGAAGATTGGGTCTGAAAAAAAAAACTAAATTATACAGTATTTGAAATTAGTAGGCAATTTCAGCCCACCTGCAAATGCTTCCTGCAGACTACCCTTCTCTAACCTACTTGATACCTGGGAAGCAAAGATAACTTTCGGCTTGAAACAGCAGCAGGGATAAAAATAAATCCCCAACGCTGCCTTTCGTTCTTAGATGATCACCTGCACTCTGACTGCTTTCCCTGCTGTTTTTGGTTGGGCTAGCCCACTGGTTTGGCCAACAGTTCTGTTTAGTGAGTCTGCTTAAAGGTTGCTGACTAACAGCTACCTTTATACACCCTGTTCTGAATGTAATTAATACTAGAAGAATGTTAAAATTATATCTTTTTGTAATGATAGTTCTGTTTTAATTCTTTTTAATACTACAGTGGCTGACGTGTAAATAACATTTTAATATTTGCATTGAACTATAACTCTTTAACCACATGTTAATTCACTAAGGTATTAATACAATAGAAAAATATCTAATTGGAAAAAATAGTTAACTTTGGTATATATCAAATATTATATTATAATTATGTATAATATGTAATATATAACATGTATAATTATACATGTATATGTAAAATCTCATATTTGGCCAGGGGAATGGTCTGACATTCTAGAAACTCATATTATCTCAAACAATAATTGAATCATAGTTTGAAGCTACTGTAAATTGACCAATTTCTCTATTTTATGTTGCCACATTCTTCTGTCCTCCTTTTCTTCTGAATAAGAACTCGCCCAGGGGTTTCTCAAGGAGAGAAATGAGCTAAATTCACCATCCATGTCTTTACATCTCGGTCAGGTACCACTATAGGTGCCAGTGACAGAAAGGACCCAGCCCACCCCTGGAAGAGTGAAGAATGGTGGATGGTGGGAGGGTGACTTTGTGTGTTTGTGGTACCTGGGGAAACTATTTCAAAGTATTCATTGACCACAGCCTCACACAGGCTCCAGTGGGGGCTACAGCAGATCAAGCCTCCCAAAACATGATCAGAAAGAGGAGTTGAAGGTGAAACCATCCTGCTCTGCCCTTCACCAAACTGCGGTCACTTGGGAAAGCAGCAACTGGAACTATTATTGAAATCTGAAGCTGCCACAAATACCATAAATTGCATTCTTAGCAGCAAGTTAAGCTTACTGTCTTCATTCAGTAAGCATTTATGAATACTCACTGTGTACCATCTACCTGTATAGACAGAGGTAGATAGGACCTTGAAATACCAGCTCTTGTTTCTAATTGACATGATCTATTTGTCAAAATCTACCACTGATGGCTTTGCTTTTTTGTTTCCCACCTAAAACTGAAACTTCTGAAGTTGAGTCATCTACGTTACAGACATTGTCACTTTAATATCACTAATTTAAGCTTGAAAAATAATCTTTTTATCATTCTATAATACCTGGTTCTTATTGTTAAACCACCCCTAAATTTGAACCATGAGCATTATTCAAATATCTTTTGACCTCTTACTATGTGTAAGGTCCTACCCTAGATACATACGATGAGCTTAAAAGAACTTTCTTAAGAAGAAGTCAAAATTTAAAGCAGGGAAAATAATTTAGCAGACTATGTCCAAGCCCAAGATCTTATTTCAGACAATATTAACACACACACAAAATGCTATATGCTGTTGATTCCAAGGTGTGTTTTATTTTTAACATTGAATGTCTTTGGAATTGGAATGCATTTCATTATCAATGGCATCTTAGTATTGTGTCATAGTTTGTCAACATTTTATATGATGCAGTGGTACATAAAATCATGCATAGTTTTACAATTGCTGGCCTCTTAGATTTAATGAGCTACAGCAATGCAGTGGAAATACAGAGTTCCTATGTTCTGCAGTAAGATTTTGTCTAAACAGAATCTCTTCAACAGTTTTATTTCCTGATCCTCTTCCCCCCCACCCCCCAAAGCCTGCTTCTTAGCTCAGTATGTTAATCTGGATAATTTATAGGGAAGGTTTATTTTTATAACCATTTTTGAATTGTAATTTAAACTTAAAGGAACAAAAGTATGGAATTAAAATGTTCTCAAATTTGTTTTTTGGCGAAAAACATTAACTTATAAAAGTAACTTACTTTGAAAACAAGTTTAGAAGAAAAAAGTTACTGCTTTAAAGACTTGAAAAGCCCATAGTCTTTCTTTGAGACTAATGAATTTGCCTTTATTAGGCTAAGGATTTCAGATCTCTCTAACTAGTCTTATAATTAGTACTATATTTAGCATAAATATATAATGATCTGTTATTTTGTATATAGATTCCAATTATTTTCCAATAATTACAGCAAAATGTATTAAATATTATGTGCTAAGAACCCTTTACTAAGCACTTTACATGTATTATTATTTAATCCTCACAGGAATGCTATAAAACAGATACTCCCATTTTGCTGATGTGTAAACTATGGCTCTCAAGTTAAATTATTTGTTGCAGCTCACACAATAAGTGAGTGAAGGAGCCCACACCCAAACCTAGGCAGCTGGTTCCAGAGCATGTTCTCATCACTATACCCATCCACCTGCCTATAATAAATGCTCAATGAGCATTTTATTCATTCTTGTACTCACATAAACATTTGTTGAGTACCTCCTCACCTAGCAAGAGGAAGAGGGAAGGTCATGTCTCAGAGAAGAGGTAATGATTGAGCCTAGGTTTGAAGGATTATGAGGAGTTGGCAGATCAAAGGAGGAGGAAAATACTTTTCAGGCTTATAGTTCAGCATGAGCAAAGTAGTAAATAGGTGTGGCAAATATTCCCACCTTCTTAAGGAATTTGTAGTGCACCTTAGAGATCAGTGATCTCATCTATAAAATCTCCCTGGGGGTCTATGATGAGGTCTGGAAATCTGGACTTCAAAATTTTTCCACTAGGTTTTGTTATGATAACTAGGTTCACTATGATAAAGAATAGGGTAAGACTGTCATATGTATAGGCATTTGTACGTTCTCTTCTCAGAAGGTTCATAACTTCCATCATTTTCTGATAGAGAACCTCTGACCTCCCCAATAGGAGAAAACTACTTGCCTTCAAACCCAAGAAATAATTCACGCCCTGACCAGTTTTGCTCAGTGGTTGGAGCGTCGGCCTGCGGACCAGAGAGTCCCGGGTTCGGTTTCCGCTAAGGGCACGTACCTCGGTTGCAGTTTGTCCCTGCCCTGGTTGGGGTTGTGTGGGTGGCAACCACTCGATGTGTCTCTCTCACATCGATGTTTCTCTCTCTCTCCCTCCTACTCTATCTGAAGATAAATGCAAAAATGTCCTCAGGTGAGGGTTAAAAAAAAAATTCACAGCAAGAAAAAAACATTTTACATTATGACCCTTTATACATATAGGTATACACATTCACATAGCTAAAACAGGAATTTCACAGCACAGAATTTATCCCCTAGCAATGTACTTTATTATTTTCTATTCTATTTCATTTTAAAAGAATCCTGGTTATAGTCTACTAAGTTAATGTCATGACCTTCCAGTGGGTCAGAAGCTATAATTTAAAAACACTTCAGGAGATTATCATTTATTTTTAAATATTTAGCCAGTCAATCATGTGGTCAGATTTACAGTTTAACATACTTATCCACTAGCTATCTTGACTTAGTTATTCTTTATATATGGGAAAGAAGGAAAGGGGGGAGTGAAGAATGGCTCCATATATATGACAAGCATTTGTTTGGATAGTGAGGCCATTTTTCAAGATCTGAAACAGATGAAAGAACAGACTGAGGCAAGAGACATGGGGTATGTTTGGTTTGTGACATGCTGTACAGGTGTTCAGATAATTTGCCGCACCTCAGTCTATCAAGATGGAGCTGTCCAGAAGACATGGGGATTTGGAAGAAAAGGATTTTCAAGAAGTAACTTCAAAGGACATTTAATAGGATTTAATTATACTTGGAAGTCCAGTAGTGAGAAGAAAAAACATGTGTATTTACAGATGGAATTCTGGTATAAAGTTATATGGAAGGTTTTTTTTTTTTCTTCAGCTGTCAAGAATACTGGTTTACTTGTGAACACTTTTGGGTGTTGGTACTTTTAATTACTGACATTTAGGGAGTTTGCAGGTCCTGTTGCCAAATTTTGTTCACACTAATTAAGAACAATGGCAGGCTAATAGAGATAAATTGTGGCATATTGATGCAGTGGAAAAGTACACAAGGGTGAAAGACAGTGATTTAGAGCTCTGTGCAAAGTGGCCGTGAAAGCTCTAAGTGGGCAGAAGACTACATATGGTGTAACGCCATTTTTATAAAGTTTAATAACAGACAAAAATCAAACAATATGTTGTATAGCTATATACACATGGAATAAAATTATTAAAAACAAAGGATGATAATTACAAAAGTTAGAAAAGTTGTTACTTCTGGTAGAGAAAGGCAGGCAGAAGGGCTAGGAGAGGAGCAGATTGGTAGATATATTATTGCTAATGTTTTATTTCTTCAGTTGGGTGGTGAGTTCACAGGTGCTCATTATGTCATCCAGCTTCATAACTATCAAGCTGTATTTATTTTGTAGAAACAAATATTACATAAATTAAAGTTTGTTTTCATTATGATTAACTTTAAGTATAATTTGTCATCTTCATGGATTAAATAAGAAAAAAACAGAAAATATTTTAATAGATACCAAAAAGGCATTTGATAAAAATTCAGTATTAAATCTGGATTAAAATTCTAAGTAAGTAAGTAATAGAAAGAAGAATTCTTCTTTAACACGATGAAAAATACCTTTGTCAAACTAATAGCCAGTTACCATACTTAGTGATAAGATAATAGAAATATTCTTATTAATGTTAGCAATAAAATACACATGCCCACTGTCATCTCTATAGTTTAACATTGTTCTGAGAATGCTTAGTCATGTCATGGAAAGGAAAGGAAATAAAAGCTATAGATAATAGATACGTGGGAGCAAATTTGTCAGTATCTGCAGATAATCTACGTAACCAGGTTAAAAACTGTAAAAACGCATAATATTTTCTTCAGTAATGTGGTCAGTTCAGAAATAACTGTTTAAAAATCACTGGTAGCCTAATAGTGGGAGGGTAGAGTGAAGAGAAGTTTTTTTTAAATGGGAGAAATATCAGAATGTTTGTAAACTGATGGGAATGATTTTATATATTTATATATATATAATATATAATATATATATATTATATATAATATATATATATTATATATATATATAATATATGTATGTATTCATCCCATGTAAAAGAGAGATACATTTGTCTTTCTCTGACTTATTTCACTCACCATAATGCCCTCAAAGTCTATTCATGATGTGTGTATACACACATACACACACACACACACACACACACACCACAATTCTTTTACCTACTCATTCATAGGGGTACAGATTCTTTAAGAATTAGTGTTTTCATTTCCTTTGGATAAATACCGAGAAGTTGAATTGCTTAATCATATGGTAGTTCTACTTTTAATTTTTTGAGGAACTACCATTCTATTTTCTATAGTGTTTGCACCAACTTACTTTCTCACCAAGCGTTCCCTTTTCTCTACATCCTCACCAAAACATGTTTTTTCTTGTCTTTTTGATAATAGCCATTTATTTAACAAGTGTGAATGATATCTCATTTTGATTTTGACTTTAATTTCCCTGATGATTAATAATGTAGAGCATCTTTTCATGTACCTGTTGGCCATCTGTATGTCATTGGGAAGATGTCTATTCGGATTCTGTGGCCATTTTTAAATTAGTTTTTTGTTTTTGTTTTTTTTTTGCTGTAGCATTGTATGAGTTCTTTATATATTTTGGATATTAGCCCCTTACCCGATATATGATTTGCAAATGTATTCTCACATTCAGTAGGTTGCCTTTTAATTTTGATGATGGTTTCTTTTTCTGTGCAGAAGATTTTTAGTTTGATGTAGTCCCACTTGCTTTTGTTGCTTTTGTTTTTGGTATCAGATTAAAAAAATTACCAAGACCTATGTCAGGAGCTTAGCACCTACATTTTCTTTTGGGAGTTTTATGGTTTTAGTTTTTACATTCAAGTGTTTAATCCATTGAGTTCATTTTTGTGTATGGTATAAGATAGTGGTCCAGTTTCATTCTTTTGCATGTGACTCTCCAATCTTCCCATCATTTATTGAAGAGACTATCCTTTCCTCTTTGTATATTCTTGGCTTCTTTGTCATAAATTAATTGACCATATGTTCATGGGTTTGTTTCTGTGCTCTCTATTCTGTTCCATTGATCTACATGTCTGTTTTTATGCCAGTATCAAGCTGTTTTCGTTCTTACAGCTTTGTAATATAGTTTGAAATCAGAAAACATGATGCCTCCAGCTTTGTTTTTTTCTTTCAGATTGCTTTAGCTATTTGAGTTTTTTTAAATGTTCCATACAAATTTTAATATTGTTTGTTTAATTTCTACGAAAAATTCCATTGGAATTTTGATAGGGATTGTAGTGAATCTGTATTGCTTTTGGTAGTATGCCCACTTTGACAATATTCTTCCAATCCATGAGCATGGAATATCTTTTTATATATTTGTGTCTTCCTCAATTTCTTTTCTTAATTTCCTTAAAAAAATTTTTTTTTTCCTTTATTGATTTTTTTAGAGAGAGAACATCAATTGGCCGCCTCCTGCATGCCCCTCACTGGGAATTTGGCCAACAACTTGGGCATATGCCCTGACCAGGAACCAAACTGGTGACCTTTTGGATATATGGGTCGATGCCCAACTACTGAGCCACACTGGCCAGGCTTCCTTTTTCTTAATGTATTCTTCAATCAAAAGACATAGAGTGGCTGAATGGATTAAAAAATAAGACTCAGCCTGGTTGGTGTTGCTCAGTGGTTGAGCGTCGACCCATGCACCAGGAGGCTGCTGGTTTGGTTCCCAGTCAAGGCATATGCCCAGGTTGTGGGCCAAATCCCCAATGGGTGGCATGCAGGAGGTGGCCAACCAATGTTCTCTCTCATTGATGTTTCTCTCTCTCTCTCCCTTCCCTTTCTCTCTCTCTAAAATCAATGAAGAAAAAAAATTAAAATATGTTAAAAAATAATAAGACTCATATATATGCTGCCTACAAGAGACTCAGGTCAGATGTAAGAACACACAGAGACTGAAAGTGAATGGATGGACAAAGATATTCCATGCAAATGGGAATCAAAAGAAAGCTGGAGTAGCTATACTTAGATAAAATAGACGTTAAAACAAAGACTGTAATCAGAGACAAAGAAGGGCATTATGTAATAACAAAGGGGTCAATCCAACACGAAGATATAACATTTGTAAATATTTACCCAACATTGGAGCACCTAAATATTAATATATATGAGAGAAATAGCACTACAATAATAGTAAGGGGACTTTAATATCCCACTTACATCAATGGATAGATCATCCAGACAGAAAATCAATTAAGAAACATCAGCCTTAAAGAACACATTAGACCAACTGTACTTAATAGATATTTACAAACATTCTATCTCAAAGCAACAGAATATACATTTTTTTCAAGTACACATGAAACATTTTCCAAAATAGATCACATGTTAGGCCACATGCAAGTCTTAATAAATTTAAGAAGATTGAAATCATGCTAAGCATCCTTTCCAACCACAGTGGTATGAAAGTAGAAATTAATTACATGAAGAAAAATAGAAAATTCACTAATATGTGGAGGTTAAACAATGTGCTACTGAACAGCCAATTGGTCAAAGGAGAAATAAAAAATACCTTAAGACTAATGAAAATGTAAATACAACATACTAAAATGTATGGGATGCAGCAGTTCTAAGAGGGAAGTGAATAGCAATAAATGCCTACCTCAAGAAACAAACAAACAAAATCTCTCTAATAAACAACCTAAGTTTACCCCTGAAGGAACTAAAAACAAACAAAGTCCAAAATTAGTGGAAGAAAATAACAAAGCTTAGAGCAGAAATAAATGAAATAGAGACTAACAAGACAAAAGAAAAGATCAATGAAACCAAGAGCTGGTATTTGAAATGATAAACAAAATTGACAAACCATTAGCTAGGCTCACCAAGAAAAAAGAGAAAAGGCTCTAATTAAATTAGAAATGAAAGACATGTTACAACCAGTATCACAGAAATACGCAGGTCACAAGAGACTGAACAATTGTATGTTAACAAATTGGACAAGCTAGAAGAAATGGAATTCCTAGAAACATACAACCTACCAAGATTGAATCAGTGATCAAAAACCTCCCAACAAACAAAAGTTCATAGTCAGATGGCTTCACTGGTGAATTCTACCAAACATCCAGTGAAGAATTAATACCAGTCCTTCTTATACTCTACCAAAAAATACAAGAGACAGGAAATCTTCTAAACTAATTTTGTGAGGCTAGCATTACCCTGATACTAAAACTTAGACAAGCATTCCACAAGAAAATTATAGGCCAATGACCCTGATAAATATAGATGCAAAAGTCTTCAACAAAATATTAATAAACTGAATTCAACAATACAGAAGGATCATATATCATGATCCAGTGGGATTTATTGCAGAGATGAAAGATGGTTTTTACCAGCTGCAAATTAGTCAATGTGATACGCAACATTAACAAAATGAAGGATGAAAATCATATGATCATCTCAATAAATACAGAAAAGGTACTTGACAAAATCCAACATTTATTTGTGATTTTAAAAAAAACAACACAAAAAACTCTCAACAATGCATAGAAGGCATGTTTCTCAACGTAATAAAGGCCATGTATATGACAATCCACAGCTAACACCTCACTTAACAGTGAAAAGCTGAAAGCCTTTTCTCCAAGATCAGCAACAAGACTAGGATACCCATTCTCACCACTTTTATTCAACATAGTTTTGTAAGTCCTAGCCAGAGCAATTAGGCAAGAAAAAGAAATAAAAGGCATCTAAATTGGAAAGGAAGAATTAAAACTGTCAATGTTTGAAGATGACATGATATATATGGGAAACCCTAAAGACTCCATAAAAACAAACAGAAAATGTTAGAACTAATAAATGAATTCAATAAAGTTGCAGGATACAAAGTCAACTTTTAAAAATCTTTTGTGTTTCTATACAGTAATAATGAACTATCAGAAAGAGAAATTAAAAAACAGTTCCATTTACAATTGTATCAAAAAGAATAAAATACCTAGGAAATAAATTTAATCAAGGAGGTGGAAGACCTGTATACCAAATGCTGTATACAAAATGTCATAGATAGTGATTTACTAATGTTATATATTTATTTATTATACATATATCTATATTTACTATATATCTATATATTTCCTAATTGTTCTAATTACATAACAGAAATTTTTTGAGATGCCAAGTTTAAATATGTCAAGAATCCAGAAGAAAGGCTGAATATTCAAGGTTTAAAACACAGGTTGACAAGGAAAATGGAAAAGGCAGGTCTTGAGAAGTTATCTATAGCTAGACACCAGCTGAATATTTTGCTAGTCAACTACTTGATAGAGTTGCTTTGTCATCTATCAGTGGAGAAAGAAAATGTTCTCCCCATCTGTGATCTTCCTCCCAAGTAGAAGGAAGGTACAGGCAGAATTGCTGGTATTATCAGTGGCTTGGGAGAAGAGGCCACTTTCCTTTCTGAGTTAACAGTTGAAATTTTGGAGCAGAGGTATTGTGAATTCCCCTGGGGATGGGTCAGGTCTAGAAAGGTCAGATTGTAGGAATGGAAATAGTAGTCAGTTGAATTTTAAAAAATAAGGATCTTAGGGAGCTTCAGGTAATAAAACTCAGAATGTAGTGAACTGATTAAGGAGAACTTAGTTGGGCCCACAGTGTTAGTGGATTGGTACTGAAGCAGCCATAGTAAAAGGGCAGTATTTATGATACTTAGAGTGTTTAATAGTCACTCAGTTATGTTGGGGATATCTTATTTTAGAGTGAGAATATAAGGCATAGCCATATTGATGAATATATTAATACTCTACTAATCAATACTAAGAAATTCTTTCTAATGACTAATCTGAATGCCTTTTAGTTTTCTCCTAATCTAATTGTGTTGGTAATTCATTAAAGTCAGTCTTTACAGATTAGCAAGGAGGGAAGGTACTTGAGGGTGTTTCATTTCCACTAAACAATAAAGACGATGCTGACATTTCCACAGCTGTTTGAGAGTTTTTTATTTGACTAAAGAAAAACCTTGTACTAGGGATGTTTGGTGTTTTGCCTTTTGTTTTTTTAAGGAAGATAGTGTTCTGTTCCTTCCTCAGAGAACTCAAATAAGAGAATTATGAGTCAGGATTAATTTTGGATAGTCTTATAGTATTTCACAATTTCTGAGTCTGTAAAAAAATATAATTTTTTCAAAAACATTCAAGGTGATTAAGTCATGAAGAGCAAATGTCGTAGTGAAAACTTAAATTCTAAGTATTTTTAAAGCAGAATTTATTGTTTTTCTCAGAGAAAAACAAATTAATTCACATTCGAAAATTATAAAAGCACACGCAAGGATAAAGATGAATAATAAATGTCCCTAACAGCAAAAACCAGTGTTGAATTTCTTCTAGTCTTTTTTCATGTTCACAAATACCTTTTAAAAAATTACATTCACAGTGTATTTACTGCTTTTTTATATCCTGATTTTTCTATTTAACATATAATCACGAGAATTTTCCTGTCATTAAATAGTAAAAGTTACTTTTAAATAGCTACCTAACATTTCATTTTATAGATGCACTAGCATTTCTTTAGCCTTTACTTACATAGTTTCTATATAACAGTAATGATATGATGAACATTGTTTTTTTTTTAAAAATTTGCTTTTCCATTACAGTTGACACAATATTATATTAGTTTCAAGTGTACAACATAGTGATCAGACATTTATGTAACTTACAAAGTGATCAACCTCATAAGTCTAGTACCCATCTGACACCATACAGTTATTACAATATTATGGATAATATTCCCCATGCTGTACTTTATATCCACACGAATATTTTTATAACTGCCAATTTGTACTTCTTAATTCCTTTACCTTTTTCATCCATTGTCCCAAGCCCCTTCCCATCCGAGGACCACCAATTTGTTCCCTGTGTCTGAGTTTGTTTTTGTTTTGTTTGTCTATTTTGTTTTTTAGATTCCATACACAAGTGAAATCATATGGTATTTGTCTTTCTCTATTTGATTTATTTCATGTAGCATAATACTCAAGGGTACACATGTGTCAGAACTTACTGAACTGGCCCTGGCCAGTTTGGCTCAGTGGTTAAAGCTTCAGCCCGCGGACCAGAGAGTCCCGGGTTCGGTTCCCCCTAAGGGCACGTACCTAGATTGCAATTCCTCCCCAGCCCCGGTTGTGTGGGTGGCAGCCAGTTGATGTGTCTCTCTCACATCAGTGTTTCTCTCTCTCTCTCTCTCTCTCTCTCTCTCTCGCTCTCGCTCTCGCTCTCGCTCTCTCTCCCGTTCTCCCTCCTGCTCTATCTGAAAATAAATGCAAAAATGTCCTCGAGTGATGATAAAAAAAACTTACTGAATTGTAGACTTCAGATAGGTTCTTTCATTTTATGTAAATTTTACCTTAGAAAGGTTGATTTGAAAAACATACAGGGTGCCATTTTAAAGTCATTGTTTTATGGACAGATATTGCCACCCAGATGAAACAGACAAAAATCATGGCAAAGAAGGCTAAAGCTTGCTCATCACTGTTTTAGTAATTTAATATAATAATAGAAAATCCAGTCAGAGTAGATCATGTTAATGCAGTGGAATAGCAGACAACTGGAAGGCAGGCAGGGTGGTGTGTGGGGAAGGGGAGGTTGGGGGAACAAAGCAAGGCTAGAAGGAAATGAAAGCACCAAGCAAGCTGGTGCAGAAAAGGCTTAGTGAACATAGGCACAAAGTGGCTGGCCCTTCTCACAGTGTCCATTTTAACATCACCGATGACAAGACCACGGACCATGGGTTCCCAATTCCTGGGACACATGTCTAGATGATGGGGCCCTAACTCAAGCTGCTTCAGTCACACCTTAAATCTCTTGATCTAGCCAGTCAGCACAGAGAGAAAATGCCCTTTGGAGCAGTTTATCTGGGCACCCTTTCCTCCTCCACCAATCCTGGTAGATCAAGTTTCAGGACACTGCCTCCTCCAGATTAAAAAGCGCAAAAAGAACAAGCCAAACCCAACACCCAGCAGATGCACAACAGTTCTCATGGTTTGAAGTCCTAGATCAAGGCACGAGCTGATTCAATTCCTGGTGAGAGCTCTCTTCCCAGCTTGAAGACAGCCACCTATTTAATAATTCCTCACATGGTCTTCCCTCTGTAGCATAGTCTCGATGTGGCTTCTTCTTTAATTGTGTAGTTGTAGGACTTCCATTCAGCTCAATTTCAGATGGTTCTGAATGATGGTTGTTCTGTAGTTTAGTTGTAATTTTGATGTGGTTTTGGGAGGAGGCGAGTACCACGTTTACCTACGCCGTCCTCTTGACCGGAAGTTCTATGATGAACATTCTTGTGTGTAAATATTTATTTCCATTTCTAATTATTTCTTCAGGATAGATTCCTAGATGCGGCATTAGTAGGTCAGAAGGTATGAATGCTTTAAAAGTTATTGGTAACTGTCACCCAGTTGCCCAACCCACTGCCACCCCCACCCCCACCCCCATAAAGCTGCTGCTGCTATTTCCACAGCTGTTTTAAGTACCTGTCAGGACGTGTTTCCCCTGGCCAATATTGAATACGTGTTTTTTAAATTTCAAAATTAATTATTTGATAATGTTTAAAAATTGACAGTGTGATTTGCTTGATAATATCTGGCATGGGTAAAGTACTACAATATGAAGTATTACCAAATGTTTTGCTGTCTCCATCTGATATTGTTAGGAGGGTTTTGAGTTTTTAATTTCTTTATTTGTTTCTCCCAATATAGTAGGAAGAAGTTCTTATTTTAGTAATTCATGGACTTTCTTTGAAATAATTACTCTAACTTTTTATATATTTTGATATTTTGTCTTTCTGTTTCTCTTTATCATTGTTTATTGTACTAATAATTTAGTGCTTTTGAATTTCTACCCTTATCTTTAGATGTATTTCTTTAAAAAAAATTTTTTTTTATTTATTGATTGATTTTAGAGAGGAAGGGAAAGAAGGAGGGAGGAAGGGAGAGAGAGAGAAATAATGTCAATTTGTTGTTCCACTTTTTTATGCCTTCACTGGTTGATTCTTGTATGTGCTCTGACCAGGGATCGAACCCCATAACCTTGGCATATCAGGATGACACTCTAACCAATTGAGCTATTCACCAAGGGCTGCCTGTCTTTTTTAAAAGAACATTACAAACTTTTAATGAAGCCTAGTGGGAGGGACATATATCTAATGGGGCAATGAAATGAGTTCTTGATAAGGGGATAAAATGGTTTGCTACCTCATATAGTTTCATTGTTTGAGGACTCCTGGTGTGTATGAATCTGCCTTCTAACAGAATTAAGTAACTATCTAAAAGATAATCAAGCCATTCTTTACAATATGAATTATCCAAATACAGTAATTACCTTAGCTGTCTAAATGTAAACCATTGCCCTTTCTTTGTCAATATATTTCTTTCTCTATATGAAGACATAGGTTTGACGACTTTACCAATAGCTCAAGCATACTATCCTTAAAAATTAGTCTTTAGCCCTTGCCACTTTGGCTCAGCAGTTAGAACATTGGCCCTTGGACTGAAGGGTCTCGAGTTTGATTCCCAGGCAAGGGAGGCAACCAGTCAGTGTTTCTCCCCCCCTCCCCCCCATCTAAAAATCAATGGAAAAATATCCTCTGGTGAGGATTAACAACAAAAAAATGAATCTTTTTAGTTCCGTATTTATTAAATCAGAAATAGTTTTACTTCTTTTAAGGTCTTGAAGGAAATTAGCAAGCAAAAACTGAATAGAAATAAATTTTATGAAGGGGACCTTACCTAGGGAACATATTTTTAGGATAGATGTTTCAAAAGAGATTTATAAAAATTAAAATACTGTAGGCTTTGACCCAAGAAAAGAAACACAAACCTGAAAATATTGTTTGCATTTATGAATATTGAATGCTTTAGTCACAAAGTTGTGTTTCCCGTGAGAACCCTTAATTCTATTTCCTTTGTTTCCTTGTTGTGCTGTAGCTAGTACCTGGGCTCTCTGGGGCTCTGAAGTGGTATTTCCTTTGAGGCTAGGGCACAGGGAAGCCGTGTTTGCTGCTCTTCTAGAGCTGCAGCAGGCATTTTGTAATTTTTCAGCCTTCCATAAACATCTGTGGTGACATTCATTCTTGTGTCTTTTCTCTCTGAGTTTAGAACAATTAGAAATATTGCTTGTCTTTTGGTTGTTTGTCTTCCCAGATAGCTTCTTCTGGCTTCTGTTTAAGCAAACACTTAAGTTTTGACCTTGAAAGTTTCCAGCCCCTTACTTTTGTAAATACCAAGGATTCAGAATAAGTATTGTCAACTTTTGAATATCCATAGGGCACTTATTACCAGTCCTTTACCATTTGAAAATTACTTTAAAAATCAAACACATTATGTTAAGGAAGGCATCTGTGTGCTCGAATCAAACAGGCCAGAATAGAGTGTGAGTTCTCTAATATTGTCTTTACATCATTAGAGCAAACATCTTTGGACACATACTATGTGACAGATATTTTGCCAAGTACCTTAGATGGGCTATCTTTTTTAAAATCTATTCTTTTATTTTTGAGCTATAATTGACATATATCATTATCTTAGCTTCAAGTGTACAACATAATGATTTGATATTTGTAAACTCTAGTTGACATCCATCACCGTACAGGATTAGCTCTGATTGAATCAGAATGATGGTGAGATGGGTTATCTTTTTCAGCTTCACAACAACCATATGAGGTGATATCATGAACCACATTGTATTGATGAGGAAGCAGGATTAAAGAGGTTAAGTTACAGGTAGCACAGATAATAGACTCTGGAGACAGACTTGGAAACTGGGCAGTTTGCTCCAGAGCTCATGGTCTAGCACACTAGATGTAGTCTATTTGCACTGCTCCCTTTTCATCTGTGTGTAAAAGCGTTCTTACTTTTTCTTCTCAAAACATTGAGGGAGACCCAACTTTGAACTAGAAATACAGAGGGATCCAATAATAAAGGAAACATTTTAAAAAGCAAAGAGAACAAGGCAGCAGGACACCATTTCCTATCTTTGGCACTAATCAATGTAACAAAGGCACAAAAGAGTTTGTATTTTATAAATAATCTTTCATGTTTGTCATTTAAGATGTGACTAAAGTTTAATTAAAACAATTATATCCTCTGGCTATGGCACATCTTGTTGCTATTTCTTTTTCCTTAGTGTAGAGCTGTGGTTTTGTGTCTTTGGTCCCCTGAGCCTGGGGTTTGTGATGTTACCATAGTGGCTGCCTTCGCAGTCCCAGTCGCTTGCTATCCCTTTCTTCAACCAGAGCAGCTCTGACTCTATTTATAATATATGGTAGTTTTCCCCATAAGATTTTTTTTTAAATATTTTGTAGCTTTAAAAAAAGTTTGAATATTATTGATGTTGAAAAATGGAGAATTAAGAGTTAAATATACTTCCAAATCTGTATAGAAATAGTCTTCAGACTTAAATATTATTTATGTTACTGAATTTACAAGTTTTCATGGTAACATTGATTGGGTTGGGGTGAAATCCATATGTATCGCAAAATCTAGGACCTGGGTCACTTTCAACAACTTAATCTTGACTATTCACTTCTGTTAATTACCAGTCTCTCCCCTAGATTTGCACAACTGCAGCTGACTCCCATGTGTCCATTTTAAACCCACCCATGCTTCTCCAGCAGTTCCTCCTGGCACAACAGAAAAAAAAGCTTTCCTCATGACTTCAAGAAAGCAAGAGAAAGAGAAGATTGGCAGTGAATTTGGAAATTGACATACATATTTAAGATTTTTGTTTTCTTGTAGAATTCAGGTTTGGAAACAAATTATTTTTAAAACAGAATTCTGCTTCCTACTTGACCAGGAGAATTACTAAATTGAGAATTATTTAGTGTGGTCTCTCTAAATCCTTTAAAATATAAAGTGGCTTTAGAGATGCTGGATCATATTTTCAAATGGAATTTGGTGAGGCCAGAGTATTCTGTGAGTGTTTAATAAAGATACTTTAAAAAATAAAACAGAAATTTAAGTCCCACAAACCCAAGAAGCCACTTGGCCTTGGTTTTTGGGCTAAACATAGCACAGAAGAGGTCAGAAACATTTTCATCCTGATATTTGTACCACACAGCAGGCAACTGTGTGAGATTTTTTTTTTTATCTGCTCTGAGAGTTCTGGTTTTCCACAGACTCTTAAGTGATCTGTTCAGCTACATCTCCAAATTTTTAGTATACTTATCATGAGGCTTCTTCTGAGTGAACGTAATCTAGTCCCTTCAGATGAATCCAATAAATTTTAATTAGGTATTTACTGTGTTTCAAATACATGTGGAAGTAGGATCATGGCCCTTGTTCCCAAAGAGCTCGAAGTCTGGTGGAAAGGATGACACATAAACAGGTACTCCGTATGCAGTGTAGTGAAGGCAGCAGTAGAGATGGACCCAAGGGGCTTTGGGGACCCTGACACGGGCTTCTAAACCCATCTCCCTGGGGAAGGAAAGGCTCCCTGAGGGAAGGGCTTATGAGATGAATCTTAAATAAAGGATAAGTTAGCACAAGCCAAGACAAGAAGTGGAGACATCAAGTATAAGTGGAGCATGAGGCACAAGTCCTTCTCTTGAGAAGGAACCTCATATGTCCTATTAAAGAGCTTAGACTATATATATGGTAGATATATAGTAGGGAGCTGTGAAGAAATAAATTATTCTTGGGACTGACATGATCAGACTGGCATTCTATGAGAATAGTTTTGGCAGCTGAATGATCAGAGGATGGGACCGAGAACAGGCAAAAGTAGAGATTGAAAGACAAATTGTCCAAGCAAAATGTGTTATTGAGCCAAAGCAGAGGAAGGAGATGAGAACATACATTTGAGAGAGAATTTAGGAAGTAAAAGCAGTAGGGCTATGGTTATCTGGATGTTGAGGAGTGTTCAGTGGTGTGAGAAGAGTCCAGGTTGACTCCCCAGGATGCCAGTAACCTCAGTAACTAGATGAATCGCAGTTTATTAATTGGGAGATAGATGATGTGGAAGGGTGGAGTAGATGGGCAGATTTAGGGATAAGATGATAATTATTTTCCATATAAGCACTAAGTCTAAGGAATATACTTAAATTGTAGAAGAGACTGGTTAAAATGAAAATGAAAAACAGTTTTAGTATAGTTATAGAACTAAATGAGAGGTTTTTGTTTTTGCTGTGAAAGAAAAACTTGTGGATTAGCTCAGCCATAAAGTTTGAACAAACTTCTTAGATTCTCTCAATTGCTCTCTCACTTTCCTTCTAAAAGCTACTTTGGCATTTAAATCAGTTTTGCAGTAATTTTCAAATACAGATGATCTATTCTCTCATGCTTCATAGCCCATATACCTTTGCCCTGATACAATATCTCTGGTATTTGCTATTTGCATCTTTCCCCTGCCAATAACTGTCCCCCCTCCCCCCCCCCACACACACATACATTTTTTTTTTTTTTCTGGAAATACCCAGTCACCAACCAAAAGACCCAGCCACCTGGTCTTTTCTAAATAATTTTTAGCCATGACACTACAAAATGAGTCATAACAGAACTGACTTTGAAGCCCCCTTTTAGCTGGTGAAACCAGCACTGGTCATTTGTATTTTAGTGCACTTAGCTAGTATGGATTCGGTTATATTAAGATACTCATTATGATATTCAAAATACTATATACACATATATAGACACATATATGTATATGTGTACATACACAAACACACACACAACTCCAGTCTTTTAAGGGAAAACACATTAGTGTCATCCTTGATTTTTCTCTTCCTTTCACTCCTCACATTCAGTATGTCTAGGAATCTTGCTGCCTCTACCTGCAAAATGTATCACAAATCCATCCACTTCTCTCCATTTCCTGGTCCAAGTCACCATCCTCTCACCCCTGGATTTCTATACACATGTACCACAATGGCAGGGACCTTTGTTAGTTTTATTTATTAATGTATCACAGAAACTAGAACAGTGCCTGACACAGTAGGCACTCAGTTAATATTTATGGAATAAATGAATTAAATGAACAAATCCATCAATCAATGTCATCTTATTAGACACATTTCGAAGGCTGATTTTATATTAGTTTTGAAATGTTGCCATTTATGGTTTCCCCAAAATGGCCATAACATTGAAAGAATACATTAGGGATGGAAATGCAATTCTCAAGAAATGATTTTTCTGATAAGAGCATATCCCACAGAAGTAACAGAATCAAGAAATCTCAGTATTGGCTTACTGTATCTTTTCATCAAGAACTTTGTAAGAAATTCTAATAACAGGATCTAAAGAAGTTATGTGAAGAATAATAGGGAAACATAATTTTACTTGACTTTTCTCCTTAATATACATCTTGCTAAAGAGGAAGAATGCAAGGAAACAAATGGGGTTTAGTTTTTCCTGAATTACACATATTAATTGCTTCACAGCCTGAATGGTTTTGATAACTGCCAATATTTCTCTTTGTGCTAGAAAATTTCGCATTTTGCACTAATTGCCTCAGTCAAGTATCATGTGGAAATTTCAGATGTTTCTTGTGTGTATGGGACCTTGTCTACCCCGGCCATTCCCTGTCAGTGGGAATATTTAGTTCTTACTGATTTCTCTAATTCTACTTAACTTTTTGTATTGCCAGTGAAAGATAACCCTCCCTTTCCTACTCTCCTACACCCACCCTGGCATTGGTTTCCACATCTGGACTGATCTGAGAGGCTTTTTTCCCCTTCTCTAAACCCATAATGTTAGGCCTTAAGTCATAACTGCAGCTCTAGTTTGAAAAACAGGACTTGTGGCTTTCAGGTTGAGGTTTCTATTTTCTGTTCTGATTCTAGATTTTTTATGCTGCCCCTAAACTCTGAAACCTGAACAGTACATGCAAATGCTGAACTGAATTTTCTAGATTGTTAGGAAATGACAGAATCATTAAGAGCCTGGAAAGGATTAGGAAATTCTAATGTTTAAATATTTGTAGCTATCTTTATCTATATCCAAACTAAGATATATAGTTTATATATAGTAAAATAATAGATATAGTTGTCAAATAATACTAAGAGCCAGGTTGGCCTCCTGAGATACCAGAGGAGGTGGGTTCTGATGCCATACAAATTGGGAAACTACTATTTAATATAAAAAGGACCTACAGCAAAAAGAGTTGTTTTGTTTAACCAGGCATTTCCCAAATTTATTTGAAGATAGAACCCCTTTTTCTTTTCTTTTTTTTTTTTTTTTTAATCCTCACCTGAGGACATTTTTCCATTTTTTGTTCAGATTGAGTGGGCAGGAGAGAGAGAGAGAGAAACATCGATGTGAAAGGGACACATCGAGTGGCTGCCTCCCACACGACCCAACCAGGGCCAGGGACAAACTGCAACCAAGGTACATGCCCTTAGCGGGAACCGAACCCAGGTCTCTCTGGACCGCAGGCCGACGCTCTAACCGCTGAGCCAAACCGGCCAGGGCAGAACCCCTTTTTCATATAAGGAAACTTTTCAACATGCTTTGGAAACATTGGTGGAAAGAAAGAAGGCACTCCAGTTGTTCTAGTGCTGGCTCAGGCATTAATCAACATCTTCATTCATTCAACAAACATGTGTGGAGTGACTATTTTGGGCTACACATTGTTCAAGATGCTGGTGATATCTACAGGGAACAAACCAGACAAAAGCCTCCGTCTTTCCAAGGATTATATTATAGTCAGGGGAGAAAGACAATAAACATAATCAGTAAGTAGTACATGTATTAAGTGCTTTAGACAAACATGGAGGCCCTAGGGTTAGGGGGTCAGGGGTACAGGAGTTGCAGCTTTAAATAGAGTCATAACCTTGAGCAAGTCACTGAGCCTCTCTTTTTTCCTTTTCTGTAAAATGAAGAAATTCAACTATATGATCTCAAAGACTCTATCAGCACTATGGGTCTGCTTTAAAGACCAAGCAGCCCTAGCCAGCTCAGCGATTAGAGCATCGGCCCATGGACCAAAGTGTCACAGGTTTGATTCCCAGTCAAGGGCATGTACCTGGGTTACAGGTTCGATCCTCAGCCCTGGTCGGGGTCATTTGGGAGGCAACCAATCGATGTGTCTCTCTCACATGGATGTTTCTCTCTTTCTGTCCCTCCCTCCCTTCTACTCTATCTTAAAAAAAAAAAAGTAAATAAAAAAATAATAATAAAAATAAAGACCAAGCAGTATTATATCAAGCTGTGGTACTTCTGGGTCACGAGCATCTCATTGGGTGTTTACAGTCACCTTAGCAGAAAAGATTGGATATTAAAACTCATAGAATTACTGTCTAAGAAAAGCTTCTGTGAGTTTAAATCATTTGTAATACCCACAAAATAATAAAGCATTTATTTTAAATGTTAAAGAAAAACCTGATGGTCTTATTTTTAATCTAATGTGTTGCCTCAATCCAATATTGAGTAGAAAGTATTTGACTTAAGGGTAAAAAAACCTCTGTATAAAGTTATCAATGGCTTTTAAGCAGGTGTTAGTGCACCTGTGTGAGAAATTTGCAGCAATGGGTACATTGCATTTCTGCCCTGCGTCCTATGTAAATAGAGATCCGTGACTTGATGTTGAAATGACCTTTCAGACAGTATTCCATTGCCACATGCCTGAGCTTGTATCTGAGAATAATTAGAAGCCTGACTTACAAATCTTGATATACAGTGTTTATGTTAATTATAAATGTCTGAAAGTTGCCTGAAACTTTTTCTTCATAGCTTTTTATCAAAGACAGACTGGTGTTTGGGAGGAGGGTGTGGCTTGTGGTCCTAAATCTTTGATTTCCAATCTTTCATTTTTGGAATGAAATTTAAAATCTACTTTTCCATTTGTGCAGACATGGTGCTATATTTTTATGTTCTTCGTCTCGAATAAGAAGCTGTTTGGAATCATAGTCTTATTTTTTAAATATTTAATTCTTAAGGCCTTTAGCTAAAAATTTCAAGCTGACCACGGGTCCCTAAATATAAAGATATTCCCACTGACCTCGAGAAAAAGCTTAAAATACTATAATTAAAATTGAGAAGTTCCTATCACAAAAAGGGATACTCTTCCAAGATCATTTCTAAATCAGATCTCAGAATTTCTTTTCCCATGATGGCTAGCCCAGTCCTCAGAAGCTGGCCCTAGCCCTGCCAATAACAGTCATTTCATTTTCATCTCCCTTTCATATTCTCTAAATTCAAAGGCCAATATAAGAAAATGCTTTGTGTCCATTCTGAAAGAAAGGACTGACTCCTATTTTACTGTCTAGACAAGCTGTGGAATAGGCTATATGTCAGAGAGATGAGTAATGAGTATTCACAAGTTTCTCTCATGTCTGATCTCTGAAATGTCTCATTTATTACCCTTGATTAGATAAGGTCTTAAGTCCCACCTTAACTTTGTCCTTCAACAGTTCCACAGAGTGGACCAACAGGATCTGGCTCACTCTGAGGTCCCCTTCATTTAATTCTGAAGCCTCCATTCCCGCCACCCCACCCCGCCTGCCCTAATTGTCATGCACCATCTGCTCTTTCCACTAAGTCAGTCTCCTGCTTTACTGCCCGGGGCCAAACTGTTATGCAGACTTACCACCCATGAACAAAAGTGCTCCTTTGTACATCCATTTTATTCTTAAGAGTATATTTAGACATTGATACAAATAAAATTTGTATCTAATTTTTCCATCTTCAGGAAATTAGATATACTACATCTATAGACCATGTAATGTAAGCTTTTGACATTTTAAAGATATAAAGATCGCTTGGTAACATCTTACTCAGATCTTTTTCAGGAAAAGCCTGAGATTAGATCAGTCTGTACCATCTGCATTGCTACTACTCTAAAAACCACTGAGGAAAAGTGATGTAGAAACTCAGAACACCATGTTCCCTCAATCATTCCTTAACCTTCAACACTCACCCCACCTCCACAGCTGGAAAAAATACTGTGCTTTGCAACCAGATTCACCCTTGGGTGTCAAAATGAATATGATTTGCCCTGATGCCTTCCCCTAGCTCCATCCACGCATGCTCACACACAAATGCCCACAAAATGGGACAGTGGGTAGGAGAGATTGTGGAGAAGTCCTGCTGTCATTCTCCACCATACTACCTTTCTGCCACAGAACTGAGAACAAAGATTGCTTGTCACTCTCAGTTAGCAGCCTGAGAACTTTTAATATGTGTAGTATATGTAAGAATAAAGAGGAATGGCAGGGATCACAGGCACTCTCCAGATAAGTGTTAACTTTGTTGTGTGTTTTTTTAAGTTGAAAAACTATCCTAGTTTTTAAAAAATTACTATTGCAAATAAGGTTTTTGGAACTTGCTAAGGAAACTGAATTCTCAGAGACTGTCACTACAAAGATTCACTTTCTTTATCCTGAAGTGATCCTTTCTCATTTTGAGACTTTATTCATAGTAAATTAGTATTTCTTCAAGACCACATTAATTTTTTTTTATATCTACAGTAGATACTCCAAAAGAAGTACTTTTTAAAAAATAACTCCTTTTGAGCCATTTGTTTATTTGTTGGCTTTGTAATGTTTAGGAGAAACTGCAGAAATTAATTGGCAGTAGGTACTTAATATTCACATTTTCTCAATGGGTAAATATACTGTAAATGTGGCTCATGTGCACTTACTTACTTTTCAGTGTCTTGTAATTGGAACTTATAAAACTGAAATAAGTGTTTTATTTATTTATTTTTTTTGGTACGTGCCCCTAGCGGGAACCGAACCCAGGACTCTCTGGTCTGCAGGCCAACGCTCCAACCGCTGAGCCAAACCGGCCAGGGCTGGAATAAGTGTTTTAAATAAGTTGAAGTGGCTCCTTTTGTTTTATAAAATGGGTACCTTTATTTCTTTAAATATATTATTTTCCCCTCCACTTCTTTATTAATGTTCAGAAGTCAGTGAAATCAGAATTCTCTGACTTCTCTTTTAAGGGACTGACCTACTTCCATTTCTAATCCATAGTTTCTCAACCCTGTCCCCACTGACATTTTAGACTGGGTGATTCTTTTTTGTGGAGCTGTCCTGATATATAGTTAGAGACAGAATAAATTGAGACTTGTTCACAAAGGTCCAGAATTTTAGAAATAGGAGAAATTTGGGGAAATAAGAGTAATTTTAGGGCCCAAAAAAGATATCGTTTATAGAGAAGATAATAAATGTAGAGGTTTATTACGCTAGGAATGGGAACTAATTTGAAATAGAGAGTCAAAGATAGTTTAAATTCCTGGATGATGGAAGCTTATCTAATGGATGTGGAGTATTATCTAATATTCAACATCTTTGGTGAAATTGGTCTTTCAAGCTCTACATGATTCTTCTTAATCTCCTTTGAAAAGATGTTTTTCTTTGACTTCTTATTTTTTATCTTTGTTCCTTTTTTAACAAATGTTTATTGCATGTCTACTATGTGCCATACACCGCAAATTGTCTCCCTTCTTACCTTTCTTTACTTTTTTAGAGATGGGGTGTGAGTTGGAATTGTGGCTCCAAATACTTTTCTGTAAGTCCAAAGTTAGGAGTCTTTTGGAGTGAGCAAGTCAGAGTTGCAGGGTGCTTTGGAGGGCCAAGCAGAGGTCATACATACTTACACTTACTAGCATATTTATGAGTGTATACGTGCGCGCGCGCGCGCGCGCGCACACACACACACACACACACACACACGGCATCTTCCAATCATGGAAAGAACAGGTTTGGGCAGAAGAATGAGAATTATAAAACACTTTCCCCTTCCAACTGGCTACTAAATTACTAAGACTGTGTGTATTTGGGGGCTGGAGAGCAGGATGTCATATTTGACAGTCATGCCAATGAATCTTTTTTGTAATTATCACCATGGTGGCCCCTGCAGACCCAAAGGAATAAAGGTCTCAGGAGCTAGAAAGGGTGGAGCAGTTGAAAGACAGTGAGAATGTTCCAGTTCATTTGTTCATAGATGTTTATTGAGATTCTACTTTATGCCAGGAATATGAGCCCAGTGCAGTGGCTCAGTCACCTAGAACAACCCTTTCCCTTCCCTCATCTATTGGAGAAACCAGACTTTGAGCAAGAGCATAGGAAACATGCTCCTGTTATACTCCTGTTTCACAGTGTTGCCTGAGGCTCAGCCTTGGACTGCCCTGCAAAATCAATCTCAGCAGGCTGCTAACCCTGTTCTATAAGCATAAGGATGAATAACAGTTGCATTTTGGTGTGAATGTAATTAGAGCATTCACCTTATACTGCTAATTATTCTTCAAAAATATTACTCAAAGTAGCAAGATATATAATAAGAGAACAAAAGATAGGATATGGACTCTATCTTAGAGTATTTAAATATGTAGAAGTTATTCAGCAGGGGCTCATGTTAGCCAGAGAGAACCTGTGTGGGTCAAAAGAGGACAAACTTTTTGGCCAATTCACTAATAACTCTTTCAAGTGAACTGTAATTATTTATTCATCTGCAATGAAGAGGGTTCCTCTCATAAACTAATTACTGAGAAGAAGTGATTACTGGCACTTTAGGGTAAAAAGTGGACATGAGAATGTGGTGAGTTATAGACATGCTTGCCAGATTCCTTGGATGATTTGCTAATTTAAATGCTATAAATTTAAACACACAGTAGGGTTGGGTATAAAATGAACATTACGTGAAAGACAGTAAGTCAGCCATCAGATCATGGAAAATTTATAATTTGAGGTGTTTTTCTCTTTTTCCCTCCTTTTAGCTTGTCAAAATTCCCAGAAATGATCCCGTCAACGAAGTGCATACATTTAACTTCTATTTGTCAAATGTGGGTAAAGACAACCCTCAAGGCAGCTTTGACTGTATCCAGCAAAGGTTCTCCAGGTAAGTACATTTCAAGATATACTAAAGGGAAAATCATTTTTCTTTGAGGGGTTTTTTAATTAAACAATAAAATACATAGTAGTCATTTATACATATTTATTTAAATGGCAAAACTCATTTATTTATTTGAGAAATATTGAGCACCTACTCTGTGCTATAAATCATATTTGTCACTATGGGATACAATCACAAAAATTTTAACATTCTTGCTCTCAAGGGATTTTAAAGTACAGATTTTTTTATGTATAAAATATGTTTTATTTGCTTGTTTTATTAAAGACAAGGTTGGGAATTTTTAAAAAGTTTTTATTCACTGTATTTAAATAAGAGTGCCTTCTATAGTACACTCAAGGCTTGCATTCAAGAGTAAAGGAGGGAAAAAAAATCCTATATATCTTGTATATTCCCTTCTTGTTCCTCGTGCAAGCCTTGTTTTAAGGTAGATTTTTAAAAATCTTTATTCTGCAGCAGAATGGAAACAAGAAATTATGCCCACTATAGCAGTCAATTCTGATTTTTTTTTTTTAAATGAAGACAAGAATACACACCCACATCCCAGGGTACCATGGAACTCTTATCTACTTAGATTCTCTGTCAACAATGAGCTACTTGTTTTACTCTTCTTTGCTGTGGTTGTTTCTGATTAAAGAATGGGCCCCTTGAGTAGGGGGAGTTTGTTCTGCCTGTGGATAAAGACAAGGCCTTAGAGCCCCCAACCTCCCAGGAGACACTGATATTGCCCAAAGTGCCCTAGGCCATCCATCCCTCTCTCTCCTCTGTGCTGCACTTGAAACTATCTGAGTGCTTGCTGTGCTTGGGAGAAAGACGAAAGGCAAGTTGTGTTTCAAGTGAGCACAGTAGGCAGAGATCAAATAAGACACATCACTGAGAGGTCTAAATTTCTCCTCTCATTTAAGGTGACTAACTTTTAATCTGCCTTTTTCCCCTGAATATATGTTAGTTCTATTTTCTAAAAATTACCCACCTCCAAACTTACATTATTGGTATAGATTGCTTATGTTATAGATTGTGTAGACCTTTCTGCACTATTCACTGTAATAGCTACTGGCCACATGTGGCTATTTACATCTTGATTGATAAAAATGAAATAAAATAAAAAATTCAGTTCTTCACTTAGACTAACCACACATTATAGGCTCAATAACCAGGTGTCTAATTGCTATCATAGTGGAAAGCACAGATACTAATCATTTTCACCATTGAAGAAAGTTCTGTGGGACAGTATTACACTCTATTATAGAATCACCAAGTATAAGGGTCCTTGGTAATTGTGTAGTTCAACCCCATCTTTTCACAGTTGACTTACCCACAGTTACAGAGCTGGTTAGTTTAGTGACTGGACTGAATGAGAACTGAGTTCTCCCAACTTCCAGTCCTGTGTTCATTACATACCACAGGGCACACCAATTTATTTCTTTTTTGTTGTTATTGTTAATCCTCACTTGAGGATATTTTTTCCATTGATTTTTAGAGAGAAGGAGGAAGAGGGTGGAGAGAGAGAAAGAGAAAGAAACATCGATATGAGAGACACATCAATTGGTTGCCTCCTGCATGCACCCAACCAGGGCCAGTGATTGAACCTGCAACCCTTGATCAGGAATCGAACCCGAGACCCTTCAGTGTGTGGACTGATGCTTAACCACTGATCCACACTGGCCAGGGCGGGCACACCAATTTCTAATTGTGGTGCATTAACCTGGAATGCTTGTCTTTAGATAATTATTTTATTATAGTGATATCATTTTGACATCAAATTGAACTATGTCCCATAGGAATTTTATTAAGGAACTTAATTCCCTCTTCAAAACTAGTCATGTCATCCTAGGTAATGTGATTTCTCCCTTACATCACAAATACCCTGTGTGTTTATTTCTACCTTGCTTGTTTGGAGAAGGATTTAAGGTCACTTAAAACTGTATATGATGCAGTAAGAGAAAAGAAATAATTATTGTGAGAAAATTAGGGCAAATGCAGTAGTATGATCCAAGTGTGCTTTATAAAAAGTATGATCCAAAGTATGGTTCAAAGTGCTTTATAAAATGATGTGATATGGGTATAAATTGAAATTTGCCACTAAAAAAAAAAAGCACTCAAACTTTCAGTTCTCAACCTGGCAAGCAAACCTTTTCATAGTCTGTGTCCACCTTTTCTATTTGATTGAATTTTTATTTTTCCCATGGATCCTGTCTTTCATGCAATTGTGCAAGCTCTTCAAAGGCAGGGGCTTTCTTATGCCCTTTTTCTAGTCTTACAGTGCTGGTGGAGCTCAAATTAAATATTCAATAAATAGATGTCCAAACATTACATATTAATCAGTCTTCTTTGTTTTCTTTCTTTATAAATCTCCTTAAGCCACACTTTTCTCTTATGTAAAGTGGAAGAAATCCCAGGTGGAAATTACCTTTCAAAAATTCCTTAAATCTGCCCATTCATAGACCTAGTGAAAAGATATAGTTTGGGACATACAGCCCTGTACAGCAATGTGCACTGAAGTGTGGGAAACAGTGAACTAGGATAGAGAAAGACTACTGTATAGGAATGTTTTTACACATATGTCAAAGTATTTGAACTTTTAACGTAACTCAGTTGAAAAGGGATGAGTGGAAAATTCTAGAATACTTTCTTGCCTGTAGGGTTTAGCTGTTTAGTTTTCATGTAAAGATCTGTTTCTTGATCTTGAATTGTGTAAACTAAAACTTCATCGTGATTGGCAATAGGTTCAGCTTATTCAGCTTGTTCTCACTATGTAAATTACTTAGTAAGTAGGGGGAGATGTTGGGATTCAAATTTCCTGCTGCCAGACCTTCCATACTGCAGTCTTTCTGTACTCAGCCACAATCTTCTATTATTACTTTTTCTTCTCCATCCCAATTCCCTTGAGGGTTAAACCTCTCCCCTCCCTTTCTCCTTCTTCTCCTTGTATTGTTTTTTCAGCATTTATACATGCTCAGGTGAGTGTCATTAAAAAAGAATACAGACAATTTCCTTTGTAGTCACTTCTGGAGACAAACCCTGGCTTCAGTAGCCACCATTCCACTGAAACTGCTCCCCCGTGGGGTCCTTAACCGCCTTTCCCTAAATCCAGTGAATGTTTATTAGTTTCCTATTATTCTAGACTTGTCGCCAGCATTTCACACTGTTGACCACTCTGAGTCTTGAAGCATTCTATTCCAGTGGCTTCCATGGCATACTGCTTTTCTGATTTCCTTCTACTTCTTTGGATGTGCCTTTCCAGTCTCCTGTGGTCTTCTTTTCATCTAATTATTGCCTATTTTAAATATTAGTATTCTTCACAGTTGGTTCCCTCCTGAGATGTCTCCTCATTTCTTTAAAGTCACCATATCTAACACTGAACTTATTTTCTCTCTTCCAACCCTACCCCAGTGTCTCAATAAATGGCAGCTCCACACACCTCATGACCTTGGCATGATGTTTAGCTTCTGTTCCCCACACTCTCCCTCTATGGCTGATGACTGACAAAATCCTATCAATTCGGCTTCCTCACTATCTCGAATCTGTTTACTACTCTGCATTACTACTCTACCCTACACTGGTTCAAGTCATCCCTTCTTGCCTGTAATTCTTCAGTAGCCTCCTAACTGCTCTCCTGCCTTCTTCCTCCCAATCTGTTCTTTATCTAGATCAGTGGTTCTCAACCTTCCTAATGCCGCGACCCTTTAATATAGTTCCTCATGTTGTGGTGACCCCCCCAACCATAAAATTATTTTCATTGCTACTTCATAACTGTAATTTTGCTACTGTTATGTCTTAGGCGCCCCTGTGAAAGGGTCGTTCAACCCCCAAAGGGGTCGCGACCCACAGGTTGAGAACCGCTGATCTAGATTGATCTTTCTACAATACAAATGAGATATTTTCTCTCCCCTATTTTCAACTTTTGTTATTCAGGGTTTGTTATTCTTGGGATAAAGTCCAAAATCCATACCATGACCTCCAAAGCCCTGTATATTGTACTTCTCATGCCCTCTTCAGCCTCATTTCTAATATTATTTATAACTCTCTCACTTAACCAAAAAGCTCTTCCTTGCTCCCCCTGAGTCTGCGCAGGTTGGTTATCTTCTTAGAACACTTCTGTCCTTCTTCTCCCTTGTCTTGTCATCCCTCTAGGTCACTCTGACATCACTTCTTCTAGGAAGCCTTTGCCTCTCCCACAAGTCCAGGTGAAGTACTTTCCTGAGGGTTCCCTGCCCCTGGAATTGATCACATTTCTGTCATAATTTCCAGTTTCTCATCCTTGTCACCCATTAGACAGAGAGCTTAAAGGAGGGACTATATCTGTGTCAGTCCTTGTCACAGCCTGTGTACCTCACACACTGCTGGCATGCAGTCCCTGCCCAATAAATATTTATGAGATGAATGAACTGATATTTTTTAAAAATAGTATTTGTGCAGTTATTAGCCATTTACAAAAATTTTATCAACCTTTATTTTTTAGCATCATAACAAAGCTATTTTCAGATAAGTTTGGAAACTGGGTATCAGAGCTGCAGTGGCATTTTCATTACTTTCATATTCCAATCTGTTTTAAGGCCATAGTAATTATTTCTGCCAAAATCTCTTGTCCAGTATTTTTTTTTAAGTATTTGCTATATAAATAGATATCTTTTATAGAGGTTTAACAAAGTGGTAAATATAAATGCTACAAATGTTTAGAATCTTTGGGCTAATAATTAATAATAAAGTAAGCTTTAATGTTTGGCAGTATTTTAGCTTTAAAATCAATATCTTATTAAGAATAAAAAGAATTATAGTGTATCTGTTTCATCTAGTCAGTTCTAAACCATGAATATTATGGTTCCACTAAAAGTAAATTTTTAACATTTCTCATATCAGTGGTAGCTAATTCTTTAGAAATAGTTGACTGTTAAATGAAAAAATTATAGTTCCCATCAGGATTCTGGTATTCACTTCAAATGCTGATTTTTTTTCAAAATTTCATGGATTTGTTCTCTGATAGCTCATTTCAACCATTCTCTTCACAATATAGGGAAAAAAGGTGGCATGAAATGAAGAGAAACTCAAATATTTTAAATGATATTTACATTTAAAAATTACTAATATTTGTTATTTTAGGATTTCAGAGTTATTATTCAGGCTACTGATTTTAGAATTGTACAGTTCTTGCTTGTACTTTATTTTGCAAAATGAGGGGCATTTCTAATAAAACCATCATCTTACTTGATAGCTCTGGAGCCTCCCAGCTCAACTGCCTGGGATTTATACAAGATAAAATTACAGTGTGTGCAACAAACGACTCCTATCAGGTGACACGAGAAAGAATGACCCAGGCAGAGGAGGAATCCCGCAACCGAAGCACAAAAGTTATCAAACCCGGTGGACCATATGTAGGTTTGTACAGATATCTTTCTTCTTCTTGCTGATTGAGAGGAATAATTCAAGATCATTGTAGGTAAATACCGGTAATACTAATTTCATGAAAACACAAAAATTAGTTTTCAGAACATTTTTGATAACATGGTCAGAAGTCATTTGTTCTCTTCAGACTCAACAGAAAAACAGATTTAAAGCTTTTATTTCTTTCATAAATCTGAACCTTGTGTTGGCTATTTGTTATTATTTTACAATATTGGGATCTTATCAAGTTATTTTACTATGTGAGGTTGTAAGAATGGTACCATTGTGTTTTCTTTGTCATTGGATGATGTAATTTCAAAGGCAAAAGGTATGGTTTTTGTTTTGTACTTTTATACGGTTATTTTTGCAAAAATATATATATATATTCATAGGATTTGTGAGTTGATAACCTTATTTTTACAGCTTTTGCTTACATTTTTCAGAAAATTTTGCACAATTTCAAATTTTTATAACCAAAGTATAAGATGTGCTTATAGCAAGCATGTGGTGCCTCCTTGGTACCACAATTGTGATGTCATTTATGGATCCTCATCCTCATCCATTAATTAAGAGCCTGCCCCACTTCCATTATGTTTATCATCAGCTCACTCAAATATTCATCAGATTGAAGGGAAGGAAGACCAGATCAGCAAGACAAGCCTCTCCTTTATGAGCAGTGACCCTAACAATTTTAAAGAGTCCATTCATAGTAACTATTAACAGTAATAAAGGAAATTATCGAGAATAAGAATGAGCTTTTTGAGGGCTTGGTCAGTTTAGTAACACAAGTCACTGGATAGTAAATGATGAAAGGATATTAATTTAGAAACATAAATACTCACAAAACCAGTCTCTTGAAGAACCAAATCCCTTAATCAATATCTTTCCATAGTTTGGTACAATTCTGCTTTTGTATTTCCCCATTACTGACCTAGCTACAATATAATCAGCTTTGAAAAGCTCCACCAGTGTTTTTAATTATTATTTCTTTGGAACAAAGCCAGTACTCCTGGGACTTGGTGCTTAGCTTAGATACATTTAGTTTCGTTTAACAACAATTCATATCTTTACCCATGGGGCTCAGTTCCCAGGCCAGAAAGTTACCAGCAATGAGATTTTTTCACCTTCTCTTTCCTGCTGAGTGAGGTAGCAACTTCCAACCTCCTTTCTTTCTCCTTTATCCTTACAAGTAACTTAATTAACTTTCTATGCTAATTGGCTAAATCTCTAATTATTTTTAAAATGCATGAGATCTGCTGCACCTGTATTTCAGTACAAACTATGAATTTGCTATCCCTGTTGCTTTAAAAGTTTTTTTTTTTTTACTCTATCCAATACCACCATTTCAGAAATAATGAGATAAATTGGTGTGTTTGACAAAGGAATGGAAGACTCAAGCCATCAAAATGATTTTTTTCCTCCCAGTATAACTAGCTGAAAATCCTTATCTTGATTTATTCCAAAGCTTGAAAATCAGCGATCATTACTGTACTTTTCCATTGAATGATCCTTGGGTGTCCCCTATGTCCATGTGTTTTTGTTTGTTTTGATAAGGTTAGGTACAGTTCATTTGCAGCTTACACAACAGACTTCAACACCCAGAGTCCCATAAACCATACTCTCCCTAATGGTATGGGAATTTTAGAATTTACTGGGTTTCTTACAGGCGCTACAAATAATTTATATACATTTTTGGGAGTGACCCACATAAAATTTGAGGTTATCTAAGTTTTAATCTGAACCAAATTACATCTACACCATTCTAAAAAGAGCTGGCCACCCTGTTTGCACACACATGTTCCCACATCGGAGCCCTGCAGTGGCCTCTGCCAGCCCAAGTGCTCTGTTTCTTCTCCTCCTCTGTGCTATGTCCTCAGTGCCCCAGCCACTCACCATCACAGCACAGTGTTTTTTTCTGGTCTTAAATCTTGTCATTAACCTCCTCAGCCTTTTATTCTGTAGGTCAAATAACCCCAGCTCCTTTTAACTTTTCTTAATATGGCCTGTATCCCAACCCTTTAATTATTTTTATTGCTCTCCTCTGTACTGCCTCCAATTCTTCACCTCAAAGTTCAAAACTGGACAAGCTACTCTTAAGAAAAGTCTCATCAATTCTGAACTGAGGAGAGAAAAAGACTAGCATCCACATTGGTTTTTCAGTTGTTTGTTTTTTATTTTTTACTGTTCCTTATTATGGCGTGTTTTGTTTTTTGTTTTTCTTTTAACTTTATCCATTGTCAGCCCTTTACCATGTTTCTTTCCTTGTAGGTAGTTTAGTGTATATCCCTGTTTTTTTCAATATTAAAAAACTATCTGACTCGTTCGGTTCTTTAAAATGCAGTCAGTCACCCTTCAATACTAATATTACCCAGCACTTATTGAGTGTTTGTGATACACAAGGTACTGGTTACCATTTTACGTGTCACAATCACCCTATGAAGAAACTTATGATTGCCTCTCCTTTTACATATCAAGTTGTTGGTATCAGCAAATAGCAAATGATATGGGTTTCGCCTCAGTAACAAGTTGTTATTTTCTTAAGACAATAGGAGATACCTCTGTTATTTATAATTGAATAGATCATATAAAATGATACCAAAAGCTCACCTATGCCAACTTAGAGGCACCTGCAGAATAAGGTTTCTATCAACAGTGTCAGCCTAGCTACAGGACAAATGGGAATAATGCTGGCCCCACTATAGGGTTATGGTGGCATAATGCCAGGCCAGGTCTCTGACAGCTGAATTAGGGCACAGAACAAGTTTAAGAGGATGAAGACTGTGCTCCTAGGAGTCACCTGGCCTAGTTACCCAAGAATATGAGCTTCTGAAAGCCTCTTGTGGGCTGAAAAGAACCAAAACCTATTTCACCTGGAGAGTGCAGGAGGAAACATTATTTCTTCAGTAATATTTCCAATTCGAACCATGGCATTTGTGTCAGTGGTAAGCACTGTTGTGTTATAACACTTCTGTTTGTTAAAAAGAAAAAAAATCACTAATTATCATTGCTTCAGGTTTACTAGGATCTTAAGTCTGCTCACTGACTCCTCCTAAATTCTGGAATTCTATTGAATTACATATTTTTATAATGCTAATATTTATTCATGTATAGAAAAAACCAACCAATCTAATTTCTCAGATCCTGTTTCCGATTTTCCTAACTTCTGCCCCCATCCTCCTTATTTCTGATGAGTTAGTGCATGTTTGAGTGACTTTGGACAAATCATTTCACATCTGTGGACCTTAATTTTCTCAAATATTAAATAAGGGGTATTTGAACTAGATAACATCTAAGGTTCTTTGTAGTTCTAACATTTTGTGTTTGTTGTATATATATATTTTTTTTTATAGTAAACCTTTTGAAAAGTTACCGTAAATGCCATATGGTGGAGATGGATTCCACTGCGATGGATTACGTGTTTAACCTTGGCAGTCACACGTCATCAAAGTCCTGCCAGCATTTTTAAAGCCTTGGGTCAGTGTTGTCAGGGCTTCTGGTCAGGTTCCACAGGACAGAAAACAACTGCAGGAGATGGCTACCATCCCTGCTGTCTGATACACTGTTTTAAGATTTAGAGCCATTAGATGAAGGGATAGATACTTCTACCATCTCAGTAAATGGAGGAGCTAGAGTGGGCCCTTTGCTATGGAACAGTGGTTTAGATGTGGTCTCAGATTACCCAACCCTGGCAGACCCACTGCTGCTGTTTATATAAGGAGCCCAGGGAATTGATTAGCAGTTGGGTCTGGGAAGAGAATTAAGTTCTCCCATAGGCTTTATTAAAAGGGCTTTTCTGAGGCAAACATAAGAAGTAAAAATAAAGCCTTTCTTCTGCCCACTTTGAACCCACCATTTTCCTGCTTTACTTTTTTCTTTTTCTTTAGCATCTAAATTCTTTAACTACTTATATCACTGATGTTTTCTTCATTTATAGGCTCTCTAACCTTAACCAGAGGCCACCTTCATGGTTGAATAGGCACAAATTGATGGGAAGTCAGTGAGCAAGTAATTTTTGCATAAAACTCATTGGCCCAGTGTGGCCGGATTGTTCTTTCAGCATTTGAAAGAAAATAGTTGCTCCACTACTGGTTGTTTAAAAGAAAAATGAGGGAAAGTTGAAGTGAGTATATGGTGGGTAAGAGATTCATGGACTCAAGAATGACAGTCTAGCATTAGACTCCTAACATTTTGTGTCTGTTGTATATGTATATTTTGATAGTAAACCTTTTGACTCGAGGTGACTCTAACACTGTCATATCCCTGACCAGATTCTAATTTCTATTGAAACATCATACTTACACACATCTAAGGGCAAAATGAGCCTCCCTTATTTGTCTGCCCTATGTCTACTTCAGGGACGAGGTTGGGGTAAACTCAGGAGACCTTGGGGCTCTCCTGAGACTGAGGATCAGAGGTGGGTCAGACGTACTGGAGGGGTAGGGCAGCCCAGAACACAGTGGTAGTACTGTCACTTGTGTTTTTATTTTTATTTGCCTTCCTTGCTGGCTTGAATTCATTCGAAATGACTAGTCATGGTGTGTTGAGCTTAGCTAAATATCCTGTTCATCTCCCTCCCTAGAGAGTTGAAGTGGGGGTGCCCCACAGTAACCTTGTTTAGGGAAGAGTAAGTTAAGAGCGAATTAAACAGGTTTTGAGGGGAAGGGAGTGTGAAATTTATAGCATTTCCTAAACTTTTGTGACCCCAATTCTTTCTTTTTCCCTTTTGTTTCTTCACAAATCCCTATTAAAAATTCAAGGAATAGTACTGTTTGTTAACCCTGTTATAACTGAGAAATGGTGGATTGGGAGGTTTGCATTTGCCATTTTAGAAATTTCAATGTCTCCCAATTCTGTCAGTCTGGCGATGTGGGAATACACACAGTTTTGATTCCAGCTCCTCTGCTGTCTAATTACTCTCTTGCTGTCATTCACTATCATTTCACTTTGTTAGTCATCAAATTCCGAATCAAGGTCTGCTAAGGGACAGGCAGCCACAGCCCTGCCTGCATGGAGCCTGCAGCCTAACATGAAGCAACAGCGGACATTAGGCATTTGTTCATGAAACCTTTTCCACAAAGAAGTACAAGTAGAAAAACTTGGGTATTTATCATAGGACCTCCAAATGCTAAGAGAGCACTTTACCATTTGAGCTTATCCCAGTGAAAGCAGTGACCTCCCCAACACATAATTGGTGCATGATAACCAATTAGTTCCCTGCCCATCTGACATTGATCTAGTTGTCTCTAAATTAAGAAAAATTCAGAAACCAGATCTATATCTATCTCCAAAACTCTAATTGTACCTTAATTTGACAGCTTTTCTTGTTGTTGGGCAATGTCCCTTTAATGTTGAGTTCTGGTATTTACAATTAGTTGGGTCCAGATAGTAAAGAACTATAAGAGCCCATGAGATGATGCATCCTTTCTCCTTTACCTTAGGTAGGATGGTGTCAAACAAATAGCCCCTCTGGCCAGGCCTAGCGTGGACAGAATTATTCAGTAAATCTGCCCCATTAAGCGAGCCATTTTCACTCTAGACCATAGCACTTCAGTGACTGCTTTTACTTCTCCATTGTTTCTAGTTGCTAGACTTGTACCTAATGCAGTTGCCCCCCATTGTAGGCCATTATCAGTTCTTCCCTCTCTAACCAGAGTGCAGTTAGTGGCTTAGAATATACTAAGTGAGTTATAAGATTACACCTCAGAAATTATAAAATGAGGGTCTTATACAGTTTCATTCTAATTTCTGTTTCTAGGTATAATTCTAGAAATAATATATAAATGTTTATTTAAGTTCTGTAAGTTTTCATGTAACATTAAATACCTACATCCTTAAAATTTCCAGTTTGTTGCTATGATGTGTGTCACTAATTATTATCTATGTGTAGCTAAGTAATCAAAACACTTTCATAATATATATTTATTTCAGTAAATAATCCCATCCAGAAATCCCTAATTCACTTTTTAGGCCATATATTCAGAATGCTTTCTGTTTGCATATCACTTTACAGTAAAATTTGAAGTAAAGTAGTGGTCTTTAGCCCCTCCAGGAATGAACAGGTACCTAACTCAGAGTTGTGGAAACTGAGATGCTCATTATATTATTGCCCACAAATGTATAACAAATGTCATTTCCACTGGACTTTAGGGAAAAGAGTGCAAATTCGGAAAGCACCTCAAGCTGTTTCAGATGCAGTGCCTGAGAGGAAAAGGTCAACCCCCATGAACCCTGCAAATACGATTCGAAAGACACATGGCAGCAGCAGTGTTTCTCAGCGGCCATATAGGGACAGAGTGATTCACTTACTGGCACTGAAGGCCTATAAGAAACCCGAGCTGCTGGCTCGACTGCAGAAAGATGGTGTCAATCAAAAGGACAAAAACTCCCTCGGAGCAATTCTGCAACAGGTAAGGACAGCAGGAGAGAGTTCCTTCCACCTACCTTCTTGTTGAGAAGTTCATTTAAGAAGGCTTGTTCTTGTTGTAACCATTATTATTATTGAAGTACAGAAATTTCAGAATCATTTTTGATCAATGCTATATGAAACAGAACTGAATATGAAGTTAAACCATCTTGTTTAAACATTTAATTAAAAAACTAATTGAAATGTGGGCATTTATACTAGGTTGTATAAGTTAGAGTCTTCTGAATTGTTAATAAAAAAATTAAAGTTTTGAGTCATTATCTTAATTTGGATTAAATAAATTTTGCTCTGAATTTCATTTTAAAAAAGTAAGCAAGAAGTTATCATTGTTTGTTTTTAGTCTTGAGTAACATAAACTACTGTTATAATTTTTATTGGTTTATATAGGTGAGGTTGTACAATGTATTATCAGTCTTTAGTTGGTATAATAAACTAGAATATTTTTACCTACTATCTAGTTTAGAATGTGTCTCACCCTGTATACTGTTTGCTGCCTGTATTACTCTGCATTTCTCTACTATTGGGTATGTTGAGATCAGCCACTTGTCTTCATGAAAAGATATAAATGTATAAAGTATTAATTCTGATCAGTTACCTTATAATCACAAGCTTAAGTATAAAAGTAGGTCATTAATTTAGTTAAAGTCAATGGTTTGTAATTTCCTGTATTTTTCATACTGACTTAGTATCATAAATGTTGATTACCATGCAAATCCACCATAAATGGTAGTCTTTTTTCTAAAGCAGTAACATTTCCAAAGTTCTTAAATTTCATCATAGAAAGAACCCTGCAGGTTTTCATCTATTATTTAAAGAATAATACTCTTAAGTCTATTTTTTTTATCTATTCTCTCTTACATTCAAGACATTATACTAAATGTTACGAGCAAATAAAACCATAATCTGTAGTTCTGGGGTGCTGTTAGTATGTGTAGTGCCCTGGATAATAGGAAATCTAAGGATTGTTATATTTATTTCACTTTGAGAAATCTGATTGTATCTCATGTCAATTTATTTGCAAATTTAAATTTTAAGATAAGCCTGCCCTTTCTATTTTATAACAACATTAACATATTAGTATTCAGCTGAGCTGTGAGAAATGCATATACTATCCTAATATATTTGATAGTACTTACACAGAAAGAAGTCAAGTTATTTAAAAAGACCTTTCCAGTAGGAACTGACAGGAGGAATACTTTCTTCTAGCCTTAAAAAATGACTCTTGATTTGGCTCCTCGATCCATACATTTGTGTTGTTAATAGAATTTGGGCCTGGACACTCTAGGAATTGTAGTTAGGGAATAAGAAAAGATTACACTTGGGAATAAACTGGCAGACTAATAACAGTAATTTGAGGGTTATTTTGGTTTGTTTTCATTTACTGGTTTTCAGAGTTTCAAGGACTTTGAATAAGTGATTCTTATTATCCAAGAAAATGACAGACAAAGTTGTCAGAATTGATACTATTTATGGAAATAATTTCTGTTCATTATTGAAGGGAAAGTTTGTAACCTAACATTTAGGCACTATTTGGTTTCTACTTAATACAAGTGACCAAGCATTTTTACTGTGAATCAAAAGTAGATAATAATGATAACAATGATGTTGATAATGTAACTGTTTTTTTATTCCCTTGACTAGAAAAATTTGATTTTAAAAAATCTCCTTCTACTTTTTGCCTAATGTGGGCTTACTATTTGATTAGAAATATGACAAGTGCAGTGGCCATTCAGAGGGGAAAAATTAGCTATTTACATAGTTTTAATTACCCAAATGAAGTTGAGCAGCATTTATTGAGATCTAGTATATGCAAAACTAGCAGTCCCTCTGTGACAGTTGATAGTTATTTTCATTATAAATCCAAAAGGTTGCCTGTTTTAGGTTAGGAAAGAGCAAAAAGATCTAATATTCTGTTTTCACACCATGTACCAGGTAGCCAATCTGAATTCTAAGGACCTCTCATATACCTTAAAGGATTATGTTTTTAAAGAGCTTCAGAGAGATTGGCCTGGATATAGTGAAATTGACAGACGGTCATTAGAGTCAGTGCTCTCAAGGTAACTTCTTTTTTTTAATGTTTTTCTTTAAACATGATGCAAATAAGATTATTTTAGTCATTGTTATTTTAGTGTTGAGCTGGGAAAAGAGAAGCAAGGTAAGCTTTCTATCATGAAAATGTAAAAATTCTCTCTATAACTGGAACATGTGTGTTCTTTACAGAAAATTAAATGCATCTCAGAATGCTGCCAGCACCAGCCATTCAGAATCTCCTGTATGCTCTAGTAGAGACACTGCATCTTCTCCTCAGGTATTCCATAAATTATGTAATCATGGTCCTGAAATGGACCTGGGGCCATCTAGTTCGGTTCTTCTGTTTATATGTGAGAGAAGTTGGGCCACAGAAGATGCACAGCTTGTCTACCCAAAGTCACATAGCTAGTTTATGGCAGAACTCGGTCTGGAACTCAGGTAGCAGCTCTCAGCCAAGAACTCTTCTCCATGGTACTATAGAGCTTGTCCAAGTACTAATGTCTACCTTGCTTTTCCATTTTTAAAGGTTACTTTTTTTAAAGATTATCAACTTTTCCATTTGGTCACTAACTAGAAGACCTATCCAATCCCATATATATATTCTCAGATTATATAGAATATTGAAGGTATTTAATTTTATCTGAAATATGTTCCAGAAAAATATTCTTGGGGAAAAATATTTTTTAAATAAGCAAACAAAAAATTCTGCCATTTTCATACATATTTTCTTAAAGCACTTTCAGTTAGATCTCAGTCAGAATACTACAATTGGACTTTAATCCAGCTTAGTTTCAATTCAATTTATCCTGGAAAAAGCAATTCAATTTATCCTGGAAAAAGGTGGGGAGATCCTGGATGGTGTTAGAGTTCAAACCTGCTTGGTTCTTGGAGGACCCGGCCAGCCTTGAACTCTCAGTTTCCCAGGTCTTTGGAACTGAGAGTGCGACAGACCTCTTTACTCCAGTACTGCTGGTAGTGTTTCTCTCTCTGGACCCTCCTCCTAAGGATTAGGGAGGCAGGACAGATGTGTGGGGAGCAGTAAGCATGCCCTGGTCAAAGGCTATTCATGTGTCAGAAAATATTAACAACCTCTTGGGAGGAACAGAGGAGGAACAAAATAAAAGCAATTCTGACCATGCATGTACACTATCTATAGAAGCCTCAATTTAATGCCACTTACCATGGAGCTGCTTATAGTTCTGACCTGATTATATACTGGGTGCCAAATCAATGGTGCTAAATTGAAAACAGATTAAATTAGTGGAATGATTAACTTATTTTCTCTCAAGCTGAAGTTTAAGTCACAGTATTTCTTTGGATGTATGCTTTATACTTTTCAACTATCTGAATTATCTTTTTAATTTAAATACTATTATTGTTGCTGGATTGGGTTAATATTAGCATGATTTTTTAAATGGTTGAAACAATAATTCCATATGATTTTTATGGACCAATTATTAAGATTTATTTTCCAATCCATTGAAGAGGGAAAAAATCAATAGTGTTTCAACAATGATAGAGATACATAGAGAAGTTACTCTGAAGGTGCTGGATGTTCCCATCTTCAGACAGGTGAAATAATAAATGACAGCCAAAGTATTCATAACTGGAACATCTTAGTACATTAGAGATTATAAGTGTAGGCTTCTTGTCTTTTACCTACCTCTATTAGTTCTGACAGAGTTGAAATGGTAGAAACTGCATCCTCCTCCTACTTATAACTAAGTCGGCAGAGGAAGGAGGCCACCTCTATTGAATACTCTCCTGACTCGTATAATTCACATAAATTGGCATAGTCTCTCAAGGAACTGAGGGTGGGGCTGTATGATCAGAAAGATAAGTACTCCAAGAAATGTATACAGGGGTGGTTAAAAATAGGTTTACAGTTGTTTGTATGGAAAAAGACATGAAGGTTATGGTTATTACATTGGCTTTATTAACTCACAGTAGACCTACTTTTGCCCACCCCTGTATTTGCCAAATTCTGCTTTTTTACATTAGACATGAGAATTTGTCACTTTTGTTTTTGTGGCTCATTTGTTTTTGCTTAAACTTGGAGAAAGGTTTAACATAACACCAGTGATAAACTTAAGGATGACTAAAATTACTCAGTTGTTCTTATGGTAACAGTGATGCATATATTGTATTTTAGTGCAAACTGGCTCATCTTTTTTCCTGTTCCCCCCACCTAGAAACGGCTTTTAGATTCAGATTTCATCGATCCTTTAATGAATAAAAAAGCTCGAATATCTCACCTGACAAATAGAGTGCCGCCAACCTTAAATGGTCATTTGAATTCCACCAGTGAGAAATCTGCTGCAGGCCTCCCGCCGCCCCCTGCAGCCGCTGCCATCCCCACCGCTCCACCACTGCCTTCCACCCACCTGCCTGTCTCCAGTCCTCCTCAGACTGCAGATTCTAACTCCAATTCCCCTAGCACTCCAGAAGGCCGGGGAACTCAAGACCTACCTGTTGACAGTTTTAGTCAGAACAATAGTATCTGTGAGGACCAGCAAGACAAATATACCTCTAGGACTTCTCTGGAAACCTTACCCTCTGATTCAGTTCTACTAAAGTGTCCAAAGCCTACGGAAGAAAACCATTCAATGTCTCACAAAAAGTCCAAAAAGAAGTCTAAAAAACACAAGGAAAAGGACCAAATAAAGAAACATGATATTGAGCTGAATGAGGAAAAGGAAGAGGACCTTAAAAGAGATGAGGAAATTGCCAAGCTGAACAACTCCAGTCCGGATTCCAATGAAGGTATTATATACTTGTAAAAACCAACTACACACGTAAATGAATGGGAAGAGGGGACTGTCGTGAGTGTGAGGTTATGCTGTTCATAATTAGTAATGCCTTTTTATCAAATGAGGTTCCTTTTAGTTACTAATCTTAGTATTGTGTTTTTTGAGCAGGTTGTGTTTTTTGGTTTTTTTTTTGCATTTTACTACAGTCATTTTTTATCTCGTTTTAGCCACCTATTAACTATGTTTCTATATTTGTTAATAAGGTAGTGAGTGACATTTGAAAATGACCCTGTCATCCTCCAGAGACCCCTTTAAAGAAGGTGGGCTTTGTTGCCCTTTTCCATACTGTGATGGTATTATGCAACCTCAACATGACCTGTTATATGCCATTCTTGAACTGATTTAAAATTAGCAATAAAAATATTCATTTCTTTCTTTGCCAAAGAAACAGGGTCACCCAGGCCTTAATTAATATTAGTACAGGGGAAATGTCAAATTCTTTATAAAACAGACAAAGTAAAATTACATTTACAGTTCTATAACATCATCTTCATTCAGAGTAAAAGCAGTTTGTCTTAGTAAACTAATATCACTTATTATTAGTAAAATTAATCATTTCAAGCTTTTGGATGCTTTAAAAGCCAAATATCTAGAAACCCAAAGAAGCTTAAAATAATGCTTTATCTCTAAAGAAATGCTAACCAGTAGCAGGACTGCTTACTTGGGGTATAGTGATTTTTAAAACCCAATGACAAAATTGTTCTTTCTTGTTTTTGTTTTTTGTTTGAGTTGTCCTCTAAAACTTAATGTCTTACGTGCCAGCACATAGAACATCCAGGCCCATCGTTTAGTATTGATGCCCATTTTAAACCCAGCATAATAACTAAGACAAAATTCCCCAGGAAAATACAACTTTAGAAAAGTTACCTTAATGAAGAGAGTTTCAGGAGTATTGTCTTTCTGTGATTTTTCCACAATACTGAAAATATGTAGTCTTTAGATTTAAATGACTATTTTTACCATATGAGAGAAGCTTTGATATAGAATAGTATGATACAGTACCTTTATTGACCTGGATTAAATATATTGCATGTCAAAGTATATCTGTTGAAATATTTGGATCAGTATGATATTACATAGTGGCCCAAGAGAAAGGTGTAAGCTTTTTTCCTCAAACACTGTTGTACTTGAATTTGCCAGGTCAGGAAAGGCAAGAGGTAATAAAACCTCATGTTCAGAGTTAGTACACCAGGTTCCTGGATATGCCCCACACTCCACACTTCCCACTCTCGGTGGTGATCCTGAGTCAGAGGTTAGTGCTGGGAGGACTGTATCCCAGTATGTTTAGACCTTAGAGTTTGAGGCCTGAATAAGCAGACCTAGTCTCTGAATCCTTCAGTGAGGATGTGGTGTCTTTCAAAGACAATTGAGATGATCACAAACTGAGGACGGATCAAACCCACATTCCCTGTATCTGTTTGTTGCAACTTCGCTGGTGTCTGTGTCAAAGGAGAAGCCAGGAGACATGCACTTGATGCCTTTTCCTTTAAGACTCAGGCTGTTGTAAAAACAAACTTCTACCCAAGCATGAATCAAATAGACAGTAGACCCCCCTTATCTACAGTTTTGCTTTCTGTGGTTTCAGTTACCCACTGTCAACTGTGGTCCAAATATATTAAATGCAAAATTACAGAAATAAACAGTTCATAAGTTTTAAATTGCATGCCATTCTGAGGAGCGTGATAAAATCTCACTGCCTCTCTCTCTGTACCGCCCAGGACATGAATCACCCCTTTGTCCAGTGTCTCCACCCTGTATACACTACCTGTCTGACAGTCACTTAGTAGCTGGCTGGGTTATCAGATCAACTGTCTAGGTATCACAGGGCTTGTGTTCAAGTCACCCTTATTTTGCTTAATAATGGCCCCACAGCACAGGAGTACATAGTGATGCCGGCAATTCAGATGCCAGAGTGAAGCTGTCAAGTGTACCTATGTAGAGGAAAAAACAGTATATATGGGACTTGGTACTGTTAGTGGTTTTAGGCATCCACTGGGGGTCTTGGAACATAGCGCCTTCTGGATAATGGTGGACTGCTCCATGTACTGTATATGTACAATCCATGAACATGAATAATAAGTCCATAGAATTTGCATAATTTGTTTAGTATGCTTTGTTATTTAAAGTATTAAACCAAGATATCAAATATTCACTTTTGTTTTGCCAGCAGGCAGGGTTAGAGTTTGAGTTACTACTTTAATTCTATTTCGAATGATAAAAATTACCCTAATAAAATGTCTAAACATACCCTGTGGAAATGGCGCGTTCAAACAAATGAAATACTGAGGGATTTATACACTTTCACAGCATGGTCCTGAATGATTAGCACTTTATCTATTTGGCCTTTTAAAAACAAATCTATGTTATTATGAAGGTTAGAGATTAGAGGAGTATAAATCAGTGTTTAGTAATAATTTATTTTAAATTACTTTAAACCGACAGGAAAACTTCCTACCCAGTTCTACTGTCTGCATACAAAAAGGGCAGCAGTAAAAATACAGTGACTGAAACAGTCTGCTACCTGACTTCACTGTCTCATCTGCCTTGTTTGAATCCTATGAAAAGTAGATGTTGATGTAAAAGTTTATCTCCCATTGTCTGGCTGCATCTGCCATCACAATCTTTGAATTGCTGGGCAGATGCCACAACTGTTGTTGAAAGAATAGAAGATTGACCTTGGGTTAAGATGGAATTCCTTTATTGTGCAGACACTGCAGTAGCCAGGGTGCTTTCAATGCCTGGCATCAGTTCTGCTGGCGCTGGTCATAGGGCCTCTATTGTTCATGTTCAATTGTATTCCTTGCTCACTGTTGCTTATTGAGATGGAAGAATAGAATTTGAGGAAAAGTGCTCCAGATGTTTCTGATCTATTTTAGAATTATAGGCATTTTATAACCATACTGTTGGTGAACACTTGAATTTTTTTCTTCGTAGGAGTTAAAGAGGGTTGCACTGCCTCCACGGAGTCTTCTTCAACAATTGAACTCCCAGATTATTTGATGTAAGTTCAGATGTCTGCCAATGGGAGAGAACTGTTTAATTTTAGAAAGTTTGCAAATTCTTTTCCCATAATTTGCAAATCAGAAAAGTAAGAAGTTCCAGAAATAGTGTCCTGAAGCCACCCCTGCAATTGAAAGGCTGCCATTAAGCCTGCTCGTCCCAAATCCACCCTTGTCTGCTTCAGTCGGTTGTGCCTCCCCTTGCTCTGAGCTTTGCGCAGTGGCCTTTAAGTATAGAGAAGCTGGTCCTTTGTTCCGGGGCCAGGCCAAGCATTTGATTATGGAAGATTTCAGGGATCTGACTCCTCAAAGCTGACAGCCTATCAATGCACAGTCCTTCCCTGCATGTGTTACTGATGACATGCTTAAACTTTAACTCTGCAGTTAATACAAAGTAGAGAGTGACTGATTTTGTTTAAATAAAGCTCTGCCATCAAATTAATTTTAAGAGCAGATAACAGTAAAATTTGATCATCTCACTTTAGTACAGGTTATAATGGTTTTCTTGTTATGACAACAAGTTGCTAAATGCTGAGCTGGGGACATTTTTGTAACTGGCTATCACAGAAATTATAACCTGGACACATAATTCTAGCTTTTTTACAGACTCAGAGACTTCTATAAGAAGAAAATAATTAAGTTGTAAGAGCCTGGAAAAAATGGAGAGTGAAAGAGCAAACAGGCCTGACTGTCGATAGCTTAAAGAATGAACAAAGGTGCAAAATAACCTGAATGTACAATAGAAAATAGCATCTGGGCTGTATGAATACTTTTTTCTCTATTCAGTACCATGTCATGGTAGACAAAGTCAAACTATGCTATTTAGTCCTCCATATCCTATAAAATGCTCATTTCCAGAGTAGAGAGCATTTTATACTTAAAAAGTGTTACTTTTGTTTAACAGTAGTGTGAAAGCAGTATTTATTGGGGAATGATACAGCAGGAAACCATAATGCTGGTTATCATCTCTTAACTAAAAGGAACACAAGAAACCATGCTGAGTAGTGTATGGTTTTGGAGTTCTGTGTGGGGGCTTTGAAAAGTAGCCACCGCTGAGTTGGCCCAGGAAGGGTTGGTTGGGGGACAGCACCTGTCTCCACTGATGATGGGGTTCATCTGTCCAACTGTAAACCCATTTCTCCTTTAAAGTGCTGTGAAAGTTGCTGCCCCCTCAAATAACAACTGCAGTACTGTGCTCTCATTCTCTCACAATGGATTCTAAATTCCTCTTTTTTGCCCTAATGATGTATACTTGTTATATATGACAGATCATATAGGGAGACTGAAAAATAATTCTGACCTTTCCCCCATGGATTCAGGCTGTGTTTTGTCAACTTTCAGTTAATTCTATATTAAAGCTTTTTTAACTTATTGATTTAAGGATGGTTGCTGCATCTGCCTCAGTGCATTTCTGTACATTTGTCATGTTTTTAGCCCTTTAATAATTACGAAAATACATAACCTATGTAATTGTTTGTTTACTTTATTTAAGTAAAAGCAATTTATTATAACCAAAAATTGTCTTGTATAAAAACAGAAATTTTTCTAAAAATGGTGAGAAAGCATGAATTTTCAGAAAAATCACCAAAAGTATAAAACTTAAACTTAAGTTGCTTCATAAGAAACCGAAAGACTATACTATAAAACCTTAATGATCAGCTTCTGAATAATTCATACTTAACTACAGTATTTTGATTTTTATATAATAGGAATACTTCTCCTTCTGGTTGTGAATTGTCCAGACTGTTTAAAATTTTATTCCATTGCTGCATTACAAGCCAACTGTAGAACTCATACTTTTTGGTAAAAATAGTGAAATGCTTTTCCTTAAAATGCCAGTATAATCAAATAATCTGTAATAGCAACACAACTTTTGGTCAGTTTGTTATTTTTCTAAGGAATTTATTAAGTGAAATATCAAGGATGTGGTTTGAGAAAGCAGGATAAGTATTTTGTATAACAAATGGAACCTGAGTTTCACAATCTGTTTAACCATTTTCCTCACATATGCTGTCCCCGGGAACTGCTTCTCCCGAGTGGGCCCCCTCTGCTGTGCAGTGAGGACAGCCCGTCTGGAGAGGACGCTTCCCTTTGCTGCCTTGCTTGGCTGGCGGTGTTCCTTTCACAGCAAAGACACCGGCAGGGCAGCTTTCAGACAGCACACCACCATGGTCTCCATTACACCTAGAAAATTACACCGCCACACTGGCTAACTCGGCACGGATACAGATATTAATGAGGACATTAAGGTTGCTCACTGCGCCACTTTTCTCACATCTCCAACTAGCTATCTGCGCTGTCCCATTTTAAATAAATGTGGCGAGATTATCTGAAACCATTTCAGAGAGGATTGAACTCCACGGTTTTCCCACAGTGAAGAATATTATGTACACTCTGGGGTTCCCTGCTTGAAATTGCTTTGAAATCTCAATTTTTATCTCAATAAAGTCAAGGGAATTTTGCATTCCACAATAGAAGCACAGAGTGCAGAGAGCCAGACCAGGCCCTGAGGTGATCCCAGTCCCCAGGTCCACAAACATAATAATTGTTTTAATATGAAAATGCTGGTTTCATTTATTTACCACTAAATAAACTGACACTCTGGGAAAACGGCCTTCATTCCCCAGGTCCCTAGAAGTAGTCATACCCCAAAGTAAAACATGTTTATGGCATTTTCATTAAGAAAATAAATTAGACTAGTAGCACAACACCACCTTTCTGTTACACATGCTGTACTATGTCACTTTTTAAAGTGATAAACAATTCCCCTTTTGTATTTTATATGTTTGCCTAATCAGAAATGGGAGGAAAGGGAGAGAGGGAACTAATCCTAAGGCACCTTGGTGGCAGCAGGTGTGAAAGACCTGAAGACAGCCTCCCTCATAAAGCAGCAGGTCTAGAGAGAAACTGACTTCAGCACTTGGTGACTGTGTGACATTTTCCTGGTTCCACATTATCCCTCTGTCTCCATGTGAGTGGTAATAGATGTTGGCCTCTGCTGCTAGTATATAGTGAATTATTTGGGGCAGATAAAGGTTTAGGAAGCTACATCTATATGAGTGTTTTCTTTTTACGTAGTTGTGCTTTAATTCCATTGCCACCATGTCTTTTTTCATTACGGCTCTTAAGCTCTTCGGTAGGATAATTTCACCTGGAAGGTCTTTGAAGGAATGATATGGCTATCTTTTATCCTGTTTTTCTTATTAGAAAATATATTGCTATTGTCTCTTATGAGCAACGCCAGAATTACAAGGATGACTTCAATGCAGAGTATGATGAGTACAGGGCCTTGCACGCCAGAATGGAGACTGTAGCAAGAAGATTTATCAAACTGGATGCGCAACGAAAGCGCCTTTCTCCAGGCTCAAAAGAGTATCAGGTAAATACATTCGTTCCTATATGGACTGACTTTCATATTCTTTCTTTCTCGCTCCGGCCCAACCCCCAGGCATCCTGTTAGCCTCCAGAGCAAGTCTTCTGACTGATCACTTTCTCTGCAGCTCTGGGCTCTCATTTAAATGAGCTAGGAAACTAAATATTTGAAATAGTTATTGAAAATAAGAAAGCACAATGAACCTGTATTTCCAACAGTGGAAAAAAAAATGACCTTTTTATTTAACATAATATGTGTAAAATATGTAATATATGCTTATACATTTACTATAATATATAATGTATTGGGGAAAATACCAAACACAACTAAATAGGGGGAAAAAGTTGGATTCAGGATTCATCAAAGTTTTTTATTGCATTGCCAACTCAACTCAGACTACAGCTCCTAGATCTGGTGCTATTACCCAAAATTGCAATTTCAAGTAAATATGTTAATTAATTAAAGAAATTTTTTTTTCTTAATTGATTTTTAGAGAGAGGAAGGGAGAGGGAGAAAGAAATAGAAACATCGATGAGAGAGAACATCAATTGGCCGCCTCCTGCATGCTCCCCACTGGGGATTTGGCTCACAACCTGGGCATGTGCCCTGACTGGGAATCGAACCAGTGACCTCTTGCTGCATTAATTAATTAATTAATTTTTTATATAACTTCAGTCAGGCATAGAATAGGAAAGATATTGACATAGAATATAACGGAGGCTTAATACCACAGAAGTTTGGGGTTTAAGTGAAAAAAAGCATGGTGCTTCCAGCTACTCCAGAGATAGCTGTTTGTTAACAGGTATTAATCAGTTTTCACTTCCCTACAGCTAACAAAGAGCGGTAGAAGCCTGACCTGATTGTTCTCATAGTTCTTAGCAAAAGGACTAATATAAATGAGTGATTCCTTCCTTGCGCCGGCCAGATAACTTTGTCCCATTTCACGGGCATAGATGGTGCCTCCATCCCGGGCCACTGCCATTGTTCTGACAGGAACCAAGTGGGAGAATGGATGAGTTTTCCCACAATGGGAGCGCCTGTGCTCTAGAGATTCAGTATGTCTTCTATTAGTGGGCCTTAATCTCTTAAACAAGCCGCCCAGAATTATAGAAGATTTTGCCAGAGGAGTTGGTGTTTGAGGGCGCAGGAGGTCAATGATACGATTATTTCAGATTTGTTTTTTTCTATATAGTTATTGTCAGTGTACCATGATTATATTTAAAGTGTAATTCCAAGGATTGCTTAGTGGTTAGGAGCAGGTTCTGGAGTCAGAATGCCTGGGTTTGATTCCCAGCTCCTACCATTTAATACTTGTGTGACCTTGGGCAAGTTATTTAACTTGCTTCAAAATCCCCATCCATAAAATGAGGTGATTATAGACTTGTGCAGAATAAATGTAAGCATTTGGAACCTGCTTAGATCCATCATACATCAGGTTATGTGGTACATAAGGCTTAGCCATTTTCCCCAGCCACACAATTTTCCTCCCTGGAGGCAATCAGTAGTACTGATTTCCAACGTATTCTTTCAGAGATGTGTGTATCTGTGTGTAAGATGTATATACACAAGCAAATTCACATTTTCACCATATCTAATTAAATCTAAGATATCTAATTATAAGATGCACCACTGTCTTGTGTTCCAAGATATCTAATTATAAGATGCACCACTGTCTTGTATCAAACTCTGATACAATGTTATTTATCTGATTTCATTAAAATGAGAATATGCATCTTAGAAGTAATGAAATTCTTAGAATATATTGTTTCCTTCTTTTAAACAAATGATATCAAGCTGTATAATTGTTCTGCACTTTGCTTTTTTCACTGAATATAATGCATCTTAGAGAATTTTTTATATAAACACTTCCCCCCTTTTTAATGGTCTCCTTAGTGTTCCTTTTTGGATTAATGGACACTTAGATTTTGTTTACTGTCTTTTGCTTTACAAACAGTGCTGCAGCAAGTACCCTTCTGCACATGTCATTTCACTGAGCACAGTTAAATCTGAGATAGGTGGAAGTGCCGAGTCAGTTTTGCATTCATCATACTGAGAGCAGTTGCCGAATTGGCCTTCCTTAAAGATTGTGCCGATTACCATTCCCATCGTCATATTTCCCACACCCTGACAGATGTGTGTTAATTTTTATATTGCAAGCAGAAAAGGTCTCTTCTGATTTCTAATTTTTAATTTTGTAGAATGTTCATGAAGAAGTCTTACAAGAATATCAGAAGATCAAGCAGGTAGGTAGTAAAATCACTATTAGTTCGCTGACATGAAGTTGGGAATTACAAATTCTGTAACCTGATTCCTCACTGTTGTTGTTTTTTCATCCACAGTCTAGTCCCAATTACCATGAAGAAAAATACAGATGCGAGTATCTTCATAACAAGCTGGCTCACATCAAAAGACTAATAGGTGAATTTGACCAACAGCAAGCAGGGTCATGGCACTAGAGCTCTGCTTGGACCAGAAGATGTGAATAAACTTAAGCTTATTTATTTAAAATTCCAAATGAGTTGCTCTAAGATTCTTAAAAAAAAAAAAAAAAAGAAAGAAAGAAAGAAAGAAAGAAAAGAAACTTTGCCTGTTGAAAATTTCAGTATTTGTAAACTTGAGTTACCTTTCTTTTCCTGCCCCCTCACCCCACCCCAACCCCGCCCTTTTCTTTGCTTCCCTGCATTTTTGAAGCTGCTTTTTCTGGTCCTTGTTTTCTCCCTCAAGACTTGTGTTTGTCAATAGAAGTAATTTTTTTTTTTAGATATTGGGGATCCAGTATCTATACTTCAAATTAGTTTTTTTCTTAAAAACTTGTTTGTAATTAGAAATGATTTTTTTAGATATTGGGAATCCAGTGTCCACACTTCAAAGTTATGTGTGTTAAAAAAAACAAAAAACAAAAACAACAACAACAACAACAACCAGTAATGTGCAAGGTGAAATGCTTTTGGATAAACATAAGCCTATTTTCTGACCTTTCTTAATGCGAACTCTTTGCCTTAAATGGTAGAATATTTAGAAATTTGCACAAAATACAAAAAAATTAAAACATTGTTTTGGAGGGTTAATACATAGAAAGGTCTATGCGTGTGTAAATGTGTGTAGCTAGCTACACACGTGCATATATATAAAAATATGTAGGCTGACTCGAAATAGAACAGTAAATCGCCCTGCAAGTTAACCCCCCATTGCAATGGTTGCCTTAAGGTGTTTGCTAGTTGTGTACATAGTGTGGTTAATCATTAGCTACACTGCTTCCCACTTGATTGGAGCAGTGGGAAGCACACTGTGGCCTACCAGCGTCTGAAAGCGTGTTCGCGACCTGTGTGCAGAGGTGGTGTGGATGTGAGCGTGCATGAAGGGGAAAAGCTGCTACTCTCAGTAGGCCAAACGCTCAGGTTAAACAACTGACGAGTGTTACTGTAGGTTTTTTGTTTTGTTGTTGTTTTTTTCTGTCAAATTGCTACTTCTATTGTGAAAGACAAAAGCATTTCCATTTCAACAGTTTGTCAGCTTTGTTGTTGGGCAAAATTGATATGTTCTGAAAATGAAACAAATCAATAGTTTTGGGGCAAAATTATAAAATTAAATATGTAGGTAACCTATTTATATACTTATATAAAGTATTTTTTTGAAGAGAGATGTGCAAAGAAGTTATTACCTACATGAAATGTATATTTAAAGATTTTTTTCTTCATCCTGGGTGCCAGGAATATAAAAAAGAGAGGATATATTTAACCATAGCATACTGTGATTCATCAAACAGCACAAACTTTCATTTCATGGAGTTTATCTGTTGACGTTGATTTAAACTATCACTTGTTTTATCATGTGGGAACATAAGTTATGTCAAAAATGTAAGGATTTTGAACTAATGTTGATTCAAGTTGTGTTGTCTTACCGTGTTGTCTTTTCAAAGTGCTGCCAGTTAAAAAGGGAAGCATTATGTTTACAAATCTGTTCTGAAATGTTTGCCAAAATTTTGGTAGTATCTTTAATAAAGATGTTTGTCTCCAGCATCCAAAAAAATAAATAAATAACTTTGTTGTGTATCGCTGTAAACCAGAAAATGTTAGTTTCTAGATAACCTGAGAGAGCACGTAGATGAACTTTCTCTTTGGAGTTCTTCTAAAACCTTAACTGGAAAGAGTAGATAATATAGTAAAAGTACACAAACTATTCAAAGACTAAAGCAAGACCCTCCACGCCATAACTCTATAACATTACTGCAGAAATTTAATTTCTATGTAGCACGGACCTCTTAGGGAATTCTATTTCTTTTAGCATTGAGATCCCTGGTGCTCTTCCTTTTACCTCAGAATTGGTACAATCATTATTAAATGTTCATTGATTTCAAACTTTCAGTTGAAAAGAAGATAGGAAAGGAAACTTACTTAATTGGGGGTCAATTTGGTCCTCATATTATTATGGTGAAGTCTGCTGAGAGATTTGTCTGTAGGTAACAACCTCATTGGTGTCATTTCTTAGACATCTTGGCCTTTTAATCAAAGATTGTGTGCTGCTATTTGCTATGAGTGGTGTTTCTCAAAAACAAGGTGCTTGGACCACTTACATCACCCAAATTAGAATCTCTGGGAATAGGGCCTATGTATCCACCCATACTTTCATAATAAGTATCCTCCGGGTGACTTTTGCAAGTTAAAGTGTGAGAAACATTGGTGTGGATGTAGTACTAAACCTAGGTCTCTAAATCTCAAAATCTTGAACTGAAGTTCAACTATTAGTTTGTTGTTGTTCCTTTAAGCCCGTCTCTATCAGCAGGCACATCACTTTCCCCTCTACAAGATGTGAGGCACCCTCTCAGTCGTTTCACTGCCAACTCTTATTCCGGAACTTGTTTACAGACAAGTCTTCTAGTTGGTTCATTGTTCGCCCTTGGAGCGCCTACCCACTACATCAGCACATCTTCTGGTTTACAAATTGGGTAATAATAGAAGCTGGAGATGCTTCAGAAAAATCCAGCGTTGCACACCCATAGACTTGACCACCAACCTATAAAAGCCTTAATTTAGATGTTTGTTGTGTACTTTGGACAGATCCTTATAAAATGTGTATCTATCAGTTGTAAATCTCTGACTCTGCTGTTACCTGAGGCTGCATCTCATGAAGATGGGCATAAGCCTATTAAAATATTTATAATCATTATTCATGTCCTACTGCTAGATTTTTAGATACTCTCAAATAATTGCTGCAGGAATGGGTGGGCTTAGCATCAGTTACTTTGGTCGAAGAATTTATTTAGTTTTTTTGAAAGAAACATTAAATGTAAAACAGCATTGTCAAGATGAGAGAATGAGTTATGTTTTCATCACATTTCATCTAAAATAATTTGAAGCACTCTCGAAGATTTTTACCAACACTCATAAATTAATTCTAGATTGAATGAGCAGCTGATTTAATACAAACCAAAAAGAACATTAACTAGATGTGGTATTGTTTTTTATGTGGGGATTTCATTTCCTATCTTGTTGGGTTTTATTTCTCGTGGAGTAATTTAGAGGGTTAACTTTCAACTCTTAAGTAGTGGTAGATGTTCAGGACTACTGGCTCTCTCAAAAGTAATTGGTGTGGTCAGTTTCTGTTATTACTCCATGCATTGATTATAAAAATTCAGTATTAATTTTCTTTCATCTCTGATTGATCTTTTAACTCGTAGGGGAGTGAGTTTTCTTTTCCCTTAAAGTATTTCACTTTATTATGTAAAACAAATGCATACTTGCATGTTGGAAGCAAGATGTTGAAATGAGGTTTAGCCGCAAATGATCCATTAGTTCCAACACTGCTCAGTTGCCTTTATTCTTTGCTTCTAGTACTTGCCTGAAACTCTGCAGCCAGTTCATTGTCTTTCTGGCAGTGTGAGTGCTGTCACGTGTGCTTGATATATGCCTTTGCTACTTACGAAGTTCTTACAGTTTATCACTTGCCCAAGTGTTACTAAATCCTTTCTTACATGTACCAGCTGGGGGGGAATTTATAACCAGCACTTTGAGAGGAACATTTTGGGAAAGGATATTTAACTGACACTACTAAGTGAAGGCAACAGAAGATGTTATCAATGTTCTTTGTAACCTGAAAACTGAACAAGGCTGTGAGGCTCATTTCAAAATATTTTGAAGTGTTAAAAACTATATATATCTATGCTGTTTCTCAGTTGTTCCAACAAAACCATGTTAGGACTCTCGAAGGTAAAATGTCACAGGGACTTTTCAGTTGTTACTGAGCTCAGCAACTGTGGTGGCCCCTGTTGTTCTACACCAATTTCAGTTCAATAAAAATGTTAACATTGCAATTCTGGTACTTGTTTTTCCTTTGTCTCATTTCAAGCCTTTAACTTTATCTTAAAAAAAAAAAAACAACCCCACCCCACACCAAAGTGTTCTCTGATGCCCTAATATAAGTGATCTTCCTGGGATAGATATTAGTTATTGGTGACTCTAGAAAGTGGGAGCAGGGTATCTGCTCCAGGACCCTGCCTGTTTTATAAGCGTAGGACATACCCTCCCCAGACAACATCTCCTAGGAGGACAGTAATCATAGTTAGCATTTATTGAGGGATTCTTTTGCATGCATTGTCCCATTTCTCCTTACCACAACCCTGTTTTGCCCATTTTATTGGTGAGTAAACTAAGGCTTAGAGAAATTAAACAACTCATCCATTGCCCAGCTGGTATACAGTGGAGCCTGAGAAGCCTGAGCCCCGCGTATGTGTTCTTAACCACTTCTCCATGCTGCCCCTCATATGTTGGTATCTATTTGGAGTTAGAATAATCCTCACAAAGTGATTATCCTAATAACATCAGACAGGCTAGACAAACTTTTGATTCAAAGGAGACTGGAATGTGGAGTTTGGGGGTGATGTCTAGTGGATTCTCGGTAGGTTGATTTTATCAGAATTGATAGATAAATTTGAAGGAAGGCCAATACTTTTTGAAAAAAGGTATGTTTCTTTTAGTTATGAATGTGTGCAGTCTTAACAACAGGCTGTTTGAAGGAGATTAGGGCAGTGGAGATGGAGATAGGAGGCGGGGGTACCATCTTGGAATCACACCATGTTCTCTTTATATTAAAAGGCTGTCTCCGTAACAACAGACTAGCTCTAGGATCCTGTCTGAATTAGACATAGGGACATTCTCCTGGCTAGATCCTTAACCTCCTGCTTCTGTACGTTTTCTGAAAGAATAATGGTGGAGGGCAGGAAGACAGCCTCAGTTAAGCATTGGCATTAGAAACCTGGAATGTTTAGTGCCAGCAGTGACTCCGGTTAGGTTCACAAGGAGCCTCACCGATACATGAGATTCCTAGTGTAATTGTGGTGGCCTCCCTCCCCCATCAGACATTTAACATGGTACTTGTCTTTTAAGTCCTTTCCTCAGCTGTAAAGTGAAAAGACACCTTCTTACTGGGTATGAAAGAAGCTTAATTGTTGTTTACAAAGCACTTGGGTGTTCCACGAGAAACAGCTATCTAAATTACATGCTGTCTGCTGAATGCACAGGGAGACTTTGTTTGGAGCATATTTTCCAGGTGACAATGGGCCCCATTTTGACGGATTGCAAAAGGGACAAAGGCAGAGAGAGGCCTGAGGTTTCCAGGTGGAGTGCCTGGGGTTTGTTTTATTGAATGCTAGGCCTTCACATACCTGCTCCACTGGTTTTGTCTTTCTGAGACTGGGACAGGAGGCTAGCAGCGGCAGTAGATGGCTCTGATATTTTATGATTGCATGATTGTCAAGTTGGGGTCAGATGATCCTGCTGTGTGTGACAGTGGAGACGTGTCATTTACCACTGCTGCCTGTGTAATTCACCCGGCCAGCCAGGCTGGTTTGTCTTACTGTGATTAGACACTTGGTACACTGTGGGCATTTGTAGATGGATGATAAAAATTCCATATCTGTGTCTATGAAATGTGGGAGAGGGCATCCTAAAGGTGAGCTCACAGAATTAGCCACCGAGTTAGAGTTCTAAAGCTGGGACTTCCAGGGGAATGGCCGGCTGCCCTTCTACACTTCGTGGGCTCCAGTGGGCTTGCAGAATTCCAGATAGGCAGCATGGTCTAGCTTGCCAGGCTCATCTCCTGCTACACTCTGCACACGGGTCCCACAGGCTGCCTGCAGGTCCTCCAGTACTCCTGCTCCTCCTGTCCCAAGGCCTTCCTTAGTACTTCTGTCCCTTCTGCACCACCAGCTCTACCCTCCAGTCCTTCCTCACTTAGCCAATCCTCCTTACCCTTAAGATCTCTGTTTGAACACTTCTTTCCAGGAAACCTCCCCTGAGCCCTCAGGCTAATTCAGGTCACCGTGGTATATGCTCTCTTTCATCTTCTCCTTTATGTCATTTATTACAGCTGTAACTAAATGCCAATTGTATTATTACTAATTAAGTAAGTTTCATAGAAGTAGATTCTGCCTTGCTCACTAGGGTGTCCCCAGCTCCAGGCCTAGTGCCTGGCTTATAGAAGGTGCTCAGTGATAATTTCCTGAAGGAATGAATGCAGCAGGCTATTCGTATATGTCGTATTTAAGATTAATGTGGCCACAGGGTTTGGATTACTAAAGTCTGCGGTGTCATTCATTGTGCCTTGCCACTTTCTCTTCCCAAAGTCATGATTGAGGAGTGGCACACTGACTTGACTGTGGGAATCCCTCTGCCATGGTTAACTCACTGGACACCTTCGAAGGGGACCTCTCTTCCCAGCACTGGCATTCGCCCCTCTAGTCACCTCTGGAAAGTCAGAATCTGTATTAGTCTACCATGGTTTGGAATATAAAATGAAATGGTTTAAAAAGTTATTTTTATTATAACAAATTCTGATTTCATTTACTAATTATTTTTCTCAACAGTTTTTCTCTCACTTCTCAGTGGCCTGGGAGAGGGCAGCAGTCTAAAGATAGTCTTGTATATCATTTTCCTGTCTTCATTAAGGCATCCCCAGCCTGACGTTTCTTTAAATTCAACATTGCTTTGATTGACATTTATTTTATGCCTAGCACTTCTGTAACCTCTCAAGCAGTATGCATGCAGAGGATGATCAAATCAAATAAATCAAAGGGCTTCGGAATTTCTATAATGATAGAGCTAACCGAGCTTGTGAACAGTATTAGAACAACTGCCTTCATTTCACAGATGATGAGATGAAGGCGTTTGAATGACAGCCCCCGGCAGAGCCGGATGGACCCAAGGAGCTTACACACTCTTCCTAGAGAGGGACTGAGAATAAAACAGAGGGACTGGTCAAGTGCCAAACACGACGTGCCACTCACAAGCAGTTCGGAGCACAGCCAAGTCAGAAGCCTGGCTTAGAGTCCAGGGTCTGCACCCCAAGCTAAAGACTGTGGGCGAGTTTATAAAGCTCTCCAGCCTCAGTTTCCCACCCGCGAATGGGACAGTGCCCACCTCAGGTTGTGAAAACGTATACGTAGAGTGGTACATGGCATCTCGTAAGTTTTCTATACATATTTTTATGGTTTATTTTCTAATTGTTTCTTTCCATCTTTTATTTCTATTCGGACAGTTTTTAGCAATATATCTGATAAATAAGCAGCCAGCCAGAACTGAAAACTATTGGGTTAACTTAGATTTTTGCATAATGGTGATGGAGCCCGTGTATTAGATAAACACATCCCAGAACATTTAAGAGTCTCTGCTCCCAATTGCTCTACAAAATAAGCTTCCTCTGTGAATCTTTCCAAGACCCACTTGAGCAGCCCTGGACAGCACGGCTACCGGTAACTTGGTTACATAGTGCTGATGCATTCTGTCTAAACTTGAGCATATTCTCTACTAATTCTTTTTTCCAGTTGTCTTCCTAAGGAAGTGTTTATACAAGAGGCTTGTTTTCTGTACACTTATGTGAGTCTTGCCCCTAGTCACTGGAGGGGGTTGACACGGTTCATTCAGGTAAGACACTTTGGGAAAAAGTCTGCCGTGAACGTGACTCTGCCTTGCACCTGTAAGCTTTCCCTTCTCCTCTCAAGGATGGAGTTCATTTAAGTCAGCTTTGCCAAAGGAGTGCCAAGAGGGTCTCCAGGGGTCTCATGGCCACTTGAGCTACAGAATTCTGCAGCTGAGAACAGCTATAAAGGGACACTGGGGACTGCTGGCAGAGCCCTGCTTGTCTACCCTTCCCCTCCCTGCCTCTCTCTCTGCCCCAGCTGACACGTTTTTACTGCTGTGGCAGCCAATTACCACCACCCCACCTGCTCCTCCTCACTGTTCTCTCCTGACTGAACTACTATGCTCCTCCGTTCCGTTAACGTGCACATCTTACCATTGTTCCTGTCTTCAGTTAAAGATGACTTGGCCCATAGATAGTGAGGAGGCCGGCTCAGAACCAGGGACCTACAAGCAAGACATGACAAGTTTGGGAAGTAAAGTTGAAAATGCTTTGCGATCGAGAGGGCACAGAACGGCATAAGCAGTCAGTTCTGAGACTTACCAACCCTTGACCCAAGGCAGTGTGTCTAAACCCCTGACTCTTTCTTCCACTATCTCCTATAAACTAGAACAATACCTGTACACCATGCTTACGTGAAGATTAGAGATGGTCGCATTCAACGAGAGGGACTGGGTGGGGCACTCACAAAGCAACACTGTGTATTCTCACACATGTCCCTACAAACCCACGTTGGTGGCTGTTTCTGTACCCTCAGCAATAAAATCTAGGCCAGGTCCTATCATTCATCCAGGACAACTGTAACATGGTAAGTCCTGTGGTCAGTTTTAGCATAGGGCTCATTTCAATAATGAAGACCCAAACTCTGAAATGCTGGTTGGTGGGGATACATCATTGAACAGGACGAATGTGAAAGCTGCTCCATTCTTTACGCTTCAGCCTGTTTGGGCTGGAAGCTAAGGGCTTCTCGCCACCCTCCCACCGCTTAGTGTCCTCAGGGTTGAAGGAGCAGAAGGTAGGGTGGAGAGATAAGGGTCAAGAGAGATCTTACTTGACAGCACCTGTCTGGCCTTGGCTTCCTCCGGGCATTGTCAGAGCCTGTCCTGGGTGCCTTGGTATCCTGGGTGCCTTGGACAATACCCCGCTGAGCTGCTCCAGCCTTCCAGGGTGTTTCAGGGCCTCTCCTTTGGCCGGCCCTCCAATATCATACCCCCTTCCTCTTCAGGCAGGAAGCTAGTTGCTTAGGGCTCTTTCCTAAAGGACCCTGGCCAACATACCAACTAGAGATGCTCTGTCTGGTCTCTCATCTACCCTCCAGTCCCTGCCATGACTAAATTAAGCACTTTCCGTCTGCTACCCATGAGAGTGTGGTGACTTCCTAAATGCACCCTTGACCCTGCTATAGGGTTGTTGTGTCTTCAAGTCTGAATTAGATACCAGCCCCCTGTGTCCTCCAAGCTTGAGGAGTCACACATCAGCTTTTCTTCTTTTTTTTTTTTTTAAACCACTTCTTTGAAGTATGATTGACATGTAAAAAGCTGTACAAATTTAATGTATACAACTCAATGAGTTTGAGACTAGGGGTATACCTATGAAACCATCACCATCAGCAAGGCTACAAATATATCCATCACCTCCCAAAGTTTCCTCTCACCTCTTTTATTATTATTATTATTGTGTGTGTGTGTGTGTGTGTGTGTGTGTGTGTCTGAGAGAGAAAGAGATAAGAATACCTAACATAAGATCTACCCTCTTAACAAATTTTAAGTCGGCTACAGGCACTATGCTGTAGAGTGGATCTCTAGAACTTCTCTTGCATAACTGGAACTTGGACCCTTCGACCATCACTTCCCGATGCCCCCCCCACTCCAGCCTCTGCTAACCACCCTTGTACTCTGCTTCTATGAGTTTAACTATTTTATATACCACACATAAGTGAGAAAATACAATATTTGTCTTTCCATGGCTCATTTCATTTAGTATAACGTTCTCCAGGTTCATGTATGTTGTTGCAAATGGTAGGATTTCTTTTTTTAGGCTGCATATCAGTCCAGTGTGTGTGTGTGTGTGTGTGTGTGTGTGTGTGTGTGTGTGTGTCACATTTTCTTTATACATCCATCAGTGGACGTATAAAGAAATCCATCAGTTAGGTTGTTTCTATATTTTGACAATTGTGAATAGTATTGCAGTAAACATGGGAGTGCAAGTATCTTTGAGGACTTAATTTCAATCACTTTGGATAAATATTCAGAAGTGGAGCTGATAGAACATAGGGTAGTCCTATTTTTAATTTTTTAAGGAACTTCCATACTGTTTTCCATAGTGGCTGCACCAATTTACCTTCCCACCAGCAGTGCGCAAGGGTTCCTTTTTCTCCACACCCTCGCCCACAACTAAGTGGTCTCCATAAAGCCACTCTCGTTATCTGTGGTAAGGGAAGCACACCCCCAGCTCTATAGAAACCCTGTGATTTCCCACATCAGTAACTTCTCAACTTCTGTCCCTTATGCTGGTGAGGAGCGAAGAGGAGCAAAACTGGGCTTTTTGACAACCTCCAGTGTAAGCCTGCAGATGTGGCCCCACACCTTGCTTTCTGTTGTGGGGTAGGTGGCACCTATTGTCTGTGACCAACCAAAGCTGTCAGAGTCCTGTGTCAGACCTGTTGTGTACATTGTGAATGTTCAGTCATAGCATTTGTGCATTCATCCAACAACTATCGATGTGTTCCTAGGCATTGTGCTAGTTGGTGGGAATACATCATTGAACAAGACAAATGTGAATTACATATAATTTGATTCCAATTGTGGTAAATGCTGCAAAATAAAAGGGTAGCCCTGAGAATGCATGATCACGGGACAAAGGACAGTGAGGGCATGGGGCGAGGCCTCCCTGGGGAAATGGCATGGAAACCAGTACTTGAGGGATGACTAGGAGTTGGGTGAGAGGAGAGTGTCCCGGGAGGAGAGAAGGGACGTGTTGGAAAGGCCTTGAGAAAAAGGCCTTCAGCACTCACTGAACACATTTATCCAAATCGCTTCTCATGAACAAAAGCCGTTTAGGTCTTGCTTTTGTGTCGTTCCCTCCATTGCCGCTCTCCCTTTCCAAGCATTTCTGGAGGCATGCTGCCCAGACATGGTTTCCTCCTGAGATCCAGGCACTCGGGTTCTTGCCTATCAGAGACAACTTGCTACTTGGGGCTCTTATCTGGTGGCCTCCTCATGTTGCTAACAAGTTCTGAGGAAAGTTTCCAAAATAGAGGGATATCAACTTAGTGGCCAGTTGATCTCCAACCAGTTTGTGAGCTTCCATGTGGAAAGGTTTGAACTGAGGAGAAACGGTGACTGCCTTTCCCAGGGACCGGCCAGCCCACCGTCTCCCCAATGCAGGCTGGTGCAGAACGAGAGCGCAGAGAGCCCGGGCTGGCAGGTGGGTGCCCTCCCTCCGTTGGTGGAGGTTTCTAGGGTTATAGGAAGAAATCTTGACCTCATTAATAGAGCCCCATCAGCCAGACAGTGTCTCTGAGAAAAGAAAAATAACATCTGTGCTATTAAAATGGCCAACCGGTTCTCTCTGTTGTCAGCAGCCAGGCAAACCTGTGTGGTGAGGCTCTAACAAGGTAATTGGTGGGCAAGTAGCAAACCAAGACAAGAGTGGTGAGAGAAAGATGCCAGAAGGTCCGAGAAGCTGAAAAAGAGCACTGCTGTGAATGAAAATGAGCAAGAGTAGGGGAGTGAGGTGGATATGTTCTCGTCTACCACTTTACAGCATACAACGCTGTGTGCTTTTCCCAAGCATTGTCACAGGTGTTCTCCATCGATCTCCCTTTAATCCCTTTACAGCATGCGGTGGGACAGCCTACCAAGAAGAAACAGGCCCAGAGAGGTCAACAGTATCTGCACAGGAACAAGAATACAAACCTTGTCACTCTACTGCACCCAACTTCCTGCCACTGTGCCTCACCATCTTAGACTTGATGCTGATCCCCAAGATTTACCTGGTGATTGAGGGAACCCAGCAAGTCTCCTCATGGTCCACTCACACTGTGTCTCTGTGACATTTAGTTTCCCTCTAAGAGCAGGAAAGTAAACTCCTATTTATAGGTGGTAAAATTTCCATTCCCCTACCCATGCTCTGGGCCAGGTATTCCTTACTGCCCTGGGTTCAGCAACCAGCCTGAGTCCAGGCCATTCCACAAATGACTGACAGCCTTCACAGGCTCCCATCCACTGTCCTAACCATCCCCTCCTGCTGTACTCTGCCTGAAGGTGGAATGCGCTCCATCATGGCCAGACTGAGTTTCTCCCTGGCCGTGGGAACAGAACCTTAAAGGACACTCCTGAGCAAATCAGTTTCACCAGATTATCTTTCTGACTCACTAGCCATGACTGTAATGGTCATCCAATAAAAAATTAACATTTGTACTTTGTGTTTTTCTTAACCAGTTGTATAAACAAAAGTCATTTCTGCTTTTTGCAAAAATTTCAAATAGTAAATAAAATAAAAAGCAGAAGCCCCCTGTTCTCACTCACGGACCTCAGGCTCTAAAGTAAGCACTAAGAGTACATACCCATGTACAGTTTTCTCTTTTGTTCAAATGGATTATCAAACTATAGATCTGCAACCTACTTTCTTACTTAACAACACTACTTCAACACCATGCCATGTTAGTCCTTGTTGACTTAGTTCATTCTTGTTACTAGCTGCATGATATTTCATTGTTTATATTATAATTTCCTAATTTAGTCACTCCTGATTGAGATTCAGAGTATTCCTAATACTGAAAAACTGAAACCATCACCAAAAATAGCCAGATACATTCTCTTAACCAAGTGGTTTAACATTTTTGTCACTCTCCCTGCTGACAATCTCTACCTTACCTTACCTTATTCATCCAGTCCTCTTAAAGCACAAGAAAACCATACAAATATAAAGACTGTTTAGAGGATGTTCAAAAATCATTTACAAATGCAAAAATTGCAAATACTATACATCAATTTTTATGTTATCAAGTACATTTTATTTCTTGAATTCAGAAGACTTTGATCGTAGCTATGGCTCCATGCTATGAATGAGGAGAAAAGAAAAAAGTTAATTTCCTTACTGACAATTTTGGATTATTATACTATATGTTCATATTATTTTTTATATTTAGGATTTACATGCTACTCTTTAACTGCAATTTTCTATGCATTTGGTTTTCTTCTATAATTAAATGGGTTCAAGTCTCCACCTCAGTCCTGTGACACTATGCCTTTCCTTTTCTTGAGACTTTATTTTGATTCATCTCTTAGTTAACTAGATTTTGTTGTCTACTTTTTTCTCTAATTGAATTTCTCTGTTGAGAAATCTGAGGTCAGCCTGCTCTTTTCCCTCTCAGGAAATATGCATTTTCTGCCCACATGGCCACGGGATTCTTCTATCGTCCTTCAAGTTCAGTAACTTGATTCACGATGTGTCCTCGTGTTGCTTATTCTGCTATCAGGTTTCTCTCCCCTGGAATCTCTTTCGATCTGCAGATCTACTTTATTTCCGTGGAGTTTTCTTTAATTTTATTTTTGACATTTTTATTTCTCGCCCTGTTTGTTCTCTACTTTGGGGACACCATTGTGTCATGTGCTGACAGGCTATTGGCTGGCTTTAATAGCTGACATCTCCTCCCTACTTAATTTTTATTTATTTGGTCCCCCCCCCCCCCGTAAATGCTATTTTATTCTCTTTAGTTGACTTCTGCATCACGACTATGTTTTCAACAATATCTGTTCCAATGTGATTTTCATTCTAGGATGGTTTTATCTTCAATTTTTTTTATTACTCTTGGCTTACTTTATCTTCTTTGGCTTATTCTGGTTTGATTGCTTATATTTCATTTATAAACTATTTCACAAAGACGTGTATTTTTAAATTTTCTTTGGGAGTGGAGATGAATTTGCATCTGAAATTCTTTGGTTTGAAGGAATTATTCTTCTTTTATTCTTCATCTGCTTTTTGATTGTTGGATTTCTTTCCTCCTTTGTTTTTGGTTTTATTTGCTTTTGGTGTTACTAATATGTGTAAGTGTGTGTGTGAACATACAGACTCTGTTCTGAAGGAAATGTGGTTCTCTCGTGGCGTGGAGAGGAGAGTAATTATGGAGAGGAGGCGGGGGGTAAGCAGGACAGCTGCGAGCTTCAAATGGGTTCCGATTGCTCACAATAGCTTCATCCACATTTGCCATAGTCTCTGACCTCTCGAGAGGATGGATCACCCAAGCAAGATGTCAGTAAGGATCATGGTGGAGACGCCCAGCTCTCAAGTCTTTTGTTTGATTTTTCGTGTTTATTTGTAACTGCTTGTTTGAATCTCATCAACCACAGCAAAACTGGTTGCCATTGCTATTTTCTCCTCCTCCCTCCCTCGCCTCCTAAATAGGAATTCTATTTTGAGGGAAATAAAACATGCCTTGCCCAATAACGTCCTTCCATCTGTCTGACCATCCTCTCTTCTCTGCAATGTAGAACAAACCCCCAGAGGGATGTTCTGCCTTTCATGTGTCCCATCCACCCCTTCTGTCCTTGCTCTAAGGGAAAGATCATCACCTAGGCCCCTTATAGCATTTACTTTCAGAGCAGAGTCCTCATTGGAACTCAGAAACGATGTTTCAGCTCTCTATAGCCTCCCTTGGGTCAGTCCAGAATCACCATATTTGACAGATAATGTGATTTTAGCTATTTCCTAGTTTCATTGCAGATGGACTTTATCAAAATTTCATCCTTTTTAGATTTTATCCATTTTGCAGGCTTCATGGAAGAGGGTAAAGAAAACATGACTTTACATCACCATCTTTCAGCTAGAACTTTTTTTTTTTCAAACTCTCTAGTGAATAGGCTCCCTGGATTATAAGCATTTGCTTCATTTAGTTTCGTTCAAAAATTTTATTGAGATGCAGGACAGTATGTAAATGCTGCTTAAGATATAAAAATGAGTAAGACTCAACCCTGGCTGGTTTGGCTCAGCGATTAAAGCATTGGCCCACAGACCAAAGAGTCGCAGGTTCGATTTTGGTCAAGGGCACGTACCTCAGTTGCCGTTCGTTCCCGGCCCTAGTCAGGGTCGTGTGGGAGGCAACCAGTCAATGTGTCTCTCTCACATGGATGTTTCTCTCTCTCTCTCTCTTTCTCTCCCTCTCTCCCTCCTACTCTATCTGAAGACAAATGAAAGAATATCCTCAGGTGAGGATTTAAAAAAAAATGAGTAAGACTCAAGACCTACTTTCAAGGAACATATGGTATAACATGGGTAAGAGGAGAAATCTAAAAGTAATAGTAATAAGATGCATTGAGTGGGGATGAAAGAAGCTATGGAGAGTGTGATCACCTCCAGCAGAAGGGATGATGAATGGAGAAAGAAGAAATGACGGGCAACATTCATCCTAAGTAACGTGAGGTAGGGTGGTTTGATGGCAGACAATGGGCTTTGGAGTTATACGGACATGGGCTTCCCTCTCAGACCATATAATCACTGTGTGTGCCCTCCGTGAAGCTACTCTCTGACCATCAGTTTTGTCTTTGGTAAAATACCTGGTACTACCAACCTGTTGTAAGGATCAAGTGGAGTAACGCATGTCAAAATCCCTACCTGGCTCATAGCAGGTGTTTCACAAATGTTTATTTTCTTTCTGAATCAACTCTACTTCTGTATCATACTTCATAGCTGTTGTATTAACTATTTAACACACAGAGAGTTTTATGTTTAAAGGTGAGTGTTCTTTACCCCCTTGTTAATTATATCTGTTATATAATTGTATAACTCAACTATATCATTGCTCTAGTAACCTTATCTCTAAAAAAATCCAATGGGACCATGATGAAAGTGCTCTTTAAACTGTCGGGTGATCGCTGGTGTGAGGAAGTGGAACTGTCATAATGTATGCCTTGTCTTATGTTCTGTCCTTTGAAAAGAAATCTCAGCCCCTCCACTGAATGGAAGACCTTTGACAGACTTTAACCGGGTTTTTAATTGTGTTTAGACAATTTCTCTACTGACCGAAGGCTATTTATCTGAGAATATTTAGAGTCCACGTGAGGCTGGCTCGCGACTTTGCCAGTGTTTTCCAAAGAGGTGCAACATTATACACAAAGAAAGAAAACAGGTCAGAATCTCTTGTGGTGTGCCGCCTGGTTCCCGAGCCCAAGGCTGTTCTCAATCCTCCCACAGGCCCCAGAGCGCGTTGTGTTTCCAACGTTCCAGGAAGGAAATGTGTCTATAAAGAAAAGCAAGGAACACATTTTCCTTGGGAACAAGGGACCCAAAATGTTTCGCAGTTCTATTTAAAACACTGGAGAGAAGAATTCTAGGGAAACGTCATGGTTGGATTTTTCCTATAGTTAAATTTTGAAGCCACATCCCTGGATAGAACCATGGCTGGGACTTGCACCACGAGCCTTAGTGACAGGGGATGGAGAAATGGGAGGATTCCACGGGCCAGTGTCAGCACACATGCGTGCAGAGGGCAGTGTTCCCACAGCTGCAGAGTTTCCACTCAACCCAGCAACCACCGAGCTGGACCAAAGGGAGACTAAATGCTTCTCAGAAACATCAGTCAACAGATAGCAAAAGAAACTGCGAATGCCATGGAGCACTCAGGCTGCTAGGGGAAACACAGCATTGGACCAAGTGCACAGATGACAACGAGAATAACCTGGAAAGCTGCCTCCTTGCCCCTTAGCATCCCCACCTCTGTGAGCAGCGGCAGCTTCTCCCACACTCGGCCTTATTTCCCAGAGACACTGGCAGATCCCCCGTCTCCCTAAGTATTGTCCACCCGCTAGACCACATGTTATTGATCATTTCAGAAAAGCGCTTATTTTAAATTTAAATTTATTGTTCTCTGTATATGATCTCATTTCCACATTTCCTAAAAGTACCACATAATTTGAATTCCTCTTTTCCTATTCATCGCCATTTCCTCACCGGTGTGCACTCAACCTTTATCAAAGCATGTGTCACTGCCTCCGACACTCGTCTGGAGATGCTGTGTGTGTGACTAAGGAGCAAACGAGCGAGTCAGCGTGAGCACTCCCGTATCCTCCCTTTGCTTGCTGCCCTTTATTTTCTAAAAGTGATGCTCTACCAGATCTTAGCTGATGGCACATACAAAAACAAAACTATGCAGACACATACAGATACACATGTATACATATATATAATGCATATTTCATAAATATGTACGTATATAGAATGTGGCTAATGCCAATATATCGTACTGCAGACGTTGTACACATTAAAAGAAAAACCGTGTAGCAACATCTCCATTAAATATGCCAAAATTATCAGCAGTATGGTGATTGCCAGAGGAAGGTAGGAGAAGGTAAAGGGGGGTCAATGGTGAAGGAAGGAGACTTGACTTGGGGTGGTAAACACAATACAATATACAGATGATGTATTGTAGAACTGTGCACCTGAAACTTGTATAATTTTGTTAACCAATGTCACCCCAAGAAGTTCAATAAAAATATAAATAGAAACATAACTAATAAAAATAAAAAAATGCCTAAATTAAAAACTATGTCACTGAAAGGTTAAAACTTCTTATTTCTAAAGATCTAGTAAATGCTTTTGCCTTCTTGAGCGCACGTTCTCCACAGATATTGCTTAATCGTGTACATCAGCACATTCTTTGCCTCCTTTTAGCCCCTAAAGTAAATCCAGTTCCCCCAAACCAAAAAATAGTAGGTTTTGTTTTTAGTTCTACTCATGTGGTATCTTAGTTCATGCTGGGGAAGAGATTGCAAATGTATTCACTGTGAAATTGGTTAAAAAAACAAACAAAAAAACCTGCCTTGTTTGGCCCACATTCTGTGGCTGTTCCAGGTGTGGGCCCGGGGATGAAGTTGTACAGAAACTCTGCCCAGCCTGGGCTCCTTTCGATGCTTGAGCCCAAACATTTCTTGTCTCTTCTCGCTCCCATTTTCATGTCATATCCTAATGTGGGCCTTAGCTTACCTTTTTTTTCTTTTTGCTGTGAGCCCACTTTTGTACTAGCCTTCTCAGCTTCCCTAAGGTGTCCTGGAAGCCCTCAATTAGTCAAGCTGACTTAAAGTTTACAAGTACTCTAAACTTAGACTACCTGTTGTAAGGATATCTGGTCACCAAACAAATATACATTGACTAGTTCCCAAATAAATTTTACCTTCATTTCTTGTCATTAAGCAAAAGTATGCCACTTGGATGAGCTGTGAAAGTTGGGTTTTGTAAGTAGACACACTGAAAAAATACAAGTAATGCTATTCTTCTTAGTCTGTGTGGCTCTCCGTTGGGCCAGGAGCAAAGAAGCCACTCTGGCAGGGTGCTTCCCCAGGGTTCCAGGGACACCCAGGAAGTTCCTTGATATATTTCCAAATTTGGATGTGGAAAGACTCTCTTGTTTATTTTTACTAACTTGTCACTAGTATTTAGCCTTTCTTTCAATTATGAAAATAGGTAACAAACAATAGTTACCTGTGGCTTTGTCACCAATAGTTGTTGCCAATACTCTGAAATATCATTAACATTCATCACTACTTTGACAGTACAATACATACTAAACCCACCAGTAGATCTTATTTAATGTATTAAAAAAGAAGCATCTATACGACTATATTACACATTTTTTAAAATGTGTTTGATATCTATTATTCAATATAATGTATTTTCTTAGTATCCTATATATTTTGTTTTGTACTTTTAAGAACATCATTCTGCCCTGGCTGGTTTGGCTCAGCGGTTAGAGCGTCGGCCTGCGGTCCAGAGAGACCCGGGTTCGGTTCCCGCTAAAGGCACATACCTCGGCTGCAGTTTGTCCCCGGCCCTGGTTGGGTCGTGCAGGAGGCAGCCACTCGATGTGTCCCTTTCACGTCGATTTCTCTCTCTCTCTCTCTCTCTCTCTCTCCCCCTCTCTCTCTCTCTCTCTCTCCCCCTCCCACTCTATCTGAACAAAAAATGGAAAAATGTCCTTGGGTGAGGATTAAAAAAAAAAAAGAACATCATTCTGAGAAACAGCCCATAGGCTCTACAAGAATTCCAGTGGGGGCTGTGGCTTAAAATCAAAGATTGAGACTCTCTGCACTAGGGTTTCACAGGTGAATTTAATTTGATTGTGTATAAATACATCAATCACAATAGAAACATGGCAGATGATAATGACAAATGCTTAAGGAATATGATTTAAGCATCTGTTTCTAACAGGCGTTCAACCCTGCTGGGTCAAGAAACTTCAATGAAAGGGTGGAGGAAGAGAAACTGCTGTCAGCAAGCTCACAGAACTGCAAGGCAAGCCATTGCACAACTACAGGCTTGATTCACTGGTTGGCCTCCTTTAGTCAGCTTGCTGAGACTATGATATTCTTGTCTTCAAGGATGATTATTGGTTACTGGGCCTGCAGGTTTAAAATTGCCCTGTGCAGCTATTTGTAAATTCTTCTGACGCTCTATTCATTGCCTACTGAGTTCCCTGGTTCTTCGCCCTAGAAGTTCTAGCTCTTTACTTGGACTGAGAGTTTCATTTACAGCTTTACGAAGAAAGGGGGTTCTTTGTCTTCAACAGAAGTTGACTCCATAGAGTCAGGTCCTACTGGACTTGAGATGATTCTTCCCTTAATTTCAGCTGATTCATATTCTCAATGACTGACTCAGAGTTATGACTCAGTAATGACATTATTTTAAACTTATGAAATTTGAAGAGAACCATGGACAGAAATAGAAGGTGGAAATTTAAAATGAGTGATAGGAATAAAAGAAATACCAGAGTAATAAGTGCCATGTTCCTTTGTCTTAGAATAACATAAAAAATTTACTATTAATAACACATCATTTAAATTTGAGCAATGCTTTCAACATCATTATTTTGTTCGATGTCCAAAACAACTCTGTAAACAGTTAAAAAAGCTATTTCAGAGAACCTAAAGGACCAGCCATAGGCCCAAGACTAGAAAGTGGGTCACCAGCCAGAGTAAGGGGGTAGGCTTCCTGATCTCAGGGCATGGGCTTCTTCTCACAACAAATGTAAAGAGCCCAGAGCTCCTGTGGGTGCTGCTTGAGAAAAACTAATAGACAAAACAAACAAGCCAACAAGAGCTATGTGCTGATTAAAAACTAAACGAGATTCAGGAGCCAAATAGTAAACATAAGCACAATTCCCACATTTTCTGAGACAGACAATTCATAACGTTTATAACGCTCACTGGAGAAAGAAAAGAATAGAGAAGCATTATTAGCCAGTCTAAGAAAAAGAAAAAAATGATAATATGCACAGAAAATAGGATCCAGCAAAAGAAACTGGAGGTCAAAAACAATTGAGAATCTACTTTAAGTTATATTTCCAGTTTTTAACAAAGTTATTGTTGATCTACTCACAGTATGTGTGTATATATATCTCCTAATAGGCAGCATGATCTATGATACAAATAATGTCTTTAAATATATTTCCTATACAGTTTTCTGAATAGTAATGTCCAACAAAACATATGTAACATTCTGATTTTATTAAAAAATAAATAAGTAACTTCAGCTTTGGGTTATTTTTATTTTGTCTGTTTTTAAATGATCTCTTTCCCAACTATAGGGAAACCTTAGTGCTCATAAAAAAGGGGCGAAAGAAAGACAGAAAGAGGATGGAGGGCCCTGGCTGGTTTCTAGGCATTGTGCATACAAGCGGTTGCTACACAAGCTTCCAGGTCCTGAATTGAATCTCAGGGGCCAGAGCTGTGTGTGTTCCACAAAAGGCCCTTTGAAACTCCTTTCCCTTCCTGGGCTGACAAAGCCTGAGATGGCTGACCTTGAGGGATACACACACTGGTTTGGCTTGGCCTCTGATCTCCCATGAAGGACTGTGAGCCACGTTCGTCTGTCTGAGTCTGCTGCCTACTTCCTCCATTCTATTTAGCTCTTTGGTTCCTTTCCTAATGAGCTGTTTGTTTGCCTCCAACCTCCCAGCCAGAAAATGAATGTGTGCAAATAATCAACTAAGTGCTCAGCGCTTGGGACCTACAAGGAGTTGTTTTATACATCTGAAACCACCCACTCTCGGGCTCCTGCTGGGCCTGTCTCTTCACTCCTCTTGGCCCGTGGCTGGACAGGTTGCTCCTCTAGCTAGAGTGATCTGTGGCCTTGCACCTACATTCTCTCAAATGCTCACCTCCGCAGCTGCCCTCCCCCACCCTGCTGGGTTTGCTAAGGTAGCTAACAGGCCAACTGAGCATGTTCTAAGAGCAGCAGCAATTCAGAGAGAAAGTAAAAATTAAAAATATTTTGATCAACCAGGTAGTTACCATGGGAGAATTTTTTACATTTATACAGTGGCTTTGAGTAGTCTTTATTTTGAATTATGTATGGTGGTGTGGGGGAGAATGAATGTTAATATTGTTGACTCATGGGGACTCTAATGTCATCATCAGACCCTGCTTTCTAGTGTCCTACAGATTGGTTTTGCCATTCCCCACCCCCCCCACCCCCACCCCGTGAAACTGCCACCCAAAGTGGATGTGACTCAGAGAGGCCAATTCTGCCGGGATCTGGGACATGTTCAGCCTCCATCTGCATTAATATGAACCTTTTAGCTCCTATTGTTCAACCTTTGCATGGCCCCAGTTACTTAGGGAAATTGTTCAAAAGCCAGTATTTTCAGTCTTTAAAGCCAAATGATAAAACCAAATGATAATTTGGTGCTGGCTTGGAATCTTTCTTTTCATAGAGTTAATAAACACCAGAATATAATGGTTATCTTTTCACACATGTAAAACCTGCGGGACTCCCACCTCTCAGGTCTTCTAAAAGGCTTATGTGCATATTATAATTAGGTCCCACAAGACCCACTGTACAAAAAGGACATTGATATTTGTTATTTTAAGACCTAGGAGGTGCTATGTAACCAAGCTCTCCCTAAACCATGGAAAGCGGTTTGCACACCAAGGGGAAAAGCTTACCATCACCCTGGTCAGTTTGGCTCAGTGGTAGAGCATTGGCCCGCAGACCAGTGAGTTGTAGGTTCGATTCCAGTCAAGGGCACGTACCTCGGTTGCAGTTCGTCCCCGGGGTTGTGCGGGAGGCAACCAGTCGATGTGTCCCTCTCATGTCCATGTTTCTTCCTCTCTCTCCCTCCCACTCTATCTGAAGATAAATAGAAAAATATCCTCAGGGGAGGATTCAAAAGAAAAACTCACCATCAATGTGTTCGTGGACATCCACTTGGATGGGCAGCCTCTGTGTGTGTTTCTGCTCAAGGCAGCACCAAAGGGTATAAAACCCTTGAGAAGACCTGGGGTTGATTTAGCTGCTAGTAGGTGCCATCAAATACTGTATGATGTGCTTGATTTTAAATACCTGTGATATATTAAAAAAATATATAAATTCTCACAAAAAATAAACCAGGTGGAGACTGTACATCTTTTAGAGGATCCACAACAACACTCCTTTAAAGAAAAACAAAAAACAGAAAAACACTACATTGCCTAGAACATTAAAAATAGAGTTTAGTTTTCATATTTTCATTTACATACAGATTTTATGAATAGCTTTGGAAAAAATAAAACTACAGGCAGAAGACCAAATGATTTGGTGTACAGGCAGAATTTTCAAATTTTATTTTCAGAGCTCAAACAACCAGTACATCCCCTTAGCCCAGCACCCCACCTATGCACATTCCTTCCCTGTCAACTTGGTGCTGGGCAGGAACAAGGGACAGAAGTGTGCGTGACATATGCGCCCACTTCTCCTGCCCTGACAGGAAGAAGTCCTGGGGCCCAGAATTCTGTAAACATGAGGTTCTTGCTCAATGCCCTAGGGAAGGCAAACCCCAGGCCCTGGCAGAGGGGAAAACTCCTCCCAGTTGCCAAAACTGGACACTCAGGCCTGGTTTGAACCACGGGATCCAGCCGCACCGGAGCAAGCCTGGGCGGCCACACTGTGGCCACATCAAAGCAAAACACCCAAGCAATTTGGGGACATTTCTCCAGCAAGGTGTGGATGGAAATATGAGTGGGAGAAAAGGCTGTGATGGCCCCCAATCTCTTACCCTCCAGGACCCCCTCCCCAGGGTAAACTGTCCTCCCCTGTGGTTTCGAATTCCATTATGGAGACAAAGCATTTGTTCAGCCTCACACATGAATGAAGAACATATGGAGAAGTCAGCCTCAGTGGCCGCGGTGAGCGTCACTTCCCCAAGTGATTTCTCTCCCGCGCCCCTCATGGAAAGGCCTCCACAGAAAAATCAATCTTCTGGCCTTTAGATCTGCCTTCTGTCCTAGTCACAGGTTGCCAAGCGTGAAGCATGACCGGAGCTCCTATCAGCAAACTGGGCCTGAGCAGCTGGAAGGAGAGAGCTGCTCTTTAAAAGCTTTTAAATGCTGTTATATTTTTAAAACCACTTACTGAAGAGGTGAGTTATTTCCTACTCCTCCTTCCCCAGAAGCACAGCCATTAAGGTTACCTGGAAACCTGTCCAGGAAGCCATGTGGCAAACAGCAACTGGGCAATAGCAACAGCCAGACCTGTCATCTACCAGGAGATGGTATCGGCAAGGTCACGTGGGTAGAGCTGGAACAGGAAAGTTAATCGGCTTGTATGTCCTGGCTATTTGGGGGGCTGTGTGGCTACTTGTGCATTTGGGAAGGGGGCTTTGTTCCTAGCTTGGCAGGGAGGGCATGTGGTTGGTCTGAGTTGGAAATGAGAGAGCTGAGATTGGGTGCTTCTCATACTGAAGATCGCCCTGTGGGAGGAAGAGGAAAAAGGCTGAGAAGCACGGCCCCTGTTCTGGAGGAACTTCCCACCTGGAGGACATGTGATGTACTCGCACAGTAACCTGAGAACAACTTTTTTTTTTTAAGTGTCAGAAGCACAATAATATACCATGAAGAAATATGTACTAGGGGGGCGAGAAAGACAGAACAGCAAAGAGGACATGAAACAAAATAACTAGAAGATGTGTGTGGATAGCATGAGAAATTTACAATTGTTTATTTTGATATTTTAAATTTTGTGATTGTACTGGTGGGAAGGGGAGATGACTCCTCTGCTCTCTTCATCACCTTAGCTCCAGACTTTTGAAAAAAAAAAAACCTTCATGTTATGAAAATGTTTTTGCTTTTTTTTTTTTTTTTTTTTTGCTATTTCTAATGTGTATTTTATTTCCAACCAACACCCTTTCTATGTCAGATGAGGTGATAAACTTTGTAATTATAAAGAAGAGGCAAAGCTGTGACTCAGCGGTTTCATGGTGCAGCTTTGCCCACAGACGCAGGGTTTTGGGAACTCCAGCGTCATGAAAAAGCAACAGAGAGGAAAACGGTGCATGAATATTTGCTGCACCCTTTCCCTTTTGCTTTACCCCAGAACATACCCTTTTTTCCGATTCAGCATGAAGAAGGGTAACTAATGAAACATCTGTTATTCTAGAAGATAAGCTATCTGCAAACTTTATGAAAAATCAGCTGTAACCAATAAGACAAGTTCTAGGACAGTTTCTGGGCTTTCCACGCTGACTGCTTTCCATTTAACACTGATCAGTCTATCAGGGCATCTGTGTGAGTCGGTAAAACATGGTCACAGATCCTTGAGCAACCTCGGAGAATTAGACACTAGAAATATAGACAGGAAATCACCACAATGCAAACAATTCTCAGGAAGGGAAGAGGGGTGAGTGATAAAAGCCTGGCTGACATGCCACACTTCTCAAATTACGTAAAACCAATGCTGTCAACTGAGAATATTGAGTAATATTCAGCCAGTCTCCCTGCCTGCGTGTTTCACCACTGTGGGACTCATCAGGCACTAGCACCCGGGGAAGAACTCTCACCTGAGCACTGGGGAACGCACCCGTGGTCTTGGCAAGACTTCTCGAATTGTAGGAGGTTCTCAACCTCCACATCTCTGAAAATGGAATGAGGCATTTATCCCACCTGCAGCTGGTCTCCCCCATTTACCTCATCAAGGATAAGAGGCAGGAGTTTAAAGACATGAATTAGAAGTAGAAAGACTTAGTTGCACCCCTGACATACTATGGTCTCAGAAAATTCACTTAAGTCCTCTGTGAGTCTCAGTTTTCCCATCTCCAAAATGATGTAAATCTGCTTTACCTATTCTACAAAGTCAGATATTAAAAATGCCACAGCAAAGCAAGGTTCCTTATGCATGAGTGTGTTTGAGAGAGTGTGTATGTATGGAGAACAGTTTGGGGGAGGAGGGTTGTTCTTTCTGTTTTTGTTTTTTTTTCTTTTAAATCCATTTATCATCAGTCAGAGTGGGAGGGAGGGAGGGGGAGAGAGAGAGAGAGAGAGAGAGAGAGAGAGAGAGAGAGAGAGAAACATCGATGTAAGAGACATATAGACTGGTTGCCTCCCGCACAACCCCAACCAGGGCCAAGGACCAATTCACAACCAAGGTACATGCCCTTGACCGGAATTGGTTCACAGGACAACGCTCTAACCGCTGAGCAAACCGGCCAAGGCCTTTCTGGGTTTTTTGCCTCACTGTTCTCTACCACTCTGAAGCATTGGATTCCGCCACAGTCTATTACTTATCAAAGTTTGCATTTTTTCCCTCTCTCACATAAAACATATACACATAAACACACACACTCATAAAGAATCAGAATTATTTTCTTTAATCCCAGTATTTCCCTGAGTGAGGAAGAAGAGGATAGAATTTACATCGAAAGCCAAGAATTACTCATAACACTTCATAACTCTACGGGGATATATTACACACATGAGCATCAGTCTTCCCGTGTGACCTGGGGGGTGGGGATGGGGATGAGTTTAGTTGGACAAAGCTAAACTGGGCTGGACTTGGTTTTCAAAGTGTTTAGGCTTTTTGTTTGTTTTCTTGTTTGCTTGCTCAGTCACCTGAAACGTCCCTGTCCTTGTGTCTGAAAGGTACTCAGTGCATGTGCTCACGCCCCTCCTGCTGGCCCCCACCCAATTCCACCGAAGCAAGAGGTCAGCGGGGCAGTTGGAGACTTCCCCCTGCCCGCGCCCTGCACCTACCCTACACATCCCAAGCCTGGAAAGAAAAGGGGGCTCGAGAGGCTACAGGCAGTTTCCTACTTTCCACTCTTCAGGACCAAAAGCAAAGCAAAACAAAAACAAAAGAGAAAAACATCAATGAAAGCACAAAAAATTCAACCAGGATTAAAGATTTTTGCAGGAGAACTTTTAGGGGGCAGGGAGATTTGAGATGTCACAAGGTGAGAAAGGGTACTGGTTATCAGTAGAAAGAATCCTGGCGGGGGAAAGCTAGCTGAAACTAGGATTGGGGATGCAGGGAACTTCTCTGAGGCACCTTTACCATTGGAGAAAGGCAGATCGGAGAGTCAATCACCTTTTCATAACCAGGGATGCTCCCTGATGCGCCTTCAAGTTCAGGCCAGCGCCATTCTCCTCCCTCTCTGGGCCTGAAAGGCTTTCCGGTACCCCCCCCCTCCTCCTCCCAAGTTAACCCTCTCCAGGTGCTCCCCTGATGTAAATCCAGGGTTTATTCAGGCTCCTTCTTGCTCACTAGCTCAAACCCTTTCAAACCGTCCTAGGTCAGTTGTTTCTCCCCAATTCTAACCCTATCACATCTTTTCCCACCAATATCAACATTTTGACATAATTCTCAGGACAGATCTTCTCCAATCACCTCAATTTTTTTATTTTTTTCTAGATGAAAAAAAGAAAGAAAAGAAAACTTTGGGCCAGTCTCCTCAGTTCACTTCCTCTTCACCTGCATTTCTTGCTCCCATGACGGGTCCAGTCATTGTTTCCAGGAATAATCCCCTGCGAGGCTTCCTGCCAAAAAAAGTATTTTGCAAGTTTCACTTGTAAAGAAATATTTCTACACAGCATTGGTTTAAACATGTAAATAATACACAAGGTCAACAATTTCTGTAGCCAAGAGTGGCAGAAATCTCAAAGTATAAATCTGTCCCAAGTTTTTTGGGCTTTCAAAAAAGTGCTTATGAAATACTCAAATCCCTTCAGTTAGCACAAATGCATTTAGTGATGTAAAAGTTCAAGTAATGGCCCATAGCAGGGGAAGCGCACTGTTGACTCTGGTTTACAGAAAGTGAATCTGAGTCAAGGCAAAGTCCTGAAATTTCACATGAACTCATTCTGCCTGTAAATGTCCCAGACTCAGTGGTGAGGAAATGTGAACTCTCCAGGCAGGCAGAAGCATTTTGTTTTCCCTGGTGTGGTGACGCCGGATCCCCACTGCTTCTGACAAAGACCCTCTCCAGCTGGTGTGTCATCATTTGCGTTCGCCTGGGCCACAGCTCCGCGGGTGTGCGCCCAGACCCACTTTCCGACTTCCCAGCAACTCTGGCCGCCTCGGGAACAAAGGCAGCCGGGCCGGGTCCCCGTGGGACGCAGCGCCACCTGCTGGACACCGATGCTCAAGCGGACAACTGGAGTTGACCGTGGAGACCAAGAAGTCCTGACAGTGCCCTGTTTGCTTTGAGGCAATACCCAGGCCAGACTGAAAGGAGAACAAAAACACTCGCAGAAATATGCACCCTTTGTCCAAAGCAATCCTCAGCGCTGTATGCGATTCTTTCTGCACTACAGAATGCGGTGTGGTGTGTGTGCACCTGCATGTGTGTGCATTTGGGCACGTAAGTAGGTAACTTCTCAAAGGTAGGAAAAGTGTTGTCATTATCCTCCTCCTTGTTGGATTTGTAAGGAATTCTACAGTTGACAGACTTTACATAAATTATGCCATTTAACGAAACCCCCACTACTAGGTACACGTAGATAAAAGAGCCTTAACCAGATGAACTGCCAGCACCTTGGTTCTCCTAGAATTACTCATAACCTAACCACGTTTGAGGAAGACAGCTAACTAATGAACTCTCCCCCTTTTCAAAAGACTTCACCCACATGGAAACAAAGACTGTCACAATCCTGCAGCCAGGAAGGTCGGGGCATCAGTGTGGAGGTCAAGGCCGAGTCTAAGATGAAGCAAACTCCAGCTAGCCGTGGGAAGGAGAAGTCTGAAATCAAACCTCAGTGGCTTCCAAGCACTGGTCGTGGGTATGTCAGAAGACATGTGAGCCAGATGTGTAGGTCTCTGCCAGACCTTGGCTCTTTAGGGATGAGCTCACATATGTCACAATCATGAGGTGACTTTCCCTGCCTAAGAGGCTACTAACTGCAGCCATGGACATGTGCTGAAGCAGGAGGCCTGGAAGCCAAAGCAAAGGTGCTCGAAAGGCACGGCTGCTCTGGCCACGTGGATGTGTTTGCTGACCCACAGGTTTACTCTTCTAGATTTTCCTGATGACTAAATAATAAAAATGACAATATCTTGAGGGCTTATTTTGCCAGGCAGTAGGCTAAGTGCTTTACCTTTTTCTTTTTTCATGTAATCCTCACAACTGCTTTATAAGATATGCAGTATGACCCGCCTTCTTTACAGATGAGGATACGGTAGCCCCGAGAGTTTAAGAGGTCTGCATAAGGATACACAGCTCAGAGGAATACAGCCAGGACTCAAGCCCAGGTCTCTTTGGTCCAAAGACTATGCTCCTGATGTTTACTGCTCCCAGTAACTGCTTTCCAAGCTGTTTGTACCCTGCTAGGCCCTGAACTATGGTATGCTTCACTGTTTATATCTGGGCCAAAGTGACTCATCAGCCACATGACACTACTCATATTCACCGACCCCCTTCGTAGCAAAGCAGGACTTAAGGAAAGAGCTTTGGTTCACTTTGTTTTGAGCCAGGACAACAGACTGGGGAATGATTGGAACAAATTGTTCTGGGTCAGAGGTCAGGGGACAGACTGGACAATGACAGCAAAAACAAACAAGGCCTGTCACAGCAGCTCTCAGTATCATGTGGGGACCCACAGGCTGAGGCATGTGTCTCTGGGTGGGATGGGCTAGGTCTGAGGGCCACCTGGCCCATTCTTAGGCAGCTGGGGAGGCTGAGGAAAGAGCTGTCCCGGATGCAGCTTCCAGTTCTGCCACATACCAGCTGTGGAGCTGTGGGGCAGACGCAGGAGCAGCCGATGGCAGCAGCACCCTGAGAACTTCAGAGATGCCAGGGCTTCTCGCTGTAGAGTGGCACAAATGACGCCCACTGTGCTGAGTCGTTGTGGGGCTACGTGAGCAGATGTACAACAAAGTGCTGTCATGCTCCAGGGCTCCATGGAGACTGAGCCTGCTGGTTCTCATTCCACTGGGAAGAGGTCCTCCTGTTCTCATCAGTTCTGGGTGTGCTTACATGAGACATGGCAAGGGGATAGCATCCCTGCAGACTGGCCCTCTGGTGAACACTTTCTGGACAGAATTACCTAGTTTGATGTTTCCATAAAGGGGTTTGACCTGATTGGTAGTGAGAATGACGTGTTCATCAAAGCTGTCCTACACAGCCCACATTCACTTTCTCCAGCCAGTCCCAAGGGCAAAAGAAACTACAGCAGTGCCCCTGACCCACGGGGGATTCGTTCCAAGTGGACGCCTGAAACCACAGATAGTACCGAACCCTATACAGGGTGGGGCAAAGTAGAGGCTTACAGCTCTGAGTCCGAGAAACAGTTTATTGTTGTATTATTATTTCTTAATTATTGTTATTTTCCATACGAACAACTGTAAACCTACTTTCGCCCCACCCTGTATATACCACATTGTCCCTATATATATACCTCCAATAAAGTTCAATCTATGTTAGGCACACAGTAAGAGAGTAACAACAATAACTAATAATAAAATAGAACAATTGTAACAATATGCTGCAATAAAAATTGTGTGAATATGGCCTCTATAACTCTCAAAATATCTTTCTTTACTCTGCTCACCCTTCCTGTGATGTGAGATGGTGCATGCCCACGCAGGAGATGCAGAGAGGTGAGTGACGCAGGCACTGGGGCGCAGCTTTAGGCGACGATGAGGGTGATGTGAGCGCAGGCCCTGCGATGCCTTGACGGTCATTCTCATAACCAAGTTGGCCCCCCCATGGCGAAGGGCCGGGAGCCCGCACAGCGCAGATACCTGACAAAGGGATGGTTCCCGCCACCGGCAGGGTGGAGCAGACGACGCAAGATTTCGTCACGCTGCTCAGACAAGCACGCAATTTAAAACTTACAAATTGTGCATTTCTGGAATTTTTTTCATTTAAGATTTTCAGACCACAGTTGACCAAGGGTAACTGAAACGCCAGAAAATGAAACTGCAGCTAGGGGGGCTTCAGGCAGGTTTACCTGAAGGCTCTGAGGACACTGGATGGATGAGTCAGAGGGGAGCCTCCTGATAGGAGCAGAGAAGCTAAAACCCAGCCAGCCTCTCCCAACCTGGCCTCCAGGAAGAGCCCCTCCCCCCACGCGGTATGGGGCAGCCACAGGGAACCTGGCGCTTAGCAGGTGGCACAGGCCTCAAGCCTTCAGACAAAAGCCTTTCATCCGGGAGGTGCTGGGGAACCCCGCACAGTGCTTCTTCCTAAATTGATTTTTTTCTGAAAGTTATCTGGATCCTGGAAAGCTATTTCAACTGATTTTAAAATATCCTATATGGTAAGTGAAACATAGTCAGTGGTTTGAATGTCCATCATTAGGGCGATGGTTAAGTACAGGCTATTGTGTCCCACGATGCTCACGAGTTTATCAGAGAAGAGGGCAGTGAGGTAAAGGAAGGCTCGAGTTAGGCCATGAGAAATGCAGGAAAGAGCTGCGTGATGAAGTGTGTCATGTAGGATCTGACAATATAAAAGATAAATGGTACCCCTCATCAGTACGATACTGTAATGGTGGAGGCAAGAGCTCATTTATGCGTTTGTCAAACTGTACAACACAAACAAGGAGCCTTAATGTAAATGATGAACTGGGGTTAATAACAGTATTTCGATGTTGGTTCATCAGTTGTAACAACTGTCCCAACTAATGCAGGATCTTAATAAGAGGGGGAGCTGTGTGCAGGAAATGGGGATATGAGACTAGTATTTGTACTGTTTCCTCAATTTTTCTATAAACCTATAACTATTCTAAAGTATGAAGTCTATTACTTTTGTTCCCTAAAATTAGACAAACAAACAGGAGGAAATAAATCAAAATGTTAATAGTACTGTTTTTGGATGATGAGATAGATTATGACTACTTTTTTTTGCTCTTTGAATTTTCTACATTTTATTTTATTTATTTATTTATTTGTTTGTTTGTTTGTTTGTTTTTGTTACAGATGTTTCTCCTTTTTCCCCCACTGACACCCTCCTCCCCATCCCCCTGAATTTTCTACATTTTAATTAATTAATTAATTTATTTATTTATTTATTTATTTTTGTTACAGATGTTTCTCCTTTTTCCCCCACTGACACCCTCCTCCCCATCCCCCTGAATTTTCTACATTTTAATTAATTAATTAATTTATTTATTTATTTATTTTTGTTACAGATGTTTCTCCTTTTTCCCCCACTGACACCCTCCTCCCCATCCCCCTGAATTTTCTACATTTTAATTAATTAATTAATTAATTTATTTATTTATTTATTTATTTTTGTTACAGATGTTTCTCCTTTTTCCCCCACTGACACCCTCCTCCCCATCCCCCTGAATTTTCTACATTTTAATTTTGTCTATATTTGTGTGTTGATCAGTCAGGTCACACAAATGTACAATTTTAAAATCTTGTCTGGGTGACTCTTCTCTGAGGCAAAAACTGTATATACTCAGAGTGGTCAGCTATCTAGTTCTCTACACACAGTAGGAACTTAATAAATTTTGCCGAGGAAGCAGCAGTACCTTTAAATATGTCTTCAACTCTGTTGCCTTGTAGCCTGAAAATGTGTTGCCTCTTGGCTCAAGTGAGGAGCAGATTAAAGTAGTAATTGTGAGAGGAAGGCATCAGAGCCTTCAAGGAGTCCCTGGGCGGGTCATTATAAAACGACAAATCTCCTTAAGTAGAGGCCTGTGGGCACCTTGAGGAGCATCTATTCAATGGCATCGATAAGCAGGCGTGATGGGTGCTGACATGAACAGGATCTCAGGATGTGGGGTTGAACAAGAACCATTGATTCCACTCTGTTCTACCACGTAGAAGTTGCCGCAATAGAGTTGGTTTGAGAGTTGGGGACGATTATGCCAGGAAAACTTCAAGCTGGGTTCTCAATTATTGGCAAACCAGTTGATAAATGAATTCGGATATTTGAGAGCACTAGAAGAGTTTCTTATATCCTGGTTTTAGAGCGAATCCTTCATATTAGAGTTGATTTGCACTTTACAATGCCTCTTTGCGGTGATCTCATGTACTGCTTTCAACTGTTTGCCACCATGTAACCTTATGTGACTCTGAGCATCTTGAAGGCAGGGCCATGTCTTATTTATTTTTGTGTGTTATGCTTCTATGTATGCCTGGTCCATAGTTGGTTCTTCTGGTGGATTAAAGATGGCTGAAACTTCTTGGATACTCCCATCAAGAGGTGCAGTCTCTTTCTCCTCCTTTTGCACCTAGGCTGGCCTGTGACTGCTTTGAGCAACTGAATACGGTGGACATCACATTATGCCAGCTCCAAGCTCAGCCTTAAGGCTCTGGAAGCCCTGAGCTTTCATGTAGGAAGTCCAGGTGCCCTTCTGGACAGTCCACATGAAGAGGCCTGAGACCCCCATGAAAAAAGAGATGAACCCAGCTTTTTAGCCATCCCCACCAAAACCAGACGAGTGAGCCCTCCAGGTCAGATCAGCCATCATCTAAATGTCCTAAAGGACCCCATTTGACTCCACATGGGGCACAAGAATCACTCAGCTAAGCCCTTCCTAAATTCTCAAATCACAAAATCATGAGATACAGTAAAACGGTTGTTTTAGCCACTAAGCTTTGGGGTGGTTTGTTATGAAAGAATAGATAAGTAGAACAGCTCTCAATAAATGTTTACTAATGGATGGATGGATGGATGGATGGATGGATGGATGGATGGATGGATGAATGGATGACTTAGAAAGGCCAGTCTTTCCTAGAGGAATGATACTCAGAGAGATCAAGCAACTTGCCAAAGCTACCATAGCAGACACTTGTCATGCTCCCTCCTTCCCAGCGCCTGAACCTCCTCCTTTTGGAGAACTCCCTACATCATTAAATACATCCATCTCACACTATAGAGGCTGAAGATGCCACATGCTCACTTCCCCAGTCTTCCTCCAAACCAGGGTGCACATGATACAAGACCATCCGATCAGACACTCCTGCCAGGCTGTGAGTCAGGCACGGTGGAGTAAACAAGCACAGACTTCTCAGGCTTTTTCCCAGTGAGATGGGGGTGGTGGTGCAGGATCCCCAACAACACGGATCCTCCTGAGGCCCCCTGGCCACAGCTCCAGCAGCAGGGTCCCGGGTCCCGGCCCCCCGGTGTCCGAGGGGTGCACCGCGGTCCTTGTGCCCAGACAGCAGTATCTTCACTGTGTTGTGATTTGGGGCCATTGTTCGTGCCTGCAAGTCTGTTGTCTTTCTCCTAGGGGTGTGGTGAGCTCCCTCCTGTGTTAACAAATTCCTTCTGTGCTGTAGCCAGCAGCCCGACTGATAGTCACACAGTGAGATTTCTCATTCTAGATCCTACATGAGCTGCTCCAGGTGAATACTCTTCCCACGGTGCTTCCAGAGTGCAGGGTTCTGCAGGGGAGCAGGAGCATTCGGGGTGGAGCTGCGGGCTCTCGTCCCCACGCTCCTCAGCCAGAACAGTCCCACACTGATATTTTTACCACTGTGGTCCTCTTTATGTTTTCCTTGGAAAAACAGTTCTGTTCCTAAAACACAAGTTTGAAAATGACCACAGATACATATAAAATGATAATCCATGTAATGAATTGTTTGGTGAAGAAGAAAAATTAATCAAGAGAAATGGCCACTTAAATGTCACAATGAGCCCTTGAAACAGATGGTCTTTGTTCCAGAGCAAATACCTCCAGGGTTCCTGGTTACGATTTGCTGTGACAGAAGATTGAAATGGGACATGGGGGAGGGGAGTCAGGAGGCTGCCCAGGGACACGCATCTGGATCTGGTTATTTAGAAAGTGTACAGGTGGAGTCCCTGCCCCCTTCCCTTTTGAGGTGCGATGTTATTAGAACATCTCAGTGGGTAGCAGCAGCCTCATACGAGGACAGCAGACTAGCAGCAACATCAGGGGAAAGGCTGGTGAGGGATGATGGAGTCTGGACTGGCAACCAAGTTTAAGGCCTAGAACAGAGCCTTCTCAGGGAGGGCTTGTCCCAGTATGTACCAGGACTAGAACTAGTCACCCTGAACTATGGGGATGCCTTGGGGGCGATGGCTGTGCGTGTATGCGTGCGTGCGTGTGTGTGTGTGTGTGTGTGTGTGAGAGAGAGAGAGAGAGAGAGAGAGAGAGAGAGAGAGAGAGAGAGAGAGAGAGAGATTGAGAAAGAGAGAGAGAGAGACTAACAAAAGCTGTAACGGCAATGAGAGGCTGGGGGAGGAGGCTTCTCTCCCACCCCCACATCAGGGGCCACGCCTCAGGACTAACTGTACCTCTGTGCCTCAGTCACCACAGCAGGGAACAGGGCCCGAGTTCAACTCCTTCCACAACCTGCAAGGCCCCAGAGCAGCACAGACGGAGGCCCTGGAACTCGACGAGGCCACGCAGCCTTTGGGGTTCCTTGGACTCATCACAGGAGGGAGAAGCGCTAAGAGAGGGAAGAACATTCACACATTCTCTTGACAGTAATATGAGAGCTCAGGCCCTTAACCTTGAGGAGAAGCACAGTTGGGGTGGGTGGTTTTAGAATCTGTGTTTCTTTCTTGATTCTCCAGTTTCTCCAGTGTTGGTTTGGGGAAAGGAGCTGCAGCCATGCCAGCTGGATAATTGGCAAGAAGCAGAGATTTCAGAGAATAATTAACTCCAACTAAAAGCACAGTTAGCAAAGGCATAACGCACATGTGGAGCGGAGCTGGTTCCCAGCTTCTGATGGCCTGGACTGTTGGCTCCATCTGAGTGACCCTGCTGTCACCTCTGCCATGCCAGCCCCAGAGGTCTTGCACCTGCCCTGCAGAAGCAGGTGCTCTGACCACGAGGCAGTGGCATCTAGATTCCCAAGCTCACCAACCCCAACCATTTCTGTGTTTAAAGTGTCTGCAGCACTTGGCAGTTAATTCAAAATTACCCAAGACCTTTTTTAATTGGTCAGTTGAAACGAGTACCATGATTTCCTGGGCAAGCAGGAAGGGAGAGTGAAGTTCAGCCATGGGCTGAACTCACCCAGGAAAGCCTGGATCAGCCGCTGCCACTGTAGCAGTGGTTGACCAGTGAGCAGGGATGGGACCCGGAGCTTCAGGTCCCACGTAACAGCAAGTCTAGGAATCAAAAGGGCCTTGTTCTGTATCACTCACTGAGAAGTGTCCTCAGTGTCCTTGGTAACCAGGGCCCAGTCTTGTGTGCTGTGCTGGGAGTTTGCAGTGCGAGACCAAGGCGGTGTACATGTGTGCACACGCTGAGCTTTTGAAACAGGCCCCGCAGACACTCATATACCCACAAACTGCTTTTTAACCCTGTCTCCTTAAAGAGTCATAATTTTCAAAAGTCCATAAATTAAAGAGAATCAGAATGAATAGTCTTTCAAACTTCAAAGTGTCTGACCCTGAACTTAGACCTGAATATATCAGCCTCTTTCCTACTGGAGAGGCTCAAAATCTTCCCAGCCATTCCCCTAGATGCCAAATGAGGTGTTCCTGAACACCACACCACTACTTACAAACTTGGGTTAGAAATAGCCTAGCATCTGAAATTCATGTAGTATCATTTATGTATACTTGTGTAGAGATATAATTAAAAAATTTTAGTGACACCTGGCCAGTGTGGCCAGGTTGAGCATTGACCCATGCACCAAAAGGTCGCTAGTTCGATTCCCAGTCAGGGCACATGCCCAGGTTGTGGGCCCGATCCCCAGTGGGGGGCATGCAGGAGGCGGCCAATTGATGTTCTCTCTCATCGATGTTTCTATCTCTCTCTCTCCCTCTCCCTTCCTCTGTCTCTAAAATCAATAAAAATAAAAGAAAAAAATTTAAAAAGAAAAATGGTCTTTTAAAAAACTAAATAAAAATTTTAGTGACACATTGTTTTTATAAAACACACACGATGCCAATGAGTGAATAATAATAGCTATCACATATCAGTGCTTTACATATACTCATTTATTTGTGCCTGCTAACAAATAAAATAAAGACCACCAGCGCTAATAAATAAATAATTAGTGAAGAGCTGGATGGATGATGGATAAATGGATGGATGGGTGGATTGATGGATGGATGGATAGATGGATGGATGGATGGATAGATAGATAGATAGATAGATAGATAGATAGATAGAAATAAAAAGCTATGGACTTGCCAGATAAAGGAACATCAGCTAGTGAAAACCTTCGCTGTGTAGAAGTTCACTGACAGAAAAAAGTCAGAATTTTTAAAGTGCTAGCTTGGTGCTGGGGATGGGGCGGGGAACCAGGAAGAGGGTGTCAATGGGGGAAAAGAAGAAACATCTGTAACAAAAATAAATTAATAAAAATAATTTAAAAAATAAAGTGCTAGCTTGGGGGGTGGGTAGTATTTTCTGCCCTCAGCTTTTCCAGGAAGAAGATAAAAATGACAATATTTTGCTCTAGCCGGTTTGGCTCAGCGGTTGGGGCGTCGGCCTGCGGACCAGAGAGTCTCGGGTTCGGTTCCCACTAGGGGCACGTACCAAAAAACAAACAAACAAACCAAAATGACACTATTTTGACTGTTGTAACTACTGCCACTACTACTACTAATAATAATAACTGCTACTCATTGATATGTACTATTAAGTACTTTACATTTGTAATTTGTATTTGTTTGAATAGATGACACGTTATTTGCCAGAATCCAAAGAATATAAAAGCAACACAGAAGCAATAAGTCACATGTGTACGCACATGCGTATGTATGTATGTGGTAGTTTCCTTCCCCTAGGCCCATGATTCTCCCCCAAGGTCACCACGATTATTAGTTTATTAGATACCCATCCAAGGTAACAAAACAAGCATGTAGCTCTATACTATAAATCTTATACATAGACCTAGATAGACATAGATAGATAAAATCATATATAAATAGAAATCTTCTAATGTTTCTCACATAAATTGTAGCATTCTATGATACTAGTCTACATCTTATTTCTAGCCAGTTCTATACATAGGCCTCTTTATTTTTAATGGTTACATGGTATATTATTTCTGGATGTACCAAATTTTTAAAAATAGAAATTTAAATGGGATGGAAAGTTTCTTACAGATTTTTTTCCAATCTCCTACATCTATAGTATTCTATAGTAGTAACTAGTGCTCATTATCATGAACTGACATGTCTTCAGAATCATTAAGAAAGGACTAAAAATTATGTTTAGCATAATTTTGCTCTAAAGCATATTTTCAACGGAATTGTTTTGGGGGATCGAAGATTTCTGAGTGCTTTTTATCTTCCAATCCATCCATTGGAAAGATTCCTGTCATTCATCACACGCAGTTTTCTTTTCTGCCACTAGATGGTGCTCCAGTCATAATGTCTCGCCCTGAGCCTCAGGAACCTGCTTGTTGCAGACCACCCTTGGTTAGGCCCCACGGGACCAAGGCCAGTCTTGAATAAAATCTCACCGTAAGAAGTTTGTCTTTAAAACCAAAGACAAAGAGCCCCAAAGTGAGGATGACACTGGTAAAGCACTCTATTCAGGAAAGCAGAACTCTCTATCCACAGTGGTAAGAAAATGACTAAAACAGGTGGGATGCTCGGGACACGCCCAGCCTTTTCCTCCTGCTGGAGTTTTCAACAGTAACTTCATCTCCAAATCCTGGGGCTGGCCCCGTGATGCTGAAGGTGAGGTCACGACCCAGCTCACACAGATATCTTCCACGACCGTCCAGTTGCCACGGCCTGGCCGACGTGTGCGGTAGGAAAAGGTCTGGGGGAAGGACCACAGTGGGCCCAGGTCTGTGCTGGCCCTGCCTGGTCTGCGCTCTGGGCCAGCAGCTCAGCTTTTCAGCACCGGCGAGTTGCTGCAGGATGCAACGATCCCGATGTCCCCCGTCTGTGAACGAAGCTTCTCTCCCATGTCCAAGAGTTCTTTTAGTTACATTCAGTTTCCCAAGTAAGTTTTGAGCCACTTCCCCAAAGAAACACATGGCCGTGGCAGCTTCAAAGGAAGACAAATGTTATCTCAGTCAGTTCACAAACACGGCAGGGGTGATACGCTCGCAAATGCTGCAATGTGCTGAAAAGCAGCCATGCATGTGGGCCAGGGTACCAGAGAGGTTTCCTGAAAGAGGGGGCACTGAGAACAATAGCACTGTAATGTCTGGGGTGGGAAAAGGCCTTGGGGAGCCTGGGCAGGGTGCTTCAAATGGTCCCTCAGAGCCCCAGGGTTTGGGGAGCTCCCTCAGGAGCCGCCCTGGAGGCCAAGCAGGGAGGAGTCCCAGCCTGCCGCCATACTTCAGCCCAAATAACTCCAGTCTGTTGGGTTTCTACATAAGCTATGTTTGAACATGGGGTTCTGCTGCTTTTCTTCCTTTTTTTTAAAAGTTGGAACCACCGATCTAGCCCAAACGGCTCATTTTACAGATGGGAATATTGAAGTACGCCAGGGACTTTCCCGAAGTCACACACAGTAGGGAACATTTGGGATACGCTGAAGAAGGGACGACAGTGTGTCCACATCTCATCGGACCCACAGGTAGCACAGCATGCTTGTCGAACCATCTGAACCTAAAGGCAGTTTATATAGTTGCCTCCCAGGTTCCATTAAGAGAGACATTTGCTCTTACCAGAGACAGACATGGAGCCTCAGAGGCAGCACACATTCAATACTTACTAAGTCCCACACCCATAGCCAGAGAACTTGAAAAGTAAGAGAATGCTTATTTCCATTGTCCAGATGAATTGTTTTTCTCTTCCATCTTTTCACTTACTATTTTAAAGCTACTTCCCACTCTTTGTCAAAATACCTCCAATACAATTAAGAAAAAGGCAGCACTCTTCCTGGGCGATGTCACGGGCACTAGTCCAGGCTTGGCAGTCGATACACTGGTAGACATTTGGCCCCAAATCCAATCTCATTGTAAAATATTTATACTCTTTCTCATCAACTTCTGTTTCCTCCTTATTTCACAAAACGTGGAATTAATTACAGACTGGCTTCGAGAGCTTAAGTCAAAATGTGAGTTGGGAAAACCAAGGGTCAGCATGAAGAGATTAACTCTTAAAACGTGCTAGGAAAGTTGTAAACCCAGTCACCAGGAAAAGGACCCTGTTGCTTTTCTATTCTGAGGATGAAAAGAAAGCAGAAGGTGTCCCTCCGTTTCTTGCTGTATTTCGGTGACAGCAGCTCCCCTTAAACCAGCCGGAGCCAAAGAGGACGTGGCAGCCCTGGCGATGGAAGTGCGGGGCGCGTCACGCCCAGTCAGAGGCAGGGGCTTCATGTGGATCAGCAGGCCTCTCTCACTCCCCCTCTTCCTCCGCTTTATTCTGATTGACTTCATGCTCACTGAGTGTCTCCTGAGGGAAAGCAAAACTCCAACAGTTGCAGGCATACAAACGTAGAGCCCTCCAGGAAGAGAGCACCTGTGCCCCCAGGAGCTCCAGGTGCTGGGAGTAGCACCTTATTGAATTGGAGTGTAGCATATGCTCCTCCTTTAATATGTCCATTTGATTCTGATGGGTCAGCCTGTGTCACATGCCCACCCCTGGCACTGGGAGTTGAGAATTTGCCAGGCGTCACATCCTGCTAGAACCAAGACTTAAAGACAGAACCCAAACTAAGGGCTATGAGTAGGGGAGGAGTGGTTCCCCAAAGGAAAAGTTAGGTTCCATTGCTGGTAGAAGGGATGTTGAGATGGCAAAAACCACAGCTGTGGCCTCCCTACATCTGCCCAGCCATGCGCTCTCCGCACTGGTCGGGTAATGCACCCCTGATGCCTTTGGTGAGCTGGGGGCCGCTAACTAACAGAAACTATTAGCTAAGCTAACCTGCCCATTCAACGATGTGTTCATTAATGATTATTTACAATAAGCCACACACTTGGACTGAGCACATGTGGGAAATGTTATTGGGTAAACTGGCTTCCAAGAGCCACTGTGTCAGAAAGTACCACGGGCGTGGGGCTGGCCAAATCCCCAGGGCCATGTTTGCGCCTTGGCTGGTTGCCAGCTACTTTTCTGCAAGCACCAGGGTCCCAGCTTTTTTCGTTTTCCTCTCTCTCCTGTTTCCTGGGAGCTCCTGTTTTCCTAACTTTGGCTAGGCCTAGGACATGTCTCTCCAGCTACATTTGATAACTCTTGTAAATAAGGAGTAGATTTGTTTTTTCTTTAGAACTGGAGATACACTGAGGATTCATAAACCCCACAGTTCTCTTCTGGTCATTATTCCTGATCATTATACCTTTCAGGTTCCTCACCCTGGTGGTTTCCTGGACCTTTGTGACATTTCTGTCTCCTCTTGCACAGGAAGTGAAACTCCCAGAATCTCTCTCCCACCCTTGAGAATTAGCAAAACCAGCCACCACTCACCGAGCACTGACACTGGGCCAGCCAGGCACTAGGGAAATATCTCATGTAATCCTCCCGTGTCCTTTGAGGGCGGTTCCAATACCATCCAATCTAATACCACCCACCAAAGAGGAAACTGGGGGTGGGAGGGATGAAGTCACTGGCCTGATGTCACATGGCCAGTCACTGGTGACTAAGGGACTAGAATCAGGCCTGCCTGATATTGAAGCTGCACTTTGAACTAACACACTGTCCTCCGTAGACCTCTGTTTCCAGCATGGAAGCCTGAAGGCACAGAATGACAAGAACAGACAAGGGTGACACCAGAGACCCCTCAGGAGCCCCCACAGACATAGGAAGGCCATTGGCACCTCTGATGCCCACAGGGCTGAGTGATTTCAAAATGTCTCACGACGCACGTCTCCAACCAACACACACAGAAGAGACTATAATAGGGGTTTTCTTCATGTGCTGTCCTCAGTGGTACCTAACCAGAATCACCTCTATGTAGCTGAGCGTTTCTCAACCTTATTTCATCCATGGACTCTCTGATAAGCGCAGCTTCTCACTGCCACCGTCCCAGACTCTGTTTGCTCCCAGTGGTTTCTTCTCCCCCATTCTGCCTTTTACGTTTCTCCATCTCACCAGTCAATGGATTTGCCAAGCTTCCCTTCCTGTAGTTTGAATTACAAAAGAAACTCCTTTTTATTTTCTATATATAACATTATTGTGTAATATTGAACATGATTTTCAGAATACACCCAAACATCTAAAATATTCAAACCTCGGATGGCATGGACCCCAACCATTCAGAACACTGCCGGTGCTGACAGCCTGCTGGCGAAGCCCAGGGAACATCAGCCCTGCCTGTCCCCCAGCCGGGCTTCCCCAGGGCACCTCTCCCACTGCCACAGTTGAGAGTGAATGAAGTAGGTCCCAGCTATTACTATAGAACTCCACTAGGTAAGGAAGAAACAAAAATGTAAACTGTAATTCTCCTTTTCCTTTTTTGACATAAACCCTCCTTCCTACGCGATTTCTTCTTGTACAAGGGATAGAATTCTCAAAGGTGAGTAGCAGTGGCTGGGTGTGTCACTGCGTGTCAGATGAGGCCCTGCAGCCCATCAAGTTGCTCTCAGATGGCATCGCCTTACTGCTCGTCTCAGTCTTCAACTATTAGGAAACTCAGCAGAAATCTATAGCAGCCACTTAATCCTCCCAAAGGAATTTCCATGTGCTTTTCAGATCAGGAGGAAAAGAAATGCTTGGTTTCATAATCCATGAACATCCACCCAGTCCTGGGGGAAGCAGCCAACACCCACACTTGAACAGTTCTGCTCTTGCCTGGGTGAGGAGCATGGTGACATAGCAGGAAGCCAGCACCAGTCTCTCCTGTGGGACAGCACAGAGCCTCAGGTCACAGAGTGAGGTCCTGCTCAGCCCGGCAAACAGCAGCAGGGCCCAGAAGAGATGGAGCCAGGGTCAGGCGGAAGGTAGACGTGTCAGGGACATCATGCAATCTCAAAAGGTCTATGAAGTTCATGCAAAACATCCTCTGTTGATTCCCAGAAATAGCCAGGAGGTCTTGGAGGGCCTGTGGTTCTGCACTGGAAGATTCAGAAAGAAAACAACAGTGAAACACGTGCCATATTTTTGTTCACAAAATAATAAGATCTATCCACTTCAATCAGATGTTATGGAGGGCCAATGGAAAGTGCTGCAGGGAATGCAAACGTGAGTTCCTCTCCAAGAGGCCCTACTTCCAGCACGGTAGGGAAAGTTAGTCAGGTATTTCTGGGATTTCCGGGAAGGGAGAAACGGAACCATCAGCCTTGAGATCTCTAGGATCACCTTGAATCTGCTCTTCCTGAGCTAGGGAGACCCAAAGTGCCCCAACGTTAACAATTCCCTGTGAGTTAAGGTCCCGGTCTCTGACCTCGATCTGATCCCCTCCAGCTAGCTCAGCCACACCACGGCTCCTTGGGAAACGGCATGCTCACACCACAAGGACATGCGTGGAGCAGTCCTGCTAGACAGAAACAACCCAAACTCAAAGTAGGGAAGTGGCTCAAGTGCTATGGGCTACGGAACATTCATAAATGGAATACTAAGTAGCGGTGATAAAGGTGAGTTGGAGCTACATATGCTCTAGGTCAACTGTTACCAAGTAAAGCAAGGGTGGGACAGTGGGCAGATATGCTACTGTTTAGGAAAAAATACATGAATAATCATCTTCATAAATAAGAACCGGGTAACCATAGTTGCATGTGGAGACAAGAACTAGATGCTTGGGGTCAGGAGTAAGAGGAAGCACATCTTTTCCCTGTATATCACCTTTAGTAACAATGAACCAGAGTTACTTTGAAAACATTTCTAAAGGGGAAGCCGGGGGAGGAGAAGCCACCCATTCAAAAGCATCAGGGAACAGGTTTCAGTTTCACTGAGGATATCCTGAGGAGGCAGAGGAGGGCTTTATATCCACACCCATGGAAGGCCCGGGGATTTCTGGTTCCAAATTCCGCCCCCCCTTTTTTTCTTTTTAAATTCTTTTTTATTTTTTAATTTTTTTTAACTTATCTTTATTGTTGAATGTATTACAGATGTTCCTCATTTCCCCCCCATTGACCCCTCCTCCCCATTCCCACCGCCCTCCTGCCTTTCCCCACACTGTTGTCTGTGTCCATTGGTTATGCATATATACATATAAGTTCTTTGGTTTATTTCTTCCCACCCCCCAACCACCTTTCCCTTTGAGGTTTGTCAGTCTAACAACCAATTTGTACTTCTTAATCCCTTTACCTTTTTCACCCATCCCCCCAGCCCCCACCCATCTGGTAACCAATAAAAGTTCTCTGTATCTATGAGAATGTTTCTGTTCTGCTTGTTCATTTTGTTTGTAGATTCAATTGATAGATATGTATTTATTGCCATTTTGTTTGTTCATATATTTTTATCTTTTTCTTCAAGAAGACCCTTCAACATTTCATATAATAATGGTTTGGTGGTGATGAACTCCCTTTAGCTTTTCCTTGTCTGGGAAACTCTTTATATGGCCATCGATCCTAAATGACAGCTTTGCAGGATAGAGTAATCTTGGTTGTAGGTTCTTGCTTTTCATCACCCTGAATATGTCTTGCCACTCCCTTCTGGCCTGCAAAGTTTCTTTTGAGAAATCAGGTGACAGTCTTATGGGAACTCCCTTGTAGGTAACTAAGTGCTTTTCTCTTGCTGCTTTTAAGATTCTCTCTTTGTCTTGAACCTTTTGCATTTTGATGATGATGTGTCTTGGTGTGGGCCTCTTGGGGTTCATCTTGTTTGGGACTCTCTGTGCTTCCTGGACTTGTAAGTCTGTTTCCTTCACCAAGTTAGGGAAGTTTTCTGCCATTATTGTTTCAAATAGGTTTTTGATTTCTGGTTCTCTCTCTTCTCCTTCTGGCACCCCCAAGATGCGAATGTTGGCACGCTTGAAGTTGTCCCAGAGGCTCCTTATACTATCCTCATTTTTTTGGATTCTTTTTTCTTTTTGCTGTTCTGATTGGGTGTTTTTTGCTTCCTTATATTCCAAATCGATGGTTTGCTTCTTGGCTTTACCTACTCTATTATTAAGTCTGTGTAAACTATTCTTTATTTCAGTTAGTGCATCCTTCATTTCTGACTGTGCATCCTTCATTTCTGACTGGTCCTTTTTTATGCTCTTGAGGCCCTCACTAAGTTCACTGAGGTTCTCACTAAGTCCATTGAGCATCCTTATAAGCAGTGTTTTGAATTCAGCATCTGTTAGGTTGCTTAACTCCATTTCACTTAGTTCTTTTCCTGGAGTTTTGTTCTGTTCTTTCATTTGGGACCTGTTTCTTTGTCTCCTCATTTTGGCTGCCTCCCTGTGTTTGTTTCTATGTATTACTTAGCGAGAGGTATGGGGCTAGCTGAGACCAGATGCTGCTTGTTTGAAAGATTTTAGGAAAAGCTGAAGCAGGATCCAAGACAGGGCAATCCTATGGTAAAGCAAATGGCAACAGCTTGGGTGGACCTGAAAATTGGGTGGGGCGGGGCCTCAGGGAATCACCAGGGCGGGGCAAACAGTGTGAGTCAGGTTGCTGGAGTCCCAGATATGGTGGCGTCTGCTGGGCCAGGGAAGGGCTCACCAAAGGAACAAAAGCCTCTGATAGCAAGTCTGTCCAGGAGAAAGCTGCCTCTCCAGCCCTCGCTGCAATGCCAAACAGCTCAGTTCTTCCCCATATGACTCTGGTGCCTTTCAAGCTGCCTCCCTCACGCTGGAGCCTGGAGGGTGGGAGTCCAAGTAAGTCTGTGCACGGGCCCTTTAAGAGGAGCTGCCGGGGGCTCCAGCCGCCTCAGCTTCAATTCCCGCTGGTTTTTCCAGCCAGAAGTTATGGGGATTCTCTTCCTGGCACTGGAACCCTCAGCTGGGCGCCTGGTGTGGGACGGGGACCCCTCAGTCCTCAGGGAGGACCTTCCCAGCCGAGGTGTCCTCCTAATTTTTATCCACCACACGTGGGTGTGGGACCAGCCTGTGGCGCCTCCGCCCCTCCTACCAGTCTCGATGCGGCTTCTTAATTTCGTAGTTGTAGGACTTTCATTCAGCTTGCTTTCAGGCGGTTTTGAATAATGGTTGTTCTGTAGTTTAGTTGTAACTTTAACATGGTTGTGGGAGGATGTGATACCGCGTTTACCTACGCCGCCATCTTGACCGGAAGTCGTCCCAAATTCCCTTTTAACAGGGCTTCTCGGAGTTTCACTGCTGGCCTCCCCGCATGACGTCAGCTCTGCTGTCTCTCCCTGCTTCTCGTTCCTCCACACAATTCCTCCCCCTCCTGCAGAGCCACTGGGTGGAGACTCCCTTCCCCAGTGACTCACCAACAAATCTGTGTGTGTGGTGGGAATCTCTCCACTACCTGAGAGTGTAAGGACGGCCGCATTTCTCAGTATTTCTAAAGAAAATGCAATCTGTCTCAGTCCTCGGCCACCCCGCCCCAGTCCCTCCTCTGGGGTCATCAAAGATTTCTATAGTTCTAACGTTTCCAGGATCCAGGCACGTTGGGCCCGGGCCTTGGGTGCATCACAGTCGTCACCCCATCTCCCTGCTCATGGCCCTGCCCGGCTTCCAATGCGGGCTCCTCTGCGAGGCCAGCCAGGCCCAGGGCTCTCTCCCTCGGCTACTGGCCCCTGAGACTCAGTGCTCACCTGCACCTCCATCACCTCCTTCACTCACCTCACCCAGGTGTGTCACAGCTCGGGGTGCTGGATAATGAGAGGCACACAGGTCCCTGCTACTCAAGACCTGACAGCCTCTCTCTGCCACTGGGGCCAGGGCATTCCCTTTTTCCCTGTGGAACACACTCCCCATCCCCTCCTCTCTCCAGCTTCTCTTTATGTTTCAAAATTAATGTTTCCATTCTAAAGTGCAAAAAAGCATAACTCTGGCCCTTCCCATCCCGGACAAGAGGATCCAGAACAGACCACGAAGGCCTCTTGTCTTTCCTGTTCAGGGGAGTTTCCTGCGCCACCAAAAGCTCCACACGGGAATTATCAAGCCTCTCCTCTGGTACACCTACCCCTCAGTAAATCTTTGTGCTGTACAGGGGGACATGCATTCCATAAATAAACAGGGAGACTTTCAAAGGAGGCCAGGGCCCTGCTTATCCAGGGCACTTGAGACCCGGTTTTGTGGGGTTAATGTCGCAGAAGAGGAACTTGCACAGTGAAACGGCACCTCTCAGGGTCCATCAGCTTCCCAGGTTTGGCAGGTGAGTCCGAGCACAAAGAGGATTTCCTGTCTCCTGGCAAGAATAGAGAGAACGTCTTTGGGTGGGTCTTCCTAAGGTCTTTGGCGGGAGCATGAACCCAAGGGGTTCTGATCCAGCAGGTCCAGGGCGGGGCCCAGGCAGCTATGTTTAAAGCTTCCCAGGGGTGTCTCATGTGCAGACAACTGAAAGCTGATCACGTACAGGCCTAAGGCTTACATTTCAGCCGTGCTATGGGTTGGCTTCCCAGCCCCAATCTCCACTCCCAATAGTGTGTCTTCAGAAGAACACCCTCTGTATGTTCTCCGAGTTTTCACACCACACACAGTTAGATGGTGATGTCCCCTTCTCCTGTCAGGGCCCTTCCTCCTCCTGGGTCCCCCTTGGAGTGCTCTGGATATTGGAAGGAGAGAGCCCCACCCCTCACCCAGTGACCCATCCTTAGTCATCAGAGAGAGAGGAAAGCTGAGACCCTTTGCCTTGGTAGCCAGATGGGTTGTGGGAGAGCAGGACAGCGAGGAAGTGTCTCTGCAGGCTTTGGGAAAGCAGCACATTGGTGGTCCAGGGATTCTACTGCTGTGTGGTGCACCCCCTCTCCCTAGCTGGCAGGGCCCAGACCCCCACTTCTATGCTGCACCCCCTCAGCCACGGAAATACACAAACACTTTGTGTTCCCTTCCCTCACTGGTTTCACTGGCTCCAGTTCCACATCTGCCTTCCTGCGATTGAGGCAACATGACTGGTTCCTCTCGGAGCAGTGAAGCCCCAGGAAGGGCTCATAGTCAGTCGGGCTGGTTGGGAGTGGAAATTCACTCAAGGACAGCCTGGTCCCATGGTTGGCCTCCTAACCTCCCCTAATGAGCATTCTCTGCACCAATATTCCTAACCATTGTGCTTAGAGAGACACCTCTTCCCTGAATTTTGGTAGGGGGTTCAGAAGTTCAGAAGACGGACTTTGGCCTTTAGGCCCCTGCCCCTCAGTCCTCAGCTGCCCTGTGCCTGAGCGGCCCCAGGAATCCGTCCAAGTCAGGCAGCGCTCACCTGGAGACACAGGACCTCCGTCAGCGGCTGTTGTTTCACCCCCGAGACCAGCCACTCTGCAGAATCTTACTGCGAGCCAGGATTCAGGTGTCTTTTCCTCTGGGGTGACAGTCTCATTCTCAGAAAATATCCTCGGGTTCTGATCGTCTACTGTTTCCTTCACATGAAGAAGGGTACTAGAGTTGACCACGTAGTTTTCATTCTTGGTCTTCATTGTTTCTTTCCCTCTTACATAAGTAATACATGAATATATCTTTATTATACAAGTTTCAAATAACATAGACGTCTACAGAGCAAAGCTGAAAATCTGTCATCCCTCCCACGGCCACTCTCCCCCTCAGAGGTCACACTTGCAGGCACAGTTTGCTATGTGACGTTTGGCTGCCTTTCTGGCCCTTACGTCCCACACACTCCATGGATCCATGCACATATATATTTTATTTCTCATTTTTAAAAATATAGATATTATTTTGCATCTTTTCAAAATTGATGTTTTCCACTTGGAAATGTTTAATGTTAGGATATCTATCTACCTATATGAGAAATATATTTATCTCATATAGATAAATAGATAGATATGCACTCAGTATAATACTCTCATACCCTACGTTTTTATATTCATACAGAAGAGGTTGTTCTATACACGATTTCATATTTTATTTTTTAGACCCCAGAAAACTCAGCACGTTCTTATCTCGTTATTATTAACAACTATATCCTCTTTCATCACTTGGATGTCCAAAATGTATTAACCAGAAGCCCACTGAAGAACATTTTTGTTACAAGTACACTTTGCATCTATAATTGAACCTCACATTCTGTGGGGGAATCAGGAAGCCTGAGAACTGGACAGAAAGATATGGAGGGAAGATTCCCGGGCTGAGAGTCTGTTGTTTCCTCTTCATTCATCACTGAGCCCTGCTGGTGATGGTGTTCCGTCGTTCCTGTGGGCTCAGGTCTTTATTTCCCAGTTTCAGCTTCTTTCTATCTTACCCCAAGCACTCAGCCATTCTGAATGACAGCTGTGTACACGTGTGCCCAGGGATCGTCTCTGGGTGGGACAGGCTGTCTTTTCCCGGTCAAGCTGTTCTGTCCCAAGTGAAGCATTTCCTCTTAGCTCATGTGTGAGGAATCTCTTCCACAACCAGCTGCGCATAAATGCAGCGCCCACTTCTGCATGAGTGTGCTCGTCCTGCTAAGCCAGAAGCACTAGCTGAAATGCTCTCATGCGTGGTCACTAATTGGCCTGGGCGTTTGCTGTCCCGAGCGCTGCCTCCCTGGTCACACAGGCCGTGTCTAGTTGCAGGATCATTTTAGCCAAAGTAGAGTTGTGTTTCCCAAGAAAGGCTTAATACGGCTTTATTTTTTTAACTTTCAGTGTTTTGTGTCAGCACATGTAGCCACACAGCGAAGCGTCCACCAAGCGCTTGTTCATAAGCCTGCGTTTCCTGTTATCGAGCATAACTTTTTTATTACTGTTTTTTAATCCTTATCACTGAACCAGTTTTTCATCTTAATTTTGACACGAACCCCTCCCTCTTCTGCTCTTTCATCATCTTCCGCTGGCTTCGCCCACTTCCTCTGCAGCCCGCAGCCCACGTGTGGCTATTTCAGCCATGTGTCAGAGTCTAGAGTCCCTTGTCCCTTGGGCTCCCATTGTAGCCACTTGCTTGTCCTCATCAGTTGCAGAAGCCCCTCCCCACGTGTCCCCACCACCCCAGCGGTCCCTCTGAAGATGTTCTCCTCCTTCTCACCCAGGTCAACCCCACCGCCTGACCTGCTAGCTTCGGCTCTCTGTGACCTTGCTGCATCAAGCATCTTCTCTCTCGTGCATATTTTCCTCCTTCAAATGGTTGCTACCCTTGCAAAGAAAAGAAAATCACTCAAGCTCCCTCACGCTACAGATACTTTTTCTCAACTCTATTTCCTTAAGCAATTGCCCTGTCACGGCCCCTTCTCCTGACGAAGTTCTCTAAAGGCTACTCTGCACTGGTTTTCTCCACCTCCCTACTACCCAATCACTACTTTAAATAAGTAAAACATTAAATGCAAAACCCACACATGCATATGAAAAAAATCTACTAAAGAAGGTATAACATGAAAAATTAAAAGCCTCTTCCTGGGAGGGAGAGATGAGTAAGTAGAACACAGAGGGTTCTTAGGGCAGCTACTGTGTAAAGTGGTGCATGTCACCGTACACATGTCCAAACCCACGGAGTGGACATCATCAAGACAGAACCTAAGGAAACGGTGGCCTTTGGGTGATGCGTCTGTGAGTCAGAGCGAGTGTGCTGTCTCGTCTTGCTGGCCCAGAGAAGTCAGGCATCAAGCTTGCATCAGTGTGCTTAGGGAAGGGAGACTCTGACCTTGGGATGGACATGGGAACCAGTTCCAGCGCAGGAAGTATCAGGGAAGTGTGCCGGGGGAAAGCATGGAAGGAGGAATGCCCTGCCTGTGCCTGCCTCTGCCTACGTACTACCTTACAGCACAGTGTGTGAGCACGGATGCTCAGACGGGTTGCAGCCAGCCTGCAATCACGGAGGGAAGGCCAGGAGAACCTCAGAGACACTCGTCCGGAACACTGGACCACTGAGCCTCTGAGCCAATGTCCCACCTCCGACTTCCCAACAGCCAAGAGAAAAAACTCCTCTAATCCAAACCAGTTACTTTCTACCTGAAATATTTGAATTGATAAATATGGTTAGAGGCTGCAGCCCCCAAAACTAGGGTATTACATTATGCGTGTTCACATGATGCTCTGAAATGTAAATCTATGTGCTTTCCCTCAAAACACCCTAGGACCCCTCAGAGGGAATCCAATCACAGCCCCAGCGGAGCCTTTAACCCTCCCTCTACCCCAACCACACCCATCCCAAAACAGACTGGCATGTGCCCTGTGAGATCTTCTACCTAGGCACCAAGGGTTGGGAAAAGAGCACACATGCCACTTTCTTCTTGATGCCCCTAATAAAGAGATTCCTAATAAATTCAAACTAAATAAAGGGCTTAGTTTGCTTTGTCTGATATGATTAGGCGAAGGAGAGAAAAGGCCTAGGGGTTATTCCCTCCCAGGAAGCCAATTGCAAGAGTAAGATCTATGTGTGGTGAAACACCTATAAAGCTCAAGGACACAGTCTTGAGCTTAAATGGCAGCAAGAAACCTCAGTGGGACCCAGGGGCTTTCAGGTCACCAGAATCAGTAGGTGGCATGCCATGTCTGAGCTGAGCCTGGATCTTAGAAAACAAGAGAGACCTTCCAAATATACAGTGGAGCTGATTGGAAAGCAGTCTCCACTCCTGACCTTGGCTGAACTTCAGCCTCCAAGTCAGGGGTCCTCTCCTTAATCTTCTAGTCGGTTTGGGATGTAAAAGATCTACTGTTCCAAGATGCTGTGAGGATGAGAGATGGTGTGTGTAAAGCTGCTAGCTCTGAGCCTGGAACTCAGTGGGCTCATAGTAAATGGTCGCTGTCCTGTCCGTGGGTTCAGCACTGAGCACTCCCACATAGAGGTGGAAGGTGAGGAAGAGTCTGACCAGAGGGACTATACTTCAAGTCACAGTCGGAAGTCCTCTAAGGTCAAACCTAGAGAGGTCCAGAGAGAAGGCATCGGGCAGGATCAGACTGAAGACGGGCGCAGCCATCAACCAGCATCTTTCTGTGTCTGAAGGCTGCTGGCAACGTCACTCGTTCACCTATAGCAGATGCCGAAAGGGCCAAAGTGGCCGCGATCAGTCTAGAAAGTCCTTGCTCATCAAACAGTTAACTGCAAATCTGCTCATGCCTTAAACATACCTATTATGGCTCCTCACTCTGTGTAAATACCTCACCCTTTAGCTTGGTCAAGGGCACCCATCATCTGCCTGCTCTCCAGCTGTCTGTCTCCACTCTCCCCACCTCGGCCCCCAGTGCTCTATCCACACACAGCTACACTCAACACACTACAGGGTGATTTAGCATGAGTGATGCTGGCCAAAGGAATTTCAGCAGAGGGGGAAAAGGACACCAGGTTGCACTGAGACGAGGAGAGCTGGGAGGTGAGGAAAGTACAGAGAGCAAACAGAACCTCCAGTTTCATGACCTTGTCGACTGAGGCAGAATGCAGGGCCAAGTGAGACAGGAAGCGGTGGTGGTGGTGGTTTTTAACAAGGGAGAGCCTTGAACAGAGTCACAGGCTGAGGAAAAAGATCAAACAGAGAAGGAGAAGTGAACCCCAGACACTGAGGAGAGAATAGCTCTGAGGAACAGCCAGTTGCAAGCACGCTGACGAGCCTCGGCCGGGTGAGCAGAAGGCCGCAGGTTTGAGGGTCCTGAAGAGACCCTGGGCCTCAGGGAGAGTTTGGCCACAGGGGTCCGAGCTAAAGGGAGAAACAGAAGAGAGACAACACAGGCTCTTCCACGAACTTATTCAAGAGGGAAAGGAAGCTAAGGCCTGAGAAGTCCCAAGACAAGTGACTCAGGCCTCCTGGTCCCAGACATTCTTTTTGTTGGCAGAGCTCACTTCTTAGCTCCCTCTCTGTGACTCAGAATCTGCGTTTCTCATTTTGCCATTTAATTTTTGTAATAATTAGATCAGCTTCCGGGAGTCACTTTTTCTCCCTTGAGAAATCCCACTATGCTGGCGATTGCACAGACAGGACGGTCTATGGAAAAGTCCAGCTCTGACCAGGCCATGTCTCTCTGAAGATACTCTAGTTTCAGTGTAAAACTCACTGGACGGGGCCCAGGCAGTCTGCCTCCAGCCCGGCCAGTGCATGGGTTCTTGACTTCGTGCAGGAAAGATTTCACAATATCAGTCCAGGTGAATTTAAGAATGTATTTATTAAAGCTGGGCACAGTGAGAGTTTAGGACAAAGAAAATGAAAAGTTCATGCCTGAGATGTTCCAGAGAGAGCCCTGAGCTGGCATCCTTCATCTTGAGGGTGTTTCTCTCTCTTTTGCAGGTGGGAACCTTAGGGGAGGTCTCCGGGGAGGGTTTCAGCAGAATATTCATCAGCTTTCTAGGTGTGTTTTTGTTCCAAAACTTGTCTATAGAGGGACTAGGGTCATTTTTCTGGTCAGCTTTGTCTCTATCTTGGATTTGTTGGACTCTAATTTTGTTTTATTTTTTTTGTTACTTATTCCCCCGAGTTCACCTGTCCCTGGGTTTGGCTGGCACTCCCAGACCAGGTGGTTTAAGCTATTAGTTCTCTGGTTAGGGAGGAGAGGTGTAAACTATTTGCTCTCAAGTGTCCTTGGTTAGAGAAGATAAGAAGATAAGATCTGTGATTTACTAGCTGGTTGTAAATTGCTTGACTTGTTTGGTTCTATTTGTCTAACCATTTGCCTCAGTTTCCCTTTTCCCACTTGTCAAAAAAATTCTCCTAACATCTAACTATCCTGCCACAAAACTTCCAGGGGAAAAGGATGATTCCCTTTGAAAGGAAATGGGTATTCTTGGATTTGCTCATTTAACTTACCAATCGGTCCACAGGGGTGCCCCAGGGAACAGCTTTATCCTGTTCCAAGGAGAGACTGCAACTCAGCCCCAGCTGCTCTCCCAAAGGAACGCAAGCTGTTTCTTGTCAGACCCGGCTTCTCCGAGAGCTACAAGACCAGATGCTCTTGTGAAATCTCCAGATTTTTAAATGTTGTAAAGTCATTCCATTGAAACAGCCACAGAAAACCCTGTGCAAGCTAAGTAAAAGGCCCCAGGAGCAACCTCAAGACAAGACACAACTTGAGTTTCACTTCCTCTAAAGCAGCGGTTCTCAACCTGTGGGTCGTGACGCCTTTGGGGGTCGAATGACCCTTACACAGGGGTCGCCTAAGACGTAACAGCAGCAAAATTACAGTTATGAAGTAGCAACGAAAATAATTTTATGGTTGGGGGTCACCACAACATGAGGAACTGTATTAAAGGGTTGCAGCATTAGGAAGGTTGAGATTTCAGCCTGTTCTATCTCTTGAATGATTCTGTTTGCACGACGTGCGTTTTTAAAACCACGTCTCCTAGGGAGCAAACAAAGGTTTTAATCTAGGAGGTCACTGCCTGCTCAGTCCCCTCCCTGGGCCTGTCTGTGTGCTTTGTCATTCCCCAGAGGGTGTTCTGACCCTGCTGTCTGCCAAAAGGCAGGCAGTTCTGAAGATCTGAGGGCAACAGTGACACCCTGAGCACAGCTATTGACGATGAATTGCAAGTATGCATTCCTTGGAATCACTAGCTGGTGGAAAGACTTTGGGGCTGTCCCTTTAAAAATTGAGCACGCTATCAGGCAAACTCCTCCTCCAGGGAGGTTCCCTTAAATGGGAGCCAGCTGACTGGGCCTCCGTTTTCACTCCTGAGCAATACCTGCAGGTGAGGATTCCTCCCCAGGAGGCAGCCCGTCAGCATGGCTCAGGAGTTTGTGAACAGCAGCATCCATCCCGGGAAGGTCGTGGTGTTCATCAAGCCCACCTGCCCCTACTGCAGACAGACCCAAGAGCTCCTCAGCCAGTTCTCCTTCAAACCAGGGGCTTTGAAATTTGTCGATATCACAGCCACCGGTGACACAGAGAAGATTCAAGAGTATTTGCAAGAGCTCACTGGAGCCAGAACCGTGAGTCCGGGGTTTTGTTCTAAAAGGTCGGGGAAAGTCTACCCGATTTCCGTTTTCTTAGGGCTGTGAAAGGGTAGCCTGTGCCTTTCTCTAGGGCACCGCTAGGGCTCAGTCACTTAGGGCTCCGGAAGGGCTGTGAGGAGGGAGGAGGGGAGGGCGCCTGAGAGAAGACTCTGCTCTCTAATCGGCAGCTGTAATGCAGCCAAGCGTCCTGTCAGAGCCAAGGAGGGGACACCGCTGACTGTGCTGGGCGTCTGGGTCCATGGGTCCAGCAGCTGTCATGACTGTGAGGAGTTCTCTGGAGTCTTTGTTTTAAGCACACTGAGAAGTGACAGTGTTCAGCTTGCAGGGCTGGGGGTGGACGGTGGGGTGAAGGGGCCGAGCGTGATCTGCACACTTCTGCTGTTGACATGGAAATCGTGTGCACTCTTCTGTTCTCACATAGCCGAGTGGGAGTGGCTGTCCTTCAGTCTTTTCCCTAGGCTTGCTTTAACCTTAACCTAATTCGCTTATTCTGCCTTATCTAACTCCTCCCACTGGAAAAATCTTATTAATTAAAATCATTAATTATTAATATAATAAAAGCGGCTTATTATTTGCCCCTTGTTCTAAATTATGGGGTATTTCTAGGCCTGTCATTGTAGGAAGTCCAGAGGCCAGAGTTACCGCCTGGCTCTCACATTGCTGTGTGATCCTGGGCTCATCACCACCTGTGATCCTCAAGGACCCCTCCTTGCTGCAAGGCTGTAGAGTAGCCAACCTTTCGGTTTCCTTTGCTACGAACCACTGAGAGACTCCTTAAGAATTTCTGTTCTCTGAAAAGTCTTCTTCTTCAGTACCCAAGGTTTCTTGTGGGATGTCCACTCAACCAGATTGCCTGTATCAGTTCTGGTGCTGGCTGGGGTGAATAGTGTCCCAGCGCTCGCCCAAATTCCCTTTCAAGATGCACATTCTAGGGCAGTGTCGCAGAAGCACAGGTCCTAGTTCCGTGTTAGTCACAGGGTTTTCCCTGGTTCTCGGGAAAGCACGGGAGGCTTTCTCCCCCCTCTCCAGTGGAAACCAGCACGCTGGTGCCCCAGACTCTGTCTCCTGGAGGTCCTGGAGCAGAGGATGCAATGGTGAGAGAAACTTGCTCTTTGGCTGGACCACCAGCTGTCCAGTGGTTCTCAAATGTTGCTGCACATTAGAATCATCTGAGGAGCTTTTTTTTTTTTTTTTTTTTTTTTTTTTTTATTAAATCCCAATGCTCAAGTCAGACCCTAAACCAATGAAATCACCATGTCAGAGTGGGAACCAGGCCTCAGAAGTTTTAAAGATCTCTAGGTCAAAGGGTACAAACTTTCAGTTATAAGATGAGTAAGTTCTGGGAATCTGTACAGCGTGGTGACTAAAGTGAATAATACTCTATTGTGTGCTTGAAATTTGCAAAGAGAGTAGATCTTAAGTGTTCTAACCACTCACACAAAAATGATTAGCATGTGAGGTGATGGGTGTGTTAATTATGTTGATTGTGTAATCATTTTATGTCTACATATAACAAACCATGACATTTTATACCTTACTCTTACAAATATACACATTTATTTGTCAATTACACTTCAGTAAAGCTGGGGAGAAGAGTTTATTTTCGATCAAAAGAAAGATGCCCAGGTAACTCCAATTTGCAGCAAGCTTTGGGAGCTACAGCTTACAGCTGGGCAGCACCGATTCTCCAGCCGGAAAAACAAACCTCTTCAGGCATTCATTTGACACTTTTTTTTTTTTCATTTCTTTGTAATGCAGTGATTTTTTTTTTTTTTCTAGTGGTCTTTTAAGTTTGTTTTCAATTTAAAAAAATATTTTTCACAGCTTCCTCCAAGGGGAAGAACAAATTGTTTAGAGTTGCCTGTTTCATGATCCCCAACAGTGATGGGTCTGTACTGGAAGAGGCTGAAAACTTGAAAGTAGTTGCTATCTTGTCCTGTAATGACCCTTGGTGCTGTGCATATAGTAAGAGCCCGGCAGGACTTGATTGATTCCAGAAATGTACGCCTTCAATCAGGCCCATAGCTGGAGAAACCTGTTTAGGTTTTGCTGCGGCAACATGTCCTGGATTGGTGCCTTCATTTATTCCTTCTCAAAACCTTTTCTTCATGTAGATTTGAGTTTCTACCTCTGTCATTTTCCTTCTCTCTGAAGGACTCCTTTAAACATTTCCTGCAAGGCAGGTCTCTTGGCAACAAATTCCCTCAATTTTCGTTTGTGTGAGAGAGTTTATTTCTCCTTCACTTTTGAAGGATAATTTTGCTGGACACAACAAATATTTTAAGGCACTTTCCGTGATACTAGGCACTTTTCTGGCCATTGGAAACACTTCCATGAACAGAACAAACAAAAGCTCCTGCCTTTGTGGAATTTACATTCTAGTAAATACAATAAATGAAATAGAATGTTGGGAGGTGATAAGTGATACGTGTTATGGAGAAAACTAAGCAGGAAAGGGAGGTAGGCAGCAAGCAGTAAGGTACAGTTTTAAATGGAGCCATCAGCGCCTGGCTGGTGTGGCTCAGTGATTGAGCATCGACCCATGCACCAAGAGGTGGCCGGTTGGATTCCCGGTGAGGGCACATGCCCAGGTTGTGAGCCAAGTCCCCAGTGGGGGGCATGCAGGAGGTGGCCAATCGTAAGAGGAGCTGTGGTCTGGGAGATAATGGGTGTAGGCTGGGGAGGCCTTTCATGCTAGTGTAAGCACTGTGGCTGGTGATGTTAACCAGCAGAAGAGAGACCTGGTCTGCCTTCATTTTGAAAGGTCTGCCTTCATTTTGAAAGGGCTGCCCTGGCGGCTGTGGGGAAAAGAGACTGTAGGAGGGCCAGGTTGGAGGTTGAAACTGGGACACATCTGAAGGCTATAGCTCTAATTCAGGATGAGGAATGACAGTGGCTTGTACCAGGGACGCAGCCAAGGAGGTGGTGAGGAATGTTGGGAAGTAGCTTTGAGTAGCCACATCTGAATAACATCATAGCACAGCTGCTGCCACCTCGCTGAGGACTGGAGAAACTTACCCCAGGAGAGTAAGGGCCCTGAGCTTTTTTTTTTTTCCTTTTTAAAAATTTAATTTTTTCTTTCACCATTTATCCCCACTATGCCCTCTTCCATCTCTACCCCACCCCCCACCCCAATAGTCAGCACATGGTTGTCCATGACTTTTCTCTAGCTCAATCCCTCCCACCCCCACACCCCAGCGGTCTGCCTGCTCTGTCTGTGAGTCTGTCTCTGTACTGCTCGGTATTCAGACCCAGCTTGTTTATGATGGGAGTTCTCTTTCTGCTTCTTGACAGTAACAGACTCTCAAGTTCCTTAGAAAAGGGAGATGGGGCCAGGAGGGCGGGCACTGATGGTGCATATCCTCTTCCTTCCTCTGCTGAACCAAGTTTCCTGTATTGCCACCCCAGCCCCCCAGTGGCGGTGCAGCCTGTAATTCCGCTCCCTTTGGAGGTGCCTGTAACCGGTGGTTTGGGGCTGCTGCAACTAGAGGGTGGGTGTCAGGGCAAAGGGGCCTTTCAGCTCTCGGGCAAACCAGCTTCCTTGCCAGACGGTGCAGGCAAAGCTCTGTCCCGGAGACAGCCGGATCGGGTTTCCCGCCTGTCTCAGGCCTCTGGGGGCGGCTGTAGGCCTGTGGATTTTTGAAGCCTCAGTTACCCTGGGAGGAATGAACAGCTGCTCAGTGTCAACCAGCTGTTTGCAAACATGATCCCTGGAGCAGCAGCCTCAGCATCACCTAGGAACTTGTTAAAAATGCAGATGCTTGAGTCCCAACCCAGATCTCCGGTACCAGAAATTTGTGGGGTGAGGAGGTGTGGAAATCTGTTTCAACAAACCCGTTGGCAGTTCTGGTGCACATTCCACTGTCTCAAAAGAGGACTTCTGGTTTCTCAGGGTCCTCCTTGGCTCACACGTTCTTGGCCAACCCCCCCGTCAAAGGTGATGTGGCAAGAGGCAGGAGTGGTGAAACGGCTGGATTCTTTTTGAAAAGATAGAAATTCTAGAATGACTACATCCCTTCCTTATACAGTATAAAAGTAATATAAAAACCAGGTGATTTTTATTTCATTAGGCCTTCCATAGGAGTTCGGCCATATACTTGTATTAGAACTACATTGGGGTTCTGTTCTGTCACAACTGACTACAGCCAAGTGTTCCTGGGGAGACAGAAGCTAAAAGGCCGCAACAATTTGTGGGGGAAACTTTATTTTTTCTAAAGTAATGGCCGGGACCCAGGGGAAAACGTAGGTTTCTGACCTCAGCCTTCCGTGGCTATTCTTTCAGCCTCATCAACGCAATGTTGCCTTGATGACACCTGCTGTTTACAAAGCCCCAGCCAGGTGTGTGCTGGTGGAACAGGCAGCGCCCTGTGATCGAGGAAGCCGGCCGGGGCTTTCTCTCTGGAACACAGTCCTGAGTGCTCTTTCCACTCGTGGGCACAGGAAGTATCTGTGGATTTCTTTTTAAATATTTGGCTTTAATTTTTAAAGCCCACTTCCACCCAGACCCCTTCTTAGTAAAAATAATGTAAGGTCTTACCCGAAACAATTCAGCCCTTTTTCTCATCTCTCTCTTTTTAAAAAACTGACTTGAATTATTGTGGCTTCTGAGGAAAGCCGGAAGCTTTGAAAACACTCTTTGAACATACCCTCTCCTGGTATGTTCCTCGTGTTCAGGAAGAGGGCCTGCTTCTGACCACTCGGGGGACCGATACTGGGCTGCTTGCTTCCCAAAGGCCAGTCAGCCTTTCTGTAGCACCCTTGGCCTGGAAGTTGTCTGGGCCACAGTGAGGGGACTTCTTCCTCCTTCAGGTTTCCAAGAGCCCTTTGGGACTCTGGAAGGTGCTGTACCTAGCAGCAGGGAGGGAGCCTGTGTGTGACTGGAGATGAACAACTCCAAGTGTAATGACAGCGTCGGCCTGGCTTGCCTTGGGTGACCCACCACTGCAGGTGTGAAGCTAAAGCAGAGGAATGGCTCTGCTCCCAGCCCTTCAACATCCTGGGAGGGGGCAAGGAGTTAGAGGAGCCTCAGACACCAGCACCGCTTCCCCAGCTAAGGACAGAGCTCACAAAGGGGAGAGATGACTCTAATAAACGATGGGTCTGAAAATCGGGGACAGAGACCTAATGCAAATACTTTCCTGGCTGTATTTAGAAGCAAACTCCTTCCCAGGTGCCATGGCTCACTTTAAGGTCTCCAGTGTAGTCCCAGATGCACAGACACCAGAATTCAATCAGGGTGGTCTAGCTGCAGCCAACCAAAATTCTTTCCCTGAAATGTGTTTCTGTAGAGTGAAATTTTTAGATCACTTTGACAAGTTAGACAATCTCGAGCACAGCACACTCAATCTGAAAGACATCTTGGCTTGAAAACATTCTTTAATGGATAATTTTATGCTTAGAACAAAGTTTTGACCTGTAAGAAAATACATGAGGAGACAGTCAAGTGATTTGAAAAGCTTGGATCATGGGAAATATTTAGAGGAAGGATAAATTGTCATTCTCTCTAAGCTAATAATTAAGTTCCTTAAATGTCCTGGCTTGTTTGCTTTTTAGGTACCTCGAGTCTTTATTGGGAAACAGTGTATAGGTGGATGCACTGATCTAATGAATATGCATCAACATGGGGAACTGTTGATGCGGCTAAGGCAAATTGGAGCTCTACAGTAATTACAGGTGAGTGGCAGATGGGACGCTGGAACACTGGGCGGTGGTGGAATTCTGCTGCCATGTTTTATCATAATCCAGGGAGGCACTCTGGCTAGGGAAAGGATGGTTTGGAGTGACCTGAGAAACTGGAATGTCATTTATGAATTTCCCTTTTAATAAAGGGATTAATCGTGTTAATGGAAGAAACCATTTCACTCAACATTCATTTCACAAATATTTATTGAGCATTTACTATGTGCCAGACACTGTGCTAGGCACTGGAATATAGTGCTGAACAAAAAGATAACATGAAACTTATATTCCAGAGAGGTTGACAGATAAAACATAAGTAAGTAATTCCTGAAACAAATGATTAGACTAATGTGATAGAACTTGGCAGGGGGTGGGGAGCACATTTAGCTAGTATGGTGAGGGAAGTTCTTTCTCATAGGGGCTGGTTGAGTTGAGATCTTGTGACAATCATGTAAAGATGAAGCAGAAGAGCTTTTAAGACAGAGAAAATAGCAAGTGCAAAGGCCCTGAGGTAACTAGTATAGAAAATTCAAGTATTAGAAAAAAGGACAAGCAGGCTGAGTCCAGTGCTGTGAGAAGGAAGAGTACTATCAAATGTGGGCTGGGCCAGAGCTCACAGGCCATGGTAAGCAATTCAGATTATAATTAGTGCAATGTAAAATCAAGGTGATTTTTGTTTCACCTGTGCTCATACTGCAACTCAATTTCAATCTAATAGGCTTCTCAAACACCAAAATAAAGTTTTCTAAAATTGTAACCTAAAGGATATCCTTGGCTGAATGGAAAACCACAGGGCGATGAACTCTTTAGAAAGGAACCAGATAGATACTTTGAGGGTTTGATGAGTTCCCTTCTCCCCCAGCTCTTCTTAGTGCTAGCTGGCTTCTAACTAAGCCAATTCCACAGACTCATACATGGATACACTCAGTGGTTTTTTTTTTTTTTTTTTTTGGTCAAAGGAGACATTTATGGTTCTTAAACCAAAATGTTCTTTTAGGGGTATTTATTGCCCGGTAATTAATAACTGACCCTTGAGCCTGGCCGGTGTGGCTCAGTGGTTGAGCGTCAACCCATGCACCAAGGGGTCACCGGTTTGATTCCCGGTCAGGGCACATGCCCAGGTTGTGGGCCTGATCCCCAGTGGGGGGCATGCAGGAGGCGGCCAATTGATGTTCTCTCTCATCGATGTTTCTATCTCTCTCTCCCTCTCCCTTCCCCTCTCTCTAAAAATCAATAAAGGAAAAAAAATTAAACAAAAAAAACTGACCCTTGAGCAATGAGTATATATAATTTGTGGTGGTTACTCAGAATAGCAACAGAAGTAAAAAAAAAAAGGGGGGGGGTTTGAAAAAATACAACTGAATTCTTCGAAGTAAAAATGTTATAAACCTTCTCATTACAATTTTGTGACATCATCACAGCAGGTGCACACTATGTCTGTTTGTGTTAGCTTTCTGACCTCACCCCATGTATGCAAGTTCTCAGAACTCAATTATGGTGCCAAATGTGTTCTATTTTAGAACACTTTTATTCCTTTAGCAGTTTAGGCTTCGATTAAGAATGGAAGAAAACTGAATGACTTTCCTGGGAATATGGGAAACGGCATTTCCCCCGCGATTACTGTCCCCCATCTTCACAAAGCCTCCTTGTTGGCAGTCCTTCAGCATCTCATGCTCTCAGTACTTTGCTGACAGCTGCTTCTCAAGGCCATCTGTAACAGACTGTGGTTAAATAACAAGAACAAGCATTCTGGTGATGAAAGGGAATCGAGGGAAATTTACCTTTCCAAGAAAATTTAATTCTTTGCATTTTTCCTGGCAGAGCAGACCCCAGGCTGATATCTTGCTGGAGAGCTGGATGGCACTGTGAACGATGCAGCACTTCCCAGCAGATGGCCCTGGGGCCACCTTTACCCAGCTACAGCAACTGTCTACTTAATATTCTGAAATATCTAAACCAAAAAATGGAGGGGGGCAGTTTCTTGGCAAAAACAGGCTTTTCTTCTTTTGACTCTCTTCTTTGGACTCCACTTGCCACAAACCACAGGTTTGAGAAGGTTGATGGACATCTTGGGTTCCTTCCAGATTGGCCCTTGGGTTCCAGTAGATCGTGACAAGTTATGGCTCAACATTCCCTCACTGACCCAAGAAAGTTCCTTCTCTTTTGCCCGTGATCTCACCATTCTTCGTGTGCCAGGACTCTCTACCTCTACGCCAGTGCTTCCCAGCAAGGTCATCCCAGGCCCTAGGATGCATCTAGTTAATTGTATGCTACTGCCCAAAAATGCTATAGAGTTTGTATTATGAAATCAATAGGTATGTTAAATGTGCTTCTTCAAACTACATGTGTCTCCCTCATCGTGTCTTGAGACTCACTGCTCTGAATCAGTGTTCTTAACCTTGACAACACACAGAGCTCATAGGAAACGCTCAACAATTCTGAAGGGTCTGAGGACCCAGTCTGAGAAACACCACATGGGAAGTTAAGCACATGGTCTTCCCCTGGTGCTACAGGGCTCACAGGTGCACCTGCAGATGTGATCCTGGGCAGCACTGTTCTGTGGGGTGATCATGCAGGTACTCCTGAACAATGTGTATTAACGTGTTTAGATTGAGAACAAAAGTTAAACAAATGCAAAACATTATCATAAAAAAACTTACAACCCCTCCCCCAAGAATGTCTGTGAAAATGGTCAAATTTGAGAAACACCGTCTTAAAAGATCTCTCTTTCAGTCCCCACTCTATGAAACCTTAAGAATCATTCCTTGTGAAGTTTGTTCTAGAATTGCAAGATTAATTTCTTTTTGTCATCTCTAGTGTGAAAGGTTAATTTCTTTTGTCATAAAGAAGCAGTCATAGATGACAATGATTTTTTTGGTCCAATTCTTTTCTATGTTCTCAAGTCCTTCAGGAATGATATTAATGTGACTCCATCAATTTGAAGCTTTATTCATGTTTGTCCTCTGCCACTATAAATAAAGGCACATTACTGTCCTTCACTGAGAAAAAATGGTTGATGTGATTTTTAATTTAATACTGAAATGACAAATAACTTGAATATAATGTCAACACTAGCCTATTGAATAATGTTTAGGGTTCAATAAGTTTTGTTGTTTTTTTTCATTTCACATTCCATGTTTCCATTTCTCACCTAATACCCTCGTACTTTTGGCCTCCTCTCCCTTCCCCGTGGGCCCTGGCCACTCCCTTCACCCTGACTGTCGTGGGTTGTGCATACTGCCGGTCACACACTTGCTGCACTCTGAATGCCTCCCGTGGGGCCCCTGATCCACTCCAGGCCATCACCTGTGTCCCTTCACACCTGTGTCCTTGCTCACTCTGTTTCTTCTCCTTTGCTCTACTTTCAAATTCCTTCTTCCAGGCCTGATTTACTGGTGATCTCCCCTGTATCTGCCCTCTCTTCTCACTGCTTTTGACTAGGAACAGCCGTCACGCCCTCTTCTAAAGCAATCTGCAGCTGGGTACTTGACTCTCATCAGGCTGTGTCATAGTTGATCATCCGTACTGGTCTCTTGCCACACTCAAAGGCAAGAGGCGGCGTGAGCATCTTTCTGTGCCCAGGTCCTAGCACAGAAGTTCTATTTTATCAAAGCAGCAGCTGCATGTGGTGCGACATGTCAAACAATGCCAACGTCTCTCCTACTCCACCCTCCCAAACCCAGCCCTCGCCACACACTTACCAGTTTCATGAGTGTTTAAACCTATTTAAAAATACTGTGAAGTGTATTCAAAATATGTAAGAGTGTAAGCAGGCGGAGTTCTGTTTAAATTAACACCCGGGTATCTGCCTTCTCGGTTAAGAAATAAAGCAACTGTATAACAGTGTTTCTAAAGTAATGATAAAGTACCCAACGGCCCATGGGCGGCTTCCCAATGAATCTTTTCCTCCCTCCACAGAGTAATCAAGCTTGTTTCTGTTGTAATCATTGTAATCATTCTCTTTATAGTTTTACTCCCTACAATACCCCTCAGCAATACATTTTAGTTTTGAAAAGCAATGCCAAACACCAAACTAGATGTGTAAGAAAAGGGCGATATCAATAATCAGATGAATGATCCCAGGAGGAGATAAGCTGAACAGAGGCTCAGCTTCCCTGGAATTTACTAGAGGGGTGGTCCTGAGTGACCCTTGGAAACACTGGGCACCCCATGGTTGGAGAGGCTATTGTGTGAGCAGGTAATGGGCAACCCCCAGAAATATGGTCAATGGAAGTGGTCTGCCTTGCACTTTTTGCTTCTGTGGCCCCTCCACCTTTCAGGCACAACTCAGAGCACACACCACTTCTGTGGCCCCTCCACCTTTCAGGCACAACTCAGAGCACACACCACTTCTGTGGCCCCTCCACCTTTCAGGCACAACTCAGAGCACACACCACTTCTGTGGCCCCTCCACCTTTCAGGCACAACTCAGAGCACACACCACTTCTGTGGCCCCTCCACCTTTCAGGCACAACTCAGAGCACACACCACTTCTGTGGCCCCTCCACCTTTCAGGCACAACTCAGAGCACACACCACTTCTGTGGCCCCTCCACCTTTCAGGCACAACTCAGAGCACACACCACTTCTGTGGCCCCTCCACCTTTCAGGCACAACTCAGAGCACACACCACTTCTGTGGCCCCTCCACCTTTCGGGAGCAGCTCAGAGCACACAACCACTTCTGTGGCCCCTCCACCTTTCGGGAGCAGCTCAGAGCACACAACCACTTCTGTGGCCCCTCCACCTTTCGGGAGCAGCCCAGAGCATATGCCCACCCCTTCTGTGGCAGGTGGCACTCCCACACTCCCACAGCTGGCTAGTGTGGAGAATAGAAATGTCATCAGCACAGGGCAAGCGAAGTACAGATAAGGGATGTGCTTCAGGCTCATTTGGGCAGTCTGTCCTCAATTAAAAAAAAAAAAAGAAATACAACAGGAGAGCCCCCAGCGTGCGTGGGGCCTCTACACCAGGGCACCACTCTCTCCCTGGGATCTATCTCCCGTCACTGTCACCCTAGGGATACCATTTCCCTCTCTCCTGGATTGACTCTCCTGTTTCCCACACCCCATGTGTGTATGTTACAGCTAAACTGCTGTAACAAAAACATAACATTTTCCGAGAAGCTTACTTCTCATTAACAGTCCAGGGCAGGCAGGTGGCTTTGCTCTACAAGTCGCATCACCCCAGGGGCTGTAGACACCACTTCTGCTCAATCCCATTGGCCAGAGTGTAGCCCGTGGCCACGCGTAGCTGCAGGGGAGGCTAGGCAAGGTGTCCCTTCTGGGGAGCCTCTGTCCCACTAACACTCAGGCAGGTGTACACCTAAAGAAATTAGGGGAAAATTAGCAGATTGTGTTTTTCTCTTGTTTAGTCTTTTTCATTTCAGAAGACCACATATCCACCATAGGTTTTAAGAAAGAGAGAATGGGAAGTAAACTTTCTGAAACATTGCTTGTCTGAAAAGACTGGTATTTTACCCTCATATCTGATGACAGTTTGACTGGATATAGCTCCTAGTTGGAAATTATTTGCCTCCAGAAGTTTGAAGACACTGCTCATTGTCTTTGCTTTCCACATTGCTGTTAAATCTGAAGCCATTCTGTTTATACTCTGGAAGCTCACAAAATCTTCCCTTTGAGGCCTGTGCTCTGAAACATCACAGTAATGTACCTTGGTGAGGGTCTGTTTTCATATATTATGGGGGCTGCTTGGAGGTTCAGAGGGCCCACTGGAAATTTTATTGGATTATTTTATGGATACTTTCCTCCCCTCCATTTTCTCTGCATTCCTTTTCTGGAATGCCTAGTAATCAGATACTGGCTTTCCTGGACTTGTCCTTAATTTAATTTTTGTTATATTTTCTTTCCAATTTTCTATCTCTTTTTTTCCCTGAGGGATTTGTTCATCTTTATCTTCTTATTTTCCTACTGAGTTTTTAATTTCTGACATCATATTTTGAATTTCCAATAGCTCTTCAATCTTATCTGAATGTTCTTTTATAAAATTGTTCATGAATGCAGTACCTTATCTCTCTGATGTTATTGTGATCTTTTATTTACAATTATGATTTTTTCTTATTTCCAGAAGTTCTCTTGTTCTCAATTGTTTCCTTTTCTTGTTCTTGTTTTATGGATGCAATCACTTCTTTTAAACCTCAAAAGATATTAATTATGGTTGAGGCCTTTTGTAAAGCTGTCTTCTGGTTCCTGTATTCTCTTTCTTCTCTCTGAGTTCCTATTTTCTGATTCTGCTTTACATCTGAAGGCCTCCCAATGTTCTGCACTGAACATTTGAGATATGGTTGTCTGCAAATATTTAAGAATGACACACCAAAAACTGGTTGGAAGATCTGTGTGTGTGGATTGGGCTTGTCAACTGGGGGGTTTCACACAGTCTTTGTTGAAATGTCACCTTCCATGCAAAGCCTTCCACATGACTCTACTTAAAAATGTCACTGGGCTCCTCCATGCCTCCTCCTGTTTTCTCTAATTTATTTGTCACCTAATATATTCTATATGTTACTTACTTATTTTATCTACTGTGTGTCTTTACTACTCAAATGTAAGCCCCTTGAGGCCAGGAATTTGTGTCTGTTTATATGCTGCTGTATCTGCAGTGTGGATTAGACTACCTGCACAGAGTAGGCACTTGATAAATATCTGCTAGGTGTTTGAATGAATGGATATATGAATAAATGAACGATTGGGTGCAGAGCCCCCAACTCTTAGTTCCTGGACGTTTTTCTAGCCATTCAGTGTCTCCTATTCTTCTGCTGGAGGGCTGGGTCTTGCCTCCAGTTCTGGGTGCCAAACAGGGAAAAGGATTGGGCAGCCCCCGGTCAGTGTACTGACTCTCCCATCATCTCCCGTTTTCTGCCGGCTCCTTGCAAAGTAATTCTGTGTGAAATACAGGAATAAAAAAGATTATATAATCCAAAGAGCACAGAGAGGTTGGTAGAGGGAAGCAACAAGAATAACCAGGCAAAAAATGCATAGCCAAAGCTCTGCTCCTGCTTACTTTAAAAAGCAAGTGTTCAATCCCCTGTGCGTGTATTATTTTAATAACTGCCTTTGCCTGCTGCTTCCAGCCTGGCTCCTGAAATCGGACAACTGGCAGTCAATCCTCCTAATTCAAGGCTGTCCAAAGATGGCCCATAAGAGGCAACAACAGCCGTGGGCAATAAATGGGCCTGTGTGGCTGACAGCATACTATTAGGCCATTATCTCGATGTTTGGATGTAAGAGAGCCACGCTCCCTAATTCACTGCACCATGGCAATCGTTAGTAGCCCTGGAAATATCTGAAAGAACTGGGTTCCTGATATATTTTAAATACAATTCCTTTCTTAAATTAATGGTGATGTTTTCTTATTAAGTGCACTGAACACTTGAAGGGGCAGAATTGACTCTTACTAATTAGTGGAAGAGAACTGTGGCCCGGTCCCTTTTAGCACAAGTGATATTTATACATGGGTTAATATCTATGCAGAGATATATAGTTCCTGTCCCCAGGTGACTTTTCTAGCAAGCTGTGCAGAGCTGAAGAAAGAAGGAGAGGAAAGGGTATTAGGAAAGCCAATGAGAGTGCAGAAGTTTGTGTAACCTCTCTGGGTTGCACCTACTTCACCTGGGGTTTCATTCCCAGTGGCTCTTCCTGTCCAGCCAGGGTTCTGCCTCCCAGCCAGCAGGGCTGCAGCCTCTGGGCAGCACCTACAGCTAAGCTTTCTCGGGGGAGAGGAGAGCAACTGCCTTCTCACTGTCCTTTGTGTATCTTGTGAAACCTGGACTACTTCATGCATAAAATTACAAGTTGTTTTTAAGGTAGGAACTTTGCCTTAATAATCTTTCCTTAATAATCTTCCGAGTCATCCCGAGGAATAGGTATGGGTGCTCTTTAACAATCTGCCCCAGATTCTAACCAGGGGCATGAAACAGGGACCGGAGGATCCACTCTGGGAATGGAGGACCACCCACTCGTGGGAAGGCCACATTGGAGAGCTCAGCTTGAAGCTGCCACAAAGCTGTTCCCCAACATCTAAAATGCATGCAATTAGTGACAGAAACCATACAAGGACAAGAGGGAAGAACTAGGATTATTTTGTTATTATAAGGTACTCACACTACCTGTGAAGCAGTACAGTGTTATTTGAAAGTGTTCTTGTATTAGTTGTAAATATATATTGCAAACTCTAGGGCAATACTAACCCCCCCCCCCAAAAAAAAAGTTTAAAAAAATAACTGATATACTACAAAAGGAGAAAAAAATGGAATCATATAAAATTCTCAATTAAAACCACAAAAGGTAGAAAAAGAATGAAAGACAAAAATAGGAATAATGAATAAGGGCAACAAATAGAAAGCAGTAGCAAATATGGCAGATGTTAATCCAAATATATCATAATTGCTTTGAATGTCAATGGTCTAAACACATCAATTAAAAGAGAGAGATTGTCAGAGTGGATCAAAAAACAAGACTTAGCTGTATGTTGTCTACAAGAAACTCACTTTAAATATAAGGACACATATAGATTAAAAGTAAGTGAATGAAGAAAGATACACCATGTTAACACCAATAAAAAGAAAGCAGGAGTAGCTATATTGACTTTAGGCAGAACAGACTTCAAGGCAAGGAAAAGTTACCAAGGATAAAGAGAGGTGTGCTACATAAAAATAAAGGGATAGATTCTCCAAGAAGACATAACAATCCTTAACATGTATGTACCTAACAATAGGGCACCAAAATACATGGGGTAAAAACTGATAGAACTTCAAGGAATAATAGATAAATTCACTATTATAGTTTTAGACTTCAACACCCCTCTGTCAGAAATGGACAGATCCAGCAGGCAGAAAATCAGTAAGGACACAGTTGAACTCAACACTTCAATGATGGGATGTAACTGACACCTATAGATCATATCTAACAATAGCAGAATATACATTCTTCTCAAGCTCACATGAAATATCCATCAGGATAAGCCGCATTCTGGTCCATAGCAAATTTAAAAGAATAGAATTCATACAAATTTAACAAATTAAAAAAAAAAAAAAAGAAATCGTACAATGTCTGCTCTCAGACCACATTGGAATTAAATTAGAAATTAATAACAGAAAGATACCTGGAAAAAATCCTAAAATATATGAAGATTAAACAACACACTTCCAAAACACATGAGTCAAATAAGAAATCTCAAAAGAAGATTTTTAATCTAAATGAAAATGAAAAGAGACTTATCAAAATTTGTGGGACACAACAAAAGCAGTGCTTAGAGGGAAATTTATATCACTGAGTACAGCTATTAAAAAATACCTAAAATCAGTCATCTAAGCTTCTAGCTTAGGAAACTATAAAGAGAAGAGCAAATTAAATCCAAATTAAGCAGCAAAAATAATAATAATAATAATAAAAGGTAGAGCATAAATCAAAGTTGAAAATAGGAAATCAGTAGAAAAAAATTAATAGAACCAAAATCTGGTTCTTTGGAAAGATCAGTGAAATCAATACATCTCTAGCCAGGCTAAAAAAAAGAGGGAGGACCCAAAATGCTAATACCAGAAATGAGAGAGGACACAGCACTGCTGATCCATGGACATTAAAAGGATAATAAGGAAACACTGAGCAACTCTGGGCCCACAAATCTGATAACCTTCAGGGATTGGGAACCTCTTTCCTGCCAAGGGCCATTTGGATATTTACAACATCATTTGTGGGCCATAGAAAATTATCATTAAAAATTAACCTGCTGTATTTGGTCAGGAAAATATAATAAGGTGTGTGATGTTAGCTGGTATTGATTTTGCAGGCCTAATACGGCCCACGGGCTGGACATTCTCTACTCCTGAAATGGACCGATTTCTTAAAAGATGCAATTTGCAAAACTCACTCAAGAAGAAATAGACAATTTGAATAGGTAGGTCTATATCTATTAAAGAGATTGAATTAATAAGTAATAACCTTCCAAAACAGAAAGCATCAGGCCCAGATGGATTCACTGGTAAATTCTAGCAAACACTTGAAGAAATTCTAACAATTTCCTACTATCTATCTCTTTCAGAGGATAGAAACAGAGGGAATACTTCCTAAGTTATTCTATGAGGACAGCATTATCCTAATACTGAAACCAGACCAAACATTACAAGAAACCTGAAACCTATATCTCTCATGAACACAGAAAAAGAATGAAAGTAAAAACAAATAATGAATAAGGGTAACATATAGAAAGCAGTAGCAAACATGCAAAAAGAATTCTATACCTCAGCCAAGTAGATTTATCTCAGATATGCAAGGCTGATTCAACATATGAAAATCAACTGGCAGGAAAAAACATGAAAATCAATTAATGTACTCATTCACATTAATAGGCTAAACAAATCACATGATCATATAAATAGATGCAGAAAACGCATTTTATAAAATCCAGCACCTATTTGTGATAAAAACTCTCAATAAACTAAAACAGAGGGAAACTTCCTCAACTTGGTAAAGAATATCTCCCAAAATCTCACAGCTAACATCATACTTAGCAGTAAGAAACTTGAAGCTTCCTCACTAAGATCAGGTACAAGGTACAAGGCCAGGATGTACCCCCTCACGATTCCTTTTCAACATTTTCCTGGACGTTCTAGTTAATTCAATAAAACAAGAAAAGGAAATAAAAGGTAAACAGACTGGGAAGGAAGAACTAAAACTTTCTTTGTTCACACATGACACAGTTGTCTATGTGAAAAATCCAAAAGAACTGAGGGAAAAAACCTCCAGGAACCAATGAGCAATTGTACAAGGTTGCAGATGTACACCGCCAAGAGTGAACCCTTACGTAACTGCGGACTTCGTGGTAACGATGTGTCAGTGTACATTCATCAATTGTAACCTATGTAGCACTCTGGTGGGGGATGCGGATAATGGGGGACGCTGTGCATGTGTGGGAGCAGGGGCTACATGGGAAATCTCTGTATTTTCTGCTCACTTTTGCAGTGAACCTAAAGCTGCTCTAAAATAAATTCTATTAAAAAGCAAAACTTAGTCTCTTGGCCTCAACAAACTCCGCATGCATACAAACTTTCACCTCTTCCCCTTTGCTGAGCTATAGGAAGGAACAAAGGATGGATGTTGGGGAAACAGCCTCCCCGAGGGGCATCTCCAGCTTGGAGGGATGATGTGGGGACAGGTCACAGAGGCTCATAAGCAGGTGAGCTCAACCAGGCCCTGAAACCAGCCTTACTCTTTGGACCTCCCAGATGCACTAAATCAGCATCTGGGACATGTTAGTAGAAGTGAATGTTTGATTTGTCCTGGGCACAAGCAGCAGGGCAGCGGCAGCAGCACTGGACAGGCGCTAAGCTTGTTGAATTTACCTGGAGATGCCCACACAGGCTTGTGAAGACTGCCAGTGCCCACCAGGCTGCCAGCTTTACCCAGGGACTTGTCAGAGTCTTTACTTTGCTAGTGTGCATTGTGAGTTTCCAAAGTAGTAATGAAGTACCCATTATTTCTCAAAGCTTTTCACTGGCTGTCCTTTCTTCAAGAAGCACTTCTCAGAATTCACTTTAAGAGCCACAAGCACCACAAATACTGATTTATTACCCTTTCATGCCCTCTCCTCACTCAGTTCGCCAGTCCTCCCTTGCTTTCCTATTGCTAACACCATTGCACGCAAAAGATGCTTAACAGGTGCATCTTGTCAATGTTCGGCATTTCCTCCATTATTTACACTTTCAGCTGACAAGTGGCATTAAGTCCCGAGGTTCCCAAGAATTACACAAAATCCATCAAAGTCTTCATCTGCTGGTTCAATTCAAGCATTATTGTAACCCAAAGTCTGAGCCAAAAGTTGTTAAAGCTAATCTATCCACAGTCCTAAGCATTACCAACTTCATAAAATGGTATCTTTTTGATTTCTGAAAGTCATAGACCCTAGGACTCCACACGAGTGCCATTGCCAAAGCAAACATGTACACAAAGGTGTTTCTACTTAATGGAGGGTAGGGTTCCTTGTCACAAGGCTGTACTGTGGGTGTGACATGGGGAGGGGAGGGTTGAATAAGAAAGTCAACAAGAAGTTCACAGGCGCACAAAGCATTTACCCAGAAACAAAATTTTTCTGTTCTTATCCAGTTCTTCTGTCCTTCACAGAACTCATGTCACTGGTTTATAGTGGTTATTGAACCAGTTAGAAAACATTTTTCTGGCTACTCATGTTTTCCTTCCTTCCTTCCCTCCCTTCCTTTCCTTCTTTTCTCTTTTTTTCCTGTCTCTCTTCCTTTTTAAAAACCTTTATTTAGGCATAGTCTATAGCTCATGTAGGTCACCCATGTCAGTTCCACAATTCAGTGAAGAATGTCCATCTAAGCTGCACAGTTGCTACAGGAACCGGCCCAAGAACATGAAATTGCTGCTCCAAGGGTAGATTTCTATGGTTTAAAACCAACATGGACTGCCACGCTGGTGTGGCACAGTGGTTGAGCATCGACCCATGCACCAAGAGGTTGCTGGTTCGATTCCCGATCAGGGCACATGCCCAGGTTGTGGGCCTGATCCCCAGTGAGGGCATGGAGGAGGTTGCCAACTGATGTTCTCTCTCATCAATGTTTCTATCTCTCTCTCCCTCTCCCTCTCTCTCTAAAAGTCAATAAAGGGGAAAAAAAAAAAAAGCAACCTGGACTGAATTCAAACCCTGGTTAGGCAACTTCCTAGATGTGTGCCTGTGGCTACGCAAATTTCTCCAGTTTGGGTGCTTACTATGAGAATTAAGCTTAATTAAAATTAATTTAATGAAAGAGGAATAACAGAGAAACCTCACTTCCTGGCTGTTGGGGTTGAATGGGCTCTGCAACTGGCTACCTTTCTCTCTGACCACTTTCATACCAGGATATGCTATTTGTTTTCTAGTCATCAGCCTTGGGTTATTTACTTCAAATATTAACCACAAGGGTAGTGTGTTAACCAGTCATAACATTTGAAGAATCATGATTGGGAAGGGGGTGGAGGTAGGGTAGGAGTGATGACCTTGATGATTCCTTGACCTTGGAGTTATCCTTGCAAGGAAGCTCAAAGACTGTATCTCCCAGGGATATGTCCAGTAGGCTCTTCCCACAGAGTCAGCAGTGTTGTAACACCTTCAAAGGGAGCTGCAATTCCAGCCTTAGCTGGATTAATTTACATTTTTCTCACAATGCTTATGGTGGCTGTTTGCTGGCTGGTAGAACACGTGAATCAGGTTCGGGTTCTTCCCAGCTCTGCCATTTATTAACTACATGGCCTTGGGCTTTTACTCACTGTGCTCATTTAATTTTTTAGTATAAGTTTTTTTATTGATCTTAGAGAGAGAGGAAGGGAAAGGGAGGGAGAGAGAGAAACATTGATCAGCTGCCTCCTGCCTGCCCCCTACTGGGGATCGAGCCAGTAACCCAGGAATTGAACCACTGACCTCTTGGTGCGTGGGCCAATGCTCAACCAACTGAGCCACAGCAGCCGGGGCTCACTGTGCTCATTTTAGAATGGAGGTACCAACAGCACTTGGCTCATGGGATTGCTGGCACAATGTTATAATAATAATAACAATAATTATAATAATGCTTACAGAGTGCTAACTCCATGGCAGACACTGGTTTCAGCATTTTATGTGTATCACCTCCTTTATTCCTCCCAATGAAACTATGAGGTTGCTACATCCATTAGCTCCGCTTTACAAATAAGCAAACAAAGTCCAGAGAGAAGCCACTCCTTTCGTCCGAGGTCACACAGTGACAGGTGGAGCTGGGATCGGAATCAAACTGGGCAGTCTGGTTTCATCACCCTTGTATTTAATCACCCCATCAGACTACTTTCCTGCACTATACTATCTCTTCTAAAGGAAAAAAAATACATGGCAAGTGCCTGGCAGTAGTAAAAGTGCAATAAATGGTAATGTTGAAATAGTAAATAATACTTCAATTTCCCCAGGCCTCACAAGCCTACGGAATTCATATAAACAGTAATAACAGAAATGTCACTCGATTACACTTCTGCCTGCATGACATGGGTCCCTAAGTTCCTTGAAGTTACCGCTAGGGTGTCCCAGATGGCTCTCCTGTCCTCCCACACTTGCCCCTCCCTGAAGGCCCTGCCCCTGAAGTCCCTTGAAGGTGGGGCCTCACCCACTTCTGTTGTGTGTCCTCTGTGCCCCTTCACAGGGCTCAACTCCCTGGTCCCTAAGCAGAAATGGGGCATAAAGTCAATGCTCTCGACTTGGAGACTAGTAGCTCTGCTGGGATCTCCATCACCTACGTCCCGTTACATTATCAGACATCTCTTAAGCAACTAGTATGTGTTGGAAATAGTGCCAGAAGACACACTCACAAAGATACGAGCAATCAGTATGTCCAGACTGGGACCCTATAGCAGCTTAGGAACCCCTGATGTCCACTAATACTAAGGTCCCATACAAGATCAGCCTTTCTTACCATAGTCATTAAAAATGGTGAGGGTTAATAAAATAGAAAGTTTTGTTGTTCGCGGTGGTGGTGGTGGTGGTGTGTAGCTTAGGAAAATGCCCAGGCAATTCTCGACAGTATCTATTTACTTTTTTTAATGGTCTTTACATTTTAACTTTTGCCAAGGAAATGTCTTAACTTTTACTTTCCATCTGGCCAAGGAAAGCATTTGAACCTCTCCTGGGCATTGTGGCATTGTAATCTGCCTTCATGAACATTACCAGAGGGTTCCGTTTGTGGCCTCTCAGGGACTTGGGTATGTCCTAATTTACTGAGGCAATGCTTCAGAGGAAGTCACTGTAAATTCAGAAAACTTCCCCTACTCCTCTTCCAACCAAGGATACCTCAGACTCAAGAACAATGTCTTGTCACCTAGATGACCATGGGGAGAGAATCAGACATGAGATTTCTAGGACAATAAAAACCGTCTACACAAATTTTATGAAAACTGGAACTGCGGGAATAGTAGTTATTTTTCTACAGCCTTAAAGTTACTAAAAGTGAAGGCAAAAGCAGGACACTTCCAATCAGGAGGAGGAAGGGAAAAGAGCTCAGAAATCTGAAGCAGACCAGTGGGAGGGTTTAACTAAACTTTGTCCTGCAGGCCCTTTGCCATAAAAATTTTACTTATTTATGACTGTGCTTCAATATTGCTTCCAATTCGTAAGGGCAGCTGAATCTTTTATTAAAAATCTGAAAACAAAAAGGTAGACAATTTTCAGGCAAAAAGAAAAAGCATATTTTGAGATAGCAGCAAAATCTGTTACTGTAAACAGGATAGGCACTAGGTCATTGATGAGGGGCTATGCTCAGCCTTTAAGGACAATTTACTGTTTGGGTTTTATTAATTTTAAATCTATCTTTTGGTTTGCTTTTGAGTTCAAGTATTCTCTTGAGGATCTTTCCAGTCCAACTTTCCAACAAAGGAAGAGCGGCTGAGATCACACCTCCATTCCACTTAATGTTTAAAAATAAGTAATATATTGTGTCCACTTAACGGCATGCTATTTTCTTAAATGTGAGTAAATAAGAGCTCTTTGCTTTGACCATGTAAAAGAGAAAATGTCAGGCACTCTCATACTAATGCTGATCCATAGCTCATTGGTGAACATTTATCTGTACCAACAGGCAGGATGACTAAGATTCTGAGAACCTAGCCCACTGCATGGGGGAGGAAGGATCATTTACGCGTAGTCAAAGGGTTGTTTGCATCAAGTCAAACACTGTTTCACACAAGGAGCCATTTTCCCCTCATTATGTCCAATAAGAACTTTTCTGTGTCCCCAAACCCATCTTGCTGCCCAATCTCCAATAGAGACTCCCAGGCAGAAGTGTCCCCAAGGATAATGTACATGTTCTGCACCCCTTCACTGGTCCAACACCCAATCACTTTTCCATTCTGTGTTCATCAACTGCCCAGCCACCTGGTCACCCCAGGTCCCATGCCAGCTGACTTAGACTACTCCTGACACAGGACACACAGAATTTCAAGTGTGAGCGTACTTTTCACTTTCATTTGCAAGTTTTGACTATTGTTCCAGCTGAGGCAATCTGGCATTTTCTTTTTTCTTTTTTTTTATTATCAGATAGAATGGGAGAGAAGGGGGGGGGGTGGAGAGAGAGAGAGGGAGAGAGAGAGAAACATCAATGTGATAGAGCCACATCGACTGACTGCCTCCTGCGTGACCCGACCAAGGCTGGGGACGAATCTTAACAGAGGCACGTGCCCTTGACCAGAATCAAACCCGTGACTATAACCACTGAGCTAAACTAGCCAGGGCCAATCTGGCATTTTCAGTGCCATTTATTTTACACAGTCTATGTTAGTCCCTGTGCTTAGTGGAAGGCTGGAGAGGGGGTCACAAAGATAAATCAAGACATGGTCCAACCCTCAAGTTATTGCCAAGTAGAGACCACCAGTACATAAATGCCTAAAATGCAATAAGTGTCATAGTTAAGTGAATAGAGAGCTAAGAAAGACACATGCAGAAGCAACTCATTCTTCCTGGGAGAGTCTTGAAAAGCAAAAGAGATACGATGTTTAAGTTGGGCTTTACAGGATATTCAGGAATTTGCCAAGCAGACAGGGGATGGGAACCCAAACCAAGGCATAGGAAGTGTACGAGGTGTGCAAGTATATAGACAATCTGGATGTCCAAGCAGAAAAGATGGGATAGATTATGAAAGGCAATGAGGTCCGTGGAGAGTCTTCTAGGAGAGTGTGTTCCCAGGCGAGATGTGTGTCGGGAACACAATTCCAATGACACTGTGGAGGCCTTTATGGATTTAACAGCCCTTACTGAAAATCTGGGAGCCCCCTAGGGAGAGTCTGAATTATACAGTGCACACTCCATCCACGTGTATGGCTGCCTGGTCTCTCTCCTGCTCCTCCTATCTGGGCTCTTCAGCTCTGCAAAGTTCCAAGTTTGTCTCCTTTTTTATCTTATTTTTAAAAAAAATTTTATGTTTTTAAATTTTTATTTATCGATTGATTTGAGAGAGAGAGAAAGAAACACTGATTTGTTGTTCCACTAATTGGCTGAGTCCCTGCCTGGGATGGAACCTTGGCATATCAGGACGACGCTCTCACCGAGTTACCCGGGCAGGGCGAAAGTTCTAAATCCTTAACTCTCTTATGCACAGTCACCAGTCAAGCCTGCAGAGGGCTCACAAGTACACTAAACAATTATCAAAGTATTTTTTTCTAAATAGAGGCAGTTATTGTGTTAAGAGAAATTGTGGTGACAGCTGTTAAATATAATTTTCTATATAAGCTATAATATAAATTTCTTTCCCTCATCACATGCATATGAATCATCTACAATATCAGCAATACTCTAACAATTCTACACATAATGGAAATTTTCTGTGAAACATAATTACACTTGATAAACACAAGGCAGTATTCCCATATTCATTCCAGCATTTCAACATCCAAGGTAAAATAACTACAGAATACGGTGGCAAACTTGTTTTTTAGAAAAGGTTTATTTGTTACAAAATGTTAAATACTAAAGCTAAAAACATATAAATTCAGATCAGGCTATATTAAAATACATACATACCCTTCTTTGCAAAATTATTAAAGACTGAATTAAACAGATGCTTTAAATAAAATAAAATACTCTTGAGAACATTCTTTTGTATAACTAACTGTATCAATGTAGTGTAGTTTTTAAAATCATAGTTGAAAAGTTTATCTGTCTTGAAAGTCAAATTTACCCAATTCTTCAGTTTTCTGTTGCTGCCCAATACGAAGCCACCACGCTGGCTTGGACTGGATGGATTTCAGTTATGTTACTGAAACTTCTATTTTACAAGCCTACTCTCCTATCATATGAACACAGAGTAGCCAGCAGTATACAAAGGGTTATATAAGGTGAAAACCTGGTCCAGAAAGAAAAGGCCTTAGCTCTACCATACAGTATCTTCTCTAATTAAAATGATTGGTAAATATATTGAAGCAGAGATCAGCACAGAGCCTACATTCACCTAGAAATAATCTTTCAATTAAAAAAAAAAATCAAAAGAGCACTCATTTCTCCAAGATAGCTTAAGAGCATTTTTCAATATCTTGTTATTTTAAATTGAGTTAATGCAAAGATTTTAATCTAGATTTAAGAGTTAATTTGATTACTGTTCTGACTAGCTCTGGACAGCCGTGATGCTGCGTGTTTGAGTCACCTGCACAGGTGGTAAAAAACTTCTATAACAAAAACTACGTGCTGAACATCAACAGGATGCCAACTTCCAAACTCAACTCCAGTCGAACAACCTGAAAACTATCTGTGGTCTATTTAAATGTTAAAGAGTATTTGCAAGAATATATTTTGCTGTAGAACTTTTATTTTTCAATTTCCTAGATTAAAAGTTACTGATTTAGAACTTTAAGTGCTCTAATTCACATAGGGGTAAGAATGTGCTTATGAAGAACAAAATGCTATCACTGCATTTTAAAAGTTCTTAAATGTGAATGAATGTCTAGAAATCCACTACAGTATCTATTCTTCACCATGCTGGTCCATGCCAAGTGGGATTTGCCAATAGTTGATTAACTCAAGTGATTAGAGTACAAAAAACATGAAATGCATCCCAGTTATCTTCATCAACACCATTCAACTAAAATCAAGTTTCTTGGAAGAAGTATGTAGGGGATTTTTATTGTTTCACTCTGACAATATTGGTATACATCCAAGGTATACATAGTATTAGTGATTCTAATACTGTAAAGCTGTTTAATCAAACCTTTGAACAGTTGGGAAACTATATGTATTCTAAAGTAATTGGAAATTAAAAGAAAAATATATCTAATACTGAATTACATTACTGATGAAAATGATGTCACCGATAACATAGTAATCTGGTTTTCCATCCCTCAGCTTGTGAGCTTCTGATGCAATTATTTCTGTTGATAAGTAACACAAGAAAAACAATAATTCTGTCCTCTACCCTGGTACCATTTTCTCTACATGTAACAAGTCTTTCATTTATATCCTTTCTTTTAACTTACTGGGTAACCTTGAAGGACAAAACTCATGCTACTCCTCATCAAATAACCTTGCGGTCCTCAGAAAGAATCCAAATAATTCAAGCTACTGACATCCTAATCTTAGTAAATACACTAAAACAAAAAACACCTTGAGCCTTTGATAGCAAATTCTCTAAAAGAATGTTTTCCTGTTGGCATCTTCATAAATATGTATTAAAGTCATGCAGGTCAGTCACTTTTACCAATATCCTCGTCTTACAGAATGATCAAGAAAGTATTTGTTCATCTGTGATAGAGCCAGAACTGTGAGTGTTTTAGAGATAAGACAACACAAGGCATTTCTCACTTGCTAGTCGAGGTAGCACAGAGGCCCTGGGTGGAACAGATTTCCCCAAAGATACCAGAATCCCAATATGCTCCCTTCCTTCCAGAAGGCCTCCTTCTCTTCCCCTGATGCCAGTGCCACTTTGCTGCTTTCAAGGACAACAATGTTTGAGCAAGAAAACATAATACATATCCTGCTACAAGACAGACATAGTTTTGGGGCCCAGTACAAAGCGCAAATGCAGGGCCCCTCTTTGAACATTATTGTGAATTTCCAGATGGCAACAGCAGAGTTCAGAGCCCAGCGGGGGCCCCTCTAAGCCTGTGGCCCTGTACAACTGCTCAGGTTACCTGGCCATAGAGTCATCCCTGCTTAGATTTCCTGCCTCATCAGAATCCCAGGTTAGAGACAAGGTGGCTCAGCTGGGTTGTTCAGACAAAGAGCAGAATTTTTTTTCATAATGGTTCAAACACTGTCACTGATTTGGAAACAAGTATCATTTCACATTCAAAATCCCAGGCAAATTTCGATTCCTCACGTCTCAGATTGATCAGTCTTCCCCTAGATTTTTCATTATAGAAACAGTCACGCTGGGTCTTTAAATGCCCCTTATTTTAACAGAGCAATTAATCAGACATGATGAAATTTCTGTATTAATCCTACATGATTTTTTAAAAATTTAAATATTTCTTAACTAGGAAGGGTATAAATATCACTAAAGCAACAGGGCATCTTAAGGGGAATAAGTAGCTGTGCAACAGCTTTATACACTAGGTGAAGCCTTAGATTTAGCCTATGGTATATTTTGTTCCCTTTTAAAATCACAACAGTAGTTTTTTCAGAGAGCTAGTAAACACATTAAGCTGTGTGGTGAATTTTTTTTAACGCCCATATTTTTTTTTAACGCCTGTTTTTCGGTCACAAGAATTTTACTGGAACCCATTCCTCATTATAGTAATTTTAAAAGTGTATGAATATAAAATTGCCAGGTTACATTACTAAGCAACGGCATTTCCGGGAGTGAATATACTTCCTGTATTCCGCCAGCTGCTTCAAGTACATATTCGACGGCCATCTGTGCTTTTCAACAAAACTGCGTTCTTCCACTAAAATTTTTAGAAAAAAAAAAATGTTAGTTGAATATACTTTATTTGGGATCGAGTTTAAGCATTATTGGTTTCCTGTTTAATGGATGACATCCAAGCTCTGCTATATACCCCCTACTCCTCCCTCAAGCCTTCCAAAGGCATTAAATACAATTCTGGTTACATCAGTCATCAGGATACATCTTTCCATTGCTTCATCAAAGAGTATTTATGTTGTTGTTTTTTTGTTTCATATAAGACTTGTTTTTCCTGGAGATGATAATGGACTCTTTTTTTCTTTTTTTTTCATTTAATTGGTTTTTTTCCTTTGTAACTAACTCAACCTTTCAAATTCTTTAAAATCCTCTCAATTCTATCTTCCACCAAGCCAGAGTCATCAGACAATCTATCCATTCCTGCAGTGGTGTTAACGCTGTTGCCCTGGAGACCCTGTCTTCCAAGCTTGCACCCTCTGGCTTCCTAGGCCTGCTTCACGCTTTCCTGCTGATCCCTCCACTCCTGGACGCCAGGTCCTTCACTTTGTTTATTCTCCAGTTTGGGTGAAGCAGAACCTTTATTAGCTTCCTGAAAAAGGTGGGTGCATAAGAAATATTTTTGAGACTGCTTGTGATGAAACACTTTTAATCTCTCCTCACATGTAATTCAGTCTGGAGTTCTAGGCTGAAGGCTTCCCTTAGAACGCTTGAGACAGACTCCACTGCTTTCCAGTTTCCAAGGTTGCTAAGAAGTCCACTACCATTCAGATTCATAGTCTTGGTAAGTAATATGTTTTGTTTTGTTATCCTGTAAATTTTTCTACTTTTTCTACTTACGGTTGGAATTCTTACGTGACTCAGTGATGCACCTGGTTCATTAAGCTGAGCACTTAGCTGAACATTTAGTAGTTTCTTTCAATCTGTCAACTCAAGGCCTTCACTACGGAGATAACTTCTTGTATTATTTCTTCATCATTTCCTCCCTACTGGTTTTTATTTTTTATTTTTCCTGTATTAACTTCTATTATTCAGGTACTTCACCTCCTGGATTGAGCCTCCAATTTTTTTTAAATCCTTTCTTCCCTGTCTTTTTGTCCTTCTTTCTGAGAGATTTCATTACCTTTATCTTTCAACTATTTTATTCAGTTGGGTTTTTTGCTATCATATTTCTAATGTCCAAAAGTGACTTCTTATTCTTTTATTGCTTTTTTTTTTTTTTTTTTTTGCAAATTGTGGTCAAACACATATAAAATAAAATGAATCATCTCAGCCATTCTTAAGTGCAGAGTGCATGGTAAGTAACATTAAGTATATTCATGCTGTTGTGCAGCCCAGCGCCAGAGCGCCTCATCTTGCCAACCTGAAACTCTGTGCCCATTAAACAACTCCCTGTTCTTCCACCCCGGTCCCTGGAAACCATTCTGCTTTCTGTCTTTACAACTATTATTTCCTTTTAGTAACATTCTATCTCTGCTTTTTATGGATGCATAGCTCGAATTCTTTGAGGATATTAATTTTAAAGTTTTTTTTAATAGTTTTTTGTTTTTTTACTTATTTTTAGAGAGACAGGAAGGGAGAGGGAGAGAGAGATGGAAACATTGATGAGAGAGAACATCAACTGGCCGCCTCCTGCATGCCCCCCCCCCGAGATTTGGCCCACAACCTGGGCATGTGCCCTGACTGGGAATCGAACCAGCGACTCCTTGGTGCATGGGTTGATGCTCAACCACTGAGCCACACCAGCCAGTTAAAAAAATAAAAAAAGTTTTCTTCAACTCCTTGTGTCTCTTTATTCCTCTAAGTTCCCCTTTGTGAGGTAATAGGAAATATATATTGGTCTCTGCACCCAGTTCTTAGCATAGAACTCCTGAAACCCTTGCAATTTCTCCATAATAAAAGCACGAGGAGCACCTTTTGTTCTAATATGTGGTCTGTGACCCTGGTTTCACGGCTCCTGAAACCCCTGCAATTTCCTGGGTGACAGTAGTGCCTTTTATTCTTTTAATTAGACATCTCTGGGTGGGCTCCTGGATGAGGGCTGGTCACCAAAAAGCCATGATTAGAAGCTTGAACTTTCTGGCCTTCCCACCCCCACCATGCTCTTAAGAAGGAAAAGGACTGAAAATGGAGTTGATGATCAACCATGTCTACATAAAGAAGCCTCCATAAAATTCCAAAAGTACAAGGTTCAGAGAGCCCCCAGGCTAACGCAGAGGGGGTGACACACCCCAACTCCACTGACAGGAACGCCTACACTAGGGACCCTCTTAGACCTCATCCTATGTATCTCTTCATCTGACTGTTCATCTATTTCCCTTAATAAACTGGTAAACTTAAGTAAGTGTATCCCTGCCGTGAGCTGATCTAGCAAATTAACTGAGCCCCATGGAACCTCTGATCTATAACCAGTTGCTCAGAAATACTGGACATGGACTGGTGTCTGAAGTGCAGTGGGGGACAGTCTTGTGGGGCTGAGCCCCTCATCTGTGGGATCTGACACTCTCTCTCCAGGTAGAGTGTCAGAATTGAGTTAAACCGAAGGACACAGCTGGTGGTGTGAACTGCTTGGTGTGAGGTAAAACCCCCACACACCTGGTGACCAGAGTGTCAGAAATGAAGCGCTGTGTGTGAGTAGTAAAGGAGACACACAGGAGAAAGACACAGGAAAGAAACACACAGGTAGAAAGACTGTAGTTTTTCCTATTCACTTCTCTTTTGTTTTTATTCTTTGTGTCTTGGTTTGGATATCTATCTTTCAGGTTGGACATTGCCTCAAATATCTGTTGATCCTCAGTTCTATCTTTACATTGAAAACTGAGATGCTGGAAAGCTGTTTGGAAATCTTTTGGGCATGGGTCGGATTTGCTGACTGGTGGAATAAACTGAAGCATGACTTAGTAGATTAATGGGTTCACTGAAAGAATTCTCAAATGATGCCGGAGAAGGATGCCTCAGTTTCATGTCCAGACTATGGGAGTTGAGGTAGCAAATACCTGGCTGCCAGAATTCTAGACTGGAGGCTAGAGATTTACTATAAAATGTGTACACGTTCACATAACCCCCATGTTTTCAGTCCAGCTCCTTGCCCACTCTCAAGTTTTTGGGTTTAATTTCTTCAGGAATGAACCTCCCATCTCCAGTGACGATGAAGGAGAAGCAGTTACCTGCCTGGGTGGTTTGGTGTGTAACAAAAGCTTCTTAACCAACACTAAAGTAATTCTACTGTTTTCAGCCCCAAGCCTTGTTCTTCTTTCTCAAATACCTGGTCCCTGAAAGTTTTAAGGTTTATTGGAATGTTGCTGGGTGAACCAGCTTGTTTCTCATCAGTATTCCTTCTGTGGGCACTCAGTTTCCTTCTGCTAAGTCAGTTTCCACTTCTCCGCCTACTGTCTGACCTCAGCTACTATAATTTGGGTTAACAAGGTCTTGATTCGGGCTGCAGGGCCTGGATAAAGAGAAATGACCAGGTGATCAGGGAAATCAGTTCTATATTTAATCAGGAAGCAAAGGTGACATAAAACTACTCCCTCAGTTAAGATAAAATACCAGGAAAAAAATTATCACAGATGAGCTCTGGCCAACAACAAAACAAACAAACAACAAACAAAAAAAGATACAAAAATTCCATAATATAAAATGCATATAACAATATTCAGCTAAATTAAACTAGCTGTGAGGATAATGACGCCATAAATACCAAAGGTAACTTATATTCTGTGCATTGCTGTTTCTTTTCATGAGTCCAGTACATGAAATGTCTAATATTTAATGAGCTATTTAACTGAGTTCTGATGCATCAATGCCAGAATTGACAAAAGGTCTTTCCAGTCCCACCTTTCAATTTCTAAACACCTCTAAATAAGAAAAATTCTCACGAAGAGAAAACAGTCTGCAGAATTCCAATAATAACTTGATCATTTTTGAAACTGAAAATGGGCAATTCTTTCTTTAAGAAAGCTATGAAGTGACTGTGACAAGAACCCTTTTGAACTTCAAGTGACCATGTGAAGTAGGCCAAGTAAGGCAATGTAGAGGAGAGGTGACTAACATTTTGGAGGATTGCTCCCTTAAGGGGCGGCTACTGCTTCATTCCAGGGGGTTGTCATGTGGGACCACGGGCCCAGAGTAGCCAGATCTTCAGCTTTTCAAAAGAAGCCAAAAATTTGGATTTTTAAAATGTAACACGCTACAGTTTTTAAACGTTGATTCTAAATTTAAAACAAACAAAAAATCATGTGGTCCAAACAGACTACCAGTTTGTGACTGCCTATTTAGACTATCACGTTCTCCCTTATCCACAAGGTAACTGTGTCAAGTAATAAAATAAAAATTAATAACTCAAAGGATTTACAGAGCATCTTTCTCCCAAGGTTGTATAGCCCTCTCCATATGTATCATACATTTATACATGATGGTAAGTGGGAAAATAACCTTTTTTTTTACAAATGAAGGTGACCTAGGAGGGCATAATGAAGGTGGTTCTAAAATCAAAATGTTCATTCATTTAATTTTAGTTGACTTCTGAAAAAAATAATTGCATACGAATGTCCCTACTAACAGCAAGCTAGAAACGTGCCTTATCTTCATGAATACATTTTTTGTTTCTTTCTTGCACAAAGTAGATGGTTAGTATTGTTCTTTGATTTATTTTGTTACGCTACGGCACTCAGGGTTGAATTCTACATAAAGAGACCTCCAATAGGCATTTAGTGTTTGCTGACTGGATGAATGTCTGTTAAGACAGTCAAAAACTGACCATTTCTTGGTTTCCTTAACTGTACAACAAGTAGCTGAATGAAACCAGGCAGTTTCACATTTTTTAGCAGCAGATTCTCTTATACAAGTAAAATTTTATGTAGAAGGCTAAGATATAAAGCAGATAAAAGCAGAACTCCTCTGGCTGAAGGTGGGAGGGAAATGTCCAAGCAGCGCATATGCAGCCTTCTCTTCCCCCTTCACGTCTCCTGGCGCCCTCCCCTTCCCTCACCCACTCCCCACTCTCTGCCCCACCTCAGAAGACCTTCGGGCATCTCCAAGGAGAGTTCACTGTTTAGGGTTTGAAACTACCTGACTAGGTGAACTTTCCTTTCCTTTCCCTTTTAATTTGATTACTCCTTCAGTCTATTCCAGGTAATACAGTGGGCAAACCACTGTATCTAAAGTGACTGTCAACTACGATGACTAACCTATTTTCATGTTCTTTCTTCTTATGCACACTGAGAAGTTCAACCTCTGATTGGTTTTAATTTTTATAACTTATCTTAAAAATTACACCATGCATACTCTCTGCACAGTAAGTTTTACAACATTCTTTGATCATTAAAAAATTATTCCCAGGTACTACAGTGAACTCCTATATAGAAAGACTTAATAGATATAGATAGTATAACAGAACTATATATTATAAATAATACATAATAGTTACAATTCCTCTACAAAAAGAAGTGTTTTTCAATCTGTATTGTTTAAATGTTGCTTCTGACTTGGGTGGTTAAAACCAAGATCTTATTGATCAAAATCAAATGCTATCAGAGGCCACCTTATCACTATACTTCAGGGGGAAAATACATTTAAAAATGAAGGGAGCTATAAAACAATCATTAGCAAACTTGTGTAACACAGGTCAAGCTACTTCCTTAATGACCACACTGCATATTTAAAAGGAATGTGTTACATTGACTTTTTAATTTTTAAAAATTACTATTCCTCTGAATTGCATCTCAAATCTAAGACTAAAGAACATAAGGTTTTATTTCAACACAGTAATTGGCAATCTACCTGAAAGGTCCTGAAATTCAGGCTTTTGACTGAAGATGAGGTAGTTCGTGGCGATGAAATGAAGCAGCCAGGTTGAAAGGCAGTCCGAGTGGTGAAACTGCAGGAAAAATGGAAAGTGAGACAGTATCGTACATAATGTCCATCAACATGACTGTCAGATCAGGGAGAATGGGTCTGGGAGAACCCACGGAGAGCCCAAATCCACGCTGAATGTGTCCACATATGATGCAGCCTTCAGCCTACTCTGAATGCAGAAAGGAAAAGGAGTATTGATAACAGATAATAATAATATTATATCAGTGAAGAAACTGAATCCAATGAATAACAAGCCCCTGCTGCTGCAGTGGCTGAATGTCTTTAAGCAGATGTATGGCTGCATCCGTGGTTCACAACGGCTGCTTGAGGTTCTTGAGGATTTAATTTAAGCTTTTAATCTATGGTCATGGCCTTCACTAACTATTCTTGTATCTGTGTAGCAGAGATAGGAGTACAGTTCAGACTGACAAACTTCAGAGGGGGGGGGATGAGATAAACCAAAGAACTTATATGCATGTATGTGTAACCAATGGACATAGACAACAATGCTTGGGGGTGGGCAGGATAGGGAGGAGGGTGTCTGGGGAGAAAAAGGAGAATCATCTGTAACAAAAATATATTCATTAATTAAAAAAAAAAAGATTATGGTTAGGAAAGGCATACATTTGGCTATATCTAAACAAATTCACCGGAGGAGCAAACCAAAATGTATTTGGAGGAGGAAACGTCATCAACCTAAGGTTGCGGGTGGCAATGTGCACATATTTCTCTGAGAAGGTTGTATCTGAATAGTTGCTTTTAACTCAGGTGTACTGTTACACTGAGCAGGATTCCCCATGTGTTTCTCATTCTGAGTTTCAATAGCTAACGGAGGGGGAACTCAGAGCAACTTGGCCATGACGTCATCACCTTGGTGCTAATCCAGTGACAGTCACTAATCCATCTAACCACCAATTCAGACTATGGTAACTCGCTGGCAAGGAACTCTGATACATAAGTGTAGTTCTTTTCATTATCATTATGGTAAAATATACATAAAATTTTCCCTTTTTAAGTGTATGGTTCAGGGGCATTAATTACATACATTCACATTATGCAACCATCACCACCATCTATTTTCAGAAACTTTTTTTTTTATCATTCTAAACTGAAACTCTTTACCCATTAAATAATAGATCCCCTTTCCCTTAGCCCCTGTCCCTGGTAGCCACCATTTTATTTTACCTTTATGAATTTGATTATTCCAGGTGCCTCATATAAGTTGAATTATACAGTATCTGTCCTTTTTCTGTCTGGTTTATTTTACTTAGCATAATGTCCTCAAGGTTCATCCATGTTACAGCATGTATTAAAATTTCATTATTTCTAAAGCTGAGTAATACTCCATTGTATGTATATACCACATTTTGTTTATTCATTATTTTGTTGATTCATTTAGGTTGTTTCTACCTTTAGGCTTTATATAGCTCTTTTAAGGATACTCAAAAATATTATATAAAAAATAAGTAATGTTAAATTGAAGAAAGATTTGTAATTTCAAATCTTAAAGAAGAAACTCAAGTATTGCTCTTCTAAAGTTATAATGTGGGAATACTTTAACATGTAAATACATAGTAGATCTCCTGATTCTTATTACACAAAATCAGAATTTTTGAGTTGGATGAGACTTTATAGTTCATCTAATCCCACATCACATTTTAACTATCTTTTTTCACCTTTTCTTTCAGCAGATGAATGTGAATGATCTCAAGGGAACAGAGCAAGAACATGTAGCTCTTTTAACAGACACCACCAACACTATTACATGATTAAACCAGAGCAAATAACCTACCAACCGAAGTTCAGAACATTGTCTGATGGCTGTGACTTTGAAAGAGAAGGGAGATCACAGAAATAAATAGCTGCCTACAAAAACACAGTTCAAATGCAGGATTTTATTTCTGAACAAAATTTAAGATATCATTAAGCGTGGGCCTTTGGCAAGAGATGGAATGAAATTCAATGTAAATTCTATTTTCTGTAATGCCTATATGACACAATATGGCACCACACTCAAATGACTAATTTAAACAGCCATCATTCAGTTGAAAAAGTCCACATCAGCTAATTCTACATCCTTGGGAAAGGACTGCGCAAAAACCCTCTCTTCAAGTGACCTGCCCACAGAAATTGTGAGGATACTTTAGCCTCATTTAGCCAAACTTCCAAACTAAGACAGGTCCTAACATATCTCTTAATAAGCAGAAATGTTAAAATCGTATAATTTTTAGTAAGATTTTTAAAAAATCAAATAAGCAGATACACAGGGCCAGTTACCTTGGCTTTCTTGAGCAGGTCAACTATATCTAGGTTCATGGATGCCAGTTCTCTGCTGGGCATGCTCTGCAGCTGTGTAATGATGAACAGCTCACAGATGTGCTGCAGTCGGGACACTTGGTACATCTCAGCACAGATCAGGAGGCACATGGCCTGGAAAATGCCGGCTGATGCAAGGAGGGAAATGAGAGAAAATGGATAATAAAACCATTTCTTTTATGACCTAAAGCAAAATAACAAAAAAATGCTGACTCTGTCATCCAATGTAGAATAGAATGCTTCAAGAAAACTTTGAAGGAGTCAGCACTCTGAACTCCATTTTAGAAAAGAATTTAAGACTTCAGACTCAGAAGAGAACTTATGTGTCATTTTTGCTTTTTTTTAAATTCTCCAGAGAGAGAGAGAGAGATTCTACAATTACCCTTAATAATCAATTCCAAACTATGGGACAATTCCTTCTGCTTGCTAATTAAATCTGTGCCATTTTTCTTCTCTTGGCTTTAGTTTCAGGTTTGTTTTGAGGTAAAATAAACATAAAATTTACCATTAACCATTTTTTCCCAGTTTTATAAAAAAAAAAAAAATAATTGACATGCATCACTGTATAAGTTGAAGGTGTACAGCATGATGGTTTGATTGACATACTGTGAAATGATGACCACAACAGGTTTAGTTAACAGTCATCATCTCACATAGATACAATAAAAAATAAAAGAAAAAATGTCTCCTTGTGATGAGAACTCTTAGGATCCACAATCATAGCAACCTTTCTATATATAACATAGCAGTGCTAACTACAGTCGTGTTGTACATTTCATCCCTAGAACGTATTCATTGACCACCTTCCCCAAATTCCCCCTCCCCACCCCACCATCAGCCATTTTTAAGTGTGCAGCTCATTGGCATTAAGTCTATTCACACTGCTGTGCAACCATCACCACATCCATGTCTGGAACTCGATGTCATTACAAACTGAAGTTCTGTGTCCATGAACAGTAACTCCCACATTCCCCGCCTCGCAACCTGGCAATCACCATGGTTGTTTTGTTGTTGTTTCAACACTTCCTTATAAGTTTGATTTTTGATGTAATTCTCCTATCCCTCCTTAAATTCCTTACATTCTTTCGAAGCTAGGAACAAAGAATACTGTGTAAGATATTGAACATGATGAACAGATTACCTTTCTTTCTGTGATTCCCTCCCACCCCCTTGCAGATATTCCAATATCCAGCTTAATTTTTAGATTATTCATTTTGACTCATTTTCCCCCTACATCTTTTACCAATTTTTAAAGTGTTTTGTCCTACACTTATTAGTGCTTTTCTGAGCATTTTTCCTAATTAGCAAGATAAAACCCCAAAATTAAAGCATCAGTTACTCTAGTGAGAGGATGACTGAGAAACCAAATTTTCTTATTTCAAATGTGGTCAAGTTTTTAATTGAATATGCATATTGGCCAATATCAAAATAATAAAATAAATAATAACACTTATTCTGATGAGAATCAATGCTTTCATTTTTATTATGCAAAAATGATATGCCAGTCTTTACCACAGACAGCAGTAACTGTAACTGGCTCCTAAATATTGTAGCTAGCTGAAAGACCAGAATTAACTTAACTGAAAAGGGAATTTTCTTTTTTGGAACTCTAAAACCTTTGACTAGAGGTTTTAGACTTGTTTCAAACTTTTCAGTAACAAACACAGGATATCTTTGAAATCTCAAAATCAAAAGACAAAACCTGAAGGGAGGAATGGTCTGAAATGTGTGTTTTCTTTCTACGTTAGCCGGTAGGGTGCCTGGCCTGTTCTGTCATCCAGGTCTCTCAGGCCCCTGGACTAAGCCTTCTAGTTGTGTTTGTGGTGGGAGCCATCTGGTGGCCAAAGGGTGAAGATTAATCAAAGGGGATCCTGTGCCCATACCCCAAGGCTTTAAGGCCTGTTGAAAGGATATTGCCATTTCTCCAAGGTGCCTGCAGCTAGTGGAACCTATGAGATCTGTTCTGACCTGTAGCTGCCACAGTTCCTTCCTCGTCCAAAGACAGTCAGGGAATAGGGAAATGCAGCCTGCAGTCCACTGGGCAATAAACATCTTAGGAAAAGTTTTCAAAGAAGACAGCTTCAGGAAGAGTCTGACTTTAGGAGAAGTCAGAAGAATGCCTTCAAAACACTCAATTCTTTGCCCTGGCTGGGTAGCTCAGTTGCTTAGAGCATCGTCCTAATACACCAAAGTTGTGGGTTCAATCCCCAGTCAGGACACATACAAGAATCAAACAATGAATGCATAAATAAGTGGAACAACAAATCAATGTATCTTTCTCTTTCTTTCTCCTCCACCCCAAATCAATAAATAAAAATTTTTTTAAAGATTATATCAAAAACAGAGGGGGAACCAAAATGGTGGCAGAGTGAATGGAAGCTACACAGACCATCTCCCAGGACCAAACTGGAATTACAACTAAAATAAAGACAAATCATCGGGAAAAAGCAACAGAAAAGCAGCTTGCAAGGACCATACAACCAGGGACACTGGTTGGGATTCATCCCACGGATGCAAGGCTGGTTCAATATTTGCAAATCAATAAATGTGATACACCACATAAACAAAATGAAAGATAAAAACCACATGATCATATCAATAGATGCTGAAAGAGCATTCGACAAAATCCAGCACCCATTTCTGATAAAAATGCTCAGCAATGTGGGAATAGAGGGATCATATCTCGACATAATAAAGGCCATATATGAAAGACCTACAGCCAACATCATACTCAATGGGCAAAAACTAAAAGCATTTCCCTTAAGAACAGGAACAATACAGGGATGCCCACTTTCGCCACTCTTATTTAACACAGTACTGGAAGTCTTAGCCACAGCAATCAGACATGAAGAAAAAATAAAAGGGATCCAAATTGGAAAGGAGGAAGTGAAACTGTCATTATTCGCAGATGACATGATATTATACATAGAAAACCCTAAAGACTCCATCAAAAATCTACTAGACCTAATAAATGAATTTGGCAAAGTAGCAGGATACAAAATTAACGTCAAGAAATTGATGGCATTCTTATACACCAATGATGAACTCACAGAAAGAGAAACTAAAAAAACAATCCCATTTACCATCGCGGCAAAAAAATTAAGATACCTAGGAATAAATTTAACCAAAGAAGTAAAGGATCTATTTGCAGAAAACTACAGGACATTGAAAAAAGAAATAGAGGAAGATATAAAAAAGTGGAAGCACATACCTTGTTCATGGATTGGAAGAATTAACATCATTAAAATGTCCATATTACCCAAAGCAATCTATAGATTCAATGCAATCCCAATCAAAATACCAGCGACATATTTCACAGAACTAGAACAAATATTTCAAAAGTTCATATGGAACCAAAGAAGACCCCGAATAGCCACAGCAATCTTGAAAAAGAAGGACAAAGTAGGTGGGATCACAATACCAGATATCAGATTATACTACAGAGCTACTATAATCAAAACAGCCTGGTATTGGCATAAGAACAGGCATATAGACCAGTGGAACAGAACAGAGAATCCAGAAATTGACCCAAGATATTATGCTCAACTAATATTTGACAAAGGTGGCAAGAGCATACAGTGGAGCAAAGACAGCCTCTTTAATAAATGGTGTTGGGAAAATTGGACAGCTACATGCAAAAAAATGAAACTAGACCATCAACTTACACCATACACAAGAATAAACTCAAAATGGGTAAAAGACTTAAATGTGACTCGTGAATCCATAAAAATCCTAGAAGAAAATGTAGGCAACAAAATTTCAGACATCATACGCAGCAGAATCTTCACTGATACATCACCTAAGGCAACAGAAATAAAGGAAAAAATGAACACATGGGACTACATCAAACTCAAAAGCTTCTGCACAGCAAAAGAAACAACCATCAAAACGGAAAGAGAACCCACTGTATGGGAGAGCATAATTGCCAATGATACATCAGATAAGGGGTTAATCTCCAAAATATATAGAGTGCTCATACAACTCAACAAAAGGAAGACAAAGAACCCAATTAAAAAATGGGCAGAGGAACTAAATAGACACCTCTCCAAACAGGACATACAAATGGCTAAGAGACATATGAAGAAATGCTCAACATCACTAATCATCAGAGAGATGCAAATTAAAACAACAATGAGGTATCACCTCACACCTGTCAGAATGGCCGCCATCAACAAATCGTCAAACAACAAGTGTTGGCGAGGGTGTGGAGAAAAGGGGACTCTAGTACACTGCTGGTGGGAATGCAGACTGGTGCAGCCACTGTGGAAAACACTATGGTGTTACCTCAAAAAATTAAAAATTGAACTGCCATTTGACCCAGTGATCCCACTTCTAGGAATATACCCTAAGAAACCTGAAACACCAATCAGAAAGAATATATGTACTCCCATGTTCATAGCAGCACTATTCACAATAGCTAAGATCTGGAAACAGCCCAAGTGCCCATCAGTGGATGAATGGATAAAAAAGCTGTGGTACATATACACAATGGAGTACTATGCAGCTGTAAGAAAGAAAGATCTCTTATCCTTTGAGACGACATGGAGGGACCTCGAGAGTATTATCCTAAGCGAAACAAACCAAGCAGAGAAAGAAAAATATCACATGATCTCACTCATTTGTGGAATATAATAAACATAACAGTCTGGGGAACAGGGTAGACCCAGAGATGTGAAAGTAGAGTACAGACTGACAACCCTCAGAAGAGGGGGTGGGGGGGGAGGGAAGAGATAAACCACAGAACTTATACGCATGTATGCATAACTGATGGACCTGGACAACAAAGCTGGGGATGGGGTGGGGGATGGGGAGGAGGGTGTCAATGGGGAAAAAAGGAGAAACATCTGTAACAAAAATAAAAAAAAAAAATAAAATAAAAATAAACATAAGGATAACAAAAAAAAAATAAAATAAAATAAAATTATTTAACTCTAAAAAAAAAAAAAAAAAAAAAAAAAAAAAAAAAAAAAAAAAAAGAAATTGATGGCATTCTTATACATCAATAATGAACTCACAGAAAGAGAAACTAAAAAAACAATCCCATTTACCATTGCAACAAAAAAATTAAGATACCTAGGAATAAACTTAACCACAGAAGTAAACGACCTATTTGCAGAAAACCACAGGACACTGAAAAAAGAAATAGAGGAAGATATAAAACAGTGGAAGCACATACCTTGTTCATGGATTGGAAGAATTAACATCATTAAAATGTCCATTACCCAAAACAATCTATAGATTTAAGCCAATCCCCATCAAAATAGCAGTGACATATTTCACAGAACTAGAACAAATACTTCAAAAGTTCATATGGAACCAAAAAAGCCCCGAATAGACACAGCAATCTTGAAAAAGAAGGACAAAGTAGGTGGGATCACAATACCAGATATCAGGTTATACTACAAAGCTCCCCTAATCAAAACAGCCTGGTACTGGCACAAGAACAGGCATATAGACCAGTGGAACAGAACAGAGAATCCGGAAAATGACCCAAGACATTATGCTCAATTAATATTTGACAAAGGTGGCAAGAGCATACAATGGAGTAAAGACAGTCTCTTTAATAAATGGTGTTGGGAAAATTGGATAGCTACATGCAAAAAAATGAAACTAGACCATCAACTTACACCATACACAAGAATAAACTCAAAGTGGATAAAAGACTTAAATGTGACTCATGAATCCATAAAAATCCTAGAAGAAAACATAGGCAACAAAATTTCAGACATCATACGCAGCAGAATCTTCACTGATACATCACCTAAGGCAACAGAAACAAAGGAAAAAATGAACACATGGGACTACATCAAACTCAAAAGCTTCTGCACAGCAAAAGAAACAACCATCAAAACGAAAAGGGAACCCACTGTATGGGAGAGCATAATTGCCAATGATACATCAGATAAGGGGTTAATCTCTAAAATATTATATATAGAGGGCTCATACAACTCAACAAAAGGAAGACAAAGAACTGAATTAAAAAATGGGCAGAGGAACTAAATAGACACCTCTCCAAACAGGACATACAAATGGCTAAGAGACATATGAAGAAATGCTCAACATCACTAATCATCAGAGAGATGCAAATTAAAACAACAATGAGGTATCACCTCACACCTATCAGAATGGCCGCCATCAACAAATCATCAAACAATAAGTGTTGGCGAGGGTGTGGAGAAAAGGGGCCTCTAGTACATTCGTGGTGAGAACGCAGACTGGTGCAGACACTATGGAAAACACTATGATGTTACCTCAAAAAATTAAAAATTGGCCCTGGCCGGTTTTGCTCAGTGGTTAGAGCATCGGCCTGCGGTCCAGAGAGACCCGGGTTTGGTTCCCACTAGGGGCATGTACCTCGGTTGCAGTTTGTCCCCGGCCCTGGTTGGTTGTGCAGGTGGTGGCCACTCGATGTGTCCCTTTCACGTCAATGTTTCTCTCTCTCTCTCTTCCTCTCTCTCCCTCCCACTCTATCTGAACAAAAAATGAAAAAATGTCCTCGGGTGAGGATAAAAAAAATTAATTAATTAATTAAAAATTGAATTGCCATTTGACCCAGTGATCCCACTTCTAGGAATATACCCTAAGAAGTCTGAAACACCAATCACAAAGAATATATGTACCCCCATGTTCATAGCAGCCCTATTTACAATAGCTAAGATCTGGAAACAGCCCAAGTGTTCAGCAGCAGACGAATGGATAAAAAAGCTATGGTACATATACACAATGGAGTACTATGTGGCTGTAAGAAAGAAAGATCTCTTATCCTTTGAGACGACATGGAGGGACCTGGAGAGTATTATCCTAAGCGAAACAAGCCAAGCAGAGAAAGACAAATATCACATGATCTCACTTATTTGTGGAATATAATGAACATAAAAGTCTGAGGAACAGGGTAGACCCAAAGATGTGCAAGTAGGGTACAGACTGACAACCCTCAGAAGAGGGGGTGGGGGAAGAGTGAAGAGATAAACCACAGAACTTATATGCATGTACGTGTAACTGATGGACATGGACAACAAAGTTGGGGACGGGGTGGGGGAGATGGGGAGGAGGGTATCAATGGGGAAAAAGGAGAAACATCTGTAACAAAAATAAATTAATAAAACTAAAAAAAAAAGATTATATTAAAAAACAAAACAAAACGCCACCACCCACATTCTCTGGGCCAGAGAGCTGACCAAGAATACTGAAAGTCCTTCACAGTGCCTTCGTCAGAATGCAGAGCCATAAAGGCAGTTGTCCAACCCTCTTCTCATGGAAAGGACAGTGCTCCAAGGGGTTTTCTGTCCCAGACTGTAGAACCGGAGTAGCCACTGGGCATCACAAGGAACCTCCGTCCCCAGGGAGCCCGCAGTGACCACCACGCTGCTGGTGCTGGCTGGGACGCGTCACTCATGTCAGAGTCTGAGAGCCCATGTGAGGTACCCAATCACCGCTCTCCCACTTGAACTGACAGAATTCACTGGTGCCCAACACACTGCCTCCACCTGCTCAGCACATTCCATGATGTCAGCTCTGATAAACCTTAAGCGAAAACAGACTTCACAGAAAGCAATGTATTAAACATTTCCCAAAGAAAGAATAGAGATATTATCTAACAATTTATACTGCTCACCTGGGCAACAGGAGTCTGTGTATAAATATTCTAAGAATGATAAGAAAGTCTCTTTGGAAACACCATAGACTGGAATCAAAACACTCTTTGCTTCCATGTAATTGCCATTGAACATGGCTGCCATCACTTCACAGCGGGCCACCAGGATGGCCCTGTGGGCTGGCACCGTCGTACCTGCAGGGGTCAAGAGGGAAACAAATTTAAGTAACGTAAGTTTGCAGAGTTATTATTCCAGCAATTTCCCTTGCGATTAGACTGGTATTGCGATTAGGTACTACTCGGCTGATATATGGAAATCAAATTTTGGGGTGATAACCAGCTTTAATTCAGAGCCCTTTTAGTTTTTCATTGAAAAATAAAGAGTTCAAAAGGTGACTTTGAAACCAAAAATTTGGCAATTATTTGTTACTTAATTTATATTTCTGGAAGATAGAAACACTGAAATGAACTATTTGCTTCATGTATTTGTAATGAAACATTTTTTATCCTTTCCAATTGGCCTGAGATACCACCACCCACCCCTGCCCATGTGCCTCCTATGAAAACAATACCGTTCTTTTCCTGGCCAACTCACGGGACAGTCCTGGCCAGGCTTCCCCTTATCAGGGACAGGAAATAAACCATCCTTGGCCTAAGCAGTCCATAGATCCCAGGACTGCCAAGGGAATCTCTGTGGAGCCAAGGGGAGCATCTCAGATCTCATGGAAAATTTGGAAGGAGATGGCCTAGTCCCCCTGCTGTCTCCCAGCACACTACCTCCCAAGGGAACCTCTCTTCCCTAAATGAACGATGCCTGCTTCTGGGAGAGCCAGAGCTACTTTAAATTTTAAAGGCCCCTCAGCCCAAACCCTTCCTTGAAGCTCATTAAACTAAACTGACTCTCTAGTAAAAGCTTCTTCTCCAGCTACTGTGCCACCACACCAAGCTCCAGAAGGGACACACGTCACCCAGGGCTTGTGGGTAGAGAAGCAGTTCTTACCACTCCCACCCCATTAGGAAACTAGCAATCCACAGCGAGCCTTCAGCTTAGTCTAGATCAGTTCAGCAGATCATTACCGAGCACCCACCACGTGCCCGTCACCGTGTTGATACTGAAGATACAAAGATGAGAAAGATAAAGCTGCCCTGTTAGGAGAAGCCAAGCTTTTAGTTTGGTGGAAGACACGAACAGCCAGCGTGAGACCAAGCTGTCACCTTCTGGAAAGTAACTCTACCAGCCAAACCACCCTGCCATGTCCAAGAGTCTTCACCTACACATCCCTAAAATCACATACTTCTCAGGGACATAGATTTTTCTCTATAATATTTACAATGACTGGATTCCTAACCCTCTATAAATCCAAGCAAAACATCTTTTGGCTCAGAAAAGAGTTCCATCTAAGCCCAGTGGCTTTCTCCAAAGCCAATAAGCCCTCAGGATTCACAAGCAACTCCCGACATGGCAGCTGTGAGCTCACTGCTAGGCGCTGTGGTTTGCACAGGCGTACCTGCCACAGGAGCAGGGAGAAGGGGCCATAGCGAGCATTCCTACCAGGTCACCACACACCTGCTTGCTGACAACCTACCCTCTCAGCCCTTTCCCTTCCCTGACCCTTTGCCTTTCGACCTCCTGCCCTCAATATTAGTAGCCATCTACGGAATGACTAGTTTCCATACTCAATGCATGCTAGATATTTCTGTATATAGAAATTAACAAAGCGTTCAAACAGGTAATGCAATTTGGCTTGTAATTTTAAGGTTTTAAAATCTTAAATAGGGTACCATGAAAAAAAAAAAAAAACAACGGACAATTAGAAGCATGGCTTATATGAATTAGATAACCTTTCATTTGGGTTAAGCAGAGGAATTTAAGACTGGCCAAAAATACCCGTGGATAGTAGATGGGGAAGAAATCTGATAAGTAAACTTGGACTTTTGATAGAATATTTTCACTGATAATGTGATTACAAAATTAGCAACTAAAGGCTCAATACCTTAAAGCATTTTTAAGCCAATTTCAAGCTTGGAATTTAGTTTAGAAAACCATTATACCTCGTGTTAAGAAAACAACCTCTGTTTCTCACTTTTTTAAACTACTGTTTTGGTGTTATAAACTTTTCTATTGTGAAACTGTAAGACAACACCTCAGTATAGCCACATTTTTAAACAGTGTATATAAACTAGATAAATATATAGACACTGTATCAAACTTATGGAATAAACATAATGCAGTGTTTATATGCTAAACAGCAATAGGATAGAGCTGAAGAATTACTCAGGGAGGAAAAAAGACACCAATTTTCTTGTTAAAAGATAAACATGTTTTTTGAAAATGTCAAAGCCAAAAGTGTCTTTTTTGTAGTATCTAATTGCTGTTATAGTTTTAAGAAACTTTTTCTAAGGAAAAGAGTTTTAAGAGTGAAACGAAATTTAAAAGCCCAAGTTTTCTAGATTATCAAAGATCTTTGTTTTTATAATATACTAAAATAAAATGCTTGCCAAGTTTTAAAAATAAAATTTTTAAAAAATTGTGTTGTTGTTTTTCTGAAAATAATAAACTTGCTAGTTCAAGAGAGATTAAGAACATGTACTACTTAAGTAAACAGGGACAGAATGTCAAAGTGATTTCTATGAAATGCAGATTCAAATGTCAAATGGAAATTCATATCTTTCTATATCAGGTCTAATGTTTACCAAGACTAGATTTAAAACTGCTATAGTAGCTTCTTTAAATATTATTTCATGGAAAAAGACACAAGCCCACACACCAAATTGGGGGTGGTAGTATTTTTTATGACTATCTATTGCAGGAACAGTAAATAGGTTATATATCCCAGGTCCACTCCAGCCAGTTGTTGACAATGGCCTGGAACATTTTAAAAGAAGGATTTGCTGAGGCCCTGGGTTCATAGGAAACAGTGCATCAGTCCATCAGTATTGGCTGCCATTGCAGGGGGAAGAAAGCAGTCTTCCAGTCAGGCCTCTATCTGCACCTTCATACACACCATCTCCATCCCAGGGACCACTCCACCAGATAGAAATTAGTATCCCCATTTTATGGGCGAGGAAACAAAGGATCAGAAATGTAAAATAACACAGCCAAACCTATTATATAGTAAATATGCATCTAAGCAAGATCCAATCTAGGTCTTTCTAGTCCCTGTCACTACCACCTCATCAAGCTTAACACTAAAAAGGACCTTCTTCACTTTGCAAATGAGAAGACTTAAGGCCAGACATGCTGAGTGACTTGCCCAAGGACACATACTGGTTGGAATGTAAAGCCAAGGGCTGGAGCTAGGGCTCCAGCACGAAGGCTCAGCCTCGTCTGGAGGAGACAGCACTACTGCCTTCTATGCCCTGGAAGCCGCCCTCCCCACACTCTTCAGAAGCTAGGCTTGCCTCTCCTCTAGATGATGTCAGAGAACTGTCGCTGGACCCTGCTTCCACCCATCCTGCTTCTCTTTGCTCCCGACTCCCTGGAAGGCCTTGGTTTGGGAGCTGGAGAGGCTACAAAGAGTGCCACAGGCATCAGCACAACCAGCCCTTCCAGACCCCAGCCTCTGCCCTGGCGGGGGCGTGAGCAGGTGCGTGTAAAAGGGTCCATAGGTAGAAGCATGGAAGACAAGCGAGAGAGTATGGGGAGAAAGGATTCTCCACATCACTGCTTATTTCTTTTCTTTTACTATAACATATTTTCATGTGTTGCATATTCCTTTTGAAAATCTCAGTAGGTTACACTAACATAATGTTTGGTGTCAATACCTCCAATGCAAATTATAAGCAGATGTTAACGACTTATGCAAATAAGCAAATTGGGTCTCCTGTTAGTTTTTTCTCCAAATCATTTTTTATGTATTTCAAGGTCACCTTTACTACCCCATTCTCTGTGTCCCAGGCTCACACTGCAGACGGTGCTGACTGTACCTTATCAGAAGGCACTTTGGAAAGTTTCCAGCTCACTGTTTGTCTTGGTAAGTGGCCAAATTTATGAGTAAAATGGATCTTTCTGGGGAGCATTTAAAAAAAGTAAATGACTGTTAGCTGCCATACATTTCTACCATAAAACAGAATTGTATCTTCCTTTTAGTAATAGTCCACTTGCTTATTTCATTTAAAAACAACACTTTCTATCCTTGCATAATTAAAGGTATCTGACAATTCATTTTTAAGATTATGCTTTTAATCTACTAAAGTAACAAAATTATCCAAGTGAATAATCAATAATGGGCATTAGAACAACTCATCTTAATTAAAAGTAGGAAGCATTTCTTTCCTACAGAGATAAAAAATAGCTCTCAGTTGCCTTGGTGATAACACTATACCATCTACAGATGCCTGATGGAAGCCAGGCATGACCCTCAACCCTTGGTTAGTTCCTTTTGCTCAAATAAAAAGTAAGAGAGCTGAATAAAATAAGCTAGAAGTAATATAATTTTAAGGGGACTGGTTTCAGATGATTAAAATGATAGGATCTTAAAGAACTACACAGACAGAAGTATTTGGAGTGATAGTAAAGATCACCCCATCCATCCGTTACTGATGCCTGAAAGTTAGTGAAACATACGGCAATGGAAAATATGAATTTCTTTTCTTATTTTAATACAATACTTCATTTCCCTACAAGATTTTGATGAAATATAGGCAGGGTTAATCTGTATCTTGCAATAGAAAAAAAGTCATCCCTACACCCAAAATATTCAAAGCTGAAACAGAAAGGTAAGAAAACAGAAAATAAAAATGAATAATAAACTTTGTGAAAACTGAAGCATACCTTGTATTTCAAAGACAACATCAGCAAGCATTGGTTTATTAAGGAAAAATTTGAGGGAAGTATTATAAAACCACAGAGGCTTTCTGGCTTGATAGGTTTTGCAATTCCTTAGGCAATTAATCTATAAGGAAAAACAAAAACACAAGGGTAAATGTTATAAAAAAAATCTTTTAATAACATACATGGGCTGATTAGAGAATTTGGAAAACTATGCAAAATGTTTAAATGATTACTTATGGCCTCTCTGATCATAGCTTTCATGGGAACTTACCCTCAAGAACTACATTTTCTACCTGTCAACGAGCAATACTGCACTAGGCAGCATTCACAGCAGTGAATGAACTGGCCAAGGGAAAACTCAACTCCCCGGCTGAGAAGCTTCTGGGTCCTGAGTCCCTGGGGGTCTCTGTTACCTGGGAAACAGCAGCAGCCCAACCTTATATGAATGCCTACAGAAGTATGTTTACGCATACAACCTGCTCATTTGTTCACTAATTAAGAAAGTACACACACAAAAATTCAATTCGTAATTAAGAAAAAAAAATACCCCCCCCATCACACTATGTCCTACTGCTTATTAAATCACTACTAAAATACCCGAGAGTGATGAATTAGTTTATCTCCACCTTTATCTACAACTGTATGATTCTAAATGTCACCCGTACCCACAGCAAGGACTGCTGAAATCTGTGAAAGGCTGCCTGGATCTCAATCTGGAGCTCCAGAGAATCTCTTCCATGGCTACGCCTGTTATTCCTCTCACACCCGCTCGCTCCCGCCGGTGGCCTCCAATAACAGTCCCTCTGTGTGACCTAGTGGTCTCCAGCCTCCCTGGGCTCCCAGCTCAGGATTTGGTGCTTTGTTTATCATTTCTGTCATCTTTCTGACATCCCAGGGGTCAAGAGCCGGCCCCTCTTCCCTCACCCATTCCCCATTTCCCCTGATGAATCTCACAATCTCAGCCTGGGAACTCTGACCTTGGCTTGCCTAGCTGGGGAACACAGAAAGATTTATCCCCCCCAAAATAATCAAGCATACAATTTTAGCATTCAGAATAAATATCACCTACTTTCCACTCTGGATTAATCTACTCCCTTGGGAAGTAAAAATATTTGATGAGTGTAAAAAAATTATCCTTCCTTCCTTCCTTATAAGGAAGAGAAACACTCCAGAATGCTATCTGTAAGCAAGACAGAAAAGCAAACAGGACCATACACATTCTGGTCCGAGAGAGAACATTCTGATTCTATACACAATACACCTTAACACATAATGAAGGGATTGATGGAGAGGATTCAGGCAAATGCCCACACAAAAGAGAGAAACAGTCAAAAGCATCACAGAATTTGAGAGCTAGTAGGAACCTCAGAATCATCCTGTTTATTCCTTATTTTATAGAAAGCCCTGAGAAGACTTACACAAAGCCACAGAGATAATTTGTGGCAGCACAATTTAAATGTACATTTCCTTATCACTGTTACCTCTCTGTGTCATACTCAATGAATGAGAGAGACCCTTACACCTGGACAGCGCAGGAAGAAAGCACAGAAGAACTCTCCTTTGCTCCCAGGTGAAGGAGGGAATTTAGTTCAATATCATGGATTCATATAGCCCCCAGCCTCCTCTTCCTCAACAAGAATTCATTTTATTCTTAGTACTCAAAGGAATGACTGTGTTCAGAATCAAACCCAAGGAAGGCTTAGCTTATAACAAACAGCAACACTTCTATCCTAACCATTCATATATAAAGGTTATCAGTTTGTATATCATGAATATTATATAGATGTATATTATGTATGTATATAACAGATTCCGTTGTCACCTATGCCTTGAATGAGAAGGCTGAAGTTTGGATATACATTTTCTCTGGTCCATAAACTAGTTAATCTAGATAACTTTTAAAAAATGAATGCAGATTTATGTGCACATTTCTACGAAAGCATTATTTAGTTTATTTAGATTGCAAAATAGTTTCCACCCTGCCACACACTTATAAAACTGGACAGCTTCTGTATACCTGCTTCAATGTGTTATTGAAACGAGAAGAAAGGTCTTACCCCTTAATTCCATGTTACTTTGCTAAAAAAAAAAAAAAAAAAAAAAAAAAGTATCCATATTCTCAATTAAAGAATAGTCAGGAATTTTCATTAAAAACTAGTACAATTTTATATTTTTAAAATATCAACTTAAAATGTTAATAACTTAGGCCCTAGCCAGGTGGCTCAGTTGGCTGGAGCTTTGTCCCATACACCAAAAGGTTGAGGGTTTGATTACCCGGTCAGGACGCATACCTAGGTGGTGTGTTCAATCCCTGGTAAGAGCATGTATAGGAGGCAACCAACCAATAGATGTTTCTCTCTCAAATGGATGTCTCTCCCTCCCTCTCTCTCTCTCTCTCTCTCTCCCCCTCTCTCTAAAAATCAATAAAAACATATCCTGGAGTGAGTATTTAAAGAATGTTAATAACTTAGATTGTAGAACTGACAAAGCCATCTGTATAAAAAAATTAAAGAAATTTTTTCTTACATTTAATATAAACCTATATTCTGCCAGGCATTGTGCATAACTTACCTTCTATCTACTGTAGCCAATCTGTTTATCATAGAACCTGAAATAAGAATGCACTGGCTAAACTGTGTAACGCAGCTGTTTTAAGTGTAACAAACTTCCTTTTCTAGACCTCGCAGACTCTGCACAATCTAGATGATCAGAGGTTTAGCGTGCACAGCAGATGACTGTACAGAAAGTCTGTATTTTTATAATCTTTGAATCTAACGTATACTCTTGAACCTGTATTGATAGGTGGAAAACAAACCTTTAACTGTTCATTTACTCAAAGAGATTTCTCAGAACTCTTGAAAAAGGCACACCCAGAAACTAACTTCCTTGTTCTTGAACATTCTAGAGAATGTTTCAGAGGATGGAATCCATAAGTCAACATTTTAAAGACATGACTTACACATATTTTAATTCTTACATAAATTAAAATGTGAGACAGTGAGAAATAACGTGTTTACATTTAAAATATTTAAATGGCAAAAATATATACTTAAGGAACACACAATTGTTTATTATTGAGTCTTTTCATGACTTAATAGTATATTCATTATAGTGTATCACTTATAATTCAGGGAAAGTCAAAGTAAACGAACTTACCTTTCCTGGTGTTTTTAAAATGCATTTAACTTTCTCAATTACATTCGAAACATCCCCAGAATCTTTCAGCTTCTTCCTGATATCTTCTTCCAATTCTTCCCACTGGAAAGCACCTGTAAACAAACGAATATATATTGACTTTTTCTGTTAAAGCAGGAAGAAAAATAAGTACCTTACTAGATATCAATGTTCTCTCTCTTTTAGTATTCTAATTTTTCTTTACCAAATATAACCTTGTAATTACACTAAAACATTGAAACAACTCTCACATTTAAAAAAAAATCAGTTTGACTTCTCCTAAATTATTCAAAACCTAGTCTTCCTCCTTGGACAGCTGCCAGCCACCTCTTTGCTGTAGATGGTCAGCTAGCAATAACAGCCATGGCCAGAATACGAGTTACCATCACAAGTGGTCCAACACCTAAATGACTTACTTGCGCTGGGTAAGAAGGCGGATGTGGTCTTTCCTAAGGTTGAATTAACTCGTACTAACCATGGAGAGCAGTGACTGGCATCAGGTAGAGGAACGGGCAGTAGGAACAGAACACACTCAGAAGGTCTCATGCATTGTCAGGATCCCATTAGGATATGTTTCACAAACAATTCTACAAACCAACCAGAAGGGGAGCTCGATAATTTTCTGATGAGCTACATGAGCCTGGCATTGGATCAAAATCACCCCACCTGGTCCCTCCCTCCCCAGTCTTCACCCCAACCCACTTCCAAGTTATCTCTTCCTAGGCTCACTTCATTTCTGCATCACATTCTGTCACCCCTTCGCCTCACTGTCTTAAGACATTCCTATTGTACGGTCAGAAGTTCACCTTTTCCCCAAGCACTCCTCTCACTTGGCCTACAGCAGCCTCCCTGCTCCCTAGGGCCTTTCCCCCATCCAATCTATCCCACTACTCAATGCTGATATGTTTCCAAAAGTACAGTTCTGATCATGATATTCTGAGAGATTACTCTCCCCTACTCCACAATTTATAGACAATCCTAACTCCTAAAAATATAGTTCAAAAAGATGTGGTGTGGGTGGGCATAGTTGGGGGACCGAGTTTCTAGTTCTATCTCTGCCATTAATTACTGGTGTGACTTTACGCAAATCACTTCACCTCTCTGGGTAACCTGGGGTCCTTTTCTATCTGCTTTCAATCTGTCTCTTCTGATGTTTACCTTTATGTATCAAGAAATTTGCCAGATGCCTTCATGGATACTGGGGAGTGGAGAGACCACATAATAAACACGTATCGAACCAATGAGATCAGGCCATTGCAGCCAGCCTGTACTAATGAGACCCAAAGCTAATCTGAAGCATCAGACTGATAGTCCAGCAGCCCTCAGGCCTCCAGACAGCAGAGCCCTGTAGCATTTAGCATTCTCGCATATCTTCAAACTCCTCCTTCCCTGACCTTTATGACTACAGTGTATGCTGGGGGGATGGGAAGGGGAAAGGAGAGCCCAGACTTGAAGCATGTGCCATTTCTGTGGTGTAAATATTCCCATCAAGGCCACATTCAAGCTACCAACATGAGATTGCAGAACACAGAACATAGAATTGGGAATAAACGCAATCAGTTCTTACAAGCCAGTGCCAGCTGGCTCCAGCTACTTCCTACCATTGACGGCTCGTTTCCTAACTTCACCGTTAGCTCCCCTTCCACCTGAAATTTTCAAAGGTGTGCAGTCTAGAACATGTCTATAGTTTTTGTGCTCCTCTTCCTGCACTAATGATTCTTAACTTTAAGGTCACATACTCTTCACAATCTGATAAATTCTTTTCGTTGTCTCCAGAAAATTTCCCATGCACATGTAGACATTAAAGTCTATATAAAAATGTCAAGGGTAGAAGAACCCTTTAGAAGCCAAGGGACGCCAGGTCAAGAAAATTTACTCTAAGCCAGTGATTCTCAACTCTTGCTATGCGCTACATTTGCCTCCAGATCTTTTATAGAATACCACAGCAGAAGGTCTCATCCTCAGACCAACTGAATTAAAATTTCTGGTGCTGGGGCTCAGACATGGATTTTAAAAGCCTCCCAGGTTAATCTAATGTGCACTGACTACTGATGACCACTGCTCTTCCCTTCTACATTTCATCCATTATCAAAACCCAGGCTTAGTGGTGTGCACCAAACAGTATATGCAGGTATTTTTTATTGTCTACACTCATGCATGTTAAAGGAGGGCACAGACATTGGCTCTTAAAAGTAGAATTATATTAACTAAAGAACACCTATACACTATCTCCAGTAAGAAGATGATGTGAAAGAAAGCAAGCATCAAATCTAAATAGATGGGGTTAGCAGCAGATAAATCCCGACAGGTCACTGATCTGTTTAAGAACAGACACAGAAAGATCCAAAAACTAAAACTGAAAGTAAGAATAGTTCATAAGGGCACTCCAATGACTGGGCTGTTTTCATAATTAGAAATGCTAACTAATCATCTTTGACACTTTTAGGTCCTAATAAAGCAATAATCCTTAGATTGGGATTTTAAAAAAAAAAAAAAAAACTGTGGTAAAACCATTTAACATGCACTTGAACCTCTTACCAGACTTTCAAGTGTTCAATACAATACTGTTAACAATAGGCATGATGTTGTATGTATGCAGATCTCTAGAACCTACTTGTCTTGCATAACTGGCTGGGATTTTCTTTACTTAACTTCTCAGAGCATTTATGTACTTTACTTAGACACTGAGAGAGTATGGTCTACTTGTGTGTCCTAAGCCATGTTTTTAAGCAGTGCAGAAAAGAGCATGCAACAGAACGACTCCAAGAGCTGAAGAATCCTCTGCAAACTGAAGATGGTGTGCACTTCCACATATTCACGTACCCTGGTGGCATTTCAGTAAGTGATGTGAAATGCTAAGGCCATCTGTGGCAGGAAGAGCTCAAAACTAAATTCTTGAGGCTCTTACAAATATTTCATTTCCTAACCATCTGAGGTCATGTGACTCAGAAGTTTGCAAGCATCAAGACTGTGTCGAGGGGTATAAGAATGTTACAATTATATGCCATTTAAGGATTACTCCATGAAGACCAGGAAACTGCGGCCCTCACTTTTCAGATTACTCCTTCTTTAGTGCTAGTCATTAAGTACTTATACATCATGCAGGGTTAGCTATTGTCCAATGGAAAATTAACATATACAAAGCAGACATATTTTCACTGTGTCTACTTAGAGATTTGAATAAAAAAATAAAAACTTTATAGGTGTAACGTATTAGCCAGACTATAAAACAGCCCCTTCCTAAAATAGGATCCAATTGTCCTGTATACAACATTTCAAATTCTTAAAGATTAATAAAAGTATGTTATTTTAAAAAATTAAGACATTCTTTATAATTTAGTTCATTAAAAATAAAGCCAGGAGCTAGATTTTCTATAGTTTTTGAGCCACGTTTGCTCAGAGCAAATATTCCTGTGGGCCACGTCATGGAGTCCTGCCTCTGCTTTGCAAACCCAGCTGATGTGAGTACAAACAGCTCCTGCCTCCGACAGGCCCCTAGCATCACCTGTGGGCAGGCTTCTGTGAGGAAACCATTACATACCTGAGTCTTTTTTTTTTTTTTTATCCTCACCCGAGGACATTTTTTCATTTTTTGTTCAGATAGAGTGGGAGGGAGAGAGAGGAAGAGAGAGAGAAACATCGACGTGAAAGGGACACATCGAGTGGCTGCCTCCCGCATGACCCAACCAGGGCCGGGGACAAACTGCAACCAAGGTACATGCCCTTAGCGGGAACCGAACCCGGGTCTCTCTGGACCGCAGGCCGATGCTCTAACCACTGAGCAAAACCGGCCAGGGCCATACCTGAGTCTTAAAACCTGGGCTCTGTTCAAACGGTTTTAAATGTTTAACAACAAAAAGAAAAAAAAAACACACCATGAATCTGGCTTCCTTACCAAAGTCTCTGAAAAAGAAAATTGGTTTAAAATTGTTGTTTGAGCCTTGGCCTGTTTATCTCGGCGGTTAGAGCATCAGCCTGCAGACCAGAGAGTCCCGGGTTCAGTTCCGGCTAAGGGCGTGTACCTCAGTTGCAGTTTGTCCCCAGCCCTGGTTGGGGTCGTGTGGGTGGCAACCAGTCGATGTGTCTCTCTCACATCGATGTTTCTATCTCTCTCTTCCTCCCTCTCTCCCTCCGGCTCTATCTGAAGATGAATGCAAAAATGTCCTCAGGTGAGGATAAAAAAAGATTAAAAAAATAAAATAAAATTGTCGTTTGATTTGATAAAAAAATGAAAAAAACAAAACAAAACAAAAACAACAACACACAAACAAACCAGTAACCAAGTCACAAACAAAGACTAGATGGTAAAATAAAACATTAATAAATGTTTAGGCATCCGAGAGTGGGCATCTGGTTGATTTTTTTCTCAATAAATTTTCTGTATTTTTAAAAATTTGTTTTTACTGTGGAAATATAGCTTTAATACCTTGTTAAACATAACTTAGATGATATAACTTTTGCTTGAGTCTGAGGTTATACTCTGTAAATAACTAAAGAACAATACATAGGTACCTAATGGAGCATTTATTTTTCCATTCTCAACCAGCATCAGGATCTCCCTGCAGCCCCAGGTCAACGGCCTTTGGCCTTGGTCATAGCTGACACCACTTCTTGCCGTGACATACAGGAGAGATCAGATCAGAAAGGCAACAGCTCAATGTCAGATGAAAAAGCCGGAACTCTGAACTGGTCAAGAGCTTGTAGATCAGCAAGCTCTTCTCACCATCATGGCCTGCGGCCCCCTAATCGCTGTTCCCAGGCTCACTTAGTTTCCACCCAACCGCTAAGCATCCACCTCCCCCAGCTTCAGGAACGGACTACAACAGGGCACTGCCAGCCCCACTCTGAATAGCTCTGCATCAGCCAGCCTTGCAGCTCACCCCATTGATTTTGTGCCCTAAAACCGAGAACTGGGGTCCTCTCCTGGGTCTCTGGGGTGAATTCAAGGCCCTTATCCCCTGGCTGTGGCTGGTACCCAGTTCTTCCAAGAGCAGGTGTTGCAGGTGCTATGGTTTAGAGCATCAGCATCACCTGGGAGACTGTTGGAAATGCAGACTCTCATGCCCCACCTGGGTCTCCTGAAGCACAACCTGCCCATTAACAAGATCCCCAGGTGACTTGTATGCACTTTAAGGTTTGAAAAGCACTGGCTCAGATAATGGACAAACCGCAACACTAACCACCTGCTGTCAGAACGTTGGCCTTCCTGAGGTTGACTGCCTGAGTGAGGGGCCTCCTGATTGGACTCCTGTCTTGTCTGCTCTATTCATTCCTCCCACCATCACCAGAGATGAGTTTCCTAAAGCCCAGTCTGATCATGTTTAAAAATCCAGAACAGCTTCTAAGAACAGCAGGAACTGGTCCCACCGGCCTGGCCAGCCTCATGTCCTTTCAGAACTACTCGTGGTTCCCAGAAAACAGCAATTACCAAAGATTACATTTTCATTGATGCAAATTTCCCAGTATTTAATTTCTTTCAAATAGCATCAGAGTGAACATACAAAAAACAAAATTGGTAATAGGTAATTGACTCTGGGGAAGAGAACTGGGAGATGAGAACTTTTCATTTTCTTTTCTTTCCTCCTTTTTCCCATCTGCATATATTAATTTTGCAACTAAAAGAAAATCACTCCCTCCCTGGCCAGTTTGGCTCAGCAGTTAGAGCGTCGGTCCTCGGACCAAAGAGTGGGGGGTTCGATTCCGGTCAAGGGCAAGTACCTCGGCTGTGGTTCGTCCCCGGCCCTGGTCTGGGTCGTGAGGGAGACAACCAGTTGACGTGTCTCTCTCAAGTCGATGTTTCTCTCTCTATCTCTCCCTCCCATTCTATCTGAAGATAAATGGAAAAATATCCTTGGGTGAGGATTAAAAAGAAAAATCAGTCCCTAGGAGAAAGACAAGCAGGTTCTGTCACTGGAGAGACATCTAGCAATTTTACTGCTGCAGTAGTAAAGAGGATATAACTGACCTCAAAGTGTTCATGTGCCTATGGAAGTATTCAGTGGGTATTGTGGGAAACTTGCTGAATAATTCATAATTGCAACAGTGAAATCACTGAAAGGGAAAGCCAAACACTTCCTTCATAGTTTTCTAAACACATCATTAAAGTCATTTTTTTTCTTTTAACATGTAAACATTGGTGTTTTTTTTCAAAATTAGTCTTAATTTCTGAACTGTGAGATTCTAGGTTTAAACATAAAAATCTGTAGTTCTAATTCAACCGACATGGACAGAGAACCTGCCGTACTGAAGGCACCATGCTCGTGCACCCTGTCAGAGTGATCACTTATGCCTTCTCCAAGCCAATGTTCACTGAACAATGGATGTAACACCTACCACCACATTCTAGTCCAATCTATGTACATATTTTCAACCCACTTAAATCTGCATGCTGCAACTGTACTTTTCACAACCAAGGATTTTTAATTTATAAAATTATACAACCACAACCCAAATGAAAAAAGTAAAATCTTATTTTTAACATCAGTCATTTCAACTGAAGGCCATCAAAACTTTCTTACCCATAAGAAATGATACTTCTCTATTTGCAAACCTTTATAAACTTATCTGTCCCCAATTCTGATGTCTTATCTGTCCCCAATTCTGATGTCTAAAAACAGATTATATATGTTTCTCCAGACACATTCGAGAGAAGGAGTGACCTTAACCTAGTATTTCATCAGCACATGATCCCAAGTGGAAAAAGAAAATGAAAGGAAGTTCTCAAAAAATATACATTTAGATGCTTACTGTAAAGTCATTTTACATTAATTCTTTTCCATTCTTATATGGGACATTTAGATGAGACCTTCAATTCATTTGCTGAAATGATTCAGATAAAACTTCTATTCTCTAAAATATAGTTGCTACTGAGTTTTAAAAAATAATAAATAAACTGAATCCTAAAAAGGTAAGAGCACAGTTAAGAAAAAGAGTTAAGTCTAACATAGTCATAGCCAAAGTGATCATATCTCAGCCTACCTTTTAGTGCTGTTTCCTGTTCCCAAACGGAATGTAATGACCCTGCTAATTTCTCTCTCAATCCCTTCCCAAATCTGAGTGTCAAAGAGAAAGGAGAATATGTAGCTAGGTTTTTAAGATGCAGACACTTATTTTGATGTGCACCTGGAACATTTTATTTCTTTAAAGTTAAACTAGATAATACAATTCTTGTAGTTTCACACTTAGGGTATTTCTTGCTTAGGATGAAAAGAGATTATTGTTTTTAGAAGAAGATTTAAAACCAGAGCCAGTAAACTTGTTGGGAAGATGGAAAGCTTGGAACAATTCCTGTGTATAAAGCAAACACTATTTCACGTCTAATCTTCACTTCAGATGATGGGAAGAAGACAAATGTAAAACTATCCAATACTCCTGAGGACCACAGGCATACTTCATTTCAAAAGGTTAGGAGAATGTACGAGAACCATTTGACAAGATACCTGAATAAATGAAGCGCAGAATGTCTGATAAACAGGAACAGAAGAGAACATCTTTAACGATGACTCGTAATGGTGGGTTGCCTGGGGAGTCCTGGCTAGCACCTGGAAACACAGGCTCTCTGTTTATAGCAAAGAGATCCTGGGTAGTTCGGATGATACTGGAATCCTGAATGTCAGCAGGACTCTTCACATTGAAAAGCAGCATGAACACGTGGCTTACGGCACAGAGAACGATCTTGTGGGCCTCCACCACCTCCTTCACGTCTGGGTTGTAAAACACCACATCCACACACTGGCAGCAGAACAGCAAGTTATGTAAGTCAGAGTTATAATGTGAAGCTTCAGCCTTTAAGACAGGCATTTTTTCTGTTTCAAGAAAGAAAAAAATAGTTAACTACTCTTCAGGTCTACACACCCAATTATTTCAGGTTTACAACAAAATAGTATTTTTTGAATCATATAAAATTGCCAATATTTGGCCATTTTTTGACCTACAAAACAGCAATTTTATATATAGTTTAACCTAATTAAAAACATACAAAAACTAATTATCCAAGGACTATAGGATTTCATAACACAGACACACAGGAATGCTGTATGTACTTTTTATAGTGCAAATGAAAAACCTGTTAATGCCACACGGAGCAATAAAATAGCATTTCTCATTATTTGTGTGTCCCAAAATAAAACAAATACTGAATTTTAGTATGTTGGTAGTCATCATTCTTCACTGTCACCTGATGAAAATTCAAACAAATTACTGAGTAAGTCCGAAGAACCCCAACCTCACATCAGAAGTCATTTTCCTCCTGGGACTGGAAGTAGGGAGATAACTTATTAAAACTATAACCTCCCAAAGCCAGGGCTCAGAGCCTTGGACTTTATTGTTTAAAACCACCTTGACCATTTTGTGTTGATCCTAAAATTAGTCCACTGTTACTCCTAGTAAAACAAGATACTTCCCCAGAATTAGCTTTTCCCCTCAGCATACCCGAGGCAGAGTGTTGGCTAGGCTCCCTCATTTCCAAAAAAGGATGCAACCTTCCATTTCCTAGTTTGATTACTAACAAAATAGATTAGCCTGCAATCAATTCAGAATACCCACACCCAGGACCACACCCTAGGCTCCCATCATTGGCCCTAATTGTAAAGTTCTGCTGTCTGACTTTTATCCAAAGCTGAGCTAAGGAAAGTGTTATCTGTGAAGGGTTGCCTAGAGGATTTGCAATCACCAGAATAAGTGAAATTCAAACTAAAGCAAAACTCCAATCTATAAAATGAACAATAACAAGATAATTTGGGGGCCAGGCTCCTTCTGCACTGAACCCCAGCCTTCATCCTCTCCACTGCCTGGAGCACCTCCACAGACCCTTTAAAGCAGAGAAGAGTCTGGAAGCCATGTGCCCCAGAATGCAGGATGTGTCCTTCAAACAAGTCAGGACCACAACAAATGCATACCCAGACCTGTGTTGTCCTGGAGCCCTGGGCTGTGTTCAGTGTGATGTCCACAGCTCTCCTAACAGAAGGGTGCAGGAAACAGCCTTGTGAAAGTTGAGACTGCATTTGCTGATGGGACCCTTCTGGAGGCTATATCACCAACTGTCCCCAAATGAAGACCCACGGGAGAAACTTTTTAGTGGTAAATGACATGAAATGCTTTGCTTTCTCAAAGGAACTGGTGTGCTTTCTCTTCTTGACTAAAAAGAACTAAGAAATTATCTATCTTCTGCATTATTTATTTGGCTATTCCCCATCCATCTTCCCATCCAGAAAGTACTGAAGGCCCCAGTGTTTGCTATATAACAGATCATGTCCCTCCTTTCACTGTGCACTAGGAAGTTCAAATCCAAGTGTGTATCATTTATGGCAGCAATTTTCAATCGGCATGCCACAAGAACTTTTAAAACATGCAATGCCTGACTATTTAGTTGGGGACACTGACCTCTCTTTCCTTAGGCTGTCGAATAAAAAAATGACAACAGCCAAAACAACAATAGCTGTCTGGTGTGACTGAATCAAAATTATACCTTTTTTTTGTTGTTGTTAGATCAGCAAAAAATCAGCTGCAGAATTTTAGGAATTAGTTTATGTGGGCCGTGAGATGAAAAAGGTTGAAAATCACTGATTTATGGTGTAAATATCTGTATTTCGTTTAAAACCTGGAATTGACTTACCATACTTATTTATATTTTCCTGATTTTTAATTTACATTCATTCATTAAACAAATACTTATCAAGTACCTACTTTTTAAAGCAATATTATTAATAACAAATTGATCTGCATAGTGTACTATTCTACTTCTTCCAAAAATTATGCAAAAAATTCTGATAACAGTTGATGTAATTTTATTAATTTTTAACTTTATTTTCTTTCAATCTTGTATTATGGACATTTTCAAACATTCAAAAAACTTGAAAGACTGATACAATGAGCACACATATAACTTTCCCTTAAATTCTGCAGTTATTAACATTTTGTCATTTCTTATCTCTAGACACACACACACACTCACACACTCACACTGCTGACCCATTTAAAAGTTAAGTGGCAATCATCAGGACATTTGGGCTTTAAATACTTTCACATTCATCTCCTAAGGATAATGACATTCTCCTATTAACCATAACAGCATTATCATACATAAGAAAATTAACAATTCCATAGTATCATCTCACTTCCAGTCCATATTAAAATTTTACCATGAACATTTTTGAGATGTTTTTATGGAGCCAGTAGCCAATCAAGGTTCATGCGCTGCATTTGGTTGTTATTTCTCATTGGACTACAATCTAGAACAGCTCTCCACACACACACTAGGTTCAAGTTTTTAAGACAGTAGTCCTCAAAATGAAGACCAAGTAACATCGGCTTCCAAATCACCTGGGAATCTTATTTAAAAGGCAGGCTATAGGCTCTGTCCCGGATTAACTGAACCAGAATGCCAGGTGAGTCCTAAACCTACTGAAAGTTGAGAACAATTGCTCTAAGACCTGTGAGATGATCTATAATACACATCACCTGAATGTCTAGACATGGCTAATAAATGCACCTGGTTGTTCAAGCTGAGGCGGTCTAATTCCATGAAACGAGTTGCTCATCTTCCTTTTCTTCATTTTTTCGCTTGTCTTCTGATTTAAGGCTTGAATCATAAAATACTCCAACTAAAACACGAATCAAATTTTAATTAAAGCTCCAACAAGATTATGTATCTGACATGATTATTTGTACCCAAATCACATTTGCCAGATGTTTTTAATGCCAGTACCATCTACATGTAAGCTTTAGCAAACACTTTCAAACATTTTTTTCATTAAAAAAAAATGTATCAGGTAGAACAGATTGGGTCTTGTCTAAACATAAATAAACTATCATTCAAGAAGGAACTGTTTATCCTCTTTAATAATCAAGAAAGCCTAGCAATACAACTGCGTGAGTGTTGATAACCATCTCTCTGGTAACCACGGCAGTGAACGGCAGAGAAGGTCAAGGCAGGAAGAGATCTGGCTGTCACATGCTCCTATCAACTAGGGCAGTTCACACATGCTCTATCTTTTTCCTGGATAAACTACTTTGAAATACATCTTTTATTTTATGCATTTAAAATATTAACCACAGGTACCTACACGGCCTCAGGCCTGTGCTTTACATTGTGAGGCCTGGGGCAAAAGTACAAATGCCAGGTTGGGATTTGCATTCTCAGAGTCCTCAAAGTTTCACACAGCACAGAGAGAGTTGGGCCCTAACTCCGGAAGACCACCCCTTCTCTTCTCAGCCCCTGCTCCATCCATGCCTCGAGGAGGTTTGTGCACACAAGCAGACATCCATGGCTGCAGATCCAAGCTCTGACCACTCTCCCTTCCCCCAGTCCTCTTACACAATCACCCCTCAGCCACCTCTCAGGTCTGGGGGTGCACACACCAGGAGGCTGCGGTCCACCTTCAGGAAGATGGAGCCAGGAAAGAGGCCTGCACAAGCCTGGGAAACAGCCTCAGGGCCAGCTACCCAGAGAATTCCGTGGTCCTGGTTTTGGAGCATGGCCAATACAAGTCTGTTCTGTGTTGATGGAAATGTTCTGTAACAGCTATGCAAATCAGTACAGGAGCCAGTAGCCACATGTAGGTATTAAAATGTGCACATGAAATGTGACTAGTGCACCTGAGGAACTGAAATGTTTAAAATTAATTTAATTAACCACACGTGGCTAGTGGCTACCATATTAGATGCTGTGGGTCTAGAAGGGGCTACCAGCCCTAGTGGGCATATCGTTTGGCTCCAGCATCTTCTGCCCTGTGGAAAGGGTGCACTGGAGGAGGCTGGGTGGGGCTCTCTCAGCTCGAGGGCCCTGATCTGAAGGTAACCTTGCACAGCTCTCCATCCCTGACTCGTAAACATAAGATTTCAAATGCTCCTTTCATTACCCAGCCAGTGGGGCTCAAAGGTTGAGCATCAACCCATGCACCAAGAAGTCGCTGGTTCTATTCCCGGTCAGGGCACATGCCCAGGTTGTGGGCCAAATCCCCAGTGGGGGGCATGCAGGAGGCGGCCAATCAATAGTCACTGTGTCAGTGAAAATTCTGCAGTGTGTGATGTCAGGAATTTTGTTGCCTACATTTTATTCTAGGATTTTTATGGATTCATGAGTCACATTTAAGTCTTTTATCCATTTTGAGTGTATTCTTGTGTATGCTGTAAGTTGGTGGTCTAGTTTCAGTTTTTTGCAAGTAGCTGTCCAATTTTCCCAACACCATTTATTAAAGAGGCTGTCTTTACTCCACTGTTATGTTTTTGCCACCTTTGTCAAAAATTAATTGAGCATAATGTCTTGGATCTATTTCCAGGTTCTCTGTTCTGTTCCACTGGTCTATATGCCTGTTCTTGTGCCAGTACCAGGCTGTTTTGATTACAATGGATTTGTAGTATAACCTGGTATCTGGTTTGTGATACCTCCTACTTTGTTCTGCTTTTTCAAGATTGCTGTGGCTATTCGGAATCTTTTTTGGTTCCATATGAACTTTTGAAGTATTTGTTCTAGTTGTGTGAAATATTTTGCTGGTATTTTAATGGAGATTGCATTGAATCTATAGGTTGCTTTCGGTATTATGGGCATTTTAATGATGTTAATTCTTCCAATCCATGAACAAGGTATATGCGTCCACTTTTTTATATCTTCCTCTACTTCTTTTTTCAATGTTCTGTAGTTTCCTGCAAATACGTCCTTCACTTCTTTGGTTAAGTTTATTCCTAGGTATCTTAATTTTTTTGTTGCAATGGTAAATGGGATTGTTTTTTTAGTTTCTCTTTCTGTGAGTTCATTATTGATGTATAAGAATGCCGTTCATTTCTTGATGTTAATTTTGTATCCTGCTACGTTGGCAAACTTGTTTATTAAATCTAGTAAATTTTTGATGGAGTCTTTAGGGTTTTCTATGTACAATATCATGTCATCTGCAAATGTTTCACTTCCACCTTCACAAATGTTTCACAGTTTCACTTCCTCCTTTCCAATTTGGATCCCTTTTATTTTTTCTTCATGTCTAATTGCTGTTGCTTAGACTTCCAGTACTATGTTAAATTAGAGTGGCGAAAGTGGGCATCCCTGTCTTGTTCCTGTTCTTAAGGGAAATGCTTTTAGTTTTTGTCCATTGACTATGATGTTGGCTGTGGGTTTTTCATATATAGCCTTTATTATGTTGAGATATGATCTCTTTATTCGCACATTGCTGAGTGTTTTTATCAGAAATGGGTGCTGGATTTTGTCAAATGCTTTTTCAGCATCTATTGATATGATCATATGGTTTTTATCTTTTTTTTGTTTATGTGGTGTATCACATTTATTGATTTGCAATTATTGTACCAGTCTTGCATCCCTGGGATGAATCCCACTTGGTCATGGTGAATAATTTTTTTTAATGTATTGCTAGATCTGATTTGCTAATATTTTGTTCAGGATTTTGGCATCTATGTTCATCAGGGATATTGACCTGTAGTTTTCTTTCTTTGTAGTGTCTTTATCTGGTTTTGGAATTAGAATTATGGTGGCCTCATAAAACGAGTTTGGAAGTCTTCCTTCTTCCTGAATTTTTTGAAATAGTTTGAGGAGAATGGGTGTTAGTTCTTTGAATGTTCGGTAAAACTCCCCTGTGAAGCCGCCCAGCCCAGGCTTTTGTTTGCTGGGAGATTCTTGATTACATCTTCAATTTCCTTAGTTGTTACTGGTCTGTTCAAGTTTTCTATCTCTTCCCGGTTCAGTTTTGGGACACTATGTGTTTCTAGAAATTTGTCCATTTCACTTAGATTGTCTAATGTGTTGTCGTATAATTGTTCATAGTATTTGTTTACAATCCTTTGTATTTCTGTGGTGTCAGTTGGTACTTCTCCTTGTTTCTTTCTGGTTTTGTTTATTTGGGTCCCCTCTCTTTGTTTCTTAGTGAGTCTAGCTATAGTTCCATCAATCTTGTTTATCTTTTCAAAGAATCAGCTCTTTGTTTCATTGATTTTTTGAATTTTCTTTTCTTTTTTTTGTCTCTATGTCATTTATTTCTGCTCTGATCTTTACTATTTCCTTCCTTCTACTTGCTCTGGGGTTTTCTTTTTGTTTGCTTTCTAGTTCTTTAAGTTGTAAGGTTAGCTAGTCAATTAGAAATTTTTCTTGTGTCTTGAGGTAGGGCTGTAGTGCTATGAACTTCCCTCTCAGGAATGCTTTTGCTGCCTCCCATAGATTGTGTTATTGTGTGTTCATTTTCATTGGTTTCCAGGAAGTTTTTAATTTCTTCCTCGATCTCCCTGGTAACCCATTTGTTGTGTAATAACATGCTATTTAGCCTCCATGTGTTTGAATATTTTTGCTGTAACTAATTTCTAGTTTCATGCCATTGTGATCTGAGAAGATGCTTGATATGATTTCAATCTTCTTGAACTTGTAGAGACTTAGTTTGTGTCCTAACATGTGGTCTATCTTTGAGAATTTCCCATGTTCACTTGAGAAGAATGTGAATTCTGCAGTTTTGGGGTATAATTCTCTGTAGATATCTATTAAATCCATCTGATCTAGTGCATCATTTAGAATCTGTATCCTTTTTAATTTTTTGTCTATAGAATCTATCCAGTTATATCAGTGGGGTGTTGAAGTCCCTTGCTATGATTGTATTGCTGTCGACTTCTCCTTTAAAGTCCTCTAGAAGTTTTTTGATATATTTTGGTGCTCCTATATTGGGTGTATATATGTTTACCAAGATTATATCTTCCTGTTGGATAGATCCTTTCAATATTATGTAGTGGCCTTCTTTGTCTCTAGTTATGGCCCTCATTTTGAAGTCTATTTTATCAGATATGAGTATTGTTACCCAAGCTTTTTTTTCCTTTCTGTTTGCTTGGAAGATTTCTTTCCATCCCTTCACTTTCAACCTATGTGAGTCTTTTGTTGGGAGGTGGGTCTCTTGTAAACAACATATATGAGTCATGCTTTCTTATTCAATCAGCTACTCTTTGTCTTTTGATCGGAGCGTTCAATCCATTTACATTTAAGGTGATTATTGATATGTACTTACTTATTGCCCTTTTTGTTTATGGTTGTTATATTTTTCTTCCTATCTCTTCTACTAATTATAGCATTCCTTTTAACATTTCTTGCAGTGCTGGTTTGGTGCTAATATATTCCCTTAGCCTTTTTTTGTCTGGGAAGCTCTTTATTTCACCTCCTATTTTGAATGATAGCCTTACTGGATAGAGTAGTCTTGGATTCAGATCCTTTTCATGACCTTGATTACTTCATGCCATTCCTTTCTGGCCTGTAGTGTTTCTGTTGAGAAGTCAGCTGATAGCCTTATGGGTTCTTTGCAGGTAACCTATTGCTTAGCTCTTGCTGCCTTTAGGATTCTCTCTTTGTCTTTAATTTTTGTCTTTTTAATTATTATGTGGGCCTCTTTGGGTTCTTCTTACTTGGGGCTCTCTGGGCTTCTTGTACTTGTATGCCTTTTTCCTTCACCAAGTTAGGGAAGTTTTCTGTCACTATTTCTTCAAATATATTCTCTCACCCTTGCTCATTTTTTCTTCTTCTGGAACTCCTATGATACAGATGTTGTTATGTTTCATATTGTTCCACAGTTCTTAGGCTGTTTTCCTGTTTTTTAATTGTTTTTTCTTTTTGGTTCTCTGATTGTGTGATTTTTTTATACCCAGTCTTCTAATTCACTGATCTGATCCTTAGCCTCCTCTACTTTGCTGGTTATTCCTTCCAAAGTTTTCTTTATTTCTGCTATGTCATTCTTCATTTCCAATTGGTTGGTTTTCAATGCTTCTCTATCTGTACTCATGCTGTTGAGCTTCCTCATGATCATTACTCTGAACTCTCCCTCTCATATCTTGCTCAATTCCCTTTCATTTATTTCATCTTCTGATGAATTATCTTGTTCTTTCATTTTGAATCTGTTACTTTGTTTCACCATTTTGGCTGTCTCAGTGGGTTTTGGAGCCTGCCAAATTTTCCCTGTGGGTGTTGGTGTTCCGCTGGTTATGGCTCCTCTACTGGGTTTAGATGAGTGTGGGAGGACCCACTTTAAACACACTGTCAAGTCTTACTTTCCTGGGTAGATTTGCAAGCCCAGGAAAGGTTCAGTTATCCTCTAGCTTTTTGCCTGCAGACTATTAGTCTCGGTTACTTGATGAGCCTTGGGTTGTAGCCCTCAACTGCATGAAAAAATCCCTCAGGTGTTCAGGGTAAGAGGATTTCCAACGGGTGGGGCAGATGCTTGCTGGCTGTTAATGAGCCTCAATTTGCATTTCTCCAACCTGGCTGGGTGGTGTTAAATTCCTGAGGGAGGGGCTGTTGCTTCTCCCCCGGGCTCTGGGAAGGGGCTTTTTGAGTAAGATGGCTACTGTCCTGTGAGGGAGTGATTCAGCACAGCACTCCCATTGCCATCCCAGCTCTTGAAGCTCCCAAGTCTCTCCACACAGTTCCAGTCCAGTATGCCCTCCCTCTACAGGAGCCCAAGGTGAGTGGCTGTAGCTAATTTAGTGCTCTGTCCCAGCCCTTTGCACTGTGGAGCCGGCTTGGGATTTTAACCCTGAGGGAACTGCTCACAGCTAAAACAGCTGCTGTCCATGGGCTCCAGCCCGCCCTCTCACACCTCCCCAGTTCCTACCAGGCTTGATTTGGTGTCCTCTTTCTGACCGTGGTTATATGAGTTCCCTCCAGCTGCTTTTCTGTTGGTTTTTTCCCAACGATTTGTCTTTATTTTAGTTGTAATTCCAGTTTGGTCCTGGGAGATGGTCTGTGTAGCTTCCATTCACCCCGTCATCATTTTGGAATCCAAATTAAGATTTTTTTAAAGCCACTATAACATAATCTGCTTGACAGGAAAATTAAATTTCACCCCTCTCTATCTTTCTACCCATTGCTTATCAATATAAATAAATAAATGAGAATTTTTCATTCATTGATAATATGAATATTATGAATATATCTCCCTTAATGGTTCATTATTAATGCTTCTTTATCTTACTGGGTGAATAATAGTCATTTATATTTGATAGAAAGCAGAACCATTTTTATTTGGTCTTTATTTTATCATTGGTTCTTATCTGGAGTTTAATAACTCCAGAACAAATGAAATTTCTAAGTTATCTGTGGAAACCTCAATATCTCAATATAAATCTACATAACGAGTCCTGACCAGTGTGGCTCAGCAGTTAAAGCATCAGCTTGTGGACCAAAGAGTCATGGGTTCAATTGTGGTCAAGGCTTCATACCTTGGTTGCGGTTCGGTCCCCAGCCCTGGTCAGGGTTGTGCGGGAGGCAACCAATCGATATGTCTCTCTCACATCTACGTTTCTCTCTCTCTCTCTCTCTCTCTACCCCCCCTCCCTGTCTCCCACTCTATCCGAAAATAAATGGAAAAATATCCTCAGGTGAGGATTTAAAATAAATAAATATACATAATGAATATTCTAGCATACTGGAAAAGGTACTTGACGAGGAGCTGGGGAACTAAGGGAGAAACCCAAAGTGCTCCTTCTTAATACAGGGTTTAACTTGGTTTAAACCTCTTATCGACATTCACTAAATTTGTCTATTCAAAGAAGTCACTTCTTAGAGGGTTGGAAAGATGGTTCCCAAGTCAGCTAATATTTAAATGAAACAACTCTACAGTATTCTCCAAGGACCCTGTAATCCTAGTACTGTAGGGTGGGTGCTGTGCGCTAAGATGGGCCTCAACATGCCTGCAGAGCCAATACGTGTCACTGCCCCAGAGCAATGAACCCTGCTCCCCACCCATCCAGGCAGAAGCTAATTTATAAGTTATTTCTCTGGACAGTGTTGAGCCACACCAAGCTCAGAAGTACATGGAGTCTTGCTGAGACACATACACAGAAGAATCATTATTCTTTCCACACAGTGGACAGAAATGAAGGAGAACCCTCCAGGCCCACCAGTTCAGGTTGCCAGGCTGGCTGAGCTATTTAAAGATGACTATGAAAGCGGACATCACAGGTTTGTGTGAGAAAACATGCTTTAATAAGGTGGCGCCAAATGGAAAATTGCAAAATATCATACTAGACAATAGAAGATAAGATGTTTCATTTGGAGAGAAAAATTAAATTACAATTATATTCTGACAAGACCTTTTATTCTACTTGCACTCATATTATTTCTCAAGATTAAAACTAAGAATGCTTTTAAAACTAAAGTTCTAATTGAAGTTTGGGAAAATAGCTAAAGAGCCACCTGACAGATGACTTTAATTTATATAACAGGAATTTCCACTCACCACTCCTCCAAAATATTTCCCTATGTAGAAGTCATCGAGGCTGTGCAGCTCCAGGTAGGTGGCTCCTAGTTCTTTAGCAAGTTGGATCCCTTCTGTCGTACTGACACAGCTCCCTCTGTCAGAGGTACACAGTGGGCATGTGCAAGGTAATTCTTCTGAGAAAAAGAATGTGAGCAAAAAAGAGCTTTGAATTTAAACGGGAAAAATGTACACAGACAATCTCAACATTAAACAACAAATTAAGAGCTCATAACCAGAGCCATTGCTCAAGGGCATTTAGTACATCCATGATCCACTAAGACTCTGAATAAAAAGTGTCAATGATAATAGGGAAGTTCCTAAAATAAACAAGCTTTAACTGCAAGAAGAACAAGCAATATTTTCGAAAATAGAATACTTTTAAAATATGTGAATGGATATTACCAAGGCTATTACAGAAATTGTACCGTGAGCCAGTAATGGCTGGCCTGCTTCCTTTTATGCAAACTTGACACCTTGAGTATCAGCACAAATTTAGCAACTTGGTTGCCCATAGAAACCATGGAAAACAGTGTTGTTGTTTTTTGTAATACATTTTAAATATGTTCACCAACTTTGAATAGACCTTATACTTTTATTTTAATAGAATTCTCAATTTGACTCGAATCTTCAAAGCGGCAAAACTGCTTCTCTCTTTGTAAATTTCATATAAAGTGCATTCTTATTAATCCAGACATTTCGATTACTAGACACTAAAGCATTCAGCTGCAGAGACCAAATTCAATCACTCCATCTTTTTCAAGATTGAAAAATAAAAAAATAAAGGAATCAAAAGTATTTACTCAAAATGTGTACTGTTCCAAGATTCATGCTTGTACAATGTACAGAACATGACTGGGAAGGTGCTAGATCAGCCTATCTATAAGTAAACTCAGTAGGCTAAGAATGTATGTTCAACCCTGTATCTGTCAGCCAGCTGCATTGTGTTTCATGTGGAAACATCAAACATGTCACTGTTCACAGGCAGCCAAGTCAAAAAGGGGTAAATCTGTTTCTAGAAATGCATGCTGTTGTAGGTTGGCTTCCCAGGGAAATAGACTCTGAGATGGAAACTGGGATGCAGGAGGTTTGCTGGGGGGTGATCTTGGGAACAGCTGTTCTCAGGAGTGAAGAAAGTAGGACTAGGCAGAGGAAAAATTCAAACAGCAATATAGTTGTAACAGAGACCCCAGTTGATCCTGTAAATGGTTCCCCATTTGGGGAAAGGCAGCTGGACCTTTGTATTCCTAAATCCACTAGAAATTAGAGAGGACCACCAAGTGGAGGGGGCACAACCTTGGGCAAGCAGCTTCTATCAGTGGAGGGTCATGCCTGAAAAGGGACTCAGCTATAGGGCATGAGCAGCCCACAAGCCCAGTAACAGAGGAAGTAAGAACAGTGGCCTTGAAAGGGCATTTGGAAAACTCCCACACCACGCACCACAGATGTTCTACCACAGAGCTGCATATTGATGGAGCACATATATGTACAAATAGGGTGTATACCAAGGATATTTAGTGCACGTGCATACTATATATGTAACTATGCGTGTGTGCACACGACTTAGATAATTTCAGCTTCACTGAAAGCATTTTAGAGCTCGGAAACCATGTACATACTCACGTCCTCATTTTATAGAGGAGGAAACTGAGGCTCAGAGAGGTTAAGTGACTTGTCCAAGTCTCCTTGTGTTAGAGATGGAGAAATAATAAAAACTGTTACTTGCTCCACCTGATAAATAAAGGGACATCAAAAAATAAGCTAAAAATTTAGTTTGAGTAAAGAATTATAGATTCCAAACAAATGATGATTTAACAGTTAAGCTTGGATTCTCTAAATTACGTTATAAATTCTACTCTGAGTTTCTGCATTTACTTTTTCCAAGATCAATGTAGGTTTGGAGAAGATAAAGTTTTCATACAGAATTTAGCCTATTTTGAAAACAGCACATTGGTATTTTACATTCTTTACAAAGCATTTATAAACAGTGCCTTTAATGTTCTGAAGACAGAAGGTTTCTTATGTCTACAAAGCTCTTCTTATGTTGATGGAATGGGGTGGGTAGGCATTCAACTTTATTTCTACACAAAAGTAAAGCAAAGTCAGTAGTGTTTCAAGTGAAAAATTAAGTCAACACAATTTAAAATAATTTTTAACAAATAATCTTGATTTGAAGGCAAATATAACTAATTTCAGGTTTAATCCAGCTGAGTGGGGTTCCCCATTGTGAGTATCCATAAGCATTTTAATGAAAGTTCCTCCTTATATCTAATCTTACATAGACTCCACGTCACAAAAGACGTTTTTTTGGGTTTACACACAGAAAAGGAAAAATGCCTAATCATTATGTGTTAGGCAGGAGAATCAACAAAACATTTATAGATTAAATAAACCTTCATTGAGCATGTCTTCGAGAACAATGAGAGGACCCAACATAATCTTAAACTGTGGTGCCTTCTCCAAGACTCACTCCTGTGAGCCTGCCTCAGGGTCAAAGGGACTTTGTGAATCAGAGTGTCAGGCTTCTAGTTAACACTGTAGCCTTTTTCTATATGTTGTCTTTTTAGTTATCACTAAAAAAGTCTATTATTTTACAGCAAACACAGTGTAGCTGGAATTCAAATAAATGGCATCTCTTTCAAAGCAGTGGTTTTGAGAACCTGTAGGGTGATTCTTACAGTGTTGCCAATGCTTGAAACTTTTAGAACTATCCTTGTAAGAGTTCTAGCCTGGCAGAGTACTAGGCTATGTCAGAGCTTCAAAAAGAAAAGACAGGATGCCAATTTTCAGGAGCTGAAGGCTATGAATATACCCTAGACATATTTGAAAATTTTTTTTCTACTTTAAAGATAAATTCAGTATTTAGTAAAAGCCAAAAATTTATTCAGAGCCAAGAATGATGAGGAAGATATACACAGTCAAGCTTGTCAAAACATGTATAACAAAAGAAAGAGGTGAGACTGATTGTCTTTGCTGAACTAATTATAAAAAGAGATCAAGAGAGGAGTAACTAGGAGTTACAAGGGATTGGCAAGGAGAGGGGAGAAAATAAATGTCCTTGAGCTGAATAGACAGATTTAGCTTTTCAATTACTTTGTGATCAAATCTTACATGGTAAATTAATTTCATCTTGTCAGTGAAATTTATTTTTTTCACATATATTATCATTCATAAAATCATTCAAGCATTCATAAACAAATATTTATTAAGCACCTACCACATCAAATACTAAGGATATAAGGACACAAAGATAAAAGAAGTTCATAGTCACTGAGCCAAGATAGACATGACTGCAAACAATTATAATGTAAGTACTAAAATAAAGATGAACAAAATCACCACGGGAGTGGAAGGAAATTAACTCTGCCTGGAGGATTAGGAAGGGCTGCATAGAACGGGTGCTGATTTAAAAGACAGACATGAATTTGCTGTGCAGGTTTGACGTGGGGTGTGCAGATGGATATTCCAATCAGAGAATATAGCCTGGACGTAAGGGAAAAAAGAGAACACATTTACTTCCAGTTTTAAGATGACAAGCTAAGCCCACACTGCAATCTCTTCTCCCTGCTGAATTACAAAATGATAAAGAGAGGGAGTGGTAAGGGGGGTGGGGAGAAAGGAAGAAAGGAAGAAAGGGAGGCATGGGAGGAAGGAAGAAAGGGAAGGAAGGGGATGTGCATCACAGCAACACAAATCAGAGGAGAGGTTCTCATCAGCCCAGAGACTGAGAGGCTGAAGGCTGAAGGCTGATGGCACAGGACCAAAGGGGAAAGCTGAAGCTCTGAGCACAGGCGGGACATCCGCTATGCACTGTGGCAACGTCCAGAATGCTCACTGCTCAACAATGGGAGCGGGGAGGAGAAGGCCCAAGGGCGACCCAGTGGAGATTAGCTGGAGTACCCTTGTGAGAGCAGCTGGGCCTGCAGATCCTATGTGTATTCCCATTTCCACGCCTGCCCCCAGGAGCAGATGGGCAGAGGAGAATGAAGGCATCAATCCAACAGGGAATCTAAACTGCAAAACTAGGCAAATTAAGAATTAGCAAACATTTGAGAAGCATCCATCCCATGAAATAAAACTCATCAAATGGAAAGACTTAAATAATGTCCCCCTCAAAACCAGACTTAATAGAGCAATCAAAACAGAATCTTAAAATACGTATAATTAATTGAGAAAGGATTTTTTAAAAAGTATTTACATCCTTAAAACAGGAACAGGAAATTATGAAAGAGAACCCACAGAGATCTTGGATATGAAAAGCTGTTGCAATAAAAAAAAATTTAATAAAGCAAAATAGCAGAACGAACTCAAAATAACTAATTTGTGAATTGGAAAAAAACAAAACGAAAACAAAAAAAACAAAACACAAGACATTCTCCCATAATGTGATAGGGAGAAATAAAGGGATAGGAAATATAAAAGAAAGATAAATGGAGGAAAGATCCAGAAGCTTTAACGTTAGCCTAGTAAGAGTCCCAAATGTAGAGAATAGAGAAAATGAAGGGAAGGTGATACCTGAAGAAGTCAGAAAGTTGAGACTTTTCCGGATCTAAAGAAAGACATTAAGTTCTTCAAGTAGTTCTGTATGATGAGCATATGACACAGAGGATACAGCTCTCTTGTATTTTAGGCAAGACTTACAATAGAAAATTACTGAAATAAGACAAAAATATTAGATTGGAATAAGGGTATCAGTGGGAAACCATGATTTAGAATATATATATATATAAATAAAATTAATTGGGAGAGGATTTAAAAAATCCAGAGACTCGGGAGACTCAGGAGTGTATGTATGTATGTGTGTGTGTGTGTGTGTGTGTGTGTATGTGTGTGTGTATGCCTAGATGCCATGACACCTAAAGTAATGAACACCCCCAGAGCTCATATCTTGGTTTCTAAATATCACTACTCATTACAAGGTACCAGGACTCCTTGAAGAAAGGCCTGATTCCAGGGCTGGGGCAGGCAAAGTCTAAGGTGAGCCTGGGACATCTTGTGCTAGAAAATAAGGAAGAACTCAGAAACTGATTGGAGCTAGCTTGAAGAGGCTCCCTCTAGGCAAATTTGGGGTAATTTGAGCATCAGAAAAAATAATAAGAAGAACAGATTATAAAATATTGAATTTAAAGAACAAATCCATGAATCATAATAATTCTAAAAGAAACATGTAGGAGCAGAAAGAAGGGAAAGCTCTATTTACAGAAGAACACCACCTAGTAAGTGTAGAAGGAATGACTTAAAAAAATTGCTTTTGCAAAAAAAAAAAAAAAATTGAAAGAGAGAAAGATGGTGGCAGGCAGGACTACAGTGAGGGTGAGTGTGTGAGAGTGTGAGCAAGTGTGAGAGAGAGTGTGAGTGGACGTGAGTGTGGACAAGCAACCTCAAGCAGTGCAGAAACATGGGGCAGAGGCTTCCTGTGCTTTGGACTAGGGTGTACCTGGCTACTGTGGTAAGCAGCTTATCAGGGCGCTTCTCCCTGTGTGGCTGGCAGGCCCCACCATTTTGAAAAATTCCTGGTCTTCTCTGGGAGGGGGCAGCAGGGAGTGGCTAGAGTGGAATGACCTGAGCCCACCAGTGCGCCTTGCAGCATCAGACCAGTGGACCCCACTGTGTCAACGCGGACCAGGACACAGTAGCAGTGCTGTCAAGGTGCCAGCTGTGGAAGCAACAACCAGCTAGAAGCCGAGCACCATCCCCCACAGCAGCAGCCTAATCAAAGCCAAGGCACACCCCCAGAAGCAGAGACTCAGGAGCAGACATCCATCCTCAGGCAGCAGCAGCACAGATCAGCAGCTGAGACCCATCCCCAGCAGCATCATCAGAGGCTGATCAGGAGCAGTGCCCCAGCCCAAGCAGCAGCAAGGCTCGGGAGGCCGAGACATGCCCCTAACAACTGCAGCATCAGATTTGGAATGGAGCCCCTCCCCTAGCAGCAGCAAGGTCCTGGGAGCTGAGCATCCTCAGCCCACAACAGCAGCAGAGGTTTGGGAGCTGAGAGCACCCCTGGCAGCAACAGCAGCAGTAGCAGCACAAACTAGGAGCTGACACTTGCCCCCAGCATCATCAGCAGTGACTGATCAGGCCTCAATGCACCAGTGGAACTCATGCACCCCAGCAGTGCACCAGCTGGACCCACACACCCCAGTAGTGCCTACCATGACAGACCAATACCAGCAGCCAGTTGTCAATCCTCCAGGACCCACAGCAGGCGACATGCACCAAAACAGTCTGCGAGGCATAGCAGCCTTATTTGATACATACCAACCTGCCTACACATCCCAACATCCCTCACCAGGCCTAGAACTACCAGACTGCTAAAATGGTGAGACAAAGAAACAACACACAAATGAAAGGAGGAATCACCAGAAAAGGAACAGGAAATGGAAGCAATTTGTCAGATAAAGAATTTAAAGCAATGATTTTAAGGGTGCTCAAACAATTTAGTGAGAACTACAAGCAACCTAATGAGAATTATAAAGAGCTCAGTGGGAACTACATCAGCATAAAAAATGAGGTAGAAGCTATGAATAAAAATCAAGTGGAAATAAAGAATGACATAGCTGATATGAAAAATACCTCAGAAAAATTCAATAGTAGATTAGAAGAAGCTGAAGACTGAATCAGTGAGTTAGAAGACAAGGTAGGAAAAAACACCCAAATAAAGCAGCAAATGAGAAAAAAAATTTAAAGCAGAAGAGTTTAAGAGAGCTTTGGGACAATACGAAACATAACAACATTCATATCATAAGGTTACCAGAAGGAGAAGAATCAGAGAAAGGAATAGAGAACCTGTTTGAAGAAATAATGACAGAAAACTTCCCTAATTTGGTGAAGGAAAAAGTCACACAAGTCCAGGAAACACAAAGAGTCCCAAGCAAGATGAACCAAAAAGGACCCACAGCTAGATACAACATAATTAAAATGGCAAACATTAAAGACAAAGAAAGAATCTTAAAGGAAGCATGAGACAGAAAGTTACCTACAAGGGAGCTCCCATTAGACTGTCAGCTGATTTCTCAATAGAAACACTGCAGACCAGAAGGGAGTGTCATGAAGTATACAAAGTAATGAAAGGCAAAGGTCTGAATTCAAGACTACTCTATCCAGCAAGGCTATCATTCAAAATGGAAGGTGAAATAAAGAGCTTCACAGACAAAAAAAAAAAAGAAAAGAAAAGAAAAAAAAAGCTAAGGGAATTTACCACCACCAAACCAGCACTGCAAGAAATGCTAAAGGGACTGTTGTAAGAAGAAGAAGAAATATATATAGAGAGAGGAACACAGGCATGAAATAAAAATGGCAACTAGTAAGTATCTATCAATAACAACCTTAAATGTAAATGGCTGAAATGCTCCAATCAAAAGACATAGCTGATGGGATAAGAAAACATGACCCACATATTCGCTGTCTACAAGAGACCCACTTCACAAGAAAAGACTCACACAGGGTGAAAGTGAAGGGATGAAAAAAATTTTTCCAGGCAAATGGAAATGAAAAAAGGCTGGTGTAGCAATACTCATATCTGATAAGCTAGACTTCAAAATGAGGGCCATAATAAGAGACAAAGAAGGTCATTACATAATATTAAAGGGATCAATCCAACAAGAGGATAAAACCCTGGTAAACATATATGCACCCAATATAGGAGCACCAAAATATATTTAAAAACTTCTGGAGGACTTCAAGGGAAAGATCTATAGCAACACAATCATAGTGGGTGACTTTAACACCCCACTGACACCACTGGATAGGTCTTCTAGACAAAAAATTAATAAGGAAACAGAGTCCTTAAATGACGAACTAGATCAGTTGGACTTAATTGGTATTTACAGAACATTTCACCCCAAAGCTGCAGAATATACATTCTTCTCAAGTGCACACGGGACATTCTCAAAGACAGACCACATGTTAGGAAACAAAATAAGTCTCTCTACAAATCCAAGAAGACTGAAATCATATCAAGCATTTTCTCAGATCACAATGGCATGAAACTAGAAATCAGTTACAACAAAAACATTCAAACACATGGAGGCTAAATAGCATGTTATTAAACAACAAATGGGTTACCAATGATATCAAGAAAGAAATAAAAAACTTCCTGGAAACTAATGAAAATGAACACATAACAATACAAAATCTATGGGACACAGCAAAAGCAGTCCTGAGAGGGAAGTTCATAGTAATACCTCAAAAAATAAGAAAAATTTCCAATAAACTATCTAACCCAACAACTTAAAGATTTAGAAAGAGAACAAAAAGAAAAACCCAGAGTTAGTAGAAGGAAGGAAATAATAAAAATCAGAGCAGAAATAAATAACATAGAGACTAAAAAAAGAAAACAAAAGATCAATGAAACCAAGAGCTGGTTCTTCAAAAAGATAAACAAGATTGATCAACCTTTAGCCAGACTCACCAAGAAACAAAGAAAGAGGACCCAAATTAATAAAATCAGAAATGAAAGAGGTGAAGTAACAATGGACACCAAAGAAATACAAAGGATTGTAAGAAAATACTATGAACAATTATATACCAACAAATTTGACAACCTAGGCGAAATGGACAAATTCTTAGAATCATATGCTATTCCAAAACTCAACTGGGAAAAGTGAGAAAACCTAAACAGACCAATAACAATTAAGGAAATAGAAGCAGTAATCAAAATCCCAGCAAACAAAAGCCCTGGTCCAGACAGCTACACAGGGTAGTTTTAACAATCATTCAAAGAAGAACTATTACCTATTCTCCTCAAACTATTCCAAAAAATTGAAGAGGAAGGAAGACTTCCAAGCTCTTTTTATGAGGCCAGCATAATCCTAATCCCAAAACCAGATAAAGACACTACAAAGAAAGAAAATTATGGGCCAATATCCCTGATGAACATACATGCCAAAATCCTCAACAAAATCTTAGCAAATCGAATCCAGCAATATATTAAAAAAATTATACACCACGACCAAGTGGGATTTATATTCCAGGGATGGATTATTCATAAATAAATAAATGTGATACACCACATAAACAAAAGGAAAGATAAAAATCATGTGATCATATCAACAGATGCTGAAAAAGCATTTGACAAAATCCAGCACCCATTTTTGATAAAAACTCTCAGCAAAGTGGGAATAGAAGGATCATATCTCAACATAATAAAAGCCATTTATGACAAACCTACAGCCAACATCATACTCAATGGGCAAAAACTAAAAGCATTTCCCTTAAGTACAGGAACAAGACAGGGATGTCCACTTTCACCACTCTTATTTAACAAAGTACTGGAAGTTTTAGCCGCAGCAATCAGATAAGAAGAAAAACTAAAAGGGATCCATATTGGAAAGAAAGAAGTGAAACTGTCATCATTTGCAGATGACATGATATTGTACATAGAAAACCCTAAAGACTCCATCAAAAAACTACTAGATTTAATAAATGAATTCGGCAAGGTAGCAGGATACAAAAACAACATCCAGAAATCATTGGCATTTTTATACACCAATAATGAACACAAAGAGAAACTAAAAAAAAATCCCATTTACCATTGCAACAAAAAAATTAAGATACCTAGGAATAAACTTAACCAAAGAAGTAAAGGACCTGTTCACAGAAAACTACAGGACATTGAAAAAAGAAATAGAGGAAGATACAGAAAAGTGGAAGCATATACCTTGTTCATGAATTGGAAAAATTAACATCATTAAAATGTCCATACTACCTACCAAAAGCAATCTAAAGATTCAATGCAATCTCCATCAAAATACCGATATATTTCACACAACTAGAACAAACACTCCAAAAGTTTATATGGAACCAAAAAGGACCCCGAATAGCGACAGCAATCTTGAAAAAGAACAATGTAGGAGGGATCACAATACCGGATATCAGGTTATACTACAAAGCCATTGTAATCAAAACAGTTTGGTACTGGCACAAGAACAGGCATATAGATCACTGGAACAGAACAGAGAATCCAGAAATTGACCACGACAGTATACTCAATTAATATTTGACAAAGGTGGCAAGAGCATACAGTGGAGCAAAGATAGCCTCTTTAATAAATGGTGATGGGAAAATTGGACAGCTACATGCAAAAAGATGAAACTAGACTACCAACTTACACCATATACAAGAATAAACTCAAAATGGATAAAAGACTTAAATGTGACTCATGAATCCATAAAAAGCCCAGAAGAAAATGTAGGCAACAAAATTTCAGACATCACACACAGTAGAATTTTCACTGATACAACACCTAAGGCAACAGAAACAAAGGAAAAAATTAATACATGGGACTACATCAAACTCAAAAGCTTCTGCACAGCAAAAGAAACAACCATCAAAATCGAAAGGGAACCCACTATATGGGAGAGCATAACTGCCAATGATACATCAGATGAGGGGTTAATTTAAAAATATATAGAGTACTCATACAACTCAACAAAAGGAAGACAAACAATCCAATTAAAAATGGACAGAGGACCTAACTAGACACCTCTTCAAACAGGACATACAAATGGCCAAGAGACATATAAAAAGTGCTCATTGTCACTAACCATCAGAGAGATGCAAATTAAAACGACTATAAGGTATCACCTCAGACCTGGCAGAATGGCTGCCATCAACAAATCATCAAACAACAAGTGCTGGCGAGGATGTGGAGAAAAGGGCACTCTAGTACACTGCTGGTGAGAATGCAGACTGGTACAGCCACTATGGAAATCAATATGGTGTTTCCTCAAAAAATTGAAAATTGAACTGCCATTTGACCCAGTGATCCCACTTCCAGGTATATATCCTAAGAAGCCTGAAACACTAATCAGAAAGAATATATGTACCCCTATGTTCACAGCATCACTACTTACAATTGCTAAGATCTGGAAACAGCCTTAGTGCCCATCAATAGAGGAGTGGATAAAAAAATGTGGTACATATACACAATGGAACACTATGCAGCTGTAAGAAAGAAAGATTTCTTATCCTTTGAGACGACATGGAGGGGCCTGGAGAGTACTATGCTAAGGGACATAAGCCAGTCAGAGAAAGACAAGTATCACATGATCTCACTTATTTGTGGAATATAATGAACAAAATAAGGTGATGAACAAAATAGACCCAGAGACATAGAAGTAGGGTACAGACTGACGAACTTCAGAGGAGAGGGGTGGAGGGGAGGGAAGAGATAAACCAAACAACTTATGCATATAAACATAACCAATGGATATAGACAACAATGCTGGGGGCGGGGGTTCAGAAATGGGAGAAGGGTGTCAATGGGGGAATAAACAGAAACATCTGTAACAAAAATAAATTAATTAAATAAAATAAATAAATAAATCGCTATTTTGCAACCACAGTTATCAGACCTGAAAGAATTGTGAAAAATAATGGGCTTGGAGTCTATAAAAATGTCAATGTCATGAAAGACACCATCTTCTGTCCCCCTGCCCCCCAAAAAGCTGGGGAACTATTCTGTATTTAAGGAGACTAGAGAGACAGGACAACTAAATGTAATGTGTAATCCTGGATGTTTTTAAAAAGCATCTTTGAAACAATTGGGAAAATGTGAATATGGATTATATTTTAAATAATAATAGATAATAGTTACATTTTTTGAGTGATGATTGCCTACAGTTAGTAGGAGGATGGCTTTGTTCCCATAATGTTTACAATTTACTCTCAAATAGTTCAGATAAGAAAAGTGTGTGTGTGTGTGTGTAATTTCTGGAGTTCATTTTTCTAAGGTTTTAAATTTTGTAAATAAAAATTAGGGGAAAAGAAAAAAGTGTCTAAATAATTTAAAGCACTGCGTGCCATGATCTGACTTGTATTCTAGGATGATTATTCTGAAAGACGCAAAGCAGGAATTGGAGACTACTAGAGGTCAATTTACCATAAAGCTTAAAAAGTGTAAGCCTCAGGCCATGTTCTTGTGGGTCCTTCCTAAAGCCCTGGGAGAGACCTGAGCAATAGATTCTTTCACATGGTCATATGTTTTTGTAAAATTTTCAAAATAAGATATTTTAATTACCTTTGGTTAAGACCACTGTCTCTTTCCACTCCCACCCACTTCATCTTGTATCAGGCAGCTCTAGAGTACCCAGGGGCATTTGAAGGATCATGCTAAGAGGAATTTAAATTTAGGTTTAGTGATATATTACTTGCAGTTTGTAGTCACTTCCTTGCACAGTTAAGTGTCCTGGTACATGAATGGCCTTCAGGAAGGTTTCTGCTACCCACTGTGCTGATTAATTTGGTGTCATGACACAAAGATGCCAAGCAGAAAGACAAACACAACACACACTGCAGTGCCCAGAACCAGTGTGGACAGTGAAGAAATACGCTGGAAGAAAAACTGATTATCATTTTCTTCTCTCTATAGGAAATATTAAAAAGTGGTCATCATATGAAGAGGTGATCAAAGACTATGCAGCCTCCCATATACAAGAAAGGTTAAAGAAGTGTCAAGCTGTTAATAAACATTTAAAAAATATTTTGTGGTATTTGACAACTTTTTTAGATTTTTAATCTGTTGTGGTTTCTTTTCTCTTTCAGTATAAATATTCACTTTTGTACATATCTATCTATCTACTTATCTGTCTATCTATATAATCTGTGATTTTGTAGTTTTTTTTTTTCCTTACAAAGAATCTCTAAAATTGTGTAAGTTTAGGAGATCAAAAAGAAGGCCACTATGACATAATTAAATGACTAGGATCTGAAATCCAGTGAAGATGAAGAGGAAACAATGAGTCTGAGATTTATTTTAAATGTAAAATCTAAAGAACTTCTTAGTCAATTGGACATAGGGAATGGGAGAGGAAGCTGGAATGGATTTTTCTAGTTTCGGTGAATGGACAGGTTTGGCATTATTCACCAAGACAGGGAATTCAGTAGAGAGAAGATGTCTGTGGAGCTATGGGTGATGAGGGAGACTGAAGCCAGAGAAACAGACTGGGTAATCATCACTGTCTATAAGGGCAAGCTCGGGCAAGAGATGAGGGGGTTCACAGTCAGAGTAAAGAGCAAAAAGAGTTGAAGTCAAAGAATGGAACCAGGATGTGTTGGTGTATGTGTGTAAGGGGGCAGTTTGGGGAGATCAGTAAAAAAAACAAACAACTGAATTAGAACAAGTACACATAACTTTAACAGAAGGAAGAGGTGTTTTTGAATAATTTCAAAGAGCGAATTATTATTGAAATGTATTAAATTTGGCAATAAGCATATAACCTGGCAGCCCTGCGTAAAAACAAACTCAGTGTAATTGTAAAAGTTTAAATCAGACTGTAGTGAACTGAAGAATGAATAGGAAGTCAGGACATGAACTCAGGAAGTATGGACAACATTTCCAAGAATCATGGCCAGCAATAAAATTTAAAAAAAGATAGGAAAACAGAGAGGATGGGGGGGTCAAGGACCGGTCAAACCTACTTTATTTGTATCAACTAATGTTAAACATGTACCTACCTTATGACTCAACAATCCTACCTCTAGGTAAAAACCTAAAGCATCTTCAAAAGGAGCATGGATACATTAATTACAGCATATTCATACAATGGAATAATATGCAGCAATAAAAAGAACAAATTACAGATAAGCACAACATAGATGAACCTCAAACATATTATGCTATGAAATTAGTCAGACATCAGACATTACATACTGTATAATTCCATTTGTATGAAGTTCAAGAATAGGTAAAACGAATCTATGTTTTTAGAAGACAGAATAGCGGTTACCTCTGGGGAGGGATGTTATTAACTGGGAAGAGGCATGAGAGACAGCCTTCCTAAGTGCTGCAAATGTTCTATGTCTCAATCTGTGTGATGTCTGCATAGATGTTTACATATGTAAAAATACATTAAACTGTTTTCAAAGATTAGTGAACTTTATGTCCTTTACTTTGTTATACCTCAATAAAAATAAATAAATGAATAAAAAATGTCAACACAGCTTTACTAAGAAAATACCACTAAGAAATATATAAAATATCACCAAATCAAAGTGAATTCTGAGTTGACTCCGAGATATTTGACCAATCACAATCACAGCAGAAGTTTTCAATACTTTCATTTGATATCTTATTATTACATTCAATGATAAAGAAATAATAGCTGGCATTGAACCCACAGTCATTTAGGGTTTTGGGTTTGTTTTTTGTTTTTTTTATAAAAACGGTATTAATCATTAGTAAACTTAGCTCTATTTAAAATTAATATGGTACCTGCATTCCCATTATAAAAGAGAAAATTAAATACTTACCATTTTGTCTAGTACCAACAGCAGCAATGATTACTGGAACTGAATTTAATGCTCTTTTTATCACCGGAATATAATTATCCTTCACTTCATGGAATGAAAACTTGTCATTTACGTTGTATTTGATCACAATGATGTCGGCACCCCCAATGAGATTTCGAGAAGTGTACCAATCACTGTCAAAAATGTCCTAAACCAAAATGCAAACAAGTAATTATTAGTCTGTCTTCAAATCAATCATGAAATAAACTATAACACAGTAGCTTAATCTATTTGCTATATTTTAACCTTTGGAATTCATTAAAATTTTTATTTTACAAAACTAACTCCATAATTTTTTAAATGCTTTAAGTCTACCAACTTTTTTTATCCTCATCCAAGGACACTTTTGCATTTATCTTCAGATAGAGCGGGAGGGAGAGAGGGAGGAAAAGAGAGAGAGAAACATCGATGTGAGAGACACATCGAGTGGTTGCCACCCACACGAGGCCGGGGACAAACCACAACCGAGGTACGTGCCCTTAGCAGGAAATGAACCCGGGTCTCTCTGGTCCACAGGCCAACGCTCCAACTGCTGAGCCAAACTGGCCAGGGCTAAGTCTACCAACTTTTTATTTATTCATTTAGCCTAGACAACTAAGTAGTGGTAGATGATACAGAGAATTCCTGAGAGTCTAATGAAATAAGCAAACTTTTTCAATATTTGTAGTTAAAATTAAGCACTTTGTTTTAAAATTACGCCTTAATTTTATCACTTAATAATTTAAAAAACATAACGCTATACATTAGATGCAAAAGCATCAGTATGAATAAGGAAGCTTCAAAGGATTTTCCATGACCCAGTTAGACACTGCAGAATTGTTTAGCGTTTTGAATTGTAATGCACTGTAAATTCTGTGGAGTTCCATAGATTTTATCCATATTTTCAAAATTCATACATACTTTTCAACTTCATGTACCCTTTGGACAGTACAGCATGCATACATGTAAATGGGGCCTCCATAAAAAGATCCTGTGTATTATAAGGTGCTAACATGCCTGGTGTGGCTCAATTGGTTGAATGTCATCCCATGCACCGAGAGGTCACTGGCTCGATCCCCATTAGGGGGAGTGCAGGAGGCAGCTGACTGATGTTTCTCTCTCTCTCCCTCCTTCTCCCTTCCTCTCTCTCTAAAGTCAATAAAAACATATTAAAAAAATTTTTTTAGGCCCTGGCAGGGTAGCTTGGATGATTGGAGCATCGTCCTGTGTACCAAAAGGTTGCAGGTTCCACTCTTGGTCACGGCACATATCTAGGTTGCAGTTTGCAGTTTGCTCCCCTATTGGGGCTTGTATGGGAAGCAACCAACTGATGTTTCTGTTTCTTTCTCTCCCTCTTCTTCTTCTTCTTTTTCTTATTCTCTCTCTAAAAATAAAATGAAAACATATCCTCGAGTGAATAAAAAAAATTAGAATAAATCTTTCTAGTTGAAATCTTTACTTTTGGACTATAGTTAATAATATTATATTTAGAACTGAGGCCAAAAGTAATTCATTATGGACCCCAGTCCTTCAAATTTAGTGCTTTAATATATATTTTTAAATGTTTTTATTGATTTCAGAAAACGGAAGGGAGAGGGAGAGAGATAGAAACACGGATGAGAGAGGAACATCCACTGGCTGCCTCCTGCATGCCCCCTACTGGGGATCCCACAACCCTGGCATATGCCCTGACCAGGATGCAATCAACGACCTCTCAGTGCAGGGAACAATGCCCAACCAAGTGAGCCACACTGGCTGGGCTAGCGCTTTAATATTTTAAAAACAATTTTTCAAAGTTTTTGTGTGAATAGCAGTATAAAGAAAATATCTTTATGTGTCTTAATACCACTGCTAAATATGCATAAGCAGCTTTCTTCTCATATTCTAGTTAACTATTAATCATTATTTGTCCTTTCATGTGGCTTTTTGTATGTATTTCTAGGATGTAATAAAGCTGGATTAATAAAATAGATAGCTATGCAGCCAAATCTGGCCCAGTGCCTGTTTGTTGTGTGTGTGTGTGTGTGTGTGTGTGTGTGTGAATAAAGACTTATTGGATCGCACACACACACTACACACACACACACACACACACACACACACGCAGAAAGAAAAGAGTAAGATGTGGCGAACCTGTCCAAAAACTGTTGGACTATGATAGTTTTCACTTTGACATAAGAGTCTACAAGATTAATAGTGTGTGAATCAACCAATCAAGATCTGTGTCCATGTGTCTAAGCTTTTATCCTATGACAGAAAAGGCTGGAGAAATGTTACACAGCAATGCCCTCTAGCAGAGAGTTTCTTCTCACCAGTACCTCCCCAGCCCCAGCAAAGCCTGTGTCAATTTCCTATACGTTCCCAACCCACCCATTTCCTACAAGCACGCTCAAAATAACAAGAATTACAGAATTTTTAGATATGCATACCCTACTGAAAGTAGGGTGAATACAGCATTTTCAAAGGAAGATTGAAATGAAACAAACAAACAAACAAACCAAAAACTCCAATGGCAAACTACAGGAATATAAAGTGCAAAGTCTCGCACTTAGTAGAGGGTGTAAGAGGGGGAGAAGTGAAGTGGGACACAGATCAAGAACATGTGAAAGCTTCCCAGCAGAGCTCTGTGCTAATTTCCAAACCCCAAACCACAGAACCCATTCAGTTCCAATTGTATCTATTATAGTGTTCAAGCTCAAAGTATACAAGTATAAGAGGATATAGAAGTATAACAATGAAAAAGGACTTCAGAAGAATGGTATACAAAAACTAAACCTAAGTGGAACTAACATTAAGCAGCCATTTAACTCTGAGAGAACAAATCACAATTAACTTGCTCTTTGCATTCCAAATAGTTCAAAATTCCAGAGTTACTAGACAGTTGTAAGAAGGGATGGTGGGGGGGGGGCATTTAAGGGAAAATGTCATGAAAAAATGGGTTTTGATGTCATTAACACTATGGTGCTGGGAATGTAAAGATATATAAATAATTTTATTTATTGATTGATTGATTGTTAATCCTTACCCCAGAATATTTTCCCATTGATTTTTAGATAGAGTGGAAGGGAGGGAGGTGGAGAGAGAGAGAGAAACATGGATGTAAGAGAGGCACATCAATTGGTTGCGGGGTCGGGAATGGAACCTGCAACCCAGGTACTTGACTGGGAATTGAACCTGAGACCCTTTGGTCTCTGGGCTGATGCTCTAACCACTGAGCCAAACCAACAAGGGCATAAATAATTTTATTTTTAATACAAATCAGAGTTTCAAACCTTGCACAAGAAAACTGCATGCATTACTTCACTGCTTCGTGTGGAATTATTTTTGGTAAACAGTAAAGTGTCTAGAAATAAAATAACATAACTGCAACAAAAATAAGGGGTGGGTTTGAGAGAGACATACTAAATAATGAGCTATGTAAAATGAATTTGGAGCACCTTTATTTTTAAATTGCCAAGTTTATATGGCAGGGATCCAGAGTAAGGCTAGAGATCTAGAGAAGAAAACTAGAAAAGCGCACAGCTACCTCATTCCAGCTCCAAGGAAACAACACATCTCTCCTCAAACTATGTCAAAGAGAAAATGTTCCACTGGTTTCTAGAAATATGAAGGAAATAAAATTTTCCCACCCCTTGTAAATCAGTTCCAGGATTTCCTCTGGGAGGTTATGTAACACAAGGTTTGGAGCCACAATTGGAGAAGAAACTCATCTTTTTAAAACTAAACTGAATTTTTACAAAACAACAATTTTATTCTACTTGATTGTGGGGCAGCAAATACAATACTTACTAACATTTCTGCATTGATGTACTGTAATTGTTTAAATCTTGAATTCTGTGTAGGAAAACTACTTTGGCTTAGCATGAGTGATTTATGGCTGCACTAACGTTACAATAAATACTCTATTATTATAGTAGCTACCACTTATTGAGTACCTACTACATGCCAGCTTCTCTACTAAGATTTTTACCTGTACTACCTCATTTACTCTTCAGCACAGCTCTAGGGGCCTGGGATTATTCTATTTACTTTATACATAGAGAAAGTAAGGTAGAGAGAGGACAAGTGACTTACCAAGAACATAGCCACTAAGTAGCAATGTGAGAATCTGAAATCAGGTCCTTTTGATATCAAAATCTGTGCTCTATCTGCTCTGCTATATTTAATATTCTGATTCAGTAAATATCAAATATCAGCTGATGAATACAATCAACTTTAATATCTCTGATGTGCTTTTATTTAATACCAAGAGAAGAAAAGCACCTTATGAAAAATAACTCTACGAATGTATTCTTCTATGTCTGCAAACCATTATAACCTAGACAATTATACCTGGTTACAAACTTAATGCCTTAAATAAGGCCAAAGTCTAATCAAACAAGGGAGATTTTATGATAAAACGTAACCATCAGTAAATGGCAAAAATCCAGACTACTGGGGCTTATTTTAATCCACTTGGAAGATTTCATTTACTACAGTTCATGGGATCACAAGTATTGCTGTTTGCTAAATTAAAAACATAAACAGGAAAGAGCTAATAGCTCAAAGAAAAAATGTAAAAGGCAATCCTAACATTCTAATTCAGCTTATTTTATATTCCTGACATTTATTTCCTCTATTCACTCACCAACAGATCAAGTTTGTGTACAACCAATAAGTTTTTAGACTGTAAGGTCTTTCACAGTGAAATGACCAAAGTTCAAAGAAGCGTTTCATTTGCTTGCATGGACTCCAGACAATAAATTCTCTATCAATACTTCTTACGACCAGCATCATCACTGTAATAACTAGTTTAATAACATCTCTATTATTGGAAAAGCCAGTTTTTTCATTTATTTTAGCCTATTAATATATCCTTTAATCACAAATTTATTTGGACAAGTGATCTTTTCTTTCCATAATATAGAAATTTGCATATGAAGTTTTTCTATGTACATTCTATACATTTCCTTAGAAAGTTATACTAGTTCCCTATTACCCCTAATTCAGTTTTTAGAAAGTGCTGATTAAATGTAAAAATCTCACATAATGATAATTTGTATTTTCTTTTTCAGACACTAAACTTTCTTCTGTTACAAAGTGTAATCTTTGTCCTGGCCAGTTTGGCTCAGCGGTTAGAGCGACAGCCGGGGTACCAACGGGTCATGGGTTCTATTCCGGTCAAGGGCACGTACCTCGGTTGCAGTTTGTCCAGTCCCTGGTCCAAGTCCGGGGAGGCAGCCACTCTATGTGTCTCTCACACATCAATGTTTCTCGCTTTCTCTTTCTCTTTCTCTCTCTCCCTCCCACTCTTTGAGGATAGATGGAAAAATATCCTCGGGTGAGGACTTAAAAAAACAAAAACAAAATGTAATCTTCAGTACCAATGTAACTCTAACCAGTAAAGAATCAGACATTTTCAAGTAAGATTAAACAAAAGCATTTAAAATATGATGTTATTGTGTACTGAAAACATTTATATGCGTCAGGGAGTAGATTCCTTTCTCCTGTTATCAAACAGTCAAAAATCAGATTAGAATTTACCAACTTCATTACAATTTCTGTCAATTATTGCAAAATTTAAAGCTTTTAAAAAATTCCAAGCAGTACTAGTAATATAATTTGATTATGAATCACTAAAAACAAACGCCTAATATATCAAAAGTATCTGCATTATTAAAATAAAAAACACTAATTAAAATTTTCAAAGGTAGATAATAATATAAGTGAGTTTTTAAAAATTCTCAGTCTCTGTCTTTCTCTCTCCTTTCCAGGGTCCTATTTCTGAACTGCCCCAGTGAAATGTATTTTTGCCTGTGTTGCGCTTTCAGAGGGCTTTATTTTTAGAATACTAATATTACACTATCACTCACAGGGTAGGCATAAAAAACATTGCTCTCTGCTGGTGAAACTTAGTGACCCAGTCCCTTGTGGTTGGCACATTCTACCGTCTGCGTCTACCAAGGGCCAAGCCACAGTCGTGAGTGTAAGCGCTCCACTTTCCCGCTGGGGCGTCTTGCCTTCTAAGAGTGCTCTTTGGGCTGCTCCTTTGCCTGATGAAACAAAGAAACAAAGATTTTCCCCAAATTGTTCGAAAGTTCTACCTGGGTGACCGACCGGGGCACTTCACATTCATGAAAGGGGGGAAGGAGGGAGGAGGAAAAAATGAGAGAAAAGCTGCATTAGTCTTATCAGAGAGCGGCTGCCGCGTCTTACCCAGACAGGACAGTCGTGGACCACCAGCTTGACATTTCCAAACGCGCTGGCTTGATACTCCGTGAACACAGGACGCGCGACAGTGCTGGTGGCGTTCAGCAACAAGCTGCTTTCGTCCCCAGAGACCAGCGGGCTTCTCCCCAGGTAAGTGCGGATGAGCCCCGAAGGCCGATTGTCCTGGTGAAAGGAGTCCCCCTCGTTCCCCAGCGCCACGATGTGAATGGACCTGCAAGACAGGGAGGGGGCGAGGGGAGAGGAGGGAGCGAGGGGAGAAGAAGCGCGCGGTCAGCTGGAGGAGAACTTCAGTGCAAACAGGAAGTGCGGGGGACCTCGCGCAGAGGATGGGCACGCGCCCCTCGCCCTGGGGCGCACCACACGCGTGGGGTACAGACAATAGCAGGACCGACGCGTACGTACATGATCTCAAATCCAAGGGCAGGGCTGCTACTCGAAGAAATGCGGCTCCCTGCGGCCTCTCGGCCGGTCCGCGGCGTATTTAACAGCAATCAGCGCATTCGCGGCCACGACCCGCTCTCGTGCCTCCACCGCGGCGGGCACGGCCGACTCTGAGCGGGCCCCAGCCAGGCAGCGAGCAAGGGGGCGGGGGGCGAGCGAGTCCTCTGAGTGCGCGGGGCCAGCCAGTCAGGAAGTGCCCAGGAACATCCTGGAAGGCCGCACCGCTGCCCGCCACCGCCACCGCCTCTGCCGCCGCCTCCGGGAGTCGCTGGGCGCCCGGGCGCTGCAGCCCCTTTCCGCCGCGCTCCCTCAGCCGGACAGCTGTCGCCTTCTGCTTCTGCTGCAGCTGCTCCTCCTCCTGGCCGAGGGGGGTTAGGAGAAAGGCTGGGCCTCCGCCCCCTCGGCGGGGCGGGCGGGCGCAGCACGTGCCGGCCTCGGGGGTCGGGCGGATGCGGGGGACGCGTTGCCGGTGGAGGCCCGGAGCGGGGGTGGCGGCGGATACAAAGGAGCCGCCCGCTTGAGCGTGGGGCGCCCCGGAATATAAATGAATAAATACAACGCCCAAGCCGGAGAGCTGCAGCAAGTTTGTTCAACTTGAAAGGCTGTAACCAGAGCCAGGGAAAGGGGGTGGGGCGGTGAGGCCCCGGTCCCTAAAGGCTGGAAGAAAGAGGTTAGTGAAGCTAGGGATTCAAGCCCGTTGGCCTCTCCAGCAGCCCGGTTTCCCCCTTCTTGGCCCTGACCGAAAGTGTTTTACCATGTCTGCCGCTTTGTCGTTTGTCAACATGCACCACAGCTGTTTTCTAAAATCACGCTTGTGAGGGGGGAAAAAGCCAACATTCACGCTGGTGCAGAAAGGGCTCTTTGTTCACACCAGTTTGCTAATATCACTCAGGGGCGGGGGCGGTTATTTACAATTTCAAGCTATGTTTGGCATATTTTACCAAAAACTGCAGTATTTTAAGTGCTGGAGTTTTGACTGCGATGATTTTAAACAAGTTATGCATGAGGTGTTTAACGCGTTTACAAGCTAAATGCTAGTTGACTTTGAGCTTTTTTTCAATATGCATTATGGCTACGTATTTCATAGTAGACCTTCAGACCAACTGCAAAAATAATGTTCATGCTGATGCAAGGATACTTCACATTCCTTCATTATAAGGCACTGAAGTAAAGGTTATGAATGTCTAAAGGGCCTCAAACTAGCTCAGTGCAAATGAACACTGGAATCCACTAATACCAACAAGGGCCAGAGGTTACTCTGGGCTCAGCTTCTCCATAAACATGAAAATTCTTACAAGTGCTCTGTGTTGAAAGAGTTCTTGTTTATCCCTTTATTCATTTATTTTGCCCTACTTTAAAATTTTGCTGCTGCTTTTCTCAACAGAGCTATTTTGAGGGTATGAAACAGGAGGTACTGAGTAGGGCAGCAAAAAGACTAGGGTAAGAGGCTTTTGGAATGCAAACAGCTTTTTATTATGGGCCTATGTTTCTCAGATGAAAATAGTGTAATAATTTTTTATGCTCAGATAGGGTGTGACAGTAGGCATTCTTTCTGTAGTCACTGATTTTTTTAAAAAAAATCTAATTTCCCTTCGCACTCAATATAATTTCTCTTTTAGTCTCCAGAACCTAAGCCATCCTGAAATATTTGAGTACGAGAACACCTTTTCTCTTGGGTCAATAGAAAATATATTTTCTCGTAGCCCTCTCCAGTGACCACAGGTCAAAATCAAAGACAGGGCCCTGGCCAGTTTGGCTCAGCGGTTAGAGCGTCAGTCTGCGGTCCAGAGAGACTCGGTTCGGTTCCCGCTAGGGGCATGAACCTCGGTTGCAATGTGTCCCTGGCCCTGGTTGGTCGTGCGGGAGGCAGCCACTCGATGTGTCTCTTTCACATCGATGTTTCTCTCTCTCTCTCTCTTTCTCTCTCTCCTTCCCACTCTATCTGAACAAAAAATGAAAAAATTTCCTCGGGTGAGGATTAAAAAAAAAAAAATCAAAGACAGGTAATGGATGAATGGATAAATAAAATGTGGTATATACATTCACTGAAATATTATTCAGCCTCAAAAAAAAAAAAAAGGAGGAGGAGGAGGAAATTCTGTCATATGAATGAATCTTTAGGGTATTTTACTGAGTGAAATTAGCCAGTCACAAAGAAACTAAATACTGCATTTTCCCATTTATGTGAGGTAGCTAGTCAAACTCTTAGAAACAGAAAATGGAATGATGGTCGTTATGGGCTGAAACGGGGAGTTGTTCAATGAGTATAGTTTCAGTTTTGCAAGATGAAAAAGTTCTAGAAATCTGTCACAAACAAGGGACATATAGTTAACACTACTGTAATGTACAGTTAAAAATGGTGAAGGTGGTAAATTTGATATGTGTTTTTACAACAATACCAAAAAGGGAGAGACACTGAGAAGTGGCAGGAAGGGAGACAGGATGCATCTTCCCCTCAGTTATTATGTGAGCCAGACCTGTGCTGAGTAGGCGTGGGAGATACTAAGATACATATGACTCAGTCCTTACCCTCCAGAAGCTGTCTGCTATAATGGTTACTATATTGTGAATATTAATGCACTTAATCCTTTTGAAAACATACTGGTTCGTTAAATAATTATAATACAGACTAATGAATCTAATAACAGAGGTAGATACAAAGTACAAGAGTCAAGTAGAGATCTGTGCCTTCTGTGTCATTAGAGCAAGTTCCTAGGGAAAGTAAACATTGTCTTAGGTCTTAAAAGATGAATAAGAGCTTGCTAGATTTGGAGGAAGAGGAGGCTGGAAGGGAAGGAGTACTGGAAAGAATGGGCTGGCATCATATGCAAACACGTGCAAAGGTATAAAGACATGGACGATCATGGCTTGTTCTGGGAACAAGAGATGAAATTAGCGCTGGCAAGCAGATTTCTTTATCACAGCAGGTTGAAAAGAGTGGTAGAGACTTCCCAAGAGATTTCCAAAGGCCTGGTGATATTCAAGTTACAGACTGAGAATCCCCAGACCAACCTCTGTATATATGACAAAGCCTGGTGAGATGCTGACCAAAACCCGTTTTCTCTTCCAGGACCCATAGCTAAACCATATTTACCAAAGTTTTTGCATGTAGGTAGGGTCATATGATTAGTTCTCATCAGTGGAACATCATCCTTGCTGAGCAGTTAAGAGAAGGTAGTCTTTTTCCACTCTCTTTTATCTTTCCATCTACAAACTGGATGAAACCAGGTCAACCTTGACAAGAAGCTTGGGTCCCTACATGACTGGTTACAGCAAAGCCTCCTCACAGCATGTACTGTACTGTGATATGAATAAGAAAACAAATCTTTATTGAGTTTAAACCAGACATGTTGGGGTCAATTATTACAGCAGTTAGTGTTACTTAGCTTGGTTAATACACTATCACAAATGGTCCATTTCCTGATATCTTAATGATTTTTTTGGTAATTATCTTAAGACATTTTTATAATTATTTTCCTTTTATTTACTATTTTTATTGGGTTTATATATTTGTGGTTTCCCTCATTAGTAGCATTAAATTTTTTTTTAAACCAGGGTGTAACAAATTGGATTATAATATGTTCTCCAAACTCAAGGTCATTGGAGAACACAAGAGGAAGGGCCTCCAGCCCAAACAACATGTTTTCCTATTTTCTTGGCTGAAATGCCACCATTTCATATTCATTTTGATAGATGTTCTTATCCTCAAATTAAATATAGTTACATAGGACTGTAAAGTACAGGGGAGGTAACTCAGTGAGCTATTATTGGTCCCCAAATCATGAATATTAATATGCCAGCCTTTAAAAAACTTGCCAGTTCCTTTGTGCCTAAAGAGGAAGCAAGTGCTAGAAAGAGCAGGTCTGAGGATCTAGGCCTGGCCTAAGGTTTTTCCTACTGTATTTCAAGGAAAGTAGGTTTCCACAGAGGAACCTTCAAGTCCACCTGCAGAGGTCAGGGAGAAAATGCCTAGAGAGGTCTGAGCCTTACTCCTCCCATCTCAAAGTCAATCAGAGTAGTCTTGTTGCCATCTGTTGTTTTTAATATTAGAGTAAATATTCATTTTCATTAAAAAGAGGGCTTTCTAATGTTACAAACAAAATTTTAAGACTACTTATCTAGAACAAGGTCTCCAAAATGGAGTACAGAAGATGACCCCTGAAATTCTAGAATTACGTATTTGAACTTCTGTTTACAAGCATATGTTTTTTTTTTTACCAAAAAGAGAGAACGAAATTAAGCTTTACTAATGTTTAATGTGAGGATTGGCACTGGCACCCCCACTTGCTCTGTAAGTAGGCAAGCACTGGTGTCCTTGGGAGTGGGTGGGAGCACAGCTCCAGGACAGCATGGTGTGGGGAGGAGAGGGAGGAGAGGGCTCTCTCCTTTGTTCACTTTCAGCACATTGCCACATGTTGCAGTTTTTGTATCTAAGTGGATTTATGAATGATATTTAAGTAAACTAACTGTTACAGCATGGACCAATGGAGATAGTATTAATAATGCAATAATAAGCAATTGGGTAAGTTGACACAATTGGCTAAGTTGACATTTCTGATACCCTTTGGGAATCACATTGGAAGGTGAAAAACTAATGACTAACCAGATCTGACAATAACTGAAATTATAAAGAACCATTGTTTAATTATGAATTTGCATCTACTTTTGCTAACATCAACTTCACTCTAAGTGTGTATTATAGTTGATAGATAACAGTATTCTGAACCGATCGCAATTAGCTAGCCATTTAAAAACTAGGCATCCAAACATGAAGATAAAACTCAACAGATTTTACAGGATATTAAAGTACTATTCAAGCTAATACTTGAATGAAAACTCACCAATTATAAATGCTAAAAAGCCTCTTCTGAACTTTCTTTAAAGGAGGAAAGTCTAAAAGCAACATACAGTTGGGAAAATAGTTTTCTCCTTGCCAAGACAAAAATGGCTTAAACAGCCCTGGCCAGTGTGGCTCAGTTGGTTGAGCATCATCCCATGCACCAAAAGGTTGCTGATTTGATTTCCCATCGGAGCAGATGCCCAGATTGTGGGCTCTATTCCTGGTAGGGGGGTATGCAGGAAGCAGCAGGACAATGTTTCTCTCTCACATTGATAATTCTCTCCCTTTCTAAAAAAAATCAATAAAAACATATTTTAAAAATGGCTGAAATATACATGGGACACAAACAGGAAAAAAAAACACACAAAAAAAACAAACAAAACTGCATTCTTTTGACACCAAATACCTTGAGAATATGGATATAAAATATTGCTCAAGACCCAAAGACACAAGTATTGGAACAAGTTACACAGTGTGGGAAGTTTATGATAAGGTTAAACCGAAAGTACAGATGTTTTTAATATATCTCACATTATGGTATTTAATAGATTCTGTTTGTGGTATTTACTAGATTGTGTTTTAATAATAAAATACATTTTTTAAATGACATTTTTGGTGGGCCATTAAAGAGAAGTGATAGTAGAGAAGATATTCTTTCTCTATTACATCTTTCAATGATATGTTAAATAGTAATTGACTGTTAAAAAATAAAAACTGTTGTATGCAAAACTTGTGTAAGTGTAACCACTGATGGATTTGTTGTTTAGACTAAAAAAAATTTTTTTTTTTTACATAAAGGAAGGAGTCCAAGCTAAGATTACAGTGAGAGCAACCACATTAAATTCATTCACAGTATATCTCATGGGCAGTTATTTCAGCAAAGAAACTGGAGCCAGAACACACAGCAATATAGGATGTGGTTAATTTTGTGAAAACAAGATTTGTATAGCAGGTTTTTTTAAAAAACTTTTTTTTATTGTGAAATATCACACACATAAAGAAAGGTGAATAATACCTATGCACGTAAGTTAATAAATAATTATAAAACAAACATTTCTAAACATATCCCAAGTCAGAAAAATAGAGTATTATCAGCACTCATGCAAGGGTGCATACACACGCACCCCTCATTGCCCTTCCTCAGTTACAGTCCTCTTCTTTTTCTCAGAGATAATCACGAGCCTGACTTTTGTGATGATTATTTTTTCTTACAGTCTTATTGCGTCTGTGTGCATTCCTAAACTAATATTTTGGTTGTCCTTCTCTTTGAACTTTATATAAGAGACATCACAACGTATATACTCTTTTGTGTCTGGGTTCTTATGCTTATCATCATTTGTGAGATTTATCCATGTTGATGTAGCTGTGATTTGTTCCTTTCATTTCTTTTTGTTGCTGAATAGCATTCTTTGAAACTGTTTATTTATCCTTTTCATTGTAGATGGACATGTGGGTTGTTTCTAGTTTTTTGTTTGTTTGTTTTGTTTTTTGCTTATTACAAACAAAGCTGCTAGGACTACTCTTGTTTTAAAACATAGTTTCTGGGTGGGTATGCTGTCACAGGGTTAGGTGTCTATCCTACTTTGGTAAATAATACCCAAGTGATTTTAAAAGTGATTTTAACGATTACACTTCTAACAGCAGAACACAAGAAATCTACCCATGATCGTGTATATTCTTAAATATACTCACTATATGCCAGATATTATATGAAGTGCTTGACGAATATTGACATATTTAATTCTCATAATGACCCTATTGAATTAGGCTCTATTACAATCCTAGTCTAGAGGAGAGAAAGCTGAGGCAGAGGATGCTGAGTAAGTTGCCCACAGCTACACAAGTGGAGAGTCGAGGAGCTGGGATTCCAACTCAGACTATTGGATCCAGGACCCGTGCCCTTACCCGCTGGGCTGTGTTGATGTTTGACAATACTTTCTTTGTCACGTAATTTTTGTGATTGAAAATAATGCGTGTGGCCTATAAAAACTCTAATATCATATAGGATTTTAAAAACCAACCTAAACATTTCCCAAATAAAATTGCTATGGATTTTGAAGCTCTTTGTTAAAAATATAAAAATGTACAACACCTTCTAATTAGTTTGCTGGAACAAATGAGTAACAGTAGGAAAGATGGAAATGTATTTATCAGATTTCAACCAAAATCTCTTCATAATGAGTTGATGGGACTGAAAAGTAGGTATTATGATTTAGTAACCTAGCTAATGAAGCAGTTCTTCCATTGAAATTCACATTTCTCAGAGAGCTGTTAAGTAAACCGAACATAAAAGCAGACATCTGCATTGCTGTATCACAAAATGTGAAACCAAGATTTAAAAAATAATGAGGCATATTCTGTTATTGTTCTCCCTAAAAGCTTTATTAACAATAACATTTTAGAGAAAAATGTATTTTGTATTATTAATTCATTTTTAAATGTTTGAAACTATGATTTATTTCATCTTTATCTCATCTATTGAAAATTTTCTATTTCAGTATATTTTGTTGTAATCATAATATATTGACAGTAATATATGCATATAATTTATAAAGATATTGGGGGTTATACTCAAAATTATTTCTGATAGGATGCTCAGTCAAAAAAGTTCACAGAGCACTTTGTAAGTTATATAAATGTCTAATCATGATGCTGTACACCTGAAAATAATATAATATTGAATGTCAACTGTAATTGAAAAATTAAAAAAAAATTTTTTTAAAGCTTCCAGACCTACCACCACCAGGAAGCAGAGCAGGGAATCTGGGCTGTTTGCTGGGGCGAGGGAGGTTGTGAGAAAGGAAGTAAAAGGAGAAAGGAGGAGATAAACTGCAGACCTACTTGCCTAGAAATCAGCCAAGTGAAAAATGTATTTGTATTGTATTAACTAATCTAATGAGCGATAAAGTTTGCAAATTTACACAAAAATCATAGAATTCAAGATTAGCATTTTTTTTTTTTTTTTTTACAAGAGCTTGCACGTACTTCATATAGAGTAACCCAAGCAAAGTCACATACAGTGTCGGTAACCATACGGTTAGTCACAAGAAAGGTTGACTTCATTTGTTTTATTACCTGGGTAATTTTCCCCAGAGAAATAGCCAACAATTTTCTTCTAAAATGTGGATTTGTTCTAAAGTGCAAGGCTGCAATATCCTCAATTCTGTTTGGAGAAGCTAAAGTGGGAATCTAGAATGTTATTTATATGCAAAATACAACTACCCCACACTCTTTCAGAAAAGGTCTAAAATGTTCATTTGTTTGTTTGATTGAATTTATGTTATCCACCCACCTCTATCATTGTGCCCAATCATGTTTTTAATACAACTGTTCTGTTTTTCAGTTAAAATGTTACTTTAAAACACCAGTGCATGTATGTTCCTTTGAACCAATACTGCCTGTTTTTACCAGCATTACGCAAAGGGTTTAACTTCAAAGAAATCTGGTTGCTTGGCCTTTAATATGCCTGCTGTGTTATTTAGCCCTTGAAATATATATATACAGGTATCTAATCAAGCACTATTGATTATATCATTCATTTATGTGTACTATTTCGTGAAATTTTCTATTCATAGCCATATAGAAATATAGGGTTTTAGATTTGAATGCTGTAATACTTTGCTACAGACCTTTTTGAAGAACTCATATACATTAAAAAATGGACTTTTTTCAATATTACTGTAATTTGGCTCTAGTTTCAACTGTACTGAAAGTTGTGCCATTTACAGTGGTAAATTCCTCTGAAGTGTTCCCCATCATCTTTTGAACTCTCTGGCTTGTCCAGTTCATGTGTCAATCATTGGGCATCATCCCAACTGGGGCATTTCACAAGCATGCTTTGCCATGTGCTACTTTTCCATTCAACACCTATCAGAAGCCTCTTAACCTGACTTCTGCCCTCACACAATACTTCTGGTCCTTATTTTTCTCGACTTGCTTTTTACTTTACAATTCTGAGCCTGTAATCCTGTCTGCAGTTTAAAACTCTATTTTACAGTGAACAGCAACTGAAATTTTCTTATTGGTCTTTTTTTTCTGAGGAAAGCCCAACTGCTACCATTAAAGATGAAGTTGGCAGCTTGTGTTCTTGGTGAATAGTCCTTTTGGGATTCTAGCAAATCACCTAGCTGAGGTATTTAAATTTGGGGGCTTATCTGAAGGATATTTTTTTCTTTTCCTTTTTCCTGCTTCTCACTTTCTCCAGAGATCCCTTTGGGCACATTCTTACTGACACTGATCGCCATGTTTCTCTTTCGAATCCATTCTACTTTTTAAATGTTAATCTGAGATGTGAATATCATTTTTGACTGATAGTCTCTCCTCTCACCTTTAAATGAAAACATCTGGACTTCTGTAATTATTGATCATCTCTTCAGCTACACCACCAGTTTCTTTCTGCACTATAGCAGATCCAAATCCCTTTCTCAGCCTAAACGGCCTCCCTTCTACAAGGCTGATACAGTTTCCACTAATGAAGAGGCGTGTTCCATGTGCTTCTCAAGATGTTCTAGCGTTAGGACGGGGTTGGGCAAGGGCAGTTCATCCACACTAAAAGGCATTCATAACTTTTCTCAGTGAACTGATAAGAAGGGAAAACAAAGGAAAGATACTTCTGGACTAATCTCAGTGGCAAGCAGAGCTTCGCAAACTTTCCTCTGAAATGTCCCCCAAAAGAAAGGTACTTGAGCAGGGCCTCCAACATTCCATCCCTAACCTCCCACCCAAGGGGCAGGATAAGTTGCCCACTGCAAGCCCATCATTTTTATTTTTTTAATCTTCCCAAATTTTGCCTTTAAGCCACAATATATCTTTGTTGACAATAGGTATAATTAAACGATGGGCCTTGTTCATACTGTGACTTTTCTTTCACATACCTTAGTTTAGTACTAATGAAATTGGCAAATCTTAATGAGAATTTATGAATTCTGACAGGCAAGAAAACTCTTCTAGCCCTGGCCGGTTTGGCTCAGCGGTTGGAGTGTCGGCCTGCGGACCAGAGAGTCCCGGATTGGGTTCCTGCTAAGGGCACGTACCTCGGTTGCAATTTGTCCCCAGCCCCAGTTGGGGTCGTGTGGGTGGCAACCACTCGATGTGTCTCTTTCACGTTGATGTTTCTCTCTCCCTCTTCCTCCCTCTCTCCCTCCCACTCTATCTGAAGATAAATGCAAAAATGTCCTCGGATGAGGATTAAAAAAAAAGAAAAGAAAACTCTTCTAGTGAAATCTGGAAAGAAATGACACTTTGTAGAACTGCTTAGTTATTAACTATCTTTTTGTAGGTGAACAGAAACAAAAGAATAATCAGTCATTGTTATTGGAATGTTTGCCAAGTTGGAAAAGAATCCTGTTTTTACTGGTCATTATGTCTACCTCTTCAGAATTGGGAGAAGAGTATAATTTCTGTGAACAAAAAGGAGACACTCAGAAATGTGTGCCCCTGGCATAACATAAGAAGCCATGAAATATGGTATAATACAAACAAAAGAGACCAAAATGTAGAATTTACGTTGCTTTGTTTTGTTTTACTACAAGCTTGCTAAAACTCACTAACTGTAGCCTTAAAATGGAACAGTCTGTTTCTAGGTCGCTACCCATGAACAGTCACAAATTGTACACTATTAGTAACTCCCCAATGCTAGACTCGAGAATTAGGAGGCATTTTCAGCCAGTGTATTTTATTAACTCACTATGATTTCTAAGAAATTACTCAGTCCTCTTGCATTAACTATGATTACAACAATGCTTTGGTAACAACTCTATCATGGTCTCAGAGATTTTTATTGCAGGGGGTCAAACTGATTTAAATAGAGTCGCTGTTCCAAACAACCAAGCTAGAAATGTCTTAGGGAAAGGCCAGCTGGGCTGCTTAGGCTGGCCTCAGGATACATTGCTTCAGTCAAGTCACATTTTCTAGGGCTCATGCCTTGGTTTTGCAAGTCCAGAAACTTAATTTTGTCAGGGTGCCCAGAGTTGATCTTACCCAAGGGACAAAGTTTGGGCTAATCCAATGCACAAAAGGCCAGTGCGTAAACTAGAATACTAATTTGCTCATTTACAATGAGAAAGGGAACTATCAAAGGGCCTCCAAACATGATATGTGGCCAACAACTTCTTTTTTTTCTGTAGGAAAGGCTACATAGGAAGCCCATTATTATCTTCTCAGTTCAATAAACATGTATTAAGCACCTAAGGTACAGCTCATTTTGATTCCAAGGATGTTTTGCATATATAAGCACTTTAATTAGAATTACAGGAACACTGAATTGTCATAGAGACATTATTTTTTAAAGCAAACTACATTAAGCCAATTTACGCTTTGATCAATTTCCTAAAGTTTTCTCTTCTGATTGGCAGGTTCAGCCTTTTAGGACATGATGGAATTAGCCATGGAGATCATCTGATAGCCACATTGAACACAAAGCTACCTTCTAAATATGGTTCTTCACCCAGAGCTTCAAAGGAATCTGGTAACCCAATGAACAGGTATGCAAACAATTGTGTATAATGAACATGTATTCTTGCTACTAGATTCTCATATCAGGGAGTGACTTAAAAACGTGTCTTTCAGAGCCCTGGCTGTTTTGGCTCAGTGGTTAGAGCGTCAGCCAGTGGACCAGAGAGTCCCGGGTTCGGTTCCCACTAAGGGCACGTACCTCAGTTGCGGTTTGTCCCCGGCCCTGGCTGGGGTTGTGTGGGTGGCAACCACTCGATGTGTCTCTCTCACATCGATGTTTCTCTCTCTCTCTTCCTCCCTCTCTCCCTCCCACTCTATCTGAAGATAAAATGCAAAAATGTCCTCGGGTGAGGATAAAATTTTAAAAAATTAAAAAACAAACAAACAAAAAAAACGTGTCTTCCAGAGCCAACCTGGGCATCAAGGCTACAATACCATCCACTATCCAATACCAGGACATTTCTAGGGCAAATTCTTCTTTAAAACCTTATAGCCGGTTTAACCTAACATGTCCCATTTCCTGATATTCTTACTACAGGCCCAGCTCTAACTTATCCTGGTCGTCTGGGTTTGCCCATGCTTTGCTTACTACCAAATTTTTCTACTTGACCTTATGGAATTTCAGTTGGAGTGGAGAGTCAGAGCCAGACCATCACTCCATCCTCCTGAAGAACTTCTGAGATCCAAGAGAGGCTGTACTCCCCACCTTTCTCTCCTGATTCTGTCATTTAGCAACCTCCCAGTCTACTCCCACATACCCCGCCTCGCATGTACTCTTCACTGTTTTTCTCTCTTCCCTAATATGTCCAGGTCCTCCATGATGTCAGAGTGGTTTCAGAAACATTGTCCTCCATCTCTGACTTTGACATCTCCTTCCTCATGTTTTGTCACAGAAAAAGGAAGCATGTAATAGGGAACTCCCCCAACTGAGCTGACAAATTTACGTGCAGTCACAGGCATACTTTGCTTTGCTTTCAGCCACAGGGCAGTAACTATTCCTCCTCTTATCTCTCTCGCTAATCCTGTGGCAGTGCTGTGTGCATCCCTTTGACAGCGGAGGGACAGCATTCCATCTGTTTCCCCTTTCTTCTCTTGCGTCTTCAACATTGACTTCTCTACTGTTTTTTACTATCGGCATTTAAACATGTCCAAGACACTGCTACTATTCTTTCTTCCCCATCTGGCTCAAAGCAACTTTTTTTTAAAAAAGAACTTTTTGTTATGAGTTATTTAATTCTTTCACTTGTCAGGACTTGTATGCTTGTCTGTAACAAATTTTCTTGTGTTTTAAACAGACTTGTTTTAAGTGCCACAGATGTACTCATCTGAAAATGTATTATGATGTTTAGAATTCAAATATACAAATTCTTATTGTTCAGCATTGTTTCTTCTTTAAACTTTTAAATTCTGAAATATACAAAAAGTACAAAACCTAAATGTATAGTTCAGTGAATAATTATAAGACAAACACCCACTTAACCACTATTCTGATTAAGAAAATACCCCCACCTGTGTGTCCCTTCTGGCTCGTTACCTTCTCACCCTTCTAGAGGTGACCACCAGTCCACATTTTATGGTAATAATTTCCCAGCTTTTCTATATCAGTTTAACTTTTTCTTTGCCTATCCAAACCCACTCTTTTCTCTTCTCCGCCCTGCTGTGTATACTGGGAAGCTAGGCTGTATGAACTGTATCAACAGGTTCCTTCTCCTTTCTGCCTTCCAGTTGCGTTTAGTCAACTGGGAGACCAGCGGGAGCAAAATAAGACAGGATATTTTCTGCTCCTGCTGTCTTCCCTACAGAGTCTCTCCAAGGGCTAGCTGGGCTGGTTTGGTCACCAACTACCTTCATCAGGGTTAGCCCGAGAGACAGAACCACAGTGCTCCTCTGGCTAACCCTGATGTACAAATCATTGTGAGAGAGAACAGATTCTAGTGGCTCGAGGTGAAGCAACAGCTTTGCCCAATGACTTGATCCTGGAATCAGCTGGACACATCTTTACTTCCACGTCTGACAGATGATGTTTGCATCTGGCCAGGATTTCAGCTGGAGGATAGCCAGATCGCTCACTCGTGTCCTTTCCTTGTGCCCAGTATTTTAGCTATTTTTACTGTTAAACTTAGTCCTTGTTATTATTATTTTAAAGGTCAATGTTTGTTTAGATTTATGCCTGTGTTAATAAATCTCTTTTATTAACTTTATTCATCATACACCCGTCCTTCCTTCAACTGAATTGTCATTAAAGAATAAAAGTGAATAGGCCCTAGCTTTGGTAAGTTCTTCAGATTTTTGTCTGAGGAAAAAAACACCTTTATTTTACTTTTATTCTTGAATGATAATTTAGCTGACTATAGAATTCTAAGATTAATTCATGTTTGTTTTTGATGTTAAATACTTTTATTAAAAAATGCTTTTAAGTCAAAACACCCTCAGGTTCAAAAACAGTAGGGTCAAAATGGCAAGATCAAACCCTCCATTGTCCATTATATTATACAAGTAACTTGATTAGGCGTGTTCCTGCTAGGATGAAGCTTATTGTCTCTTTAACTGTAAGGCAGAAATATTAAATAAAAAATGAACAATATACTTTATTATTATTGCGTGTAAAGATATACTTTACATACAAATTTTTATACATAATATTATGTATAAAATTTTGAGCAGTTCCTGAGGAAGCAATTGAATCCTCTCTTGATTCTGGAAAACTTCATATCCTAAAGGAATCAAATGGGCCATCAAATAATTTGTTACTAATCAGTCTAAAAGAGGGTCTGGGTAATGAATTTTTTTCCCCATGGGGTGGGAAGAGGTCAAATGAAGGTGCTTCAGGAAACAGTGAACCCCTAAACATTACAGGAAACATTTTATCTTTGCTCCCTTTTTCCCTCTGTGTCTCCCTTATTTTCCTTACAGAAATAGAAAAGTAAGGCGATGGATGAATCTTCATGAAATATTTAAAAAATCTGGGAAGGTTTCTGACTAATAGAAACCTTAGACTATTTATGTTTGAATAGAAACCATGGACACACATTAGAATTATAGTACTCTTGAAGTAGGTTTTCACTAACTCTTGTGTTGTTTCAAATTTCAGTTAATGTTTGTGTGTTTCTTGATAGTTATTAGTTGTTAAAAAAAACTATTTAAAATGCAAAGGCTTCTTACACTGTGATAAAAATTGGATAACTATTAGATTACAGTGAAATTCAACCTAGTCTATCGTCATTCAAATAAATGTTTAGTGTTGGGTTTAAAGCAGGCTGTCTGTCAATACTCAATGAATTTTCTTTTTACAAAATTATATTAGGGAAATGTACTTCATAAACATTATTACCAGCTGACCTTTATTTTACTTTTAAAGAAAACATTAATCATAATTGTAAATAATTGTACATAGTTGTAAAACTGAAAAAGTTGAGAATCAGAGAACTTTTTATTGTGATTAAACCTTTGATATATTTTTAAAAACAGTCATTGACATGCTACTAACATGGAATTATTGAATTTCATGAATGAAATATTTAATAATATATATTTATATGGACTGTATTATGGGGGCTAGTTTTATCTCTCTACTGCATTCTTTGATTAATTAAGGAATGGATACCCATATTTTATTTAAAATTATTTATTATAGATTAACAACTAATTCTGTACATATGAGCCTAAACAAAATAATTTTTTTAATTAAGTGAAAAAAATTACTATCGCTTGTCAACTGTTCCATATTAGTCTGTTTCTGTTTTGATTCCCCAAAGCTATTTGTCATCTCTTTAGACCAGCAGCTGCAACAGCCATGCATCTGTCACATGTTCCAAGATAGTCTAGTGCCCAGGACAAATAGAACAGATGATTAGCTACAAAAACAAAAACCCAAAAATGTATCAATTAGAGATTTATCGTTCCACCAAAGGAAGTTATACACTTTATAATATACAAGCATGAAAAATATTACATTCAAGTGTTGCAAATGAAAAAATATTTAGAGAATAATGAAAGCCATTTCCAAGGTTTAAACCATCAGCTCTCTGCCAAACTTTTTCACTTATACCAAAATAAGTTTAATGAGACTGTGTATCTGTGTATGTGTCTACTGTGTGGAAGACTGTCTTGTGTCCATGTATTTCTGTATCTGTGTGCATATCTGTCTGTTAGTGTTTGTGTATGTGTTATGTTTTGGGGGCAGCTCCAGGAGGTGGGGATATAGAGATATAAAAGAAAAGTTTGATAATGGTCTAGTTTCATTTTTTTGCATGTAGCTGTCCAATTTTCCCATCACCATTTATTAAAGAGGCTGTCTTTACTCCATTGTATGCTCTTGCCACCTGTGTCAAATATTAATTGAGCATAATGTTTTGGGTCAATTTCTGGGTTCTCTGTTCTATTCCATTGATATATATGCCTGTTCTTGTGCCAGTACCAGGCTGTTTTGACTACAGTAGCTTTGTAGTATAACCTGATGTCTGGTATTGTGATCCCGCCTACTTTGTCCTTCTTTTTCAAGATTGCCGTAGCTATTCGGGGTCTTTTTTGGTTCCGTATAAACTTCTGAAGCATTTGTTCTAGTTCTATGAAATATGTCGTTGGTATTTTGATGGGGATTGCATCAAATCTATAGATTGCTTTGGGTAGTATGGACATTATAATGATGTTAATTCTTCCAATCCATGAACGAGGTATGTGCTTCCACTTTTTTATATCTTCCTCTATTTCTTTTTTCAATGTCCTGTAGTTTTCTGCAAATAGGTCCTTTACTTCTTTGGTTAAGTTTATTCCTAGGTATCTTAATTTTTTTTGCTGCGATGGTAAATGGGATTGTTTTTTTAGTTTCTCTTTGTGTGAGTTCATCATTGGTGTATAAGAGTGCTGTCAATTTCTTGACGTTAATTTTGTATCCTGCTATGTTACCAAATTCATTTATTAAGTCTAGTAGATTTTTTGAAGGAAACTAGACCATTATCTTACACCATACACAAGAATAAACTCAAAATGGATAAAATACTTAAATGTGACTCATGAATCCATAAAAATCCTAGATGAAAATGTAGGCAACAAAATTTCGGACATCATACGCAGCAGAATCTTCACTGATATATCACCTAAGGCAACAGAAACAAAGGAAAAAATGAACACATGGGACTACATCAAACTCAAAAGCTTCTGCACAGCAAAAGAAACAACCATCAAAGTGGAAAGGCAACCCACTGTATGGGAGAGCATAATTGCCAATGATATATCAGATAAGGGATTAATTTCCAAAATATATAGAGTGCTCATACATCTCAACAAAAGGAAGACAAAAAACCCAATTAAAAAATGGGCTGAGGAACTAAACAGACACCTCTCCAAACGGGACATACAAATGGCCAAGAGACATATGAAGAAATGCTCAACATTACTAATCATCAGAGAGATGCAAATTAAAACAACAAAGAGGTATCACCTCACACCTGTCAGAATAGCCGCCATCAACAAAGCATCAAACAACAAGTGCTGGCGAGGGTGTGGAGAAAAGAGGACTTTAGTACACTGCTGGTGGGAATGCAGACTGGTGCAGCCACTATGGAAAACACTATGGTGTAACCTCAAAAAATTAAAAATTGAATTACCATTTGACCCAGTGATCCCACTCCTAGGAATATACCCTAAGAAACCTGAAACACCAAACAGAAAGAATATATGTACCCCCATGTTCATAGCAGTGCTATTCACAATAGCTAAGATCTGGAAACAGCCCAAGTGTCCATCAGTAGATGAATGGATAAAAAAGCGGTGGTATGTATACACAATGGAGTACTATGCAACTGTAAGAAAGAAAGATCTCTTATCCTTTGCGACGACATTGGAGGACCTGGAAACTATTATCCTAAGTGAAACCAGCCAAGCAGAGAAAGACAAGTATCATATGATCTCACTTATTTCTGGAATATAATAAACATAACAGTCTGAGGAACAGGGTAGTCCCAGAGATGTGGAAGTAGGGTACAGACTGACAATTGCCAGAAGAGGGGGTGGGGGAGGGGAGCAAGGAACCGCAGAATTTGTACGCATGTACTCACAACCAATGGACATGGACAACAAAACTGGGGACGGGGCAGGGAGGGGGGGGAGGGTGACAATGAGGGGAAAAAAGAGAAACATCTGTAACAAAAATTAATAAAAAATTTAAAAAAAAGAAAAGAAAAGTTTGAATTAATTTCTACTGGAATCCATTTTCCACCGGATAAGAAAAGAGAAGTGTATTTTTATTACACCCTCCCCCCCAGACAATAACTAAAATAACTGAACAATTTTATGTCTAGATATTTAAAACTTTTAAAATAAAACTTTATTTAAAAAGAAATGTATGTTCATTATTTTATGTTTCAAAGAAATCTGACCACCCATTGATAACCACTTGATATATGTTCTTCCAGATATTGTATATATATGTATATTTCTGCAAAATGCAGTTATCCTAAATAAACCATTTTTAGCAATATGGAATGAAATCAATGAATACTCATTCATTCTATTCCTAACATATAGCGCAGTGCAGGGTATGTGGAAGGCATTCCGAAAATATTTGTTAAACAAATGGAGGAATCCTTTGTTTTATCTGTTTTTTCCCTTTGGAAAAATATAATGTTTATATATTATTTATGAACTTTATAGGATGTGAAGATTTTGGCCCTTCGTTATATATGTTACAAATGCTGTTTTTTTCTATTTATATTTAATTTTAATTTTCCTTTCCAAGAAGAATGGAAAATAATAATCAAACATGTAGTTTAATTGAATTAAAAAAGTCATCTGATTTAATAGAAATGGTGCTTTATTGTGATTTTTACATAAATAAATAAATAAATAAAAGCAAATTGCTGGATGTATCTCAGTGGGAGTTCTGCTCTATTTAAATATATAGGAATGGTGTATAGATATTAGCCTAAGAACAGTACATTTTTGAGTCAGACGGACTTGGTTCTTATCTCATTTCTGCCCCTCAGCAGCTGTGTGATAACGGAAAATCACTTAATGCCTCTGAGCATCTGTAAATTGGGGATATCCAGGCCTCCCTCCCTGAGCTTGTACCCAACATGGTCTCCCTGTGGCATCATATCCCTTGATAGGTATTTCCAAAATGGATATTTAGTCTTAAATATGAGGACAAACTAGATGTAGATCCCTAGATCGGGCTAAGGTTCTCTGCCCAAAATTTGAAGATAACATAAAAATAATATTTTTTTCTATTTTTTTGCCATTATTATTTTTAAACACCTGGGTTTTGCTGTGTCATGTTTTATACTTCTTGGAGAAAAGTTTTTTTCCCTACAAACTTTGTTGACTAAAAGCCAAGTACTTTGTGTTCTTAAGTTTTCCCTTGAAAGGATCTTGGTATCTCATGAAGTGCAACTAGTTGTACAGTTTTAAATGGAACAAGCTACTGAACAATCCTTTAAGAACTTAAAAATACTCCATTAACTTTAGTTTAGTAAAAGGAACACCATGAAGTGCTTTAGTCCACTGTTATTATTTTCTAGAACATTACTGAATTAGAAATCTAACCTTACTATTGCAGTGTGTTGCCATCAATGTGTAAAACACAGGAAGTCTGTCCAGCTTTCTAATGTGACTGCTGTACAGAGTCGACCTCTCATGGCCACTTTTACAAAGTGGTGTTTACTCAGCCTGCAGATATTTCCTTTAACATCTCACTTACATGGATCTTCTACTAACACTTTTGTCCAAGCACAAAAGTTTTAATTATTTTCATGAAATTAATTGCAATCTTGGAGGGGGGGGGGTTTGGTTTATAAATATTAATTTTCTTGGCAATTGACCTAATACTGTTTTCTTCCTAAATAGAAGCTTCCTCCTTATCTAGCCCAGCTCTGAGTATTATAGATTTTGATTTAATTAAGAAGGAATGAAGCTCAATCTAATATGTTGCATGTTGCCAGAATAGAAATGGCTCATGATGATTTAGTTAAGTTGGAGTAAAAATATTTTCATTCAAAAAAATACTAGTTATTTTTGTTAGAATAACTGTTGCTTTATTATTCTATTACCTAATATATTGCAAGCCATTTAAAACTTTTTTTTTATTATTTGGAATGCTTTTAAATTGCATTATTATATTTTTCTTTCTTTTTTTATTGTTGAAACTATTACAGATGTTCCCCTTTTTTCCCCATTGACCCCTCCTTTCCGTTCCCACCCCCCTCCTGCCTTCCCCAGCCTAATGTCTGTGTTGATTGGTTGTTCATATATGCATATAAGTTCTTTAGTGTATCTCTTCCCACCCCTCCCACCCCTATCCCTCTGAGGTTTGTCAGTCTGTTCCCTACCTCCATGATTCTGGATCTCTTTGGTCAACAGCTTATTTTGTTCATTATGTTCCACAAATAAGTGAGATCATATGGTACTTGTCTTTCTCTGACTGGCTTATTTTGAGGAAGAAGCCACAGGAAGGAACCTGTGGGAACTACGTTAAAATCCTTCAAGCTTCTCTACAGTAACACAGAGACCAATAAATATGTCAAGAGACCAAGTGAGCTAGGAATTAGACTTCTAAAATTGTTGAATTGCAGGGTTACAAAGGACATTGAAGTCAGAACTCACATTTTACTGATAAAGAACTTGGGAAACAGTGAGTGACTGGCTAAAGGTGTCAGAGGAAACTGGCTCAACGTATTGAACAGAGTAAAATATATACAAGTTCCTTGCTAATTAAATATTTTAAAAATCTTTTATGACCTTTGCTGTATTTGGCTGTTTGAATATTAGGGAGTATCAGTAAACTACAACATGCACTTTAAAAAAAGTCCTGGGGTGTGGATTTTTCACAACACATAAGTAACTGGAGTGAGCAAAAAGAAAAACTTTTAACAATTAAGGATGAAAGATTACATGAATCCATTCATGTGATAACATGGCATATAATTATACACACAGGTATGCACAATGAGTGCATGTAAAACTAGTAAAATCTGAATCAAGTCAGTAGGTTGTACTAATGTCAGTTCCCTGGTTCTCATATTGTACTATAGCTATGTAAGATGTAGTCATTGGGAGAAACTGGGTGAAGGATAAGTGGGACCTCTCTACTATTTTTGCAACTTTCTGTGAATCTATTATTATTTCAAAATAAAAAGTTTAAAATTATGAACAGCTGCTAGTCTTAATTCACCTTCAATATAACTTGCATGGTAACATCTGGCAAATTTTCCTAAACTATTTTTGTCAGGTCACTGCAACAGACTAAGACCATAGTGATCATAATCGTTGCTACCATTTATTGAGTGTACTAGGCACTGTGTTACCTCATTTACTCTTTGCACCCACCCTCAGAAGTGGGGATTGTTTATCTCCATTTTATAGATGAGGGAAATGAGAGTTTGAGAGATTAAAATGTGTCACATTTTTAAAACAGCAGAGCAAGGATATGAACTCAGGTTAGCCTGGCTCCAATCACTCTGCAAATACCATTCGCCTAAATATAAATATTAATACATCTTGTCCGTTCATAGAAACATGCCAACAGAACCTAAGCCTGGCAAAAACAAGTGCTCAATAAATAGTTATGGTAACCACTTTATTTAAAGAGTTGAACTCAGTAGGATACAAGCTGAAAGCAACTCTTTTCTCCCATTGTCCCCCAAACTTGAACTGTCAATTTGTTCAAGCTCACTGTGCTCCACCTTGAAATCTCAGGTAGATTTTATAGTTTTGTGCTTGCTCTCAGGTAATAAATGAATAGTCTCATTTTAGTAATTGAAGTCCAGCCCAGTGCAATAATCCAGCCTCTAATCTCATTTTGTTTAAAACTTCTCTTTCCTAGTTGCATTTTGCACCAGGCCTGGAAGGCTACAGTGGAGGAGGGAGGCAGCGTCAGCTGCTTTTCCTCCTCTCAGTACCCCTTCTCCTTCATCAGTTGCTGCTTTAGACCTTTTCAAACCTGCAAGAGGGGAGGAGAAAAAGTAAGATGGGAGGAGAGCTCTTATTGAACTGTATGTTTGTGACGAGCAGTGGTGCCCTCGGGAGTGGTAAATAGTCCAACGTGACTCCCTATGTCTCATGGAACCCTGCTGAGAATCTCCTAGTGCATCTCTGGCTAGATCCCTGTCCTGAGAAGCCCCTGGACTTCTAGCAGTCCTCCTCGCTCACCTTGCTTCTTTAGGTGAGGTCTATTTTGTGCAAATATCAGGCTGGTTGCCTTCACAGATGCCCATGTTAAGTACACACACCTTGTTCCCAACTTAACCTTTCCCTCTCTTTATTCTGGAACATAATGTGCTCATTTCAATCCAGCCGCAGTGTTTTGCTTATTCTCCTTTCCCACCTTTCCTCCTCTGCCTGTCTGAATGTAATTCCAGTCCATCTCAATCCCACCTTTCCCCTTGCAGCTTTGCCTGATTTACCCTCTCCTGCAATGATTTTCCTAGTCAGAAGTCCTGAGCAGTCTAGTCTGTACCGAAAAACAAACAAACAAAAAGTCAGTTTTACTTAAGAATATCTTGGAGAAACAGTAAAGTTATTAATTTTCTAAAATATTGACCCTTGAGTGTACAGGATTTTAATATTCTGTGTGACTTAACAGTAGGCAGAAAGCCCTCTTGCTGTACACAGAAATACATGATTGCCTCAGGAAAAGCAGTATTTGAGCTGTGAGCTGCTTTTTTCGTGGAGTCTCACTTTCACTTGAAAGCATGACTGTCAGAGAAATTATGGTTATATAGAGTTGAGTGTTTGGCAATGTATTTTCTCAAAAATGAAAGAAGTAAGCCTGTCATTTCAAGAGAAACAACTGACAGTATTTATTGCCAATAATAAATTTGGGCTTTAAAGCAAAAACCAGAATTTAGGAAAACTTGCATTTGGCACCATGCACTTGACAACTTGTGGTCTTACAGATATGTCTCCACGTCCTTTGATACAGCTCCCCTCAAGAGGTGGAGCTGGGGTGCCTTTCCTTTGAGTATCGGCTGGACTGTGTCTAGTACATAGAACAGCTGGAATGATGAGCTGTCATATTGAGATTAGGCTATAAAACTACTGTGGCTTCTGTCTCAGGTGGATGCTCTTATCCTATCTATCCCTCTATCTCTCTATCAGTCTCTCATCACTCTCATTGGGACAAGCTGCCACACTGTGAGGAGATTCAAGCAACCTATGGAGAGGCCCATATGGCAAGGAACTGAGGCTTGCAAGCAACCATGTGCGTGAACTTGGAAGTGGATCTTTTGAAGCCTGCTAAATGGCACAGAAGTGAGTTTGGAAGTAGGTTATCCTCGAGTTGAGCCTTAAAGTGACTGCTGCCCAGCCAACAGCTTGACTGAAACCTCTTGAAATACACTGAGGCGGAACCACACAGCTAAGCCACTCCTGGATTCCTGCCACACAGGAACTGTGAGATAATAAAAGTTTATTGTTTTACGTTGCTAAAGTTGGGGTAATTTGCTATGCAATAATAGGTAGCTAATATAACAGCTTCACAAAACAGTCTTTTCTGATAAGAGTGATGGTGATAGTAACAAAAGGTTTTTGGGGGGCAGGGAGGTTGTTGTATAATGAAACATGTCAATGGAAGATCTACATAACTTAGAAAACTAATATTATCCAGATGATAAATACATGATGTTACAAAATCATGCATCAGTAAAAGATCTATTCAAGGTGCAAGACAAACCAATATCCCAGCGGCTCGTGACTTCTAATCCTGGGGTCCCTTAGTCACATCCCATTATTTTTTATGATATTTTCCAAAAAGTATTACTGGTGTGATTTAACAGAAACTTGATACATAGGAGTGGGGGGCCGTATTGAAGGTAAAGAAACCGCTGAAAAATAAGGGATACTGGGTTGATAAAAATTAAAAGGGGTTATCTTTTATGATTAAATCTTTCTGCTGATACTATTCTTGGACTTTTTTCCTAAAACCATCATCAATTTCCTTCAAAACGATATATGGCAGAATCCCGTCCCTTGAACCTGTTTTCATCACAGATAAACCAACCACATTCTTCTCCACAGGCAGAGCTCCAAACCCCTCTGACCTGCGGGCCTCTGATTTTAGACAGGAGTGCATTTCTTTGGGATGGCATTTAGGTGTCAGGGTCAAGGGTTTCAAGGGCGTCCAAAGTCAGGGATGGGGCATGGGTTGGAGGAGAAGGTAAGACAACCCCTCAGCATTTGTGCCATATGCGGTGGGGAACTTGGAGAGGCCGGATTCCGGGACACCCACTCAAGCAGTTCAGGGGCCTCCGTGTGCCTGGAGCTTCCCGTCTGCCTCAGGCTCCCCGCCCCCTCCCCCGCATCGCTCCAGCCCTGTGTGACCTTTCGAAGTCACTTGTCACAGCATGTGTGGTGGGGCCTGCGAGGACTGGCCGAAGGCCTCTGGTCCCAAGTGTTTGGAAGTGGGAGTAGTGAGGCCTTGGTGTGCTGCCTTAGGTCTTGGGTGGAGGTGCGGTGGAGACCAAGGCTGCAGGTGAGAAGGCCTGGGCGGGCCCCAGCGGGGATGCAGGAGTGATCCAGCGCCAGTGTGAGTTGGTGGCCTCCAGCTGTCCGCACATCGCCACTGCCAGGACCAGCCTCCTGTTTACTGGGGAGGATCTTTCATCTTAATTTTTTCAAGTAGGGAAAGATGAAAATTAAATCAATAAATTTTGAGCTATGGAGAAATTACACTATTAGCGAGAAGGTAAACACTCTGTAGAATAAAGGTGCTTAGTTTTTAAAAACTTACTGATTTTGCTGCAAAAGTTAAGCAGTAACAGTTTGAAGCAGCATGCACGCCTGTCTTCTCAGGTGTTTCTCATTTCTCATGCCCGTTCTTCCCTGACATTCCAATTTAAAGTGAGTGGCCCAGTCTTATCTATACCTTGCTCTGTTTCATTTCCACTATAGCATTTGTCGCCACATGGGACGGCCTTGTTTATTTGCGGACGCTTCTCCCACTATAATGCCAGCCTCATGAGAGTGGCAGTGACCCCGTCTGTTTTATTTACCACTATCCCTAGTTTCCCTACAGTGCCTGGCATGTTTGTTTATCAAATAAAATCTTTTCTGACTTTGGCCACCCAAAGTTGGAGTAACATCTTCTGCATGTCTGTGTTATTGCTTTTATATTTTATTGTAATCGTCTCTGAACATGTCTGTTTCATATTGTGTGCTCCTTTATTTAGAGCAAGGACTTTTTATGTTCATTTTTGTATCCCAAGTGCTTGGCACGTAGTAAACACTCAGATTTTGATGGAAAAAGGTGAAAACCATACATAACACAATTTCTGATCTGTATCTTTCTCCAAATTTCTCAGATTATCTTAAATAGAACATTTCTCCTAATGTTTTTCTCTCATTTTTCTCACAGATCTTGAAAGCCTCTCCAACTAAGAGAGGCAGTATGTGTGGCGAAAATAATTCCAAATTTTGAAAAGCGAATCTAGACAAGAGTCCTTGCTCTGCCACTGGCTGGTTTGGGGATCCTTTCTACATTCCTCAGTTTCTAGTTTGTTATTTGTATATAGAGATAGTAAGACTTAAGTATGGTCCACAAAACCATTCTGTTTCCTATCTGTAAATAGCATCTGGGGAAAAAAACTGCCTTTACTACATCCCTTTAAAAGAAAAAACAAATAGTCTTTGTTTTTCTAATCCTCTCACTGCCAAGATAACACATATTAGACATAATTAGTTTTGAGTTTTACTGACTTTTTTCATGTAAAAATTCAAAATAAAACCCACAGATCAGGCAGATACAGATTAAATTGTTCACTAGGAAGACTTTATTTTAAAATAAAGGGTGTTGTTATTAATATAAATGTTAGCCCTGGCTGGTTTGGCTCAGCGGTTGGAGCATCGGCCTGTGGACTAGAGAATCCTGGGTTCAGTTCCTGCTAGGGGCATGTACCAAAAAAAAAAAAGTTATATGTAGTCTTCATATTTTAGGACTGTGAGCAATTTATTACATTTTTAACATGTAAGAATTATTTCTGTACAAAATAACTTAGAAATACCTAAGAGGATTGGTTGGTACTGGCTGAAAATAAATGTAGTCTCATGGCGAGTTTAGATAAATTCATACATGGGCTCAGCTTTAAAGAGGTGTCATCAACTTGCTGTCTAAGTGTTGGATGAAAAGAGAGAGTGGAATGCATCCGTAGTGTTTTCATTTCTAGCACTGTTGAGTGAACATAACAGTTTTTAAATAATTATGTAGAATTACATGGAATAACCAGTTTTCTTTTTCATTATGTTTGAATATTATTGGTTTGACCAGGGACACCAGCTTAAGTGTCTAGGCAGTTAAGTTATGCATTCTATGACTGTAAGTGAAGGGACCAAAATACAAAATCTGTATTTTTAGTCATGCTCTGCAGAGGTTACTTCTGCAGAAGTAAATCTAAGACTTCTAACCAAAGGCCATAAAAAATATGTGGATTATGAATACTTACATAAATGTAATAGGTATTTAAATGTATTTAATATTGCTTTTCTTGAAATGCTTCAATTATAGATTGCCTGTTTCCAAGGTGGAGGAATCTATCAGAAGATATGTAGCTGCTCAAAAACCATTTTTAGACAGTGATGACTACAGATTTGATAAGCAAGATGTAAGAAAAAGATTTTAATTTAAAACAGATTTATAACAAAAAGTTCTCAGGTTAAAATAAGATCTACTTTCCAACCAGAGGAATATTTTATGTCATATATAGTTAATTTTTTCAAGTGTTATAGGAATTGCAGTTGTGACATATTCACCTCAAAATCTGAGCAAGTGACTACTGAAAGAAATGGCTTGTGTAACTTCACAGGAAATGGCGAATTAGTAGTTTCAGTCTGTTCCACTGGATCTATGCTCCAGTAGAGCAAGAGTTTTTGTCTGTCTTGTTCATTACTCAATCCCCAGTGCTGAACAGTGATGACACATAGTAGGTGCTCAATAAATATTGAATGAAAGAAGTCCCCTTATCATTATTACTGGAATAGCCTTTAATAATAATTTTTTATTAAAGTTGTTACAGCAATTTATTCATCAGGTTATTTCATTTAATTGTTAATATTGAGAAGATACATCTATTTATAAATTGGTTTAAGGCATAAAGAATGATAGTACATTGACATCTGTGTACGTGATTAAGTTTTAGAAAAAGTATTACCTTCGAAATCCTCATGTGTCCTCGTCCAATCCCATCTCTTCATTCCTCCCTCAGAGGTAGCAACCACTATCTGAAAGGGTTAGTAACGTTTTAAAGGGTAAAGGTAAAAGCTTGCAAAAGGCGGAAACTGTGAAAAATGCGTTGCTTGCATGACCTTTGCTCAACCTTCTGATGAGCACAGATTATCGGATTCTGCGCAAGGCAATGAATCACCCAGCAGATGCAGGACGAGATACCAGACCAGTCCAACTGCGAAGTGGACAGTGGGCCAGGCAGAGTACATCAGCAGGAACTGCCAGAAGCTGAAAGTAGAGTATATAACCTGCAGCCCAACTGTTATTCGAGGCTGACCCCTTTTCGGCTCAGCCCGCCTGCACCCAGGCGCATGCAATAAAATCGTTTTGCTCTACGTTAGCCTTGCATTGTGGATGTGATTTTCCGCCGGCTCAGACCTTCTTACTATCCTGAATGTTTTATTTGTCATTCCCTTGCCTTTTTCTCTCTAGTTTTACCACATATATGTGTGCTTCTAACATATTGCTAAGTTTTGAAAATTTTTGAACTTTATGTAAATGGAATCTTGTTGAGCTTTACTTTTCTGTATCTTGCTTTTTGTCATTCAAAATTATTACATTTGAGATTTATTCATGATGTTGCAGGTAGCAATAATTCATTTTTACTGCTGTATAGTAACCATTATGGATATATTATTATTTATTTACTAACTCTATAGTTGATGGATGTTTGGGTTGCTTATAATTTCTTGATATTACAATTAGTGCAGCCAGGAACATTCTGGCACATGTCTCCTGGTGTAAAGGGATATTTGTAAGATTAAAATTGGTGGTCATAGCTATGCATATCTTTAATTGTACTTGATAATACTAGTTGTTTCTCAAAGTGGTATGCCAACTTACTATCTTACCACCAGTGTACGAAATTTCTGAGCTCCACATCTTTGGTATCACTTGTCACCATATGAAAACAGTGAGAAATGCAAGGAAAACTTGATGAAAATACAACTTGTGAAAGGTTTTAACATTACTTTTTTAGTAATAGAGCTAACAGGCAACTATTAGAGGGCTATAAAACAATTGATAAACTCAGTTTATTGTATTTTTATATTCTTTGATGAAACATATGTTTGCTTTGTTTGACTTAGGACATTTATGAAAATTTTGTCATGTAATTGGACACAAAGGAAACCTTCAAATCAGGAAAGTAGAAATTTTATAGGCCATATTCTCTTATTTAGAAGCCAGTCAAGTAGAAATAAGTAATAAGAGTGTCAAATTTTAATTACTTGGAAATTATAAAACATAATTAAGAAAGCTCTTGGAGCAAAGAGGAAATCAAAGGAAGCATTGAAAAGAACTCTTCTTTCAAAAATCTATGAGATAAAGTGAAAGATATATTTAGAATACTTTTATTATTAAAGAAGAAAGACTAAAAATAGGGAAAATTTTCACTTATCTTAAATTCACACTGAGCATGGATTAAAGAAAAAAGAGAAAGAAAAATGTATAAGATTAGAAATAATATATATCTAGAAGATTAAAATAATTATATGCAACTCTGTGACAACATCATTGAAACTCTTGTAGAAGAGGATTTCCTAATAGAACATAAATTATCAAAACTACCCAAGAAGAAGAAAATTTTACACAAATGGACATATATGAAATTTATGATATGATAAATATAGCTTTTTAAAAACATCCGGATCAAATAGTTCCACAACTGAGTTCTTGCTAGCATTAAAAAACATAAGATAAGGAATTTTACTGTATTTAAATAACTCTATTATTAAAAAATGAAAAGAAAAGAAAGAACAAGGAATTCCAAATAATTCTGATATTCTTCCAGACAGTTCTGAAATATGGAAGCCTTCTCAATCCTTATGCACATGAACATAATACTAATCTATTAAGTTAAAAAAGAAAGCCATGAACCAATCTCATTTATGAATATAGTTGAAAGAAATGTAAATGAAATCTTAGCAAATAAAGTTTAGCAAAATATCAAAGGAATAATAATATTCTATAGTCATATACAAATTCTTTTTTTAGAAATGCCAAGATGTTTCCAATATCAGGAGAGTTCATACATAATTTATTACATCAACAAATTGAGAGGGAAAAGTGATCTTATTCATAGATTATGAAATGGAAGTTAATAAAATTTAACAACCATTTCCAATAAAAACAAATAACACCAGAATGATAATAGAAGGAAACTAAATATGTTAAGGGTTGTTTAGAATAACATTTTCTGTTAGTTTTTGGTAAGCAGTAAAATGTCAAAGTCATTTTAATTGAAAACAGGAACAAGATAGGCATTCCTGCTGTAATCATTACTGTTCAGCTTCGATTTGGAAGTCCTAGGGAATGCAGTTAAATATGATGATAAAATAACTGGTATGGACATGGAAAAAGAAGCAATAAAATGATCATTTTCCCCTGGATGATACTGAAATCCAAGTGATTAGTGGAAAAACGAAGATTAGTTGGTGGGTGGATTTTGAGGGAGCACACTACTATAATTAATATAATGAAAAAGAAGAGTGGTAGAGACTTTCTTTAACAGAAAATAAAGCATACTAAAAAGCCACTCTAGTCAAATCAGTATTGTAATGACGTAGAAATAGACAATAGATCAGTGGACCAGAATAGAAAATTCAGAAATAGTTTGCAATATATATCTGTGTGTGTATATATATAATAAAAGTGGTATTTTGTATCAGTGAGAAAACAATAGTTTAATCAGTGGTACTAAAACAATTGGATGTTTAGATAGAAAAAAAAATAACAGCCTATTAAAAATGAAGCATAGATAGCCCTGGCTGGTTTGGCTCAGTGGTTACAGCATCAGCCTGAGGACCAAAGGGTTATTGGTTCGATTCTTGGTTAAGATCCTATACCTGATCAAATGTTTTGATCCCTGGCCCCTGTCATGTGGGAGGCAAACAATCAATATGTCTCTCTCACACTGATGTTTCTCTTGCTCTCTCTCTCCCGCTCCCTCCCTTCCACTCTTATCTGAAAATCAATGGAAAAATATCCTTGGGTGAGGATTAACAACAACAACAAAAATGAAACATAGATAGATTGAAAATTTTTAAATAATAAATTAATTAAAAAAAAAAAAAAGAAAACAGAAGACTATTTAAGAGACTATATATATATATAGAAAACTTAGGGCCTGGGAAAACTTCCTTAGCAGGAAAACCAGCAGCTTTAAAAAGAAAATATAGTTATATCTGACTGCATACATATTTAAAAATAAACAAAAAATGCCTTTATTTTTATATACATTTCTTTTTTAGTATTTAATTCAATATTTTAAACTTTATTTTTATTGTTGACACTATTACAGATATCCCCACCCCCAACCCCCCTTTTTCCCACCTCTACCCAGCCTCACCCCCGTCCCCCTGGCCATCACCACACAGTTGTCAGTGTCCATGGGGTATGCATATATGTTCTTTGGCTAATTCCTTCACCTTCTTTCATCCAGTTCCCCACCCCCTGTGATAGCTGTAAGTCTGTTCCATGTGTCCATGTCTCTTTCTATTTTATTTGTCAGTTGATTTTGTTCATTAGATTCCACATGTAAGTGAGATCATATGGTATTTAATTGATAAAAGTATCAGTTCTTTACCATAGCTTGAGAAGCACTGAATTAGGTTGTCTATCTCCTGTATTTGTGGGAAACTAGAAGATAGATCTAAAAGTTAGATCAAGTTGGAACATTTTTGGCTAGGATATGTCACAGATGGTATGTACTTCATATTGCATTATGTTAGGAGACATATATAGTATTTGTCCCATAATTAATGATGCTGTACTGACCACTGGATTAGCACGATGATGGCTTGATCCTTCCATTGTAAAGCCCAAATCACAATCACATTGAAGGCCAGTAGGAGCCCCTTCAAGCTGGTTTCTGTTTCCTTTTAGTAGAACCCCAATAACCTTCAAAGAACTTTTTTCCTTTCTGGCCTGAGATCTCCCTGGTTCACCTTGTACTTCTGCCCCTGACTGATGTAAGCTATTTCCTCAAAGAGTCCTGGTTCATTGTAGTGGGGAATAATATTAAAATCCAAAGTCGAGGTGCTAGGGGTACTTTTTTCTATTCAGTCGACAATGTTTCTAGCCATTTTAAGTCTGTACCAATAAAAGTATAGTGCTTTATATGTGGGAGAAAACGTTTTCTTCCCCTAATGTTTGATAAGCATTTTGTGTGCATATACGTGCATGTATATAATGTCTTAGGCGTTCTGCATTTATAGATCAGTTGATTGACTCCATGATGAATTTGGTAATGATAAAATATTTCATCCTTCCTGAGACATAAGTAACAAGTTTGATGACATTTTTTCAGGAAATATTTATTGTAATATTGTGAAATTGTAAAAGTACTGGCTAAGTATTAAGAATATAGCCTTGAACCAACCAGAGTCCCTGAACTTATGGAGTTTATATTGTGATGGGGAAAACAGTGAACAAACAAGTCTGACCTTTTCAACTTTCTACCATCTAACCAAATGCCAGCAATTCCCAAACACGGGAAGCGATTCTGATGTTGCTAATTCTGTCCCCCGTCTAGCCTGTCATTTTACTATAACTATTTGAAGATTTCCATTGGGATTTCCAGGTCTACTATATATTAATGGCACCCAATTGAAATTGTAGAATATAGTTATCAAAGAATTTTTAAGAAGAAACAAAATGTTATAAATATGCCTGTTTTGAAACATCTTTGAAAAATCTGTATTTACGTAGCAGATATTTATTTTTGGTTTAAAAAGATGGTTATTTACCTTACAGAAGAATTTTATCTAGGATTACTTTTAAAGAATAAGTTTCCTTAGTATATTTCAAATGATTCAATTTACAAACATCCTACTTACATACAACTGCCTCAAATTTATACTAGCATTTATTTTTATCAGTATGGAGCACTCTATTATAAGTTGCAAAGAATAACAATAAATCATTAAAGAAGATAATCATTGACATTTCATCTAACTTTATCTGAAATAACTTAAGACGTATCAAGATATAAATATAAAAATATAATTACATAAAAATCTAAATGTTATCATGCAGTCACAAATATAAATGTGAAAGGGTGCAGGGTGGGATTTTTTTTTTTTTTACTTTATAACCACCAGCATGCCCAGGGTCATTAAGAAAGAAAGACAAAAAGGACTTTATTAGCATAACACACAGAGTCAGATTATGCTTAGAGTGTGGCAAATATTAGGATGAGAAATGTTTTTCTTGTAGATTTTTTAATTTTATAGGATGCCTAAGAGGGTGAGAACTGATGAACAGAGAATAAAACTGGATGAAACCAATTGGGAGCAAGGATACTGGGGGTGAGCAGATGGATGAAAAGAATCAGGGGGTAGATGGGAGTGGAGGATAGGAAAGAAGATAAGAGAGGGTACTAGCAGGTGTTCCTCTGAGGAAGACTCTAATAGCCAAGTAATTTGATAGGACAAATAAAGGGCTTCATCTTCTTATAGACTCCCAGTTTGTGCATTCACCATGGTTTAATTAGACATTCTTGCCATGATTGCACTTCCCAAATGTTAAGGGTGTGATTATCTTAAGCATTGTAGTCATGATGGAGGAAGGCAAGTTAAGGTTAGGAGAGGTGGTTGTGCTGTGGTGGGGAGTGTACTTAGGACTAAGGGCTGTTTGAAAGCCAGGGATCTGCCAGGCTCCATGTGGTAGAGGAACCCTCTAATGGACATTTCTCTTTCCAAACACTTCCCACCAATAGACCTCCAGCAGCCACTGGATGCTTGCTGAAGAAAACTAGTTAGCTACAATTAAATATAAAGGCTTCAAATTACAGTGGGATTTGAGTTAACCAACTCAACACATCCACACTAAATTGTAACTAGGTAGTCAATCAAGTGTACACGATATACAGTCTTCCCAGATTTGATAAGGGGAGAATAATGGTCATTTAAATGGGAGTGTACTAGGAGGGAAAAAGATGAAGAGATTTTAAAGAAGACAGACAAAACAAACACTTCACAATTTTGCCTGGGTTGGACCTCATGATCCTTATTTGGGTAAGGGAAAGCAATCCTTCAGAAGTCTTTCTGAATTTACTGCTGGTGTTTCTTTTCCACTTGGCATCGTATGTGAAGCATTTCTTTTAACACATATGCCAACTCATTTCAAAGGGAGCTTTGTTCTCAGATGATCCATTAATTGAGGTATCACTGCAGAAATTGGAACAAAATTCCATTTATATTGTGGAATTCTTTAGTGTGGTTCATTTTTCAATCCCCTTTCTCCTCCCCCCAGTGCCTCCAAATACTCCTTCACACTGCTAGAGCAGTTTCAGAAGATTCTGTAACAAGTTCTCCGAGGCCCATTGTACAGTCACAAAGAATTCTGGCAGTAAGCTGTAGGTTCCGTCCTTCCCTGCTTTCCTGAGTGGAAGGCAGCTCTCATCCCTCACCAATGGTAGAGAAGGACAAGCATTGCTCAGGCCTGCAAGCTTGCCAAGCACTAGGAACCCAAGCAAGAACTCATCATGCCAATCAAACCTGTTGGGTGGATATGTGGGCAGGTGTTGAAGAACTTTTCTGCAAGAAGTATACACAAGCTTGTTGTAAAGGGGATATGGGTGTGGGAGACTAGGAATAAAGTCCCCTAGGGTTTGTTTGCTTTTTCAGCCACTTAAGCAGTGGACCCAGTGTTCCATGTTCTTTTGAATTATAGTTAGGGGATGTTTTTAAAGTTTTTTTTTCCCTCTAACATCTTTTTGTCTTAGTCGAGGGGATCCAGAAAACAATCATGGACTTTATAGATGAGTTTAAAGACGATTTCCCTACCATCCTAAGATTATCACAGTCTAATCAGGTAATGTGATTTCATAACTGGGAAGAATTATAAAAAGATATTGTATTTTTAGTATCATACCAATTATTTAATGGTTAATTTTCAGATCAGTGTTTGAAGATTATGAAAGCATTAATTTCACTTCAGAAAAACAATTGGGAGAGATTGGGGACAAAGAAGTGAGGTAGATAGATAAATTAAGTTTAAAGACAGTCACCGTGTTGTTAGATTGGAAATCTAGAACTCTCTCATAGCCACAGTTGCAATGTAGATTACTTAGATTTGCTTAATGTAAAATCAGAAAAATACCTATATATACTTTAATTAAAATCTCTGGCAGTTAAATCAGTGAAAAAACATAATTGACATAACATAACAATGGAAAGATAAGTATTGTTTGGGTGTGTGTTTTATGTGGAAAGAAAATAGTGATATAAAATTTAACAAAGTATGTATGTATGTGTTTTAAACATCTGTTCCAAAAGGATTTGAGACAGAAAATATTGGGATTGGAAGAGGAGTTAGAGAGAGAATTTGAAGATACATGTGGTCAGGAAAAAGTAACATCGTGTTTGAGGGTCACCTACTTTACTCAAAAGTACACAGCTCTTAATGGACGTGTTGTTTTAGTCATTTTGACCACAGTTGGAATGGAATACATTGCAAAGTAACATGGTACAGTAACAATCTGCTTATCTAGATATCAGACTTTTGGCAATGTCAAATATGAGGAACATAGCCAAAACCTGGAAGTAAACCAAAAAAGCATTCTGAGTAACATACTAATCACAAAGTCTATATATTTCATTCCGAAGAAAGGGGTATTAGAGCTACCTTTAACCATTCATCCAGCCACCCAGGCATCAGACATTTACTAAATACTTCACTATTGCATGGGATTGGGGAGAGGGAATACAGAGGTAAACGTGATAGGATTCTTTCAGTCATTGAGCTTAATCTAATGGAGACCAAGTTGTAAAAAAGTAATTGCATTAGAATATGGTAAGAGGTATATCCAATTTAGAGGAACGAATAATTTTATTTTGAATGGTCAGAGAGGGCTTCATGGAGGAAGGATGCTTAAATTGAGTTTCAAAGGATGAATAGGAGTTTTCAAGGTGAAGAAAGGAATAAGGTATATAAGTGGGTAGGAGCAGAGAAGAATATTTCAAAGGAAGCAGTGTCAGTTAGACCAAAACGTATGAAACAGCATGTTCCCAGAATGTCAAGTAAATCTGAATAAATGGCATGGGTCTTGGATCTCGACTTTGGGGAGGGGTGACCCTGAAGTATAGTTATCTGGATGCATAGAGATAAGATGGTATCCAGATGGTGGTCATCTAAGTAGGGTAGGATAAGGCTTAAGAGCTCCAGAGGGCAAGCTGGATTTTGTAATACCATATCTTAGACTTAGTGTCTCCTTGCTTCCCCTCTTTGCATTCCCCTAGTCTTGGTATACAGTCTTTTGACATTGGAGAGTTTTCTTGGCTATACTCTGGAGCATTAAGAAAAGAGATGGGCAGGTAACCATGCTTGGTCTGGATGTAAAATGGTTAAGCCAGCACAGTAGTGGTAGTAATTATTGAGAGAGCCTGGGTGAATCCTAGGAAGCCAGAGACAGACCCGGAAAACCCCACTGCCCCTTCCGGTTATGATTCTCCCACCATTGCCAATATTTGAGAAACAGGGATTTTATTTAATCAAAGAAGTTGCAGGTTTCTTTACAACTCCCCTCATCGCTTCCTACCTCTGCATTGCTTCATTATCACTGGAGCCATCGCATGCTTTCTGGTGAAATAGATTGATATTCTGATCCTCAAAGAAAGAACTCTAGCTTCCTAGTTCCAACTCACTGAAATCATGTACTTATAAGAACTTTACCCCACTCAGAGAAGAATGAACATAGTTAAAGGTTCTTCATTTCTCATTTTCAAAACACTTAACATTGTTATTTTTCCATCATTTACTATAAAGACTGTGTTGCTCAGGCAGGGAACCTAAGTAGTTAGGGGATATGGTAACACATTGAAGTTATTTGCTCTTCAAAAATAAATTATCCAGAAAACAATGCTAACACTCTGTTGTTAATTAGATTATTTTTAAAAGGTCAGATTGTAGCCCTGGCCAGTTTGGCTCAGTGGTTAGAGCATTGGCCTGGGGAACCAAAGAATCGCAGGTTCAATTCTGGTCAAGGGCATGTACCTCATTTGCAGTTTGGTCCCTGGCCCTAGTCAGAGTCGTGCAGGAGGCAACCAATTGATGTGTGCCTCTCACATCGATGTTTCTCACTCTATCTCTTTTCCCCCTCCCCCCACACTATCTGAAGATAAATGGAAGAATATCCTCAGGTGAGGATTAAAAATAATAATAATAATAATAATAATAATAATAATAAAAGGTCAGATTGTAAATGCTGCAAATTTTATTATTTCCACGATGTTCTTTAGTTCCCAAACATACTGAAAGGAATGGTTTTAAGAATACTTAGGGGCTTTATTAATTGGATTGTATTTTAAGTCTCTAAATTTTGTGATTAGTATTTAAATACTTTAAAAATTATTATTTTAGGCATTTCTTTATTTAGGAAGAGGCAATATTGCTGGCCTGGGGCAAGAAAAAAATTGATGGAAATGATGGTGGGATTTTTATAGAGGAATCTACCCAACTAATGCTTATTACATTGTTCTTCATGGCTAAAGATTTTGAAGGAAATTTTTTTTCTGGGGCTGGGGAAAGTTAATTTTAGATCTTGGCTTGAGGTTATGGGTTCTGAGGTCCTTCACTCTCCATTCCCTCCCTCCCAACAAGCCCAGACCCCAATACCCTCAGCATCTACTTCCTTGAGTAAAAAGTTTTTAAGATTTACATTTGAAAATTGCAGATGATTTCCATATGAGGATGTAAAGACTTAAAACAGTAAACCTTTCATTTTGGACACATTTGGAGAATTAAAAAAAGAAATTAATTCAGATGATCTTTACTTGAGAGAAATCTTTTGTGGTAAACGGTCAATTTTTGTGAGTTATAATTATGAAAGATGATTATGTGTTTTATTGTGTAATTATCTTGCATTTAACTGTATAATAAATTGGAAATTATAGACAGAACATACTAGAATTCATGCAAAATTTAGGATTTTTACATCTGTAGATGTACTTTACTAAATTCCCTATGCTTAAAAAAATGTGGTGCAAAAACTACTGAGGATGCACCAATAACGTCTAAAAATTACTTATGTTGGTATTTTAAGGTTTCTAAATATAATGAGAGTAGGACTGTAGCTAAAATGTTCTATAATTCAGTTATATTTTTGTTTTCGGTGAGTAGTTTCTTGTAGGGCACTGTCATTATTGTGAAAGTTACAAAATGCATTTTGCACTGAAAACTTTCTGAGTGGTTTCTAATTTAATATTTAGTATAATTCTCAATATTAACTTGTGACTTTTTCCTGATACTCTTTATTCATTCATTTTAACTTGCATTTATAGATCACCTACTGTGTGCCAGACACTATTCTAGGCACTGGGGAAAGATGAGTAAGCCAAGTGGATATAAAACACTGTCATAAGATCCAGAGACATGGAGTTAGGGAACAGACTGACAAACCTCAGAGGGAAGGGGGATGGGGGGACAGGAAGAGATAAACGAAAGAACTTACATGCATATTTGCATAACTAATGGACACATACAATAGTGTGGGGAAGGCAGGAGGGGGTGGGAGTGGGGAGGAGGGAGTCAGTGGGGGAAAGGGGGGACATCTGTAATATTTTTAACAATAAAGTTTTTAAAAAAAACATTGTCATAGAACTTAAATCCTAGTCAAGCAGAAAAACAATAAACAAGGAAAAAAAACATATTATGTTAATGGTAGGTCTTAAGGAGAAGAAAACATACAGCAGAGAAGGGATATGAAGTATGGGTAGAGAGAGCAACCGATGGTTAAGACCTTAGAAGGTCTTCGTGAGAAAGTGATTCTTGAATTAAGACTTGAAGCAAGTGAGGAAGAGAACATTGGTATCCTTGAGGGATCAAATGGCACAGCTAGTGCAAAGTCCTTAGGGTGGGAGTATGCCTAACAAGTTCAACAAATACTGAGGAAGGAGAGTGAGAAAAACAGATAAGGTGGCCGGGGAGGTAAAGAAGAGGCAGCTTTTGTAGGGCCTTGTAGATAGATCGTTGTGTGTACTTAGTGCACCAGGAAACCACTGAAGCAGTTGAGCGAAAAAAACAAGATACGATCTGACACACGTTTTCATTGTAGCTCTCTGGCTGATGTGTTGAGGAAAAGAATGAAAACAGGCAAGGGTGGAAGCAGAGAGACCACAGAGGAGGCTAATTTACTAGTCTGGAGAAGACACGATGGTGGTATATAAATATAATGGACTGAGTATTGGTACGGGGACAGTGAGAAGTGGTCAAATTATGGGGCTATGCAGAGAAAGAACTGAATACGATTTGCTGACAGGCTGGCTTTACAGGTAGTAAAAAGCTGACATAATAGAAATTGGAGTTGAGCATTAAAACTGCTGATGATGGAGAAATGGGCATGGCTCTAGAGAAAAGAAAAGAAAAGAAAAGAAAAAGGGAAAGCAGGATAGATGTTGAAAAGAGGGAGCTCAAATAGAGAAATCTGGAGCAGGATTCTTCAACCAATTTGATTAACTGATGCTAAGTTTCTTTTGGTAAATGATCTCTAAGTACCTTTGTGAGTCTCTGAGGTGATGGTGGTGGTTGTGGGTTATTTCTTTTCTGACATTTGGAGATACACTCAGATGAAGATAATGATGACAAAACGAAGCATCTAAACTTGCATACTTTGCAACCAATTCGAGGATGCTTACTTATGCCAAGAGTAAAAAAATAGAGGAAAAAGAAATGAGGACTTCTTAATTTGGCATTTACATTTAAATTTATACACATGGTTCAGTAAGAAAATACATAGCATATATAATAGACACAAAAAGTTGGTAGCTCAAAAAAAGGGGGAAATGTTTTATTTAAAAATGTTTCTATTAGGGCTCATTTAAAAAGTAACTAATTGGACTCATCAACTTAAACTGGTGACTGTTTTTTTTGTTTGTTTGTTTTTGTTAATCCTCACCTAACGATATTCTTCCATTGAGTCTTTAGCTAGAGTGGAACAGAAGGAGGGAGGGAGGGAGAGAAGCATTGATGTGAGAGAGACACATTAATTGGTTGCCTCCCGCACGACCGGGCTGGGATCAAACCTGTAACCCAGGTACATGCCCCTGACTGGAATTGAACCCGAGACCCTTCGGACTGAGCGCCAAGGCTCTAACCGCTGAGCCAAATCAGTCAGGGCTGTTTGTTTTGGTTTTTTTTTTTAAAAGAAGAATGTATCATTCTGCATCTAAAAGAATGTAAGTAACCTATTCTCTGCTGTCACTTTCATGATCCGAGAAACAGAGGAACCACCGAACATGCTCCTGGTGCCTGGGTTTGGTTTCTAATACTGTTCTTAAAAGCACTAATAGTCTTCTTGGGAACAAGTTGATTCTACGTTTTGTGTCAAGGAAAGGAAATGTGGTCAGAAACTTTTTGTTGTAAGAAGTAATTCTTTCAGAGGTATCTAAGAAAGTATCAAAAACAGGTTACGTTTCCTGGAAAAAGCCACAAATTAGTGATGAGACTAAAATGAGAAAGGTAATAAAAAGTGCACTAAAGCATTATTGTAATATGCACTTGAATTTTTAAAAATATTATGTATAAAAAATGCTATGTTTTACTCAATAAAAATTATGTGAACCCTACAGGAGAGTTTTGATTAACAGATTGTCAATTACAAATAAGCTTATTTTTCTACAGAGATAAAAATTTAGAAAGATGATTTTGTAAAAGGGGGGAAAGTTGAATGGATCAATTTAGTATAGTGTTTGGGGGAGTTAGTCAAGATTAATTAATAGAAATACATGTTATAAAGTCAATGAATCTAGGCCAACATGTACAGATCACCAACATTTTATAAAGAAACATAAAATAAGGAAAGGAAAACTGCAGAATGTTGATGTTTTGTAACTGCAAAAATGAAGGATTTCTAAAACGCTGAGTGACCACGCGGGGGATGTTTCAGTGAAGGTGGAACTGCACATAACTCATTCCTGTTTGCCTGGCACTATGGCCCTCACTTTAATGATTATAAATTGTAATGAAACAAAGCACAATACATTGTAATCAGAAGCAAAACCAAACTTATTCCAGCTGCTCCACCTTGAGGAGGAGTTGGGAGGAAGAATCAGCACAGTGTGGGGAAAGGGAAATTCCTTCCTCTACCCCTCTTGACTTCTTGTGGCTGGACTAATAATAAAATTGGCACAAGACCAGATGACAGGAGAAAAATGAATTTAATGCATGCATACGGATCATAAGTGATACTCGGAGAAATGATTGACGGAGACAACTGTTTACACCTTTAGGCAAAGAATGAATTAACTTATCAGAATGAAGGAAGTTAGATTTGGGTTCTCACTAGTGAGAAATCTAAGCACACTTTGGGCTTGGGTAGTAAATTAGTAAGAAAATGGCAAGGTTTTTTTTTTTTTTTTATACATATATTTCTCAGCCTTGAATTCCCCTTGGCATAAATAAGCATCCTCGAATTGGTTGCAAAGTACGCAGGTTTAGATGATTCTTTTTGTCATTATTTTCTTCCTCTGAGCATATCTCTAAATGTCAGAAAAGAAATTCCAACCCCCAACTCTAGTGACAAGGATGTCTCTCATTAAACTCTAGGTGCAGGGATAGAACCTTTCACATAGGAGATTTATCTCCTGCTTTGGGGGGGGTTGGGGGGGAGAGGGAGAGAGAGAGAGAGAGAGAGAGGAGAGAGAAGATGAGTTCTTCTTGCACTAGCAGTTTCTTAAGTAACTTTAATTCAAAATAATCAATATACCATTGTGGAATATTTTGGGATGGCCTGTCCTGGGCCCTGACAGAAGCAAAGCATAGATCACAAGAGGAATGGAATCTATGTGTACTGCAGACAATGTGTTTTCCCTCCGGATATGAGTATGCTCAGAAACTGGAGCAGACACTATCAAGTGATGGCACCTCGAGTTATTTTGCTTGCTTTGTCTACCACGAAACTGCTTGTAAGCATTGCTCTGTGCTAAAATGACTTGGAATTGCAGCAATTGTAGCAGCCCACAATTCAGATTGCACTGCCTGCTGTTGTATTGACTAGCAGGGTTAACACCACAGGTGAGCTAATGGGACTGTTTCAATCAAGTTAACAGATCAAACCACACACTAGGACACCAGATGCTGCAGAAATGCATCCTCGGTGACAGGCTAGAACAGCTTTTGTTTATCTCCTGTGGCAAATGCTGACCAGCAAGAGAAGACTGAACTTTGAGGAGAAAAACAACGATAATAAAATTATTACTTCAAGATAAAAGTTGAGGCATTTTAAATATACAACATGTTAGCCCCTAGACAAATATATAATGTTCATTGTAGACCAAAAAATCCATTTAAAAGATGTTTTCTAGTTATATATTTTGATTCAATAAATAGAGATTAAAAGTTGCTTATACTAAAAAGCCAGAAAAGCCCATGACATTACTTAAAAGACTAATGGAAACTATACTTGTCTGTTGCCTGGAATGCAGTCTGACCACATTTTAAGTAATTTTCCCATGGTTCATTTTCTGGTAGAGCAGAGAAAGAACTACATTTTATGTGTTTTGGTAATGTCACAAATTCTTTTCTATCAGAATGCTCATAGAAGTTTTGAAGTTTTTAGAAGTAAAAGTTTCCTAAGCTTGTTGATTACTATATAGGGTATTTGCTTTATGCATTATGTATGTATGCTACATTTTATCATTTAAAAATTTTAAAGTAAACTGGGAAAATATTTGTAAGTTTTGAATAAGAATTATTGGTTGAATAATTCAAACACTGAATAATGTTTGAATAAGAATTATTTACTTTTGAAAGAGCTCTTGAAAATCAATGCAAAAAATAAACCTAGAGAGAAAAATGAAAAATTTATATCTTTACACTAGTAACTGAAATTCTTGATAGTTATTTCTAAGGAAAAATTCATATATTCATATAAAGATTTAAGTACATGGTGGGGTCAATGAGTTGTATGGAGGGTGGGATGTAATTATTAAACACTGAGTGTATGCATGGGACCATGCACAATGTGCAGTTATGTGGTGCTTAGTCTCTGCCTAAAGTAGATTTTAATAATTCTCTGGAGAATCACACACCAGTCACTTTTGAAAGGCTTATTTTTCAGAAAAAAGAAGCCATGCAAAAACCATCTAAAATCAGAATGGCTGTGGCTTTAGCCAAGATCAACCGAGGAACTTTAATTCAAGGATTAAACGGCATATCCAGATCCTCCAAGTCAGTGGCCAACCTTCTGCACCCTCAGCTAGTTTGTAGACTCTTAGAGTTAAGGGGCATATCTCATCGCCTACTGAGGGACGTTAATGCACCAAAGCAACCCCTCTATAACATGCAGGTAAGTGAGTGTTTCATTTGCACAAGATATGGACCTTTTTTATTGAAACTGTTTTGAAATTGCAAGATTTGAAAAGTGAAAAATGTAGCACATTTGGTGGTTCTACATGTAAAACAAGAATAGCTGGATAAGAGAAATGAATAGTTGGGCCCTTTTTCAAGATAGTATATTCTCTGGTTTTAAATAAATCTGAAAGAGGAAGTAATGTGGACTTCTTTCTACTTTGTTATTTAATTGAACTATATAAAAGTCAATTACAAATGGTTCATCTTAAATATAAGCATACAGCCCTGGCTAGTTTGGCTCAGTGGTTAGAGCGTTGGCCTACAGACCAGAGAGTCCCAGGTTCGGTTCCTGCTAAAGGCACGTACCTCAGTTGCAGTTTGTCCCCGGCCCGGTTGGGGTTATGTGGGTGGCAACCAGTCGATGTAGCTCTCTCACATTGATGTTTCTCTCTCTTTTCCTCCCTCTCTCCCTCCCGCTGTATCTGAAGATAAATGCAAAAATGTCCTCAGGTGAGGATTAAAAAAAAAAAAAAATAAAAAAAAAAAAATATATATATATATATATATATATATATATATGCATACAAATTACTACTTATGTCAAAACCTAAAATCCTACAACAAACCTTAAAAATGATTGTGTTTTGTTACATTTCCCCCATAACCTATGTTTCCAAGTTAATCTTTGATTGACATAACACATTGAGTATATTTAACTATAAACTCATTTTGATAGACCTATCAACATCCAGGTATATTTCAAATTATATATTCTACATTGTTTCATTGAGGTTCTGTTAAAGCAGTGGTTCTCAACCTTCCTAATGCCGCGACCCTTTAATACAATTCCTCATGTTGCATGTGGGTGGACCCGCCTGGAGACGGATAGAGGAGCGGTGTCTTGGTTCCTAAGACCATCAGAAATATGTGTTTTCTGATGGTCTTAGGCAACGCCTGTGAAAGGTTGAGAACCGCTGAAAGGATAACAGTTCTTAAAACTCTTTTGGGACCAATTTTTTTCCCTAAACTTTATGTCACAGAACTCTGGGTTTTTCAATCTAGACATTATTCAAAGCATTCTAAATGTTTGTTACAAAAGATTTGGAGTCTTGCAAGTCTGGCATCTAATCCCCAGAGTGAATCAATTTTATATCTTTTGTTGAACGGAGACAAAACCTGCTCAAACTGAGATAAGCCAAAACGGAGATGTATTAGTTTATGTCGTCGAGCAATACAGAGTTGATAAGGTTTCAGGCATAGCTGGATACAGGTACTCAAATGATGCCTTCAGGATCCTGCTTCTTTCTCTCCATCACCTGGCTCTGCTTTCCTGGCTCTGTGATTCCATTCCTAGACTGACATTTCTCTCATGGTCACATGATGATTTACAGCTGTTCCAGGGCTTCATCCTTCAGGCTGTATTATTGGAGAGTCCTTGACCCAGCATTCCTACCCAAGCCCCCAGGTTCACTCTTAGAGAATGGCTGACCTCTAAACCAGGGAAGTGGGAATCACTGATTGGCCTAGGACTGGGAACTCCATCCAGACCACATGACCTGAGAACGGGAAAGGATGAATCCTCAAACAAAATTCTGGGTTGTTTTGAGATGAGAAAATGGATCATGGGTGAGATGGCTAAAGTGAACAAAATATTCATTATACAGGAATCTCTCTAATCAGAGATTTTGACATTTCCAGAAATCATCAGATATTTCAACTATGAACTGTCTGAGATAGCATTTATAAATGGCTCTCTCATAATATCTGATGTTTGAGAAGGTAAAAAATGGCCAGAGTTTGTTAATCACTGGATTCACTAAGCACTAGTAAACCTTACTCCTGCATCTTTAGATCATCAAAAAGAAACATAGCTGACCCATATTATTTTAAATTCCCACTGAAATATCTGTCTGAATCTCATGTTTTGCCTTGACATTTCGTTCCTTACATTGTTAGACTCATAGTTTTTATAGAGGATTGATGTAAGAAGTGTCCTTTGAAGACTATTTCTGTCTTTATTATGAAATCATGTTTAGAGACACTGTTCATTACTCAGTATCTTTCTTTTTGCTCCTCTTTGCTGTGAAGGATCTGAGATTTTTACGTTATTTACAAGTAAGCCTGCCAGTTATACAAATACACACACACACACACACACACACACACACACACACACTGAGACATAAGACCCTGGTGGCAGAGACACAGATTGTTTATTATTCACAGCAAAAGCAGCAAGCAGAGCAATATCTGTGTGTCTTCTACACCGCAGTTCCCACAGGGCAATGTGATGAGAGCCAGATGTTACCTCTGTGTGTACATAGTAAGCTGTGCCACAGGAGAGGAACCCTGAAATTAGGAGATTCAGCTTTTTATAAGGTTGCTGATGAGTCTACCCAGCTTGAGTGGGGAGGTAGAGAGAGAAGGAGAGGGAGAAGGAGAAGGAGAGAGAAGCAAATGTCTCTGGAGGGGAAGGAGAGAGGGCTTTATTTTTAGTGCCCTGTGACATGTCTTGTGAGGTACATCACTAGACCTCTCCAGAGGAATATACTTTCTCCCAAAAGTATTCGCTATTCAACCATGTCCTTTGCTCAGAAGACTCAATCTGTGCAGGAATGAGAGCTATCCATGGAGAATTGTCTTCCAATACTCACGAAAATTCAATGGCAGAAAAATAATCTCTATTTTTAGTTGAATATGTGTTTCCTTTTTATCCAATAATGAGATAAAAAAAACACAAAGTGTTTGCCTTTTTGCCTTGACTGACAGTGGGTTTCACATGTAAATTTACAGCTTAGTTGTGCTAACTTACTCCAGGAACCTGAGATGAGAGGAACAGGTTGAAGGATTAAATGACTTGTCTAAAGTCCATATGCTGACTGTGACTCTCTTTGGACATCTGTTCAAGATCAACACCCATGCCATCTCTTCTGCTTTGCTCTTGTTCGAGTTGTCTTAGGACATAGCTCTCATTTTTAAAAACTCTTATCAATAAAATATTAAACTATGGAAAAGGTAGTTTATCAGAAGTTCCACCAAAATTTACTTGGTAGTAATAGCCTACCATATTGCCTTCAGATATCTCCTTTATAAAAAGAAATAAAGTTAACCATGCCCAAATCCTGTCCCCTTTTTCCCTCCACCAAAGTTAATCATTATCCTGAAGGTGATGTCAACATTTCCCTGCATATGTTTATATTTTCAGTTACATTTGTATACAGCTATTTTACTATATATATTTAACATTTATATAAAAAAGGATACTGTATTTATCCTTTTGAAACTTCCCCTTTTACTCAACATTTTTATATATGTAGCTATAATTTATTATTTTTAACTTCCTGGTGGCATTCTATTATAAGAAAAATAATCCATAGTTTATCTATTACTGGACAGAAAGACAGTGCAGTTTCCAAATTTTTTGTATTACAAATAGTGCTTCAGCGAACAGTCTTATAAATGACTCCTTATCCACATATATGAGATGTTCTCTGACTGTGTATCCTCATCCACATGTATGAGGTGTTCTCTGACTGTGTATCCTCATCCACATGTATGAGGTGTTCTCTGACTGTGTATCCTCATCCACATGTATGAGGTGTTCTCTGGCTGTGTATCCTCATCCACATGTATGAGGTGTTCTCTGACTGTGTATCCTCATCCACATGTATGAGGTGTTCTCTGACTGTATCCTCATCCACATGTATGAGGTGTTCTCTGACTGTGTATCCTCATCCACATGTATGAGGTGTTCTCTGACTGTGTATCCTCATCCACATGTATGAGGTGTTCTCTGACTGTGTATCCTCATCCACATGTATGAGACGTTCTGTGACTGTGTATCCTCATCCACATGTATGAGGTGTTCTCTGACTGTGTATCCTCATCCACATGTATGAGGTGTTCTGTGACTGTGTATCCTCATCCACATGTATGAGGTGTTCTCTGACTGTATATCCTCATCCACATGTATGAGGTGTTCTCTGACTGTGTATCCTCATCCACATGTATGAGACGTTCTGTGACTGTGTATCCTCATCCACATGTATGAGGTGTTCTGTGACTGTGTATCCTCATCCTCATGTATGAGGTGTTCTCTGACTGTGTATCCTCATCCACATGTATGAGGTGTTCTCTGACTGTATATTCTCATCCACATGTATGAGGTGTTCTCTGACTGTATATCCTCATCCACCTGTATGAGGTGTTCTGTGACTGTGTATCCTCATCCACGTGTATGAGGTGTTCTCTGGCTGTGTATCCTCATCCACATGTATGAGCTGTTCTCTGGCTGTGTATCCTCATCCACATGTATGAGGTGTTCTCTGACTGTGTATCCTCATCCACGTGTATGAGGTGTTCTCTGGCTGTATATCCTCATCCACATGTATGAGACGTTCTCTGACTGTGTATCCTCATCCTCATGTATGAGCTGTTCTCTGGCTGTGTATCCTCATCCACGTGTATGAGGTGTTCTCTGGCTGTGTATCCTCATCCACATGTATGAGACGTTCTCTGGCTGTGTATCCTCATCCACATGTATGAGGTGTTCTCTGGCTGTATATCCTCATCCACATGTATGAGGTGTTCTCTGACTGTGTATCCTCATCCACGTGTATGAGCTGTTCTCTGACTGTGTATCCTCATCCACATGTATGAGATGTTCTGTGACTGTGTATCCTCATCCACATGTATGAGGTGTTCTGTGACTGTGTATCCTCATCCACATGTATGAGGTGTTCTCTGACTGTGTATCCTCATCCACATGTATGAGGTGTTCTCTGACTGTGTATCCTCATCCACGTGTATGAGGTGTTCTCTGGCTGTATATCCTCATCCACATGTATGAGACGTTCTCTGACTGTGTATCCTCATCCTCATGTATGAGCTGTTCTCTGGCTGTGTATCCTCATCCACGTGTATGAGGTGTTCTCTGGCTGTGTATCCTCATCCACATGTATGAGACGTTCTCTGACTGTGTATCCTCATCCACATGTATGAGGTGTTCTCTGGCTGTGTATCCTCATCCACATGTATGAGCTGTTCTCTGACTGTGTATCCTCATCCACGTGTATGAGCTGTTCTCTGGCTGTGTATCCTCATCCACATGTATGAGATGTTCTCTGACTGTGTATCCTCATCCACATGTATGAGGTGTTCTCTGACTGTATATCCTCATCCACATGTATGAGGTGTTCTCTGACTGTGTATCCTCATCCACATGTATGAGACGTTCTGTGACTGTGTATCCTCATCCACATGTATGAGGTGTTCTCTGACTGTGTATCCTCATCCACGTGTATGAGGTGTTCTCTGGCTGTATATCCTCATCCACATGTATGAGACGTTCTCTGACTGTGTATCCTCATCCTCATGTATGAGCTGTTCTCTGGCTGTGTATCCTCATCCACGTGTATGAGGTGTTCTCTGGCTGTGTATCCTCATCCACATGTATGAGACGTTCTCTGACTGTGTATCCTCATCCACATGTATGAGGTGTTCTCTGGCTGTGTATCCTCATCCACATGTATGAGCTGTTCTCTGACTGTGTATCCTCATCCACGTGTATGAGACGTTCTCTGACTGTGTATCCTCATCCACATGTATGAGGTGTTCTCTGGCTGTGTATCCTCATCCACATGTATGAGACGTTCTCTGACTGTGTATCCTCATCCTCATGTATGAGCTGTTCTCTGGCTGTGTATCCTCATCCACATGTATGAGACGTTCTCTGACTGTGTATCCTCATCCACGTGTATGAGGTGTTCTCTGGCTGTGTATCCTCATCCACATGTATGAGACGTTCTCTGACTGTGTATCCTCATCCACATGTATGAGGTGTTCTCTGACTGTGTATCCTCATCCTCATGTATGAGCTGTTCTCTGGCTGTGTATCCTCATCCACATGTATGAGACGTTCTCTGACTGTGTATCCTCATCCACATGTATGAGGTGTTCTCTGGCTGTGTATCCTCATCCACATGTATGAGACGTTCTCTGACTGTGTATCCTCATCCACGTGTATGAGGTGTTCTCTGGCTGTGTATCCTCATCCACGTGTATGAGGTGTTCTGTGACTGTATATCCTCATCCACGTGTATGAGGTGTTCTCTGGCTGTGTATCCTCATCCACATGTATGAGACGTTCTCTGACTGTGTATCCTCATCCACATGTATGAGGTGTTCTCTGGCTGTGTATCCTCATCCACATGTATGAGGTGTTCTCTGACTGTGTATCCTCATCCACGTGTATGAGGTGTTCTCTGGCTGTGTATCCTCATCCACATGTATGAGACGTTCTCTGACTGTGTATCCTCATCCACATGTATGAGGTGTTCTCTGACTGTGTATCCTCATCCACATGTATGAGGTGTTCTCTGGCTGTGTATCCTCATCCACATGTATGAGACGTTCTCTGACTGTGTATCCTCATCCTCATGTATGAGCTGTTCTCTGGCTGTGTATCCTCATCCACATGTATGAGACGTTCTCTGACTGTGTATCCTCATCCACGTGTATGAGGTGTTCTCTGGCTGTGTATCCTCATCCACGTGTATGAGGTGTTCTCTGGCTGTGTATCCTCATCCACGTGTATGAGGTGTTCTCTGGCTGTGTATCCTCATCCACGTGTATGAGGTGTTCTCTGGCTGTGTATCCTCATCCACGTGTATGAGACGTTCTCTGACTGTGTATCCTCATCCTCATGTATGAGCTGTTCTCTGGCTGTGTATCCTCATCCACGTGTATGAGGTGTTCTCTGACTGTGTATCCTCATCCACATGTATGAGACGTTCTCTGACTGTGTATCCTCATCCATATGTATGAGGCATTCTCTGGGTTTGTATCCAGAAGAGGGATTGCTGGGCTGTGGAAGATGTGCATCTTCAATTTTATCGTCTGTTGTCAAGATGCTTTTCAGAATGGGTTCACTTGGGAACCACTGTGATTCAATAATTTCTTAAATTCCATAAAATTCTTAGCTATTATTTCTTCAAATATTACCTCTTTCTCATTTTCTGTAATCTCTTTTTCTGGAATGCCTATTAAACATATACTTAGGACCTTCTCATTTTATTCTTTGTTTATTTACCTTCCTCATATTTTCCCTTTATTTTTTTTTATGCATTTTGAATACTGTTCCTTGAGCTATCTTCCAATTAACCCATTCTCTCCAGCTGTATCTAATACAATATCTTACTTATTCAATGTGTTTTAAATTTCAAACATTATACTTACCATTTCTAGAGATATTATTTGGTATTTCCTCTCAATCTCTATTTTTTTCTTTTCAAAGTGTCTTTTATGAGTTAATTTCTTTTAAAAATCTCTAATTATTTTAAACACACTTATTTATGGTCTTTTAAAAGATTTTTCCTTGAGATATTTGGGGGATGCTAATCTTCCTGACTATTGTGATCTATATTGAGTCTCACTTATCATAGATAATTTTTTTGATGCTCTGTTTGTTTTATTTAACTGAAAGTTTTTCTTCAACAGAGATTTTTAAAAAACAAATTCCTTCTTTCCTGGAACTGTCCCTCTAGAGGATTTTGCTCGTGTTCCAGGGGTACTGGCCCCAGTGGAGACCAATATCCTTACCTTCTTCTGGACTGATGGGTACAGTTGTTCTAATCCCACCTGCACAGAGCCTACCCAAAGGCCTGCTCCTCACCTCCTGTGCCTCTGAGTCTTATCTCCAGTCTCCTTATCAAAGCTCAAGCCCCCAGTCTTCATTTCAGGCTCCAATAACATCCCCAGAGTTCCTGGGACATAAACTTACTGTTTCAACTTTTAGTTGCCTCTTTGTTCCTAGCACAGGGATTCCTTCCTTCCTTCCTTTCTTCCAACTCAGTTTTATATTACATTTTTGGTGTGTGAGTTTATCTAGAATTTGTAGGTTTTTCTGTGTGTCAGGTTCCCCATTAGCTCTGCCATGTTGCTGGAACCAGATATCCTTCAGCTTCACTTAAAAAAATTTTTTTTTCTTTATTGATTTTAGAGAGAGGAAGGGAGAGGGAGAGAGAGATAGAAACATTGATGGGAGAGAACATCGATTGGCTGCCTCCTGCATGCCCCCCACTGGGGATCAGGCCCACAACCTGGGCATGTGCCCTGACTGGGAATGGAACTGGTGACTTCTTGATACATGGATCGCTGCTCAACCACTGAGCCACACCAGCCAGGCTTTATTTTTTTTTTTTATTGATGAGAGAGAGAGAGAGAGAGAGAGAGAGAGAGAGAGATTTGTTCCACTTATTTATATACATTCACTTGTTGATTCTTGTATGTGCCCTGATAGGGGATCGAACCCGAAACCTTGGTATATCAGGATAACTCTCCAACCAGTTGAGCTACCCAGCTAGGGCCCAGCTTTACTTCTTAATATCTTTTACAAATTTCAATATAAGATGGTTGAATTTGTTTTTTAAAGTAAGTAAAGTATAATTCTACTTTTTAATTCGTTCAACAAATATTTATTGAAAACCTGACATGTAAAATCACTAGTTTAGGTGCGAGGGATTCATAGATATCTTGCAGGGCCAGTAGAGTGGAGCAAGTGCATCATCAAACTGTGCAGAGTGCACCGTGATGCATCAACAAGGGACATGGAGTTCCAAAAAGTAGTCAGTGTAGGCTTTCCAGAAGGTAATGCTTGACCTGAGATTTGAAGTAGGAGAAATTAACCTTGACATAGGAGAATTGTTCCAGGAAGAGAACAGTGTATATTAAGATGCTGAAGCAAGACAGAGCATGCCTTACTTAGGAAATGTAAGTAGTTTTGTATTACTGGAATGAGACAAGTGGGAATAGTCTCAGGTCAGAGGTTCCAGTGTCCTTGAGGGTAGAAGTGAAGAAGAAGCTTTACTTGGGAAATATGCATTAGCTACTTGGAATCAGAATGGCTACTGAGAGGAAACTAGATTGTATCAAGGAAGAAAACAACATACTGTATCTCTAATCTGAAAGTCTCAGTGATGACTAAAACAGAAGTATGCACAATGAAGACAGTAGCCTGGAGACTCAAAGGAACAACAGAATAACATATGAGATGTGCAGGTCAATGTATGGAGTGTATCATGGTACCAGAGTGTGCTAAGAGGTAAGTGGCATAGCACGGAGGAGCTATACCAGCCCTGGCACACTGCTTGGCTGTCTTCCCAAAGTGACAGAGTTCAGCTTACCTAGAGTGAATTCCAACATGAATTCCTTCAAGAATTGTCAGTCTGCCTGTGTCAAGGTGGAATTTTGTGGTGTGCAGACGTAAAAAGAATGAAATCTGGAATTCCTTTGCAAGGAGATATGCTTTGTGGATGCATGGAGAACACTGCTTTATGTAGGAAAGTAAGCAGCCTCATTAACCTATCTATAGGTATGTTCAAAGATTCTCTTCATGTGCTCTGTCTCATCACTGGTAAGATGATATACCTAGAGCACCTTAAATGGTTCTACCAAAATTCTGTTAGATATTATGTAGCTGGGAACACCAGTCAGGCAGATTACTTCCCTCAAGAACATGGAATAAAGGAGTATTTTCATTAGGACACTGACTATAACTGTGATAGTGTTTCAGTTCTTTGATGTGGTCTGAGATGAAGCATATAGTAATGGTCTCCTCCAGCCAGAGAATGGACACTATCACAGGACCTTCCTCAACAACCTACCCAGGCCTTTTTGGTTAATTATATTTAGCTCTAGAGCATGTCCTATATATCTTCAAAGATATAGTCAAAGATATTGTGCCAAATATGAATTACCCAAGACCCAACTGATACAAGTGACCTGAAGAGATTCTGGTGGCTTGTTGTGACATGAGCACAAAGAGTTGGGGTTGGGAGGTTCCAGCTGGACATCTTGTTAAGGGAGACTTCCTTTGCACCTGGCACTATGGGTGCTGAGTCAAGTGGCTCCTCAAACCCTTCCAGGTTTTGCAGGGCTGAGATGGTAGTGTGATATCTGCTCGTTCTATAAGGAGCCTCAGGAATGGAAAACTGAGTAGACAGTACTCTGATGGTTTTCAACATTCCCAGCACCAGGACTTACAGAATGGTGCATCTGCTTAGCACTGTAAGCTGCCTGGCTCAGTGAAGCTGGCAGCTGCTGTAAGCTGCAGTGACCTAGATAATCAGCCTGAATGCTGACTTCGGCCAAGACACGTCAGCTTCCAGACATCGTTGTTGACTTTGGCAGGCCAAGCAGGGCCACAGGACCGGGAGCACTTCCTGTCATAGACACTTCCTTATAGTGGCATTAGAGATAACTGTTTCTACTTTGTGCAGGCAAAGTGAAGAAAACAGCCTCTAAAATGTCTGTGCCACAGGTGGACCCCAGTGACTTGATATTCCTTTTCTTTCTTTCTTTCTTTCTTTTCTTTTCTTTCTTTCTTTCTCTTTCTTTTTTCCCTTTCTTTCTCTTTCTTTCTTTCTTTCTTTTTCTTTCTTTCTTTCTTTTCTTTTCTTTCTTTCTTTCTCTTTCTTTCTTTTTCTTTTTTCCCTTTCTTTCTCTTTCTTTCTTTCTTTCTTTCTTTCTTTCTCTTTCTTTTTCTTTCTTTCTTTCTTTCTTTTTCTTTCTTTCTTTCTTTCTCTCTCTCTCTTTCTTTCTTTCTTTTCTTTCTCCCTCCCTCCCTCCCTTCCTCCCTCCCTCCCTCCCTCCCTCCCTCCCTTCCTTCCTTCCTTCCTTCCTTCCTTCCTTCCTTCCCTCCCTCCCCTCCCTCTTTTTCTTTCTTTCTTTCTTTCTTTCTTTCTTTCTTTCTTTCTTTCTTTCTCTCTTTCTTTATTTTTATAAATCTGTTTTTGTTACAGATATTTCTCTTTTCCCCATTGACACCCTCCTCCCCATCCCACCCACCCCCCTGTCCCCAGCTTTGTTGTCCATGTCCATCGGTCATGCGTACATGCATATAAGTTCTGTGGTTTAGCTCTTCACTCCCCCACCCATCCCCTCTTCTGAGGGTTGTCAGTCTGTACCCTACTTCCACGGCTCTGGGTCTACCCTGTTCCTCAGACTGTTATGTTCATTATATTCCACAAATAAGTGAGATCATGTGATATTTGTCTTTCTCTGCATGGCTTGTTTCGCTTAGGATAATACTCTCGAGGTCCCTCCATGTCGTCTCAAAGGATAAGAGATCTTTCTTACTGCCGCATAGTACTCCATTGTGTATATGTACCACAGCTTTTTTATCCATTCGTCCACTGATGGACACTTGGGCTGTTTCCAAATCTTAGCTATTGTAAATAGTGCTGCTATGAACATGGGGGTACATATATTCTCTCTGATTGGTGTTTCAGGCTTCTTAGGGTATATTCCTAGAAGTGGGATCACTGGGCCAAATGGCAATTCAATTTTTAATTTTTTCAGGTAACACCATAGTGTTTTCCATAGTGGCTGCACCAGTCTGCATTCCCACCAGCAGTGTACTAGAGTCCCCTTTTCTCCACACCCTCGCCAACACTTGTTTTTTGATGTGTGGTCCCTGTTTTCAAGATGAAGGTCAGAGACTTTTCTAAGTAAAGTTGACTTCTCATCCCTAACCCTGCAGGGTAGACTCCAGTTTGGGGTCTAAACTGTAAACCTCACAAATATCAGGCACTTCTGTTGGTCCTTGGATGAGCCTGCTACGAGGCTCTCTTGGGTGGTGTAATTCAAGACCTGGGAAAAAAGGAAAATTACTAGAAAGCAGAACTACTGGAATCTTGAAGACATAATTCTCCAGTTTGGCCAAGAGGCTGGGACATTTAAGCTTTTACAGGACCACCCGATTAAGAGCTTATTCAAGACCAGTGTTCCACAGGATGTCAATACTGGGATAAAGAGAGTCAAATAACTTTCTTTAATGTGTGTGGACTGCTAGGAGTCTACTGCTAGGAGTCTTTCTTGTGCTCATGAGTATTGTGGGTTGCTAAGCAAAGACATGGTCATGTAGTTTTCCCAAACTTATAGGAAACTTTTTTTCTGGACCTATTAACGGTAGTCAGTACTTCTTGCAACATTTACTCATGAATCACTGAGTTAGTTTCCCGTTAGCCCCCTGGTTTCCCTCACCAAGGTGGTTTTACTCAACATAAACTAAGTGGGGCCTGGTAATTTTCTGATCTTCAGGTCACCGATAAATGGATCTTTATTTTCTAAACTGCTTAGAGTTTACTTTTTTTGGTAATTTATCCCATTATTAGTGAAAATAAGATGAACACGGTTCTTTTATGAGATGAGGCAGTCAAAATTAAGTGGGAGAAATTTAGTTAAAGACTGAAATGTTTTTACTGTTGAACTATCCATGTATCTTATGTATTAATATCACCAAATTAAAAAAAAATACATGGATATAATATTGATATGAAATACTTTTAAATATGCAAAAAACCCATAAAATTAATATAACAACAAAATTTTCAAAACAGGCCAAGACATTCTCAATAAAGCCTCCCATTTACCAAATTTCTCCTGTTTATTTACCTCAGTTTTACCATCCACTCACTGTTCCTGCTCATAGCACACCAAAGATGAAACAGGGTAACTTATAATATGAAAATCATGTATTACAAGTGAGTCATAAAATTGAAAAATAGCTACTTGCCAGTAGCCACATGAATTTTGGAGGAAATGTATTTTCTACAGGGATGATTTGTCACAAGAATAGCAAGTATTTATTGAAAGTATCAAAATGGTGAAAAAGTGACCCTTAGGCAATAAACAGAGTCCTCATTCAGAAGCATAACATATATCAGATAATTTATTTTGAAACTAATCAGTTTTAATTACTTTAGGTGAAGGACAAAATCTGAAAAAGATGCAGTGAAACAGAAACAGTAACTTATGTATGCAGACACCACTTTGATTTTTATTGAATATGGACCTCCCACTTACATTTATACATTCACAAACTCATCATCTTTTACTCTGCTAGGAGGCATTTTGCTGGAGAGTATCTGCTTTCCTTCCTAATGATTGCATCTGCTCTCTACTAGTATTGCATCTCCTTGTAGCCTAATAGTGGGATTCAAAGGCATGCTATCATTTTGATCCTACAAGAGGGAAACAGCAACAGCTGCTTTATTTCCTGGAAACTCTTTCCAGAAGCCAGAAACACTAGGAAATTTTCCAAAATGACATATGGAGAGAGGGGGCTAAAACTGCCCCTACCTATCTAGGAGTTGGTATGGCCTGAGAGGGAATAAGAAGGGCCCCTCCCCCCAACAGCCATCTCTTAGCTACTGGGCTAGATAGATAGTATTCTTGCTTCAGCATTCCATAAATCTCTTAAGAGAGAAGGGAAATTGTGATGGGCAGTTTTGTTCACCATTCAGTAATGGCAGCAGTGAGCAAAAACAGAGTTTACTACAATATCAAGTACTTAGAACAGGACCTGGTACACAGTGCCATGTAAATGTTTGTTCATTCAAGTGTTATTACATGTTCTTTGGAAGCACATTTTAAAAGGCTGCAATATACCATTGAATAGATATAGTATCATTTACCTAATCGTTCTATCATTAATTGTTTCAGTTTTTCAATGTTATAAATAACTTTTAAGGAACATGTAAATACTGTTCTTTCTAGTTTGTGTGCATTTTTGCTGAGCAATTACATGATTTTGTCTGCTATAGCCTGTACCTTTTGGGAGTTATTGAAGCCATCGAGTGGCTTGGCTCTTACTTCAAAGGAGCATGGCTAACTGCTACGGCACTGCTGACTGGGAAGGGAATGGTTTTCCTAATGTCCTCATTTTATATCTTGCTCAAGGCAATAGAGGCAGCCTATGAAAGTATAGTTCCCTTAAGCTGAATATATTAGACTATAATGTTTTAGGCAGGGACACTTTCTATTACCAGAAGCTAGAAACATCTGAGAGACAAATTCATTATTGGTGTGAACCTTCTCAAGTTTCAAGAAAGCATGCTGGAGCCTGGCGGGTGTGGCTCAGTAGATTGAACATTGCCCCATGGACTGAGAGGTGCCACTCAGGGCACATGCCCGGGTTTCGGGCTCTATCCCAAGTAGGGGGCGTGCAGGAGGCAGCCGATGGATGTTTCTCTCTCACATCGATGTTTCTATTTCTCTCTCCTTTCTTCTCTCTCTAAAAAATCAATTAAAACATATTAAAAAGCCCTGGCCGGTTTGGCTCAGCGGTTGGAGCGTCGGCCTGCGGACCAGAGAGTCCCAGGTTCAGTTCCCGCTAGGGGCACGTAACAAAAACAAAACAAAACAAAACAAAACAAAACAAAACAAAACAAAACAAAAAAAACATATTAAAAAGCATGCTGTATATGAGCACAGAGCATTTCCTAAAGCTTAATGATCATCTAGGATTAATGCTGGCCTTCAGCAGACTCATGATTAACATTTCTAAGCAGGTTATTAATCTCCAGGAAATGCTTAGCATTTTGATTACTGTTTGCTTAATTGGAGAAATGAATAATTTAGTTAAAGATAATTACATAAATTTGAACAGACTGTTTTCTAACATGCACAGCAGCACACCCTAGTGAGCACTTGGTAAATGAAAAAAAAGTTAAGGTGTTTTGTTTGTTTTTTAAATTGATCTTAGAGAGGGAGGAAAATTGAGAAAGAGATAAACATTGGTGGGTTGCCCCTTGTCTGCGCCCCTACCAGGGATCGAACCCACAACCTAAGTATCAAATTTGTGACCTTCTGGTGCATGAGACAACGCTTCAACCAACTGAGCCACACCAGGCAGGGCAAGGTTTTTTAATCGATATGTCATAATGGGTTTTGATGAGCAAAAGAGAGTATCTTTTTATAAAAGGAGAAAAAGAAACTAATATATTTTTAGAATGGGAAAAAAACCCAGATAGAGCTAAAGTGGATGACTTTCTTTGGAAAGAAATGTTTAAATTCTCAGTTTTCAATAACATTGTAAAACTTAACCTTGTAACCTTGAAAACTTGTTTTAATAAGAAAACTCTCTTCTGTTTTTTGCAGGTCAGAAAGGGTTCTTTGTTTGATATCATTTCCTTTCCAGCAAAGACTGCTTTAACCAGCATAATGTATGCTTCATATGCAGTACTAATTTATATGGTAAGTTAAGAAAAATTATTAGAATCTAGAAATAAATATACTTATTTTATGTAATGTTAAAGATATACTGCACATTCTACTCATAAACCAAGATACTATGTTCTTGTTACACAAAATAATTTTACACTAAAAATTTACTTCAATCCACTAAAAATGAATTTGCTTAAATAATTTAATTTTATTTTTATAAAGTTTATTACCACTTGGGCAAAATATTGTGGTTTTGCTTTCATTTAGGTACAGCTGTTTCATTTCAACCATTGTGCCACAGTTAGCTAAAATTCAGCATTCCATCGTTTAAATGTGTGATTTGGGGGAAAACAAATATTAGTGTGTTTTGAATTATCAGTGCTATAAATTAAAAGTTTATTTTTAATTACAAGTGCTATAATTCCAAAGTGTTCATCAAAAAGCATGACAAAAATATAAGATTCTATAAATTATAAGGGATTATTTCTTTTAATCTATTCCCATTTATCCTTACCTTTAAATTTTTTAAAAAAGCATAACATACAAAGAGAAAAGTAAACTGCTTGATGAATTATCACACAATCTATTAACCGATTTACCACACAGGTCAAGAAATAAAATATTATGAGAAAGCCTCTTTCTTGTCCTCTTCATAATCACTAACCTCATCTATACAGGCAACCACTATTGTGACTTCTAATACCATAGTTCTGTTTGAATTATATATAAATGAAATCGTGTACTACATATTCTTTTGTATTTGCCCTTTTTTGCTCAACACTATCATTGTAAGATTCATTTATTTGATGCCTGTAGCAGTTTGTTGATTTTCATTGCTGTGTAGCATTCCATCGATTGACTATATTACTATCCATTTTACTGTTGAACATTTAGATTATTTACAGTTTTGGCTATTGTGAATAAGGTGCTATGAATATTCTTGTACATATGCTTTGGTGAAATTGCTGGACCATAGACTATGTACCTATTCATCTCTAGTAGATGTTGCCAAACAGTTTTCCAAAATGGTTTTAACAATTCATCCCAGGAGATTATATGAGTCCCAGTTGCTCAACATCATTACCAACACTTGGTATTGTTAATCTTTTCCATTTTAGCCATTCTTGTGGGTATGTAGTATTATCACATTGTGGTTTTAATTTACATTTCTTTGATTATTAGAGATTGAGTACCATTTTATACGTTAACTGGACATTTGGATATCCTTTTTTGTGAATTTCTGTTAAAAGTATCTTCTTATTTTTCTATTTGGATTTATCCATCCTTCTTTTTTTTTTTTTCTTTTTTTTTTTTTTATCCTCACCCGAGGACATTTTTTCATTTTTTGTTCAGATAGAGTGGGAGGGAGAGAGAGGAAGAGAGAGAGAGAGAAACATCGACGTGAAAGGGACACATCGAGTGGCTGCCACCCGCACGACCAACCAGGGCCGGGGACAAACTGCAACCGAGGTACATGCCCTTAGCGGGAACCGAACCCGGGTCTCTCTGGACCACAGGCCAACGCTCTAACCGCTGAGCCAAACCGGCCAGGGCTATCCATCCTTCTTTTGATTTATACTTTTAAAATATACTAGGAAGAAGCTCTCTTTTGGTTACATATGGACAAATTAATTTTACTCTATGACTTGCCTTTTCTCTTTTATCAGTGTCTTCTAAAACAGAAGTTCTTAATTTTAATGTAGTTCAGCTTATTAATTTTTTCCTCTATGTTAAGATCTTTGTATATCTTAATTAGGGAATTTTGACCTACATCCAAAGTCATGAAACTCTTACCTCTGATGTATTCTAGGAGCTTTGTTATTTTACCTTCACTTTTAGGTTTATAATACATCTGGAATTGGTATGAAGGGTCAAATTTTTCCTCCATGGGTATCCACTTGAACTGATTTACTTTACTGGTGTTTTAAGTTTTTGAGATATGCTCAATATCTTAAATGTGAATTTCATACAGAACTGACACTGAACTCAGCTAGAGTGAAAATGCACTGCAAAAAATGGGTAGGATGAATGGCGGTGTTGAAACAAAAAAACGAGCCTAAAACCAAAATTAAACTCTAATTTCTCAAAGGCTTTTGAAATCATCTCACATGATTTGTCATGTTATAAACTTTCTAAGTAGGTAACAGAAACAATTTTTCGTTATCTGATAATTGGTCATATATGCATCCAAGCAAGGCCTAGAAGTGATCAGGTCTGGAATCATGGTTTTGAAGGCAAATAACATATATTTGGAAGTTAATACTCTGAGTGGAACCATGCCAAGAGTGAAAAGTTGACAGAAATGTGAAGAATAGCAACATTTAAGATGAGCTAGGAAGAAATCCATGGAGACAAGCAAGAATCAGAAAAGTAGGAAGAGAATCAGGAGAAACAGTGTCAAGGAAATACAGACTCAAGAATTTGAGTGGTGAGTGTCAAAAACAAGCAGAAAACATCAAGTAAGGTGAAGATTTTAAGTTTCCATTAGATCTAGTAGTAAAGATGGAGTCAACCATCTTGAGGACTATTTCAGTGGTGTGATATAGGGAAGATGGAAATAAGCAGGCTTTGGAATGAAGAAGAGATGATAAAACAGAAACCATGAATGTGGATCCTTGTTTGATCAAGAGGACAGTGTATAGCAGTCAAGAGGGAAACAGGATCCAGGGATTTTAAAAAAATGTACAATGGAAGATACTTGAGTGTGTTATGTGTAGCAGGAAGAGCTAGTCAAGAATGAAAGGCTGAAAAGGCAGGTAATAATTGACAGGGAAGATGACAGGGTATAGGTTAAAAGCAAAGATAGATACTGACCTTAATCAAGATCCTTCATTTTCTAAAATTGGGACAGAGTGGTTAGAATGGGCACAGATACAATTTTGTAGGCAAGGGAAGCAGAAATGCATTAAATAGGACAGGGCTTCCTAATCTTTTTTCACAGCATGCCATACACAGAAAATGATCACATTTGGGATAAATGCATGAAGCTGTTTGCAGCTGGAAGTGATATACCTCAAGTTTTATAGCTCTAGGTTTGGAGATACTCAGATGCAAGTAACAGACAAAACAAAACAAAACAAAACAAAATACCTGCAAGTGCCTCAAGCAATACAGACATTTAAATATCCCTCTTAATTAGAAGTCTGGAGTCAAGCTGGAGTCCCCAGGTTTGTACAGTGGATTTAAAATGTCATCATGAACACAAAGCCTTTTTACCTTTCTCCTCTGCTATCCTGTTTGTTCTTTTTAGTCCTTAGATTTGCTCGGGCATCACATCCATATCAGTGTCCAAAGCAGGAAGGAGGGGATAGGTAGAGACAAAGGACAGAGAGTCTTTCTTTTTATATAGGAGGAAAAACTTTCAAAAATCCTTCCTGAACTCCTGCCTAGCAGATATATTTTGTTTCTTTGGCCAGAACAGGGTGACATGGTCGTACACTAACTTGTAGGCATGTTAAGGGAAGCATCTGACGTTTACCCATTCTACAGTGGGAGGCAGGAAAAAAGGAGGAGACTGGAGGTCAGGAGGAAATCGAGGCTTTCCAAGCCAAGGCCCTCAGTCCTTTCCTGTTACTTTCTGAAAACCTTCCGAGTGTTTATAGCCAATTATCACTGGTAAAATAGGCTAGTCTAGGTCTTTTCATAGTTCGTGAATTTTATTATTCTTGTGGCATCATCATCTTCATCATCAGTAAACTTACAGAATAGGTTTAACAGATAGTGTTCTTAATGATTCTGTTTTTGAAATTATTTTTCTCTGTATGTTTTGATGCTTTCCTAAATTACTAAATGGCCTTTTTTGAGGGAAAGTGGATCACATTTGTTTAGAAGTCATTGATTTACCAGCTTACTAAATTTTTACCAAAATGATTGTGCCCTTCCAGTCGTACACACAGGTATAAGCAAAGTCCAGGGGGTAAAAAGCAAAAACAAAAAACCTACTGTGAGTTATTAACATGTTGGGGACAAATTTCATCTCTCAAATAATTTCATTTAATTAAATCAGGGGAATAATGGAAATGCTTCATTTAATTAAATCAAAGAATGAATATATAAAACATCTAGTGAATTGAAATAAAGATATAAAGCATGTCTTTATTGAATCACACTAGATTTTAATTTTCTTTCTAGATTATGGTGTAATATATTTGGAGCAAGGACTCAATCTCTTAATGCTTATCATATGCCAAGGGTTCCTGAAAGGAAGTGCTTCTTTATTAGAATATGTAGATTAATAACTTTATATTTAATATTTTATTGGACTTCTTGTCTGCAAGTTTAGTAGCTTAAAAAGAAAGTTTATTTTTCAAATTTTTTTTTCAATATTAGACAGTCTGTGTTAATGCCGTTCTGGAGAAGGTAAAGAAAATTTTCCAAGAAGAAGAATCCATAAGGCAAAGCAGAGAGGAGAGCGAAAATCTTAGAAGAGCCTTTTCTGAGCCTGTGCTTTCTGAGCCTATGTTTCCCGATGGTGAAATCAAAGCAAAACCATATAGGTCATTACCAGAGAATCCAGGCAGTATTTCAGATCTTCTTGCTAATAAGTTGAGTAATAAGATCCAGGTTTTACATTCTGTGTTTGACCAATCAACTGAAATAAATGAATGAGCAAATCTGAAAATAAATATCACTGAACAGCTTAAGGTTATCTATCTAATAACATTTCATCTGACAAAACTAGGAAACTAATTTTCATATACTGACTGCTCTGCTTTTAAAAAGGGTGGGAAGTAACTAATAAAATGCCATTCTCAAGTTTTTATATGGTGGAGAAAACAAAATTAATCTTTATGTAGAATATATGTATGACTATCTGATATTTTTTAATGAACAAGAAAATGTACCCTTTGGTGGGTTAGACTTTATGCTATAGTTGATAATATAGGAGTATGTATAATACATTTAAACTTTTATTAGAGACTTGTTCAAATATCTTTCTAATTATTTTTCTGAGAGGGAAAAAAACCTTCCCTATCAAAATGATACATATCTTTTTTTAAGAGATATTTTTCTGAGGACATTTGTTTTCTATCTACAGGCTGCAGAGTTTGAGTCTGCCTATTACCACTTCTTTTATAACTCATCTATAAAGTATGATTGTCTTGCAATTCATAGATATCAGAACTTTATAAAACAGAATGTTATTTACAAATCTGATGAAATTTCTGTATATGAGGACAGGATTTGACATGACATTTTTTATTTCCAGATTTAGAGTAACAAATGTAAAACCAGAAATCAAGTCCATATTACTCATTGTTGCCTCTGGATCCTGAGAGAAAATGCTTCTGTAACTGACCCTGCACACTAGAGCCATGGTTTTGCCTGCAGGAGGTACTTGGGCTTCTTTCATGCATTTAAAATTCTGGCCAAGTTTTAAGACCTGACTGGTCATTGGAGGACTAGCACCTAATATAATAGTCTGGGATGTGTCTATCCCAGAGATGGTACATTTACTATACCTGGTGAGTAGCTGTTGCCATAAACAGTATTTATACAAAGCCCAAGCCTGGCTCTTTAGTAGTAGTCTGAGAAATGAGTAGCAAGTGTTATATTACCTCATGCTACTCATATTCCAACAGAACAGGGAATGTAATAATATGTAGCAAAGCGCTCTGTAAGCAGAGCCTTAATGATACTTGAGTCACTTATTATTTTTACAATAACCAAGGGAAAGAGTCCAGGTGGGTCCCTTAGAATCCCAAGCATTAGGTTTGGAGCCTTAATTCAATCCTATGCCTCTAAGAAGATTATTGTGCTTTGAGACTAGGTTCCAGACAGTTTTTCTCACTCCAAATTCATATTCTGCTCATTCTAGCTAGGTCTTTCTGGTTTCACTTATTCTTACATTCTATGTGCTGCCATGTTTTAGATGACCAGCACTCAGGGTCTTATAGTACAGTGTGGGCACCAGGCAACCAGAATGCACTAGCCAAAAATAACTGGCATGGTAAAAGCAGGGTAAACCACTTAACATCAGCTCAGCAGAAAGGACTCTGGGGAACAACACCCTATATCTCTTCTCTGTATAACATTTTCATGAAACAGTTAGTTGTACATACATGGACAAAGTTCTCTAAAAATAAAAAACAAAAACCATTTCTTTGAAAATTTCATATAGGCATTCAAAGTACTTTGGCTCACTGAATAGCAGACCTCATATCTCCCATGGCTGGGTAGCAGCTGTGTGTGTCTTCCTACTTTGAGACTATTTGTCTTGGCCAGAGAAAAACTGAGCCAAGGTTTATTTGGTTTTGATGTCGAGCACACTGGTAAGTTTCTTACTTTTAAATTCAGCATGTAAACTTACCCCATTTCTGGAAGCAATTTTTAAGTGCAAAAAGTCTGTCATATACATATTTGGAAAGACAGAAGTTAAGATTTAAGCATTTCAACGTATTTAAATTTTACCTTATAAAAGTAGAAATAACAATCAAATAGGAGAGGTAGGGAGGAATGGAAGTACCATTGAAACAAGAATGGAAGAATGCTGAAATTGTTGAAGTTGGATGATGAGAGTTTATTATACAATTCTGTTTACTTGGTATATATTAAACTTTTCCATGATAAAACCTTCTACATAAAATAGGGATCCCCCTCCAAATTTTTCTTAGTAGATCTTATTTTATACCTTTTCTTCATTTTAATTACTTCAAATTACTTTTATCCTTTTAAAAATGCACACACCAGACCTACAGCCTTCAGGTTCTAATCCAGAGGCCTGGATGAAATGTATTCTATAGATCCTCATGATAATCCTTACATCATATTCAGTACCTGTGCTTTTGAACCTCTCAGATTTATATGATTTTCAAAGATAAGTAATATGCCTATGTTGGAAAAAAATCATCTTTGGTATTGAAACAAGGTTATTTTCAAAACATATACATTTTTCATTGTCAATGATTTTATCAGGAAGAACTCTTAATTACTTTGAAGTCTCCAGTGGCATAAAAATCGGAATCACAGTGAAAAGGTTCTTTCGAAAGAGTCACATAAATATTCCCACTGTCCACTGTCACTGTATGAATCCTTTGCTTTATTCCTTTAGAACACCACTTGGGTTTTGCTGATGGATCTCTAGGGTTTATAGACTGATACAATCCTTCTCCTGTTGCCAAAGTAATTTTGTATTTATGCCAGGGGCAAACTATACACGGTCGTCCATCAAAATCCTGGGGAAGGAAATTATTGATTTAATAGTCTGACATTTCCAATGTTCACAATAAACCTCAGATTCAGAAAAGAATCTATTGCAGAAGAACCAGGTTAAAGACCAAGTCAGCTTTTCCTTTTTCCTCCCATTTAGAAATGATTCAGCATAAGGCAGAATCTAATCTTAGCAGTCATCAAGTCCCTCTTGCTGTTGATGAGAAACCCAGTGTGTTAGAGCTCTGTCAGAAGATCACTAGCTCAGCAACTATACCATGTCACTGCAACTGTGCTGTTATTATCAGATGTCAGTGTCACTTCCCTGACAGAAAGGAGGCAATGGCTTCAGGTGCTTCTTAAGGAATTTTCACTAACTGCTAGAAGAATGGTAAGCTTCAGATATAAATCAACAGAGGTTACTAAAGGCATGAATGTATGTTAATTGAAGAATGATTCATGATCCAAAGTGGTCAATTTTCAACTTTCTAACTGTATTAAAGCTCTCAAATTTTAAAGAGCATGGGAATCACCAATATCTTGTTTGAATGCAGATCTTGTTTAAATTCAGTAGGCCTAGAGTGGGTGCAAGATTCTGCATTTCCAAGAAGCTCCCAGGTGATACCAATATTTCTGGTCTATGGACCATACTTTCAGTAGCAAGGTCTTACAGCTCTCATGGTCTGAAATTGAGAGAAATTCTTCCACATTTGTCATCACCAGGTGCTTGTATTTTTTTTTGTTTTTTTAACACCAGAAGTGCTGGGATACTGATATTGTATCCTCAGAGAACTGTTAGCAAACATGCACATTTTCATAATTTATAAATTAATATCCATTATTTAAATACACATGTCCTTTAACATGACGGCAGGTGGGGAACTAGGTAGATATGAAGTGTAGAGAGAGTGGAACACTAAGTTTAAGATTGTACTTTGTACCAGTCAGAAAGAGAGAGAGAATGTATCAGTTTCACAAAGTAGAAAAACAAGAAATAATGTAGATAGTTTGGGAATGCAAGGAAGTAAGACAGTTTTCTCATTTCTTTCTCAGTTAAGCCTTCATAGTGTGGTTTCTTTCTCAAAAAATATATGTTTATATTTATATTACATTATATACTCATTGGAAAATTTTTAACTATGCAGAAGTGTATAAAGTTAAAAGTGAATGTTATTTTTGTTATTTGATTATTAAAATGATTAAATTATTATTATTCTATTACTTACCTTTTTCACTCAAAAATAAATTGGTGACATCCTTCAACACCAACACACGCAGATCTGCCTCATTAATTTAATGGTTGCACAGTATTCCTTGGCATGGCTATTCATAATTTATTTCAACTGTCCTATTGCTAAAACATTTACACTTCTGTCCATTTTTATTACAATAAATAATGCTACAATGACCCCCTCCTATATATATTTAAACATTTGTGCAATTATATCTGTAGGGTAGATATCTCAGGGTATAATTCCTTGGTCAGAAGACATGCATATTTCTCACATTTATCTGTAAAATGGTTTTCTTTACATTGTAGGGCTGTGAATTCCTAGAATATTAGAGACTATACTAGAAGCATTAAAATATAGTCCAAATCCAAACATAAATTATTTTTGAATACAGAATGGAATAAGAATATAAATAGGAAAACATCTGAGTTTTTTGAGAATAGATTTAATTTTACATACCTCTATGTCTCCCAAATGTAAAGGTCCTCCTGAGTCTGAAAGGGAATTAAATATTAAATCTAGTCACTAAAAAAAAAAAAAAAAACCCTGAAATTTTTATAGTTTTGTGGTTAGTAAACAAACACAGGATTTACAAATGAAAAATAAAATCTTACGGTAACAGCGAATATCCATAGCATGATATTCTCCTTTGTGGTAGAAAATGACCACTTCTCTATCATGGACAACAGCTGTCATTCTTTCAGATTTCTTAATGTCATCTTCTCTGCCAACATAGACAGAAGAATATTCCTTCATTTCAGGATCTTGTTCAGAGCCACCAAGATCCATGCTAGTTGAACCAAAAATAAATAAGTAGATAAAATTGCAAGTGGTCTTCACTTACTTGGCTATAACCTAACTCAGAGATAATCATATTGTAAGAGAAATCTGATTTCTCTGAGACTGATGGAAGCATTTTTTGTAGCTATATAAAATATAACATTTCTAAATACTGGATTATAGTCAGTCATGATTTTGAGTTAGAGACTCTTAAAGCTTGCCAAAATTAGGGAGGACTCCTCACTTTGAAGCTGGACTTGTATTAGATTCATTTCAATGTGTAAGATGGATATTTCAGAACTCCTAAACCACAGAGATTAAAGTTTCAATATCCTTTTATTCCTAAACTCAATGCTAAACAATATTTTGTTGTTATCTTGTTGAAGGTAGGCTTCTCCGATAGTCTGAATAGTCTTGGACCTCTAAGTTGAGGTGGATCACTTGTTGTTTTTTGCCTTTTTAAAAATTATGTATTGGTTTCAGGTGTACAGCTTAACAGTTAGACAATCATAATTTACACAGTATTCCCCTCGATATTTCCAGTACCCCAACAGGCACCATACATAATTATCACATTATTGACTATATTTCCTGTGACTTGCTTCCCCATGACTATTTTGTAGCTACCAATTTTGCTTCTTAGTCCCTTCACTTTCTTCACACAGCGCCCCAACACCCCTTCCCTCTCCTCTGGCAACCACTAGTTCTCTCTCTGTGTCTGTGAGTGTTTCAAGTTTGTTCGTTTACTTTGTTCTTTAGATTCCACATATAAGTGAAATCATACAGTGTTTGTCTTTCTCTGACTGACTTATTTCACTGAGCATAATACCCTCTAGGTCCATTCACACTGTCACAAATGGTAAGATTTCATTCTTTTTGTTGCTAATATTCCATTGTATATATGAACCGTAGCTTTTTTTTTTATCCACTCATCTATTGATGAGCACTTGGGATGCTTCCATAGGCTTGGCTATTGTAAATAATGCTGCAATGAACTTAGGGGTGCATAAATTAGTGTTTTGGGTTTCTCTGGATAAATCCCCAGAAGTGAAATCACTGGGTTGGCTCACTTAGTTTTGCCTGGCATGGACAGCCAACTCTTAGAGATCAACCAGATGACTTTTCTAGCAGAAGGGGATAGGTGTGAATGGACACTTTTCACTTTCTTAATTCAGAAATTTCCATTACTTTCTTCTGCCTCATTTGGGCATTCAAAGAGATGACTTCTCTTCAGTTAATTTATAGCAGCATATAAACTCATATTTCTAAACAAAGAATTAGTAGAGAATTTGAAGGTATTCTAAATATATTTTTTTTCTCAGCACAGATATTCAGCCTATTTCTTTGAAAGCAATCCTTTCAAAGAGACCTTTTGTATACTTTAAGGCCATAGGCTTCAGGCCTTCTAGTGGTTTCTCTAAATACTTATTTAATCCTGTATGGCTGACTAGAAGTTTGAAAATGTTAGTAGAAATAGACCATTGGTTCATTTACCTATTTTAAAAAACTGAAGTATAACTGATATAAGACATGTTAATTTAAGGTTTACAACATGATTTGATATTTGTATATATTGTGAAATGATCACCGTAATAAATCTAGTCAACATCTGTCCCCATATATAGTTACAGAATTTTTCTTGTGATGAGAACTTTTAAGATTTAGTCTCTTAGCAACTTTCTTTTTGTTTTTATGTGTTTTTTTTTCTTCTTTACTGATATTTAGAGAGAGATAGAAACATCAATGAGAGAGAACATCAACTGGCCACCTCCTGCATGACCTCCACTGGGGATTGGGCCCACAACCTAGGCATGTGCCATGACCGGGAATCGAACCTGCGACCTCTTGGTGCATGGGTCGACGCTCAACCACTGACCCACACTGGCCAGACTCTCTTAGCAACTTTCAAATGAGAGGATGGCTCATTTGAAAAATAAGTTCAGCCTTGGCCAGGAGGCTCAGTTGGTTGGAGCCTTGTCCCGTACACCAAAATGTTTTGGGTTTGATTCCTGGTTAGGGAACATACATAAATTGTGGGTTCAATCCCCGATTGGGGAGCGCACAGTAAGCAACCAATCAATGTTTCTCACATCTCTCTCTCTCTCTCTAAAAAAAAAAGAAAGAAAAATCAGTAAAAGTATACCCTTGGGTGAGGATTTTTAAAAAATTAAAGAATAAGTTCATAAAAAAATTATTAGGAAGTAAAATTTCTATGTGAATGTGTACAAATGAGCTTTAGAAAGAAGGAATTTATAGACCACTGTTTTGAGGATAGTAGTGAGCCATAAGGAAGACAGATATTAGATATTACATAAGCCTGAGCTCCAAAACTGAAGTATAGGATGAGGTGTGTGTGTGTGTGTGTGTGTGTGTGTGTGTGTTGATGGGAAGAAGCAGGAGCTTTAGATTCAAAGTATAAAGGAAAGCATTATACAAATCAAGTTTAGGAAAGTACAGAGATGTCAAATTTGTACTCTGAAGTAAGCATTGTTAAACTTTGCTCTAACTAGCCTAATTACTTTTTTAAAGAATAGAAAAAAAAACACGTTATTTTTGAAAAAAATATTTCATAATAATATTAGCAAAAAAATCACTTTTTAAAAAAAAAAACATGATTTTCTGGCTTAGCGCTGACAGGAGGCTGGATACTACATTTCTAAACAGTTTGGAAGCTACCCAAAGTGCACAAATTGCTCATGTGGTAGTAATTACTTCCCCAGTGTTGGAATGTGCAGCCCTTTATCACATTTTGTGACAGAACAGACAGAAGGGCAATAATGATAAGAAAAATGGGAACGGAAACATGAACTGAAAGAAGGGGAAACAGACTGAAGAAAATGAAAGAAACATGGAATTTGGAATTTGCAACACATTTAACCAACAACGGATTAATATTTCGAGTACATGAACTCCTATAAACCAGAAAGAAAATGTCAAAAAATTATAGAAAAAAATGGGCAGATAATATAACAAATATTTCACAGATGAGGAAATTTGAATGGCCACTAATCATATGTAAAGATGCTCCACCTCAATAGTAGGAAATGTAAAAAAAAAAAAGCAAAGCAAAGTCACATATGGGATACTATTTTCTATCCAACAGACTGGCAGAAACTTATACAAAGTATTGGTGAGGATGTGGAGCAACTGATAGTGATGACATCGATTAGTGCTTCCAATAGTTTGGCATTACCTAGTAAAGTTGAACATATTCATGACCCTATAATCCCACTTTCTGTATATTACAGAGAAACATTCACAGGTATACCAGGAGACATGCTCAAGTAATGTTATAATAGCAAATTAGACAGGGAACAACTCAAAATGATCAACAGTGGAATGGATAATTTTTGTATTCAGTCAATGGAATGTAGCAGTATTATGGCTATATCAAGTTGAATTAATTTCAAAAATGTAACTTTAAATGAAAAAAATTTTAAATATTTTAGAATATGCTTACATTTTTATCAAGTGCAAAAACAGGCAAAACCAAATAATATATTATCCGTGGACACATGTATATAGAGTAAATTTATAAAGAAAAGCAAAGGGATAGTAAACACAAAAATTTTTAAACGTCTCAAAGAATTACATTCATTTAGTATCATATCTAAAATTATTTTTTCAATATTTAAATTGTATCTTACCTTATAATTATGATCCAAAATCCAAGAAAAAGGGCGTAAAATGGCACTTTGTATCCTCAGAGAATATGCCTGTGCATAGATCATAAATGGACTATTTGAGAATTTTGTACAGCTTATTTCAAAACTTGGCATCAGAGGAGGAAATAAAGGAATAGTTCTCTTACTTTTCTTTTTCCAGGCAAAAACTAGAAAAGAAATAATAGTATCAAGCAAGTGACAAAATACATGAGATGTGGAGTAGCATCAAAAGTTAAATAAGTTCTCTCCGACTCCCAAATAAATGAGAACCTAATACAATCCTCCCTCAAGTTTCAGTCTCTTAGAACATGCAGTCTTTGAGGGTTTTGCCCTCAATCAAAAAAAAAAAACCAAAAAACTGTAGTGAACTTTGCAGGGGCTGATAAATGAGCAGAGAAAGCTGGGGCTAATGATAAAGGTTTCAGAGAACTATGATTATAGTCTTTCATTTTGCTTAGGAAAGTATTATCTCATCCTTCAAATAATTGTTCCCTCTATGCATCATAAATGGTTCTATTTATTTAAATCTGGTGACTATTTATAATTAACACCCATATTATTCTTAATTAAATACTGTGAATATCATGATCAGTCCATTCAGAGAACAATGAGTCAATATGTTTACCTTAATAACTGTTACTTTGATGCACTATTCATATACTCCCACACAGTTCCTCTATTTTGAATCAACTTTAAGATAGTAGACTCTTCAACTGAATAAAAAGAAAGTGGAAAAAGTAAGCAGCTTACCCAGTTTGCAGGCTAGATTAAGAAAACTTCCTTCTGAAAAATTTAGCCATTTTGTTCTACAGTTCACTCTTCAAAAAATATTTTTTTGACTGTGACTAAAATTAGGTTTCTAAAGGTGTTAGCACCACACAAAATTACAAATTAGCTAATTGGATCCTCAGTCTTTATTAGATACCTTCCCAGAATAGGGAATCCCTTCAGGTTGAATTAAAAAAAAAAAAAATACAGTAATTCAGTTTTCATAAGACACAGGATACGAAAGAGACAAGAAATTAAAGAAACTTAACTTGTTACACTTCTTGAGCACTGACCAAGGTGCTTTTACTAAGTCTGGGGACTTTGTCTACACATTGTCAGCATGCAAAGCTCCAGGGTGTCATCCTCGCTATTAGGTTCAGAGAAGAGAAATGCCTTTATTTATTTATTTATTTATTTATTTATTTATTTATTTATTTATTTATTTAAATATTTTTTCTTTATTGGTTTTAGAGAGAGAGGAAGGGAGAGGGAGAGAGAGAGAGAAACATCGATGAGAGAGAACATGTATTGCCCGCCTCCTGCATGCCCCCCACTGGGGATTGGGCCCACAACCTGGGCATGTGCCCTGACCAGGAATCGAACTGGCGGCCTCTTAGTGCATGGGTCGAAGCTCAACCAGTGAGCCACAAATGCCTTTAATAGTAGTTTTGTACCATCTCTTGGGATGGCAGAATAATAGAAGAAACTAGCTATCTTTCAAAGAGTGCCAATGCTTGGACTCTTTACATATATGAATACATTAATCCTCACAATACCCCCAAGTGGTATTATATCTACTTTCCAGATGAGGAAAATAGGCATAAAGGGCTCTTTTTAACAAAATCTTACCCAAACTCACAAAATAGCAGTCAAGATTCAAACCCAGATCTGTGAGTCTAAATTTGTGAATACTGAAATATAAATTCTAACATTTCATCTAAGTAGTATGCATGGCCTTATAAAAACACGTGGCCTGCAAGTAAACAATCTTAAAGGTACCAAACCTTTTAGCAAAGTAAAGATTTCTCCCTCTCTCTCCCTCCCTCCCTCTCTCTCTCTCTCTCTCACCATATATCACCAAAGATGATGGTCCTGAACTTTTTAAAATTTAGGAACGCTAATATGTAAGTTGTGTCAACAAATGTTTAAAAAGTATTTCCCCCAATGCTTTAATAAAGTCACGTGACCCTTCTGGAGTTGCTACCATCGTCTGTGATATTAGCGACGAGATCACCAGGCGAACTCACCTGGGTTTGACTCCCGCCTCTGCGGGACACCGGGCACGTGTCTGTCTGCCCGTGCACAGTGAGAAAGGCCTGCCACCTGCGGCTCCGAGAGGAATTAATGCTTCACTGCGGCCAAATGTCGAGAGCAGAGCCTGGCCGTGGGAAACGCGACCCTCCTGTTAGCTGTCATCGCTAAAGTCTTTCGGGTTCTGACAGTTTATGGGCACCGGACTTGAAGCTGTTTGACAGGTTAGTAAAGGCAGAGACGGCTGAGCCGGGCTGTCCAGACGTGGGCTGCTCCGCCCGCACACCTCAGGAGCGGAATGTATCCAGGTGGCCGGGACGCAGGGACGAAGCGTGCCGAGCGCACAGACGCTGGGGATGCTTGTGGAAAGCGCCCCGCCTGCCCCACGGAGGCGCAGGTTCGGGGTGCGGCACGGGCTCTACGGGAAACGAAGTCCGCCGGCCTCACTGTGGCAAGACGGAAGCCCGCCCTGGAGTTAATGGTTAACCTGCGCGGGGCTGAGGCCCGGGAAGGCCGCAGGGTTCAGGCCGGGGACAAAGGTCACACGACTGCCACTCTGGCCAGCTCTAGGAAGCCGGAGCCGCTGCCGCTGTCGCCGGAAGTCTGAGCCCAGGCCCGCCTCCCAGCCGGAAGCAGCGGCCCTCGCGAGCCCCGCCCCGTGCCCTGCCGCTCAACCCCACGGCGAGAACAGAACTTTCCTTCAAGTCCTCCGCTCCACCTCGGCGAGGGCGACCTGCCGCGGACCCCGAGAGATGCTACTGCGGGAGCCAGCGTTGTGGTCACGGCGCCGAGCCTCCGAGAGGCGGGGCGAGCCACCCACGTGACCCCAGGGCGCCTGTCCTCGGGACCCACTTGACAGCGACCGTGAGCCAGCCACGCTCTGCCAGAGCCTTCAGGCCTCCAGTCTTACTAACCTTGTATTTGGCAAACGTAGGTGGCATCCATTTATTTTGAAATGTTTGTTGATATCACCACATTTATCCAAATTTTAAATGCACCCAGCCATCTCTCTTCTAGGAATTTACCTTACAAAAATATTTGGAAACGTTAGTCACAATGCATGTAATAAAGATGGTTTTTTTTGCAAGGAAGAATGAGAATAGATAAAGCCATCAGCAGCAGCGGAATGGTTACACGAGATACAGTGTAGACGTGTGAACTACTTGTAGGCATAGAATGCTACGTGTAGTGTGCCCTCTTTAGTGTAAAAGATTGTTTCTCAAGATACAAATATGTAGGTATGTACATAAACTTTTTCTTAAAAAAATCTTAGTGGTTGCTTGGGGGAGTGATGAAAGGTTTTCACTTTCATATTTTGAACTTTGCAGCCTTGTTTTTTCTCTGAATTACAAAAAACACACACACACCTCATACTTGGGTTCAAAACGGAAAGCTAGATGAGTCCGATAGTTATGTGTGTTTTTTTTGTTGTTGTTGTTGTTTTTTTTTTATTTATTTTTTTTATTTTTTATTTTTTATTAATTTATTTTTGTTACAGATGTTTCTCCTTTTTTCCCCATTGTATGTGTTTTTTTTTTTAAGTTTCCTTGATTGTCTTCTAATGCAGTAGTTCTTTTTTTAAAAATATTTTCTCTTTATTGATTTTAGAGAGAGAGAGGAAGGGAGAGGGAGAGAGAGAGATAGAAACATCCATGAAAGAGAACATCGATTGGCCACCTCCTGCATGCCCCCCACTGGGGATTTGGCCCGCAACCTGGGCATGTGCCCTGACTGGGAATCCAACCAGGGACCTCTTGGTGCATGGGTTGATGCTCAGCCAGTGAGCTACACCTACCGAGCTAATGCAGTGGTTCTTAATGAACTCTGGCTATGCCTTAGAGCCACCTGGGCAGTATTAAAAAGTCATGATGCTGAGCCCGGGCGGTGTGGCACAGTGGATTCAGCATCATCCCATGGACTGAGAGGTCCCAGGTCGATTCCAGGTTGGGGCACATACACGGGTTGCGGGCTCGTCCCTGGTAGGGGGTGTGCGGAAGGCAGCCAATGGATGTTTCTATCTCTCTCTCCCTTCCTCTCTCTAAAAAAATCAATAATAAAATAAAATAGTCTTGATGCTGAGACCAATGAAGTAAAAATCTTGAGGGGGGAGAGAGATAAATATATATTTTTCTAACTTCTCAAGTGATTCCAGTGTGACCTCAAGGCTGAAAACAACAATCTATATTTGATATCTTCACATACTGATCTCAGATCCTTGAGCTGCCCATTGGGCCTGGGGCTGCTGAAACCCAGGAGCTTTGTCCATTTACCACAATACACCATGTAAATGACACTTTTTTTTTTCCTATGAGCCAAAACATGTAAAAGATTGCGAAGCCCAGAATAATGGATTTGCCTGCAATGCTATTTTCTTTTGATTTCTATTATGTTCAGCATAGAATTAGGGTGATAGTCATATTTTATGGGATGATTTCCCTTTTGACCATTTGTCACTGATCCAAGCACAAATTAACCATCTAGTTTTGAAGAATCTCTTTATCACTCCCTGGCTGGTGTGGCTCAATGATTAGAGCGTAGGCCCGCGCAAGGGAGGGTTGTGGGTTTGATTCCCAGTCAAGGGCACGTACCTGGATTGCAGGTTCGATCCCCACCCTGGGGCACAGGAGGCAACCAATGGATATCTCTCTCTCCCCCTCTCTTCCACTCTGAAAATCAATGGAAAAAAATATTCTCAGGTAAAGATTAACAACAATAAAAAAAGAATCGCTTTATAATCATAAAATATATTTGGGTTTATATAATTTACATTATCTGTTAGCAATCCCAAGTTATTTTATTGGCACGTGGAGTATGTTAGCAGTCCTCAGTTGGTGTCGTTGAAGGACTAAATAAAGTTTGCTATTTCTAATGAAAAGTTCTTTCTTTCTTTCCTTTTTTTTTTTTTTTTTTGCTTTGGCATAAACTGGGCATTAACATAAGACACATCTTAAATTCACTGCCCTTAAATTGGATTTTGAATAAACTTAAGACCTTGGTAGATATGCATGCATGTACATACACACACACACACACACACACACACAAGAATGAGAGAGAAATGGGAACTTAAAAAAAAGTCTCCACCTAAAGTATTAATGTGGTGAGTTATGTAAAAGTACAAAATGCTTGGAAAACTGTAGTGGGAGGCTGAAGAAACTACCTTTCTCCACTTCTGAGACACAGGTATACAAACACAGGCACACACCCATACAGCTTAGGCATGCACATGTGTTAAAAGCAGGAACCCAGAAAGTCCATTTGAAAGTCATTACACTTCAGAATAAAATTCATGATTCCTACTGTCATTTTACCTCCAACCCCCCTCCCCCCCTTTTTTTTCATTGTAACAGTTCCAGCCAGTGTTGGACCTGAGGCCATTTGGAGGCCCTTTTTTCCTCCTTTCAACCTTTTCTTTCCTTCTAGTGACACCTAGTGGTAGCCCCTGGCATGAGTTTTGTTATCTACCATGGGAAACGGGCTTTTCTGCTGTGATCTTGCCCCTCTGTATCCAGGATAGTTTCACATGTTCCTTTTCACCTTTGTGAGCCCCACGGTTCTGCTCTGAGCATCTGGCTGTTTCTAGGCAGGCTTTTCTGGGACTACGTCCTTCCTCTCAGAGAGGTTCACAAACTGCCTTCAATCCTAAGCCAAAGTCTGTCTTGTGAGTTAGTGAAAACATCTATGTGTTGCTAGTTTCACTACAGGGAGGTTTGAAGAGTACCCAACAATCTGGTTTCCTGTTCCTTCAAACCAGATAAGGGTGACAGATAACATTACCCTTACTAGGCCATTGTGATTCAGATTGTGAGAAAGAGAGGGTATCACCTATCTGCTTATGACTCCTAAATGGAAGTCTCCATAATATTCATACCTTTCTGATAGTCCCACCTGGATATTGTGGCAGAAACAGTGGTGCTCACCAAACATCCCATCTACTACCCCATATTTCCCAACCCCACTTACAGTTGGTTGAGACCTGGTGACTAGTTTTGGCCAATGGACTGAGTGAAATGCAGTCTCTCACTCCTAGACTGAGGCATAGCAGCGCTGATATCAGACCTCTCCAGTCACCTCTTTTTCTGTCACAACAATTGACATTCTAGATGGTAGAGCCTCCACCAGATGGGTCCCTGAGTGGAAAAGAGACTACCCACCCCTCCCTCAACTCACCAACTTCTACCAAACTATAAAAGCCATGTAACTTAAGTGAAAAATAAACTTTTGTTGTGTTAAACCGCTGAAATGTTAAGGTTGTTTATGATTGCAAGATAGCATATTTAATCTGATATCTCACACATAGCTGTCTCCAATTTTATGTGTTCAAAACTGAAATACTTTTCTCCCACAAACCTATGCTTCCTTTGTCCCTACCATCTCCATAAGTGACAACACTGTCCATCTACATGCTTAAGATAGAAACCTGGATGTCATACATACATCTCTCTTTTCCTCACTCATCCTGTGCAGAAAAGAGTTAGCATAGCTGACCTGAGACTATTATCCTTACAAGGCTCTGCTTGCAAGGTTGGCCCTTGACTGGCATCTGGGAACTTGGATGGTAAACAGTTCCCTACACCGATATAAGACTTTCCCTAAATAATAAGGGTGACTAAACTGTTTGTACAAACAACATAGTTTTATACTGACCACAATCTGCTTTCCTTCTGGGAGTCTGCAACTTTGGTACATTCTAGGTAGAGGTGCCTATGTGACCAGTCCTCAGTAAAAACTTTGGGTACTGAGTCTCTGACCGGCTTCCTTGGGTAGAAACATTGCACACATGTTTCTGTGTTTTCATTGTTGGAGGTAAAATGAGCTCTGTGTGACCCCGCCCCCACAAGAGGGAGAGAGGGTAAGGAAGCCTTCATATGGATTCTTCCATATTCCATTTGTGTCCTTTTTCCTTATGATCCAGCAGTGTATCTTTACAACATCTCTGTAAGAATCTTTGCGTGAGAAGAACTATATAATGAGTCCCATCAGTCCTAGTAAATCCCCAGACATGAAGTGGTCTTAGGGACCCACATAACATCCCGTCATATCTAATCCAGCACTAAGTCCTGTCAATTCTACTTTCTAAAATGTATTTCAAATTACTCTGCTTCTTTCCTTAATCTGCTGTCACCACTCTGGAAGGTGCCATCATCTTTTATTTGTGTTGGATTTTTCAGAAGACCCAATATAACACCTTTCTTTCCTGCCTGAGTTTGGAACCAAACAGGAAGAGATAAAAGTATAAGCTTTATTTAATAATGAAAATCTGTATTGAGGTGACTTAAATGTGCAGCCAACTGTACTTGCTAACAGTACCCTGAATTAAATTTATGTACCCCAACTGCTACCTTTAGAACTGTTCTCTTGAGATAATGGACCAGATTTTACCCTCTCTGCAGGCACACAAATCTATAGAAAGGAGAAAGAAGCGGCTGAGCTGAGCATACCCCCCGCCCCCCAAAAAAAGGTGGGCATATGCCCTGGCTGGTTTGGCTCAGCGGTTAGAGCATCGGCCTGCGGTCCAGAGAGACCCGGGTTCGGTTCCCACTAAGGGCATGTGCTTCGGTTGCGGTTTGTCCCCGGCCCTGGTTGGTTGTGCGGGTGGCAGCCACTCGATGTGGCCCTTTCACATCGATGTTTCTCTCTCTCCCTCCTACTCTATCTGAACAAAAAATGAAAAAGTGTCCTCAGGTGAGGATTAAAAAAAAAAAAAAAAAGGTGGGCATATGAAGGTTGGAGATTTTAAGATTTCTTTCTCCTGATTTTTATCTTCCAAGTGGAACTCTAAGTCCTGGGCATTAAGCAAATGATGTACAAACTGACCATAAATGGGGGTAGAAAGGGAAGTGTGGTCAGTGAACACCAGGTAGAATGCAAAGAGCCCCAAGCAAAACACTGGTATTAGTATCAAGCCAGGCTTAGCAAATATGCACAGCATTATGTGGGCCCAGCAAAGGCACAGCCTAGAGGGCCTTAGGTGACAAGGTCCTAAGCAGGCAGGCTGCTGCTCCTGACCTTGACCAATGTTCAGAACATATTCATTCCACCACATTGGGTCTCAGCAGAGGTAGGGAGGCCACAAAGACTTTGGAAAGCAGGCATAGCTAAAGCAAGGACTAAATAATAGGAAAAACATTTTTTGGTACATTGGCCTTTCAGACAGTACTAGGTAGAGTAATATTTGCTGAAATTGGAGGTTGTGAAACTTAAACTTCAGGTCCCCTCATCTGCTTGGACCCTTTTCAAGATCCTGAAGGACCCTAGTGATGGGTTTACATGGTTATCCTTTATATCCCTTTAATGTAATTTGAAAACACACAAAATTAAGAAAAGTAGTACAGGGAACTCTATTCCCCAACAACCATTTGAGAGTATGTTGCCAATCTGAGGTCCCATCAGTCCCTAATGTTTTAGTGTGTTTTTCCTGCGAACAAGGACATTCTTCTACATAATTGCAATACAACCACCAAAATCAGGAATTTAACACTGACATAGTTCTACTCTCTACTCCTCAAATTCACTTCAGAATAAAGTTGTATTTAGTTTTCATGTCTCTTTAGTTTCCTTGTTGGGGGCATTTTCTTAGTCTTTCCTTAACATTCATGACATTGATATATATTTTAAAGGCCATTTATTTTGTTGAATGCCCCTCAGTTGAGATTTGTCTGACATTTCCTCATGATTACTTTCAGGTTATGCATCTTTGGCAGGAAAATCAGAGATTGGACTCTGAACCCCTATAGGGCTACCCCTCTGTTCCCTTCTCACTTGTCCCTAGCTAGTCTCACTACACTATAATGTTGCCATCACCCCACTCTGGCTCTGTCATCTCACTCTGAGCCATTGTGTGCTTCCCCCGGCCAGCATGGGTATCTCCCCTGCTCTGTCCCATCTACTGGCTTTAAGACAGAATTGTTCAGGAAGGAAAGAGAGGAGAAAAATAATCATCATATGTTTTGTAAAATGTGCAGAAGTAAGATGATATAATTTCTATGGATTTAGGCCATTGTCCCTTTTTCATCCATCACACAGGTATTTTGGATATTTGGCTAAGGGATAGGTGAGTTGGAAATATACTTAGTTTAGGTTTAGTGGGATATATGTATATGGTTTGTTGCTAATTCTATGCATGGTTAAGTTTTTCCTGGCTGTCCCACTATAGAAATGGCTTCCCAGAATACTCCCAATGCCCACTGTGATGACCTCCTCCATGCCGACATGCGGGTGAAGGCCAGGATTCTGTCACTATATGAGCATGTGCTCTGGTGTCTGGCACAGGAAGTATGGGAATCCTGGAAGAGAAACAAGATTTCAGTGGATGGAGCCAGAAACTAGTTTGTGGGAAATTCTATCATCAGACTTTTGGCAAAATTGTAAACACAGGATTCTCTTCTCATTGACACTTAATACACGAGATATGCTCAATAATATAGCTTGTAAACTATAAACCCACCTACTATGTCTTTCTTGATGGGAGTCATATGAAAGAGAATTTATCAAAATACCTGTGTCTACAAGCACACAAACCTGTACCAGGACTACAGTTTTTGTTTATGCTTTCTGTCAATTAAAAAATGATTAATTATGCTATAGGAAAGATTGAATTATGTTTCTATTCTCTTTACATAAAATGTTATCATAAGATTGTTATCACATGAAGGGGTGACTAAAGAGTAGGTAGATGAAAACTGTAGGTAAAAAGTACTGTAGAGGTGTGTCTGGCATCAGGTTAATGAATGAATGTTTGCTATTATGTCAGTTTTTAATATTTATATTTTCATGATTATTTGCCTACTCTAAATAAATACTCACTTTTATACCTTATTTTTATTTACTATTTTATATTCTTTTTTTTTAAAAAAGAGCCCCCCACCCACATTGTGCCTTGGATCTACCCTCAGATGCATTTAAACCGCAAGGTGGCTGAGCTCTGTGTGTGCTATGAGTATTAACTGGAAGTTGTGCATGACAGGTCTGGGTAGATGGTACTGCCTGGGCCACTCCAAATTCCATTTTTCATTCTGGTTCAGAGAGGGAAGCATGGAAGGACTAGCCTTGGATTCATGTAGTATGTCACATGCTCAGAGTCACTCCACACCATACCGTGGACTCAAGATGATGCTGGAGAAAATGTACCTAGAGGCAGATTGTTTTACCAAGTTCACTGAAAATAGCCACTGAGGCACAGGACTGAAAACACATGCTCAAGAGAGCTCTATGGCATGAGGTAGAGCCCCTGCTCACTTAAATGGGAGGGCTCAGAGTGGAAATGGCAATGAAGAGATTTTTAATCTGTAAGAAGGAAAAGGCACCTGGAGGCTGGGGCTTCCACCTTTGCAAATTTCTAAACTTGTAAGAAGACAGGAATAACTCAGGTGCCTCTGGCTCAAATAAATACATAGATGGATCTTGTACCCACCCCATATTTGTTAAACATGATGCCCAAATTAACCTCTTATGAAAAGATTTCTCCCAGTTGAGTTTACCTTCAGAGATAGTAGATATGGACCCACCTGAATTGACCAACTGACAGCCACCTTGGGTTCTCTGATTCCAAGACCTTACCTTCTTTTGGATCCTGTCTATGCTAGAATCTTTGGTGACACCAAATACTGGGTTCAGGGAATACAGTTTTGCTTGGCCATTGCTCTAGGTGCAGGGAGTGGTTTGTTTTCCTAACTTTGGTAGGTAATTGATTTGTGCTATGATTTGTCTGCTTCCTATTAACACTTTGAACTCTTTAAAACATTGAGGCTCATCATAAAATGGGAATTGAACAAATAGAGCCTCGGAGGTCCTAGAGGAATGACCTATTTCAGGGAGCGACAGGCTTCGTCTGCCACTGCTAAAGGATCCATAGCTCACCTGAGCTTCAGAAACCCTCCAGCGGAGATTATGCAGAATCAGCAATTGAGGGTTTAATGTTTTCCTACAAGGGTAAGACATTTTGATTTTTGAATTTTAATTCTTTGGGTTTTGTTGTCTTTGGCCTTTAACTTGCAGAGGATTTTATCTCTGAACCTCAATTTCTTCCTAATCATTGGTTTGGAACACAGATATGGAAAAAGTTTGTTTTGGCTTTTTGTTTTTTGTTGATTTTATTTTTAACTGGGCCCTTTTAACCCAAACAGGGGAGAGAGTCCTGGAGTGTTAGTCTAATGTAAAGTGCCTTTACATGAGACCTACAGGGTAGGGATGTGTGTTTCTTGTCTAACACTCCACTGAGCCCGGTGTTTCTGGCATGGGTGTGCTGCATTGAGGGTAGAGTCTATATATTGTCAAAGTCTCCACATCTGTTGTGAGCAGCATTTTAATTCTTGAACACAGAGGCTGATTTCAGCTCCTCTTTGTTCTGGAATGAATGAGGTTCATGCAACTTGCTTGCAGAGGTAATTCCCCAATATTCCTCACCTTTGTGCCACCTGGGGTATCACCTCTGCACATTTCTGACCCTGCTGTTGCTATTCCTGCATCTGGTTTCCTTGGGTCTTAGGGAGCAAGAATACCTCTGTCACATGCTTTTCAAGACTCTGTCTGTATTCAGACCTGGAATGTTCTGCGCTTTGCATGGTGCAATATGCCTTCAGAGCTTCAGTCCCCTCTGCTGTGCCCTATTCCTTCTAGGAAGGCTCAGCTGTTTCTGACAGTTTAACTTGCTTTGTTTGTTGATCTCTTTGTCTACCACATGCACTGTGTGCCCAAACTGAGTGCCTTTCTTACTGCCTTTTACTTTCTACTTGTTTTCTAGCCCAGACTATTTTTTTCTGGGTCTTCATAAATAATACACTGTGCAAAAACAAATTTTCCTTTAGTTGGATGATAACAATAGTAGATAACGTTCCATCAGACCCACATCTAAGTCAGACTGTACTTGCTCTGGTATTGTCTAGCCTGACTTTACTTGAGTGTGTGTCATCTTGGTTGTGTCTTCTCTAGGGCCCCAACTCAACACAGTTCTCTTCCCTCAGGTATAGGCATTATCAGTATCTACAACTATAATAACTATCACTTTTGAACCCACTGAGTATTTAATCCTGGTTTTCCTAGTCTTCTTTCATAAATCTGTCCAAATTTCTATAACCACTTAGATCTGCACTTGTCTTCAAGGAGGTGTTTCTAATGGGCTAGCCACAAAGGTGGGGTTATATAATCTATATGTGACTGCTAGAGGTGTGTGTGTGTGTGTGTGTGTTGTTTGGAGATGGGGACAATTCCCAAAGAAAGGGCTATTGTGAGGACAGAGGCTCTTAAAAGGTATCCACTTGGAGAGTCATTTTGTACGTTAACATATTGACTCTGAGAGGTACGTCTGTAAAGAAACCTATTGGGAAAAGAAGAATAAATTAGAAGATACCATACAGAAATATTAAGAAAAAATCAATAATGTGGGATATTCTGGAAGACAACTGGCTCGGTCTCTTCAAGAACACAATACCTTTTTTAAAAAGGTCAGGGAGGCTGTTTTAGAATAAAAGAGACTAAAGAGCCTTAACAATCAAATGCAATATATGGACTGTAATTATATTTTTGTTCAAAAGAAAAAATATCATTATAAGTTATATTGAGGACAAAGGTAAAATTTGACTATGGACTGAGTATTAGGCGATATTGGGGAATTAATGTTAAATTTCTTAAGTGTGCTAATGCTTTTGTGGTTATGTAAGCATGTCTTAGGAGATGCATGCTCAAATTTTCAGAGGTGAACTGTAATGATATCATGTCTGCAACTAATTTTCAAGTTACTAAAAATTAACAGCTATATACATATATATAAAATATATATATATATATGTAAAATATATATGTATATATATATATATTTAACAGTGTTAACATTTAAAAATGTTAACTGTTGAAGCTCAGTGGTGAATCTGTGGGTGTTCTTTTGTATTATTCTTCAACTTTTCTGTATACTTTGTAATAAAAAGTTTAAAAAGAGAGAAACCCTATTTAACCTCCTGTTCCAAATATTTAACTATGAAACAATTTTTTTCTTTATAATACATTAACATCGAAGCATCTGCTGTTTCACAAAGTATACCCTAGGACACATTGGCCTATGGCAGGTTCTTAGTGACTACATTTTAAAGATTTACAATAATGATAAATGCTCAGTGAAGAATACAATCTTTTTAAAAATTCAAACATATTTTAAAAACTCTATCCAGCTAGCTGAGGAAATTTTTGCTATATCATGTGCAAGGAAGGAGTTTTAATGCTCTTAACAGTGGTATGACTTCATTGCCAGAGGGATGAAGGTTGCAGCTTGCATAGTGACTCTTGAATGTCCAGTACCCAAATCTTTTCTCTTAGTATAACCTCATGGATGGTGACACAGGCTAAATTTTCAGTCATCTGTATCTTTCTTTGCTTAATAAGATGAAATTGTATATCACTCAGAGAGCTTTCTGGAAGAGAGAAAAATAAAAATAAAAACTTGACTGGGCAATGGGGTGCCCAGATATTTGATTAAATGTTATTTCTGGGTGTGCCTGTGAGGGTGTTGATAGAAAAGATTAGCATTTTAGTCTGAGACTGAGTAAAGCAGATTGCGCACCCCCATAGGAGAGCCTGAATAGAACAAAAGGTAGAGGAAGGGAGAGGCACTCTCTCTGCCTGACTACTGAACTAGGACATGGGTCTTCTCCTGCCCTTGGACTGGAATTACACCACTGACTCTCCAGTCTCCAGGGGTTAAGGTTGGGGCCTAACTCTGTCCTCTAAGCTTGACCTTACCCTTGGGTTTCTCTCATTTCAGATTGATGAGAAATCTTATCAATTAAACAGTAAGCAGTTGAATATCCCAATTTGACATGTGATTGGAGACTGTAACCCAGATCTTCTGATATTTGGGCCTTTGACTCCCATTTTTAAGGCATCAACACCATTTTACTAATCTACCTATGGTTTAGTTATCTATTGCTATAAAACAAACCACCCCAAAACTTAATGACTATGATTTACTATTTCTCTCAAGTCTGTGGGTTAGCTCAGCAGTTCTCCTGCTGGTTTGCCCTGAGCTCACTCATGTGGGTACATTTAGCTGGAGGGTCTTCTGGGAACAGGGCCCCACTGCCATGGCTGAGTAGCTGGGCCTTCCTGTCTACATCATCTTATATTCTGGGCTTCTTCATTGCATTGTAGTGTAAGGGCAGCTTTGAGAGGACAAATCCCATGCATAAATGCTATCAAGACATTATTTTTTTGCCAAAGCAAGTGGCATGGCCAAGCCCATATTCTTTGTGGGAAAATATTACACAAATGGTGGCTATCGAGAAGAGTGATTTACTGGGGAACGTTATGTAATAATCTATCCCAACTAATTTTATGGCTGTCATTTTCTGACTAAGATTTAAATGGAATATATGTCTGTAATAAGTGATATATATCTATGTATATAATGAAGTTCATATATTACTTTGCACATGATGGATCTTTAATAAATAAATATCAAATCAATGAATTAATAAAACAAAAATTATCAATGACATGAATTTGCAAATAATATCATTAATAATTGTAGGCTGAGGTTTCTCAACAAAGTCCTTAACATAAAAATTAAAGCTCACCCTGACCAGTTTGGCTCAGCGGTTAGATCATCAGCCTGCGGACCAGAGTCGCGGGTTCGATTCTGGTCAAGGGCATTGGTTCTGGGGTTCTAGTTTGGTCCCCAGCCTTGGTTGGGGTCGTGCGGGAGGCAACCAGTCGATGTGTTTCTCTCACATCAACGTTTCCCTCTCTTTCTCTCCCTCTCACTCTGACTGAAGATAAACAGAAAAATATCCTCAGGTGAGGATTAAAAAAAAAAAAAATTATGGCTCTTTGTAGAATACAGATTTTTGAAATAGAAGAATTATATCTTTTATTTTCTCCCATTTGCCCCACTATACCCAATATAGTGTCTAATACAGTCCCTTGATACATATTGGCTGATGGACTAAATAAAAGTGCACTTGGAATGTTCCAATTTCTTTGATAAACAACATGCAGTAAGCTAAAATGAGAAATTTTTCTTGCCAAAGTTCTTAAATTAGAGGCTGCTTTCTGCTACAAATAACAAAATCCAGCTTAATAGCCCTAAGCAGTAAGGAAATGTATTGGTTCATAAGTTTAGTACCTTTATTTTCGTCTATGTAATTTATTGTTTCAGGTCTTATATTCAGGTCTTGGATCCATATTAAGTTAATTTTTGTATATTGAAACAAACTAGTCTAGTTTCATTCTTTTTGATATGGCTTTCCAATTTTCCCAGCACCATTTATTGAAGAGGCTTTCTTTTCTCTATCGTATGTTTTTGGCTCCTTTGTCAAAAATTATTTGCCCATATGCATGTAGGTTTATTTCTGGGCTCTCAGTTCTGTTCCATTGGTCTGTGTGTCTGCTTTTCTGCCAAAACCATGCTATTTTGATTATCATCACTTTTTTAGTATAATTTGAAGTCAGGTAGTGTGATACCTCTGGCTTCATTCCTTTTTTTTCAGGATTGCTTTGGCTATTTGGGGTCTTTTGTGGTTCCATACAATCATGATTTTCTGTTCTATTTCTTTAAAAAGTGTCATTGGGATTTTGATGGGTATTGCATTAAAACTGTATATTGCTTTGGGTAATATGGACATTTTAACTATGTTGATTCCTCCAATTCATAAACAGAATATCTTTCCATTTCATTGTGTCTTTTTCAATTTCTTTTAATAATGCTTAGAGAAGATTTTATGAATTTGACCCCAAAGTCTAGGGAAGTAAAGGCCAAAATAAATCAAACTAAAAAGTTTCTGTACAGAAAAACAAAACAAAACAAAAAAAACTGCCACAACAAAAAAAGGCAATGGGAGAAGATACAGTATTTGCAAATTTGCAAATAACAGCTCTGGCAAGGGGCTGACATCCAAAATACATAAAGAACTCTTACAACTTAACACCAAACAAATAATCCAATTACAAATGGGCAGAGGGCCCTGGCCAGTGTGGCTCAGTTGATTGAGCATCATCCCATGCACCAAAAGGTTGTTGTTAAATTCCCCATCAGGGCACATGCCCAAGTTGTGTGCTCCCTGTAGGAGGCATGCAGGAGGCAGCCTATCAATGTCTCACTGTCACATCAATGTTTCTCTCTCTATTTCTAAAAATTAATAAAAAAAATAATATTTTATAAAAAACAGTCAGAGGACCTGACAGAAATTTCTCTCAAGAAAACATAAAGATGGTCAAAAGATATATGAAAAGATGCTCAACTTCACTAGCTATTACGGCAGCGGTTCTCAACCTGTGTGTTGCGACCACTTTGGGGGTCGAATGACCCTTTCACAGGGGTCGCCTAAGACATAACAGTAGCAAAATTACAGTTATGAAGTAGCAACGAAAATAATTTTATGGTTGGGGGTCGCCACAACATGAGGAACTATTAAATGGTCGTAGCATTAGGAAGGTTGAGAACTGCTGTATTAGGGAAATACAAATCCAAACTACAGTGAGTTACCACCTCACACCTGTTACAGTGGTTATTATCAAAAAGACAAGTCGTAACAAGTGTTAGAGAGGGTGTGGAGAAAAAGGAATCTTCATTTATTCACTGCTGGTGGGAATGTAAACAGGTACAGCCACTATGGAAAACAGTATGGAGGTTCAAGCCTAACAAATACTTCTTTTTGTAAATCTTTTATCCATTCTGTCTATGCTTGACTCATATGGTGAATTATTCAACAAATATGTGTTTTGTGCCTACTCTGTGTCATGTATTAAGAGTTTGGAATATATGTATCAGTGAACAAAACAAAGAAAGCCCTGAGAGATCATTGACTCTGCAAGTGAATTTTACCAATCCTTGACCTTGTCTGCATCTTAGTCCTACATTTGTGCACGAACAGAAACACTGTAATGGAAAGCTTGCAGATTCTCAGCTGAAAGACACTGGAAAACAAATGGATATACTGTTCACAAGTGCTGTAGAACCAAGGACAACTAAGAGGAGGGTACCAATTAAATCTACTCCTTAACCTTAATTTCAGCAATCCACACCAGTAGACACTGCTTTCATTTTTTAAAAAGGAGTTTTATATGTACATGCAGCATTCTGAGGTTGCAGCTTCCTTTCTAGCTGCAAATCTCCATGAGGCTCCCCCACCTGGGACAATGAGCCCCGCCCATATCCACCACCTTGGTGCTTCTTTTCTTTAGTAAGTTGGGGGCTTGTGCTAGGAGGCTCCACCTGTGGGCAGTATTTCCGCTGTAGAGGCTGGTCTGGGCTCAGGGACAATTTTCTACCGAAACTGGGCATTTTTGAAAGGGACTAAGGGAAGCTTTTATGTCTCCCTCTTACAAGCCCAGCTTCTACTGAATTGGAAGCTAGGCTGGAAATAAAGGCCACACCGATTTTCTGAGAAAACACATTACCATGTAAAAACAAACAAACAAACAAAAAACCAGTAGTAATTGTGCTCTGGGAAATGTTTTTATTTTACAAATACTTGGTGGCTCTGAAGTAACAGCACGATTACTTTTCTCACAGGATCACTGGTACAATTTCCGGGTTCCTCAGGGAGAGGAATGTGGGGATTTTACTCCTAGAAAGAAAGGCAAATTGGTCCCGAAGGTACACTTCATTTAAACACGATTCAAAATAAGTTAAAACAGATGATAACCCAGCAAAGGAAAGCCTGTCAATTTAGCTAAAACATGAAGATATACAGAAAACTATGGGAGCGTAAAAGAGAACTTCAAAAATAACTTGGACTGTTTTTACAATTTCCCAATGGCTCGCTCCCTCGTTTCAAAGTGGGGAAAATGTGAAAAGGAACTGAAAGGATGGAAAAAAAATAGAAGAATGTTGGAAAATGTAAACATTACAAAGAAATATAACGGGAGAGTGGAGAAAGTGGACAGCTTCAGTGTCACTCTCTCGGCTACTCTCCTGTCCGTTACGATCTAGATTGACCCCGGCCGGCCTCGTGTTCCCTGGAGGCTATGCCTCGACGGCAGATGAACCGGCTATGGCCATGGACCACTTAAAATGCACTTTCGCAGGAGCAGGGCCTGGGCCGTGGGCGCGGCGGCGGTGGGCGCAAGTGGCCCTTCTCCGGCTGCTCCCGCCGAGCATGGTGATAATGGGGGTGGGGCCATCGTTGGCGGTGGAGCGCCTGGTGACCTTGGGCCCCTTCGTGGTCCTCCGAGATTCCCTTCCGCGCGCAGCAGATAGTGCCCAGGTGCTGCCGCAGCCGCCGCCGGAGGTGGCAGTCGCCCGCCTGGAAGAAGAGGTAGACGAAGGGATTGAGGGCGCTGTTAGCTACCCCTACGAGGCGCAGCGCCACCTCCAGGTCCTCGGTTTCCCACTCTCCCACCGGACGGGACGACCACGCAGCGGCCAGCCGGGCAGCAAAGTAGGGCAGTTCGAAGCCCACGAACAGCAGCGCTAGGACCAGGCTCATCTTTAGGCTCTGCACTTTGGCGCGCGGTAGCGCGCTGTGGGCGGGGGCTCGGCCAGGACTCGCCGACCTGGGGGCCGCAGCAGATGGGGCCGGGGGCGGGCGCTGCCACCAGGCGCGGATCAGGCGGCTGCAAGCGACGCCCAGGACAGCGACCGGCGCCGCGAATCCGGCGGCGGCCTCATAGAGCGCGTAGACCTGCAGGTGCCACCGCGGCAGGGGCGCGAAGATGCCGCGGCAGCGATGCTCCCCGGACCAGGCGCGGGCGGCCAGGGGCTTGGTAGGTGGCGCGGAGGGGGCTTCCCCGCGCACCACGAAGGCCGAGGGTAGCGCCAGCAGCAGCGCCAGCAGCCAGCCCAGGCCGGCGAGGGCGCGCGCGGGCAGCGGCGGGCCCTGCGGACGGCTCACGGCGCGCTGGCGCTCGAGGGCAATGAGCGCCACCAGGTGGGCCGAGGCACCCCGGCCGGATACCTGCAATAGCTGCACCAAGCGGCACTCGTGGTCGCCGGCTGCCCGACGCGGTTCGCCCAGCAACTCCCAGGCCAGCTGCGACAGCGCGGTGCCCCCGCACGCGTACAGGTCGGCCAGGGCCAGTTGCACCAGCAGGAAGTCCATCTTGCGACGCTTGGGACCCGCCCAGGGCCCGCCGCCGCCACACAGGCGGCACAGTACCTTGGCGTTGCCAGCCACGGACACCACCAGGATGACCCCCAGGTAGACTAGGCGGCTGGGCGGCCGGGGCGGCGGCGACGGCGACGGCGGTGGTCCCGGAGCCGGGACTTCCTGTCCGGAAGTCAGGTTGAGACCCCAGCCCAGCGAGATGGGTACAGAGAGGTTGGGCGTCGGCGACTGAGTTGAGAGGCTGAAGGGATACTCCATCCTTACCCTGGAGGAAGAGTAGGTACCGAAGACTGTAGGCAGGGCGCGGGAAACCCAGGGGGAGGCGAGGCTGCGCGGGGTGCGATGCCGTGTCTGTCGTTCCCAAAGTTAGTTGAAAACCCACATACACAGGAGGGAGCTGGATTCGGGTGTATTTGCGCTTAGTTGTTTTTTATAGGTTGTCCTCGTCACTTGTCACTCGAATGTGGGTTGTACATTCGAGGAACACACATGATGCTATTCTGCACCTTCTCCGTATCTCCCCTCCCAATCCCTTTTCCCTTCCAATCTCTGCCAAGGCCCCCATGCTACCCTCGCAGGAGCCGCGGACCAGTGGGCTCTGGAACCTCCCCTGTTCGCTATTTACCAGTAGAGCACATCTGGGCAGGTCATTTTGCCGGGGGGGGGGGGGGGGGGGGGGGCGTTGTAAAGGCTTATGTTAACCCAGGACCAACACACAAAAGATGAAGCTCCTGACTGAGATTGTACCCCTCAAAATGGTTTCATGATTGCCAGTAGGAAGAAAAGAAACTAGTTTTGATTTTTAAAAAAGGTTTGAGATGCCATGGATCTGTACTAGCAGGAGAAAAACAGAAACACAAGAAACCTAACAGCATTTTGAGGAAAGAGGAGCCCAATTAGATGGATCTTTGATAAAGATAGGTCTTTCTCTGGCCAACAATGAGAGGATTTACTTACACTAAAGTCAGTGATGTTGTTTGACAGTTAGGAGTTGCAGTGGTTTGCAGATAGTTTCAAATACTCACTACTGGAAGCAGAGGATCATAGCTGCTCTCTCAACGATGCAAAATTCATTAGTCTGAAGAGGGCATCAATAGGTTTTATGCAAATGGTAGTACATTTATTACTTTTCCCCTAATATTTTCATCCAGTGATGATGTGTCACCAGGCTTCTCATTCTCTTGATTCTGTTTTCCAGCAGATGGGAGGTTGCTAGGAGGGACTACGCCTCCAATAAGCTTAGAGAAACGGTGACTAAGAGAATAATAAGGTGGCCAATTTTTAAAAAAGAAATCCAAGTTACAGGAAATGGTTTGGATTAAATGCTGCCTCTTATTTTAACTCTCCATTCTCACAAACAAATTTTAGTTTTCCTGTTGGAAGCATCAATTTGTCTTTTGTGCACCCTCCTGTATTAGTCACCCTGAAAGTAGAATTCCTGCACTTCCTGATCTGGGAGTGTGTTGGGGTCCCCAACAGACTGAGAAAACATTTGGCATTTCAAGGGCTTGGTGGGTACAGATGACAATCCTGCCAGTTGCTGTAGTAATCCCATTTCCTGAGCTATTGTCCTTTGGTCACATTCTCTTATCATTTTCATCATATTGCTAGTGCCTAGCACTAGGCCTGACACAGGGTAGTTATCAGTAAATAGGTTTTGAGTTGATGAGCTAATGGATATGTGATGCATTTCAGATAACTTTGAGCAAACATTCCTGCCTTGACTATAACTCCGTCCCTTAAGGAAAAATGCCTTTTATACCTACACCAGTATTATCCAGAGAAGCCCAAGGGAGCTCTGGAAAGAGGTAGAATGATAGCCTTGGGAAATCAAACTCCTGGCTTAATTTTCACATTTTCCCCTCAGAAGGTTTTGCCCAGGGCCTTTTTCTGTGTAACATACATCATCCCAGCTTATGATCTGCTTCTTCCAGGGAGCTCTCTGTGAGCAATACCCATAATTAAATGATTCTCTTAGCCAATATCAGTTTAATGTTTTTAAAGATATTTCTGTAATTTGTTTCAAATTTATTGAAATGTTCTCATATAACAAAACAAGACTCTACTAGTGAAATTATATTTCATAGAACTTTACTAAGATCTGATAAAACATTAAAAAATTCTTATCAAAATAATACATGCACATTATTTTGAAAGTCAAATGGAACCGAAGGCTGATAAAATAAAGGGTTCCCTGTCCACATTCCTTCCCTTCTTCTAGAGGAGACCAATTAGATTCTGTGTGCTGATTGTTCTGGCATGTACTTCATTCCATAATTCTAAATAGTAAATGTGTCATGCTTTTTACTGATTAAATGATTTTAGATATTATTTAATACCTTATTAGATAAGGCTAACGATTTAGCTCTCACACCTCTCTCCCTGTTTCTCTCTACATATACTATTAATACCGTAATATTGTAATTTCAGGTTACATCTATATTCAGTGTTTACATTATTATGATAGGAAAATATTACCAGCTGAAAGTTGTAGTGTATCATTTTCTTTTACTTTTTGTTGAACTTAATAATTGCTTTTCTTAATTTTCAGTTACCACACCTAATTCTTCCTGTATGGAACTTAACTCTTGTTTATATCAATTAGCTTATGATAAAATTAGTTTCATTATACAGTTCCAAGAACCTATCAATGACCTTCAGTGGAAACTTACTGTAGTGTGAGAGCAGCCAGATGAGCCTGGAGTTGGGGAAGACAACATGGACAACAGCCTTTTTTTCCCCTTCCTTTTTTTAAAAAAAGTATGTTTTTAAATAGTCCCTCAGTACAATTTGCACAGGGTCAGTTTCTTAACATAATATAGCAATTTCAATTTTTTTCTTGGAAACCTTATCAGAAACCTCCATTTTCCTTCATGCTGGTTTCTTTCCATTTCCTTCCTGTGTGGGCTGCTGCATAAATATTGTCCTGGAACATCCATTTGTTGTCATTAAAACTCTCTGGCTTTCTATTGGTTTGCAGTTCCTGTTTCTTGAATCTCTGATTTTTTTTCTTGGTTTTTCCTCTTTTGGTAGTACACATTATCCAGTATATAAAAAGATTGTACAAAGGCTGAGGGCATAGCAATGAGAGCCCTCATTGTGCCTATTACTTGTAGATTCAATCTGGACAGAGTGCCCTCTAGGCCAGCTGTACCATCCAGCTGTGTCATCCAGGCATCTTCCTTCACCATCATCCTAGAGATCCCTTTTGCTATCTCATGCTGATTTTTCTATTTTATGGTTTTCTTTCTTTCTTCTTTCTTTTTCTTTTCTCTTTCTTTCTTTCTTTCTTTCTTTCTTTCTTTCTTTTCTTTCTTTCTTTCTTTCTTTCTTTCTTTCTTTCTTTCTTCTTTCTTTCTCTTTCTTTTTTCTTCCTTCCTTCCTTCCTTCCTTCCTTCCTTCCTTCCTTCCTTCCTTCCTTCCTTCCTTCCTTCCTTCCTTCCTTCCTTCTTTCCCTTACTTCCTTCCCTTCCTTTCTTTCTTGATTTATTTCCTTGTTTGGGTAGAAAGCATCCTTCAGTGATGCTTCTTGAGAAAGAGTAAATTTTGGGACCTTGCATGTCTGAAAATTTATTTTACCCTCATGCTTTACTGATGAGTTGGCTAGGTTTAGAATTCGATACTGGAAATATTTTCCTTCTGAATTTTGATGGCATTGCTCCATTGTCTTCTGGTTTCTAAGTGTTTGTGTTGAGAAGCCTAAGGCCATTCTGATTCCTTATTTAGATGTAATCATTGTGGTTTTTTTTCTGTTCCAGAAGCAGCTTATTGATTCTTCTTCTTGTCTCTGACAAATTTCACAGAGATGTGGTTGGCTATGCATTTATTTTCATCCATTGTGCTGGGCACAATCAAGGATCATGAGTTATACTGCATTGTAGTATTTCACTACTGGCCTTTAATCTAGAACAGTTTCTTAGCCTTTTTCCTTTCATGACAGTGATGGGTCTGAAGGGTCCATGGCACATATTTTGTAGACTGTCACTAAAGTTGTATTTGTTTCCACATAATTAAATTTGGATTGGACTTTTTGAGCAGAAATACTGCATAGGTGATACTTTGTCCTCAGTGTAATCATTTCAGGGCACACAATGCTAGTTTGTCTCAATATTGGTGATGTTTTAAGTGTGACATATATGTTTAAAAAATTAAACATTTATTTTATTATAAAAATAATACACATTAATTGAAGAAAAATTTGATAATACAGATTAGCAACAAAAACCACTTAACATACAATCCAGAGATAACTGTTGTTAATACTCAAGTTATATATCCTTCAGACTATCATGCTTAGATCTATATGTTTACAGAAATACATCATACTACATGCAATATTTTGTATCCTGCTTTTTTTCCACTTAAGATTATATTTGGACAGCTTTCCATGTCAATCAGTAAAAAATGTGATATAATTATCTGTTTAATGTGAAAGGAATTATAGTGATTTAAGTAACCCCCTATTTTTGGACAGAGGCTTTCCAGTTTTCACTTTTTAACTAATTCTGTGAAGACCACCTCTTCACAGAATTCTTCCATACTCATTCAATTATTCCCTTAAGATAAAATCCTAGAAATGGAATTGCTAGGGCAGATCACATGCATTTTTAAAGCATTTTAATACACGGTGCACAATGTATGTGTGTTTTCCCTATGATCCCAACAATAATGAGCCTCATCATTGTGGATTTTTGTCATTCTCTTATATGAAAAAATAGTGTTTGTTATTTCTTCATTTTTAAATTGAGAAGCTTTTAAAAATGCTTGCAGGTGAGCCCTGGCCGGTTTGGCTCAGCGGTTAGAGCGTCGGCCTGCGGTCCAGAGAGACCCGGGTTCGGTTCCCGCTAGAGGCACGTACCTCGGTTGCAATTTGTCCCCGGCCCTGGTTGGGTCGTGCGGGAGGCAGCCACTCGATGTGTCCCTTTCCCGTCGGTGTTTCTCTCTCTCTCTTTCTTCCTCTCTCTCCCTCCCACTCTATCTGAACAAAAAGTGGAAAAATGTCCTCGGGTGAGAATAAAAAAAAAAAATGCTTGCAGGTGAGAGTCAGGGATCCATAGGTTTTAAACATACTCAGGTGATTCCAATTTGCAGCAAAGTTGTGAACTACTGTTGCAGACTGGCAGTTAGTAAATTATGGCCCACAGGTCGAATCCTGTGTTTTTGTAAACGAAGTTTCCTGGGTGCACAGCCAAGCTCATGTGTTTACTATTGTCTGTTGCTGCTTTCATGCTCCTAGGGCAGGGCTGAGTAGTTGTCAAAGAAACCATATGGCTCACAAAGCTTAAAATAGTATCTGGCCTTTTTCACAGAAAAAAAGATAAAACAAAGAGGGATAGAGAGATTCCCTTTGTCAACTCTCCTGTGAATTTACTGTTTCTAGAAGGTTCTGCTTTATTGGGAAGGCTACTCCATTACCCCCTGCCCTGCCCTGACCTAATGTGTTAGCTTTTTCCTCCAGTGTGATATCTGAAAAATGCTAATTCTAACTCAAATTAATTCAACAACTACTAAGCTTCTACCATGTTTCAGGCACTTGGGAATCTCGAGGAAACAAAAAGGACAAAAGGCCATGCCTGTATGGAGCTTTCATCCCAGTGGGGTAGGGGTATGGGAGACACTATAAACAAACTAAATGTGTAAAACTTACACTGAATTGGGTGGTAATGTTTTCTGTGGAGAAAAAGAAAGCCGGGATGCCCTTGTGAGAAGGTAGAATTTGAGCAATGACCCGAAGGAAGTAAGAAAGTGAGCCACGTGGAAATTTGAGGGAAGAACTGCATCCCAGGCCGAAAGCACTGCCAAGCACACAGGTCTTGAGGTGGTGCTTGGCTGGTGTGCCAGAGAACAGAGGGGCAGTGTGGCTGGAGCAGAGGGAACAAAGTGGCAGTGTGGCAGCAGATGTGATCTGAGAGATAACATCTGGCAGATCATTTAGGGCCTTGAAGGCCATTGTGATGGTTTTGGCTTCTACAGAGTAAGACGGGAAACCAGTGGGCGGTTTTGAGTATCCAGTGATGTGATGGGATATATTTCAACAGAATCACTCCAGGTGCTGGGGTGAGGATAGACTGAAGAAAGCCATGGTGCCTCAGGGAGACCTCTTAGGAGGCTATTGCAAAATTCTAAACAGATTATGGTAGATTGTAACAAGATGGTAGTAGTGGAGGTAGTAAAAAAAGAAGCCCATACATTTCCCTCAGTCCAGTTTATAGCTTGTGTTGGTTTCTCTCAGATTCTGGCATTAGATAATTTGTCTTGGTTTTGCAAGTTTTTCTTATTTTCTGTTTTTGTGGTTGTTAGATGCCATTTTGAATTAGATATTGTCCTTAAAATTCAATTGTACCTAATTGTGATCCAGTACTTTACATGCCTAAAATGTTACACATGCTTGGTAAATTCTAACAATGGATGCATATTAAAGGGTTTGGTAGAAAAAGGTGGATTATATTGTGGATTATATTTATCTTCACATGCCTGTGTTTTCAGAACCACATTTCTATGATTATTGTTTTATTTTTCTCTAAACTTAGCACATATACCCACACATTAGCAATATTGTGTTCTTTAGTTTTAATTAGGAGATGGAAGGTAGATTTGCATACTTTAATTTTAACCTAATAATCTAAGATTGAGATCTTTTTCTTAAGGGTTTTACTTCAGAATATACCTGAAGTGAAATTTATTTCTCAGAAATTCATACATAACTACAAAGATAAGCTTATACAAATTCACTGAAGAACCATAAAATAAAGGAGATGAACTGGCTCATAAAGAAAACTTCAAGGACAGTTTGAAAAAGGAATTTAGGTAAAACTATTATTTGCAGATTAGCTTTTATACCTGGAAAATATAAAACACCAGCTGAAAAACTATTACAAACAATAGGATGGTTTGGTACAAAATAAACATATAGCAATAGAGTTTGCATATATAAAGAACAACCAGTTAGAAGATATAATGGAAGAAAGATCCACTTAACAATAGCACCACCAACAACAAATGATAAAACAACTAGGAATAAACTCACCCCTGGCTACACATTAGGATTATTAGCTGGAGACTGTAATAAACAAAACAACAAGAACAAAACTGCCCAGGTACCATTCCTAGAATTCTGATTCAGCTGGTGTGGGGTGGGGACTAGGTGGTATATTTTTAAAGACCCCTACTTTCCAAATATCTCTATGAAGAAACTTATCTATTTGAGGAAAACTCAGAATACTACTGAATGTTATAACAGAAGACTTGAAGAAAGGGAAAGCATGTTCTATTCTTTAGAATAACTAAATATCATAAAGAACTCAATTCTCCCTAAACTTGGCTATAAATTTAGTATGATTTCATAAGAAGACTAACAACATTTTTCATTTTTCAAACCAGACAAACTTATTCTAAATTTGTATGGAAAAGTTAAGTTAGCAAGAGTAGCTAGGGCAATTCTGAAAAAGAAAATTGTTGCAAAAGGACTAGTCTGACCAGATATTGACTACTACACTAATAAACAAATTAGAATGGTCCATCGCAAAATAAAAAATCTTCTGAAAGGACTCAAATGTAAATGAGACATTGATATATGCTATAATGGCTTTTCAAATAAAAAAAGGAAAAATATAATTTATTCAATAAAAGGCGTTATATAATGAAGTGGCATTTTCTAACCAATGGGACGAATGTTAGTTTATTCAGTGAAAGGTCAATTGGGTAGCCATCTTATAAAACACTAAAGTTAGATCTCTAATTGGTAAGTATTTAAGATGGGTCAAGGATCTAAGGATGAAAAATAAGATTCTAAAAGAAAATAAGTCAGGAAAACCATTCTAAATATATATGACACAAAATCCCGAAGCTACAAAAGCAAACACTTATAAATTTGATTGCATGAAAATACCAATTTCTACATGTCAAAAACACCACAACAAAGTCAAAAGACAAATTACAAAATGGAAACAATTTTTTCAGCTTTTCTTACAAAGAGCTAGTATCTAAAGCATGCCTGTAATTAAAAAAGACCAGCCATCAAAAGAAAAATGGGAAAAGAATAGAAAAATAGGAAAGATCACAGTAAAGGAAATTCCAATGGCTATTAAAGATATGAAAATATGATATATCCTACTCATAAAAATAAAAGTAATAATATATTTTTAGTATATCAGGTTGGCAAAGGACATGAGGGCATGAATTGCTGGGTGAGAATTTAAGTTGGTATACTTTCTTTAGGGGTAATTTGGTAGTATTTAGTGTAATTTTGCTAGATATAGGTCTTGCCCCAGCAATTTCACTTCTAGGTATCTATTGTTAAGTGAGGAAAGAAAAGAGAGTAAGATGCAGAACATTTTGTATAGTACGCTACCATTTGTGTGTGTGTGTGTGTGTGTGTGTGTGTGTGTGTGTGTGTGTGTGTGTATGGTGATATAAAGTTTGTAGATGCATGGTCTATCTCTAAAGGGATACATAGGAAGGTGGTTACAGTAGTGGTCTCCAGGAAGGGGAACTGGGTGGTTAGGGGGCTGGGAAAGAAGGGAGACTTCATGCTCACTGTTAACTCCTCTGTACTTTTCAAAGCTTGTACTTTGTACATATATTACCTATTAAAAAAAACAGTAATAAAGTCAGCCATATCCAGGGTCTGTGTACCATCAATTATTCCAAATACTCCCATCAAATAAACAAACACAAATTTTAGTCCATGTCGCATCAGAAACAAACAATTCATCAGATACCATCAAATACTCACAAATTACTTTTTGTGGCTCATAAGTAATAATCAGTAATAGTTAAAGAGTTATTCTACATTCCCTATTATTCAGAAGAATATAACTTTATATTCTATTTGCTTCCATACTTTTAATACTTTACTAAGTTGTTAGAAGTTACTAAGAATGAGATGTTAATAGTAATCATTTTTGAAAATATATAATTCTATAATGATTTTTTATTTTAAAATAGTTTACATTCTTTAAAAGTAAAAATCAGTAATTATTAAAACTAACACTTAAAACACATAATGAATCATGATCTTTTAAGATATTTCTATATAGCTCCAGAACATTATTTTCTTATTTTGTTCAGATTTTGGGGGGGACTAGTATGGGTTTTAAGCCACTGATCAATTGCACTTTCATACCTCCTCGGTTCTTTCAGCCAGTCTTGATGCCACCTAAGATGTGCTATAACATTTGAATAGTTTTGCCCTGCACTTTGTTTCCACTTGATAAACTGCTCTTTATTGTATTGGTGGACAGAAGCAGAAACTTTAGGGTAGTTTATAATGGAACGAAGCTTCTGATCCAAAGAATAAGTAATTTCTGGAAATTTTGTAGCAATATCTGTTAGTTCATCTGGATCTGAGGAAATATCTGAAAGAAAAAAAATTAAATACCTGTCAAAATAATTACCTGTGATAAGAACATTTATTAAAGTATCATTACTCTGTGACAGATAATGTATTAGAATTTATTTTTATTTTCAGTTCCTCTTAGTATAGTAAGATGAAGGCCAATATAAATGGTAAAACAATACACCAAAAGTTAAACACCTCTTTAAATGTATGTTCAAATTATCTTCCTTCCTACCATCATCCTGCTATCTCATTTTTTTCTTATCCATCCTTAGATGGCAGAAACAGTCAAACCCTTATTACCAGTAAGCTGGCTTAGGCCCAGTGCTTTCTGATTTTGATGCCTTGCTTACTTTGACAGGCAGAGAACAAAAACAGTATGTTTTTATTGTCCCATATCAATAACCCCAAACTAACGAGTTCTTTTGAGTTCATAATTTTGACATTTGTAACTGGGAAGGAAACATAGTTGGAGAAATGAATATTAATAATGACATTAGCACATATTTTATGTGCAAAAAGGGGGAAGGGATAAGTAAAACCTTAATTCTAATAATGCTCCTTTGAAATGAATTCACAGAATAGTGAAACTAGGAGGCATTATTGCAGGGTGAAAGGAGCATGGGTTTTGGAGTCAGATCAGGGTTGAAATCCCTTTCTGCCACTTCTTAGCTGTGAGACCTTGCACAGGTATCTGAATCTTTTTGACCCCTGATCATCTCTATAAAATGAGGATACTGGTATCATCTTGTAGGGTTGGGGGGAACATTAAATAATATAAGTAAGATGCCAGGCTCCATAATATATAGGTGTCAATCCTCCAGAACAGCTGAAACCAAGGTACAATGAGAGGGTGTTGACTACTGATCGGGAAAGATAACAGTGAGTATTAGAAGACAGGCTTGATCAGAGACGAAGTGGTTTCAATGTTGAGTCCCAGATCAAAAAGCTTTAGGGCACTTGCTCTGGCATTCAGATGGTGATTTGCAAAGAAGCTGCTCCTTACATGGGCAACCTTTTGTAGACTGTCCCAGCCTGAGAAGCAGCAGATATTTATTTAATGATCATTACTGGATCTCTGAGGCAACACTATGTAGGTCAGCTCATTACACACCATATTCACTTAAGAAATATATCAATAGCCTTGGCCAGTTTGGCTCAGTGGTCAGAGCATCGGCCCGCAGACCGAAGAGTCGCAGGTTTGATTCCGGTCAAGGGCATGTACCGCAGTTGTGGTTCATCCCCCGCCCAGGGTGGGGTCGTGCAGGAGGCAACTAGTTGAAGTGTCTCTCTCACATCGATGTTTCTCTCTCTCTCCCTCCTTCCCTCGCTCCCATTCTATCTGAACATCAATGGAAAAGTATCCTCGTGTGAGGATTAAAAAAAAAATACATAAAAGAAAAAAAGAAATATATCAACAAATTTACCAAAGAGCTGAGGAGGTACTGAAGCACCATCAGAGTAGGCTATATACTTCCACTGGTTAGTTCGAAGCATGTAGGTGGAAGCATTCACATTGCATCCGTGGAATTCACTCAGAATCCAGGGAGGATGTAGGTTTCTGAATTTATGTTCATTCTTGAACATTTCTGATGATAATGGCAACAAAGAGTATCCACTCAGGTTCTGAGGCAGAGGAATTCCAGCAATATCTATAATACAAATACAATATTTTAAAATAACTCATGCTTTCATTAGTTGGAGATTCATAAATGACATCATTAAAGGTCACAGAGACTAGAGACTGTATATGGATTTTGTAAGTAGATTGCCTGGATCAAAGTACTTACTCCACTAGCCATGTTTGGGCATGTTATCAACTACTCTGAACCTCAGTTTTCTCATCTGTAATAGGGGAATAATAGTAATACCTGTATTTCACAGGCTTATTTTAGGTTTCAATATGATAATTTATGTAAAATTCTGAGACCAGTGCCTGGCACACAGGAAACCCTAAAAAAATATTAATATAATCAATCCTTTATTTCTAATTATTAAATAATCACAGTTGTTTCTCACATTTGTTCCATGAGATATTAAGACCTATATGAGAAAGGGGTTTATTAGTCACACATGTTTACAAACAATGGTTACAATTACGTAAGTAAATTTATTGTAGATGTAAATTGACTGCCGATATGTACCCTAAACCTTTGGAGGTGGTGTAGAGTGTGCCATGTGTCCCAAAGTTATTTGATAACAGAAATTGTTTTATCCCCCAGTAGTACCTTGAGATGTTAGTATTTTGCGGAACATATGTTGGAAAATCCTTGATTATACTGATTTAGGGAAAAATAATTTGTGTTTTTCTTCATCAAATATAGATATATAAACAATAGCATGAGAAATGTCTAACTTAAAAAGAAGTTGTAAAAAAGAGGTATTTATAATATAATGTAATATATATTGCTTTTAAGATTTTTTTTTTTTTGGAATTCAAACTCTTTTTTCCTGTAGAAAAATTACCATTAATTATGGCTGGGTACTCAGGGTAGTTCCCAAATGAGTCTGTAGTTGCCCTCTCCACCCTTTTCTGGTTTCAGTGTTCTATGTTTTTAAGTATAATTAAAATACTTCTAATGAAAAACAGAAAGTAATATATCTGCATTGCTAGAAATTAAACAAAATTGAATATGGAAATTAATTTAACTTGAATGTAAGTATTTGAGGAAAACCTGGTTAATTAAAGAATAATAAGAACATAGACAAAGACCACATTAAGTGTTCTGAAGGTACCTGTTTTACATATAGCAATTAAAAATTTTGTGTCTTCCATTTTCTTGGAAGGGGCATATTGCAAATACAAATCTTCGGCCAACCAATCATTATCAGGGCATTTTTTGATAGAGGGAGAGGCAGAAGGGGAGGAGAGGGGAGGGGAAGTAGAAAGAAAGAAATAAAAACACAGGAAGAAAGAAAGGAATGAAGGAATGAAGGAATGAAGGAATGAAGGAAGGAAGGAAGGAAGGAAGGAAGGAAGGAAGGAAGGAAGCCTATTTCAGAGATAACTGGTTAAAAACAGGGATAAGGAGGAGGAAAAACGTTGCAGGGAACGTGGGTGAGAGAAGGGACTGCCCGAGATAAGAGGAATCACACTATCAGACAGTAGGCTGCTGCTTGCAAGGTCTACTGGAAGGAAACAAAGTAGCGAGGGAATAGGCTGGGTCAGGAGGCCCTTAAGTGTGTCAGCCATCAGGTGGCACCACTAGCGAGGCACAGGAAGGGAGAGAAGAGGACTTTGAAGATAGTTGGGATGCAACTATCTTAATAATCTTTAATACTTAGACATACCTTATTTCATATCCATTCTTAGCCTAATTTTCCTAAGAAAATTGACATGATTCTCCTGTGCTTGTATGAGAAGTAAGTAGTAAGCTGGGATAACAGTACATTAAGTATAATTTTTTTTCATTTGTTCAACAAACGAGGTCTGTTCTAGGACTAGGAAGGAAACAATGGACAAAGCAGATAAGGTCTCTTAGAGCTTACATTCTGATGGGGGGAGACAGACCAATATGTCAGTGGGTAATAAGTGTAATGAAGAAAAATGAAGTAGGATAAGGGAGATAGAGAATGATGGCAGGTATGTGTCAACGTGCTGTTTTATATAGTGTGGTCAAGGAAGGCCTCTCCAGGAAATAGAGACCCAAGGAAAGGCTAGAGTGAACCCTATAGATGCCTGGGGGAAGGGCGTTAGCCCAGGGAATAGCAAGTGTAAAGACCCTGAGGCAGGAACCTGCTGGTTCATTCCCCAAACACCAAGATGTCCTGTGGGGTTAGAGCAGAGTAAGAGAGGGGTAAAATTGTAAAAGATGAATTGGGGAGAGGAAGAGATCATGTTGGACTCCCGTGCCCGATTAGAGATTTTGGATTTTATTCTAAGGGAAATGGGAAACCAGGATTTTGAGCAGAATTGTGACATGGTCTGACGCTAACTACTGTATGGTGAATTGAGTAAAAGTGGGCACAGGTAGAAGGTAGGGGTTAGGAAGCTATATTGCAGGAGTCCAGGCAAGAGATAATGTGACCCGTTTCCAGTCTATTATTGTCAGTAGAATAATATACCTTTGTAAGTTGATGTTGAATAAAACCCATGTTAAATCCAAAGTATTTAATAAATATCTTACATATTTATTAACTTTTCTGTGCCTCAGGAAACTAAATATTCACTTCTCATATGTTTATCAATGATTTCCTTAAAAGCACTTTAGCTTAAACTGCTTTTCAAAAAGACCTTTCTTTAAAACCATTTTTCATTTTTTCTTCTGGCAAATCTGTCACTCTAATTCAATTTTAAGTAAAATTTATCTTTCTTGGAAGTATAAGCAAAGATTAAAAGTAACTAAAGGATTCTTCATAAAGTGACTTAAATTTAAAACAGTAATGGGTAAAAATGCAGACCTGGATATATGTGATAATCTCCTAAAGAGAGAAAAGATTATATTTCTTCCCGATCATATGAGTAGATAAGGGATTAGACTGGTATCGCAATGGTGCAAACTATGTACATGTTAAGGACATACCTAAGAAAAATAAAAAAAAATATTAATGTTAATAAATATAACATTTAATTGTTTACCGTGTCCCAGTCATTGTTCTAAATCATGGAACAGCCACTATTATTTCCATTTTATTGATAAGAAGCTTGAAGACAGAGATATTATGTAACTTGCCCAGGGCCAAACAATTGGTAAATAGCAAAGGAGGGATTTGAATTTAGGCAGCCCACCACTGTCTTGCTTTACTGTAGTTATTCAACTTCACAATAGTTTTTAGCCAATAAAAACAAAATAGTCTGTACTAATTTGCAATCCCACCAACAGGGGATGAGGATTCCCTTTTGCCATTTGCAACAACATGGATGGATCTAGAGGTATTATGCTAAGTGAAATATGTAAGACAGAGAAAGACAAATACCATATAATTCCACTTTTATGTGGAATCTAAAAAACAAAATGAACAAAAGAGAAACAGATGAATAGATATAGAGAACAAATTGATGACTTCCCAGATGGAAGGGGGGTTGGGGGCTGGGTGAAAGGGAGAAAGGATTAAGAAGTACAAATTGGCAGTTATAAAACAGTCATGGGAATGTAAAGTACAGCACAGGGAATATAGTCAATAATATTGTAATAACTATGTATGATGTCAGGTGGGTACTAGACTTACTGGGTGATCACTTTGGAAGCTAAATGAATGTCTAACCACTGTGTTGTACACCTGAAACTAATATTATATGTCAACTATAGTTGAAAAATAAATCAAACAAAATAAAAATAGTCTATGTAGAATGCCCCTCCCAACCCTCTACTAAGATCCTGTAACAATGGGGGTTTTGCAATTTAAATCACTAGAATTAAGTATACTTTTAAACATAACTGTATTTTTATGTAATTACATTTTCACAATTCACAATTCAAAAAAATCTGGATTTATTTTTGTTTTTAGTTATAACTGTTACTAGCACCATTTTACTATCAAAAGTTAGATATCCTATCTCAATAAGCAAACAAATAAAACAAAACAAAAAAATCTCTGTTGATATAGTTTTAAAGCCTATATTTTCTTTTCAATACTACATGGGGGTCATTTTCACCTTTTAAAATAAAGTTGACTAATTTTTTACCCAATGTATTACTACTAGATAGTCATATTGTTTCTAATTTTTTAATATAATAGTATAATAAATATCCATGGAGCCCTGGCTGGGTGGTTCAGTTGGTTGGAGAGTCATCCCAAACACCAAAAGGTTGTGAGTTTGATTCCAGGTCAGGGCACACACCTAGGTTGTGGGTTCGATCCCCGGTCAGGGAGTGTATGGGAGGCAACCGATTGACGTTTCTCTGTCTCTGTCTCTCTCTCCCTTCCTCTCTCTCTAAAATCAGTTAGAACATATCCTTGGGTGAGGATTAAAAAAATTTTAATAAATTTTTAAATAAACAGATAAATTTTTTAATAAATTTTAATAAACAGATAAATCTTTCTGTTTATCTATACTGCAGTGGTTCTCAACTTCCTAATGCCGCGACCCTTTAATACAGTTCCTCATGTTGTAGTGACCCCCAACCATAAAATTATTTTTGTTGCTACTTCATAACTGTAATTTTGCTACTGTTATGTCTTAGGCGACTGCTGTGAAAGGGTCGTTCGACCCCCAAAGGGGTCATGACCCACAGGTTGAGAACTGCTGATCTATAGGTTATTTTTTAATATTGGAACTTTAGAATTGGATATGGGTGTATATGTTTTGAAAAACAGTGTGCATACTGTTTTATCTCGATTGTAAAGTAGAAAATTTGCAGTATGGGCAAAATAAACAATATTTTTTTAAATGATGTAAACAGTGCATATTAATCAACTAACCTATATGGTGATAGGATGACTATGAACAGACTAGAATATACTGTAGATAGCTCCTAAAGATACTGGATTATTTAGCTGTTAGAGTTAAAAAGATGAACAAAATACCATAATATATTGAGAAAAAATGGAGAAATAATCACCCCAATCTTTTTTTTTTTTTTTGGTGCCCCCAGTGGGAACCGAACCTGAGACTCTCTGGTCCGCAGGCCAACGCTCCAACCGCTGATCCAAACCGGACAGGGCCTCACCCCAATTTTAATCACTGTATTTCAAGAAAACAGAACAAGGCTAAAAAGCTAATCAAATATGATGATCCCGAGGAGGCTTTTTGTTGGAAATGGGGTTGGGTGGGGAGAGTTCTACAACAGGTAAAACTAGAGGAGGAAGCTATAAAGACAGATACTTAAAAATATACACAGTTGCATACACATTTCTTATGAAAACAGAAATGAGAAGTAATAGGAATTGGCTAAAAACTGATGGAGCCAGAAAGTGGCAGAGATATGGGCTAAGTGTTAAAAGTGCCTCGGGATAAAGGAGAACCAGCAAATGGTGACAAAGAAACTGAGATTAAAAATCTCATACAAAGGCCCTGGCTGGTTTGGCTCAGCGGTTAGAGCATCAGCTTGCGGACCAGAGAGTCCCAGGTTCGGTTCCCGCTAAGGGCACGTACTTCAGTTGCAGTTTGTCCTCGGCCCCGTTTGGGGTTGTGTGGGTGGCAGCCACTTGATGTGTCTCTCTCACATCGGTGTTTCTCTCTCTCTTCCTCCCTCTCCCTCCTGCTCTATCTGAAGATAAATGCAAAAATGTCCTCGGGTGAGGATAAAAAAAAAACTCATACAAAGAAGTATGTTCAAATATACAGGAAGTGATGTGAAATAAAAGAGAAAAGGAAGGACACTGATATAAATGAACTGTAAAGAAATTTAAGACCCTGGAATAGTTTTCAGGTAAATGAAGGGAAAGATTTTGTAGCAGAAGGAAGACGATAAAAAGAACTCTTTTATTTCTTGAGTTTCAGGAACATATTTCTTTCACATTTTAATATATATATATTAAACATATGTCTTATGTTGTATTATATATCTTATATATATATTAAACATATCTTATATTGTGTTATCTTTTTCTTTCACCAACATCTATTTACAAATTGAGTACTTTTTGTAACTGATGGCTCTTTAAAACAGTGGAAATATAGTATTTAAATTATATTGAATTTAAAGTACTCTGCTAAATTAGACAGAAACTAACAGTTAGTTCTACATCATTCCCTCTGGATTTGATGAAGGCATTATTTTAGTAAATACTGCTAACTACACTACCCAGTGGAGCTGTTCCAGACCTATGGTTATGCTTATAGACTTGAAGAAACCAGTTAAGCAGGTAGTATGGAACAATCTAAAGATTCTCAGGAGAAATGTTCATAGCATCAGATCAAGGGACTTTGCTAACACTGTACACAGTTAGTAGTTTCAGAGTGGATGAAATAATCAAGAAAGGAAATGCTTATATTTTAGGGAGGTGGAGAATCAAATGATATACAAATCATATCTATGAAATTATGAACCTGAATATCTTATGTGGCTTACTCTATGGTCATATCCTGATTGGGAATCTTTTGAAGGAAAATCACTACAGTGAGTGAAGGCCAAAGGAACCTGAGGAATATTATCCTCATATTTCAGATATGGATTGACTCACCATTAAAGGAGTTGCTCAAGGTTATAAACAAGTCAGCAAGGCCTCTGACTACTTTGCTTATTCATTCTCCAGCATTATTACCAATAAATATTTACAGATTTACATTACTTACCAAGCATAGTAGGGTAAATATCCACAAGAGAAACCACGTTTGATACTTGTAGGTTGGCCTTAATTCCCGGTCCCATTATCAAGAGTGGAACATGGGCACTAGCTTCGTACATACTCATTTTATAAAACTGACGATGTTCCATGGCCAGCTCTCCGTGGTCTGAAGTGAATATCACAATAGTTTTCTCAAGAAGATCTAACTGGAGAAGAGCCGAAATAATTTCACCTACAATATAATCAAGAAAAATCTTAATTACCTTTTAGTTAATGCTTTATTCTATCATAATAAGCTTATCACAACTCGATCCTATAAGAGTTTGTCAGGATGCTACTTAACATCTGAATATTATCTACTGCTCTTAAGTAGGTAATGCCAAGTTTCACGTGCCTGCTCCTCAGTTGATAGACAAGAGAGAGGACGGAGAAAATATAAAACCTATAGGATAGTTTCTTTATTTGAAGATCATGCTAGCAAACCTTCTATGTTTCTTTTGGAGAATAGGGGGACATTTTTCCCTTTTAGTGACTTGAATGAAAAAAGACAAGTCTGGACATCAGTACTGTACACATCTCAGATAATAAAAGGATTGATATCACACTGACCCACAATTTCTGCCCCATGGGAAGTGATAAGAGGGATCAGAATTCCTCTTGCTGGCTACCCTTTTCCCAAATCCCCAATCACCAGATCATGCCCCTGAAGGTGGTGGGACGTTATGGAAATCCATCTTTGCGGAAGGGCTGGAAGCAACGCAGAGTGTATGAGTGTGATGCAGCGTATTCTCAGACGGAATATCTGGACAGGAAAATTCCTCTCACCAGTCCCTGTTTCTTAGTGGCCTGAAAGTTCCTCCTCATTATAATTAGGAGAATTACAGTAAGGCATAGTCATCCCTATTCTGGCAGTTCCTCAATCTGGGATACAGGGCTCTATGTATTATTTAAAAAATGAAAAAACCCAAACAGACAGCACAGGTGATTCAGATGTCCAGTCAGAACAGAGACCCAGTGCTCTGTGGAGTTACTTACGGAGTTCAGACCATCAGGATCTTTCAACTGGACAACTGTAAGTCCTTCCTAACTGGTCTTCTTGCCTGCACTCCTCTTTCCCTTCCACAATATTTCTGTACCACTCTGATGGATATCTTTCTAAAACATCTGATCACGTCACACCCAGTTTAAACCTTTTCCACAGCTTACTACTGTTTAATTCTTTAGCGTGACACACAAAGCCCCTACCCACTCTCCAAGCTCTGCACCCTCAGCCTCCCCCTACACTTTTAACTCTCACATTCCTACCAACTCAGAATTCTCCGGACTAGTAATAGTTATTACTAGTACATATTCTGCCTTCTATGTTGAATGCCTTTTCTCCCACTGTCTACTTGGCAAATTGCCACTCCTCCTTTGTGACCCAGCTCAAGCATTTCCTCTCTGGTGAAGCATTCCCCACTCCTCCAGGCAGAGTGAATTGATCTGTCCTCCAGGATCCTACATCTTGTGTATTACTGTAGTTACAACAATGTATTATAATTGCTGGTAAGTGTTTACTGAGTTCTTACTATGTGGCAGGCACTATGGATGCAAAGCTAGGCATCTAAAATGCAATGTTGAATAAGACTGAATGTCCCTGCCTTCATGAAGCTCATATTCTTAAAGGGAAATGGACAGTAAACAAGTAAGTAGACAAAATAATGAAAGATTATGACATAAGCAAACAAGGTATAGAGTAAGTCGGATGCTGGGGCTGGTATACTGACTTAGAGTGGTTGGGAAGACATTCCTGAGGAGGTGATATGTGAGATGACAACTAAGGCTGACAATAGCCAGCTGTGTAAAAAGCAAAGGGAAGAGCATCCCAGGCAGAGGGAATGGTGAATATAAGGCCCTCAGATGGAGCACGTGCCTAGAGGGTGTTTGATTCATACATGATTTCTTGATAATATGCAATTTAATACTACTAGTAGCATTAAGGCACTCAGTGTTTGTTGAACAAACATTGTGAACAGTAACAAATACTCTTTGGTGACCAAACCAGTTGTAGATTTCACAGCAAGGATACAATATATTTCATAACCTTTCTAACTTGAAGTGAGCTGCTGCATTTCTTTTCCTGAAGAGACTTCAAGAGTAGTATTCCCACACTCCCTGCAGAACTTTATATACTATTTCACTTTAGTAGACATGGAAGAATGGATAGCTGTGAACATTCAAAAGAGATTTTCAGGGTGTAAATGGGTGAAGATCACTAACATCAGGAAATATATAAATACAATTCAACACTGCGTGCATTTAAGGATTAAGGAGACTTACTTAAAATTGTATGTGCATTTTAGATCAAGTAGTTGGAAAGTCATTAAGACTCTTTTAATACATATTATACCTGCTATATTATAAATAATTTGTCCATATGGCTGTTTTGCTTTCTGTTTTATACTTTTCTATTTTTGCCCAATGAATGCTTTCTTAAGAAATAGCCATTCACTTGTTCACTCCTGAATTTTACTTTGTACAGAAAAGGTGCTACCCATACTTCACTAATGTGATTATGCTCTACTCCAATGCACAGCAAAATAAATGATATGGTTTTGGGAAAAGAACGTGTTATAAAAATCTATATATTTTTAAACTAAGGTTTCTCCACCAGAAGTGGAAACTGCCATAAATCTACAAGTGAGTAGGCAAAACACTTTCTTGACAATCATCTTATGGAGAGAGGTTTGGTTTTGAGCTGAATTAGAGAAGGAAATTCAATACGATTCTGGGCCAGAATATACATGGGGAAGCTGACTTCACCTTTACTTAAGCCTTGCTCTGAAGGGCCTAGGGAGAATGGATTTGTTTTGCAGTTATTACAAGTCTGGGAGAAGTCACAAGATTCTACAACTACAGTCTCATCTCCTAGAACCTAAGCTGCCTTACAATGACCTGTCACATGTGTATCTGAGTTTGGCTGAATATAGGCATACTTCAGAGATGTTTCTGGTTTGGTTCCAGACTACCACAATAAGTGAGTATCACAATAAAGTAAGTTGTAATCTTTTTGCTGATGGAGGGTCTTCCCTTTAATTTGTAAAAAACACATCTGGGAAGCACAATAAAGAGGTATGCCTATACTGATTACTGATTGAAGCTGGTAAAAGGTTTTGTTTCAAGCAGATGATATAGCCTTCTGTGACCTTTTCTTTGAGTATGAATACATTTAAGCATTTATTAATTTATGAATAATTAAAATAGAAAAGGCTTTTATTTTACTATTAATAATGCAAATTATCCAATTTTTATATGTGTTAAGAGCCCTATAATCCTAAGTGTGAAGTATCTAAGCAACTGATATAAGAAATTATCTCAGGATGTATGTTCAAGTCACCAACCAGCATAATCATAGTTTGTTAGAAAAATATTATACATTTTCTTCACGTAATTGCTAATTATTATACCATACCAAGCATGGCATCCGTCTCAGCACACATAGCATAATAAAATGCTCTAATATTCTTAATTTCTTTTTCTGTAAACTTCCCAGTGCAGTTTTTTGTATAAGAAGAGTAATAATCTATAGGGTGCATTTCTGACAGAGGCGACCACTTTGGGATTTTGATGGCATCATAAGACACCTAAAAAGGGGAGAAAAACAAAGCAGTAATGTTCCTCTCATCCAACGAGTATGTATGGTGAACTAAACATATATACTTTAATTATTTAGGATAGTAGAAAAGAATAGTTATGAATTATGTAATGAAAATAGTAAATCAAATACATAAATCAGCAAATAATGGTTAATCCCAGTACTAACAGAAGGTGGAATTAATAACTATATATATAGTGAGACAGTTGTGAAAATTATTTTTAAAATTATATAGTTCAATGAAAATAACATGAGCTATATGCTTTAATAGAAAGTACTCCAGTACAGAAAAAGGGTCCAAGCATTTTAATATAGTTGTGTGATCAATTTGGATTTCAGATCAACACCCTAAGAATATAGACTCCTTTTCTCTAACACAGTGGTTGGTTCTCAACCTGTGGGTCGGGACCCCTTTGGGGGTCAAACGACCCTTTCACAGGGGTCGCCTAAGACCATCGGAAAACACATATTTCCGATAGTCTTAGGAACCGAGACACCGCTCCTCTATCCGTCTCCAGGCGGGTCCGCCCACATGCAGATACGCCCACATACAACATGAAGAACTGTATTAAAGGGTTGTGGCATTAGGAAGGTCGAGAACCACTGCTCTAACAGATCAAAGTAAAAATGGCAATATCTAGTGAGACAGCCAAATGTCTGTTAAAAACAAATACAACTTTTTCATATATATAAATGCATACAGTTTTGGTAAAAACAGTTAAGACTTAAGATTTAAGTCATATATTCAAGTAACTTTAAAAAATTCAAGTATCTACTTACTACTTACTTAAAAGTTATTTGACTCATTTCATTAGGCTAGTACTAACTCCAGACGAATTTTTTAAGATGGAACCAGTTAGAACTATTTTAAGAAAACATAATGTATTTGAAATTTTGACAATATTTCCTTTAAAATAGGGTGCATTAAATAGTGTTTCTGATAAGAGTTTTTCAAGTAACTTAAATTTGATTTAAGACAACACATTTCAGACGAGATCAGGTGCATTCAGGGCGGTATGGCCATAAATAAGATGACACATTTCAAAACACAGGCACTCCTCCCGTTGCATGGTTCAGCTATGCACAGATTGCAGTTAGCACTGTTTAGTTAGATAGCACCAGTCTTCCAACAACGGGGTTCAGATTTCAGTTACCAAGGTATATTAACAGCGAGTTACTGCATAAAGTACAAACTTTCACAGTCACATGCTGCTAGCTCTTTGGTCTACAAATCACTATATGAATGAAAGAGGAGTATCAGTGAAAGAAGGGTATCAGTGACTAATGAGGCCATTTCTTTCACAATCACCACTGGTCACTGCACATGTTTTATTCATTATACCCACAGACAGCACACGGTGTAGTTGTGCTGCCTCCCTGTCTCCTAGTGATAAATCCATGTGATAATTGTATAAATATGGATAATCCAAAGAGGGAATTGGTTAACAAAGATGAATGTACAATAAAGAACTAAAAAGTGGTAACACTGGAAGTGAAATTTGAATCAGACATTGGATTTATCTTCTATAACTATTTCTTGTAAATAGCTGGCATGGCAACAATGACACAGCTGGATATGCAGGCAGAGTAACTTGGTGAAGACACACTCGTTGATGTAAGTGAGAAAAGTCATTGTGAAGAAAGGATAACCATATCCTAGTGGAAGGGACAGTGGCAAAAATCTTCACCAGAAAGAACTTTCAGAAATATATCAGTACATTGAAAGTGCAAAGGGCAAAATATGGGAAGGTAATCCAAATTTAGATATGCCAAGAAATAGAGAAGATGCTTGCTCCTAAATTATACAGAGAAGGCAAGCATTTTTTTTTGGTATTTATTTATTTAATTTATTTTTGTTACAGATGTTTCTCCTTTTTCCCCCAGACACCCTCCTCCCTATCCTGACTGCCCCCCGCCACCCCCCCCCCACCGCCCAAGCATTGTTGTCTATGTCCATTGGTTACACATGTTGGTTTATCTCATCCCTCCTCCTGCCCCCCTCCTCTGAAGTTTGTCAGTCTGAACTATACTCCTTTCTATGTCTCTGGGTCTATTTTGTTCATCAGATTTTTCTGTTCATTATATTCCACAAATAAGTGAGATCATGTAGTATTTGTCTTTCTGTGATTGGCTTATTTCGCTTAGCATAATACTCTCCAGGTCCCTCCATGTCGTCTCAAAAAGGATACGAGATCCTTCTTTCTTACAGCTTCATAGTCTTCCATTGTGTATATGTACCACAGCTTTTTTATCCACTCATCTATTGATAGACACTTGGGCTGTTTCCAGATCTTAGCAATTGTAAATAGTGCTGCTATGAACATAGGGGTACATATATTCTTTCTGATTGGTGTTTCAGGCTTCTTAGGATATATTCCTAGAAGTGGGATCACTGGGTCAAATGGCAGTTCAATTTGTAAGTTTTTGAGGAAACACCATATTGATTTTCATAGTGGCTGCACCAGTCTGCATTCCCACCAGCAGTGTACTAGAATCCCATTTTCTCCACACCCTCGCCAGCATTTGTTGTTTGATGATTTGTTGATGGCAGCCATTCTGGCAGATGTGAGGTGATACCTCATAGTCATTTTAATTTGCATCTCTCTGATGATTAGTGACGTTGAGCATTTTTTCATATGTCTCATGGACATTTGTATGTCCTGTTTGGAGAGGTTTCTCAGCACTTTTCAAACTACTCTTGATATATTTTTTTTTACAAAAAAGCAAAACACTTGAATTGTCAATGCTTCTAGTGTTTTCGGTTACAGTGCATTAAATAATTAGTTCCACTGTTTTTCATTTCCCTATATTTTTATAACCTCAAATAAGAGAGTTTGAAATGTTTTGGCAAATGTTTGGCAAATGACCAGAAAAATGGTCATTCTCCCTGTTGGGTATTAGGATCTCTTTGTACAGTTTCAGCTTGCATGGTTATTTTCACAGTCCTAAACTGTGCAGTGAACACTGCCTGCACTCCTTAGACAATGTCTTTCATTTTCTCTTTTAATAGACGTATTATATGCAAATGTATTCAATTCAGAAGCAGGTTTCTAAGTTTTAACACTTATTTATTTCTGTAAAATTGCCCCTTTAGTTTTTGTCAATTATTGGTCAATTTGATTTAATGAGAATATACAATATTTGAATTTTTCTTTAAAAGTGATAATGAAAGAAACAGTGAATAAATACCAGTAACATACAGATACAATGTTAACTTCTGGTTTTGAGAACATACATGCACTTACTTTTTTAAGCCAATAAGGAGATGTTTGAAATGTTGAAGATCCAAAATTTTCTCCTGACGATGGTGAAGGATAAGGGTGTGGTAAATTTAATCCCAAATACAGAACAAAAGATTGAGTGTAATTAATTGCTTCTTTTCTTAACCAGTTTACTGCTGTGTCTGTATTCTCCCAGTCCTTTTCCATGACTCTTACTTTAGTCTTGTCAGGGATAAGATGAACCATAGGTCTGCCTTCTTGTCTGAGTAAAAACGCAACATCTCTTGTCCATGCTTCCACACGATTGCTGGGGAGGCAAAAAGAGAAGTATACTCTAAGGTATTTCAATAGTTTTAAAAACTAAACATAAACATAAAGCAATATGGAAAATGATTTTTATTTTTTAGACTTACAAAGGGTATATTCTAGAAAGGAAAATTTGGTTTAACATTTGAAATTGACAACATATTTCACTTTACTAACAAAATAAAGGAACTGCAATACCCATTCATGGAAAAACTACTGCAAAGTAAGAGCAAAAGAAATCTTTCTTAACCAGATAAGAATATCTGCAAAGAGCTTAGAGCAAATGTTACACTTGATATTTTCTGAAAAATTTTCTCTGAGATTGGGCATGGAAAACAATTTTAAGACTCGGTCATATAAATGGTCAGACTAATAGAACTAGGGAAAAAATAACAAGAATAAAATATTCACCTATGTGTGCTTTAAAACTAAGATTATTTAGAAAGGTTACTTTTCCTTATAACAGGATATTTAGTAAAATAAAAGATGTTTTGGATTCCTAGTACTTCTGATTTTCTAGCATTTTATCTTTTTTCCTGTTAGAAAAACAGAGATGGTATTTCTAACCAAAGCTAGTATCATTTTCTCCCATCACTAAATCTTTATATTTTTAAAATCCTACCTCCCATTTGTACCTTATGTGTTTCTGAAGTTTTGTGTTTTAAACTGTTTCCAACTATATCTTTCTTATTATAAGAACAATTTTAACTATGATCTAAACTAAGCTAATAGTGATATAAATTTCTTATCCATTATAACCAGATATATTTTTATCAGGTGATTTAAAAGTTAAATGATTCAATCAATTCAATTTTTCTAAATCTGTAGTCTATTTTATCTAACTACTTCATAAGTAGCAGTACTTACTGCTATTTTTCCTCAATCCATGTATATTTAGTTGGCATAATTGTTTAGGAAGCTATCTTGAACATTTCTAAGAAGCTTGTTTTTATAAGTTTCAGTTGAGGTAAGCACCTGTGAAGTTTTTAAAAATTCTGATACCAATATAGAAACAAAGAATATTTTATATTAAAACATAATACTCCATATAGGGAAATTTCAAACCACCTAAAATGACTAACAACCCACAGTGAGCTAAAATAGAACGTTTATCTGCCCTTTGAAGACAAGTAAAGGAATTTAAGCAGCCATAATAAAAATATAATTTTTGTAGTAGGTATTCAATATATTTTGATAATGATGAGAAGTAGAATTTTGGTGGAATTACATCTAACAGATTCTAATTAATTCTATCTAGCATATGGAAAGCCCTAAAATAGTAAGTTTTATAATAAAATGTATCCTATGAAAAAGTATAGCATTAGTTTCTCAGTCTTTTGCTTAAATCATTGCTGAAAGCTCACTATCTGTGACCACTATTAGAATTATTGCAGAAGAGAGGGATGTTAGGGGTTTATTACACCAGCAGTACTTGTGCTAGAGCTTAAGGATGTTAAGAAGAAATAGGAAACTAAGATTCATATAGATGTTTAGGAACCAGAGTGCTTTCTTTTCAACCAAGCAGTGTTACATGAGAAAATATGGCTGAGAAATTATTACTGGAAGCAAGAAAATCCAAGCAAGCTTGTAATACAACCTAACTAACTAGTTGCCAGGTGTGATGCTGTGATTTATAATAAGAAATACAGCACATTTGGTCTTAGTCCGGTTTCCAGCTCTTAAAACCCTTGGAATTTCCTAAGTGATGAGAGCAACAAAGGTATCTTTTGTTACTTTAATGAAGTTACTTGATGGGGCTGGTTGCCCAGAGAAGCAACCACATTATTCCAGGGTTGAGACTTTTAGCCACCCCACCACCCCCACTTCCAGGGAGGGGAGAGAGCATGGAGATTGAGTTCAATCACCAATGATCAATGATTTAATCAATCTTGCCTGTGCAATGAAGCTTCCATAAAACCCCCTAAAAGAGAGGGTTCGGTGAGCTTCCTGGCTGGTGAAGACGTGGAAGAGCTGGGAGTGTGCGTCCGACTCAGAGGCAGAGACGCTCCTCACCCCTTCCCCATACCTTGGCCTAGGCATCTCTTCCATTCGGCTGTTTCTGAGTTCTATTCTTTTATAATAAACCAGTAATCTAGTAAGTAAAACGTCTTTCTGAGTTCTGTGAGCTGTTCCAGCAAATTAATAGAAACCAAGAAGAGGGTAATGGGAAGTTCTGATTTATAGCCAGTTGGTCAGAAGCACAGGTGACAGCTGGACTTGTGACTGGCATCTGAGTGGAGAGGAGGGGACAGTTTTTACCCTGTGGAATCTGATGCTATCACCAGGTAGGCAGTGTCAGAATTGAGTTGAGTTGTAGAACAACCAGAGATTTTCGGAGAGTGCTTGTTAGTGTGTGGAAACTTGCCCCCCCACCCACATACACGTCGGAATTGGTTCAGAGTCGTAACTGGTGAGTAAGCCTTGAAAGATGGCTGTCCCAAACACAGACTGCTGTATCTTTTGCCACAGCAATGAAAAAGTGTGATTCCAATTTAACCTTTCTGGTGAGATTATTCCTCCCCCCTATTTTCTTTTTTAAACTCTCTGTGTTACTGAGATTTTTTTCAACCTAGGTTGATCCCCTTAAGGGTTAAAAGGCTCAAATCAAGTTAATTTTGACCTAGTGTTATCACTATGGCTAATCTCAAGTTTAGCTTTATTTTTGCCCTCTTACTAAGTAACAGATTTACTCTCCTGTATCAGTGGCATCCTCTTTTGTCAGATCATGGTCATGTGTGCCTTTGGCATGATTCCTGTAACTGCTGGTACTCAAGTAGGGTTACGACAAACGATCTCAGCATTATTAGGGCAGCTGGGACAAGATTATGGTTGAAGGTAAAAGTTCCTGTCTCATAATTTTCAAGTTTTCCTCTTTTCTGGGTCTCCCTGGAATCTTGACTGAGCTAGCTGATTAAGAGGGTAACACTTGGGTTAGTTGATCCATGCTCAGTCATTGAGCCTAAGTATAAAGTAAAATTTTACCTCTCTGTAACTTAAAATCACTTAGCATGTTTTAGGTATTCAGTAATATTAAAAACTATAGTCAATGTTGGCTGTTCCTTTCTCGCTACTCCCAGGCCACTCCAAGCCTCCTGGGCTCTGGTTAAGCACCAGAACAGTAAGCACAGTATAAGCAGTGGGCTGCTCAGGAGCTGTGATTCAGCTCACAGAGTCTGTTCTTCCAGTCCAAGGTTCCTCCTGGTCAGTAATAACACAAGTGAGGAAAATGGGGAAAGGGAATGAGAATATGTAAGTTTATAATCTATTAGAATTATTGTAACAGAAAGGTAACTCTTAAAAGTATAATTCTCTTTACTAAACCAATGTCTCCAATCCCTTTTTTAACTGGGCCAACCTGTGGCACCAGAAAACTGTCTTTTGGCCGTGTGCTGAGATCCATGTCTTGTCTTGTTCTAAGTGCTCGCTTTCTCTGCACCTTGACCACCATTCATCGCTAGAACCTCCTCCAAATATAAACTTTCTAGTTACTTGCCCAATGTGGGTATTTTGAACAAATTTCTTTCCTTTCTATTTCTATATGCTTTGTCTGGAATATCAAGAGTACGGTTTCAATCAGGACAATTAAAAAGGGCTTGTACTAATGGGGAGGAACCAAAACTACTGTGGTAGTTCACTGGCTGTAATAATTCACTGGCTCCTCTCATTGTAAATTTACAATACACATGAACATGTATAGTTTCTGTAGGCCAGCATTTCTTTTTGTTGTTGTTAATCCTCACCTGAGCATATTTTTTCCATTGATTTTTAGATACAGTGGAAGGGAGAGAGGAGGGAGAGAGAGACAGAGAGACAGAGAGAGACAGACATCAATATGAGAGTCATATCGATTGATTGCCTCCCGAACAACCCCGACCACGGCTGGGATCGAACCTGCAACCCAGGTGCATGCCCTTGACTGGGAGTCGAACCCGTGACCCTTCTGTCCACAGGCCAATGCTCTAACCATTGAGCCAAACTGGCCAGGGCTGCCAGCATTTCTTAAAGTGTGACCCAGGGATCTCTGCAAGGACCCCGAGAGGCTTTCAGAGGATCCATGAGGTCAAAACTATTGTCACAATAATAATATGTTGTTTGCCTTTTCCATTCTCTGTCTTTCATGAGTGTACAGTGAAGGAGACCACTCTAATTTAGCCTCAGGAACTCAGATGTGGAGTATAACTATCTCTAAGGAGATTGTTCTCTATAAACTTAGAGAGGCTTCAGTGTCATTTTGTCTAAGTGCCCCTTCTAAGTGGTCCAAAATCTACCTCAACTCTGTACAAAAAAAGTAAGAGGGGCTTCTCTTCTCAAAGGGATGCACAGAATAACCACATGTTTCTGATAAAGGTGTTCACAGTTGGTCATGATCTGGGCCCCGAGGCTAAGGCAACTAGATTCCATTTTATGTAGGCCCCTTGGTTAAGGCGACTAAATGACTCCATTTTTATCATCAATAGACCTTCCTCGATATTCTTCCAATAATAGGTTAATTACCCCTAGACATAAAGGAATTTTGCCTAAGATTATAGTTACCCCATGTATTGGGAGGCATTTGCAGTTTCCTGAGTATAGGTATTTGCAAGTGTTTGCAAGTACTTGAGTGCTGTGGGTGAATAATCCTAATTTTGACTTCTGTAGTCTCTGTCGCTCCCACTATTGTACTGGTCCCCTGAGGGGAGGGAGGCAAGAGGAGGAGGGGACTTCTGTCTTTAAAATGGGACGAGCAAGAAGAATCGGGGCTGTTGATCTGAGGGGAGACTATGCCCTCCGCAGCCCACCAGCGAAATAAAGTGCTCATTTACAATTCGTCTGTGCGTCTCTGGTTATCTCGCTGTCACGTTACAACAGTCACACCTTGTCCTATTTCCTCCTTAGGAAGTACTAAACTGAGGTCAAGTTCTTTGTATCCCTGCTACTCCCAAGAGTGGTCCATAGACCAGCAGCATTGGCATCACCTGGGAGCTTGTTACAAATGTAGTCTCAGGCCCCATCCCAGACACACTGAATCAGAAAGCGTATTAACAAGATGCCCAGGTGATTTTTATGCATATTAAAGTTTGAGATGCACTCCTCTACATAACAGTGCAAGAATTCTTTTATGGACAAAACCCCTAAATTTTTAGACTGAATAATCAAAATAGTTTCCATAGTAGCCCATAAATAGGAGAATTACTCTACCTTGGTTCGATTCCAGAAAACAAGGTGATGGCTTAGCACACTATCCAACAGACAGCAGTTTGGTTAGCTTTGTTTTAACACCAAAATCTCCTTTTTTTGTTTTTGTTTCTACCTCACCTGAGGGTATTTTTCCACTGATTTTTGGATAGAGTGGAAGGGAGAGGGAGAGAGAGAGAGAGAGTGAGAGAGAGAGAGAGAGAGAGAGAGAGAGAGAAACATCAGTGTGAGAGAGACACATCGACTGGTTGTCTCCTACAGGACCCCAGCTGAGGCCGGGGATTGAACCTGCAACCCAGGTATGTGCCCTTGACTGAGAATCGAACCCATGACTCTTCAGTCCTCGAGCTGACACTCTAACCACTGAGAAAACTGTCCAGGGCCAAAATCTCCTCTTAATAAAAATGGAAACTAAAACTATGTAACACATTGCCAACTAATTATTGTATAAATTTGCGTATGTGCCATTGCTGTATGGGTTTTCTGCACCAATGTGCCAAATTCCACAGATGTAGCCCAGGGTACCATCAGGCCACAGGTAGCACAGGATTAATTTACACAGTAACAATCTCAACTGAAAAAAATATCACGCGTTAAAATTGATGAGAACATAACTTTTCTTTCAAACTGAATTAGGAGCCTAGATTTAAACCTTCAGCTTCCTAAAATTCCTAAGACAATTAACTCTCTCTCTCTCTCTCTCATGCACACACACACAAAATCAGTGTTATTGATGGGACTGTAAGAGGTAATTCTGAATGTCCTTGCAAATAATGTCAGCCTAACAAATTCTGTAAGAGAAAAAGGAATCCATACCCTTTCCTATGAAATACTGTTCTCTGCAAGTTGGAAGAAACATTTAAAGGCTGCCATCAATCTTCCTTACATATATGATCACTCACAAAAACAGTCTGTTTTAACTGAATGAATAATACCAATTCTGGCAAATTCAGATCAGAACATCACTTTTCAATATACATTATATAAATGCTCAATGTATGTATGTTTTCCCATTGATTAATTTTATTAATTCCAACTACTTTCTTTTTGTGTGTGTGAAATTACAGTAGCTGGTGCTCCTTAATCTTTTTTATTCATACGGTTATTTGTAAATATGATGAAAATCATGGATGTTTTACCACTAAACAATATTATAAATTAATAAGTTGTAACATTATATTATATATTTATATATTAAAGTACTTTATAACAATATTGTTATAATTAATAACACTATACATTATAGTTATTAATTTTTGTTGCTGTTGTTGTTAATCCTCACCGAATATTTTTCCATTGATTTTTTTTTTTTTTTTAAGAGAGAGTAGAAGGGAGGGATGGGGGGAGAGAGAGAGAGAGAAACATCAATGTGAGAGAGACACATTGATTGGTTGCCTCCCACTGGACCCCAACTGGGGCTGGGGATCAAACCTGCAACCCAGGTATGTGCACCTGACCAGATTCAAACCCGTGACCCTTCACAGGCCGATGCTCTAACTGTTGAGCAAAAGTGGCCAGGGCTATACTGTTATTAATGTTATTTTATTTTATTGATTATGTATGCTACATTTATTTTATATTTCATTATATATTTATTATAAATATAGTTATGCAATTATATAAAATACTATTTAATAACAGTAAATACATTTTTTTTCCTTTATTGATTTTAGAGAGAGAGGAAGGGAGAGGGAGAGAGAGATAGAAACATCGATGAGAGAGAACCTCGATTGGCCACCTCCAGCATGCCCCCCACTGGGGATTGGGCCCACAACCTGGCCATGTGCCCTGACTGGGAATCGAACCAGTGACCTCTTGGTGCACGGGTTGACGCTCAATGACTGAGCCACACTGGCCAGGCTTTTTAAAAAAAAAATTTTTTTTTTAAAGGCTTCTCAGCCATAACCAATGAGTACTCAGTTTCTGAGACGAGGCTGTGTGCTGAAGACCTTTTTTTTTAAATCTTCACCTGAGGATATTTTTTTCCATTTATCTTCAGATAGTGTGGGCGGGGGCGGGGAGACATCGACTGGTTGCCTCCTGCATGACCCGACTAGGGCTGGGGACTGAATCACAACTGAGGTACGTGGCCTTGACAGGAATTGAACCCATGACTCTTTGGTCTGTGGGCCGATGCTCCAACCACTGGGCCAAACTGGCCAGGGCAACAGTAAATACATTTTAAGCAAAAGTTTTATTTTGGCCCAGCCAGTGTGGCTCAGTGGTTAAGCGTCAACCCATGCACCAAAAGACCGCCAGTTCGATTCCCAGTCAGGGCACATGCCCAGGTTGTGGGCCTGATCCCCAGTGGGGGGCATGCAGGAGGCAGCCAATGGATGTTCTCTCTCATCAATGTTTCTCTCTCTCTCTCCCCCTTCCTCTCTCTTTCTCTAACATCAATAAAGAAAGAAACTAAAAAATAAAAGTTTTATTTTGCATGAGTGTGGTGGTGGATACTCAGGGATTTAATGGACTTCAGGTTGTGAATGCCAACCTAGTCATTGTCTAGTCTGCTTGTGAATTCGTGACTATGGGAGCATTAATATTTATAACATTAAATTCTGACAATGACTATAGCTCTTGACAGAAATGTCTGTTGAAGTTTGGGCTTATTTAAATAAAGGCAGCCTTTTAGATTCAACTCAAGAAATGTTCATGGAATGCCTACCATGTGCATAACAAATTCTGTAAGAGTGCCGGACAGGAGCTTAAGGTGCCTTGCTTAACTACAAATGATATTGCCACCTCGTATCTATTCAGGCGTAAAACCCTTCCACTACTATACTTTGTAAAATAAAGGGCCAGGGCCATATATACTGCCTTGTGGAAAAAGCAGCTGTGACAAAATAGTTTGGCTGTGACTATAACTCTAATGGTTTAGATCCACTCACTACATTTGTACAAAAATGGAGGATTGTTTTTATGCCTTTAAAGTAATTTAACAGACCAGCTTGAGCAACTCTAACATTTAAACTTTTGTAAGCTTTTGTTTTTTAATATTGTACAGAAAATATAACCTGGACAAAACTCCATCAAATTTGAAAGATAAAGTGGGTGGATTGTTCCCCAGTAGATCTGTCATTAAGAATTTGCTAAGGGGGGGGGGGGTGTAGGGATGACATAAACCAAATAATATATATGCATGTATGTGTAACCAATGGACATAGACAACAATGCTTGGGCGGGGGGGAGGGGGGGAAGGGAGGAGGGTGTCTGGGGGAAAAAGGAGAAACATCTGTAACAAAAAATAAATTAATAAAAAAAAGAAGAATTTGCTAAGTAGTCACTGCGTGAGACATGTCACCATGTCTATAGCTCTTGGTGAAGGGGGGACCCAGACCCAGGTGAACATATTGTTTAGGATTTAACTCCTTTGTCCTGTCGACTGGTCAGTGGTGGGCATCCGACCTAAGGACCACATCCTTAGGTCCTTCCCCTGGTCAGCAATTTTGGTGGGCTCTGGGATGAAATATGAGTTGGACCTATCATCCTCATTTATAGAATCTGAATTTGGAAAAAAAGTCAGGTAACTGGCAGTGATCCAGAATACAGCTATGAGGTAGAGTAAAAGTTACAACGAAGGAGATGGAGCTTGAATCCAAAAGGATTATGCAGGTCAAAGTTATGTGAGAAAAGATCCAGAGCCAAGGAGACAAACAAGTCATGAGTCATGTTAATGCAGAGAACTAAAATAAAGTTTCCCTAACTCCTACTACGGAGGTCCTTAAAGCTGTATTAGCTTCAGAATGACTCACCAATTCCATCTCTTGAGACTAGTGTAACTGTAGCCCCTGTTTTTAGAGTGTCATTTAGTCCCTTTCACTGGTGGCAGTACGGTGATCACATCTTCTCTACTCTGTACATCCCCCCATTGTACGTAAATGAGCTCAAAGCACTATTCTCCCAAACAAAAGAACTTACTGAAAATAAATACCATGTTCACAATACCATACTGAGTACAAATCTCATCCAATTTAAGTCTAAAAATAAAGACTTATAAAAGGTACACACTTCTATCTATCATGCTTATAAGTAGTTAAAATGACTAAAGGAATCTAATTTGGGGGCTATTATAGTCATAATTAATCTTTTGATAAATTTGCAAAATGTCCCTTTGCCGGCTGAAAAATGTTATGTCTTCAATATATGTTTCTGAATATATGACTCTACCAATCCTAGGAAGATACACATTGACTTTTCTGGAAATATTTTCTCTTAAACTTAAAGCAGTGTCTAGTAGGTCATAAGAGCTTAATACATGATAGCTATCGTTATTCTCTGGGTCACTTTGATCAAAGAAATGCAGTGAACACATTTTATTTTATTTATTTATTTCTTTATTGATATTAGAGAGAGAGAAAGGGAGAGGGAGAACTACGATTGGCTGCCTCTTGCATGCCCCCCACTGGGGATCAGGCCCACAACCTGGGCATGTGCCCTGACTGGGAATCGAACTGGTGACCTCTTGGTGCATGGGTTGATGCTCAACCACTGAGCCACACCGGCCGGGCTGAACACATTTTATTATTTTTTAAAATCCTCACCCAAGGATATTTTCCCATGGATTTTTTCAGATAGAATGGGAGGGAGAGACACACACATTGATGTGAGAGAGACACATTGATTGGCTGCCTCTCGCACAACCCCGAATGGGACTGGGGATCGAACCTGCAACCAAGGTACATGCCCTTGACCGAGAATTGAACCTGCAGCTCTTCAGTCCGAGGGCTGACGCTCCAACACTAAGCCAGATTAGCTGGGGCCAGTCAACACATTTTAAATTAGTTAACTTTCATGGTAATGGGGGCATGGATGACATGACATGTCTGAATTATTTAAAATCTGTTAGATAACTAAAATTTGGCCAGTTAGTTCAGTGAGTTACTGGGTATAGTGCTACTAAGACAGTCAAGTCGAGGATGTGACATGTTTTTCAAACCATCTGCATTTTGAGGGGAAATTCAATCCACTGAGCCACAACGGCAGGGCAACACACACACAATCTTAACCAGCTGGGTTAGCATTGTCCTTTCCTACCTCACATAGTATTACTTTAAATGTTTTTCTTGCTTAAATTTTGTATTAAATGACTAAGGATTGTCAGTATGAAAATAAGCTGTTATTCTGGGTTAATATTATTTGCCCTCCTACTAAATTAGATCTTTTTTTTTTTTTTTTCTGCCTGCTTTTAATGAGCTTTGTTCTTCCTTGTTGATAGACATGATTTTTAATTACCTTGTCTGGTTGAGAAAAAATTTTTTCACTTTACCAATGTTCTTTTTTAATACATTCTGGTTTTGCTTTAGTCAGACTTGGGATATGGCAGATATTATCGTGGTTGTTACCTTATTTTTAATATCCAGAATGATAATTTACCTATGTACTTTTAGACATTTTAACATTCTTCTTTCGAAATTGTAGAACAAGTTTAAAAAATTTTATATATTCTTTATATAGTAAGTGCCTTGCTTTGGCAATTTTGCATTCTGGCCTCACACTAGAAAAAGAGGCGCTGACAGCTAGATTCTTCAGGGCTAACCGAAATGTATGTGGTCAGTAATAGAGACCACTGGAAGGATGAAAAGACTGCTTAAAGGAAAACAGGGAAACTCTTAAGGGATGGCAGATTAGATCAATCAAAAAATTACATGAACTTCAAAAAATTCATCTAGGAACAACTGGGTAAAAAATATTTTCAAGGATGAAAAGAATAGAACAGAACCATTCCAAGGTAATTTCCTTTTTAGAGAAAAATCTCTATGGAGGCTATCCATTTGAGACTAGTGATGTTCTACTTCTGAAAGCTCATTAAATCTAAAATACTGTTAATGTAAAATGTACATTAAAAATGTATACTATTAAGAAAAAACATTGCCAATATATGAGGGAATTTTCATCAATTATAAGATGCATTGCAAATTTCAGAGATGTTAAATTTTGAAAAATTGTGCACCTTAGAATAGGTTAAATACAGCACCTAACAGCCTTTTCTCCCACCTCTTAAAAAAAAAAATCTGTATGTGATCGATCCTCCTTTAAACATAACTCACCACATTTTGCCCTTTAATGTAGTCATCTAGACTTAAAAAAAAAATCTCTTTTAAATTATAAATCTCTTTAGTTAGGTCATATCTGGCTAATGCTAAAATTAATTACATTGAAAAAGTTAAATCTCCACATTATTAGACAGTTTCAGGCTCTTCTCAAATGGATTGAGATAAACCTCCACATCCTCAAACGGCTAACACTGGCCAAAGTAGGAGATAAATTCCATTATGGGCAGCTAAACATAACATGTTAAACTTTAGTAATTAAATGGAAAAAAAAAATTCAAGAATTGGAATGAGGTTGTAGTCTCAGAGCTATCACTCGCGTTACAGGAAACTGAGTAGGAGGTATGGTAGACAGTAATCTGAAGACACCTCAGAAGCTGCTTCTGCCAAGAATCTGCTAGTCATCAGAAGTGAGAGTTCTAGAATAACAAAAACAAACCAAACCAACAGCAGGCTCTTCCACTATCTTCAAATAACATGCTGAAAATGCACCTAGAATTATGCAAGCTGTTCTAGATACTGAATATCAATAAAGATAAGGTGTGTGTGTGGGTGGATAGGGGGAGGGTCTAAAAAAGCTTCTAAAATGACCAAAGGAATGGATGTCTTTCTCCATTGTAGGGAAAAGAATAAAATTAAATCATCTTCAGTATGGAGAGAACTGACCCAAAGGTTTAGACAGTAGATTATAAAATAATAATGGATATGGTTTGGTAAGCACAGACTTCTTCATTAGGCTGCAGAGTTCTGAGGGACTGAGAGAGAGCCCTGTAGTTGCTGTTTTTCCATTTTCTCACTCTCCTCTTAGTCTACCTGGTTCTGTTTAAAAAGCCTGTGATGCTGTTGGTCTGCTGGCCTGACAGGGGCATAGGAACAGTGGTGTTAGCAGCCTATGATTTACTTCCCTTTGCTGTTTGCCAAGAGGCTCTAGCTTAAGAATTTTTTCCATAGTAATTCTTTCACTTTGGAAGTAGGCCTTTTTTTTTTTTTCATTTGTTTGAGAGGATTAAAAATTGCCTATTGTAAACTGGCTTCAGAAAAACATAATGCTATATGAATTGAGAACCTATATAATTACAATGGTGGTAAGATGAAATAAAAAATAATTGGATTTTAGGTTTTAAATTTTTAGCTAGGAAAGATAAGACAGCAGCTTGTTTAAATTCTCTTCTGATGCCACAAGAATGCAAGTTCCATGAGATTAGAGATTTTTGTGTTTTGATCATTACTGAATTCCCATCATCTAAAAATAGATGGTACATAGTAGGTAGTTCAATAAATATTTGAATGGGTAATGCATACATCTGATTTTACTTTTGTAACTTACTTAAATGAAGATCATCTTTTGGTATTAGCACTTTAAGGAATCTTACTTAATATTCAAATTCTTTAATAATTGTACTGATCTTAGAAATCTAGTTTTTAAAATGTCTATATGAAATCAACTACCGTATAATGCTATACACTTCCAAATTAACATTTTCTTTGGTTTTGTTAATTCTACAAAAATGGACACACTAGTGCCAATTGGCTCTGATCCCTTAGCATATGGAAGAATAAATTTAAGATAAAAAATGCAGGTGTGATATTTTAAAAGCCAGGCTGCTGAGTATAAAATACTTGCATTTAGATCACGGTTTCTCAACCTCTGCACTACTGACATTTTGGGCTTGATAATTCTTTGTTGGGGGCTGTCCTGTGCATCACAGACTGTTTAGCAGCAACTCTGACCTCTATCCTCTAGATGCCAGCAGCATTCTCCCAGTGTTGTCACCCCAAAATGTCTCCAGATGTTGTCAAATGTCTTCTGGGGTGAAAACTGCATTTGGCTGAGAACCACTGGTTTGTTTTTTTAAAGATTTTTAATTGAATTTTAGAGAGAGAGGAAGGGGGGGGAGAGAGAGAGAGACATTGATGTGAGAGCAAAACATTGACTGGCTGCATCCTGCATGCATGCCCCCACCAGGAATTGAGCCTGAAACCCAGGTGTATGCCCTGATGATGACACTCAACCAACTGAGCCACACTGGTCAGGGTGAGAACCACTGTTTAAATAGGGAATATGTTGACAAAACAGTTTATCTGATAGCAAAAATGATCAAAACACCTAATGAATTAAATATGAATGTTTCTTTTCAATTGCTAAGAAGATACAGCAAATGTGAACCTAATCAGAACTACTATAAACACAATACATCTAATATTAGAGGGCAGATGAATATCAGGACTTTATAAACCACTTAACTATACTCTATTGAAGTCATAGAATTTCAGAAAGAAAAATCCTTTAAAGTCATCTAGTGTAAACTCATTTGATGAGATTGGCATCCTCAGTAGATAAGCAACTTGCTCAAGGTCTTCTAGTCAGTAACTGGCATCTTAATGAGTAGTACCACCAATACTTGATTTACAGTTGTCCACAAGAAACAGTGTGTAGCCCTGAGAGCTCCCAGTATGATACCGTATATGATATATAGTAAGGGACACATAGCTGGACTAGTGTTCCTACACTGGTACAAGAAGAAGCATCACTTGATGCCTAAAAGAGACAGGTGGGGCATTGTAGTAATAAACTAAAAAAAAAAACTTGTATTTCTGGCTGAAAATATAAGCAGTATCAAAAATAGCCAATTTCAGTGGTAAATGTAGCACAAAGAGTTATAAAAACTTTAGTTTTGACTTTGAGAGTCAGGCTATCTAAAACACTGAATGCCTCTATTTATGAAATTTGATATTAAGAGAACTTTTTTTTCCTGAGATCCATTTTTAAACTTGCATAGAAATATCTGAAACATAATGTGCCACAATTCATAACCTTTGCAGACATGCTTTTAACAGAAACCTTGACCTATTTGTCAGCCATTTGACTGTGTGGGTACATACAGTACCTATACAAATAGTCCTGATCATTTATTTCAATTTCCTAAGGTCTGGTGGGAGGGTCAGGAAATGAAAATATGCTCCAGGCAATTATTATTCTGAAAACCATCTCTGACCTCTAAAATACCAACATATAAGTGGCTCTTTTTCTTTTTCTAATTTTAATATTCCACACAAGAAAGAACTTAGGAAAATTAAGGATATTTAAACTGAAAAACGGGATATACTCTTAGTTGAGGCTAAATACAAAATACTAATAATGAACAGGTGCTATGACCCTGGGTTAAATAGAATATCAATGTTTATCAAATAATAAGCTGTAAGTAGAGCAATATAACTTTTTATTCCATTCATTCATTTAACAAACATTTAACTGTGTGCCTATAATGCGCTAGCACAACTGGCCATGGGAATAAAGCAGTGAAAAAGACAGGGTCCTTGCTCTCCAAGAATTATCACACTGAGGAATAAAGTCCAGGCCATATTTTAACCATTTCATACAGAATGATGATAATAGGGAGTACAAGGGGTTCAACTTCAGATTCTTTTTCTTACTGGATTGATTGAGGAAACAAACAGGAAGAATTTCAAATAGGATAATATGAATAGTTATATTTTACTTTGGATTAGCCTTACTTTATAAAAAAGGAGAAGGATTTTAAAGAGAAATTTGTGGCACTCCATGAAATAATAGCAATGCAATGAACTTCAGAAAAAGAAAAAGTTATGTAGGTGTTACACTATAATTCTGGCTAAGCCATTTTTATAACAACAATATTTTACTTTGATTAAATGCTTACTTTGTGCCAGGAACTGTCAAATACTTTGTATTGTTTCCTTTAATTCTTGCATATAATCTTATTAACTCATTTAAAAATGACAGCTCTCCAGTAAGGTGGGTATCATTAATTCCAGTTACAGACAAGAGCACTGACACTTGGGGAAGTAAAGTAACTTGTCCAAGGTCACAAGGATGGAAGGCAAGGCAGCTGGGCAGATTTTGACAGATTCAAGACCTATGCTCCTCCCACCACACTTACCTCCCCTCCCGCCCTGTCTTTCTACTGTGTTAGCAAGGCAGAGGCGGGGAATAGCATTTTGCACAGAAGAACTAGCTTGTCAATGGTCTAGAGGTAGTAAAAAGCATAATAAAGAAATTAAAGAAAGACCAAGTGCGTACTGGGAGAGGAAGAGAGTGGTACTAAATGAGACTTGAGGTAGGCAGGGGCTAGATTATGTAGGGTTTTATAAGCAATGTTGTGGATTTGGGATTTTAGCCTACCTGCCGAGATAAAAACCATTGAAAGATTTTAAGCAGGTAAGTCATTTGATCAGATGTATATTTTTTAAAAGATCACTCTGGCCCTGGCCGGTTTGTCTCAGTGGTTGGAGCATCGGCCCACGGACCAGTGAGTCGCGTGTTTGATTATGGTCAAGGGCACGTACCTTGGTTGTGGTTCGTCCCTGGCCCTGGTCAGGTTGTGCAGGAGGCAGCCAGTCGATGTGTCCCTCTCACTTCGATGTTTCTCTCTCCTTCTCTCCCACTGTATCTGAAGATAAATGGAAAAGTATCCTCGGGTGAGGATGAGGAAAAAAAAAAAAAAGTAAAAAGATCACTCTGGCTGCCTATAGAAAATAAGTGAGAAGAAAAGAAGTTAGGAGGCTATTTCAGTAGTTTAGGCAAGGGATGGTAGTACTTGGTGGAGATGATAAGTGAATAGATTGGAGAAATATTTTAGAAGTAGAACTGACAATATTTGGCAGTGGATTAGAAGACAGTGGTGGGGAAGAGAAATCAGGATTACTTCTGGGTTTCCAGTCTTGGTATCTTTTAGATTTTGGAAGACAGAAAAGGGAAGATATTTAATACTAACCAGAAGAGCAAGAATAACACAGTAAGTCTTCATTCAACATTGTCTATCGTTTCTGTGACTTCAGTGAAATAACATATAACAAAACCAATTTTACCACTGGCCAATTGATACAAAAAAGCATTATGTTCCTAGAGCATCTCATCAACATTATAATTAAATGCAGGGTTGAACAAAAGGACATTATTGGAAGACCTGCTGTACTCAGATTCTTCTAGATTATTTTAGTGTCTGTTTACCCAAAACTCATTGTATTAGTTTCCTCAGGCTGCTAAAACAAATTAATACAAACTGGGTGTATTAAAACAACAGAAATTTACTGTCTCATAGTTCTGGAGGCTAGAAATCTGAAATCAAGTGTTGGCAGGGCCATGCTTCCTCTAAAGCAGTGATTTTCAACCTTTTTCATCTCATGGTCCACATAAACTAATTACTAAAATTCTGCAGCACACCAAAAAATACATTTTTTTTGCCGATCTGACAAAAAATAGGTATCATTTTGATTCATTCACCCCGGATGGCTGTTGTCTTTTTTTTTTTTTTTTTATAATCTAAGAGAAGAAAGGTCAGTGCCCCTGACTAAATAGTCAGGTATTACATGTTTTTAAAATTCTGGTGGTACACTGGTTGAAAATTGCTGCCTAAAGGCTCTAGGCAAGCCCTGGCCAGTTTGGCTCAGCAGTTAGAGCATGGGCCAGTGGACCAAAGAGTCTTGGGTTCAATTCTGGTCAAGGGCACATACCACGGTTGTGGTTCGGTCCCTAGCCCTGGTCGGGGTCATGTGGAAGGCAACCAATGTATGTGTCTCTTTCACATTGATGTTTCTCTCTCTCTCTCTCTCTCTCTCTCTCTCTCTCTCTCTCTCTGCCTTCCACTCTTATTTGAAGATAAGTGGAAACATATCCTCGGGTGAGGATTAAAAAACAGGGTTCTAGGCAAGAATTTTTCCTTGCTTCTTCCTAGCCTCTGGTAACTCCTGGCAATCTTTAGCATTCTTTGACTTGTAGCTGTGATCACTTCTATCTATGCCTCTGTTTCCACACTGCCTTCTCTGTCAGTCTGTGTCCTTTTGTCTTCTAATAAGGACTAGTCACTGGTTTAGGATTCACTCTAAATCCAGGACGATTTCACCTCCAATTAAATATGCAAAAGGATCTATTTCCAAATAAGGTCACATTCTGAAATTCCAGGTGGACATGAACTCTTGGGGAACACTATTCCTCTCACTATACTCACCATTAGTTTTACTGAACTAATTTATCTTGTTCTTACTCATTATAATCATTATCATCATCCTCATCACTACTATATTTACCACAGCCCTCAATTAGCACCTGTTAGGTAAGAGGTACTGCTCTAAAGTCTTAATACATATTTGTGACAGGGGTCACAAGAGTTGGGGGACCCCAAAATCACACCTAAGTTTACTAAGGAGACTCACGGGACTCAGCAACTAGTTTTACTCATGGCTATGATTTATTTTACAGTGAAAAGATACAAAGTAAAATCAGCAAGGGAAAATATGCTAGGGGTAATTCCATAGGAAGCCAGGTATGGAGTGTGCCAAGTGGAGTCACAAAGGGCACACTTAATTCATCCAGCATCTAACTGTGACAATACATGTAAAGTTTTGTCAATTGGAAAGCTCATTAGAGATTCAGTACCTAAATTGTTATTGGAGGCTGATTATGTAGACACCCTCTGCCTAGAACATACCAAAACTCCAGACTCCCAGAGTGAAAGGAGGTGTTTAGCATAAACCATATTGTACCAAACACTCTAGGTACACAGGAAGTCATTTTATCAGCTAGGGAATATACGGAACACTCCTGAAATTCAGGGTTCCAGACGTCAGCCAAGGGCCAACTTTGAAAGCAGATCTTTCTAAGGACAGAATTTTCAAACCTACTGTGTTAGCTCTTTTCTGCACATATTATTTCATCAAAGAAATTAAAGTTACTTAGCTTAGATAATGTTCCCAAGATTATACTACTACAGGGTAGTAGTAAATAGAGAAACTAGGATTCAAAAGTAGTTAATCTGATTCTAGATCTCTACTGTGATCCACCAAGCTTGGCTGCCTGGTTTTTGAGGACTCAGTAAAATGAAAAAAAAAAAAAAAAAGAAGAAGCTACAGTAGACTCACATTAGAATGAACTGACAAAAGCAAGTAGCAAGAAGACTATAGTTTTAAAACTGATTGTAAGTAATAAAGTAGCCATTATATAACAAAAACTCAATAAAAATAAACACAGGCTAAACAATTTTACAGACACTCTTACAGACTTTTAATGTTAAAGAAAACAAAATTACCAGCATATTAACAAATTTAATATTTTAAGAAGATTAAAGAAAGCTTAAGTTTTAGCCAAATTAACATAATCGAGGGATTAAAAGATTTAATTTTACCTTTGTAGAGAAATAAGAAGTCAAAAAGAATACATTTATGTGATATAGCAGAAAGAAGTCTATCAGGACTATTGTTTGTTTTATTTTTTTACCTAATGGAATGATGTCCTGAAGTATAGTCCAATTTTCCAAATTTTTGTGTTAGGTACCCGTGCTTCTCCATGATATCCATCCATGTTGTATAATTTGGATCTAGGCCCTTAAAGTTATTCCAAGATTCTGTTAAGTGAGTGAAGAGGCCACTCCACATTGCTGGGAAAAAAGAAGAAATTGGGATTAGTGTAAAGCTTAACAATTTGTGTTAACTATTAAGACAACTACTCTAAGAGAGAATAGAGTTTACTAGTTTAGAGCTCATGTTCTGCAATAAAACGTATCTGCTTTAGGTGCTTTACCTAACATTTCCAATTACCTCATTTATCAAGGGGAACATTCTGCAAGGAGTTACTGATTTTATAGGTGAGTCTCTAAGGCTTACAGGTTGAGTTGTTTAAGATAAATATAACTGGAATTAAATAAAAAGCCTGTCTGACTCTAGAGTCTTCTTCTAATCATAAAAATAACCACTAAGTACTCGTTGGTTAAATTTCTCATTTTCTCCAACTATTTATTCAGTAACTCCTTCAAATCTTAACAGGCCTAAAGGGAGAAGTAGACAGCAATAATAACAACACCAGGGGATTTCAATACCCCACTTTCAACAATAGATAGAAAATCAATAAGGAAACACTGGACTTAAACTACCTGTTATACCAGATAGACTTAACAGACATTTAAAGACCATTCCATCCAAAAGCAACAGAATATATATTTTTCTCAAGTGCACATGGGACATTTCAGGATAGATCATATGTTACACAACAAGTGTAACAAACTATTAGCAAACTGAATCATAGGCTACACAACTAGTAAATTTAAGAAGATTGACATCATTCATATCAAGCAACTTTCTTACTACAATGCAGAAAACTGGAAAATTTCACAAATCTGTGGAAATTAAGAAACATGCTACTGAACAACCAATAGGTCAAAGAAGAAATCAAAAGAGAAGTCAAAATATAGCTTGAGAAAATTGAAAATGGAAATAAAACATTGCAAAACTAATAGGATGCATAAAAAGCAGTTCTAAGAAGGAAGTTCACAGTGATGAACCTACATTAAGAAAAAAGAAAGAGCCCAAATAAACAATTATTGTACATCTCTAGGAACTAGAAAAAAAGAACTAAGCCCAAAGTTAGTAAGAGAAAGGAAATAACAAAGATCAGAGTTGAAATATATGAAATAGAGACTGAAAAGAGTGATAAAAGTAAGAGCTAGTTTAAAAAAAGATAAACAAAATAAACCTTTAGCTAGACTTACCAAGAAACAGAAGTTCCTCAAATAAAATTAGAAATGAAAGAGGAGACGTTATAACTGATACCACAGAAATACATAGGATCATGAGACTACAATGAACAATTATATGTCAAGAAATTTGATAACCTAGAAGAAATGGGTAAATTCCTAGAAACATACAACCAAACAATACTGAATCATGAAGAAATAGAAAATCTGAACAGACAAATTATGAGTAAAGAGACTGAATCAGTAATCAAAAACCTCGCAAAAAAGAAAAGTCCAGGGACCAGATAGATGGCTTCACTGGTGAATTCTACCAAACATTTAAAGGAGAATTAATACCAATCATTCTCAAACTCTTCCAAAAAACAGAAGAGGAGAGAACACTTCCAAACTCATTTTACAAGACCAGCATTACCCTAGTACTAAAATCATATAAGAACACACACACACACACACACACACACACACACACACACAGAGAAAAGAAAGAAAATTGCAGGCTTATTTCCTAGACGAACATAGATGCAAAAATTCTCAACAAACTATTAGCAAACTTAATTCAACAATACATTAAAAGGATCACACAGCATGATCAATTGGGATTTATCCCAGGAAAGCAAAGATGGTTCAAAATTCACAAATGAATTGTCAGAAGGAGAAATTAAGAAAACAATCCCATTTACAACTGCATCAAAAAGAATAAAATAAATAGGAATAAATTTAACCATGGAGGTGAAGGATATGTACACTAAAAACTATAAGATATTGATTAAAGAAATTAAAGAAGACATAAATAAACAGAAAGATAATATGTGCTCATGGATTGAAAGAATGAATATTCTTATAATGTCCATACTACCCAGAGCAATCTACAGATTCAATGCAATACCTATCAAAACTGCAATGGCATTTTTCACATAAATAGAATAAACAATCCTAAAATTTGTATGGAACCATATAAGATCCTGAATAGCCACAGCAATCTTGAGAAAGAAGAACAAAGCTGGAGGTATCAGACGTCCTGATTTCAAACTATATTAAAAAGCTATAATCATCAAAACAGTATGGTATTGTCATAAAACAGATATATAGCTCAATGAAACAGAATAGGGAGCCCAGAAATAAACCCATGCATATGTGGTCAATTAATTTATGACAAAGGAGTCAAGATTACACAATGGGGAAGGATAGTCTCTTTAATAAATGGTGTTGGAGAAACTGAACCCCTATGTTACATCATACACAAAAATCAACTCAAAATGGATTAAACGTATGGACATAAAACCTGAAACCATGAAACTCCTAGAAGAAAACATAGTGGGTAAGGTCCTCGACACTGATCTTGACAATAAGTTTTTGGATTTGACACTAAAATCAAAGGCAAGAAAAGCAGAAATAAATAAGTGAAAGTACATTAAACTAAAAGGCTTCTGTTCAGCACAGGACGCTATTAATCAAATGAAAAGGCAACCCATGGATTGGAAAAAAATATTTGCAAAATCATCTATCAAATAAGGGGTTAATATCCAAAAAAATATAAATACCTCATACAACTCAATAGCAAAAAATCCAATTAAAAAATGAGTAGAGGGTCTGAATTTTTCCAAAGAAGACTTAGAAATGGCCAACAGGTACATGAAGAGATTCTCAACATCACCAGTCATCATGGAAATGCAAATCAAAACTTCAATGAGATATTATCTCTTGCCTATTAGAACAGCTATTATAAAAAGACAAGAGATAACAAGTGTTGGCTAGGATATGGGAAAAAGAAAACCCGGGAGAACTCTCATGCACGGTGATAGGAACCTAAATTGGTGAAGCCACTATAGAAAATTGAGGAAGCCACTAAGAAGGTTCCTCAAAAAATTACAACTAGAACTATCATATAATCCAGCAATTCCACTTCTGGGTATATATCTGAAGGAAATTAAGTCATTATCTCAAAGAAATATCTGCACCCCCATGTTCACTGTATTATTTACAATAGTCAAGACATGGAAACAACCTACGTGTCCGTCAAAAGATGAATGAATAAAATCGATGTGAATACACACACACACACACAAATATTCAGCTTGAGGGCATATTGTGGTAAGTGAAGTAAGCCAGACAAAGGAAGACAAATACTGAATACTGTGGAATCTAAAAAGAACCAAACACAAAGAAATAAAACAGCCTAGATTGCTAGAAGCAGGGGTTGTGGATGGGGGAAAGTGGTGAAAACATAAAAATTTCTAGTTAAAGATCTGGAGATGTGAAAGATGAACAAAACTTTTTTAATATACCCGGTCCTTCATCATTGAAATATAATTTATAATATAATTCAGGTTTCCTTTAATCATTGGTGATTATATAGTCTGAAAATGTAGGTGAAGAAACTTGTGACTCAAATCACAAAGAATATCATGCTGGGGACTTACAGACAAAAGCAAATTGCTGAGTGCTGTTTATGGGGTTCAAAGCAAACAGTCATACATTAGAATACAGAAAGCAACTCTGTCAGAGAAGACACAGAATTTATAAGAATGGCAGTTTTTTCCTGTCTCTCAATTATTCATGGCTTAATGTCACTGAAATCTTGCCATTAAACTATGCCTATGTGTTAAATTACTATAATAAAAGTGATAGTTTGTGGTAGAAGTGAATTGAGCCTGAAGAGAGATAAAGTGTGTAATCTGAAATAACATGGAAAACTTCAGATAAACCTCATGTGTGACAAAGTTTTAACTACTTTGAGGTATACTCTGAAGTCCTCTCCCAACTCCCTGTAGTCTTTTTTTTTTAATTGTTTTTCTTTATTGATTTTTATTTCTTTATTTATTTTTATTAATTTGTTTTTGTTACAGATGTTTCTCCTTTTTCCCCCACTGACACCCTCCTCCCCATCCCCCCTGCCCCATCCCCCCACACTGTTGTCCATGTCTATCAGTTATGCATACATGCATATAAGTTCTGTAGTTTATCTCTTCCCTCCCCCCACCCCCTCTTCTGAGGGTTGTCAGTCTGTACCCTACATCCATGTCTCTGGGTCACCCTGTTCCTCCCTGTAGTCTTACTGAAAAACTTCCTTGGAAATAGAACTCTTCTAGGAAATATGAATATTTCCTCATTTGCTTGAATGGTCAAAAGATTCTTAGCTACCAATCATAAAGAAATGAAACAGTAACACATGAACTAAACAGCATTTCAAGTGATAAAATTCCTACTCTGGAAAAACAAATTAGAAAATCTAATAACCCCAATACCCACACATACCTTAAAAACCATATCACTTAAATTTTTTTTTTAAATCCTCACCGGAGGATATTTTTCCATTTATCTTCAGATAAAGGAGGGAGAGAGAGAGAGAGAAACACCGATGTGAGAGACACATCGACTGGTTGCCTTCCGCATGTCCCCGACCAGGGCTGGGAACCAAACCGCAACCAAGGTACGTGCGCTTGACCAGAATCAAACCCACAACTCTTTGGTCCGCAGGCTGATGCTCTAACCACTGAGCAAAACTGGCCAGGGCTTAATATTTTTTAAATAGATGCCAAATATGACTTACTATACTACTTTTGGGGATTATCTTTTTATATATATATATTTTTTTAATTCTCACCCAAGGACATTTTCTATTTATCTTCAGACAGAGTGGAAGGGAAAGAGAGAGAAAGAAAAGGGGAGAGAGAGAGGGACACATCGACTGGTTGCCTCCCGCACGACCCTGACCAGGGTCGGGACGAACTGCAACCGAGGTACGAGGTACGTGCCCTTCACTGGAATCAAACCCGCGACTCATTGGTCCGTGGGCCAATGCTCTACCGCTGAGCCAAACCGGCCAGGGCTAGGGATTATCTTTTAAACTATAAAATCATTTTTAGTGTGTGGCTGCTTTCTTCCATTAATATTAAGCATGTTCATACCTGCACGTGATGGGCAACAGATTGGAGAGTTTGTGTAGGCATTCAGAAAGGAAGTGCCATGAGCTTTCATGAAGTTGATAAAAGGAAGTTTCACTACCTGATTTCCTGGATAAAATGTTAGCCTTCCATCCTGAAATAAAGAAATTTAATTAACACTGATTGATCACACAAAAAAAGAAAATTATTTCCTTTAATTTTAACCATAAAATTTACAAGCACCAAAATACTTCATTCAGTATGACCATAAAATCCCCAAAAGATAAAAACAAGTATAAATAGTGATATCAGTATCTAGCTCATAATATTGAGAATTCAATGCAGTGTTACACTTAGTTTTTTTCAAATATAGTAAATAAATTAAAGGACTTTCTGGAAAGTTCTTTTAGGGGATGATGAACTGATTAAACCAATGTTTACTGAGTATTTCTATGTGCCAGGCACTGTGAAAGATCTGGAGACAATCTAGAAATAAAACAGAGTCCCTGGTGCCTTTGAAGTTTAGTCTAGTGGGGAGGCAAAAGTATACTGGTAAATGAAATTTGAGTAATTACAAATTGTGATATATGCTTTGAAAAAAACCTGCGATACAAATAACAAGGGTGACCTACTTTAGACAGAGCAGACAGAGAAGGCTTCTCTGCGAAGTATGAGACCTAAATAATGAGAAGGACCCAGCCCTTCAAATAATTTAAGGGGCATGTAAAGTTGGAGATACCTGCAAGACATAAGTGGAGGTATCAATTAGGCAGCTAAATAAATGAGCCCGAAAGTTAGAAGACATGTTTGGGTTGGAAATATGCATTTTGGAATTGAATTGGGAATTGAAGAGCAAAGACAGAAAAAAGAATATTCTAGTCCTGGAGTTATATCTATTATATGTTTTCAATATAATTATAAATAAATTAATGTACAGTTTAAAAAATGAGCCAATCCTGCCTGGCTGGTGTGGCTCAGTGGATGAGCGTTGACCCACGCACCAAGAGGTCGCCAGTTCGATTCCTGGTCAGGGCACATGCCCAGGTTGTGGGCCCAATCCCCAGTGAGGGGCATGCAAGAGGTGGCCAATCGATGTTCTCACTCATTGATGTTTCTCTCTCTCTCTCTCCCTCCTCCCTTCCTCTCTCTCTAAAATCAATAAAGAAAAAAAAAAAAAGAGCCAATCCAAAATATGGGATATATATGGGATAATATAAACCCTTGATTTATGTGAGATTTCTAAATGGATATATAAAGTAGGATGTTGCGTACAGGCAGGAATCTGGAGCCCAGAGAAGTCTACTCTCTGGTGAAATAAACTGGGGAGTCTTGAGCACATTCACAGTATTGAAAACTGTGAGACTGGATGAAACCATTTAAGGAGAGAGTGAAAAGAGGAAAGAAAGAAACCCAGTGGGAGCCCTGAGGTGTCCCAAGTAAGAGGAAAAGGCAGCATGGGAAACTGAGAAAGAACAGCCAGTGAGGGAGGAAGATATCAGGAGACTGGGTCTGATGAAAGCCGAGAGAAGACAGTACTATGTCAAGAAAGAGGTAATGTCAACTCTTTGTCTTGAAAAGGTACCTAAAACAAGGCCAAAAAATGCACAGTGGAATTGGCAGTATGGAGACAGCTGGTGATCTTGACAAGAGCACTCTCCATGGAGTGGAAGGATGGACAGCTGCTGGAGATGGGAAAAGAGGATGGGAGGTGAGAAAGTGAGGCAACTCGGCTAAAAAGTTATTTTGCAAAGGGAAACAGAAAAATGGGATGGCTGTTAGAGAATGGAGTGTGGGATGGAGGAGAATGTAGGATTAAGATCAGGTTCTTTGTAAAATGGGAAGAATTAGAACATGTTTGTAGGTGGAAATAACCACTTCTAGCAGGAGTAATCACTGAATGCTAAGCAAACAATCTGATTTCCTGAATGATGAGCTAGGAAGCCCAAGACAAAAGTGCATATTCTCCTCTCATAAGACTTTCTTTAAATTCATAAATTCAAACTCATAGAAACTTATCTTCACAAATCCCAAATGCCTGAATATCTTATTCTTACAATCTTTTGGACATGGGAGATAATAACCATTTGTGGTCACTGCTTTGAATTTAGAAAACCTAGCTTATCTGGTTGGAGGGATGGCATAGGAAGTCACATGGCAGAAAAACTGTGATGTTATACAATTCAGATTCTCTAATAATATAAGTTTGAGCTTCATTTGGAGTATTATTAGCATGCTTTTGACATTGAGGGTATGTGTAGCGTAATTTAAATGTTGCTTAAGAACCCAGTCAAATTACAAATCTTGCCAATGATGTACTTAATCCAGGTCTATTAAGCTTTGCAAAAATACACTGTTGGAATTCTGAACATATTAAATCAGTCTTTTGTAAACTGAACATCTCTGGATTAAAGATTCATTTCACTTTGTTATTGGTGAAATGACACCTGTTGCTGGGGGAACTGGGCTTCTTGTGATGTCACAAGAAAAGGAATTTTCTGAGACTCGCACAGGAGGATGAGATATTGTAGAAAGCTTTATTTCTGTGGAATTACACTCCTGAGTTTCCAAAGTCCCATTTCCCTTCATCCTACCAAGAAAGAAGTCTAACTGTGCCTTTAGCAGGGATAGGATTAAAGCCTTTGCCCAAAATTTCTGTCCCAATATTTACACAGTCCAATCCAGCATCAGGCTAGTTTAGTTTGTTTCTTGCTGCAGTCCATTAGTCCATTGTGTGTGGGGTCTGCAGGGCCACATGGCTATGGAGAGGCTACAGGTGAATCCAAGGAAGCAGGAGCAAAACCAAAGGAACCAGAGAGCCAAGAGCCAAGAGAGCAAGAATTACTGTTTTGGGATTATGTATTCCCAAATTTCGGCAGGCTTGCATTGGTTCTCCACCCCCTAGCCAATCCATGGTTCCCCAGGCTAGACCGACAGGCAAGTACCTTCCCTACATCACCCCAACTTCACTGTGCATGCAACCATTTCCCACTTTGTCTTGTCCTTTCCCCAGTGGCTGGCAGGGAATAGACCGGCAGTTCCCTGAGAAGTGTGAAGTTGCATCTTCCTGGTGAAGCTGCCCAGATGGCTATGTTTATAATGTCTGCTCTCCCTTTTGCTCCTTTCCTATTATTTATTTTAAAATATGTTTTTATTGATTTTTCAGAGAGAGAGGAAGGGAGAGTGAGATGGAAACATCGATCAGCTGCCTCCTGCATGCCCCCTACTGGGGATCGAGCCCACAACCGGGGCATGTGTCCTGGCCAGGAATTGAACCAGGACCTCTAAGTCCATGGGAAGACGCTCAATGGACTTGGCTGGGCTCTCCTTTCCTATTACTAATAACTAGCTAATTACAATGGCATCAACTTCATTCACTAAATATTTATTGAATGCCTTAAATATCTTAGTCAGTAATCTTGACACAGACCACCTTTCACATTCCATGTTAGAAACTTCCCCAAATGAGGTAGTTATTCCCTCCTCTCTTGCCATCTCTGTCACTCTGCACTTTAAAGATTCCAGCTTTCTATTTCTGATTTCAAGAGATGAAGTCCTTGTACCAGTCACAGAAATTAATCCAGAAATTGCCAACATGGATTTTAATCTCATACGTGAGTTACTGATATGCTGCAGTAGCCACTTGTAGCAGTAGTTACACCAGTTTGAACAGAGCCTGCAGGACTTGTGAATTGGATTTCTCCTTCTAGAATCATGACTTGGTACTCAGTTCCTCATCATCCTGGGCCAGGGAAAACCAGTGAAGTTTAGATTTCAAGGCATCATTCTAATGATAGAATGTAACAGTAACTTTAACTGTCTAGCCTGTTATCAAAGCAAGACAGGTTATATAGTGTTATTCTCAGATCAGTCCATCAGATTGAATGAGATTCTCACTAGATTCTGTGGTATTCCTGTCCTGCCCCCCCATTCCTGAAACCTCACCAAAATGAAAATGAATGAAGGTACGGGGAGGAGAGAGAGAGAGAGAGAGAGAGAGAGAGAGAGATGATGCTTATGTCCTTGAAAACCCAGGCAGGTTCTTATTTTACTTTTTTTAAAACAAGTTTATGAAGATATAATTCACATACCATACAATTCACCTATTTAATGTGTACAAGTCTGGTTTTTAGTATATTCAGAGAGTTATACAACAACCACCACAGTCAATTTTAGAACATCCATCATTCCAGAAAGAAACCCTGCACTCCTTAACCTTCACTCTTCTATCCTCCCAAACCCTAGGCAATTGCTAATCTTTTGTCTCTACTTTGTGTCTCTATGGATTTGCTTTCTCTGGACTTTTCTTGTAAACGGAATCATACAATATGCGGTCCTTTGTGACTAGCTTCTTTCACTTAGCTTAATGACTCTTAGGTTCATCACATCGCAGCATGTGTCAGTACTACATTTTTTATTGTTGAATAATATTACTAAATTTTAAAAATCTATCAGTTAATGGATATTTGGGTTGTTTCCACTATTTGGCAGTATTATATATACTTTCATGTACAAATTTTTGTATGGACATATGTTTCCATTTCTCTTGGATATATATCTAGAAGTAGAATTGCTGGGTCATATGGTAATTCATGTTTAACCATTTCAGGAATTGCTCAACTGTTTTGCAAAGTGGCTGCACCACTGTACATTCCTACCAGTAGTGATAAGGGTTCCAGTTCTCCTGTATCTTTGACAACTCTAATTATAGTGTCTTTTTTACTGTAGCCGTTCTATGGGTGTGAATTGGTGTCTCATTGTGGTTTTCATTTACATTTCCCTAAGTATTGACAGTGTTGAATATCTTCTCATGTGCTTATTGGCCATTTGTAGATCTTCTTTGGAGGAATGTCTATTCAGATCTTTTGCCTTTTATTTCATTTTCTTGTCTAATTCCCCGGCTAGTACCTCCAGTAGGATGTTGAATAGACACAATGAGAACAGATTTCCTTGTCTTGTTCCTGATCTTTGGGAGAAAACATTTCATTTTTCTACAGTTATGTATATTAGCTGTGGCTTTTTTGCAGATGCCCTTTATCAGATTGAGGAAATTCTCTTCTATTTCCAATTGGTTGAATGCTTTTATCATGAAGCATTATTGAATTTTGTCAAATGTTCTTTCTGAATCTATTGAGATGATCATGTCGTTTTGCCCTTTATTTGATTAACATGGTGTATTACATTAAATGATTTTCAGATATTAAACCCATCTTACATTCTAGGGATAAATCCCACTTAGTCATGGTGGGATATATTGCTGAATTGAATTTTCTAGTATTTTGTTCAGGATCTTTGCTTTTATATTCATAAGAGATATTAGTCTGTACACAATATTATGTATTTCTATACACAAATATATAAAAAGCTATGTATTCACACTATACTAAAAAAATAACAAACCAAATATTTCAGTTATCTTTGGAAGTTTCTAGGATTTGTGATGCACCATTCACATTCCCTTTTAGAAATGAAAAATCGCCTCTGCTGAAGAGAGTTGTCTTGCCCATGATCATGCCCCATTCTGGGAGCAGCCCATGACTAATGGCCAGCATGAGGGTCCACAGGCCTGGCACCTCATCCCAACTGGAATCAGTTCTGAAGCATCATATTAGTTTGAGAACTACCCATAAGGTCAGCTGAGGCCTCCATTGATACAGCAACGAAACTCAACTTCTCTCTCTGCACAATCCTGCTTTCTTCCTTTCCCTTTGCTCTCAAGAGCACTCCCTAATAAACTCTTTCACGTTACCCTCCATATTGCCTGTTCTGTAGGTTTAGATAATCAAAAACATTATTTTAAGTAATAGTCTCAACAAATCCTTCGGGCATATCCAGATTATGTAACTTTAATCATCATGGCTTAATTTATGAGAAAGGCAATACCACATAGTGATTAAAAGCACTCTGGTGCCAGACATGCTTAACACCAACTGTCTGTGTAACCACACTGACTCCCAGGGATAATGAACTAATGTTATGATTAGTAACCAAACATTTGTCCAAGCATTAGTTTTAAAACCATGGATAATACTAAAAGTATCAGGTACTATTGATAGTAGTAGTCTTTTGGTTGATGTCTTGGGAGAAGTTCCAAAAGCTGTTCAAGTTTAGGATTCAACAAAACGCATACACACGATTTCCCTGGAATATAAGGAAGTGGCTCAGGTTATATAAACTAATGCAGTTAAATCAGCACTAACAGGACTATCAGATACCTGGGTAATAAAAATAACGTTAACATTTTTCACTTCTCACCCAAACACAAATTCCGGCAAACTTCAGGTGAACTGGAAAATGACCGCTAGAAAACTAACAAGCTTTTATGGAGATGCAGAATGATAGTTTCCCCCACTATTAAATCAAATGGGGTATAGACTGACCGTTCCTTAATAGCGGAAAAATACCTTGGTGGATCGAGGATAGCAATAACATAAAAATAAAAATATTTGCAAAGATGATATCAGATCGCACTTTATTTACTAAAGTACTGTTTTATAAATATTATATGCATAACTATGTGGTGTACGTGTGTATATGGGACTTCAAGATAAATACACTTTTTACTTTGCAAAGGGGTTAAACCATTTCGGAAGTTTCAGATTCTGTTCCCCAACGCCTGCGGCACAGGAAAGGCTGTGGGCGGGTAGCGGATCTGGACCGGGGTCCCGCCCACCTACCCCACCGCCGCCGCCGCCTCTCGGTACTTACAAAGGCGTCGCTCACAACCAGCACCACGTTCGGCGCCTGAGCTGCTCCGGGCCTCTTCCCACTAGTGCCGGGAGCTGGCGCTGCCAGCGCGGAGGCTGCGACCACAGACACGCACAGCAGCAGCATCGCAGGGAGCAGCCGAGAGCCCGGCCTCGAGGCCCTGGGCACGCCTCCTCCCGGCGGGTAGAGGTGGGCGGGGAAAGCGGAGATCGCCGAGATCGCGGAGATCGCCGTTTGCGTCCTCCCAGCGCTTCACCCGCAGAACTACAACTCCCATCAGGGCCGGAGGGAGCACTTGCGCACCGTCAGACTCCCCTGCCTTAACTCATGTTAAGGCCTTTTGATCAAATACCGAGCAAACTGAGGGCCAGTCACTTCCAGTCACGTGAGCAATGCCTGGGAAATGCGCATGCGCTCTGACTCTCGGCTTGTTTGTAGGAAAAGCACCTGTCCCAGGTGGGTTCGGGTCGCCGTCGCTTTGCAGAGGTTGGAACTGGTAGGTGGTTGAAATATTTGAAATGAAAACCTAGGAAGAGAAAGGGTCAGGGGTCGTGGGTGCTCGTTTTGCACTGTACAAGCGTGGCTGAGGAGTAGGCGGGACCGTGAGCTGGGCGGTGATGAGGTGGCGGTGCGTCTGTCACTTAAGTTGGACCGGTGGTTCTTTATGAGGCCTCTGGCTGGACTGCCACAGGTGCGATATGGACACCGTGGGGCCCCTCGAATACATCCCCCCAAGGAGATTTGCAGTCCGCCTTATCTTATTCCCGCTTTGCCGGTGCAGTTAGAATTTATTGTACTCGCGTGGGGTGAGGAGTGGGGCCTGGTAAGTACGGTTTCAGGTTCTAGGCAGAGAAAAGCTTAGGTGCATCTTGCCTTTAGAGTGCAAAGGAGGGAAACGAACAGCCTCTCAGAGAAAGAAATGTTAGTCTATGTGACGTATTCGATTATTGGACGTAGGTTCAGAACCCATTGTTTTGCTGCAGAAGAATCACTGGTCCTTCTTGAGCATTGAACGCCTTTTAGTCCAGTAAACTCACTTTCTCTTTCTTGTTCAACTCCACCTGCTTCATCTAAATTTTGTTCACTTCCAAGTTCTCAAGTAGCATGTTTTTGGTTTTTTTTAACTTTATTCAGTTTTTCAAAACCACCCCCATTCTCTCCATGAAGCATTCTAGATTAATTTTGTTTGACAGAATTTATTCCAGGGATGCCATAAAAAGATACTTAGAGTTTGTAGTCATGTAGAGTGTTGTCAATGTTTTAGATGGCTATTTAGATGGATTTTTAACCTTAAAAACGTTTTCTATTTTCATTACATTATAAATTAATCTAGTTGCTTGACTTGGGCAACATTTTTAAATATTATAATTCTTTATATGGCTTAGGACAAGGTTCACTTTAGTGTAGTTAGGCTGCAAATTTGATATAAATAAGTGCTCTTAATTGTCCTAGATTCAAAACAAAGTAGTGTAGAAATAGGCACTATTCTCTTTTGGCTCAGTTTTTTATATTGTAGTGTATTTTGTGTTCCTGGAATATTTTTTCTGAACAGATTGTTTATGGAAGTTCCTTCTATCTCCTGAGGCTGTGGGAACACGGTGTAGACTAATTTTGAAATTTGGAGATTAAGATTAGTATCTCTTTGGGAAAGAAAAGAAATGAAAAGTTGGACATAATTATTTCTCATGTTTTAAGTTATTTATGAAAATTGATCTTGAATCTGATGTATTAAAAAGTTCAGTAGGTTTTGGGTTATGTATGTCACCCTTTTTATGTGCCTAACTATCTCATATTTTACTAATTTAGATGGATACTGGTTAAGGAACAATCTGAAATTCAGTTCAAGAAGATAGAGTTAGTGATAATAGGTAAAAGGTAAGTGTCTAGAATGCTCAATAATAGGTGATTGGAGTCTACTTTTAATGATTGTTTTACCAATTCCTTTCAAAAGAAAGGTCATCATAAAATACTTTTAGACTTTTGTTATTAGATTTAAAGGTATCATTTTTTGCTTTTCTGTAATTAACTTTCAGTGTCACTATTATTTATAGTTATTGTTGTTGTTATTATTTTTGCTTTGTAGAATCTTTGTATCTGCACAACTAAATATAGCTTAATGTTCCATAGCTGTAAGTGAGGTGTGTAGGATATATTATTCCATCTACCTGTATTTATTAGTTTTTATGTATATCATTGTCTCTTTGGCATGGTTGTCACTTTCTAACTTTTAAAAAATGCAGCTGTTGCTACTTTATATACTTGGTATGTTGAGTTAAAATCTTTTAGGTTGGTAGTAGAAAACTTTTATTGAGTGAAAATGTGCAAAATGAATGCTCTTATTTTAAAAAGTCAGTTGAGATTTTTGGAGAAAAAAGTAGGAGAGGTATAAGGGGAAAGTGTGCGGGGTTGAGGAAGAAGATTAGACACTTGTAAGAGAGCTAGATTTTTCTTTGAAGTGTTGGAAATGCTCGGAATAGAGGTAAGTATCCCAAATTAGAGGAGTATGGGGTTACCTGGAATCATTTTGGATAGTAGATTTGTACTCTGAAAGGAAGTGAGTTTGATGGTGCCTAGTAGATGGTTAGTGCTCAGTAGAGCTTTGAAAAATGAGTGAATGAGCCTCTCCCTTCTCCACCTCACCTCCCCCAAAGAGAAAGATGTTTTCAGGGCTAGAAAGTGGCAGAATTTTTTTTTTTTTTTTTGGTCTTTTTAAAAATTACTTAACCCCCTGAAACATAAATATATACATAATCTATATATATCTATATATATGTGATATTTATAAGATGTATTTACTTATTTTAGGTGAAGAGAGGGCCTCAGTGCTAGCATATTATGCTAAATGCCAAATCTATGAAGAAGGAATAGGAAGAGAAGAATAGAGGATTCCACTAAAGCAAGAGTAATTATAATTACATGAGTCATTGTAGCTACATATGGAGACATATAGGGATATGAAAGGGTATTGAATATTAGAATTGGTTAACAAGAGAAAAATGGAGTTTGTCTCTAGTGGGCTTGAAAAATAGCCTATTTAGAAGCATTTAACACCTCTGTGTTTGCTGCTATATTTAAGTCTAAACTTGTCTGTCTGACTTTGAAGGTCTCTGTAATCTGGTGCTCTACTTTACCTACCCAGCCTAATTTTCTTCTGTTTTTCATCAAGTCCCTTCTGTTCCATTCAGTCTGGTTTTCTCACTGTTTCCTACATATGCCACATTCATTTCTCTCTCTCTAACTTTACTAATGCAGTTGCCTCTGACTGGACTAATTTTCCTTCTTCTCTCCATTCTTAAATCCTGTCTTCTCCATTTGGTAGCTGTTGATTACTTCACACCACACTTTTCTTCTCTGAATTCCTATTGTACTTGCACTCATTATCCCTGGTTTAGCATTTGATTCACTAATGACTCATATGCTTTAGGTCTCTCTCTTGATTTAGATTACATTGTTAAGAACAGGGGCCTTCTTTTCTATTTCTTTTATGTCATATGCTATATTTAGCTTGGGAGTGCTGGTGCTGGTTGGTTTTGCCTTGTTCGATGTGCTTCCATTTATTATATATGTTAGGTGATAGAAAAGATGGTGATCTTTGTCATTCTTCTGTTTGTTTTTGCTTGGCCTTATCTTGAAACTGTTTTTGTTCTTTTTTAACTTGGACTCTCTTGATATTTTTTCCCCTCTTGTATGTCTTTTTATCCCTTTTTTCTGGTCTAGGATAGTTATTATCATCATTGATGTTCTCTTCTTTTTAGTCTGCAGGTTTACCCACCAAAGATAACTTTGGCATGAAAAAACATAATGTGAAATCAACATTGAAATTTGCCTGCTCCAATCAAGATTTATAAACTACAGGAAAAAAATCCCTCTGAAGTTTGCAGCTATACATTTATACCCTGATAATTTCAGGTAAGACGGCAGTTTCTGAAATAAGAGCATGTGAAATATGTTGCTTTACTTATGGAATTATTGTAACTAGGCAAAAAGTCACTTTTATCCCAATGAAAGGTATCTGGTTCTAGCTGCAGATAAATTGATTTTATGATATCTTAGTTTTTATATTATTTTTAATCTAACATTTTTTAAGTAAAAAGGATTTTTAGAATCTGTAACTTTTTTGACCTTGTATTTCTGCCTCAGCCTCATTTGGATATAAAGGACTGTTGGTGTGCCATGGCAGCATACCACCTTCTTAGTTCATCTTGCTGCCTTGAACATCTGCAGTCTATAATGACTTCATATTTATGCAGCTTTGTTTTACCTTCCTGATGATATTAGAGTTCTGTAGGGTTGGCAAAAAATACAAATGTTTCTTTTTTTTTTTCCCAACATTAAGTTGTGATTGAGTTTGACTTGTTTAATGGTAAACAATAAGTTGTGAAGTCTTAATATACATTAGTTTACTTAAAATTAAATAATACATTTAATATTAAATGAAGAATTACTTTGTCTAACAACTGATAAATCTTTTTATGGCTGAAGTTAGTGTACAATCCTCTTGCATCTTCATCACCTTCATTTATGTGTAAACATTGCATTTATTTCTTTTCAAAGATTACTATATTACAAAGAATACTAAATTACTATAGTCCTACAGTAACCCTTACTATGACTATGAAGAAAGGTAATATCCTGATTTATATATTAAAGAAACTGACTTAAAAACAGAATGCTCTCAAACTCTTACATCATAGTTACTGAAATTTATGTGTGTTACTGTTCATACTCTGTGACTTGGGTCTATTCTACTAAATCTTGCTTAGAGTAGAATTGGATTGAAATTGGTATGTGTTTTGGGTCCTGGTTCATAGGGTCATCTGTGTTATAGTCTACTATATGGAGAGTGAGTATGATTCAAATGCAACTCAGTTTCAACAGATATTTATTAATATATACAAATTGTCAGATACTAGGTGCTAACTATACAGCAGCAGGAAAAAAGGCAAGAATAACATCAGACGAGAATTCCTGCCTACATGGAAATTACTTTCTGATGGGTTTGGGGAACAGATAATAAATAAGATAAATAAGTAAAATATATAGTGTACAAAATATAAGTGTGTAAGATGGTGATAAGTGCTTTGAAGAAAAATAAATGCAGTGTTAGAGAGGGGGTTAAGGGAACATTAGGTGATTGAGAATGGAGTAAGGCAGTGTTGACATTTTTTTTTTTTTTACATCCTCACCCGAAGATATTTTTCTGTTTATTTTCAGACAGAGTGCGAGGGAGAGAGAGAGAGAAACATTCAGTGTAAGAGAGACACATTGATTGGTTGCCTCTTACACAACCCTGACCAGGGCTGGGGCCGAACTGCAACCAAGGTACGGTGCCCTTGACTGGAATTGAACCCATGACTCTTCGGTCCACAGACTGACACTCTAACCACTGACTCAAACCAGCCAGGGCCAGTGTTGACATTTTAAATAGGGTGGCCGGTGAATGTTTCGCTGAGGAAGTGACATTGAGTAAAAATCTGACGAGGCGAGACAATAAGCTATGTGTATATTAAGGAGGGAAAGAGTATTCCTCGTAGAAGGAATCACATGTGCTTTGTTCAGATGGTTAAGTTTGCTTCACATGTGCTTTGTTCAGATGGTTAAGTTTGCTTGAACTGTTACAATTAGACAGGTTATTATTGTACATGCAGTCAGACTTTTTATTTTGACAGAATGTCCAGCAAGGAAGTGAAGAATGCTCTAAAAAGTGCTAGAGATGCAATCAGAAACAAAGAATACAAAGAAGCTTTGAAACATTGTAAGGTAACTGATATTTTGTTCTTCCACAATAAAAGTGTGTTACCTCTTTATAGTATGTGAACCATTTACTGTTTAAATATAACAAAAGTGGTAAGGTTATTTAGTAGAATCGCTAGAATGGTTGTGTGAGGATAAGCTACTCTGTCACACTTACTTTTGTCTTTCTCCATATTGTTAACTTACCAAAGCCCAGTTCTTAAAACCTGAATATCTCTTAGGTATCTTTTGATGTGTTTACCATGGGACTTTACTGTATCTTGCAGCTTCCATTCTTTAATACTATGTTGACATTTTAATTCTATTTGGTTTGTGGATTCTGAAGTGTCTTTGTGTGCTGATGGGAATGTTCCAGTCCAGAAGGAGAAGGTGAATGTGCAGGAGAGGTAGAGGGTAGTAGTAGGAGTGAAGTCCTCGGGAAGGTGAGAGAGGATGGGATCCTGAGCTTAAGAGGAGGGTCTTTGATACTTCTTCCATCTTAAAAGGAGCGAAGGTAGATGTAGATCCACATGCTGTCAGGTGGATTAGGGGATGGGAAGATGAGAGTGATCCCCTCTGGTGGCTTCTGTTTTCTTAGTGAAGTGGAAGAGGAGTTGGTAAGAGGTTTGAGTCAAAAGAGGTGTGAAGTAAATATTGTCAATAATATTGTGATAAGTTGACACAGTGAGAGGTGATTACTAGAATTAGTGGGGTGACCACATTGTAAGGCTTAGAAATGTCAAATCACTATATTGTATATCTGACACTAATATAACCAATATAAGATTAAATACCAATTATACTTAAATAAAAAATAAATTTAGGAAAAAAAAGAGGTATGAAGTAGTTTTTATTCATAGTGGGAAAACAAACATGCTAGTAAGGATTGAATGGATTACTAGGTCCTAGTGAGTGTATATTGGAAGTCTCACCTTACTAAAGTGAATCTGTGAACTCAGCTGTGTAATTTCTCCCTTCACGTTCAGTGTCTCAGACTTGGAGATTTGGCATGATGGAATTCAGCTATGGAGAGCGAGAAAGATGAGGGGCAAGAGGCAGAGTTGTTGAGGGTGTTTGCAAGGGAGTGATGACAGTGATGGGTCATTGAGTCTAAGTTGGGAAAGGAGGGATGAGAATTGAGAAACAGGTGATAGAGAAAAAAGGCAGTGGGCTCAAAAGTTAGAATGTCAGAGAAAGGAATTGTGTTTCCGTAGGAGAACAGGAGAGAGCATGTTGGAAATCCAGATTTTGGATGGCTTAGCAGTACTGAGGGTAAGTAGCTGAGAGGCTATGTTCAGTAGGTCATCAACATGAATGTCAGAATGACTAAAGGAACTGAGGTGGAGAGGAAGGATACAAAATTTCTTTGATGGAAAGGGAAGTTCCTAGGAGGGTGTTAAATGGTAGCAAGGATCACATTTTTCAAGGTATAGCTGAATGGCTTGAGCTTCAAAGGTACTGGGGTTTTTGAATGAGGGAGAAATGTAGGTGACAGTGTGAGCAAGGAGAACCCCTTCCTTAATTCCTGGTCCTGTGATATGTGGGATGTAAGAGGAAAGAAATCAGCTGCAGTATGTAAGATCAAAGGGGAATAGCCAAGTTTCAGTTGAGGGAGAACTTGGTACAATTAAAAGAAAGGTGGGAAAAGTAGAGGGAACTTGGCCAGTCCAAATTGGCAGTACCAGAGGGTGCAATGAAGAGTGTAAGAGATGGGTGGGAGGGAATTGGGTAGGATTAGGGTACACATCAATTTAGGGTGAGAGTAAAGGGTGAGAGTAAGGTTAAGGGGTAAAGGATGTCCTTGTGAGGTTTAGGTTTCTAGTAGTGGCCCAGCCCAGCAGGGATGGAGGCCATGACAGGACTAATCCTGATATAGAAGAAGGATGGGCAGTCCATTCAAGCTGCAGAGAGCATCAGAGGAAGAGGGACTGTTTCCTTCCGCACTAGGGTTATTTAATACACATGCAAATCTGTTTCTGCTTTTACATACATCAGCACCACACCTGTCTTCTTTCTGATTCAGTGTGAATTCTACTCAGTACTTTATAATTTATACTGGAGAGACCCAACCAGAAAGCAAAGATGAGTAACTAGTCAGTGTGATTACTTATGTGTAGTAATCTATAATGTTGATTGAGACTAAATAAAATTTTTTATAAAGAAATGTTGCATCTCAGTGTATTTGCTGTATCTTGTCTGCCTGTGTGCCGTTATAACTCAGTATAAGCATCCTTTCAGGGAGCCTTCTCTGGCTTGTATAGATGAAGTTTGAAGTTAGGCACTTTTTTTGTTTTTAAATATTATTGACTATATTCCCTATGCTGTACTTTACATTCCTGTGACTATTTTTTATAACTGGTAATTTGTACTTCCTGATCCCTTTACCTTTTTCACTCTTTTATGTTCTCTCAGAACATCATACCTGCTTTCATCACATTGTTATAATTATTTCCTTAAAAGTCTGTTTCAGATTTTGAAAACCTGGTCATTAGGCAGATAGTAGGTACTTACTGTTTGCTGGTTGACTATGGCATTTGTCATTTGTTCAGCAGTTACATTCTAGTTATTGTTCTTGGTGTGGGGGACACAAGCATTAATAAGGCCCCAGTGTGCAGAGCTTAACTTTGGTAGTTAGTTACCTCATTGTTGGTCTTCTGGGAGGCAGCATTGTTGGATAGAGTGGAATTTGTGCTATAGATTGGTGACAGATTGCTAGAAGTTTTATGTGGACTTGTTCAACTTATGGAAATGTTCATTTTTTCTAGAATATGTAAAACCTTAAGAGCTGATTTCATTTTAGCTACAAGTTTTATTTTCTTTTACTAGAACATCTTTGCTTTCTGTTTCAAACAACTTTACCTTATAAGTAGCTGTTATTTCAGAAAGTAATAGCTTACATATAATTTTTGTTCTAGTTGACAGGTATTGTTTAAACATTCATCACCACTATTTATTGGAACATATTTCATACAGCCACACTGGGGTCAGTCTAGTATCCTAGCCTATAATTTAAATGAAAATATCTGTCTAATATAGGGAAATGTTATCACAGTGAATGAAAATATGGGAGTTGGATAAAGTGAAACAATATGGAAAACAGTTTGGTGAGTTAACTAGTGGCACTGTGGAGTAGGGACAGGCAGGGTGGTTGGGTGGTAAGGACAGTCTTACTCTTTTTATACCCAGTATTCTCAAGGGACAAAGAGAGGCATTTGATAAAGGCATCAGTATTACTTGGGCAGCTTTAAAAAAAATAGTCCTCATATTTCAGACCCCTTAAAATGATTGATCCAATCTAACTCCTTCTCTTGCTGAGAAAACTGAAGATCAGAGGTTAAGTGGCATTTTTAAGATTGTCCAGTTAGTGGTAGATCCAGACTTTCTGACCTTCAGGTAGACTCTCTTTTGTTGTTGTTTGTCCATTACTTCCAAAATTTAATTACCTGCTCTTTTAATTTTTTTACTCAGACAGTGTTAAAACAAGAGAAAAATAACTATAATGCCTGGGTTTTCATTGGTGTTGCTGCAGCCGAACTAGAACAACCTGATCAGGCCCAGGGCGCCTATAAGAAAGCTGCTGAACTAGAGCCAGACCAATTACTAGCTTGGCAGGTATGTAAAAGAGTTTTTCCTTATATTATGAGGAAGAGTTATTTTCCCATTTTTAAAATTACAGGTAACAGCTTTATTTTTTAAAACAATTTAAACCTTCACTTTCCCTACATGAGAAAAAAAATTTTTATTTATTGGTGTTCTAAACCTGAAAGTTACTTTAAAAATAGTGGTGCCAACGATGCTATTTTACCACTATTTAATAATCCAGTAATTTCCAAATGTGAGGAATGGAATTTAAACATCATTATGTATATCTCCAACTTAATTATATGTGCATATGAAAGACTTATCAAGAATATTCTTTATGTTTACCTGAGATAAAATAAATATATTAATATGTTTTCTAAAAATAAAATGATATAAGAAATTTGCAATTCTCTATCTTTGAGTACAAGCTAAATTCTTTTTTCTTATTTAATGGTCTTTATGGTCTTTTAAAAAATGTAATGGTCTCCAACTTTTTCATATTAATAACTTTGTTTCATATCTTAATCACATTTTATAAACTGTGATTAAAGTAAAGTAGTAGGCACTGGAGAACATGAACCTGTTTGTCTCAGGTTACATGAACAAGAACATGAATGAAGGTATCTGGTCACATGCTTAGGGAGATGCTTGCTTTTATTATGTTCTGATTGGTTTAGGGGCAGTGGTTCTCAACCTTCCTAATGCCTCGACCCTTTAATACAGTTCCTCATGTTGTATGTGGGCGTATCTACATGTGGGCGGACCCGCCTGGAGACGGATAGAGGAGCGGTGTCTCAGTTCCTATGACCATTGGAAATACGTGTTTTCCGATGGTCTTAGGCGACCACTGTGAAAGGGTTGTTCAACCCCCCCAAAGGAGTCGTGACCCACAGGTTGAGAACCGCTGGTTTAGGGTATCTGATCTTTATTGAAGTAAAAATGACAATTTCTACAAACTACTTGGCTTTTTTGTTTGTTTGTTTGTTTCACCATATGAAAGTAGTGTTATAGGGTAATGTCTTAGAGGTTAAGATTGTATAATAACTGTTAAGATATATTTTTTTGTTGTGAAACACTTCAAATATATTTTCAAAAGAAAATACAGTGGTATGCGGCCTTCTATGTCTATCATCCAGCTTCTGTAAAAGTCCTCTCACAGTCAATTTTTTCATCTAAACTTTCACCTACTCCCTCCCACCTCAAATTATTTGCAGGCAAGTCCTAGACATATTTCATTTATAATTATAATTATCTTTATTATGAGTAATCTTTATAGATTGCCACTTTAACAAAATAAATGCAAGAACAAGATATGTTTGAAAGAGTAATCTCTACTACTTCCTCCTTTAGGGGTTGGCAAGCCTATATGAGAAATGTAATCAGATAAATGCTAAGGATGACTTACCTGGTGTTTACCAAAAGCTCCTGGATCTTTATGAAAGGTAATGAATATATGGGGAAGGGCCAGTTTCTTTAAAAGCATGAATTAGAAAAACTGATTAAAAATTATATAGAAGTACTCCAGACATTTACTGGGATTCAGGAAACATTTTTCTTTCAGTTATAACAGAATCACTTGATTGTGATCAGAACTGAATCAAAATACTGATAATAAGAGGATTGACTAATTTGGGAACTTTGATATTATTTTCAGTCAGCGTAATGGAAGATAATATTTCTTAAACCTTTTCTTTTTATGAGTCTTATTTTGTAAAAATTTACTATATTATGAAAGCTGTAGTATGTACTGATTTAAAATATTACTTGACAATGTTATTGAGCTCCTTGAATGCAAATCTTCTATTGTTTTTATTAATCAGATTCAAAATCCTTTTTTTTTTTTTATTCTAAGTGGTGACAAACAGAAGTGGTGTGATGTCTGTAAGAAACTTGTGGATCTGTATTACCAAGAAAAGAAACACGTAGAGGTTAGTTAATGTTTACTGGAGTAATATACTTCTGTTAATAAAACCATTATTAGAAGAAAGCTTTCATTTAACTTAAGGGAAAATTTAAAAAATTATTATGTAGGATGGTATTAAAAGAATATAGAGGTATACTATAATTTACATTGATTTGAAAACTGTAAATTAGAATTCAGATTTCAGGTATTATAACTTTCAAACCTTTTTAAAACTGCAGGATTAAATAAAATAAGTAAGAGCATAATCTGTAGAATATAGTGGTCTAATTTGTGGTGTCTCCATAGTGGATGCTATAAGTTATAAGGATTGGGATATGTCATTATTCTTGTATCTACTCTGGTATCTCAGTCATATTTCTGATTTAGGGACTAGGTAGATTTTACCTAATCAACTTATTTTTTGTGGAATTCATAATAGATGGAATTATGTGCTTTTGCTATTTTTATGTATTAGCAGATACAAATATTTTTCTTTGCAGATTTTATTTCTTCATTGACATTTTTAGTATTTAGGATAAAATAACCATTTTATTTATTTATTTAATTATTTTATTAAAAAAATTTTTTTTATTAATTTGTTTTTGTTACAGATGTTTCTCCTTTTTGCCCCACCGACACCCTCCTCCCCATTCCCCCCGCCCCATCCCCAGCATTGTTGTCCATGTCCATCAGTTATGCGTACATACATATAAGTTCTGTGGTTTATCTCTTCCCTCCCCTTCCACCCCCTCTTCTGAGGGTTGTCAGTCTGTACTCTACATCCACGTCTCTGGGTCTACTCTGTTCCTCAGACTGTTATGTTCATTATATTCCACAAATAAGTGAGATCATGTGATATTTGTCTTTCTTTGCTTGGCTTCTTTCGCTTGGGATAATACTCTCCAGGTCCCTCCATGTCGTCTCAAAGGATAAGAGATTTTTCTTTCTTACAGCCACATAGTACTCCATTGTGTATAAGTACCACAGATTTTTTATCCATTCGTCTACTGATGGACACTTGGGCTGTTTCTAGATCTTAGCTATTGTAAATAGTGCTGCTATGAACATAGGAGTTCATATATTCTTTCTGGTTGGTGTTTCAGGTTTCTTAGGCTATATTCCTAGAAGTGGGATCACTGGGTCAACTGGCAGTTCAATTTTTAACTTTTTGAGGTAACACCGTAGTGTTTTCCATAGTGGCTGCACCAGTCTGCATTCCCACCAGCAGTGTACTAGAGTCCCCTTTTCTCCACACCCTCGCCACACTTGTTGTTTGATGATTTGTTAATGGCGGCCATTCTGACAGGTGTGAGGTGATACCTCATTGTTGTTTTAATTTGCATTTCTCTGATGATTAGTGACATTGAGCATTTTGTCATATGTCTCTTGGCCATTTGTATGTCCTGTTTGGAGAGGTGTCTATTTTTTAATTGGGTTCTTTGTCTTCCTTTTGTTGACTTGTATGAGCACTCTATATACTTTGGAAATTAACCCCTTATCTGATGCATCATTGATGATTATGGTCTCCCATATAGTGGGATCCCTTTCCGTTTTGATGGTTGTTTCTTTTGCTGTGCAGAAGCTTTTGAGTTTGATGTAGTCCCATGTGTTCATTTTGTCCTTTGTTTCTCTTGCCTTAGGTGTTGTATCAGTGAAAATTCTGCTGCATATGATGTCTGAAATTTTGTTGCCTGCATTTTCTTCTAGAATTTTTATGGATTCATGAGTCACATTTAAGTCTTTTATCCATTTTGAGTTTATTCTTGTATATGGTGTAAATTGGTGGTCTAGCTTCATTTTTTTGCAAGTAGCTGTCCAATTTTCCCAGCACCATTTATTGAAGAGACTGTCTTGACTGCACTCTATGCTCTTGCCACCTCTGTCAAATATTAATTGAGCATATTGTCTTGGGTCAATTTCTGGGTTCTCTATTCTGTTCCATTGATCTATCTGCCTGTTCTTGTGCCAGTACCAGACTGTTTTGATTACAGTAGCTTAGTAGTATAACCTGAAATCTGGTAATGTGATCCCTCCTATTTTGTTCTTCTTTTTCAAGATTTCTGTAGCTATTCGGGGTCTTTTTTGGTTCCATATAAACTTTTGGAGTGTTTGTTCTAGTTCTGTGAAATATGTCCTTGGTATTTTGATGGGGATTGCATTAAATCTATATATTGCTTTGGGTAGTAAGGACATTTTAATGATGTTAATTCTTCCAATCCATGAACAAGGTATATGTTTCCACTTTTTTATATCTTCCTCTATTATGTTTTTCAATGACCTGTAGTTTTCTGCAAATAGGTCCTTTACTTCTTTGGTTAAGTTTATCCCTAGGTATCTTAATTTTTTTTCTACATTGGTAAATGGGATTGTTTTTATAGTTTCTCTTTCTGTGATTTCATCATTGGTGTATAAGAATGCCATTGATTTCTTGATGTTAATTTTGTATCCTGCTACTTTGCCAAATTCATTTATTAAGTCTAGTAGATTTTTGATGGAGTCTTTAGGGTTTTCTATGTACACTATCATGTCATCTGCAAATAATGACAGTTTCACTTCCTCCTTTCCAATTTGGATCCCCTTTATTTTTTCTTCATGTCTAATTGGTGTGGCTAAGACTTCCAGTACTATGTTAAATAAGAGTGGCGAAAGTGGGCATCCCTGTCTTGTTCCCGTTCTTAAGGGGAATGCTTTTAGTTTTTGCCCATTGAGAATGATGTTGGCTGTTGGTTTTTCATATATAGCCTTTATTATGTTGAGATATGGACCCTCTATTCCCACATTGCTGAGCATTTTTATGAGGAGTGGGTGCTGAATTTTGTCAAATGCTTTTTCAGCATCTATTGATATGATCATATGGTTTTTATCTTTCATTTTGTTTATGTGGTGTATCACATTTATTGATTTGCGAATATTGTACCATCCTTGCATGCCTGGGATGAATCCCACTTGATCATGGTGAATAATTTTTTGATGTATTGCTTTATCCGATTTGCTAATATTTTGTTAAGGATTTCGGCATCTGTGTTCATCAGGGATATTGACCTGTAGTTTTCTTTCTTTGTAGTGTCTTTATCCGGTTTTGGAATTAGGATTATGCTGGCCTCATAAAATGAGTTTGGAAGTGTTCCGTCTTCTTGTATTTTTTGGAATAGTTTGAGGAGAATGGGTATTAGATCTTCTTTGAATGTTCGATAAAACTCCCCCGTGAAGTCATCTGGGCCTGGGCTTTTGTTTGCTGGGAGTTTCTTAATTACATCTTCAATTTCCTTTGTTGTTATTGGGCTGTTCAAGTTTTCTATCTCTTCCTGGCTCAGTTTTGGGAGACTGTGTGTTTCTAGAAATTTGTCCATTTTTCCTAGGTTGTCCAATTGTTGGCGTATAATTGTTCATAGTATGTTTCGACGATCCTTTGAATTTCTGTGGTGTCAGTTGTTACTTCTCCTCTTTCATTTCTGATTTTGTTTATTTGGTTCCTCTCTTTTTGTTTCGTGGTGAGTCTGGCTAAAGGTCCATCGATCTTATTTATCTTTTCAAAGAACCAGCTTTTTGTTTCATTGATCTTTTGAATTGTTTTTTTTTTAGTCTCTATGTCATTTATTTCTGCTCTGACCTTTACTATTTCCTTCCTCCTACTAGCTCTGGGTTTTTCTTTTTGTTTACTTTCTAGTTCTTTAAGTTGCAGGGTTAGAAAGTCAATTAGGAATTTTTCTTGTTTCTTGAGGTAGGCGTGTAGTGCTATGAACTTCCCTCTCAGGACTGCTTTCGCTGTGTCCCATAGATTTTGTGTTGTTGTGTGTTCATTTTCATTGGTTTCCAGGAAATTTTTAATTTCTTCCTTGATCTCGTTAGTAACCCATTCGTTGTTTAATAGCATGCTATTTAGCCTCCAGGTGTTTGAATGTTTTTCTGTGTTTTTACTGTAATTGACTTCTAGTTTCATGCCACTGTGATCTGAGAAGATGCTGGATATGATTTCAATTTTCTTGAATTTGTGGAGACTTGCTTTGTGTCCTAACATGTGGTCTATCTTTGAGAATGACCCATGTGCACTTGAGAAGAATGTATATTCTGCAGCTTTGGGGTGAAATGTTCTGTAAATATCAATGAAGTCCAACTGATCTAGTGTGTCTTATAAGGATTCCTTGTTAATTTTTTGTCTCGAAGATCTACTAAGTGGTGTCAGTAGCATGTTAAAGTCACCCACTATTACCCTGTTTCTATTGATCTCTCCCTTGAAGTCCTCCAGAAGTTTTTAAATATATTTTCGTGTTCCCGTGTTTGGTGCGTATATATTTACCAGGGTTATATCCTCTTGTTGGTTGATCCTTTTAATATTATGTAGTGACCTTCTCTGTCTCTTATTATGGCCCTTGTTTTGAAGTCTATCTTGTCAGATAGGAGTATTGCTACACCAACTTTTTTTTCATTTCCATTTGCTTGGAAAATTTTTTTCCATCTCTTCACTTTCATCCTGTGTGAATCTTTTGTTGTGAGATGGGTCTCTTGTAGACAGCATATATATGGGTCGTGTTTTCTTATCCAGTCAGCTACCCTATGTCTTTTGATTGGAGCATTTAAGCCATTTACATTTATGGTAATTATTGATAGATAGTTATTAGTTGCCATTTTAATTTTATGCCTGTGTTCCTCTCTCTCTCTCTGTTTCTTCTTACAACAGTCCCTTCAGCATTTCTTGCAGTGCTGGTTTGGTGGTGGTAAATTCCTTTAGCTTTTTTTTTTATCCGTGAAGCTCTTTATTTCTCCTTCAATTTTGAATGATAGCATTGCTGGATAGAATAGTCTTGGATTCAGACCCTTGCCTTGCATTGCTTTGTACACTTCATGCCACTCCCTTCTGGCCTGCAGCGTTTCTATTGAGAAATCAGCTGACAGTCTAATGGGAGCTTCCTTGTAGGTAACTTTCTGTCTCCCTCTTGCTTCCTTTAAGATTCTTTCTTTGTCTTTAATGTTTGCCGTTTTTATTATGATGTGTCTAGCTGTGGGTCTTCTGGGGTTCGTCTTGCTTGGGACGCTCTGTGTTTCCTGGATTTGTGTGACTTTTTCCTTTACCAGTTTAGGGAAGTTTTCTGTCATTATTTCTTCAAACAGGTTCTCTATTCCTTTCTCTGATTCTTCTCCTTCTGGAATCCCTATAATGTGAATGTTATGTTTTGTATTTTCCCACAGCTCCCTTAAACTTTCCTCCTGCTTTTTAAATTTTTTTTCCATTTGCTGCTCTATTTGGGTGTTTTTCTCTACCTTGTCTTCTAAGTCACTGATTCAGTCTTCGGCTTCTTCTAATCTACTATTGAACCCTTCTAAGGTATTTTTCATAACAGCTATGTCATTCTTTATTTCCTCTTGATTTTTATGCATAGCTTCTACCTCTTTATGCATAGCTTCTGCCTCTTTTTTAAAGCTGAAGTAGTTCCCAGTCAGCTCTTCATAATTCTTATTAAGTTGCTTGTAGTTCTCACCAAATTGTTTGAGCACTCTTAAAATCATTGCCTTGAATTCTTTATCTGACAAGTTGCTGTCTTACATTTCCTGTGATTTCTGGTGATTCCTCTTTTTCTTTCCTTTGGGTGTTCTTTGTCCCCTCATTTTAGCCGTCTGGTAGCTCTAGACCTGGTGAGGGATGTTTGGATGTGTAGGCAGCTCACTGTATATCAAATAAGGCTACTGTGCCTCCCAGACTGTTCTGTTGCGTGTCGCCTCTTGCCTGCTGTGGTTCCTGGAGGATTGACTACTGTGGGCTGGTATTGGTGTGTCCTGTTAGGTGCTGCTGCTGGATCACGTGGGCCCCTCTGGAGCTGTGTTCCCAGCTGGTCACTGGTGCCACCTGTAGCTATATAGCTCAGGCACTGTTGGAGCCACGCTCCCTGCCCGTACCTTGGGCAGCTGTGTTGCACAGGTCTCACTGGAGCCCTGGCTCCCCGCTGATCTTGTGGGCAGCTAGATCTCACTGTGCCTTTGGAGACCAGGCCCCATGCCTATCTTGTGGGATGCTGGGTCGTGCAGGCCTCTCTGGTGCCCCAGCACCCTGCCTGTCCCGCGGGTGGCTAGATCACACAGTTCCTTTGGAGACCGGACTCCACGCCTATCTTGTGGGCTGCTGGGTTGTGCAGGCCTCTCTGGTGCCCTAGCACCCTGCAGGTCCTGCGGGCGGCTGGATCACACAGTTCCTTTGGAGACCCGACTCCATGCCTATCTTGTGGGCTGCTGGGTTGTGCAGGCTTCTCTGGTGCCCCAGCACCCCGCAGGTCCCGCGGGCAGTTGGATCGCCCTGGTCCATCTCGAGTTCTGGCTTCCCACAGCTCTTGTGGGCCGCTGGGTCACACAGGTCTCTGTGGAGCCCCAGGTCCCACAGCTGGCGGTTGGGGAGTGCTGCTGCCCCGTGTGGCTCAGTTCCTGTTCAGCCTTTGCTGTAGTTTTTGAGGATGGGTCTCAGCTGCTGATCTGTGCTTCTGTTGCCTGGGGATAGATGTCTGCTCCCCAGCCTCTGTTGCTGGGGTATATCTCGACTCTGATCGGGCTGCTACTATGGGGGATGGTGCTGGGCCCCCGGCCGTTTGCGGCTTCTGCAACCAGCACCTTGGCAGCTCCGCTACTGTGCACTGGTCTGTGTCCACACAGGGTGTCCACTGGTCTAATGGTGCCAGGTGCACTGGTGGGCTCAGGTTGCTGGGTCCTAGCCGCTCCCACTGCCTCCTCCCAGGGAAGACCCGGGATCTTCCAAAATTGTGGGACCTCCCTGTGTTGCAGGGAGAAGCGCCCTGAAGAGCCACTTACCGTGGTAGCCTGCTGCTCCCGGTCCACAGCACAGGAACCTGCTGCTCCGCGTCTCTGCACTGCACGAGTTTGGTCGTCCACGTTTACGTCCACTCACACTTTCTGTCACACTAGCTCACTCTGTCACGCACTCACTCTCCCTCTGGCCCTGCCCATCACCATCTTCTCCTAAAATAACCATTTTAAATTTCCTTGATAGGTGGCCCGAACATGGCACAGATTGATAAAGACACGGCAGGAAGCAGGTGCAGACAACCAAGAGCTTCATCAGCTATGGAGGAAATTGACTCAGTTGCTGGCTGAGAGTACTGAGGATCAGAATAATGAGACCCAGCAATTGGTATTGACCTGTTTATTCCCCTGAATTTAGGAAATGCAAGCATAATGATATATTTAACATTATGTACTATATGTTAGAAAAGTACTATATGTTAGACTAGATATTTTATAAATGTTTAGTTTTAAATTTAGAGGCTCTTCCTGATAAAGTCAGAATTATTGGCCTGCAGTCTCATACCAAGTCAGGACAGATTGGAATTGGTCTTCAGGATATCAGAATTTTACTCCCTTATATTCATAAGATTCCACAATAGATCAGTCACTTTTTCTCTGTAAAAAAAGAAACTATGAAATTGGCTTCACAAAACTGCTATAATTTCTAAAAAGTTGCACCTTTAAGGCATGTTTCCTTTATATTTATGAACTGGGAGTACTAAATCACTTTGAGATTTAACAGTTCAAGTAGAGAATTTTATTCAGAGTATTTATATTTGCATTTTAGTATGAATTCATAGAAATAGTCCTTTTTAATGTGCAGATTTTGAAGTAATTGAAAATAATTAAAATAATTGAAAATAAAAAACATGGGTTTTGAACCATAATTGGAAACTGTCTCCATTAGTTGTTTTTAAAAAAATATTTGTAAGTTTAAAAGTAAACTTAGAGTCTTATTATAGTATGTAGCCATGTATACATTTTAAATTGAATGGACATTTTAAATGTAAGCAATGATAGGCTCTCTATAGGATGGGAAGCTCATTTCTTTGTATGTTGTTCATTTATTTGCTCATTAATTTGTTCCGTTATTCACAAAATGTTTATCAAGAGCCTACTATATGTCTGGCAGTATCCTAAGAGCTGGGTGTTAGAATGTGAGAATAAGATTTGCATTTGTGTGTTAGTTTATCTGTGTGTAGATTCAATTGTGGAAAAAATTGAACAGTGACAAAATTAGGTGATTTACCAACTTCTTTTAAATGATATCTTCATATTATGACATCATTATTTTCCTTGAAATAGTACAGGTTACCAGAAAATCAAACACATACCAAAATAAGTAAAATGTTTTTGTGGACTATCTATATCACACATCTTCATGAAAGAGAGCTAATTTATCATCTTAAAAATTGGCTTCTGTTAAAAATACAATAAAAGGAATTTTGACGGTGGTTATTTTCACCTTGAATACTGATGATAACTGCTTTATTTGTGTTGAGAAACAAATGTATCACCTATTTTCCATGTGGATTATTTTCATTACCTTTTTTTAAAACCCCTGTGCTTGACTAAGTTAAACTTTTTTTTTTAACAACATCATCAACTTTATCAGAGTAGTGAAATTTTACTTATTTATATGTACTTTATACCATACTTTATGAAGAAAAGTTGAGGTAGTGAACTGTATTACAAGTTTTCATTATAGAGTAATGGGAAATCTTTTTAAAAATGTAGAACTTACATAACCAAATGATGGTATCCTTTAAAGTGTTTGCCTTGGGTTCTAGTATTGCTGTTCTGGCTCAAAACATATTTAGAAGTCCGTTTTTGGAATTTTCTTCCAAGATAGTTAATAATACTGTATAAGATCAATTGTTTTATTATAGTTTAGTCATATTTTTGGTTTTCTTTAACCAAAAGTATAACTTAACTTTATAAAATATATTTTTAGGATTAGAAATTTTCTACCATTAAAGATGTTTCAAAGAACATAAAACATGAAAATGATCTGAACAGTAGCAGTTACATTGGCATATAAGACTATACGTCTCTGGTTGACTAATTTGTAGGGAACAGCAAAATTATAAGAATGTTTTGTTAAATTAATGTTGCTAATTTATTTCTTATTAGTTCAATACAGTCTTCTGGCCAGTGGAGTTAGGATGTATTATTCCAGAACTTATAAATACATATTTTCCTCATTGAAATTATCAGGACCATACCATAAAATACATTTGCAGTTTTGAGAGTGTAGTTTGTATGAGTCTTATATGTTCAACTGTTTTACAGTTGTCATTTAAATAAGCTAAATGATAGCTTTTTTGTTCGTTTCAGCTTTTAACTGCTTTTGAGAATGCCCTGGATTTATCAGATAAGATTCCTAGTGAAGATCATCAAGTACTCTATAAACATTTCATTCAGTGTTTATCCAAAGTAAGTTGATTTTTAAAATCTCTAATGTGAGTTTTCTGTTCTAAAAAGGAAAGTGTCCGGAAATTTATTTTACTGCTACTTATTTTATTTTACTTTTATATTTTCAAGTTTCCTCATGAGACTGCTAGGTTGAAGAAGGCCTGTGAAGGAATGATAAACATCTATCCCACTGTGCAATATCCATTAGAAGTGCTTTGTTTGCATTTAATTGAATCAGGTAATTTCTTCTTTATTATGTTGCATGTCCTAGAGGTATATGAATGTGTGGGAGTGATGTTATTATCAATCAAAAATTGTTTTAGTACCCACCATGTGTAAGGTATTTCAATATTTCTGGACATAAAATGAAGTACAATGTGGTCTTTGTGCACATGAAAAGGCTGATAAATATAGGAAAGTATAGTGATGCAGAAGAATTATGAGTTGTTGATCAGTGAAGTCTTTTTGAAGGTAGGGATTGAAGAAGATCTTGAATTTCCCATAGAAATTAGATAAATGGGAGGAGGTACAATGTACTCCATATGGCATGAACAGAGGTATGGAGCTAGGGGCAGTTTTGGGGAATAATAAAATAGTTTTATTTGCTATAGTGGAAGGAATAACTAAGATATATTTTGGTTTAAGTGGGTTGTACTGTATTACATATTGCTGTGAATGTCACACAGGATTTTGTGGAGATTAGCATTCTCAGCGTTGATGTTATAGTGTCATAAGGACATTATTGTAAATTCTGTAATATTATACAGCAATGAAGTTGGCAAATGATCTATTCTTTCAATGAAATGGAGCAGATTCAAATTAGAGAGTATCTCAGTATCTACTTCAGGCTCTTGCTTCTTTGTGTACTTTCTTTGGGGAATAGAGAAGTGATGACAGCCAGCTTGCTGGGAGTGGCCAAGACCTCTAGCAGTGGATGTGTTGTGCTCCAGGCTGGTGTTCAGCCAGTTTACAGAAGGAACCATATTGGTTTTCACAGCAGCCTCTGTTGTTTTTTTCAATATCTGTGCTGAATAAGTTGTTTTTAAATTTTATTGATTGATTGATTTTTAGAGAGAGAGAGAGAAAGGGGGAGAGAGTGAGAGAATGAGAGAGAGAAACATTGGTTTGTTGTTTCACTTATTTATGGATTCATTGGTTGATTCTTGTATGTGACCTGACCAAGGATCAAACCTGCAACCTTGGTGTATCAGGACAACACTCTAACCAACTGAGCTACCTGGCCAGGGCCAAGTTGTTTTTTAAATATATATATTTTTTGTTTCTTTGGTGTTTTGTTTTTGTTGTTGTTGTTGTTAATCCTCACCCGAGGATATATATATGTATTTTTCCATTGATTTTAGATAGAATAGGAGGGAGGGAGGCAGTGAGAGAGACACATAGATTGGTTGCCTCCCACTGGACCCCATCTGGGGCCAGGGATCAAACCTGCAACCCAAGTACATGCCCTTGACTGGAATCGAACCCACGACCCTTTGGTCTGCAGGCTGATGCTGTAATAGCTGAGCCAAACCAGCCAGGGATGTTTTTTAAATAATTTGAATATTACTTCTCTTCATGCCTATATTCATCTCATGTAAACAAAGTTCAAAGAAATCAGTCACTGAAGTAAAAATAACAGTACCAGTATCAATATGGTAGTGATTGTAAATTATTGAAGAGTTTTACTAATCCATTTATTTTTTTCTCACTTTGTTAATAAATGAGTACATGGCAGTGCTTTGTACGTGAATGACCATCACATGTTTCATAACAGGGAAATGGTTGAAAACCACTGTAGGAGAAAACGGGGGGGAAATTGCTGTTAGAAAAGTATCACTGCATCTGTCTCAGCTCTCCCCACTTTACCTTCCCTTATAAGTCCTACTTGTATTTATATTCCCCTCGTGTATGAATTAAAATTTAGAACTGCTATCTTCAGTCTTGGATTTTTTTGGCAATTTGGATTTTTTCCTTACTTTAAGTCAAATTTAGACTTGCAAAGCCCTTTTCATGAACATGAGAAAAGAAAACATTATAAGTGTCATGTTGAGTCAATTCATGAAGTACAAAGTCTTCGACTAATATGGTGTGCAGGAGATATTGTGTAGGAGATAGACTCGATTAAGTAGACTTAGTGATACTGGGAATATGATAGCAATTAAAAGTAACAACGAATGAGAAAATAGAAGAGATTTTTAGAGGTAAAGGGAGGGAGAAATCAATTTTAACTTTTAGGTCTCCTGAAAAGTTGGCCTAATGTGAAGTAATGGTTTGTATGAAAGGTAAGTTGTTGAGCGATGTTAATGGGCCTTGGAAGGGAATTGCCCATCAGTGGTTTGTAGACGAGTGATCAATACTAAGGCTAGACATATGGTTTGGAAGTCATTTGTATGTAGGTGTTTTGTTTTCAGTGGCAAATTATGCTCAGAGACTGAGTGTGTTTTTGCCAACAGTTTATTTAACACAGGTTCACTGTGGGACTTTCACAAGCCAGTAACATACAGGATAATGTCTCTTAACAAGCCAATAAAGAAATGACATACTCCAAACCAATGATAGATTGATCACACTGTTGTTTAAGGTAAGGGAAGAAGAAAAAAATAAAGTCCAAATTTAGTTGTGATGTACCTTTTCTACACAGTTGGTTTTCTTCTCCAGGAAAGATGGCTTAACCAACTAAGAGGTGACTTCTAGCTGCCAGCGCAAAAACCCCGAAAGTCCCTTGTTGCTAGGGCACATTGCTAGGAAACTACGGTGCTGGCGCTGGCTAGCAGGGGCCGCTGCACAGTTTTCAGCACTGCTGGTAGAGAGTCCCCTTTACCACGGTGGGAGCTAATGCCCCAGAGGTCTTTGGAGAGCTTTTGGATCAGCAAAGGGCTGCCTTGCCCAGACCAAACACTCTTGAGTAGTCCTCACAAACTCTGAAGTATTTATAGTCTAAATGTTCCCTTGCTATAGTTGTTTCTTCATATATATATATTTTTATCAATATGTCCTCAGTGGTGCCCCTTAGCAGCTTAACTGCTGAGTGCTTATCAGTGACAAAAGATGAGATGATGACATCCTGACACATCTTACTTCACTCTTATATCAAACAACCTTTACTCTTAGAAACAAGCCATGCCCTTGCCTGTGTGGCTCGGTTGGTCATCGTCCCCGTGCACTGAATGGTTGCCTGTTTGATTCCAGGTCAGAGCACATGCCTGGATTGCAGGCTTGATCCCCAGTAGGGGGCGTGCTGGAGGCAGCCAGTCAATGTTTCTTACATTGATGTTTCTCTCTCTCTAAAAATCAGTAAAAATATATATTAAAAAAATGATTAAAAAATTAAAAAATCCATAAAAATATTTTACAAAAAATAAATCAGACAAAGACAGATGCCATATGATTTCACTTACACGTGGAAGCTAAAGAACAAAAACGAACAGAATGGAAACAGACTTATAGATACAGAGAACACGCTGATGGGTGCCAGAGGGGAGGGGGGTTGGGTCTGGGTGAAAAAGATGGAGAGTAAGAAGTACAAATTGGTTGTTATCTAATGGCCACGGGGATGTAAAGTACAGCATAGGGAATATAGTCAGTGACATTGTAATAACTATGTTTGGTGCCTGGTGAGTACTAGAAATATCAGGGGACCACTTTGTAAAGGATATGATTGTCTAATCACTATGCTGTACACCTGAAACGATTACAAAATAAATTGTAATTGAAAAATAAAATTTTTAAAACTTCATTTTTGTCATAAACAAGTGGATTTGAAATAGTATCAAACCAGTGCACAGCAGTAGGTGAAAGTGGAGTGGAGTGGATGATTTTGAGTTACTGAATTGGAACTTAGATTACAGTCATGGATTGAGAGTAGGAAGAAGTGGTGAGCAGATATAAAAAAAGCAATCCAGGGACTTGACTGACTGCATTTAAGGAGAGGAAGAGGAAGCATGTAAAGTGAAAATAAGCTTTTAGAGGAGGAGGAGGAGAATTGCAAGGATATCACCTGGAAGGAGAGTTTTAAAAAGAAAAGGTTAACATTATGAACAGTGAATTGAAGTCAAGGAGTCCCAAGATGTTTCCAGTATAAATGGACTGATTTTCTTTATTGTGTTGCCTCTGGTACCCATCCCTCCACCCTTGTTTCCACTGTTAAAATTACTACTAAGAAATTAATGGCTGATGTTCACTCTTTTCTCTCTATGCCTATTCAGCTATTAGTGGTTTATACTTTTCCTCATTTTTGACCTGTTCATATGCCAAATGGCACAAGAGGATCCTTTAAAATTTCTTCCTAAGAACTGATCGAATGCTTTCTCAGTGAGCACATTGATGCCTATAACGTGAATTTGTCATGTGAACATGGTCCTTATAATCCAAAAGCCTACAAAAAATATAGAGGAAATAGGATAACAAATAGTCTGCAGAGTTTTGCACCTGAATTCAGTATTTGATGAAGTTCTCTAATAAAGAGGTAGCAAAGGGATTGTGCTGACTGATTAGAGAGTGTGTTGATTTATGTGAAAAAAAATATTGAAGAGGGTTTGGTGTGGGTACTTTGCAGAATTGAAAGAAAGAGGATTCTATATCCTGGCAAAGAGGAAGTGGGGTGGGTGGCTATTTACACATATGGTACCCCAAGGAAGAGTGCTTTCCCTGCTCAATTTTTGGTTGTAAGAATTTGTGGAATGTAGCAGTTTAGGCTTAAGTTCATTCATTCTAATGTAAATCAGTATTCTGGAATGAGGTTTAATAGTTAATGCAGGACAGTAGGCAACTGCTTAATGATTCCTTTTTTTCTTTTTATTGCTCCTCTAAACCAAACTTTCTGTGTAGTAAGAACTTCTGAAAATCTCTAAGTTCTCAGTTCTCTATCCCCCTGCCCCCCTCCAGAATACTTTAGTATCTGTGGAATTTACTACTTGATAGTATTTAATCGCTGGGTTCTCTTCCACTGGGGACAAATACTTTTCATTCTCCTTTGTCCTCCTTTGCATGTGGACACTTGAAGATTGATTTTCAGAATGACTCAGTCAATAAAGCTTCACATAACAAATAGTGAATAGCTTTCACAGATGTCCTCAGATGAATGTTATTTCATGTTAAATGACCTTTTTGATTTATTTTATTTTACTTTATTGCTGAAATGGGGGATGATAAGAAAGCTTGTTCTTCAATCCAAAGAGAAAAGAGTTTAAGATTTTGTGTTCCAGAAATATTAGAAAATCCAGGTGAAAATAAAGAAATGAGTGCATGTTGGTCCCCCTCCACCCCCATTAGGTTTATTTAAAAGAAAAATCCTATAGTAGTGACCAGTTTCTTTGGGATTTAGAAATGAATTAGTTATTTTTGAAAACTCACTGTTTTTGTAGTAAACTTTAGGAAACAGAATTTTCATAGGTATTACTTAGCATCTACCGTGAACCTCTTCAGAATACCTGTTATCCTTTAGTATTCGTCACCCCCAAGTCTGGCTTGCCTTATTGAGAAATAAAAATAATAAATAATATTGTCGAACTGTTTTAAAGTTATTAAGTCTGGAATCTTTTAAATGTTAAAAAGAAGAGATAAGTTAGATTTTCTATTCAAAAACAATGAAGTCGATTTTCTATTGTCATCCTCTGCATTTATTTAGCTAATATTTTCAACAGGAATTAGTCTGGAGGAGAGGAGAATTGAGGGTTGAAGTTGGAATATTCCTTGTCTATTTATACAGGACAGTGGTGTTATATTACTGCTGATGGTTTTGGGGAATACTCCAGGGAATTCCTCTAAGTCCATCTGGTCACATGTAAAGAATATGTTACATTGGGCTAAACATGGATGTAATCCTCCCAAATCTCTTTTTTGTTCCTATAATTGTGCTTCCAGAAATTAGCAAAGGGGATTATGTTAGGAACGTTTACCTTGTTTTAAAAGTTATGTTTATCTTAGGCTCTTGGAAAGTATTTTCAAGTGTCTTTCCACACTTTATTTCCCTGTGTGCAGTTTTTAGGTTCCCTAAATGTGGATGATCATGGGAAGATGTATGATTGGCGTTTCTTCTTTTTATCCCAGTGTTTTTTTCTAATAATAACAGTTTATGTAGCCAGGGTAGTCTGTCATGCATTATGTTTTTGTGGAGTAAGAGAGTTTGACTCAGATGGGTAAAAATTGAAGGTGAAATTTTAGTAGTCATTTCATTTTCTTTTTTAAGACAGCTTTTAAGATTTAAGTTATATAGGTTTTGGTGCTTAGAGATTTGATATATGTATGCTAATAAATTTTGTTTTAATTCCAGGAAGTCTTACTAATGAGGGACAACAGTATTGTTGCAGACTAGTGGAAATGGATTCAAAAAGTGGTCCAGGCCTCATTGGTTTAGGCGTTAAAGCATTACAAGACAAAAAGTATGATGATGCTGTTAGGAACTTAACAGAAGGTAAGTGTACAGTGGCTAGCATGTAACATGAGGTATAGTTGTTATTTGGTCAGTAGGTGTTTATCTTTGGGCCTTTCTTAAAGGAATGTGTATTTAAGATAGGAATGGGAAAAAATCAACTTACATATTGTGGAATATGCTTAAATTTGAATTCCAACTCTGCTCCTTACTAATTTCTGGACTTTGGGGAACTTAATTAAACTCTCTGTGTCTCAATGTCTTCATTTATAAAATAGGGATAATAATATCTCCATCCTTACATTCAAATTGAGATCTGAATGACAATTACAAGCATGGTGTTGGGAGGAGCATTTCAGGCCAAGAAATGAAATAGCCGGCGGTTAGAGGAAAGCTGGTATTCAAGGAACTGCTTATAGTTTGGCCAGATTTGTAAATGAAGAATGGGAGCAGGAAGAGGCAAGAACTGAGGCTGAGGAGGGACCTTTCAAACCTTGTTAAGCATCCTAAGGGTAGCAGGGACCAGTGGAAGGTTTCAAGCAGGGTACTTTCATAATGACATTTGTATTTTTAGAAATATTCTTACCACACTCTGGAGAATGAGTTAGAGTGTATGGCAAGCACTTGCAGTGATCTGGGATAAAGATGATGGAGGTCTGAACTTAAGTCCTGGTGGTAGAGAAATGGATTGGGGCCTGGAATCAGTATGGCTTTATGACTGATTAGATGTGAGAGATGAGGGAGAGGGGAGGAGTCTGATCTAGAGAGTAGATGGTGGTGCCATTCATCTCAGTAGTGCTGGAAACCTTGGATATTGTGCTTGCTTTTGTCCTTTTAGGGTTAAAAGAAAGCCCTCTCTGCACAACTGGATGGTATCATCTGGCAGAAGCCCAAGTCAAAATGCATAGACCTAAGGAAGCCGTTCTTTCATGCAATCAAGGTATTCTTGACATGTTTAAGTGTGGCCAACCCTGTTTCTTTTCATCTTAAATGAGAAAGTGGTTTAAAAAAACCCCACAAAAATAGGTATATCATGGTGTGTCCTAGGACCTTCACTAGTTCTTGATTCCTTTGATGTAGATAAGGAAAGGCATCTTGGAGACTATTTGAATGACATGGGATAGAAAATCACAAGTAATTCACTGCCATGATACAGCTGGTGACCTAATCTCTATAGTTGAGAAACAATTCACCCTGATCTATTCCAATTCAGCTTCTTTTCTTCCAGTATTATTAATTTGCTGTTTGTGCAGATGCATTGGCCTAAGGGTTAACCTTTGTTATGTAGCAGATGGGGATAGCCATTGTTGTGTTTTAGGATGGTCTGTTTTAAAGATCACAGTGTTCTTTTTTAAAAAATATGTTTTTATAGATTTTAGAGAGAGAGGAAAGGAGAGGGAGACAGAGAGAGAAAGAGAGAGAGATCAATGTGAGAGAGAAACAATGATCCATTGCCTCCCTTATGCATCCCAACCAGAGATTGGACCTGGAACCTGGGTATATGTGCCCTGACTGGGAATCAAACCAGCAACCTTTCAGTGCATGGGATGACGGTCAACCAACTGAGCCATACCGACCAGGGCAGGATGTTCAGTTTTATTGTGTTATTTGAAGAAAAAGTTTTAAATTGAGATATTCTGTTTTAAATTTAGATATTTCCATAAAGAGTTCAGGGAATAATTTATACTTAGCTTTGAATTATTCTTCATGTATATTGTTTTGGCAATTTATTCTTATTGTAACTGTAATTAATTATATGTCTCTCTTAAAAAGAAAACAAGTGAAATGATATGGTTGTCTTCATTCAGATGTCCTTAATTTTGTCAGCTCTAAAGAACATAGATAATCTTGGTGTGTCTGGTGGCAGTCTTCATCAGAAGAATCTTTGTCTTCGTTTGAAAGCAGAGGCTTTGATTAAACTCTCAGATAATAAATCCTCGGAGGAAGCAATATGTACTCTTGACCAGGTACTTATTAGCATCACATTTTCCCCTTCGACTTATTTAGTTTCTAATCAACCAGTCATCAACCACTTTTTTGTTACTACAAATATTTACTTACATGAATTTTGTGTCAGAGGTATGAATTCATCACATCTGTACTTCATTCACACAATTAGAAACTCCTAAAGTTACATGTTTGCTTCTTGGTTAAGTACTTAGAATACCCTTCATATGATACAATTTCTTTCTCCAGTTCTTGCTCTTACTATTCTCTTCTCTTTTTGTCCTCTTAGGTTGCTACTTGATTATTACTAATTTGGGATTCTGAATTTTTTCCTACAGAAAGTATTTAATCGGTTATTGACAAGAATAATTAAGGACACTAGTAGCATCATGGCAGAGAATGTTATTTATTTGTTTTTTCAATAAAATACTCAGATGAAGATTCATATTTAAGATTGAAACTGATTTCTTAATGTTTTTGGTTCAAGCAGTTTGAAATCCCCTAGGAAAAACTTAGCATTGTATCAGAAGGGCTCAGAGACTAGCATGATTGATTCTCAATGGCTGACAATGGGACAGTTTAAGTACCAGTAACTGCAGTGGGTTGAAAGACATCAGATATGTTTAAATATATGTGTTCAACCAAAAAAAATAAATCAACAAAACATCCTCAATGAAATAAATCTTTGGAGGATACTAAGGAACCCATTGAAGAGAATTAAGGCATTTATCCTGCTTTTCCTATATGAACTGTTCCTAATAATCAAATAGTAATGGGAGGAGGGGAAATTTCTCTCTGTTGAAGCATTCCACAAATGAGTGATAGAATTAGAAAAAATAATCACTATTTTTGCAATCTGTGATGACTAGATCTAGGCATTGAGCGTCAATGGCTGCTAGCATCATGAAAAGAAAGACAACTAGACGTAACCAAGTACAAGTACATGTGAGGTATTCTTGCCAGAACATCAAACCTGAATCAGATCAAGCTTCTAGACCTAATTTACAGAAGCTACAGGGGATCAATGAACATGTCAATACCATGACATTACCTTCCACAAAAACCAGATTATGAGAAGCTGACAAATGGCCCATATTTTTCAACAGTTAAATTGTAATGGAGGAAAAAAGGAGATGAAAGGGAACCCTAGAGATTGAAAGAAACTTAAGAGACCTATTAGCCACTTGAAATGTATGTACCTTAGATTTTGATTAAAATAATTATTCAAATATGAAACAATTGAGAACTTTAAACACTAATTATTTGATGATATTGATGTATCAGTTTTGTTTAAGTGTTTATAATGGTAGTATGATTATGTTATTTAAAAATGAACTTAATTTTTAGCTGTAGATGCTGAAGTGTCAGATAAAAAGTTATAATATGTGGGAACAGTCTAGCAGGAATGTGGTGAAATGGGTGGAGGTCTAGAGAAGAAAAGATTGGTGTTAATACTTTTGAGTTAATAATTTTGAAGATGATGAGTACATGTGGTTTTATTATATTCTTCTCTAATTTTTTTTTATGTGTTTGAAATTTTCCCTAATAAAAGGGTTGCAGAGAATAAAGTGTTAGTAGTGATAGAAATCCAAACTTCTGTGTCTTTATTCTGTGCTCTTCTATGGTCATTCTTTAATTAAAGCAAATATTGCTGCTGCATTGTATTGAAGGAGATTTATAGCAGTTCTTTACAATTACTTTCTAGGTTTCTGATGCAAATAATATCCCAAGACTTTTGGTTCTCAAAAGCTTGGCCTATCTGAACAAAGGCTCATTAGAGGAAGCTTCAAAGGTTGGTTTTTTCATTCAAAGTGAGATTCTTTTAAAAAGTTAAGTTATTTTTATTTGGATATGGAATTGACAGATATCTACTTTATAGATTATGGAAGACATTCTCTCCTCTTATCCTGACCTAGCTGAAGCTCATGCCCTGGAGGCTTTTATTCATTTTACTAAAAAGGACTATCTACAAGCAGAAAAATGGTGAGGATATATAGATTGCTCATCAAGTCTTATCTTAGTTTATTGCATTTTTCAGAAATTCAAAATAAATGGGCTTGCTAAAGATCCAGTTTTGTAAAAATTTGATCTGTGTAAACTTTATTAGTATTTCTAAGAAATGTATTTCACATGTAACACAGTAACTATAAAAAAATTCCGTGATGAGTTTGAAATGTGATTAGCTGACTGTATTGTTCAGTAAGCAGACATAATGTTTGGTCTGAACACTCAGCACATTGTACTTTTTAAAGCTCCTGTTATTAAAAAACAGATCTTTTTTTTTTTCTTTCCTTCATTATAATCTGAATCCTGAAGTAATGACTTATTTCAAAATCAGCATCGTGGAATCACTCAAACTTTGTTTCAATGAGGAGTCTGCTATGTCATATATAGCGTGTATATCTTAATATTCATTTTTACTTTCCCTTGGTGACTTAGTTTTCAGAGAGCTCTCGAGAAAGATGCTGAAGTTGCTGAATATCATTACCAACTTGGGTTAACATATTGGTTCATGAGTGAAGAAACAAGAAAAGATAAAACAAAGGCTCTTACCCACTTTTTAAAGGTAAAATAAGTGCTAATATTCAATTCTTAGTTAAAATGGATTCATTATAAAAGCATAAATAATAATTATATAAGTTAGGTACTTAAAATTACCACCGAACTGGTTTTTGCATTTCATCTCTCAAACATAAGGTTTTATGTGAATGTGGGTTTTCAAAGAGAAAATTAAACCATAAAAGTATGAAAGTTACTTATTTAAGAATCATGTGATACAGAAAATGAGACATGATTATCTCTGAAAAACAATATTATTTTTAGGTAATTTCCACTGTAGTTTTATGGGCAATATGAGCCTTATGTAATTGTAAATGTTTAATTTTGTTGTTGTTTAGCTGTTTAACATCTAGAAGTGATACTTTCTTATTTTGACTAATAAAAGCAGATTAATGTAATAATGCAATTTCACATTTCTTTAAACAAAGATAACATTTTTACACTTATAAGCAGTGACAGCCAGCTTTCGTGTCTGTTTTAAATCTTACATTAAAGATGTTTTGGCATATTTTTATATATTTAATAAAACTGTTCCTTTTTTTTCTTTAATCTGTGTATTTATATTTTGTGTTTTTAAAGAAACCCATCCAAACAAACTTTAATATTCTGTTAACCAATTTTCATTTGGAAGGCTGCCAAACTGGATACATATATGGGCAAAGTTTTCTGCTGTTTAGGTCATTATTACAGAGATGTAGCAGGAGATAAAAACAGAGCCCGTGGATGTTACAGGAAAGCTTTTGAATTAGATGACACTGATGCTGAATCTGGAGCTGCAGCTGTTGATTTAAGCGTGGAGCTTGAAGACATGGTATGTCTAATAACTCAAACACTTTTGTCTTTTGTTCTTTGTTTCTGTATGAAGTGTAGAAAAAGAAGCATTTTTATATATGTATATTTGGAAGTTACTATTTTTATTTATTTTATAGATGCAATAGAAATATTTTTGTCATTTGTAAAATTTTTTTTGGCAGACATTAAAATCCTTATGATTTATTGTTGAAACTGATATACGTTTAAAAAACCAGAAGTGGTAAATAAAAATATATTTGAGTACTTTACATAGCTGCTCTGTATTTTTATGATATTTGATATCTCTAATATTAGCCTTTTCTCCTTATTAGGAAACTGCCTTAGCTATCCTAACAACCGTAACTCAGAAGGCAAGTGCTGGAACAGCCAAATGGGCCTGGCTTAGGCGAGGACTATACTATTTGAAAGCTGGTCAACATTCTCAAGCAGTAGCTGAGTAAGGCATCTTATTATATTTAAACTCTGTTAGACAGCCTAGTGGTTTCTTAAACTCCATTTGTACCCAAAAGGAACTTTACAGGTTACCTCATACCAGGTTGTGTTTTGAGGGGAGAAATAGCAAAATTTATGTAAGATTGATTAGCTCTTATTATCTGCAAGGCACTGAAATTAAAAAATGGGTTAAATGATGTCTTGTTGTTAAGGAAATAGCCAATCTAGTGAAGTCTTAATAGCATCATACATATAGTAGGTTCTTGATAGAAATTTAAGGAATGATGAAAGCTGAGGTTAATATCTTTGTTCTCCTAATGACATACATTGTTTTTGGGCAGGGGAGACATTTGGCAGCTTGAAGGGCATTTGGAGCAGCTAAGTTTTAGTTATTTGGTTTGAGCTATACTTAAGGGTAAATAAAATATATGTATATTTTAATCAAGATAAATAAAGTTGTTTCTGATTTATGTTAATATCCAGAATACAGGCATTTAAAATTTTTCCTGGAATTGGAATTTAATCAGACATGTAAAGCAAACCTATTATTCCTGTTTTCTAACTGTGATTATTTCTGTTTTGGTAGGTTTGGTGTGGGTTTATAGGTGAGGCATGCTGAGACAGGAGAGTGAAGTTTTTCCAGATAGTCAAGATAAGAAATTCTGATCAGCACTTCTTCAGAAAAATTATTTTGTTCTTATTCATTCTAAATTTGTAATAAGTTTCCTTAGTATTAAAAATATTCAAGTTATGAAAGCAACAGATAATACCTGCTTTAAATAGCACTTTATAATTATAAAGAGAAGGAAGCATGGATATGTGTGATTCAGTTGAATTATTTATTTTAAATTTTCCTTCCAGATGTGGAAGTAGATCTGTTACTTTTAGTTCTCTTATTGTTTCTTGAAATTTTAGTTTACAGGCAGCATTAAGGGCAGACCCAAAGGACTTCAATTGCTGGGAATCGTTAGGAGAGGCATACTTAAGCAGAGGTGGCTATACGACAGCCTTGAAAACCTTCACAAAAGCCAGTGAGCTGAATCCAGAGTCCACATACAGTGTGTTTAAGGTGGCAGCAATACAGCAAATCCTAGGCAAATATAAGGAGGCTATAGCTCAATACCAACTGATCATTAAAAAGAAAGAAGATTATGTGCCTGCTTTGAAAGGTAATATTTTAAATAGCTCCTTTAACTTTTGTGATACTAAAGTCCAAAATCCTTGAGTGAATTTCTTAAATGTATTGGGTAACTTAAAAAAATGACTTCTTTGGTCAATAGTGAGCATCCAGTGTGAACCTCTTATGCTATAGCTTGTTATATAGATTTGACTATAGAAACATTAAAGATTGTTTCATAACAGTAAATAGTAATATGATAGAGACGTAACTTTTAGACAGAGATCATGATAGATATTGGATCTAAAATGGATTTCTAAAACGAGTTTTTCTGTTATATTTTGGTAATTCAGTATATTCTCAGAACAGGTTAATAGCTTTTGATTACTTTGTGAATTACAGAAGCTCATTTTTTTCAGGTTTTTTTTTTTTTTTTTTTTTGGTGTTAGAGACAACTTGCATTATTACGTTAAGTATCTAAATTAAAGTTCAGTTCCTCAATAGATTATTTTTAGTAATATAAAGTAAAATACCATCATTCATATCTAATCAAATTTTTATTATATCTAGCCAAAACCATTATATATGTTTTTCTCCATTTTCTTTTCCTCTTTAAAGAAACAATTGAGGTTTAAATCAGAAATAGTCTATGTTTTAAGTGACATGTAATTTAAAGCCTTGAAAACCTTTTTCTTAATTTTGTAAAACTCAAGGAGGACTGACATTTATTAAATATTTACTAGGCATTTCAGGAAATTGTTATTTCATTTAATCTTTATGGCATAGTTTGTTATATAGTTTTGAACATTAAAAAAAAAGGTTTTGTTTCACAATGATTGATAAGTAGTAATATGATACAGAGTAGCATTTAGGTAATATTCCCATTTGCAAAGCTGTGGTTTTAAGAGGTAACTTGCCCACAGTAAAGGAAATTCTTAGGTTCCATATGTAGTTTTTATTTCTAAAGTACATGTTTACTCCAATAGAGCCCTGCCATTTGAATTCCTTACTAGATGTATGCAAGACTGTACTTAAAAATAATTTTTATAAAATACTATTAAGTTTTGTTTTCTGGAAAATGACTTTAATATAAATATATTTAAAGTTTATTCTAAGTGTTTCTTTTACATGTTTAACAGCTACATAAATTTATTTGAAGTTTATTCTAAGTGTATCTTATACATGTTTTAACAACTATAAACTTATCTGATTTTAGGTTTGGGTGAATGTCATTTCATGATGGCAAAAGCAGCTCTAGTCGATTATCTTGATGGGAAAGCTGTAGACTACATAGAAAAAGCACTGGAATATTTTACTTGGTTAGTATTATTATTATTCATTGTGTTTATTTTTTCATAATATATTAAAGCCAAATTTAAAATAAATTCTATTTAGAATAAACATTCTATGTTTATTTTGTTAGATATAGCATTCATTATTCAAAATATCAAGCATAAATAATAACAGACAAACCAATCAATTCTAGAACATATTCTAATACACATTGTATTAATTGCTCTGGGAGACAGGTACAATTTCTTGCTGTCTAGTAGGTGACATGCTGGACACATAGGGAAGGGTGGGAAGGAAGAAGCCATCTGCTAGTAGAGTGGAGGTTCTGATAACCATGGTTAATGTTCTCTCAGGAGGCCTAGAAATGTGAGTATCCAGAATTGGAATGATCGGAAAATAGGGCTTCAGGTGCACAATATGGTTTACTTCAGTGGTAAGGGCTTATTTTAGGCTTACTGGTAGGGCCAGGGGTAAAGGGAGATGAATAATCTGATCATTCCTGGAGAGAATCTTTTTAGGAAAAAAGTGATGTCTAATAACAAGAAAGGAATCAGAAAAATTTGAGTAAGTCTGGTATTTTATTGAACTGTAAATTCATTAGCTAGATAGAGTGTTATTTGTGGTAAATGGCTTTAAAAAGTCTACAAGTTAAGCATACATTTGGAGTTTTTTGCTCTTAAACATCTTTCTGTGTGTCCCTTCCTTTCTTTTCCTACTTGCCTTCTCCTCTGTTCCCTCTTGATTTGTGTGCTCCAGGATTGCTTTGCTTAGAATATGAACCAAATAGGAAATGAAGACCTTATTAAGCCTTTTTTCTCCCACTGATTTTTATTGTTACTTTTCAAGTCTTTCCAAAGAGGGAGGTATTGTGAAGAAGGCATACTTTGTTGGAACTATATTAAAGAAGAAATGTGAACCTTTGAGTGATGATACTTGAGCTAAAAATACTGCCTTTTTTAGCTTGGGGAATTTTATTCTGGAAAGCATGTAGCACTCACAACAAATTATAAGGAGGTATATGAAACTTTTAAAGTGAGAATCTGAAATTTATATTTACATCTATACTTAAAAAATCACACTACCACAATTCTTATGTAAGGGTGATAAAAGTTTTTTTTTTTTTCAGACATTTTCTTATTTATTGAATTTCAAAGGAGATGAGTGTAAAGACTGTTAAAATTGCTTGTTTCTTTAATGTCTGTTTTCTTTTTTCATGGTGTCAATTTTAGAAATTATGCTCAGATATTTAGGCATAGGAACTAGAAATCGTGTCCTTCTTCCTGGTCCTCACAAGGGGCTTTCAGTGGTAACTACAATAATTAATCTTACTTCCCTGGAAGATACTGGAAAATGATTTTTGGTTGAGACTTTATGAGTAGAAACGGCTATGGAAAATGTTCCATGTGTTTGTCCATCTGCCAGTAACATAGCTGTTGTGATAGCTGATTATCAAGATTTGGCTTAAATGAGATTGCTGTGTTTTATTTATAAGATATCAAGAAGAGAAATATATAGCTGAAATTTTTTTCATTCTGAAAAGAAGTTCCCTTTATTATCATAATTAACATTGCTGTTTACTTTTTGAGCTTGTCCATTCAGTCTTACTTGCTTCAATAAGTATGGGATTTCACATTTTTATATGTTTATATTTCACATGTTTATATTTTTGGTATTGGTCTCAGAGAGTAAAAATCCTTTGGGCCACCAAATATATTGGTATGTCATACATTTGCTAGTACTTTTTTTTTTTATTTGTGGAAGATCTGAAAGCAAAACCTTGAGTGTACAGTAAGCAACTGTTCAGAGAGTTGTCAGCTTTACTGCTTGGTTGTTGTCCAAACAAATGAACAAACACAAAGAACATAGTTTTTAAAATGTCAGTATTAAAGGTAAATTGATTCTGAAAAACTTACTGATTTATGTGATTTCTGCTACTTCTATCAAAAATAATCAAGAGTATCAAAGAAATGTTTATAAAATTTCTGGCACTTACCCTAAAACAATCAATTCCTTTTCTTTCCACTCTTTCTTCCTATTAGGGAGGTGATGAGATGTAATTCAGTTAGAAGGAATTTTAGTAAATCATTAACTGCACTTAATTAAGGAAGTAGGTTTTAATCAGGATTATATGTATAATTTTTCTGTTTTAATTATAATTAATGAAGGAGATGAAGTCTATACCTTTTGGAAACAATTTAAAAGAATCACATTTCTTTTCTTCCAGGGCTCTGCAGCATCGAGCTGATGTGTCTTGCCTTTGGAAGCTGATTGGGGATGCTTGTACCAGTCTGTATGCTGTCTCACCATCAAAAGTGAACGTTAATGTTTTAGGAATCCTTCTAGGTCAGAAAGAAGGAACACAAGTATTAAAGAAAAATGAGCTCCTCCATCTTGGAGGAAGGTAATTGACAAAGATTGCCAGATAATGACATTCAAACTGAATTAGGACATTATAACAGAACATAACATTCACTTTTCTATTTCCACAGGTGTTATGGGCGTGCATTAAAACTGATGTCTACATCTAATACGTGGTGTGATCTTGGAATTAATTATTATCGCCAAGCACAACATCTAGCAGAAACAGGCAGCACCATGAATGATCTTAAAGAGTTGTTGGAGAAATCATTACATGTACGGTTTTAAGAAATTTTTCATAAACTTAAAAAAAAATGAAGTACTTTTTCTGAAAGATGTTTTTGATAAAGTAAATACTATAGTGTTTTCACGTAAACCACATTTATCTTGATATAAATGATGACATTCAAAGAAATAAAAATCAATCTAATTTTACTTTTCAGTGTCTGAAAAAGGCAGTGAGACTCAACAGTAATAATCACTTATATTGGAATGCGCTTGGTGTGGTGTCATGTTACAGTGGTAAGAATTGAGTAACACTTCAATTCTTTTAGAAGATTGTTCATTCCAGGTAATAAGGTTCAGTTTTATCATATTCTGTGTTTTTTAGGTATTGGAAATTATGCCCTTGCTCAGCACTGTTTCATCAAGTCAATCCAATCGGAGCAAATTGTGAGTGTTCTGTGTGTCTGCCAATGAAAAAGAACTTCAGAATTTTGTGTTAATAATTTTCTGAGACTTCCATGCAGACAAGGGACCTAATTTGTATACATACATGTATTTTTAGAATCCTGTTGCATGGACCAACTTGGGAGTGTTATACCTTGCAAATGAAAACATTGAGGTAAATGTGTTGTCTGTTTTGTCATATTAAAAGTAAAGAACATTTTCTATATATGGTCTCTTCATAATAGCTCAACTTCTTGTGGAGAAATACTTTGTACATTGTTATCCAGTATGCTCTCTAATATGCTAGATAATTAATGACATTGTTTATGTTATTGAATAATGAATGTGTAAGATTTATTTCCTTTCCACACCACTCAAGAAATTTATGATTTTATAATTATGTTGGTTTTTTATTTAGCAATTAAAGCAATTCTACTATGAATTTGGGTGTTTTTCTTTTTATCTGTACACATGTAAGGGCAGCTTACATTTAACATTGTCTTGGGTGATTTAGATTTGGCTTTAGCTGATATTAATCCCTTTATAAACCACATGTAATTTGTCACACTCCAACAGTTATATGTTAGAAAATTGGGCATGTGTTTATAGGTCATGTTTAGAAGTTTCTACAGATCTACAGATAACATCTGTACTGTTTTGTATTTCAGCCAGTATATTGAACATCATCCTTTTAAAATAGCATTTGTACTATTCTTATGAGTACATTAAGTCACAGCAGAGATTGCTTTAGAAGATTGTAAATAGAACAAAGGAAAATATTAATGTGAATCTTAAAATATGTGAAAATATTTTTAAAAAATTAAAACAAAGCAAGGACTTAGTTAATAAACCATGAATTTGGTTTTATGATAGCATCGCACAGTTAGATGCCCATTAGCTTACTTTTTTAGGGGAAAAATAAGACTGTTTTCTGCCACATTTAGATAATTGAGAAAGTGATATAAAGCAGCATATAATGTTATTTTTTGTAGCAGATAAAAAAAGCATACAACTTAATGTGTCCAAGTGAGGTGTCTTTAAAGTTTCCTGACTACTTAGCACAGATTATGTTGAGCACATTTATGGTTTATTAACTAAGATCTTGCTTTGTTTTAATTTTTAAAAAATATTTTCACATTTTAAGATTCACATTAATATTTTCCTTCATTCTATTTACAATCTTCTAGTAGCGGGTATGTATCTCAGACCTTGTTGGTTGTTAGTTCTTATTCTCCCAGCTAAGCTCAAAGATAGGGGAATAGATACAGTCTTACTTAGTCATCTCCCTCAAACCTTGGTTAGCAAATATATGAGTAATTCGTTAAAAGTTCTACCAACTATGAGGTGGACACCTATATTGCCCTTTTTCTAGGAACCAGAATCCCTAAACCTCTGTTGCACCCAGGAATATTCTGGGGGAACACTGTTTTAAGCATTGCTAATTGTGCTTAAACAGTTCTAAGTTCATATGTGTTTATGTTGATAAGTTTGACTTTTCTTATTCTATTATTAAATACTAATATGTTAGGTTTTTTAAACGTAAACTATTTAATATTAAATTTATAAATTGACTTGATGTATTATTTTTTGTTTTCCTAGCAAGCTCATGAAGCTTTCAAAATGGCTCAATCCCTTGATCCATCTTATTTAATGTGCTGGATTGGACAAGTAAGATATATAATATTTAGTTATTAATTATCCTATTGCTGTAAATAACCTATTAATATAAAGTGGTATAAATAAATATCCTGTTAATATAAATAACAGTGATAATAATTATAGCAGGTGACATTTGAGGGCTTATTTTTTTCAGTCATTGTGCTATAGGTTCTTTGTATACATTATTTCAGTTTAACTTTCATCTGTCCTTTGAGTTGGTGGTAGTTGTTAAACTTTTTATAGATGTGGAAATTGAAGCTCAGAGATCCTAACTAAGTATTGTGCCCAAAGTCATACAGCTTATAATGATTAAACTTTGATTTGGGGAGCTTTGAACCCCATTAGTCTGACATTATTATGCTTAAAGAATAAACCAAGAGCTCTGTCAATGCAGTTACCCCTCCCCCAAATAAAAATTTTTAAAGATAATTTAATTCTATTTTTTCATTTTAACTTTTTTTTTTTTTTTTATCCTCACCCGAGGACATTTTTGCATTTATCTTCAGATAGAGTGGGAGGGAGAGAGGGAGGGAGAGAGAGAGAGAAACATCGACGTGAAAGAGACACATTGAGTGGTTGCCACCCACACGACCCCAAACAGGGCTGGGGACAAACTGCAGCTGAGGTATGTGCCCTTAGCGGGAACCAAACCTGGGACTCTCTGGTCCGCGGGCCGATGCTCTAACCACTGAGCCAAACTGGCCAGGGTTATATTTTTTCATTTTAAAAAAAACTCTTCATAATTTGATTTTGTACTTGTTTATTTTTATTTTTAAATATGTTTTTATTGATTTTAGAGAGAGAAAGGAAGGGGAGAGAGAGAGAAACATCAATGAGAGAGAAACATGGATTGGCTGCCTCCTGCACACCCCCTACTAGGGATCAAGTCTGAAACCTGGGCATGTGCCCTGACTGGTTTTTGAACTGGCGACCTCTTGGTGCATGGGATGACATTCAACCAACTGATGCACACCAGCCAGGGCTTAGTACTTGTTTACGTGAGCCTCTCCTCAACCCCCAAATTTAGATTTTTGTACTGCCAAACAGGAGTCAGGATACAATACTTGGTTAGTGATCTGAGTCTATCACTGACTGATTTTTTTTTTTACCCTAACAAAACTGCTGGATTTTATTTTATTTATATTTTTTCTTTATTGATTTTAGAGAGGAAGGGAGAAGGAGAGAGATAGAAACATTGATGAGAGAGAACACCGATTGGCCACCTCCTGCACACCCCCCACTGGGGATCTGGCCCACTTCCTGGGCACATGCCCCCACCAGGAATTGAACTGGTGACCTCCTGGTGCATGGGTTGACACTCAACCACTGAGCCACACTGGCCAGGCAAAACCACTGGATTTTTATTTTCTCACCTGAAAAAGAAGAGGATTAGAAAGAGTAGCCACTAAGTCCTGTGTAGTTGAGAAATTGTAATGAATTAGTAAGTGGTTGATTTTTTTTGGTTCAGAGAACAATAGAAGCATCACCCATATCAGAAAATCATTAATCTGGTCATGGCCGGTGTCTCAGTTGGTTGGAGCGTTGCCCCCTACACCAAAAGGTGGCAGGTTCTATTCCCTGTCAGGGCACACACCTAGGTTGCAGGTTTAATCCCCAGGTTGGGGTGTGTACAGAAGGCAACCAATCAATGTTTTTCTCTCAAATTGATGTTGATGTTTCTCTCTCTCTCCCTGTCTCCCTCCCTCTCTAAAAAATCAATAAAACATACCCTCAGGTGATGATTATAAAAAAAAAGTTTTGTTTAATAAATGAATGAATGTATTAAAAACAATAAAATTGTTAATCTGGGGTTGGTTTGATCATTTTTATTGTACTTTTGACCCTTCAGTCTAATTCTAGTTATTTGATAAAGCAAGCAGAGTTAGGCAAACTTCTTGTTCCCATTAACTGTGGTAGAAACTGGGAATGAGCATTACTGTACTAATCTCTGTGTAAGTTATTGGACACAGGGGGCTCAAGAATTTGCATTTCTAACTGTCCCAAAGGATGATGCTGCTTCTGGTCCAGGGCCTGCCTTTGAGTAGTACTGCTCTAGGTTCATACATCTTAGATGTTATCAGGAAAAAAAGATATTTTTTCTTTATTTTTCAAATATTTTAATTCTTAAAAATAATTTGTTTCAGGAAATAACTGGTAGATTGAATTAAAATGGTCACAATAGAAGTGAGACTTAATATTAATTTTTTTAATAATATTAGTAATATATAATAACTAAAAATCTCTGATTTCTTTAAAAGATAAATGAGCTTGAAAGTAATTTTAGTTTCTTACATAGTCTCATAAAGTCACTAGCATAGGTGTAGTATTTAAAATACTGAGGCAATTTCTTTTGTTTTTGTTTTGTTTTGTTTTTAGTTTTATTAATTTATTTTTGTTACAGATGCTTCTCCTTTTTTCCCCATTGACATCCTCCTCCCCATCTCCCCCACCCCATCCCCAGCTTTGTTGTCCATGTCCATCAGTTATTCGTACATGCATATAAGTTCTGTGGTTTATCTCTTCCTCCTCCCCCACCCCCACTTCTGAGGGTTGTCAGTCTGTACTTTACTTCCACGGCTCTGGGTCTACCCTGTCCTCAGACTGTTATGTTCATTATATTCCACAAATAAGTGAGATCATGTGATATTTGTCTTTCTCTGCTTGGCTTGTTTCGCTTAGGATAATACTCTCCAGGTCCCTCCATGTCGTCTCAAAGGATAAGAGATCTTTCTTTCTTACAGCCACCATAGTACTCCATTGTGTATATGTACCACAGATTTTTTATCCATTTGTCCACTGACAGACACTTGAGCTGTTTCCAGATCTTAGCTATTGTAAATAGTGCTGCTATGAACATGGGGGTACATATATTCTTTCTGATTGGTGTTTCAGGCTTCTTAGGGTATATTCCTAGAAGTGGGATCACTGGGTCAAATGGCAATTCAATTTTTAATTTTTTGAGGTAACACCATAGTGTTTTCCATAGTGGCTGCACCAGTCTGCATTCCCACCAGCAGTGTACTAGAGTCCCCTTTTCTCCACATCCTCGCCAACACTTGTTGTTTGATGCTTTGTTAATGGTGACCATTCTGACAGGTGTGAGGTGATACCTCATTGTTGTTTTAATTTGCATCTCTCTGATGATTAGTGATGTTGAGCATTTCTTCATATGTCTCTTAGCCATTTGTATGTCTTGTTTGGAGAGGTGTCTGTTTAGTTCCTCTGCCCATTTTTTAATTGGGTTCTTTGTCTTCCTTTTGTTGAGTTGTATGAGCACTCTATATATTTTGGAGATTAATCCCTTATCTGATGTATCATTGGCAATTATGCTCTCCCATACAGTGGGTTCCCTTTCCGTTTTGATGGTTGTTTCTTTTGCTGTGCAGAAGCTTTTGAGTTTGATGTAGTCCCATGTGTTCATTTTTTCCTTTGTTTCTGTTGCCTTAGGTGATGTATCAGTGAAGATTCTATTGCGTATGATGTCTGAAATTTTGTTGCCTACGTTTTCTTCTAGGATTTTTATGGATTCACGAGTCACACTTAAGTCTTTTATCCACTTTGAGTTTATTCTTGTATATGGTGTAAGTTGATGGTCTAGTTTCATTTTTTTTGCATGTAGCTCTCCAATTTTCCCAACACCATTTATTAAAGAGGCTATCTTTACTCCATTGTATGCTCTTGCCACCTTTGTCAAATATTAATTGAGCATAATGTCTTGGGTCAATTTCCGGATTCTCTGTTCTGTTCCACTGTAGGTCTATATGCCTGTTCTTGTGCCAGTACCAAGCTGTTTTGATTACAGTGGCTTTGTAGTATAACCTGATATCCGGTATTGTGATCCCACCTACTTTGTCCTTCTTTTTCAAGATTGGTGTGGATATGCAGGGACTTTTTTGATTCCATATGAACTTTTGAAGTATTTGTTCTAGTTCTGTGAGATATATCTTTGGTATTTTGATGAGGATTGCATTGAATCTATAGATTGCTTTGGGTAATATGGACATTTTAACGATGTTAATTCTTCCAGTCTGTGAACAAGGTATGTGCTTCCACTTTTTTATATCTTCCTCTATTTCTTTTTTCAGTGTCCTGTAGTTTTCTGCAAATAGGTCCTTTACTTCTTTGGTTAAGTTTATTCGTAGGTATCTTAATTTTTTTGCCACAATGGTAAATGGGATTGTTTTCTTAGTTTCTCTTTCTGTGAGTTCATCATTGGTGTATAAGAATGCTGTAGATTTCTTGACATTAATTTTGTATCCTGCTACTTTGCCAAATTCATTTATTAAGTCTAGTAGATTTTTGATGGAATCTTTAGGGTTTTCTGTGTATAAAATCATGTCATCTGTGAATAATGACAGTTTTACTTCCTCCTTGCCAATTTGGATTCCTTTTATTTTTTCCTCTCGTCTGATTGCTGTGGCTAAGACTTCTAGGACTATGTTAAATAAGAGTGGCAAAAGTGGGCATCCCTGTCTTGTTCCTGTTCTTAAGGGAAATGTTTTTAGTTTTTGTCCATTGTGTATGATGTTGGCTGTAGGTCTTTCATATATGGCCTTTATTATGTTGTGATATGAATCCTCTATTCCCAAATTGCTGAGCGTTTTTATCAGAAATGGGTGCTGGATTTTGTCGAATGCTTTTTCAGCATCTATTGATATGATCTGTGGTTTTTATCTTTCATTTTGTTTATGTGGTGTATCACATTTATTGATTTGCAAATATTGAACCAGCCTTGCATCCCTGGGATGAATCCCGCTTGGTCATGGTGAATAATTTTTTTGATGTATTGCTGGATCCGATTTGCTAGTATTTTGTTCAGGATTTTGGCATCTATGTTCATCAGGGATATTGGCCTGTAGTTTTCTTTCTTTGTAGTGTCTTTTTCTGGTTTTGGAATTAGGATTATGCTGGCCTCATAAAACGAGTTTGGAAGTCTTCCTTCTTCTTGAATTTTTTTAAATAGTTTGAGGAGAATGGGTGTTAGTTCTTTGAATGTTCAGTAAAACTCCCCCGTGAAGCCTTCCGGGCCTGGGCTTTTGTTTGCTGGGAGAGTCTTGATTACATCTTCAATTTCCTTAGTTGTTATTGGTCTGTTCAAGTTTTCTATCTCTTCCCGGTCCAGTTTTGGGACTGAGGCAGTTTTAGAAAATAAACATGTTGTGACTCTACCCCATATCTGTGGAAAGTATGGCTGAGGACCTCCTTTTATTAAAAAAGCTACTCAGGTGAATCTGAGGTGATCCTGTGACTAACAGTTCTATTCCAGACAAATACCAGTGTGAATAAATCAAGGAAGAGAGGCAAGGGAGAAGGTTGCAGATGGAATTCTGAAAGTATTTGTCCAATAAAGGGCCAATTTAATCAATCATTCTTGTCCTCTGAGCCATGGGAACATGGTAGCCAAGTTGGAAACAGAAATTAACTTTGCTTTTAAGTACAGCTTTTAAACCTTTGTTTTTTCCAGTTTCATTGGTGATGATGATGATGATGATTACTCCTTTTAAACACATTAAGAACTTCTTTTTTTCTTTATAGGCTCTTATTGCAGAGACAGTTGGAAGTTACGACACCATGGATCTTTTCAGGCACACTACAGAACTCAGTATGCATGTAAGAATCTGAACATTCTTCTTGAGGATTCACTGATGAGTAAAGTATTATCCTTGTTGAGAAAATGGATACTTAGTGGTATCGGATGTTAATGATGGCACATGTCTCTACTCTTTCTTCTTTCTTAAAAGATAATCTGTCTTTAATTAAAGAACTTCTCATTTTCATCTTGCTAGCATCTTTCAAGATCTGATGAAGAAATGACATTGGGATTTATTAGATGCAGTAGTAGTCATGTAGATTAGAAACCGAGACTAGAAAAAATAAACATAAGATAAGGACTAGATGTGGTTGACATTTCTAGATTATTTATGAAAGTGTTTTAGAATTCTTTTGATTGCTAATTGTTACTTTCACCTATGGGGATGTTGCTAAGAATTAGCAGACTAACCCATCATGCAGGGCTCTGTTTTCTGCACCTAATTTATCCCATTTGATTCCTCTACTTAGGGTTGAAGCAAGTGATTTAAATAGAAGTTCTGTTTAATAGAACAAGTGATTTTAATAGAAGTTCTTAGCTATGTTGTATCATAGTAACTGTGTAAAGGCACTTTAACAGTTGACTTGAAGGCAGAGGTGTGATGTTTACTTTATTGAAGTACATTGCTTTATTTCTTAATTTGTATTGGTATATTTATTACCTTATATCCACTTGTTAATTTCGGCTTTTTTAAAGACCGAGGGAGCAATCGGTTATGCATACTGGGTCTGTACTGTATTGCAAGATAAAAGCAACAGAGAAACAGATCTGTACCAGTACAACATCCTCCAGATGAATGCTATCCCAGCAGCACAAGTTGTTTTGAGTAAATACATAGGTAAGGCACCTGATACGTAATGGCAAGATATTTTAATGACTGTTGAAATAATTTAATGAATTTTAAAAATCAGTTAATTCCAATTTATATATTATTGTTTCTTAAGACATGAATTTGCCTTTTCTCCTCGCAGTGGCCAAGCAGTCTACTTTTTAAACTTTAGTAAGGGTTTTTGAAGAGTGATGAAATGTTAGCTAATGATTCAAGATAAAAGTAATTTCTCTGTTGTAGTGGAAGCATTTTGGAGCCTAAAGGGCCTGCATTGAGCTATTCTGGTTCTGCCATTTACTTTTTCTATAGTCTTAGGCCAAATATCTTACTTCCCTTAACTGCTTTTAACCTTGGAAAGCAGAGATAAATACCTAGGTTGTAGAGATGTGAGCATGAAATGAGATAATGTGCTTTAAGTGCCAAACCCAGTGCCTTTAACCTCCCACTTTAACATCTGATTTTTCTTTAAGGTACTGGAAAAATATGTTTAGGTTTAGGAAAAGGACAGAGTGGTGGTGTTTTATTAACCATCTATTATGATAATTTCCTTTCCTTAGTAAAACTACTATTGAATTTTAATCTCTGCTCTATGATTTAGTAGCCATTATAAAACCTTGGGCATATTACCTAATCGAATTTTAGTTTTCCCACCTATAATACAATAATGAAAATATTGATTGCTTAGGATTTAAATAAGATAATTTATACAAAATATCCAGAGTACCTGGCATTTCCTACAAGCTCAAGAAATGTTAGCTTTACTAGAGTTTTTTTATTTTTTTATCTTTTGACAAAATTCTAATAAAGAAACAAGGCCTTTAAGAAGGAATATTGGTAGTTGAATAATATGAAGAGTCAGGTAACTTGTAAAAAGCCAAAGAGAAAAATGCCTCATCATAGATATTGGAAGGATTGTAATACTCTTACTCCATTGAGTCCGGGGCACTTGAGGAGAACACACTTAGTTTAAAACCAGCACTTTGGGGCATCAACATGTATCACTATGGCAAAATGAATGATTCAAATGAATACCTAGAGCCTCTGAGAAGCATAAGATCAGAAATTTTATTGATAGATTTCCTTACAGAATGGGTAACATTTATAAAGGATTTACATAAAGAGGTAAATCTTGAGCTTTCTGAAAAATTCAAATACCTAGAACAATGAACAAATCATTTCCTGACAGTTTTACATAGCAACATTTTTGACTCTATAGTGGAGTCATAATGGTAGCATATTCACTAAACAAATTCAACTACATGTGCTTAGCTAAAAATAAATAAATTAAAAGAGAGAAGAGGGGGAATACGGAGACTATAGTCTTTTCATCTGTCCTGCTGAGTGCCTCAGGATGAGTGGATGGAAGGCATGGATCTCCTCTTATTCAGTCTTGACTCGGTTTTGGTGACCCTCTCCTTGTGTGGTAACATTAGGATATTTCAGCAATGACTTTGACTGTGATTTTCACCTTATGCTTTGATATTAGAGTCTAACCATAACATAAGATATGATTACACTGTATTTTGTCAAACAATTTTAAGGGATTTGAAGGCTTGCTTCCCAATACAACTTAATTAGATCAGATATGCTTATTTTTTGTACAACATTAGATACATGATGTTTTTTGACATTAAAATTTCAAAATACTGTATTGGCAATACCAAAGTCATTCTCTGCAATTCTGAGTTAATTAAACACACACACACACACACACACACACACACACACACAGAAATTGGAACACACTCCCAAGAAAAATTATTGCTAAAATTAATCACAGGAAGGTTTAAGTGATTAGCCAAAGAACTGAATTTTCCTTATGAATTAAATGAATAGTTTTAACATGAGGTACATTTTCAAGTAATTATACCATTAGGATAAAAATGTTTAAATTTTAAAACATAAGTATATAATAACTATAAATGTTACTGAATAATTTAGAAGAATTATAAAATGATTACTGCTGTTTTATAGTCAAGATAATCAGACTACTATTCTTAACAGTACCAATGATCTTAAGAGATAATCTGGTATTTAAAATAATAAAAAAATTGAAAATAAAACTAATATTTTACAAACAACTATTATGTACATGTAAAGAAAATATATTTTTGGATTTCCAGAAAGAATTCAGAACTATGCCCCAGCTTTCACAATGTTGGGTTATTTAAACGAACATCTACAACTGAGAAAGGAAGCCGCAGATGCCTTCCACAGGTGAGCTCTGCCTTGCACTGAAATGCCATCCTGATTTATCAGTTGGCCTTTTCTTATTTAGTCTCATTCTCGTGAAGAAGGTACGAAATGAATGTTTTGATTTTTTTCCTAATCTTTCATTATCTATTATTATTACATCTTTGAAGTTGAAAATAGGCAGTTCCAAATTTGCAGCTATATTTTGGTTTCTGTTCCTTAACCTGAGGGAGAGAGAGAGAGAGAGAAGAAAAAACACAAACCAAACCAAAAAACCCCTAAGTTTGTTTTAGAAAAATGTATCCCTTTAGCCCTTTGTCTAGCTTTATTAAATACATGTATTTATTCAGAGAAGAAATCAGAACATTATATATTAGTTTGAGTCACTTTTACCTACTGTATTTTTATCCATGGATAAATATTTGTTGAGCTGCTGTGTGTCAAGCAGTGTCCTTTCATTGGCATCTTAGTGTGAGTTAAAACAGACACAGGCCCCTTTCTCATGGAGCTCGTGTTCTGGCGGGGGAAGATACATGATAAGCTAATAGGCATCTGTGATGGTAATCATTGCTAAGAAAGAAAATCAAGGTAAAGGGCCAGGAATCACAGAGGCAGGCAGTGAATTTGAAATAGGTTTTAGGAGGGGTAGGTTTACTGAGGAGCAGGTGAGGGCCGGCCTGAATGAAGTGAAGCCACAAGCCATCTGTTTGTCAGGACAAGCATTCCAGGCAGAAGGAACAGCAAGAGCAAGTGCTGTGAATCAGGAGTACACTTAGCATGTCGAAGAAACAAGGACTGTGCTCAAGTGGAATGACCAGTCAGGGGAACGACAGGGAAGGAACTCATCTTGAAGTTTTATTCTCTGCAAATTAATTGATTCGTGAATAAGAAAATAACTATTGATCTTGTGAGGATCAAATGAAAAGTTAAAAGACCTGATTGCCTAACCTCTGAGGTACATCCTTGCCCTCAATCTAGATAAATAGATTTTTAGCAGAGGCCTTGTTAGATAAAAAAAAATAATTGAGGTGTCCTAGATATTTTGCCATTAAAAAAAAATGTTTTTATTGATTTTTTTAGAGAGAGAAGAAGGAAGAGAGAGAGAAACATAGATGTGAGAGAGAAACATCAATTGGCTACCTCCTGCACGCCCCCTACTGGGGATCGAGCCCACAACCCAGGCATGTGCCCTCACCGGGAATCAAAATGGACCTCTCAGTCCAGGGAACGACACTCAATCCACTGAGCCACACCGTCTGGGCAATACTTTGCCATTTTTTTATGGATCTCTGTGTCATTCAAAGGACTAATCACTAGATGGTACTGGAGGCTATATAATGTAGAGGTTCTTTTTCCAGGTGTATGTGGAGAGAGGTTTATGAAAAACCACAATTGTATTTCTTTCAATGTCACAGCAAACTCACCAGTAAACAAACTGTAAACATATTATAGAATACAACAGTGAGCAGGATTTTAAACAGAAAACTAGACAGCTTTAGAGTGCTCACTATTTTGGGGGGTTACATATTATAGTCATGTATATTGTGATTGTGATACTGGTTATACCTTCAGCCTAGAACGGCAACTTCATGGTCTCTTGGATATGTACCACTCTCTTAACTGATCAACACTGTGGTTTTTTGCCTTAAACAAGTATTTGAGGCTTGAAACTACAGATTAGGTATAAATCTAACTAGAGGTATAATTTTTAATATAATTCTGTCTTTAATACTATCTTTTAGATTTCTCTGGCAAATTTTTGTTTTTTATGTAACATCACAGGGAGTAGAAACTTTTCTTGGATATTTCTTCCTGGCTAATCCTCTTTAAATAGAAAAGAAAATAAATAAAACATTACTAAGTATTTCACTCCTTTTAGTTGCTAAGACATTTTCCTGCTTGCCCAAAGGGGACTGAGCATGAGAGAGAACATACTGGCTGTCAATATGTTGGTGAATTAATGCTAAGCCTCTGGGGACTCCTGATAACTCTTTCCCTTCTCTGAACTCAGTATTGCTCAAATATGTTTCTGTATGTAACAGGTAAGGCACATGAAAGCACTCAATTTCCTAGCTTCCTAACTCAAACTGCTAGTATATAAATATTTTAAAGAGTGTTTTTCTATGTAGTTCAAATATGTCAAAACAAAACAACACAGTTGTTTTTCCATGTTTAGATTAAAATTTGGGGAATATTTAAAACTCACGTATGAGAAATGATTTCACTTACGAGGTTCACTTTATTAAAGTAATTTTCCTGACAATCTAAAATCTAAGTGGAACCTCGGTTCTCAAACTTAATTCATTCCTGAAGACTGTTCAAGAAGCAATTTGTTCAAAAGCCCAATTATTTTTTTTCCCATTAGAAATAATGTAAATTGAATTAATTCATTCCAGATCCCCAAATGATTCCCTGTTTTAACCTTTCTTGTATACAGTACATGTCTAATGTACTATTTAATCCCCCCATTACTGCTTTTGGTTTATCCAAATCAACAATGTTTCTACCTCTTCAGCTGCCTGTGATCATTGTTTCTATCACACCCTTAGCACCATTAGCACTCTTATGGTCTCTTTATGTTTTAAAATTGTACTTGTCATCCATTTCACCAGCAAAAAAAGCAAAAAACACAAAAATATTCATAGCACGATTTCCTGAGATGTTAACAGCTAGAGGTTTAATGGTAAACTGACTCGTACTGGTGCATTCTCTCCTTTGTTTGTGACCTGAGAGATGCTTTTTGTCATGCTCATGTATCAACATGAAAGGGTTGTCAGGTCCAAACCGAAGTTTGTTCAACAACCAAGACATTTTTTTCTTGAATAACTTGGTTGAGAACAGAATTGTTCGAGATAGGAGACATTTGATAACTGAGGTTTGACTGTATTAAGTACTCTTTCGTGTTGCTAAGGTAATAAACTATGAATGGGTATTATAACTAGCATTAAAGAATGAGTAGAATTAAATGGAAACAGAAACCTGTAGATTCAGTTAACGAAGAAGGGTAAAAGAATGCTGTTGTGTTTAAATAATTTAAAATACCTTTTTTATTTTTTTAGGGCAATTTTGTTGTTACAGAATGCCGAAGACAAAGTTACTTATAATGATGCAGTTAGAAATTATGGCAGATTGTTATGGTAAGCATATTTTTTCCCATTAATTCTATGACCCTACTAGATAAATGTGGTGAAAGCTATGGGACTAGTGAGTTGGGAACCAGCTTCTAGAGTAGTGGGCTGGTGACATTCCCCAAGGATACATATCCCCCACGGTAGCAGGCTGTGTTAACAGTTCCCTGTACCTGTAACAGTGAGGAGCAGATTTGAAGTGATGCTTGTGTAGTATAAGAACATTTGGAAGAGAGGCAGTTACTATCTCTAATAGTAGAAGCCTCATTAATTGGAAGAATTGGATTTATTTGGATTTCCTCTATATTTTAAACTTGGGATGGACATTAGGATTTCAGAAACATTCTGAATTCTTTTGAAATAGTACATAAAAATTTCTTGGGTTCATTTTGATGGTAGAAGGAAGCCACATAGCTTCCATTAGATTCTCAAAGACTTCTTACTTCAAAAAAGATTTTTTTTTAAGATTAACAATGAATTCAGTTGTTTTAGAGGATAGAACTAGGACCAGAGAGTAGATAGGTGTTATGGGAGGAAGGTTTTTGGCTCAAGCTAAGGAAGCATTTCTCAAATTGAGAGCTGCCCCCACATTGAATGTGTTTATTCATAAACAATCTAAGATAGCTCTCTTCCCTTTATCAACATGTTTATCAAAATTTGATTTTATTGATTTTTAAATTCTTTCACCATTATAAAATGAATTTTAGAAGTAAAGATTGCTTGTATTTTTAGATCCCACCCACACCCCAAAGATTAAAAATATTGTATGAAAAGATTTCCAATAACACATTCAAAATAGAAACAGCTTCTGATTATAGTGATGGATACTAAATAAGAATATTAAAGATATAGTGTTTTTATTCCAGGTGTTGGCAGCTGGACTTACACTGTTTCTCTTCGTTTTTAAATAAGCAAAACAAGTTATTTTTTTGTTATTAAAAAGTATTATATTTAGTATCACATATAACAGTTTTTACTTTTATACCTGTTAAGTGCAGCAAATATAATGTATAGTTTTGTCCGTGGAATTTTAATGTGTCTACATACCCTCCATTAAAAAGAATGAGCAGGTAAACAGTGTACATGAAGGCTAGGTTTGATGCTGACGAGGTATTTTATGACTTGTTAAGCTCATCAAAGATGCTAGAACCATACTTATGGGAGTAACATTTAGTTAATGTATTAACCTTAAAAATGTGGAGTGCTGTATAAAAGTCAACTTGAAATTATTTTTATAATTTGGGATTTTAATTCAAGTTTGTTTAAAAAAAAACCACTTTGCAATTTAGCAAAACTGGTCATTTTCACATGTTATATAAAAGAAGCAGTGTGACGTTAAATCCCCCTAGTACATCCTCTGTGAAATAAGTGATATGCCTTCTATTTTAAGTCCTTTTTACAGCTTTAACTCTGATAGATGAATTGAAGTTGTTAAAGAAATGTGGTATAATAATATCTATCTATTTTGATGATATAAGCCAAAATTGTTTTTTATATTAAAAGAAAGTTTTGTTTTGCTTCTTAGTTCTATGGGTGAATATGATAAAGCTATCCAGGCTTTTAAGTCAACACCCCTTGAAGAGTTAGAAGACATCATAGGTTTTGCACTGGCTTTATTTATGAAGGGTCTATATAAAGAGAGCAGCAAAGGTGAGTGTGTTGCTTGAAGCTGAAGGACACATCTTACTTTTCCAGGGCTGAGAGGAATTTGGTCACAATGACCTTACATAAAGAAAGGTGTAATATTGAGATGGGGATACAGGTTGCAATGTTTATTAAAATCTGACTAGGAGTCAGGAACAATACTAGGAACTTTTTTATCTGTTTTGTCATTTAGCAGGTTATTATGGTGAATAGTCCTTATACCAGTGTGATGAGCTGAGCTTTATTTTTATTTAGATGAGGAAACTGAGGCCCAAGATCACATATGGTTGACATATGAGTTAGCATTTGAAAGCAGGTCTTTACTACTTCACAGTGCTTAAATGTAAATTTCTGATAAATGAAAACCTTAACCATTGTTAGTAATAGTATATTTTGATTTCTGCAAAAGTGCTAATTAAGTGCATTTTCGCATCTATGGGCCCAACCTCTGTGTGTGCAGGTCATTGTAAGGATCTGTTTGATGGAGCTGCTGGTCTGCACGTGGAATTTTGGTGCTATCTCAGTGTCTGCCGGCTCCACTTGTTTTGAAGATGTTACTGGGACCTCCCTCAAGATTCTGAAAATAGAAATTAGGGAACGTCCCATAATAATCCTAATGATATCCCTAGAATCACCTGGGAACAGCTAAACCAATTATTTTATTATAAACTTTTATTTCATCTGTTTGAAAACTAGGGAACAATATATATAGTTTTAGTTAGATGATTTTGAAAAATAGAATTAGGAAGGGAAAAAATACCATAGTTCAATGTCAATCAGGATTGCTTTTATATGTTTTCCTTTTGTTTCCAACCCTATGTAACAGCTTATGAGAGAGCCTTGTCTGTTGTTGAGTCAGAGCAAGACAAAGCCCATATCTTGACAGCTCTAGCAATAACGGAGTATAAACAAGGGAAAATGGATGTAGCCAAGACATTGCTGTTTAAATGGTATGTATAGTTGATGTCAACACTTAACATGACCAGACATTTAAATATTGGGTTCAGATTGGAGCAGTAAAGTGAAGTTCGTAATGCTTTAGGACCTGTTTGGTGAGCAAAAGGGATTGGTCCCACCTGGTTCTGAACTGACAGTCACAGGCAGAACTAGAGAACATGGCTTAATTCTTAGTCCTGGATCCATCCAGTCCTTCAAAATCATCCTGTACACTGTGTGTTTTATTTATTTTTAAAAAGAATAATTGATCATCTGAGCTAGTACGATCTTAAAATTTTAGTGAAGGCAGTCATAACTGTCTTGTTTTTTGGCTTTTCCCGTATTTAAAGGGATTTTTTTCCTGGGTTGCAGGTTTGATACCCAGCCCCAGTTGGGGTCATGCAGGAGGCAACCAATTGATGTGTCTCTCTGACATCAATGTTTCTCTCTCTCCCCCCCCCCCTTCTATTCCATCTAAAAATCAATTAAAAAACAGCTATCCTTGGGTGAGGATTAACAACAACAACAACAAAATGCTACCAATATAACTTGTATCTATTTCTATATTTTTGCATAAGTTAAAAATAATAGCCTATGATATATATGTGGTTACTTATATGGTATTTTTTGACTTCTGGAATTTTTTTTAGGAAGTTGATCTTAATTTCTTCAAAAGCAGTAGATGATTAATATATGCTATTGGATAGTGGTTATCAATGAGTACTTCACTGGCATTTTCAGTGGTACAAATCCTCACAGTACAGAATTGTCCTCCCATTCCAAGAAGAGTATCTCTCTGTCCCCCACCTGTTAAATGCTAATAACACTCCTCAATCATTGTGAAAACCAAAAATTACCTCTATACATCCCCAGATTATCCCCCAACCCCCTGTAAAGGTAGGAGGTGGGAGAAGACTAGCTAGTACTAGTTGAGAACCACTTCTGTAGGGTAAACTTTATACTTGTTTATTCATTGTGATGCTTTGTCCCATCCTAATTTAAGTCATTTTCTTATATAATAAGTAAGCAAGTCTTTCTCTTCCTCTTTGCTATTTTGAGAAAATCAATAGGAGTAAAAAAATAAATCTTGTCACTTTACATGGATACATCCATATAATGTGTATGTATGACTATATATTATACATTCAGAGAAAAACTACATTGCAAATGGCTTAGGGACAAGAATCATAGACGCTAATGTATTACTGCACTTACTAAGAGTGAAAATAACCCCAAAGTAGAGATAATTAGATTAGTTTGTGGTTAACTTTTTTAAAATAATAAAACCAAAATCATTTTGAATATGGGTTAAAGTGAGAAAAAATTATAGAATGTAATCTTATCCTTTTTCTCTCCTAAGAAGGAAAGCCTTTACCTCCTTCTTGTATGTTGTTGTATCCAGGACTAAGTATTTTATCTGATTTACATTTGTTTTTGATTCTCTGCATGCCATCTTTCAAACTTATCACTGCCAATTTTTCCCTCCCTACCCCTTGGCATTCTTTAAAAAAATTTTTTTTTTCTTTATTGGTTTTAGAGAGAGGGGAAGGGAAAAGGAGAGACAGAAACATCCATGAAAGAGAACGTTGATTGGCCGCCTCGAGCATGCCCCCCACTGGGGATCAGGCCCACAACCTGGGCATGTGCCCCGACTGGGAATCAAACCGGTGACCTTTTGGTGCATGGGCCAGTGCTCAACCACTGAGCCACACCAGCCGGGCCCCATTGGCATTCTTTTTTTTGACTAATTTTCTATGAAAAATTCAGCTACCAATTCTTTATTGATCTTGTTTGGCATTCATATGCTGAGAACTAAGCAGCATTTAGGTGCTTAGGTGCTTATTTAGGGAGAATGAGAGTAAGTTCAATATATAAGGGGAAAATATCTGGTTACCAACTTCATAGAATTTGTTATTTTAAATAACTGCCTATAAAATAGCTAGAACATGGTACAAGACATGGTGCAGTTACTGAGAATTCAGCATATGTAGCTTAATGAGATGTAGTTACTTCAGTAATAATTTAGATTTTGTATATTAGTAAGTATTAGAGCAGATGGGTTTGTTTTCCCTTTGAACCAAGGTACAAATAGAAATTTCTTCTTTTGCTCTCAGTATTGGAAATTATATTTTACTATGTGCTTTTTCAGTTGTACCAACATGCAGTGTGGTTATTTATATTGATAGAAATGACTGACTAATTGACACTCTTCCATATTTGGACTAATACATCTCTTATCCCTTATTGTAAGAGTTACTATGGGCTCTAAGTGAGCTGTTAATTCCAGAGTTGCTCATGAAAATGTGTGATTTTATACCTGTTTGTCAAAAGTACATTCTAAACACTTTTTTTTTTCCCTTCCAAAAAATAGTAGAAAGACATAGTGGTAGGTATGTGATATTTTTGTAATGTTTTAAATATTTCAATTATATTTTAATAAACTGTTCTAAAAGTTTTTGGAAGTTTCTCTGTTTTGTTATGGTACAGCATTCATAATTACTATTAGAAATATTAAGTTTATTTCTAAAACTTAGATATAATGACCAGAAAAGAAATTTAGCTATTACTGCTCTGTTAAAGGTCATTGGTACTTTAAATTGCTTCAGTTAGTCAGGGCAATTGCTATCCCAAGAAGCCAAGCAGTTTGTTCTTATATTTCTCTCAAAGCTGAAAGCTGGGCTTAGTTTGGTGAATCTTTAAGTAAATTGCTTTTTGTACTAAGTGTTAAATATGTTGTAATAGTGTATTCATGGCTAATCAGCAGTTAAAAAATATATTTACAGCTCTATCTTAAAGGAGCCAACCACAGAGAGCCTTCAAGCCCTGTGTGCTCTGGGATTGGCAATGCAGGATGCTACACTGTCAAAAGCGGCACTTAACGAGTTACTGAAGCACATTAAACAGAAAGACAATGATTATCAGAGGTGCCTTCTTACTTCAGCGATTTATGTGCTGCAAGGCCGCAGTGCGGCAGTGCAGAGACAAGCATCTAAAGCTGTTCACAGGTAAATTATGTGCTTATGAACTCAGGGTCTAATTATACTTGATGAGGTGGTCTTTGACATTTGGATCTTATTAAGAATATAAAATGAAGTGGTAAGCATATGCATTTGGAAATGTGGTTTCATGAAATTGTCCATAGAATCAGGTAACTTTCTGTACATATTATTTCACCTATGAAGATTTTTTAAAAGTTCAGTTAATATAGACATAGAGAACAGAAATTTTGCCCTTCATAACTTTTAGTATGAAAGCCCTTACTAATTCTCAAGTTTGTGATGTTGTCAGGTTGTTATCTGATACTGTCCACTTTGATGGCTTTAAGAATATTTTGGCCACGTACGTATTCATTAATGTAGTCAAAGTTTGGAAAATAGAAAACTGTTATCACTAGCAGCACTGGTACTTATTTTCAGCATTAAAGTGTTGTATCAGGAGTGTGTTTTCCTTCCATAGTTCTCATCTCTTTGTGTTTTCTTTGAACACAACATATTACGTTTTCTTAACCTCCCTTAATTAGATCTCATGGCTTTTTAAAATTGTTTTTGTTTTGTTTTGATTTTATCCTCACCCGAGGATATTTTTCTATTTATCTTCAGGTAGAGAGAGAGGGAGAGAAAGGGAGAGAGAGAGAAACATCGACGTGAGAGGGACACATCGACTGGTTGCTTCCCACACGACCCCAATCAGGGCTGGGGACAAACCGCAACCGAGGTACAATGCCCTTGGCTGGAATTGAACCCGGAACTCACTGGTCCGTGGGCCGATGCTTTACCGCTGAGCCAAACTGGCCAGGGCTCATGGCTTTTTTTAAACAAAGCTTTTTTAAAAATATGTTTTTATTGATTTTAGAGAGACAGGAAAGAATAGGGAGAGAGAGAGAGAAACATTGATCAGCTGCCTTCTGCACTTCCCCATCTGGAGATCAAGCCTACAGTCCAGGCATGTGCCCTCTCCGGGAATCAAACCGGTGACCTTTTGGTGCATGGGGCACCGCTTAACAAACTGAGCCACACTGGCCAGGGCAAAATCTCATGGATTTAATAATCACAATGCTGAGTGTTTTTTTCCTTATTTTCATAAGGACAGTTGCTGTATAAACCAGATATAAACTATGTTTTCTAAAAATTAAGACACTTTCAACCACATATGGACAACCATATAAACTTGTTTTAGATGTCTAAAGGATTTTAAACTTAGGTACTAAATAAAATGTTGGTTGCTTGTACTTTTTGTGTAATTCCCATCTCCAAGTCCTTTGTTTTTGATGATCTCTCTAGTAACCCAGCTGATCCTGCTCTTTGGTCTCTGTTATCCCGTGTGGTTGCTCAGTATGGGCAACGAAATGCAAAGGTGAGTAATATTCTAAATTCAGGCAAAAAGATTAAATAACTTGTGATATGGTAAATGATATAATTTTAAAGTATTAGCATTATCATTCTGAAAAAGAAATTAATAATACAGTGAAGGAGTTCTGTTATTTAATCAAATTGTTCATTAGTTACTCAATAAGTAGTACATTGAGTTTCTTCCATGTATTCTTGTACTAGTTTGGGCGTTATGGATAATACAAAGAATTAGGTGGACTCTCTTGAACACATACAGTCACGTTAATGGTTACGTGATAAGGTTAAGCTTGTAATGTTGCCATTTAATAAGATTAGCTATTATGTTTTTGAATCCCAAAAGATAATTTTGTTGAAAAGCTCTTTAAAGATAAGAAAATAAGAACTAGAACACTGTTAATGTTTAAAAATGTAAATCTAAACATGGAATCATTCATGTTCTATACAGGGGAATACTGTATTTTAATTCATAAAAACCAGATATTTTCAGGAATCTAAAATATTTTGTTAACTTCTATGGTTGAGCTTTCATTGTTTACATAACTAGTTGGTAAACATAATGATAGTAGCTAATATGTTTTGAAAACTTACTGCATCTAAAAATTCCAATATCTGAAGTCCGAACGGGCCTGTTTTTGTTTGTTATTCCTACTGGCTTTTACACATGGTGGCTTTGTTTGCTTGATTGTGTATATTTGAAAATTATTTGTGGAAATAATTTATGGCCTAGGATTAAGGTAACTTTGTGGAGACAGAAATTGTACTTATTTCTGCCAGGTGCTTGGGAGCTCCACCAATCTGGAACCACCTTAAACAAGGTTTAGAGCTTGAGGTTTCTAGACCAAACAGGTTACTATGTGCCTGGGTTTCAAGGTCATTTGAAACCTGCTTTACTTCTGATTCACCTTTAACCTGAGGGTATAGATAGCCCCTTGGGGTTTCAGCTTATTTGGATATGGGTTTCCTATATACTCCCTGTTTTTATGTGAGCACTGGGCTTTGATTTCTGTCCCATTAGCCCATGACTCCTTCACAATTAAAATTCAAATTTGTTAGGATCTGCAAATGGCAGAAATGGCTTTCCTGCTCCCTTATCTCTCTGGATTCCAGTTTTTACTTTTAGTATTGGCCTGGTAAGTTCTTAATATCTTGTCAATTAGTCAGTGCTTTTAAGAATACATGTTTTTTCTTTCTTATCCTAATGCTGCTTTAAAATGCAGATTCTAATTCACTTCGTATCGGATGGAGCCTAATATTCTGCATTTCTTACAACTTACTAGAAAATGTCAATACTGCTGGTATACAGACCACACCAAGTAGCAAAGTTTTGTCCTACATTTTTAGTTATTTTCAGTGTATGGTTTGGTTCAAAGAACCTAGAAGACCATCATTATTAGACACTGAAATCAAGTACTTATTATGTTCCAGCCACTGTGCTAGGCATTTTTATATATTTTGTCATTTAATCCCAACAACCATATGAAGTAGGTGCAAATGTCCGTTCTACAGAGAACACTTGAGACACAGAGACTAAATAACTTGTACAAAGTCACAGTTAGTGGCTGTGGTAATGGGTCATCCCGGGTCTAACTCCTGAATCTTCTACTCTGTTGTGTTATCTTTGTTTTTAATCCATCTTCTATTTGTTTTATATTGACATTTTAAAAAGTTCCGTTTTAGTATTCTTGACATGCTAAATACAGTTTTGAAAACATTTCTGATACATGTATACACTTCTGATATAAAATGAAGACTACATTATACTTCTGATTTAAAATGAAATCATTCTTTTTTTTTCAGGTAAAATATCTAATTTTTAAAAGTAAAGGATTTTGAATTGACTTTATGAAAACTATTATGCGTATGTTTTTCTCATTTTAGTATTGAGTTGATTATTGAAGCAGTGAAAATCTTCATGGTCCTCTGAACTTTATTCATTTTACTAGGGATTATGAAAGTTTTCAAATACTATATTTTTGTGAAGGAACCATGTTAGTTTATCTCATAATAGGTTTTGTAGTCTCTTGCCCTCATTCTCTCTTTTTCTCTTTCAGTCTTTTTTTATTTCAGTCTTTTATATTGTTAGAAAATGTGTACATTGGTTTGGTACCATGTAAAATCATATAACTTTTAGACCTTTAATGAGCAGAGTTGAAATTATTATAGTAGAAAAAGATTTTTTAATAAAAATATTAAACTGGTCTTTTAAAGCAATAATAAGTTGATACTTTTGGAGTTTAAAAGTTGTGAATGTGATATAACAGAACCTTTCAAAAAATTTAATGGAGATTTTATCAGACTTAATTTTTATTATTTTGTGGAAGTCTGTGCATTTATTTAGAAAATCAATTCTTTTTTATCATAGGGAGGTGCTGTAGCAGGAAATGTGGCTCATATTTTGGACTCACATCATGGAAAGGTTAGTTTTTCCCAGTAAAGGAAATGATCTACTTGTTAAATAATATTACTGATGAAAGAATAATTCTTCCCAGGCTTAAGGGTCGCATCATATCCAATGAAGTCATACTTTTAGTCACTTTGAAAGTCAGGGAGCTATAAAGAGAATTGGTTAACACCTTTCTTTTCTCTTACACAGAAGGCATTACTGTACACCGCAGTAAATCAGTTGGCTATGGGAAGCAGTTCAACAGAAGATGAAAAAAATATTGCATTAAAGACCATTCAGAAGGCAGCTCTTCTTTCTCCAGGTGAATATAATATAATCCATTTCATTGATTAAGATTCTGTTCCTCTTTCACTTGTGATTTATAGGAGCAGAGTTTGTATTTTTATGAAATAAGACAAGGAAATTTTTAGAAAATATTTGAAGATTTTGCATGCAAGTATTTGATTATCTACATTTGGCTAATGATAATTAAGAGATAATCAATTATTGAAGCAGGCTCAAAGGAATATCTGCTTAAAGATAGTTTTTTACCTGTTATTGAAAAATCTGAATTATATATTTTCAAGAAGTAGTTTTATTTTCTTTTTCTATCAGGCTTAATAAGGTCTACCTATAGATACTAAATTATTTAATAAACTTATTTGATTATTTTTATGGGTAGTTATCTCCTTGAAGATTGGGAATATGTCTTCTGTGGTTTGAAATGTCAGTGCTGGCCTCACCTGAGCTAGCCCTTAGTTCTAACCAGCTGTGTCATGTGTGCCATTTATCACAAAGCTCCCAAGGAGCTGCATGTGGGCCACATCAGCACTTCCACTACCACTGGAGGACTAGAATGTCCAGCAGTGTTGGATTCTGAGATATATTTTTATATAAAATTGTTTTTAATACAAAATACAGCATTAAAAAAATTTATTTCCTCAGAGCACTTGAAACAATTGTTTGATCAGAATGCTATTGTTTTTGTCTAGGGACTATTAGGAAACAATTATACAAAGAACAGGTTCAATGTTATCCTTACAATAAAGTTGTAAAGGTCTCAACTTAACTGCAAAATATCTCATATTTCAGAGAATTTTTATAAAACAAATAAATGGACCAATATTTTGTTGTTTATTATTTCTTTCATTTTAAAAAAAATCAGAACAAAAAGAGAGTCTACACATTTGAGTATGTTTCTGATTTTTGGAGGTGTTCTCAAGCAAGTGTTAGATAGAATTACTTTCAAGAATTCTTACTGTGGATCCACAGTTACAGAAGATCTGTTAGCCTTTGTGTTAAGTGGCATAAACTTTAGAAAGGTAAGATTGCCCAGTTAAGATCCTCTCTAATGATGTTTTCTGATTTTCCTTTATTATCTGGAGAAATACATACTCAAGGAAGCAGAGTCATCATATAAGATGCTTTAAACAGGGACTGAGTGATGAAGATGAGTACCTATTTCAGACTTGTCCTTGGAGTCCAGTAAAAGTGAATATAATTGTAGTTGTATGTAGTAGTTGTATACCTCCTTTAGGTGAGCAAAGTACAGTTTTGACAGGTGGTACTCCACAAGGGATCTTTTCAGAAATTTAAATATAATCCCAAGAAATTTAGAATTAAATGGAAGGAAAACCAATTTCTGCTAGATTACTACTTCTGTGATATTAAGAGGTATTGTTAGCAAATCATATTTAATTTTTTTTAAGTGTATAGTTTATATATATTTATATTATTACTTTGTTTCCTGGGGAATTTGAGTTGCTGATTATCGATGAAAGAGTTAATAAAAACAGCAATTCTTTTGAATTACGACAGAAGAAATATCTGGCAACTAATGTCCATCCCTCCTACCAAAATCTAAACACTAGAACACCCTAAGATCCCTGAAGATGTTGTTCAGTGTCTTAGGAGTAAATCAGTATTCAGAAATTGAGTCCACTTTATTTGGAATTATAATACTTTAGACCTGATAGCGTGTGAGCCATCATGTAGTTCAGTTGCCTTATTTCAGAGAAAAATGAGTCCCAAAGGAAAAGCTGCCACATCATTAATTAGTGTCATTGTTAGACCTAAAACCCAGAGCTAGTACTCAGCCACATACCTTTTATTATATAGTAGTCAGATTTTATAAATTCTAGGGAGTGGTCTTGATTTCCTTATTATGGAATTTGAATGTGTTTTATGTTATTTAAAATAAGGTAGTTACCTAAGAAGCCTGAAACACCAATCAGAAAGAATACATGTACCCCCATGTTCATAGCAGCACTATTTACAATAGCTAAGATCTGGAAACAGCCCAAGTATCCATCAGTAGACGCATGGATAAAAAAGCTGTGGTACATATACACAATGGAGTACTATGCAGCTGTAAGAAAGAACGATCTCTTATCCTTTGCAACGACATGGGAGGACCTGGAAACAAGCCAAGCAGAGAAAGACAAATATCACATGATCTCACTTATTTCTGGAATATAATGAACTTAACAGTGTGAGGAACAGGGTAGTCCCGGAGACGTGGAAGTAGGGTACAGACTGACATTTGCCAGAAGAGGGGGTGGGGGAGGGGAGCGATGAACACAGAACTTGTACGCATGTACTCATAACCAGTGGACATGGACAACAAAAATGGGGACGGGGCAGGGAGGGAGGGGGAGGAGGGTGTCAATGGGGGAAAAAAGGAGAAACATCTGTAACAAAAGTAAATTAATAAAAAAAAATTAATAAAAAAATGAAAAGAAAAAATAAAATAAAATAAGGTAGTTACTATCTGGGGCAGATATTATTTTGTAATATAGAGATACATAACTTTGTGTGTGAAAGTTTTTGATCTGTATAAGATTTCTAATGATTCTTGTATTGTTAGCAGTAACACTAATCATGTATAAATGAAATAGATATAGATTTCAGACATTTGATAGGAGACATAGGCTGGATGGGACAGTAAGATAAAAAATATATATATATAACTAAAGCTAAAAATGTATGCTTAAATAAATGACTATTGTTAACTAGCACCCTCTTGTGGAATTTTAAAATTATTTATTTGTTTTTCAAGGGTAGCCGGACTAAAATATTAACCATAGAAGTGAACTGCATAATATTATTTTTAAAATAAAAGGCCAAACAAATTTTTAAAACTTAAGCTCCAAGTCTTCCAGCTTCTTCTTTTTCACAACTACCTTTCTTAAAAAGAGGAGTCTGTACTCATAATCTCTTTCTGTTATTATCTCCTCAACCCACTTCTGTCAGGCTTTCCCCCATTCTCCTGAAGCTTCTATCAAGGTGTGAAGGGAGGAAGGAAAGATCAAATGAATGAAGAAATATATAATAATATAATTGCTTCATTTGGAATGATAAAGTGACTTCCATGCTTGGCTGTTAGAACATAGCTAAATGTAGTTGTCTTGAGCTTTTCCTTTGGCTCAAACTTTTCTTAACTGAAAAATTGTTATCTTGCTTTTCCTATTACTGAGCCTTTAAAACAAGGACGGATTGATGAACATGAGTGCTCGTTTGAGACTTGTCCTTCGTGTCCAATGAAAGTGAATATAATTGGCCTTCCCACAGTGGCATAGCAGTCTAGGCAACTGCACTAACTAGTGGAAGAAAAGCTTAATAGGATATTTCTCATCCTCTGACATGTTTGATAAAAATGGCAAATCTTGAAGGATGAATATAATAATGTATCTTCTGAAAACAAGTATAATTTCATTTTAAGAAAGTGGAATTTTTCTAGACACAGATAATTTTTTGTATATTTGTAAACTCTCATTTTTGGTGGCTTTTCAGCAATATGTTAATATTAACAAATCTTCTAACTCTGTTTCTTACGTTTAGGTGATCCTGCTGTCTGGGCTGGGCTAATGGCAGCTTGTCATGCTGATGGTAAACTGTCTCTAGTGAACAACTCTCAGCCAAAAAGGATGGATTTATACTTGGCACTGTTATCTGCTGTTTCTGCTTCAAGTAAGTTTAAAAGAGCATTTTATAATGATAAATTCTGGATAAAGTGCTCAGAAGAATATTGCCAAAAGGCAGTTCTACACTAAAGACTGTTATGATCTCATCTAACAAAGCTTAAAAACAAGCCTTGAAAAGATAAAATTATTTTTAAGAAGCTGAGCTGCTTACAGGACAAAACTCAAGAACATTATAGGAATACAAATATACCTAGTATTCAACAAGGCAGAATTCACAACGTCTGGTATCCAGTTAAAACTTTGCCCGGCCAGTGTGGCTTCGTGGATTGAGCATAGTCCCATGGACTAAGAGGTCCCGATTAGATTCCTGGTCAGGGCACATGCCCGGGTTGCAGCCTCAATCCCCAGTAGGGGGCATGCAGGAGGCAGCCGATCAGTGTTTCTCTCTCACATTGATGTTTCTGTGTCTCTCTTCCTTCCCCTCTCTCTAAAAAAATCAATTAAAACATATATATATAATTTAGTAGGTTTACAAATAAGCAGAAAAATACCACTCATAATGAGGAGAAAAACCCATCAGTATAAACAAATCCACAAATGACATATGATAAAAATCTCATTAGAATGTAATGGACCATTTAAAGCATGTATGACAACAATGGCACAATGGCCAGGAGAGGAAATAGAAGTATTTTGTTGTAAAATTTTTGTACTATAAGTGAAGTAGTACAAAATTACTTAAAGGTAGATTGTGACAGGTTAAAGACGAATACTGTAAACCTTAAAATAGATACTAAAAAAATAGAGTTATAGCTAATAAGCCACCAAAGTAAACAAACCAGAATAATAAAAATATTATCCAAAAGAATAGATAAGGCAAATATAAAACAATAACACATTAGAGTTAGACCCAGCCATATTAGTAATCAAATTAAATATAAATAGTCTAAATACCCCAGTTAAAAGGCAGAGATTGTCACTGGATAAAAAAGCAAGAGCCATCTATTGCCAGAAAGAAACGTAGATGAAATATAAACCTGTATTTATTTATTTCTTTTTTCTTTTTCTTTTTTTAATTCTTACCTGAGGATATTTTTCCATTTTTGTTCAGATAGAGTGGGAGGGAGAGAGAGAGAGAAAAAAACACTGACGTGAGTGGGACACATCGAGGGGTTGCCTCCTGCACTACCCAAATCAGAGCCGGGGACAAATCGCAACCAAGGTACGTGCCCTTGACCAGAATCGAACCCGCGACTCATTGGCCCGCAGCCGATGCTCCAACTGCTGAGCCAAACTTGCCAAGGCTAAATCTGTATTTAAATATAAGATAAAAGAGCCTAAACAATAAAAGGATGAAAAAGATACATACACCATGCCAACACAAATCAAAAGAAAGCTGGAGTGACCATGTTAATTTCAGACAAATTAGAATTCAGAGCAAAGCGTATTACAGTGATAAAGAGGGTCATTTCACAATGGAATCAATTCATTAAGAGGACATAACAATACAGTCTACCTTGTTTTATTGTGCTTTGCTTTGTAGCACTTTGCAGATGTTGGTTCTTTACAAATTGAAGGTTTGAGGCAATCCTGTGTTGAGAAAATCTGTCTGGGCCATTTGCCTTTCTTTTTTTTATTAATTTATTTTTCTTACAGATATTTTTCCTTTTTTCCCCATTGACACCCTCCTCCCCTCCACCCCCCACCCCGTCCCCATACTTTGTTGTCCATGTCCATCGGTTATACGTACATGCATATAAGTTCTGTGGTTTATCTCTTCCCTCCCCCACCCACCCCCTCTTCTGAAGGTTGTCAGTCTGTACCCTACTTCCATGGCTCTGGGTCTACCCTGTTCCTCAGACTGTTATGTTCATTATATTCCACAAATAAGTGAGATCATGTGATATTTGTCTCTCTCTGCGTGGCTTGTTTTGCTTAGGATAATACCCTCCATGTCCCTCCATGTCATCTCAAAGGACAAGAGATCTTTCTTTCTTACAGCTGCATAGTTCTCCATTGTGTATATGTACCACAACTTTTTTATCCATTCGTCTACTGATGGACACTTGGGCTGTTTCCAGATCTTAGCTATTGTAAATAGTACTATGAACATGGGGGTACATATATTCTTTCTGATTGGTGTTTCAGGCTTCTTAGGATATATTCCTAGAAGTGGGATCACAGGGTCAAATGGCAATTCAATTTTTAATTTTTTGAGATAACACCATAGTGTTTTCCATAGTGGCTGCACCAATCTGCATTCCCACCAGCAGTGTACTAGAATCCTCTTTTCTCCACACCCTCGCCAACACTTGTTGTTTGATGATTTGTTGATGGGGACCATTCTGACAGGTGTGAGGTGATACCTCATTGTTGTTTTAATTTGCATCTCTCTGATGATTAGTGATATTGAGCATTTGTCTCCATATGTCTCTTAGCCCTTTGTATGTCCTTTTTGGAGAGGTGTCTATTTAGTTCCTCTGCCCATTTTTTAATTGGGTTCTTTGTCTTCCTTTTGTTGAGTTGTATGAGCAGTCTGTATATTTTGGAGATTAACCCCTTATCTGATGTATCATTGGCAATTATGCTCTCTCATACAGTGGGTTCCCTTTCCAATTTGATGGTTGTTTCTTTTGCTGTGCAGAAGCCTTTGAGTTTGATGTAGTCCCATGTGTTCATTTTTTCCTTTGTTTCTGTTGCCTTAGATGATGTATCAGTGAAGATTCTGCTGCGTATGATGTTTGAAATTTTGTTGCCTACATTTTCTTCCAGGATTTCTATGGATTCACGAGTCACATTTAAGTCTTTTATCCACTTTGAGTTTATTCTTGTGTATGGTATAAGTTGATGGTCTAGTTTCATTTTTTTGCATGTAGCTGTCCAATTTTCCCAACACCATTTATTAAAGAGGCTGTCTTTACTCCATTGTATGCTCTTACCACCTTTGTCAAATATTAATTGAGCATAATGTCTTGGGTCAATTTCCAGATTCTCTGTTCTGTTCCACTGGTCTATATGCCTGTTCTTGTGCCAGTACCAAGCTGATTTGATTACAGTGGCTTTGTAGTATAACCTGATATCCGGTATTGTGATCCCACCTACTTTGTCCTTCTTTTTCAAGATTGCTGTGGCTATTCGGGGTCTTTTTTGGTTCCATATGAACTTTTGAAATATTTGTTCTAGTTCTGTGAAATATGTCCTCGATATTTTGATGGGGATTGCATTGAACCTATAGATTGCTTTGGGTAATATGGACATTTTAATGATGTTAATTCTTCCAATCCAGGAACACGGTATGTGCTTCCACTTTTTTATATCTTCCTCTAATTCTTTTTTCAATGTCCTGTAGTTTTCTGCAAAAAGGTCCTTTACTTCTTTGGTTAAGTTTATTCGTAGGTATCTTAATTTTTTTGCCACAATGGTAAATGGGATTGTTTTTTTAGTTTCTCTTTCTGTGAGTTCATCATTGGTGTATAAGAATGCCGTTCATTTCTTGATGTCAGTTTTGTATCCTGCTACTTTGCCAAATTCATTTATTAAGTCTAGTAGATTTTTGATGGAATTTTTAGGGTTTTCTATGTATAATATCATGTCATCTACGAATAATGACAGTTTCACTTCCTCCTTGCCAAATTGGATCCCTTTTATTTTTTCTTCATGTCTGATTGCTGTGGCTAAGACTTCCAGTACTATGTGAAATAAGAGTGGCAAAAGTGGGCATCCCTGTCTTGTTCCTGTTCTTAAGGGAAATGCTTTTAGTTTTTGTCCATTGAGTATGATGTTGACTGTAGGTCTTTCATATGTGGCCTTTATTATGTCGAGATATGATCCCTCTATTCCCAAATTGTTGAGCGTTTTTATCAGAAATGGGTGCTGGATTTTATCGAATGCTTTTTCAGCATCTATTGATATGATCATGTGGTTTTTATTTTTCATTTTGTTTATGTGGTGTATCACATTTATTGATTTGCGAATATTGTGCCAGCCTTGCATCCCTGGGATGAATCCCACTTGGTCATGGTGAATAATTTTTTTGATGTATTGCTGGATGTGATTTGCTAATATTTTGTTCAGGATTTTGGCATCTATCATCATCAGGGATATTGGCCTGTAGTTTTCTTTCTTTGTAGTATCTTTTTCTGGTTTTGGAATTAGAATTATGCTGGCCTCATAAAATGAGTTTGGAAGTCTTCCTTCTTCTTGAATTTTTTTAAATAGTTTGAGGAGAATGGGTGTTAGTTCTTCTTTGAATGTTTGGTAAAACTCCCCCTTGAAGCCGTCCGGGGCTGGGCTTTTGTTTGCTGGGAGAGTCTTGATTACATCTTCAATTTCCTTAGTTGTTATTGGTCTGTTCAAGTTTTCTATCTCTTCTGGTTCAGTTTTGGGAGACTGTGTGTTTCTAGAAATTTGTCCATTTTGCTTAGATTGTCTAATTTGTTGCCGTATAATTGTTCATAGTATTTGTTAACGATTCTTTGTATTTCTGTGGTATCAGTTGTTACTTCTCCTCTTTCATTTCTGATTTTGTGTGTTTGGGTTCTCTCTCTTTGTTTCTTGGTGAGTCTAGCTAAGGGTCCATCAATCTTGTTTATGTTTTCGAAAAACCAGCTCTTTGTTTCATTGATCCTTTTGAATTGTTTTTTTTGGTCTCTATGTCGCTTATTTCTGCTCTGATCTTTACTATTTCCTTCCTTCTACTTGCTGTGGGGTTTTCTTTTTCTTTGCTCTCTAGTTCTTTAACTTGTGAAGTTAGTCTATTAGAAAATTTTCTTGCTTCTTGAGGTAGGCCTGTAGTGCTATGAACGTTCCTCTCAGAACTACTTTCACTGCATCCCATAGATTTTGTGTTGTTGTGTGTTCATTTTCATTGGTTTGCAGGAAGTTTTTAGTTTCTTCCTTGATCTTCTCCGTAACCCATTCATTGTTTAATGACATGCTATTTAGCCTCCATGTGTTCGAATGTCTTTACATGTTCTTGTTGCAATTGATTTCTAGTTTAATGCCATTGTGATCTGAGAAGATGCTTGATATGATTTCAATCTTCATGAACTTGTAGAGACTTAGTTTGTGTCCTAACATGTGGTCTATCTTTGAGAATGTCCCATGTGCACTTGAGAAGAATGTGAATTCTGTAGTTTTGGGGTGTAATTCTCTGTAGATAACTATTAAATGCATTTGATGTTGTGTTTCATTTAGAGTCTCTGTTTGCTTGTTAATTTTTTTGTTTAGAGGATCTATCCAGTGATGTCAGCGGGGTGTTGAAATCCCCTGCTATGTTTCTATTGCTGTCGATTTCTTCTTTGAAGTCCTCCAGCAGATTTTTAATATATTTTGGTGCTCCTATATTGGATGCATATATGTTTGCCAAGGTTATATCTTCCTGTTGGATAGATCCTTTCAATATTATGTAGTAAACTTCTTTGTGTCTAGTTATGGCCTTCATTTTGAAATCTATTTTATCAGATATGAGTATTGCTACCCCCAGCTTTTTTTTTCCTTTCCGTTTGCTTGGAAGATTTTTTTCCATCCCTTCACTTTCAACCTCTGTGAGTCTTTTGTTGTTAGATGGGTCTCTTGTAAACAACATATATGTGAGTCATACATTCTTATCCAATCAGCTATTCTGTGTCTTTTTATCGGAGCATTGAATCCATTTACATTTAAGGTGATTATTGAAATGTATTTATTTATTGCCATTTTTGTTTAGTGTGGTTATATATTTCTTCCTATTTCTTCTACTAATTACAGCAGTCCTTTTAACATTTCTTGTTGTGCTGATTTGGTGCTAATATATTCCCTTAGCCTTTTTTTTTGTCTGGGAAACTCTTTATTTGACCTTCTATTTTGAATGATAGCCTTGCTGGATAGAGTAGTGTTGGATTCAGATCCTTGTTTTTCATGACCAGTATTACTTCATGCCATTCCCTTCTGGCCTGTAGTGTTTCTGTTGAGAAGTCAGCTGATAGCCTTATGGGGGTTCCTTTGTAGGTAACCTGTTGCTTATCTCTTGCTGCCTTTAGGATTCTCTCTTTGTCTTTAATTTTTGGCATTTTAATTACTATATGTCTTGGTGTGGGCCTGTTTGGGTTCTTCTTACTTGGGGCTCTCTGTGCTTCTTGAACTTGAATGCCTTCTTTCTTCACCAAATTAGGGAAGTTTTCTGTCACTATTTCTTCAAATATATTTAACCCTTGCTCGTTTTCTTCTTCTTCAGGGACTTCTATGATGCAAATAATATTACATTTCCAGTTCTCCCACAGTTCTCTTAAGCTGTTTTCCTGTTTTTTAATTGTTTTTTCCTTTTGCTTTTCTGATTGGTTGATTTTTTTTCTACTCTGTCTTCTAATTCACTGATCCAGTCCTCAGCTGCTTCTACTCTGCTGTTTAGTCCTTCCAATGTGTTTTTTATTTCTGCTGTGTTATTATTTATTTCTAATTGGTTGGTTTTCAATATTTCTATATCTTTACTCATGGTGGTGATGTCCTTACTCATGCTGTTGAGCTTCCTCATATTATGGCTCTGAACTCTACCTCTGATAACTTGCTTAACTGCATTTCATTTATCTCATCTTTGGTAGAGGTCTCTTGTTCTTTCATTTGGTATTTGTTTCTTTGTTTCACCATTTTGGCTATCTCAGTGGGTTTTGGAGGCTGCCAAATTTTCCCTGTGTGTGTTGGTGTTCTGCTGTTTGTGGCTCCCTCTACTGGGTTTAGATGAGAATGGGAGGACCCACGTTAAACACCACTGTGAAGTCTTACTTTCCTGGGTAGATTTGGAAGCCCAGGATGGTTCAGTTATCCTCTAGCTTTCTGCCTGGAGGCTATTAATCTCAGTTACTTGGAGAGCCTTGGGTTCTCAGTTGAATGAAAAACTCCCTCAGGTGTTCAGTATAGGAGGGTTTCCTGAGGGTGGGGCAGATGCTTGTTGTCATTGAGCCTCAATTTGCATTTCTATGGCCCAGCTGGGTGAGGTTAAATCTCCGAGGGAGGGGTTGCTGCTCCTACCCATAGCTCAGGGAAGGAGCAAAATGGCCACTGTCCTGGGTGGCCGCAACTCAGCAAAAACTCTGAGCCCCCTCCAAATTCCGAGTGTCCCCACACAGTTCCAGTCCAGTCTGTCCTCCCTCTGCTGGAGCCCCAGGTGAGTGGCTGTAGCTAGTTTAGTGACTTATCCCGGCCCTCTGCCCTGTGGAGCCGGCTTGGTATTTTAACCCTGAGGGCGCTGCTCACAGCTAAAACTGCTGCTGTCCATGGGCTCCCAGCCCCACTCTCGCGCCTCTGCAGACCTACCAGGCTGGATTCAATGTCCCTGGTTGTATGGTCCTCGCAAGCTGCTTTTCTGTTGCTTTTTCCCAATGATTTGTCTTTATTTTAGTTGTAAATTCAGTTTGGTCCTGGGAGATCGTCTGTGTAGCTTCCATTCACTCTGCCGCCATTTTGAAAACTCCTGGGCCGATTTGCCAGCAGCATTTGCTCACTTCATGTCTCTGTTATATTTTGGTAATTCTTGTAATATTTCAAAATTTTTCATTATAACTGTATATGTTGTGGTGATCTGTGATATTACTACTGTATTTATTTTGGAGCACCACCAACCACACCCATATAAGATGGCAAACTTAATCAATAAATGTTGTGTGTTCAGATTGCTCCATCGAGCCTTTATTTCCCCATCTCTCTCCCTCTCCTTGGGCCTCCCTATTCCCTGAAATATAACAGTAGTGTAATTAGGGTATTAATCACCCTACAGTGGACTCTAAGTGTTAAGTGAAAGGAAAAGTCAGTGTGACAAACTTTGCTGTTGTCTTATTTTAAGAAATTACCACAGCCACCCTAACCTTTGCAACCACCATCCTGATCAGTCAGTAGTCATCAGTATCGAGGCAAGACCCTCTACCACAAAAAGATAACTCACTGAAGGGTCAGAAGCTGATGAGCAGTTTTAGCAATAAAGTATTTTTAAATGTATGTACATTTTTTTTAGACATGGTGCTATTGCACACTTAATAGACTACAGTATAGTATAAACATAACTTTCATATTCTCTGGTAAACTAGAAAATTCATGTGACTCACTATATTGCAGTGATTTATAACCAAACCTGAAATATCTCTGAGGATGCCTGTAATAAACATTTAGGTACTGATTAAAGGAACTTTAAAACACATAAAATGTGCATTGTATTTCACAGTAAAATAGTAGAAAAAAATTATGAAAAAAATGCATGGAGCAGAAACTTATAGGTAGAACTGAAAGGAGAGATAGACAAATCCACAATTATTGTTAGAAGTTTCAACACTCTTTTGATAATTGATAGAGCAATTGGAAAGAAAATTCAGTAAAAACATAATAAAAACTTGAATAACACTGGCAACTAATTTTACCTAATTGTCATTTATAGATCACTTCTAACCGCAGTAGAGTGCATATTATTGTCAAGTGCACACAGAGTATTTACCCAAATATATCATATTATGCGCCATAAAACAGATCTAAATAAATTGAAAAGGATTTAAATTATACAAAGTATGTTATCTTAATACAATGGAATTAAATTGGACATACAGGAAAATATCTGGAAAATTACCAAATGTTTGGAAACTAAATGACATACTTCTAAGTAATCCAGGGCAAAGAATAAATCAAAAGGAAATTAGAAAATATTTTGAACTGAATGAAAATAAAAAAACAACATATCAAAATTCTACAATGCTACTAAAGCACTACTTTTAGGGAAATTATAACATTAAATACTACATTGTAAAATAAGAAAAGTCTCTAATCAGTGCCCTCACATTTACTTTAAGAAACTAGAAAAAGAAGAAATTAAATCCAAAGTAAGCAGACAAAAAGAAACAATGGAGAGTAGACATCATTGAAATAGAAAACAGAAAATCAACAGAAGCAAAAATTTTGTCTTTGAGAAGATCAATATAATTGCTAAACCTCTAGCCAGACATCAGGGAAAAAAAAAAATGGTAGTACCAATGTCAGGAATGAAAGAGGTTACATTACTATAGCCATTAAAAGGCTAGTGATCAACTTTATGCCATTAAATTTGGCAACTTAGATGAAATGGACCAATTCCTTAAAAGACACAAAGCTTACTTAAGACATAAAGCTGAATAGCTTTTGTAGTTAAACATCCTCTCACAAAGAAAACTCCAGGACCAGGTGGCTTCACTGATGAATTCTACCAAACATTTAAGGAAGAAATAATACCGGTTCTATACAAACTCTTCCAGAAAACTGAAGAAATGATAATACTTCCTAACTTCTCCTGAAACCAGAATTACCCTGATAGCAAACCAGACAAAGACATTATAAGAAAACTACAGAAGGACATCACTTCTGAACATAGATGTGAAAATTCATTAATAGAACTTGAGCAGTTCAAATCCAACAACAGATAAAAAAAGATAATATATCATGATCAAGTGCAGTTTTTCCTAGGAATGCAAGGTAGCTTTGACATTTGAGAATGAATGTCATTTACTGTGTTAACAGTTGTGAAAGATGCCAAAGAGTTTATACTTTATGATTTCATTATAAGACATTTTATAAAATGCAAACTGATTTATTTTGACTGAGAATGATTAGTAGTCGCTTGGGGACGTAGTGTAAAAGGAGGGGATGTAAGTTGGAGACAAAACTGATTACAAAGGGCAGGAGGAGACTTGATGATGATGAGTATGTTCTTTGTCTCGATTGTGGTAATGGTTCACAGATGTTTACTTATGTCAGAACTCATCAAATTGTACAGTTTGAGTATGTACATAGTGCAGCTTACTGTATGTTATATTGCAATAAATCATTAATTTTTTCAATGAATTATTTTCACTTTTACTATAGATATAGTGATTTTTAATATGTCACAAATATATAAGGTCTTAAGTTTTTTCATCGCAAATATTCCTACCATGAAACTTTTCAGAAACCTGTGTCAGGATAATCTGTGGTATTCCAATGGTTCATGTAAGTTTCAAAAATTGTATATGCATAAGTCTTGATACTTATTAGCAATTAATTACTCCTCTGAGTAAACATTATAAATTGCAGAAAAAAGTAACATTGACATTTTTTGTTTATAGTTAAAGACAAGGAATTCCTTGAAAATTACAATGAATCTCTTGAAAAGTGGTCTCTCTCCCAAGCTGTCACTGGTCTAGTAGACACAGGAAGAATATCTGAAGCCGAAGCCCTATGCACAAAGGTATTGTTATGGAATTGATGAGATTTATGGATTCTTAGCCTATTTGGAAAATAACTTCAAAGCCAGAGTGCATGTTATTTGAAGAGCACATGGTGGTGGTGGTGGGTGGTAATGATGATAGTAATGATGATAATAACACCCAGCATTTATTGAATACTTACACAAGCCAGTCGCTACATTTAGCAGTTTGTATTTGAACTTCACAAAAGTGCTATGGGAAAGGTTTTTATAATTATCCCCATTTTTCAAATGGGAAAACTAACAGTAAGTTAATTTTTGAACTTACTAACTTACTGTGAGTTTTCAAATTTACTGTAAATTCTTAGCACCTTACCAAGCACATAGTAAGGGCTCAATAAATATTTATTGAATGAATAAATCAGTTTCATAAACCTCAGAAATAATTTTAATGGGTTAGGAGCATTTTAAGCATCACTTTTCTTGAAAACATCATGTTTCTTAAATGTTTACCAGGGAGATTGTGTTGTCCTAGAAATTTTTTCTGAAAGACCAGTATAAATTTCGCAGAGAAAGAAGAATGGGTCTTTGAAGATCTCTTTGGCCCTTGAATGCTCTGAAAAGCAGAGTAATAAATTTTCTCTTTTATTTAAGAAATTCCTTCTGAGTTCAGGACAGGTTAGTATTTTATAGTGAAAGTTTAGTAATTATAAATTGACAGTTGGCTATGCTCTTACAGAATAAGAGATGCTTTATGAACCTTTTCTGTCATTTTATTGTTCCAATCTCTTAGAAAAAAACAATCAAGTACATTTTAGAAATAAATACATTTAAGACTATGACCTAATTAGTAAAAAATAGAGAGGAACATGTTATTGAAGGACAAAAAATAAAGGAAGAAATAGTCAAACAATAGTGGAAGGACTTGGGTAGAGAAGTTATGTATGTATGTACATGTTTTAGGGTATAAATAGCTTGAAGAAATGGGTAAATGGGTCATTTCTCTTACTCCCAGTGTGTATGAAGTCTGTCTGGAGGAAGGACATGCAATGAATATCTTCATTAAGAGTTTCAGAAAGGACAAAAATTATAGCTCTTTCTTTTTTTTTTACATAGGATTGTTTCTTCCAATAAGGTAAAATGTTAGCCTTCATTATTAATTTCATATTTTCTTAGTTCTGCTATTTACGTTCAGAACCTAAAGTTCTTAAGATATCGCCTGAGAATAAACCAAATGAAAGGGACATACTTAATCTAAAATAAATGACTTACAAACTACAGTAATAGCATTACCGATTTTAAAGATTACTTGTATGTAGAGTCTGATATGCCCAAGATGTTCAGTGTTTTATTTATTTCACTTTTGCAGTTGTTTATCTTTTTAATAAGAAAAGGTCAAATTTAGATTTTTCCCCTCAACATGGAGAATAGCTTAATTGCCTATTACATTTAACATTTAACAAGCTATTTGATGTATTTGTATTTGGGGTTTATATTTTAGAATTTAAAAAGTAACCCTGATCAGCCAGCTGTTATCTTACTTTTGAGACAAGTTCAGTGTAAACCACTCCTGGAATCACAAAAGCCTCTGCCAGATGCTGTACTTGAAGAACTGCAAAAAACAGTCATGTCCAACTCAACCTCTGTTCCAGCTTGGCAGGTAAACCTCTCCTTTTTTACGTGAGTCCTGAATTAAAATACTCTATGATAATTAACTGAGGTCAGGGGAATGCTCCATTTTTATTTGTCTTACCTTTGAACTCACCATAAATCTCTCATTTTAAAAATTTAAAGGGTGTTATGATTAGAGGAACTAAGAAAGTTCAATATTAATTTAGGATCTGTTGTTATAATACTTCAAAGCATTCTTAATGGTTGATTATAAATTTTATTAATTTAAAACAATGCTGAAAATACTATCTTTTACCTGAGGTTGATATAAGAGAGCTAAAGAAGCATTGCAAACATTTTATAATAAGGTTACTATAATGATGTTTAACTCTCACTCTAGAGGGGATATGTAGTTTTTCATGAACTATTTTACAAGTGACCCATATCCAAGATTTTAATGGTAAGTTAGTGCTTTTAGAAATAGTTTTTTTTGCCTGGCCAGTGTGACTCAGTGGTTGAGCATCCACCCATGCACCAAGAGGTCACTGGTTCGATTCCCGGTCAGGGCACATGCCCAGGTTGTGGACCATATCCCTGGGGCGGGGGCATGCAGGAGGCGGCCAGTCGATGTTCTCTCTCACTGATGTTTCTGTCTGTCTCTCCCTCTCCCTTCCTCTCTCTTGAAAATCAAAAAAGAAAAAACTAATCTTTTTTTTTTTTTTTTTGTAGTTTGTCATAAACTGTTTACTTTTTTCTTATTGGATTGTTGGAATTCATTAACTTTTCTGGATATAATCACATTTTTGGATATGTGTCTTACAAATATTTTCTCACATCTGTTCTTTGGCTTAGTACTCAATGTTATTTTTTTGATGAATAGGTCTTAATTTTAATGAAGTTTGTCATTTTCTGATGGTTTTTGCTTTATTGAGGTGCTGTATTTATGAACTCCAAGTTCATGAAGATATTTTTCTGTTTTCTTTAATAAGCTTTTGTTTTACTTATCACATGTAGGTCTATGAGCCATCCTGGATTGATTTTTGTGAATGCTGCAGGGTCAGGGTTTATTCTTTTCCATATAGATATTTCATTGTTCGAGCACTATTCTTTGAAAAGACTATTCTGTCCCCAGTGAAGTGTAGTGATGCTTTTATCATAAATCAGGTACCTGTATATGTGTGGGTCTTTTAGGGCTCCCTATTCTGTTCCATTGATCTGTTTGTTTATTCCTGCATATAGATACCTTTATAATCTTGATATGTGGTAATATTAAGACCTCCAACTTTCTTGTTTTCCAAGTTTGTCTCAGTCATTTCAGGTCTTTTACATTTACATATAAATTATCAATCATTCTTCTCCACTAATCCTCTCACCCCAGAAAACCTTGATGGAATCTTAATTGGAATTACACGAACCTGTAGTTTAATGTGGAGAAAATTTACAAAGTAACACTATTGAATTTCTCTGTCCTTGAATATGGTATACCCATCAAATTATTTAAGTTCTAGCCTGGCCGGAGTGGTTGGAGCATCGTCCTGTGCACCAAAAGGTTCCATTGCCGGTCAGGGCACATAACCTGTGTTGCTGGTTCAATCCCCAGTCAGGGCGTATATGGAGGGCAACTGATCAATGTTTCTCTTTCTCTCCCTTCCTCTCTCTAAGCATATTCTTGGGTGAGGATTAAAAAAAAATTGTTGTAAATTTTAGCATGTTTTACAAGTTTCAATGTAGAGGTTTGTTACATTTCTGTGTTAAATTTATTTCTAGGTATTTTTTTGTTTGTTTCATAAAAAGTAGTGTTTTTTTTTTTCTTTCTGTATATTGGCTCCAAACATTTAGAAATGCAGTTGATTTTTGTATTGGCCCACCAGCAACCTTGCTAAATTCACTTATTCTTTTGAAATGGTTTTGAGTTTTCTATGTATACAATTATGTCATTTGTGAATAATCAAGTTTTACCTTTTTATTCTAACATTTTAAAATTTTTTCTTACCATATTGCACTGTTTAGAACCTTGAATATAATGTTAAATAGAAGTGGTGATAAGTGAATATTCTTGTCTTACTCTCTACCTTAGGAAGAAGATACGTGATATTTCCTAATGAAGTGTATTAGCTGTAGGTTTTGTAGTTACATTTATCAGATTATGGTAGTTCTCTTCAGTTCTGAATTTTTCAAGAGAGATTTGGGTTTTTTTTGTTTTTATCATGAATGGGTGTTAATTAAATGCTATCAAAAATATTTTTGGTATTTATTAGGATGGTTCTTTTCCTTATTCTGTTAATGTTGTGGATTGCATTGATTTTCAAATGTTAAAACAACCTTGCATTCTTTTTTTTTATTGATTTATTTTTGTTACAAATGTTTCTCTTTTTTCCCCCATTGACACCCCTCCCCACCCACCCCGTCCCATCCCCAGCTTTACAACCTTCATTCTTAGAAGAAACCCTGTTTGGTCAGGATGTATTATTCCTTTTATATATTGCTAGAGTCAATTTGTTAATATATTTGTTTAGAATTTTTGTACTTCTATTTATGAGAGAGTTTGGCCTATAATTTTTCATTCTTATAAGGTTCTTGTTAGGTTTTAGTATCTGTGTTGTTATTCCCCTTTTCTTTGTTTTCTGAAAGAGTTTGTGTAAGAGTGACATTTATTTCTTTAATGTTTGGAAGAATTCACCACTGAAGCCATTCGGACCAAGAATTTTCTTTATGGGAAAGTTTTTTTTATTATATTAAATTTCTTTAATAGATATAATATTATTAAGATTTCCTTTGTTAGCTTTGTTGAGTTGCAAGGAATTTGTTCAAAGTGCATCTCAATTTCACATTTATTGGCATAAAGTTGTTCACAATATCTTTTTAATGTTTGTAAAGTCTGTAATGATTTTCCCTTTTTCTTTCTTACATTGGTAATTTATGTTCTCTAATTTTTTTCTTTTAACGTAAGCTATTTTATTAATTTTTGAAGGAACCAACTTTTGATTTTATTATACTTTCTTTACATGTTATTGATTTCTTTTCTGTTATTTTCTTTACTTCTTTTGGATTTAGTTTTTTCACCTAGCTTCTTGAGATAGAAATTTATATCATAGGTTTTTCATCTTTCTCTAGTATATGCATCCCACAAGATTTTATGTAGTGCTTGCATTGTCATTCATTTAAAAATGTTTTCTAATTTCCATTGGTATTTCTTCTTTGACTCATTTTTTTTTTTTTCTGAAGCATGTTGCAAAATTTCTAATATGGTGGGAATGTTTTAGTTAGCTTTTTTGTTACTGACTCCTAGTCTAATTCTACTTAATCAGAATCTACTTTATGATTTCTCTTTTTTGAAATTTGGTCAGACTTGCATATAAACCTGCATGTGGTCAGATTGGTAAATGTTGCATACACTCTTGCAAAGACTATGTATTCTGAAGTTATTTAGGACAGTCTTCTAAATATATCATTTAAATCATACTGACTCATTATATTTAAATCTTCTATACCTTTTCTAATTTTGTCTGTTTCTTTTATCATTGTTGAGATAGGTGTGTTCAAATCTCCAATTGTGATTCTGAATTTTTCTATTCCTCCTTTTATTTCTGTCAACTTTTGTTTCATAAATTATATGTTATTAGGTGTATACAAATGTAGGAGTATTATTTCTTCCTGTTGAATTGACTCTTTTATCATTATGAAACAGCCTACTTTATCTCAATATTTCTTGTCTAAAATCTGCTTTTTGGGAAGTTAATGCAACTATACAAACATTCTTTTGGTTAGTATTTACATAATATATCTATTTTTACATTGCATTTTGATTTTATACCTGACTTGCCATTTGGGAAAATTTTCTGAGAATTGAGACAAGGGATGTAGTAAGCTGTTGCTGATAGAATGGCCAAGAATGCTATCCCCTTTCGTGACCCAGGATTTTTAGTTTTGGACACAAAACTTACCAAAATTTTTTTAAAAAAGTAACTTCATCAAAGTTTATTGAGTTTGTTGAAAGTAGAATATCACACTGGGTACTGAACTAAAATTTTTGGGTGCTTGTTTTTTTCTGTTTCTCAGTGGTTGGCACACATATATCAGTCTCAAGGAATGATGTGTTCCGCAGAGATGTGTTATAGAAAGAGTCTACAAGTCGCATCACAGCAGGGCAATTGGAGTGGGAAGCTGTCAAGTCTGTTGAGGCTAGCACTGCTTGCATTAGAAGTCTGTGTGGTAAGACTATGTTATTATTTATGATCATGAAAAATTTGATTCGTTTATTTTTCTTTCAGATGGAAGCTTTTTATATAGTGATATCCTATTGAGTTCCTATTGTTTCATCACCTTCTAGTGTGGCCTCCTGTAAACTTTGTATTTGGGCTCTTGGTGGACATAAGAGTAACCTAAATCCATAGACTCCAGCCAGACCTTCTCAGTGTTTGGAGAAAAAACAACAAAGATTCCAATTTTAAGTTGGATTACAGCAAAATATACATTTTTGTTTCTTGGTGATTTAAGTAAGAATTAACCCAGCTACTCATATATGACAAAGATGTCAATAATGAACATTTTAACTTATCTCTCAGTTCAGTTTGACATTCTATAAGAAGAATATCTGGTAATTTTTAACTTGACATCCTGTTTTTTGATTCAAGTTAGGCTTATTATTAATTTTTTAAATTTTTTTGTTAATCCTCACCTGAGAATATTTTTCTATTGGTTTTTTATTTTCTTTAATAGTGTTTGCATTTTTAAAAAATCATATGCATGTTACTTCTGTAATTAAAAGATAAACTGTCATTTTTTTGTTTGAAAAGATTAGAAGAAATTGTCCTCGACAGGCCTGAATTCGCTCATACCTTCACCATAGTAATCCATTGTCAATATTGTTTACTTGCTTTAACTGTACAGTTTGACAAAGAAATATAAGAATTAGGACATTTTTCAGCTTTGGTGCTATTACCGTAGAGCACATTTAAGAGCTCCTTAGGTCAGGGGCCATGTTTTGGTCATCTTTTTATCCTTGCTTTGCCCCTCCGCCTTGTACCTAAGGGCTCCTCAATAAATGTTTTTTGAATAAATAGACAAATAATAATGGTAGTCATATTTGAGGTGATTTGGGTGGAAATAAATCATGGTTAATGGTGACTGCATACCACGAAACATTTTGTTTTGTTTGTCCCATATTTATATTTAACAAAGGTCTTTGTGACATCAGTAGCTGATGAGCTATGGAAGCCACACAGAGTATCTATAAAAGCTCTTGAATACGTGAGTTGGAGAAGCATCTACTCTTTTAGTCTAACTTATTATTTATTAGTTAATAAATATTATTTAGTGGTGTGCTTGTTTTGTTTGTTCTTAATGCTGGGTAATTAAATCTGACGTGGAATAAAACAATAATAGCAAACATACATAGCACTTAGCTTGTGCTAGGCACTGTTATAGTGCTTTACACATATTAACTAATTTAATATGCACAATTACTCTATTTTACAGATGAGGAAATTCGCTTGCAGTTTAGTAATAACCATATATACCTGTCCTGACCCCTAATTACCACCACAAAAGTGTTTTCTCTGAGAACCTTGGTTCTGGTTTTACTATTTACTTAGTAGTTCCCAACCTTCCTAATGCTGCGACCCTTTAATACAGTTCCTCATGCTGTGGCGACCCCCCCCCAACCATAAAATTATTTTCGTTGCTACTTCATAACTGTAATTTTGCTACTGTTATGTCTTAGGCAACCCCTGTGAAAGGGTCGTTCGACCCCCAAAGGGGTCGCGACCCACAGGTTGAGAACTGCTGAACCTGTGAAAACTTAAGCCAATTAAGCTATTTAGAACCCCCCCACACACAGACACACACACTTTTTTTTTGTAATAGTGGAGATAATGCTTGCTTTGCCTTCTTATAGAGTTGTTATGAATATCAAATAAAATAACATTTACAGATGTATTTGTGAACCTTAAAGCACTATCTAAAACAAGCACACCACTAAATAATATTTATTAACAGATAATAAGTTAGACTAAAAGAGTATAAGTTATAAGATTTGACACCCATCAATTATTGTAAGAAGAGTTCATATTTCTATGGTCAACAGATGGCATTGTGCAGAAGAGGAATATATTAAAATTAGACTTTTATGAGAGGCTACTGTATGTGGTAATATATGAGTAGGATATTAAACCAACAGGTTCAACTAAGATTTAAGTATCAGATTCCAAAGTGAGATATCAGATCAAGATACAGATTTCTGAAGAAGGTAGAAGACTAACCTATACGGAAGCTATAAAGGGATTAGAAGATTGTAGTTGGAGAAGGATTGTGAAGCAGTTTCTTTGGAGAAAGCTACTGCTGTCACCATCTTCTCTCTGGTACATTTCCACACAGAGATGCCCACCGAGATGAGGAAGGAAGGGCTGCCAGAGGAAGGGAGGCCTTGATATATGACCTCCAAGGTCCTGGAGGCACATGTCTAGAAGCATATGGACAGGTATCTGACACATTCCTCAGAAGTCATGGCTCTTACCTGCTGTGTTAGGACAGAGTTGCTAGTGTTTTGGAATTGACTATATGCTTTTGGGAGAAAGTGATTGGCAATGAGTGAATCCCAAAGGTGGGTAGGAGTATACGCTTGGGTACAAGATGGAGGCAGTGAAGGAGCATTTCTGCAGTGTGAGACCAGCAGCACTCCCAGAGTTTCTTAGAGCCAAGAATGAGTGATGCCAAGTGTGAGAGTAGATAGGAATTCTCTTCGATCCTGTCTGGTAGGGCTACCTAGAAGAGTAATGAGATCTCAGGAGAAAGGAAGCTGGAGGGTTCTAGATTGCTAACGGATGTGAAAAGACTAAGTGGAATAAAGTACCTTCACCCAGGTTAGTAGAACTTCAGATTAGCAGGGCTGTTCCATGGGCGTGCGTCCTATGCAACTGCACAGGGCTCCCTTGCTCTGCAGTTGCCGTCTTGAAATCCTTAATCATTTTTTAACAAAAGTCCCTGCCTTTTTAGTTTGTACAGATTACATAACTGGTCCTGCAGGTAAGAAACTACCTGGGAAGTTGGGAATCTCTGATAAAGCAAGGAAAGTCTGGATGAAAAAAAGCTTTAAATATTTGTCAGGGCTAGAGAGCTAGACATCATCTTACAATACTACCAGTCAAATATAAACTTCTGGTATTTTAGTAGGGGCCTGAAACCACAATTAGCAAGAAAAGGTCGGGTATCGGGAAGAGGAACAAACCATCTGCTGCTGCCTGTGACTATACCCTAGCTGGGCGCCAAGGAAATGGGAGTGGGGTGCAAACATGACCTTTAAATGAAGATTGAAGTATTGAAAAGAGAGGACAATCTAATTAAGACTGTGAATCGATGTAAGAAGAATGGATGTAAAAGTCATGGGGACTACTGTAAATTTACATCTAGGAACAGAGGAAAAGTCTTCCTTATATAATAAATTCTAAAGACATAATGGGAGACAAAATAAGTGCATTCTAATCACATTGTTTAGCATACCAGTTACATACAGAAACTTTTTCCTTATTTAATAATCTTGGCCTAACTTTACAGAATACTTTATAGAGTTCTTGGAATTTATAGTGTATTATAAAATCAGCCAATGAGTTTGTGTTGTTTCAAAAAATATATTCAGAATAATTATATTAGTATGGGCTTTGCCTTATTTTTGTACCCAAGGTCCCATAGATCCTATCTTTGTAGCTGCCTCGCAGCCTCTTTTCTCTGTTTTCAAATTCATTATCTTTATAGCTTCTTCTTTCTTGATTACACAAATTGCTGTTGCCTGCACTGCCCTCAAAGTTTATTGCTCTTTTTCTTTTATCATTTAGTGCTTGAAATGGACTATGTATAGACTTATTATTTCAACTTTATTAAAAAGTATATTTTAGCTACCTATAATTATGAAATCTTGGTTACAGTTTGAGTTTTTCAATGAAAGATTTTAAATGCCTTTTTTTCCCTACATAATTCAGTAGTGTTCATTTTATTTTCAGTTACTGTTTCTTAGGAAATACTTATCTAAGTTATTTCTGAGTCAGTACATATTATAAAAAACAAATGCTTGCAACCTAAGTAATGAATATTTCTGTTAATATTTTCTCTGTAAAGTACTTTAAAAAATGTTTTCAGTATTGGTGACTTTGATTTAATTTTTTCTTTATCTCTGCTTTGTACCTTTTTTCTATATTGGGACTTTATTAAAGTATTTCATTTCAGCCTTTCCTCTCTCTTTAGATAATTTTTGCAATGTGGAACTTTATATTTATCATTACTATGTTAAATTGAGTTTTGTATGTTTGGTAGACCATATAGGCTCAGTAACTGGTGGATTTTATTCACCTACATAATAGAATAGTGCATTTTCTGTTAACACATATTTTAGTGTTTTTAAGTGATATCTCCTCTTTGAAACCTTCCTTTATCCCAGTCTGCTCTGTGATGTAGCTCCTTAAGGGCAGGAATCAGATCTTAATCGTTTCGTAGAATTATACTCCCTGAGCATTTACATGGCAACTTGGACAAGGAGGCATTCACTAAGTAAGAATAGAATTGCATTCTTTTCAGGTAAACATGTCAAAAGCTTTGATTTAATATTTGTCTTATGTTTTTACAGGCCAACATTTCCAATGATCACTGGCCATCCTTGGTTCAGGAAGCTACAACAGAGGCCTTGAAACTTTGCTTTTGTCCACTGGCTGTCCTTTTACAAGCTTTGCTACAGTTCAACCGCAAAATGGGGTCAAGGTGTGAAGAATCTTTGTTCATGTTTTTACTTGGAAATATTTCTTTACTTTTAATCCTTCTAGGAAGCAAAGAAAGTTTTAGAATTAGTTTAACAACTTTGTCATTACTCATATATCTATATCTACTTTAGAAAGGTTGGTTCTAGTAACCCAATAAGGAAGAAAATAAAGCCTGACATTTGTTTTTGAAAGGATAATTTGGTGCACAGATAAAGAATATGAGATTTCGTATGACAGCATTTCAAGTGAAGAAGGCCTTGGAGTTGTTGCTCTTTACTGTCTTAGGATGAGCCATTGGTATAATATGGATGCTAGAAACAAACAAAACCCAAACCCCAAGTTCAAGAATAGATTGACTTAAGTTCTTCCAAGGCAATAAGCTATGGAAAAAAAGTAGTAAGTATTGAAAAGGCAGAGACATAAATAATGTATGTTTTATATCCAGAAAATCTAAAAGCTTCGCAGATTAAACTATAAAAATTTTAGCAATCTTTTTATTGGAGGGTGGAGATGGGGTCAGAAATAAATGTAAAGAAAGTGACTTAAAGGTTATATGGATGATAAAACCGGCAAGAATATTCCAAAATACTAAGAATAGTATCTAGTTCTAATGGATATCATACATGACACAAAGCAGCATAAGTAAAACAGTGGTGTAGAAGCATACTGGAACAGAACAGTGGTATAGACACAGAGCTCAGTACATATGAATATGTGGCAGAGATCACAGAAACACAGAATAGGAGTGAAGGGAGAATTACGACATATGGCTGATCAGCAACGTCGGCACCATTTATTAATATTTATTTATGACCATTTTTTATATGACTGGTTTTACCAAAACACATTTTAGGCTATAACTTAAACTTCCTAATGAACTCTTTCTGCTTATCTCCATGTGGGTTACTTAGAGGGCGTTAGCCCCCTTTCCCTTGTGGTCTCTGGTAGTACCTCTCGTAATGTTCATCACCACCAAAGTCAGCCCAAATACACATACAGTCTAAGAAATCAGTGTGCTGACTATGTGTTTTCTGTGTAAAAGCATCCTCACAACAAGTTCTTTAGCTCCTGCTTCAAACGAATGCTACTTATAAGATCCTTCTGTTAGGTAGTTCTGAGTTACCACTGTTTATGTCATTTCTACCAGTATGGAAGTCTTTGGAGTCATAGATGTTAGTAAGTTAGGAAAGAAAAAATTAGAACATCAGCCTGTTATTACATGGGTTCACCCATTGTACACATCCTTGAAAACATATATTTAAAGCCTGAGAGTATACATTTAGGTTGTAGTATAGATGTTGAGTATTTCTTCTTGTTCAACTCTTCTATGTATAATTTATTGATTTATTCATTTTCTGCATATTTTCAAAAAAGATTAGAGGTAGAGCACTCAGAAGTGCTCATAAAATAGAGGCCTTTTCCTTATTCTATTTGGAATGAGCCTTAACGGGAATAATAGCAGCAATCTGCCTTACAAAGTTGTGAATATTAAATGTGACCATCTATGTAAAACACTAGGCATACATAGCACATAATAAACACTTTATAAATGTTAACCATTATTATCACCTTTATTGTTGTAAGAATAAAAAAATTTGTGAGTTTGTGGGCTTAATCCCCAGTAGGGAGCATGCAGGAGGCAACCCATCGATGTTTCACTCTCACATTGATGTTTCTCTGTCTCTCTCCCTCTCCCTCAAAAAACAAAAAAATTATGTCTTAAAATAAATTCAAAATTAGTACCAGGTCTCCAAAAGAATAAGAAAGATAATGTGTGTGAGAGACTAGTATATGAAATATTTTATATTAATTTAAATGTTTTGGACTAAATGTGAATATCTTATTCCCAGAGAGACACGGCGACTTTTGGAGAGACTGGTGTATCAGCCTGGCTATCCCAAATCTATTGTATCAACTGCACGTTGGTACCTACTGAGGCACTTACATGCCAAGAATGATGGCGAGCTCATTGATGTAAGGCATTGATTTTATTCAGAATATTTCATCTTTTACCTTTGTTGGAAGAGGGGTGAGGGCTGCTGTCCTGTGCACCATAGGATTTCAGCAGCATCCCTAACCACTCTAACCACTACATCCCAGTAGCACTGTCTTCCTTCCTCCATCCAACGTGTGACAACCAAGATCATCTTCTAGACATTTCCAAATGATACCTGAGGTGAAACTGCCCCTGGCTGAGAACTACTGGTTTAACCTGTCAAAGACACATCCTCCTAATGTGCTGCTATGTACAGAAGAGAAAATAGACAGAGGTGCTAGATGCTGATTGTGGTATTTTTTGTGATCATTGCCATGGCGGTAAATAGGTAGACAGGATACGTTTAGAAGTAGTAGAATTTAATGGGATGTTCATATTGTCTTTGGAAAAGTTATTTTACTACATCTTGTTTTCCCCTATAAAATGGAAGAGACAATTTCTACTTATGAGATGGCTCTGGTTTCTAAATATATAAACATATGCATATATCAAAAATTATTTTTAAAAATATAGATTGGGTTAAGATTCTCAACTTCAGCCAGCAATTTTAAAAACACAATAAAAATGAATGAGAAGTTTTTAAAAAATACCTACGGTATTTGAAATACTGTTTGCCTTTTAGTGAAACATATAATATTAAGGAAATATTAATGAAAACAATGTTTGGAGAAAGACTTTACAATCAACATATTGCACAACAAAAAGGAAGAACTTGTATGAGTCTTGGGAGACAGTTCACCATGGGCCGCTTACATTTCTAAATATCCTGTGAGCAGAAGGACTTGACAGCCCTTTGTTCCAGAATAGTTTTCAAGGATGTATGTATAATGACAGCCTTGGGAGACAGAGAGATGTTTCCTTCAGTGCAAAAGATAGGCCTGTTTACTGCCCATTTTAAAAGACTCAAGTCTCCTAGGATCAGGGTTCCCTCTTGTAATGCACCCCAGTATGGATGTGGGAAACATGTCCATCCATGTCACCTCTGTGAGACTTACAGGGCAAGGGGCACAGATGCAAATATATTGACACTCATGCCGTTTGCTGTGCCATGAGTAATAGGTGGTGGGATAACTTGTTACCTTGCAAGTAGAGCAAAACCTCGGCTCTTTCACAGTGTTTGAAAACGAAAACCAAAAACTGTGTTAGTAGTCAACTGATCCACTGAAATTAAGTCTTCTAGTTTGTGGAATTGATGAAAATTATGGAAAGGTTCTAGACAGAGCCTAGAACATGGAGCTTCGATCCTAAGCTGTGGTTTTAAAGGAGAAAATTTCATTTGGACAGTTCTGTGCATAAAATGGTCTCTTTGGGTGAAGAGGTTAGAGGTGACAGTATTGAAAACAAAGCTGCCAGATAAAACTTTTAATTTTATACAGTGCTGACAGTGGTAACAATCACAATGTTGGCATCTATACAAACTGAGTATTTGAATAAATTGTGCTGATCTCTGATGTTAGCTCTGGTTGAACAATTAGTTTCAGCAAAAATGACTGAAAGATTGCACACAGTCAGGTTTTTTGTGTAGTTTGTCATTGCCTGCTGCTCTTCAGCGTATTTGGCTTTTATGAATCTAAATATAGATACTGTTAATGAATAAAATACTAATGTTCCTGTATGTGATTTCCCACAGGTGCTGGTAAACAATGCCAAAACTCATGGAGATACAAGAGCATTGGAACTGAATCAAAAACTGTCCTCACAGTAACAATGGATTTTTTTTATATAAAGCAAGCAAAAAAAAAAAAAAAAAAGCTGTTAGAGTAAAACAATGAATGCTTTTCCCAAAAACAACATTTAAAAAAACACAAAAACAACTATATATTATTCATTCTTTTTTTTAAATCTAAAGACATTTAAGTTCTTTAACTAGGTCTGTAATTTTCCATGAACTCTAATATAACTTTAATCTGAGAAACAGCTTTGATTTTGAGAAGTCCATCATGAAAGGAAAAACCATGATTCCCTTAGTTATTCAACAGTTATTTGTAAACCATTATTTTCTCCATTTTTGCATGGTGCACAGTAGGATTTTTTTATGTGTGTTCCCTTACAATAAAGCCTTAATAGTCATTTTCTAAATAATATGCAAAAGCAAATGCAAAATGCAGAATTTAATTCCTTTTATGAATTTTTAGAGTTCAGCGAATCAACTCATAAAATCCAAATAATCTTATGACCTATTTTACTATTGGTTCATCTCAGATTCTGTCGAAAAAGCGTGATATAAATGTTGGTGAGTCTTAGATTGCTAATGGGTATGTTTATATTATTCAGGACACTCAGTGTATGACTGCATTTTAAAAAATGAATGGAAAATTTTGGAAAATAATGCTAACAATATTTAATTGATCATGTAATTCCTTCAATTATGATGAAAAGACTTGAATTTTCTGAAATAAAGAAAATTAGTGTCTTATTTTCTTTATAGTATCAACATCATATAATTTTTAAATTTCAAATTTTAAAACTTGAGAGCACATTAACTTATTTTAATTTTTCAAAAAGCCCTTTAACTATTTGAAGAAACTATGTCACTTACATTGGATTAGTTTTTTAAAAAACATTTTTAAACATTTACATATATTTATTGTACAAAAATGTGTGGTTGTATTTTATGTACGTAGTTTTTCAAACCAGCAGCTTCACAATGTTACTTTGTGAAATAATATAAATTGATAATATTCTGTAATTAAATTTTACTTCAGAGGTTAATAATCTGTTGAACTACCTATAATTTGATGAATTCCTGACCTTTTCTGAATATTTTCATCATTCAGACCTGTGCAATCAGAATATTTAAGCATGGGACCTAGGTCTCTGCATTTTAAGGGCATGCCTAAGAGATGCCCATTCTAGTTTGTGCACTACTAAATTAATCCAATAATGATTCCTCCCTTTCTTTCTTTCTTTAACAAGATCAGACAACTTGCCGTTCTCTCCCCATTTCTTTCTTATCCTCACGTATGTCACACTGATTCAGTGCTTTTAACAGCCTAGCCCACAGACTTAGCCAGAGTTGCACTGCAAAAGACTGCCTGTGCAACCCAGTGCCCATGCCCCCCTGCTTCCTCAGGAAAGCACTCAGCCTTTACCTCCAGAGTGGGCTATTTCCATCTGCTTACATGCTTAGAATTCTGTTCTGCGTCTCCATCTGCTTTCTGGGGTGTCACCTCACAAGGTAACTTTTATCTACGGTGTGAACTGGGTTAGCCTTTGCTCCAAGCCTATAATCAAAGAGAAACCTTTTAACTCTGTTTCCTAGTTCTGACTTCCAGGGGCCTCAGAGCCAAGTTTTCTAGAAGGCAATATTGGAAAAAAAGAAACTTAACAAAATTATCCCAGGTAATTCTTTTTGGCATAGATATACACACATCCTCTCCTTTTTTTCTTTCTTTTTTTATTAATCCTCACTTGAGGCTATCACATGACCCCGACCCCAACCAGACTGACGCTCTAACTGCTGGGCAACCCGGCCAGGGTTTCTCTTCCTATTTGTTGCCTTCTTTTCAAATTGCTGCCCAGTTACTAGGAGCCTTAAGTCACTCCTAACCATATAATTTTTATAGAGCTTATAACAGACCAGACCTATGCTAAGTGTTTTAAACGTTGTCATTTAATCATAGTTAGCAGAGGAGAGTGGTGCTGAGCAGTATGCTTACAGCAAAGGCAATTCTCCGTGGATCAGTGTCCATAGAGTCTAGGAACTTTAAAAGGAGCTGAAATTGCTCTTCAGAGTTTATACATAAGCATAATTAGAGAAATTGCATTAAATGTTATTTCCTAAGTACCAATATTTACCATCTCTGTTATATTATTTTGGTTAGATTTTTTTGAGAATTATAGTGCTTTTTCTGCTCGTTTTTATCTACTATTTGGCTATTTTTTATTAATTGGGTGTTTATACACTAGGTTGGCATCTGATAATCATTTTCTGTGGTAGAAATACATTTCAGGTTATGAGTAAACTTTTGGAACAATCTTTGGGATCATGTCATATTTTTTGAAGTGTCTATTGCATTAAATTCTGGTTAGGATAAAAATACAACTTTAGTTTAAAATGCTATACTCTTTTTTTTTTCACTTGATAAAATGAGTTGACAAACTTCCTTTAACTCGGTAATATACATAGAACAGAAATACTCAGGTTACTGTATATTAAGGGACTAAAACTGTATGAAGCATTAATTAGAAAAATATTTACTGATAAGTAATATATGGACATGAAACAATACATTATTTGGTTGTTCCATTCAAAGTCTGATGTCTGCTTTGGGGAAATTTTATAGGAACAAAAAAAGGAAGCATAATTTCTGTATCACTAAGCACTTGCAGATACACATTTCAATTTTTGCACATTAAAAAACGTGGAAACTTTGTTTTGGCAGAGCAGATCCTTGTCTCTCTACAGGCTTCCGTTCTTGCACTTTATTGGCTAATGGATAGAAAACATCTCAGGCTCCCATGCTGCTTGTTACAAGGTATAACGGCTGTTGGTAATAAACTTTCACATTGAAGGAGGGGTTTTTTGTTTGTTTTTTACTTTAGAAAGATACATTTGTGTATTAGTTACAAGTATAATAATCTTTCCATATATATATATTTTAAATATATTTTTATTGATTTTTAGAGAGAGAAATAGAAACATTGATAACATCAATTGGCTGCCTTCTGCATGCCCACCAGGGATAGACCCTGTAACTTGGGCATGTGCCCCAACCAGTAATTGAACCAGCAGCCTCTTGATGCATGGGATGATGCCCAATCCACTGAGCCACACCAGCCGTGGCTCCATAGGTATATTTTTAAGACTATACAGATAAAGTAAAAAGTCAGAAAATTCCCTTATTTAGAGTATATGCCTCATTTTTGGTTTAGAAAATATAGTCACTTGCTCTATTGCACCTAGTACCAATCCATTCAGTTTCTACCTGTCCCTGTGCTGTGTAATAATGTGTTTTTCCTTTCTTTGGCTGATTAGGATAGGAACTTTTTGAGTAGCAATATTTTAAAGTCTAATGTACCTAAACAAATAGCCTACACAACTAAAATTTTTTAATAAATGCTAAATTATCTTTAGATCTCAAAATGTTTTAAGAAACTTAAGAACCTAGGGAGATTCCAAAATGGCAGCGGAGTGAATGGAAGCTACACAGACCATCTCCCAGGACCAAACTGGAATTACAACTAAAATAAAGACAAATCATCGGGAAAAAGCAACAGAAAAGCAGCTTGCGAGGACCATACAACCAGGGACACTGAATCGATCCTGGTAGGATTGCAGAGGTTCGAGAGGGGGGCTGGGAGCCCATGGACAGCAGCAGTCTTAGCTGTGAGCACAGCCCTCGGGTTAAAGCCCAAGTCGGCTCCACAGTGCAGAGGGCTTGGACAGAGTGCTAAAATAGCCACAGCCACTCAACTTGGGCTCCGGCACAGGGAGGGTGGATTGGACTGGAACTGTGTGGGGACACTCGGGACTTGGAGGGCGCTCAGAGCTTTTACTGAGTTGTGGCCATGCAGACAGTGGCCATCTTACTCCTTCCCAGGACTCTGGGGAGAGGTGGCAGCCCCTCCCTCCAAGATTCAACCACACCCAGGTGGGCCATTGAAATGCAAATTGAGGCTCATTCACTACCACCATCTGCCCCACCCTTGGGAAATCCTCTTATGGTGAACACCTGAGGGAGGTTTCCATTCAACTGAGAACCCAAGGCTCTTCAAGTAACCACGACTAATAGCCTCTAGGCAAAAAGCGAGAGGATAACTTAACCTTTTCTGGGCTTGCAAATCTACCCCAGAAAGTAAGACTCAACAGTGGTGTTTAACGTGGGTCCTCCCATGCTCATCCAAACCCAGTAGAGGGAGCCACAAACAGCAGAACACCAACATCCACAGGGAAAATTTGCCAGGCTCCAAAACCCACTGAGATAGCCAAAGAGGTGAAACAAAGAAACAGATCCAAATGAAAGAACAAGACCTTCGGTAGAGGTCTTCTACGGAAGATGAGATAAATGAAATGGAATTAAGCAAGTTAACAGAGCTAGAATTCAGAGCCATGATCTTGAGGAAGCTCAACACCATGAGTAAGGACATCAACACCATGAGCAAAGACATAGAAACATTGAAAATCAACCAATTGGAAATGAAGAAGCACCAAAAAAAATTAAGAATGACAGCAGAAATGAAGAACACATTGAAAGGACTGAACAGCAGAGTAGAGGAAGCTGAGGACTGGATCAGTGAATTAGAAGACAGGGTAGAAAAAAATCAACCAATCACAAAACCAAAAGGAGAAAACAATGAAAAAACAGGAAGACAGCTTAAGAGAACTGTGGGACAACTGGAAACGTAATAATATTCACATCATAGGAGTCCCAGAAGAAGAAGAAAATGAGCAAGGGTTAGAGAATATATTTGAAGAAATAATGACAGAAAACTTTCCTAATCTGGTGAAGAAAGAATACATTCAAGTTCAAGAAGCACAGAGAGCCCAAGTAAGAAGAACCCAAACAGACCCACCCAAGACACATAGTAATTAAAATGCCAAAAATTAAAGACAAAGAATCCTAAAGGCAGCAGAGATAAGCAACAGGTTACCTACAAAAGTACCCCCATAAGGCTATCAGCTGACTTCTCAACAGAAACACTACAGGCCAGAAGGGAATGGCATGAAGTAATCAAGGTCATGAAAAACAAGGATCTGAATCCAAGACTACTCTACCCAGCAAGGCTATCATTCAAAATAGAAGGTCAAATAAAGAGCTTCCCAGACAAAAAAAGGCTAAGGGAATACATTAGCACCAAACCAGCACTGCAAGAAATGTTAAAAGGACTGCTGTAATTAGAGGAAGAAATAGGAAGGAAAATAGAACCACACTGAACAAAAATGGAAATAAATAAGTACATATCAATAATCACCTTAAGTGTAAATGGATTGAATGCTCCGATAAAAAGATACAGAGTAGCGGATTGGATAAGAAAGGATGACCCATATATATGTTGTTTACAAGAGACCCACCTCACAACAAAAGACTCACATAGGTTGAAAGTGAAGGGATGGAAAAAATCTTCCAAGCAAACGGAAAGGAAAAAAAAGCTGGGGTAGCAATACTCATATCTGATAAAATAGATTTCAAAATGAAGGCCATAACTAGAGACAAAGAAGGTCAATACATAATATTGAAAGGATCTATCCAATAGGAAGATATAACCTTGGTAAACATATATGCACCCAATATAGGAGCACCAAAATATATTAAAAATCTTTTCGGGGACTTCAAAGGAGAAATCGACAGCAATACAATCATAGCAGGGGACTTCAACACCCCACTGATATCACTGGATAGAACCTCTAGACAAAAAAATTAACAAGGCAACAGAGACTCTAAATGAAGCACTAGACAAAATGGATTTAATAGCTATCTAAAGAGAATTACACCCCAAAACTAAAGAATTCACATTCCTCTCAAGCGCACATGGTACATTCTCAAAGATAGACCACATGTTAGGACACAAACTAAGTCTCTACATGTTCAAGAAGACTGAAATCCTATCAAGCATCTTCTCAGATCACAGTGGCATGAAACTAGAAATCAATTGAAATTAAGAACATGCAAAGACATTTGAACACATGGAGGCTAAATAGCATGTTATTAAACAATGAATGGGTTACGGAGGAGATCAAGGAAGACACTAAAAACTTCCTGGAAACCAATGAAAATGAACACACAACACAAAATCTATGGGATACAGCGAAAGCAGTTCTGAGAAGAAAGTTTATAGCACTCCAGGCCTACCTCTAGAAACAAGAAAATTTTCTAATAGACTATCTAACCTCACAACTTAAAGAACTAGGAAGCAAACAAAAAGAAAACCCCAGAGCAAGTAGAAGGAAGGAAATATTAAAGATCAGATCAGAAATAAACGACATAGAGACCAAAAAAAACAGTTCAAAGGATTAATGAAACAAAGAGCTGGTTTTTCGAAAAGATAAACAAGATTGATGGACTCTTAGCTAGACTCACCAAGAAACAGAGAGAGAGAACCCAAATACACAAAATCAGAAATGAAAGAGGAGAAGAAACAACTGACACCACAGAAATACAAAGGATCGTAAACAAATACTATGAACATTTATATGGCAACAAATTCGACAATCTAAGCAAAATGGACAAATTTCTAGAAACACATAGTGTCCCAAAACTGGACCGGGAAGAGATAGAAAACTTGAAGAGACCAATAAGAACTAAGGAAATTGAAGATGTAATCAAGACTCTCCCAGCAAACAAATGCCCAGGCCTGGACGGCTTCACGGGGAGGTTTTACCAAACATTCAAAGAAGAACTAACACCCATTCTCCTCAAAGTATTCCGAAAAATTCAAGAAGAAGGAAAACTTCCAAACTCGTTTTATGAGGCCAGAATAATTCTAATTCCAAAACCAGAAAAAGACACTACAAAGAAAGAAAACTACAGGCCAATATCCCTGATGAACATAGATGCCAAAATCCCGAACAAAATACTAGCAAATCGGATCCAGCAATACATCAAAAAAATTACTCATCATGACCAAGTGGGATTTATCTCAGGGATGCAAGGCTGGTTCAGTATTCGCAAATCAATAAATGTGATAAACCACATAAACAAAATGAAAAATAAAAACCACATGATCATATCAATAGATGCTGAAAAAGCATTCGACAAAATCCAGCACCCATTTCTGATAAAAACGCTCAGCAATGTGGGAATAGAGGGATCATATCCTGACATAATAAAGGCCACATATGAAAGACCTACAGCCAACATCATACTCAATGGGCAAAAACTAAAAACATTTCCCTTAAGAACAGGAACAAGACAGGGATGCCCACTTTCGCCACTCTTATTTACATAGTACTGGAAGTCTTAGCCACAGCAATCAGACATGAAGAAAAAATAAAATGAATCCAAATTGGAAAGGAGGAAGTGAAACTGTCATTATTCGCAGATGACATGATATTATACATAGAAAACCCTAAAGACTCCATCAAAAATCTACTAGACTTAATAAATGAATTTGGCAAAGTAGCAAGATACAAAATGTCAAGAAATCTATGGCATTCTTATACACCAATGATGAACTCACAGAAAGAGAAACTAAAAAAAAAAATCCCATTTACCATTGTGGCAAAATAATTAAGATACCTAGGAATAAACTTAACCAAAGAAATAAAGGACCTATTTGCAGAAAACTACAGGACATTGAAAATAGAAATAGAGGAAGATATAAAAAAGTGGAAGCACATACCTTGTTCACGGATTGAAAGAATTAACATCATTAAAATGTCCATATTACCCAAAGCAATCTATAGATTCAATGCAATCCCCATCTAAATACCAATGACATATTTCACAGAACTAGAACAAATACTTCAAAAGTTCATATGGAATCAAAAAAGACCCCGAATAGGCACAACAATCTTGAAAAAGAAGGACAAAGTAGGTGGGATCACAATACCGGATATCAGGTTATACTACAAAGCTACTGTAGTCAAAACAGCCTGATATTGGCACAAGAACAGGCATAAAGACCAGTGGAACAGAACAGAGAATCCGGAAATTGACCCAAGACATTATGCTCAATTAATATTTGACAAAGGTGGCAAGAGCATACAATGGAGTAAAGATAGCCTCTTTAATAAATGATGTTGGGAAAATTGGACAGCTACATGCAAAAAAAATGAAACTAGACCATCAACTTACACCATACACAAGAAAAAACTCAAAATGGAAAAAGACTTAAATGTGACTCGTGAATCCATAAAAATCCTAGAAGAAAATGTAGGCAACAAAATTTCGGACATCATACGCAGCAGATTCTTCACTGATACATCACCTAAGGCAAGAGAAACAAAGGAAAAAATGAACACATGGGACTACATCAAACTCAAAAGCTTCTGCACAGCAAAAGAAACAACCATCAAAACGGAAAGGGAACCCACTGTATGGGAGAGCATAATTGCCAATGATACATCAGATAAGGGATTAATCTCCAAAATATATAGAGTGCTCATACAACTCAACAAAAGGAAGACAAAGAACCCAATTAAAAATGGGCAGAGGAACTGAATAGACACCTCTCCAAACGGGACATACAAATGGCTGTGAGACATATGAAGAAATATGCTCAACACCACTAATCATCAGAGAGATGCAAATTAAAACAACAATGAGGTATCACCTCACACCTGTCAGAATGGCCGCCATCAACAAATCAAACAAGTGTTGTCGAGGGTGTGGAGAAAAGGAGACTCTAGTATACTGCTGGTGGGAATGCAGACTGGTGCAACCACTGTGGAAAACACTATGGTTTTTCAAAAAAATTGAAATTCAAAAATTTAATTCAAAAAATTAAAAATTGAATTGCCATTTGACCCAGTGATCCCACTTCTAGGAATATACCCTAAGAAGCCTGAAACACCAATCAGAAAGAATACATGTACTCCCATGTTCATAGCAGCACTATTTACAATAACTAAGATCTGGAAACAGCCCAAGTGTCTATCAGTGGATGAATGGATAAAAAAGCTGTGGTACATATACACAACGGAGTACTATGCAGCTGTAAGAAAGAAAGATCTCTTATCCTTTGAGATGACATGGAGGGACCTCGAGAGTTATTATCCTAAGCAAAACAAGCCAAGCAGAGAAAGACAAATATCACATGATCTCTCTTATTTGTGGAATATAATAAACATAACAGTCTGAGGAACAGGGTAGACCCAGAGATGTGGAAGTAGGGTGCAGACTGACAACCCTCAGAAGAGGGGGTGGGGGGGAGAGATAAACCACAGAACTTATATGCATGTATGCATAACTGATGGACATGGACAACAAAGCTGGGGACGAGGTGAGGGGATGGGGTGGAGGGTATCAATGGGGAAAAAGGAGAAACATCTGTAACAAAAATAAATTAATTAAAAAAAGTGCAAAAAAATAAAAAGAAAAGAAACTTAAGAATCTATAGTATCTCTAACAAATAGCTGTTATGAAACGTTTGATATTTTTTTTCATATATTTTGAACTTAGAATTGAAAACGTATTTGTTTTAGTGAAAGGAAATGATACCAGGAAAGGGATAACTAAATTTGTGTATCCATTGATAAAACAGCTGCATTCCATATTACATATCTGGACTGTTGAAATAATTTGAAATAATTTACATGTTTATCTCTTCTCCATTTGAATAGGTACAAAAGTTCACTTGGGCTTCATGCTTCACCACACACTTTCCCTGGTGTAATACTTATTATAATAACAGGTATAAGTTATATTAATTTTTCCAGAGAGAAGATAGATAATGAAAAAAATGCGTATTTTGATATTTAATAGCCCCCAAAGGTGTCCATGCCCTAATGCCATATCATAAATACATGGCAAAGAGGGCTGTGCAGATGTGATTGGGGGTAGGGACCTTGGAAGGGGGATTATCCTGGTTAATCCAATGAAATCACAAGCGTCCTTAAAAGTGGAGAGAGAAGTTACAACAGAAGGTCAGAGAGATTCTAATTGCTGGCTTTGAAAACGTAATAAGGGCAGCCTCTAGAAACTAGAAAAAGCAAGGAAACTTTCTCCTATGGAGTTCCCAGAAGGGCATGCAGCCCTGCTGACCCCTTGATGGCAGCCTGGTGAGGCCCATGTGGGACTTCTGTAAAATAATACATTTCACATTTTTTAAGTCACTAAGTTTGTGGTAGTTTGTTTTGGCAGCAGTGGAAAATGCCTACATTGCTCATTGTGTGTACTGTTCAAATGAATATACATTCCTTCACATTTGAATTTCACCAGGTCACTGACATTGGGGATCACCATCTAAACTGTTGCCAAAAAGGGGGTCATCAGATAGATAAAGGTGAGTTATTAAAGATGGTTACTGTGAAAATATAAATGTCAAAAGTAGTTGACTAAAAATATGTGGGTATTAATTTCTGTAATAGTATCTGGACTATTCTCACTCAACTTGCTCCTTACAGCCCAGTATCACCAACACAGTTGATTAAGTATATCATTCTAGTTCTTTTTAAAAGAAACTGCATTAAATTAAACAAAACCTAAGTGGTATGTTTCACATTTTGAAGGTTGAATGAGATGTGACTAAGTGAGTCTTTAATTTTAATGTGAATTTGTAAAATCAGATCCTTGAGTTAGACTTCTAACGGCTGTATTCTATTCTTCTAAGGTCACTAAAATTTTCTAAGTCCTAAGTGACCTGAATGAAGCAAAAAACTGAAACAGCTTGGTTGCAGACCCTATGAAGTGGCAACTCCAGTTTTCATTAAATAGAGGGCCCCCCTGTGCTTACAGACCTTCTTAGGGTAGAACCCTTTTCCAATGAGACCTCTACTGTAGAAAGATAATCAGTTCTAGGAACTAGGAACCTGAGAAGGAAAGTAGACCTACAGGCGGTATTTTAATGGACGCCAGCATCTGTAAATGTTTGAATGTAATTACATGTGCCTGCTACATGCCAAACAGGTTATATACTTCATTCAGAAAGATCACCCATATTAAATAAAATATGCCCATTGTTTGACTCCCAGATGACTTTAAATAACTTGAATTTCTAAGAGCCCCATGTTTTTAATGCCAATTCCTTCTTGATCAAACAAAATATGGTCATTGCTTAATCTCTGTGGAGGAAAAAAAAGCGGCGTAGTTTAGTATTAGGCAATCTGAAGGTTTTTTTTTTTTGAAAACCAGTATAAAGTGGTTTAAAAGTTCTCATCTTAATTGTTCTGATCAATTTAATGGATTAAGACAAGGCAAATAGGGTACAAATGGTCTGTATATAAAGACTATATGCTAGCTTCAGAAATTTGTAAATTAGCCTGAAAAGTATCTCTGGGCATAGAAAAAAAGCCAGATGGAGCAGAAGGTTCTTCATGTGGAAAAAAGGAGCCGAGAGAGAAAACGCACAGCTAGGAAGGCAAATTTATACTGTCATACACAGCTTCAATGAGGTGGAAATAAATACGTTTCTGACTTGCCTGAAGCTAGCACAATAGTGCCTCAGAACAAGTACTTATGTATATGGTTGGGAGGCTTTCCATCTAGGATGAGGCTCAGAATAAAGTATGTACTTATTAACTCACTGAGCCCAGATATGTAATAGGTGAATACTTGTGAACACTGGGAAATACGCAGGCAGCAGTTTTGTGCGTGTCAAGTAGGTTCTGAGAAAACCCAAGTAAGATGTAGCATTGCAGAGTATCTTGGTACAGAGCCATTACCCACCAGGGCCCAGCAACCAAGGACTTACGGGCAGGGGCAGCTTGGACGTCTACTGTGTGCCGAGCTCTTTATTATCTCACGTAATGCTCACGTCATATTTTACGGTAGATATTATCCTCACTTGACAGATAAAAACAAACCAAAAAAAAAAAAAAAAAAACCCTCAAAGAGAGACACTTCTAAAATTGTCTGAAGTTCTTAGGAAAACAATCTGGCCCTGGAATCATTTCCAATACTATTGTTGAATTTTGTTAACAATTTCACTTACCTCAAAAAAATGTAAATGAATTGAGGTGTATGTCTTTGGGACTGACTCAGTTATCCTACTAAGGTGTATTTTGATGCTACCAGTTTTCTGGTGCCACTATCTGAATTCTAGGAAGAACCTTAGGAAGAAGGGAACCCCCTCCAAAGGACTAACTTTGCAAATTTATTATTTTTTCCCCCAGCTTTATTTGCAAATTTAAACCTATGCAAGGATGAGGAATATTCCACCCTTGGTAGATTTTGAACTTGATAGAAGCTGAGACCAGCAGTGAACTAGTTGTTTTAGTTAATCTTTGATAACATCACAAGTGCTGGCCCTTGGTTTTCTCTTTCGCTTTTCTAACCCTCTTTCCATCAACTTTCTTTGGGCCCTCCCGAGTCTTAGTTACCTAGAACTCTCTTGGTTTGGAAAGACCTTGCCCTCCTTAGTTACCGACTAATCCCTGTGGAGGTATTCTCATAAAAGGTCATGGGTGTGTGTTTTTTCCTTTTGGAGGATTTTTTTGTGGGTGTTGTGAATACTTAAAAGCCTTTAAGTGCTAGGCGATGGAATGTAGGCATAAAGACTAAATACACCGCTTAGTATAGTTGTTGTTTTGGGTTGCGGGGGTCGGTTTCACATGCCTCCGTGTAGGCACTTCCCACTTGGAGTCCATTCTTGAATGTTTCCCTTGTGAATGGAGTGCATTACTTTTGGAGAGGCATGTGGTAGTTGGATACTAATGGCTTTTACCTGGCAGTGATAGCTATGAGGGGTTTGCTTTGATGGCAGGACTCAGGGAGGAAGTGTGCTTCCCTGGACATGGCATCAGCACCTTGCCCACCTCCAGTCAATGTCCGTAATGTCTCATCAGCTGTTGGCCTCACTCCTCAGAGACGAAGAAGTGCTTTTACAGTAGAGGAATATTTCCTCATTATAATTATGTTCCAGGAGAAATCTATATTTTGCACTTCTTACTGCTTTTCTCCTTGCTAGAATTATTGCAAGCCTAGGTATTTCTTCTCATATATAGTAAAAGGACCTTTATGAACTCAAATATTTTTAGATACTGATCTTAATCAGTTGGACAAAGAGTACTTGGAACTTGTTTGTCTCAAAAACTTAAAAGCTTTGTTTATTATTATTAATCAGTACTGTTTATCAAGTGCAATACCTATGTATCAGACACTGTACTAGATGCTGTCCATATAGTTAGAAAAACAATATAGCAGAATGTTTAAGAGTAGTTCTCTGGACTGACAAATTCAAATCCTGGCTCCATCTCCCACTAGCAGTGAAACCTTACATAATTACCTAATCTCTCTATGCCTCAGCAATAGGCATCTGTTTGGAGTATTAGAGTTCCTCCAGTGCTTAGAAAGAGCTCCGTAAATGTTTTTCTAATTCTTCCAATAACATAAAACATAGGTATTTTTACTCTCCCTCTTCCCCCCTTTTTTAACCCTCACCTGAGGCTGTGTCTTCTATTGATTTTTGAGAGGAAGTGATAGAGAAACATTGATGTGAGAGAGAAACATCGATCAGTTGTGTCCTGTACACACCCTGACCGGGAATCAAACCTGCAACCTTTTGGTGTAAGAGACAACGCTCCAACCAACTGAGCCACCCAGCCAGGACACCCTTCATTTTAAGATGAAGAAACTAAGACCTGAAGTTAAACAACACATCAAAGTCAGACAGTGACTGGGTAGCACTGGTTTTACAGTCATCTTTCATACCTCAAGACCCCTCAAGACTTCTCAGCACAGAAGTTTAGATTGTTTTTCTGTTTTCTCAGTTTGTCTATTGGGACTGTAAAAGAGGACCTGGTTTGTGACATACTACCGAGCACATCATTTTTTTACTCACAACATTTATCACATGTAAAAGTCTTCAGAAAATGAAGTAGCACAACTCTGCCAAGGATTGGGGGTTATGGAAATTCAGTCTATGGAATTAGAAAATTTCTTGACTGCGTCTTAAGGGAAAGATGGGAAATAACAGACCTTTGCCATAAATGTGTGTGACTAGAATTTCCTGGGAAGGGAAGTGCCAGGCTGGGTAGAGGCCAAAACAACCTAATGTCTTTCCTGGCAGTGGCTCTGCCTCTGTCCGGGAGGGCTCATCACCCTCTCTGTCGGAGGAGATGCACACACTTGTTTATGGCTTGAAAAGGCACTCAGGAAGGTATTTATGACTGTTGCCTGCTGAGTTGTGTAGTATACCCAACTTCTTGAGTTTACAGAGTCAGAAGGACAGATGGCAGGTCTTAAAGCATTGCTGGTAGAACTCCAAGTTGAGTGTTGGCATCATCAAGGAGCAGAAACTCCTGCGGAAGCCTGACACCCTCAAACAATGATACTCCCACTCTTCCTTCACCGCTGTGTACACATACTCACCTCGGGACTCCAAGGCTCCTCTTCGTCCTGTCCCTTCAGTGTTTGGGCTCCTTGAAGTTCTTCCCGACTCTGTTCTCACTGAAGTCTTCACGTCCCCCTTCCTCCACCCAACCATAGACAATCCTTCCTCACCCATAACTCAACAACCATTTCTATGCTAAATCCTCAGTTCAGATCTTTCTTTCAGGGTTCAGGTTTTTATCTCTTACTCACCACTGGATATCTCCACTTAGACATCACATAGATACTTCCAAATCAATTAGTTTAAAACAGCTCATTATCCTCTTCCTCCTGTATCATCTCCTTTCCCACCCAGACTCGCTTGTCCAGTGTAATCCACTCTTTACTTTACAACCAGAGGGTCTCTCTAAAATGCAAATTTTATGTCGTTCTCCTATTTAAAATCCTTTAAAGTCTAGTCTGGGTCCTGAAGATAAAGACTAAATTCTTCAACATGAGTTATAAGGCATGTTGTGATAGACTCCCCACTTTCCCTAACTTCTTCAGCCTTCCCTTTCACTGGTTATCTCCCCGGTCCTTCCTCCCCACCTTCACCCCACACACCTGATGTTCTGACACATATTCCTGGCGTGTGTTCTGTTCTCTTGGTCTCCAGGCCTTTGCTCAGGCTGCTCCATCTTAGCCCGCGCATCTGCCTGTCTAGCCCCTTTCCCTTGGCTAATGTCTGTGTATACTTTAGAGGTTTCAATGTAGATACCCTTCCTTCTGGAAGACCCTCTGCCTGAACCCCCATGTTTATGCTAAATGCCTCTCCCGGTTCCCATTACCCCCTTTACTTCCCCACATGTTTGCAAGTTTAATTGTTGGTCTTTTCCAGTAGACTGTACGTTTTCCAAGGGCAGGACCCATGTTTTGTTAATTCAATATTGTATTTCGAGTGCCTAGCACATGAATGAATGGTGCCTGCGTAGTAGTATCTCACAAAAGTGGGAGACCCTTCATAAGGTAAAAATGCAGGTGTGTGTGTGTGTGTGTGTGTGTGTGTGTGTGTGTGTGTGTGTGTGTTATAGACCAAGTTTTCCTTGGTGGTTTTGTATGCTACTTGCTGCTATTATGGGTGACCGATAGTAGTTAGCAGATGTTTGGTAAGTTTCTGTAGGAGAGGAGAGAGCTGCTGGTGTCCAGAGCACTCTGGGGATGCAACTACTTTGACCTTGGGCCTTACTGCTGTCCTGGCTATCAGGTGGTGAGCACATCCACTTCCCAGTGGGGCTGAAAAGATAGCTACCTGTGTAGCATAAGGTGACGATTTGACTTTCATCTTCAATGGGGAAGCAAAAATACTTTGAACATTATCATTTAGTTCTCAGTGTAAATAATTTCATGTGATCCCCCCCCCCCCACACACACACACACACTAAGAGCAGGTTTTGATAAGAGGAAAGAAATGGCAGGAAACACTGAGAGGTGGCAGGACCCTTGGACTACAAGCCTTCTTGGACTCAAATTCTGCTGTAAAAGTGAGGACTATCTGAGGTAGTTTAACATTTGCCTCAAGTCTACAGGTGGATCTGGGTTGCAGATTCTATGATACTCAAACATCCTCTTGTATTTGTGGAGAGAGAAGTCTGACTTGTTCAAGGGATTAAGTTTTGTTGTTTGGTGTAGAATAAAATGTTCATCCTTGTCATCTTTTTGGATCCATGGGAAAATAAATGCAAAGGGGAGGAGGTCCGATGCTCTACTGGTCCCTGAGCAAAGGTGAATTTACTGTGAAACAATGGCTCTTCAACTTCAGAGGCCCTCACTTACATGAGGACTAGCAATGTGTTTACAGAATGGTTGTAAAATTTGGGGAGTAAGACAGTTCAATTACAATAAGGTCATTGACTGATTAAGACCACTATCTCCTTCTACTTCCCTGCCGTGGCTGTGGGCATCTTTGGATCCAGCAAAAAAGAAGTTGAGTTAGGGATACATTTGGGTTAGAGGGTTATATTTATGTCAGTTACAGTCACTTCCCTATGGAGTTACGTTGCTGCTGTACTGAGGTAGCAAAGGCTTCCAGGAACTTTCCTACAGGTCATTGTGCCAACTCATCAGGACGGGACAACAAATCAGAATGGTATAAGCTGCAGGCTGCACAAACCCGGATCCACTTCTCATTAGGCATAGATCTCAGGCCCTCTAGAGTCTGTGCAAACCTGTGAACACCCCAACTTGGGATCCCAAGGAATGGAATACTGGCAGAGGATCCTTTGATTACATTTGATCCTTTGATTACCCCCTTGCATTACATTTGATTCTACATATTACCACCCTGTCAACACCAATGAGACCCATTCTGAGAAAGCTTTTGGCTTGATCCTGCACTATTATTTGAATTACATGTTAGTCCACAGCATTTTTACTTATATATATGTTGTATGTCCTCGCTCCTGTTGTAGCTGTAAAGTAAACTTTAGGTATAAGTGAGAGGACCTGGCCCTTGGCCTGTGTGAATTCCTAACATAACCCTTCCTACCTCCACTTATTTGGCTGAACAAAGAGTTTCTCTTTAAGCCTAATAGTTTATTTATTGTGGTGGTTGTTTTTTAAAATGTCTTTTTACTAGAAACAAAATATTGTGTTGTAATGTAAAAGCATTAATAAATGCTTAATAGAAAACAAGTCTTCATAATCCCATTACTGCTAAATTTGTTATAATTTGCATATTTTGGAATACATATTGTGTTTAACTTCTTTTAAAATGTTTTTTGTTTTTTTTGTTTTTGACACAAGTGGGATCATATCCATATAGCTTCCCAGCATGCTTTTTTCCAACTGTGTATCCTAAATATCTTTCTGAATTCTTTTTAAGGGTTGGATAGCATTTTGTTGGATGATATCATTAATTTAGTCAATTAATCCATTATATTTGGGTTGTTTTCAGTTTTTATTTTTTTACTACAACAAATGGTGCTGTAATAAGCATCCTTGTTTATATATCTTTGCATACTTTGCAAGGATTTCCCCCTGTAATATAAATTTCTAGTAGAAATTTGGAATTCCAGGGTCAAAAGATATATACATTGAAAAAGTTGATGCAAGTTTCCAAATTACCCTCTAAGTCAGTGTGCCAATTTTTGGACTTGCCCGTAAAGTATAGGAGTGCACATCTCTCTGCCCTTGTCAGCCCAGTATGATCAATCACTTTAATGTTTGTCCATCTGAAAATGGTAGCTAAGGATTCCTTTAATTTTTATTTACTTAGTAGGTTGACTGTCTTTTCATATCTTCATTTATTATTTATTGTACTCTTCTGTGCCTAGCCTGTTCAAATTCTTTTCTCATTAAAAAAAAGAAAAGAAAAGCATAGTGATTTATTATTTTCTTATTGACTTGCAAGAGTTACTAGGAGTACTTGAGATATTAGCCCTTTGTCCTAGTTATGACACTTGTTACCAAATGCTATTTCATTTTAAACTCAAATTCTTCTATGAAAAATCCCTTGGAAAATAATCAATTATGCTGTATGTAAATTAATAAAACAAAATCCAGATGTTTCATATAGCCAAAAAATTAGAGCTACCCATTGGTCAAAAACTTATTTGGAAGGTAAGTTTGTTCTTCATTAGGGGAAGTTGTCATTCTTTTTCCCTAACCCAAGGAAGGAGCCTAAATCTGAAGCAAAGGTCACCTAGCCAAGTTTACAAAAAACTCTGAGATTAGAAATTGCTCCTTGTTCTGGAGAATAGTGTATGACACGAAGAGTTAGTTTTATTTTTCTTGATTTTATTTAACGTTTATATCTAGAAAAGTTATCAATGTTTTAATTTTATAGAAAATTAGTGATTTTGAAGTGCTTTTGAATTTAGCACCTAGATGAAATCATGTTGAATGCTTTTCATGAAAACTATTATTTTCTATTTTTTTTGCATGAGTTAGCTCTTAGTTGTTCATAATTGATTCATTGTACATATTGAGTACAATGAATCAATATTACTTGCTACAAATATTGGGATTGCTAGAAAACAAAAATCTCTGGGTCAGAAGTTGCTATTTGACAACCCACTGACTGTATCTGCCCACAGAAATTCCTTCCTAGGTTAATAACTATTATGAACTATAGTCATCCCTCAGTATCCTCAGGGTGGGAGGGAGAGGATTGATTCCAGGACCACCCTCCCTGCCCCTCAACCCCAAGGATACTAAAATCCAAGGTTGCTCAAGTCCCTTAAATAAAATGGTGTAGTATTTGCATATAATCAATATTTGCATATAGGCTATAGTAGGGTATGCCTACATATTACTTTATTCACATGGATTCAGCATAGTGCTTGGTGCATGGAACATTCAAGTTTTGCTTTTTGGAACATTCTGGGAATTATTTTTTTGGGGGGGGATGATGTTTTCCATGTACATTTGGTTGAATCTGCAGATGCAAAACCCATGGATGTGAAGGACCAACTGTTGCTAATGCTTATAAGTGGAGAGATTTCATATAAAACCCAGATTTCTGGTTTGTCTTGGAAAAAAATTGGGGGCAATGATGGATTATGCATCGTAGCTATTCTTTTTAAAACAGGGTAAGTGGTCTCCACTTTGCCACAGTTCCCGTCATTCTTTAGTGTATTACACCTGGCCTACCTCTCTCAGTTACATTGTGTAGATTGCTCATTTTTATTTGTGAGTAAATAAAGATATAAAAAGGCATGTATGTAAAAAAATTCCTTAATCTTTTTTATTAATAATGAAAACCTCATAAAACTTCTTTGCTTTATTGGATTTTTTGGATACATGCATCTCCTTACAAAGGTGGTAAGAAATACAGAGACAGTAGAAGCAATAAACATCCTAGAGGTATTAACTTTCTTCTTCCCAACTTTTACCAACAAACCACTCCATTGCTGGTGAAAAAGAAGAAGATTGGAAAGTTTTATTCTTCCTGGAGTTCCACTATCTTACGCTGTAATTTCTTTAGTTCTTTCTTTACTTTGTATATCTCTAAATCCGTCTTTGTTTTCTGTATTTGCTGGAGGGAGTTGAGAGAGTCATGAATTGATTTAAATCCTGGAAGAGGATATGAGTATACTTAATGCACTGGAACTTTTGTTTTTAGAGAAGTTGTTAATCAGCAATCCTGCAATCTTTTTAAATTCAAAAAACATTAAATTTTATTAAGACCAGTCTAAAAATACATAACCATTTCTTTTGTGTCATGAAGATGCTTTAGCAATAGTGTGTCAACTTGTATCTTCCTTCATTATGAAAATTTAATTCAATTTCTTTTCTCTCCCCCCAAATATATTGCATAATGAAATGATCCCATATTTCAAGAGAGATTTAAAATAGTTTCTTCTTTCTGTACATTTTGACAAGAGATTTGGATGGTGTCTTTTTTAATTCTTGTTACCAAGTGGAAGGGAACGACCTTTGAAATCTCAGATGAGATTTTAAACTTTCTCTAACATCAGCTTGTTTGAGGGACTAAAGAGTGGCCACCGGCTGCTCCTGCACCTCCTGCACTTTGTACCTTTTATGCAAGTCTAGTTACTCATGACCACAACCTACCAGATCTCAAGCTTCTTAGGGTACAGCCCATTTCTTGTTCATTGGAGCCTTTCACATAATCAGTTCTCAACACATTTTTATTAAAGGCATAAAGGAGCAAACCAGTAATTTGGAGTCCCTGTTTGTTTCCCACCTAATAAAATGCAGAGACACGGAGATTGCAAATCCCTCTTCAGCTCATGCTGTGTTTGTACTACTGAAATGAATAAAATTACACCTCTGGTAGTTAAGTAGAAAGCAGGGCCCTCCCTAAAAGAAGGGTCAGTTAAGTTTGGGAGATGATTCTTGGCCAGATAATTCATTATTTTGATTTGGCAGTGGGAGTTGGGGGTGGAGGTGGTGAGGGTCAGATTTCCAGGCAGAAACTTTTACTTACATGCCAGCAACATCTGGCAGAATGAGACCATGATGTTTTTCTAAGATACCTTCATGGCATCTCTATACAGGATCAAAATTAGGTAGAATTGACATGCACTTTTCTGCGATCGAGAGGACAGAAAATGAGTTGGGGCTTTCTCCAATAAAGGAAACTTCTTGACCCTTCTCTAATAAAGGGAACTTCTTGATCCTGGTAATTCCCTCAGAATTGTGAATGGAGGCAGATGGCTGCTCCATGGCACCTACCCACATCCTTTGCTTTGACAAATTAGATGAGCCTTTCAAAAATCCTCTTTGATGTTAGCTCAGCTTGACACTGCTGCCATTAGCCTCCTTAAGAAGAAAGACTATCATTATATGACACTTAATTCATCTGTTTCTTCTAAAGGTCAGGTCTCCAGTCTGACATCTTCCAGGCTCATTACCTGCAAGTTCAGTGAGGGGCATTTGATGTACACTCCTAGTTTCATGATATACCCACAAGGCACATCTTGATGATCTCCAGGGACTTTACAGGTCTAACAATTCTGAGTCTCTGATCTTAGTTCAAAAAAAAAAAACAAAAAAACTCACATCAATGGCAAGCTTGTGACACTGCCAAGTGTGAATGAAGAAAGTGAACTTATTTACCTACCTTCCAGTGGTATGCTCACATTCTATAGGACATTTAGGAAAGTCAGGTTAAATACAAAAGATGTCACTAATGACAATATTGATTGCTGGCCATTAGCTCAAAGTAGAAAACTAGGGGATTGGATAGTAAAGGACTGATGTTTTTACGTAATCAAAGGTACCTTCTCACCTGATTGGTATTCATTCTGCATTTTCTCTAATTCATCCCAGATGAGCTTTTCCAGTTGGTTCATCTTTTTATACAGTTTATTTTCTATATGCTTTACTTTGCTTGGTTCTGCATCCTGTTTGTGTGTGTTAATGAAATTCTCTAATTTGCTTGAAAGCTGCAGTAAATTTTCTTCCATTTTATTTTCAGATTTTTCCTGTAAAAGATATCACATGATAAAACTCTGCAGACAAGAAAATCTATGTAGATTTGTATTTCAGCTTAGATAATGTTTAACCTTTCCATGTTAAACACGGACATTCAAACCAAGTTCCCTTGTATCTAAAACTATGGTCACAAGTATAAGAGTTCATCCCTTTGTTTGGCCTGGTTCATTTGTAGTTTCTGTAATTCCATAGGTTATGGAAGAAAATAAAATAAAGGTCTTGCTGAAACACCTTGAGGATTTGGAATTTCAATCTCTTGTTTATTTTTTTTTAATCCTCACCTGAGGACATTTTTGCATTTATCTTCAGATAGAGTGGGAGGGAGAGAGTGGGGAAGAGAGAGAGAAACATCGATGTGAGAGAGACACATTGAGTGGTTGCCACTCACACAACCCCAACCGGGGCCGGGGACAAACTGCAACCGAGGTACATGCCCTTAACGGAAACCGAACCCAGGACTCTCTGGTCCGCAGGCCGACGCTCTAACCACTGAGCCAAACCGGCCAGGGCTCAATCTCTTGTTTAAAGAGGGGTAACCAAGGAAGGCATTTTAGATTCTGCCTGACATGTTCCTCGAACATGCTCCTAAGTGTTAGATGCCCTTATTCCCTGAGCGTCATATCTCCATGTAGACACATTCAGCTACAACAGTGATTCTCCACCCAGCTGTCTATGATGGAGCTCAGAACTGATCTAGTTTAAAAGAGCTCCAGGTGATTGTAATGTGCAGCAGCCTAAGGCTAATGGGCTTCTTTACTCCTCCCCTCTCCCCTCCAGGGAATGTGGGAGCATGAGCGGGCTGGACGGGCTGGGACCTTTGGGTTCTCCTCAGGTGAGCCCTGCCTGCCTCAGGAAGGTGGATTCCAGTCTCTCTCTTCCTTGTGGTGGGAGCTTCTGCCTGCAGGTGATGCTGTGGTCATCCAGTGCTGCCTAGAACCGGTGTGGGCATGTGCCTAAATCAGGTAGGACAACTACAGGCCCACTGGGCTGCAGGTCTGACCGCACACCGTTCAATAGCCTTGTCCGTGATGAAGCTGTGATGTTTCTCTCCATCTCTTGGACCATGTCTCTATCAGTTGTTTCCAAATGCAGATGGGGGGCCAGGAACATTATTTACTTAGCTGCCTAAAGCCCCTCTACTGAAGTTCCAGAAACATCTTATTTGAATCAGCTGCAAGGCTGGCAGCCACTGAGGGCGCCGATGGCCTGCGCTGATCCCCTGTTGGGCTCAACAGTGTGGCCCCCGTGCTGGTGGCAGTGGGAGAAGGGAGCCCTGAAATGGATTTCCCATAAACTGCAGCCTCCTCACCAAGAGGCTGGGGCTTTCTCTGCATGGTCTGATCTGGAAAAGGAGTTTTGAAAACCTTTGATCTGCTAACAGATGTTGGAGAGGTCAAACAGCTTGTCTGAGGCAGAAATTTTCAGGCTTTGTCATGTCTAAGCATCACCCGGGAGCTGGCCTAGGTGCACAGATCCCAAGGGGAGGCCTTGGAAATCCTCTCTGATGCCTCAGCTTGGGTTGGGACAGGAATCTGGATTTTTTTAAAGCTCTCTTTTGGTTATTCTGGAGGTAGAACACATTCTGAGCAGTGTGGGTTCACAGAGTTGGGGAGTAGCAAACAGGAACAGAAGACAGCCCTCTGGATTCCCCTTCTGGTGCCCCCACAAAGTAGGTCACTGCCACTCAAGGCTGCTGTGAATGTTGAAGTGTGACTTTCGAGTCCCGTGCTCCTGGCTGAGCGCACAGACCAGCCGCCCACCTCCACAGCACAGCTCCTTACCAGCCTCTCCTGCAGGAGCATCAGACCTGGGTTTATTTTGTCCAGCTGGTCTTTTTCGTATTTGATGAACTGGCTTTCTGTCCTCTTTTGATTTTTCTTAACTTCCTCATACAGATTATTTGAAAGTGAATTAAATCTAAGGGAAAAATTTGTTCTATTTTAATAAGTAAATTTAAACATAACACCAAAATTTAGCATTGAAAAAAATCTGCAGTTGTTTTTCAGATGATGAGGCTCACTGTGTGTAGCAAGTACTTTGGGGGTGATGTGGGATTGAGGCAGCACACTCTGGGTCCTGTCCTGAGCTTGTGTTCAGCCCAGCTGCTGCTAACACCCCTCCACGCACACTAAAATACATGCACACACAGCGACAGGAGACAGAAACATGTGTCACCCACACAGATTCCTCCCAGGGCCCTGGGTGCATGTGTGTGTCTGGAAGAAAGGACTGAGTCACCTGGGCTGGGGGGATTACTTTATGTAGCTGTTGGCAAACTTCTGTGTGGGTCCCAGTAAACCTCAGCCCTTGCAGGTTGGTCTCTTTTACAACCACTGAGCTGTCTCTGCAACCACTCGGTGCCGCCACAGAAGCCAGAAGGCAACCCCAGCTGACACAAATTAGCATGGCTGATTGGTAAACAAAAAATGAACAAAAGAGCATGGCTGTAGTCTAATTTAACTTTATATGCACTGGAATTTAAATTTCATACTCTATTCACACATCACTAATTATAATTTTTTATTTAAAATTTATTAGAAAGTGTGAAAAACAGTCCTAGCTGTGGGCAGGTTGGCTAAGGGAACCCCTGAGGCTACCACGAGGCTGAGAGAGTAGCTGGGCCAGACAGGACCTGTATTGTTTAGTTGAGCAGAGAAAACACAGATGTAGGAAGGTGGAAAGAAAGAAGGAATAGAGCCCCAAAGGACTTTGGGGAAGCATAATGTTCCTTGGTTGTCTTTTCTATCTTAGGTGAAATCTTCAGTAAAGTCCCCATTGTCACCAATGGGTCTCTGAGTGGATTCTTTGGGGGCAGGGTAGGGGCAGGGCTTCAAGTGGTGCTGAGTTACTCATGTGGGACAAAAGCAGAAAAAATAGGCAAAAAGTGTAGGAAGGGACTGTTGGCATCAAGATGATGCACCATAGGAGTATTAAATAACAGAGAATGAAGGATTTTAAAAAATGGAATGGGAAGGTTATTGACAGGGTGAAATCATATATCAATCATTTGAAAAGTCATTGTAGAGTGGCTGAGGGTTTGACTAGAAAGGGGATCCACATCTGGAATGACTAAGAAATAGAGGACTGAGAAGAAATGGGATGGGGGCTTGGGACTGGCAAGTGGTTCCTGTATGTGTTCTCTGCACATGACTTGCTTATGGAAAGATGTCAATTTCAGATTCCCTTTTAGACTAGGCAGAATATTATCTTGGCAGGAACCGTGCATGTTGATATTGGAAATATTCCTATTACTTGTGGCTTGAAATAATAGTTGAGTTCATGTTTTTAGGATAACTTTTATGCAGATAATTTAGTTTGTGGTATTTATCATTTGAAATTGCTTTGAAACATGCGGGACACATCCTGCAGGTGTGTATGCCTCTCTAGCTGTCCTGGAAAAAGTGTTTGGAAAACACACCTAACTAAGTTCTGTGAGGGCAAGAATTTTGTTTTGTTCATGGCTGTGAACAATGCCTGGAATACAGAAAGTGCTCAATAAAGAGCTGCTAAATAAATGAGTAAATGAACCATTTTTTCTTTTTCAATACCTTTTATTAGGGCTGTTCATAAATAAAATACAGACTTGCCAAGATCTTTAGAGACCTAATCTTTGATTTTCATCTTGCCTTTTTTGTTTCTGGTGGAAATATTAATAGTGATGGTTAAGGGGGACAGTAAGTCCTCAGATAACCAAGCGGTAGCTTTACAATAGAAAATCCAGCCTTCACTGCTCACCTTTACTGTGTAAATAAATGAGAATATTTAGTCTCATCACTGGTACAATAGTAAAATCCCTCTGACAACCAATGTGCCCAAGTAATATGTTTGGAAAGGGCATATCAGTAATTGAAGTTCTGAAATTAAAATAAAGACATAAAGAATGAATTACTACATATGATCATTTCATTACAAGGTTTTGCCTGCAATTGGAGACTCACTCTCCTGGTGACAATCAGAAGTCAGACTCTGTCTGTTGGTAGTTTATTAAAACATGAAAGCATTATTTAAGTAGCATTCTTCTTGAAAGATAAAAAGGATAAAGTAAAAGTTTATGTAAATATTTTTTTCTTTCCTTGGACTTTTTCCTGACATAATGGACATGATTTACCATGTAACAATTACTGTTCTGTTCATTGTAGAACTTACAGTTAAAATCTCAACAAGATGAATTATCTTGCATGAGATTCACATTTTAGTTCCCAAATCTTTTATTCCAATGGTTATGGGATATTTCTATCAGGTGTAGATAATATAGGTAGGTAGGTAGATAGACAGATAGCTTTTTCTTGCCTTTTTCTCAAAACGCAGAAGTCAAACTTTTAAATTATGACCAGAAACCTCACAAGGATAATGTTGGCTGGGTTTCTTTCCCTTAATTTTTATACTGGTTGAGTCAGGTTAAAATACACTCCAAGGCAATTATAATAGGGGAAGTTACAAAAGAGTAAAATAAAATGTCATGGGGATCTATAGACATAGCAGAGAGCAGGGCAGAGAGCGGTGTTGAGAATGAATGATGAGGGCAGAGTGTAAGGCTTGGAACAAACATCCTAGTGACCACCCTGGTTATGGTTGACATACGTAAATGAGGAGATAGCTTCATCATGGGCTGGTTTTATTAATTCACTTCTGTTTTAAATCCAGCGTCTTGCACTCAACAATCTGTTCAATGAACTCTTCAAGAAGACATGAAAATTTTGAATTTTTGGAAACTATATTAACAGGATTTTAAGAATTTCAATAGTACCTTTAACCAAATGTGAACATAAAAAGATTTAATGTCCTTTGAAGGGCAGATAAACACAGAAGATATTGTGTGTGTGTGTGTGTGTGTGTGTGTGTGTGTGTGTGTGTGTTAATATTTAAATAAGTGGAGAGTAAATCTAAAAATTTAAATTTCATTTCAGAAGCAAGGAATTAATTTTCAGAAACATTTTTTTCTGCTAAGTTTATACTTACTTATATACATTAAAGAAATTTCTTATTAATGTTCTGTGATTTCTGATTAGTGACACTAATTAGAAAGTAATTCCAACTCCACTCTGATAGCAAGACTTGTTTCTTGTTCATTCCAATTTGCAGTTTAGCTTAAATCCCAATATCTTCACAGCCTCATACCTTTCTGGTTTCAAGAAGATATGATATTTTATTTTCCTAAATTTTTGTACATAATTATTTTAATAAGGGGAATCATAGATTAACAAAAATCGTAGATTAGCCTATTTACTAATAAGGAGGCATCATAGATTAACAAAAATAGCCTGAGGTTTAGAGTTGGACACTTTCTAGCTGTATGACTGGGCAAATTACTTAATCTCCATAGTTATACATTTCCTAATCTTTAAATTGTGGTAAGACCCATTCTACAGAGTGGGGTGCATCTGCGTATCTGGAGGACTTAGTGATTGGTAGGCATTTGTAACTTACAGTTACTGTATCTATTACTTCTACCTACTGATATATCTCATTTTACATGGTCTTAACTTTTACTTTACCTATGTTTAGCTTGTCACTTATTTATGCTACTTCTCTCCAACTCTATGTGGCTATGATTATGTCTTTGGATATCCCAAAACATAACTTACATATTATAGGTGCTCAAAACCATTCACTCATTGATTGACTTCTATTTGTGTCTAAATAAGGGGTGCTGAGGATACAAAGATGAAGGAGACATGCCCTTGCCTTGGATAGTTTGTAACTTTCCACTGCATTAGCATTTTCAAAGTTGCACAATAAAATTCGAGTCTATGCATTTGCTTCATTGACCAAATACTGCTGCTTTTCTTATAAATCACTATCAACTAGACACTATCGGCAGTAAGAGCCTTCTAGGGGAGTGACCGACAGGCGCTGCCTCTGCAACCCTGTGCTAAGAGATGGCTGTGTTCAAAACTTGCTCTATGAGCATTAAGATCTTGGCTTAAGTCATTACTTAGCTGAACATCTAAGACCCTCTGGAAAAAGGAGGCTCGATGCAGGGCTTCGAATGACAGAGCCTGTGTTAGGTCTAATGATCAGTGCCAAAGTCCCAGGAATTCATTAGCAAACTCTGAGACAATACTGTGACTTTTAAGTTCAATATAAAATATATTTAGTTGACAGTTAAATTTGAATTTGTTATTAGAGTTTCTAAATGGGAAAACTGCTTAATTAAACTTACCCTTTAATGTTATTAATATGCTTTTAATCCCTTTGATCAGAGACACTTAAAGAAAAAACAAACTAATATTATACCGCATCTACTTTGATTGACAAGAGCTCCGACTGAAAAAAAAGAGCTCTACCTCATGCCTTACATTCTTTTTGAGGAAAATATATTCGCAATACATATCTCAGTTAAAGGTTAATATCTCATATGTACAGGAATCCTGTAAATTGATTAAAAATTATGAAAATTACAATATAAAATTTGACAAATGATAAGAATGGGCAGTTCACAGAAAATAAAATTCAAGTGGTGAAGGGAATGTAAATGAAAACCAAAGATGCTCTTGTCTATTCTTTAATTGGCAAATATTGAAAAGAGAGACATTCTGGTATTGGTAAGAATGTCGAGAAAGATCTCACACACTGCTGGTGGGAGTGTAAACTGCTACATTTTTAGAAATTTATAAAAATTAATAAATATGTAAACTTTTTGACCTAAGAATCTTGCCTGTAGAAATAAAAGAACCTATATCTAAGTTTATCTAAGGATATATACAAGCTAATTTTCTGTTTGTTTATGGTAACCATAAATTGAAAAGAATCTATCAATAAAATAAATGATTGAATTAATCATGGCATATCTGTAAGTTAAAATATTATGCAGCTTTGGAAACTAGTATTCATTGGACTAGAGGAGATATCCAAGATGTAGTGGAAGAAAGAAAATTATGGAGTAGTGTATATAGAATTTATTTTTTAAAACCATGCTTTCACTATACATATACGAGTAATTTATATATCTATATATTATATGTTATATATACATATGTGTATATAAATGTGGATAAATGTTATATATATATATTCCTCTTTCTGTTATATATTTCTATTAACAAGGAGGAAGGTGTGGAAGGATACATGCCCAGTGTTAGCATTGGTTACATTAAGAAGCTGAGATGAGGACCTCTTTTTTTTCATCTGTTTTATTTTGTCTGTTACAACAAATGCATGTTACTTTTTTGTTGTTGTTGTTGTTGTTGTTAATCCTCGACAGAGGGTATTTTCCCATTGATTTTTTTTTAGATAGAGTGGAAGAGAGGCAAGGAGGGCGGGGGTGGGGGGAGGAGGAGAGAGAGAAACATGGATATGAGAGAGACACATCGATTGGCTGCCTCCCACATGCCCCTGACTGGGGCCAGGGATTGAACCTGCAGCCCAGGCATGTGCCCTTGACTGGGAACCAAACCCAAGACTCTTCAGTCCTCAGGCCAACATTCTAACCACTGAGGCAAATGGGCCAGGGCTATTACTTTTTTATTTTTATTTATTTATTTTTTTGTTTTTGTTTTTTTTTACCCCTAAAAAGACAGGGCTCTGAGGAAAGCAGAGATTACAGTATTAAATTCTAAGTGGGTTTGGGCAAATGAAAATTGGAGAATGGCTAATTCAATTTATTACTTTTTAATTTAAAAATGATGGGGAATGTTTAAATAAAAAAGAATCAATCATGTAATTCAGTGACTCATTAAAGCTCATAAATATTTGCCTGGGGAAAAATCTGGTTATAAGCTCACTGTAATCAACTGTAACACTAATGAAAATTTTAAACATCTTTGTTTCAAATGAGAAAAAGATTCAACTTTATACTATTACAAAAGTGCTGACCTTCAGATTCCACTACTTAGATTATTTGTCTATTAGCCAATTTCCCACTAAGGACAAAAGAAGTACACAGCATCATCAATAAAGCAGTTAGGTCTGGATCTTAAACATTTCCTTTCCCCCTTTTCCCTACCTGTTAATACGCTTCATCTCTTTAAGCCATTTTTCCATTTCAGATTTTAAGTCCCATTCTCCCCCAATAAAAATAATTCTTAAAGTGTACTTCTAGAAACAGTTTACTTTTCTACTTCTCCTTTGGACATTTTTCTTCATCTTAATCCAAAGCCAAGGGGATTAGATGAAGCACCACATATATATTTATTGAGCATTATCATTGTGCTAGATTTTAAGAACATAATATGGTTTTTTAGAGTATGAATAAAGTGGGTTTTTTCTCTTTGCTCAAGACATCTTCTTCTCTGAGCTTTAGTTATGAGTACTTTTTTTCATCAATTCCTAGGACTCATTTCTCAATTTCACATCTTGAAAATTGGGAGGTGTCTTAAAATGGGGGTGTACTATGGTTTAATTTTAGCTTCATGTCCTAGAGGTGCAAAAATATATGGTATATCTTCTAGTCAGTGGCACTTAGATTTCTTGAAATATGCTAGAGATGGGGGGAAATGGAGAAAGCTGAGTATTATTAGAATACTAGATTTGATCAAGGCGTTAAATCCAAGCGATAGGAGACAGAGAGGAAAAGAACAAGGGTAAGAGGGGCCTAAGCTAGTCTCAGCCAAGAAACCGGAATGTTCTGTTGCCTGCCCTACAGTCCTAGGAAGTGGTGCTCATTTAAATAAACAAGGAGGATTTGAGGACAGTGAGGACAGTAATTTGAATATTTGTGGATTCTTGTCTCCTTTACTGCTTGCTTTCTTTTTTTTTTTTTTTAAATATATTTTTTTCTTTATTGATTTTAGCGAGAGAGGAAGGAAGAGGGAGAGAGAGATAGAAACATCAATGAAAGAGAACATTGATTGGCCACCTCCTGCAGGCCCCACACTGGGGATTGGGCCCACAACCTGGGCATGTGCCCTGACCAGGAATCGAACCAGCGATCTCTTGGTGCATGGGTCGATGCTCAACCACTGAGCCACACTGGCTAGGCTTCTTTACTACTTTCTTTATTGCATAGGGAAACAACTCAATTTAAGATGGGGTAGAGACTAGTCTTCAAAAGGGATAAGTAAAGGAGCAAGTAGAGGATCTCAGAAAAAAATCTTAGAAAAGCTCTTTAAAAAAGCTTTTGTAATCAAAGTTGTTTTAAAAATTACTTGATAATCTTGTGTAATCAGTGTATATTCAATAATGCTTTATGTTGAGGCATTTTATTTTACTTATTTATTTTTTCTTATCCTCAACATTTTTCTTTTTATTAAATGAAAAGTGACACACTTCAGTAGGGCATGATTTCATAGGGAACATAATGCTACATCAATTGAAAGTGATAAAGTATTATATGCTTTTCCATTCATAAATTCATTGATTCATTCTCTTTAGGCATTCTCTCTTTAAAAAAAAAACTTCATTGTTGAAAATATTACAGATGTTCCCCCTTAAACCCCTCCTCCCCACCACCAACCCCTTCCTGCCTTCCTCACACTATTGTCTGTGTCCATTGGTTGTACGTATATGCATATAAGTTCTTTGGTTTATCTCTTCCCACCTCCTCATTGCCCTTCCCTCTGAGGTTTGTCAGTCTGTTCCCTACTTCCTTGTCTCTGGATCTATTTTTATCGTCAGCTTATTTTGTTCATTATATTCCATAAATAAGTGAGATCATGTGGTACTTGTCTTTCTCTGACTGGCTTATTTTGCTTAGCATAATACTCTGCAAGTTGTTGAGGCATTTTAATACACAATTGATGATAAGTTAAAATTCTGCCAAGGAAAGGTCTGAGTGAGTATATCAATTCAGTTGAGATACAATGCAAACAAAGAGAATGATGAAATTACTATTCATATTTTTCTTTTATTTTGAATATAGCATAAGCTACTTTAGTGTAGAATATTCTCTACATTAGTTTTGTTGCTTTATTTCTTGACCAGGTTTATATTACCAGGATGGGTTTTTATTTAATGCCAATGCTTTCATTAGGCAAAACCCTTTGGAATGAATTTAACAGAATTAAAAATCTTCCATTTACTTACTTGAACTCCAAAAGGTTCATTTCAAGGCGATAATCCCCTTGGAACATCTTTAAATTTGAGATTTGTTCAGAACTGAAAGCCTCTATTTTTCCTAAGAGCTGTATTACCTAATGAAAGTACAAAAAGGAACTCTTTTTGTGTGTGAACAAAACCACCAGCACTTAACATTAATTATACTTCCTTTCTGAATGAGCCAGGAGGCAGACTTGAGTCTAAAACACATTTTTATTTGAAAACAATTCTTTTTTCAAAGGAATGATTCGGTAGTCGTAGAACTATCATCAGGGAAAGAAAAACAGAGGAATATTCATTCTGCTGTCTATGATATTCTGTTGATAATAGGCTACTTAATGATACTACAAAAGCATACTCGTTACATCAGTTTATTTATCTATTTGTTAATTTGATTATTTCTTTACTTTGTCTTCCCAGTTACAATGTAAACCAGTGTATCCTCAGTGCACATTGAATTGCCAGTGGTAAATATTCACCAAGTACTTATTGAATAAATGTTTAAATGTACAATTAGGGTCTGAGAAAGACACACATGAGTGGCCTAAGATGAGACCTCAGGAATTTCCAGGCAGAATTCTGACATGAACATAAGGGAACCCAAGTGAAACGACTCAGGGCATATAGAGGTAGGAAAAAACAAGTTCTATTAATAGTTCTGGATGTTAGGAGGAGAGTGCCTTCGACAGTGCCAGAAATACAGGATGTTCCTTTAGGTAAAAGGACTGGATTGGAAAATCTAGGCAGTTGCAGCACATTCTGTCACTGTCAAGGAGAAGGAAACTCCATGATTGGCTTTGGCCAGACGGACTTCGGCTCCTGCAAGGAGGGTCATATGGAGAGGAGGCACTTAACAACATCAGAGTTCTCTTAGAAAAGAAAGAGGGAACGTGGAATGGTCTGAAGTAGTAAATGTTGGGTGGGCAACCAATAGCACATGGATGGCTGTTTATGGGAGATCCATTTAAAACAGGCTATTGATGGGAGGCACATTTAAAGGCAGGATTGTTTTAACAGTAAAATAATAAGCAAATACATGCCTGGCAAAAGCATAGAGAAAGAAAGCAGGCTGAGCAATATTGTTAGATAAAATATTACTCAAGGCAAAATATGTTACACAGACAAAAATGGTCATTTTTAGTGATTAAAAGTAGAATCCACAGTAAAAAATAGAGTTTTGAACCTATATTTACCTTATATGTATATTGAACTAATAAGAAACAGCTAAAGAATTATAAGGATAAACTAACAGAAATATTAGTGATTTTAAATGACTTTTCTTCACTCTTTACTGGTCAAATAAGTAAAATATAAATAAGGATATAGAAAGATATAAAAAATATCAAGTTTATTTAATAGATTTATATACCAATCTCACTTACAAACAGCAGACATGTATTCTTTCCCAGTGCCCACCGAGCATTTGCAACCACTAAGCACCTAACTGTAAAGAGACTCTTAAATGATTCTAAAAGCAGAAAAAGCACAGACTCTAACTATAACTATACTGTACTGAAACTAGAAATTAGTAAGTATAAAGAAGCAAAAATCTAATCATTTGAGTAAAAAAAAAAAACCCCACTTAATTCTATTATTTAATTCCAGTGTTTCACATGAAAATGTGCCTCTCAGATCTCCTACAAAGCATAATTGACCAAGGGCCTTGACTGATGAGTCAAAGCCACACTTCCCACTGGCTGTTCCTGGCCAATGCCAGACTAATATTCCTTTTTAAAAAACAAAACAAAATATGTTTTTATTGATTTTAGAGAGAGAGGAAGGGAGAGAGAGAGAAACATCCATGGGTTGCCTCTTGCATGCCCCCTACTGGGGATTAAGCCCACAACCTGGGCATGTGCCCTGACCAGGAATTGAAGCATGGCCCTTTGGTGCATGGGACAATGCTCAACCAACTAAGCCACACCAGCCAGGTCCTGAGTAGTATTGCTTTGATGAGCGACTGTGTCTCAAGGAACGTGATGAAACTTTGTTAGCATGGCATTGCAGTCTAAGACCTTCCTTTCCCATCCTGCACGGAAGGCAAACCTGTTTGTAGTCTGATGGCTCTCTCCATCTCCTCCAGCTCCCTCCCATTTTCCTTCAGTTTCTTTTTCTCTCAATAAATCTTGCACATTTAATTCCTTGGTGGCATTTACACTTCTCACAGGACTAACACAAGTATCAAAGAATAATTCAACTCTGCAATTGTAATTTAGGAAAGAATAATGAGAACATTGCATATCAAAAGGACACAGCACATCTATAGAGGTAAATTTGTGGCATCAAATGTTTCCATAATTATTCAAGGCAGAATGAAGCTATAGAAACTAATCATTCATTTCATAAAATTAAAAAGAGAATAATAAACCTAACCAAAGGAAAGCAGGATGAAGAAATTGACAATTTTGTGGTAGGCCGAATGACTCCACAAAGACATCCATGCCCTAATCTGTGGACCCTGTGAATAAGTTACATTAGACGGCCAAAGGGATTTGCCGCTTTAATTAAGGATACAGACTTAAAATAGGGAGACTATACTGTCCTATTTAAGTGACCCGATCTAATCACATGAGCCCTTTAAAAGCAGAGAACTTTCTCTAGCTAGAGTCAGAGAGATTTGAAGTGTGAGATGAACTTGATGTGCTGTTGCTGGAGAGAGGTCACATTGGAAACATGAGAAGGAAGACACCTGGCTGGAGGAAGATCAGTCCTCAACTGACAGCCAGCAAGGACCTCAGCCCTACAACTTTAAGAAACTGAATTTGGCCAAAAACTTATGCATGAGCTTAGAAGAGGATTCATCCCTAGAGCCTTCCCCAAAGGAACACAATCCTGCTGACACCTCACTTTCAGCCTTGTGAGATCCTCAGAGAGGAGCCAGTCTTGTCCTCCTAGATTTTTGACCTACAGAAAGCTGAGATAAGCCCTGGCCGGTTTGGTTCAGTGGTTAGAGCATCAACCTACAGACCAGAGAGTCCCGGGTTCAGTTCCCGCTTAGGGCACGTACCTCGCTTGCAGTTTTTCCCCGGCCCCGGTTGGGGTCGTGTGGGTGGCAACCAGTTAATGTGTCTCTCTCATGTCCATGTTTCTCTCTCTCTCTCTCTTCCTCCCTCTCTCCCTCCCGCTCTATCTGAAGATAAATGCAAAAATGTCCTCAGGTGAGGATAAAAAAACAACAACACAAAACAAACAAAATAAAAAACTGAGATAATGTATTAGTTTTTTTATAAACCACTAAGTGTGTGGTGATTTGTTATGGGAGCAATATAAGACTAATATACAAATATTAAAAACATTGAAAAACAAAAAATATATGGGATTAATATGTAAATTCAAGGGCTGTTTCTTTGAAAAGGTAATAGGCAAAATTTGTCCTACTCTAAACATGAAGAAAAGAGAAAACATAAATATTAAAATTAGGAATAAGAAAAGATGGAGTAGTTACAAATACCTATGATCCAAATAACATAACAAAAACATTCACAAAGCTGAAATTATAGATGAAGTGGAACTCAATAATTATAAGAGACTTTAATTCACCTTTCTCAATCCAAGACAGAAAAAGAAAAAGGAGACAAAAAAGTAAGGATAAAAAGACCTAACAAATAAGCTACTTAAAACAAATTTTTTTTTCCTTTATTGATTTTAGAGAGAGAGGAAGTGAGAGGGAGAGAGAGAGAGAGAGAGAGAGAGAGACATCGATGAGAGAGAACATCGATTGGCTGCTTCCTGCATGCTCCACACTGGGGATTGTACCCACAACCAAGCATGTGTCCTGACCAGGAATCGAACTAGTGACCTCTTGGTGCATGGGTCGATGCTCAACCACTGAGCCACACCGGCCGGACAAATAAGCTACTTTTTATAGATTTCAACTCTTGTACCCCCAAAATACCGAATATACATTCTTTTAATACAAAATTTTACTCTCCAGCAACAAAAAACCTTCAATATATTCAAAAAACTAAAGCCAGTATATACAACAAATTTTAATTATGATGAAATAAAATTAAAAATTAATACGAGTGTAACAGCATACAATTCTTTACTCAGGGTAAAAATGAACAATAACTCCTCTTAACTCTTCAATTAAAGAAAATATACAGCCTGGCCGATGTGGCTCAGTGGTTCAGCGTCGACCCATGCACCAAGAGGTTGCCGGTTCAATTCTCGGTCAGGGCACATGCCCAGGTTGTGGGCCCGATCCCCAGTGGGGGGCATGCTGTAGGTGGCCAATCGATGTTCTCTCTCATTGATGTTTCTCTCTCTCCCTCTCCCTTCTTCTCTCTCTAAAATCAATAAAGAAAAGTATTAAAAATATATATACAATTGCAAAATTTGTAGGAAACAATAATGAGAGCATTATATATCAAACCCCAGGGGATATAGGAATGAATAAATGCTCAGGGAAAATTCATAGTCATAAATGATTATATCAGTAAAAAAATAAATAAATAATATAAATATAATATGGGTTAAAAAGTAAGAAAATGAACAGCAAAACAAACTGCAGGAAAGGAAAAAATTAATAAGACAAAGCTTAAATTGGTGAAATTGGAAGCCGAATTAAAAAAAATACATTAAAAGACTGGCTCATTGGAGGACAATCAATATAATTAATAGTTAAGGGACAACTAACCAAACTAATTAAGAAAAAAGAAAAGAAAAGCACAAGTAAAATGATACAATGGCAAATGGAAAAGATAAACGTAGAGAGGATTAAAACAATTGTAAAAGTATTTTGTACAACTTCATGTCAATAAATTTCAAAATCTGGGTGAAGTGGATTTTTTTTTCCAAGAAAAAGTAATTTATTGAGGAGATAGAAGGTTTAAACAGTCTAATTTTCATAGGAGAAAAAATAACTAAGCAAAAGTACCAAAGGACTCCCTTTTCCACCAAAGCATCAGATATTTCAGAAGAGAAGCTACCAAATCCTTCAAGAACAGAAAATTATAATGCTCTTTAAATTGTTTCAGAGCGTAGAAAAAGAAGAGAAACTTTGAAATTATTTTTAAAAAGTCAGTGTAACATTAATTCCAAAAATCTGAAAATATTGCACAAAAACCCAGAGACTAATCTCATTTATAAACATTGCTCAAGATTTTTTTTTTTTTTATCCTCACCCGAGGACATTTTTGCATTTATCTTCAGATAGAGAGGGAGAGAGGGAGGAAGAGAGAGAGAGAAACATCAATGTGAGAGAGACACATCGACTGGTTGCCACCCACACAACCTCAACCGGGGCCGGGGATGAACTGCAACTGAGGTATGTGCCCTTATTGGGAACTGAACCCACGACTCTCTGGTCCTCAAGCCGATGCTCTAACCGCTGAGCCAAACTGGCCAGGGCTCAACGGCATTCTTGTACACCAATGATGAACTCACAGAAAGAGAAACTAAAAAACAATCCCATTTACCATCGTGGCAAAAAAATTAAGATGACTAGGAATAAACTTAAACAAAGAAATAAAAGACCTATTTGCAGAAAACTACAGGACATTGAAAAAAGAAAAAGAGGAAGATATAAAAAAGTGGAAGCATATAGCTTGCTCATGGATTGGAAGAATTAACATCATTAAAATGCCCATATTACCCAAAGCAATCTATGGATTCAATGCAATTCCCATCAAAATACCAACAACATATTTCACAGAGCTAGAACAAATACTTCAAATGTTCGTATGGAACCAAAAAGACCCCAAATAGCCACAGCAATCTTGAAAAAGTAGGACAAAGTAGGTCGTATCACAATACCAGATATCAGGTTATACTACAAAGCTACTGTAATCAAAACAACCTGGTATTGGCATAAAAACAGGCATAAAGGCCAATGGAACAGAACAGAGACCCCAGAAATTGACCCAAGACATTATGTTCAATTAATATTTGACAAAGGTGGCAAGAGCATACAGTGGAATAAAGACAGTCTCTTTAATAAATGATGTTGGGAAAATTGGACAGCTACATGCAAAAAAAATGAAACTAAACCATCAACTTATACTATACACAAAAATAAACTCAAAATGGATAAAAGATTTAAATGTGACTCGTAATTCCATAAAAATCCTAGAAGAAAATGTAGGCAATAAAATTTCAGACATCATACACAGCAGAATTTTCACTGATACATCACCTAAGGCAAGAGAAACAAAGGAGAAAATGAACACATGGGACTACATCAAACTAAAAATCTTCTGCACAGCAAAAGAAACAAGCATCAAAATGGAAAGGGAACCCACTGTATGGGAGAGCATAATTGCCAATGATACATCGGATAAAGTGTTAATTTCCAAAATATATAGAGAGTTCATGCAACTCAACAAAAGGAAGACAAAGAACCGAATTAAAAAATGGCCAGAGGACCTAAATAGACACCTCTCCAAACAGGACATACAAATGGCCAAGAGACATATGAAGAAATGTTCAACGTCACTAGTCATCAGAGAGATGCAAATTAAAACAACTATGAGTTATCACCTCACACCTCTCAGAATGGCTGCCATCAACAAATTATCAAACAATAAGTGCTGACGGAGGTGAGGAGAAAAGGGGACTCTAGTACACTGCTAGTGGTAATGCAGACTGGTACAGCCACTATGGAAAACAGTATAGTGTTTCCTCAAAAAATTAAAAATTGAATTGCCATCTGACCCAGTGATCCCACTTCTAGGAATATACCCTAAGAAGCCTGAAACACCAATCAGAAAGAATATATGTACCCCTATGTTCACAGCAACACTATTTACAATCGCTAAGGTCTGGAAACAGCCCAAGTGTCCATCAATAGATGAGTGGATTAAAAATCTGTGGTACATATACACAATGGAATACTATGCAGCTGTAAGAAAGAAAGATCTCTTATCCTTTGAGACAACATGGAAGGACCTCAAGATTATTATGCTAAGCGAAATAAGCCAATCAGAGAAAGAGAAATACCACATAATCTCACTTATTTGTGGAATATAATGAACAGGGTGGGCTGATGAACAAAATAGACACAGAGACATAGAAGGGAGTATGATTCAGACTGACAATCCGCAGGGTAGGGGGGTGGGGAGGATGGAAGAGAAGAACCAAAGAACTTATATGCATGTATGTATAACCAGTGGACATAAACAACAATGCAGTGGTTTGGGAGGGGGGGCAGGATGGGGAGGAGGGTGTCTCGGGGGCGGGGGAAAGGGGAAACATCTGTAACAAAAATAAATTAATAAAAGCTGGGGGAAAAAAGTGAACTCTCTTCTTAAGTCAGTGGAGTATAAAGTTAATATAGCCTTCATGATATACAACTAACACCTAGTCAGAAGATATAATGAAAACCCCATCACAATAAAGTAAAGAAATAAACAAAATCATGAAATATATTTAAGAAGAAATGATTCCAAAACTATATGAGGAAAATTGGAAACCTCTCCTGAAAGATATAAAAGCAAACTTGAACAAATGGAAAGCATTCTGTTTTTAGATGAAACACTCAGCATTATGACTATGTCAATGCTAAAGTTAATTTAGAAATTTAATATGATTCAATAAAAATTAAAGCAGTTTGTTGATTTATTTGTTGGAATTAGGTTGATTTAAAAATAGTATGCAAAAGCAATTGTTACCAGGAAAAGGGAAAAAAGAAAGCAATGAAAGGGATTAGCCCTACCAGATATTAAAAATATTATAAGATTTCAATAATTAAAATACTAGTTAAGACATCCTGTACAAGTAAAAACTCCAAATGGATCAAGTACTTTTAAATGTAAACAGTAAAGCATTGAAAATGCTAGAAGAAAATATGAGCGATTCTTTCAAGCCTTTGTATCGGAACACTCTTTCTAGCTATGCCTTAAAATTCCAGAAGCCACAGTGAAAAAGACTGATAAATTCAGCTACAAATAGAAACATATGCTTGTCAAAAGACAAATGACAAACTGGGAAAATGTATTTGCAGCTCATATCATAAAAACCTCCTAGAGATTTAGAAGAAAAAGAAAAAGAGGCCAATAGGGAAATGGATAAAAGACATGAACAGACTGCTCACTGAAAAATAAAAGAAAAATAGCTCTTAAATATATGAAAAGATGCTCAACCTCATTCATAATAAGAAAGGCTCATTTAAACACAGAGATGCTGTGTTTTTCTTATAAGAATGACAAAATTTAAAAGTCAAACAATACTCATTGGTGAGGCAGTGGGGATATAGAACATTTTACTGTTGCTGGTGGGTGGGCAATATGGTAAAAGTCCTGCAGGGAACAAGATGTTTCAAAGTAACAAATACATATGTACCTTTGACCCAGCAATCCCACTTCCGATATTATCCTTCAGACATACCTACACATACACAAAATGCCATAAGTGCAAGGTTATACATTGCAGCTTTGTTTGAAAGACCAAAATATTGAAAAGAACCAAATGTTCATCCTAAGAGATGGTTAAATGAACTATTATATACAGAGGAAGAGTATACAGATGTTTAAGAAGAATGAGGAAGCTCTCCATGTCTTGATATGGTGGATCTCTAAGATATTTGTTTAGGGGGAAAAGAGATAAATGCATTGTGATATATACATTATGCTATCTCTTGTGTAATAATAGGGAAAATAAGAATGTATGTTTGCATTTGTTTGTATCTGCAAAAAGGCATACTGAGAGGATCCACACAGACTGGTAAAAATGATTACCTATGAGAGGCATGAATGACTGTGATAATTGGTGACAGAGATGGGAGTGAAAATTCTCAGGATATCTTAAATAGTTTTGATTTTGGACCATATGTATGCATTACCTATTAAAAAAAAAAAACAAGGAAAGAGAGAAACTATAGTTCAATGTCACTTCACTTTTGAACTTAGATATAGAATGAAATACTATACAATAACTGCATAGCTTTTATTACAGAAATGTAATAATGTTTTTCAGTAATAACATAGCATATGAGAAGGCCCAAAAAGTAAACAAACAAACCCAAACCAAAAACCAATTCATATGGTGATTAAGACATTTGTTGATGTCTAAAAGGCATTTGACAAAATTAAATGTTCAGTTCTAATAAAAATTAAGTAGGAATTGATGGATACTGTTGTTTTTTTTTTTAATCCTCACCCAAGGACATTTTTGCATTTATCTTCAGATAGAGCGGGAGGGAGAGAGGGAAGAAGAGAGAAAGAGAAACATTGACGTGAGAGACGCACATTGACTGGTTGCCACCCACGACCCCAACCGGGCCCGGGGACAAACTGCAACCGAAGTACGTGCCCTTAGCGGGAACCGAACCTGGGACTCTCTGGTCCACGGGCTGACGCTCTAACCGCTGAGCCAAACTGGCCAGGGAGATGGATACTTTCTTAACATGATTAAAAATATATCAAATAAACAGCCAACAGCAAATAACAAAAACGTTTCCAGTATAATCAGGAATCAAATAAGCTTGCCTTCTAAGGTAACTTTTATTTAACAATGTTCTGGAAATGCTGGTCAAGGCCTTAAAAAAAATAATGAGATATTAAATGAGAAAACCAGAGATAATTTGTTGTTAACATTAATGAGTACCTTAAAAAACTAAGAGAATCAACAACAACAACAAACTGTTAAGACTAATCAGATAGGTGTGTAGCTGGGGGGTGGACAAGCGGAGCCCCATGGGACTGGAGTAAACATTGACATAGTCCTAATGCTGTGTGTCCCTGTGAGCCTTCTGCTCTTGATAAACTGGCTCCCAGAAGCAAATAATCAAACCCAAAACTTTCATCTTCCCCAATTCCCAAAGAATTTCCACTTCATTCTGCTCAAACAACTTCAGAGGATGTGCTTGTTTCACATAAGGCATGTAACAAAGTGGGGCACAAAAGACTTTGCATTGGCCCTTTTAGTCAAACCACTAACTGCACGAGAAAGGGGAGAGACACTTGAGGCAGAAAAGAACAAGAAGGAGAGGGAGGTCATGCAATATTGGAGTGAGTGGGGACTTCCCTGCAGGTAGTTCAGTATCACTGGGTAAAAGTGTGAGCCAGGAGGCACAGAGGGTGAGCTGAAGAGATAAGCAGGGGTCAGTGTAGAAATGGCCTTTTAACATCCAGGCCAATGGTCTTTGTATATTATTTTGTAAGAGACATAACCCATTGCAGAGATGTAACATGATCGACTCACATTTATGTTGGAACTTTAATAATAGCTACCATGGGAAATTCTTGTGCTTATAATTCTTGGTTCTACAATCTTTGAGGGGAACCCAGAGAGGAAAGAAACAATGGCAACAGGAGAATCAGGCGGCATACTTGATTGGGTGGGCGTGTTGGAACATAGGGGGCACTCATTAAATATTTGTTGATTGAATTGACAATATTCGTAGTGTGCATGCATGAGCTGTCATATTGAAACCTTTTGGAAGAAAAGAGTTCTTTTGAACAATTACCACTTGACTGGGCATTTTGATAAGCTCTAATGATCTTCAGGTAGTAACACATACTATAAGAGTTCCATCTCTTTTCAGTTACCTTTGTATCCAAGTTCTTAGAAACAGTCTCTAGGGAAGACATGAGCTCTTGAATTGTTTTTTCAATTTGCCGGTACTCGTGCCTGATGAAATTAATGTCTCCAGAAAGCTTCACAATGCTGGCGTCACACCTAGGGGCAGACGAACATTGGCTGTGAGATCAACAGGCACATAACATTTTTAATACTACAGTGGGATCTGCATTCGTTTGATGGCAAAAGTTCTCAAGTTCTTTGAATAGTGACTTGGTAGATGTAGGAGTATATGCAGGACTCTCTTTCATTTTCCTCTTCCCTTGATGGGAGAGAAGCCAGGTTGGATAATAATACTCTGGCCCAAAGCAGAGAACTGAGTTGGACTAGGTGAAGACATTGAGGGAAACTGGAGGGAGTGGGGCCTGTTGTTAACTTAGTCGTAGCCATTCCAACAGGTTTTGATGTTTTGGGGTTATTCCCTGCTGCCTATGGTTAGGCAAAATTAAAAAATTTTCCTCTCTATATCACATTCTGAATCCCCTTTCTTCCTGTTAACTTCTTTCCTTGGGTCCCAGATTCTCAATTCTCTTTTGGCTAGAAAAAGTGTCCAGGTCCACCCTGGCTGGCTGGTTTGGTTGGTTGGAGCATCATCCTGTACACCAAAAAGGTTGTGAGTTCGATTCTTGATTGGGGCACATGGAATAGGTTTCAGTTTGGATCCCTGATCAGGGTATATGTGGGAGACAACTGATCAATCTATGTTTCTCTCTCACATTGATGTTTCCCTCTCTCTCTCTCTTTCTTTCTCCTTTCCTCTCCAATATCAATAGAAACATATCCTCGGATGAGGATTAAAAAAAGTGCTCAGGCCCACCTATATCCTAACCCATCTTCAAAACACAACTCCCCTCCTTTTAGCCCCAATCAAAACTCCTGCTCCTTGAGTAGTCTCAGTCAAATGTTGTCTTACATCAGGACAAAAACAGTTCACTCTGACATATGAATGAAGCTTTGGCCCATAAAGTTTCATTTGGTAGTTTAAAAAAGGAACTGTAGTGAAATGGGGTTGGAGTTGAAGATGAACTATCTTCTCAGCATGTCAGGGAACCCCACCCCACCGCCACAACTCATGGCCTTTTTTGGGAGAGAGCAGGCTGCAGACAGTGTTGACCATAAGTGTCAGAACTCATACATGCATGAGAAACAGGATGGAGAGTGCTGATTGGGCTGTTTTTTGTATACAAGTTATCAGAGATCACTTTGAAGCTTGTCATTTGATAAAATCAACTGTTCTGACTCATCAAATAATATGTATTAGGAACCACATTTTTGTGTTATCATGATAAGTGCTATAAATATTGTTTATTTTATGACTTAACATTTTATAGGATCCAGAAATAAATGCTATTTTCTTAGGATGTTTTATGCCAATGTTGACTCAAAGCTAAGATGGCAATTTTGCCTGACCAATCTCTTGAAAGGGATACCAGGGGGCTGTGGTGGGGGGGGGGGGGGGGGGGTGAGGAGACTGCTAAGGAAAAAAAAATTAGAAATTGATCCAATCAAAAAGGGACCTGGATGGTATGCACCAAAGTCATGGGCAAAAGCCATTTCACACATTTGTATATGTAAAATGTTATTGTCAAAACCACCTCTGTTGTTGATTAGTTAGCATATTCTTGTGTGAGTTCACACTAAGACCCCCAAAGACTACACTGGAGTGATGGTTGCCACCACTCCCTCATACCTCTCCCCCAGCCTCGACCTTGATCCCTACCCTCTGGGACAGCTGATCTGTGCAGGGCAGGCTAGTGGCTAAGAATTTGGTCTCTTTGCCCTGCTGGTGTAGCTCAGTGGTTGAGCGTCGACCCATGCACCAGGAGGTCACCAGTTCGATTCCTGGTCAGGGCACATGCCTGGGTTGTGGGCCGAATCCCCAGTGGGGGTCATGCAGGGGGTGGCCAGTTGATTTTCTCCCTCATCAATGTTTCTATCTCTCTCTCCCTCTCCCTTCCTCTCTCTCAATAAAGAAAAACAAAAAACAAAAAAAGAATTTGGTCTCTGGTGTCAGGTAGACCAGACTTTGAATCTGGCTTCTGCTACTTCTAGGTTAGTGATCTGGGACAAGTTTCTTCACCTCTATGAGAAGGTGATGATGCCAAGGTCACTGCATATAAACGCACCATTTGTCCACCACATAACTACAGCGGCTGCCGGACACAGGTGTGATGTGAATAGTATCTCCTGGAACACTGCATGCTCAACCTTCAAAACCGTAGGTAGCTGTCCTGAATAATGTTACTTCATAGGGTGATTTAAGGATGAAAGGAGGTAATGAATGCAAATCACTTAGCTAGTACCTGGAACAGAGGAAGCACCAACCTGAGATCAGCAGTTATTATTTATTCAATTTGGGAGTTGCTACCTCCTTATTTTCACCTCCCAGCAAACCCAGCCAGGCTATTCCCACACGCTGAAGTCAAGCATGAGTGGTTTTTCAAAGCTGCACACCATATTTCAAATAGAAGTTTTCCTTCTCTCCTATTTGGAGTAATTTTATTGTTTCTTTTAAATTAACACATTTAGTCCGGCTGGTGTGGCTCAGTGGTTGAGTATCGACCCATGCACCAAGAGGTCGCTGGTTCAATTCCCGGTCAGGACACATGCCCAGGTTGTGGGCCCGATCCCCAGTGGGGGGCATGCAGGAAGTGACCAGTCGATGTTCTCTCTCATCGATGTTTCTATCTCTCTCTCCTTCTCACTTCCTCTCTCTCTTAAAATCAATAAAGGAAAAAAAAATTTTTTAAATAACTTAAAAAAAGATAAATTAACACATTTATTGTAACATTTTTTATATAATAAAAAAGAACAAAAGGAGAGTTACATCATCCCAAGTCCCACTTTTCAGAAATAAACATTGTTAATATTTATCGTTTCATTTATATATATATAAAACACATATACATATATGTATAATGTGTATATATATACCCATATATATGGGAGAAAGATAGAAATTCTGTAATAAAATAATTTTAGAATATTTGTATTATATATATGCCAATTTTAGTTGAAATATTATATTGAATTTTAATTTAATTTAACCTAAGAAAAGGTAACTGTAGTGAAAAATGAAAACATTGCTGAACTTAACTGAGGAAATAAATAAGTTTATATACTTGTTTTTGCAAAAGTTTTTGTTCATAATCTGCTGTTTTAAAATGGGAAGTTATATGACATTTACACTGTGTTGTGTAACTAGATTTCCCACTGTTCTTTAATCTTCATTCTACATTTAGATTCTGTGTTCATTGAGAGTTCTTTTAAATCACGATTTCTTTCCTGAGATCCTTATTTTGATTTATTCCTTGGCTGGCCAGATTTTGCCATCCAGATTTCAAAAGAAGGCCTTAAGAGTGTTGGAATCTTGAAGTTCTTGAGTGCTTGAGCATGCCTGTCTGTTCTCTTCCACTTGGTAGGTAACTTGGTAAGATAACATTACTGGGTGCCCTTTTTTTTTTTTTTTTTTGGTTCAGAACATGATAGGTGTTGCTCCATTGTTTTCTGGCACTGGTTAGGGTGGAGAAATCTGAAGTAACTACATTGTTTCCTTGTTTCGTGTGATCTGTTTTGTCTACCTAGATGTCTAGTGATTCTTTTTCTTGATGTTTAGTAACTTCAACTAAGTGTTTAAGTGTTCTTATATTAATTTTTCTGGGGTTATAGTTTGTTCTTTTGAGGTACAAATTCAAATCTCATATCCTTGAATATTTTTCTTCTGAAGAATTTGTTCTGCTTCTTCTTCAGGAGCTCCTATCAGGTCTATGTTGAATGAATTTTACTTCTCTGCCATATACATCATTTCTCTATAAGCATTTTTATATTGAAAGTCATTTTCTTTTTATTTTATATGGTTTGCTCATGCTATTTTAAAAATAACTCTATTACCGTGAGTTGTATTACTCTATTTGGGGGCTTCTAAAGTAGATTTAATCTATGTAATACTTTAATTTTTTCTTTCACCTTATCCCTGAGCAATTCATTTACCTATCTCCTTTTGTTACCTGATAATCTTTTTTTTTTTTTTTATCTTCATCTGATGACATTTTCCCATTTTTTGTTCAGATAGAGTGGGAGGGAGAGAGAGGAAGAGAGAGAGAGAGAGAAACATCGACGTGAAAGGGACACATCGAGTGGCTCCCTCCTGCACGACCCAACCAGGGCCGGGGACAAACTGCAACCGAGGTACATGCCCTTAGTGGGAACCGAACCCGGGTCTCTCTGGACCGCAGGCTGACGTTCTAACCGCTGAGCCAAACTGGCCAGGGCAATAATCTCTTTTTTTGGGGAAACCCTTTTATCTCATATTTCTATCCAAGTAAAATATGCCTATAGTTTAAAAGTCAATAATAACTACAAGGCTAATAATGATAGCGGTTCCTTGCTCTGCCTCTCAGTTCTTCTCCCTCGAGGCAAGTGCTCGCCTTCACTCCTAGTTTCAGAGGCTTCCTTTTGAGAATTCTGTGGTGTAAAACTAAGTCATTTGCAGCTTATCTCACAGCTTTAAAATTGGTTTTATTATGTCTGTCAGTCAGTTTCCACATGTCCACATCCGTTTTCTAGGTTCCAAGGTTTCTATGCTGACATCCCCGGTCTTTGTGGGTTGATGTTTTAAAGAGAAAACCTTTTTACTACAGATTTAGTGGAAGAAGCAAAATGATGTGTAACTGTTCAATCTGCCATCTTTTATGTTTCTTTTACTCTTAATTTCTTTGAAACCAGGAGAACCTTTGATTTGAACTTTTCCTGTGTTTTTCTAGATAATTCATCTCATAAGGTATAGTTGTCAGCCTTATGTTTTTATCCCTCATCTATCTATCTATCTATCTATCTATCTATCTATCTATCTATCTATCATCATCTGTCAATTGATTGATGATGGCGGTGGTAATTTTTATGCACAGACTAAATTCTTCCTTACTACTCTTACGTTTTTGAATAATTCTGGCTACCTGCAGATTAGTGAGTATGTGTTTGGTGGAGAGTAGATTATATCTCTACTCAGGCTTGTATGAATAGAAATCTACTATTTCCCTAGGTGGGGAGTGGTGGGGGGGGCACCTCTCTCCATTTTCTCCTCAAAAACCAGATTGTGTATCTCACATCAAGTCATTGCCGTAGACTCTGTGCTGTGACACTACCACCTGCTCTCCTTCCTCAGCCTGGGGCACTTCAGCCAGTTCCTCTCAGGTATGAGTTAGCAAGGAGAGCAGTTAGATGGAAAGTGGCATGCTTGCATCTTCAGATACACCTGCTCAGCTTTCTGTTTTGCTGACCGGAATCTCTAAAGAGACATCTCTTATCTCTCCTGTGAGCCACCCAAGCCCCTCGATAGGAGTGCTCTATTCTGATTATTTGGTCTACCCTTTACAGGATTATGACCCTTGTTTGAAGGAAATCACTATCTTCAAAGTCTGAGGACTCTATCCGACCAAATATCATAATATTTAGTAAGTGTGCTTCTCTTGGGGTAATTGGTTGTGGCAACGTCTATATTATATTAAAGATGGAGTTTTTGTTTTTCTTTTATTTTTACTGGCATTGAGACATCTCAGCTGAGAAGTATGAGGTAAAAGTATCTTTATTCTATTACCTTTAATCAGAAGTCCCCACTCTTTACCTTTTAAAAGTTGACAATATCCATAATATTGTTCTTGTTTCTTCAAAGGAGGTGACTGTTTAATCTCACATCAACACAATCTGTCTTTTTTTTTATCCTCACCCGAGGACATTTTTGCATTTATCTTCAGACAGAGAGGGAGGAAGACAGAGAGAGAAATATTGATGTGAGAGAGACACATCGAGTGGTTGCCACCCACATGACCCCAACTGGGGCCGGGGACAAACCGTAACCGAGGTACGTGCCTTTAGTGGAAACTGAACCTGGGACTCTGGTCCGTGGGCCGACGCTCTAACTGCTGAGCCAAACCCGCCAGGGCAATCTGTCATTTTTTTCATATGCAGATCTGTCTTGGAATCCCAAGTAGCCAAAGATGGCTGGAGGGTTGGCCTCCTCTGGCTGCTGCTAGGTAGTGGAAGTCCCAGCCATCCTGGAGGTGCCCTTTGCATCTCACCTTTTCCTGTTTCACAGTTAAGACTAATCTATCAGAGAGCAGAGGGTGTCAGAAGCAGGTCAGGCAACTCTGAGAACCTCATTTCATCGGAAGTACTTGCTTTTAGACTGCTATTTTATTTGGATGGAAAATACAGTGTAAAATTCAAAGCACATTGTAGTTATCAAATATCAAGTTTGATTTATGAAGCAATAAAATGTTTGCTAAGAATTATGTTAAAATAATCAACTTAATTTCACTTATGTCAAAATGCTAATTGAAATTAAGGTCAATATATGTGGAAAGACAGTAATTAATCTGCCTCAGTTTGCCCATCAGTCAATTGCCTGGCAAAAATACAGAAAAGGAATAAGGAGAGGAAAGGTGAATTTAAGTCTTACGGCTTTCAGCTAGATTCTGTTGCAGATTACCAAATAGATTGAAGAAATTTTCATAAAAGGAAGACCTTTCAAGGAAAAATAAGACTTTGTCTTCAAACCACTGCTTAAGATGGAAGGGGAAGACAAGTAAGCAACTGGAGAGGAAGGCGAAGGAATGGGAGTCTCTTGATTTTCACTCTTCCCTCAGACACACCAAATAAACAGCCATTTATGGATCAATTCATGAAAACGAGCTTAGAGACTCACACACGTGGGGTGAATAAGAAAATATCTACATCAAAATGGATATGAAAAGCTGAGACACACTGATGCCATAAACTCCATCCCTGGCACAGTGCCTTACAGTTGGGAGGGAACCCCCAAATCCCAACATCTTCCTGAGGAGCAAAAGGTTCGAACCAGACATTGAACACTCCAACTTTTACAGCTGCCCCTGGGAGACTGCCTCCTGATTCACCTCTCCCTGAGAGCTGATGGGGTTTAGGTGTGAGACCTCTGACCACAGAAAACAAAGAGGTGGTTTTAAATAGCCACAGAATTAAAAACAAATGGGCAAAGTAACTGAATAGACCTTTGTCCAGAGATGACATACAAATGGCCAACAGGTACATGAGAAGATACTCAATATCACTAATCAGCAGGGAAATGAAAACTAAAACCATGATGAGGTATCACCTCATACCTGTTAGGATGGCTATTATTGAAAAATAAAAGATAAATGTTGGAGAGTATGTGGAGGAAAGGGAACCTTTTACACTGAGGGCAGGAACATAAATTGATACAGCCATTATAGAAAACAGTATGGAGGTTCTTCAAAAAACTTAAAATAGATGACATCCAGCAACCCATGTTTTGAATATATCTCCAAAGGAAGTGAAGTCAGTACCTGGAAGAAATATCTGTACTCCCATGTTCATTGCAGCAATATTCACAGGAGCCAAGCTATGGAAACAACCTAAGTGTTTGTTGACAGATGAATGGAAATAAATCGACACACAGACACACAGGAATCTTTTCAGCGTCAAAAAAGAAGGAGATATTACGATTTGAGACATCATGTATTAACCTAAAGGGCATTATCCTAAGTAAAATATGCCAGATACAAAAAGACAAAAACTGCATGATCTCACTTATATGTGGAATCTAAAGAAGTCAAGTACATAGAGGCACAGAGTAGAATGATGGTTATCAGGGATGAAGAGGTGGGGAAAATGGGAAGATGTTGGTCAAAGTGTACAAAATTGCAGTTATGTAGGATGAATAAGTCTAGAGACCTAATGTACAGCATGATGACTATACTTTTTTTTAAATATATATATTTTTTATTAATTTACTTTTGTTACAGATGTTTCTCCTTTTTCCCCCATTGACACCCTCCACCCCCTCCCTCCCTGCCCCGTCCCCAGTTTTATTGACCATGTCCATTGGCTATGAGTACATGCGTACAAGTTATGTGGTTCATCGCTCCCCTCACCCACCCCCTCTTCTGGCAATTGCCAGTCTGTACCCTACTTCCACGTCTCTGGGACTACCCTGTTCCTCAGACTGTTATGTTCATTATATTCCAGAAATAAGTGAGATCATATGATATTTGTCTTTCTCTGCTTGGCTTGTTTCGCTTAGGATAATACTTTCCAGGTCCTCTGGTGTCATCTCAAAGGATAAGAGATCTTTCTTTCTTACAGCTGCATAGTACTCCATTGTGTATATGTACCACAGATTTTTTATCCATTCGTCTACTGATGGACACTTGGGCTGTTTCCAGATCTTAGCTATTGTAAATAGCACTGCTATGAACATGGGGGTACATATATTCTTTCTGATTGGTGTTTCAGGCTTCTTAGGGTATATTCCTAGAAGTGGGATCACTGGGTCAAATGGGAATTCAATTTTTAATTTTTTAAGGTAACACCATAGTGTTTTCCACAGTGGCTGCACCAGTCTGCATTCCCACCAGCAGTGTACTAGAGTCCCCTTTTCTACACACCCTCGACAACACTTGTGGTTGATGCTTTGTTGATGGCGGCTATTCTGACAGGTGTGAGGTGATACCTCATTGTTGTTTTAATTTGCATCTCTCTGATGATTAGTGATGTTGAGCATTTCTTCATATGTCTCTTGGCCATTTGTATGTCCTGTTTGGAGAGGTGTCTATTTAGTTCCTCTGCCCATTTTGTAATTGGGTTCTTTGTCTTCCTTTTGTTGAGATGTATGAGCACTCTATATATTTTGGAAATTAATCCCTTATCTGATATATCATTGCCAATTATGCTCTCCCATACAGTGGGTTGCCTTTCCACTTTGATGGTTGTTTCTTTTGCTGTGCAGAAGCTTTTGAGTTTGATGTAGTCCCATGTGTTCATTTTTTCCTTTGTTCCTGTTGCCTTAGGTGATATATCAGTGAAAATTCTGCTGTGTATGATGTCTGAAATTTTGTTGCCTACATTTTCTTCTAGGATTTTTATGGATTCATGAGTCACATTTAAGTCTTTTATCCATTTTGAGTTAATTCTTGTGTATGGTGTAAGTTGATGGTCTAGTTTCATTTTTTTGCATGTAGCTGTCCAATTTTCCCAACACCATTTATTAAAGAGGCTGTCTTTATTGTATGCTCTTGCCACCTTTGTCGAATATTAATTGAGCATAATGTATTGGGGCAATTTCTGGGTTCTCTGTTCTATTCCATTGATCTATGTGCCTGTTCTTGTGCCAGTACCAGGCTGTTTTGATTACAGTAGCTTTGTAGTATAACATGATGTCTGGTATTGTGATCCCACCTACTTTGTCCTTCTTTTTCAAGATTGCTGTAGCTATTCGGGGTCTTTTTTGGTTCCATATGAACTTCTGAAGAATTTGTTCTAGTTCTGTGAAATATGTCGTTGGTATTTTGATGGGGATTGCATTAAATCTATAGATTGCTTTGGGTAGTGTGGACATTTTAATGATGTTAATTCTTCCAATCCATGAACAAGGTATGTGCTTCCACTTTTTTATATCTTCCTCTATTTCTTTTTTCAATGTCCTGTAGTTTTCTGGAAATAGGTCCTTTACTTCTTTGGTTAAGTTTATTCCTAGGTATCTTAATTTTTTTGCTGCGATGGTAAATGGGATTGTTTTTTTAGTTTCTCTTTCTGTGAGTTCATCATTGGTGTATAAGAATGCCATAGATTTCTTGACGTTAATTTTGTATCCTGCTACTTTGCCAAATTCATTTATTAAGTCTATTAGATTTTTGATGGAATCTTTAGGGTTTTCTATGTATAATATCATGTCATCTGCGAATAATGACAGTTTCACTTCCTCCTTTCCAATTTGGATCCCTTTTATTTTTTCTTCATGTCTGATTGCTGTGGCTAAGACTTCCAGGACTATGTTAAATAAGAGTGGTGAAAGTGGGCATCCCTGTCTCGTTCCTGTTCTTAAGGGAAATGCTTTTAGTTTTCGTCCATTGAGTATGATGTTGGCTGTAGGTCTTTCAAATATGGCCTTTATAATGTTGAGATATGATCCCTCTATTCCCAAATTGTTGAGCGTTTTTATCAGAAATGGGTGCTGGATTTTGTCAAATGCTTTTTCAGCGTCTATTGATATGATCATATGGTTTTTATCTTTCATTTTGTTTATGTGATGTATCACATTTATTGATTTGCGAATATTGTACCAGCCTTGCATCCCTGGGATGAATCCCACTTGGTCATGGTGAATAATTTTTTTGATGTATTGCTGGATCCGATTTGCTAGTATTTTGTTCAGGATTTTGGCATCTATCTTCATCAGGGATATTGGCCTGTAGTTTTCTTTCTTTGTAGTGTCTTTTTCTGGTTTTGGAATTGGAGTTATGCTGGCTTCATAAAAGGAGTTTGGAAGTCTTCCTTCTTCTTGAATTTTTTGGAATAGTTTGAGGAGAGTGGGTGTTAGTTCTTCTTTGAATGTTCAGTAAAACTCCCCCGTGAAGCTGTCAGGGCCTGGGCTTTTGTTTGCTGGGAGGGTCTTGATTACATCTTCAATTTCCTTCATTGTTATTGGCCTGTTCAGTTTTTCTATCTCTTCCCGGTTCAGTTTTGGGAGATTATGTGTTTCTAGAAATGTGCCCATTTCACTTAGATTGTCGAATTTGTTGCCATATAAATGTTCATAGTATTTGTTAACGATCCTTTGTATTTCTGTGTTGTCAGTTGTTACTTCTCCTCTTTCATTTCTGATTTTGTGTATTTGGGTTCTCTCTCTTTGTTTCTTGGTGAGTCTAGCTAAGAGTCCATCAATCTTGTTTATCTTTTCAAAAAACCAGCTCTTTGTTTCATTGATCCTTTGAATTGTTTTTTTAGTCTCCATGTTGTTTATTTCTGCTCTGATCTTTACTATTTCCTTCCTTCTACTTGCTCTAGGGTTTTCCTTTTGTTTGCTTTCTAGTTCTTTAAGTTGTGAGGTTAGGTAGTCAATTAGAAATTTTTCTTCTTTCTTGAGGTGGGCCTGTAGTGCTATGAACTTCCCTCTCAGAGCTGCTTTCGCTGCATCCCAATAATTTTTGTGTTGTTGTGTGTTTATTTTCATTGGTTTCTAGTTACACACAAAAAGGGGCACTCTGTGAGGAGAAGATATGTTAATTAGCTTGACTGCAGTCTTATTTTATGATGTGTAGGTATATCAACTCATCAGATTGTGCCCCTTGAATATATACAATTTTTATGTTTAAAAAGGAAAAAGAACTGGAGCAGAGTAAAGAGAGTTGCACATCTTCTTGATATTTCATTCATCTTTTGGTCTCAATTAAATCTGTTTGTTATTTTGTCTTGTACATAAGACAGGATTTACAAGAGTAAAATAATAGGTTTGTACGTAGTTTGCAGAGGAAAAGAAATAAATGGTTGGAGTGTCATCAGTTCACCACCAGACTGAACCAAATTCCAAGTTTCATTCAAAACAGATGTTTGGTGTTTATCTTCTTTGAAAAATCATGGCACATCTAAGTAGGGTGTTTGTTTTATTCTCTTGCTTCATGACTTACACAACTATTATAAAATTCTTTGTGTGTAGCAAATATTATATATAATAAAGTAGGAATTTAATGTATTTTAGAAATATAAATATATATTTATACATAATATAATATATATGTATGTGTGTATGTGTATACATACAGGTATTAATTCTGTAGATTCTGTTTTCCTAAAGTCTTTGTTATGTGTTACCTGCTCTGAACTTTCCTGGCTGGAGCTTGGTTTAGGCCCTTGACATTTCTTTCCTGTTTTGCTGCACTGGGCTTCCTTTCATCTTCATGCCTTCTTCCTATACCCCATCAATTAAGTTACTACGAGGATGTCACTAAAAATTATATGTCATCCATTTACTTAAAATCTTCCCATGGCTATTTATAACCTTATACTTAAAGTTCAAATTCTTTAGCTTGGCCCGGGAGATCCCTCATCATCCAAGTCTGGACCACTTCTCTAGCTTTATCTTCCAATCTCTCATCTCTCCCCAAATAGCAGAACTAAAATACTCTTCTCACAGGTAGGCCCTTAAACATGTCACAATAATTCATCCTTAGTTCTTTGGAACATGTTATTCCGCCTATGTGAAATACCTTCCCCACCCTTCCTTGTCTAGCTGACTGCTACTCCAATCATTCAAAACTCATCTCAAGGGTCACCCCCTCCAGGAAGTCTCCCCATGTGCCCTAATCTGATTTGAATATTCCGATAGCACCCAGGCTTTCATTATAGTGCTGTCCTCATTTCTTCTATTTGTGGCTTTGTTTTCTCAGGTAGACTGTAAACAGCTATAGGAAAGGGGACTGTGTTACTGAATCCCTGAATCCTAGCACACTGCCTGGAGTACTAGTGCTTAATAAATTTTTGTTGAATTGGATGGAGAAGTTTGTCTTAGGTGTTAATCACCTAATTCTTATTTGGTCATTAACACTTCAGAGTGATTAACAAGATGGAGGTAGGGTTAATCCAGGAGTGAGGAAAGAGGTGATGGCAGAAGATGTGGAGATGGGAAGGTGTTCATGGTCAGCCATTCACAAGTCATCTTTGATGTTTCTACCAGAGTGGTCCTGCCATTTCAATACCTTCATCTGTTTACTGAATTGTATACCATTAATTCCTTTGATTTAAAAATCTCATACATAAGATGTCATTCAAAAATGTATCCTTTGTCAGTAGATCCCTTCAGTTAGACTTTTATGTGTAATTCTTGTATGTGTTAAATTTTTAACACAGAATTTGATAGCTCTGGGGATTTTATGTATGGTTATGAGGGTGTGTCTTTGTATGGATGTTGGCATTTGGACAATTGAGAGCTGTAAGGACACAACTCTTGTCACAGGAGGATTGGACTGGACATTCTGCATAAGGGGGCTTTTCTAGAAACCTTGGGTTTCATAGGTAGCATGAGGTTTTCAAATTCTATGACACACCTTTACAACTATCATCTCATAAGTTTAGCTTAATATAAAGACAGTATGTTGTTTGGAACAATATGGAACAGATTTGGGAATGAGAATTCAGTGGCCAAGAACTGACTGCTCAACATTAGTTAATATGTTGCTTCTCACCTGGCTACTCTTCCTCGAAGGTCTCCCACTCCTTGAAGGTGTTTGGTGTTTAGCTCCTGTATTGCAAAATTTGTTCCTGTGGCCACCTGGTCTCGGACTCTTATTTGGTCTTCTAAAATCTGTAATTTTGAGTTAAAATTCTTATTAATTTCTCTTCACATATGATAAGATAATACCATTTAAAGCAGAGGTTAAAAAACAGAATGCATTTCTTAGTTAGGCTGATAGTATAACTGAGTGAGAGAGTCCCATGTCAGAGAGAAGTGATCCCTGCTTTATCCCAGGGAGGCACGATGGTTTGATTTCAGCTAATTGTTGCCAGCTGGGAACGATGGTTTCACAGTGTTTAAACAGAAGCCAGAATTCCAGATTTTATGTTAAATCTCGCAGTGCTTAAATATGACGTGGTATTCAAAATCTTTCTTTGGTCATGTCTTGGTGTCCTGAAATAGAGCTGACTGTGCTATAACACCAGGTTGGTGGTCCCAAGAACAGTTTAATTTTTTGCACTAATAATATATATATTAATTTAAATTGCAAAATTTTGCTTGTCCATAGGAAAAAAAATCTTACATTCAAACAAATTCCAATGTAAAGTCAGGACATATAAAAATTAATTTATATTTACTCAGAAAACAGAGTATGGGTCTTTGGAAAACACAAATTTGTGATGTGGAAAAACAATTAAGTTCATTGCTACATATAACCAGGACCTGAACTATATTTAAACTTATGTTTATGTATTTTCTGAGGAAAAGAAGAAATTCTGTAGCAAATAAATTATAGAAATTACGGAGACCATATACAGAATCATTCCCATTTGTAAGCTGACAGATCAAGATAATTTAAGAGCACATAAAGCTTTAACTGAAGACATAAAAGTATCAAAAACACTAGCTAGAATTTTTGTTTGTTTGTTTTTGAATGTGTGTGGATGTCTTAGTCTGGGTTGCTATAACAAAATACCATAGACTGGGTAGCTTATAAAATCAGAAATTTATTTCTCATAGCTCTGGAGGCTGGAAGATCAAGATCAGGGGGCCAGCCTGGTCTGGTTCTGGTGAGTGCCCTCCTCTGGGTTGCAGACTACCAGCTCCCTGCTGTGTCTTCATGTGGTGGAAGGGACTAGGGAGCTCTCTGGAATCTCTCTTATGAGGGTACTAATTCCATTCACAAAAATTCTACTCTCATAACCTAAGTACCTCCCAAAGGCCCCACCTCCTAATACCATCTCATTGGGCATTAGGACTTCAAAATATGAATTTGAGGGGAGGGGGAACATTTATAACAAATTTTATTGTCAAAGGTTTCAATGCTGTGCTACAATCAGAATGCACCTGTTTGCGAGAGCCAATTATACATACCTCTTCTCATCTTCGTATTCAGTAGCATACTGTTGGTTTTGAAATCAATCATAGAGTATTTATACCATGTAAATAGGCAAACACTGCAAATCAGATATTTATCATGCAGAAAAAAATTGCTTACTGATTGTTAAACACTTACCAAAGTACCATTGGTCATTATTCTTAATTAATAAAAAAGCACATCAAATCAATAAGAATTTAAAAAAGTACTATTAACCTCCCCTGCCTAAATAAATTGACTAAAGACACTAACAGATTATTGACAGAGAAAATGCAAATTATTATAGTCACTTTTAAGAAATGAAAAAGAGGTCTCATTTCTGTCCCATCAAATTAGCAAAGATTAAAACAATAAATCTCAAGGCTGGCATTAGCACAGTGAAGAAAGCACTTTCATATAATGCTAGTGGAAGTATAAATAACTATAAACTTTCTGAAAACCAATTTGGAAAAATGCAACAAAAGTTTCGCCGTGTTCATCCCCTGGCAATTCTACTTCTAAGAGTATATAGTATGGAAATAATCCAAATGCCAACACATATCTATGCACAATGATATTTCAATATTAGGAGAACAATTACGCAAATCATGGTGTATGCAGCATGCAAAGAGCTTTTAATGATATGTAAAAGAGTTTATGACATAATTTTATATTAAAGATTGTGCTTACAAATGTAGTCTCAGCATTCTAAATGGAATGTTTGGAAGGACTAGAGGGAGATACATCTGAGTGTAGAGATTACCTTTTGGTGATGGAATTATGAGAAATATTGGTCCCAGGTTTTAAATTTTTTTCCTAAACTTTCAAAATATTTACAATGAACAAGTATTACTTTTATAAGTTGGGGAAAAACACAATAAAGCAATGTTACACATAAAATTCTTTCTTTTAGTTAAAAATAATTAAAAACAATTAGCTGGCAGATTAAAAAAAGAAATAATTTGATTTTTAAAAGGAACAAGCAACTTAATTGCTGCAATTATGGCTAATTATATATGTATTTTTTCATTCCTTTTACTGACTCAAGTCAAGCTTCAATTCCCACTTAGATCTATCTTGTCAGCCAATTTGCAAATAGGCTGATCTGGTTAATGAGTTTAGACTCTTTTAAAATACCTGAATACCATCCATTTCTCTACAAAATGGTTATTACTTTATAGTCAGTTATTTACTAAAGGTAGCTTAATAGTTTTTTCTTCATTATTTTAACTATATTACCTATAGCCTTTAAAATATTTTCTGTATAATCAGACCCGTCCTCCTCATTTTTCCTATATATGCCAAACCTTTAATATGATTGTAAATATTTTAAGATTTTACAGTTTTTGGAAAATATTTCGTTTTTGTCTTTTTTCAGAGCTAATCTAAGATGATTATTATAGGAAAAGAAGCTCTTAGCAAGACTTCTAAGGCTCTAGGAACATTTCTTCTCTTAATGCTAATATTTTTTATTGGGTATAATTAATATGTATTAAAATGTAGAAATCAAAGTTTATATCTGGATGAATATAATCAATCATGTTACAACTATTCAGATCATAGTATAGAATATTCTAGAGGCATTTTGATATTTCTGAGGATGCTGTTCTCTTTTCAATTACCGAGAAGTTTTGACTGCTAAATTGGGATCTTATTTAAGTGCTAGTTCTATACTTACTTGATTTTCTCATCATCTTATAGGCACTGAGATCTTTATTTCTTGTCACTTTCATGACACTTTATTATGCCTGGAAACAGCTTTGAGTGATTTTAGAAGTGGCCTTGACTTTTAGGCCCTGGGGTCAATTCAATATGTACTAAGTAACAATAAAGTGCCTTTTAAAAGTTCACTAAGATTTTAAAAATGCTTATACACTCTCTCAAATGCCTTATGGATTTTGCCAGACCCTGTAGATAAAAATAAACTAATAAATACAGTATTCTTAGTCTTAAATATTTCCTTAGTCATAAGGAAGTCATTGGTGGGTCAATTTCATTTATTTTCCCCCCAGTCCACTACTCTCTCAGATAGTATAAAAGGACATATGGGAAGGAATTGTCATCAAGTCTCATGATAATTCCAGACAGTTTTGGCCAGCTTCCAAAAGTGTAGTCTATGAAACCTTGCCTGAAAATTGCCACCTCAGATTAGTCATACCAATTAGCGCTTTAAAAACAGGGCTGAAAGACCTGTAATAAAAACCTGTTGCCCTGGCTGGTGTGGCTTAGTTGATTGAGCATTGTCTAGTGCACCAAAAAGTCTCTCTCACATCGGTATTTTTCTCTCCTTAAAATCAATTAAAAATATTAAAGAAAAACAGAAAAATCTGTCTATCGTGGTTTAACCCAAGCATTTTCATTTTTGATCAGAAACTCTGTTATTCATTCATTCATCTATTCAGGAAATATTTACAGAGTGCTGACTACATACCAGCACTCTCATCATCTGGTGTGGGATTTAGCAGTGAACAAAACAAAGTCCCTGCCCTCATGGACATTATAAACAAACAATAAACAAATATAGAACATGGTAGTTTGCAGTAAGTGCTATGGATAAAATAGGGTTTAAGGGAGATTGTGACTGTTACGGTGCTTATTTCATAGCATGTCAAGGAAATCCTTTCTGCTCAGGTGATAATTGAGCAGGGACCTGAAGGGAATGAGGCACATTTCATAGGAATTTCTATGGGAAGATGATTCAGAGTGAATCAATAGCAAGTACTTAGGCCTTGAAGCCAACGAGTTTGGTATGCTCTAGGAAGAGCAGGGAGGCTATGGGCTGAAGGACAGAGCAATGGGAGATGGGGTCAGAGATTTTGAGGGTCCGATTTTAATAGGCCTGTGAACCAGCATTAACAGTGCATTATAAAAACCTCTATTTGAAATTATTACATTAATATAACCTTGGAGATTTAGACTAAGATGAACACCTTAGCACAATGTTTGACATAATGTTAAAAGCAGTTGTCTTTGCTGTCACATAGGTATTCAGCATTCCTTGGATTAGAATTTCTTCTATTTTTTGGCATAAATGAACAGGTGGAATATTGAAGTGTTTTTCTCAGAGGCAACAAAATTGTAATCTTTTAAACTTAAACAATAGCAGCTCATTTTTATACTTGAATAATGACATTGGTGTTGATAATCTTTGTCACGCAATGATGGCATCATATGGGAAATTAAAGAAGTACCTCAATGTTCTGGCTGAGCTTTTTGACGATGCTGGTGATGGTCTGGATATGGTTTTCCAGTAGCTTCCTGGCAAGCAACTCCTCTTTTCGAAAGCCATGGGTCCCCTGAAGACAAGCAGAGATCTCCTCCTTGATGTGGAAGGCTTGTTCGAGGAGGAAAGCGATGGTGCGCTCCTGGATGTTCAATCTGTCTTCTAGCTGACTTCTCTGGGTGTTTGGAATAACAGGAAGGAAAGAGTGACCCCTGGTTAGGAAAAGGAAACAACACCACGGCCATTACAAGAATGAGCTTGGAGGAACCAGAACCAGAACTGCATCTTCACTCCTGTGTTTTCTCACCCGTGAGAAGTCTAGTAGGACTTTAGTACCTGCGTGGTTCCAGTCTTGGTTTATATTTCATCTAAGAAGCAGTTCTTACTGTGCCTCGATCTTCTGGCATGCATTTTCCATGATTCCCAAGCAGGATTGTTCTGTATTTTACCTAATAGTCTAACAGGCCAAGTTGGATCCACATAAATGTAATACCTGTTAATTCTGTGTTGAGAACAGGGCTGCTTTCTTATAGCTGGAGAAAATGAGAGCTCAAAGGCAAAGATGAACAAATGGGCCAGAAGTTCAGTAAAGAGTAAATGGAATAAACAAGCACAGGAAAAGACAAAGGTAAGGGTTATTTAGCATTAGGGCAAGGAAATATAAGATCCTGATAGCCCCTATTGACATTAGTGTATTACTCCTTCCCTTCATAGATAAACTTTTTGAAGGACAAGCTACTTTTGTTATGTCTTTTTCTTTAATTGACTTTGCTTAGTGTTGTGACCTAGTCTTTGAAGTCATACACCAGCGATTTTGCTTTAGTGTGTTCCCTAGAATCAGGTCACTAAATTCAGCCTATACTCTTGGGTGGGGGTGGGGGTAGAATTGGGCTTAACCTCTTAAAAAATGGAATATCAAAGAATTTGTGGTCATTTAAAAACCACCACTCTGTCACAGTCATGTAACTGGCTTCTATCTCTAGTTGTACCTTTCCCTGCACCCCACTCTCCCATTGCCATCACTATAATGTTGCTGGAAAGCAAATCTGGAGTTGTTCTGGGGTGGGGGTGGTCTAGGGCCTGAGAATTGATGGGGATTCTCTGGGGCTCACAGGACAGACTTGGGAACCATGGAAAATATTGCTATCACTATGACCAGGGTTGCTTGTGTCTCTGCAGAGCCCATGGATGAGGCTCATTCAAGCACAGTGCATCTCTGCTCAGCTCTGGTTGGTCCTCCGAGGACCCACTTAGCTTCTGCTTCCCAGGAAAATTGAAGCTCTCAGCGAGTGAGAGTTGAGGTCTAGAGTGAACAAGTCAGTAAAGTAAATTGGCTCCAGAAGCTCATGCGAGGCAGAGAAAGACAGGAAATGGGTTACACAGCTTCTTGGGAGCTCAAGTTCCTGGGCTCACCATGATTCTGACCAAAATGTTGAACTAACATGACTACTGGCTTCCCATTTCCCTCCCTCTTAAAACCTCAGAGGACCAAGAGAGAAAATGAGAAAATGGTGAAAACCCTTCAGGCAGTGGGGGCTAGTTTATACCCGTGAATGTGTGGGGTGGTGTAGTGGGTGCTGTCATATGCCAGGAAGGAAGGACTTATTTCCCCAGCTCCTGGGAACGCTGCCTGCGGACAGACCTCAGCTATTAGCCTTCTCTGGAAATTGCCTTGGTGAAGAAGACAATGTGCCAAAGGTCATGCCCACTTCCTCAGGCAGCTCAAATTCAGTGTTGGTCAGTGTGTGGGTATAAAGGCCTGACATACTTGCTCTATCTCAGAACAACTTTGAGGACCATCCCAGCTCCAGAGCTCTCTATGGGGTCAGCTGATATCTCCTTGGTATTCTATTACAATACTCTTCTTTCTTCTCAATTGTTTCCTTCCCTTCCACAGGTGCTGATCCCAGAGTACTCTAAAATAGCCTTCCTTCTATTCACCATCTTCTGTCTCAGAGCCTGTTTCCTGGGCAACCCAACCTCAGTCAGGTGGCCACTTTGGCCTGAGACAGCTGTGGTTGTGGGAGGATAAAATGGGGACCAGCGACCAATGTGGGTCTACTTTGCAGCTTCCCCCATTGCCTTGGGGAAGATTGCTCTACTGTGTGGAATTTCAGACTCTAAGATCAGGCAAAGCAGAGACCTGTGTTGGTAAGAAGCTGAAACTATAATAACAAACAACCTGGGGACCAGCTGACCTTGGGCAGTTGCTCCTACACTGTTCTACCTCCACATACCCCAGGGATGGAGAAGCAACTGCTCTCCTAAGGTTACCTCTTCCTAAGGAGCAAAAGGTAAAGGATAGGAGAAATTATGTTGTAGAATGAGGAATTGTTCTGTAGAATGTATAATTATGGTTTTACTGTGCTGAGTTCTCCACACCCTACCCTCTGAGCTCACTGGAGCTAACGATACTCCATTTGAGAACATGGTCTGGCTGAAATCCCAGGGAGAAAATGAACTCACAGGCCAAAATAACAGGACATTTGAAGAGCACAGTCTTTTCAAAAACTGGCCCACAAAGACGCAAACTACTGGATAACATTCCTACAGAAGATAAATAAAAAATATATGCAATAAGAAATTGTTAAAAAGGCTAGTAGACATATTGAAGATATGGGAAGATATTAGCAAAATAAAAATTGAAAACATAAAAAAGTAAAACCAGTAGAAATATTAGGCATGAAAAACATAACTGAAATAAAGAAAACTAAAAGATGGAATAAAGATGACAAAGGGATTAGTTGAATAAACTAGAGATTTGGGAGACCAGATGAAGGAAATTTACCAGGCAGAAAAAGGGACGGCCATATACTTTGGAGATATCAAGGTCAGAATTTGAAACTCATGTCTGTCTGACTCCAAAATCAAATGTTAACCTTAAGTCTCATGTATTCCTATCATTCTAGGAGATAATAAGCAGAAGCAGGGAGCGCAATTTGATTGATGCTACTCATGTGACCTAATAGAGTAGCAGCAGAAATGACACATAGAAGTGCCCCCAAGCTCTGTATCCTCTTTCTTTACTTCTTTCTTCCTTCATTGGTCCTGGCCACCATTGTCTTCTCTACTTTTGCCTCCTAACAGAGTTCATCCTCCACAGCAGTTGGAGGGTCTTCCTGAAAGTGTAAATGATAGCCTTGCCTGCGTAAACCCTCTGCTGGCTTCCCAGTTCTCTGAGAGTAAAATCTTTGTTCTTCTTTCCAACCTCATGTCCTTCCATTCTCCCCTCCATTCCCTTTCCTTCAGCCACACAGGCCCTCTTTCTGTTGCTCAGACAAACCAAGCTAATTCCTGGATCAGAGCTTTGGCCCTGCTCTTTCTCCTTGGAAGGAGATTCCCTGCCGTCACTTCCTGGCTGCCTCCATCTTTTTGCTTAGGTCTCACCTCCAATATCCCCTCCTCAGACAAGCCACCCTCTCAGTCACTTTAAATCATAATAGCCCATTTCATCCTCTATAGCATTTGTCATTACCCAAAATTATTGTATTTACTTGTTTGTTTTTATGTTCTTCCCTCCATTACCAGATGAAAGCTCCCTTTGGGCAGGCACTCTGATTTGTTCTCCACAGTGTCCCCAGCACTGAGGAGAGTGCCTGGCATGTAGTAGGTGGTCAATAAATACTTTTGGACTGACTAAATGACTTCTCTAGTTGGACTGTTTGTTCTCTTAAGGCTCAGTTGTTGGAAAATTGTAGAAAAAAAAAGTGGTTTCACAAAGCTACAGATTGTTAGAGCTTCAAGGTTTCCAGTTTCCTTTCTTAAGCAGCATAAAATAGCCTCCATCCTGGGTGAGGTTCCCCTTTCCTGTCACCTGTACGACTGAGCAATGAAGAAGGCTTTGCTAAGGGGTTTCATTAATCAGATTCCATCTACCACTCATTTGGCTCAAAATGGTCTTCTGGAAAATTACCAAATGGAGCCTTATCTAGAGAAAATCCATTCCTCTGAAACCCCAGCATGCTAACAGTGCTACCCTGGATGTATGAGTCACAGGCAGAAGAAGGAGGATGTTGGGCCCGGCTGATGGTGACATATAGCCTAGTGGTGGGCTGCAGATTTGCTCACTATTTTCCTTGAGCTAGTGCTTCTTTCTGGCCTCGAGACAATCTGCAGCCCTGATTTTCTAGTGAAAGGGTATTTGATCTCCAGTCTTCAGTTCTATACAGAGACTTGTAAATTATGCTGCATTGCTCTCAAAATTTAGATTTTCCCTTAGGAGTGCCCAGTGTGGCAGATACTGTAGGCTACCTTCCCAATAGCCATCCTTCCCTTCTGCCTGATTTGCTTCATCCTCTTGCCCCCGCCCACCCCCGTGACCTTCAGGGGAGACAAGCTCATCATGGTGGTCCTGTTATTCTGGGCTGAGATGCAGTTCGTTTAGGTAGGAGTATGTGAAGCAATTCTGGCCAGTTGCAGGGCTTCTAGGTAAGGTTTCTTTGCCTTCAAGAAGAGACACACAGGAAGAAACTTTCCTTTTCTTTGCTGGATGTTGTCGTGTCTGTGTTTGATGCCTGGAACTCTTGAAGCCATCTGAGCATGAGGGAAAAAAGGATGGCAGGGAGGAAGGATAGAACACACTTGGGTTCTTGGTGATGTTGTTAAGCCTTTTAATTAACCAAACTCTAGACTTTTTAAAAATGTGAACTAATTAATGTCCTTACATTTAAGCCATTTTTTTTCCTTTATTGATTTTAGAGAGAGAGGAAGTGAGAGGGAGAGAGAGAGAGAAACATCGATGAGAGAGAACATGGATTGGCTGCCTCCTGCATGCCCCCCAACTGGGGATTTGGCCCACAACCTGGGCATGTGCCCTGACTGGGAATTGAATCGGTGACCTCTTGGTGCATGAGTCGACGCTCAACCAGTGAGCCACACTGGCTGGGCCATTTAAGCCATTTTGATTGGAGTTTTGTTTTTTTGTTTTTATGTGCAGCTGAAAACACTGTATCTGTATCTAATTAATTACCAATAAAAATGTCAGTTGCAATAGAAATATATCAGTGAGTCAGAATTTTCTAAATGTCTACTCTAGTCCATACAAAGTTCACAATAGTTTCTTCCCTCAAGGAGCTTAGTCTAATCCAGTGTTTCTTGTAAAGAAACTTAAATTAGTATCATGGGGGTGGGGAAGGGAGGAAAGCTGTTAAAATACAGATTCCTTGGTTCCACCGTAGACCTACTAAAATAGCATCTTTGGGGTGTAAAGGGGAGGGGAAGAACATGTATTTTAAATAAGCACTGATGTGCCTTGTCCAGGTGGCTTGGTTGGTTGGAGCGCCATCCGGTACACCAAAAGGCTGCAGATTCAATTCCTGGTCAGAGTGGTGGTGGTGCGGGGGGAGTCAACTGATCAATGCTTCTCTCTCTTTCTCTTTCTCTTTCTCTTTCTCTTTCTCTTTCTCTTTCTCTTTCTCTTTCTCTTTCTCTTTCTCTTTCTCTTTCTCTTCCTCTTCCTCTTCCTCTTCCTCTTCCTCTTCCTCTCTCCCTCCCTCCTTCCCTCCCTCCCTCTCTCTAAAAGTCAATAAATACATATCCTTGGGTAAGGATTTAAAAATAAATAAGCACTTAGGTGATTCTAATGTACTCTAAAGACTGAATATCACTGCTTTAAGACTGGTTGTGTGAATCAGTGAATAAGATAAGGCAGGATATATAATAAAGTGCTGAAGTATGAAATGTGGAATATGAGCTCTCAAGTTATGTAGATATTCAGAAGCAGCTTGGCAAGTTGGAAGGCAAGATAGACTGAGGCTAGAATACAGGTTCTACCACTTACCAACCAAGTGTTTCAGTTACTTCATCTTCAAACAGGGCTCCCAGGGCCTACTTGGCTGTATGGCTGTAAACTCTGAGATGACACATGGGAAGCACGTGCCATACAGCTGCTCCGTAGACCAGGGTTGTGAGGGGCCCGTGTATACTCACTCTTCAGTTGTGCTGTTGGCTGGCATCAAGACTGTATCCAGAAGAAGATGAGGAAGCAGACCTAAGCCAGCAGAAGGGCCAATGGAACGAGGCTGCCTCTCTGCTCAGATGCCAGTCTGTGGCCCTGCCTGTCATGGCTGGCCTCAATGTTGTCGCTACTGGGACCATTGAAGGAAGCCTCTAAGGAGGGCAGCACCTAGAGCTATGTAAATGTACTTGCCTGAAACCATGGGGACATTAAGTGGCATATAAATTCTGGACTGTAGTTACTTATTTACCTTAAAATTTATTTTTCTATTTCCACTTACCATAAGAGAAGTTGTTTTCTGCTGGTCTTTCTAAATTAACTGGGAGCACACACATGTGAACACTCTCAGTTTTCTCAAAGATTCCTACTGACTATTGTCCAAATCATCAGATCATCTAAAGGTTAAAAACTGAGGCCTTTTGCTATAGCAAAATGTGGCCACCATGATTCTTTCAGCAAATAGAAACCACTCACTGCTTCATTAGTATATGTATTATATCAGTGAGACCAATATGTAACTTTAATTGTGAAAGGAAATTTAACTGAATATTCTAGACTGGTCCAGATGGAATTACTCCCCACAGGAGGTTGAACTCCTGGGGAACTTTTGGAGAGAGATTTGGGATTTACAGAAATCATTGATGATGCAGCTGGAAATCTGAACAGATTTCCCACAAACTCTGAGTTCTGTTTCTCTGCTATTCAGTGTGACTTTCACGAGCTGTGCTGTTGCTGGCAGACGCACCCGTGCATATAGCCTCTCACTTCGCTGCCTATTCTGTTCTTGCGAATAGAGAACTAAATTTACTTAGAAGATTCTGAGAACAATTTGGCAACCCATAATTCTCAAAACACAAAAATTTGAAAATTTAACCCCTTTTCTAGAACACAAAATGGCATCATAACTGACAAAAGTTTTCATTTTTGTGAGATCTAATATATGAGTAGTTACATTCACAGTGCATAGAGTCCTATTACACACACACATGCACACACACACACACACACACACACACAGTGAAATTTCATGGAACATTTTGATACCTCACAAATGACCTGAGTGTATATGTGTAGTAATAAAATTAAAAATATATTTTCTAAAGTTTCTCCATTGCTTATTTATAACCACGTGGCAGATGGATTTTGGTGGCTACAGGAGTCTCCATTGCTGAGTTTTACAAAGGGCTGACTGCTCTAGGGAGGTGAGGGAGGCAATTCGAGTCTCTGTGGGTTTAGTCCAGGAGGAAGCAGACCACAGTAGTGTTAGGCCAGCCCAGGGGCCTGTGGAGGGGCCTGGGAAGGAGAGGATGCCAGACAGTGACCAGGCCAGGAGGAGACTGGAGAAACTTGTTGTGGATCTTTTACAGAGCAAAGTTATGTGAGGTGAACTCCTCGTGTTCAGCAAATTGTTACAATAAAATTACAGAAGGAATGATGTACCTGTTGTGATTGGCTTTCTTATGGAGGCAAGCAGGTTGGCAGGTGCTCTAGAGTCCCTGTGTGAATGAGGACATGGTGGGCATATGGGTGACATTTACAGGTAGATATATGTGAACTGCAGCAGCAAATTGTTTTGATGGCTTTTGGATTTCCGATTGCATTTTGCAGTACTCTTGAGACACTTTCCTATATTACCTTGCTATTTTGGAGGGTGTGTGTTGTATATGTGCGTCTGCAGAGGAGAGAACACTGTACTTGGAGTCAGAAGACCTGTGTTCAAGTTCTGCCTCTGCCACTTACTACCTTGAACCTCTTTTAGGTTGCCCAGAAGAGAGCTCCTTGTCTGTCTTATGGAAATAATGATTCCTGCCCTACCCAGCTGGCCTAGAGGATCAATTTAAATAATGCACCTGAAGTGCTTTGTAATGTCTACCAGTTTTATAGACATGCGTTCTTATTACAGTTATTAGTAATTATTAGATGGTGTTATGGGCTGAATTGTGGTCTTCCCAAGCAAGATATGTTGAAGACCTAACCCCTAGTGCCTCAGAATGTGACCTAATTTGGAAATAGGGTTGTTGCAAATACAATTAGTTAGGATGAGGTCATACTGGAATAGCGTGGGCCCCTAACCCAATATGACCAATGTTCTTATAAGAATGGCCGTGTGAAGACAAAGACACACAGGAAGAGTAGCATGTGAAGATGAAGATAGAGAGTGGAGTGATGCATCTCCAAGCCAAGGAATGCCAGGGATTGCCGGCTGCCACCAAAAGCTAGGACAGAGGCATGGAAGAGACTCTCCCTCAGATCCCTCAGAAGGAACCAACCCTGTTGACACCTTGATTTTGGGCTTCTAACCTCTAGAATTGTGAGTCAATACACTTATGTCGTTTTAAGCCACCTGGTTTGTGGTATTGTGTTTGAGCAGCCCTAGGAAACTAATACAGATGGTACATGATTTAAGGGGAATTCTGGAAATATACGAAATTTATTATTACACTCTCTTTTTTCTATATAGTGCTTATAGTCAACATATTACTTTCATAAACATTATTTCATTTTATTCCTGCAACTACCCTGTGGCATAAGTGAAAGTTTTTCAATTTAGGTGAAAACAGGGGCTTAGAAATGATCAGTAACTCAACCGGAAAACATTTTAACCTGCCTCTTTGACTCTTTCTCCTACATCACAGCAGCTTTGTTTAGTTCAATGAGTAGCTCTTCCTTTTATATTTGCATTCTTCTCAGATATAAGATGCCCTTATTTCTCTGATTTTAATATATAACTTGCTCCCAACACTGTATAATTTTCACCTCAGTTCCTTTTCCTCTGCTTGGCTCACATCTCTCCTTGGAGTCCTAAGGGTCCTCTCTGAGGCCAGAGTTTGGAGGAGCTCCCTCTCTGCTCTAGAGAACTGAGACTGGTCTCAGCCTGACCACAGCAGAGTTCCCACACTTGAACAGAAGCTCTTAGGTGTGACAAGAGTCCAGAGGGCCTCCTGAGTGGAAGAGACTGAGCTGCACCTGGGTTGCCCCTGCCCTGACTGATTTGGGGGAAGGTGCTATGGGTAATGGTCAATCCCTGCAGCAGTGCTCACCCACAGCCAGAGTGTTGCCCACCACAGGCAAGAGCAGTGAGAAGATGCTAGAGAGAGAAGAATAAAGGACTGCAGTGTGGCCAGTGGCAGTGCCTCTGAGATGCAGCTAAAATGCTCTGGTTCCAGGCTGCCTATACCCTGCAGAGGGGCACCCATGGAGGAAGATCAGAAATCCGTGGTTGTATCATATCTCTGCTGCAAGGGAGGGGCTGGAGGTGACATGTCCCAGGGTGTGTGTGTGTATGTAGCTGGTAGGGAATGTGGATAGAGGAATGATTAAGAAAATAGGCTCTGAAGTAACATAGATAGAAATTTCTGGATTATCATCTTGGTTCTATCATAGCATTGTGTGGCCTTGGGCAAATATTTGACTCCTCTGAACCTCAGTGTCTTGTCTTCATCTTTAAAACAGTGACGTTATTCACCTCTTAGGGTTATTGTGGGGATTAAATAAAATGATTAACACTGAGTAAGAGCTGGAAGCTGTAACAATAAATGTGTTCAGTGGGGCCATGGAACTGTTCAGGGTGGGACAGGGTCCACCAGGTAATAAAACCTGACAACCCAGAGTGCCCCACGTATCCTTCTCTTCCTAAGCAGTGCAGACGATTTTGAGCTTTGTCATCTGGGAGCTAGTTGCCCTCAAGGATGAATATGATATTGCAAAACAAAACCTGAAAGAGCCCCAGCCTAACATGACTTATCCCACAGAAAGCTCAAACAGCAGCGTTTTGTCTTCCTTTTTTGTGTACTGTAATGTGAAATATCCATCGTCATCATGTAGCAACAAAAGCAATACATCACAGTATAATAAAATATCTGCCATGGTCCTAAGAGAAAAACCTTGATGATGAATACTTTTCAGACCTTGAATGCCATATTCTATCACAAGGGGAAATCATTAATCACTGATTATTTTCCCCTTTTGACTTACTGATAGTTTTATGTATCCAAATTTTAGATACCATTCTTTGGTTGTCAGCCAGACCCTCATCTTCCCAAAATGTACCACTGAGAGAATACCCGAGATATATGTTGGCTTTAGCCCAGCCCAGACAACTCCTCAGTACAAGGCAATTTCATTTCCCTCATCTAGATAGCATCATAGTTCAAGTTCATACTTCCCTCTTGTATAGACCTTCCCTGGATGAGCACCAGGTGTGGCACTATAAACAGCTCAATCAAAATTTTCTGATGATTATGTTAATATATTTTAAAATTTCTTGACTTTTTATCATGAAATGTTAAAAGATTTATTTTGAAAGCCATAGTTAACTATATCAGATCTTGTTGTATGTCACTCACTGCCTATCTTATATTATTTTATTTATAAATATACGGGAACCTATGGAGGTTATTAAGGAGGAGACAGTGAAATCAGCTTGCTGTGTCAATCAGAAAGGAATAAGATAGAGAGGCTTGTCTTTCTGAGGGCGTATAATGCAGTCTCTTTCAAAAGCAAAGGGCTAGTTTGGATAAACTCAAAGATCTCTTTCAGCTCCTTTGATCTCTAACTGCATCGTTAAGTACAGTAAATAGTTAAAACTAGTAATTTACAGACTTACTTGTCAACATATTCAACTAGATCTGTAGAATTCTTGGTTGACATTTTGGCTGGAGATGATCTTACCTAAAACAAAAGTAATTGGTTTAAAATGTATCATTAGGTACTTTTTAGGGAAATCCTATCAACCTTATTCTTACATAAATTTTTAAATTTTAAACAAAATAGAAACTGTAGATCATAGACCATCAGCCCAGTTAATCTTATACAAGCCCCTTCTGTATTGCTAGAGACTAAAACCAAATTCAATTTCTGGGAAGATGCTAGAGAGCTGCATTTCACAGATTTGGTATCCCAAGAAAAACTTTTTGGAAAGGTCAAAGCCATAAATTATTCTTAGATAATTTAAAAATGAAATATCCAATGATTATTGGCTGAGTTACTACAGAACTCCTCACAGAGTGAATTATTTCTGACATGCTGAATTCCAAGGGAAATCAGCTAACTTTAAAAAAGAAAGACCAAAACTAGAAAACTAGTTTATCCAGGTAATTTTGTAATAAGCTGGATGCCAGATTATTATAGCCAATGAGAAATAGAAGTCCAAGCACAGTTATGCACATAACTTACTAGTATTAATCATAGCTGGCCATATGAATGTTTAAATAATTCAATAAAATGGTACCACTAGAAAGTTCTAGTTGCTTCTAAGTTCTTAATTTTGCAGCATTTCTAGGAAGAGAGAAGATCAAAATGTACTCATTGTTTTTGCATATGCTGAAACTGTTTTCAACTCTAATGTTCTTTTATTTTTTAAGTTTAAAAACAGGGCACATTTTTATCTTCATTTTAATTGCCTGTCACTGAACTGGATCCACCTCATTTTAAAACTTGAACAAAGTATGTTTCTAGGATTTTTTTGTTTTGTTATGTTATTGTATACTTTAATGGTGAGCAGAATATGTTAAGACCCACATACAGAAATCATTCCTTTTGCAAATACTTAAAGAATTACTTTTTTTTTTTATCCTCACCCGAGGACATTTTTCCATTTTCTGTTCAGATAGAGTGGGAGGGAGAGAGAGGAAGAGAGAGAGAGAGACATCGACGTGAAAGGGACACATTGAGTGGCTGCCTCCCGCACGACCAACCAGGGCTGGGGACAACCGAAGTACGTGCCCCTAGTGGGAACCGAACCCGTGTCTCTCAGGACCGCAGGCCGACGCTCTAACAGCTGAGCCAAACCAGCCAGGGCAAGGAATTACTTCTTAATATAAGGCCTAAGAACTTAATTGGAAAGCTATCTCCTCCAGTGAAACTAAAAAACAAAACAAAACAAAACAAAAAACAATTACCAAGGAAGCTAATAAAGGACACCTGACAATAGACAGGCTCTCCTGACCTGGCCCAGTTGGTGGGGGCAACCAGAACAGGCTCGAGCCACCATGTCGGTGCTTTAGACCCTCTCTCTCCATTACTGAGTGGGGTCTGCAATGGGTCTGCTGCTCTGAAGCCTGGTCTTCCCCTAAAGAAGGAATAAAATGATCCACTGGGTGCCTGAGTGCATGCTGTGAAAACCTCCCTAACTTCTTAGAGGCTGAGACAGGCCTGCTCTGGTTCATGTTTCCACCCCAGTTTTTTGCTGGAACAGTGCTGGGCCCTGAGCTCCTCACCAACTAATGCCAGCTCCTTCGTTCTTAGCTCTCCACTGCTGCCCCTGGCCTGGGGGAGCCTGTTTGTGGCATGTCCCCAGCAACTGGTTGGCCTTATCTTTCCGGCACCTAGTAGCCCTTTTTAAGTCTTTGTGGATTGAAAGAATAATGATGAATATTTTGCCCAAGGACACTAAATCACTGGGTTATTGTCTTCTCTTTTCCTTGAGTGAAACAATTGGCTATATATTTGTTTTTTTTAATTAATTTTTAAGTCTTATTTGGAAAACCATAAGTAGCATCCTCTTAACACACCTACAACTCACATACTTTTAAAGTAACAAATGTTAAACCTGATAAAGGAGTAAAATTTTTTAAATGTAGAAAAATAAAAGGTACAGAAAAAAATTTTTTTTCACTTACAATTTTACTACCTAGACCAAAAGTCATTAACATTGTGGCATATATACTTCTTCTTTTATTCTACACAATTAAAAAAATGTATTTAAGACAGTAGATTTTATATCTTTGCTAACAGCATATAGGAGTCAGCTCTGTTTCATCCCTATTCCTACAAGCTAGGATGTAATTACATACACATTTGCACAAACAACTTGATGATTATTATGGGAATTTTTACATGTGTCAGTTTTCACCTGTTTCATAATAGTACTTGAAAACATTGTGGTCTTTTATGGTTTAATTGCCTATAGAAAGTGTTCACATATATGATGTGATTTTATTCTTCCAACAGTCCTGTAAGGTAGAAATCATTATTACCTTTATCAAAAGAATAGCATTAGTTATAGTAAGTAAGTGAAATCTTTCTTTATTACAGAAAGGATTTAAGATGATTATTTTTATAGGTGAAGAATCTGAGGAGCAGAGAAGTAATGGACTTCAAGATAATATAGATAATGATAATAATTATAGCTATTGACTGAATCCTTGCGACCTGGTAAGCTCTTTACCTTAGTGGCTCATTCAAACCCCACTTCTTTGAATGATAGGCTTAATTGCTGAGAGTCACACAGCTAGTGTGTGGTACAGCCAACAGGTAGAAAATATCAGTGCTTGATATTGTGCTAGCTTTCCAGTGCTTTTTCCATCACAAGAGACTGCATCTGCTGGTCAGGTGTTATGAGAATTACAAAGCAAAGTCTAAAAATACTTCTTCTTTGAATGTGCTTTTTCATTGATGGGGAAGATAAGAGAAGTACCAATAAAAGAAACATTCCATGTAGCTGTTCTCTTTATCATGTTAGAGATAATGTCTGTACCTTGATTTTATCATAGTTTCTTTTGTATCTTAATAAAAAACAAAGTATTAAATTTTTGTTAATTTTTAGCCATACATATTAAAATTCAGTCCAATGAACATATTCACAAATTGAGCCCCTTTTGCTTTTCTGCTTGTGTTGTCATTGGTCACTTTGTCAAAGCAGAAAACAAAACAAAACAGGAAATGTGGGTAGAGTGAAAAGAAAAACAACTTTTCCAGGATTTCTTAGAACTCTCTAAGCACTGCTGAGCTTTAAAGAAACTGAACAAAATATTCTATTTTTAATAAGAATAGCTAAAAGTACTTACTTTGCTTTCTTGGTCACTGGCTGAGCCAGGAAGGGGGCCATTAGGTTCATCTGGCTGTTCCTCTCCAGTCAAGGAGGCACTGTTGTTTATATCTGTATCTAGGCAACCAGAATACTGAATCAGATCAGGAACTATGGCATGTGAATTTCTGCAGTGGTAAGTTTTTAAAAATTATTGACAGTGTTACTGCACATATGGCAATGGTTAAAGAGAGCCTTCCCATCTGTTTTATACTCCCCTCTTCCCTACACCAATCCCCCCCCCCAAGACCCCCCAATTACACCTATAGTCAGCTAGAAGAGCCTATCATCTCAGGTACTTCCATTGTACATTTAGAAAACTTTATTGAAGTGCACTCATTCAGACCAAACTGTTCTAAAGTAATAAGGAATGGTTTCTCACCCTATTGTGCTCAAGCCATCCAACTATCTTCTTTGGGATTTATTACCTTGTTTGTATGTAATATGAAATATAAGTCAGATAGTAAAGTATGAGAAATCCAGAGACCTTGAGTAATCCATGAGATAAATACCTGAACTCATCACGCTTGATTTCCTGGTTTTATTTTTTATTGATTTGATTTTTTTTTGAAAGGGAACAGAGACTTTAAAAAAGTGTTCTTTCTTTGAAAGCCAAAGTACTAATAAATGTTGATTGAATCCTGACTAAAGTCTTTATATTTCTGGGGTATCTTCCAGGGTGGCCCAGCAGCATTGTGACTGCAGGAAGAATCTGTGATGTCAATGGAGTTGGCCCTCACATTTAAAGTCATTAAGTCCCTGAAATTTAGGAGCTTGAAGTGTCTTCCTTAATGCTCATTGTCCTAAAAATCACTAGTTCCTTCACCTCTTTGTCTCATTTGGTGGGATGTGGCCACTTAAAAACTGATATTTCATACCCTTCCTCTTATTTCACCTTCACAGTTTGGTAAGAGACTAATTTCCATCAAAGTAGACAAAGAAAATTGGTAGTTACAAAATATTCATGGGATATAAGGTTCAGCGTAAGGCATATTGTCAATAATATTGTAATGACTAGGTGTGATGCCAAATGGGTACTTAAATTATTGGGGGCGCGGGGAGAATCACTTTGTAAATTATATAATTAACCACTATGTACACCTGAAACTTATATAAAATAATATTGAATGTCAACTGTAACTGAAAAATAAAATTTAAAAAACGAGCCTAGAGGGGCTAAATTACCAAAAAAAAAAAAAAAAAGTAGACAAAATTGCTGCAGTACTCCCAGACCTTCCTGTAGTATGTTAGTTAAGGAAGCTAACACTTCTAGGCCACTAGGGGAAGTTTCTAAAAGAATGCAGCAATGACTGGTGAAATGGGACAGGGCTTTAAATAAAATACTGAACTTTGGCATTGTAGGGGAAATTTTGTTCAGTTATTTGACCAGAAAAGATGTGAATTATTTCAGCTCTGAAATATTTTTCAACTTGGAATTTGCATATTTTGCTAATACTACTTTGTCCTCATATACAGACAAAATATTATTGTCTGAGTTACTTTTCAGATTATGGTGCTCTGTTTGCCTTATTCTGAGGACACATGATGTTCGGGATGCTGAATGACAAACTTTTATCCCACAGATAAATACCACCCATAAGTTTTGGTTTTAATGGTATAACTTCTAGTGCTAACGTAAGCCCTTAAAACTTAGAGATACAGTAATTAATGGTTCTTTAAGCAGCCCAAAAGGCTCATTACATCATCCTAATCATCATTTTATCAAGTATCAAGGGAGACTAACACACCAGTGATCGGACAGGTGGCTGTGGATACTGAGAGTGGATGAGAACCTTGACTCTCAACCTACTGGTATTTACTTTGGGCAAGATTACCTCTTCAAGTTTCAGTTTCTCATCTGTAAAGTAATATACTAACAGTGACCTCATAAGGTTGTTGATAGGATTAAATGCAACAATCACTTAAAGTTCTCAGCTGAGTACCAGGTTAGGAATCTACTAAGCTGTACTTATTATTAGTGATTATTTCACAAGGTGGCAATTATCTAAGTACTAGATGCAGGATCTGTGTAAGAAAGGAAAGCTGAATTTCACAGACAACCTTGTGAGATTCTTTCCTTATATTCAGCTTCTAATCCATATGATTTGGCTAGAAAAATGGGCCCAAATGAAATGAGTCTAACTTGTTTGTTCTCTAAGTGGCTGCTTAGTTTTCAACAGAACAATGCACATAATATGTATGTACCATTAAATTCCCATCTGCTTGAATGTATATGTAAAATCCTTCCTTAAAGTCAATGATCTTCAAAGAGCACTTAATCCAGGCATACCAAGAGTATATATATATACTCCTTATAGCCTAAGACATAAGACACAATAATGTTCAATTTTTATCTTAAAACATATTTTGATACTATTTTAAGTATAGACATGAAAGTTCATCGTGAGGTGGTGTTCAGTAAAGGGGTTGGTTAGTATTGAAGATCAACCGAGTCAGAACTGCTGTGTGGTATTGTGCCCTACACAACCCTAGGGGCATCATTCACACAATAACACTAGATTTTCACATTTGTTTCAACAATATTTCAGGTATGTATCAAGAAAATATCTTATTCTAAGAAAGTAGGTATATCAGAACAATTTTTTAAAAATTTCTTTTATAGTTTATTGATTTTTAGAGAAAGAGGAAGGAAGCGGGAGAAAGAGAGAAACATCAATGTGAGAGCACAACATTGATCAGCTGCCCCCAGCACGCTCCACACCAGGGATTGCACCCACAACCTTGGCGTGTGCCTTGACCGGGAATCGAACCGGTGACCTCTTGGTACATGGGACAGTGCTCAACCAACTGAGCCATACTGGCCAGGGCTCAGAACAATTTTTTGACAAGTGGAAGTAAAGAGTCTTGAGGAAGCGGCACCCATTTCTAACTTGCATAAAGAGTGTATGTGGGCCAGTGACAGCCCCTACCTGGAGTGTCTGCTGTGTCCTCAGCTGAACTAGCCTCAACCAGCCCTGGACTATAGCAGCCCACAGTTGTTGGCAGAGTGTATCCTCTTCAAATTCCTTTTCTTTCTGTTTTTCTTTTATGTCACCTCCCACCTGTTGTTCCAAATGACATTAGGCCATCCTTTCTGAAAAGACCTTATTTGGACCTGGGAACTCCTTAGGGCCTTCAACCTTTTCTTGTGCTGTCCTAATTGTACCCGCTCTAGTCCCCAAGTAAGCTCAATGTGTTTAGCCCTTGACATTTTAGGAGACACTTTTCATGTTTCACCTCATGATTTTTCTGAGGAAGGCAGTGCAGATGTGACTATCCCAATTTTACAGATAAAAATACAAGGAGGTTCAAAGAAGTGAAGTGACTCACATAAATAAATGGTGAAAACCTGATCATCCCCCAAGTCTTCCAGTCCTCCCTTGTGCACCTTTCCTCCTGGGGTGCAGCATACTGAATTCTGCTAAGGCATGAGTGTTTGACTTCCATTCTAAGGGGGTGCTCAGTGCCAAGAGGGTCCTTAATGCTCCCTGGCAATTGTATTTTATTTCCTTGGTCCATCATGCTCCTCCTCTCTTAGAGGACTCTCCTACCTTTTCCTCTGACCTCAAACTGCCATCAGCTCCTTTCTTATCACCACTCTTAGCTGATGACCTTTCTTTTCTATTTCACCAAGAAAATAGAAGTGATCAGAAGGGAATTTTAATAAGCTCACCCACTGCATCTATAGACCTACATGAATTTGTGTCCATAAATTCTGCCTCCTTTCCTCTTTCAGCTGATGAACCATCTTTGCTCCTCACTCAGGTCCATCCCAGTTGTCCTGAGGTCCCACTCCCTCTTACCTAACCAAGGACCCCATTACCTCTTTACTAGATTATTCCCATCACCATTCAAACATACCCCCCCCCCCCATCTACTCTCCGTAAAGCAAATAAACAACCTTATTTTGATCCTATATACCCTTCAGCTACCACTCACTTTTTTCCTTTTCTGCACAGGAAAACTCCCTGAGAGTGTTGATTGTATTTTGCCTCTTCCCATTTTCTCTCTTTGCTATAGTCTGAATTGTGTCCCTCCCCAAATTCATATGTTGAAACCCTAACACTGAATGGAACTGTATTTGGAGATAGGACCTTTAGGAGGTAATTAAGGTTAAGTGAGGTTTTAAGAGTAGTGTTCCAATTTTATAGAATTTAAAATTGTTGTCCTTATAAGACTCTCTCTCTTTCTCTCTCTCTCTCTCTCTCTCTCTCTCTCTCTCTCTCTCTCTCTCTCACACACACACACACACACACACACACACCACTGAAGAAAGTGTAAGGACAATAGTGAGATGACATTTGTCTGTAAGCCACAAAGAGGACTCTCACTGGGAACTGAATCTGTTGGCACCTTGATCTTGGACTTCCCAGCCTCCAGAATTGTGAAAAATAAATTTCTGTTGTTTAAGCAACATAGTCTATGGTATTTAGTTATAGCAGCCTGGGCTGACTAAAATAATCTCAGATCATTAAAATCAGGCTTTCTGTCTCTTGCTCCTTCCACTAAATCTGCTCTTGGCAAATTCCCCTGTAACCTCTTTGTTGCTAAATCCAGTGGTCAATTATCAGCTTACTTATTGCCCTATCAGCAGCATCTAACAGAGTTGAGAGCTGTCTTCTACTGGAAACTTGTTCTTTACTTGGCTCCCAGCACAATGTGTCTCCCGGGGCTCGCCTATTCCTTTTCATGGGTTTCTCATTCATCTCCCTGACCTCTGAGCAGGTGATCAGTCATCTGAGTCAGTTTGAAGCTTTCTCAGAAATCCTGTGTCCTGGGCAAACCATACAGCTGGTCACTATTCCTCTGAGTGTGCCAGAGCTCAGTTCTTAGACTTCTACACTCACTACTGTGGGGTTAGGGGGTTGGAAGATGGACATTTTGTGACCTTGTGTTAAGGCACTCTCAACCTTGTGTTAATCCACTCTCAACCTTGTGTTAATACATTCTTGGAAACCTGGCCCATGTATGTGCCTTAAGTGCTTCATTTGCATGTGAATAAGGGTTTGTTATCTTTTGGCTTCAAGGTCTCTTCCCTTAAAAGGAAGAGACAAATCTAGGGTGTATGGTTTGCAGAAATGCCATCTCAAGGACATAATTTACATAAATCTGCTTGTAACTTGGGGGTACCAAACTGCAAGTAAATGGGACTTCGTCCTAAAATCTGGAGCTTTTTTGCTCCCTTGCAAATCTCCCTCTCACTCCAAGCAGCGTGGTGTGCTTGTAGGTTCATTGCGTTGCACCGATCCCGGCAGGCTCTGAGAGGGCAACTACCTTGATAATCTCACCAATCTAATGGCTATAAACTGATGACCATCAATCTAATGACTATAAGCTGATGATCCCTCAAACACTTTCCCCCCAAAGCTGTTCTCCATACAGCCTTTCCCATCGCAATACGAGACAACAGCATTTTTTTAATTGCTCAGGCCCCAAACCTTAGAATTCTTCCTTATTCCTCTTGTTTTGTCATACCCTACCTGTTGGCCAAACCTTCAAAATATATCCAGAGTGGATCATCTCTCACCACCTTCTTTGCTGCCTCACTGGTCAAGCTACCATTATTTCTCCCTTGGATTATTGCAGTAGCATGCACAAACTAGTCTTTCCTTTGTCAAACATATCCATCCATCAGCTATTCTCAACAAAATAGCCGGTGATGTTGTCAAAGTTAATAGTGACCATAAAACTTGTCAGCTCAAAATCCTTCAATTGTTTCCATCTTGTAAAGGATGAAAGCTTTCTAAAATCTACCAAAGCTTTCTGAAGCCCAGGTGACGTGGTCCGCTCAGAGGCATCTGACCTCATCTCTAGCCGAAAAGGCCACTTGGGTACTTGGAACATACTGGCAGGCCCTGGCCTCAGGGCCTTTCATCTTACTGTTGCCTCTGCTTAAATGCACTTTCCCTGGATAGTCCCTCTGCTCACTTCCTTGCTTCCTTCTGGTCTTTATTTAAATATCACTTTCTCAAAGAGGCCTTGCATAACTATCTAAAATTACAGTTTCCTTTTATGTACACATATTCTGATTACTATTTCATGCTATATTTCCCCTTTAGCATTTATCTACCTAATAGGCATTTACTTTGCTTACTAAATGTTTCCCCTGCTAGAACCTAAGCTCCACAGGACAGACATTTTTGTCTCTTTTGTTCACCGCTGTGCCCCAATGCTTAGGACAGTGTCTATCTAGCACATGGTAAGTGCTCAGTAAGTATTTGTTAAATGAATGAATAAATGAAGTCCATAAAGATGTGTAGACAAAATTCTACAGGAGAGTTCAGAAGTACAGGAGACTTCTGTCTGGGGTTAGGCGGATGAAAGTGGTGTGGATTGTGAAGGAGTGGACATTTTATTTGAACCCTGACAACTATATTAGTCCCTAACCCCTGAGTGGCACTCATGGTGGCTTGACTTTTCTCTTACTTCCATGACAACCCTGAGGACACTTCCAGGGGCTCTTATTTCTTAGGGCCCTCCACTGACCCTGAGAAAGGCCTTTCCACCACCAGATATTGATTGTCCTATTCTCCTCCTGTCTTTTAGGCAGTAGTCTATTAGAAAGGATCCAATAAAGTCAGTCTGGACTTTACATCTGACAAAGGTTGATGCCTTAGTCCAGGCATTTCAAACATTAGTATGCATAAAACTTACCTGGAGAGCTTCTTAAATTGTAGATTCCTAGGCCCCACTACCACGAGTTTCTAAATAAGCTCATTTTGATCCAGCGATCCAAGGACCACATACTGAACAACTAAAGGAAAGAATTTGTAAAGGTGGCATCACTGAAGACCCACAGTGAACACAATTTTGGTCAGGGGCTGCTTTGATGTTCCTAAAATTGCTGCTGTATTCCTATAAACAATCATCTATTTGCCTGTCTGCCCACCCATCCATCCACCCATCCATCCATCTCTCAGTGTCTTAGATTCCCTGCATATGTGGATTTTCCTACACTGGAGCTTTCTCCTTTCAAAACAACTTCCTTAGGTCCTGATTTCCATCTACACCTCCCCCCAGGCCAAGCCACATCCTACCAGGCAGTCTCCCCTCAGGGGCCAAGCAGCGATTTGCTGTCATCCATACCTTGTGTTTATGCCTGGCTCCTTCTCCTCCTCAGCCAGGCTCTGTTTCCATTCTCTGGTTCCCTGTTACCACTTCTGTGTCTCCCACCTCTGCACAAACAGCCTGTCCCCAGACACCTACTTGTAGCCAAGCTGCTGTGGTGAATTCCCACCTCCTTTAGCTGTGTTACCTGCCTCCTTCACCCACTGCTCTTTATCTGGCTTTGGTTAACATCAGCCTAATACACTGGCTAACCAAACTAAAAAGGGCGATGCATTAAAATAGAGTAACATTGATAATTTACAATGAAATAAAATGCTGAAGAAAAACACACAATAGGAAAGTAGATTCACCTTTGTATGCAGTCTGTCACACATATTCACACGTGCAAACAAAGTCCAAAACAAACAAAATACAACTAAAGAAACCTGGCAAAATCCCACCTGGCTGATAATGCAGTACAAAGGTAGGTAAGCTAATACTTCAAACACAATGCCAATTTGGAGATTTGTTGCGTTGCCACTAGATATGGGAGCCTCGAGGTTTTGTGGCAGCAATAAAGTCTTGCGCTTGTTAAATTAGTTTACAGAATCTCGATACTACTGGCAGCAGGAATATTTATTCTAGCTGCTCTAGCCCCATGACTTATTTCTCTCATTTCTCTGCGAAAATCTCTTCTGCTACGGTCGGTTTCTTGCTCTGCTAGGGAGGCCCTGAGTGAGCCTTGTGGATCCAGCAATCTGCTCTAAAAACGCTCAGTGCGACATCCCTGAGTGCGTCAGCTCACCAGGCACAGGCTGGGCATGGCCAGTGGTCCCATTTGCTGCTTTGATGATCTTGGGGAGTCTGTTTTTGTTGTGTAGTAAGACTGGTGTCCTCAGCCATCGAGCCTAACACAAGCGAAAGTTCTTCAAGGTGAACAGAAATACCTGTTTGAAAAGCATATAAATAGATCTTAATCCCCAAATCAATGAGTGTATTTTTGGCCCTGGACATCCACACATTTAGCCAAATGGCTCTAGGAAAGAATTTAATATTGTATGTCTGTCTCATCAATAGAAAGGGTAATGAAATCCATAAGAAAGAAGGTTTTTCTTGCTCTGAGAATAACTTTATATCCTGCCATTAAAATATATGAGGTTCTGTGCTGTACAAAACTTACCCCTGAATAACTCTCTCTGGGGCCCATTACTTCAGTATGTACTACCCAGGCTCATCTCCTTATGGTCATGGGGCCTGACCTTGTAAGAGTTTGGGCATCTTCCCTTTGCTTTTCTAGCATGGTTTATCTTTCTTTAAAATCTCACCCAAGGATAGTTTTCCTGTTTATCATCAGATAGAGTGTGAGGGAGAGAGAGGGAGGGAGGGAGGGGGGGGAGAGACAGAGAGAGAGAGAAACATCGATGTGAGAGAGACACATCAACTGGTTGCCTCCTGCACGACCCGACCAGGCCCAGGGACTAACTGCAACCAAGGTATGTGCCCTTGACCAGAATCGAACCCACAACTCATTGGTCCTTGGGCCAATGCTCTAGCCATTGAGCCAAACCGGCCAGGGCTGGTTTATCGTTTTTAAAATGAAAGTAAAAATAATTTTGTCCAGTACATTTTTTTCCTAGAAATTTGTAATCAGCTTTTTATAGGTATAGAAATAACTAGACCAAACTGTAACACAAGGGGCTAGGGGAAAAAGTCAAACGTTTACTGAATGCCTACTACCGGTAAAGCCCAGTGTATGTGTTTTTATATATTTATGGCTCAGGTAATTCTCACAACAACTGAATGAGTATGGTATCCCATTTCACAGTACAAGTTGAGGAACTGTCTCAGTTACAGCAGTGTATCTGACTAAAGTCTATGCTCTTTCCACCCTTCCAAGCTGCTTATCTTTGAAATCGCTATGTACCTTCATCTTTTTCTGCCCCCTTCCTCTTTTGGCATTACTTCTTCCCCTTCCTGGCACCTTGTGTTTTAGATACTCAAGTTCTCTGCTGGTTTCACTCGTTCATTCACTCACTTATTCTGTCAGTCAGTCATACAAGCTTTCAAACATGTATTGGGTGCCTTCTAAGTGCTTTTCTAGACACCGGACAAATAGCAATGAGCACAACAGGAAAAAAATCCGTGCCTTCTCTGACATTCTGCAGAGGAATTAGAGTAAGTACACAGGATGAGTACTTTCAGGATGAGTGGTAAGTGCGATTAGAGAGGAAAGCAAAGATGCTGTGGCAGTCCCCAGGAGAGCATGCAGCAGCCTACAGGGAAGGAGGAAAGGAAGAAGACTTCTTCTTTGAAGAGGTGACGCCCGAGGGGAGTCCTGTGGCACTGTAGGAATGACCTCCCTACAGAATGGATGAAACTCGTTTTCACTTAGTGAATGCCCATCCCCATGGCAAGTTGGGCAGAGTGGCAGGAACAGGAGGGTTGATAATCAGAGATGAGGCTGTACAGGTGAGTAGAAGCCAGAACCCAAGGGGTCTTATCTTGCTTCTTTGCAGACAAACTAAGGAGTTTAGAATTTCCCTGCAGGTGATGAAGAGCTGAGTGGCTGGGTCCTTGAGCCCCTGGTTGTGCTTGTCTGTTAGAACAAAGTCCCACAAGAGGCTGCTGGAATGTAGACAGGCCAACATGTGAATTCTGTTTCTGCTTCCTTGTGAAGGAACTCTTTTTAAACCTGAAGACACTAAGTCAATAATGTAAAACTATGATTAAAATCTTTAGTTCTTGTGGAAAACTCTGTTGAAATTTTTTTTTCTTCTTGTGTCTAAAATTGCCATTATATGAACCATTTGAACTATCAGAAACTTGGGCCTCTGATACCACATTATCACTGAAGCATTTAATGGCTCTTTGTTAGAGGAACTCAGCATAATAATTTTATTTTTGCAACATGAAAAATTATTCATGTAAACTGATACACTTCTGTGTTCAAAACAAAACCACAAAAAAATAAACTCTGCAAAATTTTGTAAGAATTGGGGTGTCTCTGTAATTATTTTTATGTTTAAAATGATATATTGCACCCTGGCTGGTTTGGCTCAGTGGTTAGAGCGTCGGCCCACAGACCAGAGAGTCCCAGGTTCGGTTCTTGCTAAGGGCACGTACCTCGGTTGCAGTTTGTCCCCGGCCCCAGCTGGGGTCATTTGGGTGGCAGCCACTCAATGTGTCTCTCTCACATCGATGTTTCTCTCTCCCTCTTCCTCCACTCTATCTGAAGATAAATGCAAAAAAAGTGTCCTCGGGTGAGGATTAAAAAAAAAAAAAGGCATATTCAATTTCCATTTATAAAACATACATGTATAATTTTACATAAATGCATAAATGTGATATAGAAATATCATAAGAATTAATATCCTGAATATGTAAATATATAACAAAGTATACAGGAAAGAACACTTAAAATCACCCCCTCTGAAATTATCATTGAAATAATCATTGTACATATTTCAATGTGTTTTTAGCCTTTTTTGTTATGAACATATACATATATATATATACATACAAGATCATATTATATATATATTTCCATATCCTGACCTTTTTTTTTTTTCTTTATTGATTTTAGAGAGGAAGGGAGAGGGAGAAAGATAGAAACATTGATGAGAGAGAACATCGATTGGCCGCCTCCTGCATGCCCCCCACTGGGAATTTGGCCTACAACCTGGGCATGTGCCCTGACCGGGAATCAAACTGGCGACCTCTCATGGGTCCACGCTCAACCACTGAGCCACACCGGCTGGGCTTGACCTTTTTATTTAAACTTAATGATATACTTTATTTTGACATTTCAACTGTTATTATGTATTTTTGGAAAATAGGATTTTAATAGTTGTATAATGTACATTCTATAGCTACCATAATATTATTTAACTGTTTTCTAATTTTTGGACATTTAGATTGTGGCCAATTATTTTTTGTAATGGAAATAATACTATAATAATATTGTATACAAAATCTTATATATTTGTGTACACAAAAATTTTGTATGTCTCTGTTTTCTAAGGAAATAATGGATCAAAGAGTAGGAATGTTTGGAGGATCTATTCTGTAAAATATGTTTTTAGAGAGAAGAAGAGAGAGAGAAAGAGAGACAGAAACATCCATGAGGGAGAAACATCGATCAGCTGTCTCCTGCACACCCTGTATTGGAGATTAAACCATAACCTGGGCACATGCTCTGACTGGGAGTTGAACCAGCGACCTCATGGTGCATGGGACAGTGCTCAATCCACTGAGCCACACTGGCCAGGCTATTTTTGAGGATCTTGATACATATTGCCAAATTGCCTTAAAAAGTATATTTTTGCAAAGCAAATTGAAAATATGTAATAAGAGACATACAATTTTTATACCCAAATGCAGAAATTGCACATGTTCAAATATATTCTAGGGAAATATCCCAAAATACAGAAGAAGACAAACAAACATGTTTACCATAGTGCTAAAATAATAAAAAAAAATGATTATTTGTCTTTATTGTTCAACATTAGGGAAATGCTGAGTATTATTTGTACGACTTAGTTATGACAAACATAAACAATAATGTTTATTAATAATTATTTGTCATATTTAAAACATATATGTTATATTAAGTGAAAAATTGGGATGCAAAATGTAACATACAGTTTGATTTCAGATATGTTAAGAAACATTACAAAAGGCATTTTATCAAAGTTTTAATTGTTTTGGGGGAGGTAGGATTATGAATAATTTCTTTCTAGTCTATCATGTTTTTATTAGTATGAACTGTTTTTATATTTTAAAAAGTAAACAATTATTTACTAATTTAAGTTTTGTAGTTATACTTTTTTGAACCAGATTTCCTTAACAGCTGAGCCAAGCCGGCCAGGGCCATAGTTTCATTTTCTAATGGTGTATACCACTTCTTACATTTTTAAAGAAATCATACTAGAAATCGTAAGGGTTTTCTGGCTGCAGTCCACTTTGAAGTGGGCAGGCTGCAAGTGCCCACTAATTCCAGAAAGTGGTTACAGACTGCACCTGGCAGAGATGCAGAGGGGGCTTAGGACAGGAATTTGGTTGTGTTCCTTACCTGCCTGAAGCTCCGCACCTCTTCGAAAGTGGGCACGTTCTTGTCCCATCTGTTACCGATCCCTGGAGAAGCAGGTGGCCAGGCACTTTCGAAGTAGAATGTTCAGCTTCCGGCTGAGAAAGCACTTTTCACTCCAAATCTCAGGCTCGATTTCTATTAGTCAATAATCTGCTTTAGATTTTAGTTTGATTTTACTTTTGAAAATGGGAGATAAAATTACTTGATGAGACATAAAACAACAAATGTTGTTTTTGTTAATCCTCACCCGAGGATACTTTTTCCACTTATTTTTAGAGAGAGTGGGAGGGAGGGAGAAGGGGGAGAGAGAGAGAAACAGCAAAGTGAGAGAGACTTATCAATTGGTTGCTTCTGGCACCTGCCTTACTAGGCCAGGGTACTGCCCGGCACTTACCTGCAACCCTGGTATGTGCCCTTGACTGGGAATCTAACCCGTGGCCCTTCAGTGAGTGGGCTGATACTCTAACCACTGAACCACACCGGCCAGACTAAAACAAGACATTTTTGAAGGGGATTCACTAGAAGACTCACAAACATTTTTGTAAGAATTGTGGTGTCTCTGTAATTAGTTTTTACATTTTAAATTCAATCTACACATATATACACACATAATTTTACATAAATGCATAAATGTGGTATCACATTTTTAAGTGAATAGTTTTTTTCTTTCCATTTTTGCTTCCTCCTTCCCCCAATCCCCCCACCCATGTTCACTATCTACCATGTCACCTTAGTAGGAGACCTTTATGATTTCAGAATATGTCAAAAAGGTTTAAACACCCCTCCCCCACTCAGATTTTTGGGTGAATGTTACCCTTCAGATGCAGCCAGGTTTGTAGGATCTGCAGCGTCGGCTTCTTATTAGTAGCCAGTCTGTGCTAAAACTGTACTTAAAGAAATGTTATCTGATTTTTTAAAAATGTAAGATCTAAATGTTGTTCCTGGCAAGTGAACAGATTCTTTTCTTTGCTACCTCAATTTTAAAATGTTCAAATAAATGCTCAATGACTTAGAAAGTACCTTCCTATGGGCATTTACATGGAAGTGCACACAGAACTTTCTGGAGTGATAGAAACGTTCTATATTTTGGCTATGGTGTTGATTAAGTAGAAGTGTATAGCATTAGTCAAACCCTATTGAACTATATGCTTAAAATGGGTGCATTTTATTGTAGGCAAACTATGCCCAATACATTCATTTAAACTCTGGGTTTTTAGAATTTGCTGTGAAGACATTGTGATTTATCACTCCAGTCTGCACTCCTCCCCCATTTGTAATGACATGTGGATTTCAGATGATGTATTCTATGGGGCTATTTAAGGGCTAAAAGTGATAGAGAAGCAAAAATGGCTCTGCAGGTAATAGGGTGTCACTCAAATAAATGTCATCAGAGCTGCGAGCATCACACGCCCATTGTGCCACAGAAGCCACTCAGCTCTTTCCTCTTCTACGAGCATCTCCCAGCTCGTGGCAAAAGATGCAGAAGGAGACAGTTCTTGCTTTGGTGTCATGGAAACAGAGTCCAATTCTTTGTCTCAATATTTCTTTCTGTCTTCTGTCTTGCTTATGACATATGTTTAAGTAATAATAATAAATAAAACTATGTTTAGGTCTTAAAATAAAACTATTCATTAATGCAGTTTTTCAAGTTATCCAAATGGAAAGAAAGAGAATAAAATATATTTACATTGTAACACTTAAATATATATATTATAATAATGCTGCCGACTAAATGATGAACACTGAAAAGTCATCCAGATATCCAATAAGAGTTTGTTCTTTACCATCTCTCTGGGCAGCACTCCCTGGTGAAAGGACCTCGAACCTGCTGCCACACAGTAGGAGGGTTGGGGGATGACATTGGCCCTCTCTATGTCTCCGTCCCTGCAGGGACCCTTCCCCTCTCTGATTGGTGTGGTATATCTGCCTCAAGATGGAGCCAACCACTTTTTAAAGGAAAATGCCGTCATTACCCACTGAGGAGTGTGTCCGCTGGTGCCCTGGCTTCTGAGAGGATGACAGGGAAAACTGCTCTATAGGGAGCTGACCAGGACTAGTCTGTTCCTGAGAAGGAAGAGAATCGCTGGGATGTCAGTGAAAGATTGAGGAGAGAGCGTCCAAATGTCGACCAGTTAGGACTTGAGATGACCCCACCTTTGGTGACAAATCTGTTTCTAGGTTCATTAAGTGCTTGGGGAGAATGGTATTTTTGTTAGTGTGTTTTGGAGCCCAGTGAACAGTCATAGTTTGTGCCTGGTTTACATGGTGGGACAGAGATCCCAGCACACAGATGTAGGAGCTGGACACGAGAGAGGAGCATGAAGAAGTAAGCCCTAAGGACTTCCCGTGATCCACTTTTTGGTAAAAAACAAACCTTTGTGGGGTAATGACTCCAGTCATATAATAAAGCAAAACCTTGATAGGCAGAGCAGACAATGAAAACACTGTTAGATCGTAGGTGGCTTCACTGGAGACTAAGTCAGATAACTTCTGGAAACTTCTTTACTTTAGACTTGCAGGTTTTATGAAACAATACAATTCCTTTATTGTACAAATCAGTTGGAATAGGATTGTTTGTTATTTGTAATAGAAACATCCTAATTGATTTAATAAAAAGTGTATTACCATATATGTAGGTCATACTGTTTAGATGTTAGGTGTACAAATTAGTAAACAGCACATTTATTTTAAAAAGCTTCGAGTGAGCAAGTCAAAGGTGTAAAACAGCCCACTGACTTTGTGAGATAGGCATTGAATCACTTGGTGTGGAATAGTTTTTAATGTTTTAAATATCTTTTATGAATGGTTAGTTGAACATTAGAAAGTATAAAACATTACCTCATCTTGGCAATATATTTAGGTCTCAACTCCAAATTTATTTTTATATATTCATAGATTTTTTTTATATACTGATAAAGCATGATAAATTTAGTCTGGCATAAACTTCAATGAACTTCTTTCTCTGCAAAAGTAAACTCATTTCAGAACTGCTCATTGTTGCTCATGGACCTGTTGTGTTTATGTGGAGTAATATCCCCAAAGTACAAACTTAATCATTTTTTCCTGTACCTTCTGTAATGATTCAGGTTTTTAAAGCTTCTGGAATGATATTGTTCCAAGTAACCAAAGTGTTATTGAGCTGAAACCATAGATAAAATCTTGTTGTTTTAAGTATAGCAACTTTTTTTTTTTTTTTTGGTACGTGCCCCTAGTGGGAACCGAACCCGGGACTCTCTGGTCCGCAGGCCAACTACTGAGCCAAACCGGCCAGGGAACAAGTATAGCAACTTAATTACAGACCATCTGAACATTAGAAAGCTTATATTTACCTCCGAGCAGGAGGAGTATCCTGAGTATCTGAGCCCAGATCCATTTTCCCTACAGCAACTTCTATTAACTTTTTTAAAAAAATTATTTTTTTTATTAATTTATTTTTTTTACAGATGTTTCTCTCCCCCCCCCATTGACACTCTCCACCCCATCCCCCCCACCTCATCCCCAGCTTTGTTGTCTCTATCCATTGATTATGCATACAAGCATATAAGTTCTGTGGTTTATCCCCCCCCCCCCTTCTGAGGATTTTCAGTCTGTACCCTTCTTCTATGACTCTGGGTCTATTTGGTTCATCAGTTTTAGTTCATTATATTCCAGAAATAAGTGAGATCATGTGATATTTGTCTTTCTCTGCTTGGCTTGTTTCACTTAGGATAATTCTTTCCAGGTCCCTCCATGTTGTCTCAAAGGACAAGAGATCTTTCTTTCCTACAGCTGCATAGTACTCCATTGTGTATATGTACCACGGCTTTTTTATCCACTCATCTACTGATGGACACTTGGGCTGTTTCCAGATCTTAGTAATTGTAAATAGTGCTTCTATGAACATAGGGGTACATATATTCTTTCTGATTGGTGTTGCAGGTTTCTTAGGGTATATTCCTAGAAGTGGGATCACTGGGTCAAATGGCAGTTCAATTTTTAATTTTTTGAGGAAACACCATATTGTTTTCCATAGTGGCTGCACAAGTCTGCATTCCTACCAGCAGTGTACTAGGGTCCCCTTTTCTCCACACCCTTGCCAGCACTTGTTTGATGATTTGTTGATGGTGGCATTCTGACAGGTGTGAGGCGAAGCCTCATTGTTGTTTTAATTTGCATCTCTCTGATGATTAGTGATGTTAAGCCTTTCTTCATATGTCTGTTGGATATTTGTATGTCCTGTTTGGAGAGGTGTCTCTTTAGGTCTTCTGCCCATTTTTTGTCTTCCTTTTGTTGAGTTGTGTGAGTACTCTATATATTTTGGAAATTAACCCCTTATCTGATGTATCATTGGCAATTATGCTCTCCCATATAATTGGTTTTATTTCCATTTTGATGGTTGTTTCTTTTGCTGTGCAGAAGCTTTTGAGTTTGATGTAGTCCCATGTGTTCATTTTTTCCTTTGTTGCTCTTGCCTTAGGTGATGTATCAGTGAAAATTCTGCTGCGTATGATGTCTGAAATTTTGTTGCCTGCATTTTCTTCTAGGATATTTATGGAATTATGAGTCACATTTAAGTCTTTTATCCATTTTGAGTTTATTCTTGTGTATGGTGTAAGTTGGTGGTCTAGCTTCATTTTTTTTTCATGTAGCTGTCCAATTTTCCCAACACCATTTATTGAAGAGGCTGTCTTTACTCCATTGTATGCTCTTGCCACCTTTGTTGAATATTAATTGAGCATATTGTCTTGGGTCAATTTCTGGGTTCTCTGTTCTGTTCCACTGGTCTGTATGCCTGTTCTTGTGCCAGTACCAGGCTGTTTTGATTACAGTATCTTTATAGAATAACCTGATATCCAGATATTGTGATCCCATCTACTTTGTCCTTCTTTTTCAAGATTGCTGTGGCTATTTGGGGTCTTTTTTGGTTCTATATAAACTTTTGGAGTATTTGTTCTAGTTCTGTGAAGTATATCATTGGTATTTTGATGGGGATTGCATTAAATCTATATATAGCTTTGGGTAGAATGGACAATTTTAATGATGTTAAATCTTCCAATCCATGGACAAGGTATATGCTTCCTTTTTTTTTTTTTTTTTTTTATAGCTTCCTCTCTTTTTTTCAATGACCTGTAGTTTTCTGTGAAGAGATCCTTTACTTTTTTGGTTAAGTTTATTCCTAGGTATCTTAATTTTTTTGCTGCAATGGTAAATGGGATTGTTTTTAGTTTCTCTTTCTGTGAGTTCATTGTTGTTGTATAAGAATGCCGTCGATTTCTTGATGTTAATTTTGTATCCTGCTACTTTGCCAAATTCATTTATTAAGTCTAGTAGATTTTTGATGGAGTCTTTAGGGTTTTCTATGTACAATATCTGCAAATAATGACAGTTTCACTTTCTTCTTTCTAATTTGGATCCCTTTTATTTTTTATTCATGTCTTATTGCTGTGGCTAAGACTTCCAGTACTATGTTAAATAAGAGTGGCAAAAGTGGGCATCCCTGTCTTGTTCCCATTCTTAAGGAAAATGTTTTTAGTTTTTGCCCATTGAGTATGATGTTGGCTGTAGGTTTTTCATATATGGCCTTTATTATGTCGCGATATGATCCCTCTATTCCCAAATTGCTGAGCGTTTTTATCAGAAATGGGTGCTGCATTTTGTCGAATGCTTTTTCAGCATCTATTGATATGATCATGTGGTTTTTATCTTTCATTTTGTTTATGTTGTGTATCACATTTATTGGTTTGCTAATATTGTACTATCCTTGCATCCCTGGGATGAATCCCACTTGGTCATGGTGGATAATTTTTTTGATGTATTGCTCAATCCAATTTGCTAATATTTTGTTAAGGATTTTGGCATCTGTGTTAATCAGGGATATTAGCCTACAGTTTTCTTTCTTTGTAGTGTCTTTATCCGGTTTTGGAATTAGGATTATGCTGGCCTCATTAAATGAGATTGGAAGTCTCCTGTCTTCTTGGATTTTCTGGAATAGTTTGAGAAGAATGGGTATTAGATCTTCTTTGAGTGTTTGGTAAAACTCCTGTGAAGCCATCCAGGCCTGCGCTTTTGTTTGCTGGGAGTTTCTTAATTGCATCTTTAATTTCCTTTGTTGTTATTGGTTTGTTCAAGTTTTCTATCTCTTTCCTGTCCAGTTTTGGGAGACTGTGTTTCTAGAAATTTGTCCAATTCACTTAGATTGTCCAATTTGTTGGCATGTAATTGTTCATAGTATGTTTCAATGATCCTTTGTATTTCTGTGGTGTCAGTTTTTACTTCTCCTCTTTCGTTTCTGTTTTTGTTTATTTGGTTCTGCTCTTTTTGTTGCTTAGTGAGTCTGGTTAAGGGTCCATCAATCTTGTTTATCTTTTTTAAAGAACCAGCTTTTTGTTTCATTGATCTTTTGAATTGTTTTTTTAGTCTCTATGTCGTTTATTTCTGCTCTGAACTTTACTATATCTTTTCTTCTACTTGCTCTGGGTTTTTCTTTTCGTTTTCTTTCTAGTTCTTTAAGTTGTAGGGTTAGAGAGTCAATTAGGAATTTTTCTTGTTTCTTGAGGTAGGCCTGTAGTGCTATGACCTTCCCTCTCAGAACTGCTTTCTCTGCGTCCCACAGATTTTGTGTTGTTGTGTGTTCATTTTCATTGGTTTCCAGGAATTTTTTAATTTCTTCCTTGATCTCATTGGTAACCCATTCATTGTTTAATAACATGCTATTTAACCTCCAAGTGTTTGAATGTTTTTGTTGTAATTGAGTTCTAGTTTTATGCCATTGTGGTCTGAGGATATGCTTGATATGATTTCAATCTTTTTGAATTTGTAGAGACTTACTTTGTGTCCTATCATGTGGTCTATCTTTTAGAATGTCCCGTGAGCACTTGAGAAGAATGTATATCTGCAGCTTTGGGGTAAAATGTTCTGTAAATATCAATTAAGTCCAACTGATCTAGGTCGTCATTTAAGGAATCTATGTCCTTGTTAAGTTTTTGTCTGGAAGATCTAGCCAGTGGTGTAAGTGGAGTGTTAAAATCACCCACTAAGATCGTATTGCTATTGATCTCTCCCTTGAAGTCCTCCAGAAGTTTTTAAATATATTTTGGTGCTCCCATATTTGGTGCATATATGTTTACCAGGGTTATATCCTCTTGTTGGGTTGATCCTTTTAATATTATGTAGTGACCTTCTCTGTCTCTTATTATGGCCCTCATTTTGAAGTCTGTCTTGTCAGATATGAGTATTGCTACACCAACTTTTCTTTCATTTCCACTTGCTTGGTAAATTTTTTTCCATCCCTTTACTTTCATCCTGTGTAAGTCTTTTGTTGTGAGGTGAGTCTCTTGTAGATAGCATATATATGGGATGTGTTTTCTTATCCAATCAGCTACCGTATGTCTTTTGATTGGAGCATTTAAGCCATTTAGATTTAAGGTTATTATTGATATATAGTTATTAGTTGCCATTTTTATTTTGTGCCTGTGTTCCTCTTTCTCGCTCTCTGTTTCTTCTTTTTCTTACAACAGTCCCTTCAGCATTTCTTGCAGTGCTGGTTTGGTGGTGGTAAATTCCTTTAGTTTTTTTTTAATCTGCGGAGCTCTTTATTTCTCCTTCAATTTTGAATGATAGCCTTGCTGCAAAGAGTAGTCTTGGATTCAGACCCTTTCCTTGCATTACTTTGTACACTTCATGCCACTCCCTTCTGGCCTGCAGCGTTTCTATTGAGAAATCAGCTGACAGTCTAATGGGAGCTTTCTTGTAGGGAACTTTGTGTCTCTCTCTTGCTTCCTTTAAGATTCTTTCTTTGTCTTTAATGTTTACCATTTTTATTATGATGTGTCTAGTTGTGGGTCTTCTGGGGTTTATCTTTCTTGAGACTCTGTGTTTCCTGGGTTTGTGTGACTTTTTCCTTTACCAGTTTAGGGAAGTTTTCTCTCATTATTTCTTCAAACAGGTTCTCTATTCCTTTCTCTGATTCTTCTCCTTCTGGTACCCCTATCCTGCTAATGTTGTTATGTTTTGTATTGTCCCACAGCTCCCTTAAACTCTCCTCCTGCTTTTTAAACTTTTTTTCCATTTGCTCTATTTGGGTGTTTTTCTCTACCTTGTCTTCTAAGTCACTGATTTGGTCTTCAGCTACTTCTAATCTACTATTGAACCCTTCTAAGGCATTTTCCATAACAGCTATCTCATTCTTTATTTCCTGTTGATTTTTATGTATAGCTTCTACCTCTTTATGCATAGCTTCTACCTCTTTTTTTAAGCTGAAGTAGTTCCCAGTGAGCTCTTCATAATTCTTACTAAGTTGCTTGTAGTTCTCACCAAATTGTTTGAGCACCCTTATAATCATTGCTTTGCATTTTTTATCTGACAAGTTGCTTTCTTCTAGTTCCTGTAGTTCCTTTTCTGGTGATTCCTCTTTTTTTTTTTTTCATTTGGGTGTTGTTTCTTTGTCTCACCATTTTAGCAATCTGGTAGTTCTAAGCCCAGTGAGGTATGTTGGAATGTGTAGGCAGGTCAGTGTGTATCAACTAAGGCTCCTGTGCCTCCCAGCCTGTTTTGGTGTGTGGCTCCTTTTGACTGCTGTGGGTCCTGGAGGGTTGACACCTGGCAGCTGGAATTGGTCTGTCATGCAGGTCTCGGCTCCCTGAGACTTGCTGCTGCTTGGGCTGGGGCACCTCTCTTGGTCAGCTTCTATTGATGTTGCTGGGGATGGGTCTTAGCTGCTGATATGTGCTGCTGCTGCCTGGGGTGCACAGGTCTGTCTGGTGCCTTGCTGGGATGTGTGGGGCCCACTGGTATGTTGCTGGTGTGTGTGGGGTTTCACTAGTACACTGTTGGGGCGTGTGGGTTCCACTGGCATGCTTCTGGGGTTCATGGGTCCCTCTGGTATGCTGCTGGGGTTCGTGGGTCCCTCTGGTACTCTGCTGGGTTGCATGGGTCCCACAGGTGTGCTGTTGGGGAATCCTGCTGCCTGGTGGGGCTCAGCTCCTGATCAGTCACTGCTGGGGGCAAGTGTCAGCTCCTGGTTCGCACTGCTACTGCTGCCGCTGCTGCCAGGGGATGCTCTCAGGTCCCAATCCTTTATTGCTGTTGGGGGCTGAGGATGCTCTGCACCTGGGATTTTGCTGCTGCTAGGGGGAGGGGCTCCACTCCAACTCTGCTGCTGCAGTTGTCAGGGGCAGGTCTCAGCTGCCCTAGCCCTGCTGCTTGGGCTGGGGCACTGCTCCTGATCAGCCTTTGCTGATGCTACTGGGGATGGTTTCAGCTGCCAATCTGAGCTGCTAATGCCTGTTGGGGGTGGGGCTCTACTCCTGCCCAGTCACTGTTGCTGTGGGGGGAGGTGCAGGGCTCCCAAGCTGGTGTGGTGCTCCCTCAAGCCTGGGCCGGCTGCCTGGAGCCTGGGTGGGCTGCTGCGCCACCCCGGGCTGTGAGCCTAGGTGGGCCTGGAGCCTGGGCAGGCCTGGAGGCTGAGCTGGCCGCCATGCCGCCCTGGGCCTGGAGCCTGGGTGGGCCTCTGCACCTCCGCACCACCGTGGGCCTGGAGCCTGGGTGGGCCTCTGCACCTCCGCACCACTGTGGGCCTGGAGCCTGGGCTGGCTGCCGTGCTGCCACAAGTCTGGGCAAGCCACCGCTGCTGTTGGGGGTGGGGATCTGGCTCCTGGCCAGCTTTGGCTACTGCTGCAGGCACCTACTGTGTGCTGACCATGCCAACACAGCTGAGTCCACTGGACAGATGGTGCAGGGCGCTCTAGTGGACTCAGGTTGCTGGGCCCCAGCTGCTCCCCATTTCCTCCTCCCAGGGAAGATCTGGGATCCTTCAAAATGGCAGGGCCTCCTGGCTGCACAGGGGAAAGTTTGCTGACATGCCGCTTACCACGTAGCCGGCTGCTTCCTGTCCACAGCACAGGAACCTTCTGCCCCATGTCTCTGTACTGCTCAAGGTTGGTTGTCCACACTCACATTCACTCCACACTCTCTCTCAACTCTCTCACACTCTCACACACTCACCCATGCTCCAGTCCTGCCCATCACCATCTTTTTTCTCCCTAACCTTTAAGATTCTTTTTCTCATTTACTGAAGAGCTGTGGCTTATCCTATTGGAATCATGCTTTTGTAGTTGTCTCTCTGTTAGGGACTTGCTGTAAGATAGAAAGAAATGGATAGAGAGAAACTGACACACATATGCATTCAGTGTCCACCATCCACTATGCCCATAGAACATAGATATGTATTTCTCTCTGTGTAAATGAGGAAGGATGAATTCAGGAAGCTGTGAGTCAACCAGACAGTTCTGGGAGGAACTGTACCAGAACTGGAGAGTTCCTCCGCCCCATTGATCACAAACAACAACTAAGTAGAAAGAACATCCACTTTACTGCAAGGAGATTGAAGTGCTAGCTGACCCCAAGGGACATCTGATTGTACTGACTATGTGTGGGCCTCCAGGGAGATAGGCTCTAGATGACTCTCCTAATTAGAATGACACATTTATGACACAATAAAGGAAATTAACTAAGGTGGGACTTCCTGTGACCAAGACTCGAAGGACATAGGGATAGAAAGAGGAGGTTTCAGGGTGGTGTTTGGAGGTGCTAGAAGGGAGGAGTCATGGTCTAGGCCTTGCTTTAGCTGGTCACCAGCTCCCTGGAAGCAAGAGCTTTCAAGAAGGAATCTCATGAAAGGAGTTCTGCTACCCTAACTGTGCTTTTACTAGGGAAGACTCTGTCAAAGGTGATGTGTTTGAATACAGAGGGACCAATTCCAGTTTGCCAATGACTCTCCTGATTTTTGCATTAAAAGTTCTGAGTCTTGGGAAATCCCTCAGTAGTTGGTCACCCTAGAGTCCTGTGGAATGTGATGCAGGGCTGGTGGTGAGGGACCTTGCAGACAGTGGTGCTGTCTTGGATGCAAGATTACTAGCCAGGGCAGATAAAAGGAAGAGCAATGGCAACAAATTTGAAAAGAATGGTTCATGTAGGAGATTTGCTTTTCTTTCATTTCAGTGGGAGATTTCTGGATCCCTTGATCCAGAGAAAGGACAAAGCCATTCTGTCGAGGTTTCAGATCACACTTAGGTATCAGGAAGCCAACAGACAGAGATAACGAGATTAGAAATGTGAGATGCAAGGGGTGATAGTAGAAGCCTGCTTATGAAGTAAGTTTCTTCTACCCTCACCCCTGCCATGGCAAGAAGCTGGCTCTCTGTTCAACTTGACTCTCTCCTGACAGGAACCAAAGCACGTTTTGTAGCTTCTATTGGAAGAACCCATCACTCTTTGAAAATAAATATGGATGAGACAATCAAATTATGTGGGGAAAAGATTCCACTGATTTCAACTCAAGATATGTGTGTTCATGGGAAAGACACCTGGGGGGAAATATACAAGGAGGTAAAGCAGTGCCATGGAGCATGTCAGAAGCAGCTCTCTCTTCTTTTGCAGGAATTAGAGAATAAAACAATTGCACTCTTTCACTGAGAAGAGGCTTTCTAACACATGGGGTGAGCACCTGCTAATGTAAAACCAGAAAGGACACACAGCTCAGGGTAAAGGAACCTGGGGAATCACCAGTAAGAAGTGGTGCAAGGTATTAGTGGAATCGGAGTAACAGGGAGTGAGGCAGAATGTAAAGGGACAGTTTGCCTTGGAAGCTGCCTCGGTGGCTTCAGATTCTTCACTGGGACATTTAATAGTTTTTCCTTGAAATAAGAGTTTCGTGGTCAGATACGTTTAGGAAACACCATTTCCCTTAGCTTTCTCTTCAGCATGTACTTTAGCATGTCCAACTGCTTAACTTTAACCAATTTCAAGAGTTATATAACCACTTTATTTTATTTTAAATTGAGAAAGAATTATTATTACCCCAGGGAAATAGTGAACCACAGAACATTCTTTCAGAAATACTGCCTTAGAGAGTTTGTTTCTGAGAATAATTTCAGTGAAAAGCTCAGGAAAGAATTTTCTGGAAATTCTTTTAGGAATCAATGGCATCTTCACTGGTGGACTTCCACACTGGGACAATGGGACCCCTCCCCCAATCAGAGGTATAGGACCAGCATCAACACCAACTGCTCAGGAGACTGGTTCCTCTGCCAGAACCCAAGTTGGGCATTGGAATATCTGGCCTTTCAGAAAATAAGCATTGTCGTACCTCATTGGAGCTCTGCATAATTGAATCTTTGTGAATCTTTGAACATTCAAACTCTAAACTCTAAAGGACACTTGTCTTTTAGAAATGCTGCAAACAAGAAAAGAGTAAAAAAGGCAAATATAAAAATGGAAGTCATTTGAAGATCAGAATAGTATTTAAATTAAAAACATTATTACTTGAAACAGGTGTTAAAATTCTTTCTAATATTTGGATGGAATTAAAAATAAGTGTTATGATGTTGGGTAAGGGCCCACTGGGACATGATTGTTATCTACTTGGAAAAATTGGTTGAACTAGTAACATACAAATGTAGTTCCTATCCAAAACACTACCCTTATATTGCCAACCTGTTGAAAGAGCAAAACATAGGAAAATTACTTTATAAATATTTTATAACTAGAGAGCACTTTAGCTGAGCAGCCTAAACATAGTCTTTTAGGCTAGAAGCAATATACTCCTATGTTCTTATGATATAAAAGGTTATCCATCATAATTTGAAGACTTTTTTTTTGCACTGAGTTAAACAAAAAAAGGGGGCTTTATTCAGATGAGAGGAAACAATAGGCATTGATTAAGAATAGTTAAAAAAAGGGTATATTATTTTTCAAGAATTCTTCTGAAGATACATCTTGATTGAATTGTCTATTTCAAGCTAAATGAAACACTGAAGAGGTTTGTTATCACTTGACTGATATATTCTGGAAGAATAGTTTTTCTCTAAGTGTTATGAGACAGAGAGGGCTGGGGAAACATGTTGGTCCTGGATGAACCTATGTTGCCACATTTGTACACAGGATATGCCCAGGAAAATTGTGTGGTCAGTTCTTTTGGGGGGATTCCTCTTCTCCATCTTAGTATCTCCTAGGGGTTCATTCTTTTGGCTGCCAAGGGTCCCTTCTTTGCTACTGCATGCTGGCCTGCTTATATAATGCACCTGTCTTGGATCTTATTGAAACTTCAAATTGTACCCTCTTTCCTATTTACAAGAGCAAAACATTGAAAAAACAGTAAGAAATTAAAAAAAATAGATTCTGATGAAATACAACTCGACCATTAGAATGCTGATTTTGTGTACTAAAGAAATGTTAAGTGAAAAAAAAGATATATAAATTCTATGTATTACATAATTCATATGTATAAATTCTCTCTATATATATACATTCTCTATACACACATATATGTTCTACATGAGTACTCTAGATATACACCTATTTACACATACATGCACACACACTACAATGTTAAGGCACTTATCTCAGTATACTTATAGTTGGTTTTTATCTTCTTTATTCATTTTATTAATTCCAAATTTCCTACAATGAACACACATTACTTTCCAAATAAGAAAATAAATTGTTTAGAAATAATAGAACTATTTTCACTATGGTCCATTTCTTTGAATCCCTGGTTTTTGCTGGAGGAACTGAATTTATTTGTGCAATTATGTTAATATTTGTGGCACAGACATTGAGTTTCCTGTAAAAAAGTCTGGAGACTAGATCTCACCCTCTGCTGGTCAGCTGTGACCTTGGACAAGTTCCATGGCCTCTCTGGGCTTCTGTCTTCTCACCAATGGAAGAAATTTAGAGGAGACAGATGACCCCCGGGCACCTCTCTGGTGAGTCTATGGCTATGACCCCCTCAATTAAGATATGGTCACTTTAAGGGGCTTGTGCATTGATCTCAAGGAATATATTTAAACAACCAACATTTGGGTAACATAAATGGCAGTGATGTGTGAGAAAATCTGTGGGTTTATGGGTTTTCCAGGCCCTTACTTGAAATTTAAGGACACTGGCATCTTAACTTGAGCCTGCACCAGAATCACCTAGCATTGGGTAAGACCACTGAGGCCCAGCCACGACTTTCTGATTCAGTAGGGCTAGGATGGTGCTGGAGAAATTGTGTCTCCACCAAGTTCCAGCTCGTGCTGGTCTGAAAGAAACCTACCTAAAGAAAATATCCTGGTTGGGCGAAGGCATTGCCAATACCAGTAGCTTTTTAAAAATCTTTTCCCCAAATAATTAGATAAGTGTTCTGCGGATTACTCAAGGATAACTTCAAAGCCCTTTTAAGTTTTAAAATAAGTTTATTTAAAACATTATTCCTCTGGATGCTCTAAGTAGCACAGATGAAGAGATTACTGAGAGGCGTGGGTCTGAGCGTGGGACAGGGAAGAGAGAGTGTTGCCTCAGCTGACTAGAGTCTCCTGCACATAGCAGGCATCCAGTTTCTTTGATGAATTAGACAAGTGAGTGAGATGACTTTTTCTGTGAAGCACATTTAACCTAAATACCAGGATGGTTTCAGGATATCCCAGTTACTTGATAGGTACTGGGTAAAGCCCTCACAGACATTTCCTCTTTCTTGTTACTCAACTTAGGAAATGGATATGAGCCTATAGGTGTGAACATCAGAGTTGGCAAACCCAGAAAGGAATGTTGGAAAGGCAGCCTTTTCTGTCTGAGAGACTAGTTCCCACTCTAGAAATGACTCATGTATTGTCACTTCCCAGATCTTCTGCACACTCCATTCCTTCTGCCTGAAGTGCCCATTTCTTTTCTTCTTCTTCTAATGGCCCTCTGTAAGTGACTTTAACTTACCATAGTTTACGGTCATTTTTCAGTGTTGTGCTGGGACTATCTTGAGTGTGCAGCTGGTCTTGGATTCATCTCTGTATCTCCAAAACCTAATAGAGCATCTGGAAAATGTATCCTGTTCAAAATAGGGCCATGGATATCCACAGACAAAATTACATCTTTAATATAGGTAAAATGAGCTATAAAACAAGAGCATAGCTCAAAAGTAGGCAAAGTGTGAAAGTTCAAATGTCTTTGTACTTCCTTCTTGTTCAGACTAACATGCTAGCAAACCTCCTCTAGTCTCTCAGTGATCTAGTCACGCACCTTCTTAATCTGTCTGCTCCAATATCTGCCACTGCTCTTGGAGAAATTTCAGGAATCCACCTTAGACTTCTCACCTGACTTCTCCTCTGTGATCTCTGTTTTATTTTGTTTGGTTGTCCTTAGAGACAAAAGAGAGCCCCAATATCTTCACAAATAAATAAAATGGTAGGTGGGTAAAGTACTTGTTTCTTAAAAGAAGCTTGGAGATTCCAAAATGGCAGTGGAGTGAATGGAAGCTACACAGACCATCTCCCAGGACCAAACTGGAATTACAACTAAAATAAAGACAAATCGTAGGGGAAAAGCAACAGAAAAGCAGCTAGCAAGGACCATATAACCAGGGACACTGAATTGATCCTGGTAGGATTGTGGAGGTGCGAGAAGGGGGCTGAGAGCTCATGGACAGCAGCAGTCTTAGCTGTGAGCAGCGCCCTCGGGGTTAAAATCCCTGCTGGCTCCACAGCACAGAGAGCTGGAACAGAACACTAAAATAGCCACAGCCACTCACCTTGGGCTCCGGCAGAGGGAGGGCAGACTGGACTGGAACTGTGTGGGGACACTTGAGATTTGGAGGGGGCTCAGAATTTTTGCTGAGTTGTGGCCACGCAGGACGGTGGCCAACTTGCTCCTTCCTGGAGCTCTGGGGAGAAGCAGCAGTCCCTCCCTTGGAGACTTAACCCCACCAGGTGGGGCAAAGAAATGCAAATTGAGGCTCATTAACAACCAGCATCTACCCTACCCTAGGGAAACCCTCTCAAACTGAACATCTGAGGGAGTTTTTCATTCAACTGAGAACCCAAGGCTCTTGAAGTAACCGAGACTAATAGCTTCTGGGCAAAAAGCTAGAGGATAACTGAACAATTCTTGGGCTTGCAAATCTACCCAGGAAAGTAAGACTTCACAGTGGTGTTTAACATGGGTCCTTGCATGCTCATCCAAACCCACTGGAGGGAGTCACACAGCAGAACACCAACACCCGCAGGGAAAATTTGGCAGGCTCCAAAACCCACTGAGATAACCCAAATGGTGAAACAAAGAAACAAATCCCAAAAGAAAGAACAAGAGACCTCTACCAAAGATGAGATAAATGAAATGCAGTTAAGCAAGTTAACAGAGGTAGAGTTCAGAGCCATGATCTTGAGGAATGTCAACAGCATGAGTAAGGACATCAACACCATGAGTAAAGATATATAAGCATTGAAAATCAACCAATTAGAAATCAAGAAGCACCAAGAAGAAATGAAGAATGACATAGCAGAAATAAAGAACACATTGGAAAGACTAAACAGCAGAGTAGAGGAAGCTGAGGACCAAATCAGTGAATTAGAATACAGGGCAGGAAAAATCAACCAATCAGAAAACCAAAAGGAAAAAACAATTAAAAAGCAGGAAAACAGCTTAAGAGAACTGTGGGCAACTGGAAATGTAATAATATTCGCATGATAGGAGTCCTGGAAGAAGAAGAAAATGAGCAAGGGTTAGAGAATATATTTGAAGAAATAGTGACAGAAAATTTTCCTAATTTGGTGAAGGAAGAAGGCATTTAAATTCAAGACGCACAAAGAGCCCTAAGTAAGAAGAACCCAAACAGGCCCACACCAAGACACATAGTAATTAAAATGCCAAAAATTAAAGACAAAGAGAGAATCCTAAAGGCAACAAGAGATAAGCAACAGGTTACCTACAAAGGAACCCCCATAAGGCTATCAGCTGATTTTCCAAAAGAAACACTACAGGCCAGAAGGGAATGGCATGAAGTAATCAAGGTCATGAAAAACAAGGATCTGAATCCAAGACTACTCTATCCAGCAAGGCTATCATTCAAAATTGAAGGTGAAATAAAGAGCTTCCCAGACAAAAAAGGCTAAGGAAATACATTAGCACCAAATCAACACTGCAAGAAATGTTAAAAGGACTGCTGTAATTAGTAGAAGAAATAGGAAGAAAAATATAACCACACAAAACTAAAATGGCAATAAATAAGTACATATCAATAATCACCTTAAATGTAAACAGTTTGAATGCTCTGATTAAAAGACACAGAGTAGCTGATTGGATAAGAAAGCATGACTCATGTATATGTTGTTTACAAGAGACCCACCTCACAACAAAAGACTCACATAGGTTGAAAGTGAAGGGATGGAAAAAAATCTTCCAAGCAAATGGAAAGGAGAAAAAACCTGGCATAGCAATACTCATATCTGATAAAGTAAATTTCAAAATGAAGGCCATAATTAGAGACAAAGAAGGCCACTACATAATATTGAAAGGATCACTCCAACAGGAAGATATAACCTTGGTAAACATATATGCACCCAATATAGGAACACCAAAATATATTAAAAATCTTCTGGAGGACTTCAAAGGAGAAATCAACAGCAATACAATCATAGCAGGGGACTTCAACACCCCACTGACATCACTGGATATGTCCTCTAGACAAAAAATTAACAAGAAAACAGAGACTGTAAACGAAGCACTAGACCAAATGGATTTAATAGATATCTACAGAGATTTACACCCCAAAACTACAGAATTCACATTCTTCTTCAGTGCACATGGGACATTCTCAAAGATAGACACATGTTAGGACACAAACTAAGTCTCTACAAGTTCAAGAAGATTGAAATCATATCAAGCATCTTGTCAGATCACAATGGCATGAAACTAGAAATCAATTGCAACAAGAACATGCAAAGACATTTGAACACATGGAGGCTAAAAAGCATGTTATTACACGACAAATGAGTTACCGAGGAGATCAAGGAAGAAATTAAAAACTTCCTGGAAACGAATGAAAATGAACACAAAACAACACAAAATCTATGGGATGCAGCGAAAGCAGTTTTGAGAGGGAAGGTCATAGCACTATGGGCCTACCTCAAGAAACAAGAAAAATTCCTAATTCACTATCTAACCTCACAACTTAAAGAACTAGAAAGCAAACAAAAAGAAAACCCCAGAGCAAGTAGAAGGAAGGAAATAGTAAAGATCAGAGCAGAAATAAACAACATGGAGACTAAAAAAACAGTTCAAAGGATCAATGAAACAAAGAGCTGGTTTTTTGAAAAGATAAACAAGATTGATGGACTCTTAGCTAGACTCACCAAGAAACACAGAGAGAGAACCCAAACACACAAAATCAGAAATGAAAGAGAAGTAACAACTGACACCACAGAAATATTAAGAATTGTTAACAAATACTATGAACAATTATATGGCAACAAATTAGACAATCAACGCAAAATGGACACGTTTCTAGAAAAACACAGTCTCCCAAAACTGGACCGAGAAGAGATAGGAAACTTGAACAGATCAATAACAACTAAGGAAATTGAAGATGTAGTCAAGATTCTCTCAGCAAACAAAAGCCCAGGCCCGGACGGCTTCATGGGGGAGTTCTACTGAACATTCAAAGAAGAACTAACACTCATTCTCCTCAAACTATTCCAAAAAATTCAAGAAGAAGGAAGCCTTCCAAACTCGTTTAATGAGGCCAGCATGATTCTAATTCCAAAACCAGAAAAAAGACACTACAAAGAAAGAAAACTACAAGCCAATATACCTGATGAACATAGATGCCAAAATCCTGAACAAAATACTAGCAAATCGGATCCAGCAATATATTAAGAAAATCATTCACCATGACCAAGTGGGATTCATCCCAGGGATGCAAGGCTGCTACAACATTCACAAATCAATCAATGTGATACACCACGTAAACAAAATGAAAGATAAAAACCACGTGATCGTATCAGTAGATGCTGAAAAAGCATTTGACAAAATCCAGCACCCATTTCTGATAAAAATGCTCAGCAATGTGGGAATAGAGGGATTATATCTCGACCTAATATAGGCCATATATGAAAGACCTATAGCCAACATCATACTCAATGGGCAAAAACTAAAAGCATTTCCCTTAAGAACAGGAACAAGACAGGGATGCCCACTTTTGCCACTCTTATTTAACATAGTACTGGAAGTCTTAGCCACAGCAATCAGACATAAAGAAAAAATAAAAGGGATCCAAATTGGAAAGGAAGAATTGAAACTATCATTATTTGCAGATGACATGATATTATACATAGAAAACCCTAAGGACTCCATCAAAAATCTACTAGACTTAATAAATGAATTTGACAAAGTAGCAGGATATAAAATTAATGTCAAGAAATTGACAGCATTCTTATACATCAATGAATGAACTCACAGAAAGAGAAACTAAAAAAAAAAAATCCCATTTACCATCGCGGCAAAAATATTAAGATACCTAGGGATAAATTTAACCAAAGAAGTAAAGGACCTATTTGCAGAAAACTACAGGACATTGTAAAAAGAAATAGAAGAAGATATAAAAAAGTAGAAGCACATACCTTGTTCATGGAATGGAAGATTTAACATCATTAAAATATCCATATTACCCAAAGCAATCTATAGATTCAGTGCAATCCCCATCAAAATACCAATGACAGCCCTGGCCAGTTTGGCTCAGCGGTTAGAGTGTCGGCCTGTGGTCCAGAGAGACCCGGGTTCGGTTCCCGCTAAGGGCATGTATCTCGGTTGCAGTTTGTCCCCGGCCCTGGTTGGTTGTGCGGGTGGCAGCCACTCGATGTGTCCCTTTCACATCGATGTTTCTCTCTCTCTCTCTCTTCCTCTCTCTCCCTTCCACTCTATCTGAACAAAAAATGAAAAAAAAAAATACCAATGACATATTTCACAGAACTAGAAAAAATACTTCAAAAGTTGATATGGAACCAAAAAAGACCCCAAATAGCCACAGCAATCTTGAAAAAGAAGGACAAAGTAGGCGGGATCACAATACTGGATATCAGGTTATACTACAAAGCTACTGTAATCAAAACAGCCTGATACTGGCACAAGAACAGGCATACAGACCAGTGGAACAGAACAGAGAACCCAGAAATTGACCCAAGACATTATGCTCAATTAATATTTGACAACAGTGGCAAGAGCATACAATGGAGTAAAGACAGCCTTTTTAATAAATGGTTTTGGGAAATTGGACAGCTACATGCAAAAAAATGCAACTAGACCATCAACTTATGCCATACAGAAGAATAAACTCAAAATGGATAAAAGACTTAAATGTGACTCGTGAATCCATAAAAATCCTAGAAAAAATGTAGGCAACAAAATTTCGGACATCATATGTAGCAGAATTTTCACTGATACATCACCTAAGGCAACAGAAACAAAGGAAAAAATGAACACATGGGACTACATCAAACTGAAAAGCTTCTGCACAGCAAAAGAAACAACCATCAAAGCGCAAAGGCAACCCACTGTATGGGAGAGCATAATTGCCAATGATACATCAGATGAGGGGTTAATTTCCAAAAAAATGTAAAGTGCTCATACAACTCAACAAAAGGAAGACAAAGAACCCAATTAAAAATGGGCAGAGGAGATAGACACTTCTCCAAACAGGACATACAAATGGCCAAGAGACACATGAAGAAATGCTCAACATCACCAATCATCAGAGAGATGCAAATTAAAACAACAATGAGGTATCACCTCACACATGTCAGAATGGCTGCCATCAACAAATCATCAAACAACAAGTGTTGGCAAGGGTGTAGAGAAAAGGGGACTCTAGTACACTGCTGGTGGGAATGCAGACTGGTGCAGTCACTATGGAAAACACTATGATGTTACCTCAAAAAATTAAAAATTGAATTGCCTTTTGACCCAGTGATCCCACTCCTAGGAATATACCCTAAGAAGCCTGAAACACCAATCAGAAAGAATATATGTACCCCCATGTTCATAGCAGCACTATTTACAATAGCTAAGATCTGGAAACAGCCCAAATGTCCATCAGTAGACGAATGGATAAAAGAGCTGTGGTACGTATACACAACGGAGTACTATGCAGCTGTAAGAAAGATCTCTTATCCTTTGAGATGACATGGAGGGACCTGGAGAGTATTATCCTAAGTGAAACAAGCCAAGCAGAGAAAGACAAATATCACATGATCTCACTTATTTGTGGAATATAATGAACATAACAGTCTGAGGACAGGGTAGTCCCAGAGGTATGGAAGTAGGGTACAGACTGACAACCCTCAGAAGAGGGGGTGGTGGGAGGGAGGGAAGAGATAAACCACAGAACTTATATGCATGTATGCATAACCGATGGACATGGGCAACAAAGCTGGGGACGGGGTGGGGGGATGGGAAGGAGGGTGTCAGTGGGGGAAAAAAGGAGAAACATCTGTAACAAAAATAAATTAAAAAAAAAAAGAAATGAAAGTATCCCATAAAAAAAAAGAAAAAGAAAAAGAAAAAGCTTGGAGATATTTGATGCTACATTCGATTTTATTCTTGCTTATGAAAGAAAGAATGAGTATGTCTCTTCATTTATCTGTTTAGCTATTTAAACTAGCTACCCTTATATTTGTATGTTATGTATAGAAAAGTATTTGAAATGATATTTACTTAAACACTGTTCTTTATCCTGGTCAGTACTGATTTTTATGTATTATTTTTACAATTTTCATTCCAAAATAATTAAAGAGCGTACTGCCTCTATAAGTGTTTAGAAGATACCATGCCCCATCTAATGTTAATGTAGCTTTATTTGCCCTATTCCTTAGAAAACCCAAACATAGAAATACATAGACTCAAGTTACCAAACCCCGGAACAGAAAGGTGGCTTATATTTATTTATAGCAGTTTTTACTCTGAAATTCCAGCTGAGCCGAAACTGTGTGCCCTCTCAGTCTGCAGAATGTGGAGTGCTCTGTGCAGGGGGAATGTGACACTTACAGGTGGATCAAGAAGGGGATTATTTCAGTCAGTCAAGGTGGTTCTTCTTCAGAATGAGTCAAAGCAACACTGTTTGTCAAACTTTCCCCCAAAGGCATGTAACCTCATGGATGACAAATAGAGCACAAGGTGGTCAGGACCTGATAGTTCTACAGGTGAAACAATAAAGCATGGCTGTTCTAAATGTGCTTGGGAAACAATCTTTTATGTTTTTATCTGCATGACTTTATGGGGCTTTGATGCTGCTCAGTTAACAATATGAGTTGTGAGACAGAGCATCCTATGGGAATGTCCAAGTATCCAAAAATTAATTATATGATGCTAAAACATTTCAGCCACTTTGAGGATAAAAAAGGGTCAGTTGTTGGGGATCAAGGATAATTGTGAGGAAGATTTCCTTGGAGACCTATCCCCAAGGGGAAAGGTTTGTATGTATGTATGTATGTGTGTGTGGTGGTGGTGGTGGTGGGGTACTTCTTCTGTAGACCAAGTCAAAAGAAAGGAGCTTCAGGGCTTCAATGAGATCACTTGATATGTGTCCCCTTAATTTAGGAGGGGATAGTGGACTGGTGTCTGACTCCTACCTAAGAAATATTAGGACTTGGCTAGTATCACCATCTGGGGCACCTATAAGAAGGTTATTCACCAGGAAGCAGTGAGCATAAATGGGAACGAAATGAAGACCACTCTCAGGCCCAAGCAAAGGAGAGTTAGCCTCTGTTGAATGGAAACCATTGTCTTTTTGCACAAAGGTCTTTGCCAGTTGAATTTCCAATCCGTCAGAGGACAACAGCTGTGAAGGTTTAGAAGAGGAGCAGCAGGAAGAAGAGGGGCAGAGCCCGGCTGAGATGAAGCCAGAGCCCCCCGTGAACTTCCTGAGGGAGAAGGTCCTGAGTCTGCCCCTGCCTGACCCCCTGAAGTACTACCTGCTCTACCACAGGGACAAGTGAGGGCGGGTGGCGCAGCCTGCGGCCAGCAGAGGGTGCCCGTCCGCACGTTTCTTCTTCCAGTTTGATCTCGATTATCTTGTAGAATTTTCATTCAATGGTAGATTTCTTTAAATATAATCTGACAAACGTAAGTGCATGGGAGAATGTTTTCTTGAAAGAGAGAGTGTCCCAGAGAAAGGTTTACTGCCAGTTCTTGTGACACAGATAGAGAAGTCTGTGTAGCAGGGAAACTGCGGTCGAGGTGAACCAGGCTGGGCTGTAGTCAGGCTGCAAATGGAATGTGAGAGGAAAGCACAAGTTCATGAATGTGTGAGTTTTTTCCTGGGTGTGACACACCCATGTCCAAGTTTGAACGTTATGTTATTAGCTTCTTAATTCCTGGTCCTGACTTTCACTAAAGCTTGTAGTTTTAAAGAGGGGACTTTTCTTGGAAAGCCTCCCTTATTGTAAGTAATGGAAGTCACTCTTTTGGGAATTGTCAGTGTAGGTTGTTTTGTTTTGTTTTTTATTGTGTTGGGGAAGGAGGAACAAAAGTATCAAACTGTGAGATATCTTTTAGGAGTTCCAAAAGAATTCCAAGGGATTTTTTCCCTGATACCTTTCATTACATTTAATAGAATTAATGTCACCCGGTATGGGTAGCACTGTTGGCTACAGCATCACCCCAAGACTCCAAGGTTTGGGGTTCAATCTCTGGTCAGGGCACATGCAAGAATCAACCAATGAATGTATAAACAAGGGGAACAACAAATCATTGTCTCTCTCTTTCCCTTCCCCTCTCCAAAATCAATCAATCAATAAAAAGTAAAAGAACCAATGCCTAGTAATCCTTGGAAGAATATTCTGAAGAAGGAAACGAGTGTTGTGTGCAGGTAATAAACCACGTGAGTTCTACCCCGTGATGGGGATCACTGGGGTCCTTCAGTGGGACTGTGGGTGTCTGAAGACTGACTTGTTGGTCCTCAGCAGGTGGGGGAGGTACCCAGGCTGGGTGTGGACTCAGGACTCTTGGAGGCGGCCTGTGCTTTTCGTCTTAACTTCAGTTGGTATTTTCTGTAATCACATTAGAGCACTGATTCATAGATTTTTATCTTTTTAATTCTGCAGAGAAAGATTCGTTAGTTTTGTACATTTTCTCAAGAACAAATCCATGTGTTTTGCTTGCTGTACCGTGACAGCAGTTTCAGTCTCGGGGAGCTGTCTGGGCGTCCTGTGGCAGGAGCTTCCTGTCCCATTTGGGTCTGGTCCAGAGGAAAGGGGTTTGGTGGTGGCAGAAGTGTTTTGAAGTTACATCGGTTATTCCGAAACATGGGTTCGCTTCCAAATTTATTTTTTACCCAAAGAAAAGACTAGTATTAAATGTTAACAGTAAGCCCAAACTCAGAGTGCTTGTGTCAGATTATTCACTCAGATGTTAGGATTAATTTTATCCCGTAGCCTCTTGGGTTTTGTTGAGGTTCAGTGTCTCTGTGGTTTCAACCAGTGAACTGAGTCCCGGTTATTTTGTTACCTTTTTGCGGTTTGGGGTAAACGAATCATCTTTGTCACCGGATGCTGTGTGCATGTGTAGCGGGGAAAACGTACCTCGTCCTAGATTTGTAAAGAGGGCTCGCCCTGGGTGTGTGTACTTGCCTCTAATGGAGTCAGGCGTCGTTCTTCAGAGAGAAGAGCACGGTGTGTGCAAACACTGCATGGTGCGGCATTATTCTCATCGATCTGTCGCGGCCTCTGCCATCTGTGGGCATCTCCGGACATACTGTTGGATAAAGGACATCTGCCAAATCTGTTGTAGTATGTTGCCTGACTAAATTTTTTCCCCTATGATTGTAAATGGATTTCATTTATTTTAAACCGTGTTTTCCATATAAAAAGGCAATGCGTAGGACATGTTTTTCCCATATATGCGTTAAACCTTGCCTAACAGTTTGAACTTACATGTTCTCAGTTGTCACTTTTAAACCAGAATTTGGTTAAAAATAGGAAGATATAATATATATGAACTAGTTCAGTGTCTGTCTTGTCAGCGTGAAGGAGCACTGTGAGTAGGTGTCCTGGGCACCGCGTCACCAGGGTTCAGTGTGACTGCGGTTTTTCCAAACAGGTGCGTCAAGTGCGGTCTGTGTTGCAGCCACACTCTGGACCGCCGTGGCTTCTCTGTTCAGAGTCATCTGTATTTTTATATGTAACTTCTGTCTTGAAAGTAGTAAAGCCATAGAGATGTACAAAACAAAGATCAATTTTATATTAAGTGTGTAATGTAAAAATCATCTCTGTGTGTGAAAATGCTTTTTCCAGTCTGGAGCTTCCAGGGGATTCATGTAAGAAATTTGAAACAGATTTAAATGAGCTGATCTGCCCGAATAACTACAAGATATCAATAAAGGTAGTTAAGATGTTTTAGCCTTCTTGGCATTGCTTCTGTTTCATCTGCAGGATAGAGTCTTAACTACATCCCTCCCCCCCACCCAAAAATACCTTAAACAATAATCTTTCTTTTCTTTCTTAGAATGTGTTTTCATTCACACTTTGTTTTATTGCTTAAATTTGGTATATGAAGAGTGTCTGTGGTTAGATTTTTGGCACAACTTTTCCATACTGTGAAATGTTGGAAGATAATTGGGTACTGGTGATACATCTTACCAGCAGCAAAGGGGGTGAGGGTTTAGGGTTTGGGGCTGCTTTGGGGTCAGGGCCAAGGGCTAGGGCCAGGGTTTAGAATTGGGGTTTAGGGTCAGGGTCAGGAGTTAGGGTCTATGGTCATCTGGTTCTGAGGGTCAGGATCAGGACTTCAAATTTTGAGGTCCTGACTCTACCTTCATGACCTGAGGCCCCACCTCCTTTAAGATCCCAGTGTGAGAGTTTGTGGGGAACAGAGAAGGGCAGCAATGCGGTTAGCCTGGGGTGGATTCCAGTCCCCCTGAGGCGTGGCTGCAGCCACCCGAAGACCTGGGGCCTTATCGCCAACAGGAATTTCTATCACAAGCCAGGGCTGGAAGGCCAAGATCACGGCACCAGCAGAGTCTGTGTCTGAAGCCTGTTGTCAGCTTGACCTTTTCCCCTCTAACCTCATATAACAGAAAGGCAACAGAGTTTTCTTTTTTAAACAAAAATCTGTATTTTTATACTGGGGGTTTGGACAGTCCTCCTCAGGGTCAGCTTGGAGGAAATAAAAGTTTGTAAAAATCCAGGTGTGGTTGCTGTGTGTGTGGTGATGGTAAAAGGGATGAAGGGTGAAGGCCCCTCACACCCTCCTGTGGCCTCAGTCTCTGTCCTGGGGCGGAGCAGGCGCCACTTTCTTTCCTGCTCATCGGGACTGTTGAGGGCCACAGAGTGACGGGAACGACAGGCGTGTTGGTGGAGAAGTGACCATCCCGCCCCGTCTGCTGGGCTCCCGTGCCCTCTGCCCCAGGAAGGTGCCCCCTCCACGATGGAGTTTTCTTGGGTATCTTTGGGCACTAATTCCATTCCTTCATGAGGGCTCCGCCTTCGTGGATGAGTGCCTCCCAACAGCCCTGCTTCCTCATGAACCTCCTGGGGCACAGGTTTCAGCCTGTGAATTTGCAGGGACATAGCTGCTCCATACACAGCAGGAGGGTCTGCTCCCAGACTTGCTCATGTGGCTGGTGTTCAGGAGATGTTAGTTTGAGGACCTCTGTTTGTCCATGGCTGTTGGCTGGAGGCCTCCCGTGTTCCCTTTCCATAGGGCAGCTCACAGCAGGAGCAGTGCCTGTCGGTAGAGGGTTGGTGAGGGACCAGGTCCCGCTGTGAGAGTGTGAGGACCTGCACCCACTTAGTGCAAACCCACTCTTAAACTGCATGTATGCATTTATTTCTACAATTAAAAATTATTAACGTACTTTGTTCAGTAAGCGTGTCCAGTCTCTTGCAATCCAGTGGTCTCAGGTAACACATTAGACTCAGTCTTAGTCTGACACTCCCTTCCCACAGTGTCCTCAGTGGATGGGGCACGACACGGGTGGGGCAGTGGGGGGGTGCAGGCATTTACTGGGGACAGATCTTAGGGGAGCTGCTTAACAGCTCTGTCCCTATTCCTTCCCTCTCCCATGAGAGGGAAAACCCCAGAACAATGAGAGGACAATCAGCAGGGGGAGAAGGTGCCTGGGTGGGTAATTTATCTGTTTTTATTTTCCTTATTTCAGAGTCCATTTTATTAATGTGACGTTTTACTAGGGAATCACCCATTTCCTCTAGTTTTCCTATTTGATGCAATAGGTTTATTTTATTTGACTCTCAATTTCTCCTCTCTTTCTATTTATTTTATAGAACTGCTACAATTAATAAATATGGATACATTATAAATGACTAAAGTCTATATTTTATTGCATTTCCCGTATTCAAAGCTCAATCTCACTAAAAGCCCCTAACAGTCTTCCAACCAGAGAGGTTAATGCTGGCATCTGGGGTTCCTGGTGGCCCAATTGGGTTGTATGATATGAAATGCAACCAGGGGAAGAACAGTCTTGATAAATAAAGAGTGTCAACACTGTGCCTAGCAGAATTTACTCTCCAGTCTCGGGGGAAGCTGTTGGTAGTTTTTATACATGATGTTAATTTCAAAACATCAAGCTGGTCACGGTGAGTAAGTTAGATAGGACGAAAGGGGGACAGGAAGCCGAGAGCAGGGAGCACACTGGTGAGAGGTGGTGCTGGCCTGAGCTGACAGGGTCCGTGAGCTGGCAGAGGAGCAGGGGTGTGAGGACCAGAGACAGGCTGTGGTTAATGCTGCCCTGAGGATGAAGCCACGACAGGTGCAAGAGTTAGTTCCTATGAGGACTTTGGCTCTGGTCACCAACAGAAGAACTCATTCTGCTAAGGATGCTATTTGCTAAAACTCTCCATTTATCTGGGACATGGAAGGTAAGAAAGGACTCAGAAGGGAAGAGGGAGGGAGAGAGTGTTGATCATGTGTTGGGCAGGAGCTACATGTACCACCTCACAGAATCCTCACAGCCACCCTGAGAAGGAGCAGTTACCACCCTCTGACAGAGCAGAGACTGAGTTTCCATTTCTTTGCCTGAAGTCACACAACTAGTAGGTCAGCTCTGCACCTGTCTGTGGCTCAGGCACTCCCCTGTAAAGAAACTGCCTCCCTAGACTCCATTCTGAGGGGAAGCAGACCTGTGCTCTGGATAGAAGAACACTCTTTAAATGGCTGGAGGACAAGCAGGGTGTAGAAGTGGAGAAGTCACTGTTACAGGAATCTGGTGTTGGCTGTGCCCTTGTGAAGGGTGAGTTCCCCTCCTCCCTCCCCACCTGTCCCACCTTCCAACGCTTCCTGCTCTGTCCTACCCCAAAACCCAGGTGGAGCGAGTACATGGCAAGGTGGACCATTAGGTTAGGTGCCGGTTTTCTTCAAATAGAGTGAACAAGAGGCCTCTGGTAGGCGAGAATATAAGATTTTAGAGGGATCAAAGATACTCAGTACAATACTCTCTAAATCAAAAAATCCCATATCTTGAGATAGCATTTGATAGCCATAGTGGCACAGTTTCCTACTTGGGGAAACTTATTCTAAACCCCTACGATAGCATATTGCAACATAACCTTGAATTGATGATCAAGCTGTGGTTATTTTGGTGCCAGAGAACAATTCAAGAATCACAGCGTACAAGTTGCACACTAGATACGATGGTCCCACCTAAGGTCCTCATTAACCCCCCCCCCCATTTGCTTTTTCACCTATTGCAGATCCTCAGGGCTCAGAGAGGGAGACCTATCACTCCAGGCACTGGGGAGTGAAGGGTGACGCTGAATATTACCTTAATTTTTCCTGAAGAATACCTGTATTAACTAACCCACAAAAGTGAACACTGTACCAAGAGCCCATTTCTATTTTGTTTGAATGGAGATTTTAAAGCCTCTATCAATAGCCACCAATCTGAAAAAGAATATTTCTAAGTGTTTGGATTTATACCGATGTGAAAAGAATGCTTTAAATTTTCAAGTGTGGAAGCTACTGATGTAAAGAGTGAAACAAAGAAACTCAAAGTAAACTCAAAGAAGTTTCTTAGTAAAACCTGTGGAAATTTCAGAAAACAACCTAATAGTGGTTAAAATCTCAGACATGGGAGGATACTGAGTTTTCCACAAAATTCCTGTTGCTTGAATAGATAGCTCTAAACATTGAAGAAACGGGGGTGGGGGGTGGTCAGAGATGCATTCATTTTGCAGTGAGCTGATAAATCTGTGCTCATTAACGTACTTGATATGTAGGGCAGCTGGAACAGAGAGTAACACTTCTAAAATAGCGATTTAATTGCAGTAAACATTGTGTTCAGGGTATTGAAATAGTTAAATATAGTGAACAGAGAGCTCAGAATACGAATGAAGGAAGTTACCCCAAATAGTATGTTATCTAAATCATCTTCTCTGACTTGAAGGAAAGGCCAAGTTGTTGACCAAGGCTGGCTGCTTCTAGTGCCAGTCCTGGGGCCACTTAACGAGAGCTATGGGGCTCGCTGAGAGCAGATGCTGCTGGTTTGAGAGAATTCAGGAAACTCAAGCAGGATCAAGACAGGCCAATCCTGCTAGCCTTTGGAAACAGCTTGGTGGGCCTGAAAGCTGGGTAAGGCGGGGCCTCAGGGAATCACCAGGGTGGGGCCAACAGTATGAGCCAGGTGCTGGAGTCCCAGATAAGAGGGCCGTCTGCCACCCCAGGGAAGGGCTTGCCGAAGGAGCATCAGCCTCCGCCAGCATGTCTGTCCAGGAGAAAGCCGCCTCTCCAGCCTTCGCCCGCAGGACAAACAGCTCAGTTCTTCCCTGTATGTCTCTGGCACCACTCAAGCTGCCTCCACTTTGAGCTCAGAGGGAGCAAGTCCTAGTGAGTCCGCGCACTGGCCTTTTAAGAGGAGCTGCCTGGGGCTCCAGCAGCCTCAGCCTCCCTCAGCCTCAGTTCCCACTGGTTTTGCAGCCAGAAGCGATGAGGATGTTCTTCCTGCCACTGGAATCCCGAGCTGGGTGCCTGGTATGGGACAGGGACCCCTCACTCCTCAGGGAGGACCTTCCCAGCCAAATGCCCTTCTTGATTTTTATCCACCACAGGTGGGTGTGGGCCCAGCCTGTCCACCTCCGCCCCTCCTACCAGTCTCCATGTGGCTGCTTCTTTAATCTCGTAGTTGAAGGACTTCCATTCAGCTCGATTTCAGGCGGTTCTGAATGATGGTGGTGGTGTAGTTTAGTTGTGATTTTGATGTGGTTGTGGGAGGAGAGAATACAGCAATTACCTACCTGCCATCCTGACCGGAAGTCTGAGGCATGTTTAAGTGAGCTACTCACGCATGAGGCTAGAAAATGTCTCTATTTGGGGCAGGCTTCTGCCCAGCTGAGACTCAGGGTCTCTTTCCAAGGAAGAAGGAGGTAAAGATAATGCCTTCTAGTAGCAAAACAACTTCAGTGTTTACAAGCCTCACCACTCCAGACCTGTGATGGGAGACTTCAAAGGTGTGTTCTTGTAGATGCACAGGCACAACGGACAGAGCTTGCTGAAGGCAAAGATAAGTTTTTTACTAAAGAAGCTATGCCCGGCCAGTGTGGCTCAATGGTTGAGCCTTGACCCATGCAGCGGGAGGTCAGTGGTTCAATTCCCAGTCAGGGCACATTCCCAGGTTGTGGGCCCGATTCCTGGTGGGGGTGGTGATGTTTTTTTTTTCTCTCTCTCTCTCTCATCGATGTTTCTCTCTCCCTCTCCCTTCCTCTCTCTCTGAAAATCAATAAAGAAAAAAATAAAAAGAAGTTATGTGCCTGGGGTGCCACTATCCACTTTGACCTATCAGGAATTTATGATCTGATGACCTAGAGGTTATTTAACATAGAAGCCCATTTCTGTCTACACTGTATATCTTTGGCCAGGTGTTTGACATCTTTACCCATTTTTATTGGAGCTGTTTGTAGTATAATCCTTTCTGTATTTTGAGCAGAAATCTCTCATCAGATATTTGTTTTGCAAAAATTTTCTCCCAGAGTGTGGCTTGTCTTTTAATTTTTTGAACAAGTGATTTTACAGAGCATTCTTTTTTTAGTTTATAAAGTCGTGGTTGTGAGACTGGGGTGAAGCCAAATGTGAAGTGAGCTAAGGGGCCGAGAGCAAATAAGATGAGCTGGGGGTGGGGGCTGAGTTGAGCAGTGACGGGGCGCAGTGCAACCAGTCTGTGAGGAGCAGAAAAGGGTGCCCATACTATTTCTGGGGTACAAGTCTCAGGTGCCGATTTAAATGAGCAATTCCTGTGGGAACACCTTTCGGGAGCATATCCTCGAGACTGGACACTGGATTTAGGGGTGCGCAACTTCTGTTGTCAGTTTACTTGAGCATTAGAGGCTCTCAGGAGCAGAGCCGGTTCTTGCACCTAGGTCTTCCAGCAATGAATGTAGTGAGCTACAGAAAAAGAAATTTAGTTATTAATAAAACAAAGACCCTAAGAGGTTTGTTCCCTGTTCAAAAAGACACTGGTTGTAAGTGGAAGACCCAGGCTCAGATCCGTTTTGGGGACTAAAAGCATAGGAGTTTCCTCTATCAGAACTGCTGCTGTTGTCCACGCAGGAGTGAAAATTGGAAAAGGAGCAATTGTAGGCTAAACAGTTCCTAATATCTGCCCCCCTCCCACTGTTAAGAGACCACACTGGGTGAGCTAAGAAAAGTGTTCTAGTTGTTGTCACCACAATAATCTAGGTTTTCATGTTTTTTTAACTAGCCCAAATTTGTCTCTAGTAGTTTTTTAAAATGAAAATGGCTGTTTGTTACAACTTACTTAAACAATACAAAAAAAATAAAAATTGCTAAAACATCCTACCCCAAGAGGTAAAAACTGCATTAATGTTAAGTACATATTCTTCCAGACAGCTCTATAAGCATGCACATTTACTTTCTTCTCCTTTCTGTGGATTTAATGTTCTCTTCTAGGTTCTTACGATGGGTATAAAACTTGCGAAATTTCAGCTCTTCTCTTTTCTTAATATGTGCACTAAGAATGCACACTTTTTTGTAAGTCCTTGTCTGTAGCCTTTTTATTGTTATCGAGTTCTAATTATTTTCTAACTCTAATTGTGATTTATTTTGGCAGTTAATGATTAGTGTCTTTCATAATTTCTAATATAAGGACTTTCTAGGTAAGTTTTGTTACTGATTTCTAGACTAAACGCAACACGAGCAAGAAACAAGCTTCATGTAATTTTGTAATTCTAATCCTTTGGGGTTTGTTGAAACGTGATTTTCCTAGTACAGTATGGTCACTTTTAAAAAGTTCCAAGTGTGATCCTCTGCTGCCATCTAGTGTGCATGCCTGGAATAACACCGTAGTGCAGGTCAACATCCAAAATGGGTGAATATAGTGAATGTAATGAAAGTTGAATTTGATTTGCTGCTGAAGTTAAGTTTCTGATATGATTACTGATTTTTGGTTGGTATCTGTTGGTTCTAAAAGTGGTATGCTCTGTCCTTGAATGAGAGCTGTGTTAAACGTATTATGATGATAAATTCGCCTATTTTTTTTTTCTTGCTGTTCTGTTTTCTATACTGTATTTTTTATAAAGTGCTTGTGAATTTGGAACTTCCTTGTAAATTGAAGTTATTGATCTGAGGTGCTCTTCCTTATTTCTAGTAATGCTTATTGCCCTCAAGTCTACTTATGTTATTATACAATTTGTATTTAGTTTATGTTTTCATCACATATCTTTTTACATGCTTCACTTTCAATCTCTTTGTACCTTTATGTTTTTAGATAGCCCCCAGTGTTCTGTATGAATAATGAGTGCCCATTAAAATCCATAAGGAAGTGCTTTCGATGGAGGCTGTGATCTAGGGATCCAATATTTTTTTCCATTCTGTTGTCCCTCACCATTTATCATATGATTCATATGTTTCCAATGGTCTCAGGAGACATCTTTATCATAAAAATTTACACGTGAATTTGAGTCTGTTACTGGAACTTTCTGTTGCATCCGTTTGTTTACAGGGCATTACGCCACTGTTGAAATTACTGCAGCTTTATACTATAACACACTGATACACCCATAGGGGCTAGCATGTATTCATTACTGTGCTTGTTCAGAATTTCCTTTCAATTCTTCCTTATTTTGTCAGGTGAACTTAAATTGAGCTTGTTTTTTTTGTTGTTGTTTTGTTTTAAATCTTTCTGATATTTTAACGTAGATAATATTAAATTTGTAGACAAATTTGGGAAATAGACATCATTATATGGTGTTTTCTATCTAAGAACACGATGTTATTTTCCATTTATTCAAGTTTTTTATGTGGGTAGCATTTTAAAATTTCGGCAGAGATTGCGCACATTCGTGTTAAGTTTATTCCCAGGCATTTTGTTGGTATTGTGGGTACTGGTTCTTTGATTATATTGTAAATTACCTTTTACATATGTAAAGAGTATTTCTGCATGTTATTGATCCGCCACCTTAATAAATTCTAAATGTTTTTAAATGGATTTTCATTAGTTTATTAAGGCAAAGAAACTATGATGCTATAATAATAATTACATTATTTTAGTTATATAAAACGTAAAACAGTTAAAGCTTGTAAGAAAACACAGAAATGAGGTAATGTGAAGTGTTAGAAAGATTCTGTTCTTTTTTTAGTGATAAGTTCATTAATGTTTAAATATAATAACAACAGGATTCTTAGCATTTTTTAAAATCATGCTTTTATTTATTTATTCATTTAAAAATTTTATTTTTATTAATTTATATTTGTTACAGATGTTTCTCCTTTTCCCCCCATTGACACCCTTCTCCCGATCCTCCTCCCACCCCGTCCCCAGCATTGTTGTCTATGTCCATTGGTTATGCATACATGCATATAAGTTCTGTGGTTTATCTCTTCCCTCCCCTCCCCCCCCCCCACCTCCTCTTCTGAGGTTTGTGAGTCTGTGCCCTACTTCTATGTCTCTGGGTCCTTTTTGTTCATCAGTTTGTTTTGTTCATTATATTCCACAAATAAGTGAGATCATATGATGTTTGTCTTTCTCTGATTGGCTTGTTTTGCTAAGGATGATACTCTCCAGGTCTTGCCATGCCTTCTCAAAGGATAAGAGATTTTTCTTTCTTACAGCTGCATAGTGTTCCATTGGTATATGCACCAGAGCGTTTTTATCCACTCATCTATTGATGGACACTTGGGCTGTTCCAGATCTTAGCTATTGTAAAGAGTGCTGCTATGAACATAGGGGTACATATATTCTTTCTGATTGGTGTTTCAGGCTTCTTAGGATATATTCCTAGAAGTGGGATCACTGGGTCAAATGGTAATTCAATTTTTAAGTTTCCGAGGTAACGCCATTATGTTTTCCATAGTGGCTGCACCAGTCTGCATTCCCACCAGCAGTGTACTAGAGTCCCCTTTTCTCCACACCCTCGCCAACACTTGTTGTTTGATGCTTTGTTGATGGAGGCCATTCTGACAGGTGTGAGGTGATACCTCATTGTTGTTTTAATTTGAATCTCTCTGATGATTAGTGATGTTGAGCATTTCTTTATATGTCTCTTGGCCATTTGTATGTCCTTTTTGGAGAGGTGTCACTTTAGGTCCTCTGCCAATTTTTTAATTGGGTTCTTTGTCTTCCTTTTTTTTTTTATCCTCACCTGAGGACATTTTTTCATTTTTTTTTTTTTTTTTGTTCAGATAGAGTGGGAGGGAGAGAGAGGAAGAGAGAGAGAGAGAGAGAGAGAGAGAGAGAGAGAGAGAGAAACATCAACGTGAAAGGGACACATCGAGTGGCTGCCACCCGCACGACCAACCAGGGCCGGGAACAAACCGCAACCGAGGTACATGCCCTTAGAAGGAACTGAACCTGGGTCTCTCTGTACCGCAGGTCGACGCTCTAACCGCTGAGCCAAACCGGCCAGGGCCTTTGTCTTCCTTTTGTGGAGTTGTATGAGCACTCTATATATTTTGGAAATTAACCCCTTATCTGATGTGTCATCGGCAATTATGCTCTACCATACAGTGGGTTCCCTTTCCGTTTTGATGGTTGTTTCTTTTGCTGTGCAGAAACATTTGAGTTTGATGTAGTCCCATGTGTTCATTTTTTCCTCTGTTTCTGTTGCCTTAGGTGATGTATCAGTGAAAATTCTGCTGTGTATGATGTCTGAAATTTTGTTGCCTACATTTTCTTCTAGGATTTTTATGGATTCACGAGTCACATTTAAGTCTTTTATCCATTTTGAGTTTTTTCGTGTGTATGGTGTAAGTTGATGGTCTAGTTTCTTTTTTTTTTTTTTTTTGCATGTAGCTGTTCAATTTTCCCATCACCATTTATTAAAGAGGCTGTCTTTACTCCATAGTATACTCTTGCCACCTTTGTCGAATATTAATTGAGCATAATATTTTGGGTCAATTTCTGGGTTCTTTGTTCTATTACACTGATCTATGTGCCTGTTCTTGTGCCAGTACCAGGCTGTTTTGATTACAGTAGCTTTGTAGTATAACCTGATATCCAGTATTGTGATCCCGCCTACTTTGTCATTCTTTCTCAAGATTGCTGTGTCTGTTTGGGGTCTTTTTTGGTTCCATATGAGCTTTTGAAATATTTGTTCTAGTTCTGTGAAGCATGTCGTTGGTATTTTGATGGGGATTGCATTGAATCTATAGATTGCTTTGGATAGTATGGACATTGAAATGATGTTAATTTTTTCAATCCATGAACAAGGTATGTGCTTCCACTTTTTTATATCTTCCTCTATTTCTTTTTCCAATGTCCTGTAGTTTTCTGCAAATAGGTCCTTTACTTCTTTTGTTAAGTTTATTCCTAGGTATCATAATTTTTTTTTTTGCTGCGATGGTAAATGGGATTGTTCTTTTTAGTTTCTTTTTTTGTGAGTTCATCGTTGGTGTATAAGAATGCCATCGATTCCTTGACATTAATTTTGTATCCCACTACTTTGCCAATTCATTTATTAAGTCTAGTAGATTTTTGATCGAGTCTTTAGGGTTTTCTATGTACAATATCATGACATCTGCAAATAATGACAGTTTCACTTTCTCCTTTCCAATTTGGATCCCTTTTCTATTCTCTTCATCTCTAAATGCTGTGGCTAAGACTTCCAGTACTATGTTAAATAAGAGTGGCAAAAGTGGGCATCCTTGTCTCGTTCCTGTTCTTAATTAAGATAAATGCTTTTAGATGTTGGCTGTAGGTTTCTCATATAGGGCCTTTATTATATCGAGACATGATCCCTCTATTCCCACATTGCTGAGTGTTTTTATCAGAACTGGGTGCTGAATTTTGTCTAATGCTTTTTCAGCATCTATTGATAAGGTCATATGGTTTTTATATTTCATTTTGTTTATGTGGTGTATCACGTTTATTGATTTGTGAATACTGTAGCCTCCTTGCATCCCTGGGATGAATCCCACTTGGTCAATGTGAATAATGTTTTTGATGTAGTGCTGGATTCGATTTGCTAATATTTGGTTAAGGATTTTGGCATCTGTGTTCATCGGAGATATTGGCCTGTAGTTTTTATTCATTGTAGTGTCTGTATCCGGTTTTGAAATTAGGATTATGCTGGCCTCATAAAATGAGTTTGGAAGTCTTCTGTCTTCTTGGCTTTTTTGGAATAGTTTGAGGACAGTGGGTATTAGATCTTCTTTGAATGTTCAGTAAAACTCTCCCATGAAGTTGTCCGGGCCTGGGCCTTTGTTTGCTGGGAGCTTCTTAATTACATCTTCAATTTCCTTAGTTGTTATTGGTCTGTTCAAGTTTTCTATCTTTTCCCGGTTCAGTTTTGGGAGACTGTGTGTTTCTAGACATTTGTCCATTCCCCTAGATTGTCCAGTTTGTTGTCCTATCATTGTTCATAGTATGTTTTGATGGTCCTTTGTATTACTGTGGTGTCAGTTGTTACTGCTCCTCTTTTGTTTCTGATTTTGTTTATTTGGGTCCTCTCTTTTGGTTTCTTGGTGAGTCTGGCTACAGGTACATCAATCTTGTTTATCTTTTCAAAGAACCAGCTCTTTGTTTCATTGATCTTTTGAATTGTTCTTTTAGTCCCTATGTCGTTTATTTCTGCTCTGACCTTTACTATTTCTTTCCTTCTACTTGTTCTGGATTTTTCTTTTTGTTTACTTTCTAGTTCTTTAAGTTGTAGGGTTAGAAAGTTAACTAGGAATTTCTCTTGGTTCTTGAAGTTGGCCCCTAGTGCTATGAACTTCCCTCTCAGGACTGCTTTCGCTGCATCCCATAGATTTTGTATAGTTGTGTGTTCGTTTCCATTGGTTTTCAGGAATTTTTAAATTTCTTCCTTGATCTCCTTGGTAACCCATTCATTGTTTAATAACATGCTATTTAGCCTCCAAGTTTGAATGTTTTTGTTGTAATTGAGTTCTAGTTTCATGCCATTGAGATCTGAGAAAATGTTTGATATGATTTTAATCTTCTTGAATTTGTAGAGACTTACTTTGGCTCCTAACATGTGGTCTATCTTTGAGAATATCCCGTGTGCACTTGAGAAGCATGTACGTTCTGCAGCTTTGGGGTGAAATGTTCTGTAAATGTCAATTAAGTCTAACTGATCTGGATAGTCATTTAAGGACTCTGTGTCCTTGTTAATTTTTGGTTTAGAAGATCTATCCAGTGGTTTCAGTGGGGTGTTAAAGTGACCCACTATGATTGCATTGCTATTGATCTCTCCCTTGAGGTTCCTTCGGAAGGTTTTAAATATATTTTGGGCCCTGGTTGGTTTGGCTCAGCAGTTAGAGCATCGGCCCAAAGACCAGAGAGTCCTGGGTTCGGTTCCTGCTAAGGTCACGTACCTCAGTTGCAGTATGTCCCTAGTCCCAGTTGGGGATGCATGGGTGGCAGCCACTCGATGTGTCTCTCTCACATCGATGTTTCTCTCTTTCTTCTTCCCACTCTCCCTCCTGCTCTACCTGAAGATAAATGCCAAAATGTCCTCAGATGACGATTTAAAAAATATATATGCATATATGTTTACCAGAGGTATATCCTCCTGTTGGACTGATCCTTTTAATATTATGTAGTGTTTTGTTTTTTTGTTTTTTGTCTCTTATTATGGCCCTTGTTTGGAAGTCTATCTTATCAGATATGAGTATTGCTACACCAGCTTCTTTTCATTTCCATTTGCTTGGAAAATTTTTTTCCATCTCTTCACTTTCATCCTGTGTGTGTCTTTTGTTGTGAGGTGGGTCTCGTGTAGACAGCATATATATGGGTCATGTATTCTTATCTAATCAGCTACCCTATGTCTTTTGATTGGAGCATTTAAACCACTTACAATTAAGGTTTTCATTGGTAGATACTTATTAGTTGCCATTTTTATTTTATGTATGTGTTCCCCCCCCCCCCCCCCGCTCTCTCTCTCTTTCTTCTTACAACAGTTGCTTTAGCACTTCTTGCAGTGCTGGTTTGGTGGTGGTAAATTACTTTAGTTTTTTTGTTTGTTTTTTGTTTTTTTTGTTTGTTTGTTTTTATCTGTGAAGCTCCTTATTTCTCCTTCAATTTTGAATGATAGCCTTGCTGGGTAGAGTAGTCTCGGATTCAGACCCTTGACTTGCATTACTTTGTACACTTCATGTCACTCCCTTCTGGCCTACAGTATTTCTATTGAGAAATCAGCTGTCAGTCTAATGGGAGCTCCCTTGTGGGTAACTTTGTGTCTCTCTCTTGCTTCCTTTAAGATCCTTTCTTTTCCTTTAATTTTCGCTATTTATATTATGATGTGTCTATCTGTGGTTCTTTTGGGGGTTCATCTTGCTTGGGACACTCTGTGTTCCCTGGACTTGTGTGACTTTTTCCTTCACCAGTTTAGGGAAGTTTTCTGTCATTATTTTTTCAAACAGGTTCTCTATTCCTTTCTCTGATTCTTCTCCTGCCAATACCCCATAATGCGAATGTTGTTACGTTTTGTATTGTCTCACAGCTCTCTTAAACTCTGCTCCTGCTTTTTAATTCTTTTTCTCATTTGCTGCCCTATTTGGGTGTTTTTTTCCTACCTTGTCTTCTAAGTTTCTGATTTGGTCTTCAGCTTCCTCTAATCTACTATTGAACCCTTCTAAGGTATTTTTTTATAACAGCTATGTCATTATTTATTTCCTCTTGTTTTATATATATAGCTTCTATCTTTTTTTAAGCTGAAGTAGTTCCCAGTGAGCTCTTCATAATTCTTATTAAGTTGTTTGTAGTTCTCACCAAATTGTTTGAGCACCCTTAAAGTCATTGCTTTGAATTCTTTATCTGACAAGTTGTTTTCTTTCCATTTCCTGTAGTTCCTTTTCTGGCGATTCCTTTTTCTTTCATTTGGGTGTTGTTTTTTTGTCTCACCATGTTAGCAATCTGGTAGTTCTAGGCCCAGTGAGGAATGTTGGAGTGTGTCGGCAGGTCGGTGTGTATCAACTAAGGCTGCTGTGCCTCCCAGACTGTTTTTGATGTATGGTACCTCTTGCCTGCTGTGTGTCCTGGAGGATGGACACCTGGTGGCTGGTATTGGTCTGTCCCGCAGGTCTCGGCTCCCCAAGTCTTGCTGCTGCGTGGACTGGGGCACCGCTCCTGATCAGCCTCTGCAGATGCTGCTGGGAATGTGTCTCAGCTGCCGGTCTGTGCTGTTTCTGCCTGGGGAGCGTGGGTCCAGCTGGTGCACTGCTGTGATGCCTGGGTCCTGCTGGCATGCTTCAGGGATGTGTGGGGTACCACTGGTATGCTGAAGGTTTGCATGGGTACCGCTGTTGTGCTTCTGGGGTATTCTGCTGCTGGGTAGGTTTTAGCTCCCCATCAGTCACTGCTGGGGACAAGTGTCAGCTCCCAGTTTGCACTGCTACTGATGCTGCTGTTGCCAGGAGTTGCTCCCAGGTCACAATTCTTTGCTGCTGTGAGGGGCTGAGGATGCTCCGCTCCTGGGACTCTGCTGTTGCTGGGGGGAGGGGCTCAACTCCAAATCCCCTGCTGCAAGTGTCAGGGGCAGGTCTCGGCCTCCTGAGCCCTGCTGCTTGGGCTGGGGCACCACTCCTGATCAGCCTCTGCTGATGTTGCTGGGAATGAATCTCAGCTTCCGATATGAGCTGTTACTGCCTGTTTGGAGTGGAGCTCCACTCCCAAACATTCACTGTTGCTGTGGGGGTAGGTGCTGGGCCCCAAAGCTGGCACTGGTGCTGCTGAGTGTGTGTCTCAGCTCCCGAGACTCCTCGAGCCTCCCCTGCTGTTGGTTTTGGGCTCAACCTCCACCCAGTTACTGCAACTGGAGGGGGTGATGTTGGACTCTGACCAGGCTTCTGCTGTGGGGGATGATGCTCGGCTCCCTGCTAGTTTCGGCTACTGCAATAGGCACCTGAATAGCACTGAAACTGTGCATTGATCCACATTGAAACAGCAGGAACCACTAAACCGATGGTGCAAGTTGCACTGGTAGTCAGGTCATTTGGTCCTAGCGGCTCCCTCCTTCTTCCACTTAGGGGAGACCAGGAATCTTTAAAAAGGGAGGGGTCTGCTCGCTGACCAGGAAGAGGTTCGCTAACCAGACACAACGCATTGCCATCTGCTTTTCATCCACAGCAAAGGAACCTTCTGTCTCACATCCCAGCACTGCTCCAGGTTGGTCGCCTACAATTCTATTCACTCACACTCTGTCTCAAACTCGATCATTATTTCACATACCCAACCATGCTACGGACCTGCCTACCTCCATTTTTACCTTCTCTATATTTTCTGAGTTCCCATGAATCTTTCTTGATTATCCACATTTTGGGTTTTTTTTTCCCCACCTCTTCTTATTCTCACCATTTTCGGCGTTGTCTTCTCTTTCTGCCTAATTTCTGCGTTTTATGTGTTCTCTGCAGTTTGCCCTGATTCTCTCTGTTTACTGTGTGGTATCCGCTTTCTCTTGAACTTCTGCGTTTTCCGAGTTCTCTGCTCTCTCTCCTAACTCTCTCTGTTCTCAGTATTCTCTCCTCCCTCTCCAAATTATCTGCATTTCCTCAGAGGTCTTCTCATTCTGCCTAATTTCTGCGTTTTATGCGTTTTCGGCTGTTTGCTTCGATTCTCTCTGTTTAATGCATTTCTCCACTTTCTCCTGAATTTCTGCATTTTCTGCGTTCTCTGGTCTTTCTTCTTACTGTCTCTGTTATCACCACTTTATCTACTTTCTCATGATGCTCTGCGTTTTCTTCGTTGTTTTCCGTTTTTGCTTAATTTCTGCGTTTTATACTCTCCCTGCTGTTTCTTGTCTCTGTCTCTAGTAGGAGCGTTGTCTCCAATTTGTCCTGAATTTCTGCGTTTTCTGAGTTCTTGGCTGTCTCTTCTGACTCTCTCTGTTATCAGGGCTTTATCCTCTTTCTCATGATTCTCTACGATTTCTTCGTTGTCTTCTGCTTTTGCTTAATTTCTGCATTTTATGCGTTCACTGCTGTTTGTCCCGATTCTCTCTGTGTACTGCGTTGTCTCCGCTTCCTCTTGAATATCTGCGTTCTTTGCGTTGTCTGCTCCCTTTTCTGACTCTCTGTGTTATCAGCGCATTCTCTACTTTCTCATGATGGTCTGCGTTTCCTTCATTGTTTTCTGTTTTTCATTTATTATTGCATTTTATGCGTTTTCGGTTTTTTGCCCTAATACTCTCTGTTTACTGCGTCGTCTCTGCATTCTCCTGAATTTCTGCATTTTCTGCGTTCTCTGGTCTTTCTCCTTACTCTCTCTGTTATCAGGGCTTTCTCTACTTTCTCATGATGCTCTGCGTTTTCTTTGTTGTCTTCCTTTTTGGCTTAATTTCTCCGTTTTATACTGTACCTGCTGTTTCTTGTCTTTTACTCTAGTAGGAGCGTTGTCTCCCATTTCTCCTGAATACATGCGTTATCTGAGTTCTCAGCTGACTCTTCTGACTCTCTCTGTTATCAGCACTTTCTCCTCTTTCTCATGATTCTCTATGATTTCTTCGTTGTGTTCTGATTTTGCTTAATTTCTGTATTCTATGCGTTCCCTGCTGTTTGTCCCAGTTCTCTCTGTGAACTGCGTTGTCTCCGCTTCCTCTTGAATTTCTCCGTTTTTTGCCTTGTCTGCTCCCTTTATAGACTCTCTGTAATATAAGCGCATTCTCCACTTTCTCAAGATGCTCTGTGTTTCTTTCCTTGTTTTCTGTTTTTGCTTAATTTCTGCGTTTTATACTCTCCCTGCTGTTTCTTTTCTCTTTCTCTAGTAGGAGCGTTGTCTGCAATTTCTCCTGAATTTCTGCGTTTTCTGAGAACTCGGCTGTCTCTTCTGACTCTCTCTGTCATCACCGTGTTCTCTTCTTTCTCATAATTCTCTATGATTTCTTTGTTATGTTCTGATTTTGCTTAATTTCTGTATTCTATGCGTTCCCTGCTGTTTGTCCCAGTTCTCTCTGTGAACTGCGTTGTCTCCGCTTCCTCTTGAATTTCTCCGTTTTTTGCCTTGTCTGCTCCCTTTATAGACTCTCTGTAATATAAGCGCATTCTCCACGTTCTCATGATGCTCTGCGTTTCCTTCGTTGTTTTCTGTTTTTCATTTATTACTGCTTTTTGTGCGTTTTCTCTTCTTTGCCCTCACACTCTCTGTTTACTGCGTTGTCTCCGCATTCTCCTGAATTTCTGCATTTTCTGCGTTCTCTCGACTTTCTTCTTACTGTCTCTGTTATCAGCACGTTCTCTACTTTGTCACGATGCTCTGCATTTTATTGGTTGTTTTCCGTTTTTGCTTAATTTCTCCGTTTTATACTGTCCCTGCTCTTTCTTGTCTCTTTCTCTAGTAGGAGTGTTGTCTCCCTTTTCTTTTGAATTTCTGCGTTATCTGAGTTCTCTGCTGTCTCTTCTGACTCTGTCTGTTATCAGCGCTTTCTCCTCTTTCTCATGATTCTCTATGATTTCTTCGTTGTGTTCTGATTTTGCTTAATTTCTGCGTTTTATGCGTTCCCAGCTGTTTGTCCAGGTTCTCTATGTGTACTGAGTTGTCTCCGCTTCCTCTTGAATTTCTCCGTTTTTTGCGTTGTCTGCTCCATTTTCTGTCTCTGTTATATCAGCGCATTCTCCACTTTCTCAAGATGGTCTGTGTTTCCTTCATTGTTTTCTGTTTTTGCTTAATTTCTGCATTTTATACTCTTAGTGCTGTTTCTTGTCTTTTTCTATAGTACGAGCGTGGTCTCCAATTTCTCCTGAATTTCTGCGTTTTCTGAGTCCTCGGCTGTCTCTTCTGAATCTCTCTGTCATCACCGCTTTCTCCTCTTTCTCATGATTCTCTATGATTTCTTCTTTATCTTCTGTTTTTCTTAATTTCTGTGTTTTATACTCTCAGGGCTGTTTCTTGTCTCTTTCTCTATTACGAGCGTTGTCTCCAATTTCTCCTGAATTTCTGCTTTTTCTGAGTCCTCGGCTGTCTCTTCTGACTCTCTCTGTTATCACTGCTTTCTCCTCTTTATCATGATTCTCTACGATTTCTTCTTTGTCTTCTGCTTTTGCTTAATTTCTGCATTTTATGCGTTCACTGCGGTTTGTCCCAATTCTCTCTGTGTACTGCGTTGTCTCCGCTTCCTCTTGATTTTCTCCTTTTTTTTGCATTGTCTGCTCCCTTTTCTGACTCTCTGTTTTATCAAAGCATTCTCTACGTTCTCATGATTTTCTGCGTTTCCTTCGTTGTTTTCTGTTTTTGCTTAATTTCTGCATTTTATACTCTCCGGACTGTTTCTTGTCTCTTTCCCTAGTACGAGCGTTGTCTCCAATTTGTCCTGAATTTCTGCGTTTTCTGAGTCCTCGGCTGTCTCTTCTGACTCTCTCTGTTATCAGCGCTTTCTCCTCTTTCTCATGATTCTCTATGATTTCTTCGTTGTGTTCTGATTTTGCTTAATTTCTGCGTTTTATGCGTTCCCTGCTGTTTGTCCCGGTTCTCTATGTGTACTGTGTTGTCTCCGCTTCCTCTTGAATTTCTTCGTTTTTTGCGTTGTCTGCTCCATTTTCTGACTCTCTGTTATATCAGGGCATTCTCCACTTTCTCAAGATGCTCTGTTTCCTTCATCGTTTTCTGTTTTTGCTTAATTTCTGCGTTTTATACTCTCAGTGCTGTTTCTTGTCTTTTTCTATAGTACGAGCGTTGTCTCCAATTTCTTCTGAATTTCTGCGTTTTCTGAGTCCTCGGCTGTCTCTTCTGAATCTCTCTGTCATCACCGCTTTCTCCTCTTTCTCATGATTCTCTATGATTTCTTCTTTGTCTTCTGTTTTTTTTAATATCTGTGTTTTATACTCTCAGGGCTGTTTCTTGTCTCTTTCTCTATTACGAGCATTGTCTCCAATTTCTCCTGAATTTCTGCGTTTTCTGTGTCCTCAGCTGTCTCTTCTGACTCTCTCTGTTATCAGCGCTTTCTCCACATTCTCATGATGCTCTGCGTTTCCTCGTTGTTTTCTGTTTTTGTTTAGTTTCTGCGATTTATACTCTCCGTGCTGTTTCTTGTCTCTTTCTCTAGTACGATCGTTGTCTTCAATTTCTTTGAATTTCTGCGTTTTCTGAGTCCTTGGCTCTCTCTTCTGACTCTCTCTGTTATCACCGCTTTCTCCTCTTTATCATGATTCTCTACAATTTCTTCTTTGTCTTCTGCTTTTGCTTAATTTCTGCATTTTATGCGTTCCCTGCTGTTTGTCCAGGATCTCTCTGTGTACTGCTTTGTCTCTGTTTCCTCTTGAATTTCTGCGTTTTTTGCATTGTCTGATCCCTTTTCTGACTCTCTGTTTTCAGCGCATTCTCCACATTCTCAAGATGCTCTGCGTTTCCTTCTTTGTTTTCTGTTTTTTATTTATTACTGCTCTTTGTGCGTTTTCTCTTGTTTGCCCTCACACTCCCTATTTACTGCGTTGTCTCCGCATTCTCCTGAATTTCTGCATTTTCTGCGTTCTCTGGTCTTTCTCCTTCCTCTCTCTGTTATCAGCGCTTTCTCTACTTTCTCATGGTGCTCTGCGTTTCCTTCGTTGTTTTCCGTTTTTGCCAAATTTCTGCGTTATATATTCTCCCTGCTGATTCTTGTCTCTTTCTTAGTAGGAGCATTGTCTCCAATTTCTCCTGAATTTCTGCATTTTCTGAGTCCTCGGCTGTCTCTTCTGAATCTCTCTGTCATCACCGCTTTCTCCTCTTTCTCATGATTCTCTATGATTTCTTCTTTGTCTTCTGTTTTTTTTAATATCTGTGTTTTATACTCTCAGGGCTGTTTCTTGTCTCTTTCTCTATTACGAGCATTGTCTCCAATTTCTCCTGAATTTCTGCGTTTTCTGTGTCCTCGTCTGTCTATTCTGACTCTCTCTGTTATCAGCGCTTTCTCCTCTTTCTCATGATTCTCTATGATTTCTTCGTTGTGTTCTGATTTTGCTTAATTTCTGTGTTTTATGCGTTCCCTGTTGTTTGTCCCGATTTGGCATTTTGATGATGATATGTCTTGGTGTGGACCTCTTTGGGTTCATCTTGTTTGGGGCTGTCATTGCTTCCTGGACTTGTATGTCTGTTTCCTTCACCAAGTTAGGGAAGTTTTCTGTCATTATTATTTCAAATAGGTTTTCAATTTCTTGTTCTCTATCTTCTTCTGGCACCCCTATGATGCGAATGTTAGCATGCTTGAAGTTGTTCCAGAGGCTCCTTACACTATCCTCCTTTTTTATCTTCACCAGAGGACATTTTTGCGTTTATCTTCAGATAGAGTGGGAGGGAGAGAGGGAGGAAGAGAGAGAGAGAAACATTGACGTGAGAGAGACACATTGAGTGGTTGCCACCCACACAACCCCAACTGGGGCCGGGGACAAACTGCAACTGAGGTACGTGCCCTTAGTGGGAACCGAACCTACGACTCTCCAGTCCGCGGACTGACACTCTAACTGCTGAGCCAAACCGACCAGGGCCTATCCTCCTTTTTTAAAAATTACTTTTTCTTTTTGCTGTTCTGATTGGGCATTTTTTGCTTCCTTATATTCCAAATCGATGGTTTGCTTCTTGGCTTTACCTACTCTACTATTGATTCCCTGTAAATTATTCTTTATCTCAGTTAGTGCATCCTTCATTTCTGACTGGTCCTTTTTGATGTTGTTGATGTTCTCACTAAGTTCCTTGGAGGTCTCCTTAAGTTCTTTGAAGGTCTCACCAAGTTCCTTGAGCAACCTTATAACCAGTGTTTTTTTGTTTTTGTTTTTTATCCTCACCCGAGGACATTTTTCCATTTTTTGTTCAGATAGACTGGGAGGGAGAGAGAGGAAGAGAGAGGGAGAAACATCGACGTGGAAGGGACACATCAAGTGGCTGCCTCCTGCACGACCCAACCAGAACAGGGTCGAGGACAAACTGCAACCGAGGTCCGTTCCCTTAGCGGGGACTGAACCCACATCTCTCTAGACCGCAGGCGGACGTTCTAACTGCTGAGCTAAACCGGCCAGGGCATAACCAGTGTTTTGAACTCTGCATCTGATTGATTGCTTATCTCCATTTTGTTTAATTCTTTTCCTTTAGTTTTGTTCTTTTCTTTCATTTGGGACATGTTTCTTTGTCTCCTCATTTTGGCTGCTTCCCTGTGACTGTTTTTATGTATTAGGTAGAGTTGCTATGTCTCCTATGCCTCATAGGGTGGCCTATAGTTGTAGGTATCCTGTAGGATCCAGTGGCACAGCCTCCCTGATCACCCCAGCTGGTCCCTCGAGGTGTACCCCTAGTATGGACTATACACCCTTCTGTTGTAATTGAGTCTTGGTTGCTGTTGGCACATCAATGGGAGGAATTTACTCAGGCTGATCAGCTGTAAGGACTGGCTGTGCCTACTGACCACTGGCCTCTGACTCCTTTGGAGGATCAGCTGTGTAGGGGCCCACCACACAGAGCAAGGCTTACTTCAGCAGGGCTCTGGTACCCACTGAGTCTGCGCATTGAGTGTGTCACTTGTGGAGGTAGTTGGGTGGTGGCGTTTCAATGTGGTCCCAAGCTGTCTACTGGGTGTGCTGGCTCTGGGGCAAGGTCAGCCACTGCCTGTATTCTTTCCGGGGCCACCGGCTTAAGCTACAAAGTAATCTGCAGATGGCTGCTTCTTGTGCTGGGCTTGGAGGTGCCCAGGCAAAGCTAAGTTGTGAACCAAGGCTGGTTGCTTCCACTGCCAGGCCTGGGGCCACTTAACGAGAGGTATGGGGCTCTCTGAGAGCAGATCTTCAAACCTGTTTGAAGATTTTAGGAAACTCTGAAGCAGGATCTAAGACAGGCCAGTCCTATGGTAAAGCCTTTGGAAACAGCTTGGGTGGGCCTGAAAGTTGGGTGGGGTGGGACCTCAGGAAATCACCAGGGTGGGGCAAACAGTGTGAGCCAGGTTGCTGGAGTCCCAGATAAAGCAGCCATCTGCTGCCCCAGGGAAGGGCTCACCAAAGGAACAGCAGCCTCTGCCAGCATGTCTGTCTAGGAGAAAGCTGCCTCTCCAGCCCTCGTTTGTGGCCAAACAGCTCAGTTCTTCCCTCAAGCTGCCTCCCCTTCGAGCTTAGATGGAGCAAGTCCCAGTAAGTCTGTGTGGGGGCCCTTTAAGAGGAACTGCCTGGGGCTCTTGCAGCCACACCCTCCCTCAGCCTTAGTTTCTCCTGGTTTTTCCAGCCAGAAGTTATGGGGACTTCTCTTCCTGGCACTGGGACCCTGAGCTGGGTGCCTGGAGTAGGATGGGGACCCCTCACTCCTCAGGGAAGACCTTCCCAGCTGAGGTGTCCCTCCTGAATTTTATTTACCACTCGTGGGTGTGGGACCAGCCCATCCGTGCCTCCGCCCCTCCTACTGTTGTGGTGCGACAGAGTCAAAGAAAGACCGCTAGAGAATTGAAGTCCAAATAAGAGCTGTTTACTAGCCGGCTGGTGTCTGATTCTGAACACCCCTGTGACAGAGTCTTTGGAATCAGCCTCGATATGCTTTATTACATGCCTTTTATATCTTACAGCAAAAGTTTAATGACATAAGAAAATAGGATCTTCTTGATATAATGCCCAGAGCTACAACAATGCTGTATAGAATTAGTTTGCTTTGCGGATAACAGGAACACCCAGGCCCACCAAGGCCCACCCAGGAACACCCAGACAACCCAGGAACACCCAGACAACCCAGGAACACCCAGGCACACCCAGGAACACCGAGGCCCACCTAGGCATACCCAGGAACACCCAGTCTGTTATCTCAGGTATTTCAAGGTACATTGGGTCACACTTAGCCCCAAGCTGCACAAACACAATGCAAGCCTAATTCCTTGAGATTGTGGGGGAGGTCGAGTCTCTGACTCAAGACCTCCAGGCTCCATGGATTCTGTCAGACACGTAGCCGGCTCCCAACAATTTCTGGGTTCAGGGAGTATTCCAATTTTATTGAGGTTATTTTGATCTCTATCCTGTTGATTAAATTCTTTACAAAACAGGTTCAGCTAGAGGGCACACAGTGACTTTCCCAATCATCAGTTATGGGGTTCTAAACATGTCAGCACAGTACCAGTCTCAACGTGGCTACTTCTTGAATTTTGTAGTTGTCGGACTTCCATTCAGCTTGATTTCAGGTGGTTCTGAATGATGGTTGTGTTGTAGTTGAGTTGTAATTTTGATGTGGTTGTGGGAGGAGGCGTACCACGTTTACCTATGCCACCATCTTGACCAGAACTCCCCCTTTATTGATTTTAGACAGAGGAAGGGGCAGAGAGAGAGAGAGAAACATCAATGAGAGAGAACATCGATTGGCCGCCTTCTGCAGGCTCACAACCTGGGCATGTGCCTGACCAGGAATCGAACCGGCAACATCTTGGTGCATGGGTCAATGCTCAACCACTGAGCCACACTGGCCGGGCGCTTATGATATTTTTATAATTTGTTTCTTTATTGATTTTAGAGAGAGAGGAAGTGAGAGGGAGAGAGAGCTATAAACATCGATGAGAGAAAATATCGATTGGCTGCCTCCTGCATGCCCCCCATGGGGATCTGGCCCACAACCTGGGCATGTGCCCTGACCAGGAATTGAACCAGTGACCTCTTAGTCACACAGCGGTTCTCAACCTGTGGGTCGTGACCCCTTTGGGGGTCAAACAACCCTTTCACAGGGGTCGCCTAAGACATAACAGTAGCAAAATTACAGTTATGAAGTAGCAACGAAAATAATTTTATGGTTGGGGGTCACCACAACATGAGGAACTGTATTAAAGTGTTGTGGCATTAGGAAGGTTGAGAACCACTGTCTTAGTGCATTGGTCGACACTCAACCACTGAGCCACACCAGCTAGGCTATTTTAAAAAACATATTGGAGTATTAAAGAAAACACTAAATAATAATTACCAAAATAATGTGCCATAATTAATACCACCCTTAACCACCAAAGTAAATGATGTTGAAAGCATCTAGCTATAGATGAAGTATTGCAATGCTATTTGAATTTGTGGATGATATTTCTTGACTTTAAGAAAAGGTAAGGGTTGTGGTCTGAACTTGTAGGTTATTTATAGGCCACTGTGCCTGCTCTGAGCTACACATCATTCATCCTATAAAAAGAGTATTCTGGCATTTGCCTGCTACTCATTACCTTAGTACTAACCCCTTGCCTTAATTTATTTCTCAAGCTCAAGTGCATCCTGCCTTCCAGGCTTTCACTGCCTTCTTTCCTCATCTTCCCTTGCAGTTCTAACATTTAATGCATAGTGCTGTTTTCCTGGTTTGGGTTTTGGAATGACCCTATTTAGGTGGGGTCTCCCTCTGGTTATTCTGCCTTAGTCAGACATGGACAAACAACCTTCCCAGAAATTGATTGGCTCTGAGCTTCTTGTTAATAATAACAAAATCAGCCCTGGCCGGTGTGGCTTAGTTGGTTGGTGCATCGTCCTGCACACCAAAAGGTTGCTGGTTAGGGCACCTACCCAAGTTGTAGGTTCAATCCCTGGTCAGCTGCATATGGGAGGCAACTGATCAATGTTTCTCTCTCAAGTCGATGTCCCTCTCTCTCTCTCCCTTCCTCTCTCTCTGAAATCAATGAAAAACGACATATCCTCAGGTAAGGATTAAAATGTAATAATAATAATAACAACAACAACAACAACAACAAAATCACTAACATTTGCTGAGCACTTACTTTGGGCCAGGAAATTTGCTCATAAATTATTTGCACATAAATTCATGTGCTCTATAATTTAACCCTTGCAACAACCATGGGAAGTTTGTACTATTATCAAGGACATTGTTACAGATAAGGAAACAGGCTGGGAAGGTTAAGCCACTTGCCCAAGACCACACAGGATGCATTGTGGTGAAGCTGGGCTTCAGATTTTTTGAATCTAAAATTTGTACCTAATCATAATACTGAGTCTCTGTGGGCAGGATCTAGACAGTTCTGTGTGAATATTTAAATTGTAATCCTTAATATTTAAACAACATTAAAGATGTATATTAAGGAAAGGGGGTAGGGGTGGTAAAAGAGGATATAGGGGGGATAAGTGGTGATGGAAGGAGACTTGACTTTGAGTGGTGAACACGCAATACAGTATACAGATGATGTAGAATTGTACACCTGAAACCTATATAATTTTATTAACCAATGTCACCCCAATAAATTCAATAAAAATAAATAAAATAAATAAAAACAAAAGCAAAACCAAACAAAAGATGTGTGTTGGTCAGGATTGGTCAGGGGAGCTGAGTTACCATGAGTGTTACAGCATAGGAACACACATTAGAGGAATCAGACCTCCCACAATTGTGGGAGGAGCTGAGAAGGTGAGGACCAGAGGAGTCACCTACCAGTTGATCTGAGAGGTCAAGAACATCCAGTTGCTAACATGGGGTTGTGAAGGTAACTTGTAGAATGGTCCGAGTTTCCTCTGTGCAGCCCCTACTTCTGTGAATCAGGAGCCAAGCATTTGGCAGTGGGGCTGGGTCCATTGTTGGTCAGCAGGGCCAGCAGTTGGGAAGAAGAGCTGCAAGTGGAGCAAAGGAGGCTGAGGATATACTCACACCTATTAGACATCATTGTCACCACCCATCATTGCATGCAATGACGATGTCCTTCAGAGAACAGTGGCTGCTGATTCCCACCTGTTTTCCAAGTCTCATGCATGTTTTCTCTGTTATCCAGCTCTTTCCTGAAACCATACAGAGATGGAGATTGTGGGAGACACAGTTCCCAGAGTAACCAAGTAGACATAACACAATGTAGCACAGAGGTTATTCAAGGAAGCTGAAAGAAGGCAAGTCTTGGATGCATAGTCAAGGGCCTTGTGATGGATAATTGTATGCGTCAAAAAGGGCTGTCCAGATATTTGGCCAAACATTATTCTGGGTGTGTCTGTGAAGGTGTTTTTGGATGAGATTGACATTTGAATGGCTAGACTGAATAAAGCAGATTGCCCTCCCCAGTGTGGGTGGGCCTCATCAAATAAGTTGAAAACCTGAATGGAATAAAAAGGCTGACTCTCCCTCAAGTAAAAGAGAACTCTTGCCTGACTATTAAGTTGGGATATTAGTGTTTTTCTGCCTTTGGACGCAAACCGAAACATTGGCTCTTCCTTTTTTTTTTTTTTTTTAAGCAACAAAACTTATTGTCTCACAATTCTAGAGGCTAGAGTCCAAAATCAAGGTGTTAGCAGGGTTTATTCCTTGAGATAATAGTCTTCCTCCTATGTCTCTCTCTCTCTTTTTTTAATCCTCACCTGAGGATATTTTTACATTTATCTTCAGACAGAGTGGGAGGGAGAGAGAGAAAGAGAGAGAGAAACATCGATGTGAGAGAGACATATTGATTGGTTACCACCTGCACAACCCCAACCGGGGCCAGGGACTAACCGCAATCGAGGTACGGGCCCTTGGCCAGAATTGAACCCGGGACTCTGGTCTGCAGGTCGACGCTCTAACTGCTGAACCAAGCCGGCCAGGGCTCTTTCTCTCTCTCTCTCTTTTTTAAACTTATCTTTATTGTTGGATGTATTACAGTTGTCCCTCTTTTTTCCCCCCTTGACCCCCTCCTCCCCAATCCCACCACCCTCCTGCTTTCCCCACACTATTATTTGTGTCTATTGGTTATGCATATATGCATATAAGTTCTTTGGTTTCTCTCTTTCCACCCCACCTCCCCCCTTCCCTTTGGGTTCATCACTCTAACAACCAATTTGTACTTCCTAATCCTTTCATCTTTTTCACCTAACTCCCCTCCCATCTGGCAACCAACAAAAAGTTCTCTGTATCTATGACTCTGTTTCTGTTCTGCATGCTCATTTTGTTTGTAGATTCAATTGTTGATAGATATATATTAATTGAACATTGGCTGTTCTTGAGTCTCAAGCCTACTGGCTCTTGAACTAGAACTTACACCATTGGCTGTCCTGGTTCTCAGGCCTTGGGATTGAGACTGAAACTACAGCATCATAATTGCCTCTCTCCAGCTTGCCAATCTTAGATCTTAGGACTTCTCAGACTCCAAAATTGTGTGAGCCTATTTCTTATAATAAATCTCATTCTCTCCCTCTATACATCCTATTGGTTCCGTTTCCCTAGAGAACCCTAATACAGGCCTAGGTTTCCCTTTCTGAGTAAAAAAAATCTACTTGGAACTTCTTGGAATAAATTGTGTACTTTTGGTTTGGATTTAATTGCTAAAGGTCAAAGTGTTCTGCTGTGAAAACTTGCTTGTAGTTTAGTAATTTTGGGGAAAAAATCCTTTAGTTGGATGGCATTTTCCTTGCAGAACATGCTAATGGCTTTGGACATTTGAGGCAGCATCTCTTTGCTTCTTTGGAGCTGTGAGTGAGTGCTGAAGCGTGGGGACGACTCGGGGACAGCTCTCCTCTTTGTCCTGTGTAGAGCGAGGTCAGACCCAGCACCCTTTCGGTGATGCTATTACATGAACAAACTCTTTCATAAAACATTTAAATATCCTTCTTTAAAACCATGCTACCTCTGTTTTACTGTGGTTCTGCTAAGTCCCCAAATTACAGTCTTTGAGAACTGGAGGGAATCATGGAAATAATCTAGCCAAAATTTTTCCAAATTGTGTTCCACAAAACATATATTCCTAAATGTTCCTTGGTGGTCCTTGAAAAAAAGTAATTCTATGACCAAGTAGGTTTGAGAAGGGCAGCACACATCTCCCCCTCATCCCTTTTTAAATGTTTTCATTGATTTTAGAGAGAGGAAAGGAGAGTAAGAAACATCCATCAGCTGCCTCCTGCACACCTTCTACCGGGGATTGAGCCTGCAACCGGAAATCGAACCAGGGACCTTTTGGTGCATGGGATGACACTCAGTCAACTGAGCCACACAGGCCAGGGCCAGACTCTCCCTTTTGGAGAATCCAAATGTACTTGAATAAAGTTTGTGACACCTCTTAGACTTTGAAATGTAGATATCAAGTAAGCAGTTAGTAGGTGGGTCTGGATTTCAGGGGCAAGGTTGGAGTTGGATATATAGGTTTGGAAGTTAACACATTTAAAACCATGACAGCAGATGAGATTTCTCAGGAGAGAGTTTAGAAGAAATAAGAATATGTAAGGTCTGGAGGTGCTGTAGTCTCTTGTGATCATGAATGACCTGAGAATGGAGCCAAGACCCAGAAGATGGCATTGCTGAGCCAAGTGACCAAGAGAAAGCAGGATATTGTTGGCCGTAACTCAAGCCACTAAAGCTGACTCTGCCATTGTACTTTTCAGCTATAAAGCCAGTAAATTAATTTTTAACTTTTTATGTCATTTCTTATGGAAAGAGTTCTGACATCTCCCAACCACCTTGGCACATTTATCTCTGTCTCCTCCTAGTCTCTCTTTCTCCATCTGCTTACCTGTCATGGAGGAGAATCAGCTGACCCTAAGATGTTAGAATTAACCCGTCACCCCCATCTTGAGGTGCAAAGGGGAAAGCACGGCTTACCCCAATCAGTGTCGCTTGTCAACATTTCAAGCATGAGTGGAGGAATAAGCTAAGAATTGATTAATACGGTTAAGGATTTTATTTTTATTTTTGGATTGCTAGCAACCAATCAAAACGGACTCTGGCTAATTTAAGCCAAAAAGGGACTTTGTTGGAAGGCTCACAAGCTTGTCCCACAGAATCAAAGACAGAAATGAATAAGCTGAGTGACAGACCTGGGGAAGAGGAAGAACCAGAGCCGCCCTGGGGAGCCTCAGCGGGCTTTCATCAAAATCCTCTCTGGGCTGATTTCCAACATGATGCGGCTGCAGGGCCAGCGCTCTCTGTGTTCAAACTTGAAATGACCAGGACAGAGAATATACTTGAAGGGAGACAGGATAAGGCAAGCAGGGAGAGAAGGCGAAGCCTTTGGTTTCTGGGAGTCCACCTGCATATCTGAGGCAACAGGCCAAGAAGGGTCTGCTGTAACCTCTAAGGATGGAGCCACCCCCGGGCTTCTCCAGGTTGCCCGAGGCCTACAGATGATAAAGAATAACCTCTGTAGGCGCAGCGCTCTTATGGCCCAGTGAGTGTACCAGGAGAAAGGGTCCCTTCAGTGCTTTTGATTTTTAGGCCTCACACTGTCCCAGATTCTGCCCAGGGGTGGTCTCTCTGACATCTTTAATCTTTATTCTTTTTTCCTTAGTCTATGCTCTTCATCCTTAGGAAAACTTCTTTTCATTCTACTTTCTCTTCTTGAAGTTCTCCCTTGCTATAGACTGAGTGCTTGTCCCCCACCTCCCAATTCATATGTTGAAACCTAATCCCCAATGTGAGGGTATTAGGAGGTGGGGGGCGGGCCTTTGGAAGGTGATTAGGTCAGGAGGGTGGAGCCCTTACGAATGGGATTAATGATTTTATAAAAGAGGCTCCAGAGCCCTGGCTGGTTTGGCTCAGCGGTTAGAGTGAAGGCTGGTGGACCAAAGAGTCACTGTTTGATTTTCAGTCAAGGGCACATATCTCAGTTGTGGGTTCGATCCCCTGCCCTAGTCAGGGTCGTGCAGGAAGCAACCAATTGATGTGTCTTTCTCACATCGGTGTTTCTCTCTCTCTCCCTTTCCCTCTCTGCCTCCCACTCTGTCTAAAAAAATTATGGAAAAATATCCTTGGGTGTGAATTAAAAAAAAAAAAAAGATCTCTCGCTCCTTCTGTCACGTGAGGTTATAGTGAAAAGATGGCTGTAAACCAGGAAGTGGGCTCTCATTCGGTCGGTGGGAAGAGACAGACTGCATGCACTCGGAGGATTAGAAAATGACTGTTTAATGTGCACCGGTGCTGGCCCAGCGGAGTCACTTCCAAAGGCTGAGCCCCGAGCCTGGGTTCCAGCGCCTTTTTTTTTTTTTTTTATCCTCACCTGAGGACATTTTTTTCATTTTTTGTTCAGATAGAGTGGGAGGGAGAGAGAGGAAGAGAGAGAGAGAGAAACATCGACGTGAAAGGGACACATCGAGTGGCTGCCTCCCGCACGACCCAACCAGGGCTGGGGACAAACTGCAACCGAGGTACATGCCCTTAGCGGGAACCGAACCCGGGACTCTCTGGTCTGCAGGCCGATGCTCTAACCACTGAGGCAAACCGGCCAGGGTTGTCCCATTCTTTTTGATGGCTGTGTAGTAGTCCACTACGAGGCCCGCCCAGTGATGGACAGGCTTTTGTAAATACAAATGATACTGCAGTGAACACCCTTGTACAGGTGACTTCAGGCACTTAAGTAGTAAGCACATTTGTCGGAAACAACAGTGCTGTCTTTTCCAAGAGTTATCAAAGCTTTGTTCTTCCAGTTTCCACCAGAATTCCACGCATGGCCCACATTGGCTGCTGCCTCTTTCTCTCCACTCCCTAAATATCTAAAATATGGTTTCTATCCACCGACACACTTAGCGGCTACCAATGACCTCAGTGTATATCACCTCTGACTCCTCTGTAGAATTTGATGCTCACTGCTCATCCTGTCTTGAAATTCTCTCCTTGCTTGGCTGTTACGGGGAGATAATCTTTGTCCTCTTTCTCTAATCATGCTTTTCCTGTGTCCTTTGCCTGTCTTCCAAAAGTCACCATTTGGCAGGAGCTGGAGGGATTGGAACCTGCTGGGCCAGCCCTTTCAGCTCCTTGGCTATCCCACACAGGCAGTCACCATTTAGCCACTGCCTGGACCCCAGAGGAACGTAAGGTTTTGATCAATGTCCAAGTCCAAACTCTCTTCTAGGCTCAAGTCCTTCATTAAAAAAAAAAAGTGCTGGTCTTGATTCCTGCATTTTATTTTATTATCATTATGTTAATAGTTATTTTTATTATTAAAAAAGTATAGGAAGTTGCAAAGAATAACAACAACAACAAAAAAATACAACAAATGACATAGCAAATACCAATGTATCTACCATTCAGCTTAATAAAATGTGACCAATACAGGTGAAGTCTCTTTTGTACCCTCCCTGCCACCGAGAGGTAATCACTATATGAATTTGGAGTTTGTAATTTCCTTGCATTTTAACTGAATCCTGCATTTCTGACTGACCTTTCTGGATATCTCTAGATGGGTATCTCACTCAGTATGGTTAAACACAAACCCAAGTGATACCATTTATGTAAAAAGAAAAATACATTATATAAATCTACCTACCCATCCATCCACAGAAATCCTTCCAGAAAAATCTATATCAGACATGGGCCAGACAGAACACATCAGCAGGCCTGTTTGTCACCTCTGTGATACACCAAATTATTAACAGTGATTATTTCTGGATGCTAGGACTGTGGATAGTTATTTTCTGCTCATTTGTATTTTCTAAATTTTCAACAATGGAACATGGATTACTTTAATAATAACAACTTAGCCCTGGCCGGTTTGGCTCAGCGGTTAGAGCGTCGGCCTGCGGACCAATGAGTCTCGGGTTCAATTCTGGTCAAGGGCATGTACTTCGGTTGCAGTTCGTCCTCAGCCCTGGTTGGGGTCGTGTGGGAGGCAACCAGTCGATGTATCCCTCTCACGTCGATGTTTCTCCTTCTCTTCCTCTCTCTCCCTCCCACTCTATTTGAACAAAAATGGAAAAATATCCTCGGGTGAGGATTAAAAAAAAAAAAAATGAGTAACAATAATACCCCAAATGTATCTTTCCCTTCCACCCTCATGCCAATTTAGCTTTACCCCAGACTTCCCTATTTCTGTCAGAATTCTGCAATTCTTCCTAGGTTCAAAATCTGGTAGGTGAGCTGGATACCCCTTTCCCTCTTCCACATTCCATCCGTTCCGACTATACTTTGGGTTACTTGCGTGAATTTCCATCTCCTCTGATAGACTGTTCTTAAGGGGCACGCACCTTATCTTATCCAGCTCCCTGGGGCCCATCAATAGCTCGACACACAAGCGGACGCTCCGAACATCGTTCTAGAACCTTCTGCTTGGTGCCTCAGGCTCCTGTACATCTTGCAACAGTCACCTGGCTGAGAAATTGTCGCTATAAATAAGCAGTTTCTGTTTCAGGTACCGTTTATCATTGATATTTACACTCCATGTCTTACCCCACCCAAGCCTCAAACTACGAAATGAGAGTTAGAGTTGGTATTCAAATCCTTAGCCACAGTGCAAGGAGGCAGCCCCCATAAGCACCCGTCCGGGTGAGCTTCTTGTTTTCCCTAGACATTGTAGCTGCTGTCACTCCACTTGGCTGGGGAATTCTTGACAAGATTTTACTTGTCTTTCCATGCTGTTCCTTCTGTGGTTTCTTTGTTTCTTTTTGCGATCAAGTTCCAGATGGCTCAGCAGTGCCTCCAACATGAATATTTTGACAGATTGCTGGATGCCTGCGCACCGTGTCACCTTAGGTGTTCTCACACCCCTCCTGTCACATGTCAGCATTACTGCAACGCGGGTAAGTGCTGCTGCTTGGACAACTGTTCGCTGGTGTGAAGTATTCTCTCTATACTGACTGTCTAGTCAAAGAATGAACAGGGAAGATGGTGAGATTTTCTGAATTAAAAAAGAGAAAGGGAACAAGGCAATCACTTAAATGCCGACAGGAATAAAGTAATTATTCAGAGCTGAACTCAAGTTTATTCAGCACTGTTAGCAAACCTGTATTTTATCAACTCTTCAAAGAAAGTGTTACTTAGAATTTGAAAGTCAGTGCTAATGAATTAGGGGAATTGGATAGCAAACAATCTTTACTTGATGTAGGTATTATGTTATCCCTTCATAATCTCTCTGACATATCTTTTAATTCAGCGATAAATGCCATTCTTTGGACCTGTTTGGGCCTGAGCTTGCTGGTGTCTTTGACAGTTTTCGTGCTGATATTCTTCCTAAGGAAGATGAACTCTGAACCATTAAAGGATGAAGTTAAAAACACAGGTTGGTTTGAAATCTATTTCCAAGAGGTGGCTTTGACACTGAATATTTCATTAGGTAATTAGAGCCCTTCTGAGTGTGTCGGAGGACAGTTACATAAAGGAACTCCTTGGTAGAAGAGAGCTGTCTTCTTTCCGGTGTTTACCTCTTCCTTGCCGGTGTCCAACAATGTCAGCCTTCTCCCACATTCTTCCCTTGACAATCACTATTTTGTTGTTGTTAATACTCACCAGAGGGCATTTCTCCATTGATTTTTTAAAATTTTTTTTAGATAGAGTAGAAGGGAGGGATGGAGAGGGAGAGAGAGAAACATCGATATGAGAGAAACACATCAATCGGTTGCCTCCCACATGACCCCAACTGGGGCCGGTGATTGAACCCGAAACCCAGGTACGTGCTCTTGACCAGGAATCAAACCTGCGACCCCTCACTCCAAGGGCTGGCGCTCTAACCACTGAGCCAAACTGGCCAGAGTGATAATCACTCTTTTGAATTACTGAGGCTTTCTTGGGAAACATCCTTCTTTTTGACCAAAGTTCACACATTGATTAAATGTCACGCTATCAGAAACTGCTAGCCAGGTCTGCTACTCTTAGGAAAAGTATGTTTGGCAAGATCCGGGGCCATATTTTTAATACGAATATGTGTTATTTGCTTGGGTGAACATTTTACTGCCAAAAAATGTTAGAAATGCATAACCACTTGCTCCTGGATTACTTGAGCAATCATCTCAAAGATTATTATCTTTATAAGCAGTCGAGAACCAGTCCCAGAGGACTGAATGTTCCTAGAGAAGTGACTGTTCCTTAACACCCTCAAGGTCTTAAGGGCTTCTTAAGATAAAACTATTTTCGGCAGCACCTTTGGCCATGCTCTGATTCTCACACCCTGCAGCCATTGCCCTATTTCTACGTGCACTTTTGTGCATAACCTTATCTGTTTTCTTGTGCAGTAAGGAGAGGTAAATGGTTGCCCTGTATAATGTATTCATTTTTATTTTTGTTTTGCCTGGGATCTGAGAAACAGGTGGGGAAGGACTTTAAGTGTGACGTTTTGGGAGATGGAGTAATACTGGAAGGCTGGGGAAGTAGTAAAACTTACCTTCACAGGCGTATAATGGGGGCATAATGGAGACTCCTTCCTTATGTGATCACAGATTCATTAAGAAATTTTAATCTGACACAACATGTGAAAAGAGAAGCAGCTTTACCTTGAATTCTAAAGTGTTACCATAGGCTGATTTTAGTGTGCTGTGACGTATGGTAATTTGTCATTTCATGTGTGTAAAATAAGGCTGAGGCCAGTTGTCTATATTTGTCTGTAAAATCACTTAATTTTTAAAAATAATTTTATTTTTTAACATTGATTTTAGAGAGAGGAAGGGAGAGAGAGAGAAACATCGAACCTGAAACCTAGGTATGTGCCCTGACTGGGAATTGAACCTGCCACCTCTTGGTGCACAGCTGAGACTCCAACCACCTGAGCCACCTGCCAGGGCAATTGTTTTATTTTTATTTTTCATTTTTTAAATTATTATTTTTAATCCTCACCCAAGGATATTTTTCCATTGATTTTCAGATAGAGTGGGAGGAAGGGACAGAGGGAGGGAGGGAGAAAGAAAGAGGGAAACATCGATGTGAGAGAGACATATTAACTGGTTGCCTCCCACAAGATCCTGACCAGGGCCTGGGATTGAACTGCAACCGAGGTACGTGCCCTTAACTGGAATTGAACCCGCAACCCTTTGGTCCGTGGGCTGATGCTCTAATCGCTGAGCCAAACTAGCTGGGGCAATCACTTGATTTTTTGGGGGGGCAATTTATTTTTGTTACAGATGTTTCTCCTTTTTCCCTTATAGACACCCTCCTCCTGATCCCGCCCCCCCCCCCCCCCCGGAATTGTTGTCTATGTCCATTGGTTACGCATACATGCATATAAGTTCTTTGGTTTATCTCATCCCTCCCTCCCCCGCCCCCCTCCTCTGAGGTCTGAACCATACTCCTTTCTATGTCTCTGGGTCTATTTTGTTCATCAGCTTATTTTGTTCATTATATCCCACAAATAAGTGAGATCATGTGGTATTTGTCTTTCTCTGATTGGCTTATTTCACTTAGCATAATGCTCTCCAGGTCCTTCCATGTCGTCTCAAAGGATAAGAGATCTCTCTTTCATACAGCTCACTTGATTTTTAAAAAATTTATTTTTAATTTTTTTTTCTTTATTGACTTTAGAGAGAGAGGAAGGGAGAGGGAGAGAGAGATAGAAACATTGATGAGAGAGAACATCGATTGGCTGCCTCCTGCATGCCCTCCACTGGGGATTTGGTCCACAATCTGGGCATGTGCCCTGACCAGGAATTGAACCAACGACCTCTTGGTGCATGGGTTGATGCTCAAACACTGAGCCACACTGGCTGGGCCAATCACTTGATTTTTAACTGTGGGCCAACATAAGTAAACACTTAAAAACACACTCTGCCCTAAAACATGTCTTTGAGCCTATTGTGTCCCGTGGTCTGTTAGTTCCTGACTCCTAGTGTAGGACAGACTCATTTGTTTTGTAGGAAAAGGTGTCTTGTATTGCTTTGAGCCTGAGGTATATGTACTGCTAAGACTGCCATGACCAGACACCCTGGGAAGTTTAGGTTAACTTTTCTGTTTCTGTGTTATCAGGATCAGCTCTCCAGATGGAGGCAAATGCTGACCCGGATGACAGAAAAGATAGCAGGACCGGTGAGGAAATTCTTTCCAGAAGCCTGGAGTACACTGTAGAAGAATGTACCTGTGAAGACTGTGTCAAGAGCCAACCAAAGGTCGATTCTGACCATTTCTTTCCACTCCCGGCTATGGAGGAAGGTGCAACCATCCTTGTCACCACGAAAACAAATGGCTACTGCAGTGGCCTGCTAGCTGCTGGGAGTATCACAAGGATGGAGAAATCAATTTCTACCAGATAGTTAACCATTTTGAGTGGTGTAGAGCTGCTTTGAAAATCTTTTGTCAGAAGGAAAGGATGATGTATCAGATCTCTTTAGGATGATTGTTATCAGTTACTGATACAGCTTTTTGTCCTCTAGTTCTAGAAAATCTTTATGTTAGATATATTTCCCTCTCTTACTTTTGGGAACATAACTGTGGAAACTTCATTGGTTTTGATGATTAAATTCCTGACTCACTGAAAAAAAGTACGGCAATGTGTCGATCCCATAGGCGCACCTTTCTATGGCTGGACCACTTCCCTCCTATACGTGCACATATAGGAAAAATGGGATTTTTCTCTTTATTGTCAAAGGCAAACAAGGTTATTCTATGTATTTCTGTAGATAGGAGAAGCCTAGGGTCAGCCATGCTAATTCACTGTGCTGTGACATTGTGAATTTCCAGCTTACTGGAGGCCTCAGGCATTATTATAATCATATAAATATGTGTAGAATCACAAACTCTGATAAAAGTTTACTAGGTATCATTTTCAGACCCAAATGCAGTTAATAATGATAGCTAACACTGAATAGTTACTAATGTGCAGGAATTGTTCTAAGTGATTTACCTGTGCTAACTCATTTAATGCATACAACAAACTACAAGGTAGATGAACCATTATCATCTCCATTTTACAGATTATGACAGAAACTAAGTCAGAGCAAGGTAACATAGCTAGTAACTGGCAAAGCCATGAGTTAAACCCAGATATCTTGAGCTATTTTTGTTTTTTCTCTTCACATCAACTTAGTTCCATTTCTGAATTCCCCATCTCTTTGGGCTACAATCTTAGACATTATAGGGGGAGGGTTCCCTTCCAGGGTTAAGCAAAGGTCCTGGGGTTACACAAAGCTCTTTATGGAAAGGCTATGCAATAGGTGATGTGCTGTGATAATCTGTTGACTTTGATCTTTGTTAGATGCCCACTGGCATCACAGCGTGTATCCTCAAGGTCTTGGGGCTTTGTGGCTTTTGTGTCAGGTTTGGGATATGGGGAACCTTGGTGGGATCTTTTTACCCAGTTGGAGCTCATCAAGGCTCCATTCCAGGCCCTGAGGGCCACAGGAATCAAAACAGTATAGTGGTTAAGGCATTGGCTCTTGGAGCCAGACTGCCTGGGTTTGAATCTTGGCTCTGTTACTGGAAAGTTATAGACCTTGGGTGACTATAAGAAAGTTACTTAACCACTATGTTATACACACACATTTTTTTTTTTCCAGTAAAAGTATCTGGTTCATAATAAGTAATTTGGTTAGTTACATTGCTATGATGATTTTTATTAGACCCTTTGAGGTCGAGTCTCTGAGGGCAAACACACACTCCTTTTCTTTTCTTTTTTGGTATGTGCCCCTAGCGGGAACCGAACCCGGGACTCTCTAGTCCGCAGGCCGAAGCTCCAACCTCTGAGCCAAACCGGCCAGGGCCACACTCCTTTTCTGTATATTTTTTCTAAATGCTCCTTATCCTCTCATGCCCAGTGCAACTTTTAAAAAGTTGACGTTAGGCCCTGGCTGGTTTGGCTCAGTGGTTGGAGCGTTGGCCTGCGGACCAGAGAGTCCTGGGTTTGATTCCCGCTAGGGGCATGCACCAAAAAAATAAAAAGTTGACATTAGGCTTTTGATTCTTGGTCTTCCAGGACCAGGCTCACACCTTGGGAAGAAGGGATTACAACACTTCAAGGGGATGGTTGGTGGTAGAAAACACAAAGCACAAGCTACAATTTCAATAACTTATCCTGTATCAAGCGATATGAAGAAAGGTACAGGGTGCTATGAGAAAGCATAACACAGCATCCTCATGACAGCTTCATGAGACAGGTGTGTGACCCCTTCCCAAAGGTTACAGAGGCAGGCAGTCCGGAACTAGGCTTTCTAGGGGAGGATTCAGACACACCCACTCTTTAACTAGAATAACAAATTGACAATTGTCAAGTATAATTTTGAAAATGGGACAAACAATGCCACTAACCAAACACAAGTATTTTCATTAAAAATTTTTAAAAACTGTTCCAACTACAGTTGACATATTATATTAGTCTTAGGTGTACAACATAGTGATCAGACATTCAGATAACTAATGAAGTGATTACTGATCAGTACCCATCTGACAAATATTTTCATTTTTACATTCTGCCTACACGTGGCTGTATTTTGACATAATTGTAGGTGTACAGGACATTTTGCATGGGGCTTTTTTGTTTTTGTAATCTTCACCTGAGAATGTTTTTCCCCAAGGATTTAAAAAAATTATCTTTATTGTTGAGAGTATTACAGACGTCTCCTTCTTTTTTCCCCCCATTGACACCCTCCACCCAGCTCCTATCCTGCCCAGTCCTTCACCACTTTATTGTCTGTGTCCATGGGCAATGCATATATGCATATAAATTCTTTGGTTAATCTCTTCCCACCCCACTCCTTCCCTCTGAGATTTGTCAGTCTATTCCATGTTTCCATACCTCTGGTTCTATTTTATTCATGAGTTTATTTTGTTCATTAGATTCCACATATAAAGTGAGATCATGTGATATTTGTCTTTCTCTGACTGGCTTATTTCACTTAGCATAATGATCTCCAGGTCCCTCCATGCTCTCTGAAATAGTAATAGATCCTTCTTTTCTACAGCCGTATATTATTCCACTGTGTTAATGTACCACAGCTTTTATATCCACTCATCTGCCCATGGGCACTTGGGCAATTTCCAGATCTTAGCTATTGTAAATAGTGCTGCTATGAACATAGTGGTGCAACTATTCTTTCTGGTTGGTGTTTCAGGATTTGTAGGATATATTCCTAGAAGTGGGATCATGGGGTCAAAAGGCAGTTCCTTTTTTTTTTTTTTTTTTTTTTTTTTAAATACATTCAAGGACCACACTTGTGGTCAGTAGAATTAAAAAAAAAATTTTTTTTTCTTTATTGATTTTAGAGAGAGTGGAAGGGAGAGGGAGAGAGAGATAGAAACATCGATGAGAGAGAACATCGATTGGTTGCCTCCTGCATGCCCCCCACTGGGGATCGGGCCCACAACCTGGGCATGTGCCCTGACTGGGAACTGAACTGGCAACCTCTTGGTTCATGGGTCGACGCTCAACCGCTGAGCCACACTGGCTGGGTGGCAGTTCCATTTTTAATTCTCTGAGGAAACTCCACACTGTTTTCCATAGTGGCTGCACCAGTCTGCATTCCCACCAGCAGGGTACTAGGGTTCCTTTTTCTCCACATCCTGGCCAGTACTTGTTTGTTGATTTAACGATGGTAGCCATTCTGGCAGGTGTGAGGTGATACCTCATTGTCGTTTTACGTTTTAATTTGCATTTCTCTGATGATTAGTGATGTTTTCCATTGATTTTTAGAGAGAGTGGAAGGGAGGAGGAAGAGAGAGAGAGAAAAATCGAGTGAGAGAGAATCATTGATTGATTACCTCCCGAAACTCAAACCTGCAACCCAGGTACCTGTCCTTGACTGGGAATCGAATCTTTGACCCTTCGGTGCTCAGAGCAACACTCTAACCACCGAGCATACTGGCCAGGGCACACGGGGCTTTAAATAAATGTTTTTATTGATTTTTTTAGAGAGAGAGGAAGGGAGTGAGACATAGAAACATTGATGTGCGAGAGAAACACCGATCGGCTGCCTCCCACACCCCGCCCCCCACCAGGGATCAAGCTCAAAATCTGGGCATGTGACCTGATTGTTTTTTTTTATCCTCACCAGAGGACATTTTTGCATTTATCTTCAGATAGAGCAGGAGGGAGAGAGGTAGGAAGAGAGAGATAGAAACATCGAAGTGACAGAGACACATCAAGTGGACGCCACCCACACGACCCCAACCGGGGCCGGGGACAAACCGCAACCGAGGTACATGCCCTTAGCGGGAACCAAACCCAGGTCTTTCTGATCCGCGGGCCGACACTCTAACCGCTGAGCCAAACCGGCCAGGGCCATGTGCCCTGATTGGGAATCGAACCGGGACCTCTCTGTCCATGGGACACCACTTAATCCACTGAGTCTCACCAGCCCGGCAACATGGGGCATTTTTTAAACTTAATATTTTTTATCAGTGGCCTTTCCCACTTTCCCATACTCTTTATAATTAGCATTTTCAACTGTAGAGGTTCTTTGTGAGGTGGGCCATTAATTGCTTAGCTACTCTACCGTAGTTGGGCTTTGGTGCTTTTCACTTTTTCACTATGAAAAACAACGCTGCAGAGCATCATTCTCCAAAGAGCTCTTGACCTCTGCTGAGTCCAAAATATAAATTCCCAGGGGCGAGAGATTACATTTTGAGAGGCAATATAAAAAAGGTCATGCTGGAACCTTGGCTCCTTTTCCCAGTGGAGTTTGGTCCACAATTCAGTGTTTTCAACTGTGTATCAAGACATATTTGTGGCCCTGGCAGGTTTGGCTCAGCGGTTAGAGCGTCGGCCTGCGGTCCAGAGACCCGGGTTCGGTTCCCGCTAAGGGCATGTACCTCGGTTGCAGTTTGTCCCCGGCCCTGGTTGGTCGTGCGGGTGGCAGCCACTCGATGTGTCCCTTTCGCGTCGATGTTTCTCTCTCTCTCTCTCTCTCTCTCTCTCCCTCCCACTCTATCTGAACAGAAAATGAAAGAATGTCCTCGGTGAGGATAAGAAAAAAAAAAAGACATATTTGTAGATCAATCATCTCAGTCAGCATTAAAAAAAAAGTGAAAGAGAATACATCACACAGAATTGTTGTGTTAAACAACTACTTAAATGTACACTTGTGTATTGAGTTGTGACGTAAAAGGTATTTTTTTTACTCTGTGTTGCAGGCAAACACGTTGAGCAACTGCTCTTTTAATTTTTCTGGGTCTCCTAACCCCTCTCTGTAAAATGGATTCATAAGATTGTTGTGAACAGTATTCACCACTGTCCTTTCCACTGCCACCACGCCAGCCCTAGGCACTATTTCCTCTTGCGGGACAATTGCAATGTACCCCTAACCAGCTGACCCTCTCCACCCTGTCCCTCTATAGTTCATTCTCAAACCCTGAGAGTAATCGTTTAAAAACCTAATTCAGACCATGTCATCTGCTTAAATTCTTGCAATGACTTCCCATTCCCTTACCTACTTAAGAATTAGGTTGAAAAGTCCAAACCCCTTAGGATAGGGTTTGCAAGGCCCTCCACCCACCTCTTCATCTCTCTCTCTCTCACTACCCTTTTCTCACTCACTCTCTCGCTTCAGTCAACCACTCCAGACCGGGCCTTTTGCACTTAAGTAGTTGTTTAACACAACAATTCTGTGTGTGATGTATTCTCTTTTACTTTACTTTTTCTTTTTTTTCATTGCAAAAGGTGTTCCTTTTGGGACACCCTTCCTGCGGATCTTCCCGGGCTGTCTCCTTATCATCCAGGTCACAACTCTAAAGTCGTCTCCTTAGAGCGGTCCCCTGGGGCGGCCCATCTCCTCTGTTCCCACGCTTTGGCCCATTACTCTTTTTTTTATTTCCTTTCTCTGCTCCTAGCGCGGTCTGGAGCGTCTCATCTCCGGGCCTTCCTAGTTCACTGTCTGGCTTTCCGGCACAGGTGTGAGCCCAAGAGGGCGGGGAGGCATCCTGATTCGCCCCGCCGCACCCCAGGACTTGCGGACCACCTCGTGGGGATTCCACCCTGTCCCCGGCCCCCGCCGGGAAGGGTCTATGCTCCCCGCGCCCGCACCGGCGCCCGTGTTTACGTTCCGGGTCGGGGGGCGGGGCCGTGGCGGTGGCGCTCCACTTCCGGGGCGTGGCGGACGGGCGGGGCGGGGCGCGCTGTCGGCCCGGCCTGTCTGCAGCTCAGCGGAGTGGCGGCGGCACGGCGCAGGCACCAGCCCGGAGAGCAGCACCATGAGTGGTGAGTGGCGGCCTCGCCGCTGTCACCCGCCCCGGCCGCCCCGGCTCCCGCCGCTTCAGCTGCACACTTCGGCCCCTAGTCCCCGCGTCCCGCTCCCAGACCCCCGTCCCATCGCTCCCAGTTTCCTGACCCCATGTAACCCAGTTCTTGCCGCTGCTCACCTGCAGTTCTCTGGCGTCCTGAGTCCTGGCACTCCTAGTCCTCTGACTCCTGTCCATCACTTAAAACCAGCCCTTCGACACCTGTACCCCACTCCGCCAGTCTTTCCCAGTCCTCCGATCCCCTTGCCCAGTTATCAGACCCCCGGTTTTCAGCCCTCCCAAGCCTCAGTTCCAACTACATCTCAGACCTCTGGAGTCCCAGTTCCATTTCAGGGTCCGCTCGCTCCTCAGTCATCCCCACCACCCAGGCCCCTTGTCTGCAGCCACTCCAGTCTCCACGCAGGCTGAGTGTCCTCTCTAGACACTCTTAGTCTGCTGACCCCTGAACCCCGTGTCCCCATAGCTCCGGGTCCCCAGAGGACTTGAATTCTCCAGCCTCTTTGTTTTCCCAGTCCATCTTACCCCCTGTCCCCAATGCTTTGCTGTTCCAGCCACCAGTTGTTCCCAGTTACTTTGTTCCCCACTTTGGTCCTCGGTTCTTACATCCCCTCCCCCACTATACTCCAGCCCCTTCATTTTCTTTTCTTGGATCATTTTAGATCTTCCTTGTCCTGTCCTGCAAGCTTTCCCTTGTGCAATATTGATCCCATCTGGGGACCCTGCCCAGTCCACCCCTCTCCCTCCCACAAGGGGAGGAGGTTGGTTTTGGTGGGGAGGCTGGGAGCGGGAGGGAGTTAAGTTTGAACAGCCTTCCTCAGTGCTTCAGAAGTTGAGTTCCTAGACTTGGTCGGGGATTCTCAGTCGTTTCCTCTGTTGGTGTTTTGGTGCTAAGTCATTCCTGGGTGTTGCATGTGGAGATGGGAGTGACTCAGGGAAGCTTCTCAGCTCACCCTGACTGGGATCTGGATTCACTTAGGAGGACCCGCCTACCCTTATACTGCCGGTTTTCTCTTCACTGAAAAGTCCAGCCCCTTGGCCCTAGTTCCTTTAACCCAGCCATTTCTGGAGGTCGAGAGAGGGAAAGGCGAAGTCAATACATCTCTCTTCATTTTTAACTTTTAAATCATCTCAACGGATTTTTTTTAAGTGATGTGCTTTTGTTTTTGCTATTCAAAAACAAGATTTGTGATGGTCCTAATGAGGGAGCTGGGGATGAGGGGAGTTTCCTGGGAGATAGTCCATCTTCTGTGTCCAGAGCGAATGATTTTTGGCCTAATTAAAGTTTCTGGTCTTTGAACATTAGTGATACCACTACAAAGATGTGATGAGCTGGTTTCCACCCAGGGGGTAATATGGTCTGGTGTAAGTGCAGGCCCTGGAGCTAGACAGCCTGGGTTCAAATTCTGGCTCTGCCACATAAAACTGTGTGATATAGAGCAAGTTGCTTGATCATTCTGGAAGTCCTAGCAAAATGGGGTAAATAATAGTACCTGTCTCCCAGGCTTGTTGCAATGACCAAGTAACATTACTCAGGTTGAAGTGATTGGTATTGTGCTTCTCCCATGTATGTAGCCAGGAACTTAGAGCTGTTATTGTTGTTTCCATAAGGCAGCTGTTCTCAACCTGTGGGTCGCGACCCCTTTGGGGGTCGAACAACCCTTTCACAGGGGTCGCCTAAGACCGTCAGAAAACACATATTTACGGTGGCGATTCATAACAGTAGCAAAATTACAGTCATGAAGTAGCAACGAAAATAATTTTATGGTTGGGGGTCACCACAACATGAGGAACTGTATTAAAGGGTCCTGGCATTAGGAAGGTTGAGAACCGCTGCAAGGACATGGGGTTCAGGTGGGGTTGTTTTGTGGCCCAGCTCTGGGACAAGGGCTGGGGCTAAGTACTCCCTGAAAATCTCTTGCTTTTAATGTGACGGAAGAGCTCTGCCTCAGGCTCACAGTTCCGCCTTCATCATAGGAATAAGTGCTATTGACAAATGGGGGTGGGGGGGTGGGGGGGGGTTGATCAATGTATCTTTTTAGAAAAAATTCTTACAGAGAACTTTTTGTTGCTTGCCAGATGGGTGAGGGCTGGAGGGATGGGTGAAAAAGATGAAGGAATTAAGAAGTGCAAATTGGTTGTTAGACTGATGATCCTCAAAGGGAAGGGAGGAGGGAGGGCAGGATGAGATAAACCAAAGAACTTCAATGCATATATGCATAACCAATGGACACAGACAATAGTGTGGGGAAGGCAGGAGGGGGGCAAGATTGGGGAGGAGGGGATAATGGGGAAGAAAAGGGGGGGACATATGTAATACATTCAACAATAAAGATGAGTTAAAAAAAATAAAAAATAAAAAAAATCTTTATTGTTGTAAATATTACAGATGTTCCCCCTTTGATGAATGTATCTGTTAAGGAACAACTTAATATCAAAGATAAGAGTTTTAAAATTTAATTTAAAAAATAATTAGGTCTGAGGCTAAACAAAAGGAAACCAATAAATGTCTTTCTTAAAGGAAGAAGCATTAAGAATGAAAGCCTTCTTTTGGGAAGATTGTAATTGAGACAGAAAAAGTGGTTGCTGAGGATGGAAGGGGAAGTCCAAGGTATTTTCAATCATTTCTTTTTTTTAAAAAAGTAAAACTATTTCCTCAAACTGTAAACAATACACATACAAGTTCCTATCAATCATTTCTTGAGAATACAATTGAAATGGGGGTTTTCCCACCTGTGGGATTGATACTTGGCACACAATAAAATAACATGGCAAGGAAATAATTTCTCTTTTTCTTCTGTCCTTTTTATTAATAGAAATGTTCAAACATCAGGGAAGTGGAGAGAATAGTCTGATGAACAATTATAAACTCATGACCACTTCACCTATATACCTATTTACTTTCTACCTCTCTCCGCAGTTTATTTTGAAGCAAATCCCAGACACTGTATCATTTCATCACATATATTTTTTATTCTTGAGGATATTTTTTCATTGATTTTTAGAGAGAGTGGAAGGGAGGGAGAGAGAGAGAGGAGAAACATTGATGCAAGAGAGACACAGTGATGGATTAGTTGCCTCCTGTACGACCCTAATCAGGGTCGGGGATTAAACCTGCAACCCACGTATGTGCCCTTGACCAGGAATCGAACCCAAGACCCTTTGGTCCAACCTCTGAGCCAAACTGGTCAGGGCTCACCAGTAAATATTTTATTTTATTATTATTTTTTTTATCCTCACCCGAGGACATTTTTTCATTTTTTGTTCAGATAGAGTAGGAAGGAGAGAGAGGAAGAGAGAGAGAGAGAAACATCGACGTGAAAAGGACACATCGAGTGGCTGCCACCCGCACGACCCACCAGGGCCGGGGACAAACTGCAACCAAGGTACATGCCCTTAGCGGGAACCGAACCCTGGTCTCTCTGGACCGCAGGCCGACGCTCTAACTGCTGAGCCAAACCGGCCAGGGCTCACCAGTAAATATTTTAATATGTATCTCTAAAATACAGGTACTCCTTTTTAAAAACACAATTCCATTTCCATATCTATAAGAATTTAGCAATAATTCATTAATATATTCAGATATTATATTCAGATTTCCATGATTGCTTTACAATTTTATTTTATAGTGTATTTTTAAAAACTCAGTTTAAGTCTTTTAGGTTTCTCTCTAATTTTTAAGTTTAATAATAATTTTTTAGTGTTCAGTATATTCACAGAGTTCTGCAGACATCATCATAATAAATTTTGGAATGTTTTCATTACTCCCAAAGAAACCCTGTACCCCTTAGCAGCCATTCCTCATTCTCCCTCCCTTCAGCCCCAGGCAATCACTAATCTTTTTTCTCTCTTTCTATTTCCTAGTCTGGATATTTCATATAAATTAATCATACAACATTTGGCCTTTTATGTCTGGCTGTTTTCACTAAGTATGTTTCCAAGTTCATGTTGTAGCATATATGTGTACTTCATTTCTTTTGGTGGCTCAATAATATTCCACTATATGGATATGCTACATTTTGGAGGGGGAGGGGCAGGAAAAGGAGAGACTTTATTCAGGTGAACAATTTGCAAACCAGAGAGATGCAGCCAGCAGTAGAAAGTGAAAGTGTATCTCACTGAGACAAAGGGGAGGCCCACTATATAAAGTACCCACAATGGTCACTGATTGGTCCATTTTTATGCAAATGAGGAATCCAAATTTACATTTTAATTTGTTCAGATAGCACTGTCTTGATAGGTCAGAATTGCACATCCTGATTGGTTGTTATGGAGCTACTGATTGGTCAGTTAAGATGCAAATAAAGATATAACTGTGCAGCTCTGATTGGATGGGGCAGGTCTCAGCCCATTGGTCAAAGTACCATCCCAGGAACTCCTTTACTATAAGGTTCAGCTCCTCTGGCAGGAACACAGTCCAGGAGGCTGGCAGCTCAGTCAGTGGCATTTCCTTGAAATGCAGCATGCATATGAGGCCTCTGCCTCTGTCAGCAATGGCTGCTAGACTCCGGTTATGAATTTGGGCTCAGTTAACCACTATGAGTCCTTTTGGGCAGGTATATTCCTTCTCCGGGTCACCAGTTGTAATACAAACAGCGAATATTTATTGAGTGCTTAGTCTGTGAGGCACTAAGCTTTATCTGGATTACATTTTAAAATCCTCTCAAAAACTTTATGAGGTAGTTATGTTATAATCTATCTTTTACAAATGATAAAACTGGAGCATAGAAAGGTGAATAACTTGCCAAAATGTACATATATCCCGCATTCACATCCAGCATCCAAAAAGGAGCGTCACGTAGGTGTCCGAGGGAAGCAGTAAGGTGGAAAAGGTGTACCATGCAAGTGCGGGTCATGGGGAGCACCAAAGACCCATTTATCGTAAAACAGCAGCAGAGCTCTTTGTGATCTTTAGGAATGAAACCCAGGTATAGAGCATTCAGGCCTGTTGGTTATAGCAGCACGATTTATTACATTGTTAGGATGGTTTAGAGCCATCTCAAAGAGAATAAATAAGAGGGATGGACTAGTAACCAGGAAGGGGTAAAGTAACTGAAGGGAAAGCAGCAGCTTCAAATACCTGTTAGGGTTCCTCTTAGGACGTGCCTGCACCACAGGTCAGTATTGGCTCCAAAACACCTTTAGTGGATTCAGAAAGAAAAGCTTTTCCTAGTCTTCACCTGCCCCACAGGACTTGGCCAATGAACCAGAAAACGTGTATGTAGCAAGGATTAGACTAGTTCGACCACGTTGTGAATCTTCTGATGGTGGATGAGGTTGCAGTGTTGAGTAAAGCTTTTCCCGCATTCACTGCCCTGGTGAGGCTGCTCCCCTGTATAGCTTCTCTGATGCTCCATGCAAAAGGGTTTATTACTGTAGCTCTTACAGCACTGGCTGCACCGAAAGGGCTTCTCTGCCCTGTGGATTCTCTGGTGCTGGATGACATCGGCACTCTGACCGAAGGCCTTCCCATGCTCCTCACAGTGGTACCACTTCGTTATGTTGTGGATCCCTCCGTGATTAAAAAGACCAGGGCTTCGACGGAAGGCTTTCACACACTCATTACATTCATAGGGTCTTTCTCCAGAGTGAATTCTTTGACACTGAATGAGACCTGAGCTTTGAGCAAAGCTCTTCCCACATTTGTCACATTTGTGTTGTTCTTGTAGGGGTGGGGAACGTCCGGCCGGTGGGCTGTGTAAGGCCAGTGAAATCAATAGCAGCTAACATCACATGTCTCACCAAATTAGCCTGACCAGATACAGCCGGCTCATTTTTAAGTTGATAATTTTGTATGGCCTGTGAATGATGTTATAAATATAAAAATGGTCCTTGGCAGAAAAATGGTTCCCCACCCCTGTAAGGGGTTTCCCCCAGTGCCCTTCTACCAGCTTTATGTTCACCAGCTTCTCCCTGTCAGGGATCCCGGTGTGACACCTCCCAGGTCTCTCCATAAAATATTCTCCCATGTGGCTCCACTATCTCAGGACAGTTTTTCCTTTGCACCAACTCTCCGTCCTCAGTCCTGGTCATGCTGTCTGTCTCCAAAAGGGCAGGGTGCCTGAGCAGGCTCCCCTGTGAGCTGGGACTCCTCAGGCTGGGACTGAGGCCCAGTGATGTCTGCTCCCCTGGAGCCACTGTGTCTTTGGAGGGGACTTGTCTGTGTCTGCAGGCTCCATCTCCTGCTGCGGTTTATTGAGCTCTCTCTCTCTAGATTTTCCAGAAAAATCTCTGCCTACTCTCCGCTCTGTGGGTGCTGCTCCCTCACCCAGGCCTTGGATATGCCACATCTTGTTTATCCCTTCATCAGTTGATGGGCATTTGACTTGTTTCCACTTTTTGGCTATTATGAATAATGCTGCAGTGAACATTCACATACACGTTTTTGTGTGGATCTATGTTTTCATTTCCAGAACTACCAGATCCATTTGAGGAACTATCAGACTGTTTCCCAATGTGGCTGCACCATTTTCCTTTCCCACCAGCACTGGGTGAAGGTTCTGGTTTCTGCATAGTCTTTTTGATAATAGCCATTCTAGTGACTGTGAAGTGGTGTCTCTTTGTGGTTTTGATTTGCATTTCCTTAATGACTAATGATGTTGAACATCTTTTTATGGGCTTACTGGCCACTTGTATATCTTCTTTGGAGAAATGTCTGTTCAGAGTCTTTGTCCATTTTTTAATAGGTTGTTTTTCTTTCTGTTGAGCTATAAGAATTCTATATAATTTGGATACAGGTCTCTTATCAGATATGTTGTTCGTAAACATTTTCTCCCCTTTTGTGGGTTGTGTTTTACCTTTCCTGTGAAAGTATCCTTTGAAGCACAACGTCTTTTTTTTTTTTTTTAACTATAGGTTCCCCTTTCATCTCTCTCTTTTTCCCCCTTTGCAATTTTTGTTGAAGGAAGCATTTTATCCTGGAAGGTTTCTTTGCAGGATTTTGCTGATTGCATCCTTTTGGTGTGGTTTGATGTGTTTTTCAGTTTCTTGTATATCCTATAAATTGGCAATTAGAATCTGCTGTACTTTGAGTTTGAAATGTTTGAGTGGAGTTATAGGTCAGAAGAGTTCAAGGCCAAATACACTAAGTGCAAATAACCAGGAAGTAGAGTGGCTCTAGGAAATGTGTATACAAGATAAATGGGTATCGTGAGGCCAGACACAAACAAGATGACCGTTGATAGCCGAGTGCATAAATATATGTGGTATGATCACATGATGGAAAACTTCAAAGAGGTTAAGAGGAAGAAAAAATGGATTTATACACATCACTGTGGCTATATCTTAACATTAACATTCTCTAAAAAAAAAAAAAAGCAGAGTGCAGAATTATACCTAAAATATATACCTTTATGCACACTAATACATGCACATAATAGTGTTTTTGGATTCATATATGTATGTAGAAGGAAGCAAATTGCCATGGTGATAGTGGTCATTATTTATTTGTTTTTCTATAAAAAATAGTAGGTAAGAATACTTGATTACCAGCCTGTACTAGCTAAGGAATTCTGATTTTCAGATAATACTTTTGCTGTTATTGGGAAAGTAAACTTGTAGGGCCAGAAAGGCATGGTTCTCAAGCATTGTCCTTTGTGAGACTATCTTTGAAGCCCTTGATGCTCTTTTCAATCAGTAATTATTCTGTAAAGAATTCTTAAGTTAGAAAGACACTGAAAACCCCATTTCAAGGGTGGGGAAAGCCAGACCCAGAGAAGTCAAATAATTTGTGGAATAGACAAGCTCTAAGGTCTCGATACACCAAAGTTTGGGCTTAGTGGATAATTTACTGCTGATCTTGCCTAATGTTTATGTACATTTGGCAGCTTTTTCTTGTTTTCTGGAATGTTGAAGGTCGTGTTTTTTTCTTTGGCATTGACTGGGTCATCTCCAGCAACGGCTTGTATTTGGAATAAAGAATAAGCTGAAATGAGTGAATGGAAAACGGAATATTTGTGGTTTTCATTCAAAGCAGAAAAAATGATGGTATCAACGTTTTCGTTTGTCTCTAATGAAGGCACTGGGTTGGACCATTATGGCAGTTTGTAAGAAGTAAGTGCCAGCAAATACTTGGCTGTCTCCTATGCGAGCAAGTGGCAATAGACTCGGTCCTATTGACATCGACTCTCCTGCTTCTTGTTGCGTGACTGTGCCTGGGTAACAAACAGGAAGTCAAGTTCTTAGAGCTCTTACAACATGGAACTCAAATTGAAGATTTTATGGGCTCTGTAAATTCTGGCAATGTGAACGTAGTTCCAGATAAAGCACCTTCCATCTGCCTGCCACTATCTTGTCTGTACACATGCTCCACGTTCTCCAGGGGATGACGTCACCCCAGGTGGGGCGTGAACAGTTTCCTGTTATGTGTAAGTCACAGGTGTGCAAGCAGTACATAAACAGACGTAAAATATATCTGGGGTGTTAAAATTTCATGGAGGGTGTGATTAAGAAAAAAAGTCTGAAAAGGACCCTAAGGGGGAGAGTAATTTTAAAAAAGGTTGCAAAACACCTATATAGGCTGAAGTAATTTCACTGTTATCATATAAATTTGCATTTTGCTTTTATCCTTAACATTTCTAGATAAAACTTCAACACATTGCTATATGGTCTTCATATTGTTCGCTTTTATGAACTTCATAATCTATCATTAATCCATCATCTTGCATGTAGCATAATTGTTAAACTCTACTTGTGGAAATTTAGCTTACTCCCCCCACCCATTTTTGTTCCTATGATAAATAATGATGTGGTGAACATTTTTTGTTTAAGATCGTTTTTCTTCCTTCAGATTTTGTCTTTGAGATGATTTTCCTGAAGCAGCATTAATACAAAGTGTCGATCATTCTTTTTTATTCTCACCCAAGGACTTTTTTTTTTTTTTGTATTTATCTTTAGATAGAGCGGGAGAGAGAGAGAGAGAGAGAGAGAGAGAGAGAGAGAGAGAAAGAGAAACATCTATGTGAGAGAGACACATCGACTGGTTGCCACCCACACAACCCCAACCAGGGCTGGGGACAAACTGCAACCGAGGTATGTGCCCTTAGCAGGAACTGAACCTGGGACTCTCTGGTCTGCAGGCCGACACTCTAACCGCTGAGCTAAATTGGTCAGGGCATGTTGATCATTCTTAATTGCTCTTTTTTTCAAAGTGGTTGTAGTAGTTTAAAATGCTACCCATAAAAAAAATAAAATGCTACCCGTAAGAGTGAGAGCTCTAGTGGCAGCAGGGCCAGGCCAGAAATCCAGAAATTCCAGGTTCATCGTTCAGCAGACATGTATTGGATGACAGTGGGTGCAAGTTCTGTCCCTTAGCAAAGGGCTATGCTGTTGGTGCCTGTTGAAGCGAATTGAATGAACTACCAAAAAATGTTTTCTTGGAGTAATGGGTGTGTCTGCCAGGACTTTTCAGTTGCATGCGGCAGAAGCTTATTTCAGCACAATGGGAATTTAAAATGTCTTGTAATGGCCCTGGCTGGGTGGTTCAGTTGGTTGGAGCATCATCCCATACACCAAAAGGTGGTGGGTTCCATCCCTGGTCGGGATGTATATGGGAGGCAACCGATTGATGTTTCTCCCCCCACCCAAATAAATAAAAACATATCCATGGGTGAGGATTAAATAACTAACTAACTAAATAAAGTGTCTTTAATGGAAAAGTCTAGGGATAGGGCTGGCTTCAGGCTCAGCTGGATTGAGGTGCTTAGACAGTCATCAGGACAACCTTTCTGTCCACAACTCTACTTTCTTTCTTTTTGAAAAAATTTTTTCTTTATTGATTTTAGAGAGAGAGGAAGGAAGAAGGAGAGAGAGACAGAAACATCAATGAGAGAGAACATCAATTGGCCGTCTCCTGCATGCCCCCCCCCCACTGGGGGTTGGGCCCATAACCTGGGCATGTGCCCTCACTGGGAATCGAACCAGCAACCTTTTGGTGCATAGGTCAACACTCAACCACTGAGCCACACCAGCCAGGCATAACTCTACTTTCTTCTCTGTTGTCTTCGTCCTCAGGCAGCCTCTCCTCCATGGAGGCAGGATGGCTACCAGCAGCTCTTGGGTCATATCCTACAAAGTAGCAACACCCAAGCAAAGAGTGGACCTCTTTCCCAATGGCTCCAGCAAAATCCTGGGGCTGATACACAGCAGTCTGACTGGCCATGTGGTCCTCCTGGAACCTATCACTGTGGCTGGTTGGCTAGGTCTGGATCTCATGCCCAGTCCAGATCCCAGGGGTGCATGTGACTTACTTGTGGTCTGGATAGAGGATGAATCGAGGGGGGAGAGCTGTAGTAATTTTGAATGGAGTAATCAGGGTGGACCTCACAGGGAAGGTGATATCTGAGCAGATCCAGGAGGGGAGAGTGATTCCTGTTTTTTAAATTTTTTGCTCCTGAGCAGCTCGAAGGGGTAAAAACTGCCTTTTACTGAGGTAGGAAAGGCTGTGAGAGGAGCACGTTTGGATGTGGGTGTAGCAGTTTGAAGCCTCCAGGGGAGTGAGGACCCGTTCCCTGGCCCTGATATCTGCTTGCCCATCCAGGAGGCCCCCCCACCCCAAGGCTTGCCTTAGTGCTTCCTCTGTCCAGCAGCACCCTGCTGGCCTGTGTTCCCCAGCTCCCTCCAGGGAACCTTGCCTACGCCCATCTCATTTCTCCTTGCCTGCGTCTTGCCTGCCTTACACATTAAATATTTAGATTTTTTAGGTATTCCACTTCTGTATTTGTTCAAAGTATATGCATTAAGTGGCATAATTACATTGAGCTTACATTTGAATCACTTATACAAGGGTGAGCAAAGTAGGTTTACAGTTGTTCGTGTGGAAAAATATATAGTACCAGAATAAATAACAATACAAAAATAAACTCTGTGTTTGGCGTACTCACAATTGTAAACCTACTTTGCCCACCCCTGTATTATAGTATTTATCCATGTTCCTTCTCTTCACAATGATTAGAAATGGCTGCATAACATTCCATAAAATTGATGTACCCCCGTTACTTAATCTTTCTCTCATTGTAGGAAAAGAAATTCCATTTGTGATGTTCTAAGATAGAATTGGCAAATGTTTTCTGCAAAGGGCCAGATAGTAACTACTTTCTGCTTTGCAGGCCATTTGGTCTGTGTCTCAACTACTCACCCCTGTTGCTGTAAGATAAAAACAGCACAGGCAATGTGTAAATGGAAGGACATGGCTGTGTTTCAATAAAACTTTATTTAGAGCAACAGGTAGCAGCTGGATTTGGGTTGGGAGTGTAGTTTGCTGCCCCCTTTTCTAAAACACTACCGGAAAAATCTGTGCACCCATGATGCTATGTTTAGGCCACCACCGCGCTGTAGTGGAAAAAACCCGGACTCCGGCAATCCTGGGTTTCACTCCCTATGGTAGAACGCGGGCACTTCTCTGACTCTTAATTCCCTGGTCAGAAAATGGAAATGAAAGTGAGTAATGGACATATAGTGCCTTACCCAGTACTTGGAGGATAGAGGGACTGATGAAATAGTTGTTCCTTTTCTCATTTCCCTCATTCCTCCTCCTCAGCTTACTTTCCAGTGCATCAAGAGTGTTTGGTAGCTTTTGGTACACTCTGCCACACTGTTTTTCAAGAACTTACTTCAGAACATTGTTACTGGTGGTGTGTACCTTTCCCCCCATGGCCGGACCAGCATTGCAGAATTTTGTTTTGAACGTTTCTTGGCCAAGTTAGTAGTTATATAATGGTAACATGTGGTGGTTAATTTAGTAAGAGTATAATTTGTATTTCTCTAGTCACGGGGCAAGATACACATTTTTTTCCAAGTGTTTGCACACTACCATTTTAGTGTTTTTTCTACAACAGAGTGACAAACTAGGCCGGCCACCTATTTGTAAATAAAGCTTTGCTGGAACACAGTGACACTCAGCCTTTTACTGTTGTCTGCGCCTGCTTTCATACCATGATGGCAGAATTGAGTAGCTGTGACAGAGACCTAGTGGCTTGGGAAACCTATAATATTTACTGTTTGCTCTTTACAGAAAATGTTTGTTGATCCCTGCTCTGGAGTAAATTCTTTGCCCATTTATAAATTTGCTGTTGACTCAGTCTTAGACATCACACGTCCACTTGGATGGCCCGAGCCCATCTGTCTCCTCCTTTCTATTGTGTGGTGGTGGACAGTGTGTCCTTTTGTCCTGGCCCAGCTGTGCCATTTTACTCTACGATGCTGGGTCCCAGCACCCTGACTCTGGGGACGAATGACTCTTCATTTTATCTGTCCACATGCTAGTGCTGAGCAGACAAAACTGCTGCTTCACTCTGCTCATTACACATGTGAGGCTGCGGCCGTGGCCTGGCTCGTCCGGGTCCTCTCTGTTTATAGCAGCTGCTCGGGGAGCCATGGAATTCCCCTTGAAGTCTTGATTCAACAATTGCTGATTTCCTTCTGTGAGCAGAGATGCGTTAAGGCTTGTTTCCATCCCCGAAAAGGCTCACCACCCAGGGTTGGCATAAGGGGCAGGTTTAAGAGTCTCCATAACCCTTTCTGCTGTAGGGGTTGGACCAGGGGTGTGGTGTGGCTGGAGCGTGGAAGCGCCGTTCGGAGAGCAGTTTGTTGTGCCCATGGAGAATTCTCGGCATTCTGAGAGAAGGTGACATTTGAGCCAGCCATCGGGAGGTTGGTTTGTCTTTGGTGGCCCTTTGCAGAGGGAGCCCTTTTTCTGTCTGAAGTTGAGCTGGCCAAGGTTACTTGGTCTTGTGGAGGTTGGAAGGCATGGGCTTTGGGGTAAATGTCGGGTCTGTCACCTGTGAGCTGATCAGTGTCTCCAAGTCTCAGTTTCTTTATCCATTATGATGGGACTGCCAGTACCTAGCTTACAGGTGAATGTAAAGGTTTAATGTATATCTCAGAATGGAAAATTGGTAGCAGATCTGGCCTCTAGGTGTATTATGTTTGGTTCATGCAGAGTTGACTGAAACACTTCTCTAAGAAGAGTATAATTAGGTGCTGACTAATTGACATGAAAATAGGAATTTCTGGCTTTCTTTAAAAAACTGGGAGATGGAGCAGTGCTGTACTGGTGCTGCTGTGAGGTGCTGTCAGCTAGAGCTGAGTAGCTGCTGCCCTCTCTAAAGGGGCATCTGCCTCGGTCCCCGCAGTCTCCTCCTTCCCCTCTCCTCCGCTGTCCCTGCCACATCACTCATTTGCATTCTCTGCCTGACCCTGTGAGATTGGAGGGGTTGGATCTTGGTCTCTGCATGCCTCTGGCCTATGCTGGACAACCTTTTCCGCTCCTCGTCTCCTTCCCTTCTATGTTCTTTCCATCTCTCTATTTGAAACAGTGGTGGAAATTAAACAGCAGCACTAAACTCTCCATTGGGTCAAGAGTGTCAAGCATCCTAGATGCCTTCAAATGTGACTGAGTATATATTCTGCCAGTGGCAAAGGTGATGTGACGTACCTGTCTCCTGCAAAGCTCTGATGTGGGGTGTTGGTTATAGGGTGAGGGAAGATGGGAACATGATTAAGATGTGGCCTGGTCTACTACTTGCTGGGGACACCCAATGTGTAATTGTCTTACTGTAGGGTGGCTGTTAAGTCTGGAAAGGTAGACACTATTGTTTTAATTCAACCCCCCCCCCCCCACATTAGTTTTGTTAGGGCAGTGGCCCACAAGCTGGGCTGTGGGGTAAATCCAGCCCAAGGCCTGTTTTGGTAAACAGCTATGCTGATTCATTAATGTATTGTCTATGGCTGCCTTTGAGATACAGAAGCAGATCAAACAACAAGTGTTGGCAAGGGTGTGGAGAAAAGGGGACTCTAGTACACTGCTGGTGGGAATGCAGACTGGTGCAGCCACTATGGAAAACACTATGGTGTTTCCTCAAAAAGTTAAAAATTGAATTGCCATTTGACCCAGTGATCCCACTTCTAGAAATATACCCTAAGAAGCCTGAAACACCAGTCAGAAAGAATATATGTACCCCTATGTTCATAGCAGCACTATTTACAATAGCTAAGATTTGGAAACAGCCCAAGTGTCCATCAATAGATGAGTGGATAAAAAAGCTGTGGTGCCCTGGCCGGTTTGGCTCAGCGGTTGGAGCGTCGGCCTGCGGACCAGAGAGTCCTGAGTTCAGTTCCTGCTAGGGGCATGTACCAAAAAAAAAAAAAAAAGCTATGGTACATATACACAATGGAGTACTATGCATCTGTAAGAAAGAAAGCTCTCTTATCCTTTGAGACGGCATGGAGGGACCTGGAGAGTATTATCCTAAGCGAAACAAGCCAAGCAGAGAAAGACAAATATGACATGATCTCACTTATTTGTGGAATATAATGAACACAACAAGCTGATGAACAAAATAGACCCAGAGACATAGAAGTAGGGTACAGACTGACAAACCTCAGAGGAGGGGAGGGGAGGAGGGAAGAGATAAACCACAGAACTTACATGCATGTATAATATATATAACCGATGGACATAGACAACAAAGCTGGGGGTGGGGTGGGGGGTATCAGGAGGAGGGTGTCAATGGGGGAAAAAGGAGAAACATCTGTAACAAAAATAAATTAATAAAAATAATTAAAAAAAAAAAGAGATGCAGAAACAGAGCTGAGTGGTTGTGACAGTGACTGTATGAACTGCAGAGGTAAAAGTATTTACTACTTGGCCCTTTGCAGGAGAAGTTTGCTGTTCTGTGGTACATTAAAGGTGGGTTTTTATTCAGTGGAAACTAGAAACAAATCATCTGAGATAGTGCACCACAAACTTATGGAGGGCTTGTGAATTGCAACTTTGCAGTGTCCATTGAAAGAATCACATAGTATCATTGAGTGTGTCGTGTTTGTTCTGTAATATCAACAAGTCTCTACTGAGTACTCACCTGTGCTTCCAGATGTTATGGCCACTGTGTAGACAATTCAGTGCAGGGTGAAGGAGATGGGAGCACAAGGGCATGGGGCCAGAGCTGGGAACAGTGATGTGGCAGGGGTGCTCTCAGAGGGAGGAGCTGTGCTGGACAGGGCAGCAGAGAAATGGGGTTGCAGCTGGAAGGACATGTGGGAACAAGGCATGGTTAATGTGAAATCTGGGGGAGAGATTACAATATCCTTGTATGCTGTAGTAATTTCGTAGATGAGCAAAAAAGTGTTGACAGTGTGGAAGAAAGGGACAGTTGCTGGAGTATGTCCTTGAGCAGGTGAGAGGAGATGGGATTCAGAGCACAGTGGAGGTTTAAGTTATTTAGCTTCTCGGAGCGTCAGTCTCATCATCTGTGAAATGGGATAATCAAACCTGCTTTAGGACAGAAGTTCCTAATTGTGACACTCTTGACATTTTAGGCTAGATAATTCTCTGTAGTGGCCTGTCCTGTGCACTGTAGGATGTTGGGCAGCATCCCTGGCCTTCACCCACTTAATGCCAGTAGCATCCTCCAGTTGTGTCAATAATGTCTCCAGATGTTGCTGGCTACCCTTGGGGGTGGGAGGTGACATCACCCTGATTGAGAATTGCTTATCTATACCCATTCTTTGGTAGAGCTCCTTATAAGTAAGCCTCCTTGAACTATCCTTATTTGAGTGTGCCTGTTGTTTCCTGTTAGCAGCCTGACCGAGGCAGAAGCGAAGGACCTCCTAGTGTCAGACAGACTGTCCCCTCAGTAGAATCAGACATATGAAAGAGAAGTGAGTGTGGGTAGCTTTTCTACTCTGTTGTTCAGTGTGGGGGCCGGGTACTCTCTGGAGTTGTCCCACTCATCCTTTGGAGAATCCTGTAGTTGCTCCTTTGGCTTGGTAGGTGTTCTGGGCTAATATCTACCTGTTGCAGCCCTTCCCATAAAAAATATTATATATATATATATATATATATATATATATATATATATATATATATATATATATGTTTGTTGTTGTTGTTGTTAATCCTCACCCGAGGATATTTTTCCTTTGATTTTTTTTTTTTTTTTTTTTTTAGATAGAGTGGGAGGGAAGGAGGGAGGTTTGAGACAGAGACAGAGAGAGAGATCGATGTGAGAGAGACACATCCATTGACTGCCTTCTTCACGACCCCGACTAGGGCCGGGGATCAAACCTGCAACCCAGGTATGTGCCCTTGACTGGGAATCGAACCTGAGACCTTTCGGTCTGCGGGCTGATGCTCTAACTGCTGAGCCAAACCGGCCAGGGCTAAGTATATTTTTTTATTGAGGTGACATTCACATAGCATAACTGTTTATGGTTTTAATACAATTAACACAATGAATAATTATTACATTATAAATTTAACAGTTATAAAAATAATTGATCATTTAAAAGTGAAAAATTCAGTGGCACTTAGTACATTCACAATGTCGTACAAGCACCACCTCTATAGTTCCAAAACATTGTCTTCACCCCAAAAGGAAACTCCATACCCATCAGACAGGTGTGTTCTGTCTGTATGGGTTTACTTATTCTGGTCCTTCCCAGCTTTTAAAGCACAGCTCAGGTTCCCCCCTTTTCATTAAGTTTCCCCTGGCCCCCAACAGGATGGCAGTGTGGCATGTGGAAGAACACTGGCCTAAGAGGCAGGCAGACCAGGGTCTCAACCTCCAAAGTAGCACTTGCTTTGCTGCATGACCTTGGGAAGAATTCCTGGCATGCAGTGGGCACCCAGAGAACGTTGCCTTCTTTTTCTTTTCTCCCTTATACCTCTTAGTGCATTGCCAACATTAGCCTTAGACCACAGAAATGCCTGGCATGACTTAACCTCTGCCATTGCAGAAATCCCACTATTTAAGTGTGTGTGTGTGTGGCCTTGATCAAGTGACCTAACTTCTCTGTGGGTGAGGAACCATGCTTACCTTGACCTCCAGGGTTGTTGCAAGGATTAGAGAAGGACTATGCATAGGGTGCCTGATGCATCTTGCTCATTTTCCCCTCCCCAGATGCCATGGACCCTTTACATCTTTTTATCCCCCAGGACAGCGAACGCAGAGGCCTACTTTTAATTGCTTTCCCTGAACTTTGGAGAGAAGGTAGCCAGAAAGTAATTGTTAGAGTCAGAGGTCTTACACCAACAACAGCAATAATCATAGCTAGCGTGTATAAGGTGCTTGGTATATACTTGGCACTGTTGGAGGTGCCCAATAAGCATTCACTCATTTAACAGACCTCGGAGCTGCAGAGTTTAAGTAACTTGTCTGTGGTCACATAGCTGGTGTGCAGGATTCGAACCTGGGCTGTCCCATTCTTCACTCTTGGAGGTCTGTGGTAAAAATTAATGTGGAGTCTAAACATTGCAGACAACAGGGATGCACCTGAACTAGGTGAGTGGTTTCTACACGCACATGTGATTTCTGACTTAGAGCCCTAGGGATCACTGCATTTCCTGACAGGTTTGTGGACACCTGGTGGTGTTTCCTGGGGTGGCTTTACATATTTTATTTGCATTTTGATGGTGATCTCACAAATTAAAAAGAAGCTTGGGCTGGCTTATCTGGTTGATAGTGTTGACTGAGGCTGCCCTTGGAGAAGGAAGGAAGCAGGAGAGCTGGGCTTTCACAGAAGAATCATCCCTGAACCGGCAGCAAGGCTGTAACTGCGGGTTTGTTACAGGGGTTGAGACTGATTTAGAGCCGGCTGAGCCAGGAGCCAGTGCACTTGAAATTGGATCCCTCCTCGAGCACTTCCCATGGGACTGGCCTGGGGTGAAGGAAGGTCTTTTCCTCTCTGAGCCTTGGTGCTCTGGTGAATGGAGCCACCTTTCCTTCTCTGTCAAGGATGCAAGGATGAAATGTGAGTCACTCAAGGGCTTAGTCCACACTTGAGGCTCAGCAGGTGGGGATGGGTTTGAGACTGGAGTGTTCTTCTTGGCCCTGGAGGGGTGCCGTGTAGCTCTGCCTGCCTGTGTCCGCAGAGGCCCCACATTGGCAGACTGCAGCGCTAGTCAGGGGCTCGTGCAGAAACCAGTGCACGGGGAAGGGAAATGACTGTCCCGTCACATGGCCAGCGAGCAGCCTGGCCTTGATGAGGACTCATGATGCCTTGTGACTTCCTGCTGGTGCTCCTTCCACTCTTCATGGCCACGGGCCCCTTGGGCACCCCCTGCATTCGAGTGCTCCCAAGGCCGCCTGTACTCCCTCCACCCTGTGAGACCCCTTCTCTTAATGCTCATTCAGGGTCAAGATGGCCACAGGTGCCCTGTCTGAGGACAGGGTTGTCTCACTCAAGGGCATTTCTCCGGTAGAGAGATGGCAGCCAGAGGGGGAGTGGTGAGCTGAGGTCTGCACAACCTCAGGTTGTTTCTCCACAGAGAACAGGCTTTTCTTCCTCCCACAAGAGAGCATTGCAAGGTGAAGCAGAGGAGCCTGCTACATCTCACCGAGAAAGAGCAGTGGTGGCGAGGTGCCGTAGAGGAGATCTAGGATCACTGTCATACCAGTAAGGCAGGTGCTAAGTCCTTGCTGTTCAGATGTGGGTCAGGACCCGGCAGCATCAGCATTACCTGGGAGTTTGTGAGAAATGCAGACTCCCAGGCCCCACCCCAGACCTGCTGAATCAGAACCTGCCTTTTAACAACACCCCAGGGGATTCGTGTGCACATGGAAGCTTGAGAATGACTGCACTAAGAGTGATCAGTAGTGAGATGAGGGAGATTTTTATTTTCTTTGTACGTTTTTTTCTGATTTGTTATTATTGTATTTTTTTTTTTCTTTATTGATTTTAGAGAGAGAGGAAGGGAGAGGGAGAGAGAGATAGAGACATCGATGAGAGAGAACATTGATTGGCCGCCTCTGGCATGCCCCTCACCGGGGATTTGGCCCACAACCTGGGCATGTGCCCTGACCAGGAATCTAACCGGTGACCTCTTGGTGCATGGGTCGATGCTCAACCACTGAGCCACACGAGCTGGGCTATTATTGTATTTTTTGCATGAATTACTTTTTATGTTGTGGTAAATACACATAACATAAGATTTGTTGTCTTAATCATTTGTAAGTGCATAGTTCATTGGTGTTAAATATATTCACATGGTTGGGGCAACCATCACCACCATCCATCTCCATAACTCTTATTCTGTTGCAAAACTGAAACTCTATCCCTATTAAGCGATAACTCCCCATTCCTCCCTCCCCCCAGCCCTTGGCGACCACCATTATACTTTCCTCTATGAATTTAGCTACTCTAAGTACCTCATGGAAGTGGAACCATACAGTATTTCTCTTTTTGTGACTGGCTTAGTTCACTTCGCATAATGTCCTCAGGGTTCATCCATGTGGTAGCATATTGCAGTTTCCTTCCTAAGAATGAATAATATTCCATTGTATGATATATCACATTTGCTTATCCATTCACTCAGTTATGGACATTTGCACTGCTTTCATGTCTTAGCTACTGTGAGCACGGGTGTAAACTTTCTCTTTGAGACCCTTCAGTTCTTTTGGGTGTAGACCCAGAAGTAGAATTGCTGAGTCATGTGGTAATTCTGTTACATGAATTACACGTATGATCAGAAAAAACAGCAAAGACATCCTGGCTGGTTTGGCTCAGTGGTTAGAGCAAAGGCCTGCGGACCAATGAGACCTGGATTCGATTTGGCCAAGGGCACATACCTCGGTTGTGGTTCGTCCCCGGCCCTGGCTGGGGTCGCACTGGAGGCAGTCAGTTGATGTGTCCCTTTTGCATCGATGTTTCTCTCTCTCTCTCTCTCTCTCTCTCTCTCTCTCTCTTTCTCTGTCTCTGTCTCTCCCTCCCTCCTAATCTGTCTAAAGACAAATGGAAAAATATCTTCGGATGAGGATAAAAAAAAACAAAAAACAGCAAAGACATTTCGGGGGGTGAGGGGAAACCTTGTCAGGTTTACAGCTGGCATTGCACGAGGGCAAGTAGAGCTGTGGGTGCAGTACTTGGGAAAAGGAAGAAAAAAAACCTGACTTCTGTATTCTGGTGTTAGAGAAGAACAGAAACTAAGCCTTCTGCTAAACAAAGAGCAGGGTTTATTGATAGACACAGGTGTCAAGAGAGATGTTAGAGGACCTTGGGTGGGTGGGGGCTCCATCATGAGTGACACTTCAAGATGGCCTCTTGACTGGTGGGAACGATGTGTGGGCTGTCCTTTCTCAAACCCTCTTCCAGTGAAATAACAGTGGCACCATTAGGGAAGTCAGCTGTCGTACTGTGTGTTTGCGGAGTGTCTGCCCTCTGGTTTGATCTCCAGGCCTGGAGTGAGGGAAGAGCCTTGTGTGGTGGTAGTTCGAACTCAGGCATTTGAAGGGCATGGTCTTGGGTCAAGTCCACAGTTCCACCAGTTATTATTCAATTTAGAACAAAACTAAACCCATTTTCATGGGCCACGAGATCCTTTATGACTTGTCCCTGCCCTCCTGTCTGATCTTTAGTTCCCTTTTTTGGTTCAAGTCGCAGCATACTTCCTTTTGGACCTGGAAGACCAGAAGCCAGGTGTGTTCCTGCCTCCTGGGCTCTAGCCTGGCTCTTTGCTCTGCCGGGAACCTTGGTCGGCCATATCTTTCCATGGCTGCTCCTTCTCTTTATAAAGGGCTCCATGTCACCTGGGCAGAGGGGCCTTCCTTTCTCCCTGTCTCATCAGCCCATTTGGTTTTTCTCCCTTGTATGGCCCTCTAACATCATCTCATTTATTTGTTTACTTAGGTTCTGTTTGTTTCTTCCTAATAGAATGTTTGCTCCATTAGAAGATGGCTCTGTTATAGCATTTATCTCCCATGTCCCTGGCCCTTACAATATTGCCTAGCATACATTTGAAGTTAAATAGATACTGAATGAGTCAATGCACACAGTTGTTTGTCCTCTCTGAGCTTCAGTGTTCCCATCTGTGGTATGGGGATCCTAATACCTGGCTTGCAGGGTGGGTGTGAAAACTATAAGACATACTGCATGCAGAGTAGTACTCAGTTGAGTGCTGGTTTGCAGGAAATGCTCAACACAAGGTCACAGTTGTTATCAACCTGGTGGCCCTGGCATGACTTGGATGAATTGCTTGGCCCTGGCGTGACTTGGATGAATTGCTGACCTTCTCTGAGGTGGTGCCCTGCTGGTGCTCCCTGGTGAAGCCCATGTTGAGTTGCCCGGGAAAGAAGCAGCATGGTGGCAGTTCAAGACCTGCAGTGTGGAACATCTGCTCTTGAAACCCTCACTCCGAGCCTCCTTTGAAACAGCTCTGCTCTGTGTGGTGCATCATAACATGTAGCCATGTCTCTGTTGGTTGGAGTTACTGGACCTCTTGTGGAGCATCAGATGTAGCTCTGACAGTGTTCTGCCGGGTACTTTGAAGTGTCCTTGCCCAGACCCTCTTTAAGTGGAAGTTCAGTATATGCCACCGTGTATCAGTTGAAGAAGCTTTTGGCTGCAAGCCACAGACCAGTATACAGCGTTTTGAACAAATGGAGTGGTTTGTGTGTCAGAGGTAGTAGATTTCTAGTATTGGTTCAGCAGCAAAATGACATCAGGGCTGGTGTCTTTGTAATCCTCCTGGCCTTCCCTCCAGGCTTGTTGCTTCATGGTAGCAAGATGCTGCTTGGCTCCGCCCAGTGTATTTATGATTAAGGCATGAAGGAGGGAAGAAGGAAGGAAGCCATTAACATCTGTTCTTTTATCATGATGGCATAATTTTCCTAGAACCCTCCTTGTGTACTTCTGCTTGCATCTCATTAGCTAGAACTTCTTAAGGTCAGCCTTATAAGAGAGGCTTAGAGAAGGAGTGATGATGTTTTCAGCCTGTGTTGCAGTGGCGTGGGAAAAGGATGTTGGAGAGGACGGTGAGGGAGGCAACGGGCAGGCCTGCATGGTAGGAAACCTGTATTTTTAAGTTAGACCATTGGTTCTCAGTCGGGGGCAGTTTCGTTCCCCAGAGGACATCTAGAGACATTTTTATTGCCACAAGTAGGGTGTGTCATGTGTGTGTGCATGTGTGCTTGCGCTGATGGCATCCAGTGGGTAGAGGCCAGGGATGCTGCTGGACATCCTACAATTCATAGGGTAGCCTGCACCATCTGGCCCAAATGTCTGTAGCGCCAGGATTGAGAAACCCTGAGTTAGACTGTTCCCAACACATTCTTCAAATTTGGGGACCATAGTTTAGCTGCTTTCCCGTGTTGTGTGACAGGGAAATGGTCAAACTTCATTGCAATGATGTAGATTATTGGTGCTGGTCTTGTTACTGATTTTATTAAAGAGAAGGCTGGTACTAGTTGGGAACAGCCATGTACTGTATGTCAGAAATTCTTCATAGAAGGCTCATGTCAAACAAAACTAATGAAACCTTGTTGCATTTTAGGATCACAGAACAATGACATGAAAAGACAATTTCTGCTGGAACGACTGCTGGATGCAGTGAAACAGGTAAGAGGAAAGCTTATGTTTGACCTTGAGATCAAGTACTAGTGTCAGATAATTAATGTAGAAGTCATCTCGGTCCTTCTATATAGACGGACTTACTCCCACGTTGTATCTGGGAACAGTGAGGCCAGTAGTTTTCCCCAGAAGATGATAGAGCAGGGAAGGCAATCAGAGGTAGGGACAGAGGTGTTCCTGTGACCTGACTTTTTTTTTTTTATCCTCACCAGAGAACATTTTTCCATTTTTTGTTCAGACAGAGTGGGAGGGAGAGAGAGGGAGAGAAAGAGAGAGAAACATCGACATGAAAGGGACACATCGAGTGGCTGCCTCCTGCATAACCCAACCAGGGCCAGGGACAAACTGCAACCGAGGTACGTGCCCTTAGCGGAAACCGAACCCGGGTCTCTCTGGACCACAGGCTGACGCTCTAACCGCTGAGCCAAACTGGCCAGGGCCCTGTGACCTGACTTTCTAAAGCCCTCCGGAGGACCCCATCCTTCAGTGGCATCCCTTTGAGAAGGGCATTGATGTGGGTTTCAAAGTCTCATTTCCAAGCAGTTGTGTTTCAGGGAACTCTTACGGGTGCTAAGGTGGTGGTGAGGTTAGGACCCTGTGAGCATAAGAACAGAGATGAGGAAGAATGAACCATGCCCAGGACTGATGGTATGGACCCTCCAGGTGGGCTGTGCTCTGAGTGGTTGATGCTGTTTTGGTGTATGGCTTTTGGCTGGGTGGGAAGCGAGCTTTGACTTGAGCTGGTATAAGTTTACTTGTCTGCGTGTACCATGCATGCATCATTTATTGCACATTCATCGTGTGCTGGGCTCTCTGCTAAGTGTTTTACATATAATCCTTCCAACTGCCCTGTGAGGTAGTTTCTACAGTTATTTCCATTTTATGGCTAAAGAAACTGAAGCTCAGGAAGGTCCAACAACTTGCTTAAGGTGTCATAGTTAATAAGTAGCAGAGCTAGGATCCAGCCCTGGGATTTCTAGGTAGCTCACGTTTTGGAAGGGGTGACTGACAATTATATCCATGTAATCACAATATAGGAAGATAGGGGATAAATATTTTAATAAAGGTGTGTGTTAGGTGAGCTCAGAGACTTTAGCATCTGCCCAAGCCTCGAGTTGTCCTGATATGATGCAAACAACACAGGCTCAGGTATAGCTGGGATCAAAGGCCAGTTTCACTTCTTCCCAGCTGTGTGTGCTTGGGCAACTCGTCTAGCCTCTCTGGGCATCCTTCTCCTCTGTAATCTGGTCACTGATCTCCACAGGGCTTGAGAGAGTTGCATTTGTTAAAGTAGGTTGTGGCCTGGCCACCTCCTGGTCCACTGGGCATTTGGAGCACACATTATTCTTTTCTTCTTTCTTTGCTCCAGAAATGGAAATGATGACCAAAAGATGAGGAGACAAGTGGAACCACTTTAAGTGTCGCAGTTAAACAGAAATAAATAGGAGCTTATGCTTATGCCCAGATCTGCCATTATTGTTATTATTATTATTTGGGGGGGGGGGGCGAAAGTGTTGTATATATATGCCTTTTATAAATCAACTTTATTGAGGTATAATTTACATACAATAAAATACACCAATTTTGAGTGTGCAGTTCTGTAAGTTTTGACAAATGTATTACTTAAAATTATATATATAATAAGTTCAGGAATCTTGTAAGTCTGCTACCCACAGTGGAGATTCTGCACCTTTAAAGGAGACTAGTGGATTGTGGTGATGGTTGCACAATATTGTGAATTGAATTGTATAACTAGAAATGGTTACACTGGTAATTTTATGTTTTCTATCTTACCACAATTTAAAAAAAGGAGAATAGTTTGCTTTTTTTTTTGGCTAATCCTTATCTGAGGATATATATATTTTTTATCTTCATCCAAGGACATTTTTGCATTTATCTTCAGATAGAGCAGGAGGGAGAGAGGGGGGAAGAGAGAGAGAGAAACATCGACGTGAGAGAGACACATCGAGTGGTCACCACCCACACGACCCCAACCAGGGCTGGGGACAAACTGCAACTGAGGTGCGTGCCCTTAGTGGGAACTGAACCCGGGACTCTCTGGTCCGCGGGCGACGCTTCAACCGCTGAGCCAAACCGGCCAGGGCTGAGGATATTTATTTATTTATTTATTTATTTATTTATTTATTTATTACAAAGAGTGGAAGGGAGGGAGGGAGGGAGGGAGAGAGAGAGACACATCGATTGGTTGCCTCCTGCATGCTCCCCAACTGGGGCCAGGAATTGAACCTGTAACCCAGGTAAGTGCCCTTGACTAGGAATCGAACTGAGACCCTTCGGTGCGCAGTCCGATGCTGTAATCACTGAACCACATCAGCCAGGGCGAGAATAGTTAGCTTTTGTTTGTACCCACCCTGGGTAAATTGTCATTCAGCATAACCAGATGACTTGTTTGAAGCCTGATTTTTAAAAAAATTCTCACTTGAGGATATGTTTTTATTGATTTTAGAGAGAGGAATGGAGAAACAGAGAGACACACATCGATGTGAGAGAGAAACGTTGATCTGTTGCCTCCTGTAGGCGCCCTGACCAGGGATTGAACCTGAAACCTAGATATGTGCCCTGACTGGGAATCGAATCTGCAACCTTTTGGTGCACAGGACGACGCTCCAGCCAACTGTGCCACGGGGCCAGGGCTAAAGCGTGATTTATACTGTCATAATTTTCTAGCCAGTCATAACAGCCATGGGCCCTGTCAGAAGGGACCCATCCTTGCAGATTTGTGGAGGTTTTAATTATCGCCTGATAAGAGCCCTGTGTTTCAGAGCCAGCTGCTGGCACACAGGTTTCCTAGATAATGTGCAAAGCTGTGTGCTTGTTTTCCTCGTAGCACTGTTTCCTCACAAGGCTCACTTCTGTACAGTGGGTGGAGATAAGGACTTCCTTTAAGTGGCAGTTGGAAGGCTGCAGTGTCCACCGTCTCACATCTTGGGCTGACACCCAGGGCAGGGTGACGCCCTTCCTCGGCACCCAGAGGCTCTGGCCCTGTGCCCCTGGCCGACCCTGAGGCCTGTGTGGGCTGTTTTGTGACAGTTGAGTGTCCCATCCCAACAATTGATCTCAGCGGCTTCTTTTTCTGTGCAGTGCCAGATCCGCTTTGGAGGGAGAAAGGAAATCGCCTCGGATTCCGACAGCAGGTAAATACGTCGCTTCTAGAACCATTTACCGTTTAAAGCAAAAAGGTGATTCGAGACCACCAGCGTCTCTGCAGCCATGTGGTGCAGTGATTAAGTTTGGGTGGTCAGTAGCCCATCTGTTCAGTGGCTGCTCTGAAGTATTTCCAGCTTCCCGTAATTCTCCTTCTAGGAATCTATTATGAGGGAGTTACTTGAAATATGTGCTGCATAAAGTTATTTTCAGGGAAATTCATAATGATGAAAACTCGGAAATCTAAATGCTTGGCAATGGTTAATAAAGTGTAGTGCATCAGTAGAGTAGGAAGTTATATAGCCATTAAATTGATGTCTGTGCAGAGTTTTTTTTTTTTTATCCTCACCTGAGGACATTTTTGCATTTATTTTATTTTTATCCTCACTCGAGGACATTTTTGCATTTATCTTCAGATAGAGCAGGAGGGAGAGAGGGAGGAAGAGAAAGAGAGAAACATCGATGTGAGAGAGACACATGGAGTGGTTGCCACCCACACGACCCCAACCAGGGCCGGAGACAAACCGCAACTGAGGTACGTGCCCTTAGCGGGAACAGAACCCGGGATTCTCTGGTCCACAGGCTGTCGCTCTAACCGCTGAGCCAAACCGGCCAGGGCCTGTGCAGAGTTTTTTTAAAGCAGAAAATGCATTTGTAGAATTAAAAATCATATATTAAGTAAAAATAACAGCAGGATACAAAATTATATGGATGCAGAGTGATCCTAGTTATGTTCAGCAACTCTGGCAAAATATGCACCAGAATGTGAACAGAGGTAATGTTGGGGTTAAGATTATTGGAAATCTTTATATTTCCTGATATTTTTCATAGTTTATACTGTGATTGTGTGTTCGTTTTATAACTAAAAAAAATATCCTGCCCTGGCCAGTTTGGCCCAGCCGTTAGAGCTTCGGCTCATAGACCAAAGAGTTGTGGGTTTGATTCTGGTCAAGGGCACAGGCCTTGGCTGCCGTTTGGTCCCCGGCCCTGGTCAGGGTCATGCGGGAGGCAACCAGTAGATGTGGCTCTATCACATCGATGTTTCTCTCTCTCTCTCTCTCTCCCCTCCCCCATTCTATCTGAAGATAAATGGAAACAAATATCCTCGGGTGAGGATTAAAAAAATAATAATCCTAAGAATTGCCATTGATCTCATGACCCAGGAAAGGCTGACATAATTGCATACGCTTATAACATTGACTGGGAGGTAACACAAAGGTTTTGGCAGAGGAGAGACACGCAGGCCTTTTCTGGAAAAGTGTTGAGAAGTCATTGGAGCAGATTCCTGCCCTGTGGCGGTAGAGAGCCAGGAGTCATGTTCCTGCTAAGGAAGGGAAGGGAGCTCACTTCCTCAGCACTCATCCCATCCTGGAGACTTTCCAAGTCCCGCACCCTCTTACCCTGCCCACCCAGGGGAGCCACTTCCCTTCTCTGTCCTTTCCCACCCTTGTTCTTCTGGCACACTCGGCCACCATGAGCACAGCCTGTAGTGCTGCATTCTAATAGAGCCGTGGGGACTGAAACCAGTGAAGATTTAACGTGGTACCCCTCCCTTACACTTCCGTCTCTTTTGGCTTTGTTTTTTTCCATAATACTTTTCACCAACTGCTAGCAGTGCACATTGTGCTTTTCTAGTTTGTTTGTTTGTTTCTTTTTTTTTTTTTATCCTCACCTGAGGACATTTTTGCATTTATCTTCAGATAGAGCGGGAGGAAGAGAGAGAGAGAGAGAAACATCAATGCGAGAGAGACACATCTACTGGTTGCCACCCGCACGACCCCAACTGGGCTGTGAACAAACTGCAACCGAGGTACGAGCCCTTAGCGGGAACCGAACCTGGGACTCTCTGGTCCGCGGGCCGACGCTTTAACCGCTGAGCCAAACCGGCCAGGGCTAGTTTGTTTATTTCTGCTTCCCATACCATAATGTCAGCTCTGTGTGGGGTGATGTTATGCTGTCTTGTTCACTGACATACTCCCAGTCCCTAGAAGCATCTAGAAGGTGCTCAGTGAAGAGTCATGGTCTGGTTGGGTGTGTATATTACATCGTACCATAGTCAAATGTTTAAATAACTGTGCTACTAGAGGCTTGTCAGCTTTCAGGGCAGAGGGCAGCTTCTCCATTTTTTACATCTCAGCATTTTGCACAAACATTTTGTGCCTGTCACACATTAGGTTCTCAGTACACGTTTGTGGCATTAGGTCATTAGATGGATTTATTGCCTCAGTGCTTCCAGGGGGCTGTTGATATGCCCTGTGCAGGCTGGCATGAGCTTGCATGGACTCTGAAGGCCCGGCTTTGAATCCTGGCTCTTCCTCCTTCGAGCTGTGTCACTTGCTTTACCTCACTAAGCCCAAGAATTAGGTCTACTGTGATACTGTGATTTATAAGAAAGATATACATTTGTTCTTTGTCCCCATTTCTGGCACTGAGCTCCTAAAATCCCTGGAATTTTTGGTGTTGATATCCATAAAGGTGTCTTTTGTTAAGTTAACATAACGACTTTCAGAAAGCACCAAAATTAGGAGCTGGTTGCCAGGAGAGGGACCCGAGATGGAGTTCAGTTGCTAATGACCAGTGATTCAATCAGTTATGCCTCCATAAAAACCCAAAAGGAGAGGGTTCAGAGAGCTTCTGGGCTGGTGAGCACTTGGAGGAGCCGGGAGAGTGGCCCTCTCTGCGAGAGCACATAGCTCCATGCCCTTTCCCACATACACGCTACGCATTTCTTCCATCTGGCTGTTCCTGAGTTATACTCTTTTTTAATAAACTGGTGATCTACTAAATAACATGTTTCTCTGAGTTCTGTGAGCCACTCTAGCAAATTAATCGAACCCAGGGAGGGGCTCATGGGAACCTCTGAGATATATAGCTCGTCAGTCAGAAGCACAGGTGACAACCTGGAGTTGTGTCTATTGCCTGAGGTCAGGGGCTGGTGCAGTCTTGTAAGACTGAGACCTTGACCTGACACTGGGATCTGACATTGTCTCCAGGTAGATAGTGTCAGAGTTGAGTTGAACTGCAGGACGCCCAGCTGGTGTTGGAGTATTGCTTGGTGATATGGAGAAATCCAAACCGGTATCTACCTAGCCAGTTGTGAGGATTCAGTCACACACTGTGTGTAAAAATGCCAGACGGGTAGAAGTGTTAGTTTCACTCCATATAAGGAGGTCCTTGTCCCTTGGGGAGGGAAGGCTGGCTGGGACACTTGTTACTCAACTTGTGACACCTACCCATGCAGGTAGTAGACTACAAATAGATGGAAGGGCAAAAGTGAATTAGCGAGCCTGTTACTGTTCTTTTTTTGCTCTCAAAGGAACAACGGAAGATGGAGGATCTCTTTTCATGTGACTCTGGGCATAATTCTCAGTCCCATTTGGAACTTCTTGGATATGTCTCTTCCCACATCATTCTCCTCCAGGAATCTAAGCCCTTGTGTCCACTAAGAAGTAATGGACAACGAAGAGATTTTTCATAAGAGGCCAAGTGTTATCTTTGAATGCATTTTACATTTACTCTCTTAGGAAAAGTTTTAGGCAGGGCTGTGAGGTGTTGGCGTGTGATTGCAGCTAGAGAGTTCAGCTGGTCAAACGCACGTCAGTAGGAACCGTGGAAAGGATGGTACACTGGTGTATCTGCCAGGGCTCTTTGGTAAAAAGCAACAGAAATCTGTTCAGTTAAGGATATTGTGACCTTAGGGAATTGATGGCAGGCCAGGTTTGGAAACAGGAAGGAGACAAGACAGCTTTGGAAGGCTCATAAGCTGGAGGAAATGAGAGTCCAGAAACGGTCTCCTAGAAGGGATGGTCGTCCAACTGAGGCCCTCGCTGCTGGAGTGAACACCAGCTGTTTTCTGACTCTCTCTCGTTCTACTCAAGATTGACCTTCCAGGGAGGCAGCACCTGGTTGCTCAGTCTCGGGTCACTTGGCCACCTGCTGGCCACCAGCAGAAGGATTTGGCTGAAGGAGTTTCTTGGGACTCTGATAGCTTACGTAGTGTGAGCCATCCAATCAAGACAGTACCCAGGGAGAAAGAAATAAACCTTCAAAACGACATCTAGGTGCTGTCATGAAGGTGGAATAAATACGGAGTGGCCAAAATGCCTGTCCCCTGTCGCTGCTGTTTTGTAATGATACTCTTTCTTATGACAGCACTGTCTGGTTTAACAATGCTGATGTCTACATCATCAGTCTCATCTGATCCTCAAAAGGAACCCAGGAGAACAAGAGGGGTGTACATTTTCTACTTTCACAGGCATGAGAGCTTGGAGGCTGGTCATTTGTGCAGTATTTATTTACCAGCTCCTGAGAGTCGGTGCTCAGGGCACAGGCCTCAGTTAGGTGGGTCCCATGGTTGCTAGGTGGTGGAGCAGGACCAGAGCTCAGACTTCATGTTCCCAGTGTGGTCCTCACGCACCAACCCTACATCCCCTTGTGTTTTTCTGGCCGAGTTTTCCAAATTGAGAGATTTGTATCACTTCAGGTACTTAACATTATTTTAAGGGTTGAAAGTCACGGCATTAAATTTCTTTCAATTGCCTAGTGGCTCAGTTATTTTCCTTTAAATTCTCTTTATGACTTACTGATATTGGGGACAAGACTTGGTTTGGTGTTGATACTGTTAAGTTGAGTGAAATGAAATTGCCAAATTTGATTGTTTTTGACCTATGAAAATAACAGTATCATACAGTTGAAAATAATCATCTCTAAAGCCCCTTCCCCTCTTTAAACAGAGTGCAGGCTTCAGGCCCCGTCGCCCCTGTACGCGACTCTCTAGAGCCCATCGTGTGGGCTTTCCTTTTGCAATAGCGATCGAGTTTTTCTTCCTGAGACAGGGTGACGTGAAAAAAGTGAGTCAAATTCAAGACAAGTAACTAGCAGTACATATCCTCAGATGTGACGAAGTGGCCGAGGTGTTTGGGAAAGAGCGTGCTGGCAGGACTGAAGCTGTTCGGGTTTGGGGCCTGCATGGCGCTCAGTATGTTTCAGCTGAAACCAGAGTGCCAGGTGTGAGCGCGTGTGAACGCACATGCACGTGCCAGAGGAAGGTCTGTCTGGTCCCGCGAGATGACACAGCAAGATGCAGCCGCCCTCGTCTGAGTGGAACAGCGTGTTCACGCAGGGAGATGACAGGCAGGGCTTGTTTCTTCCTATCAGATTTTGTTCTTAGAAACCTCCTCAGAGGATGTGGCGGCAGCCCCCAGGCTCCGTCACGCAGGTCTCTCCTCACCCTTTCTGTCGGTGTTGTTTTCCTGCTCCGTTTCCCCTCAGAACAAAGACCATTCTGTCCTGCACTCAGGTGACTCCACATTCTGTCACTCAGACGTGGCCTATGGAGAGGCGGTAACATACCTTTGGACGTAATGGCCCAAGAGCTCAGCACGCGCGGGAAGTCAGTTACCTCGAAGACCAGATGGGTTCCGGTTCACAGGAGCATCTTCTTCCCGGATGGAATTACAGAACACAGTCTGGGGGTTTTCCTTTGGAATTATAAGTAGCAACCCAGGCTGCGGGGCAGCAGGGTGAGTGCGGACGTTGGAGTTCAGACTTTGAATCCTGGTGTTGCCAGTTCTGTGCCGTGTTGTACCGTGGGCACGTGTCTGACCTTCTCGTGCCTCAGTGTCCTCATCTGTAAGCAGGGATGGTAGTACTACCGTTTACTTCATAGAGCTGTTCTGAGTTAGTTCAGGTGCAGCCCTCAGAACAGGGCTTGGCAGCTAGTACATTTCCAGATGTTGTGAGCTATGGTTATCGTCGTCGTAGTCTTATGTCAGGTGTCCTGACACTTGGCAAGTATTCTCTGCACACTGCGTCTCTTTGCCATTATGGGTGAGTTGGCTTTGGGGATTCATCTCAGAACATTTAGGAATTGTAAATTTTGGGGATCCTTTCATTTGACTGTGTCAGAAGAAATCAGAGAAGAACATTTTTTTCTCCTTTACACGCCTGCCAGGGAAGAGGGATTCGTTTTGGTGATTTTTCTGAACCTGTTCAGGAATTAGAAACATTTTTGAACTTTTTAGGAAGCAAAAAACAAAAGTCAGCTGCCCTTTGCTGTTCCCTGATGTTACCCTTAGCGTAGTGAAAACCTGTCATATGTATTCCTCTGGACACTTATGAAACCAAATGGCTTTTTCAGGCATTCCTTTTCCTCTTTTAAGTGTCTCTGGAGCTTCATCATGTGCTTTTTCTCTTCCATTTGTCACAAGTTTCTTACCAGCCTCTTATTTTTTTTTGAAAGTATTAAAAATTTTTTTTTTACAGACAAACCTCAGAAGAGGGGGATGGGTGGGGGAGGGAAGAGATAAACCTCAGAACTTATATGCATGTATGCGTAACCGTGGACATAGACAACAAGGCTGGGGTGGGGCGGGATTGGGAGGAGCGTATCAATGGGGGAAAAAGGAGAAACATCTGTAACAAAAAATAAAAAAAACTTTTTTTTTTATCCTCACCTGAGGACATTTTTTTTTTGGCATTTATCTTCAGATAGAGCTGGAAGGAGACAGGAAGGGAGAGAGAGAAATATCAATGTGAGAGAGACACATTGAGTGGTTACCACCCACACGACCCCAACCGGGGCGGGGACAAACTGCAACCAAGGTATGTGCCCTTAGCGGGAACCGGACCCGGGACTCTCTGGTCCGCAGGCCAACGCTCTAACCACTGAGCCAAACCGGCCAGAGCCATTTTTTTTTCTTTATTGATTTTAGAGAGAGAGGAAGGGAGAGGGAGAGAGATAGAAACATCGATGAGAGAGAACATCTATTGGCCACCTCCTGCATGCCCCCCCTGGGGATTTGGCCCACAACCTGGGCATGTGCCCTGACCAGGAATTAAACCGACGACCTCTAGTGCATGGGTCGATGCTCAACCACTGAACCACACTGGCTGGGCTTACTAGCCTCTTATTAGTTTGAGGTGTTGACTAGATGTTCCAATTCTTCTCAGGCTGGCAAAAAATTCTGAGGTTCATGAATTACATTCTTTATTTCCCTACTCTGAGTTCTTTATTTCCACTTTGAGGCCCCATAGTAGATAGTTCTACATTGCATCTTCTTTTATTTTACTATATTGATCAAATGAATTGATTTCTTTTTGGAAAAAAGAGTATTTTTAGCAATTAGGGAGCTCTAGGGCATTTAGCAAGTCTGAGTACATTTCTATGTCTGAATCTTAATAAGTGTTGATATTGTTTATGTTGGTAGTTGTTGAGGGCAGAGCTTGACCCACAGGAAACAATATGTAAGCGCTGTCATTGCCGCCATCCTGATAGTGGAGAGAGGCTGTGAGCATGAAATATGAGCTTTGGTGTCAGACATACTTATCTATCGCCCTCATGGCCACAAATCACCAATTACCAGCTGTGTAATTGGGGACTTGGCTTTTCTAGACCTCTGTTGCACCATCTGGAAAATCAGGTGATGATCATGTTATCCACTTCCTAGGGTTGTAGGGAGGATTAGATGTAATAATGTTTGCTTGGCACACCTGATAAGAACTTAACAAATTCAATATGTTTCCTTTCTGTGTCTAGACAAAGCAGTGTTTTGGCTAAATTAGGAACTAAAGGCTAGAGTGCTTGCTCATTAATTCCTCCATTCAACAGATATTTACTTACAGATCACTAGGCTGGCACTGGGGATGCAAACTGGATGAGATGGTTGCTATCTTCAAGGAACTCAGAAATTGAATCAGGGAGATAGATATGAAAATTGTGGACAGTCACAGTGGCCTGTAGTAATAATTACACAGTCCAGACATGAGAGGTATGTACAGGGTCTTTAGTGGTCAGATGGGCAGGATGGGGGTTCCGGGCAGTGGGACTAGCAAATGTGAAGGTGCAGGGATGTGCAAGAAAATGGTGAGATCACAGATGAAGTGCAGCATGGGGTGGGGGGTGGGCTGGAAAGTCATTACTAGGTTCTCCTCTTGCTGTTATGGGGAAGAGGAGAATTAGGGTATTCTTTCTTTTCTTTTCTTTTTTAAATCCTCACTTGAGGATATTTTTCTATCTATCTTCAGATAGAGCGGGAGGGAGAGAGAGAGAGAGAGAGACATCAACGTGAGAGAGATACATCGACTGGTTACCTCCCGCATGACCCTGACCAGGGCTGGAGACCGAACCGAGGTACCTGCCCTTGACTGGAATCAAACCTGTGACTCTTTGGTCCAAGGGCCAATGCTCTAAGTGCTGAGCCAAACTGGCCAGGGCTTGCTCGATCTTCCCTTCTTCCTTTCTTTTTTTCCTTACCAGAGGATATGTTTTTATTGATTCTTTTTTGAAGGAGGAAGGGAAAGAGAGAGAAAGGGAGAAGGAGAGGGAGAGGGGGAGGGAGAGAGAAAGGGAGAAAGAAAGAAACATAGAAACATTGATTGGTTGCCTCCCGCACACGCCCTGACCAGGGACCACAACCTAGGTATGTGCCCTGACCAGAATCAAACCCACAACCTTTTGGTTACATAAAGGATGACAGCCCAGCCAGGGCAGGGTATTATTTCTTAAACTATGGCTACTTGTATACCATTTTTACAAATTTGCCACTTCTGTATACTGTCTGAGCCAGAGATTGGCTTGAGGTGGAATTTCAAGACCCTGTCTATTCTGGTATTGTCATAATTAATACTATTAGTGATCAAAGATTGATGGCTGGTTACATTTTTCTTTCTACATTAAAATGATTAACATAAAAATTATTCATCTCTGTTACCCCTAAATTCATATCACATACTATATACACATAGCAAAGTGTGGTATGAGTAAGAAAGAAACAAAGATAGATAATGACATAACTTTACATTTCAGGAGGCCCTGTGCAGTGGACGGCTGAGTGGGGTGGTTGTATTGGGGGAAGAGACAGAAGGACTGAGAAGCCTTAGGGTTTAGCCTTGATAAGATTGAGTGACTGACTGCATGTGGGGGATGAGACTTAAATGGGTGTGGCCAGCAATCAGAACAAATGTGTTGTGTTTATTTTTATATTTTATGTTTTTTAAATCTTCACTGGAGAATATTTTTCCATTTATCTTCAGATAGAGTGGGAGGGAGGGAGAGAGAGAAGCATCGATGTGAAAGAGACACGTCGATTGGTTGCCTCCTGCATGACCCCGAACAAGGCCGGGGACTGAACCGAAACCGAGGTACGTGCCCTTGACCGGAATCGAACCCGAGACTCTTTGGTCTGCGGGACGAATGCTCTAACCGCTGAGCCAAACTGGCCAGGGCTTTTTTTATTTTTTTCAAAGCAAGCTTTTGGTGTGGAGTTTCTTTTTCCTAGGCTATGGACTCCAGTCAAACTTGGAGATTCCATTGGCCACTGGCTTTATGTCACTTTTATGGGTCCTCATCTCCCATTTATTCACTCCTGCATCTGGGGACTCTTGTTTTCCTCTCTTCTCTTTTTTCTTTTGATTGACCAGCTCCTTAGCAGATTACTGCTCAGCTGCCTCTTCTGTTCCTGGTTCTGATGCTCTTCATCTTGAGTTCCAAGCACTGTTTGCGTCCAGACCAAGACTGGAGGTCTTTCTACCCCAGAGAACACAGTTATTGTGTTTCTATTAGTAACTTTGGAAAATGGCCAGAAATTATGATTTAACCCCTTTAAAAAATGGCTCTTTTTCTAATTTCTGGTTCTTCTGGTAAAACATTCATTTGATTTCTTTTTACATGTCTGTCTGCCATCCTCAAACCTTCACAATTACAATATCTTTAAAACTACTGCCTTGTGAGTTTTCACTATTACCAAGTTTGTATTGCTTTGTCTACTTTTTTTTTTTTCTTGGCCTTTTTATTCTTTACTATATATTCTTCTTCCTCCCTTTGGGTAACTTAAGTTAATGATGAAGAATTATTTGCTTTATGTTTTTCCCCGATGTTCATACAATCTTTTTAAAATAAAATATACATGTGTATACACACACAGGTTTTATTGCCATTGTTTTATAAAAATTGAATTATGTGTATAAATGTTCTACATCTGTATAATCTCTCTTAGCATTACCCTGTCAAAACCTTTCCAAGTTACAATTCTAATAATTCTTTTTTGTGTGTGTTAATACTCACCCGACGATATTTTTCTATTGATTTTTTTAGAGAGAGTGGAAGGGAGGGAGGGAGAGAGAGAAACATCAATGTGAGAGAGACACATCAATTGATTGCCTCCTGCACGACCCACACTGGGGCAGGGGATCGAACCCGCAACCCAGGTATGTGTCCTTGACCAGGAATTGAACCCTCGACCCTTTGGTCAGTGAGCTGACGCTCTAACCACTGAGCCAAGCTGGCCAGGGCTCTAATAATTCTTTTTCAAAGGCTGCATTATATTGCTCTATGCAGATATACAGACAATTGCCTATGAAGTGATACTGATTTTGTGTCCAGTTTTTACTACTATGGACAATGAAACTATAATAGACACCCTTGAGCATCTCTTCTTATATACTGAGGATTTTATTCTTTAGCTTAGATTTCCAGGGTGCTGAGTTGCTTTGTCAAAGAGAATATGTGTTTATTTTTAGTAGTTGTGGTCAGGTATTTGTCTAAAAATGTTTACCGGCAGTGCAGGACTATCCTTTTCTTTCTTACTAACAGTAGTTTTGAGTGTTGTTTTGAAGTTTTGTCAGTGTGGTGGGTGAAAAGTGGTGGCTCACTGTTATTTTAATTTGCATTTCCTTGCTTGCTAGTGAGTTTCAGTATCTTTTTTTTGGTTTGTTTTAAATATTTGCTGACTATTTAGCTTTACTCTTTTGTGCAAAGCTTTTTCATATTATTTGCCCATTTTCTTATTATGTTATTTGTCCTCTTGTCAGTTTGTGAGAGCTCTTTGTATATTATAGTTACTAATTAACCTTTCCTCTGCTTTCTGCATTGTAAAGTTTTTTTCAAATTGGTTTGTTCATTATCTTTGTAAGCACAGATAATATTACCATTTATTATAATAGCACATTTAAAAATCTTCACATGGTTAAATGTCTTTTAACTGATGATACATACCTACCTACCAGTTTCTGGGTTTTCAGTATTTTAAGATTTTCTCCAACATTAGATGTGCATATGGTCTTTTTAATTTTCTTGTGATATTTTTATTGTTTACAGTTAATCCTTTAATCCATCTGCAATTTATTTTTGTGTGGTCTATGGGATAAGTCATGGATCCAATTTTAGTTTTTTCTAGATGGTTGCCATCTTTCTCACATATCTTTCTGGCCCCTGGTTTCTGGGATGCAGTTTACTTTCATTCCAGTTACTTGAGAGCACTGTGTTGATTTGATTTTCTGGTCCTGGGACCCCTGGCAGAGCGAGGAGTGGGAGAGGCTCTGCGTGCTGGTGCTGCCATACTGAGGATAGATGCCTAGTCTCGGCCCTCAGCCCTCAGCACTGTGCTCCTGGTAATGAACGCTGTGGTTGTTTCCAGTGTTGTTTTTGCTTTTGCTGTTGTAAACAATGCTGCAGCAAAAATATATGTGTGTATGCACATCCTTGTATACTAGTGCTTTTATATTCAATTGCTTATTTGAACTTTTAATTTTGAGATCATTGTAGATTCACATGCAGTTATAAGAAATCATCTAGAAAGATCCCATTTACTCTTTACCCTGTTTCCTCCAATGTAACATCTTCTAAAACTCTAGCATAGTATTTTAAATTTTCCTAGTTTCACTTATGCTTATTTCTGGGGGTGTGTTTTTAATTATGTGCAGTTTATTGCTGTGTATATTCATTTGTCCACCACCACAGTCAAGACACAGAATACTTTCATCAACCCACCATACCTACTGTACCTCTGTTCCCTCCCTCCCCGTCCCTAACTCTCGGCCAGTCTCTTCTCCATTTCTATAATTTTATGAGTTAATTCTATGAACTTTTAACACTTTGTTTTAGAGTATCTTGTCCCGAGATTCTTCTGTATTTTTCTCTATTATTTTTACAGTTTATTATTTTACACTTCTATTTTTCTTTGATGCAGATCCACCTGGAATTTAGTTCTGTCTGTGCTTTGAGATAGAAGTTTACTCTTCTTGTCTTTCAGCCCTATAGCTACTAGTTAAAGAGCCCACTTTTGCCCATCTGAATTGGCAAAATCTAAATTTATCGACATTTATATAGTAATTTGGGAATAAGTGACATTTTAATTTTAATTTTTCCATTCAGGAAAATGGTATTTCTATTTATTTTGATCTTTATACTTTTGGAGAACATATTATGGTTTTTTACATATACGACTTGTATCTTTCTTGTTAAAAATCTGATTTATTTTACTTTTTTACTATTGTAGATGGAATTCCCCTCTCCCATTTTGTCTACTTGAAAAAAATCAACTTTTAATGTTATAGTTTCTTTTATTGTAATGTTTTTTATTTATGTGTTAGAAACATTTTTTATAACTTTTTGTAGATCTGCTTTTTTTCACTTACCATTATAATCTAAGCTTTCAAAAAATGCTATTTCAAGTTCTCTGTAAACATTTTAAATAGTTGCATGATTTTTACTCACCATAACTTTTAAATCATATTTCTGCATTCTTTAGCTATAGCTCAAGGTAGCAGTATTTCTGGTTCTTGAGACAGGAACTCTTTTTAAATATTTGTTTTAGAAAAAGATGCTAGTTCCAGAAAGGCATAGAGGTAAGAAAGACATCACCAGTAATTCTTTTACCATATGGCTCTTAATTTTTTCACATAATTCCCTTCTGAATATTTTTTAGCATTATTTAGAACATACTTAAATACAGTTTCATATTATGCTTATTTTTCATTATATTATAAACATGCTGGCTTATTATAAGTTTTTGATAAATATTTTTAAGGGCTAAATAGCATTAAATTTTATGCTGTGCTATCATTTGTTTAATTAGTTCCCCAAATGTTAAATATCTAGGTGTTTTTGAACTTCCCATTAGTATAATGTTGTTTTAAATATTTTTATCTTAAATATATTCGTTATTTTTCAGTTGCAGTTGACATTCAGTATTATTTTTCATTAGTTTCAGGTGTACAGCGTAATGGTTAGACATTTATATAATTTACAAAAACGTGATCCACCCTGATAAGTGTAGTACCCACTTGGCAACAACCATACATTATTATATTATTGACTATATTCCCTGCTGTACTTTACATCCCTGTGACTATTTTGTAATTACCAATATGTACTTGTTGTTAATCCTTACCCAAGGATATTTTTTCCATTGATTTTTAGATAGAGAGGGAGAGAGAGGGGGGGAGAGAGAGAGAGAGAAACATTGATTGGTTGACTCCTGCATGCACCCTATCTGAGGCTAGGGATTGAACCTGCAACCCAGCTACATGCACTTGACCGGGAACTGAACCTGAGACCCTTCAGTAGGTGGGCTGATGTTCTAACCACTGGGCACACTGGCCAGGACCAATTTGTACTTCTTGATCCCTCCTTCACCCTTTTCACCTAGCCCCCCAATACCCCTCCCATCTGGCAACCCTCAGTTTGTCCTCTGTATTTATGAGTCAGCTTTTGTTTTGTTTGTTCATTTATCTTATTCTTCAGATTCCACATATAAGTGCAATAATATGGTATTTGTCTTTCTCTGTCTGAATTATTTCACTTAGCATAATACCCTCTAAGTCCATTCATATTGTTGCAAATGATAAGATTTCATTCTTTTTTATGGCCAAGTAATATTCCATTGTATATATGTACCACATCTCACATCTTCTTTATCCAGTCATCTCTCTTTTTTTTTTTTCCTTTTGGTATGTGCCCCTAGCGGAACCAAACCCGGGGCTCTCTGGTCCGCAGGCCGATGTTCCAATCGCTGAGCCAAACAGGCCAGGCTTATCCAGTCATCTCTTAATGGGCATTTAGGTTTCTTCCATATCTTGGCTATTGTAAATAATGCCGCAATGAACATAGGGGTGCATATATCTTTTCAAATTAGTGTTTTGGATTTCTTTGGGTAAATACTCAGAAATGGAATTGCTCCTGACCGGTGTGGCTCAGTGGATTGAGTGTCGTCCCATGGACTGAGCAGTCCCTGTTCTCCCAGTTAGGGCTCGATCTCCAGTAGGGGGCGTGCAGGAGGCAGCGATTGATACATCTCTCTCACATTGATGTTTTTATCTCTCCCTTCCTCTCTCTCTAAAAAAATCAATAAAAACATATTTAAAAAAGAAATGGAATTTCTGAGTTATAAGGTAGTTCTATTTTTAGTTTTTGAGGAACCTGAATGTTACCCGTCAGGGTCTGGGCCCGGGGTCAGTCTGCCTAGGGCCCTGCCGGTAGTGTGTGGGCTCTTGACTTCGTTAGGAAAAATTTCACAATATGAGTCCAGGTGATTTTGAGAGTATGTTTATTAAAGCTGGGGAAAGTAAAACAAAGGAAGGGTTTACGATAGAAGAAGTAACAGGATAGAACCTAAGTGGGGCTGCTTTAGCTCTCTAAGAAATGGAAGTCACAGTAAAAGAAGCTCACTGGAAAGTCAGAGAAAAAGGGAGCCTTGGAGACAGGTTCGGGGGGTGAGCTCGGGTCGAGCTACCATTGCCCACTGCTCCTTGGTTGTAAGTCTCATGGGATCCCTGAGAGTTTAGGGGCAAAGCAGCAGAGAAGCAAGGTGTGGGCTTGCTCTAGTGAGAGCTCACCAGTGGCTCCTTTGTCTTGAGGCTTTTTATCTTTCTTTGGCCCTCCAGAATCCTACGGAAGGTCTCAGCGGAGGGTCTTAACAGAATATTCATTAGCTCTTCAGGAGTGTCTTTCAATATGTTGATTTATCAAAATGTGCAGATAGTGGGGTCAGGGGTTATTTCCTGGTTAGTTTCATTAAAAAAATTTTTTTTCTTTATTGATTATTAGAGGGAGAGGAAGGGAGAGGGAGAGAGAGATAGAAACATCAATGAGAGAGAACATCGATTGGCTGCCTCCTGCATGCCCCCTACTGGGGATTGGACCCACAACCTGCGCATATGCCCTGACCTGGGGTTGAACTGGCGACCTCCTGGTGCGTTGGTCTACACTCAACCACTGAGCCATACTGGCTGGGCTGGTTAGTTTCATTTTTAAAGAATGTCATCAAGAATGTCACTGTCAAGAGGGACCAGGACAGAGGCTGTTCTGCCCCTGGATGGTCTGGAATGTGTAAACCTTTTGCTCCTAAGTGTCCTTGTTTAGGGAAGATAAAACCTTGTGATTCATTAGCTCACTATAAATTGCTCAAATCCTTTGGTCATGTTTAATGATTTTGTCTCAGTTTCCCTTATTCCACTTGTCAAGGAATTTCCCTAGCTTCATAATATCCTGCCTCATTCATACTGTTTTCCATAGTGACTGCACCAATCTGTATTACCACCAGCAGTGCACAAGGGTTCCATTTCCTCCACATCCTCTCCAGCACGTGTTTGTTGATTTGTTGATGACAGCCATTCTGACAGATGTGAGGTGATGTCTCATTGTGGTTTTAATTTGCATTTCTTTGATGATTAGTGATGTTGAGCATCTTTTCATGTGCCTATTGGCTATTTTTTATGTCCTCTTTGGAGAAATGTCTATTTGGGTCCTCTGCCCATTTTTTAATTGCCTTGTCTGTTTTTTGGTGTTAAGTTGTATGAGTTCTTTACAGATTTTGGGTATTAACTCTTTATCGACTAGATCATTGATGAATATCTTCTCCCATAAAGTAGGTCGTCTTCTTGTTCTGTTGATGTTTTTTTTTCGCTGTGCAAAACCTTTTTTGTTTGATGTACAGTAAGCCCTTGATTTTGTGGACTTCGATTTAATGGGCAAAATTTCTGGTCCATATGTCATATGTGAAAATTAATACCCTCTTAATTTTAAAATGCTTTTGAGCAAGATTTGCTTATAATTAAATTAACAGGCTATTGTTTTGTTGTTAATTCATTATTATTTTTAACAACTGTTAGTGAATAGGCCTTATGTTGGGAAAAAATTTTTAGTAATTTCACCAACATAAATAAATATTACATATCTACAACTGTAGTCTACATATTTAAATCCAAGAGTCACCAGTCTTAAACAGTGTTTGGCAAATGGTCAGCACATGATCACACCGCATTGTATGTGGTAATTGGTTCTGTTGTTGTGTAGTGTGACTGTGGAAGGGAGGGAGGGTGGGAGGGAGAGAGAGAGAGAGAGAGAGAGAGAGAGAGAGAAGCATCAACATGAGAGAGACACATCAACTGGTTGCCTCCCGCACGACCCTGACCAGGGCTGGTGATCAAACCTGTAACCCAGGTATGTGCCCTTGACAGGGAATCAAACCCATGACCCTTCTGTCCTCGGGCTGGTTTGGCTGTAACCACTGAGCAAAACTGGCCAGGGCTCTGCAGCAGTTTTAAACTGTGCTGGCCATTTTCTGACGTATGCTAAGCCACACCTTGGCTGTGTGCATTTGTTACTTCCGGTGACTGGTGAATGCATGCGTTTACTAGACCTACTCAGTATGAATTTAAAGTTACAGTGATACATATAGAAAACATTTCTGTGAAATTAAACTTTTCATACATTCTTAATTTTAATTACACAAATGTGTCTACATAAGTAAAAACAGGTGGACTAATTTGTCCGTTTTTTAATATACACATTCAGAAAACCTACTTTATTATATAATGGATTTTTGGCTTTAATGGACATCCCTTTGCCCAAATTAGTCTGTTATATTGAAGTTTTACTGTAGTTTCACTTGTTTATTTTCTTTTGTTTTCCTGGCTTGAGAAGATATTTCAGAAGAAATATTATAAGAACAGTGTCAGAGAGTTTACTGCCTATTTTTTCTTCTAGGAGTTTTATGGTTTTGAGTCTCACATTTAAATCTTTCTTCCATTTTGAGTTTATTCTTGTATATGGTGTAAGAAGGTGGTCTAGTTTTATTTTTTTGCACGTATCTGTCTAGTTTTTCCAATACCATTTATTGAATAGACTGTTTTTACCCCTATTGTATATTTTTGCCTCCTTTGTCACATATATATTTATTTTATTTATTATTATTATTTTATATGTATATTTTATTGACTTTATTGGGGTACAATTCATTTTTTAAAATTCTTATCCAAGGACATGTTTATTGATTTTAGAGAGAGGGGAAGGGAGGGAGAGAGAGAGAAAGAAACAGATGGGCTGCCTTCCTGTATGCGCCCTGATGGTGGATGGAACCTGAAACCTAGGTATGTGCCCTGACTGGAAATCCAACCCCCAACCTTTTGGTGTTGCGATGATGCCCCAGCCAACTGAGCCACACCGGCCAGGGCCAGGGGTACAAGTTTATACTACATCATCTGTATATTGTATTGTGTTCACCACCCCAAGTCAGTTCTCTTTCCATCACTGTTTATCCCCCCTTTACCCTCTCCTACCTCCCCCACCCTCTTTTCCCTTTGGTAATCACCATATACTGTTATCTGTCTATGAGGGTTCCCCCCAACCCCCGCCCTAATCCCTTCACCTTTTTCATCCAGGCCCCCTGCTCCCTCCCCTCTGCTTTGTCATGTATTAGTCGACCATATAGGTGTGGGTTTATTTCTCAGCTCTCTGTTCTGTTGCATTGTTTATCTTAAATATTTATCTGACTTATAGACTACCGCCGAAGATCGATTTCTGTCAGTAAAATTCATGGTTTAAAGGGTGTGAACCTTTTTGAAATTTAATTTATAAAACATAAATGTAGGGCACGGTCCATTTCAAATGATGGTCATGTGATGGCCTTGCTTTAGCAAGTCTAGCTGATAATTGTACTGTCTTAAACCTGAGATGTGGCTAATGCTATTAACTGACTGGTTTTCATGGGTACAATGGACTCCATTCCAGGTGACATTGGTGCTTTCCACATGTGGATAATCTAGTCCATTTTCATGTTTGCACTTGGTTTTTCCCAAAAGCTTCCAGTAAAGCTGTAATGTAGTAAAAGGATTAATTTGAAATACATCCTTTTGTTACAAGGTTAATTTGATGCAGTTTGTAAAAATGCAGCATTTATTACTGATCCTGTCTGTTGTTCTGACAGTTGCCATAAGAAAAGCACAGGATTCTTAGGAATCTTATTACAGACTAATGTGGCAGGTTAAGCAGTCTTGAAATATAGGACAAAGCTCAGGAAAACCAATGCTTGCGGAATTTTAGCAGCAAACTAGTTAAGCTCCTGCAGCATCCAGCTGTTCTGGTGCTGGTGGGAACTTCTGCATTCAGCAGGAGGACAGCCGGTCATTTTCACTCATTAACCCCTTCACTCCTTCAAACTTTTACTGAGACGTTGAGGGAAGGTTTTTTAAAACAGGTTTATTGAAGTCTGATTCACATACCATAAAAATCTACACCTTGTTAGTGTACAGTGCAGTGATTTTTTTTAGGTTTTTATTACTTTATTTTTGTTACAGATGTTTCTCCTTTTTCCCCGTAGACACCCTCCACAGTGATTTTTTTAATTGTAAATTTGTAGAATTGTGTAACCATCACCACAATCCAGTTTTAGAACATTCTCATTATCCCAAAAAGTTCCCTTGTGCCATTTTACAGTTTATCCCTGATTTTACTCCCAGCCCTAGGCAACTACTAATCGACTTTCAGTTTCTCAGCATTTTGTGGAATCATGTCAAATGTGGCTTTTGGGTCTGACTTCTTTCCCTTAGCATAATGTTTTCAAGGTTCATCCATATTGTAGCATGTATCAATACTTTATTCCTTTTATTGCGAAAGTACTCCATTGTATTGATATACCACGTTTTATTTATCCATTCCTCTGGTAAACAGCTGTATGCCTAAAAACTTGAACTGATTTCCTTGATTGGTGCTTTTTGAAAACATTAAAACATTCACTGTTGATTAAGTGCCCCACTTAATTATAAAACATGCCCCAATTCATTAATGTATAATAAAGTTAGAGGGATAACTGCCTTGGAGGCAGCCAACCCACCACAGTAATGCCCGAGAGCACTTAGCAGAGAGCATTCTGGGAAATAGGAGATCCTAAATGAGAAAATAGAGAGCTCCACAAAGCAGGCACCCCTTTAATTTTGCAGGAATTATCATATAACTGAGTAAAGATGAGAAGAAATTAAAAACGTTAAGGTGACATGGTTATACATCCGTACCTATAGAGTGCTTACCGCAAGCTAAAGGGCTGTAGATTCATGAGGTTGGACATGTATGTTCTCCTTGATTCACTAGTCTTAATTGACCTGGATTTGGATTACAAATTATATAAGATCTCCTGAGATGCATCTCTCCCTTAATATATTATCAAATCCATATTCTGAGTTCCCTGAGAGGAGAACTCATTTTGGTCACGTTTAGCACAGTAGCCAGGCATTGTGTTAGGTGCTGGGGCAACTAAGATGAATGAGGCATGATCCTTGCTGTCAGGGAGCTCAAGTTAACAAGAGGAGACAGCCATGGAAAGCAGAGCAGTAACAGAGATTGGCCAAGAGCTGTAGTAGAAAGAAGCTCAGAATGAGGAAGCATTCAGGAAGCCTTCCTGGAGGAGGAGCACTTTTTAGCTAAGTCTTAAAGGACCAGTAGCTCAGGTCAAATGGGGAGGTGAAAAGGGGACACGGGGAGGATGTTAAGGAGAACGGCCTTTGTCAAGGCAGGCATCACAATGAACTGATTATAGGACTAGTGCCCACCTGGGTTTTCTGCTGTGTTAGGTTGATTGTGACCTGTGTGCATCTGGAGAGGAATTCTGCTGATGTAACCCAAACCTTAGGGACTGGGTTTGTGCTGTTCATCTGCATTCCATTCCCATTAGGGGCCTGGTGTTATCCAGAGTTGTCAGGGCACTCACTGACTCGTGCAGTGCATCGGAGCCAAGCAAACTGACAAGGATTGCCTAGTTAATCATTGTATTTGCAGATGATTTGTTTAAAGGTACAGGCTATGGTTTATTATGGAGAACTGTAAATGACAGCCCATGGTTTTGTTTTGTTTTCCTCCCTGAGACAGGGCCCTGGTCAAGCTGTATTTTGGCATGCCTCTGTTTGGTTCCTGTGGAATTTAGATAGTTTTGGTGTCCCAGCTTTTAAGAAGCCCTCAAATGTGTACTTGCGTTGATATGTAGAGAGACCAGCGAATGCACATCTAATATTTGAGAGTGACATTGGCCCAGCAAAAAGGGTTTTTCAGTGTTGCGGGGAAGAAGGGGAAGGATAATTCTGGGACCCATGGTTCAAGGTTAATCACCTACTTACCTACCCACTGCAAAAGCATTTATGTAGCACATGCTATGTACCAGGTGCAGGGGAGCCAGGAAGACAAGGTAGGAGTTGGAAACCAAATAGTGTAGTTGAAGACAAGTGTTAGGTTTGGGATGCCAAATAGTCTTCCTTCCTGTGGAGGGCCAGCTTTGATCATTGGCAGTGATAGCCCAGAATGCTGGGATGGATTAGTGATGTCTGTCATGGGCACAGAATTGAGAGTAAATGTACAAGAGCTGGTATTTGCTGATGCTGTGTTAGGGTTTTCTGGTGTAGACAGATGACTTGAGTAAAGGTTGGGTTTGGGAAGGAGAGGACTTTTGTCTTAGAATAAAGCATGTTTATCTTGGTGGCATGGGGTGTAGCAGAAACTATCTTGGATCATCATGGGATGGGCAGGGCTGGAGTACAGAGGCTGCTGCTAATTATGTAATTAATATGTGCTGTCTCTTAAATGTCTCTAAGCCTCAGTTTCTTTACGTGTAAAATGGAGATAATAATACCTGCCTTACCTATATGATAATGTTGATGAGAGGAGCTAATGAATCATGGGTATGAAAATATTTTACCACCCACAGAACAGTAAACCCTTGGAGTGTATTACAGGTGTGGGGGTAGGTGGAGCAGGAAATGCCTGCAGTTCGGCGGGTTGAAATGGATGGTGGTGGCCTCAGGACCTTTTCACTGGGCCCCTCTGCCCAGCCTGCTGCTTCTTGTCATATCCAGCTTTTTACTTCAAGGTTACCTCCATTCAGGCCACAGAATTTAAGCTGGTCCCTGCCCTGCCTCTACTTACCACCTCATCCTGTTTTATTTTCTTCAAAATTTTCATCAACTGAAATGATTTGGTTAGCTTATTTGTTTGTGTATCTTCCCCCTGTCAGAACGGTGCAAATGTGGTGAGGCAGAGACCTTGCGTGTCTCACCCCTACCTTCATATCATCAGAGCCTAGAATAGTGCCTGGCACATAGAAATTCAGGATTTCTTAACGTTTGTTGCTCACATGAATAGAAGCGTCTCTGAAGTCCACAGATCCAATTGGGCTGGGGGCCTAGGAGTGCTGGGAGGATTATTAAGAATAGAGTGTAGTTACTGTGACTTCATCTCTTTGCAAAAATGTTCTTGAATCTCCCATTTCTTTGGTTATTGAGAAATGAATTCAATTAAATGCAAGTAATTGTAACTTAATTGAAAATTCTGTCAACTCTGGATCTGACATCAAATGTTATCTCTTACAACAAAATAAAGAACAAGAATCAGAATTCATATTATTTCTTTAGCGAATGTAACAGGCCATGAAATTACACAGTGTTTCCAATTGTCAGGCTGGTGAATTCAATCTCTTAAAAGATAATCTTGTTCCTTAAACTACATGTAATATGAATTTGAGTCGAAATGAGTGAACTGGATACAATTAACACCCACCCCTCCCCACACCAAACTGATTTGCTTTTAAATTGGCTTTTGTTTCTCTCCTGCTGCCTGGCACCAATTCCATTTTCCCTTGTTTCTTGTGAATTGTTATTATGCTTTCACCACTCTAATGATTCTGGCTAGACTGTGTGGGGCTTCCCTGAGTTATGTGAAATGAACAGACAAGGGGAGAGGTGTGTGGAGCCGCCCAAGGCCATTACCTGCCTGTAAATCCATGTGTAGTGTGCTCCTTCACACCTGGCGACTTACTGGCTCCCTGGAGATGCTGGGGCCACTCTGCTTGTTTCTCTCCCTACACAGGGTGGACTGACGAATCATTGGTTCTCTCACAGGGTGACCTGTCTGTGTGCCCAGTTTGAGGCCGTCCTACAGCATGGCTTGAAGAGGAGTCGCGGATTAGCACTAACAGCAGCTGCGATCAAACAGGCAGCGGGCTTCTCCAGCAAAACTGAAACAGGTACTGCTTGGCCTGATGTGGTGGCTCAGAGGATGCTGTCTTTTCTCTTGCTCTCTCTTTTTATGTTTAATATTGAGCAAGGCAGTCGCTGTGTGGGACTGGTCGGGGGTGGGGTGGGGCGTGGTGGTGCAGATATCGTGTGTAAGGGTGTCTGACTTGTCAGTAATGGTGTTGTCTGGCATCTTAATTTTATAAAATATGTTTTATTGATTTTTTTTAGAGAGAGAGGAAGGGAGAGGGAGAGAGAGATAGAAACATCGATGAGAGAGAAACATCAATCAGCTGCCTCCTGCACACCCCGTACTGGGGATCGAGCCTGACACCTGGGCATGTGCCCTGACCAGGAATCGAACCAGTGACCTCTTGGTCCATGGGCTGATGCTCAACCACTGAGCCACACCAGCTGGGCTGGCATCTTAATTTAAATGAAGTCATCCTTTGTGCGGAATTCTCAGAACCACACGTTGCTGTCTTTGAGGGACTCAGGCCTGCAGCTGAGCTGCGTATTTCACCAGTGTGGTGTGGCAGTTGCTGGGAAATGAATAATCTGTTTTAATATTATGCATGGTGATAGCATGATATTTCATAATTAAATCTGTCTTCAATAACAGCAACAGAAACCACACAGGTCTCTGAGTTTATACGTTCTGCTACCATCCATTTTAAAGTTGTCAAAGCATTGCGCCACGCTCCTGTGTCTGACTGACAGAGATAATGCTAATAATAATAACTATTAACACTTATAAGTATTTAGTGCAAGCCTGGCACTTTGTCAGTCTTTTGTGTGAATTAACTTGTTCAGTTCTCACAACAGCCCTGTGAGTGGTAGGGACCTTTTACTTTCTCCACGCACAGATGAGGACTCTGCTGAGAGTGATTTGCTTTGGACCGGAACCTTGGAGTGTATCCCATCCTCTGAAAACCGTCCTGTGTTGATGATCTAAACAAGAGCTGCATTTTAAATATGTAAACAGTTTCGTGTTAGCTGGTTTCCAGTTGAACTGGTTACCTGTCCAGTTCCCGATGCTGCAGTCGTGTGGTCACCTGGGCATTATTTAATGTGTTTACTGTTCAATGTGCTACCCACCAGAGATGAAATAGACCTTTATGAAAACTGTGCAGTTGTGTGTGTGTTTTTATGTTCGCTTTAACATTGAATATTGCCATCGAATGAAATAGATCCATGGATTGAAGATGATCTTAAATTTTTTTTTTAAATTCAACCATCAGAATCACTTTTGGTATCCTAAAACATGACAAATTATGAAAAAAAGAAAAAGTATACATACCCCCAAAGAAACAAAAAAAGTCCTATGTACTTCTCCTTCCCCCGCGTTTTAAAGAGCATGTTCTTTTAGACGCTGCTTGTGGTTGTCACCCCAAATCCTCAAATCTTTGTTACTGTCAGTGTCACTGCTGAGAAAAATGTGTCATTGTGGGCTAGTTCTCTTTTCTCCGCTAAAAACCAGCCCTCGCCATGTCTGATGGAGGTCTCGGTGGAAGTTCTCTGCCGACTGAGCTCTTTGCCCGTCTTCCTCTCTCCCTTGTGTTGGTGTATCTTCCTTCCTGCCCTTCAACAGACCTTTCATTCCTGTTCATCTCACCGGTTGCTCATTTTCAGAAATGAATGTGGTTCCTGTTGGGGTCAGGGGAAAGCTGCAAGAGGGATTCCTGTCACTGTTGATTTTTCTCCTGTGCTCTTGGGTCCCTCCTTTAACAGTCATAGGCGTGGGGGGCTGGTTCAGGGAAGAGCCGCATCAACGGCCTCAGTTTTCGTAGAAACCGCTGCTAACTATGTGGCCACCTCAGATGTCAGTCTCTGTCGTCCCGTGTCCAGGATGCTTTCTTGGGCCCCTGCATGGGGGTGGCTGAGGGCTCTGGGCTGGTTGACGAGCTGTTCAAGGACATAGCTTTTCCTACAGTCCCCCTCATGTCCATCTTACCTGTCTGGGCGGTGTGGGGCGTGGGGCGGGGGCTACCTTAATGAAACTGGTGAGGCTCTGGCTCTGCTTCCATCCAGCTGAGGGCAGCTGCCAGCCATGGCAGAGGCAACCCTGGCTTTGGAGTCAGACTGTGAGGGTGAGTTTGGTAGAACCCTGGGAACATTCGGAGGCTTAGTTGTTTTCACCTGTAGAGGTGGTTTGTGTTGTCTACCTAGGGGTAGCTCAGGAGAATTTGGTGAGACTCTCATGTAAAGGCCTGCTTCAGTTCCTAGCACCTCATAAATGTTTAACCAGTTGCCCTCTTTCCTCAACACCCTTTTACCTTTTAACCTCTTCCTCCATCTCATCCCCCTTAAGGCTCCGACCTTTTAGCCGTGAAGGAATGGCTCTATCTGTCCCCATCCAGACTAGAATTCCTGTCTGTTTGTTACTTGGCCCTGATAACCAGAGAAGTGCCATCCCGTTTACAAGGCATCACCAGTATTCACGTTCTTGCCACTTCCCTGTGTCTTAGCACGATTTCTGCACCTGCATCCCAAGGAGACTGATGAACGGTTCTCTGGCTTCGTTTTCTGCTGAGAGGATGTGCTGGGCCGCCTCCTCGACAGTTAGAAGCAGGGGAAGACCAAACTGGGTTAGCCCTTGAGTGGCTGCCAAGGGCTTTTGCCATCACTGTTGGCAGTGTTAATTAACCATTCACTGGTGCAGAATAGTCCTTGGCTGATTAAAACCTCTTTCCTGCTGTTGAATGAGTGATTAAAAGCCTCACAAGGGAGGGGAGCCCATGGGCTTTCAAATGCTAAGAGCTGGGAAAGATCAGATCAATGGCTTCTTGAGGCTGTTCTTAAAGCCATCGGAAAGACCTTTTTAGGCAGAATGAAGCAGATGAAATCTGGTGGAAATGAGCATCATTGTGTCCCTTCGTCCCTGCTGGCTGCTGGGCTAGGCCCATTATGTAACTTAGCAGTTTCTATCAGACTCTAGAGTCAGACAACAAAGTTGAAATCCCTGCTTCGTGACTTGCCATACATGAGGTCTGTGGGACACCCCCTCTCTGAGCGTCTGTTTCCTCATGTGCAAAGTGAGGTTAATAGCAGACCCTGCCTTGCAAGATTGTGGTAGGAACTCCATGAGAAAGGCCCTGCAAAGCCCGGGTCTTGGTACAGAGCTGCTGGAGCTGGTGCTTGATGAAAACTTGGCAGTGACTTTCCAGGGTAGATGACGGTGTCCTTATTTTTCAGAGGATGCCATTGAGGCTCAAATAAGTTAATAAGTTGCCTAAGTTCCCACAGCTGGTAAATGGCAGAGCTGAGGATTCCAACCTAGGTCAGACTGATGTCAAATTCCTGGCTCTTCCTTGCTCCCCCCTCCTCTGGCATTGGGCCTGATGCCCAGTGTTGCTCCTCTGTAGACCACTTGAGCTCAGTTAACTGAATTGAAAGTGACAGGAGAGATAAATAACGGTGAATTAATCCACAAGGCTGCTGCATTAGCTCTGTTTGCAAATGAGCAACATTACCATTTGAAGAGAGAAAAGCTGAAAAAGTAACGACTGATCAAAATGATGTCTCCTTGGAAATCACAGTACAGTAGACGGTGCTGAGTCTGCCAGAGGCATGACTGCATTCGGTCATCTGGGGTTAGGGGCATGCGAGGCTGAGTTTGGTAACTAGTGTTCTGTATAGTATACATAAAAAAAATTTTTTTTAAGTTGCCAATATTTAAAAATTATGAGATATTATGTTGAAATATGGATTTTTAACTTTTCTTAAACTTGAAGATCTGTGACTCTGAGTTCACATTTACTATTGACTTTGGTTGGAGCCCAATCCTCCTGCCTTCTGTAGATCGGGCAAAAGTGCTCTAGTTCACCACAGTCTCCACCTCTCCCTATTGCCCCTAACACTTGAGATAGTCTTTTATTGTTATACTTTTGTAACTCTTCCCACTGTTGCACTTTTGTTACTGTTCCTATCTAAAACTCAGTAGTTTTCAAGTACAAACACCTCTCAGATTATAAGCCTTGAAGTCAGTTTCTAGAGTGCTGAAACAGTTGTTTTTGTCCATTTTGGCCAGTTTCATAGTTGCTTTTTGGGAGGGAATTTGTTAACCTTCACACTTGGCTATAGCGAGAAGTCCCTTACATTCGTTATCGTCTGGATTTTGAATACATTCTTGTCTTTGTAGATGCCTGGTATTTTCGACCAAATGCCAGATATTGTGTATGAAGTATTGTAGAGATAATTTGAAGCTTGGGATGATGTTATCTTTTTTCAGAGAGGTTTTGCTGTTACTTCTCAGGCAGTTAGGGAAGATCAATTTCATCCAGTCACAGACTGAGCCAGTTGACACCTGGGCTTCTGCGTTTGTGAGGGTTCATGTGTTTCTGCATCTGCCTTGTTTCTAGGATATGGTTCTTTGGGGTTTTCAGCTTATATCAGTTTCCTAGAGCTGCCATAAAAAAATTTCCACACCCTGGGTGGCTTAAAACAACAGAGAAAAATTTATTCTCTTACAGATCTGGAGGCCAGGTGTCCAAAATGTAGGTGTCAGTAGGGTTGGTCCTTGTGGATGCTGCAAGACAATGCGATCCTAGCTGCTGGTGGTTGTCAGCAGTCCTTGGTGTTCACTCACTTGTAGCTGTATCACTCCCAATTTCTGCCTCTGTCTTCACATGGCCTTCTGTCCTCTGTGTCCTTTCCTCTCCTTAAAAGAACACCAGTCATATTGGATTTATTAGGGGGACCAGAAAGTAATGTCGTTAAAGTAATGACATGTTAATAAGGGCGGAAGTGGAAGCAAATCCGTGTCAGACAATCGAGGAACTGTCAAACACTCTTAACCAACCTTGGTGGACCATCCAAAAACATTTGCAGCAGATTGGTAAAGTAAGCAGAGCAGGTGTTTGGGTCCCGCATAATCCTTCCGAAGAAAACAAAGCTAACCAGTCCACCACATGCAACTTATTGCTTCAGCGGCACGATACAGAAACTTTTTTTTTTTTAATCCTCACCAGAGGACATTTTTCCATTTTTTGTTCAGATAGAGTGGGAGGGAGAGAGAGGAAGAGAGAGAGAGAGAGAGAGAAACATCGATGTGAAAGGGACACATCGAGTGGCTGCCTCCCTCACGACCCAACCAGGGTCCAGGGACAAACTGCAACCGAGGTACGTGCCCTTAGCGGGAACCGAACCTGGGTCTCTCTGGACCGCAGGCCGATGCTCTAACCGCTGAGCCAAACCGTCCAGGGCCAGAAACGTTTTTTGATCGCTTCATCACTGGACATGAAAAATGGGTCCTCTATGATAATCCAAAACGCAAAAGGCAGTGGCTCTCTCCGAATGAATCGCCACGAAGTACAGCTAAGCCAGGTTTACATCCCAAAAAGGCACTTTTGTGTGTTTAGTGGAGTATTCGCGGGGTCGTTCATTTTGAAGTGCTGAAACCTGGACAAACTGAATGCAGACCTTTATTGTAAACAATTGGATTGAGTAAATCAATCTTTAATTGAAAAGTGCCCAGCGATTGTCACCAGAAAAGGCGTTATTCTGCAACACGATAATGCAAGACCACACTGCGCAAGACGAACCCTGGAAAAAATTAATGAATTGGGGTAGGAGGTATTGCCTCACCCACCATACTCGCCCGATATTGCGCCATCGGATTTCCATTTATTCCGATTGCTACAACATTTTCTAAGTGGCAAAAAATTTGAAAATTTGGATGATGTCTAAAATGCCATCTCCAGATATTTTGCTCAAAAACCAATTGATTTTTATCGATCCAGCATTGAAAATTTGCACACTAGATGGCAAAAGGTTGTTGATAACGAGGGTGATTACATCATTGATTAAAAATAAAAACTTGTTAAAAATTTATCTGTTTGAATTTAATGTAAAAAAACGACATTACTTTCCGGTCCCCCTAATAGTTCCCAGCCCACTCCCGTAGGACCTCATTTTAACTAATTACATCTTCTAAGAGCCTTTTCTTAAAGAAAGTCACATTCCGAGGTTTCAGGTGGACATGAATTTTGGGGGGACACAATTTCATCCAGTACACAGCTGCATCCTTGAGGTGTTTTCCAGTGCTCTTCCTCCTCCGTATGCCCCGATGCCCTGACTCTGTTTTTCCCCTTATAGACCCTGTGGGAGTCCTGAAAGCTCAGCTTACCTTTTCACAGAGAAGCTCTATTGCTGGAAAAAGCCTGAAGGGCAAAATAAGGCTCTGAATGCAGGACTCCTGTCTTTGGACTTCCCTCCAGTTCTTCACCTGTTTTAATTAAGCCCTGGCCAGTTTGGCTCAGCGGTTAGAGCGTCGGCCCGTGGACCAAAGTGTCATGGGTTCAATTCCGGTCAAGGTCAGAACCTCGGTTGCAGTTCATCCCCAGCCCTGCTTGGGGTCCTGTGGGAGGCAACCAGTTGATGTGTTTCTCTCACATCGATGTTTCTCTCTCTCTCTCTCTCCTCCTCCCTCCCACTCTATCTGAAGATAAATAGAAAAATATCCTCGAGTGAGGATTAAAAAAAAAGATGTCTAGCTTTTAAAATTACTGTTGTTTTTTGTGGGAGGGTTGGTGTGATCCGGGCTACCCTTCCGAAGCTGTGTGTGACCATCTTCAGTCCCTGTTCTGCGAGTTCTCTGCAGATGAACCGCAGCCTGGGACAAGGAGTTTGCAGGCAGCTGTTCCCTGCAGTGTCGTGATGATTTCCGTCAGTGCCTGCAGACATCTCCCGTTTTCTAGTTTGCTGTCTGCTTGGTGTTTTGTGTGAGTGGTTTTTATTTTTGGCTTAGCATTCTGATTCCTTTTGTTCCTGACTTGGGGAGTTGGGCCCTAAACATCCCTGACTTATGAAATGTTGGTAAGGCAGATGTGATTATAAGGTGATGTGCCATCAGCTTTGTCTCGTCGAGTATTGTTGGTGGGCCAGGGAAGCAGCATCTGTCCCAAACAGAGATCCTCTCGAGTAGGTAGTCCAGAGAGTTGGGTTGTGAAGGACCCAGAGAGGCTTGGGATGAAGTCGCCTTTAGGATTCAAACCCCAGAAGCGAGAGTCTGCTCTGTCAAAGTGAGCGCTGTTTCCTCTTACCTTTGGATGAGTGGCCAGATTTGTCTACACAGATGGTTGATTTGGTGATGGTGAGAGGGGAGTCTGCATTTTCAGAGTCTGGCCCTGCAGTTTATTTCAACTTTCCCTTCCAGTTAGCGTGAATAATCACAGCAGACATTGGTTGTTCCCCACCCAGCAGTTCTGTCTCTTCTTTCTTGCTCATAGAACTCTGATTTTGTTCAGATGTTGGGTGGCCAAGAGCTTCAGGCCGGAAGCTAGCCCCAGGGGGAGTGAGTCTGGGTCAGAGCAGGCCAGCCATCAGAATCATCCTGCCAGTACTTGGTTTAGTAAAACATATGAGATGCAGTTCTGACCAAAAAGAAGGAAGAAATCTGCTGAGGGGCTGCTGAGACAGTTTCTTGCTACTTAAATGGAGACACAAGAGAAGGCTTATTATATGGCCTTGGGCCATATAATAATTGCTTGAGACTGGGGTAATGATCTTGCGACCATGAAGGGAACAAGTCTGAAGACAAAAGTAAGTGCACCAAGGATGGCAGCTCAGGAAGATGGGAAGTACCTGGATCCTCGATAACGTCACTGAGCTACTGAATTCACGAACTCTGGAACTGCCCTACTTCTGGACTTAATGTTATACGAAATAATAAATTCCCTAATGTTTTAAGCCATTTTGAATTCATTTATTATACTTGCATCCCAAAACATCCTAACTTAAACAATAGAGAAAAGTAAGACAACTTAAAAAATAAAGGCAAACGCCCATGCTCCACAGCGGGAGGAGGGGTGTGGTTAGCACATTAGTCTTGGAATGACACCTGGATGTTTTCTGCTCTTTCTGATGAATGGGCGGAACACAGACGGGCTCTCTTAGTGACTGCTGGATACCCATATCGAGCAACTCCCGTGACCCGGGGGAATTGTTAGACTCTTCATGTTCATTACGCTGTTTTATTCCCGAAATCATTTTGCATGGTGGATGACAGTGCCCCTATTTTACAGATGAAGAAAGTAAAGCTCAAGGAAATGAAATAATTTCCTTAATGCTTTAGAGCTAATGAGTGGCAGAGCTGGGATTTCTACTCAGGTCTACATGATTGTGATTCTGGAGCTTCTACTTGTCTCCATAATGGCACATTATTTCCAGAAAGGGCTCTCTGAAAGATCAGGATTCCCCTAATTTGAATTCATGAGTAAGTTAAGCATCAAGTTTTGAGCAAGTTATGAGCACTCAGAGCAGAGGTCAGCAAACTGTGTCACCCCATCTATTTTTGTAATGAAGGTTTTGCTGGAACACAGCACACGCACTCATGTACTGACTGTTTATGGCTGCTGTTGGGCAGTTGAGACGTGGTTACTATTTGGCCCTTCACAGAAAAGTTTGCCAGCCCTCGTCTTAGAGAACGAAGGACAGGGGATTCCATTTTATGTTATCATCACACCATATTTAATTGGCTGTCGTCCATATATCCCACTAGATGGTAAGGTTTGGGAATGCAGGGCACCATGTCTGTTTTACTTCCTCTCAACTTTCCAGCTCCTACCATAGTGTCCTGAAATATATAGGTTCTTCAGTAAAGACCCATAAATGCATTTTGGTTGGAAGGAAGGACATTGATCAGTGTGTATGCTACTATAGTTCATAACTCCTGAGGTACCTTATACCAGGATCACTCCAGAGTGCTACAAAGGAACTGGTTAATTTTTGAGGAAAAGAGGAAAAATTAAATTTTAAATGAATTAAAAGTGACCAAGAGCTCTGCATAGGCTTGGCTTGGAATTGGTGGGTTTTGCAGCCATTGGAAGCCCACGTAGCCAGTAGGGAATGCAGTGTGGAAAATGGATGATTTTCCCTTCTACTGGAGAAAGAACCACTGCAGTTAGTGGCTTTCTTAGTTGATTTGGGCTGCTGGAACAAAATACCACAGACTGAGTAGCTTTTAAACAATAGTAGTTTATTTCTTACAGTTCTGGATGCTGGGAAGTTCAAGATCAAGATGCCAGCATGGTTGGGTGACGGCCCTGTTCCTGGTTCATAGTTGGTGCCTTCTTGCTGTGTCCTTGCATGGTGGGAGGAGCAAGGGATCCCCCTGGCACCTCGTTAACAAGGGCACTAATCCCATTTGTGAGGGCTTCACCCTTCTAACCTAACGGTCCTCCCAGTGGCCCCACCTTCTAATGCAATCATCTTTGGGGGTTAGGGTTTCAATATTTGAATTTGGGGGGTGGGGGGACACATTCAGACTATAGTAGCGGCATCATCTTGGAATTTGATGTTCTTGTTAATCAACACTATATCATCATCAGGTTATGTGTTGAGAGTCTGTACAAGGTGATAGGCACGATTGCGAACATGCCAGAGACACACTTGCTGTGGAATTGAAGTGTAATCTCACTGGCCCATTCGGCAGCCTCTGGCACCAGTGACCCTCTGACCTTGAAACACTGTGTTCCCCTCTTCTGTAATGCCACAACCTCTTGGCATGCTTTCTACTTCTTTGTTGATCCATTTTGGCATATCATTTCCACATACTCAAATGGTATTATTCATCCCCGGATTCTGTTGCTGTCTCTTGTTTCTACATGTGCTGTTTGAATTCTTTGGTGAAAATTGCTGTCTCTGTGTTACTACTCTGTTACACCTCCTGCAGATCACTCCCTTGAGCTTTGTCTTTCTCTTGAGTGTCTCTGTTTGGATGGACCACAGGCTCGTCAAAGTCTTCAAGACTGACTGTCATCATTTCCCCATGTTTGCTTTGCTCCTGTGTTCCTTGCTTAGTGAATGGCTCTGCCCTTCACCCAGGTCCCTTGGGCTTCCAGCCAGCCTCCTCCTCCTCCTCCTCCTTCCCCTCTGCCCTCAAACCAGTCCTTCACAAAGCACTGTGTTTTGTCTTTCAGATGGTCCTCAAATTCACTCACATTTTCTCAATCCTTTGTGAGTTCTCTTTTCTCTCCCCTAGTTATGTCTTTCTGCCTTCAGTCTTTTTTTTTTTTTTAAGTTTTTTTTTTTTTTTTCCTCACCCGAGGAATTTTCGCATTTATCTTAGATAGAGTGGGAGAGAGAGAGGAAGGAAGAGAGAGAGAGAAACATCGACGTGAGAGAGACACATCAACTGGCTGCCACCCACACGATCCCAGCCGGGGCCGGGGACAAACTGCAACCAAGGTACATGCCCTTAGCGGGAACTGAACCCGAGTGTCTCCAGTCCGCAGGCCGACCCTCTAACTGCTGAGCCAAACCGGCCAGGACGCTGCCTTTAGTCTTGATCAGCGCTAATCTACTCTGCATATCATAGCCAGACGGGCCTTAAATGACCAACCTGCTCTCTCACCTGACCCCCTACTTGAGCTTCCTCATGGTTCTTTGTTAGATTTGGGAAAGAGTACACACTCCTTGACATGGCTTCCAAGGTCTGTCCCCTGCCAGCTTTGTCTATCTCTGCTTTTCCTCTAAACCCTACCACACACCCAGGGCTCACATGCAGCTGACAGGTGAGACGTTGCCACGCTTCTATCCAGCTGATAAAGAAATGATGGCCTGAGCCTCACAAGTTCTGCCGTGGCCCCTGCCTTGTGACCCTGGGGGGCCTTCCCACAATGCAGCAACCACAGCATTAATGCTGGACACTCTGGGGGAGAGGGTCTTCAGTACCATTGCTCTTTCACTGCTTGGTCCCTCTGACCAAGTTAGATGGTTAAGTCCTAAATTCAGAACAGCACTCCTGGGTTCTGCAGTCCCGAAGCTCTTCAAGTCTGGAGGTACCTCTGTTCTTTCCCTTCCATTGCCCTTCTTCCTCCCTAACCCTCGCCGAAATGACAGCTGCTCAAACTTCTGTTTTTATTCTCTCTCTTTGAAAAATTGTGGTAAAATGCCCTGGCTGGTTTGGCCCGAGGACCAATTAGTCGAGGGTTCAAGTCTGGTCAAGGGCACTTGGTTGTGGTTTGTCCCCGGCCCTGGTCGGGTCGTGTGGGTGGCAACTAGTTGATGTGTTTCTCTCACATCAATGTTTCTCTTTCTCCCTCTCTCTCCCACTCTCTCTCTCTTCCCCTCCTACTCTATCTGATGATAAATGGAAAAGTATCCTTGGGTGAGGATTAAAAAAAAATTGTGGTAAAATGTACATAACATAAAAATGACAATTTTAAGAGGCATTAAGTGCATTCACATTGTACATCCATCATCACCGTCCATCTCCAGAACTTTTTCATCTTCCTATATTGAAACTCTGTCCCCATTAAACACCAACTCCCATTTCCTCCTTCCACCAGCCCTTCGCAACCACCATTCAACTTACTGTCTATCATACAATATTTGCCCTATTTGTGTCTGGCATATTTCATTTAACATAATATCTTCAAGGCTTATGCATTTGTAGCATGTGTCAGAATTTCCTTTTCAAGGCTGAATAATATTCCATTTTATGTATAGACCACACATTTGTTTATCCACTCATCTATCGAACTCCTGGATTGCTTCCACTATTGACTATTGTGAATAATGCTTCCACAAACATGGCGTACAAGTAACCATTCAAGTCCCCGCTTTCAATTCTTTTGGGTGTGAAGACCCAGAAGTGAAGTTGCTGGATCATATGGTAATTCTGTGTTTAATTTTTGAAGAATCACCATATTGTTTTCTGTACTGGCTGCTCCATTTTGCATTCTTACCAGCAATGCCTAAGAGTTCCAGTTTGTCCATATCCTCACCAACATTTGCTATTTTTTTGTATTTTTAATAATAGCCATTCAAATGGATGTAAAAGTGGTATCTTATTGTGGTTTTGATCTATTCTCTCTTGAAGTTTCAGGCTTTTCTCAAAAAGTCATTTATGAGCTCCCCACCAAGTTCAGCTGGATTGTGCCCTTCCTGTAGATGCCCCTCCTGCAATCCTTAGTCCTCTGTATATGGCACTACCGGGGTGTTTTTGACTGTCTCTCTCGATGGTCAAGGACCACCCTTGCTCATCCAGTGTATTGCAAGGTTGCTGGTAATCAAAAAACTATGTTCAAAATAATGGTTCAAGAACCCAGACTTCAGGCCATGCTGCTCGTTCTCTTGGGCATTCGAACCCCACTGTCTGCTCTCTGTACATCTTCACAGTCCATTGAAAAGCAGGTGATATTAATATACCCACAGCTGTAAAATTAGAGAAACCAACTTCCTTGATCGTCAGTGGGGATTTTTCAAAACGGTTGATTGCATTTAACTCAAAGCAGAATTTATATTTTGCTTCTTTGGGTCACAGTGGGGAACCATTTCATTTCTGTAGAAAATTAATTTTGGAGGAAGCCGCATGTGCCAGGAACTCCCTGGGCCCATCCTTCTGAGGGAGGGCAATGTGACTCCGCCACCCTTCCATCCCTGTAAATGTTTTCACTTCCCTCTTTGTGTTTCTCTGTTGTGTTCATGAACTTGCAAATCAGATACTTCTGGCGAAAGAGACCTTGGAAGGACTTCTGTGGAAGGTGCTGAGGAAATAACTGACCCCTGTCCAGGGTTGGCGATACAAATGTTTAACAGCTGGTAGGGAACTGCTGGCCTTAGGAGGGAGCCCAGAAGTCAGAGCGCTGTCCCCCACAGGCTTCTGTGTTAATCTGTGAGTTGCTAGATTATGGGATGTCCACAGGGTCCTGGAGAGGGTCCTTGACAGCTGGGGTGGCCGAGGGCTTGGGCCAGTGGCTATTTGCTAAGGGGCATGAACTGTCCTAGCACAATAGGATCTGGTGTTGCTGGACTGCTGCCTGTTGGCTGAAGGAGACCTTTGGCTGTTTCAAAAGTGTTTGATCCCGGTGTGTTAGAAATTGGGACCCAGATTTGGCCTCAGAGTTGTCAGTTTTCAGTCCATAGTTATCCGGCTTGTTGGTGCCATGGGTCCTTTGCTTCGCTCCTGACAGTGTGAAAATGGCCTTTCAGCAGAGGGTGGGGCACGCCCCTAGAAGACACAAGACACTTACTTTAAAAGTTCCTGTTTCTTTGGTGCTAGTGAAGATCCCTGCTTTTTAATAAAGGAGCTGCTGGAGATTCTTGTGTAATGTGGGTGAATGCCCAGTGTGCTATGCCGAGGTATTAGAGCTTGGGACTTAGACCTCAGGGCTCACAGGGCTGGACAGATAACAGGAATGAGTGAACCAGGCCAGTGACAGACACCTGGGAGTAGAGGAAACTGTGATCACTTGGCCACTGTTGAGCAGGCTGGGAATATAGTCTGTCTGGTGGTTCAGGAAGAAGAGAGGATAGATTTTGATGACCGGCTGGCTAGCAGTCTGCTGCTGGATGGAGGTTTTATCTTCTTCTTTGTTATTTTTATTTTTTACTTTTTTGTTAGTCCTCATCCAGGATATTTTTTTCCATTGAGTTTTAGAGAGAGTGGAATGGAGGAAGGGAGAGGGCAGAGGGGGGTGGAGACCAAGAACCATTGGTGTGAGAGAGATACATCAATTGGTTGCCTCCTGCATGCTCCCTGACCAGGGCCGGGGATCGGACCTGCAACCCAGGTATCTGCCCTTGACTGGGAATCAAACCCTCGACCCTTTGGTGTGAGAGCTGACACTCTAACCACTGAGCAACACCAGCCAGGGCAGGCTTTATCTTCTTCATAGAATGGCCAGACAGCCTCGTTCTGGGACATTCGAATAGAGACCAAAGGAAATGAGGGAATTAGCTATACTGTTATTGGAGGAAGGAGTTCCAGGTGGTTCAACAAGTTCCAAAGCGTGTACACCAGTCAGCTGCCTGTTGCTCTCAAATTTATTCTCTGTCCTTTCCCTGCAGATTCAGTTTCCCAGGCTCTCTTGCCCATTGTCTTCCATTTTGGTTTGGCTAGTGGGAGGTCGTAATGAGTTTAGAAGGTGGAAGGAAGAGGGAAGCTAGACGATTTCTCCCTCTCACCTCTGCCTTAGGTGGCATCTCCAGCAGTGTCTGTGCTTCCTCCTCAGTCCGTGGAGGTCCCGTGTGGCCTGCTGGTTAGGTGCCCCTCTTCTCCCCCCCTTCCTTCCCAGGTGCCTCTGCCATAGTCCAGCTGTTGCCTGACAGCCCTGGTAACACCACTTCTTTCTTTTGTTCCTCTGGTTCTAGGGATGGGTTGGCTTTCTAATATCAGTGATCTCTAGGCGGCCTCATTATCTCCTATTTGGCTTTTTGAGCTCTTTCAGGATCTTTGTAACAGATGCCCTGTATTAAATCCCTTCAGTAAACTGCCTGGTGTATTCTGTTTTCCTGGCTGGGTAGGCTCTGAGGCACGGCAGGCTTGGCATGTTGGAGGGACACCCCGCAGACCAGTGAGGCTGCGGCAGGTGAGTGAAGGGACAGTGGATCACGGTGAAAGCAGGGGTGGTGGAGGAGCCGTGTCACATACGGGCAGCCAGTGGCAACTCAACCTCTTCTTCCTTGCTTGACTTGGGTGATCTCCATCTACCCCCACCAAGATAACTGGCATTTGTTCTATAGAGTCAGTAGGGATGTTTAATTTAAAAATGTAAATCTACTGATGTCTCCCAAAGTAATCCAGTATTTCAGATTATTATTATGCCTTTATTCATTCTTTAAAAAATGTATCAGGTTTTGAATTCTATCCTTTTAAATGGTTAAGATGGTGAATTTTATGTTAAGTAACTTTTACCACAATTAAAAAAGACAGAAGTGGGTAAGTTACCTATAATTGGCAAGTTTAAGTTTTATCTAACTGAAAGGGAGTTTGAGAACTAACTGAAAGGGAATTTAGTAACAGTTAAGTTCAGTTGCAGAGAAATAAAGGCAGTTTTATCTCCACACATACGAAAGTATCAATGTAAAATGGTGCAGTCGCTGTGGAAAATAGTTGGTGGTTTCTCAAAAAGTTAACAGAATTCACTGTATGTTCTAGCAATTCTACTTCTAGATATATACCTAAAAGAATGAAAGCAGGGACTCAAACAGATACTTATATATCTGTGTTCATCTGAAGCATTATTCACAGTAGCCAAAAGGTGGAAACAACCCAAATGTCCATCAGCAGATGAATGGATAAAGAAATATGTTATATGCATATAATGGAATATTATTCAGTCATAAAAAGAAACGAAGTACTAATTAAAATGTCTGAGCCGGCGGGAGATCACATCCTCAACCTAAGGCCAGTGTAGAGAAAGGAGCATTTTATTACACCGGTGGGCTGTTACACCGGTGAGCTGGGGGGGTACAGCTTCCCCAAATCCTCAGCCCCGAGCTTCCTTTGTTCTTTGCTTATATAGGCACAAACTACAGAAAAAAACTACATTAAAAAAAACCCACATTCTCTTGGCACCGCGTAATTGGTGTCTGGGTTGGTAGGAGTTGTCTCAGAGGTAAGGAGTCTGCTCAGGCAGAGGTCAGGGCCATCATTAATCTCTTTTTTCTTATGGTTCCTCTGAGTTTCTCAAGGCCTTCATTAACCCCTTATCTTTGGGTTTCTCAAGGCCCTTATGTTTACAAAAAAGAAACTGCCAGGGTGCGTACGTGCAGTAACTGAGGGTCAGAATGGAGTTTAGTTTTGTTAAAACACCATTAACCCTTTCACTAATACATACTATTACATGGATGAACCTCGAAAACATGCTAAGTGAAAGTAGCTGGACACAAAAGAACAAATATTATATTATTTCACTTATATGAAGTATCTGGAAAAGCCCAATTCCTAGAGACAGAAAGTAGAACAGAGGTTACCATGGGCTAGGGAGTGGGGAAAATGGGGGAGTTATTGTCTAATGGCTATGGAGTTTCTGTTTGGGACTTTGAAAAAGTTCTGGAAACGGAGTGTGGTGATAGTTGCACAACACTGTGAATATACTTAATGCCACTGAATTTTACACTTAAAATAGTCAAAATGATAAATTTTATTATGTATATTTTACAGTTTAAATAAAGCAAAAAAAAAGTATCAAGTTTACATATTTTGTATAATTCTTTATTATGTATGGTTCATGTTTAAACCATAGTCCCTGTGTTTTGGTTCCGGGAGGCAGTCTTGTGGCCGGGTGGGAGATGGCCAAGGGACAAAGCTGCAGCCCTTATTGAAACTCTGCTTTGCCGATGCACTTGTATCTTGTAGTCGATGCATTTGTATCTTGTAGTCGGGCTCATCTGCTGTGGGAAGGGACCGGGATTTGGGAGTGCCTGGGCTCACCCAGGTCTCAGGATGGAATACTGAAGCACTTGGTTTGCCTTTTGCTCCTGGAAATGTTGATTCTGTTAGTGTCCTACCTAAAATCCATTTCCCCTTTCTTCTTTGGCTTAGTAGAACCTGATTTTGATGGGGCGGTGGGATATCCTTTTCTAGGTAATGGATCGTGAGTGATTAAGCCAGTCTTGACATTCCCTTCCTCACTCCCCTGTAGTTTCCTGGGATTACTTATCCCAGGGTGATAGAGCTGGCTTTATCTTGTCCTCTTTCTTCCTACTCCGATTGTGGATGTGATTTCCAGAGTGGTGACAGTCCCCTGAGACAGTAAGGTGAAGGTCAAGAAACTGGAGATTCTGCCTGTGACAGAGCCTTTGAACCAGCTGTCTACTTCCAGACGAAGTATGTGAGAAAAACAAACCTTTCTTTGTTTACAAGGAGCCTAGCTCCTTGAAGTTGGGATTTTTTGTTTCTTGTTGAGCAATTCTTTTTGTCGTTATTTATGTTTGAGCTATGCATTTGCCCCTTCAGCGTGTACAGGCATTGCTCAGTGCCTGGTGTGTTGTCAGTTTCCATAAATGCTTGTCAGATGATTGAAGAACATACCCTTTCTTGCTGCATTAGGCTTCCTCTGGTTATGAGTGACTGCAAGCCACATAGACTTAAGGACAAAAAGGGGCACTTAATTGACTCAGGTAACTAAGAAATCTAGGGCTTGAGCTGGTTTGGGGCTCAGCATCCCACATCTGTCTCTCTGAGCCCACTTCTCTCTGGGTTGGCATCTTTCCTGGGTACGCTTACTCTACAGTGAAGGTCCCAGGTAGCTCCAGGTTTACAAGATTATCAGAGCTCCTACTTCTAGAATAGTGGTTGGCAAGCTTCTTCATTAAGGGATGAGATAGTAAGTACTGTAGGCCATAGGTCTCTCACAGCTCCTTACCTCTGCCTTTGTAGCTAGGAAAGCAGCCACAGATAATATGTAAACAAATGGGCAGGCCCGTGTTCCAATAAAACTTTACTTACAAAAGCAGGTGGTGGCTGAATTTGGCCCTTGGGCCATTGTTTCCTGATTTTGGTTCTAGAAGAAGATAAGGCCTCTCTTCTGTTGGTTCAGGTAGAAGTTGTAGGGAGGACCCTGGGTTGTGGGGAGGACCCTGTGGTCCAGGGCTCGGAGTGGGATGAAGCCAGTGAGGTACCCACTTCAGCCACAACATTTATGCAAGTGTTGCTTGTGGAAATAGGGTTCTTCCACAGAGTCACGAGAAAAGCATTTCGGGGACTCACATAGGAGGATGAGGTGTAGTGGTCAGGTTTATGGAGTAAAAACAAAGGACTGTTCCCAGGTACCTGGTGTCTCATCCACAACCAGGTGGCTCAGCTCCGTCTCACTGTGGAGTACGTCCTGGGCTGCTGAGCATAAGTGCCCACCAGGAAGGTCAGGATCCAGAACTGTAATGTCATCACCCTGGGCTCAGGTAGTCCAGCATAGTCTGTGCTTCCAGCTGCGCCGCTGGTGCTGTGCTGCCCAGCTCTGGCCTGCTCTTGGAGCCCCATGGCTGCTGCAGGGAGAAGGCCCAGCAATGAATGAATGGGCGAGACTGGCCTTTGTGAAGCTTAGATTCTATTACCTCAGGCTTGGGAGAGAGCAGGCTTTCTTTCAAGAAAACAATCTCTTTCCCAATTCTTCACAGGCGTGTGCTGGGTCCTCCCCCTAGCCAATCCAGTCCTTTTCTCAGGGTTTCCAGGCTAGACTCCGCCTCTTTATGTCACCATTTTGGCTCCTACCCCACAGGCCTCAAAGTTCTGCCCTGTCATCTGGTTTCTACTGTGCATGTGCCTAGGAAGGAATTTCTCCCACTCCTCCCCCAATAACCCGGCTACCCGTTGTCCCCTGGGGAGAGTCTTCCTTCCTGCTTGGGTTAAGCACCCTCAGCGAGGAGGATGCTTCAGTTCCCTGGGGAGCCTATTAATGCTGTGGCTTCCTAGTGAATCAGGCTTAATGTCCAATTCCATTTGTTCCCTTTTTTAACTACCTACGCTAACAGGAGTACAAACAAAACTGAGCAATCACGATAAATAATATTTTCATGCAATGCTTAATTGTAAAAAAATCAAGATTAATACAATAAAAATCCACATGCACAAACTATCAAACAGAGCCGGGATGAGGGGTGGGGCGAGTGAGGCATGTCAAGGCTTAGGGCCAGCTGTCACCAGGTGATTGCCCAGCCTGGGTTACCTGCCCACCCAGGTAAGGAAGGGAAGGTTGGTAGTGCTGGAGGCAACTTCAAATGGAACTCGGTCCCCTAGGAAAGAGGGGTGCTGCTTTTAGAAGAAAGTTTTCTTCTAGGATGTTGTATGCCTGCCTTGGTGCCTTGGCACTAAGTGCTTTATATGTATGCTTTATTTTCTCTTTTTTTTTCCCTCATAGAAAACCCCATTTTGTAGATGAGGAAGATGAAGAACAAAATAGGTTGCCCACGGTCACACAATCTGAACTAGAATCTGAGCCAAGGTTTTGGTCCTCTTTGGTCTCCAAAGCATGAATTCTTGAATCCTTGGCGTCAATTAATGTGAGGCCTGTCAGAAACGTTGCCAAAGACCCTGTGCTATTAGTTATCCTCTATTAATGAGTGGCCCCAGGTCGCTTGCCTCAGTAACCCCTTCCTGGCTCTTGTTCTGGTTGGCAGATGGCTTTTAAGTTGGGAGAGCCAGAAACCCTCACTCACTTTTGGAATTAGCCCCTTATTTCAAAGAAGCAAGAGCTTGGTGTATATTTCCAAATTAAATTATGGACACTGCAAGCGTTAAGTGGCAGGTGAGCTGCACTGTAAATAGTTCACATTAATTCTGGCAGTGGAAGCGGAGCCCTGCTGGGATAATGCTTATCATCATCAGCATCGCTCTGGCAAGCTTTGGGAGGATTCTGTAGCGGTAAGCAATTTGCGAAATTGAAAGGTGAAAACACACCTTCAAGTGTTCCATACACATTCAAGGTGAGAGGGAGGTGACTGCAGTTTCCAAGAGCGATTGCGATGGCGGGTGAGAGTCACTTGATGTGAATGGTGATGGATATCCAGATGGTTGTCTGGTGTGTTTCAAACAGGTTCACTGGCCAGCCCACTCGGAGGACTGCTCTCACCAGATTCCCCCTGTTCTGGCTTCTGAGACAGGCTTCGAGTGGAAAGAAGGCTGTTAACACACTTGTGCAGTTTGGGTTCAGAAAGAGGATTCGTTTGGCATTTAAGCACTGAGACAGAAGGTTGTCCTGAGCGAACTGCCCTGTTGGTGGTTTTTCCAGTCATTCTTGGGATGTTTATTGTAAATGATCCCAGAGGTTGGCATGATCCACAAATATATATACACACTCTTACGTACATAGACATTTAGATGCTGTTAACAGATAAAGGAAAAGAGGAAACAGTACAAATGCTGTCGTATAAAAAGGTAAATATTAAGTAAACGATGGTAAGTCATCATGGACTGGGCATCATGCTCAGTGCTTTACCCCACTTTTCTCCAGTTACCCCAGTAACTGGGTGACTCTGCCCTTTGGGGCTTTTGTTAAGGGAGAGGAACCCAAAGCTTAGCATGATTGAGTGACCTGCCCAGCATCATTCCACTGACCAAACTCTTCACCTGATGTCCTGCCCACTAGTCTGGAAGTTTGTTAGGGACAAGTCCTTCTAGTCTCTGCCTGGTAGCCCACAGACTCGCCCAGGCCATGGCTCTCAGTTAGAAGGCAGTGGATGCTAGCTGAGCTGGAGTATTAGAGTGCATTAATGGGGCGTCCAGTTTATGGAGATGTGTGTATGTGCACCCTTCTGGAGGGAAAGTTCAAAGATCTGGTTACATTCTCAGAGGGGTCCTTGTGCCTGGTTAGCTCCTGGATTCGTATCCATGTCTGGCTGCACACTCAGCATTTTCTCCCTTAGGATATTAAGCATTTGTGAGCGTGATCATTTTAAAGAACGTAGATGCCCTCCACACTTGGCAAGGCAGTGTGATTTTGTGGTTTGTAGTTAGACAGCTCTGAGATCCCATTCTGCTGTATTGCTTACTGTGTTTCGCTGCGTGAGTTACTTCACTTGTGATCCCACTTCTAGGAATATACCCTAAGAAGCCTGAAACACCAACCAGAAAGAATATATGTACCCCTATGTTCATAGCAGCACTATTTACAATTGCTAAGATCTGGAAACAGCTCAAGTGTCCATCAGTAGTTGAGCGGATAAAAAAGCTGTGGTACATATACTCAATGGAATACTATGCAGCTGTAAGAAAGAAAGATCTCTTATCCTTTGAGACGACATGGAGGGACCTGGAGAGTATTATCCTAAGTGAAACAAGCCAATCAGAGAAAGACAAATATCACATGATCTCACTTATTTGTGGAATATAATGAACAAAACAAACTGATGAACAAAATAGACCCAGAGACATAGAAGTAGGGTACAGACTGACAATCCTCAGAGGAGGGGAGGTGGGGGAGGGAAGAGATAAACCACAGAACTTGTATGCATGTATGCGTAACCAGTGGACATAGACAACAATGCTGGGGATGGGGCGGGGGAACCGGGGCATTGGGAGGAGGGTGTCAATGGGGGAAAAAGGAGAAACATCTGTAACAAAAATAAATTAATAAAATTAAAAAAGAAAAGTACAGGAAAAAAGACTGGAGAGAAATGCTTAAAAATGTTAACAATGGCCATCTCTGGGGGTGGACTTGGGGGTCATTTTTATTTTCGGTATACTCTTCAGTATCTTCCCTTTCTGTGCTAAGGAAGTAACGTTAACACTCTTCAAAGATGCCCAGGGAACGTTACTCTAAAAGGGATGCGTGTCCCAGGCCAAGTGCCACAGCGCCTGTCCGCTGTCTCCGCAGAGCCCGTGTTCTGGTTCTACGTGAAGGAGGTCCTCAGCAAGCACGAGCTGCAGCGCTTCTACTCCCTGCGCCACATCGCCTCGGACGTGGGCCGCGGCCGGGCCTGGCTGCGCTGTGCCCTCAACGAACACTCGCTGGAGCGCTACCTGCACACGCTCCTGGCCGACCGCAGCAGGCTCAGGTACCGCGCCCGGTGGGTTCTGGGAGGGGCTCGGCCAGAGCTTACAATCACAGACTCTGGACTCAGGTGGTGGATTTGCATCCCAGGCCCCGATCTGGGGCAACAGGGTTCCCCTCTCACAGCCCCATTTGTTAAATGAGAGAAGGCCTGTAAAGGGCTCAGCACGGCACCTGCGTGTACCAAGCACTCAGTAAATGCCTCTGATTACTAAGGCTCGGGTGGAGAGAGCTACCTGGAGTGAGACACAGCCTGCTCTCACTTCATGGAATTGTATTTTATTTTTTTAAATCTTTTTTTTTTCACATTTTTTTTCCTATATTGATTTTTAGAGAGGGAGAGAGAAATAGAAACATTGATGAGAGAGAACATCGATTGGTCACCTCCTGCATGTCCCCCACTGGGGATCATCGGGCCCACAACCTGGGCATGTGCCCTGAGCCGGAATCGAACCGGTGACCTCTTGGTGCATGGGTCAATGCTCAACCACTGTGCCATACCGGCCGGGCTTCTTTATTAATTTTTTGGGGGGAATTTTAATTTGAGATTCTTTCAGGTTCAGAATTTCTTCCTCTTCAGATGTTGGATTTTAGTGCCCAGTTTCATGTTTTGTCTTTACAACTCTTTTCTACATTTTTTATTTTTGGGGGTTAATCAATACCAAACTGACTGAAAGAATATGGAAGTTAAGTTGGGGAGAGAAGTCATTTGTTATTAAAACACAACTCCCAATTTTATTATGTTTTTGTTTTTTCTTGATCATGAAGTTCACTGTATCAGGTAGCACAGGCCAGGTTACGCTGTCATGACAAACACGACGAAAGCTGCAGCGGCTTGAGACAGCCGAGTTTACTTCTTCCCTCTGCTTCACGTCTCTCATGGGTGAATGGGGATCTCGTCCCAGGGACCCAGGCTCACAGATGCTGCGTTTCTATGGACACGTGGTTGATTCCTAAGCACTGGCTCTCACAGCTTCTGCCCAAAGTGATGCTTCGTCTCCACTCACATCTCACTGGCCAGGCAAGCTCAGCAGGGTGGGGAGACAGGATTATGCCACAGCGGTGGGGAGCCGGCACTGAATGTACATCAGTGACAGTATAGGCAGCCACATTTTCTTCAAAAACATTGACAGTCCTGTCATTTTTCCTGTACTCATGATGTTTCTCTCTCCCAGTCTCTCTCTCTCTCTGACTTTGGCTGTTATTTTCCCTCTGAGAATGGTGGACCAGACATGTAGTTTTGCCTGGTGATACAAAGGGACAGTGATCAGTCCTGCCCTGGTCCCTTGAATAACTTCCACATCCGCAGTGCCCAGATCCTCAACAGGGAAATTCTGTTTAACTCAGTAAGCTGGCGTTTCATTAGTGCCATGATACATTCCTGTGATGTCGTATCTTGCCATGCGTGCCCTGGCTCAAGTCTCCTGTTTTTTCTGCTCCTTATGGTCACCTCTCTACTGGTAAATTTGTTAGGCATTCTGGGATTGTGCGCCAGGGCTCTTACAAATACCCTTTGCAGCCCAGCTGGTGTGGCTCAGTGGTTAACCATTGACCCATGCACCAAGAGGTCACTAGTTCGATTCCTGGTCAGGGCACATGCCCAGGTTGTGGGCCAAATCCCCAGTGAGGGGCATGCAGGAGAACAATCAATGTTCTCTCTCATCGATGTTTCTATCTCTCTCTCCCTCTCCCTTCCTCTCTCTCTAAAATCAACAAAGAAAAAAACAAAAAAACAAATACCCTTTTCTGTTCTCCTATTGATGCTGCCTGTGAGGCTTTGTCCAGTTGCACGCTCAGACTCTGTGGGTCCAAATGGGAAGGATGGGGGCCAGGACAACTGGTGCTGCCTGCACCCGTGTGCTGCCCAGGCTCTGTGTGTACCTCCCGAGCATTAACCAGTGTTAGTTAAGGAGAATACACTCCTGTTCCTAAAAATGAATGTTCGTCAAGCTCTTCGCACCGCATCATCTGCAAGTAGTTCGGAGTTGTACACTCCACATCAAAGCTGACTTTCACAGTGAGCAGTTGAAGTGGATCCAGCTGTTGAGAATCACAGTTAAATTTACCTAAGCCACTAGTCACTTTAATCTACTTCGATGTGGGAAAACCAGCTTCATTTACATGCGTGAAAACTGACTCACATTTTTTTTTTATCCTCACCTGAGGACATTGTTCCACTTTTGTTCAGATAGAGCGGGAGGGAGAGAGAGGAAGAGAGAGAGAGAGAGAAACATCGATGTGAGAGGGACACATCGAGTGGCTGCCTCCCACACGACCCCAACCAGGGCCAGGGACAAATCGCAACCGAGGTACGTGCCCTTGACCGGAATCAAACCCGCGACTCATAGGTCCGTGGGACGACACTGTAACCGCTGAGCCAAACCAGCCAGGGCCTGACTCACATTTTTTTTTTTTTTTTATCCTCACCTGAGGACATTTTTTCATTTTTTGTTTAGATAGAGTGGGAGGGAGAGAGAGGAAGAGAGAGAGAGAGAGAGAAACATCGACGTGAAAGGGACACATCGAGTGGCTGCCACCCGCACGACCAACCAGGGCCAGGGACAAACTGCAACCGAGGTACATGCCCTTAGCGGGAACCGAACCCGGGTCTCTCTGGACCGCAGGCTGTCGCTCTAACCGCTGAGCCAAACCAGCCAGGGCCTGACTCACATTTTTAAAGCATCAAAATTTGGGGAATCAGTGTTGCTGTTGCCATGCCTGCTAGGACACGTGCTCTGTGCTTCCCCTGCCATTCTGCTGGGCAGGCCGGTGCATCGAATACCGTGCGTCTCCGTTCTCTTTCTGTTAGTTGTATTCAGTCACTTCAGCAGCTGTGTCCAGTCTCCTGCTGAACTATAGGTCACTTACCCATTGACGGTGCTTCAGTGAAATTTAACTTTGGCTTCACTAATTTAGAGTTCTCTTACCTGGCAGGGACATCAGGGGGTTGGGGATATTTGCTTGTTACCGCTTAGCAGAGGGCTGGATAAAGAGTTGGGGAATTCTTTTGAGCTCCCTTTATTGCTAGATAACCTTGGACATACCCTGTAGGCCTCTCTGTCCCGCTTTTCCCCACTTAGATTTGTAGGGGCCTTTTTAGTTTCCCAGCCTTTCCCAGGATAAGTTGGGATTTTGGGTCTGCAGCCCAAGCAGGTATTACATACAAATGACCTGGTTGGTGGCGCCATGGAGCTCTATGATTTCTTTCTGAAATTCGCTCTTCTTGTGTTAGCCCAACTGGGGGCTCTGGGGGCTAGCCTAGACTTTCTGTCTGTCTTTTGGAGACCTTACTTGAATGGAAGTCACTCCTCTCTCTGTGCCCTTCTGCTTTGCTGCTTCATAAACACCACATTTACATCTCATGCCTATATCAGTACTGTCAAGGTCAGGGGACGCTAAAGATCTTGGGGACCAATGAAGAAGTCATAGGATATATGCAGTCAGTCCTTAGTTTATAACCAGAAGCTTCAGCCCAGCAGAGACCTCCTATGTTCACTCTGCGATGACCAGGCATGGATTTTCCAGGAAGCCATGTAACAGAACTGTCTAGCTAATGGATGCAGAGAACCACTGTTCAGAGCCTTTTCCCTTTCTCTTTCAATTTGCAGCACTTTTTATGAAGACTGGTCTTTTGTGATGGATGAAGAAAGGTCTAGCATGCTTCCTACCATGGCAGCTGGTAAGCCTGGGCAAGGCCAGGGGTGACGGGGCCTGTGAAACTTTGTAAGCAGAGGAGGCTGCCTGGGAGTGAATTTATAACTCCAAGGGATGCTCTGATTTTCCCTGTCCATCAGCACTTGAGTCACTTGCCACTGTCCTTCCTTGAATGGCATTGAGCATTGAGTCCATTTATCTAGAATTTGATACCCTGGCAGGGAGAGCATGGGGTTGAGGGTTTTTGGCGGTGGCTTTGCAAGTGTAATATAAAGACCTGGGGAATTGGAGGCAGGAGCTGCCTTTGAAGCCTCACTCAACCCCTTGCTGGCTGGTGGCCTGGGACAGATCCTGTGAGCTTTGTTACCTTTACCTTCCTGCTGTGCGAGGTGGGAATCCTGATGGCGCGGCAGTCCTTTATAGGGCTGTGAGAGAATCAGATGTGATAAAGAGTCATGTACACCATTTGTCACCGTGGAAGCCCTGGAGTGATGTCAGCTGGTGAGCTGTTAAATTGTTCATCATTTGACTCTCCCTCAAAGGGTGAAATAACCTGACAGAAATGGGCAACTTGCTGCTTTCTTCCAAATCCTTTGGTTCCTCCTTTTTTTGTTCTTTCCTGAAAGTGTGCACCAAGTCCCACACATTGAGAGTTATGTTAGTCTAGTCCATTGATGAGGAAGAGTCAGGGTTCGACCACGATGTCCTCTGTTGGCCATAGGATACCAGTGCACATTTTTGCATGAGTAATGATAATGACATTGATGTACCTTTTGTGGTTGCTCACTGAGCTGGATTTTTGGTGGGTGATGGTCTTTGATACTTGCCCTGTGAAAGAGATATTGTGTCCCCATTTTACAGATAAGGGAACTAAAGCTCAGAGAGGTTATAAATGGCTTGACCTGAGGTCTCATAGCTTGTACATGGCAGTGTTGAGGTTCAACCCAGGCAGTCTGACCTCAGAACTACGGCTTACCCTCCTCTTGACAGAGAGGATTTGGACTGACTCAGCTGCTGTGATAGCTGGTATCTACTGACCCCAGTTGTGGGAGATTCTAATTGACATTTAAGATCAGTCTGTACCCTCCTGTGTCCTGTAATGTCTGCAACTTGTTTATCGTGTTTGAGGTGTGACTCTCCAACAGCTCACACTCCACACTTTTCCCTTTGTGCGGAAGGTCTGAACTCCATACTCTTCGCGATCAACATTGACAACAAGGATTTAAATGGGCAGAGCAAGTTTGCTCCTACCGTCTCGGACCTCTTAAAGGAGTCAACACAGAATGTGACCTCCTTGCTGAAGGAGTCCACGCAAGGAGTGAGCAGCCTTTTCAGGGAGATCACGGCATCCTCTGCTGTCTCCATCCTCATCAAACCTGAGCAGGAGACCGACCCCCTGCCCGTCATGTCCAAGCACGTCAGTTCCGGTGAGCCAGAACAAGCACTCGAGGTAGAACAGAGGGGCCGGGTAAAGGAGGACAGGCTGGGGCCAAGGCCCATATCATCTGAAAGCCAAGGGGAGTGAAAGCTAATATAACTAATTAATTATCCTTTTGATAAATGGGAGGGAAGCCAAGCATTGGGTGCTGTGGAGAGTGTATACTATTGGCCTTGCCTTTTTTGGGGGGAAGACATTTAAATAGAGGCCAAGGAAAGGGATTAATTAATTAATTAATTGATTAAGATTAATTCTGTGACATGTTTACAATACTCTGAGCCTTCTGGGACACCTAGAATGTTGCTACAGCACCATTTGGAAATTTCGGTTTAGTACTTAGTCTTAGTATTCTCAAATCCCTTAAACAAAACAGTAATCATGGTCATCCCTTTGGGATTATTAGTGATGGTGAAACTCAGAATCTCATGGAGACTTTGGTACATACTGTTTTTATCTGTTTGCCCTGTCCTTCTCAAGCAGAGACCCCATGTGAACGACATAGAAACGGGACTGTTGAGGGCTTTGTGTAACAGAGACAATGGAATTTGTATACCCAAAGCAAGTGTCCTTTTCTTTCATTTTGGGGACCCTGCTTTTGACATTGTCTCAGAGTTGTATGCTCTGGTGAAGCACATCACACCTTGGTTTAGAGGGAATGGAGTTTTGGTAATTGGTACAAAGTGTCTCATACCCAAGTTGAAGACTAAGATAGGTAAACTGGTTCATCCAAGTACTGGTCACCAAAGTAGTCTTAATTTCTGTTTCCATTAGCCTTTGCTGTGTAACATACAGTTAAAAAAAAAAGTAGTGGTTTAAAACAACCATGATTTATTACTTTTTTATGATTCTGTGGCTTGGCAGGGTGGTTTTTCTGCTGGTGCCACCTGGGCTCACCCATGGGGCTGCGTTCAGCTGGTGGCTGAGCTGGAATGTAAGATGGCCTCACTCATGTGTCTGGCATTGGTACTGACTATTGGCTGGGGCATCTCAGTTTTCCTACACAGGGCCTCACATCCTCCAATAAGCTAAATCAGTTTTCTTCCATGGTAGTTGTAGGGCAGGATTTCCAGAGGGTGCAAGACCTCTTGATGCCTACCTAGGCTCTGGAACTCACACACTGTTGTTTCTGCCACATTCCGTTGGTAAAGACAGAACACTAAGCCAACCCAGATTCAAGAGGGTGGAGAAATAGATACCACCCTCAATGGACTGGCAAAGTCCCATTGTAAAGGGGCATTATGTAGGAATGGGTGGACTTTGTGGTCATCGAACAATTGACTACAACCCCAAACTATTTTTTTGGTTTCGTTTACATCTACCAGCCATGAGAGTATTGTCCAAAGTGAAACAATGAAAATCATTTCAATAATAACATCCTTTGAATCAAAGTGCTTACAAGGACTGCTTAGGAGGAACAATTTTAACATATGCTCTGTGGTATATTTTATTAAAATTACTTTTTATTTTTTAAAATTTATTTTTCAATTACAGTTGACATACAGTATTATATTAGTTTCAGGGATACACATAGTGGTTAGACATTTCTATCCCTTACGAAGTGATCACCCCCCCGCCCCCACTCCCCAGTCGGGTAAGTCTAGTACCCATATGACACCATACATAGTTAATACAATATTGTTGAATATATTCCCTATGCTGTACTTTATATCATTGTGACTATTTTTATAACTGGCAATTTGTACTTCTTAATCCCTTTCACAATCTTCTCACATCCCCTCACCTTTCTCCTTTCTGGCAATTGTCAATTTGTTCTCTGTATCTATGAGTCTGTTTCTGTTTCGTTTTTTTAATTTATTTTGTTTTTTAGATTCCATATAGTATTTGTCTCTCTCTGTCTGATTTATTTCACTTAGCATAATACCCTCTAGGTCTATCTATGTTGTCGCAAATGGTTAGATTTCATTCCTTTTTTATGGCTGAATAATATTTCAGTGTGTATATGTACCACATCATCTTTATCCATTCGTCTATTGATGGACACTTAGGTTGCTTCCATATCTTGGCTATTGTGAATGATGCTGCAGTGAACGTAGAGGTGCATATATCTTTTCAAATTTGTATTTGGGATTTCTTCAGATACATACCCAGAAGTGGAATTGCTGTGTCCTATGGTAATTATATTTAAACATTTTTGAGGAACTTCCATACTGTTTTCCATAGTGGCTGCACCAGTTTGCAATCCCACCAATACTGTACGAGGGTTCTCTTTTCTCCACATCCTCACCAACACTTGTTTGTTGTTTTATTGATGGTGGCCATTCTAAGAGGTGTGAGGTGATATCTCATTGTAGTTTTAATTTTGCATTTTCCTAATGATTAGTGATGTTGAGTATCTTTTCATATGTCTATTGGCCACCTGTATGTCCTCTTTTGGAGAAATGTCTATTCAGGTCCTCTGCCCATTTTTAAATTTGATTGTTTGGTGTTAAGTTGTGTGAATTCTTATAGATTTTGGATATTAACCCCTTATTGGATATATCATTGGTGAATATCTTCGCCCATTCAGTAGGTTGTCTTTTTGTTTTGTGGATAGTTTCTTTCACTGTGCAAAAACTTTTAAGTTTGATGTAGTCTCATTTGTTTATTTTTTCTTTTGTTTACCTTGCCCTAAAAATTGTTTAAATCACAAGTAGAGGCCCACATCCATTTTGCTCAGTCTCTTCTAAACAGATGTTTTTCCAAGGATTTAAAAATATCTGAATTTAGCTTATAATTGTTAGTAGAGTAGTGGAGGATTTTCCACAATCTGCAGTCAAGATGGCTTGATCAGACCTTTGTCTTGTCTACTTTTTCTTATACCATATATTGTCTTTTACCAGATGCAAAATGTAAAAAGGAACGGAAGAAGAAAAAGAAGGTGACCAATATTATCTCATTTGATGATGAGGAAGATGAGCAGAACTCTGGTGATGTTTTTAAAAAGATACCTGGGACTGGGGAGAGCTCGGAGGAGAACTCCGACCGCTCCTCGGTCAATATCATGTCAGCCTTTGAAAGCCCCTTTGGGCCTAATTCCAATGGAAGCCAGAGCAGCAACTCATGGAAAATTGATTCTCTGTCTTTGAATGGGGAGTTTGGGTACCAGAAGCTCGATGTGAAAAGCATCGATGATGAAGATGCGGATGAAAATGAGGATGATGTGTACATGTCAGGAAGGAAGCGCACAGGCCATTCAGAGTCACCCGAGAAGTAAGTTCCACTTGAAATTTTAATGAAGGGTGGTACAGTAACTGCTTTCTCTTTCTGCAGTATTGGGTGAAATAGGGTACAAGGTTTATTTATTTATTTTTATTCCTCACCTGAAGATATTTTTCTACTTATCATCAGATAGAATGGGAGGGAGGGGGGGGAAGGAGAGAGAGAGACAGAGAGAAACATCAACGTGATAGAGCCACATCGACTGGTTGCCTCCCGCACAACCTGACCAGGGCCGAGGACGAACACAACCGAGGTATGTGCCCTTGGCCGGAATCGAACCCACGACTCATTGGTCCGCGGGCCGACACTCTAACCGCTGAGCCAAACCGGCCAGGGCGGGGGTGTAAGGTTTATATTTGTTTAGGGCATCATTCATTTTTCAGATCTCGATTTAGGAGGTAGGAGCATTATTAGCTTGCTGAGAACTAAGTGAGGGGAAGAGAGTCTATTTGAAGGTGCTATTACAAAACTGATGTCAAGATGTGTGCCTTGAACTTTTTGCTTTATTATATACACAGCTTTCATTTTTGTTTTCTAGATTTTCTTCCCATCTTTAACTTGCCACTAGCATAGGAAGCTCAGGAGAAAGGCAGGTTTATTCTAGAAAATAGCCGTGGGCTAGCGATTTCTGTGTTTATCTGCAGGAGTGTGGATAGCAGTCATTGGCCTGCACTTACTGCTTTAACGCTGGCGTTGCTGCAGATTGATGCCTGCGGGAGGGGCTTGGTGCACCTGAAGGCGCAAAGCAAAAAGTATAGTGAAGAGCTGGGGTTTTGGAATCCAGACAACCTGGGTCCTCATTTACTAGCTCCATGGCTTAGGTTGGATGAGGATGGACAAGTTCCTTCACCTCCCAGAGTCTCAGGCCTCCCTGGAGGCCTGGGAGAAAAAGAGCACCTTGGTAGTAGGGCTGTTGTTGAAGGAATGGGATACTGTGTGTGGGCCCGTCTGCGCGGTGCTGGCACCTGGAGAAAGACAGCACAGGTCAGCGGCTGCCACGCTACCCTTGTAATGACTCCTAAGCTTGGTTTTACTCGTCATGCCAAATCCATTAGTTATCTCTTCACTGAGGCATGGCAGTGCACAATGCCATCCTAATCATGGCCGACTGCAAAACCAGCTGAGAGTGAGACAGGTACCGAGATCCCTTGGTGTGATTAAGGGACACAGTGTGTCTTAGCCCAGAGCTTTTCATATTCATGTTGTTTTAATAGGATTTTTTCTTTCTCGTAAGACTATGCTTGCTTTTGTTTTGACTGTCACCCTGGCCCTCATTCACGTGGATCCCTGTATCAGTGGTACCACCTCAGTGACTGTCTGCGATGTGCCAGCTGCTACAAACTATGTATGTGCCTTGTCCTAGTCCTTAGGGTAGTGGGCATCACCCCCACTTGATGGACAAAAGAATGGCGTTTGTGGAGAGTTGAGATTTGTCAAAGCAATGAGCAAAGCTGGGGTTCAGGTTAGACTGTGCTGGACTCTATAGTTTATGCTGTACTGTTGAATATTTCCCATTTTTCTCCATCATTCTGAATACCGATTGGTTGCTTTTCAGTCAGATCAATATGTCATGATTTGCTGACATTTCCCCCATTGTTGAGCGTTAAGGTTGTTGGCACCTTTGTCTGTTTTTGCTTTTGGTTATCAGCCACTGTGAAATAAATGTGTTCGTACACAAGGCTTTTTTTCTCCCCTCGAAGTGTTTGTTAGAGCAGCTTCCCCCAGCTTGTTTTGCTGACAGGCTGTGAATGTCTTTGTCCTGGGATCCAGGTCCCGTGATGGGCTGTATTAGTCAGGGTTCTCCAGAGGAAAAGGACCAATCGATTGTCTCTATCCAGAGAGATTTATTTTAAGGAGTTGGCTCATGTGATTGTGGAAGTTTGGCAAGCCCAGAATTTGCAGGGCAGGCTGGCAGGCTGGACACCCAAGGAGGAACTGTGGTTTGAGTCCTAGGGCAGTCTGCTGGCAGAATGTCTTCGTCTTTGGGGAACCTCAGTCTTTTTCTATTAAGGCCTTTAACTGATTGGATGAGACCCACCCAAATTATGAGTGTAGTATCCTTTACTCAGAGTCTGCTGATTTAAATGTTAATCTCATCTGAAAAATACCTTCCCAGGAACATCTAGAATAACATTTGATCGTTTATCTGACTACTGTAGCATAGCCAAGATACTCTAAATTCACCGTCACACTTACCTTTAGTCTCAATCTGGGCCTTTCAGGAAATGTCACTTGCATCCCATGTCTCTGTAGGTTAGTGCATCTCTGAGCTGATATACTTCATGGGTTTTCACTGGCCTCAGACACTGTCATTTCTCTTCCTAATAGACTGGTGCCCTTGAGGGAAGGATTGAGGGGAGGCCACCTTGCAAGCCAAGGTATCTGCCAGCATTGTGATGTGTGAAACACAGAACAGTGCAGGGTGACCTTTACAGAGCCCGGCCCTTCGAGGCCATCGAGCCTCTTGCTGATTCGGGACAGAGGACATTCCGTCGAGTGTCTTAGGGAAGGAGCAGAGGAACGATGAGGTGGCCGACTGAGTAATACTTTCATTGTGATTGTAAGATAATGTTCACGTGGAAGGTCTAGGAGCCGAAGGGGCCAGAACCCGAGCGGTTTACCAGCGCTGCTAGGTTTGTGAGGGGGTGGGCAGGCAGGCCGGGAGAAGCCCTGGGCTGCCACAGGCTCTGGAAATATCTTTAAGATGCTCTGTTGGCCCAAAGTTGGGTTTTATGCCTCTGTTTGCTACCAATTAAACCACTTCTTTGATGACTGAGGAAAATCTTGTCCCTCCTGCCTCAGTGTTTACAAGGGTTGGCTTTGCTTTCTGCCTTTTTTTTTTTTTTTAAGAGGATGATACCTTTATTGCAGAAAGAAGTTTTTCTGTCCCTTCATATGTGTTCTATGACATCAGTCGGTAAGTGGGGTGATAACATAATTCAGAAAGAATTATAAACATATGGGAAAACGTGGCACCTCACTAGCAGTGAAGCAACCGCAAAGCGAGAGCAGACACCATAGTATGCCTGTCATGTTTGCCAAGATTTAAAGTGAGAACTGGAAAAGGCGAACCCTGGCTAGTGCCCTGGGAGTGGCCTGCTCTCGGTGCGCTCAGGCGTGGTCTCGCAGCACACAGTGGTGCTACCTGTGGACTGAGCGAGGTGGCAAGGCTGGCACGGGCATCCTCCTCGATGGTGTTGACAGCCCTCAGGAAAAACCGTGTCAGGCCAGCGGCCTTCAAAATGTTGATCTCACGTGATTTAGCAATCCCACTGCCAGGGAACTACCCTGGGGCAGTCTCAGGAGAGTTGCTGCGTCTGGATACCAAAGTCCTTGTTTAGAGAAGCAGAACGGGAGCCGACCCACATGTGCAACCACAGAGGAGCGGTTAATGGAACATCCTGTCGCGTCAACCTTGACTTCTTGCCGTTTAGGACCTTAAACCTCTGAAGTGAAGTGTAAGAGTCTCCAAGTAGTATAAAGATGAACCTGTAAGTTAATATAGAATGAAGAAAGCTGAATATAACATCCTACATTTAGTTTCTTTATGGCCTTGTAAAGAAAAATATGTGTAAGGTAGAAAGATAAAAGATACTAAGGAAATAGTGTCTAAATTAGTTGTGTTTTGGGTGTCATTTTTTCCCCTCCTCTTTTTGACACTTTCTTGGTTTTACAATGTGTTTTACTTTTCTGCTGAAAAGCAACATCTGCTATTATGTTGTTAAGCCACCGTTGGCACCATATTCTGAATTGGCACCACACCTCAGGAATCCCTCTGGTGTGACTCAGTTTTGAGGTGGTGGCCCTTGGCTACTTTTACTTGGGCTCCACAGCTCAGCTGCTGGGGCCTGGCCTCCCCTTGCACCCTGCCTGTGTTGCTGGGAAGTGGCAAGATTTCCCCTCAGGAACAGCAGAAAGTGCCCCCCACCGAGCCAGCGCAATGGCCTGGAAAAGACTGGTGGTTTATTTTTAATCCTCACCTGAGGATATTTTTCTGTTTATCTCAAATAGAGTGGGAGAGAGGGAGAGAGAGGGAGAGAGAAAGAGAGAGAAAGAAACATTGATATGAAAACGACATATCGACTGGTTTCCTCCGGCACGACCCCAACCAGGGCCAGGGACGAACTACAACTGAGGTACACGCCCTTGACCGGAACTGAACCCAGGACTCTTTGGTCCATGGGCCAACTCTCTAACTGCTGAGCCATACTGGCCAGGGCAAGACTGGTGGTTTTGCTGCCTGCTCCTGAGGGGTGCCCTGACCGCCTCTGCGTGTCCTGGAGGCCCCTGGTCACCAGCTGCTGGACTGGCGCCCTAGGAGGGCGGTTCAGAACAGACTCCAGGGCCACAGCCAAGTTCATCTGAGAACAAGCCTTCCTCTCCTACGCCCTGGAGTGCCATCCGAGAATCTCATTGTGTGTGTCACCTGCAGGATTCAATGATGCATTTTGAAAAATTCTGTAGACTCTGTTCAGTGCCAAATGTATGACCAAAAGCTAGAGAGGGCTGAAAGCAGAATGTCTGTGTGAAGGTCTCTAAAAGAAGAGGTGGCTACCTACAGCTGCTGGCCAGATCTCCCCCACAAGCTAAGAATGGTTGGTTGTTATATTTTTAAAGGGTTGTCAAAACAAACAAAAAGCCAAAGAAGAATAAGTATGGCCACCAAACCTAAAATATTTGCTGTCTGGTCCTTTACGGAAAAGTTTTCTTGATCCCTGCTCTAAAGGAAGAAAGAAAAACTCAGTGCATCGTGTCGTGGTAGACAGTAGCCAGGAAACCCTTTGTGACTGGATTTGGAAACCTGTGCTGAGTCCCCCACAAGCCTTGGTTCTGCCCTTAAGGTGGATGATCTTGGACAAGTCACAGAATCTCTGAGTTTTCCCCTCTCACTTCCTTCTTCCCTCCGTTCCTCCTCCCCCTTTCCCTCCCTTTCCTTTGTCCTTTCCTCTTCCTCCCCGCACTCCTCCTCCCCTCCTCTGTTACGTAGGTATGACTATGATCTGCTCTGGTCTTCTTTTCCGCCGAGCTACAAAATGAATTTATAGTCTTTAAAGTACTACACAAATACATCCTGGTATTCATTAGTGTTTCCTGATTGCCCAGAGGCAAATGCTGCAGTGGGCAAACGCTTTCTGAAACAGATTGAATCGAGCCAGCCTGGTAATTAGAAAGATGGTACAGGTCAGTTTTGTACTTAGTGGATACAGTGACAATATAACAGATCATATGAGCCTGGTTAATATTTGAGCTGACCCCCTTTCTTGGAAGGGACCCAGACATGGTCTGGTCTGATTCCGCTCTTTTACCCGAGACGGTTTGAGAACCAGCAAGGTGAAGTGATGCCAGCCCAAGGTCACGTGGCTGCCATCATTTCAGAACCTGGAACACACCGTACTTCCTCTTCCAGCACTTTGCACATGCTGTTCCCTCTCCCTCCATTCCTTTTGTCCCTTCTCTTCACTCAGGTAAAGCACTCTTGTGCTTCCTTCAGCTCTCGCCTTAAACCTCCCTTCTTCTAGGAAGCCTTGCATGACCTTCCTGACCAGCTCCACGAAGCTGAACTGCTGTTTTACACCTTCTAGGGGGATTATTTGATTCATGTCGGTGTCCCCCAACAGACTGGAAGCTCCATGAGGGCAGGATAAACACCATGTGCTGGCCCTTTTGCCAGCACAAAGTATGTATGCTGCACGCTGCCTGGCATATAGTAGGTGCTCAGTAAACAGTGGCCAAAAGAACAAATGCAAGGGGTCTGGCTCCGGACTCCACGTTCCTGACTCCCAGCCCGCATCTCCGGCTATGCCCAGCCCTGGCGCCGCCTGGTTGGTTTCCAAAAAGGAACTTGTGGGAGGTCTAGCGGATGCTTGTGGTGATCTGGGCCCTCAGGGGCCCTTCGCCCTTTCACGCAGCTGTGTTCGTTCCTCATAGGCCGCTGGATGGGAACACCTGCCTCTCCCAGATGCACAGCTGGGCCCCGCTGCAGGTGCTACACGGCGACACCGACGTCCTCTTTCCGGTCAGTGGAGTGGGTTCCTACAGCCCTGCAGGTGGGTGTTTCCTGACTGCTCTTTCCCTCCAATGTGAGCTTTGCCTCCGAGAACCACAGGGGTGTCTGGGTCACCTCTGCTGGCAGGAGTGGGAGCAAGGAGGCCTGGGCCTCAGAGCAGGAGGGCCTGCTGGGATTTGGAGTGACAGAGGGTTTGGCTCCACTGCTGACTGAGCCTGTGTTTTGAGGTGCCCTCGCCTGAGTGAGTGTTGGCAGAATGGGCTGGCAAGTCACCGGGGAGCACTCAGGCCTGCTCTTTTTCCTTGCCAGTGATTTGTTGAACTTGATCATGTACAAGCTGACCACAATTTTTGCCTTTCAGGAGAAGGGAGGTCACAGAACCCATAGCTGTAAAGGCCTTGGCACCCTTTGCAGCACAGTGCTTGGGGTCAGGGAGGCTTGCCTAAAGCCTGCCTGGGGCGTGGATAAGCAGTTCCGGCCTGTTCCATGCTGCTGAGCGTGTGTGTGTGTGTGTGTGTGTGTGTGTGTGTGTGTGTGTGTGGTTTGTCGCTGTCTTCTTAGCGAGGGCAGGTTCTGGGGAGTGGTGGTCGGGGGAAGTACGGGAGCCCAGCCCGCCCAGAAGAATGGGTGTGCAGCGCAGCTGACTTACTGGGTGCCTGGCACTTCCCCACCGCTCCACCAGGTCCGCGAGGCCTCAGTGCCCCCAGCCCCACCCCCGACATAAGTACCCTTCTCACCTTCCCAGGGCCAGGTTTAGGAACTGACCAGGCCTACCAGCTGCTCAGGAAGCTGGTGCCATTCTGAACCGGATGTCAGACTGTAGTACTTGTCACCGTGCAGGGAGCAGAAACCACTCAAACTAGCGCATGTGCAGAGGTGGGCGGGGCTGTGGACTGGCAGCAGTTTGGAGTGGGGTCAGATCCGTCGCCGCTCCAGGAAGCTGTGGGAGCTGGAGCAGGTTGCGCTCTGGGCAGCATGTCATGGAGGTGAACGAGCATCGGTGGCCAAGTGACTCGTGTTCTCCTCGGCTGGAAAGTGGATGATGATGGCAATGTGGCCACCACTTACCAAGCCCTTGAAGGGAGTCCAGGACTGTAAGGTGACCACAGCCTGGGAGGAGGGGGCGGGCATTATTACAGCACCTTTCTCCCAGCTGTGTGGTGAGAGTCCCTAAATTCAGGTGGGAGAGGGTGCCAGGTACACGCGGAGGCCCTGGAAAGCCGACTGCTAACATTGCAGCCGGGGTGCGACAGGGCATCCTGTGGGCGGCGTGGCCGGGAGCTGGACCTGGAAGGGAGAGGACGCCTGCCATCGTTCTCACTCTGTGTCCCCACACTTCCTGGGCTGTCCTAGCTCCCTCGTCATTTTCACCCCCTCCCCTTTGGCCTGTACTTGGCTGAGGTGCCAACGCCATGGCCTCAGCCCTGTGACCTTCTATTCTAACCCAGCTAGCACGTCTCTCTGGGTCTCAGTTGAAATCTCCAAGAGGGGTGGGCAGTCTGGCCAGCCTTGCCCATGTCAGGTTACCGCCTTTCACTCAGGTGACTGTCCTTGGTCCCAGAGTCCAGGGGGTGGGGGGTGGTTGCCTGGTTGTGCAGATGTGGGCAGAACATCTGAGAGGGGAGTGGGGGTGTGCAGAGAGCAGGCAGCCCTGATGTGTCTGGGACCCCTGGAGAGTTTCTAGGGTTTGTTCACGGCTGGCTTCCAAGTCCTGATCCACATCCGCATCCACCTTGCCCTGCCCCTCCCTGGAGGGACCCTTCAGTTGGGTTGTGCAGTATTGCTGGCTGTTAGGTGCATGCACTGGGTAGTCTGTTTTGTTTTCAGTGGCTTTTTCATTTCTTAACGGGGCTCCTCTAACCCTCAGGTGCTGGGGGCGGACGGCTGGTTGCTCCTCCAAAGTGCCGTTTGCCATTCAAATTGTGGTTTGGTCTTATAGGACCCGGCATCCTTCCTGCCTCTGGGCTTTCTGTAGACCAGTGTCTCTAGGGGAAGTAGCTGCTGGCCAGCTTCCAGGATCCTTGAGGATCCTCAAGAGATGACATCCCCCTGGCAGATTTCCCACAGTCCCACGCAGAGGCTTCATCTTGTCACTATTGATGGGACCCAAGCTCCAGCTTATCTGATGACCCTCACCGGAGAGGCTGTGCAGGAACCGGTCTGCAACTTGTCCGTTTACTACAGTGACACAGCTGTGAGGAGTCTTGGAAGCTGTGACAGCCCAAGGGGCAAACGTCAGCAGGAACATGGCATGGGAGGCAGGTTATTCCAGGGCTGCATGAAGACACTGGGACCAGGGCTGGGAGAATCTACTACCTGACTGAAATGCCAGGTAGCATCAAGTCCCTCCTGGCCTGATGCCCCATTTCCATGGCAGACACGTGGCCCAGGTGATGCTGGGTCCAGCCTGCCTGCAGGGGTACCCTTGCCTGGGGAGCACCCGGCACGGCCAAGATTTCTTTCCCAGACTCCTTTTTTTCCTACTTTTCTGACTAGTGTCCCTTCTGATTGACACCCCCTAATTGAGAGACGTTAACATATTCCCTGTCAATCAGGCCTGGAGCCATTTCATGTCTTTGGTGGTGACTGCACACACAGGGCTCCTCCCTTAGGAGACTTGCCCATCATCTTTGAACATGTTAATGCCTCTGCTGTCACTGCCTTTGGGGTGTTTAGAGAAAGAGGGAGGAAGGGAGGGAGGAGATTAAAGTGAGAGAGGGACATGGTGGGGAAGGATGGGTGTGTGGTAGCTAAGTCTTGGGAGGGAGAAAGCATCAGAATGGGGGACCTGCACACAGAATCATTAGCTTTCCGAATCTTGGAAGAGGCGGTTCTGTGGATCAGGGGCCATGCTTTGAGCTGCATTTCTGGAGTTAGGGTCGGGCTCAGCTAAAGGAGATGCCAAGTCAGGGTCACACGAGACCCTGAGAAGAAGGAGAAAGGGATACAGTCATTCCTCGGGCATGTATATTACCTGCAACAGAGCAGAGCACCTTTACCACGGCTCTTGGAGGCTGGAAGGGAAAGAGTCCCCCAGTTCTCTGCCGAGAAAGAAGGTGGAGGGAGCAAGGCCCCGTGATCACTCACTGCGTGAGAAGCCTACCGCAGTGCTCCCTGCTGGCGGCTTTCCTGCCGGGGTGGGGCCAGCAAGTGCAGAGGCAGTTTCCCAGGGACGTGGTTCATTTGAAACTTCAGGTCCTGAACCCTCATCTCCTATCAGGTTGTCCGTTCTTCAGCTGCCCATCCTGCCTCTGGGTCTCCGGAGTTGCATGGTGAGGGTGAGGAGGGTCTGTTGCAGCATTGCTCTGATCTGAGGTGGTTGATTTCAGAGCTTGGCTCCCAGGGACCGATTTTACTGTGTGGAATGCCAGGAGACGGGCGGCCACAGGGCCTGCACCGTGGGGTTTCCACCCCACTGACATAGGTCATGTGCTGCTGAGGGCTCCGGTTTTCTTTGCCCATGTGGTGGGAGGTCCTGCTCTGCCTCAGCACTGTTCTAGGCTCTGGGGGTCCACAGATGAGTCCCGCCTGGGGTTTTGCATGCAAGGAAGGGACAGGGAACTTCATTTTTTTTTTATCCTCACCCAAGGACATTTTTGCATCTATCTTCAGACAGAGTGGGAGGGAGAGAGGGAGGAAGGGAGAGAGAGAAACATTGATGTGAGAGAGACACATCGACTGGTCACCACCCACACGACCCCAACCGGGGCCAGGGACAAACTGCAACCGAGATATGTGCCCTTAGCAAGAACCGAACCAGGGACTCTCCGGTCCGTGGGCCGACAGTCTAACCGCTGAGCCAAATTGGGCCAGGGCGGGAACATCATTTTAATCACTTGATGTAAAGGAAAAAGGAATGAATGGTTGAAGTGTGTGCCCCGAGTGGTTTCACCACCCTGTTCTGACTCAGCCTTATCTATCGCTTGCCTGGGCTATTTGCAAAACAAGCCTCCCCAGTATCTCTCTCTGCTTCTACCCCGGTCATAACCCCATCTATTCTTTTAGCAGCCAGAGTGAGTTTCTACAACAGAAGTCAGATTGCCTATTCCCTTCCTCCAAACCCTGCCTCCATACTTAGGATAAATCAGAATCCTCGCTGTGGCCAGCCAGGCCCCAGCTCACCCCACTCCTCCCAGTTCCCCTTCGCTCAGCATCCCCGGCCACACTACCTTGCTTCCACTTCCTTACACCCAGCCTGCCTGCCTTTCTTTCCTCCTGCCCCTCCTGCCTTGCCTACCCTACCTGAGCACACCCTTCAGGTCACAGCCCAGGTGTCGCGACTGTAGAAGGCGCCTCTGCCCCCTCCCTCCCCAGGCAGGCCAGGCCCCATGTTTCATGCTGGTGAATCTGGCGTGTCTGCATTGCTCTGTGTTTTTGTGATCATGTTTGTGTAATTACTTGGTAATGCCTGTCCTGTCTACTGGTTTTTGAGGTCTGTGAGCACAGGGACCATGTCTGTCTTGATTCAAATGTGACCCTGACTCTGGCCAGAGCCAGGCCCACAGCTGGGGTTCAGGAAGCCTTTGCTGAGCAGCGAGTGGTTGGGTGCAGTAGGTGTGGGTTGCAGTAGGGAGTGGGCACCTGGCAGGTGGAAAATGGTATCTGGTTGGGGATACAGTGTGGACAAAGGAATAGTGGCAGGGATGCCAGGGATATGTAGAGGGAAAAGCAAATATTTCAGCTCAGCTGAACCAGAGACAGAAGTGGGCAAGGGCCCAGCTCTGCCACTGGGCAGACCCGGATTCAGGTCCTCGCACTTGGCTCTGTGGTCTTGGAGAAGTAACGTACATCCTTGAGGACTGTGTCCTCATTTATAAAAATAAGGCAATAGTAGTACCTGCCTCAGAAGGGACCTGGCGGATGAGGGAGCTGGTCTGCGTCTCTGACTGCTCCGTGGCTCGGGTGCCTCAGCCCACTACAGCTGCCAGTGGTCGTGGCTGTGTAAACGAAGGGAAATCCACGGGGGCCCAGCCGGTGTTGAGCCTGGGATGCTGGTGGGCGATGGCCTTTGCTCCAGCTGTGGGTTTCCTTTGCGTGCTGGAGTCCCCGTCTTTGCTTCAGGGAGCAGAGTCTGACAGCCGTGTGTGTCGGATTAGAGGGCGAGAGGACCCGAGGTCACCTGCTGCAGGACACCCTGAAGGTGTGAAGCCTTTGGACCAGGGTGCTTGTAAGCAAGGAGCGGGCGATAACTAGGTGGGACCGGCAGGTCGTGGGCACCTCGTAGCTCTGTGATGGGAGGGGGGTTACAGCCAGTGGGAAGTGGTGACCGAGAGGAGTGGTTTTGAAGGTTATGGTCAGTTGGGAGGCCTTGTAGGACATCCCGGTAGAGATTTCTGGCAGGCAGTTAGAAATATGGGGCTAGGATTCAAGGTTCAGGTCCTAGCCAGAGGCCAGGGCTTGAGAGTTGTCATCTTCACAGAGGTGAAGTCCGAGCTAAGACCTTGCTGGGTTTACCTGGGGACAGAGGCCACAGAGCGCTGGTTCAGGGACACCTTTGCTCAGGAATCAAAGAAAAAGATGGTGGGGGAGGGGGACCAGAGATCACTGTTATGAAGACTGACAAAGGAGTGCTCCAAGGAGGACTTGCTCAGCCTTGTCTTAGGCTGCAGGATGGTGGGAGGGGGACTGAAGGAAGCGTTCCTTGGGGTCCTTGGAGGGCAATTCCAGCTGACTGGGAAGGTGAGAGCCTGTGGTAGGCAGGCCGGGTAGAGGGTGTTAATGCTAGCCCTCGCTCACCGAGTGTTCTCGCTGAGTTTTACACGTATTACAGTGTTATTATGTGGCAGGCGTTATTACAGTGTTGTATGGTGGGCAGTAGTGCCATCCCGTTTCATAGAGGAGGAAACAGAGTCACAAAGAGGGTAGGTAACTCACAGAATTAAAGTTGGGAGCAGGGCTTGAACCCAGGCAGAGCCGTCATCCTTAAACTACCAATAGCAGGGAGCGAGGGGCAGGGATGGGGGCGGGGGGGGGGGGGAGCGAAGTAGACACTCTCTTTCCCCTTCGGACTTCTTGAAAGAGGTAGGAGTAGGTGGAAGAGCTTGATGGTAACAGCAGGGTGAAAGAAAGGTGGAAAACCCTTTTCTTTAGAGTTCCCGTAGCTGAACCCCTTAGAGCTGGGGAGTCTTGAGCGTGACCTGGCATACACGGAAGGAATGGCATGGGGGAGGCTGTGATGGAGGCGGAGGGGAACCAGATGTGTTCCTTCCTTCTGTGTCCCCTGTTCCTATCCAGGCCTGGCTCGGGGGCGGGGGTGGGCATTACAGACCCGCTGTTTCTCCAGTGAGCAAATGTTCTGGGTGAAACTGCCTCTGAGCTCCCCATCTAGCCCAAGGGGCATAAGATTTGCACTTTTTCCTGGAAAGAGACTTGAACAGCAGCTGATGCATTTATGAAAATCTTTAGTGCCTCTTGCCTGTTGTTCCTAGAGATTATTTGTGGCCTCACTTCTTCCACATGCCTGTCCCGCATGCCACTGAAGGCAGGGCAAGTGGCTTTTTAGAAATCAGCGGTCACTTTGTTTTGACCTGAGCAGATGCTGTCAGCGATTAGACTGTGCTGCCCTCTCGTGTCCACCTTGAGCCATTACAGGCAGGAGCAGCTTTGTCTAACAGCTGATTTGTTATTCTGAGGTTGTCTCTGAATATGGACTTCATAGGTAATACCAGGTGGCCAAAGTAAAAAAGGTTGGGACCTTCTGTCAGCGACTGATGCAGAATCGGAAACTGGTCGCAGTTAAAAATCCAGTGCACTGATGAGGAAAGAACTTCTGAGTCAACTGGTTTAGCAGAGGAGCCAATGTCTGCATTGTGTCCTCGTCTCACGGAGAGAATGAAATGAAAACAGAAACCTGACTTTCTCTCTGTGATTGCGCTGTTCACAGATGCCCCAGTCGGAAGCCTGGAGAACGGGACAGGGCCCGAGGACCACGCACTGCCAGAGCCTGGGCCGCGGTACAGGTTAGTATTCAGAAACCAGGCTGCCTTTGGGATTGAATTGTATTCAGCATTTCATTCTTTTTTTGAAGATAGGTGGGCACCTGGTAGGATTGAAGGGCAAGGCCTTATTTGTGTTCGGGTTCAGTCCTCACACCACAAAAGATGGCGTTGTCAGGGGTTGGAGAGCATGAGAGACTCCATGAGAAACAGGATTTGCCAAACTTCATTTGTGCACTTTTGGGGCCAAATTTGGGTGCCTCCTCCGTCACTTTGCTAATTTTAACCTTTGATGATGATATTGAATAATTAATATATAACATTGAAGCCCCTTAGATAGCAGGTGTCTGTGATGTGCTTGGTCTGGAGATAGTAGGAAGTGCCGTATCGGTTTCCTTTCTTCAAATGAAGGTGTCTCAGAGACTTTGAGTTGCCCGAAGTCATTGGCTGTTTGGTGGCAGGGCGAAGTCTCTCTCATGTTTATCCTTGTTGCTGTCACTGTGTGTTCCTTCTTTCTCTTCATGGTTTTACTTTGGTGTTCCAGGGAGGTAGCTCCAGGCTGGGAGCCCCGATTGCCCATACCCCGCTTCCTGCTGGGGTCTCACCCTGAGGGGATGGGGCTCTGCTCTCTGGAAGGACGCTACCTGTGGGAGGCCCGTACCAATTAGTGCAATGTCAGGAAGGGCGGGTGCCCCAGGGCCCAGCCAGGACCCAGAGTCCTTATTGCTGTTTATCTCTTAGAAAAGTTGGAAAATGCAGCATTAAATGAAAAAAAAAAATGACTTCTAACTCCCAACTCTGTTCCATTGTTGATATTTTTGTCCTTTTCCTCCTAGTGGTGTGTGTGTGTGCATGTGTATTTTAACCACACTATGACCCCGCTATTTTCAGGAAAGTTGTGTTACTTTTCCATGTTGCGAGTTGTTTGTAAGGATGCAGTCAGTTCTCACTGTTGGTGGTAGTTGTGTCCTGCACAGTTGCTGTGTAGGCTGAGCTGCTACTCTGGGAGAAATGCAGGGTCAGGTGCCTGTGAGCCCCTGGTCCCAACAGCTGTGCCAGCCAGTCAGTACATAACTTTGTTTTACGTCTGTTCCTGTTTGTCAGTGATTCGTTAACATTGAACTCGTGGCCAACAGCGCTGTAACTCCTGCGTGAACAAAGGTTACCTGACATGCATTTTCTTCACCACGGGTGTCACAGTCTTCTTGTGCTTGGGAACACCAGACAGCCCTTGAGCACCACGCTTAGGGGTCATTTTATTTTATTTAAAAAATTTTTTAATTTATGTTTTTAAATATGTTTTTACTGATTTTAGAAAGAGAGAAAAGGAGAGGGAGAGAGAGAGAGACATTATGTGAGAGAGAAACATCGATGGGCTGTCTCCTGCACACCCCCTACTGGGGATCAAGCCCTCAGCAACCTGGGCATGTGCCCTGACTGGGAATCGAACCACAGACCTTTCGGTGCACACTGGCCAGGGCATTGGGGGCCATTTTAAATAGCAAAATCACCAAGAAATGTGAAAAATGTGGCGCTGAATAACCCCCCAAGAGGGCACATTTACGGTATGATAGTTGAAAGAAGAAGGCGGAGCTCACCTTGCTGGTGTCAGCTGGGAGCATGCACCTCTGGGGACTCTGCGCGAGCGCAGGGTAAGCACGAAAGCACAAATAAATGTTAGTGTGTGGGTAAATTTGTAAGTGAGGAATTGCAAATAATGAGGATTGACTGTGATGTCAGGGGCCACCTTCTGTTCCTTCTGGTAGGCATAGCTGAGTAAGCTCAGCGCCAGTTAGTGGTGAGGTTGTGCATTGTAAGTGGCTGAGTGTAACTTCCTTCTGCCTGCCTTTCCCCAGTGTGGAAGCCAGTTCTCCAGGCCAAGGAAGTCCTCTGAGCAGCCTGTTACCTTCTGCCTCGGTGCCAGAGTCGATGACAGTTAGTAAGTACTTTCTGAATTGCCTCCATCAATACTGGGATGACTTCTGGGCCCGTGCGCCACGGCGGTTCCTTTGTGCTTGCTCCTACACGACTGCAGACTGTGGAACGTGGGCAAGTCAGGTGTGTGCATCCCCGGTGTGGACTTGGAGTGTGGTGCGTGGCTGCAGGCTTGCTGAGCCGCGGTTTGCCCGTGGCGCTGGGGCTGGGGCACGCTTTCCGGGACGCGCTGCACCTGGAGCGGCCCTGGGCTAGAGGGCAGTCTTCTCTGGTTCAAGGTTTTGAGGTGTGCCTCCTGGAAGGCTGTCAGCCACAGAGGGACTGTTTTAGTTCTTTACGTCTTGATCATTCTGTTTCAGTATAATCAGTTTGCTTTGCAATCTTGTGCGTCTTATTTTATGTAATTTAAACCATTTTTCCTGAGAAGGGGCCCATGTGTGTCACCAGACTGCTGAATGGGTCCATGGTACAAAAGAGGTGACACCCTCGTTCCCCAGCTGTGGGACCCTTCCTGGAAGGTGCACACCATATGCCACTCGGTGGTCAGCAGACATCAGTCCCGGGGCCTTAGGAGGCAGTGTGCTCCCCCCGCCCCGAGTCAGGGTTTTCATTGCTAAGGAAGAGAGTGGCATTGGGGAGACAGCCAATGCTCTCTGATTCAGGGGTGAAGGAGGCAACGAGTAGATAGCTAAGGTGGTGTGGTGGGAATTACCTGCCTCACTCTGCGCAGTGACACCGTGTCGTTTTTTGGGGCGCTCCTCAGCTTGGAATTCAGCTGAGCAGATGTTTATGGGTCACCGAGCTGATGATTATGGGTCACCCAGGAGGTGGGACGCGTGGGCTAGGAGGACACGACGGTTGCTGGTTTTCAAACTTCAGTTGTTTTTTTACCACAGTGCTATTATTGACCCTGTAATCCCTTTTTGTTTTGTTTTGAACGTACACTTAAGAAACTTGAAAGTCTTTATTTACAGAGAGATGTTTATATGATTATGGTGACCGGACAGCCACAGTGAGTGGACTTACATAGTAGGCAGCTGTAAGGATGGACAGTGGAAGGAAACCGTGTTACGAAGTTGAGCTCGATGTTGTCGTCTGTCCACGGCTGTGACTGAGACCCTTGTTGAAAAGACGGACCCGGAAGGGAGGGCATGAGAGAGGTGGGGCTGTCCTCTCTGCCCTGAGACATTTTCCTGGAAGGAACCAGAGGGGTGGGAGAAGGGAAGAGAGGCGTCTTCTCTGACCACGGTCATGCAATGCCCTGTCCTTCTAGCACCGGGGTGCTCTCTCTTTGTGGGGAACGCCTCCACCTAGGGGTGACGTGACTCTGGCTCCAGGTGCGTCTACTCCAAAGAACACTGGTTTTGCCTTATTTCCATTTGTTTTGAAAAGGACAGTGACCCTGAGATTGGGGACACGAATAGCAGGTTTTGTGGGCACCTCGTTCTAGGCACATTTGTAGGGGTCCAGGCATCTTTTGGCTCCCCAGCGGGTACCCCGCATTATGCTGCCAAGCACGTTTCCTGCTCCCTGGGCTGAGGTCCCGCCTCTCGAGTAAAGGGTACGCATTGTCAGCTGCTCTTTGTGGGGGACGGACACCACGGTCTGTGGGTCCTCCCCAGCCATTTTTCCTCTTCCAGGAAGTCTCTGGCCCTGCTTGTGTGTTTTCACTAAGGGCTGCTCTGAACACACTCGAGGTATGCTGATGGCAGGGGTGTGAACTCTATCCAGTGTTGTTACTTCCTGTCGTGGACAAGCAGAGACATGTCCAGAGTTGACAGTGGACTCCCTGAGGAATGTGTCATCCACACTTTGACACCCGACATCATGCAGTAACGGGGTTGGGGGATGGCCGTATGGGCTCTGTTTTCTCTGGGGCTGTTCACTTCAGGGAGCCGAACTGGGGCAGCGCTGTCGTCTAGCCTGCGTGTGTTCTGGGTGAGAAATCAGGGTTCTTAGAAACTGTGAGCGGAGGGGTTTTGACTTGCACCCCGCTTCCTGCGCACAGCTCCTGTGTCATCACAAAGAAGGAAGAAGAGCGAGTCTGTCTGGGCAGCAGGGTGTATTGGTCTGCTTGGGCTGCCGTAATAAAACGCCCCAGGCTGGGTGCTCGAACAACAGAAATCTGTTTCTCAGTTCTGGAGGCTGGCAGTCCAAGGTCAAGGGGCCGGCAGGGTTGGTTTCTGGCGAGAGCGCTCTCCTTGGCCTTTTCTCTGTGCACACACATCCCTGGCGTCTCTTCCTCTTCTTGTAAGTCCTGTGGAGTAGGGCCCTGCACTGTGACCCCATTTAACCTTAATGACCTCTAAAACCCTGCCTCCAAATACAGTCATATTGGGGGTTAGAGCTTCAACATAGGATTTTGGAGGGATCTGATTCAGTCCATAACACAGGGTGTCCCAGGATGACCCAAATTCAGATTAAGAATCACATCCCAGCATGTGACACACAGGGTTCTACTCCAGAGATGCTCGACTCTTGCAAACCCCAAAAGGGCCTGACAAGGGAACCCCAACCCTGTGCTCCCTGAAGCAGTGAACATTTCCCTCACATCCCACCAAGTGGCTTCTCTGCTTCATGTACTGATGTGTGCCGGGGGCTGCTGGGCACCGTCATGCAGCTGGGGCTGGGTGTGAATCCTCGGTGCGTGGGGCAATCACCAAGTCCTCTGCCTGGGCACCGTCATGCAGCTGGGGCGGGTGTTGAATCCTCGGTGCGTGGGGCAATCACCAAGTCCTCTGCCAAGCAGCCTTCCCCGGGATGTCTCTGAGATGGCAGAGGGGTTTGTCCTGGCTTTTGGGGCATATAGTCTTATCATAATTTAGCACCCAAGAGAAGATGGTGTGACCAGACCCACATCACTGCTGTGTCTCTTCTGCAAGGCCCTTTGGTACTTGATAAAAGAGCCCACTATGAAAATTTAATTATTTAGTAAAGTAGTAAAGACAATTTTGAGTAAACCAAAACACCCATAATTCTGCCTCCGAGGTACTTTCCATTTCTGCAGTGCTGGTGTTTGGGTGTGCAGAGTTGTACCTAGTTGGAATTGCCCCGTGCCTGGTGCTTGAGGGGCGCAGTGTGCTCGCGTAGCCCAGGGCGCACTCTGGAACCCGGTGCTGGGTTCAGGCTCCAGCTGGGGCTCTCCAGCCTCTCCGTGCCTTGCTGCTTTGTCTAAAAAGGGTCATTGTGAAGGTCAATTGTACTGTTCTTAGAAGAGTATTTGGATCAGAGCCAAGAGTCAATAAATATTAGCTATTATCAAGGTGCTTATTTTGTATTCTGCTTTCTTCATATTATTTCAATACTATCTTTTTCTTCTTCATCTCTTGGTCATCCTGCTGAATGACTGCATAATGTGCTAGCATTTGATTCATTACGATTTTCTAGATTATTTGAGGGGGGCCACCAGGTATTTTTATTTATCTTTTTAGTGAGTTTCTTTATTCACTGTAAAGAAAAAATGAGAAGCTCTAGGCTTGCAGTAAGTGAGTTCTGAGAATATCGCCCATTATTATTTTCCCTGCATACCTGTTCCTTTGGGGTGAGCTCCTGGTTGTGGCTGGTGGACCAGAGTTCAGACCTGCCTTTCTGGGCTGGCTGTGAGCAGCCTTTTTATGGTCTGTTATTGTGACAGCTGCCAGTTTCTTTACACTTCACCAAAATTAGGTGCTAACATTTTATGCGTTTTTGCTACTTTCAAAACTGGAAAATGGCACTTTATGTCTGTGTGACTGCATTCCTTCAGGGGCTGTTTCCCTGGTGTGAATTGTTGGTTCATATCCTTTCGTGTGGGGCCTTTTGTTCTCCCTTTGGGTGCTCTGCTTGGTTTGGAGAGGAGCGGGAATAGGGGGAGGGCCTGAAAGGCGCTTTGTGCTCCTGGAGCTGTGCGGCTGGGGGAGGAGGCCGAAAGCGGGGCTAACACAGTGACACCCTGTAAAACAGAACCCAGTGGAGTAATAGTACGCTCTGGCAGAGTTTACATGTGCCATGGGTTGTGTCTGAGTGTTCAGATTTACATTTTCTCATTTAACCCCCAGGAACCCTTTGAGGTGCAGGTAAGATTATTACTTTTGTATAAGAAAACAAAGGCTTAGTGAGGTTAAGTAACTTATCCAAGACCTCACAGCTCGGATATCATTCAGCAAATATTTACTGAGCACCTACTGTGTGCCAGGCGTGAGTCCTAGGTAGATGGACGGTGAGGTGTATGAGGAACCCAGGTTTTCCGACTCCAAAGCCTTCAGTGTTTTTCCCACTTCTAGATTAACCAAGGGGACATGTTGCACCGTCACCCAGCTGGGCATGCAGTCTTGCACCAACAGTGGGTGGGCACCAGGGCTGAAAGCCTTTACTTATTATTACCTTTTTTTTTTTTTTTTTTTTTAAATGAAGGAATTCTCCTGAGTGAGGATACCAGGTTTTCAGGATGAGTAACCAAACTTGTTTATTTTCAGGAGGGCTTTTTGCTCTGAGTGCTATAGTCTGAATGTTCGTGTCTCTTCCCAAAATTCATATTTTGAAATCCTAGCACCCAATGTGATGGGATTAGGAGATGGCGGCCTTTGATGTATGATTAGGTCATGAGGGTGGAGCACTTATGAATAAGATTCGTGCCCTTGTAAAGGAGGGCCCAGAGATCTTGCCCTTTTCACCATGTGAGGACACAGCAAGAAGTCTATGACCCAGAAGAGGGCCCTCACCTCACCATGCTGGCACCCTGATCTTAGCCTTCCAGTCTCCAGAACTGTGAGCGATACATTTCTATTGTTTAAAAAGCATTTTTTTTTGTTTATTGACTTTTAGAGAGAGAGGAAGGGGGAGAGAGATAGAAACATCCATGAGAGAGAACATCCATTGGCCGCCTCCTGCATGCCCCCTACTGGGGACGGGGCCCACAACCTGGGCATGTGCCCTGACCGGGAATCGAACTGGCGACCTCTGGGTGTATGAGCCACACTGGTGGGGCTACGTTTCTGTTGTTTAGAAGCCACCCCAGTCTGTGGTGTCCTGTTACAGCAGCCCAAACAGACGAAGACACTGAAGAGCAGTGTGGCTGGGACCTCTTGGCGAGTTGCTGCGTCTCCACCTCCCAGTTCACCCCCTTCCACTAAGCCCAGAGATGTCCCAGGTGGCAGCCAAGCCGGCCCAGGTTACCGTGCCACCTGCTAGATGGTCCAGGAACTAGCCGTAGAATCTTCTCTTCCCCATCACCGTTTTCCCCCCTTAGAACACAAATGTTTGCAACTCTTGGTGTGTTTTTCACTATAGATGATTTAGGGAATTTTACCTTAGGTTATCATTTCCTATCTACATAAAATAGTAAGTGGTGATTATAATTATTCAAATCCTTTTAACTTTCTTTTTCAGTTTTATATCAAAAGTCTTTGTCTTTCTTTTGCAAGTCCAAAATAAGATCTTAATTTTAATGGGTAAATAGAAAAGGAGTTTGCCTAATATTGAAGCCAAAGAAAGTCGTATACTTTTGAAGTGAAATTAGACATAGGCAACCCGTGTTGTTAATCTCTAATGGCTTTAAAAATACCTTGCGCCCTGGCCGGTTTGGCCCAGCGGTTAGAGCGTTGGCCCGCAGACCAGAGAGGCCCGGGTTCGGTTCTCGCTAAGGGCGCATACCTCGGTTGCAGTTTGTCCCCGGTCCCAGTTGGGGTCGTGTGGGTGGCAGTCAGTCCATGTGTCTCTCTTGTGTTGATGTTTCTCTCTCTCTTCCTTCCTCTCTCCCTCCCGCTCTCTCTGAAGATAAATGCAAAAAAATGTCCTTGGGTGACGATTAAAAAAAAAAATACCTTGCGATCCTTCTCAGACCATCTTGGAATTGGCACAGAAGCTCTTTGTCATTTGCTGTTTATGCTGACTTACTCCAAATACCAAATTTTATGATGAATAAAGTTTCATTTTCTATTTTCAAGTTCTGTTTAACTGTTGTCATTCTTTTAAACTTAATTTGTAGCAACAATGTTTTAGCAAAGTTTTGTATTAAAAAGTCCTGTGGGTGCCATTCTGGGATCCAAAAGGGTGCAGAGGGGGTTGGGGGCAAGAGAGAAGTGATGTGAGACGTCACCATGGAGGCTGACCCCAGCCCAGAGCAGGGGGTCTTTTTGGAATAGCAAATGTCTCTGCTTCTGGTCGGGAGTACATTAATCTGTGTGATCAGCAGGCTGTAGTAACAGTCAGGGTAAGTCATACTGAAGACCGATAGACAAACGTGGTTCATGGGGTAGCATAAGACCCATCCTGGCTTTTCAGCGACCCCCACGGCGCGACGTTACTGGCCCCGTGGACAGATGGGAAAGTGCCGAGGCAGAGGCTGCGTGCAGTGCTCAGGCCTCGCAGCCCAACTTCTGCAGCCACGCGCCCCGAGTCCGGCTCTGTCCTCTCCCTCTTCCTGGCATCGGTGTGGTTGGGAAGCGGGGTTTCTGCCTTTTATGGGCTAACCTGGGGGCTGCCTTTGAAGTGTGCTTGTGGAGGAGGGGCTGGTGGGCAGCGGGCTCTGATGGCCAGTACCAGAGCCACAGGGGCTGTGGCCTCAGCTGTGAACATTGCCCTGTCCTGTTCCGACTTGCTTGCCTCTTGAGGCCTGGTGCCTGGGAAGGGCGGGCGCCAGCCACACCGGCTTCGATGTGGATGTCCGAGTCTGCAGGGCAGCGGCTTGCTTTCTGCAGCAGACCTGACAGCGTCACCGCTTGGTTCGCCCAGGAAGCCTTGCAGGCCGAGCACCTGCAGAGGGGCTACGGCTAGTGGGTTGTGGGGTCCAAGCAGGGCAGGCATTTGGTGAGTGTTTGCACAGCGCCACAGGGAGGCGCCACACTGTGGGGTGTCCCCTCTGAGGTCAGAAGGGTGCTTTGAGGGCTTAGGTCCTTCCTTGTGCTCTTGGACAGCCCTAGACATGGTCCACTTGTCCTGAGACTTGGAAAGGACATCAGCCTTCACTCTCTGTGGCCTCTGATTTGTATGGAAAGGTTTGTCTCTGAGCTCTAGGAAATTGTCCATGGTCACGAGTGTGAGTGGTAGAGAGAGAAATGGCCTTTAGAATTCTCAGGGGAGTGCTTTTCTGTTCTTTCTTTAAACACTAGATTGAGGTATGATTGATGTACAAGAAGCTGTACCTATCTAGTGTATATAACATAATGAGTTTGGAGATAAGCACACACTTGTGAAATCATCGCCACAGTCTATGCCATATACATATCCAAACACCTCCAGAAGTTTCCATCCGCCCTACTGATTGATTGATTGATTGATTTAGAGGAACACTAACATACCATCTACTACACATTTTTGGAGAGTGCTTTTCTTCATGAAGAAAAAAAGTGCATTTTCTTTTTATTTTCTTTCTCCCATTCTTTCTTTCTCAATTTGCTTGATCCTTTCTTCCATTCAAAAGCTGGTCATGTCCAGTGCCGACCGTGTGATAGACTCTGTGCTAATCCTGGTCTGTATGTTGGCAAACATCAAAGTCCTGCCCTGGGGAGTCGCCGGGCCAGTGGGGGGACAGACAGCCGCGGTGTCAGTTACATGAGCTCATCCTTGAAGACCTACACCATCGCCAGAAAGGCGAAGCATGGGTGGGGCCGAGGGGGGTGCTGCTTTCAGGTGGGTTACAGGAAGGGTTTCTTTGGGTGACAGTGGAATTTTGGTGGACGTGCAGCTGGGCAGAGGTGCGAGGGGCGAGCCACCTGGGTGGGTGCTGTGGAGGGTGGTGAGGTTGGACTTCGTCCCGGTGCAGTGGGAAGCAGGCAGGGTCTAAAACAGGAGTGATGTGATTTTCCCCACTTCCTCTTGCCAAGCAAGGGCAGGCTGTTTAACAGCGTGCTCTTCAGTTCTTCTCCCTTTCTGCAGCCCTTGCACGAGTGGTTCTGGAGGCCTCCCTCGTGCCTTGCAGGGTGGGGACTTCTGACAGTCCCCAGTTGGTGCCCTAAGTGCCATGTGCTGACACCCATAATTCAAAGAGATGTGCTAAGTGCTACAACAGAGAACAGAGGAAGGGAGGTTACCTGGGGGTGGTCTGGGGCCCGGAGCCACCGTCCTAGGATCAAGCCCCAGCTCCAGCACTTCCTAGCTAGGTCTCCCTCCCTCCCTCCTTTTTTTTCCTTTTCAGACTCTGGGCCCTATATTCTTATTTGTAAGATGAAGACACACTGACATCTCAGGCCATTCTGAGGGTTAAGTGCACTAACTCATGAAGGTGGGAGACCTGAGTCTGAATCAGGCATCATATGGGATTGGAGCCTTGTCAAGTATTTAGAAGCTTCCACGAGTGGTGTGAGCCCTTCTTAGTTCTCCAGAGTCAGGTCATTGCTCAGGCTGAGGACCTAGTGTTGCCAGAGGGATGAGTGGGCCAGAGTTCCTTGACACTCATGGGATGGAAATTATTGGGGTACCACTGAAATAAGCATTTTCAGAAGCCCCCATGGGAGAATGAATGGTCTTTATTGGTGTGGAATTATATTTCTGGGGTTGTAAAGTCCCATGTCCCTCAGTCCAATCCTGGAAGAGGGGCAGCTGTGGATTCAGCAAAGCTAGAAACAGAGCCAGTGTCCAGAGTGTCCGTTCCATGATGCAGCCAGGTCCAGATCAGGATCAGTCTAGATTCAGTCCATTAGTCCATTGTGTGGAGTCCACATGGCTGTGGGCCACGTGGTGGGGGAGGGGGAGATGCAGGGCCTGGGAGCCTCTGCAAGCAGAGAGGGGGGGGGAGAGGGAGAGAGAGAGAGAGAGAGAGAGAGAGAGAGAGATAAATGGCAAGGTTATATTATCCAGTCTTCCCTTTTATTCCTTTCATGTTAAATAATAACCAGATTATTGTAATGGTATCACTAGGACAGTGAGAGATTCAGTGTGAATGTCCAATGTCATTTCACCATCTTTGGGTGTCAGGCTGTGGGTAGCATCCCTCCATGGAGGCCAGTGTTTTCTGAAATCATTTCTGGAGATCCTCTTTGGAGGACTTTTGGGCCCATTCAGTAGCCCCAAGGGTTCAAGCTCTAAGCCCTGGAATCCTGGAGCCTGTCTCTCACGTGTCCATCCTGGCTCCTTTCAGATGACCGCAGCCAGCCTTCACATACCAAATCCACCCCTAAGTTCCAGATTTTCCTTCAAGGAGTGCCTGGGAAAGATGAACAATATGGACGTCTCATTTATTTTGCCTAATTTTCACAGCATTCCTACATAGTGGGAGTGTTAGCCTCGTTTTGTGGCTGGAGAAACGGAGGCTGAGAGAGGCTGTGGTGGAGGTCCTGTGCCAGGACGTGGGGGAGCCGGGTTCACGCCCCTCCCTCTCTCCTGGCTGTTCCTGGGATCCCACAGCTTCTGGAACGCTCTGCCCTCAGAGGAAAGCAGTCCAGTCCGTTACAGTGTCCTCCCTGAGCACCCGTCTGAAAGGCCTTGCCTCCCGCACCCTCGTCATGCCACCCTCTTAGTTCTTCACGTCTGCTGATGTCAGGCACTGGAGCCTTCATTTGATGACCGAATGTGTGCTTTGTTTCTGTCTCTCCCCTGGAATGTAAGCTCCCCAAGGACAGGCACTTTGCCTGCTGCTCGCCGTGTCCCCGGTGCCTAAAATCCTGCCTGACGTGGGCTTGTTGGTCAAGAAACATTAACCGAAGGTATGAAGGACTGCATGAATGAACTAATGTTTATTCTTGTCCAGCAAGCACGAAACATTTATAAAGTGTTCTGTAGGAATGAATTGAGAGAGAGTTCCCCAAGGGCAGGCTCACATCTGTTGTTTTTAAAATAATTTTTATTTTTCAGTTACAGTTGATGTACAATATTTATTCATTTCAGGTGTACAACCCAGTGATTAGACATTTGTGTAACTTATGAAATGATCACCCTGGTAGATCTAGTACCCATCTGATACCATACATAGTCATTACAGTATTACTGACTCTATTCCCTATGCTGTACTTTACATCCCCTGACTATTCTGTAACTACCACTGTGTACTTCTCAGTCCCTTCCTGTTCTCACTCATCCCCCAACCACCCCTCCATCTGGCAACCATCAAAATGTTCTCTGTATCTGAGTCTGTTTCTCTGAATGTTTCTAGTGTCTTCCTGGCCTTGGTGGTGGTTCTGAAGGGCAGGCATCTTTGTTTTCCCTTTGCTGACGCTCTCCTCTGCAAATGTGTTGACTGTTAGCTGTGAATGACCCTTGGCTAGGTGAGCCAGTATCCATGGACACACCGGCGTCTGCACTTGGCCCACAACCTTTTCTGCTCTGGGCCGGGTGTTGGCCAGTGTAGGGAGCACGGCTGGTTGGAAAGAGGTGGGGTGGTGTTTGTGTGAGAGCCCGGGCCTCGTGGCCTGCTTCTAGAAGACACTGTCTTCCTGGAGTTGGTAAAGGTGAGTCCCTTCTCTGTGAAAGGCACACGCCACCTTCAGGTTTTAATCCCTGGTGGCCAGACAGCCCTTACACTGTTGCTGCCAAGTTCCAGCCTCAGGGCTGCTAGAAGATCAACACGTAAATCTTTTCTGTACTTGATTCACTCTTTATTTCTGTAGTACCCTGGTGTAGGTGGGCATGGATGACTCTGGGTGAGAAGGCAGCCTTTTGGGATGGAAAGAACACGGGTCAGGCATGCCATTCAAGAGCCATGTCACCTTGGCAAATGCCGTAACTTTTCGACTCAGTTTCCCCTCCATGAAATGGAGGTGATATTACCTGCTTGCAGAAGTCTTACGAGGTTCATGAACTGTCTAGCAAAGAGCCTAGAATATGTCATCTGGGCGCTTCATTGGAGACCCACAGACCCAGAGACTTCAGAGGCCTCGTTGGAAAGAGGTGGGGTGGTGTTTGTATGAGAGCCCGGGCCGTAGTAGACGTTATGCTTGTGTATTTGTGCTCATGGGTGGATTCTCCTGGGAGAAGTTCCTTTGCTTTCCTTACTCTCCTTTAAAGGATTCCAGACCTTAGAAGAAGTTAAGAAACACTTGAAGCACGCAGTTGGCGACCATTGCACGCAGTATCTGCGGCAGTCCTAGGAACTGTGATAATTTTTTGCTGTTGAGTTCTGCTCTCTGATGTTACTATCAGCTAGACTGGCTGTGTCCCTGTCCACATCTCTCCATAGATGAGCAGTAGGAACTTGGGTGAGTTATTTAGCCTATCTGTGCTTCAGTGTTCTCGTCTGTAAAATGGGGTGAATGATTGTACCCATCTGATAGGGTTGTAAGGACTAAACATCAATACATGAAAAATACTTGATGCTTTATGTAAATTGTATATTGATAAGAAAAATGGAAAAAACATCCTCAGCAGTGTGCCCAGCATGTTAAATGCTCAGTAATTAGATGCTATTGGAACACCCTCAAAGGAGACATTGCTGGAAACGACTCTGGGCCTTTGTGTTGAACTGCACATGGGTAGACCTGAAACCATCCCTCCTGCAGAGGCCCCACAGATTCCCTTTATGTGGCATCTACTCCTTACGCTTCCCTCCAGTTAAGAGGAGATTGAGCTCTGCTGTCTTTCTGGTGGCCTCAAGTATGGAAGTATGATCAGACAGGACAGCGGTTCTCAACTAGGGGTGATTTCAACCCCCAGAGGACATTTGGCCTTGTCTAGAGACATTTTTTGTTGTCACATCTGGGGTAGGGGGGTGCTACTGGCATCGAGTGGCTGATCCCAGGGTTGCTGCTAACTCCTACAGAGCACAGGATGTCCCCACAGCAGAGAGCCAGCCCCAAATGTAGTGCTGGGGGCGAGAAACCCTGAATAGGAGAAGGAGGCACTGGGGCTCTTTTCCAGGAACTGTATTTTGTTTCAGACACTAAAAAAAAACAAAAAAAAAACCACCTGCCAGCCCTGGCCGGTTTGGCTCAGCAGTTAGAGCGTCGGCCCGCGGACCAAAGAGTTACGGGCTTGATTCCTGTCAAGGGCATGTACCTCAGTTGTGGTTCGGTCCCCGGCCCTGGTCAGTGTTGTGTGGGAGGCAACCAGTCAATGTGTCTCTCTCACATCGATGTCTCTCTCTCTCTCTCTTCTGACCCCCCCCATCTGAAGATAAATGGAAAAATATCCTCGGGTGAGGATTATAAAAACAACAACAAAACCCACCTGCCTCCTGCATGGCCCAGGGAATGAAACTTAGGAAAAAAAACAAACCTAAATGAAATGATAGATCCCAGAAAGCATTTGTCCCTGCACATGTGTGTATTTGGGAGCTGTTTAGTTCCATCACCCCTGCAAGGAGGATGATTTAGGGGGGCTGTAGGTGCTTAAGGACAAACACTCGTACAATGTATCAGAATAAGTGATCTCCACCTGATAGCTGCAGAAACACATTTATATTCAGCACGTGAGCTCATTGGAGCTATTTTTCTGGAACTTATTGAAAATTCCTTCAGTTGATATTTATTGGTATTCATGTAAGCCTCACATTCCTTCCCTTCCTCTTTAAAAAATGAGTTTCTACTCTTGAATTAATTTCTTTGTTTGACTCTGATTATTTGGGAGCTGGAAGTTGTAGGCAAGTGGCTCAGCCTGTATTTCTGCCGATTTCGGGAAGAGCAGCCCTGGGACCACCAGGGGGCGCTCTGGTCCTTTCTCTACTTTGCTTCTGCAGCTGTGAGGTTTTGCTATCTCAATTTTTGATGTCCAGCGCTGTTGCCCTATTTTAACAGTGAGGTGGGGGTGGTGGTGGTGGTGGTAGCAATGGTCTTTTTAGGTGAAAAACATCAAGCCTGTTCAGAATATTCTATTTTCCATCAGCATAACTATAGTCGTACATTGCCAGTGGCTTTGAAGGGAGGGATAGGTGTCTGGTCCTTTTTTGAAAAGGAATATACAGCTAATTAGAAAATCTTTCTCCTTTGTCATTGCTTTTCATGAGCTATAATTGATTGTCCATGGATATTTACCTAGCATTTGAAATCTAATCTCTGCCTTCTTTTTCCTTTTCCGGGGGTGGGGGGGGGGGGGAGGTAGAGAGTGATGGATTAATGGAGAGCGGTAAGCCCATATAATCAACCTGATTGTTTTGATTTTGCCTCACTTTTGATCTTGAGCCAGGGCAGAGAGGGCCAGAAAAAAACATCCTCGGTTGTCAATAGGTCTTGTTGAGCAGGTCCTTTTTATTTCTAGCTATTATTGGAAGGGATTCTCAATACTAGTGAGGAGGTCTGGCTCGTCTCCTGGCAACACACTTCCAAACATTGGGCGGCTCGGAGAGTGCTGTAGTAATGATGGAGGGAGGTGGAGTGGGAGATTGCGCGGCCCAGCAGCCTGGCCGAGGGTTTGATGAGACAGTTTTCGGAAGAGATGGTGGGGCAGCAGCCGTTACACAGGTGGCCCAGAGCCCCCTGCCCCTTAACAGAGAGGAGTGAATAGAGTAGATGCAGCCAACACACGTCCTCAGGTTGGGCACATTTCTTAAAGGGAAACTTCCCATTGGATTTTATCTGCTAGACAGACCTTCAGCGACCGACTTGGTAACTGGAATGTTCCAGATGGAATTTAGATGTGCCTCACTTCTTTAGTGCTCTGTTTATTCAGCCCCAAAACATTTACCGAGCAGCTGCCACATGCCTGGTGCTGATTTAGGTGCTGGGGAGTCAAAGGTGAAGGAGATCCAGCCCTGACACTCAGAAGCTCTGTGCCTCAGTTTCCCCATCATTGAAATGCAGTTATAAGAGCCAGCATCATAGGTTGTTAGGACTAAATGAGGTAATACATATGTACAGGGTGGGACGAAAGTAGGTTTACAGTTGTGAGTATGTGAAACACAGAGTTTCTTCTTGTACTGTTTTGTATTGGTCATTGTAGTATTTTCTGTACGAACCACTGTGAGACCACTTTTGCCCCACCCTGGATGAAGTGCTCATGCCAGGGCACTCAGCCTCAGTGAATGTGAGCTCTTACCACGCAGACCCTGCCTACAAGGAGTTTAAAATCCAGTGGAAATGGCATTGGTGATAAAATACAGAAACAAAGGATGGTTGCATGGGGAAAAAGGAAGGCAACTGGGTCACATGGGAATGATGTATTCTTTGTTACCTGTGGGCAGAGTGACCGCTGCAGTGGACTTCCCCCACCCTCACCTTGCGTGACTTCCCTGACGTGGGAAGTCCTAGCTAGAGGTTCACATCACGTAGTACAGTTTCACTCCTCATCTGGAACCACAGGGCCCTCTACCCTGATGCTGGCTGGCTGTCATTCACACAGGTTGGTCTCCTCACTGCCCATGCCTGCAAGGGGGAGGGAGAAACTGGGGAGAGTCAGGGGGGAATGTAATAGGAGGGGGGCTGTGCAAGAGAGGGTGTGGGAGGAGGGAAGGGCTAAGAGGTGGGTGCAGTGAGTTTAAGGAAACCTTCACAGGGAGGGGTGTGCTTGACAAGGAGGGGACACTCCAGGAGAGGGGCAGCTGTGTGCAGAGGCCTCAGGAGAGAGCTCCGCCTCAACATGCCCAGCTGGTTGGGGGCGGGGCTCTTCTCCCCATCTAGGAGCACCTGGGGAAGTGGGGGTCCTCTGGCCTCTGGCCACGCTCACTTGCTCTTCCTATTAGTCCCATAGGGGAGGGTGCTGCCCCCTGTGGGCAGAGTGAACCTGCAGTGGGGAAGGGACTGGTGGCAGAGCTGGGACTCAGTGGGTTAAGCCTGACCTGGAGATCCTGGCCCAGCCTGTTCCCTGGGCATTGCCATGAGTAATTCTTTCTGGGCAACTCCTAATTTACTTACAAATGTTCAGGTGAGGGTGCTTATTAACTCCCAAGCTAGGATTGACTTTTGCTTACTTTTGGTCTTGAGCTTTCTAGTAGTCAGTCTCTGCCCCCTCCCCACTCCCCACCTCCACCCCTCGGGGCCTGGCACAGCTTATGTAACAGTTTCATGCAGTTCAGAGCTGATCCAAAACAGGCCTCTTGCTCAGCGGATGAGGTATCACTCAGACGTGTTTGAAATGTCAGCTTTGTTTGACATGTACCAGCAGAAGAGCTGGGCAGCTCTGTTTGTAGAGTTGCATTGGGGCAGTTTCTGGTTTGAATTCAGGGGTGGGAGTAGCCTGGCTGAGTGGAGCATCCGATGGAACTGGGTTGGTCACCCTGTGCTGTGTTCTTCAAGGGGAGGGAGTAGCGAGGCTGGGAGAACACCCTGTTCCTGCAGCCTGACTTGTAGGCTCATATCATGTCCTGCTTTCTGCGTTGCTGCTGATTCCCCTCCTTGTGCACCCCGTCTCCTCATTTCTAAAAGGAGGTGAATAACACCCGCCTGTGAAGCACGACACACACTTGGTGCAGAGGGCTGATCAGGGGGGTGGGGAGGGTGGGGGTGCTTCTGTGTGGGTTCTAGCCCAGGTCTTCCTCTTTTCTTCCTCTTCTCACTTCCCTTCCTCCTCCTTCAACTCCTCTTCCTCCACCCTGAATATTAAATATTAACTGTAAAAATGACTGTGAAGTTTTTGTTTTATATATTAATACATTTACATGGAAAAACTCAAAAGATACTAATGGGACACAGTAAAGAGTTTCTCTTCTCTCATTTCAGCCACCTAGCTCCCCTGTGCTCCCCCCAGGACTCTAACCTTTGGAGTTCAACATCTGGAAGAGCACAGCTGCCAAGCTGAATAGGGGGTCAGACAAAGAGAGCATGGGCACTTAACTTTTGACTGCCACATGCCCATTGGAAGGCTTTCACGTTGCATTGCAGCAGCACTGAGTGACTCCAGATCTCTGCACACACACCATTGCAGCAGCACTGAGTGACTCCAGGTCTCTGCACGCACTGTCATTGCAGCAGCACTGAGTGACTCCGGGTCTCTGCACACACGCCATTGCAGCAGCACTGAGTGACTCCAGATCTCTGCACACACACCATTGCAGCAGCACTGAGTGACTCCAGATCTCTGCACACACACCATTGCAGCAGCACTGAGTGACTCCAGGTCTCTGCACGCACTGTCATTGCAGCAGCACTGAGTGACTCCAGGTCTCTGCACGCACTGCCATTGCAGCAGCACTGAGTGACTCCAGGTCTCTGCACACACGCCATTGCAGCAGCACTGAGTGACTCCAGGTCTCTGCACACTCGCCATTGCAGCAGCACTGAGTGACTCCGGGTCTCTGCACACACTGCCATTGCGGCAGCACTGAGTGACTCCAGGTCTCTGCACACACGCCATTGCAGCAGCACTGAGTGACTCCGGGTCTCTGCACACACACCATTGCAGCAGCACTGAGTGACTCCAGGTCTCTGCACGCACTGCCATTGCAGCAGCACTGAGTGACTCCAGGTCTCTGCACACACACCATTGCAGCAGCACTGAGTGACTCCGGGTCTCTGCACGCACTGCCATTGCGGCAGCACTGAGTGACTCCGGGTCTCTGCACACACTGCCATTGCAGCAGCACTGAGTGACTCCGGGTCTCTGCACACACGCCATTGCAGCAGCACTGAGTGACTCCGGGTCTCTGCACACACACCATTGCAGCAGCACTGAGTGACTCCAGGTCTCTGCACGCACTGCCATTGCAGCAGCACTGAGTGACTCCAGGTCTCTGCACGCACTGCCATTGCAGCAGCACTGAGTGACTCCAGGTCTCTGCACACACACCATTGCAGCAGCACTGAGTGACTCCAGGTCTCTGCACGCACTGCCATTGCAGCAGCACTGAGTGACTCCAGGTCTCTGCACACACACCATTGCAGCAGCACTGAGTGACTCCGGGTCTCTGCATGCACTGCCATTGCGGCAGCACTGAGTGACTCCGGGTCTTTGCACGCACTGCCATTGCGGCAGCACTGAGTGACTCCGGGTCTCTGCACACACTGTCAGGCTTCATGTGCTCATGATGCTGTCCATGCTAGTCCTTCTGCCTAGTCCTTTCCCTCCTCCTTTTTGGCTTGGGTAGAGCTTATTTATCCTTAGATGTTACCTTGTCCAGGCAAGAGAGATACAGATCAAAATGGTAGCTTTGTTATCAGTAAAGCGGACTGGAAAACAGAGGTTTAAACCTGTGGGCAGGCTGGCTTGCAAAAACATGCATCCCCAAGGTCACTAGTCAGGTGGAGACCCCCACGGGGCAGCTACTGAGCTGATCCCAGGGGTCTGTGAGCAGTGGGTTGGCCCTGAGAGAGAGAACCCACAGGGGCTGAGCTGTGCATGCCTTGTTCCTCCTCCCAGGCTCCGGAGTGGGACAAGTTATCCCTCCCTCCTGGGAGCAGTGAGGGAGGGGCAGAGAGATGGGGGTGGGGAATTGGAGGGCCTCTGTTCCATGTGGAAATGGAAGTCAGAGACTTGGCCGCTCCCCCCCAACACCAAGCACGCCGCTTGGGAATAGATTTCAGGCTGTTTTAGATACACGACCATGGGTAGGTGACTTTTCTGGGCTCTGTTTTCTCTTCTGCAAAAAGGGATCAATAGCCTCTCTCTCACAGATTTGCCAGGAACATTTGCTAAAATAAAGCAGGTAAAGAATGGTTCCTGAACCTGGTAGGTGGCCTGTTAGCATTAAGCCCACAATCCTCACATTGATAGCTGGGCTTTATTTTATCCTGCCACCCTTCTCCCTGATCTTGAAACTCACCTCCCGCTTCTCCCTGGAGCGAGGAGACTAGAGGCACATCTGTGAGGTGGGGGTGCATATCTAGTATTGAGCTTGGTTTTGGGGGAGGATGGGCCAGCGAGGTGGTGCTGCGTGGGCCCGCAGTGTTAGGTGACAGCCTGCAGCTCAGTGTTTAGTGACCCTGGATTCAGTACCTCCTGCGTGTTCGTGGGGGAGAGACTGCCATGGCCTAGGTGGGTTTGATCCCTTCCCCTCCCCACTTATACACACTTTCCCGCTGAGTTTTCTGACTCACGTACCCAAGAATCTGAGTGTAGTGGAAACAAGGAGATCCCAGGGGACAGGAGCGGATGCAGCCCGTCTTGGGTGGCTGTTGTCTTGCCTCTGGGTTTCTTCTACAGCGTCCTCCTGGCCTTGGCTCTGGAGCCCTGCCAGCCCTGAGCAGGCAGCTGGTCTTGATGGTGCCACTGCCCTCTTGTTCTCAGACTTACCGTCTTTAGGAGGAATTGCTTTCTGTGCATTTTGGCTTCAGGGAATGCTCATCAGTTGGGCTCTTTGGGGGAAGACAGCTGAGTGCCCAGATGTGCTTGTGCCTCCAGTATACTGTCCCCTCTGTCCCCTGCAGTCCACCCCTCTCTGTGTCTTAATCCCCTCGCACCTGGCTTGTTCTGACGCGGGCTCTGATGTGAGGCCCCTGGTCACAAATCTGTCTCTCGAGTACATTCTGAGCACCGATCACCAGGCAGCAGGAGCCTGCAGAGCTGTGTGCCAGGCACTGTTGAAAGCACATGGCATTGCTCCCTCATCTAAGCTCACATCAGTGCCATGGGCAGGTCTGTTATTAGCCTTGTCTGATTGATGGCGATTAAAGGGCTGCCCAGTGTCACACAGGTCTGCTTGATGGGAGTGCGTGGGACTTCATGTCTCAGTCCTAAGCCTTGTGCCCTACTGTTTTTGGCTGTTCATGATTTGTTCAGCCATTCATACAACAAATTCTGAGAACCAACTATGTACCAGGCACTGTGATGGACTCTGGGACAGGTCTGAGCCTCGGCACTGTCAAATGTGGGTTAGCTCATTCTCTGTTGGGGGCTGTCCTGTGCCCTGAGGGATGTTTGCCAGCACCCCTGGCCTCTCCCTACTCGATGCCAATATCTCCTCCAGCTCAGTTCTGACAACCAGAAATGTCTGCAGTTCGCCAAATGTTCTGAGGGGTGCAAAGTGCCCCTCAGGTGAGAACCACTGTTCTAGGGATATGCAGGAAACACGGAGCTTACACTCTGTTTGGGGAGCGTGAGTCCACAAACATAAATAGATCTTCAAGTGATGCTGTGTCCTGTGAAGCGAAATGAAGTGGAACAAGGTGCAGAGTGGCCAGAGAGGCTGTGTGTCCCACTGTCTGCGAAGCCCCATCTGACCAGTGGGCTTTTGAGAGGAGGCCTGCATGGAGTGAGGAAGGGAGCCCTGGGGATATTGGAGGAAGAGTGTTTCCAGCAGAGGGGACAGCAAGTGCAAATGGCCTGGGGTGGGATGGTGCTGGGCTTGGCTTAAGCAGAATGAGCCAGGGGTAGTGGAGACAAAGGCACAGAGGTCAGGGTGGGAGTCACTTTAGCTTTTACTTTGAGTGAGGTGCGAGACCATTGGAGACTTTTGAGCAGAGGAGTGACACATTCTAACTGACATCTTAAAAGGGCCATTCTTGCCACTGGGTGGAGAGTTGGGTAGACTGAGGGGGGGGGGGGCAAGGTAGAGTAGCTGGTAGATGACTGTCCTGGTCTAGGCAGCAGATGCCAGCCACTTGAGGGAGGGGCTAGGACTCTGCTTAAGAGGATAACTCATGGGTGTTTTGAAATGTAAATGATCTATACAACACATACCCATGGTTAAAAGACCTGGTCCGGGCCCACCTCTCACTCCCAGCCCTGTTCCTCCTGGGACAGAGTGTGCCTCTCATTCTCTGAGCTGTTACTTCTGCAGCTCAGGACTTTTCTTTAGCCACCGTTTCTTGAACCAGCCCTTTTGAGAAATTATCAATGAGCTTTTTGCTAGAATGGGGAGGGATTGTGGGCACCCCACTGGGCTGAAGGAAAACCAATTTTCTCCTTTCTCAAGACTCTGTTTTTTCTCATCTAAATCCAGCCATCCTAAGGTACTTTGTGCCTACTTTACCTTTCAGAACCTTTAATTTCCCTCTCATTGTGTTCCTCCCTTTAGTAATCACAATTTATTGACCCCTAATTAATTTTAATCATTTTATATTGGCAACTTTAGTTAGTCACAGCTGTCCCTTGACAATAATGAAAAAGGGAAGTGTCTTCTTAATGTGTCCTTGTTTCCATTTATCATCTCTCCATGGTGTTCTTGGATCACTGTTAATGAATAAATCAGTAATTTATTCACTCATTCCTAGAGGCCTGACTGTATGATTAGGGCCCTTCTAATATTCACTGGTAAAAAGATGAACTATGGTTGATCTACTCACTTTGATTTTCTGGAATTGGAAACTCACATCGCAGGCTCTCATTCCAGACAAGGCAGCAAAAGAAAAAAAAAAAAACCAGAATGTGTTTCCTTGAAACTGTGGCTGCTCCTTGGCCACAGCCCACCCCACAGCTGTTTGAGAGTCAAGGTGTGATTTGATGCTAGTGGGCACCAGACTCCAGGAGATTCTTCTCTGGGGAAACCAGACACCAAGATCACCTTTGCTAGAGTTCTCTGAGGCCAGTGCCTTCATTATCATTATTTTTTATCCTCACCTGAGGATATTTTTCCATTTATCTTTAGATAGAGTTGGAGAGAGAGGGAGAGAGAGAGAGAAACATCGACGTGAGAGAGACACATCGACTGGCTGCCTCCCGCATGACCCCAACCAGGGCCGGGGATGAACTGCAACCGAGGTATGTGCCCTTGGCCGGAATCGAACCTGCGACTCTTGGTCTGCGGGCTGATGCTCTACCTGCTGAGCCAAACTGGGCAGGGTGAGGCCAGTGCCTTTAGAAAAGTTCTTGCCACCTACGTTGCCTGGTGGTGTGGCTTCATCCAGAATTACTCCAGGGTTAGCTTTGGGTTGAGGCCGTCACTTTCACTCACTGTAGCTGAAAGGTTCTTTATAGCACATGAAATCGTTGACACACCTATCACCGTGGATACTAGAAATCTGCTGCATTTTTCTGTGCAAATCTTGGTTACAAATAGTTGGTGACCCTTGTTTTTATGACTGTATATTGTATTCAGAGCATTTTTTTTTTGCCCTGCAGAGATAGGTCCAAAAGACAAATTACCCTGAGGAAGATGGGCTGGAAAGAATGCCAGAGACTTGCCCCTGCCACCTCCGAGTGTCTGCTGGGTGTCAGCTGTCCCATCTCCACAGGTGTGCTGCTCGGCTCTGAACTTGGACTGGCTTGCATTTGTGAACGCTTCTTTCCCCCAGTTCCCTGGCTAATCAGTGCAGGACAGAGACTGAGGCTTACGTGGGGAGTTTTTGGGAAGTCAGCCTCAATCCTCAGAGCCTGAGACAACACAGTGAACTGTTAAGTTAACTCAAATAGGAGGCCGGACTGTACTAAGAATCTGATTTGAAAGGAGCATTTGGAAAAGAAAATCTACCAACATCTCTTTAATGAAGTTTGACCTTTCAGTCTAAATTAGTTCTCTTCTAGTAGCGCTGATGACTTAGAGCAGCAGATGTCTTTTTCAGGTAATATATTAGCGATGGGCAACTCAGAAAATGATGCCATCTCAGTGAAGATGGATGACAGAGGGAGTCCTCAGGAAAGCAACCCCTCTTTATCTCCTCCCACGCCGGCCCGAACAGCACGCCTAGTGCTGAGCTCCGGTGCTGTCTGTTTCTGGGGATTGCTGTCCCTTGTCCCCTCTCCCTCCAGAAGCCTTTAGGTGGACCAGTAGGTCCTGTCATCTAGTTGTCCCTAAGGTGGAAAGATCACTCCGGAGAGGAGAGTTTTGCACAGTTCTCTTCGTGCAGATATTAAGTTCAGGTGCTTGAGCTGAGAAGTTGGGACTGAGGGACCCCAGCCATATTTCATAGAGAGCTCAGCAGTAGGCGTGCTGTTCGGGCCGGCGTGGGTGGCGATAAAGAGGGGTTGCTTTCCTGAGGACTCCCTCTGTCATCCATCTCCACGGAGATGGCCCCTCTAGAGGGACAGAGTGTACATCTCCATCTGTACCCCCTCCAGGAGGAGCGAGAGACACTGCATCCTGGGTGTCCCAGCTTAATACACGATGCGTTCACAGGGACCTGAGAGTCCATCTCCTGTCAATTTCACCTGCTCCTCCCTGGCTGGTGTGGGCTGAGGGTCGCGCCCAGAAAGTCACCTTGCTGATGCGTTGGTTGCATATGGCAGGAAGGCGCCCTGGCTGTTGGTACAAAGACCTGGAGTAACACTGCTTTAAATGAGACAGAATTTTATTTCTTCCCACATGACAGGTTGGAACTCAGTGCCCCTTTACCTGGTGCTCTGTAACATCTCAGATGTGGCCCTTCTCCATGTGTCCATCACACCGCGTTTCTGTCAGAGAGGGGGCGTGGCCCCTTCTTTTAAAGGCACAACCCCAGCTTCCACGTCACTTCCCACTCACCTCACCACATATAGTCACGTGGCCATATCTAGCCGCAAGGGAAGGAGGAAATGTTTGTATCCTGGGTGGTCAGGTGGCCAGCTGTGGAAGGAGAGGGGATGAGTCCGTGGGACGTCTGGGCCTGCTACAGGTGGAAGACAACACTGTCGGTCTGACCACGGCACCCTTTTTTTGGGCATGTATATTTTTAAACTTTCTGTTTTGAAAGGATTTAAGCCTCACAAGAAGTAGTAAAAAATAGTAGAGAATTCCCGTGTACCTTCTCCAGCTTCCCCCAGTGATGACATCTTACAGAACCAGAGTACATGGTCAGAACCAGGCGCAGCCCCGCTGTCGACCTCGCCTGCCGTTCACCGGTCTTATGTGAACCAGTGTGTGTGGTAGTTGGATGTGTCATCGCTTATGTCGATTTCTGTGGCTGCCACGTCGGTGACACGTCCCCTTCCGAGGCTGCCCCCCCTCGGGGTCCAGTCAGGCGCTGCACCCACAGCCCACCTGCCGTTCCTCGATCCTGAAACAAAATGCAAACAGCTGGCCGTTCTCCTGTGTTCACCGTGTGGTTCCTTCACTTTCGGGATCTGCTTGTGCTCCCAGGTTTCCAGCTGGCGGTCCACGGAGGGTTCCGTTCGGGCTGCATGGCGCTGAAACGGTTTTTGAGTTAGTTGCCAACATCGAACCATCGGGAGACTTTCATGTTAAAAAACAAAAAACCCGACAACAAACCAAACCAATTTGCCTCAGTGGAAAATTCAGAACATCTAGTGACCACCAGGCGTTTTTGTACTGCATTCAGCAGGAGCCAAATAGTGGCTGCCCACTGCAAAAGGTCATTACTGGCCAGCTTCCTGCCTGTGCCCCTCGGCAGCGGAGTGTGTAGTTTCTAACATAAGCACTTTGCTCTGCTATGGGGGCATTACCCAATTTGGGGGGCGGGGCAGCTACCCACCCCAAGCCTTTACACAAGCAGTTTCCTCTAAGGAAGCATTTCCTGACCAGCCACCCACAGCCATTGGTGACATCTCCCCTCCTTGCTTGTCTCCATTAGGCCGCTCCAGACGTAGGCTGTGTGCTTGCCGTTGTCCCTGCCAAATCTGCAAGCTCTGTAAGGGCAGGGGTGGGATCATGGCAGTGTCTTTTCTCTCACCCATCTGTGTGTCCTGAACATCTTGCTTGGTGCCTGGCACCTTGGGAGTGATTAGCTGTTACTCGAGTGAACAGAACCGAATCAAGGCAATGAGTAGGTGTCGATGTGCTGACTGCCCCCATGCGCCAGGCCTCTTCTTGGCCTTGCTCTCGGTCCTCACGCACCCTCCCCAGGACTCTGCAGGGAGGCGTTCTTTTGTCCATCTCACAAATGAAGAAACTGCATCCCAGAGATGAAAGAGCTTGTTTTCAGTGATAGAATTAGATACTGAGGAAGCTAGGAAATGACTTCAGCCATGAGCATTTTGTTTTAAGGTCAAGGATTGATGGACAGCCCCCAAATGAGATGGAGAAATGTATTAGGAGTTGCTAGAAAAACCCAGGAATGAGGGAAAGGTCAGTGTTGAACCATATTTTCCTGTTGATAAATCAATTGCTGTTTGCTGTCCCAAAGAGGATAATTATGCCGCTCCAGATGAGAGGGCAGATGGACCTGGCATCGGCAGGCCAGCCTCTTCTTGGACGGTCCTTGGACAGGAGAAGCCCTCTTGGTGGCAGGGGAAGTTGATTTGTACTAACCTTGCCTGGCACTCTGAGAAGCGCTCATGGAAATGTGGAAGGGGTGCTGGCGAGTCTTACTCTTGGGCTGGCAGTCCTGATGCCCTTCCCTAAGGGAAGTGCCATGCAGGCCTTAGGGAGACTTGGTTAGTGACTTCCATGGGAAAGGATGACTGGGCTGGACTTGGACCACGGTAGAGCAAGGCAGCGGTGCTGTGTTAGCAGGAGTACCTGCCTTTATAGCCTGTAACTCACTCAACTCCCCCGGCAACCCTGTGAGCTGGGTAATGATATCCTGAGCTCAGATGTCACAGCTGGGGACCAGGGAGGTTCTGTTTGTTACTCAGAGTTACACAGCTGGTGGTTAGTGGAGTGAGGATTTGAACCCAGGCTCAATTCCAAAGCCTCTGCTTGGTCTGCCACACCCAGCCGCCTCCACCTTGGTCCTTATGGTCTACGTGCGGGTGCCTGGGCACGCACCACGGAGCTGCTGCCAGCTGGAGCACAGCAAGGGCACGGCAGGTAGGGCGCTGTCCAGCTCTCCAGCTGAGATGCCCAGCACCGGCCTCTAGGAGGTTCCTGTGAGAAGGGCACGGACTTCCTTACAGGTCCCAGTAGCTACCAGTTTCCTCATCTCCGAATTGGAAGTGATCTCACTTGCCTGCTCTCCTCACAGGGCAGAGCGAATGCAGAGGGGCGGGTGCTTTGGAAGAAGCAGGGCTGCCCCTCACTGAGCTGGAGTTGGCCTCAGCCATGAGCATGCCCGTCTCAAACGGCAGCAGGTTTTTAAATTTTTTTTTTTTTTAATTCTCACCAGAGGAGATTTTTCTATTTATCTTCAGGTAGAGAAAGAGGGAGAGAAAGGGAGAGAGAGAGAAACATCGACGTGAGAGGGACACACGTACTGGTTGCCTCCCACATGACCCCGACCAGGGCCAGGGACGAACCACACCCAAGGTACGTGCCCTTGGCTGGAATCGAACCCGGAACTCATTGGTCCGCAGGCTGACGCTCTACCACTGAGCCACACTGGCCAGGGCTCAAACTGCAACAGCTTTTGATGACTCTCCCCATGTCCCTGCTTGGGGACATTTTTACCCCCGGAGGCTCCTGAGGCAGGATGGAATTGAAGTCTGTGTTTACGTCTGCTCAGCCAGTCCTCCCCCGTGTAATCTCTGTCCCTGCCCACAGTGGTGACCATGCATTAGTCTGATTAAAAACTAGTGTTCTAGCTCTCAAGGTGGAACTTGGCACAGATTTTCTTCTTCTTTCCAGATGAGTGAGTTTTGCACAGATGTCACAGCCAGTAGAGTATGAGAAACACAGAAACAAACTTTCAGGGCCTCCTCCTCCCTTGCGAGCCCCCCACGAGGACAGCACAGGAGAGCATCTCACTGGGGGAGCAGGTGTGAGAGGGAGGTTGGGCTGCTTCACCCCTGAATTTCTGGGCTCCCCATCAAGACTAAGGCCCAGGCTTACACACACACACACACACACACACACACACACACCCATGCTGATCACTTCAAACGAGGCACTGATGTCTACAACCAGCCTCTGTACCATGACTCAGTTACACGGCGACTTTCTGTCTAAGGTCTGCAGGCTCAGGCCCCTTCAAGACCGGCTGCTGGCTACGGAAGCAGGTCTGGTGATTAAGAGAATGTGGTATTTTTCCATGGGGGCCCAGGTTTTAATGAAATGGGACTGCACAAGGAATTCCTACACAGACAGCGAGGCGATGCACTGCACTCAGGTTTCAGTGAGACGGCGGTCCACAGCAGCCACCTGGGGAGGTGGCACAGGCACATCCGTGTCCTCTCTCCCCGGCCCACCTCCTCCTCAGAACCCTGCAATGGCCTTTCTCTGTACTTGGGCCAAAATCCAGATTCCTGCTGTGGCCTGGCGCGACCCTGCCGGCTCTTCCTCTTCCTGTGCCTGGCACGCTCCAGCCACTCTGGCCTGCAGGCACTCTGCCCCTGCCAGGCTCTTCCTCCCCTCAGGCCCTTCAGTCCCGTCCTTCCTTCTGCCTGGGATGCCCCCCTCCCCCACACCTGAAGGACTCTTACTAGTCATCTTCCAGTTTTTACCTTTGTTTCCTCCGCCTTGTCCGACCACACCCTCCACACATAATTGGGTCCTTCTCACCCTTTTCCCTCCCAGCACCTTTCTCAGGTTGTGATAGTTTTCTTTTTAAAATATTTATTTATTGATTTTTTTTGGTGGGGGGGGGGAGAGAAACATCAGTTGTTTGCCTCCCTCATGCGTCACACCCTAGGTATGTGCCCTGACCGGGAATCAAACCCACGTCCTTTCGGTGCATGGGACGGCGCTCCAACCAGCTGAGCCACACCTGCTGGTCTGAAGCTGTCTGAGAGGGACCCTGAATCCCCACGGCTAGTGCTGTCCGGGGCACCCTCAGATACTCAGGAGTAGTTGGTGAATGAAAGGATGGAGGTTCCCCGGAGGGGATGGCAGTGGCCAGGTGTGTGGTAGTGAACTGCCCAGGGATGAAGTGGTGAAGAACTCGAGCCGGCACGTCCTCGGGAGCTGCCCCTCTGGGAGCAGGTGGCTGTGAATTGCTGGTGAAGGAGGGGCAGGGCTGGGAGGTGGAGACCAGCACGCTGGGCCAGGAGCAAATGGGTTTCTTCTCCCTGCTCCCTTGGTTTTAGGACCGGCCTGCGGCAGAGTGGACTTGTGGCTGGATGTGAGAAAGTGGGCGCTGGCCAGAGCTCAGTTCCAGTGTGGCACTTGCTGGGCGAGCCCCAAGGCGTGAGCTGGGGTGGCACCTCCTCCTTCTCGACGGTGCTGTACAGGTGGGATCAGTGAACACCCTGCCTCGTGCCTGGTGATCATTCATAGCACCTGGCTCCTGTCTTGCGCGTTCTTAAGCGAGGAGGCTCACAGGTTTCGGGCCAGTGCCTGAGTGCTTGGTTGGCCTCTGTCTTGCACCCTGATGCTGAGGGTTTCATGGTGGTTTGGAGTCTCGCTGTGGGGAATCGCTGTGAGTATTCAGTGCGGCCCAGGACTTGTGACTCTCAACACAGGAAACAGTCAACTGCTGCCTGGCTGGGGAGTGTCCCTCAGCCCCTGGCTGGGATTCCTCCAGCTGGCCTCACGCTCCCTCCCTGCTGGCCTCTGGGGATAGGTCCCTGGCCTCGGGTCCCTGTGGAAGCAGGACAGCCTTTCTTTGCGGCTTCTTAAGTCTTGGGAACGGGGATTCAGCGTGAAAGCGGGAGATGGTCCCTGTGGGCTGCATTCCATGTTAGGTGCTGAGTTAGCGTCAGCCGTTTCTGCCGGGAGCAGAGTTCTGCCGTGTACTCCGTGCCATGCTTTCCCTTCCTCACCGTTCCTGTCGGGAAAGGGAGCAGAAAGGACCTTAGCTGCACACGGGAGGTGGCTGTGTCCTCGAGTTTCCCTCAGAGGATTCCATGTGGGTGATTCTGTCCTGGGCGGGGTGGCATGAATAGGAGGGAGGGAGGGATCGACCTTCCAGTTCCTACTGGTGCCTGGTGCTAGTCATTCTGTCTCCTTTAATCCCCAGAACAGCCACAGGAGGTGACTAGTGATCTCCCCATTCAGGTGAGAAAGAGGTTAAACATTTGTCTGAAATAACCAGCTGGTAACTGACCGAGCCAAGAATAGGAAACCTGAGCCCATCTGACCACCAGGCCGGAGTTTGATTTTTCAATCCTCACCTGAGGATATTTTTCTGTTTGTCTTCAGATAGAGTGGGAGGGAGAGAGAGGAAGAGAAAGGGAGAGAGAGACACATCGACGTGAGAAGGGCACATCAATTGGTTGCTTCCTGCATGACCCCGACCAGATCCGGGGATGAACTGCAACCGAGGTACGTACCCTTGGCCGGAATTGAACCCAAGACTCATTGGTCCGTGGGCCGATGCTCTACCACTGAGCCAAACCCGCCAGGGCGCAAGCGGCTGTGCCGTGCTGCCTCCCAGGGAAGTGAGTGACTATGGAGGACCTACCCTGGGTGAGAGACTGTCCCACCCTGTCAAGTACTTTGTCCCATTTAGTCCCCAGGGCCACCCTGTGGTGTACATTTGATCCCCGTTGTAACCGGTGGGGACTCCAAAGCTCGGAGAGGACAGGTAACTGGGTCCTCAGTGAGATTTGGGCTCAGTGTGGGGTGATCCCAGAGAGGGCTTCAGAGGCAAAGAGGGTCAGCGTCATTGTTCACTTACAGGTGGGCCAGGGGTGGACGTGGTGAGTCCATGAGGAATGCTTTCAGCTGCGAGTAATCAGAAACCCAATTAACTGACTTAAAGAAGTGTTTATGTAGGCACACCTTTTATTGGGCTTTGTTTTATTGCTCTTCACGGATTTTAAAAATAAATTAAAGGCAAGACCCTCCCCCAGCCAAAACATGGCGACTAGCTTTATTGCAGTACTTGCTCTACTGGTGTGCTGACGTGATCTGGAACTGAACCTGCAGTGTCTGAGGCATGCCTGCGTTTCTCCTGTAACAGGAAGTCTGGAGGCAGGTGGTTGCCTGCATGGTGTAGAAGCTCAGTGCCACGAAGGGTTCAGGCTCTTTCTGACCCAGCTCCTGTAGGTGTTGGCATTCATCCTGACGCTGTTGCCTCGTGTTTGCAAGCTGGTTGCTGCTGTTGCAGATACTATATCCACTTTCAAGCAGGAAGCACGGGAGAAGGGTTAGCACCTGGTTTCTCTTCTCTTTATCAGGAAAATAAAAGCCTTCCCCAAAGACCACCTGGTGGACTTCCCTTTACATCTTGGTGACCAGAACTGAGTCACATGGCCCCTCTCGCTGCAAGGAAAACTGGGAAAGCAGGTTTCTGGCTTTCCAGCCTGTAAGGGGAAGGCAGCAAAGGAGAGGGCTTGGGAGTGGCTTTTGGCATAGCCTCCAATAGTTTAGTATAGTATGACAGAGGTCATTCAGGCTGAACAGTGCAGGTGGCAGCTGGCAGGGCCATAATGCTAGGATGCCGCAGAGAGTAGCTTTGGACCATTTAGGAGAGCCCAGAGTGGCAGATCTTCCTGAGGCTGCTGGAGTAAAGCAAGGTCACCAAAGAGAGAGGGTTCAGGCTTGGTAGTGTGGGGGTCACTTGCTCTCCTGAGCCCCATGTTGCCTGCTTCAGTTCCTCTGGAAGAGATGTGAGGGGACATCCAGTGAAGGTCTAGCAGGTGCTCAGCATGGCAGGCTGCCCAGTGTGCATTCTTTTTTCTGAGGCCTCACCAGCCATGCCCACCCCGTGGTCATCGTTCCCGGGCTCTGCCAGCAGGGGGCCTGCAGAGCTTTGCAAGGGTTCCAGGCTATGACTTTGCTGAAAGCTGGGAGTCCATGGAGTTTATTGTTCCTCCCTGTCTTTTGAAGCTTCTTGGACCAGAACAAGGGTGGTCACAGGGGGTTCTTGGTGAGGAGGCAACTTGGTGTTTTTGGCCCTTGGGTTGCTGAAGCTGTGATTAGGTACTGATTGAATCCAGTTAGGGTTGACTTGCCAGCTCTCCCTTCACCGCCCTTGAGGGACTCAGAACTCACCCTTGGAGTTCTGGAGCCTCTGATGGCAAAGAGGGTGTTGAGAGAGGAGCCCCCAGCTGCTGGTCCACGGTGACAGTGCCAGTCACAAGCCACAGGCACTTCCTTCGAGTTGGAGCTCGACTTAGAAAGCAGCCGATCTCCTCCCTGCCTTTTGACGACTCTTGAACTAGAACAAAGGCGGTGACAGAAGGCTCTTGGTGAAGAGGCAACTTGGTGTGTGCTGGTCCCTGGGCTGCCGGAGTGATCAAGTACTGATTTAGTCCTGTCCACGTACCTTGGCTAAAATCCTGCTGTCAGGCACTGTGTTAGGCTGGACAGGGGAGGGAGGGGGATTCAGAGGTAATGGGCTGAATCCCGCTTTCGCAGAACCCTCCATTTAGTAAGGAAGGTTGTAAAAGCTAAAGCTGAGGTCCTCAGGCGCCTTGGGGAGAAGAATTGGTTTCATTTTGCAGAGTCTGAAAGGCTTCCTGTGGGAGAAGATGTCTGAGCTGGGTTTTAGAGGTAAAATAGGAGTGAGAGTTAAATCCATGAATGTTAAAGGCCACTGATTGTTCAGTTTCCAATCACACACTCTTCCTCCAATATGGCTGGTGTTATATAAGAGCCGAGGTCCGAGAAAAACCTCAGCGCATTGCTAGCTGATTCCAAAGAAATAACCCAGAAGGACCAGCTGTGGAATACATGGGTTTACTAGGACTTAGGTGTGCACCAGGGTGGCCGGCTGGTGAAGTTTTCCACAACACAGGCCTTCTCAGTTCAGCGTTATACAGAGCACAGAGAACAGAGCAAACGGCGTGCAGGGGGCTGTGCCTGCTCGCAAGCTGTGTGAGATCAAATTGCAAGCTGTTTGCAACCTGGGCTCACATCAGGAACAGTTGCTGTTCGGCCATTTCTTGGCCAAGGAGCTGGCCAGGCTCCCAAGGTCTCACAGTCTGCTTACAGATGGCCTTCATCATATCCCCGCAGAGTGGGAGGGGGAGTTGGAGCTTGGGAAGGGGCCCATGTCTCACATACCACACAGCTGGGCTTGAATAGCCTATTCTTCGTTTAGGAGGCTCCGTTGCCTGCCCTGGGGGCAATTTGATGATTCATCTTTTTCCTGCTGGATGAAGGGAACCCTCCTTTATTCCGTCCAGGTTAGAGGTTGCCTCTGCTCTCAATAGTCGGGAGCCTGGAGGGAGTCATTGTGGCACTCCACAGTGGAGACTCAGTGCTCAGTGTCTGGAGATCCAAGCAGTTTCCATTGTGTCTTGGCCACTTGTGTTCTGGGTGTCTCTGATTGTAATTCCACCTTTCTGGGCCTCACTTGCCTTGGCTATAGACTCGGGAGCACCGGTCTGCTTCCCTTCCCTGATGTCCATGACTGAGGAGGTGACCGGAGGGGAGCCTGCTTAGCCAGGGTTTAGCATTGCATTCTTCGTTATGAGCACCTCATGCCCTCTCTCCCCTTGAATCACCTCCATTATTTTGGAGGTGGATGGTAGGTGCCATCATGCCCATTTTAGAGGTGGGACACTGAGAACCAGAGGGCAAGCAGTGTACACATATGGCTGCACAGGAGGTAAGTAGCAGAGCTGGGACTAGAACGCAGTCCATTTTGGTGACTTGGAGCTCCTGTTCTGTGCAACAGACATCAAAGTGTCGAGGGATAGAGCAGGACAGTGTAGAGTTGGTGGCACTCGGTGTGGTTGAGATCTGCCCGTACTCTTGCAGTGGCTGTGTGCTTCTAATTAACTGCAGATTGTGTGTGTGTGTGTCTGTCTGAGAACTGCCCATACGTGTGATACCACAGCCTGAGGGTGGGAGGAAGCTGTGCAGCTGATGTCCTAATTATTTATGGGTATTTCACATGCAATTAATCTTCCTTGCCATCAGTTAACCCCGCTACCCTGCTGTGCGTGAGGCCAATCGCAGCAGATGTTGGTGTCGCAGCCCTTGGGGCCATGGCAGACCCGGGGCCTTAGACAGGTCACAGCCACGTTTCTGCTGGTTGTCTGGCCAGTGGATATGAGCAGATGATGGGGACGCCTCATATGCCACTTTTGCTTGCAGGAGCCAGAAACTGGAAAGGCTCATTTGCTACTCCTGATGAATCACAGCATCTCAGAGCTAGAAGGACCCTAGAAGATCAGCTTGTCTAACCTCCTGCTTTACAGCCTGAACATCTGGGACTACAAGTGGGTGTGGAACACCTAAAGCACCTTGCTAGTTAGCAGCTGAGCCAGCCCTGGACCCGGAGTCCTTATCTGTTACTTGTCCTCACATCACACACCTTTGCCTAGGATGTCATTTTCTCATCCTGTGTGTGTCCCACCTCGCTGGGCACACTGACTCCAGTGTCAGCTCGGCATGGACTCCAAGGAGTAGCATATGAGAGACTCATTTGGTTGCAGCTAACAGGAACCTCCTTAAGTAAAACAAGGGAATGTTATTGCTCTCATACCTCCAGCATCCAGGGGCACCATTGCGTTTAGACAGCACTAGGTCCCCAGAATTGGATGGTTTCTGGATCTCCCTCCTGTGGGCTCTGTTAGTGGAGGTGAGATGAGAAGCTGGATGAAAGCATGTCCATGGCCTGTGGCCACGCTGACTCTGCTTGGAACCTGCTTAGGCTTTGTCTCTTCAACAAACATCTTGAGCATGGTGATTTTTGGGGTGAAGTACAGAGCTGGCATGGGACCCTGGCTGCCTCTTTCTGAGATCCCACCATGGGGTTGGGGAGACAGTATCACATGGTAACTATGGTTGTGGGTCCTAGCGTCAAATGGCTTGCGTTCTGATCTCTGAGTCTCAGTTTTCTTACCTATAAAATGGGTTTGATTCTAACACTTCCTTCATGGGGTTGTTTGGAGAGCTTAATGAGATAATTTATGCAGAGTTTCACCTAATGTCTGGACATGGCATATGCCCTGCCAGCAGCTGTTATTGGGGAAGTCATTTATAGCTTCTCAGCTTTCCACCTGCAAAGCTGGGGCAGGGGCGAGGTGACACCACCAGTTCCATGAAATAAGGAACTCACTGGTTTCTTTAATACAGCCAAGCCCGACCTATCCTTCCAGGTTGGCAGTGGATGAGAAATTGTCATGTGTACCAGTGCAGCTAGAACCCAAGGCCCTGTCTCTTCTCTCCATCTGCTTTTCCCTTTTGGCCTGCTTACCAGTCACACTGAGACCCCATGTCTTCTCTGGGGGTGCTGTGTCCCCTGTAATGCTCTAGCCCTGATGTGGATTCTCTCCTCATGAACACATCTGTGACCAGACTGAAACAGTTAATAAGGCTTGTCTGAGTGTTGGGGTACATATGTCTGTCACCCTCTCTCCCCACCCACCAAGGGAAAAAACATCTGCAAACTTCCCCGGAGAAACCATTGTGATTGATCAGCACCAAGGACAGAGGCCTGCCCCCTCTGTGCAATCCACTGGTGAAGGACACAGCTGTCCCTGCTTCCTAGCTGTGTGAGCCTGAGCAGATTATTTAACCTCTCTGAGCCTTAGTTTGCTTATCTGTAAAATAGGAACAGTGACAGCATGTACCTTGGGGTTTTGGGAAGATTGACTGAGGTAACGTCTGTCAAGTTCTTTAGACAGGGCCTGGCCCACAGCAGAAGCTTTTGCGTCTTAGTTGCTGCCACTGCTGCTGTGCTGAGACGCCCTCAGCTCTGGGTGTCCCACAGCGTGCTTTCCAACCTTGGCTGCATGTCTGAACCGACAGAGCAGCTTTACTGGTGCCTGATCTCACCTGGACATTGAATTAGTTTGTCTGTGATGTAGTCTGAGCATTAAAAAAAAAGCTTCCTAGGTGGTTATAATGTGCAGCCCAGCCTGGCTGAAGAACCACTGCCCTACTGGTGTCTGCTGTCATCTCTCTATTCTCATGTGGCGAGGCCACCTTCCCCACCACCTGGGTGCTGCCTCACTCTGTCCAAGCCATGCCAGGTCCAGACCCTGGGGAGCAAGAGCTGGGGAGAGAGGCTTGCCTTTTCCCCAGGGTCTTAAGCCAGGAAAGTTGCCTCCTTCAGCAGAGAGGCCCTCTGTCATCCAGCACCCTGGGGATGCTCCTGCACCCGTACAAGATGCCCCAGGCAGAACGGGCTGGGGCTGCCTCCTTGTCTCTTGATTAAGGTGCAAATGTTGTCTGGGATGCTGACAGATCTGGTCAACCCCCAGGGATCATTCTCTATGGAAGATCTACTTTTGACTTATTTCTGCAAACCTGTGAAGTCAGGGGCCAGAGAGTTCTGGCAGTGGAGTCTTGGCACTAGAAGGGCAGGAGTGGGGCTGCCAGAGTTGTTCTTCTCAGTTGGCATCCTGTCCTGTGATAGGGATTGGGTTCTTGGCTACAACCCCGGAGGAAGAGGGTGGCTCCTCAGTCTGCCCAGGGGTTATGGATTCACTGATGTTAGGAGCCAGGCCGTAACCCCCACACAGGGGCCCAGTGGAATAGGACACGCTGTATTTGGCTGGCCCCTACCGCACAGCACAGGCCCGGTGGCTCTGGGTGTGGATGAGTGGGTGGGGGCTACTAAATGGAATCACCCAGGCCACAGGGGGATGGCCTGAGTTACTCAGCACTGCCCACGTAAACACCTCTGTAGAACGAACATCTCCATGGGTGTCCACTGACTCCCTGTTTTACAACGAAGAGCAGGTCGCTTCCTATTTATCCAGCACTGTCTAATTCACACCTGTATTCCACTTGTCACCTTCGCCCAGCGCGTCACTGGTGTCGGTCCCATGTTTCTCACTGGGACTTTCTTTATAAAACGCTTCTGCTGTGGCCAGCCCTTCCGCACACTGATGAAGGAGAGGAGAGCAGGCGTGGGGTGCGAGGCCGAGTCAGCCCCCGGCCGCACCTGCAGTCGCATCCCTCTTAGGCGAGCGGCTGTCTTCACCCCTTTCCTCTCAACTCTGTCTCGTTCTCCATGGTTTATTTTCAGCTAAATCTGTAATGATTTGTTGTTAAACTATATTTGAAGTGAATTTAGTAAAATGATCAGTATTGACCATGCTGGGTGGTGAGGACGTAGGTATCTACCGTACAGGTTTCTGACCTCTCCTGTGAGGTGTCGTGACTCTAAACAGCGGTGCCTCCTCCCTGTGGGAAATGGGGGCAGTTCTCTGAAACGGGGTTACTGTATGATCTCACAACTCCACTCCTAGGTCTATGCCCCAAAGAAGTAAAAGGAGGGACTCAAACAAGTGCACGTGCACACGTTCACGGCAGCCCGACTCACCAGCACCAAAAGGTAGAAACAGCCCGTGTGCCCATCCGTGGAGGAATGGATAAATAAAATAGGGTCGTCCATCACGGGATAGTCAGCGTAATCAGGAATGAAGTGTTGATCCGTTCTACACTGTGGCCGAACCTTGAAAACGTTATGCTCACGAGTGAAAGAAGCCAGACACAAAAGTTTGCTTGCTGTGCAATTCCATTTATGTGAAGTACCTGGAATCCGAAGTGACATAGAGCCAGAAAGTAGAACAGTGGCTGCCAGGGGGAGGGGAAAGTACAGGAGCTGCCTGGCAGGGGTCTTGCTGTGGAGTGGGGGAGCTGTTTGGGAACGAGATGGAGGCGGCGGTGGCGCAGCTTTGAATGTGCTGGATGCCACTGAACTGCTCAGTTTCAAGTGATTACTTCTATGTTATGTGGATTTCACCTCAGTACATTATTTTTAGAAACCACACTGTACTCCTCCCCACCCTTCCCTCTTCTCACTGGCCAGAGAAGTCACTCAGTTCTGTTTCCTCCCCTGAAGCACCCTCTGAAACTGTTTTTAGTTCTTCCGGAGAGATACCTCTTTAAGCTAAATGATGTGTTGGTGCCTCTTTTTTCTTTTTTTAACATTAGAGAATAAATGTGGAGACTTCTGGATATAAGATATGTGGAACCATCTGAAATGAAGAGATTCCCTTCCATCCCCAGTTGCTCCTAGTAACCTTCTGCCGATTTCACGTGTACCCAGGTTTTTTCTAGGCCTTTCTGAGTGGGACAGGGCAGGGGTGCTTGGACCTCTTTTGGTCCCTGAGTTAATCCCTTTGAGGTTCCTGGGGTGCTGCCCTGGTGTCTTGTCACTCCCCACTCCCTCCATTACCTGGAGGTCTCTGCTTCCATTAGCGCCCCTCAGGCCCCTTCCAACTCTGTACTTTTGACATTTCTCTGATGTGGGACAGAAAGTGGATTAAAAAAAACCAAAACAGCTGTACACGTGTGTGCTGCTTATCTAAACATTTGCAAACTGATTGGTGGTCAGAAACTCAAACTTGAGGGCAGTGGGGTCTCCAAGTAGTGGCCCATTGCCATGATCTGTTGGGCTTGCCTGCCAAGATCTTTAGTTAATAGCTTTTAAAATCGGTCTGTATAAAAACACGGATTCTCTTGACAGATGAGAAGTGGGGGCAGCCCCGGCTGCATCTCTGTGTGGAACAGTGGACGGAGGCAGGGCTGATGCCTTAGCAGGGCACGTTCTCCCCTCTTCCCACTGTCCCACATCCCTCTGAGCACTGGCGTTACTTGTGTGGCCCTGTTTGAATTTGCTTTTGGGACACCTGCCGTGTGTGTGTGTGTGTGTGTGTGTGTGTGTGTGTGTGAGAGAGAGAGAGAGAGAGAGAGAGAGAGAGAGAGTACAAATGAGCAAGAGAACCCCAAATTACCCATATGGAAAAGTTAAAAACAAAAACCTAGAACTTTACAGGGTAGTTTTCTTCTGTCCCTTGTGGTTTTCTTATGTTTCTCAGTCTGTTCCCATGGGTTTTTAAAACTGTTTCTTCTCCTTCCCAGATCATGTAGAAACAACAGTGGGTGAGGGGAGCAGATGGGATCAGATTGCTGATTTTCCGAGAGGACAGAGAAAGGTTGGGAGAGTGCCGGAGGCCATGCTGGGAGCTGGTCTGTGCCTTGAGGGCCTGCGCTCCAACAGTTGGAGGGGACAGCTTAGGCCTGGTGCTGAGCAGATTGGGACAGGCTTTCGAGGGAGTCTGCCCAGTGTGCGTCCTTGCCCTGTGGCCTCCTGGCTGTGTGGGGTGGGGCGGTCTTCCCTCTGGGCTTCCCTTTCCCCATTCATAGAATGGGTGTAGCCATTCCTGTTTCTTGGGGAGTGTTGTGAGAATTAAATGAGGTTGTGTTTTCAGAGTGCCTTCTGTCTTGTTGGGCGAACAGAAAACAATCAACACATGGGAGCCACTGGCCACCCAAGCTCTGGGAACATGTCTTGGGGTACTTTTTTTTTCATACTAACAAATTGCAAAGTCAAAATCCTGGGGGGACTGGGTGTTGGGGGGAAGGGAGGGAAGCAGGAGAGAGAAACAGAACAACAAGCTAGAATGGCCCAAGATTGGTTTGGAAAGTTACATTTAGAGACCCTGGCCAGTTTAGCTCAGCAGTTAGACCGTCAGCCGGTGGACTGCAGGGTCTTGGGTTTGATTCCCGGCCCAAGGGCATGTGCCTGGGTTGCAAGGTTCGATCCCTGGGATCGTGCCGGAGGCAACTGATCGATGTGTCTCTCTCACATCGATGTTTCTCTCTCTCTCTCTCTCTCTCTTTCTCTCTCTCTCTCTCCCCCTCCCCCCCCCTCCCCTCCCACTCTGTCTAAAAATCAACGGAAAAAATATCCTCGGGTGAGGGTTAACAAAACAAAAGTTACACTTAGAGATGAATATAGGTTATCCCTTTTCTTGAAGGTAAAAGGAAAGAGAGTGGGTAGGCAGAAAAGGAACAAAAACAGTATGTTAAGTTTGAAAACGACATTCTGGGTTAAGTATATATCCACAGAAGAACGTGTTTATTTCTGTACATGTGCCCTCGTGAGCGCTCTTTAAATATAACTGAGTATGGCCCCCAGGGGAATGTTTGTAAAGGCTCTTTTGAGGTCTTTGGAAAAAGATGCTATATAAAGCCAAAGAATTATCATACAGATCTATGTATATGACAGAGAGAGAGTGAGAGCAGGTGCATGGGTACATCCAGATGTATGCATCTAGCTGTCATTCTCACTGAGTCTCCTTCCTATTTAATTTGGAAAAGGGAGTTGAAGATCAATTTATCTCTAGATAATTTGCCCCCTGGAGGGCCTTTAATGGCTGAAGATGGGAGGGCTCTCACCCCTCCCTCAGTGTCACTGTTTCAGTACTTTATATAGCAACCTCTGACGCCCATGATCATTTTGAGAATGGGTGAAGGTTATCTGTAGCATGTGCCTGTGTTATGTTTGGGTCCCTGGGGGCGGGAGGTTGGCCCCTGGTCTGCTGATCTGTTTGAAATCGGGGATTCACATAGTGGGTGCCAAGGAGGAGGGGAATGGTTTTGTAGGCTTGTCCAGTTTTAGGTTATGGTAATGATACATGAGAATTTGTCCCTCCCTTCCACGTGTATCTATTTCCCAAGACACATATTGGAAAAAAGCTCAATTAGAGTGAATCCCTGCCACCAGGACAGGAAATTACAGCTGTGAACCCGATGGTTAGCATTCTCTGGTGAGGCCTTGAACTTCCTGTGAAATGCGGTTGACCTTTCTGCCCAGCCCATCCCATACTCAGTTCCTGGAGATGAGGGGCACGTTTTCCCAGTGGGTGTCGGTCATTCACTCGCTGGTTCATTCACCTGTTCATCCAGTCTTGATGCATTTTCAGGCCTCTCGTGTGCATCGTGGACAGGGGCGGTGAGGGCCCTGGGGCCCCTCTTCTCAAGGGACTCACAGGCTTGCGGGTGGGGCTATGGTAGCCAGGCCTGCAGATGGACAGGTATATCCATGGTGGGTGGGAGCTTGGGCGGAGTGGGGTCCAGTGAACTCTCCTTGGCTTGTTTGGCTGTGGGGACATGGGACCTGCTCAGGCTTAGATCAGGAGGGCCAGGGGGTGGGTAACAACTGGCGGGAGCTAGGGTGGCTGTTTCTGTGTGGTGCCTACTTATTCCTGTGGCCACATAGTTTCTGCATGGCGCCCTCAGAGAGCTGTTTTGGCTACATTTGTACAGTGAGAAACCGTCAGCCAAAGTGAGTTTACCAAATTGGTAGGGGTGCCTTTCAGAGTTTGGGTTCCTCTGTGGTATCGCCCCAGTTTCAGGCCCATGTTTGACATTTAAGGTGCCAGCCGCTTGGCTGAGCTCAGCACTTTCTCTGTGCCGGGTGGGCTTGCCCTGAGAGGTTTCACCGACTCCTCCTGTGGTGGGCTTGCCCTGTGCCTGCACCTCATTTGTCGCTGGCCAGGCCTCTGCACCTGGTGCTGGAAGAACCCTGGCAAACTGCCCTCGGCCGGCCTTGCAGCAGGTGGATCTTGGTGGAGTACATGGGACTGTGCTCTTGGGTGCGAGGCATCGGCCCTCATCCCCCTCTCTCTAGCGTAGACTTGGCCCATCCCAAACTTCTGGAAGACTCAGTATGATTGGCTTACTTGACTCATCCGGCCCCTCTAGGTCCCACTTGCTGCAGCTCCGGTGGGTGGGAATTGGAAGCCTCTGGGGACAGAGGAGGGGCATGAATAAGACAGGACAGTCCTGCTGGCTCACACATCTGCCACAGCCAGTGGGCAAAGGTGAAACAGAACGGGTGATGCCGAGCTGAAACTTGAAGGAGGCTTCGAATAGGGGTCAGCCAGGCCTTCCGGGTGCCGGGAGCAGCCTGTGCAAAGGCACAGAGGCACAAGAGAAAGGGCGTGGATTTGATTCGGTGGGAGATGAAGCGGGAGGAGCGAAGGAGACACTTCCAGGCCTGCCCAGTGGAGGGCTGTGGTGCGCGTGGGCTGGAGCTCCGGGCGTCCGCAGGGTGGAGGTCGTGGTTGAGCCCTGGGTGTAGAGGCAGCGCCTCTGCAGGAGGAAGATCCAGGCAAGAAGGTTGAGCAGGGACAGCCAGAGGGACCAGAGGCAAGGCTGAAGGGGTCTTTGAAGACGTGGGGAGGGATCCACAGTGTCTGGGGCGGCAGCTGCTCGACTGCCGTTTCCCATCTGTTAAAGCCTGGTCTACAGTCTCTTGTTGGTGGCTAGCCAGTGGCCCCGCCAGTTGGCCCGAGTGTCTGGCAGATCCCATGCCTCACCGCAGAGAGCCACCTCCAGCCCTGCACTGGAGAGGGCCAGCAAGGGGAGACACAGGGAGAGCTTGTGGATGTTCTCCCGAGACAGGGGTCGGGAAGCCTTTCCTGTGAAGGGCCGGATGGGAAGTATTCTAGGCCGTGCAGGCCCCTCGCCCTCTTCACCACAGCTCAGCTCTGCCACGGGAGCATGAAAGCAGCCACAGACGACGTGAAAACGAACGAGCGTGGCTGTGTTCCAGCGCAACTGTTGCTGACCCCTGCCCTGTCCTGTGAGGTTGGCAATATTAGCACCATGTTTTTCAGCCGAGGGAACCGAGAAGCAAAGAGATGGTCATTTGCCCAGGGTCGTAGAGGTGAGACGTGGGGGACCTGGGGTTTGATGAGAAAGCCTGTGTTCTTTCTCTGCTGCCTCTCTGCTGCCCTGATGTGAGACTTGTTAGATTGGCCCTCGGTGTGCAGAAGCTAAAAAAAAAAATTACTTCCTTAATGGACTTGTTCTTTGCTTCATGTTAAGAAAGGCCTCTGCTGCCCCAAGATGGCATGCGTGTTTGTTCACATGTTGATCGAGCTTTTGTTGCTGCATTTCACATGTTTAAATGATTACATGGTAGCCAGGCCTGCAGATGGACAGGTATATCCATGGTGTTTATTTTACCCACGTATTTATTTTAATACATAGCAGAAGCAGAAATTTAAATCTTGTGTCTTGCTCCCCAAATGGTTTCTTGCCCTGGCAGTATTTATGGACGGATCCATCTTTCCCTCAGTGATTCCAAATGTTGTTCTTTATCCCACATCAGTGGCTTAGGATGAAAGTTAACGTTGTCCTGTGGACTTGACCAGATTGGCTGTCTGGTTCTCTGAAGCCAAGCCAGGAACCGCTTTTGAGACGGGTGGTCCTTTGCCTCTCAGCCTGGGGAGAGTGCATGCTGGCAGGCAATGAAGAGGAAGGAAACCACAGTGATGGACTAAACAGATAATGGGACGTGCCGTGCAGGGGACGGGAGAGAAAATTACAAGTTAGGCAGCACTGCTGCCAGTGAGTGTCACTGGCTTGGAGACATATAATATTTATGTGATATATGGAAATCAACCCAACCTTACCTACTAGCTTTACTGCCCAAGAAGAGTCAGCAAAGGGAGTGCATGTAAAGTTAAAGCCTGCTTAAACAGTGGTGTTTTTTGGGGGAAGGGGGTGATAGCAGCTCTTGGACCATCTCCCTTTCAACCTAATGGAAAATGGTCTGTGATGGCAGCATGGGAAGACAGAAGGGACAGTCTGACAGCCTTATTTCTGTGCTGGGGTTACCCCCCTAAGATTCCCAGTATCAGAATACTGCTTTATGTGTGTCCTCGGTCGTTTTGGTGTTGGTGCAGTTCTGGGACGTGGTCCACGAGGCTGGACTGCACAGCGTGGACGGGAAGGGCTCGGCCAGCATGATGGCGTGCGCTGGGTCAGCGGTGGTCATCACTCTCTCTCTGTGATTTGTGCCCCCTTCACGGCGCGCATGTGGGCGAGATATCTCGTTACGGTGACTGGCTATTCGTATGTTTTCTGGGACTTCCTGGGAAACAGTTCTTCCTCTAAGTCTTCTTTCCCCCATGCAATATACAGTTTCCAGCTGTAAAGTCTGGGAGGGATCCCCTCGTGTTGGGCCTAAAAGCCTAGCATCCAGGCACTTGCTCGATCTCCTCCAGGTGACCCCTCAGTCTTGGTCTGATTTCCCACGTTGGCCATGGTGGTCTTGTGTAGATCTTCAGAAAATCCTCTTATCTAGTCTGCCGACCTAGGGGATAGACCACTTAAAAACATTTTTTTTTCTTTTCCCTTTATTGATTCTAGAGAGAGAGGAAGCAAGAGGGAAAGAGATAGAAACATTGATGAGAGAGAACATTGACTGGCCGCCTCCTGCATGCCCCCTCACTGGGGATCGGGCCCAAAACCTGGGCATGTGTCCCGACCAGAAATTGAACCGGTGAATCTAACCGGCGACCTCTGTGTATGGGTCAACGCTCAACCACTGAGCCACACTGCTGGACAGGGGATAGACCACTTTTAAAAATTTATTTTTATTTCTCAAGGTCAAGGTGCACAGGAGCTCAGTAAATCTCCTAACTCCTGAAAGTGGGTTTAATTGAACCAGTGCACACTTGGTGGTCACTGCTACCTTGTCCCTGTCTGTCCTTCACCTGCCTTTGAAAGGAAAGGTGCTGTTGATAGCGATCAGTAACATTGGCTGAATGTTCTCTATGTGCTGGGCATTGTTTAAGCACCTCATTTACATATTACTTTATTGAATCCTTGCAACACTTGTATGAGATAGTGACTGTTAAGATCCCATTTTATAGATACGAAACTTGCTACTCAAAGAGGGAAGGTGACTTGCCCAAGTTTCTCAGCTAAAGAGTTGGGATTTGAACCTGGGTCCTGACCCTATAGACTGTGTTCTAAAATCCAGGACCCTGAACTACGTTCCTGCATTCGGTGCAGTGCTTACACTAGGCTGGGAACTTGAATTTACTCTTCCAACCATCCCGCAGGGAAGATGGCATTGTCCCCATTTTGTATTTTGTAAAGCTGGGAGCCTGCTTGAGATTACCAGGCAGTAAGTAGCTGAGCTGGGTTTGAACTCGGGTCTGTCCAGCGGGAGCCTGTATGTACTAGCAGCTCTCCTGGATCCTGCTCTGTCATCGCAGTGGAAGCTATTGGGCCCCCCACCTGGCTGCCTTCTTGCCCCTGCACCTCCCCAGGAAAGCCCTTCATTGTTCTTCAGCTTTTGGCCCTGCCCAGGATAATTTCCACAGTTTTCGGCCTTAGGGTTTGGAAGGCCACTTGGGACCCTACAGGCAACTTGTCCCAGCGTAGTTTCCCCGCTCTGTAGTGTTGAGTGCCCCCATCAGGTGGTGGAGAGCATTGAAACAAGGCTTGTCAGGTGCTGACGCTGCATAGAGAAAGTGCTCACCGCATGGCAGCTGTTATTTTTGCTGTTTTAGTGGTAATGCAGTTAGATAGGAATAGTCTCACAGGGTCATTCATTTCCCATAGACCTCGACCGAGCACCCAACGTGTGGGAGCGCTGGGACCCCAAGATGCATGATGTGCTGTGTAAGGAGTTGTGTGCTGATTGCAGGAGACAGAGGTGGTTAATTATTGCACAATCTGCAGCTTGCTTCAGGGGTAGGGAAATCAGGGAGGGCTTCCCAATAGTTGCATCAGATTGAGAGGGGGAGGTAAAAACAAGAACAAACAGGCTCTGGCCAACAAATCCATACAGTAACAACCTATTGGAATATTATTCAGCCTTAAAAAGAAGGAAATACTGACTTATGTGAGCACATGGAGGAACCTGGAGGACATGATGCTGAATGAAATAAGCCAGACACAGAAGGACAAATACTGCCTGATCCCACTTAATCTAGAATAGTCAAACTCAGAGAGACAGAGGGCAGAATGGCGATTGCCAGGGCTGGGTTGAAGGGGACATGGGGAGTTGCTTTCAGTGGGTATAGCGTTTCAGGTAAGTAAGATGAATGAGTTCCAGAGCTCTGCAGTACATCATCATGCCTACATATAGTGGTTAAAAAGCTGAAGAGGGTAGATCTCATGTTAAGTGTTCTTCCCACAATGAAAAACTCTGTTGGTCTGCATCTTAGGGCGGGGCCGTCACATTTGCGGGTAGGCACAGCATAGTGCTGTGACAGTCATTCCAGAGAGCCGCTCAGGAAGGCCTCGAGTCAGAGGCTGCTGGCCCAGACAGATCCATGTCTCTGCATTCGAGGCCAGGTGAAGAGGTCACCTTGGTGACAACGGGAGAGGGCATAACACAATGTCCTAGCATAAGGATCACATTTGCAGTGGCAAGCTGTTCCCTCCAGGAAAGGCTTGGCGGAGTCGAGGGACGGAGGGCGCCCCGGCGGAGCGCACCGGTGGTGGGGGTGCCTGCGCTGTGTGCTCTGCTCAGCTCTTCCTGCTCAGACCCATGGCAGCCGGGTCATTAGTGTAAGTCAGAAGCCTGGCGAATAGAGTGTAGTTTTTTTAATTAAGAGGAGATTTTACCAGGGGTTGTGGGGATGGATGGAGAGATGAATAGGCAGAGCACAGAGAATTTTTATGGCAGCGAAACTATTCTGTTGGATACCATGGTGGTGGTTACATGTCTTTATAACATTTGTCCAAACTCATAGGATGTACAGCCCAAGAGTGAATCGTGATGTCAAGTTTGGGTGATTATGATGTCCCAGCGTGGGTTCATTATTTATAACATATGTACCACGCTGGTGGGGAATGTGATGATGGAGAGGCTGTGTGTGTGCCGGGGCAAGGGTATATGGGAAGTCTCTGTACTTTCCTCCCAGGTTTGCTAAAACTGCTCCAAAAATACCTATCTTAAAAAACGAAGAGATTTCACCTCTTCCAGCCCCATATTGCAATTGTGAATATCCCATTTATTTGAAGGTCAGGCCAGTAGAGAACCCCAGTGGGGAGGAAGGCCCTGCCAGGGAATTCAGAACTCAGACAGGACTTGGCATGTAGGAGACGTTTCCCGAGTGTGCTCAGCACGCGGCTGCAGCCCCCCACCTGCAGCCCCCTCACCTGCAGCCCCCCACCTGCAGCCCCCTCACCTGCAGCCCCCTCACCTGCAGCCCCCTCACCTGCAGCCCCCCACCTGCAGCCCCCCCACCTGCAGCCCCCCCACCTGCAGCCCCCCACCTGCAGCCCCACCTGCTCTGGGTTTCTGGAAGATAAAAGCCAATGAGATAGTGCCCTGCCTGTCTTCATAATATATTAAGCCTGATTTTTTTTCATGGCTGTGGTATCACGGGAATAAATGACTGCCCTTTTTTACAGATTAATCAGTGTTTTCAGTTAAACTTTGTTAACTTTAGCATTAGGATGAGTTCATCTAACTTGTTACTGCTCCCTGCTGCAGTCCATAGGAGGCCATGCCTAGACATGGCACTGTCCCATCGCATCTCTCCTCTGAGCCTTACAGCCCCAGGGAGGGGGGCGTGCTGTTCACCCCTGTGCTGGAAAGAAAGGCTCAGAGTGGCTGAGACTCTGGTCTAGGGCCTTGAGCCAGAACCTAGTTGCTGGTGAAGTTCAGAATGCAGTCATACAGACTGTTTCACTGGGGTGCGCGTGGATGTATTGTTCATGGTTCTCCGAGGATGTTCCTTCCTGAGGGAAGTCGGGAGCCTGGCTCTCTCCTCGGAAAGGTACCTTGTAGCCAGTAGGTGCCCAATAGATGTATACTGACAAATGAACGCATGCATGAGCTCTGAGCCATCTAACTCCAGGCAGGGGTGGCCCACTCGTGGCTTTCTCTGTTTCATGCACCAGCTCCCTTCTCTCAGGGGCTTTGGTGTGGGGGGAGGGGGCAGCTCGGCCTCCTTCTGTCTCTCTAGGCTGATTAACTCTGCTGTGGGCCTAACCTTCCCTCCTTCCTTCTCTTCTCAGTCTTGCTATCTCCCCAGTCTTTCTAATCTTTCTTAGTATCTTTTCTGGAAATGCTTTTTTCTGCCTGTTTTCTATTATGAAAATTACCAAACATTGAGAAAAGTTGAAAGGATCCTGTATGGCTCTATCCTTAGGACACGTGCCAGGAACTGGGCCCCTCAGACTGTTCATTGGTTTTGGTTCTGGACGTAGCACACATACGACTTTGGTCCTCCCCTGGCCCTCCTGCCTCGGTCAGTGCTGTGCATCGATCATGTAGCATCGCCAGCTTGGAGTCAGAGGCCTTGGTTTATCCTGGCTCTGACATGGACTTATTTATTTATTTATTTATTTTTTTAAATCCTCACCCGAGGACATTTTTCCATTTTTGTTCAGATAGAGTGGGAGGGAGAGAGAGGAAGAGAGAGAGAGAGAGAGAAACATCGACGTGGAAGGGACACATCGAGTGGCTGCCTCCCGCACGACCCAACCAGGGCCGGGGACAAACTGCAACTGAGGTACATGCCCTTAGCGGGAACCGAACCCGGGCCTCTCTGGACCGCAGGCCGACGCTCTAACCGCTGAGCCAAACCGGCCAGGGCGGACCTATTTATTTTTAATTATTATTTATTAATCCTCACCTGAGGGTATGTTTATTGATTTTAGAGACAAGGGAAGGGAGAGAGACAGAGAAGCAGAGAGAAACAGCGATGTAAGAGAGAACTTCAGTCGGTTTCGGTGCACAGATCGATGCTCCAGCCAACTGAGCCATACCGGCCAGGACTTGGCTCTGACATTTAAAGGTGTGGCCCTGGCTGGTGTGGATCAGTGGTTAGAGTGTCGGCCTGAGGACTGAAGGGTCACTGGTTCCATTCCTGGTCAAGGGCGTGTATCTGGGTTGCAGGTTTGATCCCCGGCCTCAGTTGGGGCACCTGTGGGAGGCAACCAGGTCATGTGTCTCTCTCACATCGATGTCTCTCTCTCTCTCCCTTCCTCCCTCTAAGAAAAATCAATGGAAAACATATCCTTGGGTGAGGATGAACAACCACAACCAAATAGATGTGCGGTTGTGCCACTTAACCTCCCACGGTTTGTTCCTCGTACGTAAAATGGATAAACGTTACTGTGAGGTGTCGATAAAATGATAGTTCTCACTTCTCTGCCTGTAAGTGGTAGCAAGTATCATTGCTTCCTGGGGTTGAATGCACAGTTTGGAACTGGATAGATTTGGATTCAGATTCCAGCTCCTCGGAGTCTGTTTGCACGCCTGTGAGATGGACTCAGAGATAGCTTCGCACAGAGCTGGTGCGCGGCACCAACCGCAGTGTACACGACACACTTAGCTGGCGGGTGCTAGAACCGTCCCCAAGTCCTCAGGACTCGAAGCTTCCTGAGGGAGGGCCATGTGCTGTGGCTCCCCACCATACCCTCCAACCCCAGCAGTCTGTCTGCTGGATCCCACCCTCATGCCTGCCAGTCCCCCCTTCCTCATGCCACTCTGCCTTTCTCATGTGACCACGCCAACACCTGTCTCAGGACGTTTGCATGTGCTTTCTGCTGTGTGGAGAGTTTCTCCTCCGTGAAGCATGACGGGCACCCTGTCTTCATCAGGCCTCTGCTCACAGGTCATCTCCTCGGAGAGGCCTTCCCAGAGCACCCGTGGGAAATGGCACCCCTCCCCGCCACCAGTCTCTTCCTCACCTTGCTTTTGTTTTCTTCCTGGCACTTTTGCCTCCCCCTGAGAGGTCCGTGTGTGCAGGCAGGGACTTTGGTCTGTTCTGTTCATTCTTCACCCACAGTGCCAAGAACAGTGCCTGTGCCTTGTAGGTGCTCAGTGGATGTGTGTGGACCCAGTAATTTTTGGATCTTCTTAGTGACACCTTGGTGACAGCAGGAGAGGGACACCTGAGACACCTACTTTAGAAGTCTGTTTCTTATAACCATAGGCTGTGTGAAGCCTATGGTGCAGACAGGAAGCCAGGGTGCAGCTCTCTTAGCCATACCCTTGTCGTGCTGGTGTGGCTGCTCTGGGGAAGAAGGGACAAGGGAGGGTCTGTGTTTTCTCCCGCTTTATCTGACCTAGCGACTGGGGAGGAGCCTCCATAATTCATTCCTTGCCTTTCTTCCACTTGAAACCCGGGCTGTAGGCTTTTATCTCCGTTGTTGGTCTTGAGATCTAAGTGATATGGTAAACAATGTCTTGAACACGTGGATGGACAGGGACAATGGTTGTTTGATGAAGACAGGACACTTGGGTGGCTGTTTACTGTAAAGGCATGGCTTCCTGTCAGGGAATACTGTCCTATGTAGAAGATGTCCAGAAGAGTAGCTCCTAGAAGTGATTATGGATGTGTATTGGAAAGCACCCCTGCCCCCTTACGGTGTCTCCTGTGTACTGACGATAGAAGTCGGTGTGGGAAAACCAGATAGCTTAGTAAACTTGAGTATTTCTATGTCAGTGTGGACCCACATGTCACTCGATCTGCTGTCTGATCTGCTGTTGAAAGACAACTGAAACTGGGAATAATCAAAACAGATATTGTCCAGTAGCAGGAAAAGCACTTAGAAACCGCAGGCCTGTTTTTTGCAGTGTGGCTGAGTGTATTCACCAAGGAAACACCTTCAGGTTTATTCCACCCTGCCCTGCCCTGCTGTTTTGTGTAGCTGTTAGGAGGAATCACCGGAGCTCTTTGGAGAACTTAGACTGTACAGGAATTATTTTTGAAAGGGAAAGGGAACTTGTCTAGACAAGTCTCTCTAAATAGCACGTAATCCAGATCAGCGGAGGACGTTGCGACAGTGAGATCCCCTGATTAATCTGACTGCTTTCTTCCCCTAGATGAACTGCGCCAGGCCATCGTGGCCATGATGAACAGGAAGGATGAGCTGGAGGAAGAGAACAGGTATCGTGATCTTCAGGCTCACGGCAGGGTCTCTTCCTTAGACATGCTACCTCTGGGACAGAAGAACATCAAGATGAAGAAAATTCTGCTTTTTGGGCAAAATTGTGACCAATGATTTCGTATTTTTTGTCTGCGAAATACCACTTTAGTATATATATTGTAGTCTGAGTGTTTGCAAGGAATGAAAACCTTACATTCATGGACCACCTTAGAATACACTAAAAATTTGGTAAAGCAGTCTTTTTAAAACTTAAAAAAAACACACACACAAAAAAACAAAAACAAAAAACCAGCCTTATTGAGATAGGATTCACATACCGTACAGTTCACACACTTAAAGGGTACAGTTCAGTGGTTTTTAGTGTAGTCACAGCTTTGTGCAGTCACCACCACAATTTTAGAACATTTTCTTCGTGCAAAATGAAACCCCACATACCCCTGAGCGGTCACCCTGCGACCCAGCAAAGCAGTCTTTTGAGTAACCTTTAATTGAGGGCCTATCTGCCGTGGTGCAGGCACTTCGAATGCTTGTCTTAAAGCCTTCTCCAGTAAGGGGGACTTTGGACAAGGTGGTATTTGAATTCTTTTGACTTCCCCAAAAGCTCCATTGCAGACACTGAGAGCGTGAAGGGTTTTTTGTCTCTTATTCCCTGTTGAAACCAGTGCTAGGTTCTGGCAGATGTCATCTGTGTCGCCCCCACCTGGCTGCTGGCAGGAGCTTCTCAACTGCCAGCACCTTACAAGGTGCTCCCTGGGGTGAGGGGTGGTTCGTGGTGGTTCCTGGTGCCTGTGTGTGTGCGTGCGTGTGAGTGAGTGTGTATTCATGTCACCCTCTTAATTCTTTTACTCAGAGCAGGAATTAAGCATCCATGGTGACATGTAATCATGATTCTCCTTTTTAAAACCTTATTTTGGGCCCTGCTCGATAAGCTTCTCCCTCATCCTTTATGGAAACACACAAAAGCAAACAAGCATGACTTCTATAACAAAAGAGAATTTTTAAAAACAGAATCTTTAGACAGCATGGTTTTCCAACTCAAACTTTCAATAAAGTGCAGGATTTTTCATAGACGTTTCAGGAGGCGCCCCCCCCCCCCCTCGCCCCGCCCCGCCCCGCCCCGGCTGGAGCTGATATCTTGGAAGAAGCCATAGGTTTCCTTACCTTGTGAGAAACAATGGTCACTGTCTGGTAATTTCTTCTCCTTCCCAGAGAAAGGAAAACATCCTACCATGATTTGTGTTGGGGGTCCCAGGCCCCAAGGGGGGGGGCATTTTCTCACAGGTCTTGGAGAGTTTGGTGAGCAGTGGGGGTGGGGAGGTCAGACACTTTTGCTTGCTTTCGGATGTCTTGTGGCAAGTGGCCTCTGCATTGGGGAGGCGGATGCACCAAAGGCAGTGAATGTTTCTTAGACATAGCCATTTGAGGCCCAGTGAAGTAAGTGGTCAGCAGAACCATGCTTGCCTCACTTCTGGTCATTTCTGGACGAGCCGCTGTCTTCTCTGCTACTTAGGACCAAGGATGGCAGATTCACAAGCACATGTGCTTTGGAGGGTTAACAAACTCCAAATATAAATAAAATACGATATATGCAACGTCAAACTAGATAGCTCTATAAAACTCTCTATATGCTTGTTGAACCTGGAGAGGGCAAAGGGTCAGGGTTAAAGTGTGTTTTGTGGCTAGAAGTGGACATGAGGGTAGGCATCTGTAGGAATCTGAGCCCCTTTTGGTCTGAGCTGGCATCCTTTCCTTTGTTAATCTCTTTCTCAGTGTGGCTGTGACACAATGGCCTCCGTACAGCGTGCTGCACCTTTGGGTGGGATGTCTGTAAAAGGCTTTGCCTGGGATGCGCTCAACTCATTGTTTCTCTGGATTCAAGCTGCCCACAGGCTATTGGGGATGCAGAGCCTGGGCCGCAGGTGATGCCCCTGGGGCTCATCCTAATTATTATTCTGAGGCTTTTGAGCGGAGTTTGGTATCTCCTTAAATGAATTTATATGAGATAGACTTGAATTATGGTTTATGCAGAGCCTTGTGAAAAATGAATGAATTAGGACTTGACTAAGGTAAATAACTGTGTTCTGGGCTCAATGGACTCTGGGTTAACAGCATCTGAACATATGGGCCCTCCTCTTTCCAGATCACTGCGGAACCTGCTGGACGGTGAGATGGAGCACTCGGCTGCCCTCCGGCTAGAGGTTGACAACTTGAAGAGGAAGGTGGCTGAGCAGGAGGAGAGACACGCCATGAAGACCCAAGCATTGGCAAGGTAGGAGGGCAGAGGAGCTGGGAGGTGGGTGTGTGGAGGCTTTATTAAAACCCAAGCACACCTTTACCAGCACTTTCTAATTAAAAAAAGACAGTGACCAATGGAAATAACATTTATGCAGTTGAAATTTTAATATTTTATTGAATACATGTTGAATAATATGTATGTACATGGTTCAGCATACAGAAGGTATAAATGGTTAAAGTGTGCAGTGTCCAGTGACCCAGTATGCCCTGGCGGTGGGCGATGTCACTGACTCCAGAGATGCTCCGTGCGTGCACACGCACTGTCTTTTCATTTCCCTCCCCGCCTCCCTTCCTCCTTTTCTCCCTTAGTGCACAGTGGTGGCATGTCTTCTACACCACTCACTCTACATTGTGGAGATGGCTCCGTGCTGGTGTACGCAGGGCCGCCCTCTTTGCCAGCTCATCTTTCCTTGTCTGCCTGACCAGTCATTTAACCAGTGCGCCAACAGCCAGGCCCTGAGGTGGTTTCCAGTCTTTTGCTACTTCTAATAATGCCATTGCGAATAACCTTTGCATTTGTTATTTTGCTCCTCTATGACTATATTTGTTGGAAACATTCCTGGAAGTAGAATTGCAGAGTCAGAGTTCTGTGCTTTTCTCAGTTGGCTAGAGATCAACTTGCCTTCCGTGGAGGCTGAGCCAACGCACGTTCCACAGCAGCGGAGGGGGGGGGGGGGCGGCGTGACCCCGCAGCTGTGCCCACAGGGGTCAGCTCCAGTTTCTGGGCCTTTGATAATATTGCAGGTGAAAAAGGTGCTGGCAGAGTAGTTTTCATGTGCATTTCCCTAGTTAAGAGTGGGTTGAGCCTATTGTTATTTAAGAGCCATTTTATTTTCCTGTGACTTTATTTATATCTTATTTAAAGAGAACCACATGGAACCCCTCCAAAATCCCAGCTCCCATAAAACATACATCTTTATGGAATTTGTTCACATGGAAAGATATTTTTATGTACTATACTTAAAACCTGTAGCCTGTCATTTCCTAGTCTGCCTCCCTGCCCCCCTTAAGCTTCATGCTACCCATTCCCGTGTGTCTGGAGGCAGCCTTTCATTGAATTAATGTACCAATTTAAATAAGTATTTGCTGGACATTGGAGTTGTTCCAGTTTCTCCCCCATTTTAGGTAAGACAAACAGTTTATCGGTTGTTATTTAAAACTACTGTAAAGTAAGGCCAGGAGGCAGTTATGTCCTGTGGGTGTGCGAGGGACTCGAGGTCAGTAAGTCTACAGCAGCAGCGTCTCCCATCCCTGTGCTCAGTGCGAGTGGCACCCATGTGACTGCCCGTGTGTGCGATCGAACGTTGGCACCCTGATCCCACATCTAACTTGAGTCTGAACTTCTCTCCTTTCTTTACATTTTATTTTATTTTTTATTCATTTATTTATTTTCCTTTATTGACCTTAGAGAGGAAGTGAGAAGGAGAGAGAGATAGAAACATCGATGAGAGAAACATTGATCGGCCGCCTCCTGCATGCCCCCCACTGGGGATCGGGCCCACAACCTGGGCATGTGCCCTGACCGGGAATCGAACCGGCGACCTCTCGGTGCATGGGTCGACGCTCAACCACCAAGCCACACTGGCTGGACTCTTTTCTTACATTTTAAAGTGACATCTCAAGAGCATCAGAGACAGTTAAATGACGATGACAAATACAGTCATCGGGGCCCAATTTGGCGTTTTGTCAGCAGGACCACCGTTTTACCTGGCCATGCTAGGATTCTGGGGTGTAATGCTGTTTGCTCACAGTAAAGGCTGAAGTCTGCAGAGACTGTGGTTCTGAATCACCAGAGAAAGGACGACTTATATTCCCTGTCATATTTGAATTGTGTTAGGAGTCAGCTTAGCCTTGAGCCCCTGTTCCCTTGGGTGAAGACTGAGCGTTTCTGCGCGAACTGCTTAACTTTCCCAGTGTGCTTTTCCTCACGTGTAACATGGAGAAGCTGAGCGCACCCACACCAGAGGACCGAGGAGGAAGGGTGTGTGTGGAAGGACATAAGGCTCTGGACATGAGCTATTGCCAGTGTGTTTTATAGGAAGCATATTTTAGTATGTGATAATTCTTAGGAAAATTGTAGCTCAGGAATGGAGTAGAAACATTTTTTTTTTAACCAAGCCATTTTATAACCTGCAGTCTCTTCATTTAAACAACGGGCAGCTCAGAGTTTAAGGTGCTGAAAGTTTGCAGTTTGCAGGTAGAAGGAACATTTGTAAAATAAGCAACTACTTCAAGAAAAAAACAGGAAGAAAACAGAGAGGCTGGATATGTACGTTTTGTAAAGTTCTGCAGCTGACACGTTCCAGGCAGAGTTCCTCTTTGCCGACCTGCAGGACCTTCTTCTTGCCACAGAAAGAGTAGCTGTTGGCGTTCTCAAATGGTGGTCCGTGTGGGCTGCGTTGCTGGGGGGCTCGAGGGCACAGCAGCGTGAGGCAGCGAGGCTGGGCCAGGCCTGTGTGTGAGCACTGGGCCGCCCTGTTCTCAGGTCCACGTGTGCTCAGGTGGCAGGTGGCATGATTCCAGTGGTCTAGCCCAGTGGTCTAGCCTGGTGGTCGGCGGCAGGATTCTGGCCTGCGGGGGTCTGACTGCAGCTCTCTCTACTGCTTGTTAGTTGTGTGACCTTGAGCAAGTTACTTAATTTCTCTATCTCCTTAGTTATAAATTGAGGCTAAGAAAACCCGCTACTTCGGAGTTGTTGCACAATAAAATAGAAACCGTATGTCAGCTCAATAAATGTGCTTCATAAATGCTCAATAAATGTTAACTATCATTATCATTTTTCTTTAGTATGATGATTATATTTCCAAAAAACCATTGCCAAATCAAAAGTTATATTTTAACGGCAGTGGTGCAGAAAGAATTAAGTACCAGGCTATTTCAGACCGAAAAAAGTGAAATTATTTCTGCTATGAGTATTCTAAGAGTGTGTTTGTGTGTATGAATGTTTTACTGGCTCTGAGTATATGCTAGTTGTGAAACGGAAACATCCCTGAACAAATTCAGCATTTTATTACACATTTCTTTGTGCTCAACATTAATGGCTTTCCTCTTTTGCTATCTTGGCTCAGCCAAGAACAGGGTCATATAGCCAGCCCAGTGCTTGCATGGCTCCAAGCAGCTGCTCGCTCTGAGGCGGAGGCGTTAGAATCAGTAGCAGTTCAGGATGGGTAAGCCTTGTTCCCTAAATCATTAGTTGCCTTATTTCCCATTGAATGAAAAAACTCAAGCTATGAGACAGGTGTTCACAGAAAGAAGACACACATTGACATGAGAAGTACCTTTGAGAGAAGCAAGTGAACGGGGTTGTGCACTATTGGGGAGACCTTTTCTTTTTCTCTTCGTTGTATTAGTTATCGCTTGCTGTATAACAATTTATCTCCAAACATGGCACCTTAAAACAACAAACCTTATGATCCTCTGCGATTTCTGTGAGTTAGGGATCTGGGGTGGTTCATCTGGCTGGTTCTGGCTCTGAGTTTCTCAGAAGGTTGCAGTCAGTCTGTTGGCTCGAGCTGCAGTCAGCTGAAAGCTTGGCTGGGGATGAAGGGGCTGCTTTTAAGCTCACTCATGTGGCTGCTGGCAGGAGGCGTCAGTTCCTCGCTAGGTGGGCTGCTCCACGTGGCTGCTCACAGCACAGAGGAGGCTTCCCAGAGCGAGTAACTCAGGAGCAAGAGAGCACACCCAACATGGAAGTCACTGTGTCTTCTGTAGCCTACTCTTGGAAATGAGACGTGATTACTTCTGCTATATTCCCTTGTCACCCAGATCAGCCTTGGATTGTGTGGGAGGGGTCTACACGTGGATGTGCATGCTACGAGGTGGGGATCATTGGGGACCATCTTGGAGGTTGCCTACCATGCCCTCCCTGGGTTCCAGAGCAGGCTAGACGATCCAGGTCTGGACAGTCAGCTTCTTCCATCCCTTGGTCATCATGATCAGGTCAAAGAAGGGCATGTGGCTACACTGACCTGATCAGAGCGGATTATAGCATTCTCGAGAGGATATGATGTAAGCCGGGAGTTGTTGGCAGCTCTCTTTGCTACTATGTGGGAAGATCCTGGTGCCCACATGGTGACAACACAGTGGTTAAAGAGGGGGAGAGAGAAACTCACAGGTCCTGATATCATTTGAGCTCCTGAATCCAGTGTTTCCTGAAGCTGTTGTTCCTCTGGGCTTTTCAGTTATGTGAGCCAATCAATTCCTTTTGTTAATTGAGCCAGTTCGTCACTGGTCCTTACTCATTTGTACCCTGAGTCTTGACCACTGAGGCTCCTAGTGCGGCTGTTAGGGGATTGGAGCAAGCTGTGTTTTCTCTCCGCTCCCTCCATGAAGAGGCGTCCAGGCTGCTGTGATTCCCCAAGGACGTGAGCGCCGCCTGCTGGATTGTTGGACAGAGCCCCACTCAAGGCCTTGTCCTCCTCTCTCATGTTGGGACCGGCTGTACTATTGCTCCTTGGTCACAGCTCTTCTCTCCAGTTGAGGACCTCTAGGAACGTGTTGTCAGTTGTGTGACCAGAGCTGTTCCTTTCCCCACCTGAGCCTCTGGGTCTTCGTCTGTTTAAAAATTTAGAAGGAAGTGGGTGGCATGGGCCCCCCTCTATACTTCTGTAAGGATGCTGTGCAACTGTGTCCTGATATAATAGTCTTAACTAATATGGTTTTGGCAGTAGAAACCCAAACCAAATTAGGTTGGGTCAACGGGGGAATTCTGAGTTGCTGTAAGTAACCGGTCACTTTCTTCAGGCGTCACTGGACCCGGGTGCTCCGGTGAGGTCAGCACTGCCCTCCCGCCTGCTCTTGGCTCTGGCCCTCTGTGTGTTAGCTCCTTCTCTGGTAGGGCCTCTGCACACAGTGAAAGTTTGCCTCTCTCCTGATGGCCGCATAAACATTTTAGGAAGACTCCTTATGGGGCATGTTGTGGCCGGGCGTAAGCAGAAGGCCGTGGTGGACAGCCTCGCCAGAGCCCCAGGGCTGGTGAATCACGTGGGCAGATAAATCACGTCGGTTTTGCTTCCTCATAGGACTGTGTGGCAGATGACACGAGCGATGCTCCTGAAGCAGTCAGTGCAGCTCGGGTCCATCACAGATGCTGAGTGGTCCATCACAGTAGCTGGTGCCTTGCCCACAGGTGGCTAGGGATGCTGAGGCTAGGCCAGATCTGTGGATTCTTTCCTGTCCCAGCTTCCCTCTGCAAATGCATCTCGGAGCTTTCACCACTGGCCTTCATCTGACCTTCAGCTCCTCCTGGGGCTGTTTTCCTAACCCTGCCTGCCCAGCATCTGTCCCTTGGTTTATAGCTCCCTGTTGGGCTGCTGAGCGGCAGTCTGCTGTGACACTGCCTTGCGTGTGACACAGAACCATGCTGCACAGTCGTAGGGGAAGGCGGGACCAGGGGCCTGAGGAGCCCCGCTGGCGTCACTCCGTCCAGCCCTCCTCGGGGATTTTTACTGGCTTTCTATGAAGGCTGTAAATCTCAGTTTCTGCCTTAATGCTTAGTCTCTGCCTTTAAAAAAAATTATTGGAGAAATATGAAGGCTATGCCTTCTGTGAAAAAGGACAATAAATCTCTTCAGTGTCCATCTAATGACATTGATTGTCTTTTTTTTTTTTTTTAATCGCAAGAAGTGAATGGTCAGAGTTGAGAAAGTCAAACGTGGGAGATATTGACTTGAAATCTCAGCCTGTCCTGGCTGAGGGATGGCTTTGGGGACCGAGCCTGGGCCCTTTGCTGCCAGCTCCCCTGCTGCAGTGCACACTCTCAGGGTTCATCCTGTTGCCCACTCAGAGTGGCTGCTGGGGTTCTGGGTTGCGAAGGATTCTGGGGTCTCATCTGGGCTCGGCGAGAGTTGCTGCTATTGATTAGCGCTGCCTGCGTGGACGTGGGAATAGGGAGTGGTGGCAAGCATGCCAAGAACGGACCACCCTGTGCTGGTGCTGGTGGAGCAGTGGGAACTGTGTGACCAAGTCCCAGCGCAAGGTGACAGTGTTGCGCCAGAGACTGAAGAAGGGAGAGGTTGTCGTTCTTCTAAGAAGTCCTCATGTTCAGTTCTGTCGTAAATGAAACGTGCTCTGGAGGAGTATCCCAAAGCTAGCATGTAAAACTAAAGGAAACTTGACTCTCAGGTTGAGTCAAGACCAGAAACAAGGCCCGGTTTTTGTCTGTGCGTCTTTCAAAAAATTAACATTTGCTTTATTGTCGGATTCAGAAAGCCCATGTTTACGGACGGAGAGTTGGGGAGGAAGAACGAGTTCTTTCCCAGAAGAGGAGTTGCTGTAGGGTACACTGTATTGTCTTTCTAAAGGCCCCCCTGGTATTATTGGCTAAGTGAAATAAGCCAATCAGAGAAAGACAAATACCATGTGATCTCACTTATCTATGGAATATAATGAACAAAACAAGCTGATGAACAAAATAGACCCAGAGACATAGAAAGGAGTGCAGCTCAGACTGACAGACCTCAGAGGAGGGGGCGGGAGGGGGGAGGGATGAGATAAACCAAAGAAATTATATGCATGTATGCGTACGTAACCAATGGACATGGACAACAATCCTGTGGGGGGGGGGGGATCGAGAGGAGGGTGTCTGGGGGGGAAAAAGGAGAAACATCTGTAACAAAAATAATTTAATAAATAATAAAAGCTCCCCTCGACATTTCACTCACACTGGAGGACCAGCTGTGGCTGGATTTTTTTTTTTTTTTTTTTCCCTTGATTGGTGGTGGGGGCTGAAGTCTCCTAAGCACCAAGGTTCAGCCTTGACTTGTCTAATCTGGTCAAGATAATTCTGTCTTGTTTCCACAGTGATTGGTTCAGGCTTGACTCAACTAGGTGTGGTCATTGGATTTGCTTCAGAAAATGCGCACATGATCTAATTCAGGCCAGGGAGACCTGGTTGGAAGCTTGGTGGGACTTCAGAGGAAGATGGTCCCTTGGACATGAGTGTCTGGGGCAGCTCCCTTCTTCTGGACCACATGCTGAGAAGGTGTAAAGGCTGGACCTGCTTCGTTCATTTTACCAGCATGTGGGAGACAGGCTTAGGGCAAGCCTATGCTGCAGCTTGGAATGGAGAGGGTGGGGCCGAGGGAACTGGGTCTGATGACATCAATGAATCAACATCCCCTTGAAGCCAGATTTTCCACTTATGTGTATCTGTAAATCCCCTTTGCTATTTATGCCAGTTTGAGTTGGATTTTCTTCTCTTACTATATCAAGAGCACTCACTGACACAGAAGGCTTTGCCCACCATCTCCTGCCTGGCCATGGCTATGTTAGGGCCTCCTGTGCTGTCCTCCCATGGGGACCAGTATCCCTCCATAGTATGGTGTTGGCCGTCATAAATCTGTATTGTCTTTCCTTTGAGACTACACTCCACAAGGTCAGTGACCATGCCTTTGTGCTTACCTTGTTTATTTCCCTTGTAACTAACACAGTGCCTGGCACACAGCGGGTGCTCTGAAATACTGGTTAAATGAGGGAGCCAATGGACCGTGGGACCAGTGACATTGTCACTTGGTCTGAGTGTCATTGGGAAATGCCGACTCTTTCTACATCTTGATGGCTCTTCTTCTCTTAGCACAATGCAGTCACGCTGAGCTTAGCTTCAGACCTGCAAATGGTCATCACCTGCCCTAAGACTACATTCTGGTCACTTTTTTGGGAATTGGGGCTTTCTGCGAATCCCTCAGCTATCCATTTAATTCTTACCACTTAGTGTAGGCAGATAGTGAGAACTACTCGTGGCAGGTGACGGAAACCACCTGAAACCGGCTCATGGAAAAGCGCAGATGATTGGCTCGTGTAACTGAAAAGTTTAGAAGAAGAGCTCACTGTCTGCCCAGCAGGATCCAGTGGCTCAGGGGGTCAAGTAGGACCTGTGTCGTTCCACGTCTCCCCTCTCTGTCCCTTGGTCTCAGCTTCATTTTCAGGCTTGCTCTTTTGTGATGACCAGAGGGCCCCCAGCAGCTCCAGGCATAAATCGGTCAGCTGGGCAACCCCTGTGGAATGAGAGTGCTTCTTCCCAAATGCTCCAGAGGAAGTCTCAGGAGTCATTTTCATTTCCCCAGTGGGATGTGTTATTCCTGCTGCTCGGCCTGGGTCACATGCACCCCCTGGAGCCAGGAGGGGGCTGACTTTTCCTCATTGACTACAGGGGACAGATGCCTTTCCTCAAGAGGAAAATCAGGGCTCCTGCCATCAGATGGGAGCTGAATGCTGGGTAGGCAAAGACGGCAGATGCTCCCTGCACTGGGCTCATCTCCATCACGTTCGGGCTCTAGATTTCCCAGGTGAAGGTTCTGTGCTTCACTCTTGAGCCAGCTGCGCCCAGTGGAGTCTTGACTTCCGCCATTCTCATCTGTCGTCCAATGTCCCTGCACTGTGTTGTCTCTCGTGTGTCTTCCCTTGGTTGGATATTAATGTTCGATAATAATTTGACCTCATTGCAGGCACTGAATCCAGCTACTTTGGCATCATTACATGTGTAGTTCTTAGTCTCAGCAGAATCAGTATTTCCTTTTTTATAAAAACATTTGGTAACGAGCTCCCCCTTTACTATCCTGAAATGAAATTCATAGCTAATATAACCTACCTACACAAGTAACTTAAAAAAAGTTGGTATAACATCCTAACTCAAATATGAAGGAGAAAGAAAAGGGAAGTAATTCATAATAGAAAGTAGATTTTAATATATATTGGCCAGGCATGGCTTTGCTAGAAAACATGAGGTGGTTAAGGGCTTGCATCTACTTACAATGCATAAGTTTGGATTTAAAGGCAGTAAGAAGATCAGAAGTCATTCTTTATAATCAGTACGGAAAATGAAAGAGCAGCGTCTGGGTGGACTCTAGGGTAAAACCGAATATATGCAGTGTACAGTAAATGAGTTAGATTGTAGGCTGAGATTATAAACAAGTTTTCACCTACACGAAGGGCCCTCAGGACAATTGAAAGTATGGCAGGGTGTAGGTTGCTCTTGGCTGTGGGACTGCCTTGGCCTTTCAGGAGAGCCTGTATCCCTGGCCCTACTCAGCAAATGCTGGTAGCGCCCGTCATCACTGTGATGTGCAGTAGTGTCTGCACACCTTTGCTTTGCTTAGGCTGTGCTGTACGTTACACTCACCAGGGGTACTTGTAAAACGACGGTGTCTCCAGCTCTAGAAGGCAGCACGGGTCCCCGGTGAAAATCATTGTCTTAGTTCTTTCCCCGGTGTTCTCATTTTCAACACCATTTGCAAATGTACCATCAGAATTTTGTGTTTTGGAGCCTTCTGGTCCATTTTCAGTGGCCTCACTCTTAGAGTTTTTGGCTCGAGGCTGAACCCTGACCACACTGTATTGTCTATTGAGCTCCTACTGTGCAGCCCCACCCACCCTGGTTCTCCTGTCCCTCACTTCTCCTTGGGCACGATGCTTGCTTCCCCAAGGTTGCTGGCTCTCTCACTTGGCAGAGTCTCATCGCTGAGTGAGCTGTGCTCATCATCATTTTTCAGCACGCCCTTGTCAGCCGCTCGTGGGTCTTGAGTGACTTACACCAGAGCAGCCAAGGAGAGTTGAGTGCATGGGGTGGGACCGGAATGAGCGCAAGATGATATGTCAGGGCAGGAGACAAGACGGCTTAGGAGTTTTCCTGGAGTCTGCTGCTGAAATCCAGTGAAAGATGGGTGGTTGGTTAATACTCATTTGTTTATTCACTCATCAAATATCTATTCCATGTTATACTAAAGTCAACAGAGATAAACAAGATGCAGCTGATTCGAACCTCCAGATGTTGACAGTCGAGGGAGGAATATATAAACAAAGATTTTAACCTTTTGGCTGACAATTCCATAAGGAATTGTCAGTTGAGGTGGACAATTGCTCCAGTTGAGGTGGCCATTGTTAGAAGGAAGTATAGTGTAAGTGTAATGGTGTGGGGCAAGCCTTGGACTTGGCCCTACTTCTCAAGGATGAGACCTGGGGAAAGGTGAGTGAGGCACGAGGGCGCACAGTTTAAGGAGGCTTTCGCTCTGAGGATTGTGCCAGGTGCTTCTCCCGCTTCCGGTTGTGTGATTTCAGGTGGTCATTTTATCCCTAATGCCTCTCGTCTAGAAAATGGGGATAATAATAGTCTCTCCCTTATAGACACTATGCAAGAGCTGATGCATGAAAAGTGCTAAGCACAGTGAGTGCCCTGAGTAAGTGCTTAGTAAAAGCCAGCCGTGATTATTATTATTGGTTTTGTGGAAGTAAATTAGTCCTCTATTCAAGGCTGCAAAGAATCATTTTCTGGAGTTCATCTAGCCTACTGTTGCTCAGATGTAACTAACTTGCTAACAAAGAAGTCTCTGGGTTGAAGAGCTAAATGCTGTGCTTAGACTTTGCTATACATTACAGTCACCAGGGGAGCTTTTAAAATGATGTCCAGGCTGCCCTCCAGGCCAATTAAGTCGGAATCTGTGGAGGTGAGACCCACACTGCTCAGGTAATTCCAGGGTGCACCCAGGTTGACAGCTGCTGGGTTAGAGCAGCGCTTCTCCAGCGCACCTGGGGATCCTGGTAGACTTCAGACTCTGTTTCAGCAGGTCTGGGAGGGGCCTGGTAGGTATTTCTAATGAGCTGCCACTGCGGATTCCTAGACCACGCTTGGAGTAGCAAGGCTCAAACAGAATGCTAATAATGATCTGAAAGGGTAAGTTCACTTATTTGAGATCACTGGGGCTCTTGGGTGAAGGCACTTGATTTTTATCTCAAAACTCAGTTGGGAGTTAGTGTTTGCTTGTTGATTTGTTTGAAAAATACGAAAAATGCTGTGATCCACTGCAAGAACTAACACTATTAACATTTGTTATTTTTGCTTTTGATTTTATTTTTAAGTGAACTATAAACAACATGGCTTGCTTTTGGTGGGTTTGCAAGGATCTGCATGTGAGCTTTTAACATGAGCACACCGTTGCTTTGCTCACCCGACAGTGAGCTGGATGCTTTCGGGTTAAGATGCACACAGGTGGGAGTCTAGGACAGATTCCGCCATGACCGGCCAGCCTGAGAGTTCTCCAGAAAGCTCTTGTTTCCATGCTTTAAACGATGACCTTTAAGTTGTAAAACCAGCATAATCATCTGGAATGGAGAAAAGAGCCCCAAATCTCACAACCCTAGCATGACAATTTTTCACTGTTAATCCATTTAAATACAATTTTTTTTGGTACGTGCCCCTAGCGGGAACCGAACCTGGGACTCTCTGGTCCACAGGCCGAAACTCCAACCACTGAGCCAAACCGGCCAGGGCTAATTTTTACATAGTTACAGAACCATGAGCATGTACATGCAATTTTTATTTCATTATTTTATGTTTTCTTGTATTTCTAGGTAGATTTCAAATTATGTCTAAATAGAGATTTTTTTTCTCCCTAGACTGTAAAAATAATGCAAAAATTATAACCCACAAGTCTGGGAAGAACAGAAAAGTTTGAAGAAGAAAATCACCTGGACACAGTTATTTTTAATGTGTTTTATTTATTATTCATGAGACATTATGTCCCAGTTTATGTATACATATTCATTTATTCATATTACATAATTCTCAAATCATTCTGAATCTGTAAGTCAGTGATCTGCTTTAAAAAGCAGTGTCATATAAACATTTTCTCCTGCTATTCATGTGTATGGATATCCCTTTTGGTGGCCTTGTGGAGTTCTGTTGGGATCTGTCCTTGTTTCTCATACAGTGCTTTCCTTAACTGTTCCTCCCCACTGCCCCTGTTAGGAGTAGCAGTTCCATGAACACACACACACTTTAATAAGTTTCCTTAATCTAGATTCCTAGAAGTGGAGTTCCTGTGTTAGAAGGAACAAGTGTCTGTATTAATTCATATTGCCAAAATCTTTTTCAAGAGAGTTTTCACTTGATATCCTTGCAGCAGTCTGTGGAGGGCCTACCTCAGTGTCATTAAAAAAAAAATCCTCACTCGATATGTTTCTTGATTTTAGAGAGAGAGAGGAAGGGTGAGAGAGAGAGAAACATCAATGTGAGAGAAAAACATCGATTGGTGCTTTCTATATGTGCCCTGACCAGGGATTGAACCTGAAACCTAGGTATGTGCCCTGACCCGGAATTGAACCCGAAATCTTTTTGGTGTACAGGACGACGCTCCAACCAACTGAGCCATCCAGCTGGGGCTCGGTGTCTTTTTTTTTTTTTTAATCCTCACCTGAGGATATTTTTCTATTTATCTTCAGATAGAATGGGAGGGAGAGAGAGAAACATCCATGTGAGAGGGATACATCACTGGTTGCCTCCTGCACGACCCCAACCAGGGCTGGGGACGAACCGCAGTGGGGGTACATGCCCTTGACCGGAATCGAACCTATGACTCATTAGTCCTTAGGCCGATGCTCTACTGCTGAGCCAAACTGGCCAGTCAGTGTCATTTTTAATGGCTGTATAGCACAGCACAGATTACTTGGCGGTTTCCATGTAGGTTAGTGTTTGGGTTGCCTCTGGTTTTTGAGATTGTAGCAAAGACTGAGATGCTCTCTCTGTGTCTGTAGCTCATTTTCCCTCTGTCAGTTTCATTCCTCAGTATGTATTCCCAGCAGTGGGATCACAGGGCAAAGGATGCGGATGTTTTAATGGCACGAGCTGTGTGTTGTTCTGGCCCCAGGGTGAGGCTGGAGGACTGGGCCGGTTCCATTATCATTCATCACCTCTTAGCTTCTGCTTTTTGCAACTGTATAGGGTGAAGGGATCCTTGGTTTGAATGATTTTCTAGCTGATTTTTCTTATGGGAGCACAGACGTGGGAATCCCCTACAGGCAGGAGAACGGAAATGCCAACTGTGTTCCCGTCTGAACTTGTATTTATGGAAGCACCTTCTCGAACACCATGAGTGGTGGAGAGCCATATCACTTCGTTCACAAGCCTTTCAGAAGTTTATGACCGATGTAAGTTTCCTGGATATTTTCCCATATGGAGATGATGGACAGGAACAGATAGAGTGACATCTCCTAAAGCAGATGTGTGCACGGGAGAAAGCCACATGCTTGTTTATTTTCTCTGATTCCAGAATCCAATCAAAGACTCAGATTTTGTTGATGAACTGAAATTTTTAGGGCGTAAGCAGCAAGGTATATTTGTGCCAACATCTGCACTCTGCAGCACGTGCCCACATTGAATGGTTCAGCGTCAGAGCCATTAGTAGTTGGTGCCAGGTGTTCCCTGAAGGATGTGCACCAAACATGGGTTTGGGTGGTTCATCAAGATGCAGAAAACATGCAGCTGCTAAGGGAAAAGGGAGAAAGTTGTGTTTGAGACATCGCTTTAGCTCATCACTTTTCCCCATCAAAGCATGGAAACAGGAGGAGATAAAAAATGATCAAAACCAATAAATCTGATAGAGCACTCATTAAAAGGTTATGCTAATTACCCGTGGGGGAGAGAAATACATTTACCATTCTTTAATACTCCATTTGCTGTCTTTTCTAATGAGAAGTAGGTAGAGACATCTAGAGGAGTAAATAAAAACAACAGAATGGTTTTGAGGGATAACAGAGAGCCCGGGAAAGGGGAAAGGAGGACAATCGGAAGAGAGGAGGTGCTACTAGGTGAATGTCAGGGTTTGTGTTATTTGAGAGACACGGTTGAAATGAACAGCTGGTATTAGCTGATCCCAGGGTTGGAGCCTATTGCTCAGTTTAACACCCTGGTTAGAGGCAGACGTTGTAACCTGGTTATTCGGAGAAAATACTTTTTCCAACCTTGCCTTTCCGGTGTGGTTCACAAGGTGGCAATTTCCATGTCACTGAACATGAAGCCTGGGTCTTAAATATAGCCGGCCTGTGAATGCCCTGCAGGCGGTGACAATGGCGATGACATCACTGCCAAGCAACTTCTGGTTATTTTGGAGCCGGAGTGGGGAACAACAGGAAGCTCGGCGGAGGGGAGATATTCTTGGCAGCTGCAGTAATGCAGTTTAAAGAGAGACAACTGTCAAGTCTAGTGATTCTGGAAGTTTGCAAAGTTTTTGTTCACTGAGCAAACAAAAAAGTTCACCGAGTTCATACTGGTGCCAAACGTAGACAATGCAGACGTGTGAGACGCTCAGCCTGCCGTCACACTGCTCCTGCTGCCAAACGTCACACAAACGTTTTATCTTCCGCAGTGAACTGTGTCTTCAAATGCAGTCTTACTTGGGAGCTCCAAATATAACTTTGCGAGAGCTGAGATGCGTGGGGCGAAGTGGAGAGTGGAGGTCCGGGAACACCACCTACTGAGCTACAGCCCCCCTTGTGAACCCTAGAGAAAAGGCCATTTACAAATGATCATCCAGGGTGGAGCCGGTTTTCCTCTGAGTCCAGTTCTCTCGTTTCTGGTGATGAGGAATAAGGAGCTGTTGTGGTTGAACTCAGTCCTTGGTCTCCACATCTCTTCTCCATCTCCCGAGGCTGTTTCCTTTCCCAAAGTGGCTTCACTGGGAATGAAGGTCATGGCCTCTTATGAGATCTTCTTGTATTTCTTCTCATTTATTCATTTGTTTGTCAAATTTCATCATGCTGTCTCGCCTCTTCCCTGCACTATCAGCCCCCCTTAATTTTCTCTACTTTTTTCAATGGCATTTGTCATCTGTCACTTATTATAGTCACTATTACTGCCTTTTTCTCTTATGTTATAAGCCTCCTGAGGGCAGGGACCTTTGCTCATTTGTTCAGTGGTAGATCTATCACAATGCCTGCTACATAACAGAACTTAAAAATTTGTTGAGTGAACAAATGGGTATTTGTCAATTACTTCTATATTCTTGCTCTGCTGTGTTTGGCTTCTGTTTCTAAGGTCCTTTCATGGTCTAAGATGGCTGCAAGAGCCCCAGCCATTGCATCTGCATTCTAGGCAGCAGGAAGGATGAACCAGGGGAAGGGAAAAAAGGAGTGTGTGTGCTAATTTTAAGGAGGTTATCCACAAGTCACTCAAAACAGTTTCTCTTACATTGTAGTGGCCTGAACTTACTCTGCTCGAGATGCTGAGATGCTGAGGAATGTGTGTGTGTGTGTGTGTGTGTGTGTGTGTGTGTGTTTTCAGTAGGGTACATTGTAACTCTAAATAAAACAGAAGAAGGGAAGAACAGGTATTTTGGAAGGCAAGTAATGGTCTGTGATCATCAGTGCCTTGCATGTAGTAGACTCTTATTAGAAAAATTCACTTCTTTTGCTACTTGGCATGACAAGGTGGCTTAGGTTCTGTTCTGTGGTCATCAGTATATCAGATTGTCGCCAGAATGCTTAACAGAATGGCTTTGAGTTAGGAAGGCCTTGGCTCATATCCCTATATTAAACATTTGTGATCTTGGTCAAGTTACTTTACCTCTATGAAACTCAATTCCAAAAAATCTATAAAATAGAGATAATACAGAACCTCCTTATGGGTGAAGGTGAGGATAAAATGAGATATTGCAGGTAAGGAAACATGGCATGGTGTCTTAGGTATAGGAGGTTAATGCATGGGGGCCATTGTATATTATCCTGTTAATGGTGAAATGGCACCAGATGTTAGACCCTGGTCCTTGAGTTCAGCTAAGAAAAGAATTCAGAGCCAAGGAACTCAAGTACAAGCAAAAATGTATTTAGAAAGTCACAGGGGTAGGAGAAGTGAGCTGTGGAAGAAGTGAGCCAGTTGGGCTGCATGGACTCAGGAAACAAGTTACAGAGGAAAAGGAAGGGCTTGGAGCTTAGGAGAGAAAGGCAAAGAAAATGCACCCGGGGAAAGAAAGGGGTGGGGAAAGGTGCTGGTGTACGCTAGAGAGAGAGCAAGCACTCGTCTTAAGGGGTTTTGTCTGTTTCCAAAGGTGGGGATTTTGGGGGAAGGTCTCAGGGGAGGTTCTCAATAGAATGTTCATCAGCTTTCTAGGTGTGTCCTTTCAGGGTCGTGGTCTCTACTGATTGGTCAGCACCAGTACAGGGGGTCCTTAGTCATTGCTGCTGATCCTGAAGTCAGCCATAGCATTGTTCCCTCTGGTTTTGCTGCTTTTCTGCGCTCGGGCAGAAACACAACTGAGGCCTAGATGTTATCTCTAGTTTGACCAGACTCTGGCTCTGTGGTCAACAGACCTGAGGCTTTGTTCTTAAAATTATTTGATGTTGATCAGAACCTCATTGTCCTGAGGACTTAATGCTCAAGGGAGTGGTCATATGAGGGAGTCCTGTGAAGCTATTCTCTGGCCGCCTTGATCCTCCTCTAAGGGGGTCTCCCACATGACCAAGTGATGTGCCAGGGGAGGAAAGGTCACCCTGGTGGCAAGGTCCCATCCTGCAATACTTGTGTTTCCAGTTTTGCCTGTTGTTAGGCACCTGGGCTTTCTGCCCTGGTGACCTTCTGTACCTCTGGTTTTGCTGCTTTTCTGGGCTTTTTCTACCCTGCTTATGTCTGTCTAACTGTCTACTGTATCAGTCCCATGATCTTTAGCACCATCTTAGTCAAGTATGGTTCTAGGTGCCAAGAATCCCAAAATAACGAAGACATGGTTTCTGTGTTCCAGAAGCTCCCAGAAGGGCCTTCCAGGCAGAGAGAACAGCTTGTGCAAAGGGAGAGAGAGGCCTGCACCAGGGTGATGTGTTGAGGAAGGTGCAGGTAGCTCATGAAAGCCGCCGTGCAGAGTCCTGGAGTCCAGGGTATGTTTGGAGAATGACTAGGGACAGTTTGGAAGGGCGACCTGGGGGCAGACTGCAGAGGCCCCAGTTCAGAATCTGGCCCTGCCTGGGGATAGTGGGGAATCAGCAAAGGCCTTTAAGGAGGAGGGTGATTGATCAGGTGTGTTCTATGGACAGTTCCCTCTGCCAGGCTTTATGGAGGACTGAATGGAAGGAGGCAAGTCTTGGAAGGGGTGCATCTTGGTTTGGAGGTTCTTTGAGCCATTCAGGCAGGAGATAGTGCTGGTCACATCTAAGCAGGGCCAGCGATTCCAGAGAGAAGACATGGCGGGTGGGATAGCTGGTAGAATCAACACGGATGAGTCTCCCTGCTAGCCATTCTGTTCTGGAGGCTAAACAAGATGTAAATGAAGTGTTTGCGTAGCTCCTCCAAATAGAAGCCCAGATCCAACCCAGGTCCTTGCTGGCACCGGTATTTTCACTGAGGGTGTTCACCTCGCCCCTGAGCTGAGCATCCGTTGTTGACGTGAAGCTGCTGAGAGCAAGTCTTCGGAAGAGTGAGACAGTCACAGCTCTAAAAACACGCTCCCAGTGGCAGGTTGTCACCACCAGGAACAGTCAGCCGATGAGCTAACTGTTGCCCAGTGGTCGCATCCTGAGATTGCGTGTGGAACCTGCGATCCTTTGTCGTCACCACGGTCACCGTGTCAGCCGGCCCATGCCCACTGGAGGAGGTTTTCCCTGGGTCACCAGAGGGCATACAGCTTGTGATTTTGGTTCATTCGTGCAGATGGAGGCAGATCTGTTTGACTCCGTCTGTAAAGTGGAAACTGCTCACCTGGGCAAGAGATGTGGTCATTTAGCTGATGGATGCACTGGGATGGGAGGTGTGAGGCGGGATTTGACCTGGGTTTTCCTCCCAGGTTCATTGGTGATAGGGATATGACCTTGGCTCTCAGAGGTCCTTAACCAGGCTAAGGTGGCTTTCCGCCTCTGCCACATAGCAACAGAGTGAAGCTTTTAATGTTTGTGTGCTTATGTTTCTTATTTAACTTTTATTTATTATGGCATTTTCCTAATACATATGAAAGTGGACAGAATAGTATAACAAGCCCCATGTACCCATTAGCCATCCTTAGCAGTCATTAACATTTTATCATTCTTTTCACTGTTCCCTGCCACTTACTGCTTTGTTTTTTGCTGGGGTACTTCAAATCCTATATATTATATTGCCTGCAAATACTGGTTATATATAAAACTATATAACAGATAAGGACTTAAAAAACAGCCGTATGCAACACTATCCACACATTTAATAAAATTAGCAATAATCCCTTGGTATCATCTAGTTCCTAAATTCAAAGATCTTCAGTTGTCTCAAACTTTTACAGTGGTTTTGTCTGAATCAATTCTGATTTCACTTCTTAAGAGTGTAAATCAGCCCATGTCATTCTCTGTTACACCCAGGAAAAAAAAGTCCACACTCCTTTCCACGGCCTGTGAGGCCCTGGAGATCTGGCTTGCGCCTACCTGCTTCCTGCTGAGGCTCCTGCTGTTCTTCTGCCTGGAGCGTCCTGCCCCAGGCCTTGGCACTGCGCTGCTCCTCACCCCGGAAGGGAGGGCAGCACTGTCTCACTGTCTGCAGCAGGCTCCCCCCTTCTCCCCAGCCGTCGTCTTTGACCCCGGTCTGGTTTCACACTTTCTTGTGCCACCTGCTCTTGTGCATGTGTTTGTGCTTTTGTTCATTGTAGACGTCCTTCCACTCATGGATGTCAGCTGAGTGAGGGCCGGGCCGGGCCTGCTTGGCCACTGCTGTTTCCCCGGCGCCCGGCACATGGCACACGGTAGCCGCTCAGCCGGTGCTTGTTAAGCGAGGGGACAGCTGTGCAGCGCAGCCCCTCTGCAGGCTGTGCCTGGAAGCCTGGAGCACTCCCCTCTGGGGGAAGGGCACTAACAAGGGGAGTTTCTCTTCCTTCTCCCGTTCTCTTTCTTTTCTTTCTTTTTTGTAATTGCATTGTTGGCAGAAGTTCATGCTCTCAGAAGAAGCCATGCCAGTGGTAGTCATTATTTGCATAACTAATAGACTGTAGGCACCGCATTGTAGAGTCCTTGGTTTATATAATTCTTTCCTGTTAGGAGGAAGTCCCCAACTCGTATTTCAGCCATCACCTTCCACATCCAAGCCAGGAAACTGGTCCACTGATTGGGAAGTCAGGACACCTCCAGGTGGTCATGTCAGGGTTTTGCCCGGGACTTCAGAGTTGAGCTGTTTGGAAACCCTGCCCCTTCTTTGCTGCGTAAGCCTGAGTGCATCACTTACCTTCTCTGGACCTCAGGTTGCTCATGTATAAAATGGGTGAGCCAACGTCTCCAAGCAGCGGGCGGCCAGGCCTTCTCCCAGCTCTTTCCGTGTGTCCTGCACAGAGAGACCAATTTGTATTGGCAGCAACATAATTGGTGACAGTGTCAGGCCGAGAGCTAACAGCACACCACCCATAGGTCCCTGGAACAGATGCTGCCCATTAATTATGGGCACACATGTTTTATAGCTACCTTTTTCTTTTCTTTCCAAGAGTTTTTGTGCACCAGGAATTGTGCTGTCACACGTAAAGACATCAACTCGGCCAGTCCTCCAGCGGCCGCTGAGCTGGCACTGTGGTTGTGTCAGTTTATAGGAGGGTGCTGGGTTCAGCAGCTTGCCCAGGGTGACACACACGCCAGCAGCGCTGGGGTGTGAGTTCTGTCTGCCTCCAGACTCTGCCGTCAGGTCCCCTCGCCATCCCCTTCATGGTCACCAGGAGGGTTTCTGTACCGTGTGGCTGTCAGTGTGTCTCTGTTGTCATGTCCGTGACTAGCATTATTATTTTTTAAAATAGGTTTTTATTGATTTTTTTTTTTTAGAGAGAGAGGAAGGGAGAGAGAGGTAGAACCATGGATGAGAGATAAACATCGATTGGCTGCCTCCTGCATGCCCCCTACTGGGGATCGAGCCCGCAACCTGGGCATGTGCCCTGATCCGGAATCAAACCGGTACCTCTCAGTCCATGGGGCGACACTCAATCCACTGAGCCACACCAGCCAGGCATATGACTAGTGTTATTTAAAAATTTTTTTTCAGACAAACCTCGGCGGCGGTCGGGGGGGTGGTTAACGTGAAGAGATTAACCAAAGAACTTATACGCATAACCAATGGACATAGACAACAATACTGTGAAGGGGGCGGCGGGAGCAGGAGGAAGGTGTCAATGGGGCGAAAAGGAGGAACATCTGTAACAAAAACATAAATTAATTAAAAAAAATTCTTTCCTCTAAAAAAATTTTTTTTGTCCCAGCCCTGGCTCTGGCTGTTTTGAGTTAGGGCTAATGACAGTTTAAAAAGGGCCGTGTCCTTCATCTTCCCCTGTAAGGAGGGACGTTTCACCTTCCAGAGTTGCGTCTGGGTCTGGACCTCCCACCTTGCTCCCAGGACCTCAGTCTCTCTGCAGTCTCGCGCCGCGTCACAGTGCAGGCCGAAGGCTTCTGCTCACAGGCCATGTGCCGCCTCTCCCCGAGTCTCCGTGGGGAACTTTGAGTGCAGCTTTTCCAGAAAGTTTCCTGTCGCAAGACACTGACAGGAAGACAAGTTGTTGGGCTTTAAATTGAAGACAGCCAGAAGGCAATCTGTCTGATGTGCGCCAGTCCCCTTGCGCTCTCCTCCGAGTGTGAGTTATGAGATGATTTTCTGTTGCTTCGAAGGTGGAGCCGCTGGGAGGTGTTTCACTGGGACCTGTTATATTAAAGCATTAAGAACAATTAGATGGAAAGTCCTTTTTTATTTTTACAGACTTTGACATGTGAATAATTGGGAGTTTGGCTCTCTCTCTCTGGCTCTTCCCTAGAAGAAGTCTGAAATTACTGGGATAAGTGGATTTTAGGGGGAATTTGGCAGCAGGCTTACTGTAATTGCCCAGAGAGGGAGCAAACACGTACTTACTTCTAGAGGTAGAAAGTGATCCTGCAGGCCTGTGTGGCCTTGATGGGGGGACTGTCCCCTCCCCTGAGCCCCAGGCCAGGCAGACGCCGGCTTCCCTGTCCTCTCTGGGACCCTGGGGATGGAGCAGGCTGTCCTTTCGTAGATCTGGCTTGTCTTCGTAGCGTTCGCTCTGGTTTACAGTCACAGCAGGTCCTGGAACAGTGTTGCTTCGGTCGATGTCACTTCATCATAACGTTGATGAGATGCTGTAGGAACTTAACTGTTGTCTATATCAATTAGCCTCTGATAAAATCAGTCTCATTTTAAGTTGTTCCCCTTGAAGTCGCAGAACCTATGGACAATGTTAAGTGAGGACTTACTGTACATTTGTGTGTGCGCCTCTGATTAGGGTCTGTGTCCTCTCCTAGACTTGGAGTCCCACGAGAGAGGGGACCCTGGCTCTTCCTGTCATCTCTGGCTCTTCATCCTCAGGCCTGAACCCGTTGCTAACACAAGGCAGATGATGGGCATCTTAGTATTTGAGAAATGAATGAATGTAACTTGAACAAGACTTACCCCCTTACTCCCCACAACCCACCCCCGCACCCTTCCACCACTGATCCTCACTGATGGGTGCCCGTCCTGATGTCTCCACCCTGGACGTCCCCCCCTGTTGGTGCCGACTCCCGCTGCTCCACCGTAGCCCACTCTGGTCCTCGTTGCCACTGTGTTGCTCAGAAGAGAAAGTTCCGTCCCGGGAGGAAATGGGTCTGGTTAGAAGGTCTGTGACAGTGTAATTATGCGTCTGTGTGTGCTTGGAAATATTCTGTGTATTATGTTGTTAGAAAAATACTGTGCTAAGTCAGTGAATTCAGAACGCCTGCAATTTAGTAAGCCTTTGGGAGGAATAGCTAACATAAGCGCTACCGGATGTTTATGTTGTGGAGAGCACGAGGATGAGATGAGCCGAGGATGCGGTCATAAACAAGTAGAGGGGAGGGTCTGGCTTGGGCTGCAGGACCCCGGGCCCCTCCACTGGCCTTTGAGTAGAGGCCGGTGCCACGCTTACATGGAAAATGAAAGGGTAGACTGAGCCAGGTGCCTGGGAGCACCTTGAGGCTGGGACTTTCTCTAGTTTATCCTGCTGGAGAGGCCACACCAGCATGAGCACACTGAGCGGTCACAAGCCCTGTGGCCTCCCCTGTTCTGTGGGAGACGCTGCTGCAAGGAAGGGAGCTGGCCAAGAGGCACAGTGCAGTGTGCCCTTGAGTCCCACTGGGCTGAAGAGTCGTTCCTTCACTTCCTGCTGTGTGACCTTGGGCACCTCTGAGCCTGTTCCTTCACTGGTAAAAAAAAAAAAAAAGGTGGGGGTGAGGATGAATCCAAAGGGAGCCTTTAGCCTCGTGCTCAGCACACAGGTATTGACTACTAAGTATGGGCCACTAATTAGTGCCCAGTAATTGCTGTTGATGTGACCCCCAACTCAAAACAAAAGTCTTCTTTGCCTGTGCAGTTGAGTTGTTTCTCTAGCACCGGGAATGGATGAAGAGTGTTGCTGGGTTTAGATCAACCCTCCTGCCAGAACGCTGGAGATAACAGGGTGTGGGTGTTGGTGGGGAGCACATCTTGTTCATTATCTTAGAGTTAGCCCAAATGTCGCTTCCATGTGACTCCTGCGAGGACACCAGTCCAACAAAGGCCTTCTTTGGCTCCCGGCAGCAGCTGGCACCTCTGTAAGTGTGTGACAATTCCCTGCCAAGTTAATCCCAGTCCTGCCTAATCCCTAGCCCCAGGCATATCCCACAGAGCATGACAGGGAGCTGGCTGTACTCCCAGCCCCCATCCCCCGGCTCATCCTCTCGGGGACCAGGGCTCAGTGCACTGTGGGCTTGGCTTCTCCTCTGAACACAGGTGACAGCTAATTCCTGGCCGCCAGAGCCCAGCACAGAGCAGATACAGAAGCTCTGGAGCACTCCAGCCATTTCATTTACTAAGCTTCGGCTTCAGATGATTTGGATGAAACTTTCTCCTTGAAGATGATGCCAAAGTTTCACCAAATGTGTTGGGGCTGCAACTCCTTGGAGACAAGCGGAGTGTTAATTAGAGCAGTCAACCTCAGCGGTAGGAGAATAAAAGTCACTGCTGATTGGGAGAACTCATGCCTTGTGGCTACTGGGCTCATTGCCTGTGATGAGCATCTGAGGGAGGGGTGAAGGTACAAGGTCCTCTTCTTCTGCGTCCCGTGCTCATGGCAGGCATTGTTCATCAATCCCTGAAGTCCTGGATTAGCCCCAGAATCTTCTTAGTTCCCTGTCTCACAAGCAAAGTCTGATCAGTGAACATCTATTCTTTACCTTTCCTGTCTCTGAATCAAGAAGGCCCTCTCTAGAAAGGGTAGATGGGCCAGACCTCTTGGACAAATGGTTCTACAGCCAGGAAGAGCACCGCGACTGGTGTGATGACAGGCCTGGCAGCGACGGCAACGGGGCTGGGTATGTCCACCGCTGGCCCAGTTGCCAGCTCGCTGGCCCTTTAAGAACTGCCTCCACGGCGCTTCCTCACTGGACTTGCATCGCAGGAGAAAATGTCAAGTTCTCACATGAAGAAACTCTTCTGGGGTGGAGAATGCTTGGCCTTCGTTTGGTTTTGATTCACAGTCGAGTTTATTTTAGCCTCTGAGTTTGCCTCCTGGGTTACATCTCAGAGGACGTATGCTCTCTGTTGACCAGCCCACCAACGTTGAAAGTCCCCAGCTAGAGGAATGGTCTTACACAGAGCATTTAAAAATAGCTTGGTGCCCTCAGGATTCCATGCATAGGTAATGTCTAGAATGGGCAGGTATAGAGAGACAGAAAGTGGGTGACTGGTGTCGGGGGCTGGGGATGGAGTGGGCAGTTGGGAATGGCTACTGATGGGTACAGGTGTCTCTTCGGGGTGAGAAAGTGTTCTGGAATCAGTAGTGGTGATTGTATACACTTGGAAATGTACTGAAACTACTGAATTATGCACTTTTAAGAGTGAATTGTGAATTATATGTCAGTAAAAAAGGTGGAAAAAGTACATGAGCATTTTAAATTAGGTTCTAACAATAGCTACTATCTATTGAGCACTTAAAAAATAACTTGTGACACAAGTGTTGGTGTCCTGTGTTTCCCGTTTCCTGTTCTTTCGTTGGAATACCCTGGTGGGGGCGATTGGGCATGGTCTCTGGGCCACACGCAGCAGGAGCGTGAGTGCTTTCATTTCTGACCCTGTGCAGGGTGGGGTTTTGGGATAGGCAGACCATTCTCTTCTTGGTTGGCCTGCTGGCCTTGTCCAGGGTATTCCACCTTCCTAATTTGATCAGAGAGTAGCAGGCATTTTCTGTAAAGGGCCAGAGAGTGAATATTTTTCGCTTAGCAGGCTATATCATCTTTGTTGCAACCACTGACATCTGCCATCCTAGCCAGAAAGCAGCCACGAAGAATGAATACATGAACAGGCATGTCTGTGTTCCAATAAAACTTTATTTACAAAAACAGACAGAGCAGGAATTTGTGGTAGGAAAACTATCTCCATCAAGCTATTAAAGAATGAGAAAAAATAGGCAGCATCATGGATTTGGCCTGTGGGCCGTAGTTTGAGAACCTTAAACTAGATGGGACGCTCCTGAGCACTGGAACCTCGTCCCATTCACTCTGGGCCCTGGCGTTCTGCATGGGGACTGTCACCCAGGCTGAGGAGTACGGTACATGTCCCGAGTGCAAACACTGAACACCTGCTCTGTGCAGGTCATTGTGCTGGGCGGTGGCAACAATGGTAAAATAAGATGAAATCCTTGCCCTTGGGACTCTGAAAACAGGCAGCATGCATGTATTTATAGTCCAACCATCTGTTGCTTCTGATGATAGATGGAAATGCCGCCTGGGTGCTCACAAGTGAGTCTGCTCATTGCACTGGGAAAGAAGGGGGAGGAACCCTTGAGCATCTCGGAGGATGATCAGGGGTTTGGCAGGTGGAACAAGGTGGGGTGGCAGGAAGGAAGGCTTTTGAGGAGGGTGGGAAGGAATGGTGAGTTTGAAGGACCGGGCTCTGCAGCCCAGGTGTCAGTGCCTGGAGAGGCACGTGCCTGGACAGAGGCCAGGTCACGGAGAGGCCTGTAGGTGTGCTTTGTGGTGTGGTCACTGTTCTCTAGGTGGTGCAGGGTCACAGAGGGAGGCAGAGCTGAAGAATTAACATGATTAAAGAAGCATCTTCATTCAAAGCCCTATGGAGGATGGGTAGGAGGGGCTGGCAGCAGCAGGAGATAGGGAGACTGTTTAGAAGCTTCTTGTCCAAGAGTGAGTCATGGTCTGGGGTGGGGTCCCAGGGGGAGGGATACTTGTCAAAGCTGAATTTATATTCAGTTAGGGTTGGGGTCTGTTCCCTGCCTTGGAACTCGATGTGGGAGAGAATGGATGGTAGGCCGATGCAGACTCTGTTTCTGGCTTAATAGATGGCGGTACTATTCCCTGGTGCAATGGGTGAGCAGGTGTGTGTGTGTGGGAGCAGATGTGGTCAGGTTTGGACATTCAGGTAGGGTGGAGAGGAGAGGCAGACAGTAACAAGAAATTGAAAAATCAGATTTCAACTAGCATAAGGACCGAAAAGGTAGTAAAAGATGGTTGATGTGAATGTTAGTGGGGACATTTGGGGAGGAGCTGCTGCTTCCCTAGTTAGGAAGGCCTTTTGATGGGGGAGGGCACAGAGGAGCAGAGGTTGGAAGGATGAGGAGAAGGAAGGATGGGGCAGACTGTTCCAGAGAGAGGGAAGGGCATATGCAAAGGCCCTGAGGTGAGAAGGAGCATGCAGTGTGTAAGCATGTCCAGAAGGCTAGTGTGACTAGAACAGAATGTGTAAAGGGGGTTGCGGTTAGGCTGGTGAGGCTGCCAGGAGCCCCATCATGGAAGCCACCATAAGGAGTTTGGGAAACACCATTTCCAGCTAATGGAGCTCTCTGGTTAATAGGATGCTAGTTACACCAGTTTAAGAAAACCTGTGCAATGGTGAGCTGGTGAATAATGGGGATTTATAGGATGTAGCTGGGAATTCTTGACTGTGTAGGTTTGAGGCTTTTAGAGGTTTAGCTGCTACATTTTCCCTTCCAGCCCAGCGTTACAACTTTGAGAAGATTTAGTACTGTTTACGAGTGTGTTCCTTTTTGATTGATGATATTTTTTTAAACTTCTCACTTCGAAATGGGCTGGCACTCGAAAGCGGTACGAGCAGTCTGAGCATTTGGCTTGTTTTTAATCATGGGACTGTCTTATTTTGGGCAGTGAAATTCATGTGGAGTGTGTTTATTCCTGCCTCTTTGACTCACTTCTCCCACGGTGAATTTGCCACCATCTGAATGAATCAAAATTCGCGTTCAGTCTTTTGAGGGACAGATAAGGAGCACTTATCAGAGCTTTGGGAGAGACATTAACTCTTATTAAGTGGAAAATAGATGGTTTCACACAGAGGCGCGTATGAATAGAGGAGGCCCGTGTTTTTGCTTTGGCGCCATTATCACTCAGTCTTGCAAACATGCTTTTTCTGGGTAATCGACCTGAAGCACAGAGTCGCTTGAGTGACACCCGGTCTGCAAACACCTGTGTCCTTATCGCACCGTGCTTTCTAGTTATGTGGCGGTGCATGCACGGCTTGTCAAGCTGTTCGTCGATGTGCCGGCATAAAGAGATAACTTGCCTGTCATTTTTTGTTTCAGGTCAACTCGCTCATGCCCAAGGAGAGGGAAGAGTGATGTATGTAGTCAAAATTGTCAATCCTTTAGTTTCTAAATGCTTGCTCAGCTAAACAGTTTTTATCAGCCTACTTTTCTCGGCCTATTTTTATCATTCAAATATTAAAAATAAACTGCGATTCCCCGAGTGCTTCAGGAGGGGCTGTCTCACGGAGGGCTCTGGATGGTAAGCATCTGGAGAGTGGATGCAGACTGACTGAAGCACAGAGGGGATCCATGGGCTCCCATGCCCGGGTAGGTTTTGGCGTTAGGCCTGGCTGGATCCAGGGTCCACCTCTGCCACCTCTCTGTGAGGGCCTCGTTCCTTGACAGTTCCCACTGGCAGGCAGACATCCCATCTTGGCTTTGTGTCCAACAGGCAAGACAGAGCATCCGGGCTCTCAGTAGTCAACTCTCAGGCTTGACTCTCATTGTCTCATATTGGGGCCAGATGTGTGCCCAGCTCTGAGTTAGTTTCTACTGCTAGGGAGGGTGATGGCCTGAGCCAGCTCCAAATTACACACCCATCCCTGGAGCTGAGGGAGGTGGGGAGGTAGCTCTCAGGGGAGCCCCCCTGGGGGAAAATAGGTATGGAGGAAATATTCTTGCTGAGAGCAGAAACAAGAGCTGCTTCCTAAGATGTGTCCTGTCCATGTGTGTATCCCTCCTTCGGCTCCCCACTTGCCCAACACACGCCCCACCTGTGCTGGTTAGATTCAGTAAATGTTGTTGCTATTCAGATGAAGAATTTTTTAAAATTTTTATTGATTGATTTTTAGAAAGAGAGAGGGAGAGAGATTTGTTGCTCTACTTATTTATGCATTGATTGATTGATTGATTGATTGATTTAAAAAAAAATCTTCAGATAGAGTGGGTGGAGGGGAGGGGGGAGAGAGAGAGAAACATCGATGTGTGAGAGGCACATCGACTGGCTACCTCCTGCACGACCCTGACCAGGGCTGGGGATGAACCGCAATGGAGGTACGTGCCCTTGATCAGAATCGAACCCAAGACTGTTTGGTCCCAGGGCCAATGCTCTAACTGCTGACCCAAACCGGCCATGGCCAGATGAAGATGTTTTAATTTTCATAATTACATTTACTTGACTGAGTTTTAAATTTTTTAAAAAATTCTAATGTTTAAATTTTTATTGACTTGAGAGAGAGAGCAAACACTGATTTGTTGTTCCACTTACTTATGCATTTATTGGCCGATTCTTGTACGTGCCCTGACTGGGGATCAAACCTGCAACCTTGGTATATCGAGGTGATGCTCTAACCAGCTGAGCTACCTGGCCAGAGGTGTATTTGACTGAGTTTTGGAAAACAAAATATAATCATTAAATGTGTGACTTTTCAGATTCTATTGCTTAGAACATGATGGTGTAAAAAGTGGGTTAATGTAAAGAAAATATTAAGGAAACGGCTAGCATAGGTGCCACAGGATATGGGTGGCTCACAGGTGAGCGGTGTGTGCACAGACTTGGGACAGTGATGGTTAGGGTCTGGGTCTGGAGCCAGGCCGCCCAGGGTAAGCCAGCTCTGCTCACAGTGGCTGTGTGACCCTGGGCTTCTTGCCTCGCCCCTGTGGGCCCCTGTCCTTCTGTGGAGTAGGGCCGCCTTGGGGGTTTGTTGGGAGAAGTGTAGCAGAATTGTATAAAGTGCTTCTCGTAGTGCACTCACATGTTTGGTCACTGCCAGCTGTCATTATTGGTAGCAGTGCTAGTAGTGGTCTTATAACACACATGGCTCATGGTTAAGAATGTGGTTTGGAGGTTCGATGAAGTAGGTGCTCGGGTCATTAATGAAACAAATGTTTACTGAGCATCTACTGTGTGCCGGGCACTGATGAGAGTACTCGAGATACAACGGTAAATGGGCAGAGCTCTTGTTCCTGAAGGGCAGCCCGTCTAGTGGGAGAGACAAACGGGAGCCATGACGGGAGTGCGGAGTGGCGAGTGCTCAAGAGGTTGGCGTGAGAGCACACCAGACCGCCGCAGTGCCAGGTTGGAGAAGGCTGCTGAGCTGGGCCTTCAAGCCGGAGGAGCCAGCCAGGTGAAGATGGTGAGGGAAGGGCCAAGGCACAGGGCGTCCACGTGGGCTGATTGTCATTTGGGTCATTGCATCATCACACCCTTTCCCCACCTACTTCCCAGGTGACTGCTGTCTGTGAGGGGACCGGACAGGGGCAAACTGTGGTGTAGCCACAACTCATGGAAACTCAGAGTCCTTGGGGCCCTTCCTCTGTCAGAGGCCCTCTGTTTATTTAAGAACTTCCACCAATAGCTTCAGACATCAGAGTGGGGTATGTCTGCCTACATGAGTATGTGTGTTTAAAACCTGGACATCTTATTATGTATTTACTTATTTAACTTTTTTAATTGAATTTATTGGGGTGACATTGGTTAATAAAATTATAGGTTTCAGGTGTACAATTCTACAATACATCATCTGCATATTGTATTGTGTGTCCACCACCCCAAGTCAAGTCTCCTTCTGTCACTGTTATCCCCCTTTACCCTCTTCTACCTCCCCCACCCTGCTTTCTCTCTGGTAATCACTGTACTGTTGTCTGTGTCTATGAGGGTCTTTTTTTTTTTTTTTGCTTAATCCCTTCTCCTGGCCTTCCAACACCCCTCCCTCTGACAGCTGTCAGTCTGCTCTCTATGAGTCTGTTTCTATTTTGTTAGTTTATTTTTTTAAAATGACTTTTATTAAATGATTTCAGAGAATCCATGGTCCAACTGAACCCTGTGAATTAATAACTGTAACTAATTATTGGTCTGTTTGGGCTATTTATTGATGTATTTGTTTTACAAAACAAAGCTCAAGCCCTACACTTTGCAAATGACAGTGCTTTTGTCTGTCCTTGGGTTGCTGTGTGGGTCTCTCCTGTGGGATGATGGGGGTAAACTAGGGACATTCCGTCACAACTCCCCACATGGCTCATTAGCTCCATGCCTGTCTCTTTTGCTTCCAAGGGAATGTGTGACTTTATGGGGGACCCTGTAATGAAGTCTAAACTTTGCTGGCTGAACCAGGAAAACTGCCATTTTGGCTGGCTTTCAGCTGGTGAGGTCACTGTCCCCATTTGGAAAGGAAAATGCCTTGTTGTTTTGCCCTGTCTCTCGAGAAACTGGATTCCAGTGGCCCGTGACTGCACCAGCTGCTTGCTGGCCCAGAGACTCACCTAATGGTCCTGTCTGAGGTGGCCATGGAAGCAGGTGGGTCAGCTGCTGGGAGGTGACTGTGGTGGGCCACCTGTCTGGCCTTCCGGACTGTCCGGGTGTCAGATGTTATGGAGCCTCTGTGCCCAGGTAGAGTTCTTGAAATCTCCCATTCCTTCCCTGGGCGCACCTGGTTGCCTCTCCTTGTCAGGGTTGGCTTCCTCATCTTCCTCATCCTCACCATTAATATGGTCCCCATGTGGATAATCTTTGAAGCAGGGCAGTGCTCTGCAGGCTCCAAGTGCAGGTGAGGCCGACTGGTCGGTACACAGCCCTGGAGGCCGCGCCCTGACATTGATCACGCTGGAGCGCGCCTGTGTGCGGAACCCTCCGTGGGATCTCTTCCTAGAAACGCCCAGGAGGCCCTGTGGGGCTTGTCATTGGGCCCAGGCTGGGGCGTCTGGGCCTGGGCTGGGGTCAGGCCTCTGCTGCCACCTACCTGGGAGACCTTGGTGAAGTGGCTTCACCTTTGGGCAGGACACACATGGACCTGCTTTGGGAACAGGAGAGCACAGTGGACATTTAGAGGAATTTTTTTATTAAAAAAATTTCTTTTATTGTTGACAGTATTATAGATGGTCCCCCATTTCCCCCCCTTTCCTCCCACCACCCAGCCCCTGCCCCCCGGCAGGCCTTCCCCACACTGTTGTCTGTGTCCACCAGCTGTGCCTATATGCATATGCATTCTTTGGTTAATCTCTTCCCGTCCCCCCCACCCCCTCCCCTCTGAGTTCATTTTTTATTAAAAAATTTTTTTTTCTTTATTGATTTTTTTTTTTTTAAGAGAGAGAGGAAGGGAGAGGGAGATAGAAACATTGATGAGAGAGAACATCGATCGGCCGCCTCCTGCGTGCCCCCCACTGGGGATCGGGCCCACAACCTGGGCATGTGTCCTGACCGGGAATTGGACCGGTGACCTGTTGGTGCATGGGTTGACGCTCAACCACTGAGCCACACCAGCCGGGCTGAATTCATTTTTTAAATATACGAGTACTCACTGTCAAAGGCACTGGAAGGAATGGTGAAGAAAGTAGCTGGGCTGCGAGCTGACAGTCTAGAGCTGGTGTCTCAGCCTCCGCCCTTCTGGCATTCTGGGCTGTGCTTCTCTGCTGTGGACTGTGCTGTCACTGGAGGATGGTCAGCAGCGTCTCTGGCCCCTACTCACTGGATGCCAGTAGCGCCTCCCCTCAGTCACGACAACCAGAACGTCCTCAGATGTTGTCCAGTGCCCCCTGGGGTTGAGATGGCCCCTGACTGAGAACCAGTGCCCTGGGTGGTGGGAGCAGCCGGTGCCAGGTCCCTGCGGTGGAACCATGGCGAGCACGTGGGTCAGAGAGAGCAGGCCGGGGGGTGATGGCATGTGGGGAGAGGACAGGTGACTTGTGACACTTGAGCATGTGCGATGCCACTGGAAAAGCAGTGCACCTGCGTAGCATGTGGGAGCACCGGAGCGACCTGCGTGCAGAGCCTGACTCCGTTCGTCCTCCCTGTCTCACTGGGTCCCTGCCCTCTGCGCATGTGTCTTCTCAGCTGTCAGTGGATGTGAGAAAGGGCCTCACCACACTGCTGTGCGAATGAAAGGGCTGGTTCTGTGACAGCATTCGGCGGTGACTGTCACGTACTGAGTGCTTCCTCTGTGTCAGCTCTGTGGCTGGAAGTGGAGTGATGGGGCATGTGCAGTGTTAGGGCAGCTCATGATGTGTCCAGGGCTTGGGAAGGTCTTAGGAGGATGTGACATCTGACCGATTGGAACCCTAGGGGATGATAGGAGTCATGTGGAGAAGGTAGGGGATGGGAGGGGATGGTGTGTACCTGTGTGCAGGTGTGTGTGCAAGTCTGCACGCCTGGTGGAGCAGTGTATGATGGCTTCTCAGGCACACAGGTCGTATGGAGAGTGCCTAGAGGCCAGAGAGGCAGTGGCATGTTCCAGCAACTACTTATGGCTTGGTGTGAGTGTGTGAGGCGGGCCTTTGTCCTTGGGTAGGATGCCTCTGCCATGTGGGAGAAAGGAGGGCCTTTGTCCTTGGGTAGGATGCCTCTGCCACGTGGGAGAAAGGAGAGCCTTTGTCCTTGGGTAGGGTGACTGCCATGTGGGAGAAAGGAGGGCCTTTGTCCTTGGGTAGGATGCCTCTGCCACGTGGGAGAAAGGAGGGCCTTTGTCCTGGGGTAGGGTGACTGCCATGTGGGAGAAAGGAGGGCCTTTGTCCTGGGGTAGGGTGACTGCCATGTGGGAGAAAGGAGTGAAGTGGCACCGCACGGGAGGCCGGGAGGCCAGTGAGCAGAGGGTGGAGGTGATCCAGGGGGTCAGACGGGCTGCCAGGAGGGGCTCTGGTGGGGTGGCAAGGGTAGTCTGAGAGGAGCTTGGAAGGTGGGCTCCATGAGATGGAGTGGATACAAAGAGCAGGCTGTGGAGGCTGATGGCTGGGTTCTGTGGAAGGGGTATGTGTGCATGCGTGTGGGGTGTATTGATGGTGACACCAGCTGGGGACTTGACTGTTTGCAGTGCCTCTGAGATATCCACCAAGAATTGATTTCCAGGTCGACAGTGGTAGAATATATCTGTGGCTCTGGAGCCAGAAGAAAAATCACAGTTGGTGCTTTTAGGGTCTTGGGAAAGTGACGTGAATTTTTAATACCTTAACTTACTCTGGCAGCTTGGAGGAGAGCTAGGAAGACCTTTCAGTAAGGCTGGGGTCCCTGTGGGTGGTCTGTGATTCCTTCTCTAGCTCCTGATGGCCCCCAGAGGAGAGTTCTGACCCTGCTCTGTGTTTGACAGAGGCTCTGTGACAAGCCAAGGGGTTCCTACAGAACTGTAGGAAAGCTACCCGTATCATCTTCATGTGATGACCGAGAGCACCAGAGTGAGCCTGGCTCTGGGGTCTGCTGTGGCACTACTAAGCCTTTCTGGAAGGCTGAGATTTATAAAAAGGGATGGGAAAAAAGCACTCACAGTTCCTTCTATCTTGGATCATCCTGCGTCAGGTAGCTGTAAATGTCTGGTTTTGATATGTCTTTCCCAGAGCATGGTTTTTTTAGGTGGTGTTGGTGGACTCTCACTTTGAACCTGCGCTGTTTAAAAACAGATTGCCGAGTGGGGGAGGGCGCCCCCAGCTCTGGCTCTGGCTCTGTTCCGGAGCCTGTGCACTTGTCTCTCTCTGTAGGAGACAGTGTAGTTCAGAGCTGTAGCCTCCTCTGTTGTCTGTGGGTTTTCTCTCCAGGAGTGGCGAGTGTAGGGGAAGGGCCGTGTGTGAGGATTGTTTTTGTTTGTTTGTTTTTTGGTTAATCCCGCATGTGCCCTGACCAGGCCAGGGATTGTACTTGCAACCCAGGTACATGCCCCTGACCGGAAATCGAACTCGAGACCCTTCGGGGCACGAGCCGATGTTCTAACCACTGAGCATACCAGCCAGGGTGGTACTCACTTTTGATATCAGCCTCTAATGTCGATTGTGTCCACAACTCATGGGGTGGTCAAGCACTTAATTTTAATTCTCAGCTGTGTTCCTTACTGGCTGTATGTCTTCAGGCAGGTCTCTTGACCTCTCTGGGCCTTAGTTTCCAATGAACACCAAGACTGCCTACTTCATGGCCCCTTAGTGAAGATCGAATGAGAATCCCGACTTGGTCAACGGTGAAGTTCCTAGCAGACATTCTTGTTGCTGCTTATTATTGATGTCGTTTTGGGGCATACATGTTTTTTTCTCAGTCACACCAAAAACTTTGAATCTTTATTTTGGAGGTGTTACTTTCTCTGATTTGGTGGTTTTTTTGTTTGTTTGTTTGTTTGTTTTTGTTTTTCCTATGTAAATGTGTTGAGTAAGCATGAATGCAAATTGGTACCTGAAGTGGCTCTCATTTTGTTTGGCTTAGCTTACCAGCCGAGGAGACGTAGGCTCTGTATGTTTCTATTTTTTAATCTTCACCCAAGGATATGTTTTTATTGATTCTTTAGAGAGAGGAAGGGAGAGAGAGAGAGAGATATGAGGGACAAACATTGATCAGCTGCCTCCTGTAGGTGCCCTGACTGGGGATTGAACCCAAACATTTTTGGACCATGGGGCGATGCTTCAATGAACTGAGCCGCCCAGCTAGGGCTTTTTAAAATTATTATTATTTATTTTATGCTGAATTTTCTCTCGGGCCATAAGTTTTTGTTCCTTTGGTTTCTTCTGGGGTATCTTTTCTGTGCAACCTCCTCTTCTGGTTTAGGAACAGTCTGCTGTTTCTCAGTAGGATCATCTCAGTGAGGCAGGGAGAGCTCGGGTATGGGTTACTCCGCCCGCGAGCTCTGTGAGCTCTGCACTGCATCTCGGGAGCGTGGGATGTGCTCAGGGACCAGAGAATCTAAACCCTTCAGCTCAGCATCACTCTCTGCATTTGAAGCATGTGCAGCAGAAGTTCAGTGCTCTCTTTGGGCCACCGACCCTGGGTGCAGCCCCACTGTTTGGCCTGGGCACACTACCCACTCCTCCATTGTAACAACAGAATGGCACACATTGCTCCTGCAAAGTGACGGCCTTCAGACGCTTGGTGGCTTTACAGATATGCACACCCGTGATGGCCTGGGCAGTGTCAGGAGTTCTTAGAGTGAACACGAAGATTTGACCCACTTGATTGGCATGATTTTGTGGGATTTTCTGGGTCAAGTGAATAGCAAACCATTTTCAGAGGTCACCTCTGTCTGCTTTTGGGAAGACCTATATGTTTCTTAAAATAAATAAAAGATGACAAACGCTTGGCAATTTAAGAGGGGAGAGAGTACACAAAGTAACTATGGGAGTAGAAGGAAGGAAGGGCAAGGCTGGAGGGAAGGTATGGAGACAGACCAGAGGCTGTCAAGGTGGGTGTGGGGCTAAGATCTGTCATTTCACTGCTCTGGTGGTCAACACCTCCAGCTCCTGTGTCCCCAGGGCCTGGGAGAGAAGAGGATGGTGAGGGTTAGGAGCTGGGATTGAACTCCAGCTCTACCATTTACTAAAGGTTTCATCTTGGTCAACATCCTTCACTTCTCCAAGCCTCAGTGTCTGCATCCATAAAATGGATTCATAATATTAGCTTCCTCATAGGTTTGCTGTAAAGATTAAATAAAATAATCCAGGCAAAATGCTTAGAACCCTGTCTGGCAGACATGGAGGACTCAGAGAATTGTCATCGTTATTACTGTGATGCTGTAATGAACGAATTTGATTTTATAACCCTTTGAGGTATGAAGGACAGATGGTCATGCAATTCTCATTTTAAGGAGAAGGAACAGAGATTCAAAGACACAAAGTAACTATGGGAGGTATCACAGGGCACATGGGTCAGCAAATCTTTTCTCTAAAGGACCAGAGAGTAAATATTTTTGGCTTTGTGGACCATATGGTCTGTAACAGCTATTCCACTCTGCCATTGTGGTGTGAAATCAGCCATAGACGACACATCAACTGATGGCTGTGGCTGTGTATCAATAAAACTTTATTTACAAGAACAGGTGGTGGCTGAATTTGGCCTGTGGGCCACAGTTGCCAACCCCTGACATAGCTGGTAAGTGGCCAGGTGCTGAATTATGTCTTTCATCTGAGTCTTCTGGCTTCAGATTCTAGCCCTGTCTCCCTGTGACACACAGCTTCCTCTACATTCGTATCAGGAGATGCTTGTCTGCCAACCAGGAGCGAGGCGCCTGCTTCTGGAGCCGATTAGAGCAGCGAAAGGCCTCATCTCCCAGCTTGTGAGATGCCTGCAGAGATGCTTCCTCAATGTCTTATGTTGCCACCCCTCTGCTGCTTGTTGACACGACAGTTCAGCAGAAACGAATCTGATTAGCTTGAAGTCTTTACCTGGATGGCAGGTTCCTGATAGTGCCCGTCTCAGGCTAAGACAGTGGGGCAGCAGCCTCCCTGGCGCCCCATTCCTACTGCACAGCAGCCACCAACAGCATCTGTCGGGAGGTAGCTGGGCGTCCGCTCTGTGCTCCTGTGCAGCTGGAGTAACCGCGGGGGCGGGACAGAGGCGTGAGACCCACAGAGAGAGCCAGTGGCCCCACTTATCCTGGGACCATTCTGACTGCTGAGAGCAAGGGCAAGAAGAAGGTCCCATCTTGGGAAGATAAGTCACTTGAGATTTTCAGCCTTGACCTCTCTCAAAGGAAAGAGTGAGAGAATCCAGTTATTGCTGTCAGTGTTTGCTCTGGGAGACGGGTGGGAGAGGGATTTAGCGTTGGATTTCAACCAACTCTGCAGCGATGTTAGCTCAGGTCGACCCCAGCTGGGCCCAGAGGACTTAACGATGACAGACAGACCACCTCACGTGGCATTCACCAACGTTCAAGGCAGCATTCGAAGCAGCACAAAGAATTCTCCCAGCTCATTTAAAACCCGAAGGAATAGGTTTATTTTCCACAGGATAAGGCTGTTGGTGCCTTATAAATAATAAATAATAAAAAGATTAGGAGGTCACAAAATGATATGAAAGTGGAATCTGTGTTGAGTGGCTTGTTTGAAAGTTGCTGAGTTCTCCCTCCTCTTAGTAATAAACAGCATATTTAAAGATATTTTGTATTTGGTGGCTTCGCTCTTTGGATTTGTAGGGGAGGGAAATGGTTCTGTAAATTGGAAGTGTTGTTAATACTTGAAACAATCTCGATCCTTTTGTCACTAAGGTAGGAGGGTTAGTACACAGCTGTGTCCTCTCCTGAGAGGCCCAGCAAACATTCCCTTCTAAAAGGGGATTGGGGAGTAATCATTCGGGGATTATTTTATTTTTAGGGTCGATGCTCAAGGATTATCTAAATTGTTAATAATCTATACTAAGCTGCATTTTACGCATTGCCTCTGTCACAAATTCGCAGCAGGCTTTGGCGCCCTGTCAGAAGTGGGTCGCTGTGAGGACTCAGCTGTGAACTGCCCAGAGTCATATGCTGAACCCTGACGCCCGATGTGGCTGTATTTGGAGACAGGGTCTTCAGGGAGGCAGCTAAGGTGAAACGAGGTCCTGAGGGTGGGGCTCTACTCCAATGTGCTGGATGTTCGTTTTTTATTATTATTATTAATTTATTTTTGTTACAGGTGTTTCTCCTTTTTCCCCCATTGACACCCTCCTCCCCATCCCTCCTCCCACCCCGTCCCCAGCTTTGTTGTCCATGTCCATCGGTTATGCGTACAGGCATATAAGTTCTGTGGTTTATCTCTTCCCTCCCCCTCCACCCCCTTTTCTGAGGATTGTCAGTCTGTACCCTACTTCTGGATGCTCTTAAGAAAGGGAAGAGACTCCAGGAACATGTGTACACAGAGGAGAGACCATCTGAGGGCACAGAGAGAAGGCGGTGTTGACAAGCCAAGGAGAGAGGCCTCAGGAGAATTCAAACCTCCTACAGTCTTGGTTTTCCAGCCTCCAGGACTATGAGAAATACATTTCTATTGATCAAGCCGCCCAGTCTGTGGTATTTGGTTAGGGTAGCCCTAGGAGAGGAATACACTATTAACTGATGTCTCTTCTCCCAGCTTTGACAGGTATAAGTTCAAATCCTGGGTCCAGCACTTATTAGCTATGAGTACTTGGGACAAGCTGATTAACCTTTCTGTGCCTCAGTTTCCTTTTCTGTAAAATGGAGATAGGGTATGCCCCAGAAATTGCATATTATGTGTGTGTGTGCTTTGTTGTTGTTGTTAATCCTCACCTGAGGATATTTTTTCTGTTGATTTTTAGATAGAGTGGAAGGGAGGGAGAGAGGGAGGGGGAGAGAGAAACATTGATGTGAGAGAGACACATTGATTGGTTGCTTCTCCCACATCCCCTGACCAGGGCCAGGGATCGAACCTGCAACCCAAATACCTACCCCTGATCGGGAATTGAACCCGTTACCCTTCAGTGCACGGGCTGATGCTCTAACCACTGATCACACCGACCAGGGCTGTGTGTGATGTTTTAGTGTGAGTTGTGAAAGGGGTTGACTCCCCGTGAGCCCTGCTGTCTGATGGTGATCCACATGCTGATGTCCGTTGTCTCTGCAGGATCCTGGTTTGTTTTCAGTGACTCAGACGTGTCAGTGCTGGAGGCACGCATCTGACGAGGGCTGGGTTTATGATCGGAGTAGTGGTGTGGTGTGGGGGAAATGCACTGGCTCTGGGGTCAGGCTGCATGGGTTTCATCTCAGCGTGGCCTCTGGTGGGTGTGGCCATTGGCTACCTGCTTTGCTACTCACAACCTCAGTTATAAAATGGGGTAGGAGTGGAGTTGGGCTGGATCTTCTTGTATATGATACAAACTCGATTTCATGACTCCATTTGAATAATCGAAACGTGACTAGACTTCTCATGACTGTCTTTGTTTTTTGTTGTTGTTTTTTTTAACTTGGTGGGGGTCTTAGTTTTGCAGAGTCTTGATGAAAGACATACTGATCTTGAGAGGCAGACCTTGTTGGTTATATTCTCTCATATCCTCAGTGCTTTTCTCAGTGCCTGGTATATAGTAGATGCTCAATTATTTTTATTTTTAACAACTTTATTGAGATATAGCTGCTACATCATGTAATTTCATCCACCTAAAAAAATGCAATTTAATGTTTTTTGGTACATTTACTGTGCTCAATTATTTTTTATTTAAAAAAATGAATGAGTTAATTCTCTATCTGGTGCTTCATCTGTAACATCCATTCATTCAGTGTATCAGTATTTGCTGAGTGTCGGCTGTGAGCAAGGCAAGGAGCTAGTTTCAACACTGAATACAGCAGTATCCCAATCAGATGACGGTCTCTGCCTTCGTGGAGCTCACATTCTCATTAGAACACTGTGAGCCAGGATTTGCTAGTGTTTGGCCTTCCCGCTCTCATGTAGCTTCTCTCTGGCTATGGAACAGAGCTACCCAGTGATGACCAGAGTCCCCCCTATCTTAGATGTCATTGTCCCTGCTGTTCACCAAGTTGCTAACATAGGTTCTGTGTCACTGTGGTTTTCTTCTGATCATTACTCATCTGACATGGGGAGGGGACCATGGGCAGGAAATACCAGGCTGGAGGTTACACAATTCTGTGCGCTCCAGAGGAGGAGATGCGAGGGGCCTCCCAGGATTGAACATCTGGTTATAGGGCATGGCCGCAGTGGTGGGTGACTCTTCTGGCCTGTTACCATGATGCTCCCCTCCCTTTGCCGTGATCTGTGGGTAGTTATTGTGTTGGAAGAAGGCTGGTGTAAGCTGTTAATTGCAGTGGGAAGAGCTTGGAGGCTTGAGTCGTACTCATTTGAGAGTGAAGCTAGAGACCATCACTGCCCTTGGTCCCAGCCCTCAATCAGGATGTCAACCAGACCCCAAGATTCCACAAACCATCCTGGCTTTCACCTTCCTTAAAATCAACCTAGGATCACAAAGGGCTAAACCTCCTGAAGAAAAAGTCCTGTGGTCTGAAAACAATATGGAACCCTGAACAATCAGGAAGCTCATTTAATAGGCATTTTTGTCTTTTCATTGTGGGGAGGATAACGGCAGGCACTCTGATTCACCAGGGACGAGTCGAAGCAGAACTTTCCAGTGTACGGCTGGTCCTTGAACAACGTGGGGGTTAGGGGTGCAGACCTTGTGCACAGTTGAAAATCTGCGCATAACCGCCATTGGTGGACTTGACCCTTGAACAGCACGAGTTTGAACTGCATGGGTTCAAGTCGACCTGCAAAGTTCAAACCCGTGTTGTCCAAGGGTATACTGTATACCGTGGGGTATACCCTCCCCTGTACTTGTGATGGGGGTTACCTGTCTTTGTGGACCCTGAAATAACATCCAAGTCATTGGAGAGAGTTCGTAAACTTAAGACTAAATTGAATGGTGTTTTGTTTTCTTTGTAAGTTGTATAATTGTATAACGTGTAACTTGGATGGAGTATATTTGGCTAAATGGACACGGACTTCTTGAGTCCCTACTCTAGCAGTGTTGTCATTCTGAGCCTGTTGTGCATGTGTTGTGGTATAAAGCACCTGAGTTTGTATGGTATATGCTAATTCTGTCATCCTGTGTAACCTTGATGTACTGTGTGTGAGGAGAAAAGCACATACAAATGTAATAGAAAAGAGGTTAAGTTAAAAACTGTAATAATGAATTTGAATTGGCAATAGCAGGTATTTCACCTTAAAAATATGTTTGTGTATATATCTATATGGATTCCTATGTGTAGATAATCTGTAGTGTCAGATAACAACTACTGCTGCTGATACTGGATACTAAACAGATCCAAGGCTGCCTGTCACGACTTGTGCCAAATTAAGCACAGAGACAGGGTTGAATCATATATGAGTGTTTATTACAGTAAAGCCAGCAGTGTGGAGGGAGCAGTCGGTCACCCTGTAAATTCTGTTCTGACCCCCCTCGCCAGTTGGCTGATTATATACAGGCGAGGGAGAAGATAGCTACGTGCAGCTGTGAGCTCTGAGTGTAACAAGGAAAGGAGGGGTAGGGTCTGCAGTCCAGCCTTCAGGAGCTCAGAGTCTGATAAGGTGGCTGATCTATGATGTTACTAACAGCTCAGTCTGTTCCTGGGACAGGAGAATGGTCAGCATTTCTAAGGCAAACTCCCAGAGGGGGTCAGGGTCCAGGCACAGCAACCAAGTCAAAGCGTGTCCTATCCTTGGTCTGTTCTCAAAATGTATTTGTTTTCTGAGTAATGGACCCATCTGGGCTCTGAGGTGTCTTTATCTTTTTTACAGCCGTGTTTCATCCTCTAGTTTCCCAGGGTCTATAAGACAACCTCTTATCTATAATTGGTGAGGTGAATAATTATTAAACAATTGTGGCTCTATTCTTATTTCGTGCCGCTCCCCTATCACTGCCACGCTATAATTGCTGAGGACAGATAAAAATTTTCATATATGCTTTCCCCATTCTCCTCTATTCTTGAAAAATATTCATTCTATATCTACATGGCCTGAGAACATGGCTCTGATCTGTAGTTTCCTCGCAGTTCTTCACTTGGCCTGGCATGCTTTTCTGTCCAGGGAAGACCTGTTGGTGACTTGGGCGTCTTTTCTCAGGCTGTGTCATCAGGTGCCTGTGGCTTCTGCGTTCTCCTGCACAGCTGCTGATGCACGCAGACCTTGTGGCTGTTAGTCTGTCCTTACTGGTCATGTTTTGGGATTTGTTGGGGGTACCTTGTCACCTAGCTTTGTTATGTTATCTACAGGCTTCTGTACTATTTGAAAGTGATTAAATAGGCATTTAAAATACTACTACTATATCCCCCCCCCTAATATAATCCCACCAGACAGAGCACAAAAGAAGAAAGCTCCCAGTGCGGGTGAGACTGAAGGGGAGCAGTCAGCTGGTAATAGGCAGATTGATTACTGTGGATCAGAGCTCATTTTGCTTCACGAAAGTGATGACTCTGCTGGTTGCTAACAACCTTCGTTCATTAAGAGCAGAGCTTCCCAGCCAGACTGCTGTGGAGGGCTCATGGGCCCAAGAGGGTAATTGCTTCAGCCCTCCGGGCTGCCAGAGGCACCGAGGGCCTCCAGCCAGTTGCCTCCCATCTGAGTGGCTTCATCTGTTCACCCTCAGTGAGGCAGAGAAATGTCATTTTGAGCCTTGCTTATGGATTTATTTATTCATCAAACGTTTTATATTTTTAAAGAAATTTGCCAACTTTTTATTTTTCAAAATTTCAAACCTACAGAAAAGGTGTAAGACTAGTACAATGGCCCTGGCTGGTTTAGCTCAGTGGTTAGAGAGTCAGCCCGCAGACTGGGGAGTCTTGGGTTCAATTCCCGCTAAGGGCACATACCTTGGTTATAGTTCATCCCCAGCCCCGGTTGGGGTTGTGCGGGTGGCAACCAATCGATGTGTCTCTCTCACTTCGATGTTTCTCTCTCTCTCTTCCTCCCTCTCTCCCTCCTGCTCTATCTGAAGATAAATGCAAAAAAAAAAATCCTTGGGTGAGGATAAAAAAAAAAGACTAGTACAATCTAGTACAATGAATTTGGGTACACATACCCTTCACCTGGATTCACCAGTTGTTCATATTTTGCACACTTGTCTTTATTTCCATTCTCCTGTTATTAATAAACAAATGGCCCTGCGGGTTTGGCTCAGCAGTTAGAGTGTTGGCCCACGGACCAGGGAGTCCTGTGTTCTATTCTGGCCAAGGACACGCACCTCGGTTGTGGTTCGTCCCTGGCCCTGTTGGGGTCGTGTGGGTGGCAGCCACTCGCTGTGTCTCTCTCACATCTGTGTTTCTCTCTCTCTCTCCCTCCCTCTCTCCCTCCCATTCTATCTGAAGATAAATGCAAAAATGTCCTCGGGTGAGGATAAAAAAAATTAATAAACGCATACACATGTGTATATATATATATATATATTCACCCACAGGTATTTTTTCTGTACTATTTGAAAGTTGTTTCAGGTATTGTGATTCTTTACATCTATATCTTTCTACATTTATTTCCCAAGAATAAAGTCAGTCTCCCACATTACTATAATATTATCATGCCTGAGAAAATTGACAATAATTCCATAATATCTAACACACAGTCCATTTTTGCAATTCTCTAATTGTTCCTAAAGTGTCTCTTTTAGCCATTCCCCCTAGATTCAGGATCCAGACAAGGTTTACGAATTACACCTGTTTGTTACGGCATCAGACTGTCCTTGCGAAGGAATGCTGTGCCAGGCACGCTGCTGGATTTGGGGAAACAGACTGGGCAGGGCCAAGTTCCTGCTTTTGAGGAACTCATGGTCTAGCAGCCGTGTTACAGATACAAGCAATACAGATTTGGACTTCTTAGATCTTCCTGCCAGTAGCTTTATTTCTAGGAGGTTCAGTTCACCTTTGTAACAGCTGGTATCCAGCCCCCTCCCTCCTGGTCTTCAAACCCACCGCCTGGTCAGCTTCCTGGAATCCGTAGGGACCCATTCATGTCTGGGCACTGACCTGATTTGCATTAAGGCAGATATGCTTTTTTCAGCAGCCCAGTGACAGTTTTGCCATGGTTGCTGAACCATCAGCCACCTGAATTTTGTCATGTCCTTGCTTTGACCCTGAAGTTCCATCCCACAGCTGTCTCTGGAATTTGTCAGAGTGCCAGGGTTCATGTGCAGCAGGGGGTCTGACATGGGAATTCCTTCCGGGGCCAGCTGGGTAGGGAAGTGAATAAAGGAGGCTGTGTCTGAGGAGAGGGAGCGGGGGTCTTTGGTCTAGAAAGCACTTGTCCTCCAGCAGCAAGGACTCAGTGGTAGCTGCACGCCACCTCAAGGGCACGTGGGCTGGGCGGTTAGGCACTTGGGTTTTTAAAGAGACGTTGGAAAGCTAGATCTTCAGGGGGAATGTCTTGATTTTAATTATCTTCACCTAATTCAAAGCCACATCACACCCACACTCATTTACTTTGAGGGTCAACAAAGCACATCTACAAGCCAGACACTCCTTGGGCTTGGATGAGTGGTATCAACGCCCTCCTTCAGTGCTACCTTTGTCTCTTTTTCTCTCTGCTGCTTGGCTTCCATTGTTGTATTTTGTTGTTACCTTTTTATGTTTGCTGCATTCGCAGTTCACAGTTTCTGCCTGTGGTCTCAGGAGGGATGTGATGAGACTGTTGTGACTTGTTCAGGAGCCAAATTGAGTCTTCAGCTTGGTATTCAGATGTGCGCTGTCGCTGTCCAAACGCCGCGTCAGGAACAGCAGCTCCTGCACCGCAGATGACGATCCCAGGCAGCACATCCCCTTTGAAAGAGAGGGACCGTCTGGGTCTTTCCCCCTTCCCTCCTAGGCAGGTTGCAGAGAATGATAGTGACAACACCCCCTCATTCCTAAACCCCGCTTGAAGTGTTTTTAGGCTCTGTCTCTGTGGTCCTGCCCGCGTTCTCACAAAGGAGCGGGGCAGATTTCGTGAACTACAGCCCTCTGAGCCATGATATTTATCAAAGTAATTAGTAGTGGCGGGACCTTGTTATTCCTAGGTACTATTTAATACGCTGTATTTATATTTACCAAGCTAAATTTTTTTTGCTGTTCAGTGCCAGTTATGAGTTGTTCAGTAACTCTTTCAACCCCACTGTGTGAGCTGCTATTATAAACCCATATTTTTGTTGACTGGGAACCTTTCTTTTTTTTAATTTTTAACTTTTTTTTATCCTCACCTGAGGACATTTTTGCATTTATCTTCAGATAGAGCGGGAGGGAGAGAGAGGAAGAGACAGGGAGAGAGAAACATCGACGTGAAAGGGACACATCAAGTGGCTGCCTCCCGCATGACCCAACCAGGGCCGGGGACAGACTGCAACCGAGGTACGTGCCCTTAGCGGGAACCGAACCGGGGTCTCTCTGGATCGCAGGCCGACACTCTAACCGCTGAGCCAAACCGGCCAGGGCGACTGGGAACCTTTCTTTATAAAGGGTTTCTTTTTAAAAAACTTTTTATTTTGAAATAATCTTAAATTTGCTGAAGAATTATAATCCTAGTAAGAGAACTCCCGTGCACCCTTCAGTCAGATTCACGAACTGTTAGTATTTTGCTACATTTGAGAAGGATTTATCTATCTGTATTTTTATCCACAAAAAACCTTTTTTCCTGATCCATTTAAGAGTTAGTTGTAAACAGCATGACTTTTTACACCTAAGAACTTGTATTTTCTAAGAACAAGGGCATGTTCTTACATAACTACAGTGTGATCATAAAATTCAGGAAATTTAACATTGATGCGGTATTATTATGTAAAGTACAGCTCATATTCATATTTCACCAATTGGGCCAATTAAGCCTTTGATGGCCATTTTCTTGCCAGAATCAGGCACTGCATTGAATCATCCAGACTCTTTAATCTCCTTTAATCTGGACCACTTCCACAGCTGCTTTGATTTTCGTGACCTTGACCCTTCTGCATTGCTCTTCTGGCCAGTTGCTTTGCGGCACAGCCTTCCATGTGGGCTTGTCAGCTGTTTCCTCGTGATTAGATTCAGGTTATGTGGTTTTTTTAAAAAAAATTTTTTTTCTTTAGCCCTGGCTGGTTTGGCTCAGCGGTTAGAGCATTGGCCCGTGGACCAGAGAGTCACGGGTTTGGTTCCCACCTGCTTATCTCCTGTGTTACCTGCTTGGTTCCTGCAGGTCTGTGACTCTCAAACCTCCAGGTGGGCCTGCAGTTCTCTCTGCATTCTGCTCCTCTACAGCGTGTGCGTTCTTCTTGGGGCCCTTCAGGAAACAATTTGCCATTTTATATCTGTTCCCCTTGCCTATTCTTCTCTCTTTTGAGGAGGTTGGCCTATGGGTAGTCAATCCGATCTCCCCTGTCGTGATACTATTTACCTTTAGGGAGATTGTCACTTGAAGGACCTTTAGGGTGTCCCAGACTGGCTCTCATGGGAGCCCAATTTAGTAGGAGACTCCTTCAACTCCCAGTACATGGGAAGTGCTCCATCCCTGGAGGGACCTAAACCAGCCTAGGGAAATCAGACAAGTAATTTCTGAGGAGGTGAGGCTGAATCTGGAGACGCCTCCAGTTGGTTAGGGGACAAGCTGGAGGAAGAGACTCAGCATTGATGCTTGACCTGGAAATACTTCCAGGAATGATTTGAGGATCACTCCAGTCTTCCTTAGCGCTTTGCTTCCCTGGAGAAAACAGCCCTTTTTGGGTTGGAATACAATAACAATGGAGTCCTGGTTTATAATTTATTAATAATGATAATAGTCATAGTAATTGTAAAAAATAATAACTAACATTTAGTATATGCCAGACACTTTATATGTATTTGTATTTATGTGTACACATCAACACAGATGTATTTTAATTCTCCCTGTAGTTTCTGAAGTAAGTACTTTTATCATCCCATTTTACAGGTGATAAAACCAGGATCCAGACAGGTTAAGAGACTTGCCCAAGGTCACACAGAGGCAGAGCCAGGCTGTCTGACCTCAAAGCAAACACTTTTAATGGCACAAAAGACTGAAATTAGCTGTCTTTGTGATTTACAAATGCCCCAAGAAGTAACTTGAAAGGGTTTTGAGTGAGTGAAATGACAGTCAAGTATGATTCTGCCTGTTATTAAGTTTGAAACCCAGCGATTTTCCTGTTGTGCTCAGGATATTTTGGGTGTGCGTCATCTGCAATTAATTACCTTCCTGAGATACTGGAGTTGTTTGGGCTGTTTCCCTGGCTCTGGATATGAAATGAAGGGGCCAGCATGCCATTCTGAGTGGAATTTACCAGGTGGCTAATGAGATGGGGTTTATAAAAGAAATAGTGAAATGATGGGAACGAGGAGCAAGGACTAAAAATCAAACAGGCTTTTATGGTGTGTCCCCCCACCCCCCCAGCTCCAGCTGGCAGATGAGACACCACCCAGCCCAAGTCAGGGACAATGAGGAGGAATGCAGACTTTCTGGAATTCTGGCCCCCTGGCAAACCCGGCCCTGTCTTACTAGAGACAATGGTGGCTGGAAAGAAGGGAGAAGTAGTCAGATTTCTGGAATAGGAGAAGAGGCTACTGTTTCTGAAAAGTGTCAGAAGACGGGATATCACAGGAGAGGATATCACAGGAGAGCACAGGCAGTGGGTGGTTTGGGGCTTTAGTGTAGCCCAGAAGTGTCCTGGAGGCTTGTTAAAATGCAGCCCCCAGCCCACCGTGGTGTGTGTATGTTGCTAACTTCTGCAGCAGGGCCTGAGAATTTCCATTTTACTTTTTTTTTTAACCCCTGCATGTGCTAGTGTTTTTATACAAATAAAACATTCTCCTTCATAAGTGCATACAGTAATCAAAATCAGGAAAGTAACATTGATACGTTTCTACCATCTAGTCCTCACCTCACACTCCACTTACACTGATTATCTCTTGTGCAAAATGATTGAGTGCAAAATGACATGTTGCACTTAATTGTCACGTTTCTTCAGCCTGGAACTGTTTCTCACTTTCCTTGACTTTCGTAACCTTGACACTTTTGAAGATTATAGGTCAATTTATTTTGCAATATGGGCCCTGATTTTGGTTGGTTTACTGTTTCCTTGTGCTTGGATTCAGTTTATGCATCTTTGGTAGGAATGTTGCAGAGGTAATGCATATTCTTCTTAGTGCATCCTGGCAGGAGGTGCATGGCTTCAGTTGTTTCTTTATGGGTCATGTTACCTTTGATCCCCTGATTAAAGTAAGGTGGTGTCTACTACCCTTCTCCACTGTGAAGTTAATCTTTTCCCTTTTACAATTATTATTATTTCGTGGGGAGGCAGTTGGAGCCTTTGTAAATATCTCGTTATGCATTAGACTTTCCATTTATTCATTTATGGTTTTGTCGATTTCTATTATATTCAGTAGTTCATAATCCATTATTGTTGCTATTTTGATGTTCACATTGTCCTGGATTTGTCCAGTGGGAACCTTTTTCTGGTGTCTGTGTCCTTTTGAAATGCCTTATAAGTTTACACTGGCACCTTGAACTCCACTAACACTGTGTAACTCGTCTCCAGTGGCTTTGGACTGAACCATTCAGGAAGGGGGAAGAGAAGGCTGAGGGGAGATCAGCTCTTTAGTGAGCCCCTCCAGCTGATTCCATTGTGGGAGATCCTCCATCCTCTGACCGCACTGGAAGAACTCTGGCCTAGCGTTGCAGGTGTGGACTTCAGAGTTACCCAGACACCAGCCCCAGTTCCACTCCAGCCAGCCAGCCCGCTGAGCCTCCGTTTCCTCATCTGGTCAAGTGTGGATAGTCCTTTATGGTTATGGGCTAAAATGAGATACATTAGGACCTGGCCACTCTCCACATGGTCTCACAGTCTAGATGGGGTAGATGAGCACAGGCCAGGAGTAATAAAATGTTAGAATTGTGGAGAGAGAGGCTTGTCTGGGATATGGTGGGGCAGAAGAGGGAGTGGTCACAAATCCTGCGTGGTGGAGGTAGGTTAATGGAAGGGCTTTTGAGGACCCTCTTGCAAAGTGTGTAGGTGTTCACCAGGGACCTGGGCAGATGGAGTTGCAGACGGAAGGTCAGACCAGCTTCAGCAAGGCACAGCAATCAGAAAGAGCCTGGCTGGTGTGGGTGACAGTGAGGGGTGATTGCCAAATCCTAGCATGGGGATGGGTTTCTCTGTGAGCCCTGGACTGCTGCGGGAGGAGGGGTGGGGGACAGGATAGCCTGTGTGAAAGCCTGGGCAGGCTCCCCAGGATGGCCCTGGGGCGGGTGCTCTGGAAGGCATCCCTGACTTCCCACCCTGACCCCCTCCCTGCCTGGATGCAGGCTGGCTGGCTGGGTTATAGTGCCCCAAACCTCTTTTGATTGTTTATTGCAGTGGCACATTGGTTGGAAATCACAGGTTTATTATATTACAGAGGCATCACAGAGGAGTGGTCAGTTCTGACTCTGGAGCCACCTGTCCGGCTTTGGACCCCAGCTCTGCCACTTGTCACCCTTGACCTTTGCCAGGAGAATTACTGAGTCTCCCTGTAGGTATCTGTATCTGCAGGTGTCTACAAACCTGGCTGACCCTGCTCCCCTCCCTTCTCTCCAGTCGGTGCTGAACAGTGTTAACTACTGCTGGTACCACGTCATGGTGAAGGTAAAGGGTGTAAATGCAGACGCATCCTGTGAATCAGTGTAGCATTCATCCTAGCTGGGGGCCGAGAGTTCAATGCCTCAAAAAGGTTGGGGGTATGCGGAGACCAAGAGGGGAACACACAGTCTGGGAAAAGTGATTTTTTAGCGTCGACTGTTTTATTTTGCATTCATCACGACCTTGAATACTTAGGAGTTGCTGTACACAAGGCTGGGAGATTTACGCCTGCCTTCCTGCCTTTTTTGTTGGTGGTTGCTAGGGACAGTGATTTTTTCGGATAGCCTGGTCACTTGACCACGTTCTTCTAGTAGTCAGGTGCGGTGATGATGGTTAGTGCCTACTCGGTACCCGCCCGGCAGCGGGCCTGAGGTGCCCTCCCTCGTGCCAGGGTCTGGCTGTGGAAAGCAGATGCCTGTAGTTGCATCTCACGGTGATGTTTTGATGCCTGCGAATTACCAAACACACTTCACAGGGTCGTTGGTTTTGTTTTGAGTAATTATTCTTTGAGTGGTGCTGTCTGGGGTTGCGGTTGTTTGTTCTGACACTGGGGCAGGCATAATTGCTCTGCCTTACAAACGTTAATTATTGCAGGCATTGGAAGCTGTTGTAGAGGTACTTGCTACCTCCTCCATGATTTGCTTCCTTTCCTGATGCTTTTAAAGAAAACGGCAGGGTGGCCAGCAGGTGTGTTTAGGGCCGAGGGTGGGAGCTGGCAAGGCTTTTTGGAATCCTTCAGATGGATATGTGAATCCTTCTCTCGGTCTCTCCTGCCAGCACCCCAATCCTCCCAGTTCTGGCCATCAGCATTTCTTGCCTGGATGGCTGATCCATCACGGTAGCTTCCTTCTGGTCTGCACACTTGTCTGTTTCCACCCCCTACTCTTTTTGTTTTTCCCACGTAGCATGTCCCTCCCCTGCAAACCTTTACTCGTTGCCCTTCAGGCTTCAAGTTCACACTCCTTACCAAGCCTCAGATTCCCCGCCCTGCTTCAGGATCCTTGGCTTCCTTTAGTTCCAGCAACAACCTGGGCTGGGCTGGGCTTGGGGCTTTGCCTTGGCTCATTCCTTTGCCCGGAACCTTGCTGTTCTAGGTGTGGCTCAAGGTCTGGCAATATCGGCATTCCTAAGGGGCTTGGTAGAAATGCGGAGTCTCGGGCCCCACCTGAGACACTCTGAATCAGAACCTGCATTTTAGTAAGACCGCCAGGTGAGCCCACCTCCCACGTCCACATGGTGCACTTCTTCACGTTCTTCAGGTCCTACCTATGTCACCTTTTGGAAAGGCCTTCTCAGACTCACCCGCCTAAAAATACCCCCTTACTCTGTATCCTTTCCCCTTGCTTTGTTTGTTTTTAAATTAATAAACTTTTTGGGGAGCAGTTTTAGATGTACAGAAACATGAACAGAAAGTACAGAGAGTTCCCACATACCCCTCATTGCCTTCCTCCCCAGTTTCCTTTATTGTTAACATCTTGCATTGGTAAGGCACATTTGTTACAATTGACAGACTAACATTGATACATTATTATTAACTAAAGTCCATAGTGTCCATCAGGGTTCACTCTTGGTGGTGTACTACATTCTGTGGGTTTGGGTAAATGTATACTGACATGTGTCCACCCTTATAGTAATACAGATTAGTTTCACTGCCCTAAAAATCCCCCATGTGCCCCGTAGTCATCCCTTCCCCCACCCCCTGGCAACCGCTGATCTTTTCACTGTCTCCGTGGTTTTGCCTTTTTCAGAATGTCATAGAGTTGGAATCCAAGTTTGTAGCCTTTTCAAATTGACTTCTTTCATTCAGCAATATGCATTTCAGTGTCCTCCATGTCTTTTCATGGCCGTGTAGCTCATTTCTTCTCATCACTGAATAATGTTCCATTGTCTGGATGCCCCCACGGTTTGTCTATCCATTCATTCACCTATTGCAGGTCATCTTGGTTGCGTCCAAGTTTTGGCATTTATGAATAAAACTGCTAAATGTTGTGTGCGAGGTTCTGTGTGGCCATGTTTTGGACTCCGTTGGTAATGACCAAAGAGCGAGGTTGCTGGATCACACGGTGAGAGTATACTTAGTTTTGTAAGGAAGTGCCAAACTGGCCTCCACAGTGGCCGCACCCACCGTGCTGCGCGCCCACCAGCAGTGGTGAGAGTTCCTGCTGCTCCAGCCCCGCGCCGGCACTTGGTGGTGTCGGTGTTCTGGACCTTAGCTGTTCTAGCGGGGGCTTCATCAGCTCTGCAGTCCTCATGTGACGTGAAGCCCACATGCTGATGGGTTTGTGCACCTCCCTTTAGGAATGTCACTGCCAGGAGGGCAGAGACCTAGTCCTTTCTGTTACCCGTCCATTTCTGTTGCCTAAGCAATACCTGGTACCTAGTAGGTCTCAGGAAAGTGTTGGTTGAATACATTCTGTGCTTTCTGCAACACTCTGGTGAGGTCCTCAGTCCTCTCCCATTGTTTAGGTGGGTACACTGAGGTGCAGAGAGGGACATTCACCTAGCACACATTTAGCTAGGTGTGGATTACTCAGACCCGTAGACTTTTACTTTGACAGCTGAGGGAATGGAGGGTCAGAGAAGCTAGTTGCCTTGGGCACATTCTTTGTCTTCTCTGCCCTTACTGCTCTGTTCCTAAGCCCAAAATTGAGGTAGCAGTACCTCATAGAATTGTTGTGAGGATTACGTGAATTAATATATGGAAAGCTATATTAGTTATCAGCTATGCAACAAATTATCCCCCAAATTTAGCAGATTAAAACAACACACTTATTATCTCAAAGTCTCTGTGGGTCAGGAGCCCAGACATGGCTTAGCTGGATGCCTCTGGCTCGTGGTCTCTCATGAGGTCAGGCTCAGGGTGTCGGGCAGGGCTTGGTAATTTCAAAGCTCCCTGGGCCTGGAGAGTCTGCTTCTAGGAGCACGTGGCTGCTGGCAGACCTTGCTCCTCACAGCGTGGGCCTCTCCGAGGGCTGCCCAGGTTTCCACATGACCTGGCACTGGTGGTGATCAGAGTGCTAGAGGGGTCGGGAGCACGGGAGCGCATCAGAACAAGCGTGAGCCAGAGGACATCCAAGATGGATGGCATTGTCTTTGTTTGTTTGTGTGTTTGTTTTATTAATCCTCACCTGCGGATGTTTTTTCCCCTTGATTTTTAGAGAGAGTGGAAGGGTGGGGGGAAACATTGATGTGAGAGAGACACCTCAATTGGTTTCCTCCCACACATGCCACGACCAGAGCCAGGGATTGGGCCTGTGACTCTCTGGTGTGAGGGCTGATGCTCTAACCACTGAGCAATCCATGTTAATAAACATACGTATTCATCATAATTTTGACAGCTCTGTAGGTTTCTTATATAGGTGGATACACCATAATTAATCTATCTACTCCTCCACTATCAGACATTTATTTTATAACCAGTTTCTTTCTGATGGATGCACAACATCTTCCTGTATACGTTTGAGACTTCTTATTTCCTGAGCGTAGTTTCCTAGAAGTGGGGTTGTTTGGTCAAAAGGCGTACAGTTCTTGAGGCTGTTGAATCATATTTTCTGAAGCTCACCTGGGCCAACCACTTGCATTTACGAGCCGTCCGATGATTGCCAGCAGAGGCTTGAGTGTAACCCTAGGGGAGTTTCTTGACCTCTGAACAAAGCTCACTCGTCAGAAGAATCCTGTTCACATTGGCACGAGAGCCTGACCAACCAAGGGATTCTGCAGACCTAAGCTTATCAACCCTTGTTTTTCCCACTGGAATCTTTTGAGGCTTTACGTTTTCTACTGTGGCCATTTCACTTAATTCCCTAAATTTATATGAAGCAATGTGAGGCTTTGGAGTTAAAGGATATGGGTTTGAATCCCAGGTTGAGTGCATGAGTCATTTGACTTTCTGGCCCCCAGCTTTCCCATCTGCAAAATGGGTACAGTAAAACCAACCTTGTGAGGTATTGATTCAGTGAGACCAAGTGTGTGACAGAGGAAGACACGGACTTGGAGATGCGTGTGAATTGTGGCCCTGCTTTGGACTAGCTGTGTGGATTATTTGATAGGCCACAACCTCTCTGAGCCTCAGTGTCTTCCTTTGTAAAAGGAGGGTAATAAAAAATGGGGATAATCATAACCCCTCTCTGCAGAGTTGCTGTGCAGATTAAACAAGAGCATCTCTGCAACACTTGGAAGATTAAGTCCCTGCTCAGAGGCAAATCATGTGCTAGAGATAGAAGATACATCTCCTACTGATTATGGAGGGGTCTTCTGGACGAGGTGGAGTATTTACCTGCAGGGGTCTGGGCGCCGAGCTGTTTCTCAGGTCTTGGCTAGCATGGCGGGATTTCAGGGATGGTGGAAACATCTCAAATGCCCACCTCTGCCATGGTCCACGTGGGCAGTACTTTTTTTTTTTTTTACAGAGACTTGGTTCTGTTTCACTGGTTTTTCTGCCAGTCCTAAGGGGCCGTGCCCCATCTGAAAAAGCAGACTTTTCACAAATTGCGGGGTGTGAGGGGTGAATAGTCGGTCAATGTGCATAAATATTTTGAAGGCACTGAGGAGCCCTGGGGAGGCAGCAGGGGGATGGGTTTGCTAATGTTTAGTGCCTCTTTTCCTGACTGTATCTAACTCTGAGCTCTCAGAGCCCTTTGTCATTTCCTGGCATACAGTTTGGTAATGTGCTTTAAAAGTATCTCCTCCTTATTCCCTTATTTTATCTAGAGCCAAGATTCTCCTTCTCAAGTTCCAGTCACTTCACACCACCTTCGTGGTTTCTGGCATGTGTGTGCATCTCCCGCATTATTCTTTCCTTAATATTTTTCTTTCGAGCCATTCACTTGTGAAAACATTTAAATTTCTTTCTGAAGGGTTCTTTATATCACTACAGTTTTTTTAAAAAAACATTCTAGAAGAAATGCTAACATAAAAAGTTTGGGACCCCTCAAGTGAGTTTGGGAACGTACCGCATGTGGAGATTCTGTGTCAGGTCATTCCCTGTGGGTTTTCCCCCTCCCTGTTCATTGAACTGAGAGGAAGTTGGATTTCACAACTCTTCACAGTGTAGAGAGAATTGGACAAGCAGACGGGCAGCAGGGAGGGGGAGTCCGCAAGTTTATCGTCATGAGGTTGGAGTCCCACTGCAGTCGCTTGGGTTACAAAAGGCAGGAGTTTACCTGGGCGAACCCCTACCCCTGCTCCCCCTTGTCCTGTGAACTCTCCATTGTAGAGTAATCACTGAGGGCACCCTAACTCTGCCTCCTCGTTTGAGGCAGATGTGTGAGTTGCAGCTGAAAGACAGTCCTTGGGGAGCCCAGCGTTGACAGGTGGGTCGCCGACACGTCGCAGAGGGTGAGAAGTGCACCAGCTGCCCCTGGAGCACCAGGGACTAGGCTCAGGGTGGAGTGGAGAAGCTGGTTGAACCCTGAGGATTCCCACGCAGCCTGCTTCGGAAGGTCTGAGCACTGACAGCTCCTTTACAGTAACAGCAGCCCTCGCCCCAACTTTTCTGGAGGGTTTTTCAGATGGAGCCTTAATGAAATTACTCTGTCAGTTGCAAAAAGAGCCAGGTGTCATAGGGTCAGGCACACCCTAGGGCCAGAGAGGAGGAAAGCCCCATGAAGCAGAGAAGGGAAGTTGCTCTAGGATGTGGCTGACAGGGCACCGACCATCTGTGCCTCCTTATTCTGAGGTCTCGTCTTTAGCCCCATGCCGGGGTGTAGGCGGCTGGGGGAAGGGAGGTGCCTCACCCCTATGGGAGAAGACAAGGGACAGGCTGCTCCGCAGCAGCTCGTCGTCCACCAGAGAAGTTAAAAGTACAAGCCCTGTGTATATAGCCTCCGGGCCCTGTCACTCTCGCTCTCTCATTCCTGTGTACCTGTACGTGAATGCACACGCACATGCGTACACACACACACATGTGGGTGGTGTATGTGAAGAGGACAGGTGCCAAGGCTCTGAGGGCAGACTGCCTGGGCCTGAGGTGGGTGCTGCTGCACCGGAGCCCCGGTCAAGTTTTGGTCCTGGCTGCTCACCTTGCCTCTCACCTGTTCAGGTTGACAGGCCCCCGGCTGAAGGCCCCTGCTGAGATGGCCTCAGTCACTATTGCAGTTCTGAGGCCTTTCATAGTTAGGATGTGCGTAATTAACCGATCCACTCCATTATCTCATGAAGTGTCAAATGAAAAGGCGTTTTTATTTGATAATCCAACAGAGACCTGTGTAATATGAGTGGTGAGTTCTGTGTGGTTCTTCGGTTCACAAATCCAAGTCCTGTTAGCTGGCTGCAGATTAGATGTCTAGAGCCTAGGAATTATTCTCTTGGGTCACTACCATGTTAAGTTTTTAAAAATACATTTTGATCAGGTCAGAACTGTGCAGTTTGCCCAAGTCCCCCACCCCCTGTTCCCTCTTGTACTTACACCTGGTGTGCTTTCCTCGTTGGCCTGCTGTGGTCATTCAAGTCTGTGTTCCACCTTGAGAGACCCGCTGTGGCAGGGGACTGCTGCGAGCAGCCGCCAAACCAGCGGGCTTGATGAAGCATACACACATGTCCTCCTGTGCCCCTGCCCCACAGCTGTGTGAGGTGTGTCCACTGGGGAGACTGGGCCGCGGGGACACACGGCCATCCTCTTGGTGTTATCTTTGCAGCTTCATGTGAATCTACAATTACTTAAAATAATGGGCCTCATGCTGCTGGGGGAGGGGGGGTTGGGAGTGGTCAGGAGCCAAGTACCTCTTTGGAGTGGCCAGTGTGCCCTCCAGGTGTTTGATTTTTATTCAGAAGCAGTTCCAGTGACCTGAAAGTGCATTTCCCACAAAAGGCAAGTAAGTTCATCGATACAAACTTGGCTGGGATGAATTTATGGCTCCCAAAGGTGTCCACCCCAGTGGTTTGATATATTTTCGTGGCTCCCCATCATTTTGTTAAAAATTTATCTGTTTGAATTTAATGTAAAAACACGACATTACTTTCCGGTCCCCCTAATAAGTCAGATTTACATTAAAAATCTTGACTTGTATCTGTTAGGTCTGATATTTAGATAGCGTTAAGACACTATTAAAAGATTGATTCAAACCAGAAGAAAAGCAACCACTTGGAACAGCTCAGTGCTGGCCGCAGAGTCACAGATGAACAGGGAGCTGAGGGCCGGCCTGTGAGGTGTGAGCAGGAGACAGAGCAGCCAGATGTTGCCCTGACTCACCTGTCAGCCGGCCAGAGTGAACCTGCCTGGTCTGCCTCCTGGGGGTGTTCTGCCATAAACTGCTGTTAATTATGCCACATAGAAATGCGTATCAGTTTCCTTCTTTCCCTAGTTTTCAGATCATATGACTTTAATTCACATGTGGGGATTAGGACTAGGCTGGGATGATTGACAAGGCTCTGGCTGAGGGAACCCAAGAAAATGATTAAATCCATGTACATTGGGGAATATCTTTTTCTCCCACAAACCTTTTCAGGACTTGTTAGTTATGTAGCTTCAGATGTGTGCTATTCATGTCACAGAGAAAGTGCAGAGACCTACGGGAACATCCATGCCAGGCCGTCTAGGAGGAGGGAGCTAATTAAGGGACTCCTCTGTGCCTTGCTCTCTCTCAAGCTTCAGAGATGAACGTGGAGTTCTCAGGCGACACCTGAGTGTATGGTAGAGTCTGCAGTTGATGTGGATGTTCTTTCTGCCAAAATACTGCAGAAAAGCAAAATACAAAGTACTGTCTTTGCGGACAGAGATGTAGTCAGATGTGCTGAAAATAGACGACAGAGCCAGCGATGGGCGGTCTCAGGTATCTCCAATGAGTAGATTATGGCATATCCATATCTAGGAATGGCATTTCCATCCACTAGACTGAGTTAGAAACTTCTGGTGGTGAGTTGTTAAATGAGACAAACCTGGTTGCAGGAAAATTTATAATGTGATCCGGTTTTATAAAGTGAATTAATTCTATTTGTAGTGACTATATGAGCATGGAGGAAGGCATGGAATGTGTATATCATGTTTTTAACATCCATAGGGAAGGGGTGAGTGGAATAGTAGACGAGGGAAAAAGCACTTCAAACGAAAAATTAAAGAAGTGTGAAAGATGTTTCATCCACACACAAAAAAATATATTTAGGACTGTGTGTGTGTGTGTGTGTGTGTGTGTGTGTGTGTGTGTGTGTGTGCGTGCGCGCGCGCGCGCTCATGCCTAGTGAGGGGTATGATAGAATTGTTATAAAAAATGTTGGGTTTGGTCCAGCTGGTGTGGCTCAGGGGTTAAGCGTCGACTCATGCACCAAGAGGTCGCCGGTTCAATTCCCGGTCAGGGCACATGCCCAGGTTGTGGGCCTGATCCCCAGTGGGGGGCATGCAGGAGGCAGCCAGTGGATGTTCTCTCTCATCGATGTTTCTCTCTCTCTCCCCCTCTCACTTCCTCTCTAAAATCAATAAAGGAAAAAGAAAATGTTGGGTTTGTGTGAAGGTGTTGGGTTTTCAGCTGATTTTTACATTTCTTCTTAAATGTATTCTAATTGAGTATTTCACAAGAGCACTTCTACTTTTAAATTTATTTTTATAAGCATAAAAGAAACCCAATCTTAAAGCTCTTTCATTGTGAGGAAATATTCTAGCATGTTCAAAGGCATGCAGGCTTAATTATGCCCTTTGTGGGGAGGAGCAGAAACAAATGTGGAAGAGGCACCTCTTTCTGGGGTATCTGCTGAGAAACCAAGTCCAAATCCTAAAGGAGATGGAGAAAACTCTCCTGGGCCTTGGGGGCCGAGAGACCTGGTTTGGATCTTGGCAGTGTGCCTTACTTTGTGACCGTGGTTGGAGACCTAATCCATGCCTCAATTCCTCGCCTATAAAATGGGGAGAATACTGTCGTGTCATTGTGCCTGACACATCATAGGCATTAATAAACATTTTCCCACTGGATGATGAATGAGTAAATGAATGAATGCTTGCTTGATTTAGTGAGGTCACATATGTAAAGTCTGAGCTGTGTCGTAAATACTCAACAAGTGGTAGTTTTCTTCCCCTGATCCCCATGTCCTTGTCCTTAGCCAGGGTGCCTGGGGAGTGAATTCAGTAGGGGGGTCTTGTCGTAGCCTGAGTTCCATGCTTCGCAGTACAGTCTTACATGGGTGTGGATGTGGACTTGGGTCATTTGCTTCTCCTCTTTATGCCTCATCTCTGAAATGGATGTTGTGATAGTACCTTGGAAGGATTAAATGAGATACCTAAAGACTTCACATTATGCCTGGCAAATAGTGAATATCCAATACATTTAGTGGTTAATAAAAATACTGAATGTTCCCCAGATTGAATACACAGTACTTGGTGTGTGCTTCTGTAAATGGAGAGTGTATTACAGAGTGCCTGGCACAGAATAGGCACATAACAGATTGATAGATTCAAATAACTTGAGCATAGCACATGTCAGCATCCTGATTTTATGGGCACTGGAACCAGTTAGCTTATTTCCATCATGAAGGAACAGTTCTTCAAGGCATTCTGCAAATGTGCTTTTTCCACGTTATCTTTTCCAGTGATGATCTCAAAAACAGAGAATGCATTATTATTTATAAGATGAACATGGTGTGTTTTTCTTTACACAGATTCCCCCCCACCCCCGCCTTCGGTCTAAATTACCAATTTAAAAAAATATCTTTTTTAACCTTCTTGTACCTGCAGGGAAAATGAGGTGCTTAAAGTCCAGCTGAAGAAATATGTAGGAGCTGTCCAGATGCTGAAAAGAGAAGGTCAAACAGCTGAAGGTGAGGGGGAGACCAGCCTGGTGGGGAGGGGGGCCAAGCCTTTGCATCTTTGTCACGCCTGTGCCTGGCACATAGCAGACACTCAACATGCGACAAACACATATGCAGATGAATTAGAAAAGCAGTATTCTGGAAAATTAATTAGATGGAAAACCCTGCTGTGTATTCTTACTAAACCAATATTGTAAGACTTACTTGCTAGATTATTAGCAACAGTTATATCAATTTGTATACTTGGGGAATTTTACATCTAGAGTCTTGAGACCCCACTTACAAGGCAGTGAACCTTGCAGCATGATTACGTCACATTAGGCCAGGGGTGAAAGCAACAACGCCAAAGCAGTGGAGAACCCAAGCTCTGGACTTAGGCTGATGGGTTCCAGCCCCACCTCTGCGTCAGTTTCTTAACCTCTCTGTACCTCAGTTTCTCGTCTGTAAACCAGGGCTAGTTAACAGCGCCTACTTCATGAGGCAATCCATGTAGACAGCATAATGCCTACCACAGAGTAAGTACTGAGTACATTTTAGCCATTACTGATATTGTTGATCAGAAATACAAGTGGATAGAAGAGTGATCACTTGACAAGATCTCACGAAATGCGGCAGCTATAAGCTTGCCCTCTCTGCAGTTTGGCTGCAGTATAACTGTCACGAATCTTCTGACGTGTCTCTCAGGTCAGCCTGAAGAAAGGATATTTGACTTTGGCCGAAGTGTCTTGCAGCCTTCAGCCAACTGACCATTATAAGATTTTCTTAAACAGAAATGAGCTTCTGGAGTTGTGGACATTTTCAACAAAGGGGTGGGTGCTCCATGCTCACAGGTCTTGGGGGTCAGCCAGACCTGGATTTGAATTCAGGCTCACCCACTATAACCTGACCTCTTGGAGTAAATTTGCCATCTGTGAGAGAGAACATCCCATCAGTGTCATGAGGTCGTTGTGGAGATTTACCAGCACAACACAAAGCTTCCAGGATGGTCTCTGGCATGTTATAGGTGCTCAGTACATGGTAGTTATTTTTCTTGTAATAGAGTTATGCAGGGTTAGAATCTGGATATGACTTGCATTGTATTATCATAAAGACTTGATTTTTTTTGAAGCTTTTATATTTCTCATGGTCTCAGTTTGACCAGGTTCAACATATTGTTAATTTTTACAGAATAATGTGCATTGCTTCATTCATGGTTGGTCTGTATCTGTTACCAGTCTGGGGGTTATCGCTACAGAATTATTTATTAATTATGGTTTCCTCTGTGGGCTCATCACTCTTTTTGTACAGATATTGCAATTATGGCCCCAAATTCATTTCATTCTGTGGAGTTATGTTTATGTTGGTCTTCCAACTTTTCACTCCTCATCTTTATTTCCCCAGTACCTGGCTTTTGTAGTCATTCATTCCGTTCCTTACATGTTTTCAGTGAATAGTATGTGTCTAGTCCTGTACCCTTTCCAAGCAAGTTCAAGTCTATTCTCATTTGACCCAGTATCTCTGGGATGAGTAAGTCTTTTCCTCTTTTAAAAAGTTTGTTATTGGAGGCTCAGGAGACCTTACGGGGCTTGTACATGTGTCTGGGTGGAAATGAACTTGGGTCATTTTCCTCCAAATCCTTGGTTCTTTGCATTATCAAGTCCTTCAAGTTTAGTGTGCAGAGGAATTACCTGGGGAGCCTATTAAATATGCCTCTTCTCAGAGGAGAAGAGAATTCCATTTCTTAGGACTTCTTTCAGTGGATCTGGGATGCGTTTTAGATGTGCACGTCTAGGTATGTGCCCCAGATGCTTGTGGGGCACACCGCCACCCTCTGAGAAGCCTGTTCAGAACTTTGATTGGGTGCAGTGAGAAATTTAAGCCTAGGAAAAAAGGGAGCACCAGCTCCCTCAACCCTATAAAATACATTCCTGGTAGGAGTATTTTTGGAGTGACTCCCTACACGTGGGTACACGGCACCTACAATGGGCCGAATGGTTTCTCACGGCAGCCGAAGTTCCCTTTCCTGAGACCCAGCCTGAATGCTCTGCAGCCAGAGCGGAGTGGGAGCCTTTTCAGGACAAAGGTGAGGTGGTCTTTTTAAGTTTTATTTTAATTTTAATTCTTTTAAATGGATTTTGAGAGAGAGAGAGAGAGAAACATCAGTGTGAGAGTGAAACTGATCAGCTGCCTCCTGCAAGCCCACAGCCTGGGCCTGTGCCCTGACCAGGAATTGAACCGGCAAACGGGATGATGCCCAGCCGACTGAGCCACACTGGCCAGGGCACGTTGAGATGGTTCTAAATGGACCAGAGCAAGATAATGAAGCATGTTTTGCTGCCCTGTGTAGCAGTAGTCCCTTACCGCTCTGTGCCTGGCCGTGTAACGTGAGGCCGTCTGCCTATCTGTGACTCACCCTTCAGGGGAAGGGTTCTATAAAAGCCCTCGAGTGTGGTGATGTGCCGATGTCCGTCATTGCCTGTTGAAGTCCTGCACTTCCCTCCTCTCGCTTCACAATGTTGCTGAGCACCAGCTCTGTGTCGGGCACCGTGAAGCAGTCTCATGAGAAGGCACTCTTTCACAAATTGCACTTGGGCCCTTTAAGAGCTGTTACCTAATTTTCAAGTGATGTCATATGTTGCTCAAAGAAACTGCGACGTGCTCCTCAACCACACTGACTGAGTTTGTTGAAAACCACTGAGTATGTGTCCTGACCAGGCCGCAGCAGCTTGGGGTGTCCTGGCCAGGCTGGGTGGTTTGGGGAGTTGGAGGAGCAGGCCCGGGAGAGGTGGAGAAGGAGGGAGACCTTTCTGAGCTGTACTTCCTTCGGCTCCTGATGTTAAGGGAATGGCTATAGGGAAGGGTACTGACTTGCAGAATTCCAGTGGGAATTCAGGAGCATTTTCCACACTATAAGCCTATTGGTTTGAGGGTATAAAGCTTCTTTTTCTCTTTTGGCAAAAAGTTGTTTATGAAACTGTGGACTCATCTGTAGGGAAAAGAGGAAAAAGTTATTTAAATTTAAGTCAAATGCCTTTAGGATCGAATAGATTGCTGAGAGCTATCTCGGGATCCTCACCTTCATTAGTACATTGTTACTGTGAAAAAATGTGCCCAGGATATAAACAAAACAAAACAAAAAACAAAACTTAAAATGGATCTCGAGTCGATTGCTGATAACCTTTAATTTTACAGATATCAACTTTTAATCCCCACCAGTTTCCTTATAAACCACCCTGCCACCTCTCCCCATGTAGAGCCCTGGTTCTTAATCTCGGCTCCATGTTGAGTCACCTGGGAGTTTAAAGATCCCAGTGCTTGGCCCCTTGGAACCACTGCTTGGAGGATGTCACTGTCGAATTAATGAAGTTCAGGGTCAGCCAGTTTGTTACAAATGTGCCAACACTCTCTGATTCTTGCCAGAGCTGGACATCTCAAGTCAATCAAGGTTCCTTTTCCCCCTTCAGTTCAGATTTGGCCTCAGACCTTGCCTCTCCAAATAGGTCCCACCAATTAAGAAAACGGGGTGGGGGGTTAGGGGCCTGCAGTGGAAGCTGTCACCACCGCTGTACGAGTTAATGTGGCGCTTTACTGTGCCCGCCCCCACCCCCGCCCCTGCCAGGATCCGAAGAGAGCGTTAGCCACCTTTCCCCTCTCCTTCCGCTGACACGGGGCCCTTTCCATCTCTGTCCAGCGCCCTCGCCCTCTTGCTGCTCATCAGGCAGCTTCGTCGCAGTCGCCCTTGTCTCCCACATGCCCCCACCCGACCACCATCCAATTCTCTCTGCTCACCGATTCCTCTCCTGGAAATGCCACCCCCTTACCCGAGGCCAGCCCAAATGCTGCATTTAGTGGGAGAGCCCGCTCTTCTCCTGTCACCTTGAAGGAATCTACCCACTCCGACCTTTCAGTTTCCTAAACTGTTAGACTCACGATGAGCAGTAACCAAGGTCTAGCGCTGGACAGTTTGCTCCCACGAGGGAGTTTGCGGTCGTCTCGTGTGTGTAGTCTGACCGCACGAGGATGATCTGCGCCCTAAAACTTGATGTGTGTGTTGACCAAGTACACAGCAGTTGTTCAATAAAAACCTGTTGCCGGACTCTATCCAAGTACTCTTAGGCATGATTTCAGAGGGACAGACGAGTTGATACAGATGGGTACAGCATTCTCTAAGAAGGGAAAAGTCTGGGTGTGACCTTACATATTACTTAAGAGGAAGAGGATAATAATTATTGTTACTCTCCCTTCTTCCAGAAGCGACCCTTACCACTCTGCTCATGATCCATTGGTGAGGACTGGTCAGATGGTCCCACCTAGGTGCAAAGGGGTCTGGGAAGGGGTGTCTCTGGCTGGGCATCTGCGTTCCAGGAAGAAAGCTGGTACAGCGGCAGGTGGGAGGGGTTCATGCTGCGTGTGCTGGGCACTCACTTGGATGCACGTGGTTTCCATCTTCTGAGCATTTATGTGGCTCCCTAGAAAGGACCTCATACCCAACAAGCTTATTTTTGGGTCTGTGCTCTTAGAGTCTCAGAAGGAATGCCTTGTAGCTTGTAAGGGTCTGCAGTAGAAAGAGTGTCTAAGAATGTGGCAAAGATCTGTCTGTCAGAAAGGACTGATTTTCTTGTCAGTCATGAATTGGGATGAAGAGACCAGATCAGATTGTACTTTTCCCTCTTCTGAAAGGTGTTTCTGGTTTCCTTTGTAACACCCCAATACACACACACACACACACACACACACTCACATACACACGTATGCACACGTACATGTATATACACACAGATACATGTATATACACACACACTCACACACACATATGCACACATACATGTATATACACACAGATACATGTATATACACACATGCACACATACATGTATATACACACAGATACATGTATACACACACACACACATATATATGTATACATATCTCTGTCCATCTGTCTGTCTATCTAGAGTTGATTAATTGACTCTAAGGAATTGCCTCATGCTATGGTGGAGGCTGGGAACTCCAAAATCTGCAGAGCAGGCTGCAGACTGGAGGCCCAGTTGATGTTACAACTCAAGTCTGAAGGCAGTCTGGAGGCAGAATTCCTTCTTCTGGGGACCTCAGTTTTTCTTTTAACCCCCTCAACTGATTGATTGAGGCCCACTCACATTACGGAGGGTAATTTGCTTTACTACAAGTCTACTGGTTTAAATGTTAGTTATATCTAAAAAATATAATCATAGTGACATTTAGACTACTGTCTGACCAAATACCTGGGCACCATGGCCTAGCCATGTTGACACATGAAAGTAACCGTTACAGTCATTCTCCTGGAAAGAGGTCAAACCAAAATTACCACCCGATCTATACAGTACCTCAGAGGCGGTGTGTGACAGCTGCCCAAGAGATGCCTGCCTGTGTGGGGCAGCCTCTGCCTGGGGCTGGGTGGGTCGACGGCTTAGCATCTGCTCCTTAACTTGACCTCGAGAAAAATCTACTCTCCTTCCATCTTCTCTCCGGGTGACTGAAATCTAATCACGTGCCATCAGCCACATGGCGGGGATGGAAATAGGTCAGAGTGTGAGGGACTTGGAACTGGACATCAGACTTGGGGAGCACACTTCTCAGTCACAGTGGTGTGTGTGGCAAGGCATGCAATTGGCATTTTTTCTTCTTCTATGAAGGCTCGTCCTCCCACAGGAGCCGAGAGGGGGAGCACGGAGAAGGGCCAGCAGAGCCTGGAGGCAAAAGGCAGGCACAGGTTTCCCAGCTGGGGGGATCTGGGTTGAATCTCAGCTCTGCAGGTACCAAGCTCCAAAATCTTGGAATAAGTTTGTATCTCAGAGCTTCAGTAGTTCCATTTGAGAAGTAGAAATAATAATGTTGACTTCACAGAATTGTTTGAAGTTTCAAAGGGAAGACATGTAATGTACCAGGCAATTATTGACATTATTTTGGATTGGAGATGCATTTTGAAGGGCGTCCAGGCTGTGGAAGGTCAAAGCACATTTACAGAACACCTGTACATTAATTTCTGAAAGTGGGTGAGTAATTATGGTGATAATTATAGAGTAAACTGCGCTGAAAGCTTTGCAGTCCATTATCCTGGCAAAACAGTATTTGTGTGATTAGCTAGTTTCCTGACCTTTAAATAAGTATCTGAACAGGTAGCCTCAGTACCTGGCTCTCACTAAGTGCTCCATACAGGTGGCACCAGGAAGACGCTCCAGGGACAGTAGCCCATGCTCTGACTTTTTTTTAAAATTAGAATTTATTGGAAAAGTCCAGGGAGTAATGTACTCAACACCCCCAGTGTGTTCACCACCTAGATCTCACAGATAATCTTCCATATTTATTTCAGATTAATAAAAAGTATTAAAAGTTGTAAGTGCAGTTGAGGGTGTCCTCACTCATTGCACACACAGATGTTTCCAGGTGACCTCTGGCCCAGCTTGAGGGGCATGACCCTGGGGACTGCAGGTGGGGAGTAGAACTCTGATGGGCCAAGCCGGGCCACAGGGCTTATTCCTGGCAGGGGTGAGGTGGGAGCAGCCCCGTGCAAGCACACTGGCTCGAGAATGGGAGAGGGACGGCTCCGGAAACAGGATGGGTTCTGATAGGAGAAGAGAGGGTGCTGGGTAGCAGAAGCACAGGTGGCCGTGCAGCTGGAGAGACGTGGGAAACAGGTACCCCAGAATTTTTACGTGCAAGACATTTGGTGTTTTGTCAGGAAGGGGGTTGGAGGCCTCGCCTTGAGACGGCCTCTGCATAGCGTGCGCTTTGTTTTTACTGATTTGTATGTTTATTTGGGCGAGTGTGTCAGGCGGACTAGGTTTGGCCGCAGGAAAAAGAAAACCCAAGCAACAGAAACAAGGTTTTTCTCTCCTCCCACACAAGCCCAGCAGTAAGTCGTTCAGTCCAGCGCTAGTGTGACGGTTTTGTGATCGTGGGGAACTCGGGCTGCCCTTCCCCTTTTGCTCTACCATCCTCAGCACGTGGCTTGTCATCTTCACGATTCCCTCCTGGAACCTAGACAGTGGCTGGTGTTCCATCCGTCACTTCTGCGTGGGAGGGAGAAGCAGGAAGTGGGGAAGGGCAGAGTGCGTTTCACAGGTGAATTCTACAAGGGTGTCAAGTTTTAAGGATAGCAAGCTTTCTTTTAAGGCGCTTTTTAGGACCCCCACCCGCTTCCCCCAATGACTTCTACTTAGAGCTCTGGGGGCTCTAATTGCAGGGAAAGCTGGGAAATGTGGTTGCTCTATTGGCACATAAGGAATTGGCTACTGGGTAGGTGGGCAGCAGTCCCTGCCCAGGTGGCTTTAGGGAGAGTGAGGCTGATGGAAATTCTCTGGGAGGGGCGGGGGCGGCTGCTAAACTGCCTCAGTCACCCCCTAGTGCCATCACTCCTGGGAAAAGCGTCATCAAAGGTCCGTGGTTCTAGGAGTGACCATCTCTCTCTGGAGACTTCCGTAAGGGATAATGTTTTATTTGCTCCACCTGATTTTAGCCCCTCACAGGATCCTTTTCGCTCCTGAATCATTGCAAAAGCAATTGTCTGGAAACACCAGCTATCAATTCATGATTTCTGTTCATTTCCTTTTTATTGTTCGGAAGGAAACAAAGGCCCCGAAACAGAACAGGAGCACTTGGGAAGCTTCGGTCTCGCCTTGGGGCCTGGGCCAGACATGTGTTTATCTTTGTCGTCGTCGCTTTGGGAGCCGGCTCGGCACTGTGCCATGTCTGCCGTTTGTCAGTCAGCCTCTTGTTTGATGTTCAACTTCTCTCCTTCCCGGAAGCTCACAGGGGGCCTGTTTTGTTAAACGCCACTTTGGTTCTGAAAACTGCTCTGTTTTAAGTTTCTAATTACAGCTTTCATAAGGCAGCAGTTCATTTTGCTTTGCTCGAGTGGATAATGATGCCTTGTGATCGGCTGAGAGGGACTTGTCTAAATTGTTTTCTCTGACGGGACAGGAAAGTAGACACCCTATAAAGAGGAAAACCCAGCTCTTGGCCTGGGGTTATTTCACTGCTGTGTGGCTTCAATTTCCTCCTTTGCCTTTCAGTAGAAATACACTGCCTCTCGCCCTTTGTCTTCTACTCGCTCTGTCTGGACTCTTCTGACTGCTCAGCACCCCGTTCACAGTCGTCACTGCCCCAGGAAGCCGTCTGTGATCCCGCCATCATTTCCAGAGTTGTCACTCCCAGATCTATCGTGTTGCTGCTTATTGTGTATATAAAATGTTTATTTCTTTCCGTAGTGACATATTTGATAAACATTTACCAGGATGTAAGCTCCATGAGGGTAGGGGCTGACTTGGTTTTGATACTGTAGTGCACCCAGCTTCTAAAACGGATACCTGGCACCTGTTAGGTGATCAGTAGATGTTTGATTAAGTGAATGAGTTAGGTGATCAGTAGATGTTTGATAAGTGAATGAATGAGTGAATTTGTTGAGCACCTTATAATAATAATAATTGACAGTATGGATTAAGCACCGTATGCCAGGCTCTGTGCTAACTTCTTTTAATAGGCAACCTTCCTGTGAGATAGGTACTATTATCATCCTCACATTACAGGTGGGGAAGCTGAGGCTTAGAAAGGTCAGCGAGAGTGTATAGTGGGGCCAGACTGTGTGGCTTTAAGTCCCTGCCATCCACTGTGAATGTCAGGGTGCTGTTGTCATTGCCCGAGGTGCACAGCTGGTGAGTGTGAGCTGGATCACAGATGCCCCGAGACAGGGTGAAGGACACACGGTATCTATCCCTGTGGAGCTCAGACTGGGTGACAGGGTAGGGACAGGAACCTGCGCTCCTGGAGTGCAGTGAGCAGAGCAGGTGAGGATGTGGATTTGAGCATGTCATGTGCTACATGGTGCACTTGGCCCGGGTTCCTGGGAGGCATTCTAGGCATGCACTGCACCTCACACTTCTCACCTTGATGGGCTCCCCCTCATCTTTCCATTTCCCTCCAGTCCTTCCTCATAATCTCATCATTTGGGGGACCCAATCCCTCCAAAAGAACGCCTTGCCTCCCCATGTGGAGCCAATTAGGCCAAGTTCAACTCTACCTTTAATTATTCTTGCCTTCATTTGCATCTGGTTTGTCTTATTATAATGTCATTAGCTGAGTGCAGGGGGCCCATGGCTGGGCAACCAGGAATAGTGCCTGCTCAGCTTTGAGGCCTTGTTCCTGTGGTCTTGGCTTCCTTCCGAGCAAAAGGAAGGATCTGGAATAGACAATAAGCAAATGTACACCCGTGGGCCAAAAGCAGCCTGCTTTTGTTTATCAAAAGCAGTCGTCATAGCTTGCCTTCAGATTGTTTTTCAACAACTTTATTGTTGGAAAACAATTTGTGTTTACTTTCCATGTTAAAAAATGAAACCATATTCATTCTAGAGAATTAAAAAAGATAAAGACAAGCAGAAAAGGAGAAAATAAAAACCATTGACACGCTCTCTAGCATTATTAAAATTTAGCAATACATTCTTCCAGATCGGCATAGCACTTTGCTCTGTGAACACTCTTGGGCTAATCAACCCCTGCCTGAAGGGCTTGGAGATCCCTCACCCGCTTATTTGACACATGGACTTTATGGGCTAAGAAGAAAGCTGATGGCATAAAAAAATAACAAAAAACCGGTAAGGTTTTTAATAAGAAAATCAGGCAGTGGTACAGCGTGACTATAAATTATGTCAGGTGCCTGTCAGCAACACATGCAGGTTGGCTATTGCTGCCCTGCCTCCTTCCTGGCCTCTTTTCCAGAGAACGGGACAGCATTCATGAAGGCAGCCGTACTGGGAAGTGTTAGAGCATGCAGGTGTGTGTGGACTGTGGCTTTGGCCCAGAAAGTCCTGGCTCGGCCCTTTGCCATCAATGTGACCTTGGGCAGGTTACCCAGCCTTTTTATTTCTCTCTCTCTCTCTTTGTATGTTTCATTATGTATAATTTCTTTTGCTAAGTCTTCAGTTCTTTAATCTTTTCTTCTGCAGTTTACCTGTGACACTTTTATGCAGTCACATCTAGTTGTAAGGGATGCTGGGAAGCATAGTCTTTGTTTTCCATCCAGATAACCAAGTGCCCAGCCCAAACCTAGGGTTTTTCTTGTTAAGGAAGAAAGAGTGGCTATTATGGGACACTAGCCATTTCTGCTGCACTTCTGAATTAGCCGCTACTGTTTTTGATGAACACACGGGAGGTGGTGTTGCTGGTGTTGCTAGCAGTGGTGGTAATGGGATCAGTTTCAATGGAAAAATGGGGAGAAGTAAAATGTGAACGAGGGTGTCTACTCAACACTTGGAAATTCTCCCCGTGTTTGGGTGAAACAGTCATCCTCCTCTTTATTCTTAAGAAGTGAGTCTTAGTAGGGGAAAAGGAGAAACATCTGTAACAGCAACAAGAAATAATGTGAGCACTGAACACCATTTGTTTTAATGTCAGGGCTTTATCCAAAACGAACAACAGGATAATCCCCATTTTAACGTCATGTTTTATTTGCATATAGAAACTCTTTGGTATGTTCAGCAAAATTTAGGAGTTATAGATTAAAATTTTTTGCATGTATAGTTTAAAACAAAAAGGAAGTGAGGTAGTCAGTTACTTTGTGTTCCCTGCTTACTTTTCCCTGTGAATCTAGGGTGCCCTGTAGCGTGAAGAACTGGATTTGCCATGGGCCCTGTGTCCTGTCGATCAGCTACTGGTCAGTGCCGAGAGAATTTGATTAAACTAGGATTCAGACCCAGGTCTAAATCTCGGCTTAGTGCTCAACTGTCATATTGTTTTGGGACGGCATAAAGTCAGCCACTCCATGTGTAAGAGGTGGACAGGAACGACCTGGCGCAATTAACAGCGGGGCCCCGGTTTTCAAGCTCACGTTTTAAACTACTCTTTCTATGTCATTTGGTCTCCCACTGGGAGAGGAGAGTCAAATTTTTCTTGGTTTCCCATGACTTATTACCCTTTTTACCTTGTTTGGGCAATTTCTAGTTGTAGAATTCTTTCTGTGACCGTTGGAATCCAATTGAATGTGAATTATACAACGTCCCTTCTGTCATTTGCACTGGTGAAAAAATGGTTAAATATATTAGACAGAATTGGCTTCCGTGAAAGCAATCACTGGTTAGCTTGTATTTTATGTATCATCTATTATTGAATATTTTATTGGAATTTTAATAGACTCTTTATAACAAGCCCAGCAATATATATATATATAAAACGAAGTTAATAATTTGCTTCCAGTGCTACCTACTTTAGACAACCATAGTTAATTGATGTATGTAAATTTATGCAAATTTATACTCTACAAACATGTGTTTACTTGCTTGTTCTACCTATCCCCCACCCCCCAAATGGGATTACAGTTTCTCTCAGGGGTTGGCAAACTACAGCTCATGGGCATGTCATCTGTTTTTGTAAATAAAGTTTTATTGGAACACAGCCACACGCATTTGTGTATTGTCTATATGCTTTCTCAATACAACGAAAGAGCTGAGTACTAGTTCAGCAGAAAACATGCAGCCTGAAAAACTGAAAATATGTACCATCTGGCCCTTTAAAGAAAAACTGTGCTGACCCCTGATCTCCTTGCCGTTCTCAGGTAACAGTGCATCACTTGACAGTTGTGAATCTTCCTCAGTTCAAGAGATACAGATCTAAATCACTGTCTTTAATATCAGCATATTAGAGACCACTGTGGCTGTGCTATCATTTAAAAAAATCATTCTCCTATAAGGCATTTGGGTTGTCTCCAGGTTTTTGCCACTACGAACAGTATTGCAGTAACCGCGTATACGTGTGTCCTCATGTCCTGGGGGCTTCATTTCGGTGGGGAACACGCACAAGTACCGTCGCTGAGGGAAAGTGGGTTCTGTGCCCATTGGCCGTTGCCTTTTCGTTTGAAACCAGCATGTCATGTCATCAAATGTCCTCTCTGACCTGACATATTTTCTTATGATATGTCAATGTCTTTTTTTAAGTTAAATTTTTGTTAGATATTTCTCCTTTTCCCCCCCATGGACACCCTCCTCCCAATCCTGCCTCCCCGCCCCCGCCCGCAGCATTGTTGTCTGTGTCCATGGTTACACATACATGCATATAAGCTCTGTGGTTTATCTCCGAGCCCCCCCTCCACCCCCTCTTGACGGCATCTTTTATAAGAGTGGTTTTCAACCCTTTTTGATGGTGGCTCACAGTAGAAAATATGCTTTTAAGCACACACGTTCATGTATATATGTAATTGAGACACAGTCTTCCTGGTACAATACTTAACCTTTACTACGTGCAAAACATTCTCATGTTTTATATCCTGTTGCATTTTAACAAACATCAGTTGTGACTCACTGAATTATTTTTGCCACCTTACCAAAGGGTACAACCTGTAGTTTGAAAAAAACATTTAATACAAAGGGCTCTTCTTCTGGAATCATGTAATCTAGTTAAGAAGTTTGCTATTTTGTCTGTTGATCAAGACCATTCTTTTCTTATTAAAGGTCTAAACATTATTTCTTTTTGTGAAAAATCATACATACTTTAATGCATCATGTCTTTATGTTTGCAAGGTAGGACACAGACCAGTTTCCTTTGGCTTTGGGAGTTGTCCTTTGGTCGTCATGTTTTCCTGAGAGGTTGCACTTGGGGGTTTGCCACCATGGACATAACTGTTAGCCAAGCCACCTCACAGCTGTATCCTCTCAGGTGTAGCCCAGTCGCTCATACATACATCCTGACCACCTGACCCAGCATTCACACACACACACACACACACACACACACGCACATACACACACACCCGCCTGGCCTTAACCCGCCATGTCCACTGTTCGGTGCTCTGTGGGCTTTGGCCTAGACCAACCAGGAGAAATGTGATTCTGCTATTCCCCCAGGATCTGTTGAAGCCCGCAGCCTTATTTTAGTCATAGAACTTTTTTTTCCTTTGGCAAACAATAGAACTAAGAAGCATAGGGTGCAGGTATGGCTAGATCCAGGTGTGCAAACAATTTACCAAGAAGATAGATCTCTCTCCCTGTTGGTTCTGCCTCTGGCGTAGGTTTGTTTTATTTTTCAGACAGGCTTACTCTGTCAGACGGAGGAAGAGGGGAGAGAGGAGCTGGAGAGACAGATGGGTCAGATCAAGGAGCATTCTCTGTGACTTGCTCTAAGAGGCTTGGGTTTTATCCTCAGGCCTGGGGGGACCTGGTGAAAAACTTAAAGTGGAAGTGACAGGAGCCAATCTGCACGTTTCGTCCCCTCACACAAAGATCCCCACGCCATGTTTCTGTGCATGTCAGAAGCTCCATTCTGCCTGTAGAGGGACGGTTACTTTCTGATACCTAAAGTATTTTTCTTGCTTTTTTTTGAAATTTCTGACATTGTTTGAATTTAATGATTCATATTACGAATTATTCATGAAAATGATCTTTTAAGCTTCTTATAATAGCTGAAATTATCCTTCATTAGATACTGACAGTTCCTGTGATGGGTGTAATTATAAAAAAATTCTTAGGCTAGCTATATTCTGCAGTGTTAAAATTACGCAAATGAGCAAGGGATAAGAATAGAAGCTGAGTAGGATGGTCAGATTTTATGGGAGAAGGAGGGTGGCAGCATTGAAAATTTTCTAAAAATGAATAAATCTGTGCTGTACACACGAAGTACGTTTTTATTACAGTCTGCCTCAGCGCGCACCCTCTCTTCATTGGCAAGGGAGCGGATTAATTTTAGTGCCCTGAATTGTTTGTAGCTCCTGCCTGTATATGAATCTCATGAAGGGAATTTTTTTTTTTCTCTTCTCCTTCATTCCACTCAGCATTTTCTGCAAGGCACGCTGTAGTAATTTCTAATAGTTCTGAGAATGGCAAGCTTGTCATTAATACAGAGAAAACTGAGTGGGGAGGGGAGGGATTGGAGGGTGAGGGCAGCGAGCTGTGGTCCAGTGGCAGGGGCTTGTGTCTGGGAGCCTCAGAAATCAGGACCTCACCTCATTCATGTCCAAAGGATGGCCGTGTGGGATGTGCGTGGCTTATAGGGAGGGGCCAGACCTCAGCAGCATTGTGGGGGATGCTGGGATGGGAAGAACTGGGCGGCATCTGTTATAAAACCATCATGTCCAGGGTCCCACATGACCCGGCCCTGCCTGCCTCTCCAGGGCCTCTGTTAGTAATGCTCCATTTCTGCCTTTCACTCTGGTGGTCCCATCCTTCCTGGGGGGCTCTAAGAAGCCCGAGAGAGAGGGGTTGGTTAACAGGGCGCCGTCACTGACCACACATCGTCAGTGCAGCTCACAAGCGAAGCACTGTGCCAGGCACTATTGGAAGAACCGTCCACTTACTCATTCAGTCCTCACATCAGCCCTGTATGGTTGGTGCTCCTTCTCAGAGAGCTTAAGTCACTTGCCCAAGATCACACAGCAGATTAGGGAGGTGAGACAGCGCTGGTAAGTTCCCATTGATTAGCGGCAATGGCGCTGGGAGAAGTGCGCCATCTGCCCATCCACAAGGTCCTCAGACAAGCTTGGACTTTCCATGGAGATGTCTCTGCTTTCTCTCTCACCTCTTGTGCCTTCATCCTCTTTCCCTTCTAGGTTTCTGGGCACCCACCGTGCCTCCTACTTCCGTGCCCGAATTTGGCGGGGACCGCCACTCCTTGCATGGTGTGTTGCTGTAGCGTGGGGATGGCTTGGTGTCCTCCTTATTTTGTATCTGGGCAACCCTCCTTGGTGTTCGGTTTTCTTCCAAAATGTGCACAGACCTCATTATGCCTTCACATGACAAGAAGTAGATGTTTACATTCTGTTATATCTTAGAGACCAGAGGTTGGCAAACATTTCCTCTAGAAGTTTGATAGTAAATATTTTAGGCCTTGAAGATGGTCTCTGTCTCCCCCTCCTCCCCTCCCCTTCCCCCTCCCCCTTCCTTCCCCTCCCCCTCTTCCACTTCCCCTCCCCCTCTTCCACTTCCCCTCCCCCTCCACCTCTTCTTCCTAAAATCTACGGTTATTACAATACAATAGATTCCACTCACAGGGTGCAGTTTGCCAGCCGGCACAGATACTTGTTAGTGTTAGACTGCCTCCTTGGAAAAATGTACCTGTCCTTGTTCCTGTGGGTTTGACTTGTGGTCCAGGGTGTCCTTGTGCAGTAACAATGCCTGCTCGCTTCTGAAGTGCTGTGGACCCACTCTGGTCTTTTCTTCCTCCCCGTTTATCTCCTGCCTGTTTATCTCTGGTCTGTCTGCGTTTCACTGCAGCCACACTGGTGCTCTGGGAATTTCTCTAAGATTCAGAGCCAGTGGAATCAAGGGTGAGGGTTATTTGCTTCTTTATACTTTTCTTTTCCTAGTTTCCATGGTGGACATCCATTTCTTTTTATAGGAAAAAAGTCTGCTTGATAAAAGGTGACTACCAGCCTGGGTTTCGCATCAAAGGGCATTCGTCCGGGGCAGGTTCTCCGGGTGCCTCCCGTGTACAAGGAAGAGGTGGCCAGCGACTTCCTTCTGGAGCGGAGCTTTCTGTTTGCAGAGAACTGTCATCCCGTTGACTCGTTGCCAGCCTTTGAGGTCACTGGTGTCCACATTATCTTCTCACTATACGGTTGAGAAACCCAAGGCTTAACACTAGCCAAGGCCAGAGCTGGAAATTGAGGTTAGGTTTTTGGATTTCAAGCTGGGGACTCTGACTGTTGCCTCCTTTAGACACAAGTAATTCTGGACTCCTTTAGTGAGCGCGGGTCATGGTTGGGAGTGGGGTTCCTGGAGTCAGATGGTGTGAGGGTGAACCCAGCTCTACTGCTCACCAGCTGTGTGACACTGGGGGAGTTACTCACCTTCTCTGCTTTCTTAGGTGCAAAATCGAGGTAATGATAATGCTGCCCTCAGGGGTTGGGACTGTAGAATGATATCAATAAGATAATACTCAGTAAACATTCACTGTCATTGCTATTTCTTTTATATACTTTTTAGAGAGCAGGGAAGGTAGGGGGAGATACTGAGAGAGAGAGGGAGAGAGAGAGAGAAGCAAACATCGATGTTAATGCTCTAATTGCTGAGTCAAACCGACCAGGGCTCTTTTGTGTAAATTTCATTTTAAGTTGTAGTACAATGCATATAATGATATTTATTATCTTAACCATTTAAAGATATTTTTATTGATTTTTTTTAGAGAGAGAAGGAGAGGGAGAGAAAGAGAGAAACATTGATATGAGAAAACAACATCAATTCGGCTGCCTCCTGCATGCCCCCCCGCCCCATACACACAACAGAGAATCAAGCCCATAACCTGGCATGTGCCCTGACTGGGAATGGAACTAGTAACTGTTCAGTGCATGAGACGCTACCGAACCAGCTGAGCCACACTGGCCAGGGCCCATATTAACCATTTTTAAGTTGGTAGCAATAAGTACATTGTTGTGCAACCAATCTCTAGAACCCTTTTCATCTTGCAAACTAAAAATCTGTCCCCATTAAACAACAACTCCCCACTCCCTCCTCCCCAGCCCCTGCAGAGCACATGCTTTCTGGCACATTCCCATAGTTCCCCTGTTTTGCATAAGAAACTGAGTCTCAGGCAGGCTAAGCAGCTTATTTAAGGCCCTGTGGCTAACGGAGGGCAGACTTGACACCCAGGTCCATCAACTCCAGAGGCATCGCTCTTAACCCTCACCCAGGGGGTGGCTTTGCATTGGGTAGCCTGTCACCCCCTCACCAGTTTGTTCGTGGTGAGACTTTTCCCAGCACATGAGATACTAAGCTACGTGGATAGTAGGTTATTGGGGCGCCTGCACCAGACTTCAAGAATGGAATAGATGTGGCAAATAACACATCTCCCTCCCTCCTGCTCTTCTCTCCCTCTTTTCTTTTTTCTCCTTCCTTCCGGCTTCTCTCTTCCTTCTGACCTCTCCTTCTGTCATTCGTAGGGGGCCCGCCATGGATCAGGCCCGGTGCAGGATGGCGGGATGCAAACACGACAGATGGGTGGGCAGACAGAAGAGTAGGGACAAGTGGTACAGCATGATATGTCCCTTGCAGTGGCCCTGAGGAACGTCCAGGTGTGGCAGAGTGTGACGAAGAGCCCTCACCCTTTCTAGATCTAGGGTCAGCACCAGGGACGGGTTCTTGGGGGAAGTGGCATCTGTTTTGAGGGCTGAAGGGTGGGTAGGTGTTCTCCACATCAGAAAAGGAAGAATGAATGGCCCAAGTTCCTGAAGAATTCTAAAGAAACCCTATGTGCAAGGGTACAGAAAGGAGGATCATTGAACTTAACCAATTGATCTTTCTCTAGTGACCAGTGGTTCTCAACCTTCCTAATGCCGCGACCCTTTTATACAGTTCCTCATGTTGTGGTGACCCCCAACCATAACATTATTTTTGTTGCTACTTCATAACTGTAATTTTGCTACTGTTATGTCTTAGGTGACCCTGTGAAAGGGTTGTTCGACCCCCAAAGGGGTCACGACCCACAGGTTGAGAACCGCTGCTAGTCAAAAGATTTTTTTTTTCTTTTTTTAACAGCAGTCAGGCACAAGACCAGGAAATCTATTAGGACATGCTTAATGAGCCCTATCTCTGTGTTCTTTTGGGTGTTTCCACAGCCCTCATGAAGGAGCCCAAGACAAATGCGGCAGTATTCTAGGGGCAGTTAACAGGGATTCAGATCGCTGGCTGTCCACAAGGCCAGCACAGAACTGAGCCTGGGTTCCCCAAAAGGGTGAAGGTATTGGGCTTCTTGGATGTTCTCTGTGTCCAAGCAAAGACAGAGTATACAGCATTTCTAGGTAACGTGTAAATCTTACTTCCCTTTGCTTCCATGCAGCATCTTCTCTAACACCCATTATTCTAGTGAACAAAGTCTTTGGTAGTGATCAGATGGCCAAGGTCTTCACGTGCGTTGCAGAATTTGCACTGGGCCTCTGGGTCAGCCCGGGCGCAGGACGAGGGCAGAGGTAGCGTGGAAGGTTAAAGGTTACTTTCTGAGTTATTTGAGTATCTGAGGAGCTTACATAGGGATAGGACCAGATCTCAGCAAAGCCCAAACAAGTCTTTTTCTTCCTTCTAAACTCAGCAAGCTTCCCAATGTATTAAAAAATGCTTTGACTTTGCCACCCTCATCGTAGTTAACTCTACAATAAAACACTAGAGTTAATGAGGAGGTCCTCCCGCCTTTTAACTAACCCTGTTAGACAGATGAAGCAATGAAGCTCTGTGTGTCACACTGGAAACCAGCTAGCATCCAGCCTACATCCTCCAGCATTCTAGCAAGAGGCAGCTTCATCCAAGGTATGAAATCCCTCGCATACAAATGACGTCTTTGCTGTCCCCCTCGTTCCTAACAATTAGTCCAGGTGATGATTGATCTTTTAGCTCTTACATTATCTAAAGACAGTCTTGTTCAACATTCCGGCGACCTGAAAAGCACTGTACGTGTTTAATGTTAATAGGCAGCCACTAGGAAAGGTGCAGAATAAATTGAATTAATATTGTCTGAGAGTTTGGGATATTGTAACCAGCAGAGGCCCAAAAGGGAGGTGTCTGCTGCTGGGGAGCATGAATCACCTCTCTGCAACAGGAGAATGTTCTCATGATTTTTTAATGGCTCCTGAAAATGAATGTGCACTATTAAGGTAACCTCTTTAAAAATTAAGGCTTTTGTAATTCTGTGAGTTTAAAAGGGAGAGAAAAGACTCTGTAGACTATGACTCACAGGAGGCAGACAGTTTTCGGGGTGACTGGGCCTGCACAGAGCTGCAGGATTCTGTTGACTCTAGAAAGGGGGCTTTGGTGTCTGGGGATGCTGAATGCCTTGGACTGAGCCTTCAGGTTTGGAGCACATTTATTTAACAGGGAGTCCACTGGCCAGCTGATTCCATCTGCAGGCAGCAGGGTCTGGCTACAATCCTTGATTCCGAGCTGATTTGGATCTGTCTTTGGGAGGGAAATTTGGACTTGGCTGATGCTCATATTTAGTTGGCATTATGGACCAGGACTGTGGTGGAGAACAGACACAGGATGCAAACTCCCATTTGGGGCTTTTGCAAGAGCCAGTGTTGCTGTAATGATGCAGCACAGCTGGGCGTCCGGCAGGGGGCGCAGTGCCACTCAACTCCTTCTTTCCTTAAGGTATTTCCCCTGTCAATCCACAGAATTTAGAATTCAGATAATAACCCTGTGGTTAGAATCAATTCTGTTAGGCAGATTTCTAGCCTTTGCATTCTCCTCACTTCTTTTTTTGGACTCCTTACCCCCACCCATATGATCTTTAGTTCAGTTAGGATGAGGTTGCAACTCCACAGATGATAAACACAATACATATGTGTGATGTTGGTCATATTCTAGGGTGATGCGTTTTTAAGGTCAGCTACCTGGAATTTTTTGGAGTTCTTTTTACAGCAGTTGATACCTGAAAGTCACCAACACCCCTCCCCCAAAAGAACCAATCGTCCCAAACCCAAACCCAACACCATTCACGTACACTTGTTGAGTGTCCTTCTGTGTCAGGCTCTGGGAGCTGGTGCTCATCCTGTGCAAATCTGGGGGGGAAAAGAGTAGGTCCTCTAGATCCTGGCTGTTCAGAATGAGGTCTCTGGACCGGCAGCATTGGCATCTTCATCTGGGACGGTATTAGAAATGCAGACTCTCAGGCCCAGCCCCACCCTTTCAGAATCTGCACTTTAACTAAAGATCCCCAGGTGAGTTGTACATACATTACAGTGTGAGAGCACTTCTCGAAAAGTTTCTGTAGACAGATGGAGGACAAATATCGACACACGCAGTGGTTATTTCCTCTCCTGTTCCTGTGGCAGGCATCACTAGTCAAACCCACTGCTTTTCCCCAGTGAGCCCTGTCTGACTTCATAATGCATCTCCACACAGTGTTCTGGGTAGCTACTTCCAGTTGCTTAGAGCAGGCACTTGAGGTCAAGTTCAGCCACATGACCCCACCTCCAGCACAGCCCACGATTCTCTCACAGCATCCTGGTCTCCCTGCTTCCACTCTTGCCCTGCTCTTCCCCGTTCTCCACAACAGTCATCTTTTGAAAGTACAGTTGGCCTTCCATATCCAGGGTTTCTGCTGCATCCGCAGACTCAACCAACCTCAGAAATATTTGGAAAAATAAACGTACGTTGTTGCTGACATGTACTAAGTAGTTAGGCCTACCGTGGTTGCTGTGTACTGAACATGCAGACTTTTTTTTCTTGTTATTCTTCCCTAAATAATACAATATAACAACAAGTTATGTAGCATTTGCATTGCATTCGGTATTATAAGTAATCTAGACATGATTTAAAGTATAGGGGAGGATGTGCATAGGTTATATGCAAATACTGCACTATTTTCCATAAGGGACTTGAGCATCACGGATTTTGATATTTGCAGGGGGTCTTGGAACCAATCCCTCCTGGATACCAAGGGACGACTGGACAAAATTACCCTGCTTAATAGTGGCTTTCCATTGCAATTAAAATAAACTCTGAATTCCTTACTGTGACTTGTAAGACCCTGCTTGACTTGGCCCCTGCTCACCTCCCGGCCCTGTTTTGTGCCTCCCTTCCCTCCTTGTCGGCTATTCTCTGCCCTCTGGCCTCATTACAGTTCCTGGAGCATGCCAGGTTCTTCCCATCTAAGGGCTGGCACAGACCTCAGTCACTGTCTCCCAGGTCTCCCCAGTGTCCATGTGAGAAAGCTGAGGAGCACAGAGGTTTGATCTGCCCAAGGCCACATGGCCAGTCAGAGCTGTAGCCAGTTCATTTCAAAGCCAGGGATGCTCATGTAAGTTACCTACCCCCAGTGGACCACAGCAGGGGTCTCCAGGGGTCCTCTGAGTCTTCCTGTCTTTCCTGTGTCTAGAATGCTCCCCTCTCCCCCCACTCCCACTGCCTTGCGTGGCTAGCTTCTGCTCCTCCTTTCTCAGGCCTGGCCTTGAGTCCATCACCTCCTTAGAGAGGCCTTTTCTGCCCGTTCTGCTCAAGCAGCCCCCAGCCTTCTCTGTGTCAGCATTCCAACTGTGTTTCCCAGAGCACTTGTCATAATTTGCAATTAGTTTTGTTTATTTGTTGTTTGGCTTGTTTTCAGTCTCTCTGATAGTGTCCAAGCTCCGTGGTAGCAGGAGTCCTATTTGTGTCGTTGGCTGCACACCCGAGGAACTAGCACAGTGCCTGGCACATAGTAGGTGTTCAGTAAATGTAATTTGGACATATGCATGAATGAATTATGGGATGAGAGGACAGTTTGCAGGCCCTTGTTCTAAGATGTCTGAATTAAAAACCCAAACACTTTAAAAGTTAGATAGCTTTCATTGTTGTCCAAACTTGTTTGCAAAGTGCTTTGAAAGATGGCTTTGAAGCTGCTGTGGACTCGGGAGCTGGTTTTTAAACTTGAGAAATGTTATTTTTGGCTTCCTTTTTGGGCAAAAAGTCAAGCAATGATTTATCAGTTGCAAAAAATAGTTTCAATTTTTCAAATAAACAATCACATTTTCTGCATCAGTAACCCATCTGCTCGGCCCTCTGCAGTACCAAGGAAAGATTCCTTCATAAACACAGTAGCAAGATTGCATAATCCAAACTATTTCTGTAGTGATGTAGCCCCTTTTTTTGGACACTGGACTATTCTGTTAATGGGTTCATTATCCTTGCCCAGATGCTGAGAGGAAACATTCGACATTAGTGGAAATGCCAATATGCTTTAAGATGTTAAACAAAATTCAGCAGAATAAATTTGAACATCTAAATGGCTTTATTATAAGGTTCTTGAATCGGGTAGCATCCCATCTAGCAACTAGAAGGGCACTCCTAGGATTTGTACAAAATGGAAAGATTTTTTAGGAAGAAGGATGGGCAAGGGAGTTATTAGTGAAAGATTATTTTTGGGCCTGGACATCTTTTCTGTTCTTTTTTTTTTTTACAAATCCTCACCTGAGGATACATTTTTCATTGATTTTAGAGAGAGGTGAAAGGAGGGAGGGGGGAAAGGAGGGAGAGGGGAGAAAGAGAGAGAGAGATGTTAAAGAACATCCGTTGGCTGCCTCCTGCATGTGCCCTGACCCGGGATGGAACCTGCAATTCAGTATGTGCCTTGACTGGGATCGAACCTGCAACCCTTCAGTGCATGGGATGATGCTCCAACCAACTGAGCCACACATTGGCCAGGGCTGGACATCTTTGTGTGTGTGTGTGGGTAGAGATGGGGAAGGGTTTTTATTATGTAGATTACCTCTTCTTTCTAATGGGGATGGAGAGAGCCAACCAGAAAATTCCATACTGGTTGATTATGTTTCTGGGAGAGGTTGAACTTTCAGTTAGCTCAGGTATTAAATCTAGCTTTGGTATCATGCCATTTTGGGCCTGTGGTTTTTGTTTGTGTGTTTGTTTTTTAACAGAGGTATATCAAACAAAGCTGCACATGGACAAATGTCAGCATATATTTTTTGAACAATAAGCAGTGGAGAGGCCAAAGACTCATCTTTGAATTAGGTTGGAAAATAAAATACAAAAACAAATCCAAAGTGAGGATTAAGGCTATTCTATTACCTAGAAGTGATTTGGGCTGCAAGTAACAGTCGTGGCTTTTAAGAAGGAGTATTTATTTTCTCTCATAACAACTCATTTGAAGGTTGAACTGGCTGATGAGAAAACAGGCCCAGGTTGGTTCACGATGGAGCCAAGTTCACTCGCTCATGGGCTCCAGAGCTCGGTCCCTTTCCGCCACGCTGTGCCAGTTCACTGGAGAACATAAGGCAAACAGGACGTCCTGCAAAAGATTTCCCCCTCTCAGACGCTTAAAAAAAGTATCCTTCTGCATCATGCAGGTGCTACACGATAAGAATAAATGTATAAGCATATGTCTTGCTTTTCTGAACGGTAGTGGGAGAGACTTCCCAGTATCATTTTTAAATTTTTTTCCCTCTTGATCCTCTTCACTCACCCCCACCCCTGGCAACCACCAAGCTGCACCGCGTTCTTCATGCAAACCATAAGATTGCTCGTACGGTTGGGACACAATTTTATGAAGGAAGTCAGTGAAGAAAACAGTTTTGAACTCATGCTGTACAGACAATTTTACATCTTGCTTCTTCCCCTCAATCATCTATCTCGAGGCTTTTCCCATCAGTAGATAGACTGCGTCCCTCCAGTTTGTAACAACTGCGCGCTGTGTCATCTGGAGGGTAGAACAGTGTAGTCACCTTCCTTGTCACTGATTTTACTGAAAGATGCTGCAGGGAATGTCTTTTCCTTAGAGTTTCCCATGTTTCCAGTTATTTGGGGGGATGTGATACCAAAAAAAGGAATTGCTGGATGAAACGCTGTGTTTTTTTCTGACTTTTATTATGGATTTTCATATTGTTCCCAGAAGGACTGTGTCATCTGCAAGTGTCACCAGCAGACAGGGCCTCTTGGCCACTCTCTCCAGCTTCAGTGGAAGGGTGCCACTTAAACACCAGTAGGCAAACGTCTCTCTGGTTGTATTTGTATTTCCCGAACTGCTGTGGACATGGAATACTTTTTTCTGTGTTTATGAGTCAGATTTCCTTTTGAATTATCAGCTCATTTCCTTGGCATATATGTTTTAAGGATTTTTGCTGTGGGTTCTATGGGGGCTTGGCACCAGTGAAGATGCTGGTGTGTGTGTGTTTGTTAATCAACAATGCCTCTTTTATTAATTAGCCTTATAGCACAAAAAACTGGCTTTTTGTTTTAATGGGGTCACAGTTCTAGAGTAGAGGAAGAGTCATAACTTGTCCGTCCCTATTAGCGTGTTCCCCAGTTTAGGTTTTTAGCAGCTGTCCTGGTTTAGGTACTCTGATGGCCCATATTTTGAGGATGAAACCTTCAAGCCTTTGTTTGAAGGCACTTTATAAGGGTTTATGATCATTAAAGGGGGAGAAGCCTGTGTAAGCCCTGTCGAAATCTCCCTGCTGTCTTTCCCATGGTATAATTACTTTGGTGGTAGATGCAGTTTAAAAGCTTGAGTCCTGGGCTTACTTTTCCTTCAGTAAACAAAAGAACAACTCTGGTTTTTAATCTCCCAATGATCATCACAGTGGGGTAGTTGAAATTGCTGGAAATCTGGCTACTCACCAGAGGGTAATTGTCGCCAAAGCTACAAGGACTCGGGAACTGAGTTGCTGCCTGGAGCCCGTTACCAGCAGGAGAAAGCAAGGGTTTCATGACGGCCTGTGTGAAGGAGTGTTGATGGCTGACAGTGTTTGATGAGCACTTGTTCTGTGCTGAGCCCTGGGTGTTGCAGAGGGAGCGGTTCAGGGTTCAGGCTGGCTGCAGGGTGGTCCTGGGCATACCCTTTGTTGAGCTGCATCCCTTGGCAAGCCACTTCTCTGAGCTTAATGTTCCTCAAATTAAAAAAAAAAAAATGTTTTTTTTAATCCTCACTCAAGGATATTTTTTAAAATTGATTTTAGAGAGAGAGGAGGAGAGGGGGAGAGGGAGAAAGAAACATCGATCCGTTGCTTCCCATACGCACCCCAACCAGGGATTGAACCTGCAACCTGGGTAGGTGCCCTGACTGAGAATCCAACTTGTGACCCTTCAGAGCACGGGACAGCGCTCCAACCAACTGAGCCACACTGGACACGGCTGTGTTCCTCATCTTCAAAGAGGGCGTGGTAGTGGTACCCCGAGGCCTGTCTGTACAGGGATCACGTGAGAGGAGCAGATCCAAGCCTGGCCGGGCCTGTGGCTCTGGGACTCTGATGACGTTTTCTTCCTGCTGTCCATCTCACATTGATGTGCCCAGAGTGTATAAGGTGCCTTCGTATTTACTACCTATTTTAATCTGTAAAATAACTTTATGGGGTCTGGTCTTTTTAATGTACAATTCAATTTATACCATCATGTCACTGTTTAAAAACTCTCATGGGCCCTTCATTGCTTTTAATGTCAGCATGGCCCAGCCTGCTGTCTCCTGAGCCTCAGCCCCCTGTCCCCACCCCCTGTCCCCACGCACACCACTGCCCTCTTCTGTCTGTCCTGGCCACGTGGCCTGTGTCTTCCTCCAGTTCTCAGGAGCCACGGCCTCTTCCTCTTAGAGCCTTTGCACTGACCGTTTTTTTGCTTGAACCCTAACTTCTTCCCCTCAAACCCCTCGCCCCGGCCCCAGGAAAAAAAAATAAACAGCAAACTCTTTCCCCTTTCTCACCAGCCAGGGCCTGTATCCTTGAGGCCTCACTCCGCCAAGGGTGCAGGGGCTGGTCAGTCAGAGGAGCAGATGACTTCTCCTTCCCTTGGGTTGCTTGCCGGTCACCCTTAGCCCAGTTGCAGTGTGTCATCATTCATGCAATTCGGTGCTCAAGTCTGTCTTCCCCCCGGAAGCAGCCGCTTCCTAGCTGCCTCCTTCCAGCCCCTGGCAGCCACTAATCCACTTTGTCTATGGAATTGCCTATCCTGGACATTTCATATAAACAGACCTTTCATGTTTGGCTTTTTTCATTTAGCATAATGTTTTCGAGATTCATCCATACTGTAGCACATATCAGCACTCCGTTCCTTTTTAAGACTGAATAATACTCCACTGTATGGGCAGACCACATTTTACTTATGCATTCTTCAGTTGATGGACATGTGGGCTGTTTTTACTTCTTGGCTGTCGTGAATAACATTGCTGTAAACGCTCACATACAAGCTGTGTGAACAGGTTTTTTCATTTCTCCTGGTGCAGACTTAGGCGTGGCACTGCTGGGCCAAATGGTAACACCGTGTGCACCTCCCAGCAGCAGTGAAGGAGGGTTCCAGTTCTTCCATACCCTTGCTTACGTTTGTTACCCTCTGTCTTTTTCTATGGTAGGCATTCTAGTAGATGGGCCATGGTATCTCATTTTGGTTTGGATTTGCATCTCCCTGATGCCTAATGATCGTCTGTACCTGTGCTTACTGGCCATCTGTATATCTTCTTTAGAGAGCTGTTTCTCCAAATCCTTTGCCCATTGTTAATTCGGTTGTCTTTTTTAAAATTGTTGAGTTGTGAGAGTTACTTGTGTATTCTGTACACTAGACCCTTACCAGATATTTGATGTGTGCATAGTTTTCCCTATTCTGTGGGTTCTTTTTTTCACTTTCTTGCTGGTGCCCTTGAAGCTCACATGGTTTTAATTTTGATGAAGTCCAATTCTGAGGTACGTTTTTGGCATTTCGGATGGGAGCATTGCAGGCAAAATTTTCCCTGTGCACTACTGCTGGAGTTTGTCAGGAGTTTTATTATGGAAATCACTATTTCTGCCTTTCCATTCTCTCGTTACTCTCCTATATTGACATATTTTCACCTGCCCAATGTTGGAATATTCTTCAGGGTTCTTGCTTTCTCATTCAGTGGCAAGACTCAAAATAACACAGAGGAAAGCAATGGAAAAACCTCTGGGGAAAAAATATTTGCACTCCACATTTCTTTTATTGAAAGGAAAATTAATCAGTGTTTTGAATAGGAAACTGAAACACAATAAAAGGTGGATAAAAATATAGGTTATAAATTTGATCTGTGTGGGTTTGGAGTGTAGATTTTGATTTATAATCACAGTTCTTTTTGACAGTGTATGAAAACCTTAGGGAACTGAATAGTAACAAGTAAGGATTCAGAAATAAATAACACTTTAGGGGTTATTGGAAAAGTACAGTTTTCTGTTTCTGTAGGACTTGTTTCTGCCTGGAGAGGGGATGTGTGTGGCGTAAAACCTGGCCTCTCTGTTTTTTTGTTTTTTTTTTTATCCTCACCCAAGGACATTTTTGCATTTATCTTCAGATAGAGTGGGAGGGAGAGAGGAAGAGAGGAAGGAAGAGAGAGAGAGAGAAACATCGACGTGAGAGAGACACATCCGACTGGCTGCCACCCACACAACCCCAACTGGGGCCGGGGACAAACCGCAACCCAGGTACGTGCCCTTAGCGGGAACCAAACCCGGGACTCTCTGGTCCACGGGCCAGTGCTCTAACCGCTGAGCCAAACTGGCCAGGGCTGGCCTCTCTGTTTTTAATGTGTGCTGCCTCTGGTTGCAAAAATGACCCTGAGCTGGCTTTACAATTTCTTTCCTAATACTGTAGGTTTTGATTTTATATCTCTGGTCTCTTCATGTCAATTTGACACAAGTCTCATTAAATAAATATCCATTAACTAGCTGTTCCAACAGTTAATAAATCCAGTTGGTTGAAGTAAAAGACTCAGTTGGAAGGAGGGCAGTCAGTTTCAGTCTTCAGGACTTATTTAAAAGTCATCTTTTGAATGCATCTCTGCAGGAGAAAGCAGAAGAGACGAAGAGGGCTCATGTCCGCTGTCGGTCCCCAGTTAAGGAGTTTTCTTGGAAGTCCCATCTAACAATTTGGGTTGACATCTTCCTGGCTGGATTTAGTGGCACCAGTTGGGCATAAAGGAGGTGTGGGCCTCGAGCATGGCCTTCCTGAATAAAACTGGGTTTCTGCCATGGAGGGAGGAGGGGATGGGTGCCAACAGGCTCTGTTGCTGTGCACATAGAGCTAGTGCAGCGTCGCTGATGTTCGTTGAGTGGTTACCGCGTAGTAAGTGCGCTACAGGAAGTTCATGACGTGTATTAGAGATGGCATGTGGGTAACCCGGGCAGCATACATCTGCCTCAGCATTTAGCATTTGGTTGGCTGGTAGATATTTAAATCCTTCAACACCATTTCCTGGGCTAGATCTAGCTCATTGGACTGTAAACTCCTGGAGGACAGAAGTTCTTGCTTTTGTCCCTCAGAGTACCTGGCTAGCTCAGAGCTCTGTATCTAGGAAATTCCACCAAATGTTGACTTAGGAAACCAAGGCTGTTTCTACTGAAAAATCTGTGCGTGTCTCTGTGTGTATATGTATTTTCTGATTTAAAGGACTATACATTTATTAGAGAAATTCTTTAAAATAGGGAGTAGGACAAAGAAAGAAAAAAATCTCTTTTACTCTAATCACGCAGAAATAGCCACTGTTAATGATTTTTTAAGAACCTGTTTTCGACTTTTCCCACTGGACTTGTATGTGTCTTTGTAAAACAAATCAGGAGAAGTGTATGTACGTCATTTTGTATTCTCTCATTCCACTTGGGATTATGCAAGCAGCCATTTTACATGTTGTTAAGTATTTTTTCTTAACAATATTGATGGCTTCATAATGTTTCATACTTCCTGTGGCTGGGCATTGAAGTTGTTTTTATTGCTACGACTGATTTGCAGACGTTTTAGCATGTGAGTCTTTTTTTAAAAATTTATTTTTGTTACAGATGTTTCTCCTTTTTCCCCCATTGACACCCTCCTCCCGATACCCCCCCCCACCCCCCCAGCATTGTTGTCTATGTCCATCGGTTACACATACGTGCATATAAGTTCTTTAGTTTATCTCAACCCCACCCCCAACATCCCCCTCTTTTGAGGTTTGTCAGTCTGTACCCTGCTTCTATGTCTCTGGGTCTATTTTGTTCATCAGCTTATTTTGTTCATTATATTCCACAAATAAATGAGATCATGTGATATTTATCTTTCTCTGATTGGCTTATTTCACTTAACATAATACTCTCCAGGTCCCTCCATGTCATCTCAAAGGATAAGAGATCTTTCTTTCTTATAGCTGCATAGTACTCCATTGTGTATATGTACCACAGCTTTTTTATCCACTCACCTACTGATGGGTACTTGGGCTGTTTCCAGATCTTAGCAATTGTAAATAGTGCTGCTATGAACATAGGGGTGCATATATTCTTTCTGATTGGTGTTTCAGGCTTCTTAGGATATATTCCTAGAAGTGGGATCAATGGGTCAAATGGCAGTTCAATTTTTAACTTTTTGAGGAAACAGTATTGTTTTCTATAGTGGTTGCACCAGTCTGCATTCCCTGTAATAGAGTCCCCTTTTCTCCATACCCTTGCCAGCACTTGTTTGATGATTTGTTGATGGTGGCCATTCTGATAGGTGTGAGGTGATACCTCATAGTCATTTTAATTTGCATCTCTCAGATAGTTAGTGATGTTGAGCATTTTTTCATATGTTTCTTGGCCATTTGTACGTCCTCCTCTTTGGAGAGGTGTCTATTTAGATCCTCTGCCCATTTTTAAATTGGGTTCTTTGTCTTCCTTTTGTTGAGTTGTATGAGTACTCTATATTTTGGAAATTAATCTCTTATCTGATGTATCATTGGCAATTATGCTCTCCCATATAGTGGGTTTGCTTTCCATTTTGATGCTTGTTTCTTTTGCTGTGCAGAAGCTTTTTAGTTTGATGTAGTCCCATGTATTTATTTTTTCCTTTGTTTATCTTGCATTAGGCGTTGTATCAATGAAAATTCTGCTGTGTGTGAAGTCTGAAATTTTGTTGCCTAGATTTTCTTCTAGGATTTTTATGGATTCATGAGTCACATTTAGGTCTTTTATTCATTTTGAGTTTATTCTTTTGTATGGTGTAAGTTGGTGGTCTAGCTTCATTTTTTTTTTTTTTTTGCATGTAGCTGTCCAGTTTTTCTAGCACCAGTTATTAAAGAGGCTGTCTTTACTCCATTGTATGCTCTTGCCACCTTTGTCAAATATTAATTGAGCATAATGTCTTGGGTCAATTTCTGGGTTCTCTGTTCTGTTCTATTGATCTATATGCCTGTTCTTGTGCCAGTACCAGGCTGTTTTGATTACAATGGCTTTGTAGTATAACCTGATATCTGGTATTGTGATCCCTCCTACTTTGTTCTTCTTTTTCAAGATTGCTGTGGCTATTCAGGGTCTTTTTTGGTTCCATATAAACTTTTGGAGTATTTGTTCTAGTTCTGTGAAATATGTCATTGGTATTTTAATGGGAATTGCATTGAATCTATAGATTGCTTTGGGTAGTATGGATATTTTAATGATGTTAATTCTTCCTATTCATGAACAAGGTATATGTTTCCACTTTTTTATATCTTCCTTTATTTCTTTTTTTTTTTTTTTTATCCTCACCCGAGGACATTTTTCCACTTTTTTTTGTTCAGATAGAGTGGGAGGAAGAGAGAGAGAGAGAGAAACATCTACGTGAAAGGGACACATCGAGTGGCTGCCTCCTGCACGACCCACCAGGGGCCGGGGACAAACTGCAACCGAGGTACGTGCCCTTAGCGGGAACCGAACCCGGGTCTCTCTGGACCGCAGGCCGATGCTTCAACCGCTGAGCCAAACTGGCCAGGGCTATCTTCCTTTATTTCTTTTTTTAATGTCCTGTAGTTTTCTGAGAAAAGGTCCTTTACTTCTTTGGTTAAGTTTATTCCTAGGTGACTTAGGTTTTTGCCACAATGGTGAATGGGATTTTTTAAGTTTCTCTTTCTGTGAGTTCATCATTGGTGTATAAGAATGTCATCAATTTCTTGATGTTAATTTTGTATCCTGCTACTTTGCCAAATTCATTTATTAAATCTAGCAGATTTTTGATGGAGTCTTTAGGGTCTTCTATGTGCAATATCATGTCATTTGCAAATAATGATAGTTTCACTTCTTGCTTTCCAATTTGGATCCCTTTTATTTTTTTCTTCATGTTTAATTGTTGTGGCGAAGACTTCCAGAACTATGTTAAGTAAGAGTGGCGAAAGTGGGCATCCCTGTCTTGTTCCTGTTCTTAAGGGAAATGCTTTTAGTTTTTGCCCATTGAGTATAATGTTGGCTGTAAGTCTTTCATATATGGCCTTTATTATGTCAAGGTATGGGCTCTCTATTCCCACATTGCTGAGCGTTTTTATCAGAAATAGGTGCTGGATTTTGTTGAATGCTTTTTCAGCATCTATTGATATGATCATATGGTTTTTATCTTTCATTTTGTTTATGTGGTGTATCACATTTATTGATTTGCGAATATTGTACCAGCCTTGCATCCCTGGGATGAATCCCACTTGGTCATGATGAGCAATTTTTTTTTTTTTAAATCCTTACCCGAGGACATTTTTGCATTTATCTTCAGCTAGAGCAGGAGGGAGAGAGATGGGAAAAGACAGAGAGAAACATCGATGCTAGAGAGACACATCGAGTGGCTGCCACCCACACGACCCCGACTGGGGCCGGGGACAAACTGCAACCAAGGTACGTGCGCTTAGCGGGAACCGAACCCGGGACTCTCTGGTCCGCAGGCTGACCTCTAACTGCTGAGCCAAACCAGCCAGGGCATGGTGAATAATTTTTTTAATATATTGCTGGATCTGATTTGCTAATATTTTGTTAAGGATTTTGGCATCTATATGCATCAGGGATATTGGCCTGTAGTTTTCTTTCTTTGTAGTGTCTTTATCTGATTTTGGAATTAGAATTATGCTGGCCTCATAAAATGAGTTTGGAAGTCTTCCTTCCTCTAGAATTTTTTGGAATACTTTGAGGAGAATTGGTGTTAGATCTTCTTTGAATGTTCGGTAAAACTCTCCTGTGAAGCTGTCCGGGCCAGGGCTTTTGTTTGCTGGGAGTTTCTTGATTACATCTTCAATTTCCTTAGTTGTTATTGGTCTGTTCAAGTTTTCTGTCTCTTCCCGGTTCAGTTTTGGGAGACTGTGTTTCTAGAAATTTGTCCATTTAGCCTAGATTGTCCAATTTGTTGACGTATAATTGTTTATAGTATTTTTTAATGATCCTTTGTATTTCTGTGGTGTCAGTTGTTGCTTCTCCTCTTTCATTTCTGATTTTATTTGAGTCCTCTCTCTTTGTTTCTTTGTGAGTCTGGCTAAGGGTCCATCAATCTTGTTTATCTTTTCAGAGAACCAGCTCTTTGTTTCATTGATCTTTTGAATTGTGTTTTTTGGTTTCTATGTCATTTATTTCTGCTCTGATCTTTACTATTTCTTTCCTTCTATTTTTCCTGGGGTTTTCTTTTTGTTTGCTTTCTAGTTCTTTAAGTTGTGAGGTTAGATAGTTAATTAGAAATTTTTCTTGTTTCTTGAGGTAGGCCTGTAGTGCTATGAACTTCCCTCTCAGAACTGCTTTTGCTGCATCCCATAAATTTTGTGTTGCTGTGTGTTCATTTTCATTGGTTTCCAGGAAGTTTTGAAATTTCTTCCTTGATCTCCATGGTAACCCATTCAATGTTTAATAACATGCTATTTAGCCTCCATGTGTTCAACTGTCTTTGTGTGTTTTTGTTGTAATTGAAGTCTAGTTTCATGCCATTGTGATCTGAGAAGATGCTTGATATGATTTCAGTCTCCTTGAACTTGTAGAGACTTAGTTTGTGTCCTAACATGTGGTCTATCTTTGAGAATGTTCCATGTGCACTTGAGAAGAATGTGAATTCTGCAGTTTTGAGGTGTAATTCTCTGAAGGTATCTGTTAAATCCATTTGATCTAATGTATCATTTAGAGTCTCTGTTTCCTTGTTAATTTTTGGTTGAGCTTCTTATAAGAATAGCAACACTTGGTCATTTTTGTGGCATACATATGTTTTTCTTTCATTTTTCTCTGTAACGTTCTTTGACCTGTAACAGTTTTTAATTTTCACCAAATTGAATCTGTTGACTTCCCTTTGTGATTTCTTCCATTGATTTGGAAACTTCTTACAGGTCCTGACAATGAGTGTTTTCTTATTTGACTTATTTTAAACTTTTAAATCTCTTTAGTACATTTAGAGTTTTCTGTACTGTAAAATATAGACAGTCTGACTTGTCCCTGCTCCCTCCTCTACCCATAAATTAACCAGCTGTTTTGTTCTGCACCCTTTAGTAACACTTCTCCCTCATAATTTGTGATCCTGCTTTTCTGTCTTTGTCATGACAACAACCCTCTTCGCCCCCCCAGCATTTTAGGGCCTTTATCTGGTTATCTTTTCTGTTGCACTGTCTGTTGGTGGACACTTGTACTGTATTATGTTAATTATCAGAATTTTGTAGTAGAAGTGTCGGGACAAGTTTCAATTCACTCTTTTTTAAAAAAATAATGTTACCTTTTATTTGCTCATTTTCTAGATGACCTTTAAAATTGGGTCAAATTAAAATCATAATTAACTAGGATTCCAATTGTAATCTCATAAAATGCCTAGGTCACTTTTAAGAGGATTAATGATTATTGAGTAAAAATCTTCTTGTCTGGTTTGGCCTAGTGGTCCCTTTGGAGTCATTGTTGTAAACAAAGGGAGATAGTTGAGTTAATATTGAGGCAAGGAACCCTGAAAATTAGCAATCCTGTTTTACATTAAAAGGGAGTTAATTGATTTATGTAACAAGTTTCTGGCTTCATGTAATGCTTGATCAAGGTCTTGGTGTTACCAGGACCTTGTCTGTCTCTGGGTCTGCCTGTCTGTCTCTACCTGTGTGTGCTCTTATGTCTGATAGTTTCTCTTTGTCTCCGTTTCTCTCCTTGTCTGTTTATGTCCCTGTCTGTCTTTCAAGTTTGCTCCCCTCGATTTGGCTCCATCATCGGACAGGTCAGTCTTCCTGCATGACTGAGTGTAAGATGACTGCAGCAGCTCCAGGACTTGGATTCTTTGTAGTTCAAGTCCAGTGTGAAAGAGAGGGAGGAGCCCTGCACAAGTTTCCTGGAGTTGCACTGACTCCCATGTGCCTACCTCTGAACCAGTAGCTGGCCAGGGAGATGATAAGGCTCTGATTGGCTGGGCCTGGGTCACATGCCACCCTTGGGGCTGGGCTGGAGTCAGTCCTGGGGCAGAGTCGGTGGCATTGAAAACTGGGGAGAACTGGCTTCCCTAATGAGAGCTGGGTGAATGGAGTTCAAGCTTCTAATATATAGCAAATGTCTGTAATGATTTATTATGAATGGTGGAGCACTCACAAGAAATGCACCATGGGAGAGTGAGGGGCAGGGAGGCAGCTGTTGGAGGAAGCTACCAGTGCCCTGACTTTTTCAGGAGGGGTTACATTCAGTCTTGATTTTGAATCCTGTGAGTATTGCTGTTTATAGGCCTCTTGTCTTTTATGTTGAAAGCGGCCAGCTCTGTCAGTATGTGTGGTTAGAGGAGCATAAGGCTGCTACATTTCACAGAGAAGAGTGTCTGCCCAGGAGTTAATGATGTCTGGTTTGGCTGACTGTGGTCATTAACAGAGAATCTGAATCACAGGTAGCCCACCAGAAAATGAAGATCCTCTTGCCAAGTTGTTACCTCTTCGGCAGCTGACTTCACGTAAGGGTGAAGCAGAGCAGACATTGGTCATGTGAGTGTAGTTGGTCAGCAGGAAATCACACCGGGACCGTGTTGGTTAAGGACATATGCAAGAGAAAGAAACACAGGTGCTTTGACGAAGGTGGTAAATACAAGTTAAAGCAATAGGTTCAGTGAAAATATGTTCTGTTATCAAAAAGCACTGTTCATCTTTCTGTTTTTTCTTGTCATTTGTATTTCTCCAACACATTGTTCTGTGGCCTTGGGTGGCCTTTTGCGTTCCTGTGAGAGGTCTTGCCGAGTTTGGAATAAGTGGCCCTGTGATTGAGTCATTGGTAGGCTCAAGAAATGCCTCTTGTCTGTTCAAGAATGCTATTAGGTCCAGCTGGTATGGCTCAGTGGTTGAGCGTCGACTCATGCACCAAGAGGTCACTGGTTTGATTCCTGATCAGGGCATATGCCCAGGTTGTGAACCAAATCCCCAGTGGGGGGCATGCAAGAGGCAGCCAATTGATGTTCTCTTTCATTGATGTTTCTATCTCTCTCTCCCTCTCCTTCTCCCTCTAAAATCAATAAAGGAAGAAAAAAAGAGAGAATGCTATTAGCCTCTTTGAGCCTTCATCCTGGCCCAGACATCTGTGCGGCATTTAATGGGTTGAATAGTTTGGTTGGGTTTCAGGTCCATCAATCTGGAAAGACTTCAAAGGCTCCGATGGCGGACCTGGTTCTGCGCACATAGGATCTTGGTGGGTCTTCGGCATCCCTGAAAACCAGCTGTTCCTCTGCTCAAACAGGAGAGGCACTGGTCACACCTGCATCCATGTGTCCTGTGGACTAAGTAGGATACTACCTGTTGAGACTTCGTATCACTATGTAAGTCCATTCTGCACACCAGTGTTCATTGTCTCAGGTCAAAGTCCTTCGCAGCTCTTGTAGAGGCTAGGTTCTCACCAGCACGGACACCGAGAGTCACCACTAGTTAGAATTCCTCTGGGAAACCCCTTAGGAAGGTACAATTTGTAGAGGCTCCTCCTTCCTGCAATGTTGTTTCTGAAGTTGAACACCAGATGAAGTGGCTGGCGGGTATTTAAGAAGGTCGTTTTCATTCTCTCCCTCCCTCCCTCCCTCCCTCTCCCTCTCCCTCCCTCCCTCCCTCCCTCACTCCCTCCCTCCCTCCCTCCCTCTCCCTCTCTCCCCCCACACCCCCTCTCTCCCACAACCTCTTAGTTCAGCCAGAGCCTTGTACTAGGAGCACGTGGCTGCTGGGACTCCTGGGGAGGAGCAGTAGTTCACATGCCTGTTTCGCCACGTCCCTGCACACAGGGTCCATGAACGGAACTGTGGGGTGGCACACAGTATTGACATTACTTCTCCTCTGTCCCTCTCTTCCTGTCCCTTTTAATATAGGTCTGGTGTCTCCCTTGTGCACACACTGACCCATGCACACAGTTGAACACGAGTAAACTATGTGCATGGATGTCTAGCGCAGGGGTGGACGTGGCCGGGCTCCATGCGCTGCACATGACTGAGGCCCTGTAGATGAGCCTGGGCTGTCACCCAGCTTGCAGAGGGAGTGCTGGGGCAGGTCTCCTGTCCATCCCTTGCTGACCTCTGGGCCCGGGCCTCTCCCATTCTGCCACCCGGCTATTCAGCTCTTACATGCCTAGCATCTCCTTTTGCTGTTGCTAATATCATCTGATGCCTTTGATCGCTTTACTGGTTAGGTAAGAACACGGGCTGAGAGACTCATGGGTGTGAGGTTTCAGGATAACTTTCACTAGATCCTGGTGGTTGCTCTTGTCCCCTCAGGGTGGAGAACTGGAGTCTGGAATTCTGACAGTGGAACAAACGATTCTGTTTTTCCCTTCATATAATCACATGTGCTGAATAGAGGGGTTTTTGTGCTCCTAGAAGCAAAGTCACCTTTTCAGTGTTGCTTTGGACCCAGTGTTACCTAAGAGGAAGACGGTGGAAGACTGTTCTCCCTCCCTGAGCATTGCTGGCGAGCGCCTGGGCGCAGATGTGTGCTGCTCCCGGAGTCACATTTCTCACCATTTGTTACTGTTACTTAATTTGAAATGACAGTTTTGTGTTCTCAAAAGAACAGTCACGTTTCTCCTTCCAGATTTGTTGTGGCAATTTATTAGTGGATCTAATTATAATGCTTGTTCGACGAGGCCTCAGGTAGGACCCACCTAAGTGGTAATAACACTGCTTTAAAAAGAAGACTGAAAGGGCATGTTTTTCTTACAATGACAGAGAACATTGATTTCTTTTTTCCCTACAAAAACTGCTCTTAAATGGTAAATTGAAAAAATGATGCTTCCCTGTTTTGTTGGATTAGGTATGTGGTGAGTGAGAGCTTGGGCTCTGGACTCGGTCATTCTTTTAAAAAAAAAAAATTTTTTTCTGTATTGATTTTAGAGAGAGGAAGGTAGAGGGAGAGAGAGAGAAAGATCGATGAGAGAGAACATCGATTGGCCGCCTCTTGCACTCCCCCCACTGGGAATCGGGCCCACAACCTGGGCATGTGCCCTGACCAGGAATCGAACCGAGGATCTCTTGGTGCATGGGTCGATGCTCAACCACTGAGCCACACCAGCCGGGCTAGACTCGGTCATTCTTAAGGCAGAATCCTAGCATTGCTCCTATCAGCTGCGTGACCTTGGCTGAGCAGTGTGATGTGGCTGCCTCAATTTCACAAACTGTCACATGGTGTGATAGAGGAGCTCCTCACAGGGTTGACTGGATATTTACGTGTCTGTGATATGCTGTGACAGAGTGTGTCAAGCGCTTAGTAAGGTGGCCCCTGCTCTTCCTAGTGAGTACTGTTATGATTACTTTGTTTGAATTCTTATCAAGCTTCTGCTTGTTATTTTTTTGGCAGAAGTTTATGGTTTTATTAACACAAATACAATGTGCACATAAGCTGTCTCTTCGGTTTCTTCGCGGCGCAGCTGGCATTGTGGTTGGTGGCTCTGATGGCAGCTGGGCTGCTCTTTCTGTGCTGGCTTTGCGGTTCTTCGAGGACACGCTGTGCACAATCTTGGTACAGTGAGGCCTGTTGCACACCAGCAGCACTTCAAGCTCCTTGACGTGGTGGACCAGGAACTTCCGAAAGCCACGGGGCAGCATGTGCTTTGTTTTCTTGTTGCTCCTGTAACCGACGCTGGGCGTCAAGATCTGGCCCGTGAGTCTTCTGCACACCCTGTTGCTAGCGCCTCTGGGTTCCTGCCAGTTCCGCTTAATTTTGACACATCGGTCTGACTGGTTGCAGATGGACTTCTTGGTCCTCTTTTTGACCATCTTGGGTTTCACAAGGGTGTGAGGGCAGCCATGGTGCCGAGCAGGAGATGGCTGCCGCCTCCGCAGGCAGCGCCAAGGAAGATATGCTTGGGTTTTGAATTATAGTGACACGTTTTGGTTTGAATTGCCTCTGGCATAAGAGATGCTGACTTTTCCTCGGTATATTTAAGGGAAAAAATTCTCTTAAACGTGTTTAAAAGTATAGCGCTCAAAGGAATTTAATTTTATTCTTTTCTCTCTTTTTTGGTCAAATCCAAACCCGTGGTTGACAGTTAGCTTCCATCACTGCCATCCGCCTCCTGATTCATGGCAGGACTCGCAGGCCTTGGCTGGTGAATTCTGCAGCGAGAGTGTCTCCGGCAGGAGACGCATCTGTTTCTTTGGCTGGAGACACACTTGTGCTGGCTGCTCTGGGGTCGGCTGGTTCTGACTGATGGAGCGTTCTGGAGAGGCGAGTTGGTTGAGGGGACGCAGAGTTTCTGCTGCGGGAACTCGCCATCTTGATTGACAGTGGAAGGGTTATGTGTTTGATTTATCAGCCGTTTGACCTTGTATTGATCATTTCCTTAGCCTCGTTTTTCTCATCTGTGAAATAGGGATATTCACGATGTTACTTTGTAGAATTTTTGTACAGATTAAATGAGTCTGCAAAAGGTAATTAACATAGTGCCTGGCAGGTAGTAAGCACTCCTTAAATGTTGGCTGTTGTATTTTTATTTTTGTTACTACTTTCTTGGCAAAGCACTGAAGATGAGGAGGAGTGTGTCTACATGTGTTGACCTCGTCATCCCTTTCCTTGGCGTGTGTATTAGGCTGATATGTATTAGTACCGAAATAAGTTCAATGGTGAAATAAGTTAGTACACTTATTTCAGAAATGACATATGTCTTGATGTCTCCAAGAACATCTAGCTTGCAGAAGTTTTGACATGTGGCCTTGTATGGTCTGAGGGAGAGGATGCTGGCACTAGGCGGAACTAATAATTAGTTGTAGCTAACAACCCCCTCTTTTTTGGGTGAGTCACAGCTGGGTTAAGCTTTGGATCAAAAGTAGTACTAAGCTTGCCCTGGCTGGTTTGGCTCAGCGGTGGAAGCATTGGCCTGCGGACCGGAGAGTCTTGGGTTCGGTTCCCGCTGGGGGCACGTGCCTCGGTTGCGGTTTGTCCCCGGCCCCGGTTGGGGTCGTGTGGGTGGCAGCCACTTGATATGTCTCTCATATCGATGCTTCTCTCTCTCTCTTCCCCCCTCTCTCCCTCCCGCTCTATCTGAAGATAAATGCAAAAGTGTCCTCGAGTGAGGATAAAAAATATAATAATAAAAAAGAGAAAAGTAGTGCTAGACTTGATCATTAATGATTGAGTCCTGGAGTCAAAGGGCAACCCCTTTGTATGACCAGCACAGAAGGGCCAATTTGTGGTATTCTGAGAAAAATTTCCCTGGGCCCACAGCAGTCATGCAAAAGCATCAGCTTCAGAGAGTCTGCTCAGGTGTGGGGATTGGAGGTGAGGGTCAGGGACAGCCTCTCTAAGGAAGAGATGCTGGAGCTCAGATCGGAAAGAGACAAAGGGTGTTCATCCTTCCCCCACCAGGTGATCTAGTTGCCTAGTAGGTAGAGAAGGCCTGAGGCAGGGTGTTAGAGGAACTATTGCTGGAGCTCAGAGAGTGAGGGGAACGGGGTGGGGCCCAGAGCACACAGGACCTCATGGATTCCAGCAAAGGGTTGGTCTTTTTATTTTTAATTTTTTTTCCCTTTATTGATTTTTGAGAGAGGAAGGGAGAGGGAGAGATAGAAACATCGATGAGAGAGAACATCGATTGGCTGCCTCCTGCATGCCCCCCACTGGGGATCGGGCCCACAACCTGGGCATGTGTCCTGACTGGGAATCAAACTGGCAGCCTCTTGGTGCATGGGTCGATGCTCAGCCACTGAGCCACACTAGCCAGGCAGGGCTTGGTCTCTATTCTAAGACAATACGTGACTGACAGAACTGATCTGCATTTTAAATGTATCACCTTTCCCTGCGCTAGGGAGAAGGAATTGAAGCAGACAAAGGTTTGGGTGATCTGTTGGCTGCTGCTGCCGCTGTCCTCCCGGCCAGGGAAGCTGGTTGGCACTTGGGGTGGACGTGCCAAAGGATTTGGGAGAGATGCGGGAGATAAATGGGCAGGACCAGGAGTCCATGTCTTGCATTTTTAGATATAACTTTTTCTTCTCAGACACTGTTTTTTCTCTAATCTTTCTGCCTTTACTTAATTTTCCTATGGCTTTCACAATCTTTTTCCTTCTGCTTTTCCCTGAAAGTGATTCTGTGGGTAAAAATAAGTGTCTTCCAACTTAGAGCAGCTCCTCTTCAGGTGAAGCGAACGAGTGAGTGACTGAAATGAGCAGTGGTTTGTGATGAGACGGGACCCAGCGCCGTGATGGACAGGTGCGGTGCTTCAGCCCGGGGAGCTCTGGGTTCCTGTCCCTTTTACAACGACAGCAGGGCCTGCATTTCGCAGTGGCGTTGCCCAGTGGGGCATTGCAGTGTTTTGTTTATTTTCAGCTTCAATTAAGGTCGAAAAGGCCCACTTCCGAGCCGTCTCCAGACTAGGTGTGCTTTTCCTTAGCCGGGCCCTGACACGGTGCCTTCAGGAGGCGCTGTTGGCGCATGTGGTAGAAAAGAAGACCAGCCCTGATGCAGCCCCTGCTGTTTCCAGCTCCCACCCCGTCGCACAGGAGGGGTCACCTTTACCCAGAGAAAGGCACACAGTCCCCTGTGTTGTTTACCAGCATGGGATTACCCCCACCCCCAGCCATCCCCCCAGTTCAAGTCACCCTCCTCACATACCGCAGCCTCCTCGCTGTCGCCCTGCGTCCTCCCGGCCACGCCTGCCCTGCTGTTGAGTGTCCACTACCTTCACGGTGACCCTTTGGAAACAGAAGTCAGGACATGTCACTCACCTGCCTCTGGCCTCTCAGGCTTCCCTCAGTACTGAGGACACAACGCCCTGAGCCCGGTCCTCGGAGCCCCACATGGTCCTGGCTCCTTTCCTGTTTCCGACCACGGTCCTGCCCGGGAACCTCTCCCCCTCCCTCCTGGGTGTGTTCCCCTCTCAGGGCCCTTGTTGCTGGAAGGTTCAGCCTGGAAGGTTCTACTTCCAGACCTTTGTATGGTTTTCTTCCCCTCTTCCTTTAGGTCTCTGCTTAAATATCACTTTATCAAGAGGCCATTCTATCTAGAATAGCACCCCTGACGTGACTTTGCTTTTCTGTGCAGCTCATAGCATTTGACATAAAATTAACTCATTTGTTGACTTGTCTGACTCCTCTAGAACGTAAGCTCCTCGAGGGCCAGGGCTTTGTCGCTTCTGTTCCCTGCTAAATCCTGGGTTCAGGCAGTAACTGGTGCACAGTATTCTCTGTAATATGTTGAATGACTGAGAAGCACGGTGAGTCCTCAATAGATTCTGTGTCTTTAAGCAAAACAAGGTATGATGAAACAAATTTTACTGTAGGCTAATTGATACAATAAACAAGAGCTAGGTTCTGTGACATCTCATCAATGTTACAATGAAACAACATTGAACTAAACGAGGTTATTAGAGGACCTGCTGTACCCTGCTGGGTTTGCATGGTCTTGCCTGTGGAAGCAAGGCAGTGTTTCCATGATCTACTCTTGTGCCAGAGATAAAAAGCGGAGGGATCTGTGCACACACAGTTGAAGCATTGGATTGTAACTGCTCCGGTTGCAGCATGTGTGAAATGGAGAGGGCAGAGAGATGGGTTGTCTTGGGTAGTTCAGGGCAGGCTTCCTGGAGGAGGTGACATCTGAGCTCAGGGCAGAAAGACAAACAAGGATTTTCTGAAAGAATCCTGTCTGCATCCAGGGACACTGCCGGTGGTTTGGTTTTCTTTAAAGTCGGGGTTGCTCACAGTCAGCCTTGGGCTGGTGTACTGTCTGGGAGACTGTAGTTACTCATGCAGACCTTGGGGTGCTGAGGAGAATGGCAGAAGAGAGAGCTACCCGCTGCTCCTTCTCAGAGCTCCCTGGGGGTTCCTGCCTGATGCCCAGGGCCTGCCCTCTGGACCATAGGCAGCCCTCCAGATTGCACGGGAGCAGTTAGAAGTCAGACTGCTGGGGTTGGAGGCTCGGCTCTGCCTTTTACTGGCTTTTTGGCCTTGAGAAAAATACCTAAGCTACCTTTGCCTTGGTTTGCTCATCTGTAAAGTGGAAGCAATATCAGTTCCTACCTCATAGAGCTTTTCTCAGTTTTAAATGAGCTAATATGTGGGAAGGACTTAGAGCAGCAGTAAGAACTCAATAAATATAGTTGACTCTCAGTGGACTGCTAACATAGGGTGTTCAGTGACTTGTACTTTGTGATAAGACACGGTTAACTAATTTTCTTTGACAGAAGGTTGCAGCATTCCGCCAGGCCCTGCATATTGCCACAAATCATTTCTTCTATTCTAATCAGGTTTTCTCCAAATCCATAAGGATTTCCAGAAATAAAATTAAGTGACAAAGAAAACAGTCCACAAGTCACATCCTCATACCTCAAAGTGACAGATAAAGATTTAAAGGAAACTTTTACACCCCCTGCCCCAGGTCCAAACTTTTGAACCCCCTGGGTGTCCGCTGGAAAACTGGGAGCTGCCACAGGATCTGGTCTGGGCTCCCACCTGACAACCTCCTCAAGTGTCCCCAGGGCTCTGAGCCACAGCCCCGTTCACCACCAGCTGGCCCCTTGACCTCTCGGGAATTCAGTTTTCTTATCTCCCAAATTGGGGAGCATATGTGCTAAATGGGATGAATAGGGGAATTAAGTGAGGTAACGTGTGACACTTTGCTCATGGTGAGTGCTCAGTGGATGCTTGCTGAGACCATCTCATAACCTAGTAATCAATAATAGTAATCGTCACTTACGATGACTAACGCTGCGAGCGTGTGCTCACGTCCTGGTCCACCAGTGCCCTTGTTCTCTCCTGCTTACCAGGGCAGCCTCCTCCTGGCGCTGGCAGCCTGGCCTCAGTGCTGCGGCGTCTCGGGGAGAGCTCCGCGTCTCTGGCTCACACCCTGAGAGGCAGCAGCCATCTGAGGGGCCTGGGCACTGAGCCACACGGAGCCTTCGGTGGGCACCAGCTGCCTCTCCAAGTGGCGCGGTGCCCACGGCGAGGGAGCAGCTGCCTCTCCCAGCTGTCGGATTGTCATCAGATCCACTTGAGCACCAGCTTGACACATTTATGCCTTCATCCCAAGCCATCTTTCTGCTGATCTGGACTGCCAAGCCTGGGATCGGACTGGGGAGGGTTTGAGGACTTTTCAGACCCAGAAGGAGAAGCTGGTGGTATTTGGGCCTCTGGGTCATCTTTGTGGGCCTGATGGTCCCAAAGGAATGGTCATGTGTTTGTTCAGCAGACATCTCCTAACCCCTGCCCTGTGCCAGGCAGATCTCGAGATGAGAGATAAAAAGATGGTGGGAAACAGTTATTTGGGCCATAACCCATTGGCATCTGGGCATTCACCTTGAAGTAGTTGTTCATTCATTTCTTATTTTAATAAATCTTCATTAAGTGCCTATCATGGGCCAGACACTATTCAGGGTATTTGGGCCAATAGGGAGCCACCAGACGAGGCAGATTCCTGCCCTTGCAGAGTTACATTCTGGTTAGGGGAAGACACATGATAATCAACATGATAAACAAGTATTGTATGTAGCGTGTCGGAGCGTGCTAGTTGCTATGATGAAAAGTACAAATAGAGCAGGCCAAGGGGGATCAGGACCGGGGGGAGCTGTGACTCTAAACAACTGAGCATGTGCTTCATTGAGAAGGTGATGTCGGAGCACAGACTTGAAGGAAGGAGGGAGTGGCCATTGGAGGTTGGGGGTGGAGTTTCAGGCAAGGGAACAGCTTGTAATGAACTAGGATGGCCGTGTGCCTGGCATGTCCCAGGAACATCCAGGAGACAGCGAGGGGAGAGTAGGAGGAGGTGAAGTCACAGGACCTTCCAGTGGGTCAGGTCCGCTGTGAGGTGGTCAACGGGTGCGGGGTCGTCACCGAAGGATTTGAGAGAGAAGGGCTGTCATCTGACATGTCTTCAAGGGTGGCTGTGACTGCTCTGTGGAGACTCGTGTCAGGAGGCAGGGCTGGGAATAGGGAGGAGAGCATGGCTGAGGCCAGTGGAAGAGGTGAGAAGTGGCCGGGCCCTGGCTGGGTGCTGAAGCTGAATGGATTTCCGGGGCGTGGGTTGTGAGGTGTGAGTGGGAGCAGTGAGGACTGCAAGGTGTTTGGCCTAAGTGACTAGAAGGATCGACTTGCCCTCAGCCAGGCTGGGGATCGCTTTGGCAGAGTGGGCTTTGTGGGGTCGAGCAGTTCTGGGAGAGTTGCTGACTTTGAGGTATCTGGGTATCTAAGGGGAGATGGGAAGGAGAAGTGGGACTCCTGGGCTGGAAACACAGACTGGGAAGGTGTGGACATATCAAGGTATTTAAAACCCCAGGACTGGATGAGATCCCTGAGAGAACAAGTGTAGATGGACCAGGACTGGGCCAGGGCCTCCCACATTAAGAGGATGTAGGAAAAAGGAAGCGGTACCAGCAAAGGGGATGGCGGAGTGCCTGGGGAGAAAGAGGGAAACCCACAGAGTGTGGGGTCCTGGAAGCCAAGTGGAGAACGTGCTTGAAGGAGGAGAGAGTGAGCAGCTGTGTTCAGTGCTGCTGATGGATCAAACGGGACGGCAGCCCCTGGGAACATGGGCCGAAGGGGTCAGGGGACCGCTGGGCTGGAAGCCCCATTAGAGAGCGCTGGTGGGCTGCGAATGGGAGCAAGGAGGTGTGGCGATGAACAAACGGCAGGGGCGGGAGTGAGACATCTGTGTGAAAGAGGATAATCAACATTCACTGAGCAGTTTATGGAGCACCTGCTATGTGCCAGGTACTGTGCTACTGTCTGACGGGGAGCAGGACCTAGTTCCCCAGTACATGGGGCTTCTGTCTACAGGACTTCATGGCAGAAAAGCCAGGTGTGACCATTGCCCTCTCCACTTGGTTCCAGGTGTGCCTAGCCATGTGCCTTCTTGCCTGTTCCACTGGGTGGCAGCTGGAGCAGCTTGTGCTCTTCCCCCCGCCTGCAGTCCCTCCTCATCCTTCCCAGCTGTGTTAGTTTCCTCTTGCTGTGGTAACCCAGGGTGAGAACCGTAGTGGTTCAAAACAACACAGCTTTATTGTCTTTTCGTTCTGGAGGTCAGAAGTGCAGCGGATCCCTCCGGGCTGAAATTGGGGTTTTGGCAGGATTGTGTTCCTTTCTGGAAGCTCCAGGCGAGAATCCATTTCCTTGCTCATTCAGCTGTTACAGAATTCAGTTCCAGGTAGTTGTAGAACTGAGGTCCTCACGTCTTTGTTGGTTCTTTGAGGGGCCATTCCTGACTCCTCCCGCCCTCCCCAGCCCTGCACATGGCCCCTGCACCGCATGCCCAGCACTGTCACCTCAACGACTCTGCTTTCAGGGTCGGACCCCTTCTGCTGCGCCGGCTGTCTCCCTTCCCTGTCACCTCTCTCTCTGCTTCCAGCCAGAGAAAGTTCCCTTCTCGTAAGGGTTCACGTGATTAGATTGGACCCACTCAGGTAATCCTAGATAATCTCCCCGTCTCAAGGTCCTGATCACATTTTCAGGGTCCCCTTTTCTGTGTCAAGGAGCACAGTCACAGCTTCTGGGGATCCGTTCTGCTCACCACCCCATGTCAGTGTGCCACCAGCTGGTCTCACCCCAGAGACCTAGGAGTCACCCTTTGTCTCTGTGTACACTTCACCTCCCATTTCCAACCCATCAGGAAGTCCCGTCAGCTCCAAAATACACCCCCCAATGACCAACTTTTTCTGACCATCTCACTGCTACCAGCCTGGGCTGGCCACCACCATCTCTCATCTTGAAAATTGTAGAGGCTCCTAACTGGTCTCCCCTCTTCCAGTCTTCCTCGTGTGCAGTCCTTTGTCACACAGCAACCGCAGTGATGTAACAGTACCCACACAAGTCACATCGCATGTGTCCCCTGCGGAAACCTCCATCGGCTCTGCCTGCGTCTGAGAATAGGATGGGAAATTCTCCACAGCCTGAGAAGCCTGTGGGATCTGGCTGCCACCTCTCCCCCGGCTCCCCCCTCTACCCCTTCCCCTCCCCCTCCTTCCCCTCCATCCTTCCCTCTCTCCCTCCGTCCCTCCTCCTCCACTTCCTCATGCTTCAGCTCCACCGGTCTTCTTTCTGTTCCTTGGAGAAGCCCTCCTTGATCCTAGGTCATGACCTTCTCCAGTCCCTTTGCCTGAATATTCTCTGCTATGGTATTTCCGTGACTGATCTTGTCTCCTCAGAAAGGCCCAGTCTCCTCTGGTCTACAGGAGCTCCCCCAAGGCACTTTCTCCCAGTTTATAGTTTGGTAGCAGTTCTGCCCATCAGAAAGTATCCTCTTGATTCGTTTGCTCAGTTGCCACAAAGCAGATCTCAGTGCTTGAGAGGCAGCAGCCAGGCGAGTCCTGCTCCCGTGGGCTCCAGAGTCTGACCCAGAGCAGCCTCTTACGTGGGTGTGCTGGGTGGGAAAACATGACTGTGGCACCAGAGTCCTAGAGCCGTTTGGAGAATGAGTTGTATTTCTAAAATAAAAACACCGTCTTTTACTCTGCTCACAACACTTCTGACAGCAAATGTGTGGGATTTCCCCCCACACCAGCCCGTCCTCCAGCTTGATGGATGCCAGCTGGGTGCCCTGCGGTTCAGCTCAGTTCCCACACTGACTGGAGCCAGTGCGATCCCGCAGGCTCAGCGCATAGCCTCCGTGTTGACACAGTCGCAAGGCCTAGGTTACGGCTCGCATGTCTGACCAGCTGGCTTTCAAGCAGGGATTCATTCACGCAGCCTCCTCCTCAGGCTCCGTGCTTTGCTAGAACAGATCATAGGACTGAGGGAAACACTGACTTCCCTTTGCTGGTTTACCATAAAGGGGACCAAGCTGAAGAGTCGGGTGAGGAGGTACACAGGGCGAGGTCTCGCCGGTCCTGAGCACAGGGGCATCTTTCCCGTGGAGCTGGGCTGCTGCATCCTCCCAGCAGGAGGCTGTTCACCAGCCTGGACGCTCTCTGAGCCCTGCATCTGAGGGGTTTGTGATGGAGGCTTCCTCGCTTAGGCATAATGGATCATTAACTCAATTCCAGCCCCTCTCCCCTTCTGGGGTCCGGTGGGCTGAAAGTTCCAAGTTTCTGGTCATGGCTTGATCTTTCTGGTGACTAGCCCCCATCCAGGAGCCCACCCAGTCACCTGATTAGAACAAAAGGCTCTCATGTCATCCAGGAAATTCCAGAGTATTGAGGAGCTCTGTCAGGAACTGGGGCCAGAGACCTGCACACACACACACACACACACACACGCACACACACGTATATACACATACACATATACTTATTACATATACATATATGTATATGTTTAATATATATGTATTCCTTATTTCACAATTTTAGCTAGGAGGAAGAAGTACTTTCCAGCTGCCCATGTCTTATGGGACTTGTAAAATTTGGGAATTTAGATGTCTCCTCAGTTAGAGGTGCCAAGTGTGGAGAGAGTGGTTATTTTTTATCTAACATACAATCAGACACCCGAGAGGACTTCCGGCCTCCCTTGGGAAATTTCCTTGACTCCCAGTAGGAGGAGGCCTTCTGTTTTATGTCATTGTCTGACTGTAATAGTCAAGTACAAAGAGACGACTGTAAGCAGGCAAGAGACAGCTCAGCAGCGCAGAGACAGAGGTGATTCAGCCCTCCGGCTGGGAATGTTCCATGTCCTTCCCCAGGTTCCTCCTGCTCTCTCTCTGTCCTCTGCTTCCTCCAGCTCGTTCTTGCTTTGGCTTCTTAGATATGATTAAGATCTTCTGGGAAGTTGTCAGGGCTGCCGAACCTCTCTGGGCTGTCGAACATCTCTGGGCTGTTTGAAATAGCCTCTGGTTTGTCATTTGTTATCATGTTGTTCCAAATATGTCAAGGGCTCTTTCTCACGTGGGAGAGAAACACACTCAGTGTCCGGGTGTCCAGGTGAGTCAGTCAGATCGCAGAGTGGTCCTGGCTGGGCCGCCTGGTCCTTCTACCCCTCCTCTGAGAGGAGGCAGCGTGGGCTTGGTGGGGTGAGTGGGGTCTCGGCGGAGATCGAGTCCTCCCTCCTGCCCTCCTGCAGCTTGAAAAGCCCTCATGTGCTGGGTGTGGGAGCGCCAGCAGCCTGGGTCGAGCTGTGATAGAGGGCACCGTGCCTGGGGCTGGGAGAGTGCTGAAGTCGGGGTGGGGCCAGCGCTGGAGGGTCACGTGTGGGTCCCAGAGTGGAGTCCTTGGGTGAGGTGGCCTCCCCTTCCTAGCTCCTCTGTCTCAGACATTTTCTCATGGCCAAATGCACTGGGTCTCCAGCCTGGTGTGTGCACTGAACCACCCAGATACTTACTGGAGTGCAGATTCCCGGCCCCTTTCAGACTCACTGAAGTAATTTCTGGGAATGGGGCCCAGAACTTGCATTTTAACACTTCCCACTCCTGTCTCATCCTCTCCAAGTGATTCTGAGGAGGGGGGCCTACAGTTCACTCTTGGAGCCATGATGGTCTAATGGACTTCCTGCGGGGTCACCATCATGTCCAAGAGCCCCCGGCCTTCTCCCCGGCCAGCAGCCTTCTCCCCTGCCCCGCGTTGCCTCCGCCCTGGGGAGTGCAGCCGTCTGGACCTTTGCTCCTCCCGACGAGCATCCACTTCTCCGTGTTCTTCTCTTCTGTCCCCTTAGGAGGCGGCTGCCATGCCGAGGTTTCTTCTGTGTGTCTCAGTGACCCCATTTTCTTTCCTTTGTGCCCCAACCCTGGGGCATTATTTGGAATTCATAAGAGATGTGAGCTTTCAACATGATTTCTTTTCTAAACCAATCTTTTCTCGCCCCTCGGAACATTAGACTTCACCATGACCTTGAGTGTCCGGGCTGGTGATTTTCCTCTCCCTGCCTGTGTTCTGGGCGTCTCTGCTTCAGCCTCCACACCGCTCTCCTGCGGCTCCCTGGAGCAGGGGCAGGGTCCCAGTGTTCAACATTAATTGTGTGACCTTTTCCTTTTAACCCCTCCTCTGGACAAAATCACCTTCCTGAGCCTTAATCTTTTGGATTACGGGCTTTCTCTGGCTGCCTTTGTGCAGTGGGCTTCGGCTTCGGCCGGAGCTTGTCCTTGCACACGGCTCCCAGAACTTGCTGGCAAACCCCTCCTCACAGCCCAGACCTGTGCTCCTCTCCTCGGGGCACGTGCCTGCCCTGTGGCTTGCCAGCCCCGTGGTCTTGTTTTGTGGAGTGATTTTCAGCTTCTGGTGTCTTCCTCCCGCTGGCTCTCTGAGCTGTCCCAGCCGGGCCACCCCGGGGCCGTGCTGCCCTGGGAGGTTAGCACATGTGCTCCAGCTCCACTGGCCCTGTGTTGGGTGTCCCCTGGGTCCCGTGGTTCACAGAATGGACCTCAGCACTGAGGCCCACCTAGAAACCTTCCGCATGGTTTCATCAGCGAGGATGAAAATTGAAACTGTATCAAAATGTAAACTGTGCATAACCTTTGACCCAGCTGTTCCATTTCTAGGAGTCTGTCCCAAAGATCTACTCGTGTGCACAGAGACAGATAAGAGGCTTGAGGCATTATCGGAACTGGGATCAATAAAAGATCGGTGCCGCCGTAGATCGTGGTTCCATCCTCTGTGCAGCTGTGACGAGGAGCGTGCTGTGGGTGCCGAGCCAGGGCGGTTGTGGAGTGAAGTGTGGCTGTACAGCACGTGCCTTTGCGGCTTATAAACGACAGACCCTGAGAGAGTACATAAATATGCACCTGTACGTATAGATACAAAGGAGAGTGTATGGCCTGGAATAATAGCCCCGGGGCCATAGTGAGGAGAGAGGGATTAGGGGTGTGTCGGACAGGCTGTGGTTAAGGATGACCTGCATTTTCTAGGCTCTGCGTAGGTAGTTGGATTTTTTATTGAGATATAATTCACATACCATACAATTTGCCTGTTTTAGGTATACAATTCAGTGGGTTTTTTGTTTTGTTTTTTGTTTTTAGATAGAGTGGAAGAGAGGGAGGGAAGGGGAGAGAGAGAGAGAAATGTCATCAAAGTGAGAGACACGTCGATTGGTGGCCTCCCGCACAACCCTGACTGGGACTGGGGATCAAACCTGCAACCCAGACACATGCCCTTGTCCAGGAATCAAACCCGAGACCTTTGGTCAGCGGGCCGATACTCTAACTGCTGAACCAAATCAGCCAGGGCTCCGTGTTGTTTTTTTAGGATATTCACCAAGTTATGCAACCATCACCACTATATTACTCCAGAACATTTTTGTCACCCCGAAAAGAAATCCTGTACCCATCAGCAGGCCCTTCTCCCCTACTTCTTCCCCTCAGCCCTTGGCAACTGTGGAACCACTTTCTGTCCCTGTGGATTTGCCCATTCTGGGCATTCATATAAATGGAATCATAGTATATGTGGCCTTTGCACCTGGTTCTTTCACTTAGTACAATGTTGGTTCATCCATGTGGTGGCATGTATCAGTGCTTCGTTCCTTCTGGAATTTTTAAACTTTTAATTGTGGTAAAGTACACACAACATACAATGTAGCATCTTAACCGTTCTGAAATCTGCAGTTAGGTGGTGTTAGGTACATTCACTTTGTTGTGCAACCATCACCACCATTCATCTCTGGGGTGTTTTCATCACCCCAGACTGAACATTTGTACCCACTCAACAGCAGCTCCCACTTCTCTCTCCTCTCAGCCCCTGGACACCAGCTCCTTTCTGCCACTATGAATTTGATTAAGGGCCTCATGTAAGCGGAATCATGCAGTATTTGTCTTTTTGTGACTGGCTTATTTCACTTAGCACAGTGTCTTCTATGTTAATTCGTATCATAGGATGTGTTCCAATTTTCTTCCTTTTTTTTATTATTTTAGAGAGAGAGGAAGGGAAAGAGAGAGAGAGAGAAAGAAACATCAACTTCCCGTGCGCACTCCGACCGAGGATCAAACCTGCAACCTGGGTATATGCCCTGACTGGGCGTCAAACCTGCGACCTTCCAGTGAAGCCACACTGTCCAGGGCCCAATTGCCTTCCTTTTTGAGGCTGGGTGATATTCTGCTGTATGTGTACACCACATTTGCTTACCTGTTCATCCACTGATAGACACTTGGGTTGCTTCCACCCTTTGGCTATTGCGAATAATGCTGCCACGAACATTTAAATACAGGTTTTTGTATGGACGTATATTTTCAGTTTTCTTGGATTGAAGTTTTTAAACCACAAGCGTGTGCTCATGTATGACTTTGGAATTTATAATGAAGTGAGAACTAGAAAAGAAGCGGTCGCATCCAGACTGTCGAGTTCCCTGGACTCTGGGTGTCTTCCGTGGGTGTGCACTGTATGTGGAAAAACGGCGCCCTGGGGAGCAGCATACCAGTCGGACTGGAGCCTGCTCAGGCTTTCCTTCTGGAGTCGGGGGGCGCATCTGTCTGTGCCAGGCCAGACTGACCTGGTCGAGGGGTGGGGGAGGCTCCCGTGGAGTGGGTACCAGAGTGGCGAAGAGTGTAGACTCAGTTCCCTCATCGCATGATGGAAGGAGGATGAGATATAACAGTGCCCGTAAAGTGCTTACAGTAGCGCCGGGCACTTAGTGAGCATTCGGTAAGTAGTAACTGCTGTTATTGATCATTGTCTTCTCTTCTTGGACAGTCACCCAATCCCTGAATAGTTGTATGGACCAAGGCAGAAAGTGAGTGTGTGCCCCCCTTTGAGAGAATCTGAGCTGTTTAGAAATATAATGGATTCTCATGACTTGTTGGCTGGGTTGGGGTTCATACCCTCTTCCTGTTGTTTGACTTGCAGAGCTACTGTATGTACAGCAGCGGCCTAAAAATATAAAAATGGATTTGTTCTTTCTGTAGTGAGCGTGTGCTACTTTTGTTTCTTGTTAAAGAAGTAAAGAAGTAAAGGAAAACGCGATAACAAGGCCTGTGATCCACGTGAACCGTGCCTTGTCAGTTAGATGACACCTCCAGGAAGAGCGGCAGATCTTTTTTTTTTTTTTTTTTTTAATCCTCACCTGAGGACATTTTTTCATTTTTTGCTCAAATAAAGCGGGAGGGAGAGAGAGGAAGAGAGAGAGAGAGAAACATCGACGTGAAAGGGACACATCGAGTGGCTGCCACCCGCACGACCAACCAGGGCCGGGGACAAACTGCAACCGAGGTACATGCCCTTAGCGGGAACCGAACCCGGGTCTCTCTGGACCTCAGGCCGACGCTCCAACTGCTGAACCAAACCGGCCAGGGCAAGAGCAGCAGATCTTTATTGACCAATATTCTCAGTGAGTTGATCCATTCAGACTCAGAGAGGAGTTGGTCAGTCAGTCAGGAAGTGTTGAGAACCTAACTTGTGAATCTGATTTGTGCCCCATTAGATTCTGAGCGTTTTTTGGGTTCAGAGAAACAAAGTGGAGGCTTTGGCTTTAAGGCGCTGCTAGTCTAGGTAGACAAGGTCACAATTTGATGTTCCGTTAATTACCCCAGCAACTGCGACCGCCATGGCCGTACGGAGCATGCTTCCTGCAGCAGGCCTCTGCTGGCTGCTTCGTCTATTTCCTTATTGAATTCTCCAGCCCCGGGGACCCTGCAAGATGGGTGCAGGTATCCCCTGTATCGAGCGGAAAGCCTTGCAGGAAGTGGTGGAGTTGGGATTTGAACACGGATCCAACTGAGTCCAGCTCCTGTTTCCTTTGCGCACTGTGTCCTTCTCATTCCACTGACACGTTTCCTTTCTGGAGTGCACCACATCGACTGCCCATGGCACAGCCCTAGGGTCGAGGCAGTGGAAGGAAGCCTCCGCACGGGTGTTTGAAATTCCAGGAGTATCATCTTAAGGAAGGTTTGGATTCCCATAAACCCAGGGCTTACAGGTGAACAGTTTCTGCCTCTGATTTGGGCAGCTCTGCTGCTTTAGGAATGAATTGCGAAAGTTGCCCATGCTTGTTTCGATTACAATGGTCTAGAGGTTTAGAATGAAAACACTGATTGTTGGCTACTGCTCTCCACACCCAGCTCACCAAGGTCGACAGCTCGGGTGTGCCCTTTGTCCTTGCTCAGACCACCAGCACACATCTACAGGGTGTCCTTTCTTTGCCCCCCCCCCGCCTCCCCTCCCTCCCTTCCTCCCTCCCTCCCGAATAGAACCACATCACACACATTTCTGTTGCTAGTTTAATTCTTGGACCCAAACACATCTGCAGCTGGGAGTGAGCAGTTCTAAAAACAGCATTTGGAGATTTGGAGCCATCCACGGTACCTTGTCCCGTTGCCGACGAGCCGACCCTCCCTGGGGCTCTCAGGTGCAGCCAGGGTTAGGGTTCTGTTCAGCAGACACTGTTGTACCTGTTAGATCAGGGCAAGAAATCGCTGTCTGGCAAGCCTGGCTGCGTGCTTCATTTCAGCAGAAGAAGTGGTTTTCACCGTGCAAGTGCTTTTCACTTAGAGGGAGACACACCTCGGGTTCTAGCAGAGCCTCTGCAAGGCTGCATCACACGGGCAAGTGGAAGTGCGCTCGCGAAGGTGTGATGACAGCCTGGCTCTGCGCAGCAGCCGTTCCCAGCCGCCCCGTGCGTGTGCATGTATTTAGTGATCTCTTGGAAGAGAGATGCGGCATTCGAACAGGGGGGCAGATTTCTCTGGAAAGACCTGGAGGAGATGGAAACTTCTAATGAAAAGGCTTTCTGACTTGAAAAAGAAGGCAGGCTGTCACTTTGCATTTGTCTTTTTAAAAATTGGATATTTAAAGCTTGGGGTGAGGATATACAGTGGTTTATATTCTCCTCTTGTCTCATCCTCCAAGAGGGCCCGTTTTCCCCGTTTTATAGATGAGACTCGGAGGGTCAGAGAAATGGAGTACTGTGCTAAGGTCTCGCTCTAGTTAGCGACAGGGCCTGGGTTTGACCCAGGGACGCCTTGTGTCTCTGCCCACACTTCTCATAGAAGTCCTCGTCAGTGATGAGAAGCAACACTCTCTCGATCCCCTGGTCCCTGGTCCTGCTGTTCAGGCTGCAGAGGCTCTGCACTCTGTGGGTTTTGCTGGCGTGGATAGCACCCGTTAGGACACTCTTCGAGTAACGTTTTATTTGCTTGGTTATCACATGAGCCCCTACTGGTAAAAATCCAGAGCATCGTGTCTGTGAGATGGGTGGGTTTATATTAAGTTTTTTAAGAATTTGGTTTCAACTGTGTGTGTGTGAGATACGTGTAGGGAAATGGGTTTCCTTTGGGGTTTTAACACATGGCCCTGGAAGTCTGTCATAGTGGAAATTGGTACCACAGTGGGGAGTAGGCTTCGGATGGAAGGAGGACATTGTGGTGAGTTGGGAAGAGTGTGGAGTTTTTAATTTTAATTTTTATTTATTTTTTAATTCCTCACCCAAGGATACTTTTCTATTTATCATCAGATAGAGTGGGAGGGAGGGAGGGAGAGAGACAGAGAGAAACATCGATGTGATAGAGCCACATCGACTGGTTGCCTCCCGCATGACCTGACCAGGGCTGGGGATGAACCGCAACCAAGGTACGTGCCCTCGACCGAAATCGAACTCGCGACTCATTGGTCCGTAGGCTGACGCTCTTAACCGCTGAGCCAAACCGGCCAGGGCAAGAGTGTGGAGTTTTGAGGTCAGGCAGACTGGGGTTAGTATTACTGGGTCCAAACTTGACAGTGTTTTTTAAAAAAACATCCAGCCCTCTGTTTTCTGCTTTCGGCAGTGGAGGCATCGAGCTTTAAATAAGAGAATGTGACTCATGGCTCGGGGAGCAGGAGCTGTTTGCCTCTTCATTGCTGCCCAGCGATGTTTTGTGTGGAGCTGAGACCATGGCAGGGAGCTGCCATCCTTCTCAGTGCCACAGTGTCTTGTCTGTGTTATGCCACCTTCTTTTCCAATACGATGGCCTGGCTTCTCCTGAGAAACTCCAGGTTGAATAAAAGTTTTTCAGTTTGGGGGGCTCCCTCCCCCAAGGTCGAAATTAGCTGAGTAGCAGCCAGAGTCCATCTGTTGCCCCACCCCTACAGGCCATACGCGTTCAATGTTGTCTCAGCAGCTCTCCTGAGAGGCCGAGACCTGCCGCCCTGGTGACACCTGGCTGTTGTGAGCCCAGCGCCCAGCTGGGAGCAGGTGATAGTGGAGTTTCATCCAGTGACTCTTTGGAGCTGGTGCTCTCATTCTCATCACGTCATAGGAGGAAACTCGGCTTGATGTTGGGCGAGCTCACCAGGCTGTGTGGTTTCTCCCATCTTCATGCTGTTATGCTATTGACTCCGTCCGTATCGCCACCCCTAATCCCGCCCCTCAAGTCAGACTCAGAGGCTACTGCATTTGCCCTGATTTTTCTCAGATCACTAATGGTCGTGTTAAACTTAACTTGTCTGAACACCAAGCTCCTGGTGGTCAGCACCTCTTCCCCACCTCACCTTCCGCAGTCCTGCCCAGCCCAGTAAAAACGATAGGTGCGTTCTTCCAGGCTCCTGAGGCCAAAAGTCTTGGTGTTACCTTGACTCCTGTCTTCCCCCAAACCCCACACCAAATCTTTTTTTTTTAATTTTCTTTACTGATTTTAGAGAGAGGAAGGGAGGGAGAGACAGAGATAGAAACACCATCACTTCTTGCCTGGACCATGGCTGTAGTGTTCTGACCAGCTGCGTCTGTTAGATCCTCTGGGAAGAAGATGCCAATGCCAAGACAAAGTTAGGAGTGCAGGAGGAGTGTTGGGGGATAACGCCTCAGAGAGGTGAAGGGGACACGTGGCATTGGGCAGGGAGAGCCTCAGACTTCGATGTGGATTTAACAAAGTTTTGCTTACCCAGCCCAGTGGGGAGATCTGTGCAAAGATTGCCCATCAGAGGGGTCACACATCGGGCAGAAATACCCTTCTGTGCTCGGCCATGGGCTAGGGTAGCCCAGGAGGTGTAACACGTCTGGAAGGTCCTAGACCTGGAGATTGTCAACCACCTGTACTTTTTGTAACAGAATGGCAAGTCCTTCCCTAAAGGGAGGCCTGAGCTGTGTACCTCTCCTCCTGGCCATTACACTTCCTCTCTCGGCCTCCCCACTTTCCCCTTCATACAGCTGGTAGAATGATCTTTAAAAAAATAAGTCTAATCAGAATCTTCCAGGGGCTTCCCATTTTTCTCAGAATAAAATACCATAGCCTGAAAACCTGTGCCATTTTCTCTATGGCCTCATTTCATGTCCAGCTCTCTCTTATTACGTTATCCTTCAGCCACACTGGTCTCCCTGCTGTTCTGGGAACACATTAGGCCTGTGTCTACCTCAGGGCCTTTGCACTTACATTTCCCAGGAATGCTCTCCTCCAGGGGTTTGCATGGCTCATGTCCCCACTTTATTCTGGTCTCTGCTCAGATGGCATCTCCCTAGTGCGGCCTCTCCTTACCCTTTATTTAATTAGTATTCTTCCACCATCCTTTCCTTGTGCTTGAACTTTCCTCTGCGCTTCTCACAGCCTGGCATGTTAAATAGTTAGTTCTTTACTTTGAGTTCCCCACTTGAGTATAAGCTTCATACTGGCATTCACTCCTCCCACCCCCTAATATACCCCTGTATCCTGAGTGTCTAGTGCCTGGCATGTAATTAATCTTCCACAGCTAGTTGTTGAGGGAGTAAGTAAGAGACTCTCCCAAGGTCACTCACTGGTGAGTAGTGGGGCCAGACTTTGCCCTGGGTCTGTGATAGCAGAGCTCACACTGTCTTGCTCACCAAGCCCTGTCCTTGCCACAGCGAGCACTAGGAAAATGAGGGATGCTATTTTTATGAAGACGGTTTCCTTTGCTGGAACAACTGTGGGTGCCTGCTGTCTTGTAGGGATTCATGTCATTCCACTCAGGGGGAACCTTTCTCCTCTGGAGCCTGAAAGTGTCCCAGATTCCCCACCACAGAGAACCTGGCCTGCTGTCACAGGGCCTGCACACCTCCTTCTGTCCATTAACGTGTTCAAGGGAATGATCTCTGAGTTAAAAATGGCTCTTTATTCCTGTTCGCCACCAACACCTCCCACTGTTTGCATCTGGGGTCATGCTAAGCTCGTTCCAATTGAAAGCAAAACAGTAACCTTATCATACTGTTTGCCATGCTGCTCTCCATGGTATTTGAAGTTTTGCTTAAAATAATTTAGGCAGAAAACCTCATGTGTTCTCTGGTGCCTGCTAGTGAGACCAGCATAAGTCTCCTCATTTCGGATGACTTATCACAGACACCTCCAAACAGGAATGGCGGGCCGCAAGGAGCTGAGAAACCGTCACGTTCTCCAAGTTTAAATGACCTGCTCCTGGTGGGAACAAACCCACAGCTTTTCTGGAACATGAGCAATAGTTCTGATTTAGAGTCAATGATTTTGTGCTTCTACCAAACACAGTTTTAATGTCTATTTGGATTTAAAAAGAGAAGGCTGCCCTGGCCTGTGCGGCTCTGTGGTTAGAGCATCCGCCTGCACACCGAAGGGTCACAGGTTTGATTCCCAGTCAAGAGCATGTACCTGGGTTGCAGGTTCGATCCCAGGCCCCAGGTTCGTGTGGGAGGCAACCAATCTCTGTCTCCCTCTCTCCCTCCCCGCCCCCACCTCCATTCTTCCTTGAACACCCAGATGCTCTCCTGCGCGCCAGGCTCATGAAATCTTCTTGGCTTGAGAATGAACAATCCAAATGGCACCTCTGTTAACTTGGACCAAAGGGAGGAGCTGACTTCTTGTGCCTCGCTAGGGACTGATCTTGCCAAGAGAGATGCGTCCGGCCGGTTGAATGGCTCCCTTCACTTTCCTCGTATTGATCCTTAAGCTGTGGAGACGTATTGGCCAAGTCTGCCTCTTAGCTTTCCTTATATAAATGTCATCCGTGTGGGCCATGTCACCGTCTGTAACTTCATGGTCTGACCCAGTCTCATTCAGAGTCCCCGAAGAAGTCCCCGTTGGATGATGGAAGGCACTGGATTAGTTATCCGTTGCTGCGTAACAAATTACTCCAAACTTTAGCAGCTGAAAGCAGCAGACATTTACTCATTCAGTGTGTGTAGGAGAGGAATCCAGGGGAGCTTAGCCACACACTCTGGCTCACGGGCCTCACAAGGCTGCAGTGGTCATCTCAAGGCCCGACAGGAGGCCCCGTCCCCACTCCTGTGGCTGGTGGCAGACCCCGGGTTCTTGCTGACCGTTGGCTGGAGACGGGACTTCCCTGCCACGTGAGTCTCTCCATGCCGCAGCTCACAAGATGGCAGCTGGCTGTCCTCAGAGGGAGGGAGTGAGGGCACCCGAGATAGAAGCCACAGTCTTTTTATCACTTAATCTCAGAAGTGACATCATCATTTCTGTCAGATTCTGTTCCTGAGAAGTGAGTCAGTAAGTCTAGCCCACATTCAAGGGGTGGGGATTGGATAAAAATGTGAATACCAGGGGCCATCTTAGAGGCTGCCTACTGATGGGAAAAGCATGCTGTAGTTGGGGTTCGTGTTTTGTTATGTTGTGTGTGGAGTAGTTTCTGATGTCTTGTTAACGCTGCAGGAGCTGCACTGAGGCAGCAGGGGTCAGATAGGTGCAGGGGAAGGCTCACTGACTAGTGTCTAAGAGACATTCTGTAAATTCATGACTGTCCCGGTCTGTCCCCCCGTCGTGAAGGTTAAAAATCTGATCTGTGCACCTGCCTCCTTCAGTGCAGAAGACAGCAGATGTCTCTTAAATGTACCCACAGAGGGCCTGGGGACAGAGGTCAGGGGCTTGATTTCTAAGGAGATGTGTGACATCAAGCAGATTGGATGGCCGTCTCTTTCTGAGCAGCCGGTGTCTGGTGGAGGAAAGAAGCCTAGGTCAGGAAGGTCAGGCCAGGTGGACAGCAGTCCGACTGTGCTGTTACACGTCAGTGCCACCTGCGGTGTCATCAGCACCAGGCTTTGCTACCAGCGACATCTGACTTCAGGACGGGCACCTGCCCTGCTCTGACGGGCACCGCTGTTACCATCTGACTTTTCCAAGTCCCATTTCTACGTGCCACCTCCTCTCAAATTCAGTTTTTAACTTAAAATCGAATTGAGGTAGCGCTTTAAAAATCAAACTTTGTACATAATTTATTATAAAAGACCTTATTATAAAAGATCCGCTGCTTCTAGCCACCACCCTCCCCCATTTACTACTTCCCACAAGCAACGGCTTTAAACTTGTTAACTGATTCTTTTCGTAGTTGCCTTGATATCTCTGAATAATGTGTGTCTTTTGCCACTTGTTGATTTCTCCATTGTGGGTGTTATTTATCGATTTCTCACTGTGGAAGATAATGATTAGCTTTCTTCGATCCTTCCACCCCCACAAAACACACACACACACCCTCCAGCACAGACGTATAATCTTTTCGGTTCGATCCCTGGTCCATGATTACATTATTTTGAGTCTTAAAATGCTATCCATCTGAGCTGTGAGGTACATAATCATTATGTTTGCACAACTTTTTTATTTCTTTTGAGTTAATACTTATCTTTTTATTTTAATTTGGTTGATGTTCTATGTACTAAATAACTAATTCAATTCCAAGGGCTCTATCAGTTATGTGAATTTCCTCAGCGTGCTAAAAAACGCGGTGCCTGTCAGCCGTGTCCGGAGTCCTCTGGCCTCCTGTAGCTGGAAGCCTGACGCCCTGGGGCTGTTCCCTCCCTGTCACCACCGCTGTGGCCGCAGGGGCTGCTCCTCTCCTCTGTGTGCCGCACAGGTACTCAGCGCAGTGGGTTTGGCACATTCACAAGGCTGTGCGGCCCTCACCTCTCTCTAGTTTCAGAACACCCTACCACCCCCAAAAGAACTCCTGGATACTCATTAGCAGTCACTCCCCATCCTTTCTTCCTCCCCGTCCCTGGAAACCAATACTTGGCCATTTCGTGTAAATGGAATCATGCAATACGAGGCCTTTTGTATCTGGCTTCTTTCACTTAACATGATGCTTTCAAGGTGCATCTGTGCTGGTACTTCATTCTTTTTCATGGCCAGATATTATTCCCTTGTATGGAGAGACCACGTTTTCTTTACCCATCAGTCATCTGTGCTGGCCGTATGTGTTGCTTCCGCTTTCTGGTGGTTATGAATGATTTTCTCACTCATGTGAGTGTTGGATCCTCTCTATTTCTTGGAATCTCTGTTTCCCTCTGACTAGATTTCTTCTCGTTTCAAATTTTTGAGAGGTTGCATGTCTGCAAGTGTCTTTAGCTACTTCTCACATGGTTTGGCTTGGTGTACCATTGTGGCTTGGAAATAATTCCCTGGAGGATGTTGCCGTGTCTGTCACTCATTGTCTCCTAGCCTACAGTCCTGCGGTCCTGTGCCACTTCTCACTTTCCCTCCACTGAGGACTCTGCGTCCATGCTGGAGGGCTGTGCCTCTTGTCTTTGTGCCCAGGCTCTAAGATTTCGCCTGAGGTGTGAGAGCTTGCCCTCGTCTGGCTGCTCACGGAGCTCTTCCATCTGCACACTCGTGTCCTTGGTTCCAGGGCATTTCTGGAAGTGTGTCTTTGTTTTCGCCCTCTCTGTGTTCGCTCTCTCTTTCTGCACCCCTTTTTGAACTCTTCTCATGTGGTACCTCTTCACGTCTGTCTTTGTTTTCCATGTTCGTACCTTTGGCTCTATTTTCTGGAGATTTTCTTACCTTATGTCTGGTGTCCCACTTTGGCTGTCATAGTTCTGCTCTCCAAAAGAGTGTTTTGCTCTCTTCTCTGTTATTTTTTTCTCCTTTTTAAATACTCTCCCTAGTATTGTTTCTCAGCTCCACCCTCTTCTCCTCCCTCTCTGGGAATATGACCGATAGCTTGAAGTGCACTTCTCCCGAAATTGTGTCTCTTTCCTACAAGGTGTTTCTCTGTCTGTTTGTTCTGGTCCCTGTCTTGTCATCTCAGATGCTTGTCTCAGATGGAAGGTGATTTCTGGCTGTCTACTCAGAGGCAGGAGTGGGGTACTGAAAAGCTCATTTAGTTCTTGGTAAGGTATCCGGCTCTGCGATTTCACTGGAGAGAACGCGTCTGCCCTCAAATTGGTCTCTTTAGGTCTTTTCTCTTCAGTTAGTTAGATTTACAGGAAAATGCTTTCTCTTCCCTTGCTTACAGGTATAGCTTGGCTGCCTGCTGCTCTGGGAATGGGAAGAAGATGGTAGAACCTCAACATTTCAGCGTGTTTTATTATTATTATTGTTGTTGTTGTTAATCCTCACCCGAGGATATTTTTCCATTGATTTTTAGATAGAGTGGAAAGGAGGGAGGAAGAGAGAGGGGGAGAGAGACATCGATGTGAGAGACACATCGATTGGTTGCCTCCCACACGACCAGGCCTGGGGATCGAACCTGGAACCCAGGTTTGTGCCCTTGACTGGGAATTAAACCTGCAACCCTTTGGTCCGAGGGCCGATGCTCTAACCACTGAGCAAAACTGGCCGGGGCAGCGTGTTTTATTTTTGTCTCTGTTTTCAATAAGGTATCCCTAAGGATAGTCAACCCTCAGTCTTCTGTTGATTACTTCTTAGCCTCCGGGCTCATTCCCACTTCCAGAAGTGCCTGATCAGCATCGGCGAGCCTCTGCGCGCTGTCCCACTTCCGTCAAGGGTGACGTTTTCTCAGGCCTGTCGAGTTACTTACCCGTTATCTCCTTGCTTCTTAGCGTCTAGAATTTTATTGTCTGCTTTCCTCTCTCATTCTCTTTTTCCTTAAGAGTGAGGGCTTTAGAAAGGATTTTAAATTGGTATTTTAATGGGATTCAGAGAGGATGTGAATGTAAATTAATGTGTTCAGTCTGTCCACTTTAACCGGAAGTCCCATACATTTTTTCTCAAGGCCTATTTCAGGTTTCAGGTTGTTGTTTGGCCACTCCCTCCAGTAGTGGCTGGAACTGTAGTCACTGCTGGGGTGGACACGACTTAGGGCTTTCTTCCGGTAGCTTCTGTATGTCACCGGGGGCTTTGCTGCTCTGTGGGCTCCGGCTGTGGTCTGGTGGAGGCTTCGGTAGGTAAAGGGGCGGTGGAGCCACAGGTCATATCAGGCTCAACCACCCCGTGTCTCTCAATCCCAGTCACTGGAGGGCCAGCCGTAGACTCTCCTTTTGCCTCATTGCCATCTCATCACACTTCATCGGGGCACCCAGGGGTTCACCTCCCAGACCACCCAGGAAACCGCACCTGCGTGGCCCATGCTTGTTCCCAGGCTGGGGCAGGTCGGCACTCTTCGTGCTCACCGCTGGGTCCTAACCTCTGGGCCTTTTTCCTAACCGCCCGAGCAGGAGCCCCGTCCTGCTCTCGTTCTGCTTTCCTTGGAACTGTCTGGCTCGTTCCCAGTTTTTATTCATTCACTCTCTTCACAAAGTACGCATGTATGGATATATTCCCAAAAGGAGAGACAACTATTGGTGTCTACCATGCTAATGTTTTTAATGGAAGTTTTTCTTTTAATTTTTAAATTTCACATAGTAAAGCCCTCCGGGATGGGACCCAGCTCTGTTCGTTTGGCTGTAGGGAGCACACACAGCAGGCTGTGGTCGAGAACATCGACTGAATTGTCTTTTATTGACTCCATCTGTGCCTAGACCCTCCGGCTCCCTTGAACCATCCGACGTCTTCCCCTGTTTTCTGTGTCAAACCTCTGCAAAGGCTGCCATCCTGACTCAAGCCTCCATTGTATCGAGCCTGGACTAACGCCATATGGTTTTTCTTCTAACCCCTCTGTCTAGCCTGCGTCTATTTATTTCACAGAACAAATATTTCTTGAGCATGTACTCTATGACAACCCCTACCTTATTTTCAGACAGACCCAAGTCCACCTCTCTATTATTTAATCTTCCTGAAACATTGTTTTACAAATGTCACTGCACATGCTAAACCTCTACTGTCTATTCATTGAAGTCGAAGCTTCTCCACCTGAGCTCCATGGCCTTTCTCTTCTCTCCACTTCGTCTCCCAGTGCCCTGCTAGTTCCTGCGCTGGCCTGGGAGCTGGTCTCTCTGAGATGTCTGTGCATTGCCATTATGCACTGGTCTTCGCATTTTTCCAGAAGCTGCCTTGCCTTCCCTCTAAGTACGGTTTATCAGTGCCAACTCTTACTGGCTCTGCGTGCACGCTGACCCCCACTACCATTTCCCCTTGGGCTGGAGGCAGGCACTGCCTCCCTGCAAAACGTTCGTTGGAAGAGAAGAAATTTGACCAATGTAAAAGATGCAGGTACAGGCTCTTACGTATTGCCAATGCGTTGCCCATTTTCCCCCGGAATGGGGAGTAGGGTAGTGACAAGACTGTGCCCCAGACTCCTGTGTCTCTATGACAGTGCTGCCATGTTTTAAAATCCATGTTATCACTCACTTTGTTGCACTGTGTAGAAAATGCTGTAATGTTGAAGTAATTAGTAATTGTGATTCTTTTTTCCCCTTAAAAAGAGCTTTCTCTCTGGAGAAGCGATTTAGAAAAGAAGAATCTTTTTGTTTTTTGTTTGCTCGGAGAATAATTTTTGATGACCGTTAAAATATTTATGGAATGTCTTTCTGTCTCCTAAAGTTTTACCCAACCTTTGGAATGTCGATGGAGAGGTGACCGTCGCCGAACCAAAGCCGGGAGAAGTTGCCGAGGAACTGGCGAGCTCCTATGAAAGAAAACTCATCGAGGTAAGACTTGGCGGGTCTGTGCCTTCCCTGCCGATGTTGGCTGCTTCGAGACTTCCCAGAAATAGGCCCCGATCGTTACACAGCTGTTAGCACAGCAACCAAAGCAGTGTACTTGATTAAAAAGGTGAGAGCTGGTTCTTTGAAACATAGTATTTCATTGACATTTTGGGTACTTTTGGCCAGGAAATCAGAGAGAAAACATAAATATGTAATGTTAAAAATAAGAAAACATGTCTACCCTTGGATTCGGAAGAGATTAAAAACAGGGGAAAACGTCACACACAGTTTTGGGCTGATAAATGTGAAACTATGGATGAGATGGACTGTTGTCTAGGATAATGTCTATGATCAAATTAATGGAAGATGAGGCAGACTGCCTGAAGGCTGCCCAGAAACGGGTGGAAGAAAGTTGTGAAAGCGATTAGAGAACTGTTCCCCTGGAGGGAAGCAAGCCTGGATGGTTTTATGGTGATTTCTAGGAAAGCCTTCAAGCCAACACAAACGCCCTTTGCTATTTATATTTCCTTAAAGCATTATCTGTAGCTATACCTATATAGCTATATCTGTGCATAGATCTGTATCTCTGTATTTTGGTTCAAATGCACTTCACTTTGATATAAAAAACCTGACAAAGATAGTATAAGAAATAATGTCATAGACTTGTCTTATTTGTGTACAGATACATCAAAATTCTAGAAAGATACTACCCAATCAAATTCGTTCACACATTAAAGGAACAATCCACATAAAAGTAGTATTTATATAGGATTTCAAGGATAGTTTAATGTTAGGACATTCATCGAGTCAGCTCATTGATAGATCAAAGGAGAAAAGCCAGATATTGATCTTGATAGGTACAAAAAAGTCATTTGATAACATTGATCATTAATATCTGATGAAAATATTCTTTATAAATGAAGAATAAAGGTATGTCTTTGATACGATAAAGTTTTTTTTTTTTAAAAATCAGAAACCATTAATTATCACCATAAGCAATTGGAAAGCTGGGAGGCAAATTTCCGACTAGGTAACTAGTATATAAAACATACATAAGTGTGTGCATATGTTGTGGTGGTCACATGGTGTATTTATTGCAAGTCATGTATGTTGCATGTGCCCACACATCTAAGCATACAGCGTACTTTCCAGTTACTGTCAGATCTGCTTGCATCGTTGCTCTTGTTAGCTGCCAGAGAGTTAAGTATTGAACTCACATCAGAGGGAGCAGTGGTTGGGTGTAGAGATTTCTCGTGACAGCCTTAATTTCTGTGATTCCCTAACCCCGGGAGCAGCGGAGTGGATGGCTGTTGTCAACAGGCTGAGATGTTCCTCCAGTGGAATTGACTACCCCAGATTGATTTTTCTATCTTTGTTTTGGTTGCAAAGTACGGGTCTGTCGGTGATCTCTCATCTGTGAATATTAACAGCATTTCATTGCAACAAGTCTTTTGCTGAACCCTCTACGTTAGCATTAATCGAGCTCTCTACACTGTTTTTTGTGGTGCTTGTCTTGTCATTTTATTAATGGGTTGGCTTTTACCGAGAAAGACTTGTAAACAGGTGTTGGAATGGAGTAATGAAAGAATGTGGGGGAAAGGTTGATGTACTTCTTCCTTTGCCCTTTGAAATGGAAAGAGAAGAAACATTTCAATTTAAATAACATGACTACAGTCGGCCCTCGTTTATCGTGGTCAATCAGTTCCAGACTCTACCACGATGAATGAATTTCCGCGAAGTAGGATTCTTTATTTATAAATAGAATATTTTCGCAGTTAGAGCATAGAAAACCTGTTTACGACCTTCTAAATACGTTTTTTAACATTATTAGAGCCCTCTGGACATGAAATAACACCCTTTAGTCACCATTACACTCGTATTACTCAATATACTAGACAAAATAAGAGAAAGTAAGACATATTAGATATTACAGATATCATATTATTGTACATCTAATTACACACACACACAGTTCTTACAACCACTAACCTATGAAAATAGTGCAACTTGTTCGATGATGAAGTGATGAAGATGAGGAGATGTACTGCACAGTAAAGAAGAGCAAGGTTACTGCTCCTCTGAAGGCACGACCTCAGTAGGAGAGTCTTCAGGTGGTGCAGGATCTTCAGCAGGTGTGTCATCGTCTTCTTCCGCTGAAGGAGCGCTAGGAGTGGGCAGTGGGTGTCTGGGTGTGCAGCTGAAGAACATCGTGATAGGCAGTTGCTGGCGCTGTCTTTTCATATGCGTGAGGAGGCTTTTGTAGGGTTCTATCGCTCCATCAAGTGCATTCCGGAACTGCGATGTACGCATCATTTGTGGGTCCCATTCGCCAATCATGTCCTGTACTACCTTAATAGTTCTCACGACTTGCGAGAGACGCTCAAGTGTAAGGCCAGCTTCCTCCTCCGGACCCCCAGGAACCTCTGGCTGCTCTTCCTCCTCCTCACTCGCAGACTTAGTCATGTCCACCAGATCTTGTCAGTTAAGGGATCCAAATGTGTCTCCAGCAGCTCATCCACGTCATCGAGGGTCATATCCATGAAACCTTCTCCTCCCAGCATCCAGGCTAGCCTAACTGCCTTATCCATTGCCGAGTTGCTTATATCCTCTGGGGTGAATCCTCTGTGGTTGTGGACAATTTCAGGCCACAACATCTTCCAGCTGGCCTTCACGGTCTCCGTCTTTATGTCCTTCAACGCGGCCTGGGTGTTCTTCAGACAGGTCGTGATGGTACACTGCCGCCAGTATTCCTTCAGCAAGAAGTTCTCCTCAAGGTCCATGCCTTCGACGAGGTGCTGCCGGGTGTTTCGCGTGTAGAGGGCCTTGAATGCGCGAATAACGCCTTGATCCAGGGGCTGGATCAGCGAAGTGGTGTTGGGAGGAAGGAACTCGATCCGTACACTGTCATAGGATAGGTCTTGCGCATGACCTCCAGCATTGTCCATGAGGAGAAGGACATTAAACTCCAGTCCCTTCTCCATGAGATACAACTTAACTTGGAGGATGAAGCACTCGTGGAACCAGTCTGATGACAGCTGCTTCGTGATGCAGCCCTGTCGTCGTGCAGCCAATGCACTGGCAGCAGGTTCTTGTTTTTATTCCTCAGGGCCTAGGGTTCTTGGCCTTGTAGATAAGGGCAGACTTGAGCAAACATCCCTCAGCATTTCCACACATAACAATAGTCATGCGATCCTTATACGCCTTGAAGCCACGGACCTTGGCCTCATCTTTGAAAATGATTGTCCGGGAAGGCATTCTTTTCCAGAACAGCCCTTTTTGTCCATATTGAACACCTGTTCTGGATGACACTCGCCCTCCTCAAGGATCTTCTGGAACGTGTTGTTCACGTAGTCCTCTGCTGCAGCCTGGTCAGCAGAGGCAGCTTCTCCGTGGAGAACGACACTCTTCAGATGATAGCCCTTCTGGAACTTCTCTAACCAACCCTTGCTCACTGTGAAATCCATGAACGTTGCAGAAGAGGGTCCTGGTTGAGGTTCGTCCGCCGTAAAGCGCTGATAGAGCTGCCTCGCCTTCTCCCGGATGACCAGCGAATCCAGCGGAATGTTTTTTTTGCGGCTGTCACTGATCCAAACGGCTAGGGCGGACTCCGTTTTCACTATGAACTTACTACGACTTGTCACGATGCGCTTTGCTTCCTTGTTGAAAGAGACAGTCGCCGTTGCACGGATGTTCTTTTCACCTTTACGGATGGAGCGAACGGTAGACTCATTTAAGTCGTAATGGTGGGCAAGCTCCACGATTTTCTTGCCATCTTTGATCATATCCAAGAGTTTCACCTTCTCCTGGATGGTAAGCATCTTCCTCCGACGCTTAGTTTCATCGTCAGCAGGCTTAGAAGAAGCAGCACGTTTAGGAGCCATCGTGGGGCTTAGATAAAAGTTCTCAGAAATCACAAACACTTACAAGAGCAGAGATGCTTCCAATGTGTAGCGATGTAGAAGCGTGCATTAGAGAAACGAACTTGCATGAGGCTGAGCCAATCAGTGGCCAGGATAGGAAGAGGATAGGATAGCTAATCAGTGAACAGCACACTCTGATTGGCTGGGTTTCACCACACCCGATTTTTTGGAAAGAAGTTATTGCCCACACACAAGGAGTGGTCGAGCGGTTGCACCTGGCATTGAAGGATTCCTGGGGTGCTCGAGTACATAGGCCTACATTTCATACGTACAGTAATTTTAATTTTAATTGTAATACAGGGGTATATAATTGATTCAGACAACCGAGCGCGTGCTGTATCATTTTCACTGTCTTGATCAACTTTTTAATGAATATATTTGAAAAAACTGTGATAGAGCGAAGCTGCGAAAGTCGAAGCGCAAAGTGGCGAGGGACGACTGTATTTGAAGTACCCTAATAGTTGAATTACTCTTTTGAGATTCATCCCAATAAAAAGGGAGTTCCTGAACACTCTTTCTCTAGATGTCTCTCAGAGCATCAAAACCACCTCGCCCACCTGCACACAATCACTACATACCAGCATCCAGACCACTCAGAACCCAAAGTGTCAGGGCCAAGGACCGGAGGTAGAAAGAATGTTCCTGACATCCTATGGTGGTTGACTTTGGAAAACAAGAAGGGAAGGAGAATGCTGGCAGGTATACGTTAATCTGGCAGGAGAGACGCATCAGTATAAATACACTGATTGTGTAACAGCCACCTTCGTACAGCAGCCAGCCGTGGGGTGCACTTTTATTTCCAGGCACTGAGCTGAGGCTTTTGCATAGATGGACTTATGTAATCCTCAGCAGTGTCCTCTGAGGAAGATACGGTTCCCCGATGGGGTTTTGAGAAGTTAAGTAACTTGCCCAAGATTTTGCAGCTGCTAAGAAGCAGAGCTGGGTTCAGATCACCCAGGCCATCCAGCACCAGAGCCCAAACTCACAATCCTACTTCACTCTGGAAGGACAAGCGCATTGAGGAAACACACGGTGAATTTGACTGAAGGGAAGACTAAGCACGTTTAAAAGAATGAATGGCAGGCCCTGGCCGGTTTGACTCAGCGGTTAGAGCGTCGGCCCACAGACCAGAGAGTCCCGGGTTCGGTTCTGCTAAGGGCACGTACCTCGGTTGCAGTTCGTTCCTGGCCCCTGCTGGGGTCGTGTGGTGGCAGCCAGTTGATGTGTCTCTCTCACGCCGATGTTTCTCTCTCTCTCTTCCTCCCTCTCTCCCTCCCGCTCTATCTGAAGATAAATGCAAAAATGTCATCGGGTGAGGATAAAAAAAAAAAAAAAAAGAATGAATGGCAGGAGCCGAGGAGGAGAGCCAGCTGTAGATAGCAGAAATGTACCATCACAGTTTGAAAGAGCACTGGGAAGGGCCCCTCCCACCTCCTTACTTACCGCAGAAGAAGAGATGAAGGTTTCTCCTGTGGTTGGAATTGCCTGCTTCTGAAGCAAGTTGTAATAGAACGCCAGGCTGGGAGTTCCTCGAGGGGACTGGGAACATTATCTTTTTAATTGTGCATTCATTGCCTTACACAACTGCAGCTAATGGTAGCAGCTCCATAAATATTGAATGGAATGACAGTCTATTGAATGGATTCAGCTGTTCAGAGTAATGTTTAGAGAGTGATAGATGAGACTCCGGAACCCAGATTGAAAGTGAGTTGCACCAAGGCCCCGCCATGGCTCAGAGCGTCCTGGTGGGAAGGGTTCAATATCTAATAAGAGGAAACAGGGGTTCTTTAGAAGAGGCAAACTTTTTTTCTGGCACTCAGTTTTAGGGGGAAGTTTAGTGTGGAGAGCCTGGAGAGGGTGTCGAGTCACAGACAGATGGATGCTACTAACTCATTGAGGACCTGTTTATGTAGTGCCTGCTAAGTGCCCAGCCTTTGGCTTCCTTTCTCTGCCTGCAGCGGCTTCCCCTGCCTGAGAATAGTAGAGGTGATGATCTGGGAGATGCTATCACAAGAAATGCAAGGTCGTAGCAGACATGTTCCTCAAATGGCCTTTACTTCTCTAGATGGAGTTCTTCCTTTGACTACAAAGGCATTGATGTTTCACCTATGAATAGCATTTGCTCTTTAAAAAAAAATTTTTTTTTTAATCCTCACCCGAGGATATTTTTCTATTTATCTTCTGATAGAGTGGGAGGGAGGGAGAGAGAGAGAAATATCGACGTGAGACGGACACATCGATGGGTTGCCTCCCACGTGACCCCGACCAGGGCCGGGAACGAACCACAACCGAGGTACGTGCCCTTGGCGGAATCGAACCCACGACTCATTGGTCCGCGGGCCGACGCTCTAACCGCTGAGCCAAACCGGCCAGGGGCATTTGCTCTTTATTACCCCAGGGTTGGTCTTAGGTTACAGAGATGAACAAGGCACCGTGCCCGTCTTCAGCGCGCTGCCAGCTCCCAGCATGTTCAGTAGCCGTGTCCGTCATGATCAGGAAGCAGGGTGAAGTGCTCACATGGAACTGTGCCTGCGTCGTGGGGTCCGAGAGCCACTCTTTAACCGCACCTCTTCAGAGCGTGTGCGCCTGGCTGGAGCTTCTAGAATGTTCCTCCCTTTTTCTTTGGGATTGCTAGTAATGACCCTTGGAATTTCTTTTGTAAACTTCCCATCCCTCTTGACGCTCTAGACATCAGAGGAGATGGATTTGCTCTTACCGCGGGTGTGGAAGATAAAAGCTATTGGGCACTCCAGGATGGATCTGCTCTGAGATTTTCTTTGCCTCCTTTAAGTATAGTTCCTTTGGTTTAGACTCACCTCCAGAGATCTTTCTGTTCTTTTCCAGCAGTAGCCATCAAGAAACATGTAGAATGTTGGTGGCATTTGGACTGCCATCCTGCATCTCTTTGCCACCACATTCGGCAGCCTGGGGGCTTGGAGGGCACATGGTGTCCTGCGTCAGACAGGCTGAGTTCAGGTTTGTTCCTTACTGCCACATGTCCCTGGGCAGGCCGCGTGACCACCCTAAGCCTCAGCTTTTACGTCGGTAATATGTAGCCAAGAGGACAACCGTAGGCTGGCTCTGGGAGTTAAGTATAGACAATCTGGCTCCATGCTTATAGTGGACAGGAGGCATCTCCCTGCCTCCCTCTGGTTTCCCTTGGAGTAATGACCTCTCCACACTGCTTGCTGTCTTGCTGGAGGAGTAAGTCTTAGTCCTCTGCCCTCCTTTGGCCCAGGGGTGGGTGTGGGACCTGAGCCAGGGCAACTGAGGCTCTAACTCCTGACTTACACAAGAATAGTGGAATTGCTTGGGAGGCCCCTGGTGCCCAGCCGCTTGTTCTGAATTGAACTTGTCAGAGCTTTCTGGTTACAGCCCCTTCTCTGAGCCAGATTCCCCCGCTTTCCTGACTGGTTACAGAAATTCCTTTCTAGCATAGGATAGAACCTGTCTCTTATGTACCTCCCCAGTCCCCTAGCTGATGTGCGGCTTCGTGTACATGTGTGATCGGTAGCTGTCGTTTTCCCCCATCTGCTTACCAGGGCTCCTTTGTCCTGCCTGCCCCATGCGGGCCCACGCCTCGCTTTAGCCCTGCTTCTTGCTCGCCGGTGGGCCTGGTACTTCAGCACGGCTGGGCCGCCCTCTGCACACAGCTCTTGACTTCCTGCCAGTTGGCAGGGCTCAGCTAGCTGTTGATTGATTGTTCAGATTTTAGAATAGTTATCATTTACCCTCTGAGTGTATTTAGTCCCTGAATTTTTGCTCATGGGTGACATAAATGGTATATTAGCAACATTAATTCTCATTATGATGGCAGAGTTACTATTAATGGAAAAGTAAGCTTAAGCATCAAGCTGGTAAAAAGTACATTCATAATCATGCACTGTGGATAAGTGGATGTGATCATCATCTTAATAAAATGTAAAAGTTCCTGAAGCAGCCGGGACCTTGGGAGCAGTTATACCACCAGCACTTGCTTCATAATTGGCACCAGTGGGTTCCACACTCATGATGTATCTGAGAGTCATTTTCATACAAAAGAAGGATGGGCTTTTAAATAAGATACCGGCTTCAGGATAAAGAACTCTGAGCGGAGATCCAATTGAATTGATACTCAAAATAAAAGAATGAGGTAAGTTTGTTTTTATTATTTTTTAAGTCACATGACGCTGAGTGACTGAAACCGGGTTCTCAACTCATGCAAGGGGAGAAAAGTTTTCTCACCCAGCAAAACAGTATGGAAGTGCTTGTTACGTTTGAGTGAAAACCGGGAAGGAGCTCTCTTTCCTAGAGAACTAGCTGGAATACTCACTAAAGCAAAAATGACTAACAAGGCTAAGCCTCTGAGGAGTTCTTAAAATCTTTTTATTATGGGAGAGTTGAAAATGTAGAAAAATGGAAGAGTACAGTGAGCCTCCGTGGGCCCATCACCAGGCGTCAGCAGGCATACCCGTGGGCCAGTGTTTTCACTGTGTCCTGGGTGGGAGCAAGTCCAAGATTTCACATTGTTTCATTCCTAAGTGTTTCAGGGTATATCTGTAAAAGATAAGAGCTCTTAAAAAACAAAACAAAAAGCCACCCCAAAATATCATTAAAAAGCCTTATAAAGGAGGCCCATGCCAGTTCCCGTGAATCTCAAGTGCAATGTCAAATAGAGGGACACCTTTTAACAGCATCTTTCAGGGGCCCTTGCTTACTGCTCCGCTGCCTCAGCTGCCCGAGGAGGGAGCCTCTGCACCTAATTCGTGCTCTTTCCTGGGCTTTAGACTTTGATTCCAGTTCACAGCAGCCATAGCCCTGGCACCGGCTCCGCTACCCTGGCCCTTGGGAATTTGGGAGCTTGCCAAAGGAGGTGTGACCACAGCTTGCGGCTTTCCACCTCCGCTGTGGGTTCCAGGCCTCCTGGGCGCCCTCATTCAGGAATGAGCTGGTTCCCTAACGACGGGCTCTGATGGAGAACGGGCAGGCTGTCTCCCACAGGTGTCCCCATCAGTATCTTTTTAACATTAATATTATGCCTACTTCAAATATGTGTGAGCATAGACAGACGAATGTGGTGAGCTCTCAGCTCAGGGCTGTCTTACTTCGTCCAGACTGCCTCCTGCTGTCCCAGCTCCTTACGGTGTTTTGAGAACATTGATTTCATCTCAAAGTATTTTAAAATATATCTCTCATAAAATATAAGAACCCCCTTTTCTAAAGAGAAAAAGCCCTATAATATCATTATCACACCTAAACATTAGCAATAATTCCTAATATCATCCAATGTCCGCCGAGTGTTCACATTTCCACTCCAAACAAATGTTTGAATACGCTTGTAAGTGGGGTCCGTCCACAGGTTGTGATTGGTTGATGGGCCTCTTAAGTCTCTGAATCCGCAGGTTCTCCCATCTGTATCTTCCTCCCCCCCTTTCTTCTTCACTATAATGTATTAATTGAAGAAGCTGGGTTGTTGATCCTGGATCCCCCGTTGTGTTTTGAGGGTCTGTTATGTGGTTCGTCCTCTGTGACCTGTTAGGCTTAGGTGATGTTTATTTAAAGAAAAGCAACCATCAGACATTCATGATGATGGTGGTAATGGCAGTTAGCATAAGTTGAGGGCTTATTCTGTTTCTAGGTCCCGCGCTAATTGTGTTACATGGGATTGTCTCGTGTAACATTCGCTGCATCCTTTCAGGTGATAAGTTACCTGCCCAAGGTCACGGGGCTTGGGCGTGTGGAACCAGGATGTGACCCTGGCTGTCTGACTCCGGAGTTCGCGCACTTCCTGTTACGCTTCTTCGTGCCTGGCTGGAGACAGGAGTCAGGCCTTCCTGGCTGGCTGGCCTTCACTTTGACCTCTGGGAGGAACTGGGACGAGGAAAGCAGTGGCAAGCACTCTGGCTATGAGCTTGTCAAACCCAAGGGAATTACCGCAGAGATAATCGAAGTAAATTCTAGCGGACAGACACAGTACCTGACGTAAGCCTTATTGATGTGAACAGACCGGAGAGCTCGCGCAGATGGCAGGCTGTTGCGAGGTCCCTTGTGCCCGCTGGTGTCCCCAGTCTGTTCCTGTGGACTTAGGTGACCCGCCCAGTGTAGCAGAGGGAAGGGTTCCACCGTTGGCAGTGCCCCATTGTCACCGGGCAGGTCTGTCTTTCCTCCGTCCCCCTTGGCCTTTCCTGGCCCACGCCCCAGGCAGGGCGTGTTCAGCTGCAGGTGACAGCGTGCTCCTGTGAGGGCGTGCCCACGCTCCCGCACTTGTCAGCGTGCGTCCCTGCCCATCTCCTGATTTTCTTGTAAACCCTGGGGCATCCTTTTCTCCAGTTCACGGTGGGGTTGCCGCCCTCGGTGGATGACGCTGCCACAACCCCCACCGTTTGCTCAGTGTCACCACGCCGTGTGTTCTGCCTCCAGTCCTGTGAAAGCCTCACTCCAGTGATGTCTCTGAACTGGGCGCCTGGAGTGCTTGAGCATGAGCAGACGAACTGCCCTGGAGAGACACTGGAAAGTGATCCGGTCCTCCTTTTTGGGCGATAGATAGAAATAGTTGTAATTGTGGTGGCTGGTTTTCAGCTTCTCAGACCCACGCTATTTTGGGCCTGTCTTATGTTTGCTTTTCTCCTAAAGGCAGGAAGTGGCTCCTTGAAGCTCCTCTGGGCCCACAGAAGGAGTTGTCTGGTCCCAGTGGCAGGGGTGCAGGGCACTCCGTCCTCTGGGGGTCGGGCTCAGTGTTCAGAATGCAGCAGGTGAAGGGCCAGGGCCGTCCCGTGTGCTGAATGAGCCTACCCCACAGTGACATCCAGGAGCTGGCACTAGACACACGGGTCTGGGGGCATATTGATGAGCCTGGGAGGAGGGGGAGGTGTTGAGTTTAACGCACTTGGATGGGACAATAAAAAACGACTTTAGGCCCAGTCAGCGTGGACTGTCTCCCGCTGAAAACTCCAGTGGCTCACCTTTGCCCTCGGGTTCTTTCAAACATCGCACACTTCTTATATTTTAACAAGACCCTGTGTGTTAGGGCTCTTGCCTTCCTCTCCAGCCATACTTCTTGCGCACCACGAGCTCGTTTTGTTTCTGAAGGCACATGTCCCCCCAGCTCCAGAGCTGGACCCCTGTTCTTTCCCTCGTCCCTCCCCTCCCCGTTTTCCAGGGCTGACAACTTCTGACATTTCAGACCTCATCCTAGACGCCTTCCTCCACCACCTCTCCCCAGTGCTAACGGCTGGTTCAGTTGCCCCCAGGTGTCGTGTCGTCTCGTCTGTGTTACCCCGCCTCGTCCTGACTGTGGAAGTGTTCCCTGGCCTGGCCTGTCTGTGTTCGTGTTTCCCCCTCCTTTCCCTGCCTCTCACTGGGCTGTAAGTCCCACGACGGCAGCTCTGCATGGTCCCGTTCATAGTTGTCCCAGCATCTGCCGTGATCCTGGCGCCAGGCTGGTGCTTATGTCGTGCGGGAGTCTTTTGGTTGAAGGTGAGAGAAAACTTGGCTCAGACTGGCTGTAGCAGAGACTGTGTTGTGTGTTTATTAAGCCTGCCTCATTTCTTGTCCTGGACACATAGGAATGGTGCATTTCCCAGGCTCCCTTATGATTGGGGTGGGACCATGTGACTGGTTTTGGACCACTCTAAGTAGAAGTGATGGGCCTCATCCAAGGCTGAAGCACAGAAGAGTTGTATGAATTTTCTTTGTTCTTGTTCCTCCTGCCGTGATGACCCCGGAAGCCATGTGTTTCGTGTGGTACAGCTAAAAGATAACACTGGCCTGGGTCCCCGAGTCACTGCCTGGAAGGGAGCTGCCCGGTCACGCTGCTGGGCCCACTGCAGACTTCATGAGAGCAGGAATAGACCTTCATCTGCTCAGCCACAGAGATGGCTGGGTTTGCTTTTTATAACAGCAGAGAATAGCCTACCCTGATTCTCCCCAGAAAAAAAGTTTCTTGATAGAAGAGATATTCTGGCTTTAGCTGTGTGGCTGAGTCTTGGGATGTGAGCTCGGGCACCAGGCCTCGCTCTCTGGACACATCATTTTTCTTCCAGGTTCACATAAAGCAAGTGTCTGTCTCTCCACTCCTGGCCAGAGCCTCAAGCTCACCCTTACAGAGCCAGCCGTGGTTCCACTCTCCTTTCCAGCCAATCGCAGGATCTCATGCTGCGGCGGAGGGCAAAGCTCCATTCAGAAATGGAGAATGAAGGCTGGGGAGAGGGCTGGGTCCCCCAGTGAAAACCGAGACTGTTAGACAGGAAGGGGATGCCGTTGCACGTTTGAATGAACGAATGAATGAGTGCCAGATCAGTGGATACGTTGATGACTCCACCCTTTCTCTTACCTCAAGGGGCTCACAGCCTACTGAAGAAGTTAGCTTCGTCAGATAGTCATTGGTAGCTGCAAGTAATCAGTGAACCGAAAGAAGTAATGCAGGGGAGGGGGAACCAGCTCTGGGAGCTGGCACCGGAGAGGGCGTGGTTTGCAGTGTCTCGGAGTGGTCACTTCTTGTGGAGTTCTGAAGGTAGAGTAGGAGTTTGTCAGCAAGACAGGGAGGGGAAGGGCAGTGGGGTTGCCGGAACAGCATGCACAAGGATTGGGCCAAGTTGTCAGGAGGCAGCTGACGGATCAAGTGAGACAGAGGCACACTGTCCCAGATTTCTTCTTATTAGCACTATCCGTTTGTCATTCCCACTAGCAGGTGTCCTCCCTTTCAGGGGCTATGATCAGTGTTTTTTTCCTGGAAGCAGTACAGTTGGAAAGTTTTCTCCTTCCTTTGCCTTTTCCTCTGTCGGAGTCTCCCTGACACAGGCACGTGGCCTGCCACCCCTCCCACTCCTCACCGCTCTCGGCCCTCCGATGGGACTTTCCTGCTCAGGCCAGCCAGCACTTCTGACCCGTTCGGGAGATGCAGTCTTGTGGGTCTAGGCAGTGGTGCCCGGAGACTGCCGTTTCTTACACAGCCTCTGCAGTTGGCCCTAAGGGACGCCACCAGAGGACTTTGTGGGAACGGTTTGTAGCGTTCGGCCAGGGTGTCATTGGGAAACGTCTTGTGAGAAGTGTTGCCTGAGGGTGTCCTGTCGTTTTAGGAATGGCCCTTGATATGTGACAGTCAGACTTGGGACTTTGCTGCCAATAGCTTGATGTTCTTGTTTGTTTTATTTAAAGGAGCTAATACCTTCCATCCCCTGCCTGCTCTCCTCACTGACAGGCTGACACAGCACAGTGGCTCTGGTAACGGGTTTGCAGACGCCAGAGGCGCGCCTCACCTTGTCCCAGCTTGTGTAAGAATCGCTGCTCACATCCACACGAGCAGCTTTCTTACGTGGAGGGAGTTGAAATTTCCCCCAAGTGTCTCACTCACCTAGAAGTGAATGAATGATGAAATACAGATTATACAAGCACGCACTGTGTGTCACAGACCAACTAGGGCGTCGCAGGCACCCTCTCACCTCATCCTCATGGCCAGCCGCAGGTCAGGGAACTGAAGTGTGAAAGGGAGCAGAATCTCCAGCCACCCAGCTGGGACACGCGTGGAAGCCCTGTCTCCGCCCAGTCCTGACCTGTGACCCGGCCACCTTGCCGTTCGGACAGTGCCTGCCTTTACGAAGGGGTCACTGAGATTCGATGGCCCTCGCTGGAGGTTCAGCCCACCATTTCTGTTTTCTCACACGGTTTAGGACTGTCTTGCAGCGGAATACTGTTCTAGTGCTTGAAATAGACTCGAGACTGGGCTGGGAGCCGCGCTGAGGTTTTGTCGCTTCTCCTGGCTTGTTACGGTGCAAATTGATCTAATGAATTAGGCGGCTCAGCTGGTAACTTGCTTTGATCCAACAGCCCTGTAGAAAGAAGAAGTTGAACATTTTTATTCATCTACTTTGGAGGCATGTTTGGATTAAAAAATAAAAAGCAGAAAGAATCCCTTCTGATAATTTGGGGCCATTCTGTTCTTTTGGGTAGGTTCTTTCCTAGTAATTGTCAAGCTCCTTGTCAGGCTGGCTAGCTTGCCTCCATTCCGTGCAAGCACTGTGCCAGGCGTTTTTCTGAGCCCTTTATGATCTCATTTGATCCTTAGTCACTTGATGTGGTGGTATTACTCTTATCTCCCCACCCCATTTTTTGTAAAGATTTTTATTATTTTTTTAATTGATTTTAGAGAGGAAGGGAGAGGGAGAAAGAGAAACATCAACGTGAGATCGGCTGCCTTGTGCACGCCCCCTACGGGGGATCGAGCCTGCAACCCAGGCATGTGCCCTGACTGGGAGTTGATATAGCAACCCTTTGGTGCACGGGACGATGCCCAACCAACTGAGCCACACCGGCCAGGACCCTTACTTACCCTGTTTTGTAGAGGAGGAAACTGAGGCATGGTGAGGTTGTTGATGTTTAGGGTCACATAAATAATTAGTGGCAGAGCTGGGCAGGAAATTCCAGACTCAAAGCTCATAACCATTTTCTGTTGACAAGAACCTTAATTTAAACTACGCTGGCCAGAGTATGAGGGCTCCACCTGTAGCCTTAGATATGTGCCTTGGCCCTCTTTAGCCTCTGCAAGCCTCCGTTGTCCTTGTCTGTAGCCCGGGAATAGTTGTGCCTGGTGTGCCCTGTTCACAGATTGGACGTGGAGGAACGCACTGAATGCATCGCCTCCGGCACAGCCTCTTCTCCTCGTGTGGTGTGCGTGCTCTGGAGAGGGCTCTCTTGTCTTATTTACCTAGGGAACAGACAGTGTCCCTCCGGAGTTGAACAGCCCTGAGCCCAACCAGGCACGGAGTAGCTACAAGACTAGTCTTCGCTTGAGCCTTGGCCCCTGATGGGCGACAGTGGCCTGTTGTGCTTACTCAGGGAGAGGTCGTTCCAGGTTTCTGAGGACGCCCCTCCCACCCGAGGCCAGGGGAGTCCGTATCATCACCCTTCTGTGCGGAGTCTGGACAGCTTTGGGTTTATGCTGCTGCCATCACCACAGCAGAAAGTATCGTCTGCTAACCCCCGCCCCCAGGTTGACCGGGCTCCCACCCTGACCCTCATCTAAAGGATGAGGACACACCTCCTCTTGGGGTGGATTCAGGCCCTTTCAGTCACTGCCTGGACCAGCCTTTCTCCTCAGCTCCCTCATGGCTTGGCTGGGGACAGCTTGCTTGACCGCTGGAACCGCCCTGGGCTCTCTGCGTCCTGGAATCCAGGCCCAGAGCGGACAGAGCCCCATGGAGAAAAGTCTCTCCATTCCCACCTCCTTGGTTCTTCACTTCTGCCTGTCCTGGGGTTGACTTTACCAGAATGACCAACAGTGGGGTCATCGATTCCCTTGAGGGAAACCCTCACCCCTGCTTCTCGGGGATCCACTACTGCACTTTTCCACGTGCCTGCATTGTTCAGATTCATCAGCAGGGTAGTTCGGAGAGGCCGCCTGAATGCCCAGACCTGCCAGCCTAAGAACTTTTGTTTGCCAAGTTGCCCACAGCTCTTAGTTTTGATTCTCAGAAAACAGCTCTGTCTCACAACTCCCTTTGTGGCTAATTTCCCCCAGCAGCAGCCAGCGTTTCCGTAGCTTCCGTTGACAAAGGTAAATTTTACCTCTGGAACTGGAAGCGAAGAGCCGAAAGTCCTCTGCTTCCTCCCTGTGACTCACAGTTCCATTTGCAGTACCCAAAGCTCCGCTTTGCCAGGGCAGACTGTCAGCCTCTTTATTTCACGGTGACAAAAATTTCTTTTCCTTCACGAAACCTTTAAAATGCCTCGATTCATTCACTCTGGGTTGTGCAGGCAACTCTGGGGCCTGCTGAGGGCAAAGAAGGTTTCTTATCAAAGGAGATTGAGATTGGGTTCCGTGGACCCCGCCCCCCAGCACACCTGCCCGGTGGCTGAAAAGACAGATCCATCTCCAACAATGTAAGGACAGAGCGGGGAGCGTAGGGTTGCAGAGCCTGGAAACTGTCTCCCCCAGGACAGCTCTGTGTGCCAGCTCTGTATGCCAGCTCTTCCATGGCCAGGCGCCTGGGCTCTGTGTTTCTGAAAGGGGGTCCTTTAAACCCAGCCCGCCTCCCCTAAATGAAATGCGCTCCGTGGTAACAGCCCAATTCAAACTACGTAATAGGTAGAAATTATTTTTCCTTTGTGGAAAAAACTGGATTTAAATGCTAAAATACCTCATTGTTGTTTTAATTTGCATCTCTCTGATCATTAGTGATGTTGAGCATTTCTTCATATGTCTCTTAGCCATTTGTATGTCCTGTTTGGAGAGGTGTCTATTTAGTTCCTCTGCCCATTTTTTAATTGGGTTCTTTGTCTTCCTTTTGTTGAGTTGTATGAGCACTTTATATATTTTGGAGATTAACCCCTTATCTGATGTATCATTGACAATTATGCTCTCCCATACAGTGGGTTCCCTTTCCGTTTTGATGGTTGTTTCTTTTGCTGTGCAGAAGCTTTTGAGTTTGATGTAGTCCCATGTGTTCATTTTTTCCTTTGTTTCTGTTGCCTTAGGTGATGTATCAGTGAAGATTCTGCTGCGTATCATGTCTGACATTTTGTTTCCTACATTTTCTTCTAGGATTTTTATGGATTCACGAGTCACATTTAAGTCTTTTACCCATTTTGAGTTTATTCTTGTGTATGGTGTAAGTTGATGGTCTAGTTTCATTTTTTTGCATGTAGCTGTCCAATTTTCCCAACACCATTTATTAAAGAGGCTGTCTTTGCTCCATTGTATGCTCTTGCCACCTTTGTCAAATATTAGTTGAGCATAATGTCTTGGGTCAATTTCTGGATTCTCTGTTCTGTTCCACTGGTCTATATGCCTGTTCTTGTGCCAGTACCAGGCTGTTTTGATTATAGTAGCTCTGTAGTCACCTCACACCTGTCAGAATGGCCGCCATCAACAAATCATCAAACAACAAGTGTTGGCGAGGGTGTGGAGAAAGGGGGACTCTAGTACACTGCTGGTGGGAATGCAGACTGGTGCAGCCACTGTGGAAAACACTATGGTGTTACCTCAAAAAATTAAAAATTGAATTGCCATTTGACCCAGTGATCCCACTTCTAGGAATATACCCTAAGAAACCTGAAACACCAATCAGAAAGAATATATGTACCCCCATGTTCATAGCAGCACTATTCACAATAGCTAAGATCTGGAAACAGCCCAAGTGCCCATCAGTGGATGAGTGGATAAAAAAGCTGTGGTACATATACACAATGGAGTACTATGCAGCTGTAAGAAAGAAAGATCTCTTATCCTTTGAGACGACATGGAGGGACCTCGAGAGTATTATCCTAAGCGAAACAAACCAAGCAGAGAAAGACAAATATCACATGATCTCACTCATTTGTGGAATATAATAAACATAACAGTCTGGGGAACAGGGTAGACCCAGAGATGTGAAAGTAGGGTACAGACTGACAACCCTCAGAAGAGGGGGTGGGGGGGATGGAAGAGATAAACCACAGAACTTATACGCATGTATGCATAACTGATGGACATGGACAACAAAGCTGGGGAAGGGGTAGAGGGATGGGGAGGAGGGTGTCAATGGGGAAAAAAGGAGAAACATCTGTAACAAAAATAAATTAATTAAAAAAATAAAAAAAATTAAAAAAAAATGCTAAAATATTCCTTTTTTGTCTTTTGGAAAAATCTTTTCCGCCTTTGGTCATGAAAGCTTTTGAAACGAATGGAAAATTCCCCCATCCCATTTGCTGTGGCTGAGCTCAGGAGGAGAGCGAGGTGTCGGTTTCTCTGTAAATAGCATAACAGCTGCCTTCCTGGTGTTTGAGGTTTGAACTGCTTTGATGGAATATATTTTCAAGCAAAAGTGGTGGTCAATCTGGATGAAAAGTGATAAAACTGAGTGGATTAAATTGGCTGTCAGCAGTTGAAATGCTATTTTGCACCTGAAACTTGGTGCCAATGGCCTTTATGTCTGTAGGGAATGAAATATAAATTTCCTACAATTTTTTTGTGACACATCAGCATTATAACAATTTTTTTGTATAGCACTTTACAGTTTCTAGATCATGGGCCAGCAAACTTTTTCTCTGAAGGGCCACATATAAGTATTTTAGGTGTTGCAGGGCACACAGTGTAGCTCCTCCCGCCGCTCTGAGGGCACCGAAGCAGCCCCAGGCAATTTGTAAGAAAGGGGCATGGCGGAGTTTTAATAACATTTATTTACCACTCCAGCAGCTGGCCGGGTTTGGCCTGCAGGTGGTAGTGTGCGAGTCTCTGATCCAGACCGTGCTCCTGCTTCATGGTGGTGGTGGGGATCATGCGGTCAGAGTCAGCGCCCGCAGTGATGCCTGTCTGGGCCAAGCAGTAGGCATACTTAATGTGCATGAGCCCTTGAATGAAGGGTGAGGGTGATTAACGCCACTTTACAGAGCAATAAAGTGAGGCTCAGCTGTGTTCTTTATGAAAACTCATTTCCACAAAATGACAACGAAGACCAGCTCCTGCAGCCGAGGAGGCATGCTTGCTTCTCCCGTTTTTCGCAGTGACCCTGTACTTTTCAGTTGATTACTGTTGATGATTTGCTCTTCTGTCATTTTGGAAACTTTCTGTTAGATCGTACCTTTTACAAAGCACAGTGGACTGTCTTGGAGCCACGTTTTAGGGTGAATGCATCTGGAAAGAAATCTCACCATTTTCTGAAAGCATTCCTAGTTCAAGAGGATCGTTCTGGGCTCTTCAGGAGAGTGGCCATTGCAAACCAAAGGTAATAGGATTAGTCGCGTCCTCATGTCACTAGGAATAAAAGTAACACAATCATAGGGGGAAAATACATGTACGAAAACTTGAAAGAAGAAAATTGACTTGCCTTTCATCTCAGAGATAATCACTGTAGACACTGGGGTCTATTATGACATTTTGTTTCCATGTAATTATCATGTAAATATGGATGATATATGTCACATGATATACTTAGTTTTGACTGGAACATGAATTTTTTGAACTTGGGATCATGCTCTCGGCAGAGTTCATTGAATTCAGGTTTCCACTCCAGAACTGTTGTCAGCAGTCGGGTTAGTCAGCGCCATTTCCAAGCACATCCTGTGGCCTCGTAATGGGTTGTCAGGTTTCCCTCCAACTCAACAGGCTTGGAAAGGGTGGAGAACTGCCCTTGGTCAGCAGCACATCTGTCTTCCCTCTGGGTTTGTGCGAGTGTGAGGTCAAACTTTATGCCATCCGGAAGCCTTCCAAAACTTATTGTTAAGAAATGATATTCCTGAATACCTGCCTGAAGTGTTGGTCTTCATATGGTCTGTCCATGAAAGACCATTTTGTCCTTGAATTAAGCTAGATCATGGGGGAACAGATGTGGCCTGAATTGTTTTAGTACTTATAGAATTATTCTTGTGCAGTTCACCACGGAGCTGTCCGCCTGTGTTGAAGGCTGCAGACCAGCAGCTGATAGTACCAAGCCCACAGGTGTGTTTTTCTTCCACACACAGAGTTGGTCCACATAATGCTTTTTTTTTTTTAATTGGAATTAGTTTGGCCAATATAAAAATCTAGATTTTTTTTTTTTTTTATCCTCACCCGAGGACATTTTTTCATTTTTTGTTCAGATAAGAGTGGGAGGAAGAGAGAGGAAGAGAGAGAGAGAGAAACATCGATGTGAAAGTGACACATCTAGTGGCTGCCACCCGCACGACCAACCAGGGCCGGGGACAAACTGCAATCGAAGTACATGCCCTTAGTGGGAACCAAACCTGGGTCTCTCGGGACCGCAGGCCGACGCTCTAACCGCTGAGCCAAACCGGCCAGGGCAAAAATCTAGATTTTTAGCTCCATCCTAGAGAAACACTTGCCCACATGGACAAAGAGAGACATACACACAGCCAAGCCCATGACATTGTTCATAGTGAAAAACATCCAATGCAGCACAAATATCAGTCAACAAGAGAGTAGATTAAAAAAAGTGAGACATGTCATAGAAATCAATACAGCAATGAATAAACACCCAAAACATAGAATTCACACATAGAGCAAACTTCAGAAAAGCAAGGGGATTATAAACATAAAAATCAAGGTAATGATAACAGGGAGAGGTTCTCAAAAGTACTAGAAGGTTCTGTGTCTTAAGTGACATGCAGGTATTTATTTTATTGTTATTTCTTTCCCACGTGTATGTGTATGTTATTTACTCTTTTGTATGCTTGCAATATTTCATAATTTAAAAAATGAGATTATGTGGAAGTGTTGGCCCGTATTCCTACACAGCTGCAGATGGCTGGAGCTCAGTCTCCACTGCCTCCTTCAGATGCTACACAAAATTTTCAGCTTGTAACAGTCCTTGACTACCTCCTGTCCCCTACAGTTCCCCTGGCCCCGCCTGCCTCACTCATTTCCAGTAGCACTTGAGCTTTTGACCTCTGGCCTTGGTCAAAAATGGTACAGCCTGCTGAAAATCACCTTTGTATTTTCTGCAAGCAGTAGGTAAGGATGTTGTTGACTACACATGCCATGTGTCATGTGAGTAATTTCTACGTGAGAGAAATTTCTGTCAGGTGTAAGTACCAGGAACGATTCTCTTGACTAAGTAGTCAAGTCTTTTGGATGCTGTGAATGCTGTCACTGATCATGTTTTCTTCTTCGCCTTGGCTGCTAGGAAGCTCAGAGGCAAATATGATCTCATCCTTAGCTAAAATGGAGATATTGTGGCATGTATTCTCAGTTTTTTTTTTGGCTTTATCTGTTCTCTTGTGTCTCTTCTTTTTTTTATTTTCTCACATACTTCTTTTTATATATAAAGACACCACTTTATTTATTTTATATGTTTTTATTGATTTTTTAGAGAGAGAGGGAGGGAGAGATAGAAACATTGATGTTAGAGAGAAACATCCATCAGCTGCCTCTTGCATGCCCCCTACTGGGGACTGAGCTCACAACCTGAGCATGTACCCTGACCGGGAGTTGAGCCAGCACTTCTCAGTCCATGGAACAATGCTTAATTCACTGAGCCACCCCAGCCAGGTTATTTTCTTACATACTTTTAAAATACTATTCCATAGTGGCCATATACTTTTTTGGAAAAAGAGAGGATATAAATGAAAACTCTCATTTTAGGGTTTGTGAGAACATTTTGGGAATCTGAGCTTTATCCAGAATATTTTATTCACAAAGCTGCCTTGATCATCTATTTCAGCCATGTGAGTTACTAATTTTCCAAGAATGAGAATATAATTAAAATACACTTAACGCTAAAATGCAACTGAACATAATTTGATCTTCGATAATTTAGAAAGCAGTTAAGGAACTTGCCGTTCCTCATGGCCATAATTATGAACATCAATTATCGTAGTGTGACACTATAAAAAAACCTGGTTATTTCAGTGTCCTGATTATTTGAAATCTGTGGAAACTAGAGTTTGGAGTCTGTGCGTGCAGTGTGTATATAGGGCTTTCAGGCCTCCACATGTGAATGGTTCATACAGATTTTATAGCTGGCGAGTATCAGAAAAGGGGAGGCAGGTGGGACATAGTGGAATGAGCTCCGTTCTTCAAACATTTACCAGGTAGCGCCTACCATATGCCAAGTGCTGGAAAAACCTTTGCCTTTTGGTTCTATGCCATATACAGGGATGTAAATACATGTACTTAAAACTTTTTTTTCTTTATTGATTTTTAGAGAGAGAGGAAGGGAGAGGGAGAGAGAGATAGAAACGTCGATGAGAGAGAACATCAATTGGCCACCTCCTGCATGCCCCCCACTGGGGATCGGGCCCACAACCTGGGCATGTGCCCTGAATAGGAATCGAACCGGTGACTTCCTGGTGCATGGGTCGATGCTCAACCACCAGGCCACACCGGCTTGGCAATACATGTACTTTTTTAAACTGGTGAATGCCTTGGCAGCACAGATTGGCCTCTTTGGCATGAAGGGAATAGTGAAGGAGTCTTTGTGCCCAGAAGGAGCACGTCCGTTGGGGTCAGGGTGTGGAAAGGTGTCAGGAGGCCTAAAACAGCCTGGTTTGTTTAAGGGTCTTACCTCTTTTCACATCCTTATCCTCATGGTGATAGAGGAGATGGCTGCGATGGTGGAGGAGGAAGTGGTGCTATTGGTGCAGGTGGTGTGAGAGGCGGAGATGCTGCTTTCAGCATTTAGTGGGCATTTATAGTGCCAGGCATTATGCTGAGCACTTCACTGGCCCCCTCTCATTTAATCATTATAGCAGCCCTAGGAGGACAGGTATGTTTTATGTTTGCCATTTTATTTTTATCTTACTGGTTTAAGTATAATTGCTATACAATATTGTATTAGACCTTTTAGTTTCGGATGTACGATATAGTGATTCGACATTTTTATACCTTGCAATGCGATCACCCCACTAATTCTAGTAATCATCTGTCACCAGGTAAACTTACCACCGTATTATTGACTATGTTTCCTTTCCCCTTTCCACCCGTCCCCCCACCCCTTCCCCTCTGGTATCCATCCCTTTAGTCTCTGTTTCTGTATAAGTCTGGTTTTGTTTTGTTTTTCTTAGAGTCCACATATAAGTGAAACCATGTGATATTTGTCTTTCTCTGTCTGACTTATTTCACTTAGCATAATGCCAATGGCAAGATTTCATTCTTTTCTATGGCTGAATAATATGTATATACCACATCTTTTTATCCATTCATCTATTGGTGGACCTGTAGGTTGCTTACACATCTTGGCTATTATAAATAATGCTGCAGTAAACACATGGATGTGTATGGCTTTTCGATCCAGTGTTACGGGTCTCTTCGGATAAATACCCAGAAGAGGAGTTGCTGGGTTGTGTGGTAAACCCATTTCTAGTTTTCCAGTGGCTGCAGCAATTTACATCCCGCCAGCAGGGCTGAGGGCTCCCTTTTCTCCGCACCCCTGCCAACACGCTGTTCGTTGGTGTGTTTGCCATTTTGTTTATTTATTTTTAAAATATATTTTTATTGATATTTTTTTTAGAGAGAAAGGAAGGGAGAGAGAGATAGGAACATTGATGTGAGAGAGACACACCGATCATCTGCCTCCTGCACGCCCCTCACTGGGGATCGAGCCCGCACCCAGGGCATATGCTCTGACCAGGAATCGAACCAGGATCTCTGAGTCCATGGGAGGATGCTCTGTCCATTGAGCCACATCGGCTGGGCAGCGTGTTTGCCATTTTATAGTCGAGGAAGCTGAGGCATGAAGTGAAGTACATTCCTCGAGGGGTGGGAGTGAGCAGAGGTGCCCCAGGCCCGGGTGTGGGCTCGTTGCCTCACCTCTCAGGTCTGTGCTCAGACATCCACTTCCCAGAGAGCCCTTCCCTGACCTCCACTGTATCCCAGCTTTTCACCCACAAGCAGCACGTGTAAGTCTCAAGTGCACAGTGTGAGTTGATCACGTAAATATTGCGAAAGGATTACCACAGTAAGGTGAGGTAACACCTCCATCGCCTCACATAATTGCCGTTTCTTTTTTTGTGGTGAGAACATTTAAAGTCTGCTCTCTTAACAACTTTCAAGTATATAATAATAGCATTGTTCACTGTAGTCACCATGCTGTACATTAGATCCTCAGAACATACTCACTTTATAACGGGAAGTGTGTGCCCTTTGACCTGCATCTCCCCATCTCCCCACCCCCAGCCAGCACTCCCCTGGAACCAGCACTCCGCTCTCTTCTCTGTGCCTTGGGCTCTTTCAGAGTCCACGGGTTGTGAGTGAGATTACACAGCATTTGTCTGTTTCTGTCTGACTTATCTCACTTAGCATAATGCCCTCCAGGTCCATCCATGCGGTTGTACCCTCAGGATTTTCTTCTTTTTCTGACCATTCTATTTAAAACTCATCCTCTCCCCCGTGACCAACTAGTCCCATTTCTTTTTCCTGCTTTGTTTCCCCTCTGGATTAATTATACTCATATTTACTCTGCGTTTCACCCACTGGAATGTAAACTCCTTGGGGGCAGGTGTGTGGTCACTCGGTTCCTTGCTGTTTGCCCAGCACCTGAACAGTGCCCTGTGACGGGCACATGGTGACGCTGACTGGAGAGTCCTGCTTTCTCCAGTTCCTGTGGACAGTGGCCCCAGCGTCACCAGGACATTTCTTTGCGAAGAGAAGTCACACATCTGGATTTCTTCTGAAATCTTCATTTCAAAATGTCGGCAACTGATTTGTTTCCATTGTAAACACGTTTGCTTGCTGAGATCAGCTGCCCACTTGCTCCCCTGTCCATCTGGGAGAAGCACCTGCCAACCCCAAGCAGAGGTGTGACCAGGTGAGATTGACACGGTGTGAGGCTCACCCACAACAGTGTCGCCAGCACCGGAGGGGGCGAGGCTGGGCGAGGCAGGGGTCCCGAGAGCGCAGCGTGGAGGGCCTCTCGACCTGGGTGTTTTACTGACCCGTTGCCGTGTGACGGGGCAGATCACTTCGCTTTTCTGGGCACGTTTCACCGTCTTCAGGAAGAGCAGCCGTGTGGAGCCCGGCCACAGCAGAGCCTGGGGCGTAAGGAAAATTTAGTGACCCCGATCCTGTCCGTATTTAAACGTGGCTGTTTTGTTCGTTATAGATTTTTTTTTGCATTCGCTTTAATTTTTCCAAATATTGCATGAAAACATGTATGATGACGGAGTTTTTTGGTGCTCCCTTGAAATTTGCACCTGGCCCCTCATCACCCCAGTCCTACCCTGAAAAGCAGATTGCTCCTGACATTGGCCTCATCCAGGCTCAGAAAACCTCTGACAGCACAATTTACAGTTTCCTAATTAGGTGCCCTGGGCTTTGAATAGGTAAAGACAGTGTTTTCCACCTAGAATGTGGTCAAATCGCTTGTCTTTTTTGTGTGGAAAGGCAGAGTACTGACGAGCTGTAACCTGTCCAGACTCACAGCGGCCCTTTCAGTGCACTCTGGGTTTCGTTGAACTAGCAGTCTTTGCCTGGAGGATTCGGCTCTCACAGGACCTTTGCGGTCCCCGTCCTGCTCTGGCCAAGCGGAGTGTGGCGCTCACAGCCGCCTTCCCCCGCTGGGATGGAGGGCGCCCTTCGCCTTTACTGCTGATGGCAGTGCGCGGCCGCGGTGCCCTGGCCTTCAGGCAGAATGGCAGCGACGTATTTAATTTTGCTTCCTCAGCACTTTGGAGATTCTTCATAAAAGTTACTCGGGATCTGACAGCAAAGGACAGAGCTGTCAGCTGAGCTGGCCTGTGGAGCTCACTGGCGGGCCAGCATCCCGTGGAGGCAGAGTGTTTGTCTCGGTGGTGGAGGGAGGGAGGTAGAACCGCTGTTCCTCAAAGCTTCACTGTAAGCCTGAGCGCTGGGGATTGCGGGACACGATGTTCCTGAAACGTGGCTGCACGGGGAACGTGGCTTGTGAGGGGAGGGCATGAGAGAGCAGTGTCTGCAGGGATCTGGGCTGGAGTCTCAGCTCTGGCCCTTTGGGGGGTGGGTGGGTGACCTGAATCAGGCCCCTCCCCTTCTCTGCACCACAGTTTTCTTGTCCTTAAACAGTTGCTGAATGAATGGGCTGTTCCGAGACTGGATTTCAAAAGGGAGCTCTGTAAACCATCATGGCCGTGATAACAAAGATTCAGTTCAATTTCTGGGTCCTCTCACACACGCCGAGTCCACGTTCTCTCCTCCATCCAACGGAGCAGGGACATCAACTGCGGGCTGTCACGAGGACCAAGGACTGTGGGTCCGATGCCTGCAGACAGAGGCTGTGGGCAAACGGTGCATCCTGTTGTCCAGGAGACGGAGAGGATGCAACGAGGATGCACTTCCTGTCCCTGGACGAGGTGATGCTGTGAGCGGGTGAGGAACAGGGCCAGGCACCGGAGCCCTCACCACACGCGTGCTTCGTGGACGTGAACCAGGAGCATGCCTCCCGGGCTGCCCTGGGCTCTCTCCTCACCGTGCGCCCCGTGTGCTCCTGCGGTCGGCGGCTCAGTAGGTATGCACGTGCTGGATGTGCATCTCAGCCAAGAGGAGGCCGGAGGCCGTCAGCAGTGGTACACGGAGGCCGCCCAGGGCCCTGAGAGGTCCTACCTGTGTCGAAGCTCAGCGTGGCTCTCGGAGCCCCGGAGGCCGGTCTGCACTGTGGTCATGCCGGCTGCCTCTGTCAGGGCGTGGATTCAGCACGGGCACGGCTGTGCTGGTCCTTAACGTGCTGAAACTCACCCCCTCCTGTTGGCAAAATGCTGCCGCCAACTCCCTGTGTGGACCTGCGCTGCCCCAGTGACCTTGACCCTCTGGACTCTCTGCCCACCAGCCACCCTGCTCTGAATGTGTTTTACAGCCAGTGGCAGAGGTGCCTCGCGGACAGGCAAAGGCCTGCAGCTCCCCTGTGCCCCCAGCTGGCATTCCGCCCGGTCACCGTTCGTGGCAGCTGCTGAGACCTGCAGCCTCTGCTCTGCCCCCGGATGATCAGTCTTGTGAGCATTTTCCCACAGGGTCTGTGGGGTCCTGGGTCTGACCCCGGCTTTGGGTCGCTTGTTATCCGCACGCTAGGTAATTTCTGTGGCACTAGGCTGGGGTCAGGTACTGTTCTCAGTCCTCAGACACTCCTGCTAGGTAGGTACCGTCATTATCTCCACTTTGTTGACTTATTCTGCAAATACTTACTGAGTACCTACTATGTGCCAGGCACTGTCTGGGTGCCAGGAGCAACAGCGAAAACAAAAGAGTCCTTGACTGTGCAGGTCTGAGGCAGGTTGTTGCAGTGCGTGGCTGTATTCACTGTGGCTGTTCACACAGACATGGTGTTTCTAGGTGGTACAAATTACAGGCTGTTCCCCAGTGTCTCAGCCAGAGAGTCTTGACAACATGTAAGGCTTTATTTAGCTAATGAGCACAGGCGATGAGAATGCCGACAAGGCGCGGCGATGGTGAGTGTGGTCCTGCAGGCTGTCAGCTGTGTGCAGATACAGTAGGAGATCATTAAACCTGTTGCTCATAGGAAGGAGAAGAGTGGATCGGGGACACGGCAGGTCTCGGCTGGCTGGGGATGTGGACAAACATGAATGGTGGCAGCAGAGACCATTTTATTTTTTGTTAATCCTTACCCGAGGATATTTCTTCATTGATTTTCAGATAGAGTGGGGGGAGGGAGGGGGAGAGAGAGAGAAACACGGATGTGAGAGAGATACATCGATTGGTTGCCTACGTCATGACCCCAACAGGGGCCGGGGATCAACCTGCAACCCAGGTACGTGCCCTTGACTGGGAATCGAACCCAAAACCCTTTGGTCCATGGGCCAATGGTCTAGCTGCTGAGCCACAGCAGCGAGGGCAGCAGACCATTGAAAAGGAAGCCTTGCTGTGACGAACGGTTGTCTCTCTGGGGCATGAGCATAGACAGAAACTGCTCCAAGATAAGATTACCCACCCAATGTGTTTGGGAGTGATTGTGGTGTCTGAGGCCCTGGGGTGACGTCCATGTACCCCGAGAGAGGCGGGGGAAGAGATGGGCTTCCCCGTGGGAGCTCAGGGTCTGTTGGAGTTGTGTGCAGCTCACAGGACCTTTGGCTTGGACAGCATGCTGTGTTGGCTGCTGAGCAGACGGGTGGGCTGGGATGGGGGCAAAGCACAGATACGCAGTAACCAAACTCCAGCCGCCCCACTGCCCTGCACAGGGTTCTAGTTGATCCTTTAGAACGGTGGCCTGCAACCGGTGAGGACTCTCGTGCAAAGGCGTTACATGGTGTCTGCTCCTCCCTGATCCTCGTCACCAAAATAGCCTGCCGCCTCCCGTCATGCTCTTGCCCCCCACCTTGTTTTTCTTTGCAGCACCTGGCGCATCCATTTATTTGCGGGCCATCTGTCTTCATCGGCTTGCTTGTTGGCGCTGTGAGAATGGGGACTGCTTTGCTCACGGTGTTATCCCAGAGCTGACCATGGTTCCTGGCACACAGTAGGCTCTTCACAGGCGTATGTTGAATGAGTGCACACTCACAGGGACCCCCGGAGGTGGGCTCCCTCGTCCTCAGGATCAGTGAGGCGTGGGGACTGATGCACACTTTAAATCCCTCGTGCCAGGGGTTACCTGGCTGGAGGTGTCCTGTGGTTTGGAGAAACCGGGAGAGCTTCCTTCGGGAGGGGCAGTGGAGTTACGCTGCCATGGAGGTGTCACTGAGTGCTTCGGTCATCCTGCCCCGCCTGGAATCCGTGTGCCCCCTCCAGCCGTGTGGCTGCAGGCCCAGCCCAGTGCAGCGGTCAGGGCTCAGGCAGAGAAGCAGAGCCACCAGGAGGTGTCTCCATGTGTACAGTAAGGACGACTCAGAACCTGGGCTTCCGCTGTGGGCGCAGGTTCAGCAGCCTCTGTGGCCGCTGAACACCTGGCGAGGGAGCTTGCAGTCCTCAGGGCGGGCGTCGGGGGAGGAGGGCTCAGGGGCGGCATCGGGGGGAAGAGGGCTCAGGGGCCTCGGGAGCAGCCGCAGCCACCGCAGGCTGAAGCCGTGCTCGTTCTTGTTGCCTTCCCCTCGTGCTGAGGGTGCCTTCGAACTCCAGCCCCTCATGGAGGTGGACACACACACCCTGCCCAGGGCAGGGTGACTCGGGACAGGGACCCAGGCGAAGGTCGGGTGTTTGCAGGCCCAGCTGTGGCTTCACACTGGAGAGGCGAGCCCGCAGACGAACGAGAAGACATGAGCTACGGAGGGACTGCTTGCTGCTTCCCTTCCGTCCTCCAGATCTGCTGCATGGCTGCCCCAGCTGGAAGCATACCGGCAAGGGAGCTCTGGGAACGGAGCTCAGCCCAGCCGAGGGGACACACTGGAAAGCCACCACAAATGCGTGCTGCTGAAACAGATCAAAGCACTGAGAAGCAGCTTAGCAAATTGGTTAGGAATGTGGACTCAGCCCTGGCCTGTTTGGCTCAGCGGTTAGAGCATCGGCCCGAGGACCAATGAGTCGCGGGTTCGATTCTGGTCAAGGGCACATACCTCGGTTGTGGTTTGTTCCCGGCCCTGGTCGGGTCCTGTGGGAGGCAACCAGTCTATGTGGCTCTATCACATAGATGTTTCTTTCTGTCTCTCTCTCTCCCTCCCACTCTATCTGATAATAAGTAGAAAAAGATCCTCAAGTGAGGAATAGGAAAAAAAAAAAAAAAAAAAAAAGGTGGACTCGGGGGCCAGAGGGCCTGGGTTCAGATCCTGCCGCCACCGTGGACTTGCTGTGTCAGTTCCTGGGGCAGGTCACGTCAGCAGTCTGGCCCTTGGTTTCCCTGTCTGCAAAGTGGTGATGAAAATAATACCTGCTCATGGGGCTTCGAAAGGATGAATTCAATCAATCACTGGGAAGTGCTTATCACAGCCTGAGCTATACATTGAGAGCCCCAAATGTGGAGAGCAATAATGAAATACAAATGTTTGCCTCTGCACCACTTCACGTTCTCTCTCAGCCACGTTCACACCTGGACTGCATCTGGAGAGACAGCTAGACACTGATCTCAGTATCTGAACGTGAAAGAAGAGATGCACCAAGGGGTAGTCCTCCACCTTCCCAGACAAGGTTGTCATTCCACGCCCAGGTTTTAATCAGCGAGGAAAGGAAATACTCGTCCCTGCAGAGACTTGTGTGCGAACGTTCAGAGTGACTTTATTTGTGACAGCCCAAAACTGGAAAAACCCAAATAGAGCTACCTGAATTGTGGTACATCCATACAATAAAGAGGAGTGAACTGTTGGTACATGCATGGCGTGGATGAATCTCAAAATCATTGAGTGAAAAAAAAATCAGATCAAAAGAGTACTGTACGATTCCATCTATAGCAAACTCTAGGACATGCAAACTGATCTATATAGACAGACACTTGTTGCTTGAGGGTGGGACGTGGGGAGGGGCAGGAGGGAGAGGGTCCCAGGGAAACTTTTATGGATGATGGATGTATTCACTAGCTTGATGGTGGTGATAATTTCATGTGTGTAAACAAATGTCAAAACTTACCCATTACACACTTTAAATATGTGCAGTTTTATTGTATGTCATTTATACCTCAATAAAGCTGCTTAAAAAAAAGGTGAGGCCAGAGGGCTTAGGGCATCCTGGCACATTTCGGAGCAGTGCCCTACTGCAGGAGAGACTGAAAATCCGTCCATCCATGCAGGGAGAAATAATTGTAAGGAGCAATTCCCCATAGGGAAGTTTGTTATTTCATAAATAACTGCTGTGGAAGGAGGGAAGGAGGTGTGTAATGAGATGAGGCTTCCCTGGGAGACCATAACCTAGTTATAAATTATAGTAAAAACTACGTAAATACGGCTTCCTTTAAAAAGAAAGCTACAAGCAAGAGCTGGTCATTTATAACCAAGTCTTCAAGGCAAAGATGCATTGCTAAAATCTCCAGCTCTTTGTCTGAAACCCTGTCAGGGACCCAAGGAGCCACGTTCTGGTTTTCTGAAATCCCTTTGGCAAGGGTACGTTTCCCCAGTTCTTCAGTGCTTGTCCCCCACGGGTGGCTGGACATGTGTCAGGGTGTCTTCTCCCAGGTTCCATTACAAAGGGGACAGGGATTGAAGGCTCAGGGGGAAGTCTCTGATTGCCTTCGCTTGTGCAGTTCCCCTGTTTGAAACACAGCCTTCCACCCCTAGACGTCATTTGAGACACAGCCCAGGCATTTTCTCCTCCAGGCAGCCCTCCTGGACCACTCAGGCTGGGTTAGATGCCTTCCTCAGTCCTCATGTCCAGTCTCCTTCTCCTCTTGGCTCGTTGGGCTGCCCTGCAGTGGCCTCTGTTCATTTCTTTCAAAAGGGGAATGTTCTTCCCACAGCCCGCACCTCTTCAGCCTTGAGCTCTGAGCTCACATCCTTGAGCTGCTGACCTCCCATGCTCAGAGAGAGAATCTCAAACCCTCCATCTCACTTCCTTCAGAACAACACAGTCCAGATGACCGTTTCCCAGTTTCTTGTCTGTGTCTAGTTAGAACGTGAACTCCGTGGAGCAGAGGCTTTGGCTGTCACTGCGACATCCCTGGCGCGAGAGCAGGTGGGCAGCATCGCTGGGCTTGTTCTAATGAGGGCGTTGGCTAGCTGAGATGGAGAGGTGACAGCGGTGCCTGGCATGCAGGAAGCACCACCTAAGTCTTTGTTTAAAAATCTGAAATGGCCTTGGAGGAGTCTTCCCTGTAGTGCTTGAAATTGAGGTTCTTTGACTCTAATTGAAGTTGTGGTTGAGCAGAAAGAAAAAAGCCACGGGAAGAATAGAGGCCAGTCATGTCCCTGGCCCTTGATAGATCTTGGCGGATAAAAAGGGACACAGATGGCGCCACTTTGTCTCATACCAGAGGGCGTGGAACACCAGGTTTCCCTGTCTTCTGAGCAGTCCTTAAGCGGTTTCCGAATTACAATGGGAGTGGTGTCTGCAAACCGTGTGTTCTACCACATTGCCGAGGGGCTGGCACTTGACAGGTGATTCTGTTCCCTAATTTCCTGGGCATATTTTAATTGTGACTCATGGGCTTACATTTTTTTTAACTTTATTGTTAAATGTATTATAGATGTCCCTCCTTGTTCCCCCCATTGACCCCCTCCTCCCCAATCCCGCCCCCTCCTGCCTTCCCCGCACTATTGTCTGTGTCCATTGGTTATGCATATATGCATAGAAGTTCTTTGGTTTATCTCTCCCCACCCTCCCTTCCCCCTTCCCTTTGAGGTTCACCAGTCTAACAACCAATTTGTACTTCTTAATTCCTCCATCTTTTTTACCCATCCCCCCAGCCTCCTCCCATTTGGTAACCAACAAAAAGTTCTATGTATCTGTGAGTCTGTTTCTGTTCTGCTTGCTCATTTTGTCTGTAGATTCAATTGTTGATGGATATGTATTTATTGCCATTTTATTGTTCATATTTTTGTTCTTCTCCTTAAAAAAGACCCTTCAACATTTCATATAATACTGGTTTGGTGGTGATGAACTCCTTTAGCTTTTTCGTGTCTGGAAAACTTTATGTGTCCATCGATTCTAAATGATAGCTTTGCAGGATAGAGTAATCTTGGTTGTAGGTCATTGCTTTTCATCACCTTGAATATCTCTTGCCACTCCTTTCTGGCCTGCAAAGTTTCTTTTGAGAAATCAGCTGACAGTCTTATGGGAGCTCATTTGTAGGTAATAAACTGCTTTTCTCTTGCTGCTTTTAAGATTCTCTCTTTGTCTTTAACCTTTGGCATTTTGATGATGATGTGTCTTAGTGTGGACCTCTTGGGGTTCGTCTTGTATGGGACTCTCTGTGCTTCCTGGACTTGTATGTCTGTTTCCTTCACCAAGTTAAGGAAGTTTTCTGTCATTATTTTTTCAAATAGGTTTTCAGTTTCTTGCTCTCTCTCCTCACCCGAGGATATGTTTCTTCTTGATGTTTTTTTAGAGAGAGGAAGGGTGAGGGAGAGAGAGAGAGAAACATCGATGTGAGAGAGAAACATTGATCGGTTGCCTCCTGTAGGTACCTTAATGGCGGATCGAACCCACAACCTGGGAACATGCCCTGACTGGGAATTGAACCCGCAACCTTTATGGGATGATGCTCCAACCAACTGAGCCACCCAGCCGGGGTTTATGGGCTTACACCTTTAATCTCTGGTTTCATACTCCATGCCATTCTGGCTGACTTGGGGGAGTGACAAAGCCACTGGTGATTGTGAAGCAAAATGAAAGAATCTGGGTGCCCTGGACTGGACTTCAGTGGGCCTTCTAATCGAGAGTCATGGGGAACGCGAGGATCACTGTGACACCGTAACCACAGTGGGAGCCTTGCCCTATACCAGGAGCCAGCAAACGTCTGTTAAGGGCCACGCAGTAAACTTTTCATACTTTGCTGATTTGGAGGTCTGTGTCACCAGTGGTCAGCTCTGCCACTGTGGCCCAAAAGCCACCAGAGACCACATGTAGACAAGTAAGTGTGTCTGTGTCGGTGATGCACTGAAGTGTGTCCCCCTTCCCCCAAGTTCCAACGTTGAAGCCCTAGCCCCCCATGTGACTGTATATGGAGAGAGGGCTTTTAAAGAGGTAATCAAGGTTAAATGAGGTCATAAGGACAGGCCAATGGGACAGGACAGGTGTCCTTATATAAAGAGGAAATTTGGATACACGAAGAGACACCAAGATTGTACGCTCAAACAGGAAAGGCCACAGGAGGACAGCAGGAAGGTGCAAGCCAAGGAGAGAGGCCTCAGGAGAAACCTACCCTGCCAACACCTTGATGTTGGGCTTCCAGCCTCCAGAGCTGTGAGCAATTAATTTCTGTTGTTTACGTCCCTCAGTCTGTAGTATTTTGGCAGCTCGAGGAGACTAATACAGTTCCAATAAAACTTTATTTAGAAAAACAGGTGTCTGGCCATCTTCGGCCCATGGCTTGTAGTTGGTTGACCCTGCTCTAGAGGACTGTCCACACTAAAATCAATAGGAAGTGTCAGCTCAGGTGTTCTGGGCTGGGTGCTAGGGATCTAAGGGCCTAAACTAGGCACACGTTCTCTGCTGGAGATTACATTCTTGGGGGGAGATGGTCAACAAATGCAAATATACAGTCAAGCGGATTTCAGATAGCTAAGTGCGCTGAAGAAAATGCAGGGTGATGTGATCAGAGGACTGTTGGGGGTGGGTGGGGGGGGGAAGTGGTCAGTGGGGTCCTCTGAGGAGATGATGCTTGAAATGCAAAGGTCTAGGATGGAATGTCCCAGGAGAGAGCCAGCAAAGGTGAAATGTCAGAGTCAGGAGCAAGCTTAGTAGTAGCCTCAAGGGTAGACGAATTTGCAGTAGATTCCCCAGGGATGGGGCTCACTTGTGTCTAGATTAGTGTTATATGAAAAGACTTCTTTTACCAGAATCAGGGTCTTACTCTTGGTCACCTCAGGGACCACCCCCGCCCACCTCATGTCACTCCCCCCACACCCCAAAGTCCTCACTGCCGCACCCCCTGCCCATCTGAAGTCCTGTCCCTTTGGGCTCAGTGAATGTGGTCACCTTCTCACCCCTTCCTTTTCCTGGTTTCTCTGCGTGCTTTCCCCTCATGGCACTCTCCTGTGGATGGAGTGGTCAGGGCAGGGTGGTGCATGGTGACCTCGGGCAACGGTCTGAGCTCTCCCGAGGCCATGTGGGAGGTCATTGGAGGGTTTTGGGCAGAGGCAGGTTTTCAAAGGCACATTCTGGCTGTTGGGTTGAAAATAGAGTGTGGAGTGGTGGCTCTGGCGAAGCCCCATGTCCCCGGGGGTTAGAAACCTCACATTTTATTGTTTTTTTATTAAATGAAATCGGACTTGTACTCTTTGTGCCCAGCTTGCTTCCTACCTGCTCTGGTTGGAGGAAATTTAATCATAGTCATCTTTTTTCTCTCTTCCCCCAGAAGTTTCTCTTTGTACCTTGCTTTCTGCAGGAAGCAGGGCTTCTCCAGGGAGGTCTGGTCTGCAGTCTGTGGAGGTGGCCTCTGCCAGCGCTTTATGCCAGGCTGAGTGCAGGCAGGGGCTCCGCTGGGTGCTGCCCTTCCCTCCCGGGCACAGGCCCCAGTGCACGAGGCGTGAGTTTGGATACCATCCTTATCCCTTTACTCTGGTGCCTCAGTTTCTTCATTTGTACTATGGGCCTACCTCACAGGGTTGTTGGAATTAAACTGAGTCATATTTTCAGATCTCTTCACATGAAATATGTAGTTGATAAAATGCAGGCATTTATTATTATTGGTTTGAGTTGTTATTTGGGCTTTCCTGTGCTTTTTGACGAATACTTTTAGTTAAAAAATATAGCTCTGGCTGGTTTGGCTCAGCAGTTAGAGTGCTGGCCTGTAGACTGGAGAGTCACAGGTTCGATTCCGGTCAAGGGCACGTGCCTTGGTTGTGGTTCGATCCCTGGCCCTGGTCGGAGTCCTTGCAGGAGGCAACCAATCAATGTGTCTCTCTCACATCAGTGTTTTTCTCTCTCTCTCTTTCTCCCTTCCCCCCACCCCCATCTGAAAATCAGTGGAAAAATATCCTCGGGTGAGGATTAAAAAATAGATATATATGAAAATAGAAAATTATTTTAAGTGTTTGTTTTAGCAAATTGACTCCACAGTGTTTCCGTGGGGCCTGAGATCACACCGGTCTGCAGAGACCACAGTTGAGCCATCACAGGTTTATTGATTTCTTTCTCCATGTGAGTATAACTTTCTCTGAGTCTGTCTCCTTTCTCACCATTCCATGGCCTCTTGGGGGTCCCATTAGTCACATTGAGGACGACATCCTCAGAGCCTCTGAAAACAGAGCAGCCCATCCCCACTGGTCCCTGGATGCTGCGAAGGCAGGGCCCACCAGTGCAGATGCTAACGCCCGGGCAGGTGGCGCCTGTGAGGGATGGAGCGCGTGGGAGGAAGGCAGGAGCGTCCAGAGGGAGGCCCTTACTGCGCTCCAGCTGAGTCCTGTGCATTTAAATGTCGGCATCTGGCTGTTGTCTTCAGTTATACTGGGTGCGCAAAACCTATTTGCAGTCTCAGTCCTGGGCCCTTCTGCTAATTGATTCCATCCCCGCCCCTTTGCTCCCAGGTTCTTGACCTTGAAACTCAAGTTTTGGCTCTTCATTGATCTCATATCCCCTTTGATGGTAGCCAGCGCCACGGACACAGCTCAGAGCTGACAGACGGCCCTTCTGACCCAGGAACCCATCTTGGGAAATTACTGAAACCTCCCAAGCTACCTAGACATCCGTTTCTAAAACCTCCCAAACTCTGTCAGGTAATGACAGATATCGAGGGAAATTAGAGCAGCAGAAACAATAGCAGGGACATTTCAGCCAGGACACAAGCTCTGCGTGGCTTCACCCAGGAGGCTTTCTGTTTCTCCCTCTGGCCTTTATGGAATCCTCCGTAATGGCAGGTACATTACAGCAACCTTGCACACCGCCTGCCGGTGAGAGACACAGAAGACGTGTCACTATTCCAAATGCTTAACTGACTTGCCTTTGCAGAACTTTGCCCTTTACTAGCAATGTACCCCGTTTCTGCAGTTCTGCGGGCCCCTCCCTAAAGGGAAGAGAGAATAAAACTGTAAAACGTCTACAATTTGATTGTAGCCCTTCCAGTCGGCTTCCTCTGAAAGGCATTTGGAAGAAGGAGAGCAGCATTGTTAGAATGTCACAAGGCATTTATTTGCATGGTATCGTAGCAGATTTTAATTTGACAAGGAAACTGCGCCCAGGAAGAAGGATTGGGAAGCCAACGCGAGGTGATTTGGAAAAGGTTTGCTTTGTAAAAGTTAGTTAAATGCATTCTGGCAGCTCTTCTTTGAAGGTTAATTGTGATACTGACTGTTAGAGAAAACCTAATTAATAATAACAGGGGGAAAAAACTACATTTCAGTAATACTAAGGTTGTGACAAGCGTTTTATAAAACCAAGAATTCAACAGTGAGGCTTAGAGTTGATCTTCCAACCCGCGGCCCATTGTTCCCAGGTGGTGAAGCAGATAAAATGCATTAATTAAATATTTGGGAAGCACTTTGCTGCTGCTTCTTATTTATTATCTCGTGTGAGGTTGACATCTTGGCAATTTCAGAGAACAAAAGGATCTACAGAGAATTAGGTTTGTTCTTTGTTTTATCAGTAGGATTATGTTTAAGTATATATTTTTTCCCTTTTCTCTTCTTCTCTCTGGGTGTAGCGGGGCAGTCAGGGTTGGGGATTGTCTTGGAAGGGATGAACTGGGAGGCATGGTGGGGGTCACAGGTCTAGAGCAAGGTTGTCAGACTTTCTGCAAAGGGCCGGATGATAAATCAGTTCAGCTTGACGGACATGTGGTCTCTGTCTCATTTACTTACCTGTGTCGACACAGTTGTGAGTGGGCAGAGCTGTGTTCCAATAAACTTGATGTATGAAGACAGAGAGCAGAGTTGGACTTGGCCTACAGGCTGTAGTTTGCCAACCCCAGCTGGAGTTGGAGTCAAGTAGCTAGGGTTTGAATCTAGGTCACCTCCGAGTCTGCAGCCCTGGACAAGAGTCCTGGTAGGTTTCTCTAGTGCTAATCATATTATCTGGTCTCTGGGTGGTCCATGAAGTTGGCAGAGGCCCCAGCAGTGTGGAGAGTGTGCGGGCGATTGTGCCTGGTGTGGGGTCAGTGGAGGCAGCCCCAGCTGGTTGGAGGACAGTGCATTTCTGACTGTGAGCCGTTGACAAAAACGTCTGGGAGACACTGGACTGGGGTGGGACACTGCTGGGTGGAGAGAAATACTCGAGGCTTCCTGTTGGGCTGCTGGGACTGTGGGCTGTTCCACTGGAGAACTGGAGGGGATCTTGTGGGACCCACATGAGCAGCTCCTAGAGGTCACTATAGCCAGCCCATCCGACACCCCTCTGACCCGTGGGTCGGCAGAGCAGCTCCCCTCGCTCTGAACCGCAAGTCTTCCGTGTCGGTAACATCCATCTCTTGGTCAGTGTTGATGAAACAGCCCCAGACAACTTCCTGTGTAGATGACTGGGGTCCTTTAAAGCTTCTGAGCAGCTTTCAGCTTTTGCAGCAGGATGGGGGCTTCCGAGAGCATGACCAATTCCGGGGTGCTTGGGATTTGTGGTTCTCTGTCCCCAGAGGACCCAACTCTTGGACTGGTCAGTCACCTTACTTTATCTCACCAAGTTCAAGCCTTTCTTGAGGAGGAATTTTTGGTCCCTTCCCTTGGACATCCTTTAGATCGGAATATGTTTCTGTCATAGCTCTGCTGACTTTATGTACCTGTGTCACTTGTGAGGCTTCTTTTCATTCTGATGACCAGGAACTTATCTTGAGAAGATTTAATCATTGTTGAAGCAAAACGTATTAGCTCATGTAACAGACTCTTCTAAGAGGTGGGCTTCAGGTATGGTTGGATGTGAGTGCTAACATGATGCGATCAGGACACGATCTCCCCACTTCTCTCAGCTCAGCTTTCCCAGCTTGGGTTCGTTCTCAGTGGGCTCTTCACATGCAGTAGCAGAATAAGCACCCCAGCTCCTGGCTTCCATCCCAGCAGCTCAATGACCCCGGCTGTAGACCTGGGATGGAGCCCCAGTGGCCTCTTGGGGGAGAACTCTGCAGAATGGCCAGCCGACCGCTGGTGCCATGCACATTGGAGGGGGCAGTCATGGTTTCCCAGACAAAATCATGCTGTTACCAGTAGAGGGAAGGAGATGCTGAGCTGTCCCAAACAGGTGACCTCTTAAACCCCTCAAGGGCGGGAACTCTAGCTTACTGGGTTTTGTGGTTCCAGCCCCTCGCATAGCACCTGGCGGAGAAAGCCCAGGCATTGGACAACGTTGTCACGTGAAGATAACTGGCATCCTCACTGGGACCCAGCTCTCCTAATGGCTTGTGTGCGTCTGTCTTCCAGTGGCTTAAATAACCCGAGAGGTGGTCCCCTGTGCGTTGACCCTGTGAGGTGAGCGGCGTGCGTTCTTGTGGCGTCTGCATGTGCGAGACATGGAGCCCACTGGCCTGGAGTGTGCCGGCCGCCCGGGCCCCCGGTTCGCTGACACTCAGGCCCGCTCTGTGTCATCAAGAGGGTGGGAGAGAGGCATGTGTGCGCGTGTGACGTGGCCCTTCTCTGTCCAGCCGACGCTGAACGACTTCACTGGTGCATTCCCTTGGCTAGCATAAACATTCTTCCTCTGCAACAAAAGGACTTCTCTGCCGGAGGATCCAGCTGTTTGCGGTGTGTGTGCCTGTGTGAACAGCTGGGCTCCGTGTTCGGAGTGGACTGTGCGCCACGTGTCATTCTGAGCGGGGGTGTGTAGTCAGTTTCCAGGCCCTGCCTTTCCCCACAGAAGCCATTCTAAGTGGAAGAGGTCAGTTCCCAGGCTGGCCCACCTCACCCCTTTGATCCAAGTAGGTGTCACCGAGTATTGCTGACGAAACTGGAAACTGTAAGAATGTACATCTTCTCTGTCCCCTGATGGAAAGGGATAAACATCCCACGAATGCGTGCCTCCAGGGGCGCCGGTTCTCGCCCTCAGGTGCACCGTGCTAATGCTCAGAGTCACCCCTGCCCTTGGGGGCTCCAGGACGGGCTGTGCGAGTGGCGAGCCTGGGATGCTCCCTGAGGGGGCGTTGTCCCCAGGGGACCTTGGGCCATGTCCTGACACATTTTTGTTGTCAGAACTGCGAGGGCTGTGGTACTGGCTGCGTGAGGCAGGCCGTGGGTGCTGCCAAGTACCCTGCAACTCCCAGAACGGCCCACAGTGGAGAATCGTTCAGCCAGAATGACGGTGCTGCCGAGGCCGGGCACCCCGGGCTAGTCGTCTTCCTGTGGTGTGTGTGAAGACACAGGGCGCCTCAGGGACACAGGGGGAGTGGCTGGATCCCTGTGCCACCCAGCCGGCCTGGTGCGCAGTGAAGATGACGTGGACACGGCCATGGCTCCCGCCTCTGAGTGTGACCTCCTGGCCATTGCTGCAGGCCAGAGGTTGAGAAACCTTTTCTCTAATGGCCAGATAGGAAGTACTGCAGGTTTTGTTGGGTCTGCAGTCTCTGTCATTGTCACGTGAAAGCAGCCATGGGCAGCATGTAGACGAGTGGTCACTGCTGTGTTCCAGAAAAAGTTTGTTTAGGAAAACGGGCGCGGGTTGGATTTGGCCCGCGAGCCAGAGTTCGTGGACCCGCTCCAAGTGGTTTTACGTAGTTTTCTCATTTTCTGGGTTGTTCGTTAGAGAACATGTGATACAGTTAGAAGGATGTAGGTTTTGTTTTCGACAGGATCCGAGTGTGAACTTTGATCCTGTCGTTCACTTTCTCGTGACCGTGTCACTCAGCCTCGCAGGCCCCCGTCTGCGTCTGCAGAATCGGACAGGGACGCTGACTGCGCCGTGGTGTCGGGAGGCTCAGGGAGGGCCTGGCGCAGCGATGTTGCTCGGGAAACACTGGCCCTCCCATGACTGAGCAAGTGGCTTAACATCTCTGCGTCTCAGTTGCCTCACCTAAGAGATGGGCTTGATGGCCATAGATCATAACTAACAGTCACGCAGAGCATCTTTGAGCTGGGCTTTCTGCAAGAAGTAAACCATTTAATCCTGCCGACAGCTCTATACAGAAGGGAGCGCTTGCCACCATTTTACAGAATGAGCAAACTGAGTCCTGGAGAGTTTGAGTAGCCGCCTGAGGTGACATCCTGGCAGGTAATGGAGCCGGGCAGCTGATCCTAGAGCCCTGGTTAACCTGTGCATGAGTCCTGGGTCTCAGGGCCTGTGCCTCTGATGAGTCCCAGAGTTGTGACATAGACGTCCTTACTCAGGAAGTCACAGCAACTGTTTTTAGCCATGGATTTGAATTGCTCGGTCAGACAGTCCGATGTGATAGGCAGGTGGATGAGTTTGGGGGCATGCTCATGTTCAAAAGAAAAAGCTTGTCTTCCCTGCATTTTCTTCCCAAGATTCCTGGGGCAGAACCCTGCATCCGGAACACGGTTGTCTGTCCACTCCATTCCTGACATCCCCACTCACTCATACTCCCAGAGGGCCCTTTAACCGCCCTCCACACGCTGGGGACAGCTGTGAAGACGACTACAGCTCCTCCTTGGTTCCCAGCTTGGATCAGTCCTTAGTAGAGTGCTGTGGCCCCCACCCCGTACCTTGGCTGGTAGGAGCTGGCAAGGGCAGGGCCCAGGTGCCCAGATCTGCTTGGCCCTCCTCCAGAAAGAGCATCTTGGCCACAGATGCTCTAGCCCAGCTTCCCAGGCTGCGGGACTTGGCCACATGTCATTCCCAGAACCTCCCATGTGGCGATTCTGAGATGATAGGACGGAGGAGATTACAGGAAAGACTCTAGTACCTTCTCTGGGTGCTCCAAGTGGGTTCCCTAGGCACAGATTGCTTGGGACTATCTTTGCCAAAGAGTGGGTACAGAGGTCGACCAAAACCTGATTTACTTTTTATTTACACCCTGTCTTATTGCAAAAAGCATTTGGGACAGCATATCTTACATACAGGTGCTGGGAGCATGGGCTGTTGCATCCGATTCGCTGTGTCCTGGGCATGTTCCTAACCTCTCTGAGTCTCAGTTTGCCCCATCTGTGTAATGGGGCAAAGAAAAGGCCTCGTGCAGAATGTTGGTTTGAGAATTAGTAATTTATAGCATAGCGTTCATTACTCTTCTGTTGTTATTAACATTATTACTATTATGGTTATCTTAGAGAAAAATGGGTTGTTAGGGAAGGCGAGCTGTTAGTCCGGCTCAGAACCGGGAGTGTGTGCGCATGCGGACATGAGCTTGCGTACACATGCACGCACGTGCGTGTCCTGACCTTATTGCCAGGTGGTTGCATCTAGTTTTCCTCTGCATGAAGCTCCATCTTTTACCACGGATTCTGAGCAAATTAACTTCTGCTGTAGCCGAGATTGCTCATTAGTAGTCATGCCTGTTAGGAAAGTCTTGTTAAAGCAGTTTTCTTGGTGGTATTTTAAAAATGTGTTACTCTGTATATTCCTTTTGCCTGTTGGAATCATGACATTGAACCCTCCCTGGTCCTGGTCATGTTTAAGGCAAAACTCGGAGAGCTGGAGAAAGACCTGGCACTTGGTGGGACAGTGGTGGGTGCCCTGGGGTTTTTTTGACTGGCAGATGATTCTGACGTGTGAGAACCCCCCAATCTTTGGGCCCGCCTGCCAGGTCCACAGGCTTCTGGGTGGACACCCCTCTCTGTCTTCCTCCCAGCTTGATCTCTGTCCCGGCCCTATTTCCACCCTGTATTCTGCAGACTCTGGTCTCCTCCTCCGTCCTTGCAGTCCTGTCTTCTCTTCTGACATCCCTGCTGGGCTTCGGATACCCTCCTGCGTCCTCTTGACACCGCCCCCGTCTTCAAGCCTCCTCTCCAACTTTGAGACCTCCCGCCAACCCTGCTGCTGTTGTCCTGTGAGCTTCCATGCCTTTTGCTGGAGGCAGGTCAGGCAGGGAAATGGGGGAGCGGAGGAAGGGAGGAGGGAACTGAGTATTTAACACCTGTGGTGCTCGGGGCACCATGTTTCACAGTCAGTCGGTTAATTTTTACAGCGGCTCTGAGGGTGGCGGTGCTGTCTTTCCTGTTTGAGAGGTAAGAACCCCGAAGCGCAGAGGGAGCAGATAATTTGACCAGAGACAGTGTTGATGAGGTGCTGAATTTAGAGTTTGTTCACTTAGTCGGTCAGTCATTCAGCAGCTTTGCATCGGACACGTGCAGTGGATCTGGCTGTTGCAGGTGCCATGCTGGTGGCCGTGACCTAGGGGTTCTCTTCGTTCTCTCTCTGGCACCACATCATCCGACAAGGACTGCTCCTGGACAGGTGCTAAGGTTCTACTTGGACCGCTGTTCATGTCCCTCACAGAGCCTGTGCGTGGGGGACTGGGTGGAAGGGGGAGCTCCCTTAAGGTGAATGGCTGACTTAGGAAAGAAAGTGTTTAGCTCGATCAGTTCTGGTTGTCCTAGAGACACGACTGAGGATGATGAGAGCAGCTGCCAGATTGGATGCATCCAGCCTTTCTGTGTCCGTGTTTATCTTTGTCCATTCACGACCTTGAACGCAACTCCATTGGCATGCTTGCTGCTTCCTCCGGAGCTGATGGGTCTATTGCTAAATACCTGGCGGTTTAATTTTTGGACATCTTTTGAGGAAAGCAAAAAGGTGGATCCTTTTCATCTAGAAGGAAACAAGTAGGAAATCACACTTCAAAGGCAATGTCCCCTCCGAAACCAGCCCCTCCAGCTTTCCAAGTTTTTTGACTAAAGACAAGTCCAATGGAATGCTGTGTTGATTTAAAAACCTAAGCAGCCTGGCCTGGCTGGTGTGGCTCAGTGGTTGAGCATCAACCCATGCACCAAGAGGTTGCCGGTTCGATTGCTGGTCAGGGCACATGCCCAGGTTGTGGGCTGAACCTTTGGTGGGGGCATGCAGGAGGCGGCCAGTCAATGTTCTCTCTCATTGATGTTTCTCTCTCTCTCCCTCTCCCTTTCTCTCTCTCTAAAAATCAATAAAGAAAAAACTTTTTTTAAAAAACCTAAGCAACCTGGAGATCATTTGGATGGGATTTTTTTTTTTTTAAATCCTCACCCAAGGATACTTTTTTCCATTGTATCTTCAGATAGAGTGGGGACAAAGGGGAGGGGGGAGAAACATTGAGAGAGAGACACATAGACTGGTTGCCTCCCGCATGACCTCCAACCAGGGCTGGGGACCGATCCGCAACCAAAGTACGCGCCCTTGACTGGAATTGAACCCGCGACTATTTGGTCTTCGGGCCAATGCTCTACTGCTGAGCCAAACCAGCCAGGGCTGGGTGGGATGTCTGACAATGAAGGGCAGCACAGGTGAACCCTCTGAGCTCAGGGCAACTTCTGCAGCCTCTGCTTGCTGATGGGCCTTTTGATGGAGCAACGTTGGAGTCAGGTCCAGGGCCTTGCTTCTCTGAGGTTCCTTCTTCCTTCTTCCTCTGTAGCTGGTCCCACTTCAGGGAAAAATAATATTAATACTTGGCCACATTCGAACATTACTGTGTGCTAGTTACTGTGTAAAACGCTTTGCATGGATGATTGCATTTCATCCTGATTTGTAGAGTGGATGGCCGAAGGGGACACTATTCTGATTACAGAGGATTCTTCCCTCAAAGATGAATTTGTTTGAGGGACTCCTTTAAAGCCGAGGTTGGAATGTGGCAAACCGAGCCATATCTAACCCACAGATCTGTTTCATTTGGTGAAGATAGTTTTTCAAATTGAATTTATTGACAGTGTTGAACAACTAAGACATTTCTCAGAAAAACTTTGATCTCTAATTTCTCTTGAAAAAAATGAGAAGAGCCAGGAGCAGCAGGTGTGTGCTTCCCGGGGCTGAGCAGCACCTGCCCCGTGTTCAGGAGCCGGTCCTGGCCACATCACTGCACCCCACCTCGCCCCTTCCTCTCACTCGTCTTACCTGCCTGGCCCCTGTGTGCATTCCGTCGGCCCCTTCTGCTTTACATGATCAGCCTTCCAACAGTTTTCAAAGCAACAGTTTCTCGAATTTGATTTCACATGTAAACTTTCAGACGTGTCATTCATTCGACCTTCATATAGCAAATGTATGTGTCAGGAAAAGAAACCTGCCAAGATGCATAAAGTTTGGTTGACTGTCGCCTCGTGGCTTTTCCTGTGGGAATGGACCTGAACTGGAACAGCGGAGGAGCACGCGGGACCCTCAGCAACACCTTCCACAGTGGATCCCATGAACGCATGGCTTCCGTGGAGAGCTCTGTGGTCACTCCTGTTTGCTGCTGTCCAAGATGGCGGGTCTTAGATCTTTGTGGACTGTGGTCTCCAGGCAGGCTGGGGGCGGGGCAGGGGGGTGGTGATTCTTCTGGACGTGGAAAAAGACCTTTCATGTCACCTGCAGCTGGTGCTGCGTGGAGCATAAGAATTCATCTCATCAGTCAAAAAAGGCTCAAAGCAGTGATGGTCAGTAGTATGGGGACAGCAGCAGCTGATGCTGTTGGAGTTCTTATTGTGCGCTAGACAGCATGCTGCGTGCCATTATTTCAGCTATTTCTTGAAGTAATCCCGTGAGATGGGTACCACGATTACCCGTGTTTTACTAATGAAGACGTCAGGGCCCAGCAATGGTCAGTACACGCTCAAGGTCGTACTTTTCACAACTGGCAGGATCAGGATTTGAACCTTCCGTGTGACTTGACACCTCCATGCCCTCCTGCCTCCTGTGAGTCGAGGTACATCCACGATGACAGTCTGCCTGGGTCTGTGTGTATAACAGTGGCCAGGACACTTTGTGTCTTTGTTAACCCATTATATTCGAAGAAGAGCCAGCTGGTGTTTAGGGAGGTAGAAAACCTATTTCCATTTTAAACCTAATTTAATCAGACCATAGCCAGAGACCCAGAGGCAGGGACTGTTCCCAGAGTAGCTAACAAGGTTGAAATTACTTAATGTTGCTGTCTTCCAGCTTTAGGGAGGATGTTTAGGGATGGAACTCACTGTAACACAGGTGGAGTCAAGGTATTCAAAATAGACTCTCTGCCAGCACCCTGCAACAGTATGAGAGCCATAAATAAATGTGACCGCAGAGCAATTCTTGGCAGGAATTAATAAAAAAAAAAAAAAAGCAAGCTTTCAGCAGGTGGTGTGAAACTGTTCGCGCTGCCCTGTGTCGTCACGACGCTGCTCAGACTGGCCGGGGCGGCTGGCACCCGTCCCTGGCACTCCTCTCGTTGTGGTGACTCTGATGCCGTGAAGCTCTGTCCTCTCTGTCCAGGGGGTTTCACCAGAGGCATTTGCTGTTCTTCGTGAATCTGAAGGGATGGCAGGTGACAGATGGTTTGCTCTCCCGTTTTAGAGTGGGAAGATAGAGGGACGAGGAAGCCATGTTTTGTCATAGCCGTCCCAAGGCTGGTCCCACAGGGAGCCATAGAAGGCCAAGGGACTCAACATGAATTGAGTGCCAGCACTGGCGAGGCCCATGAGAATTTTATTTTATTTTATCTTTAGCACCCTAGGCAGCAGGTAGCAGTGGATACTTCTATAGACAGGGACACAGAGTGTATGACACTGAGCCTAAGTTATGTCACATGTTCAAGGTCACCCAGCTGGCAGGTGATAGAGCTGGGATGCAGAACTAGATTTGTTTTCTTTCCAGAAGCCCCATCCATGCCACAGCGCCACACCTCCCCCAACACTGTTAGATGGAGATGTTTTAAAGTGCCCACTTGAGGTTCCAGCTGATGTGGCCATGTCTGAGCCAGTAACTCGGGATGGGGGTGGGATCAGTCCTGCCAAATACCTACGGTGAGGAATGGGAGGGGGACCCTTTTGCTTGGTAATTTGTAAGAGCTCTTTGTCATCTGTGTTATAGCAATCTGTTCTTTAGATTTGTCACTGGTCTACTGCAGTAATTTGCAGGGCCCAGTGCAAAATGAAAATGCTGGTCTTTGTTGAAAAGTTAGTACAGAGCAGAGAACCCAGAAATTGACCTACGCCATTATGCTCAGATTGTTATTCGACAAAGGAGGCAAGAGCATACAATGGAGTGAAGACAGTCTCTTCAATAAATGGTGGTGGGAAAATTCGACAGGTACATGCAAAAAAAAGAAAAAAGAAAAGAAAAGAAAAGAAACTAGACCACCAACCTACACCATACACAAGAATAAACCATAAAAATCCTAGAAGAAACCATAGGCAGCAAAATCTCAGACATCTCATGTAGCAGAATTTTCACCAATACATCGCGTAGGGCAAGAGAAACAAAGGAAAAACTAAGCGAATGGGACTACATCAAACTAAAAAGCTTCCGCACAGCAAAAAAATCCACGAACACAATGAAAAGGGAACCCACTGTGTGGGAGAACATATTTGCCAATGATGCATCTGGTGAGAGGTTAATTTCCAAAATATATAAAGAACTCATACAACTTAACAAAAGGAAGACAATCCAATTAAAAAATGGGCAAAGGAACTAAATAGACCCTTCTCCAAAGAGGACATACAGATGACCAAGAGACATATGAAAAAGTGCTCAGTCACTAATCATCAGAGATGCAAATTAAAACGACAATGAAGTATCACCTCACACCTGTTAGAATGGCTGCCATCGACAAATCAACAAACAAGTGCTGGTGTGAGGATGTGGAGAAAAGGGAACCCTAGTCCACTACTGGTGGGTGTGCAGACTGGTGCAGCCACTATGGAAAACAGTATGGAGTTTCCTCAAAAAATTATAAATGGAACTGCTATTTGACCCAGTGATCCCACTTCTAGCCATATATCCTAAGAATCCTGAAACACCAATCAGAAACACTATATGAATATATATGTTCATAGCAGTGCTATTTACAATCACTAAGATCTGGAAGCAGCCCAAGGGATCATCAGCATGGAGGGACCTGGAGTATTATGCTGAGAGAAATAAGCCAGTCAGAGAAAGACAAGTGTCACATGATCTCACTTACATGTGGACTCTAATGAACAAAATAAACTGACGAAGAAAATAGATCCAGAGACATAGAAGCATAGAACAGTATGACGAATCTCAGAGGGGTGGGGGGGCGGGGGCAAGAAGAGAGTAACCATAGAATGTATATGCATATATTTAACCAATGGACACAGACAATAGTGCAGTGAGGGCCCGGTGGGGGCGGCGGGAGTGGGGTGGAGGGCATCAATGGAGGAAAAAGAGGAGGATATATGTAATACTTTCAACAATAGAGATAAATTTTTAAAAGAGTTAGTATAAAAAACCTTTCTTCCTTCTGCAGTCTATCTCGATTAGTCAGAGTGTTTTTCAAAGTTCTCTTTGCTATGTAAAGTCCGCTCCCTGGGGCACAGGGATGCTTGCAGGGCAAGCACACACTCTCGCAGGAACCTGTCATGGGTGGGGCCTGGGAAGCTGCAGCAAGAACCCGTGTGTCCTCTGCTCGTGCCCGTGTTCCGCTGTCCCGTCAGAGTTCACTTACAAAGCACACATTGAGAGAGAAAATTATGAAGAATCTCCAGATCGCAAACACAGAGCAGAAGGCCCCATGGTCAGGGCCCACTGCTTCTGAGCTCAGGACCCTGTGTGACTTTGCTTAAGGTCATTTCCATACTAAAGTTTTGACTTTTTTATATAGTTAAGCATGCCCGTCATTTATTTTAGTTTCTGTGTTTCCAGGTTTTGCAAAGGCAAGTATGGGTTCTTATGCAAGAAGGTGGAATAAGTACTAGGCAAGTCCATAGCTGACGCCCATTGCAAGGAGATGCTTGTGGCCCATTAGAGGGGGCGGGGTGTGTGTGTGACCACGGAGTAGATGAGACATAGGGAAACTGGGTGACCTTTTAAGTTATTTTTTTTTAATATTTTTTTTCTTTATTGATTTTAGAGAGGAAGGGAGAGGGAGAGAGAGAGAGAAACATCATTGAGGGAGAACATCGATTGGCCGCCTCCTGCATGCCCCCCACCAGGGATCAGGCCCACAACCTGGGCACGTGCCCTGACCGGGAATGGAAGCAGCGACCTCTTGGTGCATGGGTCGACGCTCAACCACTGAGCCACACCGGCCGGGCTGTAATAAACCTGTTGCCACCGTATTGACTCAGAAGTGCCTGTTTCATTTCAGCAGTGTCCCCCCAGGGCACAGTCCTTGGCACATGCAGCATTTTCTCTGACTATAGTCAGCTCCCTCCAGGGCTCCCTCCTGACAGCTGAGAGAAGCTCATACCTCTCTTTGCAGCTGAGAAGAGGAACAGCTAGTCTGGCTCAGCACAGTCCCTATTTAGTAAAACACCGTCCTTTCGGGCAGAGGCCCTGGTGGAGAATGGAGAACGGTGTTTCCTGTGCCCCCTTCCCCACCTGCTCAGCCCAGGCTGTGGGGTCGAGGTGAGAGCTTCTCCAGCCCATCGCACCCGCCGCCCCCTCCCCCGTCTCTTCTTTGCTGCTTTCTCTCTAACTTTCTGAAACCATTGAAAATGTGTGTGTTAATACCCCTTACAGAGCAGCGAGTTGTTTTTAAAGACCTGTTTTATGTTGATTTCTGGCAAAACTTACGAAGCCACATATGTATAGATTAGTCTGTCAGTACTGAAACCACATGCCCCTTCCTTCCCAGAATAACCCGTTCAGAGGGGGGCATCTGCGAAGTTGCCCCAACTCATCCACGCTCATTTTGCCAAAGCAGTGATTGGAGCGTCAGTGTTGTGTGGGGGGAGCAGGCGGACCTGGCTCTGAATGACTGGCAGGTGGCTTTGGCCTGTTGCTTCAGCTCGGTGCTCTCCTGTGAAATGAGGGGGAACGACGCCTGGCCGGTGGTGAGAGGATGCGGCAATACGGCTCAAGGACAGCGCGTGGCACCTTTCAGCAAATGCCAGCCATCCTTGCTGGCCCATGATTTATGAGTGTTCTCCCGGAGGTGGGGAGCCCCGCTGGAGAAGCTCCCAGGGAGCTCTCCCAGGAAATCATTTCCAAGCATGGCTGATGTTATGCAATCCTAACACTGGAGGGGATGTGGTGCAAAGACCTTCGGAGGAACCTGCCAACTGACGTAGAAATTTTGTTGATTCTTTTTGTCTTTTCACAAATATTCATGGAGTGCCTTTGCCAGGCACTGGTGTGCATGTGTGTGTGTGTGTGTGTGTGTGTGTGTGTGTGTGTACATGTGTATGTATGTGAGCACATGGAACAGACTTGGTCCTGCTTTCACGGAGCTTCTATCTAGCAAAGGGAAGAGACTGTAAACAAGTCGTCAACAACTAAGTCCAGGTGCATTAGCTCTCTATTTCTGTGCAATACATGACCCCGAAACTTAGTGGTTTGGAGCAACATTTTAGTTATTGTTGACTTGTGGCTAAAGCTCCCATCCAACCTGGTTATGTCAGTCCTGATCCCAGGCCAGTTCCTTCCCGGACCGCAGACCCTTGCGCATGGCCTCTCCGCTAAGCGGCAGCTGGTGTCACCGGAGGGAGCCGGGGAGGAAGCAGAGAGAGGGACTGCGGAGGGAGTCAGCCTCTTACAGCCCCGTCTTAGCAGTGGCGTCTCCAGGCTTTTGTCGTTTTCTGTTTGTTTAGAATGAAGTCACCGGGTCTGGCTCGTACTCGAGGGGAAGGGCTTACACGCAGGCGTTATGTGAACAAGAAGACAGGGTGGCCAGGGCATGGCCTCTCCGCACGTGTGACGTTTGCGCTGAGTCCTGAGGGATGACAGGGAAGAGCAGTCCCAGCAGAGGGAACAGAAGATTGAGATTCCGAGCAGGGACCTGCTCATTGGAGGAGCTAGAAGGAAGGCATTGTGTCAGGACATAGTGAGTTTTAAAAAGAAAGGTGTGGTGGGATGAGGCTGAAAAGTTTGGCAGAGACCAGCTCTGCTTAGAAACCTGTGGTGACGGGGAACTCAGCAGCTTACAGGCAGCCCGACTGTTGGAGGGCCACATGTCATCGCCTGGGGAGCTTTGCCTTTGTGTGCTGGAACTGGTTGTCCGGCACTGGCTGCAGACCCCGTCCCGGATCTGTGCTCAGTCATGACATTTCCTGAACACAGCCTCCCGAGTGCACCAGGATGGTCTGGAGAGCACGGGATTCACACTGCGGTGAGCATGCCTGGCCACAGAGGAGCGCCCAGGACCAGGGCAGAGGCCGTCCTGTAGGGCAGACGCTCGCCACGGGGAGTGGAAGGCAGCCTGGTCAGGTCCAGTGGGATGGTGGGTGGAGGCTTTTGGAGGAGAGCACTGAAGTTGTCTGGCTCGGGGGTGCTGGGGAGACCTTCCTGGTAAAGGAACAGGACCTCGGGTCTCAGAAATGCAGCGCGCCGGCCACTGTCACAGAGGGCGGTGCGCTGGAGTGTGGTGGTTCAGGCCTGTGCAGGCCCAGGAGGGCGACCTGGAGGAAGGAGGGGATTTCTCAGATGGAGAAGGGCTCAGAGGTGATGTTAGGTTTGGAAATCCACGGCTGCCCTGTTGAAAAGGCCCTGGAGCGTTTTGTTGGCTTCAGAACGAACCTTTGTAGGGAGCCAGGAGCCAGTGTCTGCGTGCTGTATTTCTCCTCCTTTCCCCTCACTCCTCCAGCACTGTCCCTGGACTTGACATACACAGCTTACTGAATTGATCTTCATAACCCTCCGTGATGTGGGTATCATGACCCTGTTTTGCAGCAAGGGACCCTGGGCCCAGGAGTTAGGCAGCCTGCCCCGTTTCATCGCGGGGAATCATGGAGATGGCCCCCCGAAGCCTCCAAGCCTGTCCCCCTTCTGCTGGCCACACACCTCTCCTTTTTCTTTTCAAAAGTCTTGGGTCAGAAAGCATCACCGGTGGGTGCCCACTAACAGTGCCCAGAAGTTGCCAGAACCCACGTAGCAAGTACAGAGCCGGACTTTGCTTTTGTGGGGAAGGCCCTCCTGTGAGCGAGCGGACGGGAATGTGGCAGGCGTTTCCCTCGCTTCCTCTTGATGGTTGGGCCCCCGGGCTGCCTGCGGTGACTGACCAGTCAGTTCCCTGGTGAGATCTTTTGGAGTATGGACTGTGTGCTGGACACTGTTTTTTGTTTTTGTTTTCCTGCCCCAGAGATACAGCAGTGAACAAAACCAGAGTCTCAGCTTAAGTCGCACCAACGCCAGTCTAGAGGGAGCCCCTCGTGTGCAAAAAGAGAGTTAAAGCTGTGTGCTAAGTGCCACGACCTGGAGAGGGCGGCTGAGGCCACCTTCTGCGTTCCCACTGGCGGTCCGACGATCTGAGCCAAGCGGACAGATTGTGAGCAGGACCCAGGAGCTCAGGCATGGTCAGCCAGAGAGGACCAGGCCCGTGACCCTGCCCGAGGCTGGTGGTTCCCACCCCGCTCCAGACCCTCCTCTATCACCTTCTTCCTCTTCCCTTGAGGAGGGGAGAGGCCCCAGCAAGGTGCTAACTGTCCTCGCCCACCTGGGCTGCTGTGACACAGTGCCACAGGCCGGTGGCTCATGAACTGCAGACATTTGTTCCTCACAGTTCCAGAGGCTGGGAAGTTCAAGATTGGGGTGCCGGCAGATCCATTTCTTGGCGAGGGCCTGCTTCCCACTTTGCAGATGACCATCTTCTCCTTGTAGACGTGGCAGAGAGAGATCAAGCTTTCTCATCTCTCCTTATAAGGGCATTGCCACAGTCTGAACCTGTGTGCCCCCCTCCCCCAGTTCACGCATTGGAAACGCATGCCTGAGGCGCGGTATTAGCAGGTGGGTGTATGAGAGGTGGTGGGGTCGTGAGGGCAGAGCCTTCAGAAAGGAGGTTGATGCCCCAGTAAAAGCAGCGCAGGAGAGCTCCCTGGCCCCTTGCACCGTGCGAGGACAGTGTGAGGCCAGCAGTCTGCGGTCCAGAGGAGGCCCTCACCAGACCCGGCCGTGCGGCACCCCGGCCTCAGACTCCCAGCCTCCAGCACTGGGGCACAGGCGTCCATGGTGGATCAGCCGCCCGTCTGCAGTGCTGCCACAGGAGCCTGAGGGACGGGCACAGACATCCGTGGTGGATAGCAGCCTGAGGGACGGGCACAGACGTCCGTGGTGGATAGCAGCCTGAGGGACGGGCACAGGCGTCCGTGGTGGATAGCAGCCTGAGGGACGGGCACAGGCATCCGTGGTGGATAGCAGCCTGAGGGATGGGCACAGGTGTCCGTGGTGGATAGCAGCCTGAGGGATGGGCACAGACGTCCGTGGTGGATAGCAGCCTGAGGGACGGGCACAGGTGTCCATGGTGGATCAGCCGCCCGTCTGCAGGGCTGCCACAGCAGCCTGAGGGATGGGCACAGGCTCTGACCATTCTTCAGGCTGCATCCTCACGACCTAACCCGTCCCCAAGGCCGCGCCTCCTGATCCCATCACGCTGGGGATTTGGTTTCGACATGAATTTGGTGGGGGACACAGCGGCGGTCCACAGCACTAACTTACATCGCAGGGAGAGGTGTGAGAATAAAGACCGCTCACTGCAAGTAAGTCCTAATGTCCTGGCTGTTTCTTTCTTTTTTTTTTTTTTAACACTTAAAAAATGCCTGTAGGTAATTTCTGTTCTGCTCCCCTGCACCCTACACCTTTTCTGAGCGCTGACTGTGTTTCAGGCTCTGTTCCTGGCCCTGGGGTGCAGCAGTGGACACAGAAGGCAAAAGTCACTGCCCTCCCATTGCTTCCCTCTGGTGAGGACACAGTGAGGATGAAGAAATGGTCCCCAGATGCCAGGAAGTAAGGGCTCTGTCGAAATCATAGCGAGGGCAGGGAGCGATGGGCGTGCCGGAAACTGGTTTACATGGGGTGGACTTGGAAGGCCTTACTGATAAGATGATCTTGGACTAGAGGACCACAGGTTGGGGCAGGGGATGAGCCAGGAGGTTAGTTATGTGGGTGAGGAAAGTCCTATGCAAAAGGGACAGCAAGTGCCGAGGCCTTTGTGTTTAGAGAACAGACGGGCCGGTGTGGCTGGAGAAGACGCCGGGGAGGGAGCACGGGTGGAGGCGAGGTCAGGGCTGTGAGGGGCTGGCCAGGGTGTATGGAGCTGGCTTTCACTCTGAGCTATACGGGCAGTCGCTGGCGGATTCTGAGCAGTGACAGCACTGTGTTGAAAGCAGATGGGGGCGGGAGCAGCGAGACCGCCAGGTGAGACGGCGTGGCCTGGACCGTGCGCCGACAGAGGAGGTGCTGAGGAGATGGCTGGCTCTAGGCTGCTGTGAAAGGAAGGCCGTCGTCAGAATTCGCGGTGGGCTGCGGTGGGCTGCGAGCGGAGTCCAGGATGATTCCAGGGTTACCAGCCGGAGGGAGGCTGCCAGGGCAGCAGGTTTGGGAGGGAAATTGGAGTTTGGTGCTCAGGCCATTCACGTTGAGGTTGCGGATGTCTGCTGACACCCAGGTGGAGCTGTTGAGCAAGCAGAACGTTGAGTCCGGGTCCCAGCGGGAGAGGAACTGAGCGGTCCGCCGTGTGCAGGTGTGGTTTAAACCGTGGCCCTGGCAGAGGTCGCCTGCGGCGGTTCCGAGAACCCCACTGAAGAAGGCGGCTTGTAGACACCTCCTCAGCCACTTGCCCGCCGTCGGATGGAGCCGTGCAGGGCCGGCCTGTGCCAGCGAGGGGGAGGTGTGCCCGCGCCAGGACAGGCCTGCTGGGGAGCCCTGGGGTCTGGCAGTGCGTCCCCGTCAGCTGCCACTTGCCGCATCTTCCCTCGTCACCCCAGGTCTGGGACGGTTTGTCTCAGCTCCTAGGACTAAAAGCAGAAGGAGGCAAACAGATTTTGCCACAAAACTCGAGCCAAGTGAAAGTTTCTGGGGCTGAGTAATGTTGAGTAACACTTCCATGGCCCTCCCGCGGGTGCTTCGACTTCGGAGCGCCGCGCGCCTGGGCCAGAGTCGTGTTCCTCCGCGGCTGCTTCCCGCGGAGCCCGGGAGGCGACGCAATCCGAGGACCTCCGGTGCGTTGTCGCGGAGTAGGTGTATGAGGCGTTTTTTTCCTTGGCATAATCGACTTCTGCCTAAGTCGTTGGTGTTCTCGGGGTGAGTCATTATGTGGTTGAGGCCAGACATCACCTTTCTAACTTGCCGCAGGCAAGGCCTCTGTGTCCTTTGCAAAGCAGAGTGTTGGCCTGCGGTCCCCGTCCTGAACCAGTGTGCGGGTGACGTGTGAGATCCAGGTTAGAGGGAGGAAGGAGCTGCGCCCTGCCCAGAACCTTGCTGCTAAGTAACAGAGCTCCTTGGGGGGTGAGCCAGCAGGGATTCCCATCTTCCCTTGGCTGCCTCCCCGCTGTGACATGTTCCCAGTCACGATGAAGCTTGTCTTGTGCTTTTGCTGTCTGTCAGGTGCTATGCCGTATATCCCAGGCTCTTAAGAGCTCTGGAAATTACATACCATTGACGTTCCATTTTACAGATGGAAAACTGAGGCTCAGAGAGGCGATGTACTTTGTATGAGGTTACACAGTAGCATTCTCACCAGGTCTGCCTGAACCCACAGCCTGTAGGCCTCTCCACCATGGGCAAATCAGCCACAGCGATCTGTCTTCATAAGAGAGTCCTGGATAGCAGGGGCCCGGAAGATGGGACTGGGTCTACTTCTCTGCAGCCCACTCCTCACCTTACACGCGGGAGGCCCCAGGGAGTATTTGCTCAGTAAAAGAGTTTGAAAGAAATAGGTTAACAATGTATAACCCAAGACCACACAGCGTTCCCCGGTGGAGGATTTGTGATGTGGCCCCTGAAATGAAGGCATGACGTGTAGAAGGATTGTACTGTGCCAGCTCTGGTCCTCGTGGGCTGGTCCCAGGACGGCACAGACAGCGTCTGGCTCAGGAAGGAGGACTGTCCTGCCGTGGCTGTGTAAAGATGGATGGTAGTGCATTTCTTGTGACTGGAGGTGTTTAAGCAGAGACTAGACAGTGACTGGGTGGCCCTGTTAGTCAGGATTCTCTAAGTCAAATGACAGAAAACACCACTCAAACTGGGTTTTAACAAAACACGAAGTCTGGTGGTTCATATAAACCTTGGACGTCCACCCAAGGGTTCGTGTCACCTCAGGCCCCACGGCAGCTGGGAGTCTAGTGATATAAGGTGGGTGTTCTTTTTTCCTGCTGCTTGTTTCTGCTTTCTTCTTCGTGGTCTTTTCTCAGGCAGGCTCTCCTGTGATGTTTCCAGCAGCTCCATGCTTGCATCCTATGAGCTGAGCCATTCCCGTGGTTTCTTCTCTGTTAGCTCCAACGAGGTTCTTGGAACCCACTGGCTTGAGTCCCACTGTCTTGAATCTCCTGCCATCTCTGAACCAATCAGTCCCTGTGGCCAAGGGGATGACATATGCTGAGTGGTAGGGCCAGGTAGATGCCCACTGGGCACTGGGCGGGGAGTGCAGTCAGCCTCACCCCGATGGGTAGAGCTAAGAGTAGAAGAGGGTGTTTCCCCAAGAGAAAGCAGGGTGCCATTGGCTGAAGAAGAGAGAAAATGATTCAGGGTAGAGGGAAACAAGAACTGTTCGACCTGAGGGCCACTAGTAAATGGTCTTTGAGCATCAAATGGGAAACTGAAGACCACTTTTTAAAGTTCTTCTAATTTAAACGGTAATGAACAGCTCAAATTCTTAGCCAAAAGTGTCTTCTGCTGCTGCTGCTTTCTCGGTTTTCATCTTGTCTTGTCTTCGTCTGCTTCTGCTTTCCTGGCTAACTAATTACCGGAACGGAATCTAGCTGCTTGGACACCCAGGTGGTTTTCAGATGCAGTCAGGACTCTGCAGAGGAAGCAGAGTTCCCTGCAGCCCGACTTTCACTTGAGCCCCATTCCCCGGGACTGGGCTCAGGCACCCTGTCCTGTGGCCAATACACATTTTTAACCTTGGGCACTGGAGTCAAACTCAAGGGAGGAAGAGACCTTTGTCTGTTCAGTGCCGTATCCCCAGTGTCTAGACAGTGCTTAGCACAGAGTAGATGCTCAGTCAATATTTCCCTGTTACATAGATAGACGGATGGATGGATGTGGCAGGCGGAGTGGGACGAGCATGATTTTGAGCTGGACAGACCTGGGTTTGAAACTGGAGCTGTGCAGAAATTGATTCGCCTGGTACAGAGCGACCACTCAGGGATGCTGTGTGGTTATTATCAGTCACTTGTTCCTGGTTGCCAGGCAGACAAGAGACTAGAACCTCCAGAACAGTTGGGAGGACCCCAAAGAGATGATCTTTCCCCTTCCTCCTCCCTCCACTTCAGGAGGGAACGTCTCATTAGATCCCTCTGGCCACTTAGTATCTTGGGCAGAGATGTTTCTGTGGGCTCTTGAAGGCCTGGGGTCCTCTGACAGGGCCTGTTCCCCAGTCTTCTATTCTATGTCCTTTGCCCCTCTCTGTCAGCGTCTTTCCTTATTTGTATCACCATCACCATCATTATGAGAGCTGGGCCCGTGGTCTCTTTAGGCCTCTATTTCCTTACCAATGAAATGGGACTAATGCCTTCAGGGGATGTGAATATTACGGTGCAGGAATGTTGATAGAGGACCTAGGACAGTGTCTGGCACATAGAGTGCATCTCACCTCTGGCTGCTATTATCACTGGAGCCCAGTAAGGGAGCTGTATTGTATTCAGGATGCTCACAGATGTGAAATACATTAGAAAGTGCTTTCTGGGCCCGTGCAGTAGACAGATCATAACCTTGGGATGGACAAACTTGGGTTCAAATTGTGGTTTCACAACTTGTTAGTTGTATGACCTTGAACAAATGATTTAATTTAATTTGTCCGAGTCCAGTTTCTTCTTCAGTGCAAGGAGGAAGGAACATGAAACCTACTTCTCATCAGTGTTGTAAGGCAGCCTTCCACAAACGTCTTTGGCCTCTGTGCCATTCCGTGTACTTTCATGTCCACTGTGGAGAGTCAGGGAGACAGAGTTGTCAAGCTGAAGGATTGTGTTAGTTAGGACAGGCTAGATTCTGCTGCAGTAACAAATAGCCCTTCGTCTCAGTTTATTTCCCATTCATACTATGCGTCTAACATGGGCTGTCCAGGCCAAGGGTGGGAGTGTCCGGCTCCATGTAGTCACTCCAGAATCTGGGCTGACAGAGACTCCCCATTTGGCAGCCACATCATCTGGAGGACATGGCTTTCTCACCTAGTGTGGCCAGGGGAGGGACAGCTGCAGGGTCACACAGCAGCAACCTTATGCTGAGACTCAGCAGCAACACGTGTAAATTCTGCCTGGAGCCCACGGGCCAGAATATTCAAAAGCCAGTGCCAGCTGTGCATAGGGGCCTGGGCGGTGTAGGGGGCAGGTGGAACGTTGTCGAGCGTTAGCCTCTCTGCTGCAAGGCCCTATTTGCTGTCTCTGTGCCATTTCCATGTCAGGGCTGGAGGCACGGGGCTCCTGATTTCACAGCCAGCCAGGTCACTTCCAGGCCAGTGCTTTCTGCCAGCAGGGCAAGAAATGTAGGCCTAATCCCCCCAGCTTGACGGATGCTGCTGGAAGTGTGAACTCCCTTTTACCTCTTCCAGATTCTGGAAAGCAGGCATGGTCTTAGTGGGCAACTGGTTGCTCAAATAACAGAAAACAGGAATCACATCTGATAGGCTACTCTTTTAGGGTCAGTGAGGGGGTGGAGCCCTGGGATATTGTTGCATTTCTCTTCACTAAATATGTCACAAGGGCTTGAATGACCCAGAGTGAAGTTATATTTCCTGTGGTCCTCTATGGAAGGAAGAAAAGTAACTGAGTGAGGCTGAATGCCTGCCGAGGGCCAGGCCGTACTCTCGTTACTTAAATATATATGGTTTTCGTTACATCCCACAGTACCCCTTGGAGAGAAGAAGGTATGATCTCCATGTGCTGGTGAAACAGGCTTAGAAATGCTCAGAACTGTAGAGAATAGCTTCTTCTATCCACGGGACACACCTAGCCAAGTGTGGTCCCACATTCAAACCCAGTCTGTCTGCCTTTAGCTGCCATGTTTTGATTTTTATCGTCCCTTCTTGTTTTTCCCCTGTGATGGCCATGGGGGCTTAAAGCAATGTTAGAGATGCACACGTCTTTGTCTGTTAATAGGAGCTGTACGAATCCAGTCACTGTCGCCGTACTGTTTATTGAGCCCTGGTTATGTATCCACTCATTGGATCCTCAGAGCAACCCTGTGGTGTGTGTGATTCTGCAGCCACCACATTTAGGTGCGGAAGCTGAGGCCCAGAGCGACTGAGTGACTTGCCCAGGGCTACCCAGCAACTTAATGGCAGATCGAGATCCCAGGCCTGGCCATGCGGCCCCAAGCTGGCCTCCAGACCACTACCCCACACTGCCCGCTTCTGTTCGAGCGCAGCCTCCTTCTGTGCAGGTGGCTGTGTGCCCCCCCCCCCCCCCCCGGGGAAGCAAGGGGTCCTTGCCTGAAGGGGCCCTTGAAGCGAGTGCTGTCTGGTGTGAGAAAGGGACTCTCCAGGGAGGAAAACATTTTCTGATGCTCATAAAATTTAATGTTTTTCGCTTACTGTCTTTCTTTTGAAATGTGGGCATAATTTATTGAGCTGTGTTTGAAATATTCGGGAGGTCTCTAAATAGTCCTTCAGAGGAAATATGATTAAGAATGCACACTTGGCCTCCCCTGATCTCTGGAAGACATAAGAATTTGACAAAAGGCCACATAATTTCAGAATTTACATCTTGATACGAAATTCTGTGTTCTCCAGCATGTGACACAATAAATATAAAAGCAACACTTCAGGGTGAAATATTTTCTGGAGAAAACGGATTGGGGAGTGAGTGTGATATTGTAACACTCCCTCGGTCTGGCAGCCAGTTCTCAGGGATAAGAAGCTGTTCCATGAGCTCCTACTGTGTGCCAGCTGGGGGCTCAAGTCCCTGCTGCTCCCATGTGGTTTTCCCACCAGCCCTGCCTGCTCAATGTGATGGATTCCCACTTTACAGAGGAGGAGACAGAGCAGGGAGCAGTGGGCCTGGGGAGCGGTGGGCCTGGGGCTGAACTTGTTCTCCTGCCTCATGCTGGCTCACCTCCTCCCACCCGTGAGCCTCAGCTCCAGTCATTCCTTCTGGAACCCTCCCCTGGCCCTGTGCCCCCAGGACCTCAGTGTGCTCCTGCTCTGCCAGGGACCACCCTGCATGGGGACTGTCAGCACCTGAATCCCTCAGAGATGGGGAGCTCCCTGAGTCACCACTGATGCCCAGCCCAGGACAGTGCCTGGCACCTGGGTGCGTGAAGGAGTTCCAGAAGTGTGCGGGAGGCACCAGTGGCCTCAGAGAGGAGGAGCTTTATGAAATAATGACCCCTGAGCCGTGAGAGAGTACCGTGTGGTGGCTGTGAGCAGGGGCTCCAGGGTTCAGATCTTCTCCTTTCCCTCCCTCTCCTCTTCCTCCTTCTCCTCCTTCCTTCCCCTCCCTCTCCTCCTCCTCCCTCTTCTCCTCCTCTTCCTCCCGTGCTACCTGCCCAGCAGGCTGCAGAAGGCTTTCTTTCCTGGGGAGGCAGAAGAGGCTGACACTGAGCTGCCTTCCAACTCTGCCATCCTTGGAAATCAATAGTCATTTCCGTGAGCAAGCCCGTAACAGCGGTGCTTCAGAAAGGAGAGACCAGCAGAGCCTTTTAAAGTAATCCTTGACCCATTTTCACAAGCCCAGCCAAGCAGTGCTTTGTACTTGTAATGGATTGTAATTACAACCATTGTATGATGCCAGGTAGACTACACTGTCTGCTGTGTTAACAGAAGAGAATCTTTGCCCTCTTGTTCTCCATTGCCCCCTACCCCACCCCCCGGTTGACCCAGCAGAAATAGTTAGCCCTGGAAGTATCTGGTTTTGTTGTAGGACAAGTGGAGCTGGTTGAGACCCTGTGCTCCAAGGCAGGACTGTGAACTGCCTGAGGGACAGTGTCTCTGTGCATGGAGCACGGCAGGTCCCCTGCTGCAGAGCTCTGTACAGCCAAGGGTGTGTGTCTGAGTTCTGCTAGCTAATCTACTCTGTGCGACTGTGGGCAAGTGTTCTGGCTCCTTGGACCTGAGTTTCCCCCATAGAATGGAGCAGCAGTGCACCAGCAGGCTGTGTGAGGCGCTGTGCAGGCCCCTTGGACCCGAGTTTCCCCCATAGAATGGAGCAGCAGTGCACCAGCAGGCTGTGTGAGGCGCTGGGCAGGCCCCTTGGACCCGAGTTTCCCCCATAGAATGGAGCAGCAGTGCACCAGCAGGCTGTGTGAGGCGCTGTGCAGGCCCCTTGGACCCAAGTTTCCCCCATAGAATGGAGCAGCAGTGCACCAGCAGGCTGTGAGGCGCTGTGCAGGCCCCTTGGACCCGAGTTTCCCCCATAGAATGGAGCACCAGCAGGCTGTGTGAGGCGCTGTGCAGGCCCCTTGGACCCGAGTTTCCCCCATAGAATGGAGCAGCAGTGCACCAGCAGGCTGTGTGAGGCGCTGGGCAGGCCCCTTGGACCCGAGTTTCCCCCATAGAATGGAGCAGCAGTGCACCAGCAGGCTGTGAGGCGCTGTGCAGGCCCCTTGGACCCGAGTTTCCCCCATAGAATGGAGCAGCAGTGCACCAGCAGGCTGTGAGGCGCTGTGCGCGGCTGTGCAGGTTGTACACCGTGAGGGCCCCTGGCTCCCCCTGGCTCCGGGGCTCATGCTCCACTCATGGGGCTGGGGCCCCCTAGGCCCGTGGCCACTCAGAGGGGGCACCTTTCCCTTATTTGTACAGAAGAGCCTTTCTCTGTGGTCCTGAAGGTACTTGACATATTGTAAGTGCTCAGAAAATAGTAGCTGCTGTTACCACATTGAGGAATCATGTGTGGAGAAGATGGATGAATGGACCAGAGAGGTGGGGAGTGAGACAAATGGAGATCTGAGTTCAGCTTTGGAGGGTGGTTAGGATTTTAAGAGCTGTGAATGGGAGGGAGGTGGAGGTGGAGGTGCAGGACATAATCTCATTTGACCAGTGTCGATATTGCCCTTGAAATACCCCCCCACCCCACCTCGCCTCGCCCCTGCTGCCGTTGCTGTATGCCATGCCAGGGAAGTCAGTGGAAGCCATTGGAAGATATTTTCAAACTGGACTGTGGAGCAATTTTAATGTACCTCAGTGCACCCATCACACAGTCCCATCCACCTCCAGCTCCCAAAGCCAGTCCTACTCCATGCCTGACCCCCATTACCCCACTTCTGTCATGGAAGCAAATTGCATGTATTGTCTTCATTTTATTGGTCAAAATAGTGAAAGGTTTTAAGCAGAGAAGGGACATGATCTGGGTTGGGATTTAGGGGGGCTGTTTGAGCATCAGCTTGGGGTGGGGTGGAGGACAAGAGGGGCAGCAGATGGCAGGGGCGGGCTGTCCCGTGTGTCTCGGTGGGAGTGGGGTGCTTCAGAACCAAGGCTTGTGTGACAGGATGGAGGAGGGAGACAGATCTGAGAGGGTGAGGCTGTGGATTCCAGAGAACCAGTGTCACTTCATGTGCTCGTTGGTGCCTTTTTAATGGCGTAATAGTGGCTAACAGTTATGGAGTGCTTCCTGCATGCCAAGCTCTACGCTAAGCACTCCTCGTATATTATTTAAATCTCACAAAAGCCCTGTGGAATTGACACTTGTAATCCTCATTTTCTGGATGAGAAACTGAGGCCCAGGGAGGTCAAAGCACCTTTTCCAAAGTCACAGCGAGGAAGTGGGGACGGAGGGTTTTGATCCCAGGTCTCCTGGCTGGAGTGTGCGCCTTCAGCACTGAGCCGTACAGTTTGTGGAGATGCCCCAGCAGGACGGGCAGCAGCTGACGGGAGCTGGTGGACGAAGCCTTACAGCTGCCCACAGCCTCGTGTGCTCCCGTATGAATGCACCTCAGCGGAGGCCGGAGCTCATGGTTTGTTTCGGCTTTTGTCTCCTGTCATTGCTCATTTGTTGCAAACATCCTCCAGGAAGGTGTTGGCTGCTGTTTTGTTATTGACATTTCCGCATGTTCTGCCATTGCTCCTGAAGGGCCGTTGGTGGGAAGGCAGGAAAGGAGAGGCGTCACCTGGGCTGTGGGCCACGGCCACTCCGCTCACCTCCTGTGTTCTCTCTCGAAAGGTCGCACGTCAGGAGACAGGAGGACCAGCTCCGGGGGGGAGCTGTAACAGTTACCCGAACGTCTGGTTCTCAGAGGCACCCATTATTAATTGAGCTGTCGTTAGTTCTGGGTGTTTCTTTCTTCCCATTAAAGTGTAATCCCCGCCAAATGTTTTTAAGTAGCTCTTCTCTCGAGCTCAGCGTTCCGAGCACAGAGGGGCTTGTTACCCAGGAGATTAAGGGAGTCTCTTTTAAATGTGAACTTACCACCGGGTTTCCTTACAAGTGTCTCCTTGGCTCAGCGGCTCTGCAGACAGAGCCCACGGGGCACTACCTCGGGGGCACTTCACAATGGATCCGCCTCACAGGCTTCCGGGGGAGTGGCGCTTGGTGGCTGTACCACATGACGTCGAGGAGGATCAGTGCCGAGATACAGGGCTTCTGCCTCATCGGGACGAGCCTGAGCATCCCGTGGGGACAGCCCCCTCCCCCCAGCTTCATCAAAGCAAAAGGCAGAAAGCAGGGAGAAAGAAACTGCAGGGGCTCCTATGATGCACGATACAGGGTGGCAAGCGCCTGAGTCAGACTGACCCCTCTGCAGACTGCTGACTTTGGACAGTCGCTTTACCTTTCTGGGCCTTGCTCTCCTCATCTGTAAAATGGGCATACAGCTCTACCTCCAGGTTGCCATGTGTGCTAATGTGTAGCACTACCAACTCTGCCCCACCCCAGGAAGTGCTCGTTATGATTATTTAGGGATCATTGTCCATGACAGGCACTGGGTAGCTACCTAAAGTATTATTTCTTTGTTCTGCCCGACAAACCTGTGCAATAGAGGACAGTGTCCTCATTTGACAAAGACAATAGCAAGAACCAGAGACTGAGATTATTTACGCAAGGTCACACAGCCGCGAGTAGACAGGACCTAGGTTTGACCTTCACGTTCCTCCTTTTTCTATACCCCATCTGTGGTGTCCCCACTTAGACAGCTCCTGCGGCTGAGCACCCCGAAGTAGTACCTGTCAGTCCTCAGAATGTCTTCATGTTGGAATTGTCATTTAGAAACTGGTTTCCAAAATGCCTTCACATGAAGCAAAACCACTTGGAAGAAGGTTCAGCTTTAACTGCTGGAATTCCCAGAATCTTCTCTAGTTTCTCCTTTGGCCCTGAAGCCACAGGAGGCCCTGACTACACCCGTGCTCCTTCCCTTACTGGCAGCATCCCCAGGAGGAGTCTGTTTGCAAACTGGCCTGTCCCAGGCCAGGCTGGGCCTCTGGGATCTCAGAGGGCAGTGGGAGCAGCCTAAGACGGTGCCTTTTCCGTGCCTGTGTGCGTGTATGTGAGAGAGAGAGAGAGAGAGAGAGAGAGAAGGAGAGAGAGAGAGAGGGAGGGAGCGGGAGGGAGCTAGAGCCCCTTGCCGTGGGTGAAGCGCTCAGCCTTTGGGCCCAGGTTCATCATGTCCTTCAGCTCCTCTGCTGGTCTGCTGGTATCTTCAGATGGCAGCCCAACATGCCGGTGAATGGCCTGTGCTGAGAGGCAGGGGAGGGGGTCCAAAACGTGGACACGGGAATTTGAATCCCAGTTCTGCTGCTTGCTCTCAAAATGTGTGGCCTTGGACAAGGGGTTTACCGTTCTGTGCCTGCGTTTCCTTAGCTATGAATTTAGAAACAGGACTTCCCTCCCAGGGAGCTGTAGGAGTCCAGTGAGGTACTCCACTGAGAAAAGGCAGAGCAGCCTCCATGCGGAGAGAGTGTTCTCGGAGCCTGGCTTCCCTCCCCACTGCCACTGGACAGACAGGACAGATACTTTCCCGTTCTCTCCTTTTTTGAGAGCCTGCTGGCCCCCCAGGAGGGCAGGCTGGACTGGAAAGCAGGAAACGTGGTCTGCAGCCCTGGCTCTGTGAGGGGGTAAACTGGGCGGCCTTAGACAGCGCCCTTAGCCTCTGGTTCCTGCACCCCAGTGTGGGCACAGTGTTTCTCCTCCTGGGTTACTCTTGTTGTCTGAGGGGTCACATGGTCTGGAAGACCTGGGCTTTGGAGCCATGACAACTGGAGTTCAAGCTGCCACATGTGAGCTTTGTAAAGTGGGGCAGTGTGTTACTTAGCCCTGGGCCTCACCTTCCTCCTCTGGGACATGGGCACCATCAGGCAGCTGTTGGGAGGGCCAGTAGGCCTGGGTCAGAGAGTATGGCAACTGTCATTTCTCAGGGACTTCCGTGACCTGGCCTGGGCTAGGTCTGGACTTGCACTGTTTCAGTTACCATTTTTAATTGTCTTAGTCTTCAAGCCTACATGACACTCTACAAAAAACAGTGTATGTGCATCTAAAGAATAGCAGATGTTGATAGCATTGGTTCTGTCTTATTTTTCAACGTTTAAATTTTATCCAAAATGGTCATATTTTGGCTTCTTCTTCATCATTATTCCTAATAATTAATGCACAACATTATTTCAGAAACAGCACAGGTGTTGTATATAGTTGCTTCTCAAACTATCTGTGGTGGAGAACCAACTTCTAAAAAAGATTTCCAGTTCACTGCAGACTAATGCTTTTGTAAAAGACTAAACAACAAATCTAGAACCATTTTGGACTTTCTGAATTTCGTAGCAACATGAAATTGCTTTAAATGTTTCTAAATGCTTAATGTCAGTTTCTGTGCTTGTCTAGGACTGGTGGGAACAGTGTGCATCCCGCCCCAGTTCACAGACCCCCTTCCGCCACTCTGTTGCAGACTAGCTTCTGGGCTGTTGCCAAGAGTAACGAGGCAGCAGGTGGCAAGTGCCTGCTGTTGGCTGGCGGGCTGGCGGCAGTGTTCTCTGGCTTGTGGCCTGTTCACCTTGGTGAGAATTCGGTACTTGAGAACTGACAAGTGGAAGAGCTTCTGTGATGTCCCTGTCTTACAAACGAAGAACTGAAAAACTGGTTTCTGAAACGGGGGAGTGGCCCAGCGCAATCCAGACCTAAGTGAGCCAAGTCCTTCCCCTTTGTCTTCGCCAGCGGCTCCCAAATCTGATGGGTCATCACAGTCACTGGGGCCTTTAGACACTCCCCTCACTGAATCAGAACTTCTGGGCCTAAGGCCCAGAATCTGCATTTCTCAGAAACCCTCCAAGTGGCTAACGGTCAGTTTGCTTAGGGCGCCACTGGGCCACACGGCTCTCCTTTCTTCTCCGGACACACTCATCCCTCGAACCCCTGAAGGACTTGGCTTTCTACCGCACAGACAGCGGCCGTCCTGCCCTGCCACTCCCTGACTGGGAGCCTGCAGGCCTGGTCCTCAGGAAGGCAGGCCCACCCGCCGGAGGGTTGGAGGGTCACGTGAGCTGACAGATGTGGTACCTGGAAGAGGCCTGGCACACTGGGGTTGGTGCTCCACTGTATGTTAAGGCAGTTGGACAGGGGTGAGGCCTTGGCTTCACCGAGGCAGGTGCAGCATCGTCATCACAGGAGGAGGTTCCGGATCCCTCCCACAGCCGGTAAATGGAACCAGAACCAGCCTGTGCACTTTATCAAAGCTAGGTAGATTTAGAAGCATCTAAGGGAACATTCTAGGAGAGTTTGGGTATCTGACCAAAAAGAGCTTCGGTTGCCCTTAAAATTTGGGGGCGGGGGTGTCTTGATCTAATTAATCTGGAAGTGTCTAATTAGGGAGCCCAAGGAGGGCAAAGCATGATTTACTTGGATGTGATTAGATAGAACATTCTGATATGAAAGGAAATGCCAGAGGCATTCTTGTTTAAATTTATAATCCTTTCATGATTTGGCAGGTAATTATGATAATTCTGGGATTTTCAGACTTAAAAGCTTTTCCACAGCCACATTATTTTTGGAGATCATCTTCCCTGATGCTCCAGCTGGAATGGATTGTTCAGTCTCAGAAGCTCCAAAGGCATCGTCTTCCACAGCTCAACTCAAATGTCACCGTCTTGATGACGCTGTCCCTCTGTCCAAGGCCAGAGACACCAAGCAGGTGTCACCGCGAATGCCAGCACATGTGGCGCCTGGTGTCTTCCTGAGGGAGGAGCGCTGCGGTTGGCTGGTGATGTGCGCCAGGGGCGGGCCTTGGGCGAGAGTAGCCGAACCTGATCTATTTCATCAGCCCCCATGGTTGGGCATTTTGCTAAATTCCAGCCATTTGGACCTAAACACCTGCTTTGAGCACATGTGTAAATACAGGGGCAGGGTCACTCCCCAGCAGGGACTGGCCAAGTCACAGATGAAGGATTTAAACGTTTGATAGATGTTGCCAAACAGCCCTGTGACTTAAAGTTCTTAAAAATTTCTACCATCTTCTCACCAGCCTGAAGGGTGAAACCCAGACGGTGACCGATAAGCATTTACACCTTACTCGTCATGAGTTGTGCACTTCCCAAGCACAGCTCAGGAGCCACGTCTTCCAGCCAGGGGTCCTTGGGCCCTCCTGGGAGGCGGGGCTCCGATCTCAGCCCTCGCCCACGGTGGTCTGTGTTTGAGCTGCATCCTGACATTAGTGTCCCTCCACCTGGCATTTGCTTTTTTTTTTTTTTTTTTTTTTTTAAATCCTCACCCGAGGACATTTTTCCATTTTTTGTTCAGATAGAGTGGGAGGGAGAGAGAGGAAGAGAGAGAGAGAAACATCGACGTGAAAGGGACACATCGAGTGGCTGCCTCCCGCACGACCCACCAGGGGCCGGGGACAAACTGCAACCGAGGTACATGCCCCTAGCGGGAACCGAACCCAGGTCTCTCTGGACTGCAGGCTGACGCTCTAACCGCTGAGCCAAACCGTCCAGGGCCGGCATTTGCTTTTGATTTGTCACTGTCGTTAGTATTGTCAAATGGCGCCTCCTTCTTGACTGCCTTCAGATTAATTTTCAAGGAATGAAAGTGCTGCGTGTAGAAAGCAATGTGGCGGACTCTGGGAGCGCCCTGAGCGCCCCCGAACATGGGCAGGGCGGAGCACAGCTAGCGCCTGCGCAGTAGGTGGGGCACATGCCCCGGAGGCGGCCTGGCACATGCCGAGGCCAATCCGAGAAGTGACTCCTCGGTGGTTTCTCGGAGGCCTTCCCGACACCCTGTCTTCTCTGCAGGTCTTCTTCTCTCCAGGTCTTCCTCTTTCCGAGCTCTAAATGATTTGACCTTTAGGATGTGAACCCTGTGACTTTTCTGCTTCCCCCTCCCCGGCACCAAGAACAACACCTGGCATGTGGCTAACAATTCTGCTGGTGACATTTCCTCTTGGGGACAGTGAGCCTCTCCTCAGCTGCCTGAGCTCCTTGGTACAGCAACACACCCCTTTCCCTCCGGCTTCTGGAGCCTGCCTGTCCTTCTCCCCTTGATTTCTCTGAATGTGATCCCCCATCATGTAAACCAGCTCTTGCTCACTGAGTGCTTGCCCAGCCCGGTGCTGGGCCTCCTCAGAGCAGCAGCTCATTTCCTCCACACAGTGGCCTGTGCGTGGGGATGGTGTTTAATCCCCCTTTGTGGGTGGATAGCCTCAGGCTCACAGAGGTTAAGTGACTTGTACCAGTGCACATTGTGCTGGGATCAAGCACAGGCCTGTCTTGCACCAGTCTGAGCCCTTAACACCTCCCTCCATGGCCTCCCCTCAGCCTCGAGCCCTCGCCCCTGAGCTTTCCTCTGCTGGGTGTGCCTTTCTCCACGTTGTCTCCAGCATGTTTCTGGAACATAGACGTCTGAGTGGAAGTTAGTGAGACACTGACAGGGAGGGGCAGGAGGAGGGTTAGAGAGGCTGGTGCCAGCTCTGCAAGGCGTTTGTGTTCTGTGTACAGGACTGTGGGAAGCATTGAAGATTTAAACAGCAGGTGACAATATCCGATGTTGTTTTGGGAAGATCACTCTGCCTGCTGGGGGAGAGTGGATTGGAGGGCACCTGTTGTCTCTCTGTTCTGTTCCCTGCGATTCTCTGTAGCTGTTGAAAACAAGGACCGAAGGTGAGATGAGACCTGTAAGGGCCCCCAGAGCCTCAGAAATTCCCGCCGGCAGTGGTAGTGTAGCCTGCCTTTATTTTTGTGATAATGGGAACTATTTGTGATCTCAGATTCCTCTTCTGAGGCTCACTCAGTTTTGAATTCACTTCTAGTTATTCCAGAATTTGGAAACAGTTATTTGAGGAACATTAAGCTCAGTGTGGTTTGTGTGAGATGAAAGCTGTTTACATCAGTGGCTACATGTAGGGAAATATAAGAACTCAGAATTTCAGAGCTGAGCTTAATAGCAATGAGCATTGCAGTGTTAATGGCTGCTGGAAATTATTTAATCGAATTTTGTCTCCTCAGTTCCATCGGATTCCCCTACCTCTCCCCTCTCCCATTCATTCCCTAGCGGAACAAAAGCTTTGTCGGACGTGGTCAAGGCACTTTCTTGCCTACAAAAGAGAACCAGGATTTTGACAGCTCACGATAAACACCACTCTAGGCTGGGATGTTTTGATGTTTTCTGCATTTATGGAAAACTGTTTTTTAACACACTAGCTCTCACTGCAAAACAAAATCAAAACAAAAACAAAGCAAAAGCCTGCTTTGCTTTGGAAACGAGAGTGGCGTTTATTTAAAGCTTGAACTTTGGGGGGCCTATTAGCAGGTATTCAGCAGTAATATTGCCAGTCGTGTGTTTCCTGCTAACCCCGGGGTAGTGGGGTTCTCAGCCCCCAGGAAGCTCCTGGAGGGTTGATGTGGTCATGGTGCAGAGAATCTACACAGGCATTATTGGTGATTCTGTATTTATTTGTGAAAGGCCAAAAGAAATCATCTTAAGCTGTTTTTACACAAAAGGAAAAAGGCAACTGGAAACTGTTAATGTCAGGTCTGCACAATGAGAAAAGCTGTTTAGAGGCTCAGTGACTTGCTCTCCTTTGTTCGTGGCAGTGTCTTGTGCTACTTCCACGTCGCCGGTTTGGAAGGGGTGGGCCCCCGAGCACAGAGAGGGAGGGAGCCCTTCCCAGAGTGGGGCTTCCAGAGCAAGTGCCTGAGCTTCAGGGTCACCCCGGGAGCCTCCTGCGTTTCACGTTGGTTGCACTGTGGCTCCCTTTAGTTTCCCGTGAAGAGTTTTAATTCTTTTAAAGAATCTAAGTGGTTATTCTGGCTGATAAATGAAAGCGTGTGCCTTAGTAGGAAACTAAAAAGTAAGGAGAAGTAGAAAGAATGGACTAAGATGGATGTTAGCATTCTGTTGTATTTCCTTTTTGGCCTTTTAGCCTTTATATAACAACATATCCAAAAAAAGGGAGGGCTCCTCTTTATTCCTCCCGAGGCATCAAGACTCAGGTTAACGATCCTGTTTTTTTAAAAAGCCTCTTCTAAAGTCCCTTCTTAATTCTGACAGTATGTTTCTATATGTGATGTGAAGTGCTTGTTGCAAACGGTCTGCTATTGATGCATTATATAGAGTATCGTAAATGCCTTGGCCATTTAGGAGTTCTTTGTGTTTTTTTCAACTTATAGCTGGAAACATCTGTTGTTCATTCTGCACATCAATCATAGATTACCTTATGGCTACCTCCTTTTGGTGGGAGGGGGGCGGTCAGCCAAGAGTTTTGCATGAATGTGGAAAAATTCGAGGGCTCACTGCAGGCCTGATTGGGTTACATCTGGGCACAGCAGAGTGGTAGGATTGTGGCAGGTAGCCCAGCGGTCAAGAGCCCGGGCTCCAGAGGCAGTCCTTTATTAGCTATATAACCTTGACCAAGAGCCTTCAACTGCAACATGTTTCTCTTCCTACACGGCGGCAATAATGCTGCCTGCCTCATAGAGCGGCGCGAGGAAGACCAAGGCGTGCACAGGAAGTGTTTTCCTGGCATAGAATAAGCAGTGGCCAAAGGGTAGTCGCGCTGCTGCAGTTGTGTCTGTCACCATCACCGTCTCAATAAGGCTGTGGTTCTGTTTCCTTGGTTTTCCGAACCAAGGCCCTGATGAACAGAAGTGGTCCGTTATTCTAATTGTGCCGCTAGCAGGGACATTCTTGACAGACATAACTCAGATTTGAAGGAAAACCTTCGTGTTCACTTAATTAAAGTGTTCGTTAATTAAGAATAAAAGCCTAAGGTACAAAAATGACCCAATGTAGTCGTGTTCTGATCATAAACTATGGACCGTCAATTCCATCGTGTTAAATTCAACCAAGTAAAAAATGTATTCAGTGTACAGGTGGATCTGTGTGGCTCGTGGGTGGCAGTGTTATATCTCCAGCCAACAGCCTCCTGATGCCTTGCTGATACGTGGTGGGCCCAGAGGAGGTGGGGAAAGTCACCGGGGGGATCTGCCTCCGAGCCTCATGTTTGGTGCTTGTGTGTTCCAGGTGGCGGAGATGCACGGCGAGCTGATCGAGTTCAACGAGCGCCTGCACAGGGCCCTGGTGGCCAAGGAAGCCCTCGTGTCCCAGATGCGGCAGGAGCTCATTGACCTCCGGGGGCCGGTGAGTGCTACCTCTCAGGAACGCTGTGCCTTGCCCTTCTGCCCAGTCTCTGTCTGTCCACCAGCCCTCCTGTCCACAACCCCACTGTTTAGTTTGTTCATCGTTAGCAATGTCAAGGGCATGGGAACATTCAGAGACCAAGAGAGTGAGTATCATGTACCCACCATCTAGATTTTATGCACATTAACCTTAACCACATTTGTGGGTTTTTTAGGTAGGAGGGATAGAATAAATAAATGCTTCAAATTCTGTCAAAGCCCCTCTGCAGCATTTCCCTTCCTTGCCCTTGTTGTCAATATTCTGTAGCTGGCATGTAGCCTTTCCCTCCGTAGTTTTACACTTGACTACAAGGTAGATTCCCATGAGCAGTAAACAGTCTTGGTTTTGTGTAACTTTTACCTCCATGGTATTACTTGTACGTATCTCTTTGCCCCCTGTTTTTGTTTGTTTTTAATTCAGTACTATGGTTTGAGGACTATCCCGTATAGATGTAATACAGAGATTTTAAGCTATGGCACTCTTGATAGTTTGGGCTGTGCATAATTATTTGGCGGGGGCTGTCCTGTGCATTGTGGGATGTTGAGCAGCATCTCTGATCTCTACCTGCTAGATGCCAGGAGCACCTCACCCAAAGACGGCTCCAGATATTTTGCCAGATGTCCCCTGGGGGGCACAGTCACCTTCGTTGAGAACTCTTGATCTGGTTCATTCTCTTTCTCTCCTGAATGAAATACTGCAACATTCTTCATCTAGTTGCATGTCCATTGACGTAAAGACTGTTGCTGATATTTTGCTTTTACAAACCATGATGAGAGCCTCTTGTCCTTTCGAACGCATTTATAATAGTTTCTTTTTCATTTAAAAACGTTTTTGTTATGTCAAATGTTAAATACTCAGAGGTAGGCAGATTAGTATAATTTATCTTATCCATTGTCAAGATGGTCAGTCTTTTTGAAGTTACCCATACCCACTTCCCCCTTCTGTATTATTTTGAATCAAGTCTTGGGTGTTACTTCATCTATAGACAGCTCAGTATATATGAAAATGTAAGTATGATATCATTGTCATCTTTCCATTACCAATAATTTCTTTATTCCATCAAATATCAGTGTTCAAATTTCTTATTGTCTCATGCTTTTTAAAAAATATTTTTTTTAGCCCTGCTTGGTTTGAGTCAGTGGTTAGAGCATCGGCCCACGGACCAGAGTCCCAGGTTCGGTTCCTGCTAAGGGCAGGTACCTCGGTTGCAGTTTGTCCCCGGCCCCAGTTGGGGTCATGTGGGTGGCAACCAGTCAATGTGTCTCTCTCACATAGATGTTTCTCTCTCCCTCCCCCACTCTATCTGAAGATAAATGCAAAAATGTCCTTGGGTGAGGATAATTTAAAAAAATATATATATATATTTTTTAAATTGATTTTGAGAGAGAGAGAGAAACATCGATGTGAGAGTACAATAGCAATCCGCTGCCTCCTGCACACCCCCTACTGGGGATCAAGCCCACAACCCAGGCATGTGCCCTGACCAGGAATCGAACCAGGACCTCTCAGTCCGTGGGATGACACTCAATCCACTAAGCCACACCGACTGGACAAGCCATTTTTTAATGTGCAGTTCTGTGGCGTTTGGTCCATTCACAGTGTTGTGCAACCTTCACCACCATCTACCTTCTGAACTTTTTCCTCCCCAGCTGAAATTCTGTGCTCATTAAAGATTAACTCCCATTCCGTTCTCCCCCAGCCTGGACATCATCATTCTGCTTGCTGTCTCTATGAATGTATCTGCTCTCTTATATTTCCTTTCATTCTGCAGGGCCCTCTTTCATCTCTCCCTTCTTTTACAGCCTATGTATTGAAGACCCTGGGTCATTTCATCACCTGAAATTTGCTGATTGCATCTCTAGACAGCGCTGTTTGACATGCTCCTCTGTCAACTGTATTTCCTCAAATTGGTGTTTGAATCTCGGGGCCTAGATTCAGGTTTAATTTCGCTGAAAACATAACTTTTATTGGGGTGATGTTTTCTATTAGGGAATGCACAATGTCAGCTTGTCTCTCTTTTTTTGATCATCCTAGCTGTTTATTATCACTTCCTACATCCATTACACAAATGTTTCCTGAATTTAAAGTCAGTGTCTAAGTGTGAAATTGCTGAATTGTAAGGTGTAGTATCTTAAACTTGACTAAGTGTTGCCATGTTGCGGTGATTTTCAACATTTCCCATCTTGAGGCACACACAAACTAATTACTAAAATCCTCCGGCACACCAAAAATAGATCTTTTGCCGATCTGACCGAAAAGTTAGGTATAATTTCAATTTGGCCACACCATATGGCTATAGTTGTGTTGAGCTGTTGTCATTTTTTACTTTGACAGTCTCAGGGAAAAGAGGTCAGCGCCCCTGACAAAAATAGTCGGGTAGTGCATGTCTTACAAGTTCCCGCGGCACGCTGCCATACTGTGCAGTGAAGGCGCCTGTGCCTGTCTGCGGCTCCGCCGTCGGTGTGCAAGGGTTCCTTCTGCGTGCACAGCCCTGCCAGCCTGGCGGGCGCGGGGTGCGTCTCACCTGCAGTCACTGCTCACAGGTGAGGTGGCTCACCTTGTCACTGCCTCCTTGCCCATCTGGGTTTCCGCCTCTGTGGTTAATTGCTCATGGCCTTTTGCCATCCTCCCTCCCTCCCTTCCTGCCTTCCTTCCTTTTCTTCTCACCCCGAGGACATGCTTAGAGAGAAATGGCAGGGGGCGTGGTGGGGGAGCGAGAGAGAAGCATCAATGTGAGAAACATCAGTCGGTTGCCCCCCAGAGGCAGTGTCCAGTCTCGGACTTGTCTTTGCAGGCACCCACACGCTTTGGTAGCTAGTGCCTGCTGTGTTCAGTGTTGGGTATATTCACAGGTAGAGCTGCATCGTTCTTTTTAGGAACTGGATCGTCTCCCTTGAACTGGCAATGCCGTGATTTATGTAGCCAGGCTTCTGTCCATGGGCACTGAGTTGGTTCCCATTTTTATTTTTACAGCAACGCTGGCACACCGTTCTTGTGAAATCCTACATGTAGATGAGCAGGTTGTCGGGCAGCTGTGGGGCTGAGCTCGGCGGGGTGAAGCCCCCGAGGTCTGGCCTTGCAGGACCCGGGGCACTGGGGGAGACCACCACCTTCCTCCATCCTTCTCCACCTGTGGCGGGAGAACTCTGCCTCGGGCCGGCCTCTGCCAGCAGCTCACTGTCAAGTTGCGGCGATGTGCCAGGCGCACGTTGGGTCCTCGCCTTCGTTCTCTCATTTACCTTGGGAGACAAGCCTGTGACTCAAGCGTGATGGTCACCCTCTCGTAAATATGGCAGCTGAGCTGTAGGAGGTGTGGGCCCTGCCGGCCTTCTCATGGTGCCCTACCCCAGAGCGAGCCTCTCAACTCGGCGGCTTCCTCTTGCTCCGGGCCCTGGGCTTCCTCCCTCCACAGGCCTTTGCTCCCACCGGTCCCTCTGCCTGCGTGTTACTCTGGGCCCTGGTAACTCACTCCTCAGTGTCAGCTCCTTGCTTCCTCAGGAACCCTTCCTGAGGCCCTGACAAGGTCAGACTTTCTGTGCTGAATATGATGCTTATATGTGTCTCTTCTCTTGATGTAATTTTGCATTTCTCACTGATTAGTATCTGTCTCTCCTGCCCCATGAAGGCAACCTTCATGTCTCTGTCTGCTCCCCTGAGTCCCAACAATTTGTGAGGTGGGTGCCCAGTGAAGGCGGGTTGGCGCTGAGTGAGTGAGTGAGTGAGTGAGTGAGTGGAGGACTGTCACGCGGAGGAGTCCAGGTTTTTCCTGGGCCTACAACGTGCAAGTCCACCTTCTCCCCTCCATGCCACACTCCCTTTTGCTTCAAGTCTGCATGCCCTTCAGGGCAGTGACCTGTTCACACAGAGGTAGCTCTGATTGTCTTGGTGTCCCTTCCTGGGGCAGGTTGTGATGGCCAGAGGGAGGAGAGAGTAAAGCCGTCATCCAGGGCCTGAAGGATGTTGGGAAAAACTGGCCATTTGAGCGGTGGCCTCAAGGGGACACCTTGACCTTGTCATTATTGCCTCTGTCCCCCTCTGCTCCTCTTTCCGGAGTCAGACAGCCGGGGCAAAGGGACGAGGACATTTCAAGTTCCGTTGCAGGCCTGAAGCCTGTTTCCTTTGACTTGTGAGAAGCATTTGTCCTGGGAATCCCAGCCTCTCCTCCCTTCGCTTCCAGTGGGTCTGGCTCTCTGCAGACCCGGGGTTAGAGTCCCTCCCAGACCAGCAGTGTTTGAGCGCCTCAAGGTCAGAGCTACGTCTCCTTGTTTGGAACCCCCGTTTCCTCTTCTGTCAAGTGGAGAGTTTTGTGGCTGCAGCCTCACTGGGCAGCTTGTTGAGATGCTGCCCGTAAAACAGCTGGGGGGTGGGCATGCTGAGAGCCCACCCCAATTCCATCTCCGACTCTGCAGTGCCTAGCACCCTGCCCTGCACGTAGTAGGTGCTCACGGAACGTTTGCGAAGTGAGAGCTTTATTTTCACAGAGCGGAAAAGGACTGCGTGGACCAAATAATAATTTTTTTTAAAGACATGACAGGGACACCGTTTCTTATCAGTGGTATCTTTTTACAACATTGTAGACTTTTGAGCTAAGTCACTTATTTTAAGAAGAAGTTTAAGATTAAGGGTTAGATTCTTTTCCTTTTCTTTCTTTGAATGTATTTTTAGGACTCTGTCATTATTTTCTCCCCTCTGGTATAAGATGTGAATGAATGCTGGAGTGGTGTTTTTTTGTTTTTTTTAAACCTTTTAGCAAGATTTGATTACAGCCCTGAAAATTCTCTGGGAGAAGCGTTCCTATTTTGAGTAATAAATGGAGACAAGGTAATAGAACCTGTAAGGTGTGAGACATGGAGGTCAGTGAAAGCCACAGCACAGGGAAAGCGGAGGGCAAAAAACTCATTGAATGCAGGTTTATTCTCACGGGGGAAGCAAATTTGGTCTCACTATGTAATTGCAGTTGGGTTTCTCTTTTTTCTTTGGCGGGTCTCTGTTCCCAAGTACCATTTAAGTGGTTCACCTCCACCTAAGCAAAGAGATGGCCTACTGTGGTCTGACCTGAGGTGTCTATGATCACTGCCCTCACCTGTCCCCTCCCATGTCTGCTTGCTGAGGGGACCACCCGTTGTTAGCCATTTACTGTGTGCTTGGTGTTAGCATGCATTCGTAGCCTCTCACCCTCAGAACACGTGGAATTAATTTATTAGGTCCATTTTTCAGCTGAGCAAACTGAGGTGCAGATTGATCTTATGACTTACCCCGAGGCACGCAGCTTCCTGGTTGCACCAGGAATCAAATCCAGACTATCTCATTCCATAACACCTGCAGCTTACTCTTTGTTTTTCTTTCTTTCTTTTTTTCATTTCAAGGAAAAGGTAGTGTCTGGTTTGCTCTAGGCACAACACTCTGGGTAGTTTTAAAGATTCAGATCCTTGAGGGAACAAGATTGAAAATGTTAGATTAAAGGGTGTTCAGTAGGTTTCTTTGCCGAAGCACTTCCCTCCAGAGTGCCTCATGGCTCTCCAAAGGGGGCCATGTACCAGGCATTATACGCATTGTTTCCCACAATTATTTCCCCAAGAAGCATCTTTCCTAAGATGCTTTTTGAGGAACGCATTTAGGAGATATAAGGCCAAGGTGTGTATCATGTTAATTCCCCACGCACTGGCTGGCAGAGAGGTGGTGGAAGCCTGGTTTGTCTCGTGAGCCTGCCTGGGTATGGGATCTGCAGGGCTTGGAGGAGAGGAGGTGACAGTGTGTGGCCGTGGGGTGCAGTGAGCTTGCCCGTGGTCCACTGGAGGTGAGTGACAGGCTGCTTCAGTCCTGGGTCCAGCTGCCTCCTCCTCACGCCCCGGCTGGCCTGGGTCTCAGTCGTGTTCCCTGCACGGGATCCCGGGTTTTTTGGGCCTCTTTCGCGTTGCCCCTCCAAGCCCCTCCAAGCCTGGTTGTCCTGGTTTCCTCCCGTGTTCTGTTCTCTCTCACTCTGTTTGTCTGTGTTTTATCTGCCTCTCGTTTCTTCTTTTGTCTCTGTGTGCTTCTCTCTTTTTATCCCTCTCTCGCTATCTACCTCTCTCTTTGCTTCTCTTTGTTTCTCTCTTTCTTTTTCGGTCTGCCTCTGTCTGACTTTATCTCCGTCTCTGTCTCTCTCACTCCCGTGTGCGTGTTGGTCTGTCTGGTCTGCCTCTCTGCCTCTGTTTCTCTCCCGCACCCGAATCTCTTTCTCTGTATCTGTCTCCCTCTGTCTTCCCTTCCTGTGGTCTTCAGTTCCACAAACATTTCCATCACTCGATGATGATAATTGCTGTTCATTGCCATTGTCTTGGAGAAACCACAAATTCTTTTCATTTCTTCATTGTCCAAGACTTTGTGTTTTGTGGTCCCTGTGATGTGGCTCCCAGTAGAATCCACTTCCCTGAAAGCCTTCCGGACCGCCTCCCGAGCGCTGGGCCCTGCGACCGTCTCCGTGGCACTCTGTGCTCCAGCATTGTCCCTGTGTGTAACTGCTTTGTGCTGCATGTTCTTTTCTTCACCTGTGGACTGATGATGGCTCCCCGAGACAGGGACCGTGTGTCCGCTTCCCTCTCGGGTGGCACGCAGTCACTCATGGAGCGTGGGAGTGGGAGTCTGACCACGCGCCTGTCGTATCTATGGTGACACTGTCGGCCACAACATTTCATTATCCGGAAAGGTACCTCCCTGGATCCTGCTGGCTAAGAGACTTGCTGTGAGCTCTTGGTGTTTCCATGGGCCACCTTCCCTCCACTGTGGAAATGACCGAGCTGATGGGCGAGAAAGACAAGTAATTTAACATTCGGGGGGGTGGGTGGAAAAAACTCATCCCGATTTTGTAATAAGGTTCACTTTGAAATAAAGTGCTTCCTGGGACTTCCTTGGTATTTGGAAAAGCTTCCAAGGGAGTGATCTCGTCTGAGGGCTGATGCTGTTTACGTCAGGAAGCCGAATAAGAATGTGTTTTCCATCTGGGCGGCACTCGCTGAGTGTCTGACAGTCCGGTCCAGGCTGGCTGTGGACCCACGGCAGCTCTCGGCATCACGTTCCAGACCGCAAGAGGCTTCCTGACCCGGCCCCTGGACATCGTGTTTCCATCGCCTGCTGTCTTGGAGGTGGTTATTTTCAAAAGTTCCGTTAGAGACTACTAAAAATACGTCTCACGTAGAGGCTTAGCTCAGAAATGTTAGTTTTTGACACAAATCATCTGGAAAGATGCTTGTAGAACACACTTTAAACGTCTTGGTGCCAGAGAATCAAAGCCCCTCTTTGGGCCCACACACAAGGTTTTCTCTCCGCAGGCAAATACCCCTGCACGATCACATGCTCCTTGATGTTAAAGCTGATGCTTCCTTTACCTCGGAGGGCTCCCCAGGTCACAGGCCTTTCTTCCCACATGTGCTTGGGTTAAACTCTTGCCCCCCGTGGATGCCTGGCTTGCTCATCACCGTGGGTAGTTGGTTCTACCGGGGAGCTCGGGGCGGGGGGGCTACAGTGCAGGGTTTGGGTGGGCAGAACCTGGCTCCCCAAGGCTTACAGATGTGGGGCTGTGAAAATGGCGTCTTCATTAAGACGAGAGTTCTGTGTCTGTTGGCAAATGCAGTGTGTGCTGGCTGCCTCAAAGCCGCCCCGCGCTGCAGAGAGGAAGCATGAGCGAGGCACAGCTCGTCAACATCTGTACACTTGTGGCCGTGACGGCCAGCTGTGGTTGCGGGAGGGGTTTTCTGCACCTGCTCAGTCTGCTTGTCGGTCGCTTGTGTTTCTTGTGATGTCTTATACAAGGTGTGGGGCCCACGGTGGGGATGTGGCAGACCCGGGCAGAGTGGACTCTACCCTTGACCAGCTCAAAGACCAGAATGTGTCTGGTGTGACTTGTGTCTCTCTGCTCTGAGTTCATGTGACTAGGCTTGGAGGCTGAGGTCTAAAACAGATAACCCTGAGACCTTTCCTGTCACAGATTCTGAAGAAGTAGGAGCCAAGATAGTGAGGCAACCTCTGACCCCCATTGCGCTGACTCTCTGTCCTCCAGCGTGCTCTGGGAGCCTTTGGTGTGAGTGTGCTGCTCCCGGCCCCACCAGCAGGAGTGGTGACAGACAGCAGCAGCCAAGTGCCCTTGGGGCTCGCAGACCTGTGCCTCCTTTTTATCAACCACCAAGTCCTTCCAGAGATGAGCTCGTCCTTCCCTCTTTTATATTCGGCGACCCGGGTGCTCAGATCTGGATGGGTCAGAATCCTGAGCTAATGACACATGCTCACTGTTGGTGTAAGCAGGGCCTGCTCCTGTTTGTTTGATGAGTCAGCTTTGATCTTCTCTTTGCCTTCTGTGGAAGATGCTCCCAGACTCCCCCTCACCTCCCCCCAGGTAGTGACCTCCAGATCTCCCAGGTAGCAGGCTGGGTTCCTCAGCTCCTGGCCATGTATATTTGGTTGGCATGTAGTTTTCTCAGTAGAAAGTTCTTATCGTGGAAAAGTGGTTCCTGTGACTGGGGCAACCACATGGGACTCTGGGATCGGACCTCTGTCCACCCCTTGTGGTCAGACTGCAGCACTGTCCTTGTCTCGTTTCCTTCCTGTCATCCTCAGAATGTAGGCTCGCCCAGCCCCTTCGTTCTTCTCCACCCTGCCTTGTGCATCTCCTTGACCAAGACCTTCCATCTAAATTCTCATGTAATTTATTCTATGTCTGCTAAATTAGCACATGGCATTTCTAAGGATACATCATAACCACGTGACTGTACTTGTGAAAACCCTCTAACTAAATATATATACTTATTATTTAATATTTATTATTAATAATTACTTCTCTGTGATAATAGAGTTCCCTTATGGTGAGTCTTACCTTCCCCACCGATTGCATGTGACTTTCTACATTCTTTTTATATTTCCTCCTATTTTTATAATCTTTAAAAAAAAGGGGGGGGGCTCATCTCTACTTCCTTCTCTCCTGGCCCATCATTAACTTAGGGCTAAGTTGGAAGTGAGCAGTTTTAGTTGAGTGGCATTTGCACACCAAAGGGATCATACAGTTTGTCTGGAAACTGTCCCCATCTTCTTGACCCCCGGGGGTTAATTTATCTTCCAGTAAAAATAAATGCTCTCTCTGGAGTACGTTTCCTGGAGGCTGAGTCCCTGGCCAGCGGGCTGTGGAACCCAAAGCCCCTTGTGTATAGACGACGTAGCTGTCCCTTCCAGGAGACCAGCGGCTACGTGATTGGATTGGAACAGACGCACCTTGGTAAAGAGATCTGTGGTTAAGGTGCAGAAGGCCGGACCAGTGGCCCCCTTTTCCTGTTCTTTTAGAGATGCCCTTTTCTTGAGGGATGGCCGCCGTCTCGGAATCACCCACGAGGTTCCCAAGCCTTCTTGCTCCTGGGGTCTGCAGAGCTGCGGCTCTGGTTTTGAGGAGAATGATTTTGTTGACCAGGGTTCAAATGGTGTTCTCCCAAACACTAGAGAACTAAGGCTCTTGTCCACACCAGGTTTGCTGTGTGACTGCTGTGGCCAGCCGGGCATCTGAGATCTGACCTGGCCAGGGCTTTAGCTAAAGTCAGGAAAAACCTCAGGTCCCCTTAGATTTTTATTTATTTTCTGGAAAAGTGGCCTTTTTTCCCTTCTGTCCAGGAGTATCTTTGTCTTTGCCAGCATGGGTGTGTGTGTGCCTCCACTGGGAACCGTCTCCTGCCCGTTACAGCAAGGCTCACGGCCGGCTGTTGCGCCCTGTGCCTCGATACAGCGCAGAGATGTCTTAGCTGTGTGTTTTTTTGTTTTTTTTTATGCTCACCCGAGGCCAGTTTTGCATTTATCTTCAGATAGAGTGGGAGGGGGAGAGGGAGGAAGAGAGAGAGAGAAACATCAATGTGAGAGAGACACATCGACTGGTTGCCACCCACACGACCCCAACTGAGGCTGGGGACAAACTGCAACCGAGGCACGTGCCCTTAGTGGGAACCGAACCCGGGTCTCTCTGGTCCGCTGAGCCAGGCCGGCCAGGGCTAGCTGTGTTTTAACAGAATCTGGCAGATGCTGAAGCAGGACCCGACTCTCACCTTGCTCCTCACCTCTCGCTACTGGCCGTTTGGCCACAAGCCCTGCCCCTTACCCTTTGCTCTCGTTCTTTCTTCTACTTGCAGTGTCTTGTTCCTCTACCTTTCGTCTTTCAGAAGACGTGCTTTAAGTTTTTTTCTAGGTTACATAAATAATTGAAGAATATGTTTTTGAAAGAAATAATGTGCGACCGAGTAGAGTACAGAATATGTGGCCCTCTGCACAGATCCGTGATGCAGAGTTTGGTACATGTGCTCCTAGATGGTTTCTATGTGTATATTTTTTACATAAATGGCATCATTTATACTATTCATGTTTATACTATTCACATTTATACTATTTATATTTATATTTATATTTATATTTATACTGTTCATATTGTTGAGATTGGCTTTCTCCCTGGGTTGGCTTCTCCTTCCTTCCACTCTTCCCCATCCTTCAAGGTCCAGCTCATGCTTTAAGAAAGCCCTTAGGGGCCCTGTCAATACTGAGTTGCTTTTATTTTTAACTTCCTCTAAATTCCCCTAATCTCTTTTCCCCTCTGGACTACCCATTTTATCTACTTTTTAAATGTTGTCCTTTAGTTACTGACTAATGTGTTCTGTTGAACTGTATCCAGTTAGTTTTCTCTGTCCCCAAGAAGTCTTTGTCCAGTGGAGGACACAGACGTGTTGACGTCGTTGCGATGGGGTGTGCTGAGGGTCTGGCCGAAAGTAGGCTTTTGAAGCATATTTGTTAAATGGATGAATGAATGAACAAACAAAGAAGAATGGAGTTACGCCAGTTATTGGGTATAATGGCGACACCGTGGTGGCTTCATTAACTGCTGGGATTGGTCATGAAGGCTTCACAGAGGAGATGTTGGAGTTGGGTGTCCAAGCATGACCTGCAGTCGCCCAGGAAGGTGGGCCTGTCAGGCAGGGGGCATGGTGTTATACATCAACATGGTTGTTCATGGATATTGTCAGCCACTGGTTTCATAGGGGTATCTTTTGGCTTCTGCATCAGATAATGAATCCTTAGAAGTGGGAGTGGCATTCACACACCAGCCGACAACACTAGGTAACACCAGGTGAATGCCTGTTAGATTCCGGATTCAAGTGTGTCATGTGTAGCAGCAAGCCCAAGTAGGCACTCCGTCTCCGTTTTAGAGGTGAGGAAATGAAGGCACAGTAAGGTAGATAATGTCCCCAGGTCCTCAAGACTAGTAAGTAATGAGCTGGTAAGTAAGTCTCTTACTTTTTCAGAGTCTTCATGCCCTCATTTTTATTTTTATAGATTTTTTAATCCTCACCCAAGGACACTTTTGCATTTATCTTCAGATACAGCAGGAGGGAGAGAGGGAGGAAGAGAGAGAGAGAGAAACATTGATGTGAGAGAGACACATCGAGTGGTTGCCACCCACACGACCCCAACCAGGGCCGGGGACAAACTGCAACCGAGGTACGTGCCCTTAGCAGGAACCGAACTCAGGTCTCTCCGGACCGCGGGCCGATGCTCTAACCACTGAGCCAAACCAGCCAGGGCCATGCCCTCATCTTTAAATAGAGCTGGTGATGTTCACCAGAGTGAGTTATATGAGGTTTGAAGTAAATGAGAAAATGCCTCGAAATCATCTGGAGTAGGGGGGTCAGAGAACCCTGAATAAAAGAGCACCTGCTTTGTTTTCTTCATAGCACTTACCCCTACTTGGCATGGAGTTGTTTATCCACTTTATGCTTGGCTGTGTCCTCGAGGTCTGGTCTGCTTGTCGAGTGAATGCATGGATATTAGTTCCCACTTCTCACCATAGCCCCCTGACTATGGATGCCCAGAAAATACCTGGTGAATCTGACTGAAACGAAATGTTCTGTGTCAATGCCATGTACCGACAAGGGACCATGCATTTACTTGTCAAAAGATGATCAACGTGGCTGTTTTCATTTTTTATTTGCTGTCATGTGTAAGGAGCCATCATATGTCTCCCACCCTGATTTTCCTGATGTCTCAATTTAAATGGTTTCCAATTTGGGTATGGAATTATCCATCAGTCACAGAGAGACTGTGGCTGTCGGAACAAGCCAGAGCTTATCTGAGGAAGCTATTGTTAGAAGAGCAAGGGCTGGCTAGAGAAGACTTGCCCCTCTGCCCTGGGCCCCCTCTGGAGTAGCACTTCTAGCCCTGGGCAGGAGTCTGAATCTTGCCTATCCCTTAAGATCCGGTGAGGATGACACCTCGTTTATTTATCCACTGGATGCAGAATTAGCATCCTCTGTTTTCAGGTGCTGACCTTCTCACTGGCAGTCAGAGAATAGGCCTTGGACTGTCCCCTGGACCCTCACAGTCTCCAGTGTAGGGGAGAAGACACCCACCTGAGCCCTTGCCAGAGCCTGCAACCAACCTACGAGTATCCATTGCTCAGCATCTCTGCATTCTGAGAGAGCACACCATGGAGGATTTCCCAGGGAAATGGTTCTGCCCAGTCCTCAGATCTGTGTTTCCTGAGGTATGAGGCATGTAGCCTTGGGGGGCAGGATGATGTCAGGTGGTTCAAGTGTCCGGTGTAAATAACGTGGACCCTGCTAGTGAGGAGAGGTGGTTTCCTCTTTAGTTTTCCTTCAGCAACGCTGGTGCTGTCTCAGGTCATGCGAACATGTCTTTAATGCTTCTTAGATGCCCTAACAAAGCAAGTATGGGCTCAGGGTCAGGATGCTGGTCAGCCACAGTATCTGGGTGCCAGGGTGCCAGGGCTCAACCCCAGATCAGCTGAAAGAGCACCCCTGAAGGAGGGCCTGGACATCCCAGTTGCCGCAGGTGATCTGACGCAGCCAGGGTTGAGAACCACTGCCACTTAGAATTCAATCAAATTTTGTTTTTATTGGATTCAGTTTGCTTTCTGTGTATAGCAAGGGAAATTGTTTTTCCATGTGCTAGAGTCATTTCCTTTGTAAGTACATTTTGTAGCTAGAAAAGGTGAATCGATCTAAGAAGTAACGTTGGTGAACAGTAGTGCAAGTGGTGTAGGAACGCGGCACAGTCGTGATGGTACCTCGGGATGGGCTGAAGTCGGGGAAGCCCTCCTCTAGATTGCAGCCCAGGGTCAAAGTTCTAGGCGCCATGATTTTGGCTCCATAAATCACTGGGAGCGATTTGGCGGTATGCCAATGATTTACGAAGGGATAGCACCAGAATCAAATAGGGAACAAAACTCATTAGTGTATTTATTTAGTTGTACTGGTTATCCATTTCTGCATAACAAAATTGTCCCAAAACTTAGAGGCAGAAGCAACATTTTGAAATAACATTTATGACCTCCCAGTTTCTGAGGGTCAGGAATCCAGGTGTAGTGCCGGGGGTCCTCCGTCCGGGGCCGCTCACCGGCTGCAGGCAGGCTGTCGGCAGGGGCTGAAGACATCGCAAAGCCTCACTGGAGAAGGGCCCACTTCCACGTGAGGTTGTCAGCTGGACTCAGTTTCTGGGGCCGAGACTGAGAGCCCTGGTTTCTCTCAGCTGGGGGCCACCCTCTGTTTCTTGCCAGCCTGGTTCATCCTAGCCTTTTGCTCCACGAGAGTGCGCAAGCCATGAAACCCAGAGAGGAAGGCCCGGTAAGACGGAGGTCACCATCTTTTATCGCCTGCTCTCGGAAGTGGCATCCCATCACTTCTGCTTGGACCTCCTCCTCAGGAGCAAGTCACTAGGGCCAGCCCGCCCTCAGGGCAGCGGCTGTTACTTCTGCAGAATCAGCTAAAGGGTGTGGATGCCAGGAGACGGGCCGTGGGATCCATTTGGAAGGCTCCTTACCACAGGAATTGTACAGGTTCTCACAGGCCTGTGACGTCACATGCCGTGGGGTTTGGGGAACGTGGTGTCTGTGAATTTTACTCTGTCCTGGGGTGGACTGCTGGTTGCTGAGGCACAGAGGTGCCTGGGGTCTCCACCCAGGAAAGCCCCAAGTCGGCTGGCATGCAGGGGAATCACACCTCCTCAGAAGCTGAGGACAGCCGGGCCAAGGCGTCCTGTGTTCTCCAGGCCCCTCTGCCTCAGTGACAGAATGGGTTTGGACAAGGCGCTCCACGTTTGAGCCTCGGCTTTTCCGTCTATAAAATGGGGTGTCGTGTATCAGGCTAGGCTGGGTCATGCTGTAGTAACCACTGCAAGATGTCATTACGAAAACACAAAGGCTTCTGTCTCATTCATGTTGCGTGTCCTTCCTCTCGCCATCATCCTCACGCCCAGACTGTGGTAGAGGGGCAGAGAGCCTGGCCAAGCACACACTCTCTAAAGCTCCCACCCAGATAGGGCACATACCACTTCTTTCTTATTGCATTGGCAAAACGAGTCCTGAGAATGGATCTCACTGCAGGTGTGTGTGTGTGTGTGTGGGGGGGGGTGGTGCAGTCTTACCGGGCACCTGGAAACAGCAGAGTTATTTGCGGGTGACCCTGGTGACTCCCACAGATGACAGCCTACTCGGCTCTCGGGGTGGATTCAGTCAGATAATACACGCGGAGCTCTCGGTGCCCGACACCTGGTTAGCACTCACTGAGCAGTGGTGCTGGTGATGGTTACGGTGGTCATGGCAACGATGCTGGTTAGAGAAGTCAAGCTCACCTAGGGGCCCACAGTTTACAAACTTTCTCTTATTGATCGGCTCAGTCAGTCCCCAGGTATCTTGTTGTTTCTCCGTTTCCTGAGTTCTAGATACTGTGCTTTGAACTGGGGATCAAAGATAGAGCGACAGGTTCTGTGTCCTCAAATAGCTCACAGTCTCCTTGGCGGCAGGGACTGAGGGATCCCCTCTGGGGGTTTACTTCTAGGGCTCAGCCTTCCTGTGAAAACTTATGAAATACAGTAAAGTAAGTGCTGGAGCTGGAAGGGATCATCATTCCTGTATGTTAGGTTGGTCTCAGCGGTAGAAACTGAGAACTCAAGCCAAACTTGCCTTCACAAAGCAAGGGATTTCTTGCATTAGGCAACTGAAAAGGTCGGAGCGAGACTCATCCTCCCAGTCTGGCAAAGAGCAAGACTGTCCAATGTTGCCAGCAAAATCCACAGCATTTACCTGGATTGAGCCAGCTTGGTTAGTTCATTGACCAACCTGGACCAGTCACTGTGGCCGCAAGGGTAGGGTATGCTGGTTGGCCTGAGTCATTTGTGCTCTCCCTTGGATCAAGGCATGGTGCTCATTCCACACAAATCTTTAGTCAGGGTGATTTCCCAGGACGGGATGTGTGCCAGGCAGCCAGCAGCTACAGTCCACCCCTTTCTCCTGCCACTCCCTTTCCTTGGGTAAGACCTGGCAGCTCAGTGCAGGGAAATGATTTGCCTGGTGCCATCAGCATGTTAGAAACAGCGTAGGGACCAGGCTGTGGGTCTAGGACTGTGCCCTCTTGCTGCTTTGAGTCAGTTCCAAAGACATCTCGAAAAGTGATCAGTTTCAAAGGGGCTTCGGGAAGCATTGCACTTTGGAAGCTGCGATTATAAAGTGGATGTTAAGTTGCATTACGCCTGCCATGTTTAATTAGCAAAACTTCATCATTCATTGGTTACTGATAAAAGTCAGATTAAAATTAGGCAGATTTCTGCCTGGCAGGGCGCCTCCTTGTGTCTGATTTCTGTGGGAACTGGTCAGCAGTTAACTGAGGGTTCTGGTGATTGGCTTCCTAAGTCCGTGAGTGGGGCTGCCCAGCTGTGATGAGGCCATTGGTTATCTGGCTGTGGGAGCCACTGGGGGAGGGGCTGTTAACTGCCGTGAGTGAGTACTTCTGGAAGGTACCGTGACTGCTGGTCTCCATCGTTGAGCATCACGGAACACGTTGTCCAGGAGGCAGGTTCTGGGATGTGCCTCTTCAGTGTCTGAGGACAGAGAGCTCAGCTCCAAGAAGCCTTGCTCATTTTCTGCTATCAGAGAGATAATCTTTGGTTTTTCACAGTGGAACTCCTAAGGCTGATCAGCTGTTCTGTGAAATTTATTTACCCTCCACCTACCCACCTGGCATTTCCCCGAGCCAGCAGCATAGTGGATCAGGTCGGGAGAGTGAATTCAGAGAATGATTTGTGCCTCTCGTCATTGTGACGCTCCTGGAAGAACATGTCCTCAACCATCCCCTGCCCCCCGCCTTCTGAAATGACCGTCCCTACCGACGAATAACACCCCGACGCTCCCTTCTCACGCCTTCGGGAGATGCCGAGCACCTCTGCGTCCGTCACTGGGGTACAGTACACCGGATGCTGTGCTTCCTGCTTTCGCTTACTCCGTAGTTAGCCTGGCGGGAAGTCATGTTTCCCCACGCTGTATCTGAGGAAAGTGAGGCTCAAAAGAGTCAGAGGCCTTGGTTGGGACAGCAGAGTCAAGGTGCAAGCCGAGATCTGTGACTGGACCGCGTGCTCTTTGAGATGGGGACTTTGGACCCCGCACCGCCTGGTTCCACCCCTGGCTCTGAACTTACAGCCCTGTGCCCTTGAGCGAGTTAAGTCAACTCTCTGAATCTCAGTTTCCTCATCTGTAAAACGAGGACGATCACAGGATCAACCCATTGGGAGGATGATGTATCTAAATGTGTAGCATGGCCTGGCACCAAGCAAGAGACCAAGAAATGTAACAAAACAACACACACTTGCTCTAACAGTCTGGAGGCTGGAGCTCTGACATCGGGGTCAGCGGGGCCATGCTCCATCTGGGGGCCCTAGGGGAGGGTCCTTCCTTGCCACAGCATTCCAATCTCCGTCTCTGTCTTCACATGACTTTTCCTCCTTGCATGTCTCTCTTCTCAGTGTCTCTTATAAGGACACTTGTCATTGGGTTTAGGGCCCACCTGGATAATTCAGGATGATCTCATCTCGAGATCCTTAACTTAAGTACATCTGTAAAGACTGTTTTTTCAAATTAGTCACGTTTACAGGTTCTGGGGCTTAAGATGTGGACATACCATGTGGGGGCCACCGTTTAATCCACTATGGCTGCTAGTAAAGAAAAAAAAATGTTTGGAAGGCACCAGGGATACATGAATACATACTTAATGCCAGCGTTCAGATGCTAAGTTAAAATCCCTTTGACTGTCCCCCTCAGTCCCATTCCCCACCCCAGAGAGGACCGTCCTGATGATTGGGTGCTTATCTTTCCAGACATTTCTGTTCGGAGAGAAAGATACATGTCGCCATGGATTATTACCCTGTTGCCAGGCACCAGGGTAGGTCCTGGGCGTTCTGAGGTGAGTTGAGGCACAGCTGGGGCCCAGTTGGCTTGCAGCCCTCCAGGGAGTAGGAGGTGAGCTGATGGCCTCGTGTGTGTGGGAGGTGCTGGAGTAGACACAGAGCGGTGGCAGCATGCAGTCCTCCTGTGAGAGGGGACCCCTGAGCCTTGTAGGTTTTGACAGATGCAGACCGTGAAAGGTCCACATCTGGGGAGTCGTGTAGGGAAGCGACCGGGAGTGGGTGTGGCCACTCCAGCGGCAGGTAGTGAATCGGCGTGTGTTTCCTGAAGGATGTTCCCGAGGATTGTCATACTCGGAGCTGGAGCCATACTTGCTGACCCCTGGGAGGGAAATATGGGCAGATGCTGGGTGTCGGGACTGGAAATGAAAACTGAATGAGCCACAGCCTCTGCCCTGGAGGGTTTTCCCCAGGGACACGCCCACCCTTGCAAGTTCAGAAGGGTGCCCTGTTCGCAGGAAGACAGCATTGGGGTGGTAGACACGGTGGGTGCCTTCTGTAGTCCTCGCAGTCCGATGTCTCCAGCACATCAACCCAGATAACCCAAAGCCACTCCTGTCTGTAGCAGACCTGCTGCTTGGACGTCTCTGATACCTTTAATGCTCTGACATGCTGCTGCCTGGCTGGTTTCTGAGTGACGGTTCCAGCTGTGGTTGCAGCGTTGTTAAGGAAATCCTACATTTACTCTCTAGTTACACCACCGCACTAGTGAGAGGGGTTTGGATTCTGGAGTTTGCACAACTCTGCATCTCTTTGGCATCTTTCGGTTGCTCTGTGCCCAGTTTCCCTGGTTGTTCAGTCGGAGTTAAGGGTGAAATGAGAATGAATGAGGCAGTTTGTTTTGTGTTTTCTGACCTTTTTTCCCTTTTAAATAAATCTGCATGTGCACATCTTTCTTTAAGAGGAGCTCTTCCTTGAAACTCAATGTGGGTAAAGGATCAAAGTAGAACCAGATCTTGTAGAAGCAGGGCATTGGGGGGCAGGGAGGGGGGCCTCTGGCCGCTAAGCCCATGGTGCAGGTACCAGTAACCCTGGGGACCTGCCAGGGACAGGTAAGAGACCCCCTTCCCCCACGTGGTGGAGGCAATACAAGTCTGCAGCCAGGAGACCCAACCACCGTGAGGTTACGGCACTCCTCGGGCCTTGGTTTCCTCGTCTGTAGTGGAAACAGCCTTGGGTTAGTTGAATGCTCTCATCTCGTCATTATAGGCCTAAGTCTTTCATTAGACATTGGCTGAAAATTCAAAACTTACGAATAACTTTATGTTAGCAATTTAAGCTTAGCGAAACTGTGGACAGTTGTTAATTAGTACTTTTCTTAGAAGTGAGCTTTAAAAATCTGTTGATGAAAGGCACTGGGCAGAGAGGTTGGCATATTATCTCATGTGCACAGTCAAGATGGTGTGTGCGCGTGTGTGCGTGTGTGTGTGTGTGTGTGTGTGTGTGTGTGTGTGTGTGTGTGGCAGCCTCCTGGCTTTTCTCTCTTGCCTGCCTCCCAGTCTCTCTGCAGCCAGCGACTTTATTGAAACGTGGGCCTGCTGTCTCTCCCTTGCTGAATTCCCTGCAGTGCTTCCCTTGATGTGAGCAGAGACCAGGGACAGGCAGTTCTCCCTCATGCTTCCGCCTCAGCTCCAGCCACCTGTTCTCCAAGCCACTTCCCCTTCTCCCTTCGCAGCCGCCTCTGTTATCCCAGTTCCTCTCTGCAGACTGCACACCGTAATCATGTAATTAATTGTGCTGCTTGGTTGTTTAAAGATGTCTTTCCTGATGGATTGTATGCTTCATGAGCCCCAGGGCTTTGTCTCTCCTGTTCACTGACAGCAGCTCTAGTACTTGGTACGGATTTGTGGAGTAAACATCGAATAACCGGAGAGCCCGTGCATTTGGGGACTCGTGGGCGAGTGCTGCTGGGCCCCCAGCTGCTGATCTGTTCTGTCCAACACCCTTGAACTCTGACCCTGGATAGTGAGAGCACCACTTACCAAGCAGCTGTCTTCTGCCAGGGGCTGGGCAGGGGGTGGTTCTTGTTGATCCTATTGAAGCCTCACGACAGCCCCACCGGGCTGCTTCTGTTGCCCCATTTTGCAGGAGGACAGGGCTGGTTTTTCTAGCTCACACAGCCAAGTCAGAGCCCGGCCCAAGCCCAATCCAGTCCTCGTTATTAAAAATTAAAGTATTTATTTAGATTGGGGGAAGACATTACAGCACCTTATCACTTTGAAAGAGCTGTAAATACCACCAATATCTCAGAATCCCCCAAAATATGATAGTTCTATCAATGAACCGTCTGACATGATTCTACACTACGTTTTCTTTACATTTTTGAGCGGATGGCCTTACGTACAGAGGCTGCACTTTGCTGCGTCTGTGAGACAGTGATAGTGTGAGATCCCTTTCTATGCAGGAACAGAAAGGTACTTCCATTGTTTTCTACATGGTTGATCAAAACATATTTTTCCTCCACTTTATTTGAAAAATTTAAATAGTTACATGACAGATTTTCACAGTGAACACCTGTATACCCATCACCTAGATGCCACCGTTAATATTTGCCGGCACTTGCTTTATCCTCCCTCTCTCCCCCCTCCCTTCATGCACCCAGTCCACCCTTTGTTTCCTGAAGCTTTTCCAAGTAAGTTGCAAATATTAGTTTATATGTCTTCCAAAATATGAAAGTGTACATATTGGAGTTTAATATTTTTGTTTACATTTTTTTTCTTTTGAAGTAACATTTATGTACAATGAAATGTACACATTTTTAAAAAAAGATGTTTTTATTGATTTTTTTAGAGAGAAAGGAAGGGAGAGAGAGATAGAAACATCAATGTGAGTAACATTGATCGGGTGCCTCCTGCACGCCCCCCACTGGGGATCGAACCTGCAACCCAGGCATGTGCCCTGACCTAGAATTGAACCAGGACCTCTCAGTCCATGGGACAACGCTCCATCCACTGAGCCATACTGGCTGGGCAATTTTTTCTTTAATCCTTACCTGAGGATATTTTTCCATTGATTTTTAGAGAGAATGGAAGGGAGTAGGGGTGGGGGAGAAACATCGATGTGAGAGAGGCCCATCGATTGGTTGCCCCCTACATGACCCCAACTGGGGCCAGGAATTGAACCTGCAACCCAGGTATGTGCCCTTGATCGGGAATCAAACCCGTGACCCCTCGGTGCATGGGCTATGCTCTAACCACTGAGTCTCACCTGCCAGGGCTGGAATACACACATTTTACTTGTATGTCACTGAGTTTTGACCAGGGCACTTTCTTCTCAAGGTGTAGAACGTTACCTTCATACCAGAACGTCCTTCCCGGTCAGTCCCCGCATCCCTCTCCCAGAGGCGGCCACGGCCATGTTCTTTCCTCATCTTAGATATAATACTTTTTTCTTTTAATCTGATATTGCAAGGTTATTAAACTTATTTTTCAGAAGGGTAACAACTCATGTACATGGTAAAAATTTATAAGGTGTAAAGTTTCCCAGTGAAAAATGAATCTTCCTCTTGCCCCTGACCCTTTGCTTCTCGCTGCCCTCCCTCGCGGGCATCCACAGCTGGCCGTTTCTCGTGTAGGCACTCCTGTCTCCCAGCCTCCTCAGGAAGATAGTAGCCTACCTGATGTTTTGTGTCTTGCTTTTGGCATTGACATTGTATCTTTGAGAGCAGCGGAGACCTGTGCTCTTTTAGTAGTTGTACAGGCTGGCTCTGACTGTAGCAGTATTTTATGGAACCATTCCATTATTGGTTTCCAGGAGTTTATTGCCATAAATGGTGTTGCAGTAAATGACTTTGTACAGGTGTCTGTACCTATGTTGTCCATGTATCTGAATTACTTGGAAAGAACTGAGATGTCCATCTTAGTACATTAGATTATTTTCTCCCGCTCCTTCCCTCCCATCCCTGTCCCTCCTCCCATTCATTGACCCATCTGTCCATTTGTACATCTTTGTATCTGTCCATCAGTAGGAACATTCTTTAGGTGATCATTATGTCCCTGATACTGTCTTGGGCTCTGAGAACATTGTCCTCAAGACTCTCGTCTTTTGAGAACAGACACGTGGAATAGGAATTCACAGAGGTGTGCTAGTCTGCATTGGTGCAGGCTTCCAGGCTCTGATACCTCTAATTGTATATTTGTAAGACAAAAGAACAAATAAACAAACAGATCCACAGGGAACTGGAAGTGGTCCAGACCCAGGCCAGCTGGCTGCCTTCGGAGGCGAGGAAAGCCCAGACCCACCCGTGCTCCGCGCAGCAGGCCCGGGCCTGTCTGTCCTGGCTGGCCATCCCCGGGGAAGACGGAGCTGTGCCATTTCACATTTTGTTCCTTATTCAAAAATGAGATGAGAAGGCAGGGGTGTTGGCAGGACGGGAAACAGTGATCGTTCTTGGCAGTGTAAAATGAGAGCTAATTGCTGAAGGGGAGGCTGTTTTAAAAGAGGGATGAGTGAGAAAGTGACTCTGGAAAACACAAATTGTGGGAGTCGTTTCACGACCGGGACAGAGATTTGCTGCCCCGTCACGTCTGCCTGTCGCCTTTTCTGTTGAGCCGTGAACCCGAGAGCCCCGTAAGAGAGGGAACACGATGCACTTCCTTTGGCTCTTCTGATCCCCAGACTAACTTGTCCTTGCCACGCAGGAAGATTGGGAGTTTGCTACAGAGCAGTTTAAAAGTGGATTGACGTTTCAGTGTGGAAACACGACTTATGTTGTGTTGTTCATTCCTTTCATCAGCCTCACATACTAGTTCCGTGCCCGCCGTGTGCCAGGGGCTCGGCAAGGCTGTGCCACGGTGAGCACGGATGTGACGCTGCTGCCCGTGGGCTTGCAGGGAGGACCGATGGCAGGTGCACCAGAACAGAGCCATGCTGAGCGACGGGAGCGACGGGAGCGACGGGGCGGTGATGGAGAACCTGGTAGTTCCGGTGGTCAGGGACGGCGTCTCACAGGACTCGGAGGATGACGAAAGAGCCAGCCGTACAGGGAGGTTGGGATAAGAAGGGAGGGGACCGTGACTTTGGATAATACTCGCCGCACAGTATTTGAGGATTAAACGCGTGAATACATTGGTACATTGTAGGTGTTAACACATGTTGGTCCCTCACCCCCACCATCTTTGTTGATCCTTTCGAATAGGACAATCAGAGACAGGTTGTCATGGGGTAGGTGAGGAAGAAACCACATTTTGCCCAAGCCAAGTGACTTCCCTAACCATCAGTGGAAGCTGGATTAGAACTGAAAATGTCTGAGTTTCCGTTTGTCTGAGACCTTATGGATGCAGCTCAGAGTCTGGAGGGTGCTTGTGTATTCGGAGACAGAAGAGGAGCTGGGGCTTCCAAGGGGGAAACTAGCCACCTTGGACAGGGCCAGGTCCGTGCCTTGGCCTCCAGGCCTGGTGCCTGCCTACCAAGATCACTGTGGCGACAGAGGGGACAGGCTGCAGGAAAGGCGCGGGGTGTCTGACGCACCTGTCCACCTTGCACGTCTGCTCTCGAGCGGCGAGTCCTTCGGACTTGCTCCACCCCGTCAGAGTTCTCCACACCAGCCCAGGTCTTCCGTGTGAGTCTGGGCAACTTCATCTTTTGGGCTTCTCAGTATGCGATGCCAGATGGGAAGAACGGGGACTTCGTAGAGGGAGGCAGCACAGCCTAGTGGTGAAAAGTGGGACTCGAGCCAGACCACCTGCGTTAGATCCCCCTCTGTCCCTGGCTAGCTGAATGACCTCCCCGGGTACTTTCTGGGCTGTCTGTTGCTGTGTAACACCACCCCAAAACTTACTGACTGAAAAAACACATCCATTTTCTTCTCTCTCATGATTATTTGGGTCGACGGGGCTCAGCTGGGTGGTTATGCTACATCACAATGTGTCAGCTGGGGCGCCAGTCACCTGGGGCTCGACCCAGCTGGACCTCCAAGATGGCGCGCTCATTCAGGTGGCAGGTGGCGCTGGCCGTCCCCTGGGACTTCAGATGGGACCGGTGAGCTTCTCCACTGGCGGTCTCTGAGGCTGAGGCTGCTAGGAACCATGGCCCACGAGATTTGGGTTGGGCTCATGGCATCTGCGCTTCCTGTTTATTTACACTGATCACTCTCGCTCTCACCTGTGAAATGGGGCGATGCCTCTTCCCAAGGGGCTGTGAGGAGGAGGATGGAGAAGAGCAGTCTGTAAGCCAGCAGCCTCTGGGGATGTGCTGTTGCTATGTTCGCATATGTCTCAGGACTGGAAGTGAGGGCAACTCCCCGGGAGGGGAGGGTGTCCTATCCTCCTTTGCCACCCCTGACTGGGTTCTGATTCTGCCCGTGGGAGGAGGTGTGGTTTCCCCATGGTTTTGGCAAAGTGGCCCTTCCTTCCTTCCTCCCTTCCTTCCTCCCTTCCTAACTTCCTTCCTTCCTAACTTCCTTCCTTCCTTCCTTCCTCCCTTCCTTCTTAACTTCCTCCCTTCCTTCCTTCCTTCCTTCCTTCCTTCCTTCCTTCCTTCCTTCCTTCCTTCCTCCCTTCCTTCCTTCCTCCCTTCCTTCCTTCCTCCCTTCCTTCCTAACTCCCTTCCTTCCTTCCTTCCTTCCTTCCTTCCTTCCTTCCTTCCTTCCTTCCTTCCTCCCTCCCTCCCTTCCTTCCTCCCTTCCTTCCTTCCTTCCTTCCTTCCTCCCTAACTTCCTTCCTAACTTCCTTCCTCCCTCCCTCCCTCCTCCTACCTCCCTCCCTACCTCCCTCCCTCTCTCTCCTTCCTTTCCTCCCTCTCCCTCTTCACATAAACATTTATTCAGCACACTGGCCATTCTTTGTGGCGGAACCTCTAGTATTTGAACTCTCTTCCAAGTGAGAAAGTCCCAGAGTCAGGATGACCCAGTGTCCAAGCTCCATGCTGGCATTGTGAGGTGGCTGCTGTCGGCTGGCCTGTCCCTGAGCCCCAGTCCCCAAACAAGCCAGGAAATGGAGCCAGGAGAGTTGTGGCAGCTCGTGGCTGAGGCAGCCAGAGGCTGATGCCCAGGGGCTGGTCTGGGCCTTCAGTCCTGTGTGCAGCACTGGCTGTCTGCTCCAGGAGGGCCAGGGTTCCTGGCTGCACTTCCCCAGTAAGGGCTCTGCCTGTCCCCGCACCCGCATTCTGCCACATAACTTCCCAGGGGCCAGATGCTGAGCTGCCCTCTCTGCAGGGTCACGGAGAAGTGACTGAAGACAACTGTGCTGCCAGCCGCGTGTGCCCCAGTGGGGGACCATCAGAGAGAGGGCTGCATGCCCGAGCTGTGTCCTCCAGGCCCCCTGGGGCTTCAGGGGGTCATGAGGGATGTCTGTGGCCAGGATCAGTAGAAAGTTGATTTTTCTGATAAAATACTCTCTGTTCCACGCTTCTTTTATTGCCAGAATGTGAAATAAAACCAGCTTCCTGGACAGTTGCTCTAAGCCCTAGACACTATTTAGCACCCATCTGTGTAGACAGCATGAAGAGACAAAATTTTCAGATGTTTAATAAGTTTGGCCATCAGTTGTCACCCTGCAGTGGCTATCGAGCTGGGCCTGATTTTCCAGATACATTCTACAAGGTCAGAGAGTTCACAGATTCTTTCCCAGCCGGCCTCCCCAGAACTCATGTAGACATGTGCCCGTCTCCTGGCTTGCTGATCCCAGTAAGACCACGTAATTAGAAGAAAAGCTTCAAAGTCGGGAAGATTTAACAACTCCCAGATACTGACATCCACTGTCTCAAACGTTCCCTAAAATTCAGCATCTTGAGGAAAAACTGATCTGTCAAGAAAATGCCTTCTTCTTAGAAACCCATCATTTTTGACGAGGCTCTTTGTTCTTACCATAAAGTGATGTCTGTCCTCAAAAGCCCCACCTCTGCTTCGGTCCTTCTGGTCACCTCCCTCTGCACTGCGGGGAGACCCAGCCAGAGCTTCCTGCTTGCAGAGGGGTTTCCTGGGCGTGAGCTCTGTTCACTTCAGTCTGAAACGAGGCCGCATGTCCAGGGCGTGGTGAGCATGCTGGTGCAGCTGGTGTCCTCCCGGCCCCTCCTCCCACCCGGGCACTCCATCTGATCCTCTTGTCATGCCGGGAGACACTCAGGTGCTGCGGGGGAAGCTCAGAGGAGGAGAGAGGCTGAGAGCCGCCTACAGCCCTGCCAGAGAAGGCTCTGGAGTCCTGGCCTTTTCTGCCGGCTCCCACTCCTTCAAGGGAGAGAGTGTCTGGAACGTGATGTGCCTCAGGGCCTGCCTTCGCCCTTTTCCACCCCCGAGGCATCAAAGAGTTTGAAGGCAAAGTCTCTCCCATCTGGCTTTCTGCATGATAGCAAAATGCACTGGGGGAAGGAGTTGGAAAAATATATAATTTACTTTACATAGAAATACAACGCACACTTACATTAATATACAATGTGTGCGTATGTTTGTGGTTACACGACTAAGGCATCCTCATTGTAGAAAGTACAGAAAAGTTCAAATATACCGTCTGACCTGTCTCTCAGCGATAAAGTGATATTAGGAATCCCATTGGGCATTTGCAGTCCATAGCAGTTTTTTATTAAGCAGAGACCAGGAGCTTTTTTCTGTGCCATTAAAAATCGATCAAAAGCACTCTTTTGGTGGGCTTAGACATCTTTATTTCAATCTTGGGGTGGTAATGCATTATTTCAAAATGCAAATGATATATATAAAAGGGTGTTCAATAGATAGCTTCACTCCTAGTGCTGGGCACCAGCTGCCTGGGCTCCACCCCAGCACCCACAGGCTGCCCCTTTTATTAGTGTTTTGAATTTCACTGCTATAGCTTCTTGATGCAAAAAAATCAATGCAACTTGATAGTCTTAATTATTTGTTTTTTGCACCCAAGGTAGTGTATTAGACCCACTGACTACCCTTGGCTTTTGCTTTCACTTGCTCTACTGCTGAGCCAAACCTGCCAGGGCCCAGAATTATATTTATGCTCGCACCCTCATGAGTGTGTGTACCCCATGTTAACTTGGCCGTCCCATATGGGACATGCCACAGGTTCCCGAGTCAGTCCTCTGTAGCTGGACCTTCAGGTTGTTTGCTTTTGTGTGTGTGTGTTTAGGCAATGGAAAGAAAATGATCTTTGATGTAAATGTTGGTGTCTTTGGTTGTTTCTTCTAGATGAGTTCTTGGGAGTGAGATTTCTGGGTCAAAGGATGTGGATGTTTTTAGGGATCTTGGTACACGAGCCTCATGGCTTCTTTGTAGATTATACCGTCTCTCCTCTCAGCGACCCACATGAAAATAACAGTCACCTTCACAGCAAGGCCACATCGACCCCCGGCCCAGAGGTTCTGATCGTTTATGAAGTGTTTTCAAGTGGCTTGGCAGGTTTCCTCCTTGTTGGGTTGGAAGGAATCTCTCAGAAGCATCTTCGTGGCAGAGCCTACTGCCTGGAGCCCAGTTTAATTGCTCAGCTCCACACATCTGTGAAGGGCTCCAGTTGGGTCACTGTCCCTCTGGGGTGCCATATATGAGGTGAGAGACACCCCTTGGGTTGCAGGACAGATTCATGTCTAGTGTGAAGGATAACAGCACACACTGCTCTTACTTATCAATAATTGTCATATTATTATAGCGCACAGTCTGTTACTGAGGCCTTTCTACCTGCCAGGCACTGTTTTGCATACTCTACAGGTATTGATGCACTTTGTCCTCAGAATAACCTATGAGTATTACTACTGTTATACCCATTTACAGGTGAGGTCAGTGGGACACAGAGCAATCGGGTGATTTGCTCATGACCTCATGACCTCATGACCGTGCATTCAGGAAGAGGGGGAGCTGGGATTGGATCGTGAGCCATGGGCCCCCGGAGCGCAGGCTCTGTAATCACTGGATTCTCCTGCCTCCAGACGGAACCCACTGTTTCTTTAAGGAGGACCTTCCTGTGTCTTCTGAACTGCTGTAGGGCACACCTTCTGGCTAAGAGCCTCACCTTCTCCGTTCACCTGGCTTCTCCTCTGTCTGGGAGGGTTTGTAGCAGAAAAGCCTTTGAAGTTGTACAGACCGGATTCATGTCTAGTTTGTACATGTGCGACTGTGGGCAACTTGTTCAGCCTCCCAGAGCCTCGGTCTCACCTACAAAGTGGTGGTGGGTTACCCCCACCCCCGGGACTGTTATCCAGACTGATGAAGATTGTCCAGATGATACGAAATCTCTGACAGGTGCGGAGTGTGAAGTAAAAGTTCTCTTTCCCTCACTGCCCCGCACCCTTCTCTGTTCCCCTTGGTTCCCCTTAGTCTGAACCACATTCTTAAGCTCTAACCAGTTCAGATTCGATCAGTTCGCAAAAGGAGCTGCATTCCCTGTGTGTGGTGACGTCATCACCATTTATTGGGCACCCTCACCCCAGGGCTGGCCATTGTGCGTCTGCTTTACATGATAACCGTCAGCACGCCGGCAGTGGTCTGTTCACTCACCACGCTCTCCCGGGCCCTGCTGAGCCAGGAGGGAGCCGCGTCCTGCTGCCTGCGAGCGCTGGCAGGACGGAGTCACTGGGGGCAGGCTCTGGCTGCTTGTGTTGGTGCCTCGGGTGTGTCTGTGCGTGTGATGTTCATCTTGGCGACAGTGGATATATTTTTCTATGCACATTTGATATCTCACATCTCAGATTTTAACTAGGCCTTTATAGCTCCCAAATTACATGCTTTTGTATGCCTGTGATTATCTCAATAGGATGAACAGCCCTTTTTCTGTAAAGACAATTGAGATCTCTCATGGTGGCGTGTTTTTGTCCCTGTGACACCGTCTCTAGCCATCCTTGCACAGACTCTCTCATTGTTTTCCAGCACTGCTTCTTCACCTCAGTCTGAGCAGGAAATGTTCGGGGATCATTGGGAGGCAGGATTTTTTTTTTGATTATGCAAACCATGGTAACCATGATGTGTCTTCTCTCTCCCTTCTCCCTCTCCTGATGGCAGGTGCCTGGAGATTTGAGTCAAACGTCCGAAGACCAGAGTTTGTCGGATTTTGAAATGTAAGTCCACAGCGTCTGCTTACGAGGGCCCCCTTAGAAACGGGACTCGGTGGTTTGGCTTGAGTCCCAGAAGGACCACACGGGGAAACAGAAATCGTGTTTGAGTCCGCACAGGCTGGTCTGGTTCCGGTAGAGGCGGGGAGCTGGGCGCCTCAGCCCGAGTCTGGCCTTCAGGGGTGCTTTCTGTTTCCCTTTCAGTATTGAAACACAATTCATTTATTTTTTGCTGACATTTAAGAGTCAGAAGATATCACATAAAACTTTAAGTTTCCCTATTTTCTTTACAAGAAGACTCAAGTCCTTGCAAGGCCACCGTTGGAGCTGAGCAGCCGCCGCCTGCTTCACACAGGCTAGGTGCTCGTCAGCAAGCCGCAGTCCCCACTTCTCCCTATTGCATGGCTCTGGCCCACCACTCATTGCCTTGTCTGTGTGTCGCCTGCAGGAATTTCAGTTGACAGCCCCTGGGTTGTAGGAGACAGCAGTAATTCAGTACATTGGTCTGTTTTTTTGTGTTGTTTTTTTTTAATCCTCACCCCAGGATATTTTCCATTTAGTTTCAGATTGAGTGGGAGGGAGGGAGAGAGAGAAACATTGATGTGAGAGAGACACATCGATTGGTTGCCTCCCACACAACCCCCGACCAGGGCTGGGGATTGAATTGAAGTACTTGCCCTTGACCAGAATTGAACCTAAGACTCTTTGGTCTGCGGGCTGACGCTCTAACTGCTGAGCCAAACTGGCCAGGGCCATTGGTCTGATTTTTTATTGGATTCAATTCTATCTGCTGCCTCTGCTGATAACCCCTAAGGAATTCAGTTGGTGTTCGGACTGCATATTTCTGATCAGGTTGCCTTGGGTTTTGGAAGAGCTGGTAGAGAGGGTGGAGTGGGTCCAGGATAAGGCCAGGCAGAACCCCTCCTTCCTCATTGATTTGCACCGAGTAGAAGAAGGCGCAGCCTCCCGAGAGAAGGCGTCATCTGGGAGGAGCCCGCTTCTGGAGAGAGCGGGCAGGACACGGGAACGAGCGTTTTGTCAGAGCCAGGCTGGCCTGTATTGAAACCTCAGCTACGGGACTCACATGGTTGTGACCTTGGGCAAGCCACTTACCCTCGCTGGGCCTGCGTTTCCTCATTCACAAGATGAAGGTCATGATACCAGCCTTGCAGGGTCGTGCTGGCGATTAGAGTGAGATTATGAAAACATGGAGGGCATCAAGTCACCTCTCGGTGGAGGTGCAGGGGGCAGTTAGGTTGGTAGGATGAGGAGGTCCCTGTGGTTAAGAGTGAAGGATGAAAGCAAAGGGAGTTTGCCTCTCATGAGTCCGTGGGTGGGGTGAGGACAGCATGAGGAGGGTGGTGGGTGGCAGCCTGGTGGAGGGCCGGGGTGGGGACAAGCTGGGAAGACAGATGAAAGCTGTGCAGGAGGGTCCCAGAGATGTGTCGGTTGTAACCAGAAGGGATTCATTATTCAATAAGAATGTATCAAGCCCCTACGGCAGGGTGGTGTCATGTCAGGTCCTCGATGGAGGTGATGAATAAGCCACAGTTCCTGCCCTCAGCTGCCTCCACCTGGACTGGTCACATCATCTCCCTGAGCTTTGCAGTCTCCTCCCACAGGTGTGCTTCTCTCCCTCAAGCCAGAGGGGTGCGCTGTTTCCCTCTCAGGATGGAGACCAGATCTTCCCGGTAGCTTGCCAAGAGGCCCTTGCTGACCTCTGGTTTCTTCCCAGCCCTGTCCTGCCCCCTCCCTGCACACCAGCCACCCTGGCTGTCCCGACACTCTAACTCACTTGCCTTCCCGACTCAGGATCGTTATTTCATTTCCTTAGCCCACCCGGCACGGGATTCCTCTGCGCTGGGCATTGTTCTAACAGTCCCTGCGGCAGCCCTGACATGGATGTCTGGAGGCAGGCTGGGTCTGGACTCTGTGCCCCTCACCCATGTGAATCCACCTGCCGGAGCACCTCTCCTAACCCGGCCTCTCCTCCCAACTGGGCTGACTCTCAGCCTTCCCAGAGCCCTGCCCACACATGGCTTCCTGCAAGAAGCAAGACCCCTGGTGTGCACTCTCCTCGGGGCCAGTATTCTTCAGTGGCACCCACAGCAATGGCAATTCAGAAATTTTTGTGTAGCAGTTATGCACCTAACAACAGAGCCCCAAAACATATCATGTGAAAAATGGACAGAAATGAAGGGGAAAGTAGTTTTGCAATAATAGTTGGCAACTTCAGTACCCCACTCTCAGTGATGGAAGGGACATCTAGAGGGACCAGTGAGGAAAGGGAAGGCTGACTGACACGGGAAGCAGTTAGATCTAACAGATGCCTACAGAGCACCCCGCCAAGCAGCAGCAGCTCGTGCAGCCCTCAGCAATCCTGGGAGGCTCATGAAAACCAGAATGTTAGTTACACTTCTGCACCCCCCCACACACACACACCTTGACAGAAACGAAAGGGGAACACTTTAGGCACTAGTCCAATTTGGGGACCTTTACAGGAAGACAGTCATTAGGTATACAAACCAATGTGCTTGCTCAGAGTTGCAGTTTGTATTTGGAGCCCGGGGAAGCGATCAGTAGGACTTATTCTGCCCAGTGAGGGAGGTTGGCACCTCAGCTCAGAGCTCAGAGGAAATGGGAGGACCATTTCTTTGTGAAAGTAAAATGCTCTTTATTCTAGAGGTTGTGAGACATGTTGGATCATGGAATCTTCCATGATCAACATCTCAGGTTCCCAGCCCAGGAGGTGGTGAATTTCAATGAGCTGCTCTTGAGAGAGAAGGAGAACTTGGGACCAAGTGTTTAGCCCTGGACCAGCTCCAAGGAGAGGCGAGGGCTGGAACATCCCAGCCCTTCCAGAGTCGCACAGTGCTGTTTTGATAGCCGTTACAACTGATCTTGAAGTTTCAGCAACAGTTAACTCATCAGCTCCTCATGAACTGCATCCAGCCTGGTGGAAGGGGGGTGGGGGGTGGGGGTGTGCACCCAGGTACTCATAAGTTAAGTGTAAAGCTTCACAGAAGGCAAAACTGCCACGTAACCGAAATAACCCTGGAAAATTCTTTAAATGGCTTATGAGGATTAACTGAGATAATATATATAAAAGCACGGAGCCAGCAGGTGTTAGGTACTTGGTAAATGATTTTGTATTTGAATTTAAATCTTGTTATATTTGCGCCATACACAAAGATTTTGTCCATGGAGAAGTGGAAAAAGGGACCTTGCACCTGGCTTTGGTGTCCTGCCTCGTCATGTTTACGTTTTCACCTCCCCCACCCCAACGCTGTCGCTCTCATAGCCTTGAGCTCTCGTGGGGTCTGATCTTACACAGGGGTCAGGGTCTAAAGTGGGCACGGTGAGGAGGCAGCAGGATTCCTCTGGGTACGCCAGGGACCCTGTGGGCATGACCCCAGGGACCCTCCGCAGCCCCATCAGGGGCTTCTGGTTTGTATCCCCTTCAGAGGAGGAAGCTGAGGTTCACATAAATTATGAGCATGGTCACTCAGGACTGAAGGGCAGCTCAGTCTCATTCCAGAATACAAACTACAAATGTAAATAAAAATAAATTTTTAAAAAAACGAAGTCCTTTGAAAATAATCTTGGGGGGCCAAGTATTGAGACTTAAACTGGTCCTTAACTGTTAAGTGTTGGAGATATTGTCATAAATTGTTTGCGCACCATGCCTCTTAGAGGAAAAGATAGCCCCCCCCTTTTTTTTTTTGTAAATTGAAATGACCAATCTCGATCTCTCCTTGGTCAGATCAAACCGGGCGCTGATCAACGTCTGGATCCCGTCAGTGTTCCTCCGGGGCAAAGCAGCGAACGCGTTCCACGTGTACCAGGTAAGGCCTGGTGGTCAGCTGGGCATCCCGCTGGGGAGAGCGGGCACGCGTTCGTTGTGCCGCGGCCTTTGCCCGTGGCCGTGGCGCGCTGGTGCCGTACTGAGAAGGCCCAGCCCACACACACCAGCGTTCCAGCTGCCAGCTCCTGCAGAAGTGGTCCTCCGCCAGACAGGAGGGGTGGGTGGAGCTCCTCACACCAGTGAGGCCCCCTCGTGTGGCCCTGGCCCTCAGCTCAGACTGCTGGAGCAGAGACCGGAGTGGCTGGCTTCCCTGGAACTGCAGCGTCCAGGCGTGCTCTGGCCGGGGGTGGCTGGCTTCGCTGGAACTGCAGCGTCCAGGCGTCCAGGCGTGCTCTGGCCCGGCAGTGATGGTGCTGTGCTCAGGAACCTGCTGCCATCTCCCGTTTCCCTCTGCTGAGGTGCCCTTCCCAGGAGGGCGCTCTCTGTGGGCTGGTGAGAGGGCTCCCAGTAGTGCCAGCCTTGGAGCCTCAAGGTGGTCTCGGCCAAGTCCCCAGCATTTCTCATCGGTCTGTCTTGGATCTCAAGCCCATCCCTAAACCTTGGGACTGGATGATGGACTAATGTGATTGGCCAGGTTTGGGTCACGTGACCACTGCTGGCACTGGGGGTGGAGTGGACCTTATCTGACCATGTGTCTGAGAGAGGGGAGACTCCCCACATGTAAACCAGGATGCTCTTTCCGAAGGAGGGGCAGCAGGTAGTGACCAACACACACTGCAGATGCCTCCTCTGTCTCCTTAGGGCCAAGCTGGCCACCCACTGGTTGGGGGCTGCGTGTCTGGGACCCGGGGAGCTTTGTCTGTTTCGGAGGTGATTTTGCCTCAATGACTGGGACCCTAGTTTTCTATCTTTTCTCTGATTTTCTGACGGCTCTTTCAGCCCTGCCTACTTAGTCTCTTTCTGTCTGTCTTTGTTCTCGCCTTGGATCCTGATTTCCAGCCGTTGGTGTTCACTTGTCCTGGGACTGTTTTGTTTTCCGCCCTGACTCGTAGTTGCTTCCGGTTCTACTGTCTTCTTGTATCACAACAATGTTCACTAAGTTTTGTTTTTATTCCCCACGAGCTCTGTGAGAAGCCTTACATTCTGTTGCCCTTGTCTTAGTGGGGAACTGACCCATTGAAGAAGTCTTCTCAGATACTAAGATATTTACCCCGGAGACTGAGATGGTGAAAAAAGTGACATTGAACTTGAAAGTAAAAGCCCTGGTTTCAATTTTGTGGCCTTAAGTAAACCTTAGCTTCCTCATCTGTGACATGCAAATGACAATACTTGCATGGACCGCTCTTCTCAGCATTAGGGTGACACGGTCCCCCCCAGACACTTAGTTTTCATTTCTCGTCTTCCGAAACGATGGCCGTGCTCGGGCTCCGGGCGCAGGTCCGGTGGTGCACGGGCGTTATGGAGAAACGAGTGTGAGCACGACACACACACCTCACCTAACATCTCAGGACGGATGGTTTTGGCAGGGACGCTGGCCCTGGAGAGCCGTGTGCTGTGTTAGAGAAGCCGAGTGTTCACTTGCTCTCGGCTCTGACTTAAAGCAGAAGATTCGATGGGACAGATTTCTGAGTGTCCTCTCCTCCTTTCTCTTTGTATCCCCAACCCCAACAAACGAACGGCAAGTTCCGCCTTGTGGTCGCCAGAGAGCTGGGGGTGCTGCCTTGAGGATGAAAGGAGTGTGATGGCCGCTCTCCCGGTGAAACGGAAATGTGGTATCATTTGAGAGTTTCCCTTGACCTTTCCGGTTTGGACTCTCCCCGCCTCCCCCCCCCAGGAAGCGACTTGGCAGGTTTTCGCTTCTGAACGTCCGTTATGAAATGAGGCTGACGCAGCGCGTGTGCCGTTGCCTGGGAGACCGTTTCCACAGCGGGCACAGTGGTGTTCCCGCCACTCGATGGGCACACACTGTTCCAGAGCTTTCCTGGGTGTGGTCCAGCCAGCGCACGGCTCCACTGCAGAGGGGCCGCAGGAGACATGACTGAGAATCTGCCTGGACGCTTGCAGATGTGCTCTGAAGTGCCAAGGGGACTACGATCTTGTGCCAGGGAGGGGTCCGGAGTCACTGGCACAAAGGATTCTGGCAGGAAGTGCTGTCCCCTCCCAGCCCGAGTTATCACAGGGTGTGCGCCTCTGAGCACAGTGGTTCCGTGCTCCTGGCCTGTGCGCCGAGGTTGGGACCGCGGTGTGTTCTGGCTCTAAAAGTAAGAAATGCAGTGTCTGACCAATTTTCAGGACAAGTAAAATTGAGGTCCAGAACTTTCTAATTCAAGTCTTTCGTCCATGAATGTCTCTTACGCTTGTGGCCCCCGCTAATGCTTGGCTCCTGACAGACACTGGCCGGAGATAAAATGATTAAGCAGCAACAAATCAGGTGTAAGGAACAGGACTCGGTCTGCGAACTGGTCCTGCTCAGTTCTCCTCTCTCTGTGTGAACGCAGCTGTGCTTCCAGGTTTGATTTTCCTTCACTTCCATGCGATACAGTTGCATCTGTTGTTAACCAACTAGTTCCCAGTTTCTCCCTTGGTAAATGTTTGATGTTATTCCCCAAATGCCCTGACTTCCAAACTAGTCTGAGGTCCACTGTGTTAGTGTCCTACTGGAGCGTCTATAAAGGCGGGCCAGACTGTAACACAACCCGCCTGCTCTTCTTCAGCAAATAGCACAGCCACTGACCTGTCTGAGCCCCAGGTCTTTCCCTCTGAGGCGAGCGTTCACTGTCAGTGCGGCTGGAGTGAGGCTCGCTGTGGGATTCATTTCAGCCCGCTGCACAGGATTGCATCTGCGCAGCACAACTGATCAGGCCTCCTTGTCAGGAGGTTGCTTTGTTTCAGGCACGCTCTTTCCTTCTAGGATAAGTCCCCTTTGCTGGAGAGCACAGGCTTGTTGGAGGAGAGGTGGTACCCCAGGAAGACCCACTGAGTATTTGAGGTCTCCCTCCCCCCAGTAGGAAAGCCCGTAGCCTGGGCAGTCATTTTCAAGGTTCATTCTAGCGCAGGGCATTTGTACATGCGATACAGGAACATCCATTATTTTCCCTGTTAATAATAGATCACAGGGTCCAGGAAGGCTGCGTGGGGCGGCAGGTAGTTTGGAGGATTGTGATGTTTCTGCTCTTTGCACTTTTGAGTTTCTCAGCCCTTCCTTTTCATCTTCTCTTCTAAGGCTTACCCCTGGGCCCTCAGGCTTCCTTTCCCCCACAGCTCTGTCTCGATGCTGTCTTGGTGGGAGCTATGTAGAGAGGGAGGCGTTCATTAAGTAGCAAAGGATGAAACGGTGAGGCCTGATGCGGAGCGGGGTCACTGCGTCCGTCTGTAATCACGCACCCTAGAAGCCCTGCCCCAGAAGGTGTGCTGTCAGGTCTGGGGAAACAGGGACCTCTTCTGGAGCCGAAGTGATTCTTACTCACGTCTGGTCCTTCCCGCCACACCTGTGTGTGCAAGGCAGGCAGGACGGGCAGCTGTGGGTTGTTCCGTTTCAGAGTTGCCTTCCGGCCAGTGTGGGCTTAGGGGCTGCAAGTCCATGGAGCCTTTGCCTCTGTTTTGGCTTGCTCCTTCCTCCAGCACTTTCCAGCCCACAAAGTCAGGCACCTTAGCCTCTCTGAGGACGACAGCCATTGTTGCACGCTCAGGGCTTCCGGGAAAGCCTGATACAGGCCCCCCCCCCCCCACCGTACACACACACACACACACACACACACACACACACACACGTCGGTTTTCCTCCCCGTGGATGCTGTGTCGCTGTTATTTTCTGTTGCTGTGTTTAGATTCCCAAACAGGAGGAACTTCCTTTCCCTATCAGTGTGATTCCTTTCTTCATCTCAGAGCTGTTTATTGGGGGCCCGCCGGTTGCCAGCCCATGTTGAACTGTGCGGAGCCAGCGGTGACCAAGCCGGCGTTGAGCTCACCCTCCCAGCCTCATATTCCAGGGGGAGACAGATGCTGTGGACAGGGACTGACGAGAGGGACGGGGAGGGAGGAGTGTTCAGCACAGGCCTGGCACACGGCTGCTGGGTGCGCACGGCCTCCAGTGACCCGATAGCCTGGAAGTAAACACAGTAAGACATCCCCGTTTCACTGAATGTCTCTGGCTCGTCTGTGTGTTCACACAAGCCTTCATTTAGCATTTGCTCGATCAGGGGCCCCACATCAGCTGCCCCTGGGGCTGCAGGGAGCAAGATGCCTTTGTCCTCAGGGCAGTGTCTGTGTGGGCTCCCCGGAGGCCGTGTGGAGGGGCGAGCTCTTCCGGCCAGGAGTCCAGGGCTCAGAACACAAAGTCTAGTTCATGATTAACTTCCCAAATGAGACTCCCTAGAGGCCTGAAGGAATCGATGCCCAGGCCCCGGTACATTATAGCTTTGCCAGCTGAGTTTAGTCTTGTTTTAAATTTAAGTACAGTTATTACTGGTTGAGCAGTGAATTGGACCCTGACATTACTCACCAGCGTCTCCAAGGTGCCTGCCCGCAGCATCCACACCCCGTCTGCCTCCTCTCCCGGGGGGTTCCCAGGTGGCATCACGGTCTTTTCGTCAGGTGTGCAGTTCTGGGTGACGCAACACCTGTCTATCCTCGCTGTCCGTTGCTGGACGTATAGCTGGGCTGGCCTGGCCGGGGGTCTCCCTCCAGGTCTGGCGCACTGGCCCGTCTTCCTCACAGCACGCTGCAGCTGGTATTTGGTGGTGGCTGATGGCATCAAGGAGGTCTGCTCACAGACCTGCCCTGTGGAGTCCCTGTGTCCCCTGAGCTTTCTCTGGCTGTGGCTGGCACGAGTTCTCATCTTGGCATTTGAGGACCTCACCACCTCTCTCTCGGCATAGAAATGGCCTCTAGTGAACTTACTGAGTATTAGGTGCAGGCACACCTTGGAGACACTGCCGTAAAGCGAGTCCACGAACTTCTTGGTTTCCCAGTGCAAATAAGTTATGTTTACACAGTACTGTAGTCCCGCGAGTGTGCAATAGCGTCACGTCTAAAACATGTGCAATACTTCACGGCTCAAAAACAAAACCAGGCTGACCACAGTCTGAGCCTTCAGCCGTTGTAACTGTTTTGCGCTGGAGGGGCTCGCCTTCAACGTGTGGACGCTGTCTGTGAGGCACAGTAAGGAGAGTTCTCCTCACTGGACTGGGAATGCTCTTGGCTGCAAGTAGCAGGTTGTCCCACTCAGTGCGGCTTACACCATGGGAGTAAATACGCAGGAGAGAACATTGGGGAGGGACGTTTTCGACAGCTCAGTGCCATCGGGCCTTGGGCGAGCCTGTCCCCTGAGATTCCCCGGGTCCCCCCTCAGGCCTGTGGAGTGGCTTCCAGAGCCCCACGCACTTTCTCCTTACAGGACCATGTTCTTGTTGGAAAGGAAAGGAGTGTCTCCTTACACGGGTTCTTTTATCAGAAAGGAAACCTCGGCCTGAGCCCTCCTGCAGCCTTCCCTGGATCTCACTGACCCCAGGGGGCCGCACGCCTTGCTGTCGCAGAGGGAGGCTGGAGAATGGCGACAGCCCTCTGGCAGCGGGGCGCTCCCCCAGGGCGGGCAGCGGGTGGCAGGCCATGTGCCCTGCCCTTGAACCTCCCAGCCACCCGAGGAGGACGGCACTGCTGTCATCGCTCCGTTTATCAGGGAAGAAGCCCTGGCTCCGTGGGCCACCATAGGGCCCGCCCGTTCCTCCGTCTCCCCTCCAGTAGCTCACTGCCCCCTACGGGCTTGCGCCACAGGGTGTTCCAACGACATGAACCCGTCTGCGCCATGTGTCCTCCAGGGAGTCTGCCCAGTTTCATTGACCCATCACTCATGCTCAGAACTCCCCTGAGCCGTTGAAGCCGGTGACAAGGTAATGTCCTCATCGAGTGCAGAGAGCTGTGAAGACCAGAGTGTGCAGCTGATGGGTCCCTGGGAACTGGAGAAAGTCATTAGGGCAGAGACTTCCAGCCTAAGTTTACACAGTTGTAGAGTATTAGAGTTTGAAGGAAATGGAGAGCTGACCTCTGAGTGAGTGAGTGTGTGTGTGTGTGTGTGTGTGTGTGTACAGATGTATTTGCTGCTGTAACTTTCCATTTGGAAAGCTGAAGAGAAAGACCCAGGCTTTGTAAGGTGGAGGTGGACACACCATCCTGGGGGGGGGGGGCACCCAGGTTGACGCCCTTTCTGTCTTGGTTATTGTGTGAGGAGCTGAAAGGGGTTTCTGAAAGGCCACGCTGCCAGTGGCGCCCAGAGGGACACCGTGCTGCCTTCAGCCCTGGTCTTTCTGCTGTGTCTCAGGGTCACCTCCCCCTCTCCCTTCCTAACTCATCGTGCCCCCAGATAACCCACATTCGCCCAGAGAGCTGGCTGCTCAGGGCACTTGTTGGGTGGGTGACTCGGAGGTTAGGGGGTGGTGCTAACGCGTTTGCGCATCGTGGGGTCGGCAGCCTTGGTCTTTCCTCTGCTCCGAGGCCACAGGTGTCACTTGCTGACTGTCTGGATTGAGTTGGGAAGCGGGGGCGGGGGGCTGGGTGAGGTACAGCTGTGAATAAGCAGCCGAGTTCTGATGGGGAGGTGGATGTTAGTGATGACGCGATTGGATGTTTCAAACGGGCATGAACGGAAACAACAAAGGGTGTAGCCAAGCCGCCCTTGTGACGTGGTGGTGTCTCCTGATTGCAGGCAGACTACCTGAGCGGCGATGGCTGGTGTCCCTGGAAACCAGAGTACCAGCAGGCGCAGGGCAGGGGTGGTGGGCAGGGAGGGCCGTGGGGGTGGGGAGCAGAGCGCAGCGAGCTCCACGGAGGGCCTGAGGTGCGGAGTGAGCCAGGTGAAGCGTGGCAGGGAGAGCCTCTCGGCGGGCAGAAGCCAGGTGTAAAGGCTGTGGGAGAAGGCGGGAGGAGGAGGAGGAAGGGGAGCCCGGCTGTGGGGTGGCAGCAGAGCCAGTGTGCAGGCGTCCCCTGAGTGGGAGCCCCTGTCTCAGGAAGGTGCACTGCACGGGGAGTCCAGAGCCCTGGCTCCAGGCCTGCCCGCCTCTGTGTCTCTTCCCCTGTGGGCTCCGTCTCCTCCAGCCTGATAAGAGGGGCTCTGAGCCCCCTGAGCCGACTCCCCGGGCCCTCCCCGGAAGCCTGCCCAGATCCACTGCTCCAGGCCTGCTGGCCCAGCCTTCTCAGCACCCGCTCTGATGGAGAAACTGGGAGAGGAAGGGACAGTGGCACCTCTGAGGCAGAAGGAGGGGTCGGTGTCCCTGTAGTGCAGCAGAGATGGCCTCAGCCCTCCCTCCCTCCGAGCTCCGGGCCAGCAGTGGGTGTGAACGGGCATACCTGCTCCATGGCCTCTCACCAGGTGCCTTGGCGCTGCCCTTCCTACCTCAGCCTGTGGCTCTCAGAGCTGCTTTGCTGGCAGTTGCCGTCCTCACTGACTGTTTGTATTTTTATTGATTAGTAATAGTATTGGCTTTTGTTAATCCTCACCTAAGGATATTTTTTTCCATTGATTTTTAGAGAGAGTGGAAGTGGAGGGGGAGAGAGATAGAGACAGAGAGACACATGGATTGGTTGCCTCCCGCAGGCTCCCCAACCGGGGCCAGGGATCGAACAACCCAGATACATGCCCTTGACCAGGAATTGAAACCGCAGCCCTCTGGTGTGTGGGCTGATCTCTGACCACGGAGCCACAGGGCCAGGGCTTCTCTTACTGCTCTTAGGTGATGGCATCAGGTGTTCCAAATGAGGCAGGGTGTGGATAATTACATTTAAAAGTCAGAGGGTGTTGGGGAGGCATTCTCTTCTCATGCTGTGCATTAAGCACGGCGTCAGTGGGCCTCGTCAGCCTGGCCACCATGTCCCACCTCCACCGTTAGAGAACAAGAGCCCAGGAACAACTTGGCCGAGGCAGTCACCTGTGTCTCCTCCAGCACGCCTCTCTTCCAGGCCCAGGCCCAGGCAGCTGGCCCTTTCTGTCCCCGCGTCTGAAGGGACATCTCTGGTGAAAGAGTTCTCTTCAAAGACATCTTCCTGCCTGACTGTTGTTTTTCAAACGCCTAAAGCTTTTGTTTTTTATTTATTTTTTTTATCCTCACCCGAGGACATTTTTGCATTTATCTTCAGATAGAGCGGGAGGGAGAGAGGGGGGAAGAGAGAGAGAGAAACGTCAATGTGAGAGAGACACATCTACTGGCTGCCACCCACACGACCCCAACCAGGGCTGGGGACAAACTGCAACCGAGGTACGTGCCCTTAGTGGGAACCGAACCCGGGACTCTCTGGTCCGCAGGCCGATGCTCTAACTGCTGAGCCAAACCGGCCAGGGCAAGCTTTTGTTTTTTAAAGAGAGACTTCTTTGCATTTTGTTGGCCTGAGGAGACAAGTGGGGGCTGGGGAAAGGAACTGAAGCTCAGGTGGCAGGGCGTGGGGACAGACAAGACCCCCGGGGAGTCTGGGCCCCAGCCTGGGCAGCACTCGAGCCTGCCTTTGTGTGGTGTGGGGCAGGAAAGCTGCAGGGCCCCGCAGCAGGCATGCCAGCGTCTGCAGGTCGGGACCCCTCCGGGTGGTCTAGGCACCGTGCAAGCGCCCACGTGGTCCTGTCAGCCAGGGACCGGGCAGGACCCAGTGGTGTCTGAGAGGGCCTTCCCCTCCAGCTCGGCAGGACCGGCTTGGAGTCTTGATTGAAATGCAGTGAACAGTAACTTCAGGAAGCCTTTCCTTCCATGCCCACTCCAAGCACCATGTGATATGTTTGAATGAGTCTCGTAATTGCACAGGAAGAACAGGTTGTCACTTCTCCCTACCCCCTTGCCTGAACAAAATATAAAAATTAAAAAAATTCCAAGCGGAATAAATTCAGCCATGACGGTCTCCTCACAGGAGGGTTGCCTTTGTGTCTCAGATGCTGCAGTCTAAGGCCCAGCGCCTGCATCCTCAGACCTTCCACCCCGCCTGCTGACTCTCATCACTCGCAGCAGGAAGAAGGAGGTGCCCAGCCTCCCAGGACATTATCTGGCTCCTTCAGGGGATGAAATAAGGCTGGGACAGGAGACCTGGTCAGGGCTGGCAGCCAGATGGATCCTTCCCCCAACCCGGTCTCCACGGAGAAAAGAGGGCACGGGGCATGGTCTATAAAGCACCACGCCGTGTGCCCTCATGCTGCCTTCCAGGCCGGAAACGCCCAGTCTTTTCTTTACTACAGCCCGAGGTTTGAGGTTTGATAGTTTTTATGGGGGAGTGGAAGCCATGGCCATTAAATTCACACTCCCCTGGGGGGAGCTCTGGCCAGAGGACATGACAGGAAACCAACCTCCCCAAAACCTTGTCTGGGAGCCTTGGTGGCGAAGGGAGGGGCTGCCTCCCGCCGGGCTCCTGCCTTGGTAGGTGGGCTCGGACCCGGCTCGGGTCTCAGCTCAGCGCCCTGCCCTCACGTTAGCCTGCAGGGCTGAGAAGACCAGACACGCAGTGCTCTGCTCACAAAGGCTGCTGACAACCCTCCTTCCTGAGTGCCCTGTCTCTGCTTTTCTTAACCCCTTCCCCTCAAGTCCACTGAGCCCTGAGGTGAGGAAAGACCAGGAGTTTGGGGTCACGGCCCAGTCTTTATTTATTGATCAAACACTGAGCCCCTGCTGCGTGCCGGCCCGGTGCTCAGACCAGCAGCAGAATGGACCCTCCCCAGAGCTGCCAGCCCAGCAGCCGCCCTGAGGACCGGAGCCTCCTGCTCCGCATGAGACCATCCCTACACCTGCACTCTCTTGGTAGAAGGAGAAAGAAAGCCAGTCGTACTGGCTTAGGAAGGAGCTTTGCCTCATGGGAAGGCTTAGCGGCAAGAGGACTCGATCTCCCGGCTGAGAGTTGCTTTGCTCTCTGTGCTAGCTGTTCCCAGCCGAGCTGCAGGCGGCCCGGGCTGACAGCCCCTCCCTCGGCTGCGCTGCCCTGGTGGGAAAGGCCTCTTTCTCGATGCTGACAATGGTCCTGGGATTGACTCCCATTGACTCCCCTCGCACGGGCCATACCCTTGGGAGCTCATCACTGTGTCCGGATGAGTGCTGTCCTTGCAGGTCATGTACCTACTCCTAAAGCACAAGTCAGTGGGAGGGGGTGCTTCCCCAAAGGACAAGAAGGATGCTCTCACCAGCAGAAAGGGGGGCCGTGTCAGACTGGCCCGCACAGCACTTGTCCACTGCAGCCTTCGGGCTGCTGACAGCCTAGGCCTGGCCGTTTGGGTGACATTTACGTCCCTCTACACCAGGCTTCTCAGCTGCAGCACAGTTGACATTTTGAGCTGGATAACTTTTCATTGTGGGGACTCAAATGTGCATTATAGGACGTTGAGCAGCATCCCTGGCCTCTACCCGGTCGCTCCCACACCTGCTCCTTAGATGTGATGACCCAGGGTGTCTCCAAACATTGCAGAATGTCCCCTCGGGCACAGTTGCTTCAGGTTGAGAATTGCTTTACACGGACCGCTGAATGTGGTTACGGTTTTATTGTGTTCTGTTGGACATCGGTGGGATCATATAATACAAGCCTTCCTCCTCAGTACGTTGACTCTCCTCCTTACTCTTCTTCAGCTTCCGCGGATGGATTATTTCCTAGTATGTAGCTTTATTTATGTAGCTTTTGTGATGATGGACACTTAGAGTGCTTTATTTCCAACCACTGCAAACAAAGCTGCCAGAACTGTTCTTGTATAGACCTCTTTGTACACACAACAGGTATTTCTGTAGGATAACTAGCTAGAAATAGATTTGCTGAGGTGAGGAGTATCTACATTTTTTATTGTAATGGGCCCATCCAGATTGCTCTCCCAAATTGCCGACATTGAGTATTATCAATCTTTTAAATTTTACCAATTTGATGGAGGGGAAAAATTACATTTCATTGGTGTTTGAATTTGCATTTTCCTGATTACTGGTGAGGTTGAGGGAACATCTGTGCTTTGATGTGTCCTTTGTATTTTTATTGGGTGAATTGCCTTGGTGTCCTAGTCCCACTGTTCCACGCCATTGTTCCTTATCTTCTTGTCAATCACTGTCCTTTGGATGGTAATCCTTTGTACTCTATGTTATGGTGTCTTGCTTGTCATTAATTCACTTATTAAGTGTTCTTTTGTTTCCTGGTCTCCAGATCTTGGAAAGCAAGGAGTTTCTTGACTAACCTGAAGTACTGGGACTCATTTCATTGCGTTGTTGCAGTAGCCGTGAGCTTTTGTAGACCTCTTTCCATTTTAGGGGTGGAGAGAGAGATGTTCTGAATGGTTTGTAAATAACTTGTCCAAGGTCATGCAGCTCAAAAGTGTTAGAGCCAGAGTCACTGCTGGTCTCCCTTCCCCAAGTGTAGGGTTTTTACCTGGACTCCCAGCTGCCTCCACAGGACAGAATGGAGACCGGTGGGTGGAAGTTGGAGAGAAACAGGTTTCGGCTCATCTGTCCATGTCTCCAACCGTCTGTTCATCTGTCTGTCTCTTTATCCTGTCATCCTGCAGTGGGCTAGGTGGGATGTAGTTGCAAAGAATGGAGACACAGCCTCGGCTATTGACTATTTGATTTAAGAAAAATTGAATGTGGAGAGCTGTTCAAAGTCAGGTGGTCTTACCAAGTACTGATCTTGATACCCCCAGTTACATATGACCTCTGTCCCATGCAGGAGGGACCAGATGACCTCTGCAGCCCCTTTCCAAGTTTATAAGTTGGTAAAAACTTTACTGGCTCTCAGATCTGCTGGTCTACATAGGCGAAAAAGGACCCTCACCACTCTCTGTCATTGTTGATTTTACTGTCAGAACGTGACAAGTGTGTACACAGGGACCTCTCCATCTGGAGGTTGACCCAACTGCAAGAAGCAACTGAACTGACCTCAGCCCGGCACTTATTGGGGAGGGAGAGGTGCTCTATCTGATCTCTTTGCAACCATCAAAGGTAGAACTACAGCCTCTAAACCAAGGTGCCCCGAGCAGGGGGCATGGCTTGGTCAGAGCCAGAGCCTTGGGTCATGCCGAGGTTCTCATGCAGTCAGCACATTCGTGGCTACCACATTCATGTCCCTAGCCTGGCCCTGGCCCCTGAATTCCAGACCCGGGCCCATGGTGCCCACCGTATGCTGGCTGCCACCTGCCACTCCTTGAGGTGTTGCTCACCCAGTAGCAGGTCAGCTCCATGAAGCCACAGCTGTGTGTCAGTTTTGTTCACTGCTACATTCCCAGTACCTAGAACATGGGAGGCAAAATCATTGCATATTTGATGAATGAATCAATGGATGAATGAGCATTCTAGTGGGAGGCACCAGGTTTGCCACCTTGATGTCGTGCTCTTGACTTCAATTCTCCACCCATAGTACATCCTGATAGGAACCTCTCTCCAGAGTTCTCACTTCGGATTTGTTACGAAGCTTTTCCTAAACTCCCTGGATCATTCCTCTTATCATTCAAGTTCAACCTGGCCTCAGTTTCCTCACTGATTCAAACAAATTTCCTCATTGTTTTTAATCGGCCCAGCCCTGATTCAGAGTTATACCTGCCCCAGGTACCATGCTGCCTTGTGGGACCGTAGTGGTTTAGTTTCCCTAGAGTTCAGTGGTCAAGGGTAGCCCGTACCTCCAGCTGTAATCCTCAGACCTTTCTATAATCACCTTTACCTGCTCAGTGCCCCCATCCCAGCACCTGCTCCAACACCTTAGGTACTGTGAGTAAGAGTTCAGGATCAGCAGCAGGGCCTTTGTGAAGGTCAGACAATAAGGCATGATTGAGCTCCTATGAGTCAGGCTCTGTGCTCCGTCCTGGGGTTACCTCGGCAAATAGTGTAGACCTGATCCCACCCCCTCATTGGAGCTTACGGTCTTGTCAGAGAAGGGACTTTAAACAGAGTAATGTAAAGGTAATATGTAGTTACAAACTGTATGTACTCTGAAGGGATATTAAATGGTTCCAGAGATGGTGAGAGGGGCTCAGTCAAATTGGAGGTGAGAAGGAGGTTCTTTGAGTGCATGCGTTCATTCCTGAAAGATGATTTAGAGTTAAATAAGTAAACAGAGGAGGAGCATCTCGGGCAGAGGGAATGGCATATACAAAGCCCTTGAGGGAGGAAAGAACATGGTGCATTAAAGAAACTAAGGCTGGTGTAGCTGGGGTGGAGTGAGGGAGTGGGAGATGGGCTAGGACACTGCCAATGGCTGGATCTTTGGGCCTTGTAGGAGAGTCTGTCTGTTTGTCTCTCTACCCACCCATCCATCCATCTACCCACTTACCCAACCACCCACCTACCTGCCCACCTCGTCGCTACTGCAGGAGACCAGGTGAGAGAAGGGGGCTTTAGACAGGTGCGTGCTGTGGAGAGGACAGTAGGTGATGTGTCTGAGATGTAAGTGTATCGGGGTTTCTGGGCACCGGAGAGTGTTTCCAACGTGGACTCCAGAAGCACTCCAGGTCTGAACCCAGCTCTGCCCCTTAGTTCATAGTTGGAACAGTTGGAAGGCCTTTCATGTGGAATATCTGTTATCTTGTTGAAGTCACCATTTTTTCACCTTTGAAACAGGGATACTAGTACTCCCTTCACAGGGTTGCTGTGAGCCTTAAATGAAAGCGTGTCGCTAAAACACTCAGCACAGGGCCTGGCTTACTCGGCGAATGAGAAGGACCCAGGAAGGACAGCTGCTGTTTCCACTTGCTCAACCAAACAAGCACACCTCTGTGGGAACACGTGTGTGGTGTGAGTCTTCACTCCACAGGTGTGCACTCGCAGACATGCAGTGGCGCAGAGCCTTAGAAACACGTTCCTCTCCAGCAGGGAACCCGGAACACTTGCTACCCATCTTTCCTTCCTGTTCACTTAGTGTTTACATGCAAGTGTCTTCCCGTCCCTCCTTGGTGGTCGGGTCTAACTGAGACGAGACCTGAGCGGTGGTTGGGAGCTCGAGCTGGGTGATGCTGAGCTGCAGGTTCCTCCTTTGAAAGTGGTGACGCTGCTCACCCCAGTGTTCATCCTCAGGTGGGGGGAGGCAGCAGGTAGAGACAGTTTGCAAACCATCAGGCAGCTGTTCCAACGTCAGCTACTGTGATTCATGTTTACGTGATGAATGGTTTCCCAAGGCCTGTGGCACGGGAATAGTAATTATTTTATTTCTGTGCATTGGTGAGTGAATGCCTCTCCGAGCTGGGGTGGGCTCCGTTATGATCTGCAGCACCTGGTTTGTGCCGGCCTCAAGAGGCCGTCGTCTGGACCGGGGGTGCACACCGTTAGGGCTCTTGTGGGTTTTTGTTCCCTGTGCTGGGCTTTGAGAAGCCTTGGTCTCATAATAAGGTAGAAAGGGTGGGGCTCTTACTTGAAGCTTTGGGTCTTTTTTCCCAGAGACAGAAAAGCATTTCGAGTCCAACCTTTAAAAGTTCTCTCCTTGTGCCGCCAGCAGACTCATCCTGAGAGGCTGCGAATTCCAGCTCCTTGCCAGACTTCCCAGCGGAGCGGATTCTGCCAGACTGCTCTGGCTGTCTAGAGCTGAGGCAGCCGCTCTGCTTGGTGGTTTGCAGAGGCTGCTTTGCAGGGGCCAATAGAGAGGAGTACGTGAGAGATGTGTGGTCTGCTGATAGGTCCAGGAAGGCTGGAAGACCCGTGTTCTGACTGCCGCACAGGATGGTGGAGCTGAGCGGGAGGCATCTCACCTCGGGTGGCAGTGCTGCGGGTCGACGGTGGCCCAGACAACAGGAGGCAGGTTGGAGGCAGAGAGCCAGCAAAGACTTGGAGGGAAACAAGGTTTGAACTACTCAGTTACCAGAAGATGAGGAAAGGAAAACATTTTGCAGCATGTGATTTAGGAGAAGCTATGTGCTGGGCTGTGGAAGTGACTGAGTCATGTTACCAAGTCTGCCCCTCCCCTGCTCGTTTTTACACGAATCTATTTATGAAAAAAGAATGTGGGAAACAGATGCATAAGGCCACTGTGAAGAGTAAGCACTGATATGTACTGAGCCTTTCATACACATAAGTTTGTTTCCTTGCCACCCCATGAGGGGAAGTATTTTCATCTCTATTTACAAATGGGTAAATTGAGATCAGAGAGGTGTAGTAACCTGTCCAACGTAACACAGCTTGTGAGTAGCAGTGCTGTATTCTTTAAGAGAAAAATGTGCCTCTTTCTCATCTGAGTTTCCCTAAGAAGGAAAGGAGAGAGAATGTGAAATAAATATAAGGATGTTGGATGGTTGACTAGGAGGAGGATGGTATAATGATGGTAATGGTGATGATGGCTGTAGTTGATGGTGGATGATGATGATTGAGGATGGTGAAGGTGGGTGAGGAGGATGATGGTAGATGATGATGGTTAATGATGACAAGGATGGTGATGGTTGATGAGGATGATGGTGAGGGTTGATGAGGATGATGATGGTGAATGATGATGATGAGGAGGATGGTGGCGGTTGATGGTGATGGTAGATGGTGGTGGTTGATGGGGATGATGGTGAGGGTTGATGAGGATGATGGTGAGGGTTGATGAGGATGATGATGGTGGCGGTTGATGGTGATGGTAGATGGTGGTGGGTGATGGGGATGATGATGGTTGATGAGGATGATGGTGAGGGTTGATGAGGATGATGGTGGATGATGATGAGGATGGTGATGGTTGATAGTGATTGTTTATGAGGATGGTGGTGGTTGATGATGAGGATGGTGAGGGTTGATGAGGATGATGGTGGATGATGAGGATGATGGTGGTGGTTGATAGTGATGGTTGATGAGGATGGTGGTGGTTGATGATGAGGATGATGGTGGATGATGATGAGGATGGTGATGGTTGATGAGGATGGTGGTGGTTGATGAGGAGGATGAGATGATGATTGATGATGGCCGCAGCTATGTTTCCTGAGTGCTTCCCCTGTGCCAGACATCATGCCAAGTTCTCTCCATGTTTTATCTCCTTAAACTCTCACAATGCTCTGATGGGAAAGTTCTAGTTACAGTTGTAGGAATAAGAGGCTCATGTTTTCTTTGACTACCCCATCTGTTTTAAGGAAAAGCAGATTTAAAAAAGATCCAGGATTCTTTTCACATTGAGAGAAGACGTTCTACACACAGCAATGGGTTTTCAAGTATTCATGGCTCAGGGCTTCGCAGAGCCACAGGAACTGAAAGGCCCGTTTAGTCCCCAAGCTTCCTTTGGGACCTCAGTTTGTACTCTCTCCCTGACCAGATTTCTGCTTGGACTTGCGGGAAGTGCAAAGTGGGCTGCTTTGAATTTCCACCCCCTTGGCTTTTAGGAGCGGCACCTATGACTTTGGACTTCTGAGTCTTTTTGTGAAAAATAAAGAAGCTATGGCTGGCTTGGCTTCTGTTAGTTGGTGTTTTAAACATCTTGGGCTTTGGAGCCTTAGGGATCAGTATGCAAGGCCCACTTCTATTACTTAGCAGCTGTGTGCCCTTAGGCAAAGCACTTAACTTGGCTGGGCCTCATTTTCCTCATCTGTAAAATGGAGCTACTGACCACACCCTGTCTAGGGTTGATGTGAGAATCAAGGGAGATATACAGGAAAAGCGCCAAGCACAGTACCTGGCACATAGTAGATGCTTAGTACACAGCTGTCTCCTCTGTGTTCCCATCTCTTTATGTATGTGTTTGCTTATTTATTGTCTCTCTCTCACACTTTCTCCATGAGCGCTATCTTATTTTTCTGCTGTGTCCTGGTACATATACCAGTGCCTGTTGATAAATATTGATTCAATGAAGGAACAAGCAAACATATGTATACATGCATTAGGGAAAGAAGTATTTGCACTAAGAGTCCCTGAATGTGGGCAAAAGATGAAGCTGGTGAGGTGGGCGGGGCCTGCGTCTGGGCTATTCCTAATTCCCCCTAGAGCAGGAGCTCCACGGAGTTCAGCTGTAAGGTATTCTTCTGAACTGGCTGTCAGAGGGGAGCAGGACCACAGGTAGCCTCGGTTTTGCATGTGTCTGAGTTAAAGCTTCACAGGTGTGATTGGAAGGATTCATTTTTATTTTATTTTATTTATTTATTTTTTAATCCTCACCTGAGGATGTTTTTTGATAGAGTGGTAGGGAGGGGGAGAGAGAGAGAAACATCAATGTGAGAGGGACACATCGACTGGTTGCCTCTCATGCAACCCCAACCAGGGCCGGGGACCAACCCACAACCAAGGTACGTGCCCTTGACCAGAATCGAACCCGTGACTCTTTGGTCCGTGAGCCGATGCTCTAACCGCTGAGCCAAACCAGCCAGGGCGGGAGGATTCACTTTTAAAAGGGTGCCGTGTGTTTTTCAGATGCCGGACACCAATTTCTGTTTCTACATGGCAGTGTGGTGACTTCCCTTGTCAACCTCCATCAGAGGTAAAGGGAAGAGTCCTCAGGAGTGGAGTGTGGAGTCTGTCTGGGGTCTGGCCACTGCCCAAGGCTTGAGTCCCTGCCAGATGGCCTCATTATCACTTTCTGTTCTCTGCCTTCTGCAGGGGAGAGGGAGAGGTGGGTGTTTTGACCCCTGCCTGGGCATTTTTTACAAAGACAGTTGAAGAGATCATTGAATTGTGAATGGTTTTATCTCTTGAATATGCTGATAACATGAAGACTAAAAATGATAATATTTGGGCTTAGGGCCCCAACTAGGGCAACTAGAATCTTGACAGCCAGAGATTTCCGGTACCTGCAAATTATTACTAATAACATCTAAATCTCCTCATTGGCAATAAGAGGCAGGACTTATATCAGAACCTAGGAGTTGGGAAATTATTTAACCTGGTTGTTGAAACAGACCTTGTATTTTATTTTATTTATTTTTTAAATCCTCACCCAAGGATATTTTTCCATTTATCTTCAGATAGAATGGAAGGGAGGGAGAGAGAGAGAAAGAAACATCGATTTGAGAGAGACACATTGATTGGCTGCCTCCCACACGACCCCAGCTGGGGACCGAACTGCAACTGAGGTATGTGCCCTTGACCGGAATCGAATCCGCGACTCTTTGGTCCACAGGCTGGTGCTCTAATGGCTGAGCCAAACTGGCCAGGGCCAGACCTTGTATTTTAGGGTGTGGTCCTGTCTGTGGTGTACTTGTAACACGTATTCCTTTCTTTCTTCCCTCCCTCCCTTCCTTACTCCCCCTTCCTTCCATCTTCTGTTATGGAGCAGGCAGTGTATCAAAGACTGGATTACGCCACGGGAAAGTGTAGACTAGGTTCTTGTCATCATGAAGTCACAGTCTAGTGAGGGGAAAACAGATATTAATTAACCACATAAATAAGGGCAAAATAACAACCACGGCATGCACTTCCACAGAAGAGTGGATAAACAAGCAGTGGTACGCATATTCACACAGTGGAACACTGGACAGCAAGGAGAATGCAGATCCATAGCTGCATGCTGCGATATGGGTGAACCTCCCAGTGTTGAATGGAAGAAGCTAGATGCAAACAATATAAAAATACACACCATGTGATTGCGTTGATCTAAATGCAGAAGTAGGCAAGACTAATCCATGCTGTTGGAGGTGCTGAGTGTGATCAACAGGAGAAACAAGCTTGGCCGCTGTGCCATTATGAAGTTCTCCTGACCCCCAAGCCAGCCATGAAGAAGGGGGAAGACAGCAGTGCACTGTGCTCACTGGATGTCAAGGCCAGCAAGCTGCAGATCAAACAGGCTGGGAAGCAGCTCTGTGATACTGCCATGGCCAAGGTCAACACCCCGATCGGGCCTCGTGGAGAGAAGAGGCATATGTTCGACTGGCTCCTGACTATGATGCTTTGGATGTTGCCAACAAAATCGGGATCATCTACACTGAGTCCAGCTGGCTAATTCTAAATATAAATCTTTCACTGTGAAAAAACTCAAAACAAAACACAAGAACAGGCCCTCTGGGGGCCTGGTGGTGAGGTGTGAGTCATACGGTCGCATGGGTTAGTAGGACTCAGGGTGAAAGTGGAGGGGCCAGGAGAGAGGAAGAGCTGCATCACTAAGCACATGTTGAGAAACCAGGATCAAAGCCCAGGAGTGGCAGAGTCCAAAGAGGTTGGACAGAGTGAGACCGTTGCTGGTCACTAGCTCAATAGGTGTCATAAGGTCGCAGCATCCCCTTGAGGACTCCAGCCTCTGGATTATCTCCCGTGTATTTACTGTTTAGTTGGGGGAGCGGCAAACCATGTTGGCTCTGAGACCACAGGGTCCATGGAGAAGGACCAGGAGCCCTGGCTGCATGGGCAGCCCCATGGCTCAGTTTCAGCTGGATGGAGTCTGCTCTGCTTCATTGACCACAGATGGAAGAGGGTGCCCAGTGGAGAGAGAGGCTGACAGAGGGGGTGGGGAGAGGCAGAGGCAGAGAGACACAGACACACCTAGCCCAGTGTACGTCCTGGGGAGGCCGGGACGGGTTCTTCCTCGGAGCACCGTCCGGGAGCGCACGCGAGCGACGCAGGCGGTCAGACTTCATTTCTGAGTCGCTTTCCTAGTGTGAGCATCTGGCCGCTGAGAGCCACATGCATTTTGGTACTGCTTTCTTCTGCCCTTGGGCACCGCGGACACAATAGCCATCTGTGTCTCAGCCACAGGACTTGGTGTCTTCTGCGGAGCCACCCTGGACCCTCCCACGCTGGAGCCAGCAGGCACCTAGAGCCACTGCCCAGCCACATCCTCCAAGACCTCCAGGACCCTCTGTCAGCAGTGAGGTCCAAGTACAGGGCAGCCTTGGTGTGGATCCTTCACTGGCCAATGGGGAACTTGGTTAGTTTAGATGTTTTTTAAAAAAAGATGGGCAACTAGTTTATGCAGCTCGAAGAATACAATGGAAACACAGTCGTCCAGTCCTGAGCCCAGGAAGCTGGACTCACCGCCTCCACGATGCCCTGTGTCTCTCCCCGTGCTGCTTGCAAGGTGGGCATTCTTCCTGGGTTAGGAAGGCAGTGGGCAGAGACCCTTTTAAATGGTTTTATTTCGTTTTCTTAGGTATTTAAAGGGTGTTTTAATGCTTTTAGTGTATCAGTCAGCGGAGGCTAAGTTATGCCAGTGTGACGAACAATCTCCAAACCTGTGCAGCGGCCAACGTTGTTTATTACGTGTCTGTTTCCCTCTCGTGCTGCACCTCCATCCGTGGCCGGTTGACTCTGGCTGTGCTCCACGTGGTCTCTGCCAGGATCCAAGAGGAAGAAGATGCCCTGAACTGGGGCACCCTGCTCCCGTGGCACTGGGGGAAGAGATAGCAAACGGGTTTGGTTCTGGGGGCTCCTGCTCAGAGGCGACACTGGGTACCTCCTTCCACAAGAAGCCTGCTGGTAACGGGCCAGGGAGAATGATGCTCTCAGAGGAAGGGGCCCTGCCGACAGGGCACCCGCAGTACCTGGTAGAGTAGTAAGCCAGTGCACCTCCAGAAGGGACACTCACTCGTACAGAAGGATCAGGAAAGACAGAGAAGTAGTACAGAGCCATTGAAAGTGGTGCTGCAGATCTGTCATGTCAGCTTGGAAGGCTGCTTCTCAGATGTGATAAAATAAGAAAAAGCAGGTAATTAAATAGAATGTGTAGTTTAGTCCGATTAAAAAAAATAATCCCCAATGTTTAAAATGTGTATAATTGCATACCTCATGTCTGCAGAGCCCAGGCAGGAAATGGATCAGGTCAGCTACTCCTCAGCACCGACAGACTGTCCCCATGCAGGGATTTGGGCTCCGTGTCCCCTGATATTTCAGGCCTTTAAAAAACTGGAAATCTGGATTTAAATGTTAAAACCTCTAATGAAAAACTTGAACCTGCACGGACCGCGATTTTCGCAGCTTCCGATACGAACCCAAAATGATTTTCTGTGGGTGTTGAGATTCTGTATGATTTCTTCCTTTTTTACTGATCTATTTTCTAACTTGACTACAATACTAGACATTTCTTTGCGACAAATAATAATGGAGAAAACAAACAGGAAGATCATTAATAAAAAGAAAAAAATATATTTTCGCTACAGCAATTGATCTCGACTTTGTAACTCACTATTCAGTTGGCGGTTAATCAAACAACAGTGACCTAAAGCAGGGGCTGTTCTTGGAGCTGCTTCATGTTAAAAAAATACTGCCAAGGACCCATGCCTGTGACCAGCTGACTAGGGAAGGCTGAACCCCAGGAGGTCGCTGGGAAGAAAGCCGAGGGGTCCTCCTTGGTGGCTTGCCGACCTCAGGCTTCAGGAATCTCTGGGCTGGCTTCTGGCGACAGAGCCAGAGGATGTGTCCTACTAAGAAAGACGCCACGCCTGGGGAGGTGCAGAAAGAAGCCAGCTATCTGAGTGGGAGAAAGGAGCAACGTTCCGAGGGCAAGTCCAGAAGAGCTGCTAAAGAAAATCCAATGGGGCGCTTGGACTGCAGCCGTTGTTCGAAGCGCACCTGTCCGCAGCCGCTCCGCTCACGGAACGCGGCTTTCGCCTTTCAGGATGCAGGAGGTGGCGTGGAGCGGGAGAGAGAAGTTGTTGGACGTGAAACAGAATGTAGGAGGAAGGTTTAGATTCAGTGCACGCTGTTGAATATTCAGGGTTTGTTGGTTTTTTCATTTCTTTTTTCCCCAACTGTAATTCCCTGCTTCATCACCCATCATGCAAATGTGGTTCTTACGCAGTTTCTAATGTGACTCTTTCCCTAAACAAGTAATCAAAACAAGGTTTTGAGCTGTATTTGAGCTGCAAATAAGTTTGGTATAAAATGCAATTATTCGCCTCAAAAAATCAACAGAGACAATTTGGACATTTGAAAGGCTCGAATTACCCTTAATCAGAACTCAGAAGGGCGTCCATTCCAAGGATTAAAATGAGCTAGGACTCAGCCCTACTTGATAATAGCCAGTTTCTTTTAAAAAAAAAAAAGAAGAAGAAAGAAAGAAAAAAAATGCCTTTAAAAATGCTAAAAGTAGTACATGTTGATTATAAAAAATGTAGAAAATAAGGGAAAGTTAGAAAGAAGGAAAACAATGACTACATAGATACAGTCACAATTAATGTCTTCTTTTCATCTTTTCTCTCTGCATCTTTTCTCTAGATGGAATCATCCCACGTATGATTGTGTCTTCCTTTTTTAATTTAACATAATTTTTCCCCACATTACTCTCCATTTTACGTCAAACTCATCTTCCACAGCTGTATGCTATTCCACCATAGTGATGCAGTATAATTTCTTTGATTATTCTGTTAAAATATAAACAAAGGCATATTAAAAATGTTAAGAGTTTATTTGAGCAACCATTGATTCAAATTGGGCAGCCCAAGCCAGAAGTGGCTAAAGCGTTCCACCAACAGGAGTGGGGCAAGGCTTTTATAGAGAAGATGCAGAAACAAAGCAAATTTGATTGACAGCAGCTTAAGTGAGTGTATTATTTGGGAAAGCCTACTTGGCTGTTTGTGGTTGCTGCTTCTTTTTTACTAAATTTATTGGAGTAATAACAGTATACAAATTGCAGGTGTATAACTTCATTATATGACATTTACATACTCTGTTGTGTGCTCACCACCTGACGTCTAGTCTCCTTCTGTCACCATGTACTGGGCCCCCTTTTCCCTCTTTGCCCTCCCCCCACCCCCTTCCCCTCTGGTAACCACCATCCTGTTGTCTGCATCTATGAGTCTGTTTTTTTGTTTGTTTTTATGTTTGCTTTGTTTGTTTGTTTGTCGCTTTGCGCTGTATAGCCCACATGTGAGTGAAGTCATGTGGTTCTTGTCCCTTTCCGCCTGCCTTGTTTCACTTAGCAGGGTGCTCTCACGATCCAGCCATCGCAGGGGGCACTGTTTCGTCTTTTTTACGGCTGAGTAGTATTCCATTGTAGAGATGTACCACATCTTCTTTATCCAGTCCCCATCGAAGGACACAGGCTGTCTCCACGTCTTGGCTACGGTGAATGATGCTGCAGTGAACACAGGGGCTGTTATCAATATGACAAAAAATAAGTGTTCGTGAGGATGTGGAGAAAAGGGACCTTGTGCACTGCTGGTGGGGATGTAAATTGGTGCGGCCACTGTGGAAAACAGTATGGAGGTTCCCTAAGAATAGAGCTGCCCTATGACCCAATAACCTCTCTTCCGCGTATCTACCCGAAAAGTTGGAAAATACTTATTTGACAAGATATAAGGTCGTTCTTCCTAACCTGGAAGCGTTTAGTGGGCTTCACTGTGGCTTAGGTTTCAGCTCGCGTATGTGGACAACCAAGGCATCAGAGCGCCTCCGCCTGGTGGCCTCCACGTCTGATTAGTTTAACAACTGTTACTGTTCGACATCTAGGTTTCTTCCGATTTCTCTTGGTCCTGAACAGTTCCAGAGAACCACATTATTCTTCAGGCCTGTGCTGTGGTTTACATTCTTTTTTCCAAATGGGTCTGTGCTTGGAGGAGGGGGTGGCCTCGTGACAGGAGAGTGGCATCGACTTCTGGTGGACGCAGCTTCCACCCTGACCCTGCCGCGTTCTTGCTTTGTGACCACAGGCTGCTATTCAGTTGCTGCGTCTCGCTTTCTTCATCTGCACGGGGTGGGGGCGGGGATCACCCAAACTTGTGAGGTCATTGTGAAATTTAAAATGAAGACTGCGAAGTACCTGGCCTGCAGGGAGCTCTTAGGTAACTCGATGTGCTCGGGGCTACAAGAACAGAGGACCTGATCCGCCATGACCTTGACCTCAGACGCACCTGCTTTGGAATGGGGTCATCCCTGAGTTTACATCTCAGCTCTGCCCTGAGAGAGCTGTAACCTTGGGCAAGTTGTAGAACACCCCCGAGCCTCGGTTTATCCATTTGTACGAAGCTTACAAAGGGGTTATGAGGACTAAATGAAATGAATACGATGAGATTATATGTTCAGTACCTCATGCAGTACCTGGACTATAGTTCATACTTAGTACATGAGAATGGTTGTTATTGGTATTATTTTTATCATCCTCATTTCTCTAATCAGTGCTGTAAGTGAGCTTTATAAAGCTACTATGGGAGAAGGAGACGCCTGTCTGTTTGCCGGTGGTGCTGGGATGTCACTGAGGCTTCCAAGAGGAAGTGATTCCTGAGCGAGTCTTAGATGCTAAGCTGGGATGAGCCTGGTGGAGGAGAGAGGCAGTGGGTCCTGTGTGCTCCTAGGCCCAGCTATGGGGACACACCAGGGGATGGCTGGGAGAAGGGTGGCTGGGGGCAGGGTGCCAGGTCAGAGTAGACTGAGCCGCGGGGTTCGGAGGGGGAGAGTAGGACAGTATTAAATCCTCCTTGCTGTCTCCCTTGAGGGGGATGGAGCCTCCTTTTATTTTCTTACACAGCCGTTATTGATCCGTAGTGTATGAGCGATGCCCTCTAGCCCTGCGGTGTAATGAAAAAACTCAGCTTTGATGGAACACGTTGGAAAATGAAATACTCGGCCCCTCTTTAAAAAATTGAACTTTTAGAAAAAGTTTCAGAAAGTGGGTCCGTGTTGGATATAAAGTGCCCCTATTATTTTCTCCCCGAGTTGAACAAAGTCAAGAAAGAATGAAGGAGCCCTCTTCTGCTCAGGCGTGGCGAGAGGTCAGAGGTGCCGACCCTACGCCGGTGCCGTGAGGTCCGGGAATGCTCACACGGAAAGGCCGCTCACGTGCGCCTTTCTGCACGTGCGTTCAGTCATTCTTTTTTTTTTATTCAACCAAGGAGCCCACCAACAAATATTTATCGAGCACCTTCTGTGCCAGAATTTCTTCTTTGTCCTGGGAATGTACTCTTGAGCCAAAAGCAGAAGCCCCCGCTCCCACGGAGCATGCTCGCTAGCGCAGAGGCTCAGTGGAACCAAGGAGCGGGCACTGGAGGTTCAGTCAGTGGTGAGTGCTGGAAGGAAGTGAGATGGGTGATGTGGTGGAGGGGACGGGAGTGCTCAGGTAGAAGCTGCTGTAGGTGGGGTCATCCAGGGAGGCCTTTCTTCACTGGTCAGTGTGAGAGTAAGTCCTTGGGCGTATTGGCAACGGAGTGAATTGGTCCTCCCCATTCACAGATTCGACAGATGGTTACTGTGACTTACAGCTCTTTGTACGTCTTTGTTTTCTGAGTTGACCCTTGTCTTCAGGGAACTTGACAGCCTGGTAGAGGAAACAGATACATTTGGGGGTAAATGCCTTCTGGTAAGTGATGGGAGAACACCTGGATTGGGTACTAAGGTTAGGGCACTAAGCTCCTGCTGGGTGGGGGAGTGCTCATTTAAGACACGTCTTTGGAAAAGGGATGCTTGGGCTGGTAGAAGGGTGATCAGGCCAAGACGGGTGGGTAGGGCAGCCTGTGTGGAGGGATGGCCCAGAGAAGGAGCCACGGGACAGCACACACCAGAAGCGGCATTGCTGTGCTCACGGCTGCTGTTCACATGTAAGCCCAGAGCCAGGCGCTCTGTCAGCTGTGCGGTCCGTGTGTGGGGCCGTCTTAGCTGCATCCTTTGCTGGATCCAGGTGACAGGAACTTGGTTAGTTTAGAAGAATACAATGGAAGCCCAGTCGTCTGATCCCTGAGCCCAGGAAGCTGGACTCGCCGCCTCCGTGGCCCCTGCGTCGCTCCCCGTGCTGCCGGCCCGGTGGGCCTTCTCCCTGGGTTAGGAAGGCCGTGGGCAGAGACCTTTCTCCAAGGTCGTGTATCCCTCTGAGGGCAGGGCTTTGAGGGTTCCCTTGGATGGATATGGCCAGCCCATGGACATGGGGCATGGGGTGGGAGGATTGGCCAGACCTGGGGCCATGCCATGGGGCCGAGGGTGTGGGTAGAGGCGGTTTCTGTGGCAGTGCCGTCAGGAGACAGAGCCACGCTCCCCTGCAAAGTGTGTTCACCCCACTCCTTTCTGACCATGGCAGAGGACAGCTCCCACCATGGTAATTACTGCTGTCGCGTCTTGGTTAGCTGCAAGTCTGGGCAGCTTTGGTCAGTTAGAAAGGGGAGGAGAAGACATGTCTCGAGGGGAAATCATAGTCTACATAATGAGCCTCCTTCCTCCGTTTTAATGGCCACTAATTGGAATATGCCCTTTAGTAAGTCTTCTAACAGGAAAATAATGAGAATTGCTGAAATCAAAGGCCCCATTCACCTTCCTGGTGTGTGCATGCAAACATTTCCAGATCCCAGAACCGTTGCAGAGACTGGGAGACAGCGACCCCTGCCCCTGTCTCTCTGGACTCTCTTATTCCAACCGCAGCTGTCTTCTGCTTGACTCACCCGCCCCCTATTTTGAGGTCCTCATATTGGGCATCCTTTTTTAAAAAAGATTTATTTATTGATTTTTAGAGAGAGAAACATTGACTGGCTGTCTCCTGCACACACCCCCCCCCACACACACACACACAAACACACGCACTGAGGATCAAGCCTGCAACCCCAGCACATGCCCTGACCAGGAATTGAACAGCCCACCTTTCAGTGCATGGGATGACAGCCAACCAACTGAGCCACACTGGCCAGGGCTGGGCATCCTTTTTTTTTTATTCCCCCCAAACTCATTCCCTAAGTGAAGGGTGATGGGTGATTTTACAAGACACCATTTATTTTATGTCCTTTGAGATGCTGGGGCTCTGTGTCAAACACCTGGTTTCAGTTTCCATCCCACCAACCTCTCCTGTGTGGCCTTGGACAGTTTATATGCCCTCTCCAGGCCTCAGTTTTCTTTTCTGTAAAATGGGGGTGATGATATGGACAGCTCCGTAAGATAATGTAAAGTGTTACAAGTGTAGTGTCTGCAACATAGTAAGCTCTCAGTGACTGTTTTTGTTTCTCTGTTTGCCCCAAATAGGGAGTGGCTAATCAGGGAGCCCCAAGATCAGGGCCCTGGGCCCTGGGCCCAGCCCTGGACCCTGAGGACAGTGGAGCAGGTGTTTGGTGGTGGGAGGGTGGGTTGAAACAGAGGAGGGGGCACTGTTGTCACAGTTTGCCCTTCTTCCTGTCGTGCTCTATCTCACAGCTAGAGCAGTAAGCCCAGAAGTGCCCTCCACCCCCAAAAGCCAGTCTCTGTGGGTGCTGGGGACCCTTGTGCCCTGTGACAGTGCCGCCTGCATCTGGGCCTGGGAGGGCAGAGGGCCCCCGGGAACACTGGTGTCAGCCTGTGAGGAAGGGCTGGAGCAGGGTGCGCTCCAGGCGGGGCGTTTCCGCTGTGGCAGGGTCATTCCTCTGTGCTGCCCCTTCCTGCTGCTGCTGGGAAACAAAGTGAGCTCCTTGTGGTCCCCGAGAGAAGGGAGCCATCCCTGGGTGTCTGGGCTGTCAGTGCTGCTGGGCATTAAAAGTGAGTGGGGCGATCCCTTCCAGGGGAAGGGGCTGTGACCAGGTTACAGTCCAAGAGCCTCAGCTCAGCCCCGCTGGCCCTGCCGCAGGCCCAGGGCAGGGTGGGAGGAGTCACACCTGCACTGGGACCTTTGCTGGCGTTCTCTGGCTACAGAGCAGGTGGCCTCTCTGCCCTGAGAGGTCGCTCAAGTAACCCTGCTGGGACTCACCCCTTGTCAGCCCATCTAGAGTAAAGGGACATTGCAGGAAAACTGTCCGCTTTCCACCCATTCCTTAAAATTCTGAGCTGTTCTCTCTCTAGCTTAGAGAAAGATCCCTTTTATTAAACTGAGGACTGCAAGGTGGTCACATAATTTACTTCCTGAAGACTCTTGCTGCAGAAGGGCACAGGAAGGTCTGAGCACCTGCCCGAGACACCGAGCGTGGCTTTGGGTCCTCCCATTTTGAAGAATACCTGTGGGCGTCGCCTGTAAACTGTGGAGGACAGTGTAGAAAGCACTAGTTTAAGCATGTATTTCCCCGTTGGTGAACACAGTTCCTCTAGTGGCTGCACTAGGAGCACAGCTGGGTCCTCGGCCATGTGTTCCCTTCCCTTTGCACCCGGGACCCTGGCTGGAGAGCTGGCGAGTCGAGCCGTCTGACCCTGGAGCTCCTCGCAGGAGCTGGCCACCGCGTTTTGAGGACACTCCTGCTCAGTGCCCCTGGGTTTCAGGTCCCCCTGGCTCACAGCAGCTGCTGGGATCGGGTGAGCAGAGGGGTCCGTGCCGCTCAGTCAGGGGCCACGCGTGACCCTAGAGTTTAATACTGAGCTGCAGCCGTCTCCCAGGGTGATTTTTCAGAGGGTTAAAGCTGTTTTCTGGGAAAGTCCTAGTGCATGGCCCTGCCCTGCTCCAGGCCCTCAGTGAGTGGCGTGGCACAGGTGAGAGCATGGCTCCGGCTCGGACCCAGGCGTCAGGCTCTGGACCGGAGGCAGTGGGGGAAGGAGCTCACACCCAGGTTTCTATTTGGAGAGGGGAAGGAGCGCAGACAGGCGCACAGCACCGTTTTTAGTACAAGGAGACGAGACAGCTTGACGTAAGCGCCATGCGTGCCGTCTCCTGTGGAAGGTGTGCTGGCGGAGCGGGCGTGAGCACCTGGCTCCTTCCTCCCGCCAGATGCTGCTTCGGGGAGATGCCTGTGTTGCTCAGACGGGCGTTCGCATCCCCGACTGCTCAGGTGCTGGCCTGGCTCAGAATGTGGGTGGCGGAGGGGCCTCTTGGAGCTCCAGCTGTATCTGACAGGACTCTGGTGGGCCGCTGGCCTCCGGTGACGTGGTCACCACCCCAGGGAGCCTTTGCCTGGGTGACCTCAGCCTCCCTCCCCTGGTCTGAGAAGTTGAGGGTTAGACCAGGGAGACATCTCTGAATATGTGAAAGAATGAGATTCTGAAAGGCCGTTTGTGTTCCTGCTTCGCATGATACGTACAGACAGACAGACAACGTGTCCAATAGACATGTTATTTATTTTGTAAAATGTCACTGAAATCCTGTATTGTTTCACCCTAGCCAGAATGAATGTGAGATATTTATTTTTCCCGTCCTCTCTTTTTTCTTTTCTTTTTACTCTGTTCACTTATTCATTCACTCATTCATCCTCTTCAGTCTCTGGCAGCGGTCAGCACTGTGCCAAGTGCCCGGGACGGAGCAGATGGGAGCAGCCTGCGGGGAGGGAATCCATGTTCCGGTCGTTGTGCCGCAGTGGGTCGGGGTGGTGGGCGTGCAGAGGTGTGTTGCTTCTGTCAGGCCGGAGAGTCAAGGAGGCCTTTGTGGAGGGCAGGTGTCACTGGGCTGAGTCTTGGGCCACATGTCTGAAATTGTCAAAGAAAGTGAGGGGGAAGGTGGGGCCAGTGGTTAGGGCGACATCTCTGCCCCTCTGGAGGGCCGGCTGACCCACTCATTCCTTCTCCTCTCTCCCTGGCTCCACCCTCACACACAGGTGCTCTCTCCCCTCTCCCCCCACCGTCCCCGCCCACCTCAGGCCCAAAGGCTCTGGGAGGTGCCAGGAGCACCCCCCAACACCCTGGCCTGTCCTGTCCCTGCCCTTACAGGAGGACCCCTGAAGCGTGGCCCTGGCTGCCAGCACGTGCTGTTCTTTTTCGCTATGACTGTCCTCGAACAAGGCCTTCGAGCCCCTGGGGGCTCCCTCCTCCCTGCATACATAGAGCCGCTACTTGCAGGGTTACACTGGGCTTCCCGCAGCCCCCAGAGTCCCGGGCCTCTGCAGCCAGCTTGCTCCCTGCCAGGCCCGTTCTGCCTGGTGGGGCTCCTCAGCCCCGAGTGGGGCCAGGTGCGGAGCCTCAGCTTAGGGACACGGCTGCTGAGATGCGGAGGGTTTGCTGTCAGCCTTCTCAGGCAGCCCACTGGTTCACTTTGGGGCTGCCAGCTGTCCCTGTTCTCACCTGCTCAGTGGTGTCAGGTGACATCTGGGCAGCGCCCAGTCCTGGAGGCCTCGGGAGCAGAGTAGGCAGTTCCCTGCAGGCCCGCCGTCCCCACTTGGTCCCAGCCCAGGCGGCATCTGCCTTTCCCCTTTCCCCTCACTGATCAGCTCAGCTGGATCCCGGGCTCTGCCCTGCTTCCCTTTCTTTTCTTTCTATTGTGGTTCCGTCTCCTTCCCTCTTTACTACCCCCTTTGCCTCTCCCCTTCCGTTAACCCCCTTCACTCGAATCCAGGGCCGTTCCTGACACACCCTGCCTTCTAAGGGACCATTTGACCGCAGCTGACACCCAGCAGCCCCTGTGACTGCCCCGCGGCTCCCAGGAAAGGGAGCAGCACGGATCTGGGCCCTCATCTGCAGACCTGCGGAGAGTGGCGGCGCTGTGCTGGGTGCCAGGCGCGCTGTGCTCGGTGCCAGGTGCGCTGTGCTCGGTGCCAGGTGTGCTCGGTGTGAGGTGTGCTCGGTGTCAGGTGCACTGTGCTTGGTGCTAGGTGTGCTCGGTGCTCAGTGCCAGGTGCGCTCGGTGTGAGGTGTACTTGGTACCAGGTGTGAGGTGTGCTCGGTGCCAGGTGTGCTCGGTGCGAGGCGTGCTTGGTGCCAGGTGTGCTGTGCTCGGTGCCAGGTGTGAGGTGTGCTCGGTGCCAGGTGTGCTGTGCTTGGTGCCAGGTGTGAGGTGTGCTCAGTGCTAGGTGTGCTGTGCTCGGTGCCAGGTGTGAGGTGTGCTTGGTGCCAGGTGCTGTGCTTTGTGCCAGGTGTGCTGTGCTCAGTGTAAGGTGTGCTGTGCTTGGTGCCAGGTGTGCTGTGGCCAGGAGGCGCAGTCGCGGTTCCTGCCCTCGGGGAACTGTTGGAGCTCTCTCTCGTGCCGAGGTCACCCGCTCTTGCCCGAGCTGCAGGAGCTCCTGGGATAATGTGTCATTTGCAAGCTCTGCAGTGGGAGGCATCCCGAGGACAGGGAGGAGAAGACAGTGGTGGGCATGTCAGACCTGCTGAGGAGACGGCCTCGGCCTGAGAGCAGGTAAAGGCACCCACTGCTTCGGCCTGAGAGCAGGTAAAGGCACCCACTGCTTCGGCCGAGAGCAGCAGCGCCTGGTTTGCAGGTGTGACATCAGAGTGTGGCTGCTTCTTTAGCCAGGAGCTAGCAGTGTGACCTGAGTTTAGTAACTTCCCCTCTCTGAGACTGAGTTCCCCCCTTTTACACAGCAGCAGTAGTACCCTTCACCACTGCAAGGGGGTAAGAGCACTAAAATGGCTGGGACAGGTGGGCGCTCCCCAGATACCTGGTCCTGGTGCCTGGCAGGCAGGCCGCGGAGAGCACCGGGAAAGGCCCGCTGGCTGGCACGTCCAGCTTGCGTGGGTGCAGCGGGCATGGGCTGACACCCCCTCTGCCTCCTCGGATTGCATGGCCTTGCAGCCTAGCTTCTCAGAGCCTCACGCCAAATGGTGATGTCACCACCCCACCGGGTTGTTTGAGGCTAATTAGGCTGACATTGTGAGGAGCACAGCACAGAGCAGGGGTCAGCACCTGGCGTCTCCTTTCCCTCTGACCATTTCTCTTCTCTCACTCAAAAAAAAAATTTGAGATATAATTCACATATGATAAAATTCACCTTTTTAAAGTGCGCAATTTAGTCACTTTTTAGTAGATTCACAAGATTGTGCAAAACCATCACCACTACCCAGTCCCAGAACATTTTCATCACCCTGAAAGGAAACACTGCCCTTAGCCACTCCGATTGTCCCCCCGCTTCCCTGCCTATTCCCTGTTCTTCCTCTGTGGGTTTCTCTGCAGGTTTGCCTTTTTGTGACATTTCGTGTGAGGGGAACCCTGTAATCACACCGTGTGCGCCTTTTATGTCCGGCTCCGTTCACGTGACGTAATGCTGACCGCCCAGGTTGCAGCAGGCGTCGGGACTTCATTCCCCTTCAAGGCTGGATGATGCTCCCTTGTGTGGATGGACCACCCTCTGTTTGTCCACTTACGCATCGGCGGGCTTTGGTTCATTTCTCCTTTGTGGCGTAGTGTTTCATGGTGGTTTCATTGTCGCTGCCCGAATGGCCGATGATGCTGAGCACCTTTTCATGGGCTCGTTGGCTCTTCATGTATCTTTGGAGCAATGTCTGTTCAAATCCTTTGCCCATTTCTAAATTGTTTTTTTCTTTTTTATCTTATTTTTGAGTTGCAGAAGTCTTCTCTCTATTCTGGAGATAAGGCCCTTATCAGATATGATTTGCAAGTATTTTCTCTAGTCTATGGTTGTCTTTTCACTGTGTTAAAGCACAGAACTTTTTAATTTTGATGAAATCCAGTGTGTCTGGGTTGTTGTTGTTTTTTTACATTTGTTGCTCTTGCTTTTGGTTTGATAACTAAGAATCCTTTGCCTAATCCAAGGGCACAAAGATTTAGGCCTATGTTATTTTCTAAGAGTTTTATATGTATAGTTTTAGCTCTTACATGTAGGCCTTTGTTGCTTTTTGACTTAATTTTAGTATATTGTATGAGGAAAGGATCTAACCTCATTCTCATGTTTGTGGATCCACTCGTCCCAGCACCGTTTGTTAAATAGACTGTTCTTCCCCCATTGAATGGTCTTGACACTCTTGTCAAAAATCAGTTCAGCACAGATGAATGGGTTCATTTATTTCTAGACTCTCTATTCTTTTTTTTTTTTTTTTTACTTAAAAATTTTTTTTTCAGTTACAGTTTACATTCACTGTATTTTGTATTCGTTTCAGGTGTGCAGTGTAGTGGTTAGACAATCGTATACTTTACAAAGTGTCCCCCCTGATATTTCCAGTACCCGCCTGGCACCATGCATAGTTATTACAATAGTATTGACTGTATGCCCTGTGCTGTGCTTTACATCCATGACTTTTGTAACCACCAGCCTGTACTTCTCAATCCCTTCACCTTTTTCACCCGGTCCCTCAACCCCTTCCCCTCTGGCAACTATCAGTCTGTTCTGTGTGTCTGTGATGGACTCTCAGGTTCTGTTCCATGGATCTGTATGCCTCTGCGTGATTCCCGTGGCTTTTAGTAAGTTTTGAAATCAGCAAGTGTGTCTCTCCGCTCTTACCTTCCCCCATTCCTTGCCTTTTTCCTGTTCCTCCTTTTTCTCCTTCCACATTGTTTGCACTCTTGGAGTTCAGAGGAGAACTCACGACTGGTGTCGGCAGAGGGCCAGACGGTAGCCATTCCGAGCTGTGCGGGCCATGCCGTCTTGACCCCACGGCCTCAGCTCTGTTCCTGCAGCCTCAAAGCAGTCAGAGGCTGTATGCAGTGCATGGGGATGTCTGTTCTGATAAAACTTTGCTTTTTTTATTTGACACTGACATTTAAATTGCACATGCTTTCCACGTGTTAAAAAATTACATTCTTCTTTTGATTTTTTCCCCCACAGCCATTTAAAAATGAAAAAACCATTCTTAGTTTGTAGACCGTGTCAAAACAGGCAGCAGGGATGCCAATCCCTGTTTGAGGGGGTGTTTCAGAGGAAGGTGGAGTGTCCCCATTAGTCACGCATGGCCCCGGGCATGGATGGGTTTTCTCTACTAGCACCCTCCTCGCAGGGCCCACTCTCCCCAGTGGAAGCTGCTCGCTAGGTCCTGTGGGGATGTGGTGACTGACTGAGAAGGCAGAGCCTGGGACTGGTGTGGATCTGAGGGAGTGCCCTGCCGACAGCCCTCCCTCCTGGCTGCTGCAGGCCCTGGCCCAGGGGAGCAGAGAGCCCTCCACGCAGACACTCTGCCACCAAACAGTGCGTGCCAGCAGCAGGCTCTCCCTTCCCTCCCGGGAAATCCAGTCCTCCTCACACCCCAGCTGACCAAGAGTACAGATTTTAGAGCCAGTACAGACTGCCAGACGCTGTCTTGGGGGTCAGGTGAGCTGGCCCGTTGGGGCCTCCGTTGCCTCACTGTGAAAAGGCTGACTGTGAGCATCCAGGTCTTCACACGGTACCTGGTGCGCAGTGTGCTGATGTGACCACTGCGTCCCCTCGTCGTGACGGTGTGAGTGGTCCCCTGCGCCCATCCCCCGGCTCTCACGTGAATAGGCGATGTTCAAGCACCGGCCGTGGATCCGGGGTGGACCAGGTCCTCACTCCTCTTCTCTGGCTTGAGCTGCAGCAGGTGCATCTGGGGAATTCTTATTCTGTCCCAGAGTGACTATTTGACCTGCCTCTGCTGGTATCTGTACAGTTTTCCTGGGCCTTTTGAGTGAAGCAAGACCTTTTTCTCCCCGGCTCTGAGGTGGCTCCCAGGCCACAGGCAGCCCCAGCTTCACCCTACATATCTTCCCAGAAGCTCTTTCTAGATGAAGGCTCAGTGGGCTATGGCCCGCGACCACACTGCCCCCTGACATTTGCTTAGAGTGCAGCCTTAGTCATTCATTTACGTCTGTGGCTGCCTTTATGCCACAGTGAGTGGTGGAGCTGGGCCTGTGACAGAACCTGCAATGTTCACTACCTGCCCTTTGCAGAAAGCATCTCCGGCCTTGCTCTAGATGCCGCTCTTTAGAGCTCTCATTTCTGAGGCTTCCTCCGCTTTGCACTCTTCCTATGTGCAGTGATGGTCTGTCTGTCTGCCTGTTCCTGTGTGTGTCCCTATCAGATAGGAGTTCCTTGAGAACAGCGGTTCTATCGTCCCAGGTCCTTTCTCTCTCACAGCGCAGACACACAGTAGGCGCTCAGTCACTATGAGACAGGTAGATGACCGCCTGGCTGAATGAAGGAAACAGACATGGTAAATAGTGGACTGAGGTGGAGTTCTTCCTGGATGGACCTGAGCTCAGCTCTTTCTCCTGCAGAAAGAGGATCTCAGTGTGCATTCGGTCCAGAAGTTCTCTGTCCCACCCCAATCCTCACAATGAGTAGGTATCACTGATAAAAGTGGGTGACACTCAACAACACACCTACTGTGTGCCAGGCTCTTGTACTAAGTGCTTTAGAGATATTGACCGATTCCAGCCTCAGGACAACCCTGGGAAGGAGGTACTTTATTATTTCCACCATTCTGCAGATGGGGAAATTGAACATTGGAGAGGCTAAGGGCTTCCAGGGTACCCAGCTGATAAATTCATGTGTGAGGGGAGGGGCTGTAGTCAGACCCATCGGCTGAGCTCCAGACTCTGCTCCCTATGATATACTTCCCGCCTGCTGCAGCCCGGGGTGTGCTGTTAAAACAGTAGCTTCTCATTCCCTTTGTTTTAAGACAGGAAGCTTCTTTCAGCTCCTCCACTTCAAATCTTAAAAGCACAGCGCAGTTAGTAATTGTTCTTTGTCGTCTGGTGGCACACTTAATGCGTTCACCTCCTTTAATTGAATGGGTAATTCGGGACTGATCCAGCACTCCAAGAGGCACCCATTGTGTGCTCATGAGCAGAGAGTGGAAAGAGCTTGTCAAGAACATTTCTCAAAGCAGGATTTAGCAGTAACTGTTTCGTTTGAAAGAGCTGGCCCCGTGGAGGGGACTCCTCCCAAGGTGTTCCCGATGACTTTGCAAGGAGCTCAGGGGTTCCCCTTCTGGAGGTCTAGCAGTAGGTTGGCTTAAAGTAGGGTGAAGGGACGGGACCCTGAAAGCAAAATCGGGATGCACTAATCATGGGGAGTGGACAGAATGGGAAGAAAAATGAAACAACAAAATAGGTAAGAAAAATGGCTCCTGCTACTATTGCCACAGGAACGGAAATGCTGTAGTGTGTGTGTGCATGTGGGTGTGCGTGTGTGTGTGTGCAATCAGTGCATTCTCTCTTTCTTGTGCTTTTGTTCCTTTAGTCAATAAATGTGCGGATCACTGTGTTAGGTGCTGAGTATACACGAATGAGAAGACTCCCATCCTTTGCCTTCATGGAAACTCTGGCCGAGCCTCTCGGAAGTCAGATTCTAGTCGGAAGGGTTCTGTGTGTTGAGACGCCAGGCATTAGGGGAGTGGCGTGTCAGTGGCGCCAGGCTGAGGTGGCTGTGTCTCTCTCACAGCAGGGAAGGCCTTGCCAGTGCAGTCTGCACGACCTGAACTCTGTTGGCAGAAGCTCTGTCTGGCAGGACGGTGCCGGACGGGAACCCCAGTGTCGGCTTCCTTCTTAGATAAGTATTAGGCTGAACTGTATGAAAGTTTCCTGTCTGCAGGTCAGAAGGAGCGAGTGTCGGCATTTCATGTGCGTCGACCTAACATATGCCTGGACTGAGGTACCAGGCTGGTCTCACGCGGGCGACACCTCTCTTTCTTGCAGGAGGCATGCTGAGCTCTGCTTACACCCGTTGTGGTGGCTGGAGCTCTCGATCCTGGGGGCAGCCTCCTCTGCCAGCTTCCCACATACTTATATTCCATCCTTCTGTCTCCATGCTTCTATGGTCTCTTTAGAATTTAGATTCTCTCTGCCTGGATTCTCCCCCCTCCTCTCTCCTCTCCACCTATCCTCCAGGACCCAACTAGAATCTCCTTGTCTGGCTGGATGTCACCTCACCCTCTTCCCTGTCCCCGTGACACTGTTTGGACCTGCCTCCTAGCATTATCCACAGTCAGTCTTCAGTGGCACTGATTGGGGCATGTGCCAGGCAAGCGTGAGGCTCTGGGCCCGACTGCCTGGGTCCCTCACAGCTGGTCCACCACTAGCTGTGTAACCTTGGACAGGGGACTTCAGCCCTCTATGTGAGGATTGCATGAGTTGACTTATGGAAAGTACTTAGAATAAGCCCTGGTATGTACCAAGCTTTCAAATGAAATGGCCATTATTTATTATATCCTGCTTTATTAACTGTATCCCAGCAAGCCACCTTACATTCTTTATTTTAACAGGACAGGATATAAATATTCTAAATACTACAATCTACCACCATTCTTTGAGATAACACTGTGATCCTAAAGCATTCGGTAGTTGGGGAAGGCCACAGGGGTGTCAGCATGAACTTGGGTACCTTTTGACCTTGCGTTTTTGTTTTTTTTTGCTTTTTTATTTTATTTTTTATCCTCACCCAAGGACATTTTTGCATTTATCTTCAGATAGAGCAGGAGGGAGAGAGGGGGGAAGAGAGAGAGAGAAACATCAATGTGAGAGAGAGATATTGATTGGTCGCCACCCAGACGACCCCAACCAGGGCTGGGGACGAACCGCAACCGAGGTACGTGCCCTTAGTGGGAACCGAACCTGGGACTCTCTGGTCCGCAGGCCAACGCTCTAACCGCTGAGCCAATCCGACCAGGGCTGACCTTGCTTTTTTAAATAAATGGGCAGAAGTACACATCAGTGGGTGTTTGCCTTCGGTGGAATTCTAAAAATCAGAAATGAAACTTCCCTGCTGCCAGGCCTAGTCCTGGATACCCCTAAAATTCTCAGTTGATACTTTATGGGTCACTTTTTACCTCCTATCAAACCTCATTCTTTACCTCTGAAAACAAAAGCCCAGAGAAACTGCTTAGACAAGGCGGAGAGTTCATAATTGAGAAGGAGATTGCATGAACCAGCAGGCCACTCTCCTCACTCTTAAAGCAAAATTCGTGTTCTCTTATGGTGAGGGCAGAGTCATGGAAACCAGCTGGCCAGGAGACCTCACTGTATGCACTCTGGAAACTCCCCAGCCTGAGCTGAAATGCAGGTCAGACAAGACTGTCAGGTCATATTTTTCAAAGCTCGCTCCTGAGATTGTTTTTTTTTTTTTTTTTTTTTTGTGATGTGATTAATTAGAATATTTCCTTTTACTGAGCAAAAGCTAAAATGGCACCTCCACTCACAGAGCCCCCCTTTGCCCGCTCCCTGCCCCTCTTGACATACTTGGGAGTATCTCCATTAGTGGCCCAGTTGTCGGGAAGGGGCAAGGGAAGGGCTTTTGGAACATATGCTTCAAATGGTTACCCAAGATATAAACCTCCCCAAATCAGCTGATAACAACTGAGACCATCTTCATCAGCCCAAGGAAGCCCAAAAATCAGGGCTCAGGAGAGATGAGGAGGACAAAGACAGTATTCTTGAAAGCGTGCTGGTCATTGCGAATATATGATACCTTTGCCTCACAATAGCCCTACAGGGCAATAGCAGTAATAACATCATTATCCCCATTTTAGAGATGAGCATTGAGGTTCAGAGAGGTTAAGTGAGCTGACCAAGGCTACACAGCTTTAAGTGACAAAACCAAGACTTGAATCTCATCTGTCTTACTGCAAGGCCTTTACATTTCCTGCTAACCACATCCCCCCCCCCCCCCCCCCGGCTTCATGTTACTGAAGTTCCTGTCTCTGTCAGAGATGATGGTGACTATGGCAGACACCAGCTACCCATTTCACAGTGTTTTTATACGATTCTCATGATATATATTTATATGCCTGTATTTGTTGCTAAACATCTTTTTCTTATAGATTATTGAAGTTGTTGAAGGTAGTTGGGAACTTTTTTTTTAAAAGACACCAGCCAGTGGTCCCATATGACCTGTCCCATATGACAGTCTCCTATGTATGTGCAGTCCCACATCTGGCAAAATACTCAAGATTCTGAGCTGATGCCGGGAAGAGAGCAGATCATTTTTTTCCAGATAATTCTCTTGTCCCCTTTGTTTCCTGGAAAAGCCTGACCCTATCATAGGACCTCATCCCGTTCATTCAGATGTCAGTCCACAGTGCTGATCATAGAAGTGGCTGCCCAGTGCCCAGAGACACAGCCGAGACTGTCCATAAAGCCTGTGGTTCATGATCACGTCTGACTGTCCTTCTCTAACACATTCTGATGAGGTGCTTTGAATATTAACCCCTTGCATCCAACCCTGCCCATTTTCTTTCTTCTAATTAATCATCTTCCTTTTCCTTTTAGATAGCAATGATTTGCTTGGTTTCCATATTCACTGGGCTCTACCTAGAGGGGCCAGTTTGATTCCAAGCAATAGGTTCTCCAAGGTATTCGAATGGTGGCTGGTTGCCAGGAGGCTGCCAATGGAGCAAGACTCAGTTCTGTTTCAAAGAAACATTTTCCAAGTGACCTACTTACTGCTGGGGTGGTGCCCCAAACTGGGGTAGAGCGATGAGGAGATACAGCTCCTTACCCTCAGGTGGTGCTCAGTCTCTTTGGGGGTGGGGACCGAGGAGACAGGGACAGCAGCAGGCGGGGAAGGACATTGTGAGGTTGGCCTAGAGCCCATGGGAATATGAAGGTCGAGTACAGTTGGGAGCAGGAGGAGAGACCAGGGAAGGGTGTTCCAAGAAGATGCTTGAGACTGGCAAGATGAGTAGGACTTGGTCAGGTCAAGATGGCAGGGTGGGGATGGATGGAGCTCACGGCCGAGAGAAGGTGTAGCAACAAGGAACTGCATGCATGCAGAGCACGGGTTAGTCGGTTCAGCGAGGTGATGAAGTGCATGGTGGGTAATGAGGTTTGTTTCCAGCACTTCCTTGGAAAGCGGAAAGCAACTCAAACTGGCTTAAACAACAGGATGTATGACTCCCTGTGAGTGAACGTTCCGGCTTCAGGCACAGGTCGATCAGGGCCTCCCACGAGGCCACCTGCTCCCAGCATCTCCCTGCTATCTCATGTGTGGGCACAGTCTTAGACTTTCTTCTCACGGCGGACTCACCTGGGGCCGTTCCACATGTGATCACCTTGACTTCAGGTCAGTGAGAAAAGAGGAAGAATCTCTTTCCCATCCATCCCAGCAGAAGCCTCACCAGATCATGGGATATCATGTGTCCATTCATGAACCACTCCCTGTGGCCCAGGGAGTGAGCTGATTGGCTGGGACCTGGGTCCTAGATGCCATACAGAGCACAGTGTGAGACAAGGGAAGACAGTGGCTTCTCAAAGAGCGTCAGGCTGCCCTGGCCGGTTTGGCTCAGCGGTTAGAGTGTCGGCCCGCGGACCAGAGAGTCCCGGGTTCGGTTCCTGCTAAGGGCATGTACCTCGGTTGCAGTTTGTCCCCGGCCCCGGTTGGGGTCGTGTGGGTGGCAACCAGTCGATGTGTCTCTCTCACATCGATGTTTCTCTCTCTTCCTCCCTCTCTCCCTCCCGCTCTATTTGAAGATAAATGCAAAAATGTCCTTGGGTAAGGATAAAAAAAAAAAAAAAAAAAAAAACAAAGAAAATCAAAGAGCGTCAGACCACAGGAGCCAAAGAGGGCGCGTGCACCCTGCGGCCCCAAGCAACCGGCCCGGATGGGCGGCGAGGTGGGCTTGTCTGCTGTGCTGAGGAGCCCGCGGAGGGCTTCGGAGAGGCAGTGACGCGTCTGACCGGTGACTGAGGCCCGTCGTGGTGGCAGTGGGGAAGGTGGGGTGCCTGAGGGGCTCTTTGAGGGTCCTAAAGAAGTCCATGAAGGACTGAGCTCAGGCGTGGAGAAGAAGAGGGACCACACCCAGAGCCCATGCGGGTGTAGAATTGGCTGGACTTGACACGCTCGTTTGCCTGGTGAGAAAACTGCGTGGAGCTGTACTGAGCAGTCAACGTGGGGCCTCGTCCTGGGGAATGAAAAGGCTTCTCATCATGATTTTAGACTGAATACTTAGCATCCACACACAAGGGAGAACGTTTATCCTCAGCTCGAGCAGTGGCCACTTTGGTCCTTGAATAGATCTCCCGGAGTACTCACTGCTGTTTTTATTTATTGAACAATCCACTACCTAGTGGCCCCCAAACTCTTGAGATTGATGTCCTCATTAATCTCCACCACATTCCCCTAACGTACGCATTAGGCTCATAAACAGCAGTCCGGGGCTGGGAGAAAATGGAGATGCACTGTAATAGAATATTAGCTCGCCTGCCAGCCCCGCTGGGTCCGGATTTCATTTCCGTCGACAGCAGCGTTCTTGGCGGGGGACAGACGGGAGGGAGCCTCCGGTTAGGAGTGCTCATGACTAATCACCGAGTGCTGGCCACCTCCTGTGACCCATCGTTTAAGGATCTGGTGGTGGCCCAGTATGCAGGGTGACCTGTGACCTCTGTGTCTTATTTACCAACGAAAGAGATCCTGTGCAGCACTGAGATGGACGTGACCGACCACCACGCAGCGACCACACTGCTTCAAGAAGCAGATGGCTCCAGACCCAGCCGGCCATGCTGGTACCTCTCACTCTGTCCACGCATCTGCCCACGCACCAGCAGCCTCAGCCACGCAGGCCTTTTGGATTCTATTCTAGGCCAGTTCCCAGCGTTGGGAACGGACTTGGGGCAGGTTATTGAGCCTCTCTGAACCTCAGTTTTGCCATCTGTAGGTTAGGCGTGTTTGGGCCCGCTTCATCAGATTGCTCTGAGGCTTAAATGAGCTACAAGGACAGCTGTAAGGTGCTTAGCACAAGCCCTAGTTGTGTGACCCTGGACTTCTCTGATTCCGATCATCCCTCAGTGATTCTCCCCCAGGTGGGTTTGCTTCTGAGGGGACACGTGGCAGTGCCCGGAGGCCTGTTTTTGTCATGGCTGGGAGCTGCCACTGGCATCTAGGGGTGGAGGCCAGAGATGCAGCTGAATGTCCTACTGTGCGCAGGACGGCCCCACAGCAAAGCCGTCTGGCCCTAAATGTCAGTCAGGCTGAGGTTGAGAAGCTCTGATGAACAGAGATACTTGGTGCAGTGCTTGGCGCTGAGCACGTCTTCACCAGAGTAGCTGTCAAATGGTGGGTGCTCTGAGCCAGGGATCAAAGACACGTCCCCGGCTGGTGGTAATAAAGTACCAGAGTTCAGAGCAGAGTCACCTAACCCAGACTGGGTGGCAGGCAGGCGGAAGGCTGTCGGGGACCACCGCTTGGAGGAGCTGAGTCTTGAACTTCCCATAAATCCTCTTCTCTCCCCCACTTGGCCTGGTTGATGTCAGAGCTGGGGCACCAGCCCTGGGATGGATGTAGAGACAAGGTGGCCTGCCTGTGGGACTCCTGAACCCCTCAGATGTCAGTCACACGGGCCTGCGGGATGAGGAGAGGCGCCAGGTGGTGGGGCTGTGGGCAGACACGGAGCTCCAGGACAGGAACTGTCACCTCTGCTCCAGGCTGAGATCACAGCTCTGCCCTTCTAAAGTTGGGTTTTAAAATGAAATTGCATCTTGTTCTGACTGCAGCTGTCGCTTCTTTTGTTACTTTTGAGGCTGTTTGTTAGTAAGAGGCATAATTTGGGGCTTGGAGGTGGCCTTCATTTTGGCAAGTTGCTGAACGCCCACTTTCTCGAGACACAGAGGCCCTAGGTGCAGAGAAGAGTCTTCGCAAGACTGGGGCCATCTCACCCAGTGGCAGCGTGTTTCCCTTCCCACCCTCTACCTCCTGCCTCCGTGCAGAGGTGGACACCAGAGTACAGACGCAGCATTTCCATGGTCAAACGACCCTCGGAAGTCTCTGACACGCGTGGCTCCCATCACCAGGCTCATAGCAGACATAGCTGACCAGTTAGCTTTTCCCAGAATCCTCCTCCACATGTCCACTACCTTCCCCGGGCAGCCACCTGGGGACTGGGCGGGGCTGCCGTCCTTGTTCTCAATCCTTGCTGGCTGTGTGGCCCTGGGCACATCATGTGACCCTTCCAAGTGTGTTTCCTCTTCTGCAGAATGGGGATAATAATACCTGTGTTGCATGTTATGGGCATTAGAGAGGTAAACTTATGTAGTGTGCCTAGCATAGCCCCAGGGACATATTAAGTGCTCGGTCATTGTTGATTGCCTTCCTGTCTGCATACAACGCATCCTTCAAAGACTGCAGTAGGACTTGTGGTCCATGTTATTTCTGCCTGATACTGTCATTTATCTCTTCAGCCCCATTTTTCGTAATCCTCAGTTGGACTATGGGCATTGAGAGAGCAGGAACGGTGTTTTAGGATTCTTTCGTCCACTGGCCTTCCGTCAAGATAGAGTAGTTAGATATATAGGCATGTGGCAATAACTGCTAGTTGCTTACCCAAAATATTCATTTCGCACTTATATCTTGGTAACAGAGCCCTGGGCAGTGTGCCTACGTGGAACACCAAATCTTCTAGCTTCCCTTGCAGCAGCTGGCCATGTGACAAATCGGGCCAATGAGATACAGGCACATATGTTGAGTGTGGCTGCTCAGGAGGGCTGCTTAAAGGGCCAGACTCATATGAGTGGTACATACCTTGCCTTCTCCTCTTTCTCTGCCCTGTTGCCTAGAATTCAGACATGACAGCTGGAGCTCCAGCAGCCAGCTTGGTCCATGAGGTGACCTTGGGGATAACAGCTGTGCAGTGAACATGGTAATATAGAAAGATGGAACGCGCTTGGTCCCTGATGACCTTGTGGAGTAGCCATACCAATCCTGGACGGCCTCCTTTCAAACTGCTGTGCATGATAAAATAACCCCACATGGGTAGGCACCTGTGTTTGGAAGCCAAATGCAATTCCTAACTGCTGCAAACAGCTTTGAAAGAGTTTGAGGGAACTGAATGCCCAGAACCCTGGAGCTGATTATGTAGCACATGGCATTTAGGGATCTTGGAGTTCATTCATTTATTCAACAGCTGTTTATGAGTTCCCACATGTACTGGTGCTGCTGGGGCAGTATGGCTCATTGCTGATGTCAGAGGGAAAGTAGCCAGAAAAGAATTTTTTTAATCCTCACCTGAGGACATGCTTAGAGAGAGAAAAATCAATGTGAGAGAGAAACATCAATCAGTTGCCTTCTGTATATGCCCCAACTGGGGATATAACCCTTAACCCAGGTATGTTCCCTGACCAGAATCAAACCGGGAATTTTTCAATGCACAGGATGACACTCAACCAACTGTGCCACTCTGGTGGGGCCCAGAGAAGAATTTGAGGAGAGAGATGAGCAAGGAAAAATCATGCTATGCCCTGTACCACGTCCAGGAATTTAGACGTAAATGTGAGTGCCATGGAAAGCCATTAAAGGACTTCAGTTTGTGCTTTGGAACCGTCGCTCTGGCTGGGGTACGGGTAAGAGGGGAGAGAGCTGACTTCATCCATGCTGACCAGGCTTCCTTCTTTCTCCTAGAAGAATGAGCCTGTCAGCTAGCTCCAAGACCCCTTGTCACACCAGAGTGCCGAGTCTTACTTGGGTGACCAGTCAGACACTGGTATATTTCTGAGGTGTTCTAAAACACCCACAGCTCTTGACATCCTTCTAACCATGGTGGGTCTCTCCCAGTCATAGGCCTTATCATTGAGAACTTCTCCATTCCTGGTCAGCCACAGGCCGTACCAACAATGGAAGAGTTTGGCCAACATCCGCTGTGTCTGTAACTGACCTCTAGGTGGCGGTGGCTGCCTGCTGCCGCTCTGGCTATAGGTGCCATGGCAACCGGAAGTCCTCTTTCTTCCACATTAGCCAGTGTTCTTGTCTCTTCCCTCCCAGGATTTTGGAAACAGGTCCCTAACTCTTTCTTTCTCTTGTCTTACATGCTACCCTTTTGATGGCACAGTTTCCACAGCTGTGAATGTAATGTATCTTCTTTACAAAGTCTTTATTCATACAGGCGGCTGGGTGGGGTTTCACACAGAAGTTTGCATACGTAGACCTTGTTCCTGCCTGTCAAAGATAGCAGTCCACTGCTCGTTGTCAGTCACCAGCAAGGACAGGCGTGTTTATGTGTATATAGCTGACTAGATGCGATGAACAAGGTGCCTGTCTTCTCTCCCTCTGGCGTGCCTTTTTCTTTCTTTCCTTCTCTTCCTTCCATTTATTCATCCATTCAAAGAGACCATCCTATCCATCTACCTCCCCACCCACCAACACCCACTGAGTACCTCCAGGCACTGAGGATTCCCAAGAGCATCTCACCCATGGGTTCTGGCACTGAGAAAGTTCACCTCCTGGTAAAGATAGCAAAAATTATAAAAGACACAAATGCAGGTAAATGTTCAGGTTTCTTCATTTATTCATTCATTCATTGAACAGTGTTTATTGGGCATCTGTTATTGCTCAGGTACCGGTCTGGATACTGGAGCATAGCAAATAAGAATTGTGGAGTTGACATTCTAGCTGAGCGGAGACAGGGAGCGCTCAATAAATAAATATGTGAGAACATTTCTGATTATGCAGAATGCTAGGAAGAAACATAGAGTAATATAGTAGAGGATAATTTGGGGGTGGGGATATGATAAAAGCTTCCACAGAGCCCAGCAGGAAGTCCGATGGGGAGGGTAGCAGGAGTTGTCTTGGGAAATGTGTGAGGTTTTGCCGGGCAGACGGATGAGGAAAGGCCTTGCAGGCAGAGGGCCTGGCATAGAAGAGACCACACTGAGTGGAGCCCTCGGGTGGGGCAGGGCAGCTTTCAGGGGTCTCTGGGGGTGTGGCCCTGGCTGCAAGATGGACCCTGAGAGGAGATGGCGCTGCCAGGGCAGGCAGAGAGGAAATGGGGAGGTCCCTCCTGTGCTTTGTCAAGGCCTGTGGACTTGCTCTTCCGATCTGGGTGCGTTCTGATTAGGGTTTGTGGTGATCTAGCCCTCCACTGAGGTGCCTCAGGTCCACCCTGGGTAGACAGGGATAGGTGGGGCCCAACCCCCTCCTTGCTTTAACAGGAGCTGCTCAGCCTTCATCACTTATGTATATCAGATCTACACATAGGGTTTGGTTTGAAAAAGGGGGTTGGTAGTAAAAAGGATGCTTGAAAACTAAGAGTGGGAGTGGGGAGAGAGATTTGAAGATTTCTAAGTTAAGTGTAGTTTTTAACCATTTGGGATTTTGCTATCAGATCTGGCTCTCTGAGCCTCAGTTCATTTGTCTGTGAAATAAAGAAAACAATAGCACCTGCCCCTGGAGTTTTTATGAGAATTAAATGTGTACAGTAAAGTGCGCAGCACCAGAGCCTGTTACACAGTCGGTGCTCAGTAAATGGTAGTTGTGGTCAGAGTTAGTGTGAATTCTCACATGTATTTTAGTTTTCCTACTTCTTCTCCAGTGTTTAGCATAGTTCTAGATACACAGTTAGCACTTAAGAAATTAATAATTTAACATTAGTTGACATTTTTCTGAGCACAGGATCCCATGGTGGTAAATAGAGGTCATCTCCTTATTTCTCTTTCACAACCAACACATTGGAGGCTGGAGGAGAGAGCATAGCACAGTGGCTAAAACACTCAGGCTCGGCAGGGCAGCCAGACGGAGGTGTAGAATCTCTGCTCTGCAGCAGTCTGGCCATCACCTAACCCCTCTGAGCCTTCGTGTCCCAGTGCTTACAAATAAAATGTGTGGAAAGCAGTTGTATAGTGAAAACCAGCGACCGCACCGTAAGTGCTCAGTGGAGTGGTTTCATTTGTGTTCAACCTGTCCAGTTTCACCTATTCTAGCCAAGTGTATCAGTCAGCTAGTGCCAGAGTAATCTGGTGTAACAAACACCCCCTAAACTTAGTGGCTTAAAACATTCCATTCTTGCTCATATGTCTGTGGATTGCTTGGAGGTTGGATGATCTAGGCTGGGCTTAGATCCAAGGTGCAGTCAGTCTCCTCTTCACACGCCTCTCATCCTTCTGGGCCCAGCAGACGAACTGGGATGTGCCCTCCTGTTGAAGGCAGAGGTGCAAAGACCCATCCAGCCATTCAGTGTATCCCAAGCCCCTACCTAAGCTGCTAATTTTCTGTTGGCCAAAGCAAGCAAGGTGGCCAAGCCCAAAGTCAAAGAAAGTTCAGTCTGGCTCTGGTGAGCGAGACTGCAAAGCTATTCAGTGAAGGCAGAGATACGTGGAGGGGGAAGAACTGGGGCCACTGATTCAGTGAACCACAGGAGGCACAGGAAATATAGAGAGAAAATGGAAACAGTGTAGCCACCCTACCTTTCTCTCATCAAGCACCCTCATAGAAGCCGGCCCTTTTCTTGGTCTTAAATGTAAAGTTGCTCCCAGGGGTAGTGTTAAAGATCTGCCTCTTTCATATAATTGAAAATCTTATGAAATTGTGTTTTGCATATATAGCCCTTATCTATTCCACACTACTGTGCACATTGTACAGTCACATAGCCACATTATTGTGTAGGCCTGTATACCAGACCAAGTTTACTGTGCTTTATGGGCAGTTTAAGAGATTTCTAGGTCATAATTTTGATCAAGTTCGCTTTTTGCTTCTGGGCAGATTTTCATAAAGTTCAGTTTCATTTAAATGGACTCTTTTATTGAAGGTCCGTGACCCCTTATTCGAAATTATTGAGGTCAAAATTCAAGAAGCGTGTTTTCATTTTCCTTTCCTTCTTGGCATTTAGAAAGCAATGAGGCTGTAATAAGGGGCCTGGGGCAGCGCCCTGTGATCAGACACCAGTGTTTCCGCAGAGAAACAGCACTCACGCCGAGTGGGGCCGGTGAGTTTACAAATACCCTTAATTTGGTTCAGTCACATTTTGACGACAAATTACTTTGCACTGAACTTACTAAGAGCCTTTTGGTTTTCAGAACTTCTTTGGACTCGAGAGTGATTATGGGGGGTGTGGGTGAGGGATGGGGCCTCTGTTACCAATGCTGCAGTCGGCATTGCCACCCAGTGACACGTGGGCCAGTTGGTCCTGGGCCCTGAAAGCTGGCCCCTCCCCCAGGGTCAGCGGAGGCCATTTTTTGGCTCATGTCCATGGGGTCAACAGGTACCAAATTTGTGGTTAGCACAACTCCTTCCTGCAGTCAAAGCTGGTCTGTCTGCTGCTGACTCGATGGCTCTAGACACAGATGTAGCAGAGTCTCAGGAGGAAGCTGTGAGGACTAGTGTCTGGGGCTCAGCGGCTAGGTCACAGCAGGCTGCTGGGCCATCAGCTGGGCTTCCTGGCAGCCGAAAGCACAGGCTCGCCCTGGTCAGTGTGGGGTTAGAGTGTTGGCCTGTGCACTGAAATGTCACAGGTTCAATTCCCAGTCAAGGGCATGTATCTGGGTTGTAGGTTCGCTCCTCAGCTGGATCAGGGAGCATGCGGGAGGTGATCAATCGATGTGTCTCTCTCATATCAATGTTTCTCTCTCTCTCTCTTTCCCCCTCCCTCCCTCCCTTTCACTATATCTAAAATTCAATGGAGAAAATATCCTTGGGTAAGGTTTAACAAAAAAATAAAAAGCACAGGCTTTCCCTCTGCCTCAGCCTCTGTGTGGCCTGTCTGTCCCATAGTGGGTGGACTTGGGTGCGCATCTGGGAATGGGGGTTCCTAGAAGCGGGGCAGTAAGTGTCGTCGGTGCAGTGCAGTCTTATTTGGACCCTATTAGGGCTGAAAGTGCACTGTCACCTCTCAAAAAATGTGTGTCTCCCTCTCTGAGGTGGATGTGTGACAATGGCCCTTGGGACTGCAGCGAGGAGTAAATGAGAGTGGACTGTGAAGGCCACCGCGTGCTGGCCCCCAGGGGGCGCTGCAGCCCTGGGTCTTCAGGGTGCATCACTCAGGGGCTCTGGTGCTCAGACCTGGTCAGTCACCACTTCCTCACTTTCTCAAGTGAGCCAAGATAATCTATAAAAGCGTGTGGACCTGGTGGTGCCTGTGTGTGTGCATTCACCTAAGGGTATGTGTGTGTGATTGTCTTTTTCCAGGAGAGAATCCATAGACTTTATGGATATTTTCAGGTCGCCTGTGACCCAGGAAAGATTCCAAATACAGGGAGACATGCCGGGGTAGATCAGAGCTGCTCAGGAGCTCCCCAGACATGAGCTCCTGGAAGGCAGGAGACCTTCGTCATCTTACCTGCCAAGGCCTCTAGGGAAAACGCTTTGCGAGTCTCAGAGCTAAAGGAGTGCTTGAATCAAGTTCCAGAGTTCATGGTGACAACTCCTTTGCCTTTGTGCCCCCCTCTTTAGAGGGCAGCAAGCGGATATCAGGGAAGGCCTTTTTTCCTTTTCTTCCCCGTACCAAGTAGCAATATAGTCACAGAGAGTCAAGTCACAGTGTGTGTTCATCTAACATTTAACAAGACCTCAACCCCTCATAAACTTCTACTAATAATATCGTAGACACTTGTCATGCATTGTGTCATTGGGCCGTGACAACAACCCTGTGAGGTAGATGATAGTCGTATCCCCATTGTACACATGCTAAAACTGAGGCTCAAACAGGTTAAGTAGCTTGGCCGAGGTCCAAGCTGGAGGGAGCCAGGGCTTAAATGAGGCAGCAGATCCCACAGCCTGGTGGTTTAACCTTTGCTCCCTGGAGTGGGGCCTCCCCATGCATGGTTTACTGAGGTTGCAGACACACAGTGGGTCTGCAGGCTGCCCACACGCTGCCTTCTCTGGGGCTGGAGCTCCTTCCCTGCTGCTTGGGTGTTGTGGGGAAAGAAAGACACATTGGGGGCTGGAAAAGACAAAAGTTCAAATCAGATCTCCACCATTGCTGGCAGCCTTTGGTCAAACCCCAGTCACACTTCACTTAACACATCGTAAAAAGACAGACCTCGGAGGGGAGGAGGAAGCGGGGAGGATGGGACAGAGATCAACCAAACTATATGTATGCGTAACCCATGGACACAGACAACAGTGTGGTGACGGCCTGGGGGGCAGGGACAGGGTGGAAGGAGGCAAAGGGGAAGGAAATGGGGGATATCTGTAACAGAGCAATAAAATAAATGAAATAAATTAAGAAAAGATGCAGACAAGACCAAATGACACACGTTAAGCACCTACCTTGGCGCCTTGCACGTGTGAGAGGTAAAGAAATGTTCATCACAGCCCCACCTGGGGAGCTGTGTTTCTAGTGCTTTCTTCTGGGCATCGTTAGGAGCCGGAATGACTGCGTGGAGCACCCTAGCTGTATTCCATGTCTGTGGTCTGCCAGCGGCAAGATCTGGTCGTGTGGGGAGATAAAAGAGGGTTCCTCTGATGACTAATACGTCTGTCTAAACGCACATTAGAGAGAGGTGCACACAGTTCTCATACCACATCTGAAATCTTCCATTGTTCCGTTTGTTTTTCATTACTCTGAAATGATGACTGCAAAACTTCTTAACTTGGATGCTTTTCAAAGAGGAGGATTCCAGACCCTGAGCACAGGCTTGCCGCTGTGAGCAGGAGATGCGTCTGTGTGGCCGCAGGTGCAGTTTCTGCGGTGGGCTCTCGATAGCGTAAAGGAACTCCCAGGCCTGTTGCGGGTACATCTGCCGTGGTCCCTCCGTGATCCTGCGTGGAGCTAAGTTGGCGACTTGTAGCATTTCTGCCAGAGCTTGATGCCATCTTCTTGGCGTTATTTAACTGACGCCTCCTGAATACATTTCAATGAGGGATGGGTCCCCATAATGCCAAGACAAGGATGCCTAGGCGTCCCAGAGAAACCCAGGGACCCTGAGAGAATGCACAGGAGGAAGAACAGTCTGGTCTCCTGGGGATCTGGAGCTGTGTGACAGGACCAGCTCTAGTTGGAGAGTCTGCGTCTATTATCCGCAGTCTGTTATTGTTACAAAGTTGCCACGTGTCCTGTTTCTACAATGAGGAGGGAAGTATCTATGGGCCTGGCCTTGGCTCCAAGGGTTTCCTAGCCCACAGTTGGGAGAGTCACTGCCAAGGACACCAGAAGAAGCTTTTCTTTGTGGAGTGAATAAGTTATTTATTTTTATTTATTTTTTTATCCTCACCCGAGGACACTTTTTCATTTTTTGTTCAGATAGAGTAGGAAGGAGAGAGAGGAAGAGAGAGAGAGAGAGAAACATCGATGTGAAAGGGCCACATTTAGTGGCTGCCACCCACACGACCAACCAGGGCCGGGGACAAACTGCAACCGAAGTACATGCCCTTAGCGGGAACCGAACCCGGGTCTCTCTGGACCGCAGGCCGACGCTCTAACCGCTGAGCCAAACCGGCCAGGGCTGTGGAGTGAATAAGTTAAAGGGCCCATTAAACCCAGAAGGGGGAATACTCTGGGCACCAAGGAGGAGGTATCCTTTGGGGTATTTACCAATCTACTTCCACTTCTCTGAGAATGGCCCCCTCTGCCCACGTACACACTGCACAGACACACAGGGCAGAAGCTTGCCATAGCTCCTTGGCCAGAGTGGACACTCGCCCAGGGGAAAACGGTCCAGATACAGGCCTTATTACATTCTCTTTTGGACTGAATTCTTTTGATTACAAGTGGCAAAAAACATCAGCTTAAAACAGAATTTATTGGCTCATGTAACTAAAGAGTTCAGGTGTGGCTTGATCCAGGGGCCCAGGCACTCTCCTCCCCGCTCTCTCAGTTCTGCTTCCCTCCCTAGAGGCTTTATCTTCTGGCAATTCCCTCCTGTGGTGTCCCCAGTGGCTCTGAGTTCACATCCTCAGAGGTCAAGTTTAACTAAAGAAGCCCTCCTCTCCTTCCCAGTCATACAAGCTCCTGAATGGTCTGACTTGGGCGGGACACGCAAGGCTTTGATTGGCCAGACCCTGATCTCATGCTCGTCTCTAGGGTCAGAGCTGGAGTGGGATCCACAGGAAGCACAGAGACTGAGGTTGGGTGGAAAGTGGGACCCTAGAGGAGAATTGAGGTGCTGCCGCCTGAAGAGGGGGCACGGATGGCAGGCAGAGAGGAACACCCAGTATCCGCCATGAGGCTCTCTCCCGGAGCACTTGAGGTTGGGCAGGCACTGACTAGGTTGGCCTGAGTGTACCTCGGCCGTGCTTGAGGGGTGTTGTGGTTGGACCATGAGAGAAAGTGCATCTACAGAGAGAGCAGAATTGAGTGGGAGCGTGAAGAGCAGCAGAGCGTGGGCGCAGCACCTGCCCCGGTTCTGGGCCGCTTTCTGGCTCCTGGTCCAAGCCCTCAGGGGGCCCAGCAGCACTGCCAGCTCTTAGTTCTCTGAGATGCCTTTAAATCCTTCTAGGAAGTTGCCATTTCCCTGGAACCATAGTGAATGGGTTTTTATTGGCTCATGTGACTGCAAAGAGATGGACCAGGGACCGCTTGAGACTGGCTCCCAGGGTTTCTCTCCAGGAGAGAGGCACCTGGCTCCCAGTGCAGAGGCTCGGTAAGCAGAGCAGAGCCTGGCGGGGATCGGATGCTACACGTGAGAGAAGCCACCAGTTCCTTAAAGGACCATTAACAGCGGCCAGAGGAGGAGGTCATCTTAATCGCATTAGAAAGTGACACTCTAATGGCCATCCTCGCTGAATGATGGCCTCCCCAGCCCATTCATTCACAAGAGCTGCTGGCCTGAACGGAACCTGGTCACTCAGCTCACTTCTTGGAGGCCAAATAAGTGCAGCTGAAACTCCTCATTCAGAAGGGGGTGCCCCAAACCATCTTTGGGGGGAAGCCATTTGTTTGGTATCTTCCAAGTTTAGTTCACTGCTTGTTCAAATGCCAAATTCTTTTATAGACCTTTCATTCTTACTAGTTTCCTATTCTCAGGAACATCTGATTTGGAAAGGTCTTGGTGTAATCAAGGGAAGTAGAAAACTCCTCCTGCAGCTTTGGCCAGACTGCCCTCTTTCCAACTCCTCCCCGCCCGGACCAGCTCCACCCCATCCTCAAGGCTTTGCTCAGACACCACCTTCTCCAGGAAGTCTTCCTTGATGGCATCCACACTGCATTCCATGCTGCTTCTCCTTGCCTCCTGGCCTGTGCTCACCCTTATTCTGCTGGACTGTAGTTTTTGTCTGCTTGTCTGTCTGTGTCACTTATGTGTGAACTTCTTCAGAAGCAGGCACATAGCAAAAAGCTAACTTTTGTTAAATATTTCCATGCCAAGGAAAGTGGTTGATCTTAAACACAGTCCTAGAAGGTAGATACTAAAAGTGTCCTCATTTCACATTAAGAAATTAAGGCACATGGAGAGGTTTAGTAAATTACTTAAGGTCGCACAGCTAATAAGGTGAAATCAAATGTGAACCCAGGCAGCCCTGGTCCCAGAGTGCCCTCATCATCACTGCTCTGAACTGCCAGTCCACCTCTGTCTGCCTCCTTGCAGCCGGCACAGGTCCCGGCACTTAGTAGGTGCTCAGTTAACTTGTTAAACTGAAGTGGTTTAGATGTCTGTATAGCTCAGCTCAGCTTAGGACATTGTCAGAGGTGGTTTTGCTTCTGTTGTTACTGTGGAGAGTTGGAGGCAGTTTGGTTTCCCACTCGAGCAGAGTTTTGCAGTAAGAGAGCAAGTTCTCACCAGGGCCCTTTTCTCCAGGCAGAGAGCCTTACTGTGCTTTGAAAACGTATTTCCTATGCCAGCAGCTTTCTCAAAGGCATTAGCTCTGAGGATGCAGGATGAAAGTAACTTCCTATGTAGCATAGCATTATCACAGCTGTTTGGGGCCGGGAAACAGTTTGGGACATCAGATCTTCCAGTAGGGTTTTCCTGTACATTTCTTTTTTTTTTTTTTTATCCTCACTCGAGGACATTTTTGCATTTATCTTCAGATAGAGAAGGAGAGAGGGGGGGAGGAAGAGAGAGAGAGAAACATTGATGTGAGAGAGACACATCGAGTGGCTGCCACCCGCACGACCCCAACCGGGGCCGGGGACAAACTGCAACTGAGGTACGTGCCCTTAGCGGGAACCAAACCCAGGACTCTGGTCCGCGGGCCGGCACTCCAACCACTGAGCCAAACCGGCCAGGGCTACATTTCTTAATATTGAAAGAATTCAGGCACATCTGGAGATCAGCATCGCAAACGCTGTGGGCCCCAGCGCTGGCTCCACACTGTTTGGCCAGCGTGGTCCCTGCCACGGGCAGGGCTCCTGCTCCCAGTCCCAGCTCGTGCCCCGGCCCTGCAGCCCAGGTCGGGGCGCTCTTCTGTGGTCAGCTCTGCTCCCCTCTTCACTCCGGGAGGTTTCCTCTTTTTCCTAAATGACAGAGATAGTCCTTTTGTTTTCTGAAATAGCTGTGTATTTCAAAACATCTCTCCATTTTAACTGTTATCCAATTATATTTGGAGGGGGGGTTGGATATTCATTGTCTTCACAGTGCCCCCAGAAGTCCCGCTTGCTTGAGAAATACCATTTATTTTTTCTAGTACCAAAGTCAATATGTAATAGAGGAAAGAGATTTGGGGAACTTGGACAACCATAAAGAAATCATAAAGATAATAGAAAAATCTACCAACATTCAGAAATAACCACTGTTAATGTTTTGATTTGAATCCTTCTGGTCTTATTTTGGGGGATATACTGGCACATATACTCATATGGGATTGGAATCATACTTAATATATCATAAGTAGTCCCTGAATTAAATTGTTTGAAAAAGCAGATGCCCAGCTTCCGCTTCCCTGTGCCCCACCCCCACCCCGAAGATGTGTCTGGTGTTTAATATCAGCGAAGAGAGGACCAGGAGACTCTCCTACTTTTCCAGTGAGTTTAGAACGCTGTCCGTAATTTCGGTGCCACAGAGTAACCAGCTTTTAGCAACTGAACATCTATCGCTGTGCACATGGCTGAGGGGGGACAGTGTGCATGACTCAAATACCCAGGCTGCGACATGTGATTGTGGGATGAAGTCATAGTTCTTTTTTAAATCCCCCAAATGTGATCACTGGAGCCCCCAGCAGCTTGATTGCCAGAAATGAACTCCGATCAAAATGGCTCCAGCTGTTCCCGAGCTCCCCAGGGACGTCTGCCGTGCACTTAGGGACCCTGGTGATGCGCTCCGTGGCCCCCGGTGTTGCTGGCCATGCTGGCGATGACCCTCGCCAGGCAGCCAGGCCCCTGGGCACAGCTGTGATTGTCACTCTGGCTTGGGAGGGGGAGGGGTACAGTGCTCTCTCTGCTTTGTTCCTCAGACCAAAATATGACAACTGATCCTGGTTCTTATATCCCCCAGCACAGTTAATAACACTGTGCCAACCGTGTGGGGATCCTAGCAGAGAAATGTGACCTGGGCGGGAACTCTTTGCTGCTGCTGGATGCGGCCACCTTCAAGTCCAGGCCCACCTTCGGGTCTCTGAAGGGTGTCTCCCTGCCCTGTTCCTGGTCTCCCACTCCCTTACAAGGGCCAGCTTCCCGCCCCACCAGCAGAGGGTTCTACCCAGAGCCCAGGGTCAGCAACCACGAATCCCAGGGCACCGGCAACGTCACACGGGTCTGCTTAATGCTCTGGCAGGCGCTGGTGTGAGCAGTGGCTGGGGTTGGGGGGCTGCAGGCATGGCAGGTGGAACAGAAGGTCCTCAGTGGGTCCGAGGCGAGATGGAGACTGTCCCTCCGTGAGAGCCTGTCTGCATCTGACCTTCATCGGATGTGGTGCTGCCCGTGACTTTGCAAGTCATAGACTTGATTCGGAGGACAGGGTGGGAGCCAGGGTCAGGAATTCAATGAGTCAAGGGGACCAAAGTTCCTGCCTTTTTCCTAGCTTCCCTTGGTCTTGGGGAGGAGACGGTGGACAGTAATGGGAAGACGGGCCCTGGAGTCAGGCAGACCTGGGCTTCCATCCTTGCTCCCCTTCTAACTAGCTCTGTGTGGGACCGTGGCTTCGCTTCAGTGAGACAGAATGTCAGATAGTGAACGTGAGTGGGCCAGCATGGTTCACGATGTGTGTGACAGCCAACGTTCGCTCTCCTCTTGGAGACTTGCACCTGTGCTCTCCCTCCAGCATCCAGTGAGGGAGGAGCACTGTCTGCACGTAAATGGCCGCTGTTCACGGAAGCGGCCGTCTCAGCTCTCAGTGTCCCCCTCCAAGTTCGTGGGCGCTGCAGACGGCAGCCCCTGCTCCTGCGCGGACACCCGTGCACAGAGCACGTGACAGATGAGGAAGGTGACAGGCGACGAGATTGAGGGGCGAGGCCTGTCCACAAGAGCCTGCTCCGCAGCGCTCTAGCCAACGCCTGAGCAAAGCGCCCGTCCACCCTGGCCTGTCCGCCTTCTAACCATTCATTCCGTTCTTTTTAAAAACTCGTGTCATGAATGCATACTGGGTGCCTCCTTTGTATGGGGGCAGAGGCACAGCAGTGGGCAAAATCACCCAGCTCCCTGCCCTCAGGGAGCTTGTCCTCTGGTGAGAGAGACAGACAACGAACAATTGAAGAAGCGAATACCTAGCGTGCCAGATGGCGGTTGGTGCTGGGGAGCAGAGGTGGTAGTTGAGGGAGTGAGGGGACAAGCATTCCGGGGAGAGGGAATAGCGATGGCCGAGGCCCTGAGGCTCTGCCCCTTTATTATCCTGTGGCATCTGAAACTCTGCCCACCTTCAGCATCCTCTTACATCCCTCTTTTTCTGGACCTCTGCTGGGCCTCCTTCCAGTCCTCTCCGATTCCTGCCACAGGCTGGTGCCCTGCCCTTTGCCCCGGAGCTATTTCCCCTCCAAGACTGGTCCACTCTGACTCGCTGTTTCTGTCCCAAGTCAAACCTCCCTGCTCCACTAACGCAGCCCCACTCCCGGACCTGCTCCCCTGCAGAACCATGCCCTGTCCTCACAGCCTGTCTCCATGGCAATGACAGGTTCACGTGCGTGCTTATTTGCATCAGGTCGGCTGTTGGTTTGGCTGTCTGGCCGACTGTGGGCTCCAGGAGGGCGGGAATCATGCCTGGTTTTGTTCCCCATGATATCCCCAGGGCGCAGCCCTGAGCTTGGCACATGAGAGGCACTGGTGGTCACCCAGGGGAGGGAACACTCAGTTCTGTGTGGGGTCCACAGGGGATGGGGAAAGAAGAGACTGACCTGAGCAGGGTCTCGAAGGAAGAGTAGATGCCCTGATCCCAGTGTCCAGCTCTTGTCACCTCTCAGAACCAACCAGCTGCAGTCTGGTGGGAATGTGGCCCGTGCCGCTTTCAGAGGCACGGAGGTGGGTGTCAGATGTCCAGAGACAGTAGTGCTTTGGCTGGGCATCGTGAACGTGGGGGCACCGTGATCTCCTCCCTGAAGTGAGGAGTCTCACTGATGCTTGGAGCCTCCCCGGTCCAGGGAGAGCAGGGACTGGGCTGGGTCTGTCCACTTCTAACCCGCTCATCTGCACCCTTCTCCCACAGGCGTGTGCCGGCGATTCTCAGTAAACGGTGCATCTCTGCTTTGACTGGTCTGCCTCATCCCCATGCCCCAGTGAACGGAAAAGCCGTTCTTCTCTGGCTAAGTTATTCATCTTATTCTCAGCGTCTGGCTGCAGTAACTTCCTCCCTCAGCATGGTCGCACAGTAATTCAGGGGCTTTGTTCTAGCAACAAGGACACTCACAGCTAATAACACATGAAGCCATTTCGTTAAAAGGAAGTTTTGTGAGGATACATTAGCACAAGCTGCCGACCCAAACACAAATCGTTTCATTCCTTGGATATTAAGGAAGCGAAATGAATTTGGAACCTAAAGCCATTTTTAAAAGACCCTTTGTTATCCTAACGTCGTCTGACCATCTTTACACCTCGCGGTCCATGTCGAGGGCGCTGCCGTTTCGCGTCGGTAGCACTTGCTTCTCTGCGGAGAGGGCAGTGCGGTGCCTGTGCGCGCACACGCCTGGTTCTGCTGCTCCTGGTCCCAGGGCGCGGAGGGCCTGCTGTTTCGCTGTCCGCTCTCTGGCTCAAGGCACATGGAATCGCAGGGCTTTTGTCACAGCCGTAGGTGGAGCGTCTGGCACGTCACCTTCTGTAGGTCCAAGGGCGTCCTCGGGGTTACAGCCAGCTTTCACAGCCATCACGGCACACAGAAACGTGTCCGCTTCCGAGGTGGAGCAGCGCAGTGTGGGTGTTTAAAGAGTGGCCCGAGCTTTGAGGTGGAGAGGGATGCACTTAGTCTCTGCTGCAGGCGCAGGGAGCCCTCGGTTTGTTTCCAAGCGCAGGTGTGTGAATGCGCGTTCACCCCCGGCTCCGGCACACTGGCAGAGGCGGGGTTCTCTGAGGTCTGCTCCTCGCGGTCTCCCGTGTCCACCGGGTGTCTCCTGCGAGGCCCCCGGCAATGGCACTCTGTCCCAGAGCCCTGGTGCCTGTGTGACAGGGCGGTATGAATGGCGGCCAGCCTGCAGCCCAGACAGGTGCACCACGCTGGTGCTGAGTTGGGAGCCCGAGTAATGCATCCCAGGTCCTGTTTTGGTCCTCGAACATCCACCGAGCAGGTCATTTACTGAAGTCTGCGGTTTCTGTTGACAGTTTTTTGGAAGCAAAGGGGCTCTCTAACTGCCCAGCCCACAGACTGCGCATTCTGTTTGTTTCCTCGCCTGCCTGGCATTTGACAATTAATTAGGCATGGTAATTACCTGCTTTAATTTCGTGATTGCACATCCTATAATTACCCCTAATTCTGTAATAGGGAAGTTCGTGTACACAAAGGCAGATGACGACGAAGGTGAGGGGGTTACAGTAGTTAACAGCTGCCACTGCTTCCTGCCTGCCAGCAGGGCATCTCATAACCACCCAGCCAGATGGGTGTTGTCCCCATTTTACAGATCAAGAAGCTGAGTCCCGAGGTGGATGGAATATCATCCCCAGGGTCACAGCTGGCAAGGGGAAGAGCTAGGATTTGAACCCGGCCCCTCTGCCTGCACAGCCCTTGCTGCCTCTTGCGTGACAGGCCTCAGGCGTGCGTAAGAGCCGGCACACTGCTGGCCAGAAAGCCTGTGCCTGTGCTTGGCAGACCCTTAGAGCGGATCTGGGACTACAGTCAACCTAAAACAGTTTTTGTATTTTCATTCTCCCTCTCCCTTTATCTCTCGTTTTTCCTCCTTTTTCTCCTCTCTCCCTCTCTCCCGATTGATTGATTGATAGATATGTAGATTTATGTAGATATGTGTTTCAGAGATACATTTTACTCTAGAACGTGCAACATTTGATGGTTAGACGTGTTAACAGATGTAAAGAATGTTGTTCTGCACATAATCGCTCAGTTCTCCTCCTGCCCTTAAGAAGTAGCTACCAGCACTGTCCTCATTTTCCACATGGAGAATTGAGGCTTAGCCAGGGGAACTCACTTACCCAGGATCACTTGGCTAGCAAGAGGTGGAACCAGGATTTGAACGCAGGTCTGCTGAGGCCAAGTCCTGACATGTTGACTGTGAGTCATGTCCGTGTGGATGCTCACCCACCACAGTCCACTTTAGACCTCCCAGGACCATAAGTTAGATAAAAGCTCACTCTCCTGAGGGTAGTTAAGGCATGACATTTTTTTCTTTTCACTTTTGCTTTTAAATCTGCATTTAATATAAGTATCAGGTAACTCTCAAGTATTTGGTTCACTTAATTTTTACTTTTATATATACATACTGCCTACTGTGTAACTACTGCCCAGAAGGCTTTTTTTTTTTTTTTTTAATCCTCACCCGAGGACATTTTTCCATTTTTGTTCAGATAGAGTGGGAGGGGGAGAGAGAGAGAGAGAGAGAGAGAGAGAGAGAGAGAGAGAGAGAGAGAAACATCGACGTGAAAGGGACACATCGAGTGGCTCCCTCCCACATGACCCAACCAGGGCCGGGGCCAAACTGCAACCGAGGTATGTGCCCTTAGCGGGAACCGAACCCAGGCCTCTCTCGACCGCAGGCCGACGCTCTAACCACTGAGCCAAATCGGCCAGGGCCAGAAGGCTTTTTATGCTCCTTTGTAGTCTGTGAAAGAATCCTTGCCTACCCCAAGGTCATTAAGATATGTTTTCTCCTAGTAGCTTTATGATTTTACCTTCCACAGTGAAATCTGTGATCCCCAAAGAAATGGGTACAAAAGCCATGCTCATGCACACTCATAGCTGCCTTACCCATAATAGTCCCAACTGGAAACAGCCTGAATTCCCATCCTAGCAGAATGGCTAAATAAAGTGTGGCATATTTGTACAGTGGAATACTATGCAGCAGTGAACAAGAATAGGTCAGTGCTATGCACAACAACACAAAGACACCTCACAAACACAGTATAGAGCGAGAGAAGCCAGACACAAAGGAGCACACTCCGTAGGAGTCCATTTAGATTTAGTTCAAACACAGGTGAAGGAAACCAGGGTAGAGCGCTCGCAGAGCAGGTGGGGAGCTCGCAAGTGGATAGGAGTGCTCCGGGGATGTTCTGAACCCTCTCACGAAAGCATTTCCCGGAGGCCCCGTCTACACAAGAGTTTGTTCTGGATGCAATTCATGAACGGACCAAGGTCTTCCTATTTCTCCCTGCTAACCTCTCCTTACCCAAGTGTTATCACAGGCATCGCTGGGGTAATTCTTCCCAGTGGAAAAGAAACCTCAAGATCCGAACTTCCTCTTAACACAGAAAAGGGAGGGTTTGCCCCAATTCCTGATTAGAAATATTACCCTCCTATTTTCTTTTTCTTTTACTGAGTCAAGAAGATTGGACTTGAAGTAGCTTTTTATTGCTTGTTTTAAAAGACATCTTGTTTTTCAGAAGACCAGAAGAGGTCAACTCTTGCTCCAAGGAATTATTATCTTTATGGCTCAAGCAGAAGGAATTGGGACTATCAAATTTAATTTGGATGGGGAAGCCCTTTAAAGTAAAGAGAGAGAGTGAGCGACCTAACAATTTGGGGCATAAGTTCTTTCAGTTCTTTAGTGAAATAAGTGCACATTGGTTTAGTATAATTTAAAGGGAGAACTTAATTTGCAGAGAAAGTTTTGCAATTTTGGATGCTAAAAGCATCGCTATTGAGGGTGGAGCATTTAGGTAATTCTGGCCGATCTTAATGGCATTAGATTAGAAGGGAGAGGCGTAAGCGAGAAGGCACAGTTAGAGACCATTCTGAGGATACATGATCTTCCCAGGAAAGGGGCAGTGGGACCTCAGAGGGATCGTGCAGTGCCCTTCCTTGGCAGCTGCTGTCCCCATCTGCCAGCATTGCTGGCTTGGGGGCTCCTGGGCTTCAGAAGCCTTGGCTGCAGCAGTATGCTGTCATAGAAAGTGCAGACCTGGGTTCAAGTCTTTCATCTCCTACTTCCCCCAGGCAAGTGACGCTCTCTCTGAGCCCAAATCCTCGTCTGTGGAAGTGGCAGGTTCACAGCATCTGCCTCGAAGATTAACCGAGGATGAAAAGTGAGGCATGTGGGCACCTGGTGTACCTCACACACAGTAGGTGCTTCATCAGTGGCAGGTGTTAGTGTTGAAGGTATTTATATTTTTGGAGTTTTGAAAAATATTATTTTTCTCCTTTGGATCTGGCAGTGGGCAACTCTTGCTGAATTTCTCCTAGAGCTCTATGGCTTTGATGCTTTCAGGCATCTTTTTTTATATTATACCCACTTCTCAGATAAGTAAACTGAGATTGAGAAAGAAGCCATTTGCCTACCATTACATAGCTAGTGGGTGGTGGAGGTGCTGACTTCTGGGATGCTGCTGCAGGTCATGAACCAGCCATGAGTGTCCTGATGTCCCACTATAGCCCAGCCTCCGCATCAGTCAAACCACTGGAGGAAATTCATGTTAAAGCTGATCACCAAGATCAGAGATTTCCAAAATCCAAATCTTTGTCATTCCTGGTGACAATCTAATTGATAAGGTGATTTTTTTAAATGTATTTTTTATAAAGTATAATTGACATATAGCATTATGTGAGTTTCAGGTGTGCGTTATAATGATTTGATGTGTGTGTGTGTGTGTGTGTGTGTGTGTGTGTGTGTGTGTTGCAAAATGATCCCCACAATGTCTAGTTAATATCCCCAATACGGTTATTCTAAATTATTCATTCATTTATTGAACACTCACATGGTATCTTCTGTGTACCAGGCCCTGGTAAGCACATTACATGTGTGAACTCGTTTAATTCTCCCAAGACCCAGTGAGGGAGGTAATATTATCACCCGTATTTCTCAGAGGAGGAAGTGGAGGCACAGAGAAGTTAAGTGACTTTCTTAGGGCACACAGCTTGTGTGTGGCAGAGCCAGGATTTAGATCAGGCAGTTTGGATGCAGAGCCTGTTCTCTTAACCACCTCCATGCATTGTGCCTCCTACTGATCACATCATTATGTCACATCCCTCCCTTCCCACCGAAACGGTCTTTCTCTCTTTCCTGCCTCCCTTCCCACTGAAACGATCTTTCTCTCTTTCCTGCCCTGGTCATCACGCCCATGATGTTCCTTCTTCTGGGGTTCACTCATATCCTCGGTCCAGGTGGCTTCCCCCAAGTCATCGGTCTGCTGCAGACCTGGGTACACCTTCTCAAAGTGGAGAATATGGGATGGGGAGAGGGGTATTTGTCACACCAACCCATGTCTTGTAAAAGGAAGGGTTGAACTGCTGGTTTCTGAGCTCGTTTCTAACCCAGCACCCTTAAGTTCTGGGATCTTGAATATCTGCTGTCACCCACAGCAGGAGAAAGAACACGGAGAACGTGGAAAGGCCAAGGGATGCTATTGCCAGGACAGGATATTTGGTCTAATCTGAACATTTGTAGAATGTTTTAAAGAAAGGCTAAAGCAACTTTTAAGAATTTAAGAAATTAAAGAATTTTAAAGAAAATGCGGGACAACGGGCCCTCTCCTGGTTTGCCAAAGCAGGGGGCGGAGCCTGGAGTAAAATGGCTGTGATGGTGCCAGAGCCGGAGCCTGTGAGGCTGCCCGTGCCCCCCTGCAGGACCCAGCTGGCACCCCGCATGGCCACGTGCAGAACTGGAGCAGGGAGATGAAAGCGATAGACCAGAGGACAGGGCAGGAAGGACAACTGGAAGCTGAGTGGGAGTCCCGGGAGAGCGGTGGATAGCTCTGCAGGTAGACTGTGGGGGTGGGGTGACTGGCCCTCTTGTTCAGATGTGTTGGCGGGGTGCGGTGAAGAACCAGTGTTCAAACTGGATGCCCAGATTTCCCGCTCAGGCAACTCATGGTCCATTCCGAGAGCGATGTCTCAGGAGGAGGAGGAGTGGGTTTCAGGGCAGATATTGGTTCAGGTGTTAACACGATGAGTTTTGTCAGGTCTGTGTCTGGAGATCATGTCAGAGGTCCAGACTAGAGAGATGGATGTGGGGGTCACTGACCTAAAATGGAAACGTGCAGACCCGAGAGTAGGTGCTTGTGTAGTGAGAGGAGGGCCCCAGGGAAGACCTGCGCCTTCAAGGGGTGAGCAGAAGAGGAGGTGCCCACACGGAAGGCCAAGAGGCCACCGAAGAAGCAGAAGACTGGGTGCTTTCGCAGAGCGAAGCCCTTGGCTTTGGCTGTGTGAATGAAACGTAGTCAGGATGCGTCATAGACATGCTTGCTTCTATCGTATGTCAGAGGATTTTAAGAGGTGTGTTGACATCCACTGGTTGCAGGTTGCAACAGCTGTTTATCATTGGAGATCTTATTCTCTGGGCTTGTCCTTAACTCAAGTAACTTCTAAAAAGGCACTGATCTCTATCCCACGTCTCTGTTTTCCCTTGCAGTGTGGTTGCTGTGGGTCCCTGGAAGGTGTTAGGGCCTGTAAAAAACTGATGAGACAGCCCTCGCACTTTGCACCCCAGAGTGTTCTCTTGGGAGTTACAGCTTGATTAAAATAAAGATGTTTTATGCCCCCGTTGCGCATCTCCCATCTGGACACGCTCTTCTGTCCAGTCGGGCTGATCTCTGGCCCCTCCCTCCTTCCCCAGAGGAGTTCCTCCTGCTCCGTGTGGTGGTCTGCCTGGTCCCCGCACAGCTGCGTTTCTGTACCCGACCGCTGTCCAGCCCCCTTGGGAGGAGGTGCTGTTAGTCAGAGAGGAGGAGCGGCCTGATGTCTGACACCTAAGTCTGTGCTTTACGTCACGGGTTCCCTCAAATGCCTGCAGCCTTAGTCCATCTGGGCGCTATAACAAATAGCCATGGACGGGGCGGCTTAGACAGCAGACATTCATTTCTCCCACTTCTGGAGGCTGAGAAGTCCAAGCTCCAGTGCTGCAGCTTTGGTGTCTGGTGGAGACCTGCTTCCTGCTTCACGGACAGCCGTCCTGCCTTGTCCTCACAGGCAGAAGTGGCAGAGAGCCCTCGGGCCTTATTTATGAGGGCGCTGATCCCACTCATGAGGGCTCCACCCTCATGACCTAATCACCCCCACAGGCCCCACCTTCTAATATGTACCAATTGGGCAGCTCTGGGTTGGGGCGGGGGCGCTCAGACATTCAGACCACAACACCCACTCCTTCGAATCACCAGGGAAGCTTTGGGACACTGTGGATTCCTGGGTCTCAGACGGTTAATGCAGTCTCAGGGGCTGGGACTATTTGGAAAACACTGCCCTTCTCCACGCTGGAGCTTAGATATGTTGGCGAAAAAGTAACAATAATGAAGACTTTCCAAATATCTAGATCATGGGTCAGCAAAGTTGTTTTTTTTTTTAATAGCCAGAAAGTAAATACTTTCAGCTTTGTAGGATATCTGGTCTCTGTTGCTACCACTCAGCTCTGCCATTGCGTTGCGGAGCGGCTGCACACAGTGGGTGCACAGGCGGGGAGGCGGGTTCGGCCCCCAGGTTACAGCGCCTGTCCTGATCTAGGTAATTAGTCTGTGCACGATGATCAGACAAGTGATTGAACTTGCCCTCTGGGGGGATGGGGGGTGTTTGGACTTGTATAAGAATATACTAGCAGATATAGTCATTCAAGATACATCAGACTAGAATTGCATTCAGCCACTAGTACAAAGCCCCCTAAAACATTAGCTTGAACAAATTAGAAATAAGTATTTCTCTTTTGTTGAAACAGTTTTTGAGTTGGTAGTTTAGTAACTAGTGTGGTGAGTCCAAAATGTCATCAGAGACCCAAGGTCCTTCTGTCTTTTTGCTTCCATCTTCACGACCACCTCACGATCACAAAATGACCTCTGGAGCTCCAGTCATCACATCGGTGTTTGAGAAAGAAAGAAGACAGGAAGAAGAGAGAAAAAAGGGCACCTGTTAGCTGAGTCAGGTCCTCCCTAAGACCTTCTTAGACGCCCCAAACAATAATTTTTGTTTATATCTCATTAGGCACTTTATTTGTGAAGGAGACAGAAAAATATAGTTTAGTTTTTTTTTTTTCCGAATACATTGCTATCCCCAGAAATATTGAGAAAAAATGGATACTGGGTGGGCAGCTAGCACTTGCTGTCACTCAGGAGGATTCAAAGAATGCCCCAAATGTGACAAGTCCCCTGAGCTCTGCTAAGTTTTTTTTTTGCTCACTGATTCATGATGTCTCAGTCTATGGAGACTGTGAGCCTGAAGGCCCAATTCTCCATAACGAGCCAGAGGCTTCCAGAGGTGTTTGAGGTCTAATGTATACTTCAGTGTTACAAATCAAATACTTGCATAATTGTTATCACAGTCCTACTAGTCATCATAACACTGCTTGGGCACCCAGCACCTAGAACCCCTTTGAGACATACCTTTTCCTCTTTGGGTAGCTTTGGCTGCTAGAAAGTTCTTCTCTACTGAAATCTGTCTTTCTCTACTTTCTTCCTACTGGAAGTCTGCTTCCTGGAATCACAGGAACATGTTATGTTGGTCTTTCCTCTTCTTCACTCCAGGAATTTGGAGAGCGCTACCCCCTCCATCCCGAGGCTCAGGTTATCATCCTCCAATGTCTTTTCTCTTTCTTCTGACAATTTGGTTGTAAATCGTCTCATAGAGCCTCTTCCTTCTCCAACTTTAAGTGTGTATGAACCCCTTGGGGTTCTTATTGAAATGCAGATCCTGCGTCAGTGCATCTGGGGTGGAGCCTGAGATGCTGCATTTCTAACACCCTCCCATGCGCTGCGATGCTGCTGGTCCGTAGGCCACACTTTGAGCAGCAAGTGGTCCTGGGCCTCTCGGAACATGTTTCAGTCCATCTTTTAGCAGGCAGCAGCCAAAATCTAAGTTGGCCTGGCCGATTTAGGATAGAGCAAGACTTTCAACTCCTTTATTCTAGAAATTACCATTTACCTTTTCATGAGGTCTGGGGACTGCATGGACGTTGTTGATGGCTCTCCCACACTGTTCACTGAGCTTGAACTTACTAAGGCCCGAAAGTCGTTGGCCCACAGGCTACAGCTGGGCTGTATCTCCCCCATTTATACTTATGGTGTTGGTTTTTTTTTATTTTATGGCAGGTCCTGACATTTCACTTCCTGAATTTCATCACGTTGGATTACACTCATCCCTTAGGCCAGTTGAGGTCAATTGATATCTGTCATCCAGTATATTTACTGTCTCTATTAGCTTGGACACTTCTGATACGCTCAGTAGGCTTCTGCTTCTCCATGTAATTCCACTGGAAACTTCTACTGATTAATTGCAATTCTTTGATCCTCCTTTCTTTGTTTTGTTCAAATGTTGTGAGAGGGTCACCTGACCGAAGTTCAAATACATGATGTCTGCGTCGGGTACTGGGTGTTTGCATGTAGGGGCAGAATTTATCATCACATTGAGGTGCCTATTGTTATGGTTCGAGAGGTTTTAACGTGTGTATTGACAGTTACTGACTGCGAATTACACTAGCCATTTATCATCAGGACTTTACTCTCTGGGCTGTCCTTAACTCCTATAATTTAAAAAATATATATGTTTTTATTGATTTTTTTTAGAGAGAGAGGAAGGGAGAGAGATAGAAAAATCAATGTGAGAGAGAAACATCGATGAGCTGCCTCCTGCACGCCCCACACTGGGGATTGAGCCTGAAACCCGGGCATGTGCCCCAACTAGGATTCGAACCGGGACCTCTCAGTCCATGGGATGACACTCAACTCACTGAGCCACACCGGCCGGGCAACTCCTATAATTTTTAAAATGCAATTCTCTGTTTTCCCTTGCAGTGTAGTTGCTGTGGTCCCTGGAAGGTGTTGGGGCCTGTAAAAAGCTGATGAGACAGCCCTCACATTTTGTACCCCCAGAGTGTTCTCTGGGGAGTTACAGCTTGATTAAAATAAAGATGTTTTATGCCCCCATTGTGCTTATCCCATCTGGACATGCTCTTCCATCCAGTTGGGCGATCTCTGGCCCCTCCCTCCTTCCCCAAATTGAGTCTCACCTCCTCCACACGGTGGTCTGCGTGGTGCCAGCACAGGGCGTTGCTTCTGTCCCTGAACGCTGTCCAGCCCGCCTCGGGAGGAGGTGCTGTTGGCCCGCTCCATTGTACAGAGGAGGAAACGTAGCCAGAGAGGAGCAGTGGACTCTCACCAGGGACTTGTCACTGTGACAATATGTATGTGGCAAAACGATGAATAATGCGATGCTGAGATTCACTGGGGAAGTGACGTACAGTGTGTTGTCCCCGTAGCCTGCCTGATTCATCTCCCATGTGCTTGCTCAGTGGTCCTGAGGCCCTGCCCTGTGCCAGGCACTGGGCATCAGTGGCATGGGAGACAGATGCGGCCTCTGCTCTCAAGGACCTGGTTCTCATGCGTGGAGCGCTGCCGAGCGCCACCCCTTTGTAATGAACTGTGAAGAGACGTCTCCATCTTCTTTCTCTTCCCTTTCTCGGCAGGTGTACATCCGGATAAAAGACGACGAGTGGAATGTCTATCGGCGGTACACAGAGTTCAGGACTTTGCACCACAAGTTACAGAACAAATACCCTCAAGTGAGAGCCTACAGCTTCCCCCCCAAAAAGGCCATTGGAAACAAGGTACCGTCACTGGGGGCCGGCGGCTGGCACTGGTGCCGCACTGAGCCCGCTCTCCGCTCTCTCTTCCGTTTGTGGTTTCAGCACACGAGATGCGGGCGTTCCGGGGCGGGGGACCCGAAGGTGGGCGCCCACTGTGGGTTCCTGGCTTCACGCAGGGAAGGAGTCAGCATAGAGTTTGAAGGGAAAGTGAGTGTATTTGTGAAGCAGTGAGACCGAGAATGGACTACTCCACAGACAGAGCAGCCCCTTCCTAGTGGGGTTTACTTCTTTCACTGAGCTCATTTCATCGAGGGGTCGGGCATGCAATTAGGGGGAAGAATATTGAGGATTTTTCCAGAAAGGGGTGGCGATTTCTTGGAAGAGCCCTATCGGCCAGCTTGTGTCCTTACACAGGCTTTCTGTTTCCGATCATGGCACACAGGGTGGTGTTTACATGCCGAGGGGTTACAGTGAGCATGTCGTGAGGCCAGGGGTTACTGCAAGGCGGACTTAGTCTCCGTGTCGGACTGAGCTGCAATTCCGCTGGTTCTGAGCCATAAATCCACTCGGGCTGGTCTTACATCTCCTTGACAGTCCCTTTGGCCCTTACGGTTATAGCTGTTTCGCCATTTACCCTATCTAACATGTTCCTATAAATATACAACTCAAAAGCTGGCTAATATAAGAAAAAATAGATAGTTACCCGGCCCTGGCTGATGTGACTCAGTTGGTTGAGCATCATCCCATGCACCAAAGGTCTCTGGCTCCATTCCTGGTCAGGGCGCGTGCCTGGGCTGCGGTTCAGTCCCCTGTTGGCGGGCATGTGGCGGGCAGCTGATCGGTGTTTCTCTCTCTCTCTCTCTCTCTCTCCCCTCCCTCCCCTCTCTCCTCTCTCCCCTCTCTCCCTTTCTCTCCCTCTCCCCTCCCCCTCCCTCTCTACATCTCTCCCTCTCTCCCTTCCTCTCTCTCTAAAATCAGTAAAAACATATTTTAAAAAGAGAGTCACCTATAATTCCGCCACCTAAAGACAATCACATTTTGTTTGTATACATCCTCTCATGTCTCTAGGGAAGGGGTTGGCAAACTTGTTCTCTAAAGGGCCAAAGGGTAAACATTTCTAGCTTTGTAAACCATCCCATTTCAGCAGAAAACACTCAGCTCTGCCCTTGTGGTGTGAAGCAGCCACAGACAGTGCGGGCGCAGGTGGGTGTGGCCGTGTGCCAATAGAACTGTATCATAATGGGTGGCAGTTGGATTTGGCCTGTGGGTCATAGTTTGCTCACCGCTATCCTGGACCAAAACGTATTTCCTAGTTCTTATCCACAGTTGTTATGATATGTATTTGGACTTCTGAATGTTAATGTATTTTCCAAACAGAACTTTCTCAAAGAGCTTTTGTTGTTATAGGGTTGCCGCCCTCATGAGGCTTGATAATTTATAAGGACATAATTCCTTTCTGTGTATTCATCCAGGTGCCCTGGAGAAGGAGGCGCTAGTCCTCCACAAGTTGGCGGGTTGATTCGTTTTCATTCATTCAGCAAGTGCGGATTGAGCACCTGTTATGTGTCATGGTGCAGGAGGCAGGAGCCCAGCACTGCAGGAGACAGGCCTGGGCCCAGCGGGGTCCTGCGAATGTGTGTCTCCGCCCTTGGCGTCATTTTGTCATCCCTCCCGTGTGCTCAGAGCAGCAGTTCTCCTCTTGGCTGCACTTGGATCGCTTGGGGAGTTTTAAAAACTACTCAGACTTGCCCTGGCCAGTTTTGCTCAACGGTTAGAGCGTCGGCCTGCGGGCCAGTGAGTCGCGGGTTTGATTCCAGTCAAGGGCATGTACCTCGGTTGCAGTTTGTCCCTGGCCCTGGTCGGGTTGTGTGGGAGGCAGCCAGTCAATGTGTCTCTCTCACATCAATGTTTCTCTCTCTCTCTCTCTCTCTCCCTCCCACTCTATCTGATGATAAATAGAAAAATATCCTCGGGTGAGGATTAAAAAAAAACAAAAACGACTAAGGATTGCTCATCCCCCAGCCCCATTCTGATTTAATTTGTCTGGAGGGAGGCCTGGGCCCTGGGCCCTGGGCACTGAGGGCAATTCCACTGGGCGGCCAAGCTGGTGTTCCCTCTGCCTTGGAGTCGAGTAGGCGATGGAGACCCATCAGCAATTGCAGTGTACTAACTAGCTTGGCAGGGCAGTTCAGTCAGATGGGTAAGGTCATGACCTCCTCAGGACACGTGAGAAAGTGGGCCCTGTGTAAGAGGGATCCCTCTACCACCACGGTTCTCAAAGTGTGGCCCCTGACTCGTAGAAACAGCATCACCTGGGCGCTTGTTAGAAATACAGATGATCAGGCTCTACCCCAAACCTACTGAAATACAAGCTCCGAGGCTGGGACCCGGGATCTGGGGTGAACAGACCCTCTGGGTGGTTGCTGGTGCACGAGGGTGTCTGAACCACCACGCGTCTTGTCCTGACAAAGCCCTGCGGCAGGTTCCACGTGCAACGGATTTTCTGGTTTCTCTCTTGAATACGTGGCTTGCTAGGATTTCCTTCCATCATTTTCTGTAATTAAAAAAAAAAAAATTGGGGGGTGCCTTGCGGGCCTGTGCAGCCCTCTTCCTGTCCGACCTCCGTCTGCAGTGCAACTGCCGCCGAGAGGCAGATTCTCGTGTAACCCTACGGGAAAGACCTTCCCTCTCCGGGCCCAACCCTCAGATACAACAGGAAGTGCAAAGGCCAAGATCCAGAATGAGGAAGGGGTTCCTCCGGGTCAGCAGAGACCGATCCTGGCTGGCAAGCGACTGGAAGACGGACGTACCGTGTCTGCCCACACGTTCCAGAGGAGTCCACTCTTCATCTTGTGTTGAGCTTTCCTGCTGGTGCTAAGAAAAGGAAGGAGTCTTCACCACTCCTGAGAAGAACGTGCGTGAGAGAGAGGAGGGTAGGCTGCTGTCCTAAGATCCTGCAGCGCGGACGAGAAGGCAAACCAGTCACCCTCGTGGAGGGTGCCCTCCAGTGGAAGGTGGTGTCGGAGTTTCTATGGCAGCCACTTTGACAGATATATTGTGCTGAATGTTGTCTGACCTGTTGCTTCAACAAACCGAAAGACAAGTAATTGTGTATGGGTTGATAAAAGACATGAACTAACGTTAAAAAAAATTTTTTTTTCACTTACAGTTGACACAATATTTTATTACTGTCAGATACGTAGCACAGTGAGTAGACGTGTAACTTAACCTACAGAGTGGTCACCCGGCAAGTGTAGTGCCTCTGACACCACACGTAGTTATTCCAGGGTTATGGACTCTGCACCCCACGCTGTGCTTTACATTCCTGCGGCTGCTTTGCAACTAGCAATTCGTGCTTAATCTCTCCATCTTTTTCACCCATCCCCCACCCGTTCTCATGGCAACCACCAGTCTGTTCTCTGTGTCTATGAGTTTGTTTCTGTTTTGTGTGTTAATTTATTTTGTGTGTGTGTGTTTTTTGTTTGTTTGTTTGTTTGTTTGTTTTGTTTTTAGATTCCACATATAAGTGAAATCATAGGGTATTTGTCTTTGTCTGACTTATTTCACTTAGCATAATGCCCTCTAGGTTCATCCATGCTGTTGCAAATGGCGAGATTTCATTCTTTTTTATATCTGAGTAATACTTCATTGTATGCATGTACCACGTGTTCTTTACCCATTCGTGTATCAGTGGGGTTAGCTTGCTTCCGCATCTTGGCCATTGTGAATAGTGCTGCAGTGAACATAGGGGTGCATATATCTTTTTGAATTAGTCTTTTGGATTTCTTCAGGTAAATACCCAGACATGGGATTGCTAGGTCATAGGTAGTTCTACTTAGAACTTTTTGAGGACCCTCCATACGGTTTTCCACAGTGGCTGCACCAATTTTCAAGCCCACCAGCAGTGCACGAGGGTTCCCTTGTTTCACAGCCTCACCAACACTCGTTTGTTGATTTATTGATGATAGCCATTCTGACAAGTGTGACGCGATACCTCATGTGGGTTTAATTTGCATTTCTCTGGATTTCCTTCCCTCTCCATCTTGGAAAACCAGAGCAAGAGATTCCATAACTCACTCCCAACCCTTGCAAGTTCCATAGGGCAAACTGTTAACAGCTGTTATGTTTACATAGTCATAGATTTTAATGTTTAAACCAGTTAGAAATCTGATCACGTCAGGGCCTGTTAGATCTTAATTTAAATAGTTATAAAGCAGTTTATCTCAGGCCCAGAATTAATGTCATTCCATTTTTTTCTGTTGAGGAAAAGTGGAGTGAAGCCCATAAAAATGGAAGACTTAGACATTCTACGCTTGTTCCTAGCAAGGCGTACAATAATTCTCATGAAAAGAGGAGGGGAAATTATATACTGATTTAATCTAATGACTCGTAGGCTCATACAAATCTTGGAACCCATCCAAAATGTCTTAGACTGTCATAAAACAAAATTCTGCCACACCATCCCGTTATCATCGTGGGGTAGTCTCACGCGCAGAGAGCATGGCCCGGAGCAGCCCTCCCACGGCACCCCCTTCGGGGGCTCGGCCTGCCCGCAGCTCGCTAAGGGAAGTTAGTGTAAGGCTGCACTGGGCCATGCACATGGTGAAAAGTCCGGCACTGTGTCGTCCCTTCCTGTGGCCGCTGTAGCGCACGGCCACGCGGTCAGTGGGCCCGAAGGACACAGGCACATCGTCTTGTAGTTCTGGAGATCAGAAGTCCGAAACTGCTCCACCAGGCTAAGACCAAGGTGTCGGCAGGGCTGTGTTCCTTCCGAGGCCCCCACTTTCCTTAGCTGTGGCCCTCCTGTGTCTTCAGCCACACGACTGACCTCTGCTTCTGTCAGCGGTCACCTCTCCTCTGACCCTGGCTCTCTCCTCTTGTGAGGACCCTGCGGTCACAGTGGGCCCACCAGATAATCCATGATAACTCCTGTCTCAAGAGCCTTAATCACACCTGCAAGGTCCCTTTTTCCGCGTAGGTTAAGGTACTCACAGGTTCTGGGATGAGGGGGTGGCCGTCTATGGGGGCACACATTGCTGAATGCTTTCTCTGCAGCCCAGAGTGACTCCCTCCCCACCCTGTATCTCCTCAAGCCGATCGTTAAGCAAAACGTAATTAAGACAGAGCAAACTCACCAGTAACACCACCAAACCTAAGAACCCTGTGGGCAAGCCTCAGGTTCAGTGAGCTGAAGCCCAGGCCTGAGGAGTCAGAGGGTCTGTCTGGAGTTAAGTCATTTCCAACGAGCCTGCAGTGGTCCCGTCTGTCCTGTGCCAGGAACAGGGGCTGCAAGTGCGTGTCCCCTCTGAGGTGGGTCACCCTCAGCCCTGCTTCAGATTCTGAAGAACGTTGTCAATTTGGAGACCAAATTGATTATTATTGAGCAGCTGTGAATTTCTTCCTAAGAAATCTGTGCCAATAGGGCAGCATCCCCCCCCCCTCAGTGCAACTCGGTTTGCAAATAAACGAGCTGGGAAATGCAAGGTACCATCTTGGTGGGCCTGCCCCGTGAGGACTGCTGGGACGGATGCTCAGGCTGGTCCTTAATGAGAGCTTTGGTCCTATCCCTGTGGTCGGGAGTTTTGCTGACAGTTCTCTCTGTTGCTCAGGAATCTGCCAGCTCTCGAGCGGTCATGGGGCCTCTGCCTCTTGCAGTGGCCTGTGCAGCCCTGTAGCCTGTGATCAGCTGGCCATGACGGTGCTTCAGTTCTCTTTCTCCAGCTGCTGGCTAAGACATCCTTGCTCCCCTTAGGACACTGTGGCTGCTGCCCAGCACAGATCTGAGGGTCCATCTGATTGTCGAGTGCAGACTGAGTCAGAACGCAGGGCTTCGATGCTCAGAGGCTACCAGTGAGCTCTGCTAGGAGACCAAGCTCGTGCTGGCCCAGCTGGGCCTCATCGTTCAGGATACCTGCTTTGATACCCCGAGGGCAAATTTTCTAGAGGGCTTTGATTCTGAGTGGACCAGAAAAACCTATCAGGTCAGAATCTTTTCTTTGACTGAGTCACTTCAAGAAGGATGCGTGTGGACCATGAAGGCTGCAGACACGATATCTTTGGGGGGCTGAGTTATGTATACCTTGCTACTCCAAGCCTTGGACCCGTTAAATGAATCACTCTAGAATACCTGGACAGTACTCAAGGACATATTAAATGTGGGTTAGCCTTTTGTAATTCATCAGATGAGTAACTTTCTAGCCTGCACTTCTAGATATTTTCCCGATGATGCCAGTAACAGAAGTAAAATGTGATCTGAACCCCGGTTTGAACTTTTTTTGTTTGGTTTTATTAATCCTCACCTGAGGATATTTTCCATTGATTTTTAGAGAGAGTGGAAGGGAGGGAAGGAGGAAGAGAGAGGGAAACATCCATGTGAGAGAGACACATTGATCGGTTGCCTCCCTCATGACCCAGGCATGTGCCCTTGACTGGAATTGAACCCGCTACCCTTTGATCTGTGGGCCGATGCTCTAACGGCTGAGCCAAACTGGCCAGGGCTGAACTTTTTTAATTGATAAAATTAGCACATTGCATGGTCTGTGGATAAAGGATTTGTCTTTACCAGAGCATTTCTTCTGCCTTGATAGGCCATGTGTGTGTCTGTCAGTGCACCGAGGCTCAGAGTGTGTCTGACTGTCAGTGCACCGACACCCAGAGAGTGTCTGACTATCAGTGCACCGATGCCCAGAGTGTGTCTGACTGTTGGTGCACCAACGCCCAGAGTGTGTCTGTCAGTGCACCGAGGCCCAGAGTGTGTCTGACTGTCAGTGCACCGACGCCCAGAGTGTGTCCGACTGTCAGTGCACCGAGGCCCAGAGTGTGTCCGACTGTCAGTGCACCGACGCCCAGAGTGTGTCTGACTGTCGGTGCACCGACGCCCAGAGAGTGTCTGACTATCAGTGCACCGATTCCCAGAGTGTGTCTGACTGTCAGTGCACCGACGGCCAGAGAGTGTCTGACTATCAGTGCACCGATGCCCAGAGTGTGTCTGACTGTCAGTGCACCGACGCCCAGAGTGTGTCTGTCAGTGCACCGAGGCCCAGAGTGTGTCCGACTGTCAGTGCACTGACGCCCAGAGTGTGTCTGACTGTCAGTACACCGACACCCAGAGAGTGTCTGACTATCAGTGCACTGATGCCCAGAGTGTGTATGACTGTACGTGCACCGACGCCCAGAGTGTGTCTGTCAGTGCACCGAAGCCCAGAGTGTGTCTGACTGTCAGTGCACCGACGCCCAGAGTGTGTCTGTCTGTCAGTGCACCGACGCCCAGAGTGTGTCTGTCAGTGCACCGACGCCCAGAGTGTGTCCGACTGTCAGTGCACCGACGCCCAGAGTGTGTCTGTCTGTCAGTGCACCGACGCCCAGAGTGTGTCTAACTGTCAGTGCACCGACGCCCAGAGTGTGTCTGACTGTCAGTGCACCGACGCCCAGAGTGTGTCTAACTGTCAGTGCACCGACGCCCAGAGTGTGTCTGACTGTCAGTGCACCGATGCCCAGAGTGTGTCTGTCAGCGCACCGACGCCCAGAGTGTGTCTGACTGTCAGTGCACCGACGCCCAGAGTGTGTCTAACTGTCAGTGCACCGACGCCCAGAGTGTGTCTGACTGTCAGTGCACCGATGCCCAGAGTGTGTCTGACTGTCAGTGCACCGAGTGCTCACTAGAGGCAGATGTGCCGTCACGCACCACTGCAAGCCCAAGTCTTGTTAAGATAGTTCCCTGAACATCATCCACCTCTTGATGAAGTTTATTCCTTTGTAGCTGAGTCAGGCCATGGTGTTCTCACATCGTGACCTTTTCACCCGAGGGCGCTCTCTGCAGGGACGCCCCCCCACCCCCCATCATCAGGTCTCAGCTCCAACTCCACCTTCTCAGAGAGAGGCCTTGCCCACCGCCCTCGTTAAAGCTGCCCCTTCCGTCACTCTAGTCCATTAGTTGGTTTTAATTTTCTCCTGGCACGTGCCATGAATTGAAATGGTTTATTTGTCTACTTGAGTATTACTTGTCTCTCTGCACTGGATCGGAAGTTCATGGAACAGGGCCTGGGCCTGGGCCTGCTCGCTGTGTCTCCCCAGCTCCTAGAGTAGCACCTGAGATCCTTGGCCTGAGTTAATGACAAAATGCACAGAAGTCCAATGGAAAAGTTTCCCTTTTATTTCCTTCTTCCCTTCACTGGGTTCTCTGTACAAATTTTTTTTTAAAATCTTAAATTCCAAAAATGAGTGGAATAACTTTCAGGTAATTTGGGAGGTTGTTCTCATTCCACTGTTGAGTGGATGTCTTTTGCAGAATGGGCAAGAGGCCGTCGCCTGTGGAGACAGGAGAGATGGCTCTCCAACGATCCGAGGGAGTTGCCCGGCCCGCTCCCTGTCCAGATGGACTTTGCCAGCGTGAAGGCTTAGGTCAAAGACTCATCTCTGATGATGCTACTAAACGTGTGCATTATAGCTCAGGGAGCAAATGAGATTGAGAGACTGTCGTTCCTTCTTAGGATAATGGTGCCGGTCTCGAAAGTTCATTTGGCATTAAGGCAAGGCAAATCGCTTTCCCCCGAGCCGCAGATAATGCAACTTGTTGGAGAAATTGTGCATTAAAATCCTCATTAAAAACACATACACCAGTATGTGGCGAGGAGCCGACGGGCACTCACTGAGCCGTGGAGAGCGCCTTGACAGCTCCCTGGGAGCGCCAGATTCCAGGGCAGCCCGGGGCGGCAGGACCCGCAGTGGAGGTGCATGCGGGCGGGTGGGAACAGGAGGCCTCGAGAAGAATGCTAAAGCTGATTAATTTTCCACTTAGAAGACGTTTCCAGAGTGCAGGGGTGTCATGCTAGGTGTAGAGGTCACAAAGATGATTTCAAGTATGGTCTCTGTCTTCACGAAGTTCACGGTCTCATAGGGGGAAGGACAAGTAAATCAGTTCTCACGGACGAGTCCTCTGGGCTGGAGGAGGACCCACGTGCTCTGGACAAGAGTGAGGAGGCGAAGCAGGGCTGCTTTCTGCTTAAAGGGCCAGCGGGAGCCGGAGTTACCCTTACAAGTGGGGGGCAGGCTCAGTTCAGGGACGTCCTTTCCTTCTGTGCACCTTTCCTCGTACATCTTGTATTAGTTTCCTGTTGCTGCCAGGACTAATGACCACAAACCTAGTAGCCTGAAACAACACGTATCTGTTACTTTATAGTCCAGTAGGTCAGAAGTCTGCCTCAGGTCTCACTGGGTCAGTCCAGGGTCAGCAGGGCTGTGTGCCTCCTGGAGGCTCCAGGAGAGCTGCTGTCTGGCCATGTCCAGCTTCTGGAGGCTTCCTGCATTCCTGGGCTCGTGGCCCCTCCGCTGTGTTCATTTCCTCTTCATGCAGTTCTTGTCAAGCCCCATATGAAATGTCTTAGAGATGAGGAAACGGGGTCGGGGACTGTAAGCATCCCGCGGCTTGTGTCAGGAACGGAGTCAGGCTGGCGCGAACGCCAGCTGTGCCGTCCGCCCCGCGGCTGAGCAGCGCTGCGATCCCACACCAGATCTGGGGGCTGGTGATGCGGCCAGTCACACATGACTGCAGGCTTCCACGTGGGATTCTGTCAGAAACACCCTCGTCTGGAAGAGGACCCAGAAGACAGTGCCAGTCCCCCACCCGCTTGGAACGGATACATGGGGCGCTCGGATACCACTTCCTGAAGATGAAGGCTTTGCAGACAGGAAGTTGGGCGAGAACAGAAGCTCCAACCAAAGGAAGCCAGAAACTCAAGCTTGTGTTTCTCCTCTGACACTCTGCCAGCCACTGTGTAAATGGTCGTGGTACTTAATGTATTAAACAAGAAGAAGATAGAAATTGGGCTCATTATACATCACATGTTTTTCTTTCTCCTTAATATGGTAAAAGCCTCTTGAGATATTTGCCAGGAGAGCAGTTGCTAAAGTCATCTCGCCAGAAAAATCGTCTTGGGAGAGAGACAGTGATGCGCCTCAGGGCTGCAAGGTGTGTGCATGCATCCGATGCACGTGTGTGCGGTGCGTGGGCTTCTCTGTGACATCAGGTCAATATCCAGGTTAAAAATCAAGGTCTTTGTATAAACAAATACCCCAGGGCCAGCAGCTAGAAGTGTCTCCGCTGCTCTGTTCCCACCCTGTGCATTTCTGTGTGGAGCACAGGGAATCATCTTGGTGGTGTCGAGTCACAGACCTTACAGGTCCCACCTCCTCCAGGAAGTCTTCCCTCACCTCAAATGTTAGCTGTCCCTCCTGTAGGTTCCTTTCCCATACTTTCTTGGCTGTTTGATACACAGTTCTCTCTCCCCTTTTTCTCCATCAATTAGAGAGCAGGCCCAGGCCCGTGGAGTCTTGGTCTTTTCAGCATCTCACACAGTGCCTGGCGCATAGTAGGTGCTGAGTAAAATGTGTTTGATGAGCAAATGAATTCAAGCTATATAGAAATCAGTGTAGTATGGTTACCAGTTCCCCCTCTCCCCAGTTCCCTTCATTACTTGAACTAGTAGGTCTCCGATAATTGTTCATATAAAGGTGCTCAGGTCTTACCTACCCAATGGATACTGACGCAGCACTGCAAATATTTGCAGGAAGTTCTGCAAAGACTTCGCATTAGCCATGCCGGGAGACAGAGATGAGTTATTTGACACACCTGGGATCTGGCTTTCCCAATTTACCAATCAGAGTTGGCCTGCTCCCCTATTTCACTCATCTCGGGCTGAGCATGAGGCCTCCAGTGTTGAACCCATTGGTTTGGACATTGACATGAATTATAAGACACTTGACTCTCTTGCTGGGCATTAAGTGTTGTCCAAAATATTTCTGAGGCTGTTAAATCGCTTGTATGTCATTATTGAATCTCTCCTCCTCGCACTGAAGGCCTTCTGAATATACTTACCCCACGCTACATCTCTTTTTCTCTCTCATTTTTGGATAGCTGATTAAAATCACACCCCAGAAGAGTCCTTCTCAACCTGTACTCTCTTTTTGAATAGTTGAAAATAATTGCTTCCTTTCCTCTTTAGTGCTCCTATTAATATTGAGAATTGCATATTGCAATCTTGGTTTACCTAAGCAAGCTAGGAAAACCTTTTTAGTTTCTCAGGTTGCCGCCATGTTCATTGTTTTCCTGTTACCAGGTCTCTGGGGTTCAGGCTCCCTCGTGTATAGAGGAAACAGTCCCCTTCCCGGGACGCTCCCTGCAGCTTCGCCGCTCCCACACATCTTTGGAAGCCATGCAGTCTGGCTTCTGTGTTGCCTGAGGCCCAGAGGTTCAGAGTCTGGGCTGTGGCGTCTCGCTGGCCGTGGCTTAGATCCTGTCCCTGGCAGCACGGGCTGTGTGACCTCCAAGCCCCCCAGCCCCTGCGATGCTGTTGTCTCGGCTGCCACGCAGGGCAGGGTGCTTACATCACGGGCTCTCATGCCAGTCCAGGGCGATGCGTGAGTTAGCTGCGTAGCACGGCGCCCGGCATATGCTGTACAGTGCCAGCTTCAAGTCATAGGTTGCAGCGGAGCCTTGCTCATGTGGTTTCCACTCCTGTCATTTGTGATCACTTTGACATGTGCTGGCTGGATTCTTCTTTGTTCCCCACATTCCTCTCGTCACTGTGGGTGGCAGGTTGTATCTCTCCCTCCTTTCGTGGTGATTTTTTTAGGTTGAGTTACAACATACCTCTGATCTTAAGTGCACAGCTTGATGGATTTTCACAAAATGAACACACTGTACAAACAACATGGAGACCAAGAGACAGACCATTAGCAGAGCTCCAGCCTCCGCTTAGCTCTCTCCCGCGAGGGGGCCCAGTGTCCGGATGTCTGATCATAGGTTTGCCCGTTTTAGGACTTCATGGGATCATCTAGCTTGTATTCCTTTGCGTCTGTCTCTTTCTTGACATCACATCTGTGAGAGTCATCCATATTGTTGCAAGTAGTAATTGTTTTTATTGCTGTGTAGTATTCCATTGTATGACTGGACCACGGTTTATTTATCTTGACTGTTGAGGGATGTTTGGGTGGCTCCCGGTTGGGCTCAATTATACACAGTGCTGTGATTAGCATTCTTGTCTGTGTGTCCTGGTGGCCATACGCCTGACTTCTGTGAGTTTATACTTAGGAATGGAATTGCTGGGTCATAGGCTGTGTTCACTCTGAGAGGTACTGCCGAAGACTTTCCCACGTGGTTGTACAGTGGCACGTGGTTTAGTGATGCTTTCTGAAAGGAAGGGAAACATACAAAGAATAAGATAATAAGCATATTCCCACTACCTAGCATCAACAGCTATTCACATTTTGTCATATTTGCTTCTAAGCTCTTCAAATTTTATTATAAAATGTTTCAAATGTGCCCCAGAATACACAGAAAAATATAATGGACACACGTATCACCATCCTGATTTAGTAAGTGTTAGTGTTTAGAAATCAAGCATTAAAGGTACAGCTGAACCCGCTTTGTCCTCCCTCCCAGAGGGAGCCACTCTGTGGAGTGGTTGTGTGTCCTTCTTGTCTGTGGTCTTGTACTTGTGTTACATATGATTGTGAGAGGGTTATTTTTTTTTTTTTACTTCACATAAATGATATCAGTCTTCAGGTATTTTTTCACACCTTTACTTTTCACTTGTATTGCCTTTTTGCGATTTGTGTATTTGTATGCATGGCATTCTGATCCATTAACTTTAACTGCTGTATTACTGGTATTAAATTGTATGAATATTCAATGTTATATTTATTTATTCTCCCTTTGATGGGCAGTTAGGTTGTTTACTATTTTTCCCTGTTCAAACAGTGCTGCAGCGAGCATCCTAGACATATGGCAGGCACACGTGTTTGATACTTAGTTTCTCCAGGCTGTGTCCCAGTGATTGAGGTTGGTGGCTGACGGGCATGCTTGTCCCCAACTTTTCCAGCTATTTTCCAGTTGCTCTCCAAGGTGGTGGCACCAATTGTTCACTCCCACCCAGTGAACGAGAGTTCCCATGTGTCACGGTCTCAGTAACACTTGGCATCATTAGACTTACAGTTTATTTATGTTATGCTAACACAATGAATTCACAACTGTGTCTCGTCACAGTTTTCGTTCATGTTCGCCTGATTACTGACAAGGTTGATGATCTGTTCGAGATATTTGGCCATTCAGATTTCCTCTTCCCTTTCTTGCCTGTTTGTATCCTTGGGTCGTTTTTCCACTGGGGATGTTGTTTTTCTCTTATTCGTGTCTAGGATCTTTTTGTGCATTCCTTTAAAAAGATAAAACCCTTGCCCTGTTTGGTTTGGCTCAGTGGTTGGATCATTGGCCTGTGGACCAAGGGGTTGCAGGTTCGATTCCTCGTCAACAGCATGGGTTGCAGGTGCGATCCCCGGCCCCAGTCAGGATCCTGCGGGAGGCAACCCATCAATGTGTCTCTCTCACATCAATGTTTCTCTCTCTCTCTCTCCTCCCTTCCCTCCTTTCCACTCTATCTGAAAATCAATGGGAAAAATATCCTCAGGTGAGGATTAACAAAATAATAATAAAAAGATAAAACAGTTGTCTCCTCCTCCAGGAAACCTCTCTCGCTCCTTGAAGTAGAACCCACTGCCCCTCCTTCTTCCCTGTGCTTCCTGCAGGCCTGGCGCCCGGTCCCCTCACAGCCCCCGCCGCGGTATAGTGCGTGTACTCAGGGTCTGAGTTTCCAGAGGGCCAACCACTCCTAGTCAGACCGTGCACGCCGAGACGCTCCCGGTGTCTGCTCTCAGCAGAGGCTGGATTAGTGGTTATGTGTACAGAAACATCAGGCCCCAGATTGCATTCTCTTCTGCAGACTCCGCCAGTCCTGTCCACAGCTGCTGTCCCCCAGACGGGCCCGGGAAACTTTGGGTGTCCTCGAAGTGTTGGCACAATTCCCTTTGCTTCTCCGAGAGCCATCTTCTCTACAGGTTCCCAACAGTGTGAAGCTTAGCCACCCCCTTGGAACCTTCTCACCGTTAATTCCCAGCTCTTCTGCCTTCTGGAGGAAGTGTTTTTTCTATGATGAGTTTAGAAGTTTCTTTGACTGAAGTGCCTGATCCTCCTAAGCCCATGAAAATGGAACTGTTTTGTATCATAAAGGAGCCTTTGATACTGGCTTTCAGCTGTCCCTCCTGAACTGGGCAGCCTTATTCCTAGCAGCAGGAAATCAACCGGCCTTTTTTCACACCAGCAGTGCCCTCTTACTAAGAATAGCAGCCATTCACTGAGCCCTAAGTACAAGCCAGGCGCCATGCCAGGGGCCTTGCCTGCCCGCTCTCATTCAGTGCCCCAGCAGCCTGGTGGTGGAGGAATTGTTACCCCTGCCTCGCTCCCTCTTAGATCTTGACCCCTCAAGCTCTTTCTTGCCTCAGGGCCTTTGCACATACAGTTCCTTCTAGAACTCTTCATCCCCAGCCTTCCTGTGGCTGGGCCTTTCTCATTTTTCAGGTCTCAGCTTTAACTCTTCTTCCCTAGAGAACCCTTTCCCGCTATCCAGAATCAATGCCCTCCCTCCATTACGGCTTTCTTGCCCCCTTGTTTGTTTGTTTGTTTGTTTTTCTTTGTAGTAGTATCACATTTTGTAACTATAGTTATTCGTTTAAACATGGTGTGTGTGCGCTCGTGCGCGTGTGTTGGCGGGAGCAATGGAAGGATTTTCAGCAGAGGAATGGCAAGATCTCACTGTGCTCTGGAGCTGCTGCTGCCACATGAGGCTGAACCGACAGGGCAAACAGGGGGCCTGTGCCAGGGTGAGCAGAAGGAGGACTGAGAGGGCAATTAGCAGCCTGGAGAAGGTGGGCCCAGCCTTTTCTAGAGACAGAGTAGCGCGGAAAAGATGCACACATGGGTGGCTGTGCTCTGGGGGGTGATGGTCCTACACTCATGCCCCGGCCAAGCCTAGCCCAGAGATGGTCAGCTTGCCGCACAGGCCACCTTCCACCTGAGAGATGGTCGTGTGGTGGTGAGGCTCACAGTGACAGCAGAAATAGTAAACCCACGTCTCAGCTCGGGGTGCACAGACTCCCCAGCAAGGAGAGGCCGGTCTTTCTCTTCGTCGCAGATCTTCTGTGGCCTCAGTTGGCAGGAGCTGAGTGGAGGCTGTCCTTGCATGGTGCATGTGCTGCCCAGGTTGCCAGCCTGCCCTGGTTCTCTCACTTCGAGTTTGTCACCCTGGGAGTTCAGGACAGACTCCTTGGAGGGGGTGATTTTTCCTCTGAACTTTGAAGATTTCAGTGGAGAAGGAAGGGAAGGGCATTCCAGTCAGGGAGCAGCATCAGCAAAGGACCGAGCAGGGAGAGTTAGTGGGTTCAGGGGTGTGTGGGTTCTTTATGTCCCAGTGCTTCCCTCACCAGGGCAACCTGGGGAGAGCGATGACTTTGGCCTTGAAGGAAGTCCAGCGAGCAAGTGGCGGGAGGAGGACCTGGGCCCGGTCCCTTCTCAAGGCCTGGGCCTGCTTCTTCCTTTCTCTCCAGGAGCCCTGACTTCGGAGAACTGAAAAACTAGCATCTGGGAGCAGAGGAGACAGGATCCCCAGGAGCCTGAGGGTTCTTGTCAGAAAGGCCCTTGAATTACAACAAAGTAAATGGGAAGCGTCCTTAATTCCCAGATAAACAATTCCTTCATTTCTCTATTTCACAAATCTTTATTGCATGTCTATGGTTCACCAAATCTCGTGGCTACTGAGGTGGATGAGATGTGTTTCTTGCCCTCAGGGAGTTAACAGTCTAGTAAGGCACTTGGGGGTGCTGTGGGGGAGCTTGAGTTGGGGTTCTGGGGAGCGCAGGGGAGAGTATATCATCTGGGGTGCTGTCCACTGCAAGTGACAGAAAACAAAACCAAACTTTTTAATTTAAGAAGAGGATTGACTGGCTTCTGTAATTGAGAAATTGAGGGCTGACTTCAGGTAGGGCTGGATCCAGGAGCTCAGTGACCTCATTAGACATCAGTGTCCTGGCCAGTCTCTTTCTCTGCTCTCTCCCTCTCTTGCTTCTTGTCTATCTCCCTGTTTCTCTCTTTTTTCTTTCTTTCTGTGTTTGCTGCATTCTTAGGCAGGTTCCCCTCTCATGGCAAAGATGGGCACACACCTCTAGGCTTTCTTAATATCACCTTAATACCTCAGACAGAAAGAGCCAGTCTCTTTCCCAGTAGTTCTGGTCTCAGTGCTGACACTCGCTGGCCCCGCTTGAGTCCTGTGCCTGTCCCAGGACCAGTACTAATGACTGTGATTGGCCGTGCCATGTGCATGGTTAGGGCTGGGATCAACCCCATCCCAACCTCATGGTCTGAGTGGGTAGTGATAAGGCAAAACAACAAAAGGAACCAGCGTGGGGGGAGAAGGGAAAGCCAGAGATCAGACATGCTTCAGAAGAAAGGTGGTCCCAGAAGGGAGCCTTGAAGGCTGAGCAGGGTCTGACTGTTGAGTGGGGTGGAGGATTCCAGGCAAAGGAAACGGTGCTCGAGGTCACGGCGCAGCGGGACCTCCTGGGGTGTGCGACCCCTGCTGAGCAAGCAGCGTGTGCTGCACACCCTGGGCGTGGGTGACGGGGCGTGGTGTGTCAGGAGGTGGCTCGGAAGAACCAGGCAGAGACAGTGACCTTGCATACTCAGTTGAAGAGTTTGGACTTTTATCCTGAAAGCAAAGAATATGGCATGGTTTTAAAAAATGGTTTTCCATTAAAAAAAAAAAAAAAAGTTCCCTCGGGGAGCAGTGTGGAGGGTGAGTGGCAGTAGGAGAGACCAGCCCAGAGAAATGCCCAGAGGGTTTTGAACATATCAAGAGGAACATCATTTACTCACACGTCCATTTATCCAAGGACTTTTTCTTGAGCACCTACTATGTGCCAGCCACTGAGAATACAGCAGGGAGCTAAACAGATAAGCCCTGTTCACTTCGGGCTTACAGTTGGGGGTGGGGCAGAAGATGTACACTTGAACAAATGTGGAGGTAATTTCTAATAATCTCTGAACAACACAGACTAGGTACAAGACATTTAGCTCTAGAACTGCCCTGGGAAGGTTACCCAGCTCATAGGAGGTGTTCAGTTATGAACTGAGCAGTATGGAATTTCTTTGACCTGCAAATTGTATATATATATTTATTGCCCACTGCCGCCAACAGAAGTGAAATTATCTAGCTTCCTTTGAAAGGCAAGGGTAAAAATAGAGAGGTGGTAGGTTTTCATCTAGCAATGAACTATCCTTTGGACTTGACCTTCAGCTGCTCGACGTTCGAAGTGCCTCTGTGAGCTGGGTAATGGATCTGTAGTTCAGTTTGGACAGGTGCATAAATCTTTTGGGGAAACTAGAAAAATGAGCCAGCCTGGCAGACCTGGCATTCTGAATTAAAAGCTTAATCCTCATTTCCACCTTTTATCGTCTCCCCTCGCCCTCTGTTCATTCCTCCCTTCTACAGAGGGAAATGCCCGCAGAAAGCCCAAACTCGAGTTTTACATAGGTGTTCTTCAAACTGGAGCAATAAATAAGAAATGGTTTTGCTATCTGGGGCCTTCTCTTCAGTAATACCATTAGTATTCAGACAGGTGTGGGCAGCTCTGACTCGTCCCTCTCACCATTGCTTTGGTGACAGTTGAAGATGCCTCAAATGCATTGATTTTGGAGATAACTGGATAGACGTTTCCCTTTTCCAATAGGTTAGGCTTCATAGCCATGCTATAGGTGATTGATGGGCGTGCCAGTAATGCCGGTACCCAAGCAAGGCAGAAGATGGCTGTGTCATTTCCAGAGTCAAACAAGGTGGTAACTGACTGCCTCCCAGGCAGCCCCTAAATCTGTATTTAGGCCACATTGCACAGCACTGATCAGCACCACGGACAGTTCCACCCCCCACCCCCCACCCCTCCCTCTGGATGTGTATCTGAAGCATTGTGTTTAAACATATCTGGGTACTCAGACCACAGCCCAGACCTAGTGAATTAGAATTTCTAGGGGTGAAGCCCTAGAATCTATATTTTTGAAAAATTCTTGAATAATGTTGGCACAGCTGGTCTGCAGACCAGTGATTGGGGGCCCCTGACCAAGGCCCAGGAGGCTACAGGGGGGGTGTTCAGAGAGCCAGGACTGGAGCTCATATTTGACCTCAGCAGGCTCCTGTGCCCTCAGCCTCGTGCTGGTCTACAGAGGAGCAAAGAACAGAGTGGTGCATGTTTCCAAGAGCAGGTACTGGGCTTTCCAGCCACAATCTGGCTTGAGATTAATGAGATCAAATAGGACCTCAAAGAATGATTTTAAACTTCTGTCTCCTATCTATCCTTTCTGCAGATCATGCCACTTAAAATGTAGTCTGTGGGCTGGTGGCTTCAGCCTCACCTAAGAGCTTATATAGAAATGCTGAATCTCAGGCCCTACCCTAGTCCTGCTGAATCAGAATTTGCATGTTTAATAGGTTTCCCAGGGAAGCTGTATACACATGAAAGTTTGAAAAGCCCTGTTCCATGTTGTTTTTATGTTCATATCTGACTTGACCCTTCAAACAGGGCTCTTCCCCCATCTCCTTCCTGTCCTGCTCAGTCTGTTCCCTCCAAGGGTGAATATTGCTGCTTAGGTCATCAGATGGTCAGTTCTGGCCACACGTGTTGGTGGGCAGAGCCAGTGTGCGTTAAGTTGGTAAAGCAGGCTGTGCCTGTGCCCGGTCTCGCCCTCCAGCCTGAACAGGCAGATCCGCAGAAGCAGCCGGGCCCAGGCCCCCGCGGCGCTCTCCTCCTCTGTGCCTTCGCAGTGATTCAACAATCTTGTTTAAGATGGTGACGGAGACAGGTGTGGGCCCTGCCCTCGCGGAACCTTTGGTTTAGCAGGGACAGACGTGAAGCAGATAAGCCCTTAAATAAAGATCTTTCCGAGTGGTGCCGTGTTTACGTAGGAGTGGTGCAGGGATCTGTCACGGAGAGGACCTAGTTTAAAGGGTCCGGGCAGGGCCACTTAAACTGAAATACGGAGGCTGGTGGTAGTTAGCCAGAGACGACTCAGAGATCGTGTTCCAGGCAGAGGCAGTGGTGGCAAGGACAAATTCAGGCCTGCGGGCAGCGCCACGCTGGACAGTGGGTCGGGGGCCCTCTCTCTCCCTGTCTTCCTGGCTCACAGGCCTTTCCGTCTCACTGGAATGGAAACATTCTAGTTCTTGGTGAAAACGTAGGGTCTGCTTTACCTCCCGGCTTAGGACTGCCTCTGACCCAGGCAGACACGTGTTCCATACAGATATACGAGGTCTGGAACCAAGGCTTCCGCCCAAAATCAAGTCTGACTCAGCTTTACTTCACCTCCTCTGGGCGCTTACTCTCCCTTGGGACTCTGGGGAGGTGGGAGTGAGAGGCGGGGGAGGGGCCTGGGTTTGGGTCCTGTGCTTGGGCTCGAAGCCTCACCCCAGTGCGTGTTGGCATGTCACCTCTCTGCGCCTCGCTGTGCTCAAGTGTAAGGGCACTGGCATCTCCCTCTGAACCTCCTGCTGGGACTGAGTGAGGAAACGCAGTGGCCAGGCTTAGAACATGGCCTGGCCCACGGGGAGCGCCCGGAGCTGCTCTGGTGATCACAAGGCCGTTTCCTGGGTCTTCGGCCAGAGTGCCTTTCAGTGCCGCCCCCTTCCCTCCCCACTTTCAGCCCCTTTGCCCAGTGGGCAGGGCGCCACTCCCAGCTCTGTTTCACAGGTGGGAAACTCAGAGTGGCCCACGCGGGAGCTCGGCCTGGTCTAGCCCAGGAGTTCTTATTTTAGGGTCTGAGGATGAAATCCAAGTGGCCAAAATGAAAAAGAATTACACTTTTATTTTCACTAATATCTAACTGAAGCATGAATTTAGGCCACGACCTGTAACAGTGGTTGTGGTGTCGGTGACTTGTCCTCTGGAAATCAGTCTCTGCACTTCCGTCCACGTGGCAGCTGCTGTGGGTGGCTCCAGGTGTCCTCGCCCTCATCACCACACCGGGTCTCGTCGCTCAGTCCCTCAGCAGAGGGACACCGGCGTCGCTTTATCACAGTTTTGATAACTCTGCTTAAATATCAGTGTTTTTCTTTCTAATCCTGTGTTTCATGAATTTAAAAACACAATTCTGAATAGGGGATGATGGACGGTCGGCTTCACCAAGGCCACAGAGAGCGCTCAGTGCCCTCCCTACATCCCAGGGTCTCCCCCACACCCCAAGGCTCCCTGCCCTGGCTGGGGCCTGCTCCCACCACACTTTCCAGCTGCCTTACTCTTTCCAGACCCCTCCCTAGTCCTTCCTTGCCGAGTTCCTTTTGTGTGTGAAGCAAGTGGTGGACAAATCATTAGTAGGGTGGGAAAATTCATTGGAAAGGATAGAGCTCGTGTTTATATTTAAGCAGCTGAGTTATAGAGCCCGCTGCAGGTGCAGTCAGGGTGGGGGTGTTTTGACTAAAAGGAGGCACGGTGAGGTTGGTGGAGGCTGCTGCCGGTGGCAGAGCGAGGGTTTTCAGATAAGCCTGTGCACTGGGAGAGTTGGGAGTATTTGGGGGGGGGGGCAATGGGGGCTCCAGGGTGGGAAGCCCAGTGAAGGGGAAGGGTCTGTGACCCGAACAGTCACAATAACTGGAGGATGCCACAGGAGAATCCAACTTTCAGGGAGGAATGTAAGAAAGCCCCTCCCACATTGCAGAGGCATGAGAGGAATTTTATTTATATGATGAAGAGACAGGACTGGAATGCAGCTTCAGGCATAGCTGGCCCGGGCTCCTGTGACCCCATCAGAATCTCGTCCTGCTCGGTGTCTCCCTCCCTCTCTCCTTTGCATTCCTCTGTGCTGGCTTCATTTTCAGACAGGCTTTCTCCAGGACAGGGCCTCTGGCAACCCTATCCTGAAAGCACCCTAGGAGACGGAGCTGCTTTTCCCAATAGTTTCAGCAAAAATCTTGGGATCAGGTCTGCCTGGGTTAAGCACCCATTCTTTTTTTTTTTTTTTTTTTTTAAACAGCTTTACTTTCTGTATCTATAGATTTGCCTATTCTGGAAATTTCATTTAAATGGGAACATATCCTATGTAATCTTTTGTGACGTCACAGAAGGACAATGTTTTCATGCTGTGTTGCAGCGTGTATCAGTGCTTCATTCCTTTTCCTTGCCAAATACTGTTCCATTGTGTGGATGTACCACGCTTGAATCAGCTGGTAGACATTTGGGTTGTTCCCACTTTTCGGCTGTTAATACTTTTTCTGTGGACGTTTGCGTGCAAGTCTTTGTGTGAACATAGGTTTCCATTTCCTTTTTGTTTCATTTCATTCTACCTAGGAGTGGAATTGCCGGGTCACGTGGTAACTGGAACAGTTTGAAGCACTGTTTGCTTTCCAAAGTAGCTGTTCCCCTGAGTTCTGTGAGCTGTTCCAGCAAATGACTGAACCCAAAGAGGGGCTCATGGGAACCTCTGAGTTATAGCCAGTCGGTCAGAAGCACCGAGCTGGTGTCTGAGAAGTTGGAGAATTGGAGGTTGCTGGGGAAAAGAAACCCACATTTGGTGTCAGAAGGACCGCAGATGGCACCGGTTCAGGCTTGCCTTAGACTGAGATGGCCTAAAAGGTGGGGCTCCCGTCCCCCACGTCTCTCATCCCACCAGTCCCCCAGCATGGCAGACACTCAGTTACGGTTTTTGAATTGAATGACATGTTTGTAAACTTCCCCTGTATAAACAAAGGGGCAGTGAGTAGCTGGGCCTGGAAGTTGGATGGACCTGGGTTCAAATTCTAGCTCTGACCATTCCCGTGTGACCATGGACGAGTTAATTCCTCTCTCGGAGTCTCAGTGCCCTTACCTGTCCATTGGACCTACCACCCCTTCCCCGAGAGGCGTGTTTTTGAGGGTTAAGTAACATATTGTGTTCTGAGTGTTTAGGCTCAGGTGCTGGGTGTTCTGTCTGCAGCAGGTACAGCCTAGGGCAGCAGTCCCAGGAAGGGGCACCGAGGTGCCGTCCCACCCTGCTCTGGCAGGGGGCAGGCCGCGCCCTTCCCGCTGTCTGGACTGTTTCCGCAGAAGGTGCCTGCTGCCAGCAGCTGGAGCCCCCCCCTCAGAGCGCAGCACGGGGGCTCCGATGGCAGGGTGGGGCCAGTCTTGCAGGGGTCAGTGTTCTGATGACCTAGCCATGTTTTCTGCTGCTTCCGGGTGGCCTGCAGATATATTTTCTTTGGGCTGCACCATGATATTTAAGCATTTAATGAGCTGCCAACTGATTTGAGAGTTGAGAGATGTCACCCAGCAATCAGATTTGCAGCTTCCCTGGTGCCCTGGGTGACCGCTCCCCCGTGGCATTCTGCTGGCCCATCCTCGTGCCGCCTCCATCCTGTGCTTCTCCCTGGCCTGGAGGAGCAGGGCTCGCGTCCTGCCCGGCGTGCCTCTGTGCCCTTGCCCTCCGGAGGGGTGCACAGGCCTCGCCACCTCCTCCTTCTCCGCCTCGAAGCCTGCTCGCTCCTCCCAGCCTTGTCCAGCCTCCCGGGCCTCCTGGGGCCGATGGCGCGGCACGGGGACGGAAGGTGGGCTCTGGAGCCAGTTCTCTCCCGGCTCTGCCCCTCCTCGGTGGTGAGATCTGATCACAGTACTTTCCTTCTTCGCGCTTCCTCAGTGGAATGTTATTAGGATTAGAAACAATATCCGTGAGAGCCTCCACTCAGTTCCTGGCATTCAATATGCAATGGCTGGTGTGAACACTTTGCCTCGATTCTGCCCTGCGTGGCCCGTCCAACCATCTCAGCCTGTGGCATCAGCGGTACAGAATGTGTACTGATCGCACAGGCTACGTGGACAGTTCGAGCTGGTGCCGTCCATTGCTGCCGCAGCCGCTGCTAAAACCTTTGAGAATCCTGAACCAGACCCCGCGTGACCATCACATTTTCAATAGACTGTGCCGTGATCGAGGCACCGCGAGGGAGCTCGCCTGTCGACAGTGAGGGGATGGCCGCATGCGTGCCATCTGTCAGCCCAGCCAGACGCTTGCTCTGCGGGGCAGTGGGCGCTGGCGCCCCCAGCAGGCTGGAACCTAAAGTACAGGAGAGCACTCTGCATGTCCGGCGGCAGGGTTACAGCTCAGTCTCCGTCCCTGGACTTGGAGCTTTTTTAGGGCAGAACACATCTGAACCCAGGATCCCTCGTGGGTCTTTGGGTCTGATGGAGGGAAGTCCTGGCAGTAAACAGGTACAGACAAGAAAGTACCACATCTCTCCCTTTCGTTTTCCTCTTTGGGCCTCCAGTACAAAAACGTGAGTGTGTGCTGCTATTCCTCAGCTCCCAACACACTGACCTGGTCAGTCTCTGTGTCCTCTCGGCCTCCTGTTCTCCCCACCGCAGCAGCTGTTCCAGTGCTTGGGCTCATAGCTGTCCGTATGTTCCCTTCGAGAATATGTTGCATTGTTGTATTTTTAATGTACTTATGTAGCCCTGTGCTGTAGTATTTGGTCATCTGTCTTTTCTCTCGGCATCCTGATAAGCTCCACTCGTTGGCTGCGTGTGCCTGTCCTGTGTGTCTGTAACTGTTCGTTGTATTTGCAGGTGTGTGGCCACCACACTTCACTGTCCTTTCCCAAGGGCCGCTGACCCCTCACCAGTCCAGAACAGTGCAGCCCTCAGCCTCCCGTGTGTGCCCCTCGTGGGCCAATCCAAGCATTTCTCTGGGGATAGGATTGCTGGGTCATGTAGTTGACTGTATTTATTTTAACCAAATCCTGTGGATTGCAAAAAAAAAAAAGTAGTTTTAAAGGCAAAGGAACCTGAGTTGTGCTTGCTTCTAAAAAGGAAATTCGCTGTGTGTTTGTGTCGAATGCTTACTGTGTGCTGGGAACAGCCCCAGTTTTTGTTAAAAGCACGATTTCATCTGCTCGCACCACAATCCTCTGAACTGGGAGCTCTTACCCCTGCATCGCTCAGACGGGCCTGGGGTCCGGGAGGAGGAACTCAGCTCAGCAGCAGTGGAGCTGAGCTGGCTCTGAGTGACTCCTGGGGACACATCACATTGCTGTCCTAAACAGCCCCATCCCAAGCCTGGCTCTGTGTGTTTGTGGAAAGTCCTTAAGGAGCGTGAGATAAGACGCCTCAAAGTGGTGGCTCCGTGTGGCCTACACTCTGTGTTTTGTGTGATCCACCTGGTCTTTAAAGTTTTTGCAATCATTTTTCAGTATTTTAAAATCTGAGCTGTCACGTAATCTAGATCTGGCAGCATTTCCAGGATGACAGCGGTGGCTGCCCCTTCCAGCTCGCCCTGCCCACAGCGGCCCCTCAGCTGCCGCGTCTCCCACGGCCCTCCCAGCCCCAGTCTCGGCTCCTGGAAGAGACATCTGTGCACCTGGGCCATGACCGCTGTTCCTGTCTGAGTTCTTCCCATCGGTGCATGAACCAGCCTTGCCCCTCCGCCCAGACGTCCAGCCTGCAATTTCCCGTGGCTGCAAAGTCAGTAACGGAGAAACACAGGCTTTAGCTGCCACTGAGCCTGCTGCTCTCCTGCCTTGAAATCATTTGTTGTGTCCTGCCGAGGGCCCAGCCTGTGCCAGGCCCTATGGAGGGCAGAAGGGACGCTGCAGACCGACTCCCGCCTGCGGGGGACGGGCCACCGTGTCCAACCCATTTAATAAATGAGCTGCCAGGAAGCCTGTGCACATAATCCACCCCCACAGATGGGGTGCTGTTGATATAAAGACAGAATTCAGCCAGCCATAAATACTTATTGCTGTGCCAAGAGGAGGTTTTCAGAACTACGGTATTTTGTTCACTCTAGATGACCTGCAGGACTCATTTGTTTTTTATTTCTGTTTTTAGCAAAGCTGTAGGGCTCCTGTGGTTGTGACTCCCTTGATCCTAAGAGTCAGGACATCATCGTGGTTCTGGACTGAGCGCCAGGGGACACGGCCAGACATCCCGGCTCTGTTCCTCACTAGCTGGGGCACCTGAAAGAAGGCACTTAATGTCTTGGAGCCTCAGTCTCTTCATCTGCAAAATGGGGATATTAGGGTGTACTTCATAAAGCTGTTGCAGGGGCCTGTTAGCAGAATGCAAGCCGACATTTCACATAGTGCTGGGCACACAGTGAGCCTGACGTGAAGGGTGGTGGTGTCGCCATCGTCGTCATCGTCGTGGGGAGACGAGTGTGTGGGGAGACTGTAAATGCACCTCGAATCCCTTGTGGATGCTCTGTTCCTTTTCTAAGATCGAGACTTGCTTTCTTCCCTGTGCTCGCAGGTAGGGTTTGGGTGGGTCCACCCTCCCGCAGTGGGGTCAGGATTTCTTCTCTGCACTGACGTCTAGCGCTGTCACTGGTGCCCTGTGAGTGCTCCGTCACGGGGTGCACCCCCCGAGCTGCTCGGCCCTGGGGGTCTGCGCTAGCTCCCCCCATTGAGAGTGAGATCTTGTGAGCAGTGGGGATCACTCGGGACAGTTCGGGCAGGAACAGGAGGGTGTCCTGGACCTACAGGAAGAGCGCGTTTGAATTTAGCGCGGGCGCTGAGCCCTGTGGCCTTTTTCACGAAGGCAGTGTGGAGAGGACTCTGGGTCTGTGACGTCCTCTCGAGTCAGCCCCTCTTCCCCTCGCAGGCAGCGTTCTTCCAGAGGCCCCGGAGCCCAGCTGCCAGCGGGGTGAATCTCCACGTGTGCCCTGTGGAAAGGCTGCCCCAGACACGCCGAGGGGAGGGTCTTCGGCTGCCCCTTGCCCTCCGACAGGCTGTTGCTGGAGCAGAGGACCTGGCGCTAGGCCAGTTCCCTGATGTGTCCCTCCAGGGGCCTGGGCAGCCGTTCTCCTCCCTGCCCCTCCGCTTCCTCGTCGCGGAGAGGGGTGACAACAGCACCTACCTTGGAAGTCATTTCAAGGATGAACCCAGGTAATAGGTGCAAAGACTTAGAACAGAGTGTCCTGTAGTAAAAGTGTGTTATTATTATTATTATTATTATTATTATTATTATTACTATTATTCCTGCTGCTGTTCTTTTTTTTTATTTTTTATTCCTCACTCGAGGATATTTTTCTATTTATCATTAGATAGAGTGGGAGGGAGGGAGAGAGAGAGACAGAGAGAAACATTTTTGTGATAGAGCCACATCAACTGGTTGCCTCTCTGTCACACGACCCGACCAGGGCTGGGGACGAATTGCAACCAAGGTACGTGCCCTTGACCAGAATGGAACCCGCTACTCCTTGGTCTGCAGGCCCACGCTCTAACCGCTGAGCCAAACCGGCCAGGGCCCTGCTGCTGTTCCTTATGCCTCTGTTGTGAGGATGCCTTCAGTTCCTTGGGACTTCCTGTTCCCCATTAGAAAGGCGGGGCTCACAGTCCCTTTGACGTCACCACACACAATTTGTCCTACACAAAACAGAGGAAGGCACTTCAGGACAATTTAGCAATTTTGTGCAAAGAGAGCAGTAGATTTGGGTTAAAAAGTCCAGAGTTTGAATTCTGGCCCTTCTACTTTTGTTTGGCCTTGGGAAAGGGAAAGGTAACTAACCTCGCAGGTCTGTGGCCGCCTCCCCGCCCGCCCTGCGCAGTGGGGGCCGCGTGCTTGGCGGGTTATATGAGCCCCAGCTGTAAATGGGCCCAGCCCACTGCCTTTAAGAATTGTTGATCTTCTTTCTCCTTTAAGTAAATATTGGAAATATTGCCGGGGGATTAGGAGCGAGGGCTCTGGTGTTGGACAGTCTGGGTTCAGATTCCAGCCCCATGCCTTCCTCCTGCTGACTCGGGCGTGGTGAGTGTCTCCGAGCACCAGCTCCCGTACCTGGGAACTCAGGCTCTTTCATCTCCAGGGACTTCCCACGACAGAGGTCAGGGGATTGGAAGGCCTGCAGAGTTCAGAGTTCTCTGGCTCTTCGCCGTGTCGCGTGTGGGTGCTAGCAGGCCACGGAGCATTTCCCCTAGCACACGGCACGTCGCACCGTTTTCATTACGTTGCCGTGCTGTGGAGACGCCCTCCGTGGTGAGAGCGGTGTGAGGTGAGAACACGTAGGGAGTTCTCCTGAAACGTGGAAGGAAAGCAGAGGGACAGCGGAACTAATCACAACGCCCCCGACGTCTGCACAAGAAGGAAGCTGCGGCCCTCTGACCTGCCCCTCCCTTGACAGTGAGGAAACTGAGGCTCAGAGGGGGCCTGGCGTTCCCAGGGACGTGCAGTGTGGGGGCAGCATGAGCCCAGGACCCAGGTCCCTCATTTCCCAGCCTGTGACCCCGCAACCTCCCGAACCACAGTTAGCCGTAGATTACTGAGCAGGAAAGAGGGCCGAGGTACATTTTCATTCTGTGCTGAAAATGAAGGAGTTGGTCCCTGTTTTCAGCTCTTGACCGGAGATGCCTAGATATCAAGGGTTTGCCACACCCCTCCCTCTAGAGCTCATGCCAGCTCCGTGCCCTGCGAGCACAGGGTAGGAGGGAGGAGTGTCCTTTGAGAACCAACCAGGTCTGCAGAACAAACCCATAAAAAATAAAGGTAGGAGGAAAGGTAGACCAGGGTTTAATAAGAAGGAACCCCCAAACCCGATGATGGTGGAGCCAGGCCGTCCCCAGGAAGGGGTGAAGCTGGCCTGGGGCAGCACTCCCTCCCCCCGCCCCAGCAGGGCCCCGGGAACCCGCTCCCCAGGGGGCCCAGCTTGCGCTGTCAGCCCTGGCCGCCACGTGGGAGCTTCACAGCGTGCCACTTTTCCAGGGAGCATACTTGCATTTTAACAAGGACTTCCACAGCTTCGTTGCAGGAATTTAAAACCCCAGCACAAAGGTTCAGACGTGGGCTCTAGAGAGAGAGGTAAGAGGCCAGGGTTCGACTTCCAGACTTCTCCTCAGCTATGTGAGCTTAGGCAAATTCCTTCACTTCTCTGTGCCTTGGTCTCCCTCACTGTCGAACGAGAGAGCAGCAGTATGGACCTTCGAGGGGTGACATGTGCAGGGAAAACGTCCCACCGAGAGTTTGTTTAGTCAGTAAGTACTTTTCGAGCATCTGCACGGTGCCAGGTCCGGTCACCAGGCATCAGGGATAGATGTCGTCATCACTGCACAGAGGAAGGACTGCAAAGGCGTGATGACAGCGTGGGCAGGAGGTGGTGTTTGGACAGAAGGGGCGTTTGAGCAGAGACGAGGAGAAAGTGAGTGGCTGTGCGTCACGCAGCTCCGTGGGGAGGATGTTCAAGATGGATGCAAAGGCCCAGGGCCTGGTGTGCTGGGCGTGCTCAGGGGGGCGTGGGCGGCTCAGTGGATGGGGAGGAGAGTGGAAGGGTGTGGGGGTGAGAGGAGGGGAGGGGCCAGAGCGTGGTGGCCGTGGGGCACAGCGAGGACCTGGGGTTTGGTCCTAGACGGGCTGAGAGGGCGCTGGGAGAGGCAGGGAATGGTCTGGCCCCTTGTGAGCAACTCAGCACACAGTGGCTGTTGACATCACTGAGGGGTGTCTGCCCTGAGCCTGGCCTTGTGCTGGCTACTGCCTGTCGACCAGTGGTCATTGGTGCCAATTCCGTGCCAACAGGAATCCCCAGTTTGGGGTGTGGTGAAGAAGGAAACTTCATTCAGCGCAAAACAACTCAGTTGAAAACACCACGGCTGTGAGGCAGCCCTGGGGCCAGGCCCTCTCCTGAGACAGCTCTGCTGTGTCCTCAGTGGTCCGCTCTGCGCGACTGCTTTGTGCGGTGCCGCCCTGCTCAGCCCTGCCAGTCGGCTCTGGCCTGCGCGCTCTGCTCTGCTCTGCTCTGGTGAGACTCAGCGCAGCCTGGGGAGGCAGGGAAAGTGGACTCCCAGAATCAGAGGGCACCTGGCTTATGTAAACACAAGTGCCCTGATTGGTGTCCTCGGACAAATGAGGACTCCAAGTCCTCACAGTTTGATTGGTCCAAAAGGCACTTTCCTGATTGGTCAGAAGAGAGCCACTCTGGTTGGTCAGAGCTGTACAACTCTGATTGCATGGGGAAAGCCCCAGTCCTGCTGGTTGAACTAGGACTCCAGGAGCTCCTTCAGAGGGCGGCTCAGATGGCGGGAGCTCAGGGCGGGCAGTCAGTGCAGGTGTCTCCCTGAGTGCAGTTTGCGTGAGAGGCCCCTGTGAGAAACGGCTGCTAGGCTCTGTTTTTTAAAAATTTGAGCCCAGTTAGCCACCAGGAGCCCTTCTGAGCAGGTGTCTTCTTTCTGAGGGTTCACATGCAGAAGGATACAGCAAGCAAAACCATTCTCTGTCCTGGAGGAACTTGTAGTGCCTGGTGGAGAGTTAGGTGTGAATCGGTGAAGGAGACCAGTGCACGCAGATCTGGGCTCCTTGGTAGACAGAGCGCCAGCTTCCCTGGGGGGTTGGGGAAGCACTTACTTTGGACACTGAAGATTGGCTGGGGGATAGGAGCGTCTCTCTGGGGACCTGGAAGTGCCCAGGGAGTGGAGCTCTGCGCAGGTGGGAGGGTGGGGCCGGAGGGGCCAGTGGGAGCTGCTTGCTTGAGGGCTTTTGGTGCCCTGTGGGGGCCTCGACATTGATCCTGAAAGCACTGGGCAGCCACTGAAGGTTTCTCTGCAGGAGTGAGTCTGATCAGAGCTAGCCCTGTGAAGGCCTCTTGCGCGGTCACTGTTTACGTTCATCCTGGAGGGCCCAGCCGTGTGAGTGGGTGCCAGACCATCGGGGCCTGGCCCACAGCAGGTGTCAGATGAACGTTCGCTTAGGTGATGGGTAAGTGCGTCATATCCCACAGACTCAAATGTTCAGAGGGAGACCGCGACCTCCATAGGACTGGGCCTGTTTCTTCCCTTTCTGTCTTTCCCATGGATTGCCAACCCTTGTTTGGTAAATGGTGGCAGAGTTCAGTTGCTGGGGTAAAGTAATTAACGGGACTTTGCTTTCCTGTCCCTTCAGGAAGGACAGTGACTCTGACCTCTAAATTCGTGGGTGTGTGTGGATGCTTCTCCCCAAGGGCTCCTGAGAGACACCGCCCAGCCGTCCTCTCCCCTGTCCCAAACCGATCCAAACACAGCCCTCTTTCCTCCCCTTCCCTCCATGTCAGTCACATCCTGTGAACTCCAGCTGGGGGCGCCCAGGGGAAAAGCCTGTCAAACAAAACCTGTTTAAACCAGCAGGTCCCTCACCCAGCTGTGACCGTCAGGACCTCCCTCATGACCCCTGGAGCCCATGCTCACTGTAAAGTTAGAAGTTTCCTTTTCTAAGTTCACAGTTTTATTATTTCCTCCAGTTAACCAAACGAAGATACTTTGTGCAGCTTTGCTAAAAACATCTCATCAAAGGCTTATGAAAGGGCCCTGGCCGGTTTGTCTCAGCAGTTAGAGCGTCAGCCCCCTGAGACGTGGGTTCGATTCTGGTCAAGGACACGTGCCTCAGTTGCAGTTCATCCCAGCCCTGGTTGGGGTCGTGCAGGAGGCAACCAGTCGGTGTGTCTCTCTCACATCAATGTTTCTCTCTCTCTCCTTCTCCCTTCCTCCCTCCCTCCATCCCATTCTATCTGAACAAAAATGGAAAAATTTCCTCAGGTGAGGGTTAAAAACAAAAAAGCTTATGAAAGGGCTCAGTGATGTTTGGGAACCTGCTAGAAGGGTCTGTCGTGCCCGACTGTTCATCGTACGGTTCTATAACACATCATCTGTCCACTGTATTGTGTGTTCACCTCCCAGAGTCAAGTCTCCTTCATCACACCTGTCCCCCTTCACCCTCTTCTACCTCCCCGCCCGCCTTTCCCTCTGGCCGTCACCGCGTTGTCTGTCCACACGTCGTGGGTTTTTGGACACGGATGCAGCGCGGGCATCACTTGTAGTAAAGTGAGTGCTGAAACGCGGCTCATTCCCACGTCCCAGGATGCGCGGTGGGGCCTGTGGTCAGGTGGGCTGCTCCCACACCTCCCCGCTGACCAGCACGCGGGAGAGGAAAGATTTCAGTGCTCCAGGGACAAGACGGCGCTTGTTAAAACTGAAGTACCAGAATCTCCTTTTCAGTCTCTGCTTAAAGTGCCTGTCACCCCAAGGGCAGAGTCCAGATTCTCTAACACGACCCCCAGGGCTGCCCTCAACCCCCGCCCAGTACCCCTCTGATCCTAAATCCTGGTTCCCTCCAGCTGCACCCTGTCCAGGCTGTTCCCTGATCCCTTTCTCTCCCTCTGTCTTGAGCAGAGTGGGTACAGGTCCAGGCTTCGGGTCGGTTCCTGTCCCCACCGTCAGTGTTTGTGTGTTTGGGCCCAAGTCTCAGCGTCCTCTCTCTGACGCAGGAATGCTCACAGGTACCTATCCGAGTGGGCTTCTGAGAATTAGATGGGAGAATGCGTGTGTGCTTACCCAGTGCCTGGCACAGGACCTCTCAGTAAACGCCGTGCTTTCGTGGTGATTATGACCTCGCGCCATCCTCCAAGAAGGCACCCGCGTGCCCACGCAGCGGGCCCGGCCTGCCTTTGCCACGTGTGCCTGTGGCTTCATCTCCCTGCTCTGGGCCGACCGGTTTGTCTTTCTTTTCCAACCCACTGTGAGCTCCGTGCAGTGGGTTGTCTTCATTGTGTTGGTAGTTTCCTTTGCTGTGCAAAAACTTTTTAGTTGGATGTAGTCCCAGTTTTTTATTTTTTTTTTATTTTGTTTCCCTTGCCAAGGAGATACATCAGAAAAAATCTTGCTACAAGAAATGTCCGAGAGTTTACCGCCTGCAGTTCCTTCTGGGATGTTTATGGCTTCGCGTCTTGCGTCTGAGCCTTTAATCCGTGTGGAGTTCATGGTTGCGTGTTTCCTGCCCCCAGGCTTGCCCTCCTCGCCTAATGCAGGTCTCGCCTTGTGCAGGCGCCCCTCCCTGGCCGCGTCTGCCCCTCCTCGTGCTCCTCCCACACCCGCGTCCGCCGTGGCAGATCACTCTGCGCCCCACACCTGCTTTCTCCTCCTTCCTCTGCTGGACTCCGAGCTCCCGCAGGGCAGGGCCGTGTCTCTTCAGCAGTGTGCGTTCACGCAGGGCACGCTGCCTGCACCAGGGCCGGTGCGTGGCGGTCACCGAGGGAGCCGCGTGAATCCGCGTGACCAGCACAACTGCCTGTAACTCTGGCTGTCAGTGGTGGCGGCACTTCCTCATTCACGTCGCAGCCCAGAGCAGACTGGGTGCCTCTGGGCACCCTCCTCCTTTCCAGTGGTTCTGCCATCTCCACACGTGGCTTCCACATACTGCGGGAGGTGGGGAGGAGGGGGGTTCTGAGCGCTGTCCTTGCCGTGGCTGCACCTGCATGTGGCTGCTTCACCCCCACGCACGTCACACTGGCCAGACCAGGTCTGTGGCTCCCATCCCACTGCGGGGCTGCTGGGGAATCTCGTCTTCCTCTGTGCCCAGTCTCATCAGAACTGGGCATGGGAGGGCATCTCACAGCCAGAGGACCTGAGTGCCTGGCTCCTGAGAGTTCAGTCCGGAATTCTCTAGCCAGTGACGAGCCTTCAGGTCAGCGGACGCTGGAGCAGCCGTCCCTCCACAGGCCCGAGCTGCTTGCTGCTCCCGGTGGACTGGACCTGCTCTGTATTTCAGAAACGGCGTGGCCGCTTCAGATGAGAAGAAAGAGGAGGTCTGGGCATGCAGAGCTCTGCCCACCTGACCGCTCACCCGAGGGACCCCGGGGTGGGGGCTTGGAGGGGCCCGTGGCTGAGGAGATGCCCTAGTCAGGATGAACCAAGGAGAATATGTCATGACAGTGCAGCGGCCAGGGTCTGAGCATTTGTCCTAGAAACGGTAGCTTGTCATCTTGTAAACAACGTCCTATCGGTGTAAAGACAGCTATTCTTAATTTGATGGCGTCTTTATCTTCTTGAAGCTCAAAGTAAAAGGATACTTTTTGGAGGGAAAAAAACTTCCATTAAAATAGTCCTGAAAGTTCTTTTGTAAAGGGAGGACTAGCTCCCAACGCTCTCTGTTACTCCTTCTGAACCGTAACTGACAGAAGTATCATGGTCGGAGTGCCACACACCGTGGCAGCAGGGCCACCAGCGGAGCCTGGCAGGTCCACGCGCCGGGCTTCCCTCCAGCCCCAGCACCTCTGAGGCCACTTTGGCTGCAGCCCCAGGAGCCCCAGCAAAAATCTCCCAAACACCCCACGGCTCTCTGAGCGCTGGAGCCTACCCAGTGGGGTGGCCCCTGCAGGGATGACAAAGGGGGTCTCTGAAGGACCAGCTCCCTGTCTTCCTGTGCTTATTACTGGTCTTTGCTCTTCACTCCCTGCCCACAGGGGTTTGGGACCAGGGAGCTGGTCCACAGGCCAGCCTTCTCTCCACCCTCTCCACAGTCGGGTCTTTGTCATCTCTAGTCTGGACCTGGCAACAGCCTCCAAGCCGTTCTCACTGGTGGCCTGCCCTGCTTCCCCTAAATCTGCTCCCTACGTTTATTCATTCTTTCAACAAGTCTTTATGGGGCCTCTCGTGAGCCCTGGGCACTGTGTTAGGCTCTGGTGATATGGTTGTGAGCAGGACAGGTCCCGCCTTCCTGGGACTTCCATTCGAGCAGAGGAGGCACAGCATGACCCGTGAGATCATTCCAGGCAGCTCGGGGCTGGGCAGGCAGTAGAATGGGTGGGGCTGGGAGTGCCCGGGCAGCCTCAGCTGGCATGTCCAGGAGGTGAGGGCACAAGAGCAGAGACCCAGATGGCAAGGCGCTCCAGGCCAAGGGAACAGCCCGAGAAAGGCCTGGAGATGACAGGGACAGTGCGCAGGGCCCAGGAAGAACGTTGGGAGCTGACCTGTTAAGGTGTTGGGGGGTGCTGAGGGTGGGGACAGGTGACATGGAGTGAGGTTGGCGGGTGTGCCAGGGCCGCTTCCCGAAGGTTCCTGTGCACACGCCAGAGTTCAGGTGAGAGTGTCGGGGAGCGAACAGGGTTCCTGGGGAGCAGGGAAGGATTCCAGACAGGAGAGTGTCTTGGTAGGTGTTCGAAAGGCCTCTGCCTAGGGCTGCCTACAGCCTGTTCCCCAGCAGCAGTGTTTCTCAATGCTTAAGAGACCCCCACCTCCTGCGTCCCACCTCCGTCGGCTTCTGTCCGTCCTCTCCGAGGCAGTGTGATTGGAGCCGGCTGCCCGTACTGTCTTACCTCCCTGGGCCCGCCAAGCCCAGCCATGGGGACCTTCTTCCTGCCGGTCCAGCCACGCTCCTGCTGCCTAGACTTCTGCATTCGCTGTTCCTGCCATACCCCCCCCCCCCCCGAGGGCACCACCTGGACCACCTGACAGCATCTTTCCTCTAAGAGTAACCGAAGCAGCGTCTTCAAGGACCCCCTCCTCCGAGGGAAACCCTCTCTGCATCGTCATGTAAACTTCCTGAGCGCTTCCCGGAGCACCTGCAGATCACAGCATCCCCACATGCCCCTCCTGCGTACTCACCAGTGGCCGGCCTGTCCCCACCCGCACACCAGCGACTCCTTGAGTGAAAGCGTCCTGGCGGAGCGCCCACGACGTACCAGCACCTACAGAGCCTGACCGGCGAGGCTTAGGCTGCCAGGCCTTAGTCTAGGCTATCATGCCTGAGGTGGGCGCCATCCTCATCCCCGTTCTACAGATGAGAAGCTCGAGGCTCCATGCGGTTTACTACCTGACGTAGAGCTGGTGAAGGTCAATGCAGGTCGCTCATCTTGTAAAGCGATCCTCTCGCAGGTGGGTGGGCTTCTGGGTGGTATACCTTAGGGCTCTCAAACCCAGGCCGCGGGAGCAGGGGAGCACACGGGTGCCATAGCGGCCCTGTGCGTCCAGGTCAGGAGGGCAGTTCCGTCCATTCTTAAGGGAGGCCAGGAATCTGGATTTTATGCAGAAATATCTTGGTTTACATGTTTTAGGCTCACGAGCCACTAGCTGCTTGTAGTGAAAGGCAGGACGACCTTCACCAACAGGTCAGCACCCGACTGGTCCCTGAGGGGACGCTGCCCTGACCCTGCCGCATTTGGCCTGCTGAAGAGCTCCGTCCTGGGAGGCTGCAACTCCTTCCAGAAACCCCAGACACTGCGGACACCCCTGGAAACTCAAATGTTTGAATCCGTATTCAGTACAACACCCGAAAATACCATTTATTTTGTTGGAGGTGACGATGGTTAAATGGGGACATGTTCTTAGTGATTTAGAAATACACACTGAAGTATTCGGGACTGAAATGTCACCATGAGCCTAATTTAAAACGCCTTAGCAAGAAGGTAAAAATGATGAAGCAAATATGGAAAAGGGTTAAGACTTTATTAGATAAAAGGTCATGGCGATTTATTTGCTTTTTACCATGTTTTGACATGGTCATAATAAAAAATGCAAAAAAAAAAAAAAGGAATGACAGTCACGAGAAAGAGTACAGCCTCCTTGGACCGTTCCGAGGTCGGTGCCCCATGGCGCTCTGCCGAGTCGGGTGTGCAACTCCAGCAGCCCGGGCGCAGCTGGCAGCAGGCGCCCAGGCGACAGTGGCTGTCTCCTGCTAACGCCCACCAGTGAGCCTGCGGTTCGGGCCTTCAGACTTTTCTTCAGTAAATTCGAGAATGCTCTGGAACGAGGGCGGCTCTCATTGCTTGAGGGTTGAAGACCTGGGACCCTGGGTTCTGAGCCCTCGGGCCGGGTCCTCACGCTGCCCAGCCGCAGTGTCCAGCCTCAGGTGTGCGGTGAGGATGCGGGCAAGGAAGGCCCTGGGCACAGAGCCAAAACAAAGACGCCATGGATGTCGTTGCTTTCTCCCGGCGGCTCGGGTGAGAACTGCCCGCATGTCAGGTGCCTGCTGCTGCCGTGTGACTCTCTCGGGGGCCGGCTGGGTTTTCTGGGGTGCAACTCACTGGAGGAATCCAGACAGGGGAAGGACCTGGAATTCTCCAGGGTGATCACCTTTCTGCCTAGTCACTCTGGCCCCCGCCCGGGACTTGGGTGAGAAGAGGCACTGATCCAGCGGAAATGGGTGGACTCGACTCCTTGGTGGATCCTCTGACTTTCCTTTTGGGGGTCCTCACCTTCCTAGGACCCTGTAGTCCAGCCCCACAAGTCACATGCGTGTTTGGAGCAGCCCCCCTCCAAACAGGGAGAACTCCGCGCCGCGTCTCCCCAGGCTGGTCCCCTTGCTTGTCTTCCCGCTCGGGGCCTCAGCCGTCCTCCAGGGCTCCATGTGCAGATAGAAACTGGGCGTAATGAACTCGATTGAGCACTAGCCTAAGCTGGCATCTTAACCACCTTCCCAAGGAGGAGCGTCTGACTGCTTGCTCAGTGACGGGTTGAAACTTGGAGACCACGGAGAAGGACCTGGCCTTCAGGCCAGGGAGCAGAGCCCGGGCTCCAGCGTGGCCGAGGACCTGCGGTTCTCCTGGCTGGCGCCTCCGCTCTGCCCACTCAGTGCACCCGCACCGCCTGCGGGCTGCCCCGGCCTGGGGCCGTGCTGGTGAAGTGGAGAGGCCCTGGCCGGGTTCCACTGCTGCCACCCTCTGGAGGGAGGTCCCTGCCGAGGCGGCCATCCAGGAGTGGCTTTAGGCCAGAGGACCTTGCTGTGATCTCCAAGTGGCCCAGCCTCCTGCTCTGCCTTTCCTCCTCCCGCCTGGTGCTGAGGACGGTTGCCAGATGAAATACAGGACAGCCAGTGGGATTTTAATTTCAGATAAACCATGCATAACTCCTCAGTTTCAGTGTGTCCCAAATATTGCATGGAAAGGTTGTATTGTGTGGTGCACACTTGAATACTGACAATTATTGAATTATGAATTATTGAATAATGAGTTATGAAAAATGACTCATTGCTTATCGAAATTCAGATCTGTATACTGGGCATCCTGTATTTTTATTTGCTAAATCTGACACTTCTTAAAGTTGCTCTGCCATGCTCGGTCCTGGGCAAGGCCTTGTGGGCACTCTGTCAGAGACCAGGGCACATACTGGGCAGGCTGTCGGGTGGCTCTGAGGGCCGGCTCCGTGCTGACGCTGGGGCGTGGGGCAGAGATGAGTGCCCCAGTCCCTCTGTGGGACCTTGTGGACGAGCTGCCTAGCTCCTCTCTGGCCGCAGCCTCCTCGTTTGTGTGTCGTGTGAGATTAATCAGAGCACGCTGCTTCTGTTCTTGTGAGGGTGAGTGACCCTGCTCCTCTGACCCCCTCCGCTGTTCCCTGATTCACCCCTTGGCCTGCAGTCCAGGGGGGCGTCACTTAGAGAAAGCCTGCCTGCTCCCTCGCTGGCCAGGGTTTCTCTGTTTTCAACCAGGGCCCCCAGTACAGATTTGAGTGAACAGGAGGTGCTACAGAGTCTGTGGGCCCAGGGCAACATGAAAATGGGGGGCCCCTTGTTGCAAAAGTATGAAGAATTTCAAGACAGGGCAGCAGCTCGTGACACAGGCCCAAGTTCTGACCCTGAGCGACTGCACTGCATGGCGCAGGCTTGGGAAGCCGGCCCGCCCATGAGGGCCAAGGAGAGGCCTGGAGGGCGAGGGTGTGAGCAGCAGGGTCCGGGCCCCTGAGCTGGGAGGGGTGGAGACGGCACCAATCCTGCGCCTTCTCGGGCCATGCTGTACCCCGCCCAGCCCGGTGGAATTTGTTTGTTTATTAATGAAATCTTTCTTCAATAGTGGCAACTGATTTATATTTCAGAAAATTCCTATAAAGGCAAAATTAAGCACCCTCTCTCCAGGGTGGCATTTAGTGCGATTAACAGTTAAACACTGACCTGTGTGGTCACTGGATTTATCTGTGCCCCCCCCCCACTGGCCTGTGACCCCCACCAGGGCCACAGCAGTGACTGTGTCTATTGTCACCTGCGTCCCCAGCACCACATGGAAGGCACATGGCAGGAACTCAATAAATAACAGGCCGGTGTGGCTCAGTGGACTGAGCGCCGTCCCATGGACTGAGAGGTCCTGGTTCAATTCCTAGTCAGGGCACATGCTAGGGTTGCAGGCTCGATCCCCAGTGGGGGGTGTGCAGAGGCAGCCAATCGATGTTTTTCTCTCACATCAATGTTCCTATCTCTCTCTCCCTTCCTCTCTCTCTAAAAAAATGCAATAAAAATATATTTTAAAAAAATAACAGCCACACTGGCTAAGACTCCATTTATGGGAACACACCGTAGGGAGTTTGGTGGACCTGCTCCCCCCCGACATCATGAGCACCGTCCCTGTTACTGAATGTGATCACACGTGTAAAGCCTGAGACACCCTCTGCGTGTGTCCGTTGCTCAGGGAACAGGAGCTGCCTGGGTGGCGATGGCCTGCCCCGTCTGTGTGCGGGGACGTTGCTGGGCAGGGGAGGAAGCACGCTTTGAGCACGCCTGTCTGTGTCTTCCCAGGACGCCAAGTTTGTGGAGGAGCGAAGGAAGCAGCTGCAGAGCTACCTGCGCAGCGTCATGAACAAAGTCATCCAGGCAGTCCCCGAGTTTGCCACCAGCCCCCGGAAAGAGACCCTCGTTCAGCTGATGCCCTTCTTTGTGTGAGTACCATTCACGGGACGTGCTCCGCCCGAACGTCCGTCCTTCTCGTTTCTGTGGTTGGGCAGTGGTGTGTGTCTGTGTCCTGGACACCCCGGCACCCAGGTGTGCCCCCCGGAGCCGTGGGAGGCACTGCCAGGAGACTCGCCACAGCGCTCTGGAGCCCCTAAAGGGCCTGACAGAGAGTCTGCAGGTGAGCCTTGTTGATGGGAGGTTTGCAAGTAAATGCAGGGCTGTGTGGTGTCATAGTTCACACATTGTGACAACAGGAAAGATTCATTTTCTCCGCAGCTCACAGGTGGTCCGCAGCTAACATGCTCTCTGTGTCTTCAGCTTGGGTAGCGAACGCAAGGAAAAATTCTCGGATGCCCACTGGTTCCAACTTAAATGATTTTCATAATAATATTACTTACCTATAACACATAAAACTAGGTATGTGTTCCTTGTTCTTCTATCTCGTAAAAGTGAAAGTCACAGACGCTGACATGGAAAGCGCTTCCAGCGTTGTTGTGACTCGCGTGGTCAGCGCACTGCTGCCGTTTCTGGGTCCAGCGCCGCGCAGCGGCTTGGCCGTGTCTGCCTGCCGACTCGGCCTCCCCGTGTCTGCCTGCCGACTGGGGCCGCCCCGTGTCTGCCTGCCGACTGGGGCCGCCCCGTGTCTGCCTGCCGACTGGGCCTCCCCATGTCTCTCGGGTCCCGCTGCCTGAAAGCACCTGTTGGTGCAGCACCTTGACGCGGGTGGCCGTCACTCGGTGTCACCACCTGGCCACCCGAGTCCACTGGGTCCTGGTAAGTCTCCTGTCAGCCTGAGACATCACATCCCTGGACGCCAGAGCGCTGAGGTGATGAGGCCGTGCTCAGTTTCTGCGGTCTTTAGATGTTGTGGAATATAATTTCTTTATTCCTAAAATGTCATCATCGCGTGGAAACGCAAGATGGAAACAGTAGCAGGCCTGTGGTCCCCCCGAAATGGGATTGGGACTTGTCATTTGAGAAACACTCGTCTGTGACCGGCTGGGGTAAAATGGTGGGGTGGGGGTGTCTGGTTCATTATAACAGTGATGCTATCACATAAAACTGGGCTCATTTCTGCTTCTGAATTGGGGGTGCTGCTTTGGCATAACACTTCCTAACGTTTCCAGGTTGAACTTCCAACCAGCCCGCGATGGGCTGCACTGTCCCTCTGACCTGCGTGGGGCCCTGGGCATGGTAGCCAAGCTGGTGCTGATGTTTTTCTAATCGCTTTAAGGCTTTTGTGCGAAGGTGTAATTGCACTGTGCTGCCTGTGGTAGGAGATGCCCCTTGGGTTATTCATGGTGCCCACTGGTTCATGAGGGGAGCCTGATCCTTGCAGTGGCTCTCAACCTTCCTACTGCCGCGGCCCTTTAACACAGTTCCTCATGTTGTGGTGACCCCCAACCATGAAATTATTTTCATTGCTACTTCATAACTGTAATTTTGCTACTGTTATGTCTTAGGCGACCCCTGTGAAAGGGTCGTTCGACCCCCAAAGGGGTCGCGACCCACAGGTTGAGAACCGCTGCCTTAGAGGCAGCCCCAGCCCCTGGTGTGTGTGGAAAGAATCACTCAGAGTCCTGTGCGTTTTGGCTCCATTCCCTGGTAAAAGCTGAGTTACATGGTTGGTCCTGAGGCTCTGATGCTAGGAAAGGAGAGAGCCCTGCCCCACACGGCCCGCCGTGGCTTCCTGCTGGCTCTCCCGACACCTCCGGGCAGCGTTCAGCGAACAGCCTGTGGAACTGAACACGTGTGTTGATGAGAGCGTCCGCGTGCTGTGCCGTCTCAGCTGCGCCGGTGGCCGTTCGCCCGAGCTGGGAGAGAAACCTCTGTGCCTGATGAGCAGAGAACATAAGGTTCAGTTTCATGGGCTTAAAAACACAAAGGATTTCCGTCGGAGATGGCGCAAAGGACACAATATTGTCACTGGATTTCTGGCTGCACGTTGGTCTGGGCCCCGGGTGAATCAAACAGCGTCCTCTGCTGGCGTTCCTCAGGTGCCGGATGCAGCTGGCCTCCCCGGCTCTGTCTGTGTGAGCGCCATGAGGTGGCAGGTTGGAGTCTGCAGACTGTTTCACTGGGGGGTGGAAGATGAGCTGGGGAGCCGCCACCTGGTCACTTCTGGTCTGTGTGCTCCCGGGAAAACGGCGAGACTGGCATTTCAGCTCCAGAGCTTGCCCTAAGAGATTCCCAATTAAAAACAAAACAAAACAAAACAAAAGCAACTCTTGGCTAAGGAAATAAACCCAGAAAAGCATATTTTTAAAAATAAATTTTGACAGATTTCCTTGGCTCTTTCACATGGTGACTCAGGACCCTAAAGTTCAGCGAGCTACTGAACACACGGTCCTGTTTGCTCGGCGGGGCCGCCCTCTCGCCTCCCTCCAGTTGGCACGAGCTCAGCACCTGGCCTGCTGGGTCTCCCCGAGAGCCTGTGAGGTGGGCACCGCGTCTCCATTTTATTAAGTGGAATCTTGACCACGTTGTCAATACAGGGACCATTTCATACGTTCCAGCTAATACTGGTGAGGAAAGGGGGCTCTGAGAGGTCACCGGGCCGGGGCACCCACCAGCACCGGGAGCCTGGGCTGTTTGGGGCCATCACCCATGTTTTGGGACATGGGTGACAAGCTCATGACCTGTGGATGAAGCCTGACCCTCTGCCTGTTTTATTTGATCAGTCTGGTGGGGTTCTGTTATTTGTTTTTCGTAACTGAGGTAGTGCTAACATCAAAAAATGAAAAGGTGTCAGATTTTTTTAAATCAGACATCGAGCTTCTCTTGAAAATGAGAATTGGTCACGCCTTGTTATGGAGTGAATGTTTGTGTCCCCACCTGGCCCCCCAACTTGGCCACAGCTATAGCCTCACAGTGCTGGCATGTCCCCACGGAGCCCCCCATTGTCTGTTGGACACTGAGCTGAGCCTTCCTTGCTATTTCTGGTAGGTATTTGGCGATTTTTCTTATATATTCAAGTGGCATCGCTCACTCCCATTACCTGCAGTCCCGTCTCTGACCCGCGGCTCAGACGGCCTCTCTGTACAGGGTTTGGATGTGAGGACCAGACACTGCATGTTACCCATGATGCATTTGGCTCTCCCTTGTGCTCCCATGTGTGTTCCGTGAGCTCGTCCACTGCTGAACTTCAGAACAGGTGGTCCCTTTCCAGTTTGGGCGGGAGAGAGAAGAGGGCAGGGGAATAAAAGCCTGTGGGATTTTTGGTGTTTTGTTGTTTTTTTTCCATAAAATTCCTTGAAAGTTTCAGGCTTGTGCAGCCTGGAGTCCAGTGTTAAATGGGACCTGCTTTTGCACACTCTTTTCCAGTTCATGTTTTCTGTCTCCTCTGTCAGTATTTCACTGTGTTCTGCAAGGGGCACCATGACTTCCAAGTATTCTGCCATCTGTACAGATCTGAGAGTTGAATCAGCAGCTTGAATTTTTTCTCCGAATCTCTCTGCCTTCCTTGCTAATACTGGCAGCAGTCTGCGTTTCCAAGCAGGACAGTAGGGAGCGGGCTATTTCTTTCCATTTTGCACCCTGTGTGTCAGTCTGGCCCAGGTGGGGACCAGCGTCCGCCCAGCAGAGTGGCGAGTAGAAGATGGCAGCCCCAACACCCC